>ML058509.1:1131149-3823835 GCA_003013855.2 Liriodendron chinense | reverse complement strand
TTGGGCTCATGCCATCTGATAAAATAGATGGACAGCATGGATGAAACACCATACATCATGGTGAGCCCCACAGTGCCACCCAATCTACTTCCTTTCATTATGTTTCTCCCTAATTTATCTTTCCTTCTCTTTGCTTGTGTGGCACATGATATGCCCCCAAACCTTAAGGTATAAATAATGGACAACTAATGATTTGATTTAAAATACAAGCATGGCCCACCTCACGAGTGGATCAGATAAATGGTGATCTTCACGCCATCATGGCACTATTGCCTGCACGGCTTGAGTGGATCCTTGATTGTAGGGCCTACCTTGATGCACGTGCCTTATGTCCATGCCATCCCTGCTTTAGGGCATCATCCTAAAAAATGAAGCAGATCCAAATCTCAAGTAGACCATATCATAAGAAACAGAGGTGGTTGTCATTAGAAACTTCTTATGAGCCACAAAAGTTTTGGACCAAGCTGATATTTGTATGGTCCCTTCATCCAGGTCTTTGTGACCTTATCAACAGGTTAGATAGGCAAATAAACATTCAGGTGGTCCCCCAAGCAGTTTATAATAGTGGGTATCCAATCACCACTGTTTCCTGTGGTGTGGTCTACATAAGATTTTGATCCCATAAAATTAGCTTTCAAAATGGATGGACGGTGTGGATGTAGTTAACATACATCAAGGTAGGCCCCACAGTAAGGGTTTACCCAGGAAGCCACACCCTACCTGCAGGTGATCAATTCTCATAAAACAACTGAATTTTAGCCACTTATGATCCTACCTTTAAACGGGTTAGATCTTGGACCGATAAACAGTCAAGCCCACCAATACGAACGGTTTCGATTAACGGTGCACTTCCACGTGCAAGGTAATTAGGTAATCTTTCAGGGACGTTTTCGTCATCCAAAAAAACAGGGTGGATCCAACTCATCCCTCTCTTTAATAAGGGATATTACCATAAAAATCTCTCACTTGCGTTTTACCAGTTTCAGTTCCCGTGTCCCGCCCACCGGACTCTCTTGCTCTTTAAATTACATACGCGTCTACAAGAGAGCCCATCTACACGCCATTGTATGTGCTAATGGCACAGTTTTTAGTGAAATCCAAGCCATTCATCGGGTGGGTCCCACTGTGTTAGTGCCGTTGTCCAGAAACTAGGCTAATCCGATCAACAAATAATCCACACACTGTACAGTTGAAAGCGGATGGGCCTATTTCTTTCTCCAGCCCTTCTCTATGTGGGGGCTCATCTGATGGACGGCTTGGATCTCGCAAGTGCGTCCCATTTTGTCACATAGGTGGGCGTGTACATCGTTTACGTTGTACACGCATTTGGGCTTTGCATTAGCAAAGCTAAAAAAATTGATGGTGGTTAAAGTAATGGTACTGGTTTCAGCTTGTAGAGTTCGTTCTGGTTTCAGCTTGTAGACGTGGGTCCCACCATTCAGTGATCCAAAACGTAGATATGGTAGGATAAATCGTGGGTAGGTGGACCAAAAATCTACTGCACTGGAAGATCGTGGCCGTAGAATATTTTGGCCTTCTTATTGGTTCAGTGGGAACTGTTGCTGTACTGTCTATCTTAGCCGCTTATCTGTTGGTTACCTTGTTGAAGGCTCATGATCTTTCTTCTGATAGTTTGACCATACACAAAGGGCCCACGACTGCACAACTGAATACCCGAATGGTGAGCGGATTAGGTGTTACTTGGGTGAACATCTTAGTTGGTGTTGCCCTTACCATGGGGCCCACCATGATGATGTGTTGTATATCCATGTCGTCCATTCATTTCTCGGCCCATCTTAGGACATGGTCCAAAATATTAAATAGATCCAAATCTCAAGTGGACTGGCCCATCTTAGGACATGGTCCAAAATATTAAATAGATCCAAATCTCAAGTGGACTGCACCACAAGAAACAGTTGTGATTGAGTGTTAAAGATTCCAGAGGGCCCATCATAAGGTCTTCTTAATGTTTATTTTACATCCAACCTGATGAAGGGAAGATACAAAGATCAACTTGATCCAAAACTTTTGTGGCCCACATAAGTTTTTAATGGTTATTCATTACTGTTTCTAAGTGGTGTGGTCCTCCTGAGATTTGGATGTTCTTAAGGTTTGGATTATGCCCTAAAATGAGATAGTAAATGGATGGATGATATGGGTTTAAAAAAATACATGGATATAAAAAAAAATACATCAAGGTAGGGCTCTCATGGTGAGTACAACCTTTCACTGCACTCCTGGAGTACTATACTGACTCTAGGTGGACAGCTAAAATCGTTTGGGTGGAGTAACATGGTGACTCTAAATGGACATTTTAAATCTATATAAATAGAGCCACCGCCAACTCTCTACTTATGGCTTGCTTGGTCTTCTCACTATAACATTAACAGGCTAAAACTGGTCTACAATTACTTGCCCATGTAATTGTATGATAGAATCTACAATTCGAATAGTATAATAAGAGGATAGTCTATACATTAATAATTGAGATTTTTAACTTTATTATTAAATGTGTATTTAGATGGGAAGACATTTCTAACATCCTAATGTCACCGAAAGTGATTTTGGTCTTTTGCGCCTTATACCTTTGGGAATTTTTTTTTATGAAAATGAGGGTTTTCTATCTATATTAGTAAAAGACTAAGAAATGTATTTATAAAAAAAAATAGGAATTAAAGAAGCTCATGTATCACATGTTATTTTTGTTGGAGTGTTCACATGGTAAGTTTTTATATTCATCTTAATCATTACATAGAGGAATTACTGTTCAAGCATTCTGCCCTAAACCTATATATAATGATCACAACTATAATGGAGCCCTGCTGAATCGCTTAGTCTAAATAATCTAGTGGTTAGATCAAAACCTATGATCACATGTGGTCCACCTAATAACAATCTTACAATATTACTTGCATTTGACTATAAGTGAATATGATCCATTCGTATGTAAATATGTAATGATTACACTTTCATTTTTGAGTTTACTTGAATGTTTGACTTGTAATTTTTTATATTCTTATTCTCTTTTAACCAAACACCCTAAAAAGACAATGGTCGCATATTTACTTTGAATTACACTGCAATTTAAAATACCAAAAACACCCTAACCTATTTAAGAAGAAGAAAGGTCCGATCAACAGAGGTAAGTTGGAACGGAAGACTACCGGGGCAAGTGACTGCCTGTTGACCTGTGGTTAGTATGTGGTGGCAATCGAGTGCCGACTACGAGAGCAGATTAGGTGAGACCTGGCCTCATCCAAGATGGTACGGCTCCTAGTCTATACATAAAACATGTGTCAAGGTGGGCCCCATGGTAACTCGTCGGCAGGGGCCGCACCGTCTTGGGTGAGGCCGGGGTCTCACCTAAGCCGCCGACTACAGCCAGACCCCAAATGGCTTTCAATCCATTTTTTTCACAGCTGTGACCAGTTGTTTATTTCATTTCAAGGGCTGGGATTTCTCTAAACATTTGACGTTTGATCGATTGTATGTGATCACCCTACAAGTTATCATTGGGACGCATTAACGGATGCATGAATTCACTATATAACCCAGCAACAGGCAAAGCACATGATACATGCTATAATTGGGTTTCCTAAGGATCAGTACGCAAAGCACATGATACATGTTATAATTGGGTTCCCACGGGATCATTATAACCTTTGATGCTGATAATGTAAGAAACGCCATGTGCCACCTAAAGAAAGAATGACAAAATATTCATACGAATTTCTTTTCTTTTTATTGACAGTAGCGTGTATTACAACTGTATCATATCAAGGGTTGCAAGAACTCCTAATAACCCTACACTATAAGTAATTTGCGTCCATAGAAAAGGGAAGTACATGACCCGGGCGCAATAGGCCTACTGGTCGATGAGTAATTTGCGTCCATAGAAAAGGGAAGTACATGACCCGGGCACAATAGGCTACTGGTCGATGCTCTCCCAGCTATAATATGTGTATCTATGTTCTTCATTTATTTTTCTAGGTCATTTTAGGGCTATTAGGAGTAATTTTATTTCTTTTATAAAAAGTTCCTTGAGTGTATTCTTATTCTATATTCACCATCAAGATAGGTCTCCATTGCCAAAGATTTTCAAGACAAGATTATAAGGTACTTTCGATTTTGGCATATATAAACTCCCACCTAACGTAGAACATTTTCTAGACCTCGCATTAGATGACTTTTTTTTCAATGTTAACAAACAGGCCCTAAATCCCAAGTAAACCACACTACCAGAAAATGATGGAATGTCCACAATTAAAGACCTCTTAATGCCCACTGCAATGTTTATTTGACATCCAAACTACTGATGAGATCGTACAGATGACCTGGATGCCGAATAAAAATAAATATCAGATTTGATCCAAAACTTTTCTGGCCTGGATAAGTTTTCACGGTGAGTGTTCAATCAACAATGTTTACTGTGATGTGGTCCACTTGAGATTTGTATCTCCCTCTTTTTTTGGGTTCATGCCTTAAAATGATCTGGAAAAATGGATGGATAGTGCGGATGAAACACATACATCATGGTGGACCCACATAGCACCGACCAGGACCTAGCTAGAGACGGCTGTGGATAGAAAAATGTTGTGTCAACGGCCTGGATAAAAAAAATGATCGGTAAAAATAGATGGACGGAGCGGATAAAAAATATACACCACGTTGGCCCCACATAGCCCTTGACATGACCGTCCGTCTCTAGATAGGTCCTGGTGGGGAGCGGATTAGGTGAGACCCCGGATCCACTGAGGTGGGTGGGACCCTGACTGTGCGGCCACTGTGATGTATGTGACTACATCATACCATCCATCCATATTGAAAGTTAATTTTAGGGCATGATCCAAAAAATGAAGCAGTTCCAAATCACAGATGGGCCATAGTACAGGAAACAGGGGTGATTGACCATTAAAAACTTCCTATGGGCCACAAAAGCTTTGGATCAAGATGATATTTATGTGGTCTATTCATCTAGGTGTTTGTTACCTTATAAACAGGTTGGATGGAAAATAAACATTCCGGTGAAAATGGTAGAGATTCAATCACGAGTGTTTCCGTTGTGTGGTCTACCTAACATTTGAGTCAGCTTCATTTTTGGTATCACACCCTAAAATGAGCTTTCAAAATAGTTGGACGGTGTGGATTTAAGACACATACATCACTGTGAGCCCCACAGTCAGGGGTCCCACCCACCTCGGTGAATCCGGGGTCTCACCTAATCCGCTCCCGTCCTGGTGGGGCTAGTACCCAATCCGCGCCCTTGTGGCTTGTTAGAGTGAGAAACGGAAGAACTACTGGAGTGGGAGAATCTTTCCTCAAATCTCTGCACTTCACCCCATTAGCATATAAATTCCCGAACAGTTCATCTGCATCTTCCCCAAACCCCCCTCTCTCTATCTGTTGCGGAGGTGACGAGAAATGCAGCAGCTGAAGTCTCCGCCGCAAATGCTCGGATTTTAACGAATCTAGGTCCGATTTCTTCCTTTTTAGGGTTCGATCTCCTTTATTTCTGCAGATTTTTCGTATTTTTCAGTAAATGATATGAAATGTGCTTTTTCTCTGATTCCTTACCTGCATTTTGAGATCTGAACTGTCTTTTTTTTTTTTTTTTTTTAAATGTATTTCTCTTTCAATTTACTGAGGTTTTCTTGGAAATTGCGATTTTACGGAGTATTCGGACGTTCTCTTTCTCAAATCGTCTGCAGATTTGCTTTCTTCTGTTATTGATCTCTCGGCATCTCGGATTCTTTGGAACTTTTGCTCTCTCTCGCGATGCCGTTATTTAATATTCACAGGCTAGCCTTTTGGGATCAGATCCGTTTAAAATGACTAGAATAGAGAATTCAAGCGATTGGCTTCTGATGATGTTTTATATCTATATGTTAGTTTTTCTGCGATCTGAACTGCTTTTCTTTTTTTTCTTTTAATTACAATTTCTTCATATTCACTTTCAAATTGCTTAAGAATAGAATGAACTGTGAGGGAATGCCCACCCTTGAATTCCACAGGGGTCTGCCTGAGTTGCAAAACTGTCTGAATCTTGGCATGACTATTCATCTGGACTGGATGAAGTGTCTGAACCGCTTTGATTATATATATAGAACACGGTTGGTCCCCCATGGCCATGCTAATCAATGGTGGGCGTTCTCTCTCAATACTATCCCTGTGCTGTGGCCCATCTGTGTTTTGGATCAGTATGATTTTTAGGCTCTGGATGTTTTCTGAGGTGACACATCTACATCACTGGATCCACATCTGCCTGGTATGGTGGTAACGGTACACTGGAGTGCGCACCTCTTTTGTGATCGGAACTGTTTTTTCTTCAAGGAGTTATATATGATACTCAGGCTGTGTATGATACTTGATACACAGGCACTCAGAAATTGTATACATGGTAAATATTAACTCAAATAAAGACCACTGCACAAAATCAAAATCTCAATATCAAATTGGTTGAACAATCCTAACCTCTATTTCGTGAACACTTGTTTGTGTAAATAGGACAGATATTTTTCATTGTTAACTGTCCGACAAATGTCCACCAATCTGATGGTCAGATAATCATGTAAGCTCAATTTTTGTTTCATGAAACATCTACAATGGGTAACATAATTTGGATGGTTTAATTTGACTACTCATATGCAACATGCGCAATTTCTAAGTGCGTGTGGATCATCCATTACACTGACAGAGTATCAGGTTTTTCTGTATTTTTTTTTGGGAAGCCTGTCTCTCTATAATCCATTGGTAGATTTTCTTTGTCCTCATCTTTTAATCTTCAGCTATCATTTTGTGATCTGAACTGCTTTTATTGGAATTTTACTGCAATTTTACAAGATTTTCTCATGAAATATGTAGTCAGAAGATTTAAATGATCTCTCACTCAAGTCTATTAGTAGTTTCATATTCTGCTGCTGTTTGATATTCACATGTTTGGTTTTGTGATCTTCTTTCCTTTATGCAGATTTTTCAAGTAGGTCCTCTGGTTGGTTTCCACAATTTTCAAGCAATTTCTCACAGAAATTGATTAGCAATTTGCCCTTTTCTATGGTTTGTTCTTTGTATGTTAGGCACTGGTTTGCTTTTCTTTGTGCAGACCCTGCATTATACTACAGTAAATGGTCTGAACTAAGCCAATATAATTTTTCTGGTTATTGATAAATAGAACATCTGAAGATTCTGAACTGTGCACTTTTGATTTGCTTTTTATTATGATTGTTTTTGGCAATTTTCTACTGGATCAATATGCTAAAATAGGTTCCACTTGTTAATTTTCTAGAAAGTTTTCCAGGTCACTGCTGTTATTAATTGTTATTTGAGATTGGGCGCCTTAATTGTTGTTCACTCCAGAGCTCTAGTGTTGTTTAGAGAATGGGCGCCTTAATGTATTTTTTTTAGTCTGTAGGCTGTAAGTTTCTCAGGGGGTCCTTGCTCCCCCTTCCTAATAAAGTATCTTATCTTTAAAAAAAAAAAAAAATAATTTGTTATTTGATAAAATCAAATCAATTGGCAGGTTTGCTTCTTGCTTTTGATCTGTGTAAATTAGGTTGCCTCTTCTTTCTGCAGATTTTTCATTACAGTTCTGTTTACCCTAGTGATAATCTTAATTTGATTTCATCATTCAAAAAAAAAAAAAAAAATCAAAATCTTAATTTGATTTCTATTGACTTTTGCACGGTTTTGGCAAATTTGGTTTTGAGAACAGATAGAGTAGCATAAGTTGCTTTGAGTCACATAAACTGCTTTTGGTCTTTTTTATTTTCTTTCAGTTCTAGGAATTTATACTCTTGAATGACAATTCTGCAAAACCAGAAATTTCCTGTTTTCACAACTTCTCTGGACTTCCAATTGGAATGGCTGTTGTCCCCCAACATGGCATTTTGGGGTTTTGAAAGAGATGGCTGTTGTCCCCCAACATGGCATTTTGGGGTTTTGAAAGAGACCCCCCCATTTTGGCATGTCGAGATAAGGTGGCCTCTTTTTTTTTTTTTTCCTTTTTTAACCGAATTAGATCTAGCAAAACAGCTTTAGACGTATGCACTTTCTCTTTAGTTTTCTTGCCATGTTGCAAGTTTTTTATTTTTTGAAATTATACTCTGGGGACATTTAACTCTTTCTTTTCCTGTTGTATCTTAGCCATTTCTCCTTTTTTTTTTTTGCAGAATTTTATTTGAAGTCTGTTCTGTAAGAACTTCTCAGACTGAGGCATTTTTTCTGTTTCTGTGATTTTTGCTCTGTGTTTTCCCTTCTGATAAGGCAGCAGTGGTAGAAGGACTCTCTTTGCTGGTTCTGCAGCTTAATTTTGAGAATCTGGTTTAATTCTCCTTTTTAGCAATGGATTCACTGAAGGAGAATAAGTTCATGAATGCTGGCCTCATCTTTCTAGCAACAATTGTGTTTGCAAAAGTCATTTCCGCCATTATGATTGCTAGAGCTAGGAAACGTCTCCCACCTACTGTCAAGGCATGGCCGGTTCTTGGGGGACTTGCTCGGTTCATGAAAGGCCCAATCGTGATGCTTAGGGAAGAGTATCCAAAACTTGGGAGCGTCTTCACATTGAATCTTTTGAACAAGAACATCACATTCTTCATTGGGCCCGAGGTGTCAGCACATTTTTTCAAGGCCCCAGAATCCGATCTCAGCCAGCAAGAGGTATACCAGTTTAATGTGCCCACTTTTGGTCCAGGTGTTGTTTTTGATGTTGACTATTCAGTGCGACAAGAGCAGTTTCGGTTCTTCACAGAGGCTCTGAGGGTGACCAAATTGAAGAGCTATGTAGATCAGATGGTTGTTGAGGCAGAGGTAAGTCTTTCCAAAGAGTTTGGTCTTGTTCTGAAGTTGAATGAGTTATGATCTTTGATTGTTTATGCACATGCATGTTGATAGCACAACCCTCACATATGTGCAACTTTGTTTTCCTGTCTCTTTTCTCCAATTGTAAAAATGTCCTCTTTGTTGGACACTTCAAATGTTTTATTGCACAACTGTAGCTACACCTCATCCCCATCACCATCACCATCACCATCATGGTGTTGTCCCTTTACTTGGGGTCAGCCGCCAAGAGAGAGCATTTGCTAAGGGCTCATTGGAAAACTTATGTCACAGACTTCAAAATGGGCCCAATGATAATGGGAATCAGACGAGGAGAACCCAATCAACCAAATGTTGATAATGGAGATCCATTGATATGATGTTCTTTGGGATGCAGAAAACTCTCTGCGTTCTAGAGAGCACTTTAAATATCACTACTCCCTCGTAAATAAAAACGTTTCCTCCTTTCAGTGGGACCTCTAAAAAATAGAAGGGTGTGGCCCCAGACCTAAGCTCTGTTGGTACCACACCTCTAAAATGTTTCAGGGTCCACTGGCTTGGGTTTGAGATGAGTTTGTGTGAGGTTTGAGGTTTGAGGTTTAAGCTTGGCTATAGGTTTACGTGTAGGTACTTAGTTAAATCCTTGCTGGATTTAGAAATTTAAAACAAGACCCTCCATGAAACCAATGTGTTGTTTCATGTGCAGAAAAGAAGAAGAATCTGTTGATCATTTGTTCATTCACTACATTGTAGCGAAAGAGGTCTGGAATTTATTCCTTGTTCAATTTGAGATATCGTGGATATTCAAATAGATCTATTGAGGATCTGTTGATTGAATGGCGATGCAGCCTGTTGAATGGAAGAAGGGGGATTCTGTGGATCATGGTGTTCTTTGGAATTTCATGGGGATTGTGGAGACGGCAGAGAGAGGAATAGAAGAGCCTGGGGACTGGATAGAGGAACAGAAGAGCCTGGTGCTTTTGAGGATAATGTCTTATTGGTTAGCTCGCTGAATATATGATAGATAGATAGATTCTCTCAGTTGGGCAAAGCTCAGGGAGCTTGAGCTTTCTTTTGGAGATTTGATATTTCCTTTTATCCTTGGAAGTTGTCAACATTTTCTTTCATCACTTGTATATCTTCTCTTTCACAAATAGGATGAATGGTAAAAGATAGGTAATCTGAACTGTGATACACATCACTAGTTTGAACATCACTAAGGGCCCGTTTGGCTACCACTAAATAAGTCAAAATATCCCCGATATTATCTCTATCTCCAGCTCAACGATAATGATAACGATAACACTGGTAATGATACCGATAACGCCGGTAGTATCAGAAATTCTAGGTATCGGTGATGTATCAATATCGCCAATGTATCACCAATATTTCCGACTGTGTAAATTCTAGGTGTCACTTGTATTGCCGATGTATCGATATCTCTAATGTATCGCCAATATTTTCGATTGTGTAAATTTCAGTTGTCACTTGTATTGCTAGTGTGTCGACGATATTTCAATAATATTGCCAATGAATTGATATCGCCAAAAATTTGTTTATTAAAAAAACTCAATTTCATTTTTTTAATGGGTGCATGGTTGTATGCAGTGATTAAATTGTTGATGATATTATCAATAGCGATATCAAGACCTTATTCTTTCGTCTCCTTTTCTGTTGTCGATGATTTCTTGGCAAAATATCATGCGTTATCGATATTCTAAAATACTGATGAATGTTTGGATGGAAGGTGGGATGGTTGGATGCATAGATGGGATTGATGTGATGGTTGGACTGATTTCTTACAGCAATACATGCTTTTACACCCCTCACTAAAAGGAAACTTATTATATATGCATTTTTTGCATTTTTTTATTCCTAAATATGCAAATGTGTGTATTTTAGCATCTCTTGAAGTTTCACTGAAAATTTCCACTGTTTTCCTCATGTTTCTCTAATGTTTCCCCACATTTCTGGTTATCGGTGATATTATCGGCAACATCGATATTGTTTCCGTATCTCCGGCTAGCGAAACTGGTAGTGTTACCAATACTTTGAACACTAGTTATAAACTTATAAGTAACTTTCGACGTAGAATTACTTAATCACTTCAGTTAATTCTTTTAGCTTTTCTACTTTTCATGAGTTGTTGAAGAGAGGCATCAGGAAAGCCGAAAGAGAGGAGAAGCTGATTAGTAAGTTGTTTACCAAACACACTTATATGCTTAATAAGTAGAAACCAAGATAAGCTACTTGAGACATAAGTAGCTTATCTTACGTTACTTACAATCCAAACGCCCCCTAAATATCCAAAGCTGCTGAATGTGGACAATTATGAATATCAAGTATATACAAGGTGTGAGTCATGGTTTAAAACATCTTCTAGTATGTTGTCATCGGCATCGTCGGCATTGTTGGCGTCGTCATCATCTAAGGGCGTGTTTGTTTATCCATTTACCTCAGTAAATGCTGGTAAATGGGCTATGATTACTTTTTCCATACGTTTGGAGAGAGGTGTAAGTTATGCAATAAATGCGCCTCAAAAAGCAAGATTGTAACAAACAAGTTGGGGATGTAGAATCTGTGGGTCCCACAATGATGTACATATTCAATCCACGCCTTCCATCTGTTTTACCAGATCCTTTTAGGGAACTAGCCCAAAAATGACATAGATTGTAAGCTTAAGGTGGAGCACACCATGGGAAACAATGGAATAATGGCTTGCACCGTTAAAACTGAAATTTTGTGTGGGGCCCAAAGTGATGAGTATCTGTCATCGAACCTGTTCAAAAGGTCAGAATGACATGAATGAACCAAGAAAACTAAATATCTGCTTGATCCAAAACTTTTATGGCCCACGAGAAGTTTTCAACCGTAGATTTTCAATTCTCATTTTAGCTTCCGTGTGGTCCGCATCTGTATTGAATCTGCCTCGTATTTGGGCTTATGCCCTAAAATTAGGGGATAAAACAAATGAATGGCGTGGATGAGACACATGTATCACTGTGGGCCCCATAAATTTTATGTTGTGTTCCTCGGTTTTAGGAAAACTGTCACGTCAAAAGTGCGGCTTACTTGCAATTCTGTTTGTAAGTAATTATTACTAATTTACAGGGATTTACCGGTTACCATGGTTAAACAAACACGCTCTAAGCCTCATCCCAACTAATTGGGGTCAGCCATAGGAATCCTTGTTTCACCATTCCACTCTATCACGGACCATTTCCTTAGTTACATCAGAGGTCCTCAGGTCTTTTCTTACTACCTTAGTATGTTATCATATGCATTTTTTTAAAATTATTTTTAATTGCCAGTACAGAACTTAAAATCATCAAAATTTACACCAGCATGACGATATATGGTGCGTCATTTGAACCATGCCGGTACGCATTGATTTGGAACTGCGCTCTACATTCTCTAGTACTGATATCTTAAACCTTGGTTTAGTAGTCACTAGTCAGTCACTCAAAGAATCAGTCATCTCTTGCAAGAAATCACCCACGTATGATGCAATTCTTCTTTCCAAAATTTTAGAACCATTGCCAAAGCATTACATTACATTTAAGTTGCATTTCAAAGAAAAGACTTGTATCCTGGACTTGCATTATTTGCTTCTATAGGATTGAGGCATTGAAAAGTGAGGAATTAAAACATATCTGGCCAATAGATAAAACATGAATTTTGGACATTGTATCATTAGTCAGTCAGCTTCAGTGATCTGTGGAACTGATACGTAATCAATCTGATAGTCACCCTTTACAGGCCCTTCAACACACACATGCACACGCATGCGTATGCAGGTCCATTTGCATTCGGGCAAACACTAACATTCCCACCTTCGTGGGGAGGTTAGCAACATCCCCTAAGCCCTTAAATGACCCATGGGTTGATTAATTGCGATTCGAAGCTGCCCATTTATTCATACAACTAAGGGCAAGCCATGGTGTAAAAATTATGTCAATCGAATGATCCTACACATCTGATCAATATCATGGAAGATGGTCAATCAAAATTGAGCAGAGAAACAAAATAAGCCCCATCATCATCTCGAAACATCTATTCAGTTGATAACCACTCTGTATTTGATGCAGGGGCATGCGATGATCTAACCCTAGATGCATGTATATCAAGTTGGAAGATATTCAAATAATAAAATTACGAAACTAACTACTTTCAATCAGAGGAAACTAACAAATCTCAACACGAAGATGAAATCCGTCCGTTCGGATCATGCCCCTTTGCATAAAACCATGTAAAATCGTAAAACAGGGAGGATCTAGGGATATGAGGATATCCCAGATCTAGCATAGACCAGTCCACAGTCAAGTTTGGATCCGGTTATCGTGGCTAGGCATCCCTCTTTTCGATCTTACCAAAAGGGGGGGGGGGAGGGGGGGGGGTTTCAGAAAATGACGAGGGATGTCGAAAAACAATGGGTTATCATGAAATACGAATTAGGAATCAAAAGAAGCTTACCTTTCCTCGCACCTTGAAGAAAGAGAGAAGAGAAAACGGAAACTCTGGGGTGGAATCCTCAACACCCGAGGGCTAATCCTGAAACCCTAATCTCTCAACAAAGAGGAAGAAACTCACGAATTTTCTATTCATTCAATAATTTCGAAATAGGGTTCTCACAGTATATATAAGCTATGAAAATAAAAAAAAAGTGCACTAAAGTGCCTGAAAACCAAAGAAATAACATAAAAACGTTTAAAGTAAATAACGACACTAAAGCGCGTAGAAACAAAGAAATAAATAGAAAAGCTCCTAAATGTAAATCCGCTCCATGGTCCAGCGATCATGATGCTCCTGCGCGATCCTGCATCTCGCGTGCTCGTAACGCGTCAGAAAATGGGTCCAATGGGCCCCACATCCATCCACATCAACTCGTCTGCTCCAACACTCGATCTGCGATGTCGCCTCTTCTGGTACACTCTAAAGGGTGCACCACTGATGTCCGCATCAGTATTGCTATGATTCCAAAGTAGCACTTTGATGATTCTAACCATGATGATTCTAACCATGCAATCTATGGCTTGTAAAAAACCGGACGGTTATAGGCTAGGAATTCCAAAAATCATTCGATCTTGACCACTCTTCTAATTGTATGATGCTTGTCATGCTTTGTTGTACAATTCATGGTTGCCCAGCCTGTATGGGTTGTTGTCCGAAACTGGTATGTATTGCCCATTACATATTAGTATAAACCATGAAAGATATGGCTATATCAGCTCAAAACACAGCCCGATACAGGGTCAGTACGGGGCTGTATTGGTGGTGAACAATATGATAAGAGACTGATTTAAAACCTTTGGATTGCTTCTGCTATAAATATGCAGGATGAGGAATGCTAATATGCAACTTGTGTTGTGGAAGTGCACAAGATATATTCAGGATGAAGAATACTAATACACAGCTTGCTCCATATAAGTGCTAGGCAGCTCCCCCTCCAAACGATACACATGGCAAACCATGTAGTGATTAGGAGTGTTGATCTGGTGGGCCTCCATGTGTACAAGACATATCACAAAAATGAAGGAGACTGGACCATGGTAGCCATCCAATCAGTGACCTGCAAAAGGAATGGTCAGAGCAACAATCCACCTACAACCAACAAAACTAAACAATTTGTTGGCCTATAGACATCTAAGTGGTGGCCCACCTTATCAATGGTCATGATCATGACACATGATTGCCACATTTACTGTGAGGAGGGAGCTGCATAGAAGTTCCATGATGCAGGCTGCATTACATAAAACATTTCTCATTCTGGATTTATATGTGCTCTTTGTCATGGAACTGTGTAAGAGAAAACCATGTACATACAGTTAATACCATGCCATCACATGGATTTGTTCTTTTAATAGATGAAAAGCAAATAAATGGTCTGGATCGTAGAACATTGAGCGCATCAGGGCAATTTGTGTTCTGATGCATTAGGACCGGATAATTCCTCGCGCTGCTACGATCTACAGAAGAATGCCGTGGCCTAAGACTGGTTATCCCAAGCATGGTTCTCATTTCTTGGCCTCTTCACTGAATTTTGTAGGACTACTTCTCAAAGTGGGGCGACAGTGGTGAAGTGGACCTAAAATACGAGCTGGAACACCTCATCATCTTGACGGCTAGCCGATGCCTCTTGGGCAGGGAGGTGAGAGATATGCTATTTGAAGATGTCTCTGCCCTCTTCCACGATCTCGACAATGGCATGCTCCCTATCAGCGTCATCTTCCCATATCTCCCAATCCCTGCTCACCGCCGCCGGGACCGGGCCCGCGCGAAGCTCGCAGAGATATTCACAAACATCATCTCTTCTCGTAAGTGCGCCGGCAAGTCCGAGAATGACATGTTGCAGTGCTTCATCGAGTCAAAGTACAAGGACGGCCGCCCGACAACTGAAATCGAGGTCACGGGCCTCCTCATTGCCGCCCTGTTCGCCGGGCAGCACACCAGCTCCATCACCTCCACCTGGACTGGTGCCTACCTTCTCCGCCACAAGGAATACCTCTCAGCTGTGGTTGAAGAGCAGAAGAGCCTGATGAAAAAGCACGGGAATAAGGTTGACCATGACATCTTATCGGAAATGGACACTCTTTATCGGTGCATTAAAGAGGCCCTCAGGCTCCACCCCCCATTGATACTCCTAATGCGTAGCTCTCACAGCGACTTCACGGTGAAGACGCGGGAAGGGAAGGAGTATGACATCCCAAAGGGCCACATTGTGGCCACTTCACCTGCTTTCGCCAACCGGCTTCCTTACATTTACCAGGACCCAGACAAGTATGACCCCAACCGGTTTGCACCAGGCAGGGAAGAGGACAAGGCTGCAGGCGCGTTTTCCTACATCTCATTTGGTGGTGGCAGGCACGGGTGCCTTGGGGAGCCATTCGCATACCTGCAGATAAAGGCGATATGGAGCCATTTGCTTCGGAACTTCGAATTGGAGCTCGCATGTCCTTTCCCAGAGATTGACTGGAATGCCATGGTCGTGGGCGTGAAGGGGAAGGTGATGGTTCGCTACAAGCGTCGTCAGCTCACTGTTGACTAAATGGGTTTGCATGGCTTCTCTAGTTATGTTTCTTTTCAGATTCTGCTGTTTTAATCATTGTGATTTTTGGCTTGTAGACATCCTAGTGGTGGTCCACCTCATCAATGCATCCTAGCTTCCTTCACTTGTCAGTGTTTTCTATCTGGATAATTTTGCAGGGCAACTATGAAAAACAAAATAAAACTCCTACAGACTACAAACTGCCGTCCCGTTTGGTAGTTGCAGGGAAAATCTACACCTTGTAAGCGACAGCCAGTCGGCTACTGACACGTTTCCATGTTGTCGATCTAGCAATGATCATGGATGAAGCCCATCACTTGTTGTCTTTTGCTACGACATATCTTCTTTATAACGACCAACTGTTTCATACATTTCGATTTCAGAGACGGAGAAAAAAGTTGGTTATAAGGTTCTCACGGGTCTGGAAAGAAGCAAAAGTAGCAGCCATGAATGAACTCAAGACAGCTGAAATCTGAAAAGCAGCAGAACTAGTCATTTTAAGGAAAACCTGGTAAAAGACGACTGCTGATGGTCATCATTGATGCAGGTAATCGTTTGCTAGCCAACAGTGGGAAGCCCGTCGGCCGTTGCTAGCCAAGAACGAGATGGGACTGCAATTTGTAGGATTTTGATTTTGTTTTCCATATTTGCCTTTCAAAACTAGCCAGAGAGAGAACATTGCATCTCATCTCAGTTGTATCCATTTACTATTAGGTGGTAATGCTGATGCAGTTTCTTCAGGTCAGGCCTGCGGCTTGGTTTTTTTCCAGATTGCTGATTTGATTGGGCCGCACACTGATTTTGGTGGTGCACCCTGTAAACGCCCCAGGTTGGGAGATTGTGGCTGAAATACTGGCCTCTTCTCTGTTGAATGCGGGCCAGAATTATGATTTCTTGATAGCTGAGCGTTTGCAGACCACTTTTCTTACTGGGGAGATTTTCGAGGGAATGGTCCATCCGTTATGGGCCCGTCAGGACGGTTTGGATCAAACGATCCGTTAGCCAGACATGTACAAAGCTTGCCATTCCTCTTGTTGTGAGGATTTGTTTAGATGAGATGCTCTTGTTGTCATTTGCTTGTTTTTCTTGCCTGTTGGATGTCTGGATGGATAGGTTTGGTTGGGATGCTCTTGTTGTCGTAGCTTTGAACGCTTGCCAGTTTTTGCTTGCCCGTTGGATGTCTCAGATGGATATAATTGGTTTATGGTCTTGGCTCTCCGATCATTGCACTCTTCTAGTTGAATGTGGGCCGTTAGTTATGCATTTGCAGCCACTGATGCGACGGTGAGGATTGCCCCATTGGAGGTTTTTGGGACAATCCATGCATACGGCCTCATTAGACGGCCGGGCTGAATGGAGGGAAGGTATACGGTGGGCCAAACCATAACGAGGGCAGTACAATGCCCTTGCACAAGTATCCCACCTTGAGAGATTTGGCGATTAGGAGGGTTGACTTTGTTTAAAATATTATTTTTATTTTAAATTATGGACAATCAATGGGAAGGAGCCTACTGCTTGGACGGTGCAGATCATCCACGGGCGAGAATTAGGTGTTACCCCGGGAACAGCTTAGTGGGTGTTACCCCTACTGTATGGCCAACATGGATTATATTTTGTATATCCATTCCGTCCATCCGTTTCTAAAGCCCATTTTAGGAAGTGGTTACAAAAATTACGCAGATCCAAATCTCAAGTGGACCATACCACAAGAAACAGTGTGATTGAGTGCCCCACCATTAAAATTTCCAAAGAGCCCATCGTAGTGTTTCTTTGCAATCCAAACTCTTTATAATGTCAATAAGGTATTGATGAAGGGAAAATATAAAGATCAGATTGATCCAAACTTTTGTAGCCCACAAAACGTTTTTAATGGTCATTCATCACTGTTTCTAGTGGTATGGTCCACCTAAGATTTGGATCTTCTTAGGGTTTTAAGATTTGGCACTGATTAGACAATTAGATCTCTGAATACAGAAAATTGTTTTGTTTTCATCGGTTTTTTTTTGTATATATATATTTTTTTATGTGGCCCATGGCGATGGACGGCTAAAATTGACAAAATCATTTGGGTGACTGCTAATCCATGGGTGGGCCCCACGTGTCTCGACCGTTTGTGAGACCTGCGTGCGTGATATGGTGCTCTCTATAAAGATGTCTTTTGTGCAACCCAACAATTTTAAATTTGGGGCCCATCTTTTGGCAATCCAAGATGCACGTCTAGTGGGCCCCATGATGAAAATGATCTATCTACTAATATCTCCCCTCTGTGGTGTGGATGGTAAATAGCCAGTTGTCCATTTTTACGAGAGGAAAAAGGATGTCTTGAATTGGATGGTTTTGATCGACCGACGTGGACCGTTTTGTACTATCCCACGAAAATGGTGCTACGTGGAGTGTCTTTTGGCCAAGCGAATTGATGAACCGAACATGTAGATTGAGAAAATCAAAGGTAAATCTCGTTAGAATAGATAGAAAACGTAATTCACTGTAAGCCTTCCAATGTGACTGAAGTATGCGCGATCCAGGCCATTCACAAGGTAGGTCCCGGCCAGAAATCAATCCGGAAGCTCGATTGGAATTCACACGTGTACATTCTACCATACGGATCATTGCTCATTTTCCTCATGACGGTCTGTTTCCTGATATAGAACTAATCCCACACAGGCGAGGTACCACACCTTGTAAAATGCCACTTGTGTAGGGCATCAGGACCATTAAAAGGGTAGGTCCCACCATCAGTTAATTCTGCTCATCATTTGGGCCACATTGTTGAAATCAATGGACAACCTATGGTTGACTCAATATCCAGGTGTGGAGTGTGGACCACCTAATGATCGGTTTAGCCTGATTCTACACAAGCGTAATATTAATGGTGGGGCCTACCATTTCCATGGTGCTGATTTCCTACACAGGTGGCATGTTGGAGAGAAGGACGTTAAGCAATTGTGGTATGGTTGCATCGCATGCGATCAGTTGTCCTTCCTCATATTCATGTGGTCAACCTGATGAGTGGACCAAGCTTCATCTGTTTATTTATTTATTAATCTGGGCCGTTCAAGTTGCTGGGACCCGAATCCCGGAAGAGCGTGCAATGATCCCTATGGCCCATCTGTGATATTTGCATTACATCCACTCCGTCCATCCGTTGGACACCTCACGTTGGACCTAAAACCATTAATCAGGCTGATCTAAAACTCAAGTGGGGTCGGGATGAGGACACCCACCATAGCAACCTTCTTGGGGCTCACCGTATCAGTTTATATCACATCCACGCCGTTCATCAGGTGATTCTCATCAGGATGAAGAGAGATCACAAAAGGCATCCTTATCCAAAACTTAGGTGAGCCTCACAGTGCGAATTTAGATGTTTCAGTCGTGAATCTACATTGTTCCTGGTTTGGCCACCTGAGTTTTGGTTCCAACTTATTTTTGTCATTTACAACATGAGGTGGACCGATGGATGGAGCAGATGTCATGCAGATGTAACAGTGGGCCCCACGGTGCCTTGCGGTCTTGCATCCTCTCGAAAGCAGATTTGCGTACTGAGTGAACTGAGTAGGCTATAGCGCACTGAGTAAACTCTGTGGGGGATTACTGTGGATGTATGTAGCTTATCCACGCCGTCCATCTGTTTTTCCAGATCATTTTAGGGCATAAACCAAAAATTGAAGCACATCCAAAGCTCAAGTGGACCACACAACAGGAAATAGTGGGGATAATAATGTTCACCGTTGAAACCTTCCCAGGGCCCATAGTGATGTTTACTTGTCATCCAATACGTTAATAAGTCCACACATACATGGATGAAGGGAACACACAAATATCATCTTGATTTGTGTTTTAACGGTAGGTATTCAATTCACACTGTTTCCTGTAGTGTGGTCCATACGATTTGGATATTCTTCAATTTTGGGCTTATAACCTAAAATGATCAAGTAAAAACGATGGACGGCGTGGATAAGACGCATACATCACGGTGGGCCCCATAGAGTTTTCTCAGTACGCTATAGCGTGCTGAGTTACCCAGGACTGCAATCCGCTTCCCACGCCCTCGCTCTACAACAGATTCATCTCCCTCTCGCCCTCTCTCTCTCTCTCCCTATCTCTCTCTCTCTCTCAGGGTTTTAGGAATAGGAATTGTATCCAGCAAAAACCCATTCAAATCCATTCTATAAGAAAATCCAAAGAGAAGAAGAAGAAAAGAAGAGGGAAAAAGCAGGACACAGACAGGAGAAAAGCAGAGTCACGTGTGGCGTGGGCCACTGCCATCTTGAATTCTCATATTAGCCGTACGTTCTCTCCCAAATCAAATCCTCTCCGATCCGATCCGATAAGAGAGAGAAAGAGTGATGCTTTCCATATGGCTCTTTTCTTCTTTTCCTTCTTCTTTCTGCTTTTAGCGGGTTGGATTCGATGACGGGACCCGATAAGAACGGGCAGACCCGAGTGAGGGGGCTGGTGCTGAAAGCTTTGGTTCTGATTGGCGGGGCGCTTCTCATCAAGAGATTCTCAAAGTCCACCACTCGTTGGGATCATGCCCGCATTGTCGCTGAATCCCTATGCGGCGAGAAGGTACTCCAACTGCCTTCTTCTTTCCTCATTCCTTTTTTTTTTGGTGGGTTTTCAACGATTTCTCACTCGGGTTCTGTCTTTAATGATTTGGATGTGTAGTTTTCACGGGAGCAAGCTCGTAGGGATCCTGATAACTATTTCAATTTGAGGTATGTGCATACCTTTTTGCTGCGATTACTGCTACTAATCAACTGAATTGGGTAGAATTTCGATCAATTAGTAGCTGGTTTTTCGTTTTTTGTATTACTGCTTGCTGGCTTTGGTGTTTTGTGACATGATAAGATCATGGGTAATGTTAGTTTGCTAATGAACTGAATTGACTAGAAATTCAATTGATTAGTTCTGCTAATGAACTGAATTGGTAGAATTTTGATTGGTTAGTAGTTAGTTTTTTGTTTCTTGGAACAATATTTGCTATTTTTGGTGTTTCATGACCTGATAAGATTACGGGTGAAGTATGTTGATGTACTGAATTGAGTAGAATTTCAATCAATTAGTTCTACTAATGAACTGAATTGGGTAGAATTTCGATCTTTAGTAGTTGATTTTTCGGATTTTTGGATCAATGTTTACTTTTTTTTTGGTGCTTCGTGACATGATAAGATTATGGGTGCAGTTAGTTGGTTAATGAACTCAATTGAGTAGAATTTCAATCAATTAGTTCTGCTAATGAGTTGAATTGGGTAGAATTTCGATCGATTAGTAGTTGGTTTTCGCTTTTTGGATCACTATTTGCTATTTTTGATGTTTTATGACATGATAAGATTACAGGTGAAGTTAATTTGTTAATGGACTGAATGGAGTAGTAGTTGGTTTTTTGCTTTTTGATGAATGTTTGCTATTTTTGGTGTTTCATGACATGATAAGATTTCGCATGCTGTTAATTTGTTAATGGACTAAACAGATGGGCATCTTAATTGACTGGTAATGATTTGTTTGTTTTTGGGATAAATTTGTGCTGTTTTGATGTGGTAACGTGTTGAGATTGTTGCTGTAGCTAAGTTGCTAATGAACTGATTTGATTATAATTTCAACAGTTTTTAATGGATTTTTTGTAATCTTTTTGAAAGATAACCACTTATTTAGTAAAGTAAGAGCACAAGTGAACATGTTTTTTCATATATGGGACGAGTGCCCACTATTTGATTTTGTAACCCTGTCAAGATAGTGGCTGGGATTAGTTGCTTGATGAACTTAAATTGGTGACGAATTCAATTAATTCCTTTTCTTCCATTAGGAGCCGGTCGCCTATAGCTGGTTGTATTCTACAAATGATTTTTAAGCCTATAAATTGCTCATAGAAAGGCCTGTACCCTCTCTCTCTCTCTCTCTCTCTCTCTCTCTCTCTCATCAATTTGTACAGTTACATTGTTGTAACATGTTAGTCTGTTAAGAAATGAATTGATGTGGATTCTGAATCACTTTTTTTTCTTTTCTTTTTCTTTTTTCCTTTTTATAAATGTGTGTTTTGGATGCCTTTGTACCATATGATTCTGAGGTCATAGCATGTTAAGTTTGGTGCTTTTCTCTCCCTCTGGGGATATTCTATCTTTTCCAGCCTTGGCTGTAATTTTTTTTTGAAATCAATATGTAACAGTTTGTGACTAACTTCTATCTTTTGTCATAATGTTTTTGGATGCTCCGACAGAAGCTTTATTCAGGATGTGAAAATACACTACTTGTTTGGCCATATATGCCTTTTAATATTATTTTGAATGACGATGAATTTTATTAAACCCAAAAGGGAAAAGAAAACGCTAAGGGCATGTTTGGATAGGTGGATTCCGTTTGGATAGGTGGATTCCATTTGGATCAATGAATAATGTAACATTATAATTTCCATAGTCGTTGCAGAAAATAGGATTCCCAATGGGGCGCTTGGCTGGATGTGAAGTGGAATCCTCGAATTCATTAGACAATACTCACCTTGTTTCTTGTGTTAGAGAATTCTAGCCATGGATAAGAGTAATGATTATTGTGTGTGGAATCCACATAACCAAACTAACCCAATTGTCTTATCAGTGGAAAATAATTTCCATTTCTACATGGATTCCGTATATCCAAACATGCCCTAAGATAAATAGAAAGAGGAGTCCATATCAATTGACCCTCATGTCATTCCCTCTATAGCGGCCTATGGCTACAAGCAGCCTCATTGGCCTTATTGCGAGGTAAAGAGAGATGGGCTTCTGATGATGATACCATCGATTTGATCTCAGACTTCTTTTTTGAAGTTCAGTACTACAATTTTTCATATTTTTGCTAAAAAGTTTAGCATATTCAAACATACATTTCAGCTTCATCTTTTGATAATAAGCAACCTTCTCACAATTCTATGATTTTCTTTGGTTGTGAGACATTTGTTAATATGGTTCAGACAGACAGTTGGCATTTAAATTTGGTTTCTGCATAAACTGAATCAAATAGATATTGGTAGGCTTCATTTATAAAGACTAGTGCTGCAACTTGGCTTCAGGTAATTGTTCAAAAAGAAAAAAAAGAAAAAAAAACTTGCCTTCGGGTCAACCTGAACCAGACTGACCCAACCTGAGTTCTGGTTGGGTGGTGTTGGGTTGTTAAGGTCCTTGGTTTGCCAACTTGAGTTGTGGGTGGGTGGGGTTGTCAAGGTCCTTGGTTTGCCAACCCAATTTGATTTTGCGTTGGGTTCAGGTTGAGCAAATTCGGGCCGGGTAGGAATAATCATATGTTTTTGGGTAGGGTTGGGTCGAGTATAGATGAATTTGGGTTGGGTTTGGTTTGGAATTTTGTGTTGGGTTCAGGTTGAGCAAATTCGGGTCAGGTAGGAATAATCACATGTATTTGGGTCGGGTTGGGTCGAGTATAGAGGAATTTGGGTTGGGTTCAGTTTAGGCACCTTGGTTTGGAATTTCGTGTTGGGTTCAGGTTGAGCAAATTCGGGTCAGGTAGGAATAATCACATGCATTTGAGTCGGGTTGGGTCGAGTATAGAGGAATTTGGGTTGGGTCCGGTTTGGGTACCTTGGGTTGGAATTTCGTGTCCGGTCAAGCTGCGATTTGGGTCCTCTTGATGTCTGGTTGGGCTTAGGTTGATCCTCAACTTGACTCAACCTGCCAAGTTGCACCCCTAGTAAGAATAAAAAGGAAAAAAGAATGCTTGAGCTCAATGCGTTGAATGCTTACTCATTCAAGAGGACTGCATATATTTTTTCTAAGGATGAGTAAGTTTATATTGCTTCGTGACATGCATAAGGGAGATACCTTAACCATATCTGAAAGCATGCTCCTCTTATTTTGTAATTTGCATCTGCACACACATTTTCTGCATTGTTTTGGAGGTTTTTTTTATTTGTTTTTCAGATTGAGGCTTTTCTCTGATGCAATCTCTCTTTTCTCTTTTCCCAACAGAATGCTTACATGCCCAGCAACAGAGATGGTCGATGGTTCAAGGTTTTATATTTTGAACAAGTTAGTGTAACTTGATAGCCATGCATTGACATTTAGCAATTTCATTTGTGGCATCGCAATACATTTTATAAGGATTCTTTTCTGGTGGCAGGCATTTTGGAGAACTCCTCAGAAGCCCTTTCGGCAAGTATGTTAACTATCACCGTCATATTACAACATGCAATTTTTTTTTGAAACGATGATAAATTTATTGAAAGAAGAAAGAAAAAGAAAACACAAAAACTGTACAGATAGCCTAAAAGATCTGCAGACCCTGATAAAATGGGTACAACAGAATCATCCCAACTACCCGCAGGCCTTATAAATCAGCCCATCTAGCCAGACAACAATCTACAACCCTCACTGCCACTGCCCACTCTATTGTTAGCTCTTTCACTTGCTTGAAGACTTCTTGAACTTGCCTCGACCGACCCCTGAAACATCTGTTATTCCTCTCCAGCCATAAAGACCTATAACCCTGCCAACAGTGCCAGACACCATATTTTCCAGCCCACATCCGTATGCGAGCCATCGTGCCACATATAGAATAACTGCCTAACGGAACTTGTCATAACCCATATCACCCCAAACAGATTGAAAAACCTTTGCCACAACTGAGATGTGAAGCCTGCAATGGATGAATAGATGATCCACCGACTCCCCGTCTCGATAACACATAACACGAACATTAGGCAAAATCATCCCTCTTTTTCTGAGATTATCAACTGTAAAGATCTTACTGCACCCACTAGCCACCCAAATGCCGCCACCTTTGTGGGCGCTCCATAGCACTGCACCTGAGCAGTTGGACTTGACTCACTATTCGAACCACCTCTCCTATCTATTTTTGTTGCCCCGTGCGGACATGCTTGCCCTGTGTACTTTACTTTTGCCAACTTATCCTGATTCCATTTTCATTCTTCCTTCTCTTGTTAGCACATGCACAACATCCAAAATTTCAAATTCGTATTTCCCCATGTCTTTTTTCTAATACTAGCTGCCTGTAGATGACACTGAATGTATAAAGCGGTTGCAGAATTGGTTAGATACTGGATATTTGGTTGAGGAAAAGAAATAATCATCGAAGGCCTAGAAGATCTATGTATTCAGTTCTTTGGGCTTTTGCCTGGATTATTTATGCATGCCCCATTGTAATTGATGGCAATTCCATGGCCTTCTGTTCATACTTTTGATGTAGGTCCACATCCCACCATAGGGCTCCACATGTGCTGATTTTGGGCTTTTTGTTACAAAGTACGGGGCCTAAATGTTAGAGACACTAGAGAAGTAATAGTTTGGGGAGTTTCATTAAAGATTCGTAGTTGATAATTTTTTTTTTAATCAGTTTTGTAAGAGAAGTTAGAATATCTCCTAAAAAATTTCTTGTGAGTGTATGAGTGTTTGATTCTTTGCGATTTAGGTGTTGAGATCTCATTGACTCGATAACTAGGTTGCACTATTTTGGTATTAGAGTGGGTGATCGTTGGGGGATTTTTGGCTCTACATCATATCCTTATAGTTTCAAAGGGGGTGAGATAGGAAGAGCTTGCGCAAGTAACCCAATTGATCTATGCACCTATAGAGCAAGTAGATAGATCAACTCATGCATACGGTAGGTAATCTCACTAATCAAGTGGGAAAGCTTCGTCGTAGAGGGAATCTGGAGACCGAAGTTCGAGTACGTGGACACGAGGGGACAATCCTCACCATAGTCCAAACCAATGATGGGCAACCCCGGCCTGTGAAGACACCAATGATCAAATCCTTCGATTATTTGAACGTGACAGAGAGCCCGGAATTAAGGTAAAATTTTCGAAATTCCATGGTCGTGTGCATGTTAACAACTTCATCAATTGGCTAAGTAAGGTGGAAAAGGTATTTGAGCACAAGAAAATCATTGATAATCAAAAGGTTAAGTTGGTAGCTATGAAGTTTTCTAGTCGTGCATTGGCTTGGTGGGACAATCTCCAAGCCGAACGAATATTTTAAAGGGAAAGTAAATTTTTGGAAAATGATGAGAAGTAAAAACGAAAATTCCTATCCACAACTTGTGCTCATGACCTCTACCAAAGATGTCACAATTACGACAAGGGAACAAATCGATAAATGAATACCGAGGAGTTCCATACATTGACACCACACTTAGGGTTTCATGAGTATGAAAACTAAAAAATTCCAAGATATCTTAATGGTCTTAACCCAAACATAAGAAATGAATTGGCTTTCAAAGATGCATTTAAGATGTCCGATACATACTCATTGTAGTAAAAGCCAAGGAGATAATTAATTAGGACTTGAGTGATGATTCGGTGCCCCATGAGGATTGGTCATCAACGATGGGGCAACATGCTAGCTTCCCACGTAAGGTAACCACATGACCAACCATAAGTTGATGGATGATGGACTAATGTCTAACAATGAAGCCAAACCCTAACCCAAGGGGAGGTGGTTATGGAAGAGGGGCTATTGAACCAAAAAGGGGCAAAACAACACTTGTTTCTCATGCTTTAAGTGCGGGCAGCTGGGACATCGCACTTTTCAAAGCCTTGAACATCAATCTTCAGTTAAAGTTGTGAATAAGGAGAATATATTGAAGACACTCCCAACTGTATGAAAGCCGAAGATGACACGAATATGAAGAACATGCATATGAGGATGTGATACATATTGAAAAAGATGTAGCAGATGTGTACGGTGATAGGGGCGAGCTGTTGGTTATACAATGGACTATGCTATCGACGATTCAGGTGATTGATGAGGGCGATGGTTGTGACATAATATCTTCTGCACTACTTGCACTTCTGGTGGAAAGATATGCACAATTTTTGGTAGATGGGGGGAATAGTAAAAATTGTCTCACAAGAAATGGTAGATAAACTATCCTTCAAAAAAAAGAAATGGTGGATAAATTAATATTCAAAGAACATAAGTATCCATGCTCATAATAGATTTGTTGGTTCAAGAAACTCAAGAAACTGGGAGAGGTTTTTGTTGACTCCAGGTGCTTAGTTTTCTTCTCGATTAGATCTAAGTAAAAGGATGAGGTGTCGTTTGACTGGTCCCCATGGATGCATGTCATATTTTGTTAGGGAGACCTGCAATTATGGGACCAAGATATGGTGTATTTGACTCGGGCTAAGACCTATTCCTTCGTCAATGATAGTGCTAATTTTACATTACATTCAACGGCTAACACCAAATTTGATAAAGACGATGGTAAGAAATCACTGATTCCACATTTTATGAGTTGTGAGATTTCTTATGTTTTATAGGAGAAGAAAGAAGAACAAAGAGGAAAGTTTCGGTAAGACAATGTCCGATACATACTCATTGTAGTAAAAGCCAAGGAGATAATTAATTAGGACTTGAGTGATGATTCGGTGCCCCATGAGGATTGGTCATCAACGATGGGGCAACATGCTAGCTTCCCACGTAAGGTAACCACATGACCAACCATAAGTTGATGGATGATGGACTAATGTCTAACAATGAAGCCAAACCCTAACCCAAGGGGAGGTGCTTATGGAAGAGGGGCTACTGAACCAAAAAGGGGCAAAACAACACTTGTTTCTCATGCTTTAAGTGCGGGCAGCCGGTACATCGCACTTTTCAAAGCCTTGAACATCAATCTTCAGTTAAAGTTGTGAATAAGGAGAATATATTGAAGACACTCCCAACTGTATGAAAGCCGAAGATGACACAAATATGAAGAACATGCATATGAGGATGTGATACATATTGAAAAAGATGTAGCAGATGTGTACGGTGATAGGGGCGAGTTGTTGGTTATACAATGGACTATGCTATCGACGATTCAGGAGATTGATGAGGGCGATGGTTGTGACATAATATCTTCTGCACTACTTGCACTTCTGGTGGAAAGATATGCACAATTTTTGGTAGATGGGGGGAATAGTAAAAATTGTCTCACAAGAAATGGTAGATAAACTATCCTTCAAAAAAAAGAAATGGTGGATAAATTAATATTCAAAGAACATAAGTATCCATGCTCATAATAGATTTGTTGGTTCAAGAAACTCAAGAAACTGGGAGAGGTTTTTGTTGACTCCAGGTGCTTAGTTTTCTTCTCGATTAGATCTAAGTAAAAGGATGAGGTGTCGTTTGACTGGTCCCCATGGATGCATGTCATATTTTGTTAGGGAGACTGCAATTATGGGACCAAGATATGGTGTATTTGACTCGGGCTAAGACCTATTCCTTCGTCAATGATAGTGCTAATTTTACATTACATTCAACGGCTAACACCAAATTTGATAAAGACGATGGTAAGAAATCACTGATTCCACATTTTATGAGTTGTGAGATTTCTTATGTTTTATAGGAGAAGAAAGAAGAACAAAGAGGAAAGTTTCGGTAAGACAACTCCTAAGGTTTTTGGGTGGCTCGCGGGAAGGAACAGCATTCTAACCATAGATAACCTTCAAAAACGCTCTTTAATCATTCCGAACATTTGTCTGTTGTGTCTTGCCAATGTTGAGACGGTTAACCATCTTCTCATCCATTGCGCTTTTGCTAACTGTGTTTGGATCTCTCTAACCGCTAGATTCAATATGGAGTGGGTTATGCCCTGCGATATCGGAGACTTTCTCTTAGCTTGGCATGGGGTGTCTTTTCGCAAGAGCTGTAGGGCGGTATGGAGGCTTGTTTTGTTAGCTGGCCTGTGGGCAATATGGGGTGAAAGGAACAATAGATGCTTTTGCGATGTTTCCCATGACAGTGATTGGGTGGCCTGCAATGCTTGGAATTCGGTGTTGGAATGGGCAGAAGCTAAGGGTTGGGCAAGCAAAATTGTAATATGTTTCCGTTTTTCTCTTGCATTGTTCGCTCTCTGTTCTGGCGCTAGCTCAGCGCCTTTTAATGAAAAGTTTTTTAGTTACCTTTCAAAAAAAAAAAAGTTCGAATATCAACACAATTATTTCTCCCTCTCTACTGGTATGCATGTTCATTTCTTTGCCGAACCTTTAAAGCACATATCTGCATCTTTTGAAGTGCTTTTCTATTTAGAAAATTCTGACAAGTTTCTGATTGCAGAGATTTTATATGGTGAAGCCCTGTCCAAAAGAGATGAAATGCGATGTTGAGGTGAGCCCCCCCCCTCTGGTTGATGGGTTCTTTTGAAGGATACAAACAGGGAGACTGATTCCATTACCTTCTAATTCGAAATACTTGGAAATTTCCAGCTTGCTTATTGCCAATTTTCTGGAGGGACTGGCATAACCGTGCATTGCTGATACTGATTGTCTGTTAGATTAAAAATAAAATCAACTAAAACTCTGTAGAAATACAATTGTATTATGTATCACCACAAGCAGTTGAATGTATTCAATTCTAGTTTAGGTTGTATCACTATTGCCACCTATGCTTAATTTAATAATAAATAGGGGTGCGCTCCAGTGGTGCCGGTACCACCGTAAGCTTACAATGTTACCAGGCCGATATGGGCCCCATGTGATATATGATGCACATCCAACCTGTCCATCAAATGAGTGACCTCATGTTATCCTCAGGTTCCAAATATCAGCCTGATCCAGAACCCAGTTGGGCCACACCATAGGGAACAAATTGGGTGGAAATGCCCACCCTTGATGCGCACCAGTGCCCATCTGAGTTTCAAAACAGCCTGATTTTTGCCTTCATCCAGGCCAGATGAAGGGTTTGAATGGCGTGGATGAGATATATACATAACTATGGCTCCCTACACAAATCAAGGTTAGGTGTTCCCTCCTCTTTTACCATGTGCTGTGGCCAGCATGATTCACAGTTTGGCATGATTTTTTGGGTCCTGGTGGTAAGATACGTGATGCATATGATGGATGGGTTGGATTTTCTGCATGCATCACATGGGCACCCCATCTGCCTGGTACCAGGGGTAGCTTATGGTAGTGTACCAGTACCACCTGTAGCTGTGTCCTAATGAATAATGAATGATAGAACACAGACACAAATGAAGAAGAAGAAGAGGCAAGTTCTCTGTCTTTTAGTTGGAGCTGATAGTGGCTTGTTTTGCGAGAATATCCTCCTTGTCCGATCCTCTAACCTTTTTCTTCTGAATGGCCAGCTGAGTTCCTATGCCATAAGGGATGCAGAGGAGTACAAAAACTTCTGTGATCGGCCAAAGGATCAACGACCACAGCCTGATGAAGTTATTGGGGTATGTCTTGCTGCATATGAAAACATGAAATTATTGTTTCTGCTAATTCTCTATGGTATCAGCTCTTTATTTATTTATTTATTTTTAAGCAACATAATTTTTATTGAAGAAGTGCCGAGATGGTGCAAAAAACTACCTGCTCAAAGAAAAAAGATCGCAATCCTTTAAAATCATCTATACAAGTGGCCCACTTTGCGAAACAAAATTTCACCCTAAGAAGGACCTAACTCACTGAATTACCCATATTTCTGAAGCATCTCCCATTCCTTTTCCCCTCAAAGGGCCTAGAGGCCGGTCAACAACACTAAACTCCATGCGACCCTCTCTTGCTTCCTAATGCTCACCTCATGCCATGACATAAACAAGTTCGCCGTTGAGTCCGGCATCACCCACGACATATTGAAAATCCTGAGGCTCACCCTTTTGAAATTTTATTATTTATTATTATTGATGCTTTAATAAAAAATTTCAGTTATCCATAAAAAACTTTGGTGCATAAACGTAATGGGTTAGTTGTGTAGAAGGGGTTCAGTCTTGTAGATTGCCCATGGGAATATCTAAGTGATGCAGAATTCCCTTTCAACATTGGCTCTAATGCTAATGTAGGGATATGCTTCTATTTCTTGTCTTGGAAGAAACTAAGCTCGGTCTTGGAGGGGTTATAAGGCTCAGTAGGTGGTGCTTTGTTTTGATACCTAGAGCTCTTTTCCCCTTCTGTTCCATCTCTATGCGTGACTAACTTACATATGGGGTTCTCATCCATGTAAATCTCAGACCCCAGGTAATTGCTGATCCAGTGGTTATCTTTGGTGGCCTTTGCTGGTGGCTGGTGCTTGCTAGTAGGAATTCAACAAAGTTTTGCTGATCCAGTGGTTATCTTTGGCGGCCTTTACTGGTGGCTGGTGCTTGCTAGCAGGAATTCAACAAAGTTTCTGCGCACACCCCCCCCCCCCCCCCCCCCCCCAAAAAAAAAAAAAAAAACATCCACAAAATGTCACCAATGTATGAGATCAGGACTGTTCATTATACCCAGGTGTGGATGGAACATAGCTAAAAAATCATGCTGAATTGGACAATCCTAGCCCTCAGAACAGAATACTTTTGCCGTGTTGAGTGTGGACTGTTGCTTCTTCTTCTTCTTCTTCTTCTTTTAGAACTTTTTTTTGGTCTTTTAGTTATCATTTTTAGACCAATTTGGGGGTTAGGATTCTAAATCTGTATATCTTTGAGCTACAGGCCCTCCATGGTAGGAACTCCTGATAAATTGTCTGTCTTGTCCAGATTTGTGTCTAGATGTGCCTCATGTGCAGTTTTGGATGTTAGGCATATTTGATGCAGGATACCCTAATTATGATGCATGCTCATGAAGCACATGTGATCCAGTGGAAATAAAAGACAATAATAATTAAAAATTCAACATCAACCATCATAAACTAAGAAAACTACAAAGAGACATGCAATGGAGCGGGCCATCATCAAAACCATGAAGTGTGGAGTTCAATTATAGCTTAGGTTGGATCCGGCGAGGGATGGAACCTCCCGATCTTGCATGATCATCACCTAATTGCTTAATGAGAATAACTAATCCGAAAGACTGAAGGATTTCTCGGATGAGGGATTCGAAAATCTGAGGAACTAGGGTTTGGATCAATTATCAGATTTTAGGTTGTGGGAAGTAAACAAAATAGAGATTTAGAACGATGAGAAAAGATGATAGATTACCTGAAAGAAGGTTGAAGGGACAAAGAAGAAAAGAGAAGAAGAAGATCGGAGAAGAAGATGAAGTTCCGAGAGAGAGAGAGAGAGGAAGGAGGCAACCAAAAGGCTTGCTTTTCATTGATCAACAACTAAATTCGAGTTTAGGGCTGAGCCCTCTTAAATAACCAATAAGAAAATAGAAAATAGAAAATACCCCTAATACTTAAGCAAAACGAAAAAAAAAAAAAATTCGTGTGGAGGTCGGGCACTCGGTCGAGTGCCCGAAGATGTCCAAAAACGTCCAGTGACTTTCGGGCGCCAGATAGGCAATGTTCAGGCGCCCGACGGGGCGCCCGAAGGCAATGGTTGGGCGCTTGATCTAGCACCCGAAGACATTCTGGCAGGTTTTCTGTTGCTCCTCAAAACTTGTGCTCTATGATCTTCTTAAGTCCTTCCTACACACGTGTCTTCCCAATGTGAGGTCTTCTACTTACCAACCTACATGTGTAGGGTCTTCAATGCTCCTCAATGGTCGCCTAACCACAAGGAGATACTTGTGGTGCGCTGCTTTCTTCGCTGATAGACTTTGAAGGGTCTTGTGTCCTCATCAATATTGCTATGTCCATGATGGAGACTTAGATAGGACTCGTCCCATTGAACTAAACTTTTAATCTTTTGGCTTGTTGGCAAGTTGCTGATTGAGTCTTCATGTCTTATGCTTTTTCCCTTTGAGGCATGACCTGTGCTATCTTGTTCTAGATAAGAAATGATAGCTGTGATTTTTTTAATGCTTTTATTTGTATATTATTTGCAGGATATTGCCGAACATCTGACAACCATACATCTCTCGCGCTGTGAACGTGGAAAGCGCTACTTATATGAAGGTTCAACCCCGCCTGGTGGTTCCCCTAATTCATGGGTATTTCTCTTTTCTATGAATGAAATGCTGCGGCTCATTGACCACACTAGTTTGTTGTATGTTGATTCAAATTCAAGGCGGTTTCTTCCACCTAGATTCAGTTTCTTATCAATGTATTCTTTTCTACAGAGTGGTGCGGCATACTGCACTTCAGAGCTTGCGGTCCTTAAAAATAGCGAAATACATACATGGGATAGGGGTTATGCCGATGAAGGAAATCAAGTGAGTTTTGGGCATCTTTTGATTCTCAAATTTTTAGGTCTTGAGAAAGTCTAAGGATGCATTTGGATGCACAAATGAAATGAATCAAAGAGGAAAATATAAAAGAATGATATTTCAAACAGACCCAGAGTGGTAGCATAATTCTGAAATTCGGTGACTCGACTCAAAACTCATCCAAGCCAGCTCGACTCAATGAGATTTCAAGCCAAATCATGAGGAAACTCGCTTGTGAGTATGACTTGGTTTCAGCTGGGCAAGACTCATTGAGTCGGCCTACGACCCGATGTGATTTAGTGGGACTCGAACTGAGTCACTCATTGGCAAGTATATGTTTTTCAATAAAAGAAAAGCAATGTGAACACTGCATTTGACTGTTTTGCCCATTTTCAATACTTAATGCATTATAATTATCTCGAATTACTCTAAAATTGATTTATTTGTTGAATATCAAGCTGAGTTGCGTAAAGACTTGTCAGAGTCTTTGAGTCATGCGACTTGGGTGGCTATCGAGTCAAGTTTTTGAACTGTGCGTTATGGTGGTTTTTCTTAAAAAGATATGAATGCTAAATGTAACTATCCTAATGCTGTTGCACGAACAGGTTTGGGGAGTGAAGGGAGGTCCGTACGAGTTCAAGCCCGCACCGACTGCATCGAGCTTTGACGACATGTTTTCCCCTCTAAATTTCCCACCTCCTATCTCATTGGAGAAGAAGATAGAAGATTCATTTGTCCTGCAGGAATGATCGATCCTCATTGTTGTTATACATCGCAATCAAATTTTCAGCTACCATTATCAAAGCTTTCCCAGCAGCGGGGATTTACAGCTCATATTGATGCTACGGCACTCTTGATCATCTCTCGCGGTGGCACCATCCCATATTCCCATCACATATGAAGATGATCCCAATAGTGGAAATTGCTATTTCTTCTCATGCTTCCATCGGGTACTCAAAGGGGTAAGCAAACAAATGGTGGGGCTCATGTGATCAAGTGTGAGCGTTAGACTCTCATGGAAGTGTTGGAGCCCATCCAATCCATATGAATCGGCGTCAGTCCCATTACGGTTAAATCCCACTCAAGGATCCCACTGGAGGGTAGTTGGATCAAATCACTCTATCTACTATCTCTCTCTTTTTAAGGGAATTTAATCTCGATTAGCTGACCATTATGGTTGGTTCAGGTGTATGAGATATGCCCTACTCTTAATGTCGATAAAAGAATAAATTGCTTTCTAGATATATATAATGGAGAAACGTTCATATAATGGTGTATGTGAACTTTCTCATACAGCAGCTTTCTTGCTAATGTATCACTTATGTGGAACATCTGAGCCATGCACAAGGTGGGCTGAGTCATAAAGATAACCAGGGTTGAAAACCAAGAACCATTCAACAGGTGGGCCATGATGAAAATTAATGTGCAGCAGACGGTCTGATTCAGTGTACAGATGTGGGCCCATTTAAATTTTTTGCACCGGCTGATGTGGCATCCACTTTTTACACAGCCCAGATTTTCAAAATAAGTGACACATTGACAAGAAAGAAAAACGATTTGGGTGTTAAGTTCCACGTCCAGTGTCTATTGCATGTGAAGTAGAATGTATGTTTCTGAACAGGTCTCTGAATTGTAATCAGGAGGCTAGTTTTTCTTCTGAAAAATGCTTCATCTGAGTACTTGAGATATTATTCCAATGATGAACTATATGATTCTCGATCTTTGGTTGTTACCAGTGTTCCCAGGTTTTGCATTTGTTACAAGTGTGGCCCATGGTTCAGTGATCAGGAGCGTTAATCGGATCAGCTCCAATGGCTGCATGTGTACAGTTGCTGTCTCCTTATCTATTTCCAGGCTATCAATGAAATGGTTAGGCAAGTCTCATAAAGGGCACCTTCCTAGCAAACCTCAGGGTACAACTCTGTGGCCAAATCTCCACCGTACAGGTGCGCTGTTGTCCGGTGATCAGAGATAACAATGGGCCCCTCTTGGTGGGTTAGGTGTAAATAAACAATATCACACTGATCTCCTGGTTTAGCCTCATGTTTCTCTGTACATGATCAGGTGATCAGGTTGCACCGATGTGCGATTAGGTTGCACTGAGGATGTGACATGGTTGCAGACCTATGTGATGGGGTGGATCAATTAAAAGGCTCCAAACAGTTTTCCCTGTTTGGCAGCGAACAGAGGATCCGGATTCCACAAACTGACATCCCTCAATCTAAACCATTGGTTTCTCTCTGATGGTCACAGCCATAGTTAGCAAAACACCATATAACAAAAAAACACCATGGGTCTCAATCATTAAAAACATGGTAAAAAAATCAGAGACAAAAATGCAAAAATTCAGAAGGAAATGTTACAGTTTAATACGCTTTCAAGTAATACAGACTTGAAAAAAAAGGCTATATATGCATTACATGTGAATAAGGTCAAAATATGAAAGTTAAATTAAAATTATTAGAATTTCTATATGCATGAGCAACAATAATGCATACATGTAATGCAATAGTGGGTTATATCATGCTTTTGACTGTCCTTGAATCCTACCTTTTCAAGTAATCCCCATGTAAATCACTTCGATATCTATTAAAAAAATTTCCACCTGCTCAATGATATCTGCAGCCCTATATTAATAAGGGGAAGAGGTTGGATCGCTTCTTATGGATTCGTTGAGAATGATTTTGATCTAGTTCATCACCACAATTAGTAAATGATTGCTTTCGCCAACAAGGCCTATGTTCTTTCAAAATGTAATGACTATTAATAATAATATTATTATATTGGTATATATTTTATATTTATTATTATTAGCATTAGTATTCTTATTATGAATCATTTAATTTATAAAATTTATACATACAAGCACATGTATATTCATACTCTCCCTCGAGCTGGAGAGTAGACATCAATCATCGAAAGCTTGCTAGTGAAGAGTGAGTGCTTTCGTTGACAGAGGGCTTTCTTGAAGAAAAAGTATAAAACCGTGTTTTTTCCCCCAGAATTCATTGGCAGTCACACGGCTCTTAAATCCAACTTGTGGAGTTGTGGTGGATCCCATTCTCAGGGGCAAAGTCAAAGCGCTTGATCCTTTGCCACTATCTGTGCTGACAGTTTATATCTGTGATTTTGTTTCTTCTAACACTAGTCCTTGATATTAATGGATGGCAATTGCCAATCTCTGTTTTTTTTTTTTTTTTCAGAAGCACCTTTGGAATTTATTTTTTCTTTCTACGAGAATGCACATTTTCGTAAATGGGATTTTATTCGGTTTTTCTACTATTTTCATGTGGTTTTAAATATCGAGGCAATTATGGAGTTTTACTTTATTTTTTCATCCCAAATATGCATTGTTTAAAATGGAATTTTGCTAGCAATGGTCACAACAGTCTCTTGTCAATGGTGGGAGATCCCAAATATTCGGACAACATATTATGGTCGCATAATCGGGCTTAAAAAGAGACAAGACGTGTATATAGATCTTAGGCATCATGCATCTGAGTTCGCAGGTGAAAGCTGATATTCACATAAACCAGCTTTATTGAAACCAAATGACATAGCAGAAGATCGAGCAAAAGCTTCTTACAAGCTGACCAGCTTGAGAGAGTCTGCCTTCTCTTGCAGGCTTGCAAGCAGGCTGTCAAAGCTCTTCTTGAAAGAATCCACACCCTCGGATTCTAGCAATTTTCCAACCTCACTCCAATCAATCCCCAACTTCTCGAGTGCACTGTAGACGCCTTCTGCCTCCGACAAGTTGGAGTCAATCGTCCTGGAGACGGTCCCATGGTCGATGAATGATTGCAGAGCAGTGTCAGGCATGGTCGATACCTGAAATGAAGGATGAAAACTGAAATCAGCAAATTCATTGCCCTTGATGCTTGGAAGAGTTATATAATGGTTGATTGAAAGGAACAGGAACGGTCCTAGTGATCTAATGGGGCCTGATCTGATCATTACAATCACTCAGTGGGAGAGATTTCAGGGGTCACCCATCAACCATGCAGCCTACCATAAAAACGTTTTGGTGATATACAGTTTACTGGGCTAAGCAAATGGTCAATCCAACCTTGTATTTTTTCCTCTTTTTAGAATCTTAATATTGTTGTGTCCTTCTGTCACTATACTAATCATACAAACAGAATAGACACCAGTCAATATTCAGAAGTTATTTACCAGGCGGTTGAGATTGAAGACTCACCGTATCAGGTCCAATGAGAGGAGCGACATACAAGGTGTCCGGGTACGCGGGATTCTTAATGCTGGTCGAGGCCCACAGCAGCCTCTGCTTCTTGGCGCCTTTCTTCACCAGAGCCTCCCATCTTGGTCCTGAGAATTTCTGTTGATACAGCTTATAGGCAAGTGCTGCTTGAGCTACTGCAGCCTACAAAAGCAAGTGAGCACAGTTTCAACCCTAAGAGAGGAACCAGCCCAAAGGCTTACATTTAAGTTAGATATCCACAACTATTTCCATAAACATAAACCCCTTTAACATTCAGATTGCTCTTCAGTTGGGTCCCACCATCGACAGCGACGACGGGCAATGCACCAAAAACCACAAGGTTTAACAATGCATATTCCAACCGGTTTTTGCCCATAGAATATTGACCCTTGGACCTTTCACTAAACGTCAACAAGCATCAAAGGTCCTGAACTGGTGGCTAGGATCATCCAACCAATCTGATTTTTGGGGTGCAGCTGATTGATGGTAGCCCCAAGAAGATGAGCAGTCTGATCACAAAGGATATTATAGGGTGCCCAATAACTAATTTGAGTATAAGTGGTACACCAGATTTTCTCCTTTCCTATGGAGTCAAGCAATATGTGCTGTAAGCTTTACCTTCCCCCGGAGGTTGAGAGCTTCCGGTGTTCCAATCTTTTCAAGCATCTTGTCAATGAGCGTGTCAACACGGCTAACAAAGAAAGACGCAACGCTCGTAACTCTGGAGAGGTCGCTAAGCCCGGAGGCCTCAAGGCCATCCAAGTAAGCATCAATGACTGCTTCGTATCGAGGAAGAGAGAAAATTAGCTGCGAATCGAAAAATAAAAATAAAAATAAGAAGATAAAATTATCACTATATATATTCAGGAGATGAATACAAATCTACCAGGTATATGTTTCATAGCTGTAATAGACAAGCTCAAAAAATATAATGAAATAGATGATAATTTGAAAGAAATCCATATGCAAAACTTCCATGCCGTCATGAACATAAAGTAACATGTGATCGTTGGCAAATCTAGAATCTAGATTAAACACGCATATATAAATACTGAAACTTACAGTCACATTTACGCTTATTCCATTTGAGATAACATCCTTGATGGAATGGGACACATTCCGCCGTTGCTGGAATCTTTATGTATACATTGGGACGGTCCACCACTTTGTGCAGCCACTTAGCAGCATCCACGGTTTCTTTTGTCTTGTCAGCGAGCTTAGGAGAAACTTCAACGTACACGTATCCATCCGCTGCATCCGTTTGATCATATATCGATTCAAAAAGCTTGCATGCATCTTGTATATCTTTTATTACGAGTTCCCAGTATGCACTCTCTACGTCTTTTCCCGTTCCAACAAGCTGCCTGCAAATCCCGCGAGTTGGGAGTTCAGCACAAAACCATGCGCACAAGTCATAAAGGAGTTGAAATAATAGGAAAAAAAAACATTTAAGCCTGCAAAGCTGAGAAAAGATGAAGGGGATAGACATCATGCTGCTTTTCTCTGGTCCTTGAGGCGAGGTTGGCTCAAATGTGGCAGAAAAGCATGCTCTGCAAGTGATCATGTACCGTTTCAACTTCTTACAGAAGATTGGTTATTGTAGGAGATTCTTGGAAACCCGTCAAGAGGGCATTTTCCGTTGACCCAAGGGTGGGTCTTGGAAACCGGATTTGGTACTAGAATCTTTGATAGGAAGAGTTGTATTTTCTCATGTTTCCAGGCAGGCTGTTGGCTGTATCTTGCTTCTTGGGATACAGATTTTTTTTTTTTTTTACGTGTTTTCCTGTTCGTTCCACTGTCTTCTCTTTAGTGGCTACTGGGTTTGGCTCACTTTTTTTTTTTTTTTTAAATAATTTTTGTTGCTTGCTCAAAATAAATAAATAAATAAAATAAAATAAAATAAATCCAGGCAGGCCAACAAGGTTGTCAATTCTTCTGTGAAAGGAGAGATGGGAAGGTCATTCATGATCTACTACTTGGTCCCCCTCCCCCAACGTTCTTCCTTTTTCCTTCGTTTATTATGTTTTTAGTTATCATTCAGAAGTAAAGTAGTCTAAGAAGCTGCTTTCTTAACTATGAATTTCCAGGTGATACTAATTAATGAACCAAAATAAAATAGGACCAGATACATGTTCCAAAAGGATACATCATCTGCAAAACAACAACAGTAAATTCTTTCCCAAATTCAGGCATTGTACTCCCATCCTCTTGTTTTAAGAATCTTGGGAAGGAGGGGATTACCAGAAATTGTGCAAGATCATGGGTCAAAAAATTGTACAATATACTCAGTATCATCTAGTCATATCAGTTTCGGTCCAAAACAGACCGATAAGTTGTACCAGTTTTGGTCCCCTGTCAAGTTGTGCTCCCAAACTGGTATTTAAATCAGTGTATGGAATCACTCGTTTTACGAAGGCTGCTTAAAATGTGGGCTATCCAGTCCTGGCCCAATATACATGACCCTAGACATGAGCCTATTACAGGCTCACTATCCCTAGCCCATGCCTGAGCCTGAACTAAACTTTGGCCATGACTGAGCCCGATTAAACTCAATAGGCTAAAGGCTCAAGGCTGATCCTGATCCTGATTAAATTTAATTGGTTCAAGTTTGGTTCACATTAATAGAAATGATGAGTGTATGTTTATAATTTGCTTTGGTGTTTAAATATACGGTAGCCATGCTGGGCCTCGTCTGGCCAGATTAAACCATATCCATTAGTGCCCAACAGGCTATAATCATTAGACTCAAGCCCAGCGGCCCAAGCCTGACTAACCATCAGGCTTCACTTTTCAGACCGGAGACCCTGACTCGCCTGATAGCCAAACCCAACTGTGACTCTTGTTGGGACATGCCCAAAGGCCCAAGAAGCTGTCCCAGCCCATTTACCCCCTAAGACAGCAGCATTTGAGGCAGTAAATTAGAAGCACCCAAAATTAAAATGTCGGTGGTATTTTGTGGCTTATTTAGGGAGGGAGTTATCTCTAAACATTATTTCTTGTGACTCGTGAGATCAAGGTGATTGGCACTGCTATGGATGGGCACGGTTGAAGATCATGACCATCCAATTAATGGCAGTCAAACAAATGATTGTAAACAAAACCAGGATGCAGTCCACATTCAACTGTAAAAATTCATGGACGAAACAGTCCGATCATTGTGATTTTTGGACTGCAGACCCCCCACATAGCGCTACCAGATGGACCATTTGGGTAATACAAAGTTCCAAACAAGCAGTCATACAGGCTACATCAAGACAAATGGTGGACAGGCATGAGTTGAGACTCACACAAGAGGTTCTCGTGTGTTTGTGGCACGCAAGCTGTATGGGTGAGTGTCAAATAATCAGCGCATTTTATTTTTGCAGGTGGAAATCAACACACCCTAGATTTTATTCTGGATTCAATTAAGGAGAAAAACAAGTACAAGTTAGAAAAAAGCTAGAGAGCTGCTAGAACCTGAATTGCTCATCAGTAGGCATTTGATGACGAGATCGCTTTCTGGAAAATCTGCAATCAGATGTATCGCACATGATGCCATTAATCCCACACTCATTCAAATAATCACATGGTTAAAAGTAAACCTCAACTTCAGTGAATTTGAATGCTTGTTTAGTCTATGAGAAATAGCCCACAATCCTCAGATTGACGAGGCATACCAGGTAAATCCACTCAAACAGAGACACTGTGTCTATGCTCAATATCACAATGGAAAATGTGGGTGTATTACCGTCGGATTGCTGGTGACACCTCTGACTCCGCTTGCAATCAACGGCAGCAAATCAGTGACCGGGCGACAGAGATTATCATACCAAGGGCTCTGCCCCTGCTTTTCGTAAAGATCGTGGAGAGTTGTTCTCTTTATTTGGGCACCATTTCCATCCGTCTGAGAACATCTTACACTGCAGCAGAATTTCTCTTTAATGACAAAATTGCAAAACGAGAAAAACTTCCACCATCACAAGAAAAACAAGAGAGGAATTAGATCATACTCTAGCGTGCATGTGCACATCTGATGAACATGGTGTGCATAAAAATCAACATAATCTATCCAAATCAGGGCGGGGCCAATTATGGAGAGGGTATGGCCGAAAAAACTCAGTGATCCAAGCCATCTGATCCATGGACATGTAATGGACACTTGAAAAGAAAATTGGTGAATGGTCTGAGACCAACATGCAAAACGAATGACTGGGAATGTCTGATGAGCATGATTTTTTTTCCATGTCTCATCTACTGCTGCTCCTGCCTTTGGATGGTCTGGATTGGTACGCATGCATGCACATGAGCCACCATACTTAGCTAGGGTATGTTCTGATTCCTCGAAGAAAAAGGGTTTTTTTTTTTTTCTTTTTTCTTTTCCCCTATCAAACATAATAACAACGAGGAACTACATGATACACTGGCACGACAGAGAGATCACACTCACAGACTCGTCCTTCCATTCACGTCTCATGCATAAACTCAACCCGTACCGTCCAACCTAAGGGTCCCAATGTAGGGGGGCACAAACCAAAACCAAAACCGCTGATCAGATGCTCTTAACCATACAATCAATGGACATCTGCCCATAAAAAAAATGCACCATCTTCCCCTTTAACCATTCATTTTATGGCCAGCAGCCAAGCGCTGCAGACATCCAATCAGCGAACTCTCCATCGAAGTGGGCCCCACAACTTGCATTGCGCATGTCCATTACACTTCACACATGTAAACTACATGTATGGCGGACAGTCGCGATCAGCCATACTCCACCAGAGAATTATCATGAAATTCCTCAGTAATAAAACAACAATCACATCACCACCACAACGAATCAATTCAAACTCTAACAATTAGACCGAAATATTGCTATTTCCACCCCACTTTCCAATACTTGAACTTCAAACAGTACAAAATTGCACTATTTCAGTTTCAAAGATGGAGAATGAGTGGGTAATCAATGAAAGCGACTGTAGATTGTCACTTCCCTAAAATCAGATCCCAAAACCGACAAGAGGCCCGAAAAAAAACCGATCCAACGGTCCAAAATAGTTCATGTATCCGATCAGATCATCAACAAGAAAAGGAATGAAAGAAACTTACATTAATGAGCTCCTCTTGACATGATTTCCTCTAATCGAGAGGACAGAATGTGTAATTCTTCTTCGAATCGAGGGTATGGCGTGGACATCGATCGAGATCTTCCCATCTGAGGATTTGAAATTCAGAGATGAGAATGTCGGGTTTGGGAGATTGGAAATGGAAGAAGCCATGAGAGAGAGAGAGAGAGAGAGAGAGCGAGAGATGTCCGCAAATGGAGGTTTTCCGGTGTTTAAAATGCAAGGCGAGTTGATTGATACTCTGGCGGAGTAGGTCTAGATCATACTCATTCAATCATCGAAGCGACACGTGGAACTCGTGAACTTAATTCCAAACCGTCCAAATAGTAGGAGAAAATGTTGATCGTACAGGAATTACAATTTTAGATAATGTAGAATATCCTGATCTTTTGATCTATGGAATTCTTTCATTGAATTTGGACCATTAATTTTTTCTGGCCCGTTCCTTAGGTGCCCAACCCAATAGCAGGAAACGCTCTGAGATTGCAGCAATCTTGACCTTTGATTAATGGACATTTGTTCCCAAGGAGTTATTTGATACTCTGGTAAAGTATGACTTTTGATATACTACCACTCCGAAATTTGACACGTGGCATACATAAACTCAAATAAAATCTTGGCCAATCCGGATCCTCTATTTGATAACTCTAATGTCTGATTCGTGGACACTTGTTTGTTTAAATGGAACCTTTGGATGCATGTTCATTTCTAACCGTCCAACAGATATCCACCAATTCTATAGTTAGATAATCAAGCAAATTGTAATTTTTGGCTCATGATATATCTAAAATGGGACACATAATTTGAACGATTTAATTTGAATTACTTGTATGCCACGTCTGCAATGTCTAGATAATATCTAAGTGCCTGTGTATCATCCATCACACTCTGGCAGAGTATCAAAGCTTTTCTCTTTGTTGATTTGCTTACAATGTAGTATTTTTTTTTAAACCGTTCGTTAGATGATTGTCCCCCAATCAGCCAATCTGTTCAATACGAGTATCCTACTCATGAGATATCTACCTCACACGTGTCACATGTTAACCTAAATCCAAGCCGTCCAAATAGTGGATGGCACTATGGATGGGGAAAATCCACAAAATCACATCCATTAGACGATATAGATCTCAGATAAATGGACACTGGTTGTCTGCTAATCAGACGGTTGGGATTATCAGTTCAGCGTGATTTCTTGATCATGGCCCATCCAAAAAGGGGCCAATGATGAACGTTTTAATTTGAGTTACACCAAATCACTGTAGAACGGCGATGTATTATGTGTGCGCACGTACGAATCTCACATGATGCCAGAGTATCAAAGCGTTTAGGCATCTGCCACGTAGCCTTGGCAGGAGAAACAATGGATCTAAACCGTCCACCTAGTGTGACATAAGCCTTCAAATGGACAGTTGAAAGAAAGGATGGTCAGCTGTTGAAGTTGATAAATAAGATTTTTTAATCGTCATGATTTTTGAAATTTGAATAATCCTAGGTAGGTCCCACTAGATGGAGGGTCCTGATCCATCCATTATCCTTCCAAGTGTACATTAGATGGAGAGAGAGTATGATACTACGCATGGAGATGTATCTACCAAAAGTGGGCAGATTCGGGTTGGCTGGTGCACCCTACACCAGCTACCTCGCTGGTGTATTGACGTCACCAAGTTCTGTGGGCCCCAATGTAATGTGTGTGTTATATCAGAACCGTCCATCCATTTGGATACATCCTGATAAGACTTGATACTAAAACTAAGACGGATACAAAGATCAAGTGGACCACACTGCAGAAAGAAGTGGGAGATTGAACGTATACCATTGAAATCTTCTTAGGGGTTACAGAAGTTTTGTATCGATCTGATATTTGGTTTTACACTTCATCCAGGTCCGTGTGACCTCATGAACAGTTTGGATGGCAAATAAACATCATGGTTGGACCTAGGAATTTTTTAACGGTGAGAATCATTGTCCCCACTTTCTTTTGTGGTGTGGTCCACTTAATATCTGGATATGACTTATTTTTTGGGTCATGCACTTAAAAGGATCTCTTCAAATGGATGGACGGTGTAGATATATTAAATAAACCATTTTGGGGTCCACGTGACCTTAATCTCCTATGAACCGTTTGTACTTCGCGTTACTTTGGTGGAATGATTTTCAAATTCTTTTTGGAATTTCGCAAAACGACACGAGTTTATGGAAACACTCACGTGTGTCAACGTAGGGCACGTGCGAAACCATGCTCCTCTTGTCCGTTTCTTAAAGAATGTTAGGCACCCTTGTTGCAGTCTGGTGGAGTGGCTTGCCAGATGAACGGTCAGGATCTCATGCATGTGAATCAAGTGGACAGGTCTAGAGTGCCTAATGTCATTTAGGGAATGTAGGACAGCATACTTTCACATTGTTCCCGTGGCGTGGCCTACCTGAGTTTTGGATCGATATGGTTTTTGGTATGAGCGATGAACATGAAGGTGGAGAAACTGATGGACGGAGTGGATGTACCAGAAACATCATGGTGGGCCCCACAGTGCTATGATATTGCGCGCGCTATCCCCCATCTGTTGTAGGAAAAGCATGCAACAAGGTTCGCCGTGATGTATTGGTTACATCGGCTCCGTCCATCGGTTAGTAAACCTCATGTTAAGATCTGATCCCAATAGTCAGGCTGATATGAAACTCAGGTGAGCCATACCACAGGAGAAGGGTGGGATAGGGACGCCCACCATAGAAATTTTCGTGGGGCCCACCGTGTTGTTAATGTGCCATCCAACCCATTAATCAGGTGACCCCACCAGGTTGAAGAGCTCTGATCTAAAACTCACATGGGACATACCGCATGAAATAGAGGTTTTGGGCGTGATTCTACATCGTTCCCATCATGTGGCCTACCCGAGTTTTTCATCAGTATAAATTTTGATACGTACGGTCAATATGTTGTAATAAAACTGGTGAACCGAGTGGATGTCTCTGGAACATCATGGTGGGCCCCACACAGCTCAAGTGATGCACGCACTTTCTACCAATGTGGTTGTAGAGGATTCCGGTGCGCACGTTTACACATGGCCACAGAGGCCTGTGACTCGGATCCCAGCCTGGTTTTGCACATGTTAAGGGCCCGTTTGGATTGTAAGTTATTTAAGATAAGCTACTTATTTGGTTTCTACTTAATATGCAGATAAGCATGTTTGGTCCCTATATTGCTTAGGAATAAAAAAGTTACTTATTATTAATCATAAACCAAACTTACTTATCTTAAATAAGTAGAAAAAGTATCTTATTTGCTAGTATCCGGCTGATTCAGTCCCGCGCTGGCTCAGTGGTAGACAAGACGCTGTTTAAATGCTGAGATCATGCGATGGAGTGCCCATGTGGTGAGGGTGTGTCAGGTTGGGTTGGTTGAGGGTTAACCCAACCTCAACCTCCTCAACCTGCAACCCAACCCAACCTCAAGGCCTCCATTTGCTCAACCCAAACCCGACCTGGATTTAAATTGGGTTGGCATTTTCCAAACTAACCTAACCTGACCTGAACCCAAGTTGGGTCAAGTTAGGATCGGGTTGCAGGCTTGCAGCCCTACTTGCTTGCTGATGAATCACACTGATACCCTGTGCTGTCAAACTCCTGCCAACATGCCACCTGCAGAAGATATCGGGACCATGAAAATGGTAGGTGTTGGGAAAGCTGGCAGCGAAAGTGGAATGCCAAACACGTGAAGCAATGCGAAATCAAACAAGAACAAGATGCAATCAATCACACACAGGCACTCACCACAAGAGACTCCAAATTTTACGTGAAAAAACTCCAAAATGGGTAAAAAACCACGGCACAAAGCGATCCACTATGAATATCAGAAGATTACAGAGATTTATAGCCCACAAGCAAGGAAAAACAGGAAAAACTCCAAGTTTTCTCTCACACACACCTCTCCCCTCTTCCTAGTACGAATAGGAAACCTTAAACACCTTAGGATACTTCTCTAAGTCGGATTACAACACCTTAAATAGGAAGAAATCCAAAAATAGAAACACCTTGCGCAGTATTGCGGACTGCGCAAGAAAACTGTGTACACAGCCGACTGGTCGCCCGACCGGTCGCACCTCGCACAGTCAGTCCAGGGAGAAATCCATGCCGTTCCTGCCTCACAGCCGACCTATTGGAGCCTACTGCAGACCAGTCAATTGCTAACAAAAAGGGGGGAGAAAGCTCAAATCCCACCAAAACTAGTTTGCTATGTTTTGTGATGCAGGGATTGACAAATTATGGGAGAGCAAACTGAAGAGGAGCAGCTTAGATTAGGCATGTCAAGAGTCCTGTGTTTAATGCTTTATCAATGTAATATCTTGAACATGTATTCTGTTTTGATATGTTAGGTTTTTGTAAGTAATTGACAAAGGGGGAGATTGTTAGTGCACTTTTCTGTGGCATACCAGTGCACCTTGTTTGTCAATCACTTACGTCAGTGAGTCTAGTGTCGGTTGAGCCTAATGAAGACGAAGACTGAAGACTCAAGTGGCCCTGCTGCATCAAGGAAGAAGAAATAGGTAAAAGTGACGCCTTGATGTGTCTTAACCTTGACCAAAACCCAACCATTTAACCTCTTTGATGGCCTCGACCATATTAGGAATCCTTTAGTCATCATAGATTGGCCCTAGGTGTCCCAAAAGATCACCCAAATCTAGGCTATTATGAGTGGGTTGGAGAATGGATGGGTCAGCAATCAAACATGCTGAACGCAGGCTTGTCCGACTGGTCGGCTGGACTAGACCAACCGGTCAAGACCGGTCAGACGTGTGTCCAGTTTATACAGCAAGCATGCTATCTTGAGCAGGCTTAGGACTGACCGGTCGTGACCGGTCGGGCAGACCATTCCCCATAGTCAGCAGCCCCTTTCCACCTTTTTTGTTGTGGCTGACCGGTCCAGACCGGTCGTGGACCCCTGGCCGACCGGTCACAATCGGTCAGCACTAGCCGTTTTATGCCCGTTTTAGATCCGTTGCACGTTTTTCTATAAAAGGGCTTGACTCATTTTGAGGGGCAAGGAGAGGAATTTTGAGAGGAGTGAAGCCACCATTGTTGGAGACCATTTAAGGCTCATTCCCAAACTATGCAAGGCATCTTCCTTGTTCTTTAACACAAGATTGGAGCATTCCAAGCTCATGTAAAAGATGACCTTCATTCCCTCTTGATCTCTAGAATTTGGAATCTTCTCGATAGGAATATCCTTGTCCAAAACTTTAAAATGAGATCGTTGTAGGAGAGAACCTCTAGGCAACCCATTCCCATCAGTTGTAGAGTTCTCAAATCTATCCTCCTATCACCTTGGGCATCTTAAAGGCATCACATGCAAGGTGTTAGATCAAGTGTGGCTGAGGCATTGGCGACGCAACGACAACACGATTGTGGAGCAAGGGAAGCTGATTGAAGCACGGGAGAGTAGAGATCAAGCAACCTAAACCGGCGCTGAACAAGGGGCCCATTCGACAAGTAGGTTGTCTTTATTGAGAGTCCATTTAGAGTTTGTTTGTCAAACTCGATCTAGGGACATTAGCCGTTCCTTGGCCCGTTAGCCGGGCCTAAACTAAGTCTCCAAGGGGGAGCCTCCGACGCGGGAGTGAACGTGCGTCGGGTTGAGAGTTAGCCTATGTCCAAAACTCCGTTTGGGTTGAGAGTTAGCCATTTGTCCAAAACTTCGATTATGGTTGAGAAGTGAATCGGTAAAACCTCCGTGTAAAGGTTGAGAGGTGAACCTCATTTAAAACCTCCGATAGTGAATGCCGGTGTGCTCAAAGGAGTTGAGTACTTAAACCGGGAGTGGAGTAGACCCAAAGTCGAACCACTATACATGCTTGTGTTTGAGATTGATTTGAGCACATTGATATCTTAGCATTGTTAGTTTAATTGTCTAATTATGAATGCTTGATAGGAATGTATGTTAGGTACTAATTAGGCACATTTACACACAAGATGTACTTTCACTAGTTGTGTAGACTTGAGCTCATTGATCCGTTCTCATAAGTCTACATAGGTTGTATAGGTTATGAGCTTGATTAGTTAAATCTTTTGATTACCTATGCATGCTTTAGACTAGGTTGTTTATTGCTTAACTATATGCTAGTCTTGTGATTGGACCCACTTAGGCTTGGAAGCCGAAGTGTTCTTGCTTACTTAGTTTAAATTGTTGAATTGTGTAAGTAGGCGAAAAGAATTTCAAAAAGGTCCAAATCACCCCCTCCTATAAATTTAGCCATAATTCTAATTGCTCTTTAAGCTTCCGCACATACGTAGGTGTCGTGTTAGATTACCGACGTACTTTCAATTGGTATCAGAGCGGGTTTCTCTTCAAGGACGTAACCGTCCAGAGTAAGATCCGGTACCTGAGTACCTAGCATAATGTCTAACCGAGATGGGAGTACCACCAACAGTCCACCATTCTTTGACGGGTCCAACTATGCCTATTGGAAGGCTAGAATGAGATTTTTTCTCCAATACGTGGACCGTCCGGTGTCGCTAAGCACACAAAATGGATATACCTTGCCCACCGAGCAAGTGGAGGTTGATGGGAAATACATTGTCATTCCCAAAGATGATTCCAAATGGGATGATAGAGAGAGAGCTCAATACATGACAAATGCCAAAGCTCTCAATGCGATTTGCTGTGCGGTTTTTCCGGATGAATTTTAGCGCATTCTCACATGCGCAACTGCAAAAGAAGCGTGGGATATACTTGAGATTACCCATGAGGGGACTAGCACAGTAAGACGCTCGAAGCTTCAGCTCTTAACCACCAAATTTGAAAATATTAAGATGGAAGAGACCGAAACTTTCATGGAGTTTTATACTAAATTGTCAGATATTTGCAACTCCATGTTTGTCTTGGGTGATCGGGTTCCGGATGGTAGGATTTGTAGAAAAATACTTAGGTCCCTCCCAGATAGATTTGACTCCAAGATAGTTGCCTTAGAGGAGTGTAGAGACATAGATAACATGAAAGTAGAAGAACTCATAGGTTCCCTACAAACTCATGAACTACACTTTAAGGCTCCATCTAGAAAGAAAAGCATCGCTCTCAAGTCCTCTCTCAAACATAAGAAAATTAATAGTGGGTCAGAGGAAGATAGTGATGATGAGGATGATGATGAAGAAAAATTGAACAAAAAATTCAAGAGATTTCTCAAATTTGATAGAGGGAGTAGCCGTGACAAAAAGGACAAGAAGGGTGATAAACATAAAGGAAAATCATCCATGCATTCATCCGTCCGTTGTTACGGTTGCAGTCGTCGTGGCCATATTGCCCCGGAATGTCCGGATGGGCCTAAACCGAAAGGTAAAAAGGCAATGGCTGCCACTTGGGATGATACGGAGGAGTCCGAATCTGGTGACTCCACTTGTGATGAGAGCAAACATAAAGATCTAGCTCTCACGGCTTCCACCACAACCCCTCTTCCCTGCTTATCTAAGAGGGGATCCCAACCGCTATCCCTTCTAGGAGAAGAAGGAGTTCCCAACCCCTCACCTCATGCTACATTTTATGAGGGAGTTGAGGAAAATAGTTACCCTTAGGCTTTTGAAACTAAACATAGAATAGTGAGGGTAGCTAGACATGCTTTAATAGGAAAATATGAGGATTTCAGCCTCATTTCTGTGTGTATGGGCAAATCAGAGGATTCAAGCCTCATGAGCCCAAATTTGGTAGTTTAGCCTTGTCTTTAACTTGTATATTTGCTTGGTAGACTATCATCATGCTTAGATTAGCTATTTTTGCTGAATTTTATGCTTCATTGTATGCTAATCTTTGCTTAGTATTGGTCTTGATATACTAATAGGGGAGGTTGGTTGATTGGGCTATAAGCCCTTTGTGCTTTTATTGCAAATGTGTATCTTTGACCAATGTTGCATGATTAACTATGCTTAGATAGTTACATTTTCTTGTTAATCATGTTCCTTAGCATGCTCCATGTTTGTATGAGTCCTACACCCTATACTCTCCTTATTAGCATGTGCTTATAGTTATAATTGCGACATACTATCTTCTCTTACCTTAACCTTACTGATATATCATTAAGGGGGAGAGACTAGTTTGTCAATTGCTAACAAAAAGGGAGAGAAAGCTCAAATCCCATCAAAACTAGTTTGCTATGTTTTGTGATGCAGAGATTGACAGGTTATGGGGGAGCAAACTGAAGAGGAGCAGCTTAGATTAGGCACGTCAAGAGTCATGTGTTTAATGCTTTATCAATGTAATATCTTGAACATGTATTCTGTTTTGGTAGGTTAGATTTTTGTAAGTAATTGACAAATGGGGAGATTGTTAGTGCACTTTTCTGTGGCATACTAGTGCACCTTGTTTGTCAATCACTTACGTTAGTGAGTCTAGTGTCAGTTGAGCCTAATGAAGACGAAGACCGAAGACTCAAGTGGCCCTGCTGCATCAAGGAAGAAGAAACAGATAAAAGTGACGCCCTGATGTGCCTTAACCTTGACCAAAACCCAACCCTTTAACCTCTTTGATAACCTTGACCATATTAGGAATCCTTTAGTCATCATAGATTGGCCCTAGGTATCTCAAAAGATCACCCAAATCTAGGCCATTGTGAGTGGGTTGGAGAATGGATTGGTCAGCAATCAAACATGCCGAACCCAAGCCTGTCCAACTGGTCATGACCGGTCGGCTGGATTGGACCGACCGGTCAAGACCGGTCAGACGTGTGTCCAGTTTATACATCAAGCATGCTGTCTTGAGCAAGCTTAGGACCGACCGGTCGTGACTGGTCGGCTGGGATGGTCCGATCGGTCTTGACCAGTCGGGCAGACCATTCCCCATAGTCAGCAGCCCCTGTCCACCTTTTTGGCTGTGGCCGACCGGTCCAGACCGGTCGTGGACCCCTGGTCGACCGGTCACGATCGGTCGGCATTAGCCGTTTTATGCCCGTTTTAGATCCGTTGCACGTTTTTGTATAAAAGGGCTTGGCTCATTTTGAGGGGCAAGGAGAGGGATTTCGAGAGGAGTGAAGCCACCATTGTTAGAGATCATTTGAGGCTCATTTCCAAACTATGCAAGGCATCTTCCTTGTACTTTAACACAAGATTGGAGCATTCCAAGCTCATGTAGAAGATGACCTTCATCCCCTCTTGATCTCTAGAGTTTGGAACCTTCTTGATAGGCATATCTTTGTCCAAAACTCTAAGATGAGATCGTTATAGGAGAGAACCTCTAGGCAACCCATTCCCATCATTTGTAGAGTTCTCAAATCTATCCTCCTATCACCTTGGGCATCTTAAAGGCATCACATGCAAGGCGTTTGATCAAGTGTGGCTGAGGCATTGGCGACGCAATGGCAACACGATCGTGGGAGCAAGGGAAGTTGATTGAAGCACGGGAGAGCGGATATCAAGCAACCCAAACCGGTGCTGAACAAGGGGCTCATCCGACAAGTAAGGTTGTCTTTATTGATAGTCTATTTAGAGTTTATTTGTCAAACTTGATCTAGGGACGTTAGCCATTCTTTGGCCCGTTAGCCGGGCCTAAACTAAGTCTCCAAGGGGGATCCTCCGACACGGGAGTGAACGTGCGTCGGGTTGAGAGTTGGCCTATATCTAAAACTCCGTTTGGGTTGAGAGTTAGCTCTTTGTCCAAAACTCCGATTATGGTTGAAAGGTGAACCGATAAAACCTCTGTGTAAAGGTTGAGAGGTGAACCTCATTTAAAACTTCCGATAATGAATGCCGGTGTGCTCAAAGGAGTTAAGTACTTGAACCGGGAGTGGAGTAGACCCAAAGTCGAACCACTATACATGCTTGTGTTTGAGATTGATTTGAGCACATTGATATCTTAGCATTGTTAGTTTAATTGTCTAATTATGAATGCTTGATAGGAATGTATGCTAGGCACTAATTAGGCACATCTACACACAAGATGTACTTTCACTAATTGTGTAGACTTGAGCTCATTGATCCGTTCTCATAAGTCTACATAGGTTGCATAGGTTAGGAGCTTGATTAGTTAAATCTTTTGATTACCTATGCATGCTTTAGACTAGGTTGTTTATTGCTTAACCATATGCTAGTCTTGTGATTGGACCCACTTAGGCTTGGAAGCTGAAGTATTCTTGCTTACTTATTTTAAATTGTTGAATTGTGTAAGTAGGCAAAAAGAATTTCAAAAAAGGTCCTAATCACCTCATCCTATAGGTTTAGTTATAATTCTAGTTGCTCTTTAAGCTTCCGCACATACGTAGGTGTCATGTTAGACTACCGACGTACTTTCAGTTTTCTCTCACACACACCTCTCCCCTCTTCCTAGTACGAATAGGAAACCTTGGACACCTTAGGATACTTCTCTAAGTCGGATTACAACACCTTAAATAGGAAGAAATCCGAAAATAGAAACACCTTGCGTAGTACTGCGGACTGCGCAAGAAAACCGCGTACATAGCCGACCGGTGGCACCTCGCACAGTCAGTCCAGGGAGAAATCCACGCCGTTCCTGCCTCACAGCCAACCGGTCGCCCGATCGGTTGGAGCCCACTGTGGACCGGTCGGTCGACCGTTCTGGGCATAGGAGAAACTGTCCGGGGGAGGGTCTTCAACTGCATCTGGGTCAGGCCGGTCGGAGCACCCAATTCGTGTATCGTTTGAAGACTTATCCCAACAGTAGGCCCCACCATCAAGATCAGTTGACACAAAACAGGCCAGTCCACTCGTAAGCTGGCCACGCCATTGGAATCAATGGACGACCAACGTCTCAGACTCAACATATAGGTGTGGTCCACTTTGTCTAGAAGGGACAGCTGCATGGTGGGGCCTACCATTTTCATTGAATGGGATGCCCTACACAAATAGCCATTTGTGGCAACCAAGGACCTCACAATTCCATACACATTCTCAGATCAAGGATTTCCTAACGTTCCTCTCCATCATTCTCCTACTCTAACAAGATGTAAGGCTTCATTTAGCCAAGCAAATCAATGCCAATAAAGCCAATGGACATGATGAAAACTCCCATTGGGCCACTATCATTCAATCATCAAATTACAGTCAAGAGTGCAATATACCCATACATGCATCTACAGCTGCAAAAAGGGCAAAAAAAAAAAAAAAAAAAAGAAGGAAGAAACTATAATGCAACATTTTCAACAGAAAAATGTACAGTTCTACGATGGCCCACACCTTTGCATCAAAATGATCAAAATGATTACCTCTTGGATGGGTGGAGAAAACCGCCAACGTTCAATGGCTATGATTTTGGGAAAAAAGCCACTGCTACCACGGTTTCAGATCAACGATCGGGCCCCTGGTCCAGTTCAAAATCCTCTCACCTGGCTTCAAGTAAACGCTCCTATCGTGTGGCAGCTTACGTGCCAGCCCATTCAGTATCTGATGGAATGCATCGCCTGGCTGGGCAGGCTGTGGAAACAGCATCGCCTGCTTCATTGAAGGATTGGCAAGTAGCCGTTGCTTCCTCAGTATCACCTCTGGCGATATTGACGTGAGGATGGTGTCCAAGTTGGGGACGTCCTCTTCTGCAATGAACACACCGATATCCTCCCATGGGATCGCGTCCGCAAAGGGCAGGACAATGTCGTCCGCTATGATTACTGGTATACAGCCGAAGATCACCCCTTCCACCAATCTGGGGCTCCATGGGGCCCACCCAAGTGGGCACAAACAGAACACGGCCCGCTGCATGTCTTCATAATATGTGGTCGGATGCTCTGTGGAGATGTCAAAGAGTGGGTTGTCCTTGAAGTTCTCCCACACCGATGCCCTCGCACCTCTATAACAATTGAACCAGAAAATGAAGGGTCATTAAGCAATCTAATAGCAATTTACCAATTCATACATACAGTCGACGCCATAGTGGACGGATAATCCCAAACATCTGATTAGGACCACAACAATTGCAGACCATTGGTTGTAAAGTGTCCATTGTCATTAGATGGCTAAGATCATCTGATAGCAGAATGCACAGCAACAACCACCCATGATGGTGCCCACCGTATCAATGGTGGCCCCATGTCCTATTGCTGGGGCCCAACAAAAGAAAATGCCCCACCTGTAGATGGCAGCAATATGACTGTTGGTTTAGTTCCAAAAGCTTGGAAGAACAATACCTTGCATAATAACCGCCTTCGGGATCATTCCCAACATCATAGAACAAACCCCGGAAGTAAACAAAGATGGAGCGAGGTGTGTCGGGAGGAATAAAGTGAGCTTGCATCTTCTGTGGAGGCGCATACGGCGGAATCGTGATTGATCCTTCCTTCAAACAGACATGATTTCGTTGCCCAAATGTCTGAACCAAAGTAGCGCGCTGAAGCAAGTGAAGAATCCCCCGTTCGATAGCTTTCTCTTCCTACGAGGACCGAAAGATGGGGTCATGAAATCAAGTAAATAAGGGGATAGATCCACACAAACCAGACTGCAAGATATCAGTTACAGTGAAGGAGGAAAGGTATGATCCTCAGCTCTTTGGCCCTGAATTTGTGAGTGGATCTCATGGTTCAGTGATCCAAGCTTATCTGATGGTCAGCACCATGGATGGACCATGCTAGATATCTAATGGGAAAATTCAAAGCCTTTGGCTGGTAGCAGGCAAATAGGCAAAGCAGTTCATACTCAATGAAGAGAAGGGCAGGGTTGGGTGAGCAGGGTCTTCCAATCGAGGCTTTGTGGGGCATACTCATCTATGTGGGGTCCATCAGATCAATAGTCAGGATCTTGTACAAATCAAGGTCTGAGGATATAATGCATGTTCTCTGGGAGCAGCAGTCATTCATCTCATCTAATTGTTTTACAACTCAAAAAGATGCAATTTATTTCAGAGATTTGCTAAACCAAATCAATGCATATTGCTATAGGATATGTGTTGACTATAGCCATTGGATATGGGGTCATATTCAATGGTCCAAACTGCTGATCTGACTAAATACAACATCGAAGGAGGCTGCCTCAAAACTCTTCAATATTGGGAAATCCTAGACATTCGAATCAATGGTCAACAAAGCAACAGTCAAGAAGTAGCTCTGTTAAAAAGTTATATGATAAAAGAGCCAAAGTATTCCAATCGTAGATTTTCATCATTACCTATCCTCCATTGATGGTGAAGCCCAATCTCGTAAACGGCTTGGATCACCGAATATGGCCCCAGATACAATGGATTTAGTCCCAGCGTATATTATTGCAATATGCTGGGATGTTTCTAGCAAACCTCTTGATTTCAAATTCACGTAATTCCCAGAACTTCAAAAAATGGGAAAGATTGCGTGTTCCAATTGATACACAGGAGATTAACCACCAATTACTCCCAACCAATCCATTCATGGCCATGAATCGATGATGAGAGACACTGGTACACAATCTCCACATGCCAATTGGAACATAAGCCAGGAATGGAGAGAGAAAGTTCTTACTTGATAGTGGAAGCATGCTCCAAAGTCATGAGGAACAACAAAGAAGTGGTCCGCTCCTTCCGTTCGATTCCAATAAGGCCAATTTGTCGAAATCAGCTGTATTGCACTCCTCATCATTCGTGGTGATTTGAAAGGCAATGGGAGCCCATTGGGTGTCAGGTCGCAAGTAGTATATACGGGAGTGTAAAACCAATCGGCTTCTTCGGGATTGAGAGTCCGTACAGGGCTGGACAACAAGAATCGATGCATGTAGATTTCTGCGGCAAACATGTGGGTGAGGCATCTCGGGTCCTTTTTAAGGATCTTCTTGTTGTATTTGCTCGGCAGCTCATAAACAAACACCTTCAACCTTCCAACTGGGTCGTCTTCTAACACATCACCCGCACTCCCTACATTCGGCAAAATCACAATGTTACCACAAGTGAAGATAGACCGACAATATCAATCTTCATTTGTAACTCATAGTCTTCTCACCCACTCATTTCACTCGTACATTTTCTCAGTGCTTCATAGGGTGCGTTTGAATGCAATTTAATAAAGTGCAAATAACCAGATTGTGATTTCCCTAGCATTTATATAGAAGGTCTCGGCTCCAAATCACAATCACGTCTATTTTCAAGCTGGACATGAAAGAAATGTTAATGCAATTTGAATTTTGAAGGCTACATCGACTATATGGATACCGACAAACATTATTAATTTTGGTTGTCCCATCTTGATTAAACTGAACGTTTGCAATTCGACTACACATTCAAACACAGCCCAAGTGATTTTTCATCGACTTGGCCAAGATCTGGAGTTTTTTACTAGCTCAGCCAACTAGAACTTGGGAATCTGCAGATTAGTTTCTGACTCTATTTTGAATCTTTGATTTCTTATGCATTTATCTTATCATTTAGCTCCCAGGAATCTTAAAAGAAGTCGTGAATATGTTTCTGGGAAACAGATTCCATGTGAAAGAGATTCTGTCTATGATGTTTGGGTACTGGGAAAGCTATTTTCTGGAATCCAGTTTTTCTTTTTGTTCAGATACTGGGAAAGACGTGTTAGGAACATTTTATCCTTTTAAAAAATATGATTGTTTTATGGGAATCCATTTCCAAAAATTTGCAACCCATATGGGAATCATAAAAGTGGCAGATTTGGGGAATTGAATTCCCATGAAAATTCATCTCCAATCCTTTCCCAAGACCCAAACGCCCATTCAGCCCCTCACCAATGGAATCCATTTCCTGAGGGTTAATTTCCCAAGGGCCAACACCAACCAATCAGATAAAAGTTTGTAACTTTCAACACTAGAAGTCTTACAAAATCCAAATCTGAGAAACCAACATGAATCTTGACCAAACTTGCAGCTAAAAGTTCAGAATGGGAAATCCAATCGATCAACCTCAACAAATAATGATGTTGAACTGAAAATATTAGCCGCATTCCATGAATTTTAACTCCAAATGATCCATATAAAATTCTGATGGCAAACAAAACTACATGCTATACAATGCAACAGATGTTTGTGAAGTTTTAATGCAAATCACAACTCAAGAACTCCAAATCCAGTCCCACGGCCTTCAAATAATTCCACTTGAAATGATAATAATGAACCCAAAACCAGGCCCCAACTCCAAATGGCAACTTCCAAATGAACCTTCAATTTCAACTCACAGCCACATTTGAAAGAAATGCAGAAGTGAAAGTCTCGAGTTCTTAACTAGAGAATGCAGACAAACCCGAATAATCAAAAGAACAACTAATGAGAACCAGAAGTTAAGCTGGATTTATCTAAACAAACCATCAATTGAAACTTAAATTTAAATAGGCAAAAGGACCCAATTCCATGAAACCCGAAAATCCACAAACTTCAACTCCATTAAACCAAAAAAAAAAGCAGAAATTCCATGCACAAATCAGAAAAATAAAAAACTGAAACTATGGCCATTTAAGATTGTTGATTTATTTGGCCATCACGTTAATGGGCTGTAGAACAGAACCAAGTGGGTTAGACTATGGTAGCCATCTGATCAACAACCAGCAAATGATAAGGTGAACATGAAGTTGAACAAAAAATGGGTAATGGTTGAGGTCCAATGGGCAAAACTCACAATGATCGCATGGTTAGTATCATTAATCAGTGAGACTTTGGGTGATGGGTGAATCCAAGTTGTGTTTGGCCCACTAGATTTTCAGGAAGTGGATTGCGTCCTACCCCTGCCCGTCTCTAGCTAGGAATGGGCAGATCCGTGTGGGGGCCCACCATGATGTATCTGTTTATCCGCACCATCCAACCCTTTTCTCACTTCATTTTAAGGTATGAGCCCAAAAATTAGGCAGATGCAATGCTCAAGTGGACCACACCAAGGATCAAAATCCTCAAAAGGGGCCCTTTTTATTCTTCTATGAAAGGTGGGATTTTCATTTCACTCCAATTGTCATAGTTGATCTCTCCTCCTCTCTATAAAGTAGCCCTTTTGAATCCGAAAATCAGTTTCTGGATTCCACAGGATTGAAAATCCCGGCTGCCAAATACAAGTAATATAATGAAAATCCTAGGGATTGAAAATCTTCGATTTGAATTGTTAATCAGTGTTGTCATATGCAGTCACATGAGCGCCTATGGGAGCATATACCACATATGCCATGGTGGCATATGCTTGGATTTGAATTGTTAATCAGCGTTGTCATATGCGATCACAAAAGCGCTTATGGGAGCATATACAACATATGCCATAATGGCATATGCTTGGATTTGAATTGTTAATCAGTGTTGTCATATGCGATTGCCTAAGTGCTCATGGGAGCAAATACCACATGCCATAGTGGCATATGCAGTTTTATGACCATTGGGCATTATGTGGCCACATACAGAATTATGTGACTGGGGGGGGGGGGGGGGGGGGGGGGGGGGTGGTGGCATGTGTGATTGTGTGATCACATATGCGCACAGCCCCCTTAGGTTTGCATATAATCACTCATGGCATTTGACAACAATGATTGTTATGTTAAAATCCAAGTCCAAGGTGACAAGTGACAGCTAATAGCATTTCTCTAAACGATGAAAGCCAAGTCTACACCCATACTAAGTCTACACCCATACTAATAGCATTTCTCTAAGCGATTTCTCTTGTGGGCTGTGATCCGGGTTGTGTTTCTTCTATCTCTTGTAACTTCTGATATCATAGTGGATTGGTGTCGCTTTGTGCCGTGGTTTGTTACCCGTGAGGGGTTTTTCCACATAAAATTCGGATTGCCATTGTGTGTGTCGATTTGCTGGTGTGATTGCCATTGTGGTTTGTTCCTCGCTGTTTTGATTGGTTCCGCTGCGGGGCTCCTAACCCCAACAAGCGGTATCAGAGCTGGCCCAGCCAAACCAGTATGTGGTGGCACCCACGCCCAAGCCTGTGAGTGAGGGGGGCAGTGCCTGAGAGCCCGGGGAGGGCAGTGCTCGGGAGCCCCTATCCGCCCACACCTAGAGCCCACGAGCGAGGGGGGGTAGTGCCCGAGAGCCTCGGGAGGGCAGTGCTCGGGAGCCCTTATCCGCTGTGGAGGGGGGGATTGTTGGGTCTGTCCCACATCGGCTAGAGGCTGGGGAGATTACTGGGCTATATATTGGGAAGAGGCCCCTCAACAATGACTAGCCATTTTGAGGTGGAACCAGCCCAACAACAATCACTTATGCCATTTGACAACTATGATTCTTATGTTAAAATCCAAGTCCAGGTGCCAAGCGCTGGCTAATAGCATTTCTCTAAACCATGAAAAGCCCAAAGTCTGCACCAAGAAGCCAGCCCGCATCCGCCGGAAGGACCATCAGTTCCAACCTTTAATCATATGTAAAAACTGAGGTAATATGAATGTGTAACCTCAGGTACCAGTGATCCTGTGCAAGTGGGGCCAATTTGCCAAAGTTCCATATTGCTGGGCCATCCAATGGGCCCCATAATCTCCTCCACCAAACAATCTGCAGCCATCCAATCAATGGCCACTTTCCTGTTTGATAAGGACCTTCCGCAACATTCCTATTCCAACTGTCGCGATTTGTAGACCAAGAATCACGTCGCCCCAATTTTCAGCGGGCAAGTGTTTGGCTTCTGCAGCATTGACAGTGAGGCCCACAAAATGAACTAAACAGAATGGATTACTGCAAGGTAGGCCCCACCCATGCAGAACAGTCCCAGATGAATGTGTAATCCCATACTAGAATTATAGATTGCCTTGCTCAATACTTAAAAAGGCCAATATCAAAGAACCCAAAAAAAATCCCAAAATTTCAACTCTGTATTAGAAAATAGAAAAAGAAACATAAATTCAACAAATTCAACTACAAATTACAGCTAAATAAGAACAAACCAATCCAATTCAAATCCCATACGAAAGCTCCAAAACCCATTTCAACATCAAAAGAAACAAACATTTCAACCAAAAAAACAGCTAAAATCAACCAATTCAAAAGAAAAGAAAAAAAAAATCCACTTCCAATTCAATGACAAAGGTAAAGAAAATGGACTACTCACCTGAAATCCGTTCTGTCTTCTGACCCAGCTCAATCGCCTCAGCACCCACCATAAAAAAGACAAGAAAAACAAGAAAATTACACAAAACCCACATCCCAATCTTCATTTCTCCTCACGAGAACTCCACTCTCTGATTGCAGAGACGTGAAGAAATCGAAGAAAGGGAGATGGGATTTTGGGATTTTATTCAAAACAGGAGGAGAAGTCTTTGTTTTTCTTGTTGGAACGTCGTAAGTAGAGTGGTTGGATAGGATGCAGGATTTACGGCAGCAATTTGCTTGAAGAAAACGAGAAGATGGGCTTTCCGGGAAGAAAGAAGATTGAAATATTTTTTTAATTTTTTTTTTATTTAATGGAAGATCGTTTGTTTCTTTCGATCGCTCGTTTGCTGAGAAGTCCATCTCAAGAACCTGCTCCCGAAATTCGACCTTTCCCTTGCACTGATTTAGATACTCTGGCTGCGTATGACACTTGATGCACAGGCACGTAGAATTGGTACACGTGGGATATTTCAACTGAAATTAAACCGACTAAATTATGTAATATATTGTGAATAAATTTCACTCTAAAATTTAGATTGGTTTAATGATCTCAACCTCGGATTAGTGGACAGTCCTTTTTTGAAATAAGACCAATCTAATATTTTTATTATCAGATAATAATAAGAAAAAATTAAACATTCATCTAAACATTTTTCCACAATTTGGACGGTTATTTTGAATTGATTTGTATGTCACGTATGGAATTTTGCAGTAATTTTTAACTGCATGTGTATCATCCATCACGCTCTGCCAGAGTATCAAAGTCTCTCATTTTTAATGATTTTATTAGCAAAACGTGGCATTTTGAGCACGTGCATGAGATCCATGTCGTTCATCAGGTGGGGACCACATTTCGTCGACTGGAATGAAAAATCGGCGGTGGGATGATAAATAGGTGGGGCACATGTGCATAAAATAGATGGACGCGGACGGGGATGTATGGGTCTTATCCACACCGTCCATCCATTTTGCCATGTCATTTTACGAAACAAACCCAAAAATGATTTTAGTTTCAAGGTTCAAGTGGACTATAGAGTGGGGATTAAACACTCACCGTTGAAAACTTTTTGGGGGCCACAGAAGTTTTGGATCAACCTAATATTTGTTTTTTCCCTTCATCATAGGTCTACGTAACCTTGTGAACAGGTTGGATGGCTATTAACCATCACGGTGGGCCCTAGGAAGGTTTCAACGGTGGGTGTCATTATCACTGCTGCTTCCTGTGGTGTGGTCCAATCGAGCCTTGGATCTGCCTCATTTTTGGGCTTGTAGCCTAAAATGACATGGAAAAATGGATGAATGGTGTGGATAAAACTCATACATTACCGTGGCCTCTCAGAGCGGGTAGTACCCAATCTGCGTCCAAAATAGATGGGTGGCCAGGAGAAATTGACCAACCATTCATCGGACGCGGTTAGGCTAGTGACGCTGGCTAGTGGTCGGTGATCTGTGGGCCCCACCATGATGTATGTGTTTTATCCACACCTTCCATCCATTTTTACAGATCATTTTAGAGCTTGGTACCAGAAATGAGGCAGATCTAAATCTCAGGTGGACCACACCATGGGAAAACAGTAGTGATTGAATGTCCACCATTAAAAGCCTCGTAGGGCCCGCTATAATGTTTATTTGACATCCAACCTGTTGATTAGGTTATCCAGACCTCGATGAAGGGAAAAAAACAAATATCAGCTTGATTCAAAACTTAAGTAGCCACCAAGAAGTTTTTAATGGTGGACTTTCAATCAACACTGTGTGGTCCAATTGGGTTTTGGATCTAACTGATTTTTGGTCTAATACGATAAAATGATCTGGAAAAATGGATGGACGGCATGGATGAAACACTTACATCATGGTAGGAACCACAGTGCACTAGCCAATCCGTTTGCCCAGTCAAAGCCCTTGTATATGTGTGGCCCATCTGAGGACGCGGATTGCCTGCTAAAGCCTTCGCAGGCATCGCCTGCGCAAGGAATCTAGGTGGGGGGAAATCTACGCGGTTCAACCTCTATGAATCCACAGCGTGAGATCATTTTAGGCGCTCCGAACAAAAATAAACGGGCTCGAAGACTCAAGTGGGCCGCACTAAAGCAAAAGGTGGGTAGGAAAATTCCATAGAGGTTGAACCACGTACGGAAACATCCACAGTGATGTTTATATGTCATCCATACCGTTCATAATGTCATTCCTACTGAGATGAACTGAAAACACAAATATTATCCTGATTCGAAACTTCTGCGGCCCCACGAATATTTCAACTGTGTAAGTTCAATCGTCATGTTTTCGGCCCACTTAAGTCTTGGATCTTATTCATTTTTTGTCGCAACGCCTAAAATGATCTCAAAAAATAGTTGGACGGTGTAGATTTCTCACAAACATTACGGTGGCCCCAACTAGATTCCTTGCGCAGGAGATGCCTACTTAAAGGCTTTCGCAGGCAATCCGCGTCCGTTGATGTGTTGGGTTGTGCGGGGCCCAACGTGATGTATGTATTTTATATCCACAACGTCCATCCGTTTCCGCCCCTCATTTTAGGCCACGAAAACAAAAACTGAAGCAGATTGAAGCTTAAGTGGACCACACCATAGGAAACGATAAGGACACCCACCTATTGAAATCTTTCTAGTGCCCACCCTGATGTTTATTTGTCATCCAAACTGTAGATAAGATTACTCAGACCTGGAAGAAGAGAAAATAAAAATATCAGCCAAATTCAGAACTTTTGCGGCCCAAGAAGTTTTTAATGGTGGGCGTTGAATCACCGCTGGTTCCTGTGGTGTGGTCCACTTAAGCATCGGATCTGCTTATTTTTTCAAATTAATGACATTAAATAAGGGGAAAAAATAGATGGACAGCTTGGATATAAAACATATACTTTACGTTGGGCCCCACTAGGAGTGGTGTTGGCAACACCACCTGCTCCGCACCCTTGGTGTTTTTTTTTTTTCAATAACAAAGTAGGGGCTAATCTAATTGGTCCAAGCCCAGCATCAAGAGAGGGGCAACCTTAAATGTGGCATTAGTTGGAGTTGCGTAGAAGACACAATGACAAGCAAGTTGTAAAGCCCGAGATGTGATGGATGGTATTCTAGTACCTTCATCTTGCACTAAATATCATACTTGATACTCTAGACATAGGACTATGCCTGCACACCACACGGGTCGGGTTGGGCCCAACCCTGGACCGAACCTAAATATATCTTAAAGGTTCGGGTTTTGGTCTGAGTCATGACTGGGTTGGGCTGATCCAACCCTAACCCTAACCCTACCCTACTTGTAAAAGAGTCAACCCTAACCCTACCCTACCCTACCCTACCCTACCCTATCCTATATGTTAAACAAGGTCGGGTCGGGTTAGGACTATGTTTCAATGATGTGGTCCACCTAAGCTTTGAGTCAGCTTCATTTTTGGTATCATGTGCTAAAATGATCTTTCAAAATAGTTTGACTTTGTGGATTTAAGACACATAGTTAGGGGCCACCCACCTTGGTGGATCCCAGATGTCAACGCAGCTTGCGTAAGAGTCGGTGAGACCTCGAACCAGCCATGTGGGTGAGACCCTAACCATGAGGCTCACCTCGATGTATGTATTGTAAATCCATGCCGTCCATCTATGTTTCCAGATTATTATAGGACATAGTCCCAAAAAGGAAGCAGATGAAAGCTTTAGGTAGACCACACCACAAAAATCAGTGGTCATTGAACTCCCACCATTAAAAGATTCTAGAGTCCACCTTAATGTTTATTGACCATTCAACCTATTTATAATGCCATATAGATATTTCTAAAAGCAATAAACTAGTATAAACGGGGCTGTTCGAGTCGGGTGGAACAGGTTAGGTATACACGAGTCAGGTCAGGCTAGATTTGGCATATACCCTAAATTGTACCTAAATTAAAAATGGTCCAGCCGCATCCACCCGGGACTGAACTGCTTTCTTAGCCGGGTTGGGCCGGGCGAGTTAACCTGGTAGATGTGCAACCCTGCGTAGGATTGATTGGATATTAGAATTTTTAAATAACTTTTATTTTAGGATGCGGTTTGGAAGGCTGCGGGCCCCACCATGATGTATGTATTTTATCCATGTTGTCCATCCATTTTACCAGCTCATTTTAACCCATGAGCCCAAAAAATGAGGCAGCTCCAAGCCTCAGGTGGACCACACCATGGGAAACAGTGCTGATTGAATGCTTGCTATTGAAAGCTTCTTGGGGGCCACAGAAGTTTTGGATCAAGATGATATTTGTGTTTTCCTTCATCTAGGCCTTTGTGACATTGTTAATAGGTTGGAGGGCAAATAAACATTATAGTGGGCCCTAGGAAGTTTTTAATGGTGGATGTTTAATCAACACTATTTTATTGTGGTGTGGTCCACCTAAGATTTGGCTTTTGCCTCATTTTTTAGATCATGCCCTAAAATAAGCTGGAAAACCGGATGGGCGGCATGGATAAAACAAATTCATCATGGTGGGGCCCACAGAGAATTGACACCACCTGGCTGGTTGGTGTTGGGGTCACCAGCCAAATCGCATCTGAATCTCTGATTTCGAAGCAATGGTTCTACAATTTAGTTGGTTCGAATGAAAGTTTATATACACGAGTACAAAAATTTTGAGAGCCTACGTATCAAACATCATCCTATACCAAAGTATCAAATAAATATATGTATTGCGGGCTTGCGTTCCTTTTCATTTAGATAACTTTAATCCTTCGGCAGACTATAGTCAATGTCACACGGGCATAAGTATAACTACGTACATGATAAGTAATTAATTAAAAATTGAACTCTCCAGCCTGTGTTTTAATTTAGTTGTATTATTAGCAAAAAATTATACTAATTTGACAATTTAATCATGGGATTAGTGGGGCATCAAATGGTTAAGGTAAAATAAAAATAAAAATCAATGGGTCTTATTTAAAACAAGAAGTGTCTATGACTAAGTGGCTAATATTTATTTGTTTGGCTCAAAATTCAATCATAGATGCCTGAATGCGTGTACAGTGTTGGGTATCTTTGACCTCAAGTGTCAAGATACATCGAGAGGGTAAGTACCTCACGGCTCAACTGTTTATTTAACCACCTCTAATAAAGATCAAATTATTTGTAAAGAGGATTTTTCTTTCTAATGAGTTTGTTTTTTACTTTCAATCGATATGACTTTTTTGTTTTTTACTATGATAGCATAAATTGATTAATTAATAATTTTATATGAGAATAATTAAAGTAAAAAAGAGATTATATTTACCAAAGATAAATACTTATAAATTAAAGACCGTCGGCAAACCAACAACTGTGGTGTAGATGACGATGTCATAAAGTTAAGGTCCAACAACCTAGGTGTTAACAAAGGAAGTATAACTAAGCTAAAATCGGTCCAACATAGTAGCGTAAATAGATTGGATTACACTATTCTTAAGTTAAGATTGATCGAGCATAACAACGTAGATTCCATTACTTTATAGGGCTGTGTTGTGTTAGATTGTTAAGAATCTGAAGCGCATGGTCAACACACACCTACAGCGCCTACGTTCCGCTTGCAGCCAATACAACCACAACCTAACTTGCACGATATTCAACAACCGCAGGCGCTTACAACTCAAAGATTCTTTCTTTGTAGTCTTTTCCGGCACACTCGTTGAGTTCGATCAACTTCCTTTCGTAATACACTACCCCCAGGGGAAGTCGAATCCCCGCTGCCTCCTTCGGATACAAACAAAAGAAGCAAGAAGAGGGCCATGATGATGATCCTATGTTCGTTTTCGCCCTGCCCCAATGATGCGCTCCTAGCTCGCCTCTTGACCTCCGATCGAGTACTTCGCCCTCGACTAAAATGGTAGGCGGCTAGGGGGGCGGCTGGGCTGGGAAGGAAGGGGGGACCTTTCTTTTTGCTGTTTTAAATTGTCAAGTAGCAAATATTTATTTAACAAAATCTGATTATGAGTATTTAAATAGTGCTCCTGGTTGGACAGGGGTAGCTGGTGACTGATCAGATCTTCCTCTTATTTATAAAATTTCTAAACAGTTGTTGGATGCAGATATTCATATCCATACATCACATTTACTGGTGTTGAAATAATTGTATGAGCCTGTAAATAATTGTGGACTATAACGCAGCACTATGTGTGTCTGTTATTCGTAGTGGGTTGCCCATTAGTTATTCACATGTCTTTAATTCACTACGCGCACGAGAGCTCTTCGTAGGATACCACATGTGGACAATAGTTATTATTTCTTTCGTTTGAATGTGCATTGTGTCCTATAAAAATTGGACAACTTGGTGTTGCTAGCTATTACATTGCTTTATAACTACTTGAGCGGTTATAGTTATAAGGGTCTCTTCTGTATAATGCTATGGTTGAATTTGTCATTAACTGTGATTGTATTTCAGTTATCATCCTTTATCGGTCATGAGGCTTGCCAAGATGAATAGTCGACTTTATTCACTTGAGTGAGACATGTGACATGGATCTGATTATTATGATAGCCAACCCAATGTAGTCCTTTTGGACCACCCGTGGTTTTTCGAATTTTGATCAAAATTGTCTGTCAAAATAGTCACAAAAATCATTTGTTTGTCTTTTATAAAGATTTTGCTACCATTAGACATCATTTGTGCCGTTAGATCTCAGGAGTATATACTATTAAGTAATTTAAATTTGAAAAGTGAATTAAAATTATTGATTCCAAAATTAAACAGTTTGGCATGAGTAAATACATGCCAAGCTGACTATCTGTGGCTCGTATCAAGTGTCATACTTTAGCCGGGTATAAAGCTCTTTGTACTTTTTTTTTTTTGGAAGGTGGGTAGCCAGCTTCTTGGAGAAAAAGCTGATACTCTGGCAACGTCGGCTGAATGATACGCAGACACTTGAAGATTCCTTAGAAATTGTGCACGTGGCAAGCAAGAAACTGCCCAAATTACTGTACACAGTGTAGATGTATCATGAACCAAAAATGATTTGTACTCGATAACCTGACTATTAGATGGGTGGAAATATAGTGGACGGTTAAAAATGCAACTTATATTTGCATATACAAGTGTCAATGACTCAAAGGCTGAGATTATTCAGCCAATATAATCTTGGACTGTGACTTGGCGACACTGGGATTCACAATCTAATCAGTTTTCTTTGTGAGTTAATATACGGCCAAGTGTATAATTTTGGAGTGCATGCGTACCTAGCATCATATACAACCAGAGTATCGAGCGGCAGGTCTGCCTTTAGTTTTCAGGCCTAGCCGGCGCGGGCAAGCATGTAATAAAGCCCACGTGCCACATGGCATGGAAATGCAAGATTCCAATCATCCATCCATCAGGCTGGTCCCACTTTCTGCATCTTTTCTCATAAATAAAATTACTCTACTCAAAATGTGGGCCTCAAAACAGGTGGATGTGTTAAAAAACTTCAGCCAAGTTTTTCAAGGCCTGAACATTTGTTTTGTAAACTATGGCCCACCTGATAAGTGAAAACGTGGTGATTTAACTGTCACCATTAAAAACTTCTTGGGAGCCACAAAAGTTAAAGTTTTGGACGAAGCTAATATTTTTGTTTACAGTTCATATGGGTCTGTGTGATCTAATCAACGGGTTGGACGGCAAATAAACATTACAGTGGGCTGTGGGAATTTTTAACGGTGGGTGTTCAATCACCACTTTTTCCTATGGTGTGGTCCATCTGAAATTTGAATATGCCTCATGTTTTGGTTCATGCCCAAAAATGAACTAAAAAATTAGATGGACTGCGTGGATAGGAAAAACATACATCATGGTGGGGCCCACAGAACACCAACCAGTACCATGAGTTGAGGGGTCACGACCGAATCTGAGTAAATTTGCATGGTAGTCAGAGTGTACATATTTACCCAATGGAAAAGCGATCCAGACCATTGATGTGTTGATCAACCAGAAAAACTCATCGATGGAGAGATCCTCTCCTTACAATTTTCTTCCTTAAAATAGAAGTTAACAAGAGGAATACATCGATGGTCCACATTAATCCGGCCCCAAAACTTGAGGCTAGGATCATCTAGTCTAAAGGACTTCTGAGAAAAGTTCCAACGGTCTAGATCTCCGAGCCATGACACTCACTTATACAAACTGAGAACCGAGTTTCTTGCATATACCGTTGGGTCGATGGGCATACTATACCTCATGTGAAAATTGTTAAGTACTCTACGGCCTCGGCATCACTTAGCGTGGGGCACACCTTAATGTGTGTATTCTGTATTCATCCGTCCATCAGTTTTTTCATATTAATTTAGGGAATTATTCAAAAAATGAAGCAGGTTCAATTATCAAGTGAATCATACCATTGAAAAAAGTGGCAATTGACCATTAATGGGCCAGAAAAGTTTTGAGTCAAGCTGATACTTATTTTTTCTTTTCATCCATGCTTATGCATTCTTAGGGTGTTCAATAACTACTGTTTCCTAAAGTATGTTCCACCTAAAGTTCTTATTTTTTTTTTTAGAACATGCACTAAAATGATATGGAAAATGGATGGACGGTGTGAATAAAGAATACATATATCAAGGTGGGCCTCATGGTGAGGGATGCATGGTCTTAGGTGAGGGTGGGGTCTCACCTAAGTCGCTCTCACCAGGCAGGGACGAGTTCCAAGCGGATTGACTATCCTTGAAGACATGGCAGATTGGGCCAAGCGTCAAGATAAGGCCACCCAAATCTTGTTTGATACAAGTGCAGATTGGGTGCTTGTTGGTTAAGCACACTCTCTTTGTTACAAGGCAGAATTTGATTAAATGACAGACCATCGTGTAACATGCGTTGAGCTGTGCAGAACAACTTCCAAACATGCTTGTGTGAGCTTTGCAGATTTCTCTGGGCCCAAACATAATGCATGCGTTTGGCTAGCTAGCTGGTGTCAAAGTTCTCTGGGCCCAACATAATGCATGTGTTTTGTTCATGCTGTCCATCCATTTTTTCAGCTCATCAAAAAAATGCGGTAGATCCAAATCTTAGGTGGACCACACCGTATGAAGCAATGGGGATTGAAGACTTACCCTTGGAAGCTTTTTGGGGGCTACAAAAGTTTTTATCTAGCTGATATTTGTGTTTTTCCTTTATTCAGGTCCATGTGACCTTATCAACAGGATGGATGGCAAAGAAACATTACAATGGGCCTTGGAAGGTTTTTAACGGTGAATGTTTAAGCAACACTGTTTTTCTGTCGTGAACGGGTTGGGCTGATCCAACCTTAACCCTACCCTACTTGTAAAAGGGTCAACCCTAACCCTACCCTACCCTACCCTACCCTACCCTACCCTATATGCTAAACCAGGTCGGGTCGGGTCGAGTCAGGTCAGGTTAGGACTATATTATGATTATTTGCATTCTTTTAAACTTTGTATATTAAAAACAAAAGTATTTAACATATGATACCCCTACCATGGGCCCGCCTTAATGATTTATTGTATATCTAGGTCGTGGGTGACAGCCCATGAGACATCGGAACCAGCCATGTGGGTGAGACCCTGACCATGAGGCTCACCTCGATGTATATATTGTAAAGCCACGCTGTCCATCTGTGTTTCTAGATTATTATAGGACATGGTCCCAAAAAAGAAGCAGATAAAAGCTTTAGGTAAACCACACCAAAAAAATCAGTGGTCATTGAATTCCCACCATTAAAAAGATTCCTAGAGTCCACCCTACAACCTATTGATAATGTTATAAAGATATTTCTAAAAGCAACAAATCAGTATAAATGGGGCGGTTCGGGTTGGGCGAAACGAGTCGGGGTACGAGTCAGGTCGGACGGGTTTAACATGTACCCTACACCATACCTAAATTAAAAATGGTCTAGCCGCATCCATCTAGGACCAGACCGTTTTCTCTATCGGGTCGGGATGGATCGGGTTTCCACAGAGTTAGGTCGGGCGAGTTAACCGAGTAGATGTGCAGCCCTAGTGGTCGGTGCTCTGTGGGCTCCCACCATGATGTATGTGTTTTATCCACACCTTCCATCCATTTTTACAGATCATTTTAGAGCTTGGTACCAGAAATGAGGCAGATCTAAATCTCAGGTGGACTACACCATGGGAAAACAATAGTGATTGAATGTCCACCATTACAAGCCTCCTAAGGCCCACTGTAATGTTTATTTGACATCCAACCTATTGATTAGTTCATCCAGACCTCGATGAAGGGAAAAAAACAAATATCTGCTTGACTCAAAACTTAAGTAGTCACCGATAAGTTTTTAATGGTGGACGTTCAATCAACACTGTGTGGTCCAATTGGGTTTTGTATCTAACTGATTTTTGGTCTAATATCTAGAAAAATGGATGGGCGGCATGGATGAAACACTTACATCACCACAGAGCACTAGCCAATCCGTTTGCCCAGTCAAAGCCCTTGTATATGTGTGGCCCATCTGAGGACCAGCTCGGCCTGGTTTTTGGACGCGGATTACGTGGTCTTGCAAGACCACCCCCAGCTGTGGTGTTGATGTGTTGGGTTGTGTGGGGCCCAACGTAATGTATGTGTTTATATCCACAACGTCCATCCGTTTCCGCCCCTCATTTTAGGCCACGAAACCAAAAAGAAAAAAAGCAGATTGGAAGCTCAAGTGGACCACACCACAGGAAACGATAATGACACCCACCTATTGAAATCTTTCTACGGCCCAACCTGATGTTTGTTTGTCATCCAACCCATTGATAAGATTACTCAGACCTGGAAGAAGGGAAAACAAAAATATCAGCCAAATCCAGAACTTTTGCGGCCCAAGAAATTTTTAATGGTGGGCGTTCAATCACCGCTGTTTCCTGTGGTGTGGTCCACTTGAGCTTCAGATCTGCTTATTTTTTCAAATTAATGACATTAAATAAGGGGAAAAAACAGATGGACGGCTTGGATATAAAACATATACATTACGTTGGGCCCCACTAGGAGTGGTGTTGGCAACACCACTTGATCCGTGCCCTTGGTTTTTTTTTTTTTTTTTAACAAGAAAGGGGCTAATCTAATTTGTCCATGGCCAGCATCAAGACAGGCCGGGCTGAGCTGCAACCTTAAATGTGGCATTAGTTGGAGTTTGCGTAGAAGACACAATGACAAGCAATTTGTAAAGCCCGAGATGTGATGGATGGTTATCTAGTACCTTTATCTTGTAATAAATATCATACTTGAGACTCTAAACATAGGATTGATTGGATATTAGAATTTTTAAATAACTTTTATTTTAGGATGCGGTTTGGAAGGCTGCAGGCCCCACCATGATGTATGTATTTTATCCATGTTGTCCATCCATTTTACCAGCTCATTTTAACCCATGAGCCCAAAAAATGAGGTAGATCCAAGCCTCAGGTGGACCACACCATGGGAAACAGTGGTGATTGAATGCTTACCGTTGAAAGCTTCTTGGGGCCGCATAAGTTTTGGATCAAGATGATATTTGTGTTTTCCTTCATCCAGGCCTTTGTGACCTTGTTAATAGTTTGGATGGCAAATAAACATTACAGCGGGCCCTAGGAAGTTCTTAATGGTGGATGTTCAATCAACACTGTTTTATTGTGGTGTGGTCCACCTAAGATTTGGTTCTGTCTCATTTTTTGGATCATGCCCTAAAATAAGCTGGAAAACTGGATGGGCAGCATGGATAAAACAAATTCATCATGGTGGGGCCCACAAAGATTTGACACCACCTGGCTGGTTGGTGTTGGGTCACCAGCCAAACCTTCGTCTGAATCTCTGATTTCGAAGCACTGGTTCTACAATTTAGTTGGTTTGATGAAAGTTTATATACACTTAAGTACAAAAATTCTGAGAGCCTGTGTATCAAACATCATACTATACCAAAGTATCAAATAAATATATGTATTGCAGGCTTGCATTCCTTTTCATTTAGATAACTTTAATCCTCCGGCAGACTATAGTCAATGTCACACAGGCACATGTAGAATTACGTACATGATAAGTAATTAATTAAAAATTGAACTCTCCAACCTATGTGTTTTAATTTAGTTGTATCATTTGCCAAAAATTATACTTATTCGAAAATTTAATCATGGGATTAGTGGGGCATCAAATGGTTAAGATAAAAAAAAATAAAAATCAATGGGTCTTATTTAAAACAAGAAGTGTCTATGACTAAGTGGCTAAGATCTATTTATTTGGCTCAAAATTCAATCATAGATGCTTAGATGTGTGTGTGCAGTGCTAGGTGTGCCAGAATATGATACAACTCAATCGAATTGAGTATCTTTGACCTCGAGTAACGAGATACACCGAGAGGGTAAGTACCTAACAGCTCGACTGTTTATTTAACCACCTCTAATAAAGATTAGATTATTTGTAGAGAGAGGGTTTTTTCCTTTTAATGAGTTCTTTTTTCACTTTCAGTCGAAATGACTTTTTTTATTTTTTTATTTTACTGTGATAGCATAAATTGATTAATTAATAATTTTATATGAGAATAATTAAAGTAAAAAGAGATTATATTTATTGAAGATAAATACTTATAAATTAAAGAGAAACCATTGGCAAACCAACAACTGTGGTGTAGATGACGATGTCATAAAGTTAAGGTCCAACAACCTAGGTGTTAACAAAGGAAGTATAACTAGGCTAAAATCAGTCCAACGTAGTAGTGTAAATGGATTGGATTACACTATTCCTAAATTAAGATTGATCCAGCATAACAACATAAATTCCATTGCTCTATAGAGTCGTGTTGTGTTAGATTGTCAAGAATCTGAAACTCTTTTATCTTCCTCTTATTTATAAAATTTCTAAACAGTTGTTGGATTGAGATATTCACATCCATACATCACATTTATTGGTGTTGAAATAATTGTATGATCCTATAAATAGGTGTGGCCTGTCATGCAATGCTATGTGTATCCGTTGTTCATAGTGGGCTGGCCATTAGTTATTCACGTCTTTAATCCACTACACACGGAAAGTTCTTCATAGGATACCACATGTACACAATAATTATTATTTCTTTTGTTTGAATATGCATTGTGTCCTATACAAATTGGACAACTTGGTGTTGCTAGCTATTACATTACTTTATAACTACTTCAGCAGTTATGGTCATAAGGGTCTCTTCTATATGATGTTATAGGTGCATTGGTTGAATTTGTCATTAACTGTGATTGCATTTTGGTTATTATCCTTTATCGGTCACGAGGCTACCAAGATGACTAGTCAATTTTATCATTTGAGTGAGACATGTGACATGCATCTAATTATTATGATAGCCAACCCATTGTAGTCCTTTTAGACCACCTGTGACTTTTTTAATTTTGATCAAAATCAACCGTAAAAGTAGTCACAAGAATCATTTGTCTGTCTTTTATTAAGATTTCGCTATCATGTGACATTACTATTTGTGCCGTGAGATCTTAAGAGTATATACTACTAAATAATTTAAATTTGAAAAGTGACTTGAAATTATTGATTCCACAAATTAAACAGTTGGACATGACTAAATACATGTCAAGCGTACTAGCTGTGGTTAGTGTCAAGTGTCGTACTTTAGCCAGGTATAATGCTCTTTGTACTTTTTTTTGGAAGGATTTTTTGGAAGGTGGGTAGTCGACTTCTTCGAGAAAAAGCTGGTACTCTGACAAGGTGGGCTGAATGATACGCAGACTCTTGAAGATTCCTTAGAAATTGTGCACGTGGCAAGTAAGAAACTGCCCAAATTACCGTACACAGTGTAGATGTATCATGAACCAAAAATTAATGGTACTTGATAACCTGACTATTGGATTGGTGGAAATATAGTGGACGGTTAAAAATGCAACTCATATTTGCATATACAAGTGTCAATGAATCAAAGGCTAAGATTATTCAACCAATATAATCTTGGGACTGTGACTTGGCGACACTAGGATTCACAATCTAATCGGTTTTCTTTGTGAGTTAATATATGCCACGTGTATAATTTTGGAGTGCATATGTAACTAGCATCATATACAAATAGAGTGTCAAGCGTTAGTTCTGCCTTTAGTTTTCAAGCCTTAGCTGGCGCGGGCAAGCATGTAATAAAGCCCACGTGGCACATGGCATGGAAATGCAAGATTCCAATCATCCATTCATCAGGCTGGTCCCACTCTCTGCATCTTTTCTCGTGAATAAAATTACTCCACTCAAAATGTGGGCCTCAAAACAGGTGGATGTGTTAAAAAACTTCAGCCAAGTTTTTCAAAGCCTGAACATTTGTTTTTGTAAACTATGGCCCACCTGATAAGTGAAAACGTGGTGATTTAACTGTCACCATTAAAAACTTTTTGGGGCCACAAAAGTTAAAGTTTTGGACGAAGTTAATATTTTTGCTTACACTTCATATGGGTCTGTGTGATCTAATCAACGGGTTGGACGGCAAATAAACATTACAGTGGGCTGTGGGAATTTTAACTGTGGGTGTTCAATCACCACTTTTTCCTATGATGGTCCATCTGAAATTTGGATATGCCTCATGTTTTGGCTCACGCCCAAAAATGAACTGAAAAATTAGATAAACTGCGTCGATAGAAAAAAAGCATACATCATGGTGGGGCCCACAGAACACCGACCAGTACCACGAGTCGAGGGGTCACGACTGAATCTGAGTACATTTGCATGGTAGTCAGAGTGTACATGTTTGCCCAATGGAAAAGTGATCCAGACCATTGATATGTTGATCCTCAACATGTATAGGGCATAACCAGAAAAACTCGTCGATGGAGAAATCCTTTCCTTACAATTTTCTTCCTTAAAATAGAAGTTAACAAGAGGAATACATCAATGGTCCACATTAATCCGGCCCCAAAGCTTGAGGCTAGGATCATCTAGTCTACAGGACTTCTGAGAAAAGTTCCAACGGTCTAGATCTCCGAGCCATGGCCCTCACTTATACAAACTGAGAACCGAGTTTCTTGTGTGTACCATTGGGTCGATGGGCATACTATACCTCAGATGAAAGTTGTTCAGTACTCTACGGCCTCGGCATCACTTAGCGTGGGGCACTCCTTAATGTATGTATTCTGTATTCATCCGTCCATTGATTTTTCCATATTATTTTAGGGAATTATCCCAAAAAAATGAAGCATATTCAATTATCAAGTGGACCATACCATTGAAAAAAGTGGCGATTGACCATTAATGGGCCACAAAAGTTTTGGATCAAGCTGATATTTATTTTTTCTTGTCATCCATGATTATGCAACATTATCAACAGATTGGATGACAAATAAACACTTCAGAAACGTTATGGTCTACCATAAGAAGCTTTTGATGCTAGGGTGTTCAATAACCACTGTTTCATAGAGTATGTACCACCTAAAATTCTTATTATTTTTTTAAAACATGCACTAGAATGATACAGAGAATGAATGGACAGTGTGAATAAAGAATACATATATCAAGGTGGGCCCTATAGTGAGGGATGCTAGGTGAGGGTGGGGTCTCACCTAATTCACTCTCACAGGTGGGGACAAGTTCCAAGCGGATTGACTATCCTTGAAGACATGGCAGATTGGGCCAAGTGTCAAGATAAGGCCAACCAAATCTTGTTTGATACAAGTGCAGATTGGGTGTTGTTGGTTAAGCACACTCTCTTTGTTACATGGCAGAATTTAGATGACAGACCATTGTGTAACATGCGTTGAGCTGTGCAGAACAACGTCTAAACATGCTTGCGTGAGCTTTGCAGACCGAGAGCTACTTTGAGTGGAACTTTCAATCTACATTGGACATTAGTTAGATGATCTCATTTTAACCATTGAACATAGAAATCATGATCATTAACCCAAAATTTTCACTCATCCAATGTAGGGATGAAGAAATAAAACAAGTATGTAAAAATAAAAATAAAATCATCATGTTGGGTAGTACCAAATCTACAATCCTTTAAAATTCGTCTAAGTATCAAGCTCGTCTTTAAGAGCAGCATATGGTTCGATTAAATCCTACAATGTAGTGGTCACTAACGATACCTCGAGATGTGGTTTGTGTGGTGACCCAGCTATAAACCCTCTGTGGTAGGATTTGATGGGGCTACTTGCCACCAATGGAAATGCCAAGGTAGATCCAAATGTTAGGTGGACCACACCATATGAAGCAATGGGGATTGAAGACAAACCCTTGGAAGCTTTTTGGGGGCCACAAAAGTTTTGGATCTAGTTGATATTTGTATTTTTCTTTCATTCAGGTCCGTGAGACCTTATCGACAGGATGGATGGCAAATAAACATTATAATGGGCCTGGGAAAGTTTTGAAACTATGAACGTTTAAGCAACACTGCACATGAGATTTTGGATTTGGTTCATTATTGGGCTCATGCCATGAAAGGAGTTGGAAAAATTAGATGAACTGGCACGGATAAAACACATACATCATAGTTGAGCTCTTTGACACCATCTAGCTGGCTAGTGTTGGGATACTTAGCCAAACTGTCCCATCTTTGAAAATTGCATATGACTGGATCATTAATGATATTCATGATGATGGGATCGCTAGTGGTAATCAGCTTTTGGGACTGCTTGACTGTCCTCGGTCCATAGTCTACACCCTGCGAAGACAAACATATTCAAATTGCTAAGTGAGTCAAATGTGCTTAAAATTTAACACCCCGGTCCATAGCTCAAGTGGTAGATTGACTGAAGATAACGTCGGTCTGGTCTTTGTATCGATTCTCAGGTGGGGTTACTAACATTGCAACTGTGCTTTAGATTTGGATGTTTGAGATTTTTGGGGACCGGCCATTTTTTACTCATGCATGGCCGACCTGATGAGCTGACTAACCATTTTTGGTCAAGAGAGGATGTGTGGAGGGGTGTGATGAACGGCCAGGATCTTATTTAGAATGTTGCATGCTCAGGCATGTTGGGTGTGTCCGAATGTCCAGAATACAGATCAGCCTTGGGCGGGCTAGGGCTGGAATAGTGGGCCTCAATTTGGGCTCGGCCTAAAATAAGCCAGTTCAATTACTGGTCCCACCTGGGCTTTGTTTAAAGCCCATTAGCCTGACCCTACTCGGCCTCTTTAGGGTTTCAAGGGAACTTTCCCCATAATCGTGCATGGTGGGACACGAATAATGCCCACCCTAGGATTTCAACCGTTGGTTTATTTCTTTTCACCCTTTATTTCTCATGTCCTGGTTTGCTTGATATAGAACCTACATTATTAGTACCATCTAAAAATTGGACGGTCAGAATGTGGCAAAGAATCTATCAACCACCCCACCTTTTGGATGCCACTTGCATTTATGACATTTTAAGTGGGGAAACGAACCATTTCTACCGTTCAACAGTGAGAGCATTTCTCATTGATCTGAACTTCCCAATAGATGGCCCACCACTTGCGTAGGTCACGGACTAGAAAATTGCATTTATTGGACATCCCTAACCGTCCATTTACTGCACTTTGATTTCGACCACTGTTCACAGTACATGGACTCGGTTGCGGTAGCGACCCTTCTAAGTCCCGATGACGGTGCTGGAAAAGGACGCGGATTACGTCCGACCCTGGTTGGACCTCTAAGCGTCTGAACATATCTGCGTGGGTCCTACTCTAAAGTATCTGATTATCCATGCCGTCCGTCCCTTTTCTAGGATGATGATAGGGAGTGAGGCCCCAAAGTGAGGTAGATCCAACGGTCCAGTGGACCATACCAGAGATAACTCTTGCATTGAACGGTTGGGATTAATGAGCAGGTTCCCATCGTCATTTATTTTTCGGTTGACAAATCCCTAGCCAAGATCTGCATTTACGTGATTTGTTTGACATTGATGGCTGGTTGACATTGATGGCTGGTTGCAACTAGTAATTGGTGAGGTGGTAGTTCAAAATGGTGGTGACTCATCCTATGTACACGTGGCACACATTTATGGCAATCCAAACCATCCAAAAGTACGGGTACATTGCGGATCCGTAGATTGAAATAACGCTGGTTGAACAATCCTAACCATCCAAATTCTCGGGCAGATTGTGGATGTGTAGATCGTAAATCACACTTATTAAGCAATCTTAGCCATCGGTATCGAATGGATGCTTAAAAGTAGAATAGTGATGTTCCAAATAAAACTCAGACGGCTACTATCATCTGCTCTGTATGGCTTTTGGGTTACGTCCAATTAGCAACCGGGTCAGAAATTTGGACGGTCTAGATTACCGTGTAACTGGACCATGAGTTCAGTGGGTGGTGGTGGTGGTGAACTAGCAAAAGAATAATGTTGGGTGATGACATACTTGTTAGGTTACCGATTTCGATGGGTTGCGAATTCCGTCCAGCGAGCTGCTGAACAGAGCGTTTCCAGCATAGAAGTCCGTGGGGCCCAAAAATATGTTTTTATATCATCCATTCCGTACAAAAGTTTCTCCAGTTCATGATAAGTTGTGGTATAAAAAATGAGGTAGATATTAGACTCAATTCAGGCACACCATGAGAAATAGTGGAATTGATCGCTATCCATTGAAAAGTCATTCTGGCCGACCATGATTTTTTAAAACCATCCAAACCGTTCATAATGTGTTTCCCACAATGATGAAGTAAAAAAAAAAAAGAAATCAGCCTGATCCAAGATTTCTGAGACCTCAATTATTCAATACCTGCTCTTTCTTGAGGTATGTCCCACCTGAGACTTGAATCTTTCTCATTTTTTGAATTGCATTCTAAAATGATCTGGAGAAACTAATGTACGGAGTGGATTTAAGACAGACATCGTAGTAGGCCCCACGGAGTTTTATGATGGACGGGCTTCATTCCACAGCTCGCTGGACACAATTCACGACCGTTTAGACGTCGGTGACTCATAAATGTTAACTACCCAATAAGTGGCCATCAAATGGACAATTAAAAAAAAATCCAAATTCAACAAATCAAATCTGCTGATTAAGATCATTCCATGCTCTGAGATGTATCAATCCATAGTGTGGCCCATGATTTGGACAGTCTAGATTGCCTTAAATGTATGAGAAATGTACGGTGGAGGGCACAGATATTGGGTACTACCCCACCAGGACCTAGCTAGAGACGGCCTGTCAAGAGATTATCCACGCCGTCCATTCATTTTGACGGATCATTTTAGGGTAGGAGCCCTAAAAGGAGGGAGATTGAATGCTCAAGCGAACCAGACCACCACAGGAAGCAGTGGAGATTGAATTCCTACCGTTGAAAACTTTCTAAGGTCCACCGTGATGTTTGTTTTCCATCCAACCTGTTCATAAGTTCACGTAGACTTGTACGAAGGGAAACATAAATATCAGCTCGTTCCAAAACTTCTGTTCCCCTGTAAGTTTTCAACGGTAAGCTTTCAATCCCCACTTCTTCTTGTGGTGTGGTCCACTTGAGCCTTCAATCTATCACATTTTTGGTCTCATGCCTTAGAATAATCCTTCAAAATGGATGGACGGCATGGATAAAACATATTCATCATAGTGGGCCCCAGGAAGCCACTAAAAGGTCCGTCAGTCTCTAGCTTGGTCATGGTGGGGGCGTAGTACCTAATCCGCGCCCTACGGTGGACGGGACGTTCCTTGCCAGATGTCATTTTGAAGATGGTAGTTAATGTAGGTGAGTGATTAATGTAGATGGCCCACTTTATGAGCTTACTACGGTTAGCTTTGAAGTGACTAATCAATGTAGGTGACCCACTTTGCATGTGCTGCAAAATAAATTAAAATAAAATAGAAAAAAGGGATAAAATACGTGGCATTTTTAGATCGGCTCTGGTTCATCCTTGCTACGAAACAGCCTTAGTTCGTCGCACCTCGACCTTACGCTTGGCTATATAATCAGTGAATCCACACCGTCTATCTCTGATAGGTTATATCATGGATTCATCAACTTACAAAACTCTATTTTCATGCAATTATAGTCGTATGATCAGTGGTCTTGACACCAGGCTGTGAAGAAAATGATCAACGGTCCTTATCAGAAGCTGAAAAGATCGTCGTCTGGATGGTTAGTTGCTCAATTGGATTGTATTTTATATCATAGACCATCATCCACGCTCACGCATAGTTTTTGGAGGATTTCAAATCATTCAAATAGTGGGCCTAAGTGTAGAAGGATCCAAACATAAAAAGAATCACTTAAAGATGATACTAACCGTCCGCTTGAAATCATTTGAATAGTGGGCCCCATTGTAGAGGGATCTAAACATGAAAAAGAATCACTTAAAGATGATCCTAACCGTCCGATTGGTGGGCATCAAATAGGCAGTTAAAATCTAAAGTAGTCAATGGTCCAAATTCAGGGAAAAGATATCCATTTATCGGATCTTCGGTTCATCAAATCTATCTGATTTTGGGTAGTCACCACATAAAACGAGGGCTCAATGATGTGGACGGTTTAGATTGAGGAGCGTATACGCCATGATACAGTCGAAGCATGCATGAGTATGAATGCTCATACCCGTCCAGCCTACTCTCGCCGTTCAATGTGATCGTGAGTGTGCTGTTGATGAATCCTGACCGTCCATCTGCGTATTTTACCGTGGATTTCCAGTGGAAAAGAAAACCACACCGATTGGATGATCCTTGCTGTCTGATTAACAAGGCATTATCAGATCCTCAAGCCTTCGTTTACTCGATTTTAAGTTTCGATAAGCGGAACCATGGATCTGATGGGTCACATTGTGGACGGTGTAACCCACATCACATCTCCTTGATTGAACAATCCTGGCCCTTCTAATGTTGGTCTACGGATAGATGGTTAGTAAAAGAATCCAACAATAGTTCACGTCCAACAAAAAGAAGGGAGATTGGATGGGAACCAAACTCCCATTCTGGGATTCTCGAGGCATCATTTGAACGGTCTAGATTACTTACTTGTGGGGCCCACTTGTCCATACCGAAGGCTGGAGATACTCAACATGTCCTTGGAACCGGGACCAGATGATTCTTCCTGATTACTTAAGACTAGTGAATCATGTAGTCAATCACCCCCTTCTGTATACTATTCATCTTCCTTTCGAGGACTGCATATAAGACGGTTCCAATTTTCTACGGTGGGGATTCATACATGAGAGGGCCCACCAGCTATCAAGAAGAACCGATACCGTAGGAGATACAAGGCACATACGTGCAAGATCAGAGCCACTTGTCAGATGATCCCAATAAAGTAGATTCCACATGTAAGAAACCGGGACTAAATCAACATCAGGTGGGCCACACATGTACATATGAAATAAAAGGTCAAGAGAGATCAATCAACGGTTGAAATTCTTAGCACATGCATGGCACACCCATTATGTGTCCCCCCATCATGCACGATTACGCTTAAAATGCACTTGAAACCCTAAACGGGTCTGGTAGGCTCGGGATGATGGGCTCTTAAAAAATAGGCTCGGGTCATACCCAATTATTAAACGGGCTTAAGTTTTGGCCCGGGAACATCTCGAGCGGATTCTTCCAGCCAAAAGCGGATCTGCACATTCGGACAGACCCGACATTTGCAAACATGCAATATTCTAAGCAAGATCCTGCCCGTTCATCACCCCACCACACCTCATCCTCTAGCCCAAAAACTGGCTAGTCAGCTCAATCAGGTGTGCCATTCATGAGGGGAAAATGGACGGTCCACAAAAATCTAAAACAGTCCAAATCCGAGGCACACATGGTTCACTGAGAGATCTGAATCTCAGGCCAGAGCACATACCCTATGGAGCATGACAGATTAACGGCCCGGATCTTGTACGAGTGTGCCACATTGGCGCGTGTGGGTGTTGTTCTCCTTCTCTGTTTATCTTTGTTGGGTATGGACTATGGACTTAGAACAGTCAAGCAGCCCCAGCCATTCAAAGTTTGGACAACTAAACTATAAGGTGAGACCCGAGGATATACGTTAGAAACTCGGTTCTCAGTTTGTACAAGTGGGTCCCATGGATCAGAGATCCGGACCATTGGTCTGTTGGCCAACAACTTGGATGGACTGCCGACGGATTCATCTTGTTAGCTATCTATTTTAAGGCAGAAAATTGAAAGGTTAGGAATTCTCCATCTACGATTTTTCTGGATATGGTCCATCCATGTTGAGGACCAACAGATCAATGGTCTGGATCACTTTTCCGTATGCAGACATGTACAAACTAAAGACCCGAGTATAATGTGCATATCCTCGTCCCAATTGCCATGCATGCATTCAAGTCCTTCCTGTCTGCCGCGACGAAAGGTCATCATCTCTGGTCACGGGTCTAGAAACTTAGACCGTACGTGCGTTGGGTTCGTCGCAACTCAGGCTTACCAGCATGTCTCGCTCCGTTAATTGCTCAAGAACAGATATCATGAAACGATCTGAGCCGTTCCTATAGTGGTCGCCATCATAAGTGAACGACGATCTTCAACTCATGCCAGAGAAATGATTCTGACTATCATATGAATAGATGAATGTTGAATGCTATGAAGAAAAAGTTCAACGGTTGACATTCAACTCCAGGAATCAATGGTCAAGGTCATATTTTCAGCAGAACGTGATCATGGGTCGAGGTTATTCGACCTTCAGTCCTGGAAGAACGGTCGTGATTATCGGTTCCCAATCTTCGAATGTGGGACCCATGCAGCGATACATGCTGAGTAAACCTCAGCCTGGACGGTCAAAACAACTCATATCGGTTTTGCACCATTCCTGAAATGGTGATGAGCCATCCATCGTACAAGTGTAATAAGTATATATCAATCAAGACTGTCCGCGCGATCCTAATCGTCTATTTGGTGGCTATAAAATAGTGTTAAAAGGAAAATGGACGGTGGTCACCTGACGCAAAGGTCCCCGAATTAGTTGGTCTAGGTTCGAAGCTTATTTATGGGGGGTTTTAGATCTCTCTCATTTCCTTGAAAGCTTGTGCGGTTCATCACTGTATTGCAAATGGATTCCAAAGGGCCATCAGAGGGTGGGCATGATAGCATCTGGACCGTTGATGTGGAGCAGAACAAAGTGGGGTTGATGAGAGTCTTTGTTGAGAGAGAGGATCCTACTTCAAAGGTGTTCTCCTTTCCCTTCTTCCTCTTCTTCTTCTTCTTCTCCTCTCTCTCTCTCTCTCTCTCTCTCTCTCTCTCTCTCTCACTGTATTGGGATTTCATGATTGCATGTGATGGGTCAGATGAGAGAGCTCTCTCTCTTACTGTAGTGGGATTTCATGATTGCATGTGATGGGTCAGATGAGAGAGAGAGAGAGAGAGAGAGCACTTAAAATCAAGTAGTATGGATTTTTCCTTTTGTGATCCCTTTTGTTGGTTTGTTTGAATTTTATTAATTTATTTTGCCTTTTTTTTTCTAAATAAAAAAGAATGGATTTTTAAGGGTGTGTTTGGCTGCACCAAATATCATGAAATGTCATGATTAATCAATCTAATTTGGTGCAAATTCTCATTAAATTTTGTGCATCCAAACACACCATAATTTGTTTTTTCAGTTCCTATTTTCATAATATGGTGTTTGGATGCACAAGTGAATTGAACGCCAAACATTTAGTTTACTCAATATTAAGTAAAAAATGAATGATTTTTGCTTCAATTGACACTCGAAAGCAATGTAACTACAATTCTGGCCTTGATAACCCTAAATGTGACTGCTAAAGGTACTGTTTGGATGCCACTTTAAAATGATTCAATTTTAAATCTGTTGCAAGGCTTATGGTTGTCAGGAAAAACAAGTGGAAAATCACTTCTCTAGAAATGAATTTGGGTCCCTAACTTCTTCCACACTTACCAAAATTGTGACGTGTACAAATGATCAAAACCATCCGTGTGTCATGCGTTCTGTTATTTATTTATTTTCTTTCGGTTCATGGTTTTAAATATCCTTCACGTGTTGTAGGTGTATGAAGAAAAATCATGAGAAAAATAAAAACAATGCATATTTTGTTATTTAATTAATCCTTAAACAAAATAATAATCTTGTTTATCAATACATATAATGGTTTTTAATTGCTAAAAAAAATACATAAGAGGATGCTAAACAATAATTTTTTTTCCCCAATTTTTTACTTTTAAACATTCACACCGACACACACAGTAGCCAAGGTGTGAAAGTGCCGGATATCTAATAAATAAGTCATATCCAAAATGTAACTAATGCACGTCGTTTTGGTCATCCAATAAATGAGCCGTACATCCTAGTGGATCGTACTCTGCGAGAAAAAACATGCTCCCAGTTCAAAAAACCAAATTTTAAAGTTTTAACGATTTTGTTAGTTTTAATAATTTCAATTTTTGTTTATTTTTTATTTTTAGAGTTCTAGATTTTTATCTTTTTTATAGAAATTACGTTGAATTATGCAAGGACTCCTTTAATTAAATTAATTTTGAACTTTTTATTTTTGTAAAAACTTATTATTTATTGTAAGTTTTATTCTAGATAAATTAGAACTTCTGTTAGGATTAGAATTTTGCTATTTTTTATAATTACAAATTAAGATTTTATTCTTTCTTTATTAATGGTGTAATCGAGAGTTGATATATATTAAACATTATTTAATAAAATATTTGAGTCTTCTCTCTTTTTACTTAGAATTTAAGAAACTAACTTGTCGATTCAAGGCATTTATTACCTTAGGAAAACAATAATTTTCTTATTTATTTATTTTCATGCACTTCCCTACCGTAGGGCCTGTTTGTTTTTCCCTGTTATAGGTAAATAGATGTAAATAAGTAATTATTACTTATTTATCTCGTTTGGAAACGTGTGAGTATTTCTTTTTTGGAAATTGGTTGAAAACTAGTAGCTTAAATTTGAGGGTCCCACCGTGATGTATATGACTTATCCGTGCCATCTATCTATTTTAGCAAGTAATTTTCTAGGATGAACCGAAAAATGAAGCCGATCCAATGCTCAAGTGGCCCACAACAACAAAATCAATAGCTATCACCCGTCCACCATCGAAAGTTGCTTCCTTCATAGGGCTCACATTGATATTATTTGTCATCTAACCGGTTCATAAGGTCACATAGACATGGGTAAGGGGAAAACACAAATATCAGCTGGATCCAAAACTTTCGAGGCCTCCAAGAAGTTTTCAATGGTAGGCACTCGATTTCCACCATTTTTTGTGGTGTGGTCCACTTGAGCTTTAGATCTATTTCATTTTTGGGCTCACACCTTAAATTCAACCGGCATAACTGATGGACGGTGTGGATAAGCCACATACATCATGGTGGGCTCCACATTTAGTTCACATATTCCTCGTTTTTTGTGCTAAAAAAGTAACCTCGAAAAAAATGCCGCAATTACCTAGGTAAATAATTATTACTAATTTACAATGTAATTACAGTCAACGGGAAAAAACAAACAGGCCCTTAGTAACGATGCAATCCATGCTGTAACACCATTTGTGTGTGTGTGTGTTTTAGCCCTATAATGAGAGTTTATGAGACTAGCTCCTTAACGTTAGGTAACAATTATTACAATTTTTTTGGGGATTCCGAATTGGTCCCACAAATAGAGTAGAGAGCCCATAGGCCCAAGTATAAGTCATTAACCTTTCTTCAAGCTGAGGAGGGATGGAGCCAAGGAGATAGGTCAACGAGCTCCCCAAGATGGGGGCGGCAACTGCCAAGCTTCCTATTGCAGTCCTATCAATATCTGGTAAAGCGAAAATTAAAGTAAAGTTCATGTCCTCGGTTCTCTATCAAGTAGAGGTTGGGCAGTTATCGATAAACGCTCTACTTTCGGGCTAAGGAGCAACAACTAATGTCCCGAGCTGGATTAACAGAGGCAGAGATCGACTTCGTCCCCTGAGAAAGATCTATAGTCCGGGTGAGAAATTCAAAAGGAGGGAGTTCAAAATCCAAGCTCCACATGCCGAACAGACCAAGACGATCACCGCCAGAGAGGTGGCACGTAAGTCCGAGGCAGTTTCACCAAATACGGACCAGATAAGGATCCGGCTCTATCTCACCCGTGAATCTCTCTTATCATTACGGGACAAGATTCCCGCCCATTTATGACTCCCATTTATACATGACTCTCTTAACATATCCGTAAATGACTATAATGCCCAAGACCTCATTCGAGTCCTATAAATAGGGCTCCTTGCAACATAACAAGGTATGCAATTGTACGCACTTCCCACCCTACATCTGATTCTTACTCGCTTGACTTAGGCATCGAAGAGTCTACAGTTGGCCACTGGCACCTCTTTGCTACTTGTTTCCGTTTATCCATTGCAGGTCCAATGACCCTAGGATGTCACAAGCTTGCTTTGTCTTGGAAAGTCAAGGGTGAAAAAGACCACAAGGCCGGGCTTAGCCAACCTTATCTTTTGGCCAATTTCGGGTGACAACAACACCCGTTTTGTAATTGGTTTTTAATAACTTTGTTGTATCGGCTGATTAAGCATGTATTATTATGCATTCATGGTCATTCAAACGGATATAATGATATAATGCAATCACAAGTTGATTCGATATTGTATCCAAACGCCCCTTTAAAATTTGTTTCGATTAGATTAGTTTGTTATTTTAAAGTTGTTTTGATCAGCTTGAATTTTAGTTTCAATACTTTTTCTCAAGTAGAGTTTCTTGTTTGAGCTCAGCTATGGCTATTGTGAGTAAAGTAAGAGAGAATCCTGCTCGCAACTGTAGATGCCATTGTTGCTCATCGGCGTGAGATCCAACCATTGATCAGGTGACCCCAACTTAAACAGTGATCTTGCCTAGGAATCAGGCTGATTCACTTAATTATCAGGTGGGCCACACATGTTATCAGCTGGACTAGCTCGTTTGGCATCTCTACTCTAATTCAATAAGAGCTTTTTGAATAAGAGCTACTTCAATAAGTCATTTTTGTTCTAGCTCTGTTTTAAATAAACTCGTTTGGTAAAATCTAAAAAAAAAAAAAAAAATCTCTTATTTAAAATAAGCAAGTTTGGTAAAACTTTCAAATAAGAGCTTTTTCTAAGGGCAGTTGATGTCATTTTTAAAGATTACAGCAACTTTAATATAAGAGCAACCAAATGATTGTTTTGGTGGACCATCCATCATGTTGGGCTCCTCAATGTCCACTACCCATCACCCATCATGTGGACTCCACGTTTGATGTGTCCATAGTGTGGGCCCTACCTTTGAAGTGGATTGTCCATCATGTGGGGCCCACTTTTGATATCCATCATTCATCATATGGGGTGCACCTTCTATGTGGATCATCCATCATAGGGCCCACTTTGGATATGGGTCATCCATCATGAGAGACCTTAGATGTGGACCGTCCATTGGTGGGGCCCACTTGATGTGAACTGTCCATTATGAGGGGCCACACTTTTATGTGGGTCATTCATCATCTGAAGCCCACTCCGTCCATATGTGGGCCCACCTTGATGTGGACCCTTCATTGTGTGGGGCCCCCACCTTCATTATGTGTCGTTCATCATGTGGGCCCATCTTTGATATCTACTGACCATCATGTGGGCCCACCTTCAATGACCATCACCCATCACGTGGGTCCCACCTTTGACGTGGACTGTCCATCAAATGGGACCCACTTGATGCGTATGTTTCATCATGTGAGGCCCACCTTTGATGTGAATCTTTCATTATGTGGGCCCACCTTGATGTGGGGCCCTAATTTAATGAGTCATTCATCATGAGGGGCCCATCTTTGATGTCCACCATCCATCATGTGGGTCCCACCTTTGTCATGGACTACTATCATATGGGGCCCATTTGATGTGGATAGTCCATCATGTGGAACCCACCTTTGATGTCCAACATCCATCATTTACATCCCACCTTGGCTGTGGACCGACCATCATGTGGGGCCCAACCTTTAATATGGGTCATTCATCATGTAGGCTCACCTTTAATGTCAACCTTCATCATGTGGTCTCACATTCAATGTCCACCATCTATCACGTGGGTCCTACCTTTGATGTGGAACATCCATCATGTGGGTCGTATATTTGTTGTAGACCATCTATCATGTGGGGCCCACTTGATGTGGATAGTCCATCATGTGGGACCCACCTTTGATATCCACCATCCATCATGTAGGTCCCACCTTTGCTATGGACCACCCATCATGTGGGGCTAAACCTTCAAGATGGGTCATTCATCATGTGGGCCCACCTTTAATGTCAATCTTCCATCATGTGGTCCCACATTCAATGTCCACCATCCATCGTATGGGTCCCACCTTTGATGTGGATCGTTCATCATGTAGGGCCACACTTTGCTGTGGCTATGCATTATGTAGGCCCACCTTTGATATGGGCTATTCATCATGTGGGGCCCGCCTGCACTATGGGTCGTTCATCATGTGGGCCTTTCTTGAAGAAATTGTAAAGAAAAGAGAAGAAGGTAAGATGGGAATTACTTGAAAAGTTTAAGGGTAAACTTATCCAAAAATTAGTCCAAAATGTCTACCTGTATAAGCCAAATAAGCTCCGTTTCAAAAAAATAACCCCTTCCCAACTTATTAAATTGGAGCTTATTTGCTACTTTCTAAAAAAAATAAGCACTTCATTAGACTTTTACCAAACGGTCTTAGAAGCTTATCTTTTTAGAAATAAGCCAATAAGCTCTTATTTGTAGAGATGCCAAACGCCCCTTAATAGAGGCGGAGATCGACTTCATCCCGTGAGAAAGATCTATAGTTCGGGTGAGAAATTCAAATGGAAGGAGTTCAAGATCCAAGCTCCACATGCCAAGCAGACCAAGATGATCACCGCTAGAGAGGTAGCAAGATAAGTCAGAGGCAATTCCGCCAAATACGGACTAGATAAGGATCTGGCTCTATCTCACCCGTGAATCTCTCCTATCATTACGGGACGGGACTCCCGCCCATTTATGACTCCCATTTATATACGACTCTCTTAACGTATCCGTAAATGACTATAATGCCCAAGACTTCATTCGAGTCCTATAAATAGGGCTCCTTGCAACAGAACAAGGTATGCAATTCTACGCACTTCCCACCCTACGTCTGATTTTTACTCGCCTGACTTAGGCATCAAAGAGTCTACAATTGGCCACCGGCACTTCTCTGTTGCTTGTTTCCGTTTATCAATTGCAGGTCCAACGACCCTAGGGTGTCACAAGCTTGCTTTGTTTAGAAAAATCAAGGGTGAAAAAGATCACAAGTTCGGGCTTAGCCGACCTTATCTTTTGGCCAATTTCGGGTGACAACACAACCGTTTTGTAACTGGTTTTTAATAACTTTGTTGTATGGGCTGATACAACGTGTATCTTGTTGTATTTTAAATGAATTTTAAAATAAAAAATGTGCTTCAAATTTGGATTTCCCTCCATGTTTCTATTTTTGAAAAAGTTTTGTCTTTTAGTGCTACTCTTTAGTCCCACATCGGAAATGAACAAAAGGAATATTAAAATTATAAGATGGAGTTTTGGCATTAGGCTTGAGCCCCTTGAGACCCTTCTCAGGGGGCATGTGAATTTGGTCCGATGGGGGGGCTATGCCATTAGCTCAAATCTATGCCATTGACCACACACGCGCGCGCGCCCGCCGGCCGGCCGGCCGGGCCGAGCCGTCGCCGGGCTCGGGCTCGGGCTCGGGTCCGGGTCCGGGTCCGGGTCTGGGTCTATGTGGGATTGAGAGTACACTCGCGCTAAACGGTTTTCCTTGAGTATACTCGCACCTGTCTTTTTGCGCGAATTTTCAAACCAGAGAGATGCATCTGTTCGGGTGGTCACTCCTGTTGGGTTTAAACCCAACGGACCTAACCCATTTGAAGCAGTGCTTAGGCACCTTATCTCGGTCTATATATAGACCTGTCATCTCATCCATTTTTACTCTCTGAAAAAATTCATTTTCCTTCTGGTTCTTCAAAGTACTCTCTGGTTCATTACTGTTTGTCAACCGAGTTTGCAAGTGAGTCAATCACTTCGGGTTTAAGTTCTGCACGCTGGTTCGAGCCTGTGTACAGCGAGTGCACCGTTGGGACCGGGCAATAGTCGTTGTATCCTGGAGGCCAACTGTCCAAGAAATCCTGTTGCATTTGGGACGCGGCCCAAGGAGGGCAGATTTGGTTTCAAGCCGAGTGACTCAGTCACGCCTCGACTCAAACACATAAGTTCTATTTTCTTTAATTTATTATTTAAATTCTGTTCTCGATTTTAATCTACTGTTTTCAGCAATTAATTCCAACAATCTTGAAACCAAATTCATTATTGTTGGAAACAGTAGATATCTGTTTCAATACTTGTTCGAAAACAGAATTATTTTCTTCTTCTAACCTTTCTGAAATCAGTGTTTAACTGATTTATTGATTCTATAACTGGTTAAAAACCGAGTCACAACCAGTTTCTTTTGTAATCAATGGCCACCATCACAGTAAACCCTACGACTGAACTGTCCAAAATCGAACCGTTCGCTGGACAGAATTTCAAACGGTGGAAACAAAAGATCAGTTTTGCATTGCAAACTCTAAAGGTCTTCTACATTCTTTCAGATTCATTTACAGTTGATCCAGCCAATGAAACTGAATTTAGAGATGCCAATAACTGTAAACATTATATTCTAAATACCTTGTCTAATGAATTATATGATATATATGTTTCTTATGAATCTGCTAAGGACATCTGGACGGCATTAGAAAAGAAATACGTGCTTGAAGATGCAGGTTCTAAGAAACATGCTATCGCTAATTTCCTTCATTATGAAATGACAGATGATAAGCCTGTCACGAACCAGATTCACGATTATCAAAATCTGGTACATGAACTTACAATTGAAGGAATGAAAATAGATGAGGTATTCTTATCAGGAGCTCTAATTGAAAAATTACCTCCTTCCTGGAAAGAATATAAAAACAGGATGAAACACAAGAAAAATGGTATCTCTTTAGAAAATATAATCGTACATATAAGAATAGAAGAAGCCAACAGAAACAGGGATCAGATTGAGAAAGTAAACGGGTCAATATCTAAGGCCAACCTGGTTGAAACAAGTCAGGCACAAAATAACAAAAAGAAAGGAAATTGTTACAACTGTGGAAAGCCTGGTCATCATTCTAAAGAGTGCAGGCTCAAAAAGAAAACAAATGGACAATTCAAGAAGAAAGGGTCCTGTAACTATTGTAAAAAGCCTGAACATTATGAAAATCAATGTAGGCTCAAGAAAAAGAATACGAAGTCACAAGTCAATCTCACTGAAGCTGAAGAAAATCCGGACATGATTGTCGCTGTAGTGTCCGAAGTATTCCTTGTAAACAATATGGAATGGATATTAGACACCGGGGCAACTCGGCATGTATGTAAGGATCGAAGCATGTTTACCTCCTATCAGGCGACAGGGGATGAAGAACAAGTGTTCATGGGAAATGCTCGATCTTCTCCAGTTGTTGGAAAAGGAAATATTCTTCTGAAGCTCACATCAGGAAAGACTTTGTTGCTAAAGAATGTGCTACATGTGCCTGATATTCGTCGCAATCTGATCTCTGGTTCGCTGCTCAACAAGGCTGGGGTTAAACTAGTAATAGATTCTGATAACCTTGTGTTGGGGTCCCAAAAGTGAGGATCCCCGAAATGATAATTCCGAATGCCAAAACCATCATGCGATCAGATTTAGGGCCAGTGCATCGAAAGTCGCGGCACGGGTCACGAGACATGCATCAAATTTGCCTCAAGCATGAAATTGGGCCGGTAATGGACCCCACCGGTCACCGTGACCAAAACTGTCCAAAATTGGGAGGATACCTCAATTATGAAGAAATAGGAGCAGTGCATCGGCATTCACCGCGATGCGGACCCCGCAAACACCCCAATTTGCAAAACCCAAATCTGTGGGACACGAGTACGTCCAGCGCATCCAAAAATTCAATTTATGGACGCACTGCGCCCAGCGCATCCAAAAAATGAATTTATGGACGCACTGCGCCCAGCGCATCCAAAAAATGAGTTTATGGACGCACTGCGCCCAGCGCATCCAAAAAATGAATTTATGGACGCACTGCGCCCAGCGCATCCAAAAAATGAGTTTATGGACGCACTGCGCCCAGCGCATCCAAAAAATCAATTAATGGACGCACTGCGCCCAGCGCATCCAAAAAATCAATTTATGGACGCACTGACCCCAGCGCATCCAAAAATTCACCCAGCGCATCAAAAAATCAATTAATTTTAGGGTGCGCTGGCAGCTGGCGCGTCTTGCAAACCAACTTCTGGACTCCGATCATTTCGCGACGCGCCGAGCACATTTATCGACGCGCCAACTCATTTTCTCGACGCGCTACACGTGTCGACCGCTTATTGGACGACGATACCTATAAATACCCCGCCCACCACCTCATTTGCATCATTCAGCGAGAGAGAGAGAGGACCTCGTCGCCGGAAAACCTTTTTCCGATCGCCGGAATCCTTCTCCGACCGCCGGAACCCCTCGCCGGAAATCGCACCTCCGATCATACCAGGTCCGGAGGAATGACTAAGTCATCTTTTTCGATGCGCCAGTCCCAGCGCATCATAAAAGTGACCCAGCGCATCGGGAAAGTCCTTGGTGGATTACACCTATCATGAAAATCATTTTAAGGACGCACTGGCTCCAGCGCGTCATAAAATTACCCAGCGCATCATGAAAATCATTTTAAGGACGCACTGGCTCCAGCGCGTCATAAAATTGGCCAGCGGATCGAAAAATTAGATTTTAAGGACGCACTGGCTCCAGCGCGTCATAAAATTACCCAGCGCATCATGTAAATCATTTATGGACGCACTGGCCCCAGCGCGTCAATAAAATCAGGCCAGCGGATCGCAAAAATCAGCACTTTGCACATTCATTCCAGCACCTTTAAATCCTCATTTTATAACATTTTTAAGCCCCGTTTGAGCCTATTTTGGGTATTTCGAGCGTTCCGGACGCAACGGAGCAGTCAGACGACCCATCCGGGCTACCCAATGAGCAAAACGCTAGCCTTCGGAGTCCGATCCGACCCAACGAGCTGAATGGAACGATTCTCTCGAAAAGAGGCCGCCGGCGCCCAGAATCATACTGACGCATCATCATTACGTGTACTATCATAATATGACCCGAATCCAGGTCTGGACTAAGCAAAGGGGACTATGGTTAACACGATAAACCACGCCAGGAGAGTTCTAAACTATCACACACAATCTGTTAAAACTGATATTCCAAGAACAGTCGATGCCCTACCCATCCAAACGGCATCCGCTGGTTGAGCTGCGCAGGTACACACAACTGTAGAATGGACTTCCCGAGGTCACCTGTCCCTACATTGACAGGCGCGGGCCCAGAGTCGTCCATCTCAGCCATAAACCCTGACAGTCTCAGCCCGGATCTCCGGTCAAAACATGGGACATAGACATCCGACTCGTACAAAGGTGGATCAGTCTATAACAAACACAGGTCTCCGCGACCATACAAACACAGGTCTCCGCGACCACCAAAATACAGGTCTCCGCGACCACCAAAACACAGGTCTCCGCGACCACCAAAACACAGGTCTCCACGACCATGAACTCTGAGACCATAGTCCCTGCTGACTAGTCTTTTGCCTTTTAATCAAGGGTCATCGATCATTCGATGTAATTAAGGGTTCGTGCCAGATCACGGCCTGGAATGTACAAGATCTCAGAATCTCTGGAATAAAATTCGCCTAGCGATATCTCTTCTCTTGTGTATTGCGTGAATGCTTGTGATTGTCTACGAATGTTTCTATATTCAGAACCCCAGAGCAACAAAACACCCACATTTCATGGAAATGTCATCGTGATGCATTTTCTAGTTCTAACAAACTGGCGACTCTGCTGGGGATCGAACCGTACCAGAATATCTGGTTACATCTGAATATATGGACACTCTGAGATCAATAGCTCGCAAACACGAATATACACATAAGAAAGCTACCGCGAGGCGTAATGTTTCGGCGCCCTTCAGGCGTCAAACTGGCGACTCTCAACGGGAACGTTCTTCCCTTCATCTTTAAGGCAATAGATACTTAAAAGGTTTTCGAACCCACAAATCCCACAACTACACGTATTTGTCTCCGTCTTGCTTATCTTTGTCAGTTTATGCACTGCGATCGATGGGCTCATACTCCCGACCGCGCTTGTGAACTGTTCTAATAATTTTATGACACAACAGAACTAGCAAGATACTAGGACAGACAGAAGAAATGGCATGTTCAATGACCGGTTCATGCACCTTCCTTACCTCCGGAGGCTTCAGCTTCCCTCGCTTCATTCCAGCCACGACGGTCGCTTCTAATTCAGGATGGCAGATGGTCAAAACACGCCAACAGAAGAAAGAGCAGAAGAAAGTAGCCAGCTTAGCAACATACAAGAAAGCGAATGTTGCAAGGCCTTGCCCGGCGACCAAGGGACAGTGGCAACCAAAACAAGGGCAGAAGACTTCCGCCCACGGTCAGGCCACGTCAACCGCGTCCTCGGTGCCCGCAATCACGATCGAACAATTTTCGCCGTTGTCCAAGGTCACCTGTGCCGCACAAAAATCAACCAAAACCACGATCGCAAGAAGCTCCAAGCCCACAATAGTTATCGAGCCAGGACAGGGGCAGAATCAGAAGGCCCGACCAGTGCTGGTCGCAATGGTCCAGGTAGCAGAAGCGGAAGAGGGATCATATGAAGCAGACGAGCTGCCTACGGTCCAAGATCAGATCGACAGGCTAGTTCAGGCTAATCGGGAAACAAATGAACGAATGAGAGAAATTCAGGAAGCCTTGACCACTTTAATAGCTCAGAATGCTACTCGAAGCCTTGCACCACCTACACGCCCATTAGTTGAAGAATCTCAAGGGGCAGCAGGAGAGCCAGCTAGTGCTGAGCCACTCACCCAGGCTAGGAGAGTTCCAGCCGAACGAATAATAGTTCCAACTACACAAATGACGAGAGAAGAACTGTCGCAAACCATTGCAAGTCTCATGCGACAAGAGAAGGAAAAGGAAAGAGGAACCGGGTATAAATATCAGGTCCCATACCCTCTGGAAATAGAAGAAATACCATTTCCGGTCAACTTCAGATGTCCGGATTTCGAAAAGTTTGACGGAAGGGGGTCACCAGAAGAACACATCACTCGCTTCCTCACAGCATTGGGAAACTGGTCGACCGTCCCACAGTACTGTATGCGATTATTCGGGTCCACGCTGACGGGAAAAGCTTTTCAATGGTACATGTCGCTACCAGCAGGATCAGTGAAGTCATGGGAGCAAATGCGGGATAGTTTTATCTCAAAATTCTTCTCTATAGAAAGAGAAACATCACTAACAGATCTGGCTTTGATCAGACAAAGGCAGGGCGAACCCGTGGAGAGATTTATGGACCGATGGGGAACAATAGCGGCTCAGTGTCAAGAGTTACCCAGCGAGAAAGAACAGATAAAGATGTGCATGCGAGCCCTGGACCCAATGATATCCTACGGGTTGTCAGGAAACAGTTTTCACTCTTTCCGAGAATTAGCCACCAAAGCACACCTGGTAGAGGAAGCCGCAGCACGAGTAAACCTCAGACCCGAAAGGCAGAAAAGAGAAGGAGTGAGGATTGCCGAGACGCACAACGTAAACAAGGGAAAAAATACGATAGATCGAAAACGGCCCGCCGCGGATTCCAAGACAGACACGAAACCAACACCTACCCAAGAAAAAGGCAAGAGGCCCTACGCTCCTCAGAGAATAACAATAGCCGAGAGGGAAAGAGCCAACGGCCCGTACACCTTCGACATGGCCGACCTGATCCCCATCATGGAGCAATTGGTAGAAGAAAAGGTAATTCGCCTGCCAGAACCAATTCGGCCCCACGAGGTTGGGAAGGTAGATGATCCCCGGTATTGTAAATACCATCGGTGCCTGAGCCACAAGACGGAAGACTGTTTTAGCCTGAAAGGAAGGATACAGGGGTTGATCAACCAAGGGGTAATCAGCATGAAGGCACCAGAAACAGCAACAAGGGAAACAGCAGGGGTAGTTTCAGCCCTCCCCTCGGACAAGAATGCCCAATTGGATGTCCCGTTCCCTGAACCTGAAGAACCCTGGACTTTGATTAGCAGCCGGAAGAGGCTCGAGAATCGAAGAAGACTCCTCAACCGCAAGAAGAAAGGGACAAGAAAGAAGGATAGCCAGGGGAAGAGCCGACTTATAGAGGCTAAGGTACATTGCGCAATGGTATCATTCATAGAACAGCCATCAACAGAAGAGACATTGCAGGCAGATAAAGAAGAAGTCAATGCCGTCGTCCTCCGATCCGGAAGACAGATGCCGGAGCACATTCGGCCAGAACCAGTCGATCCGATGCAAGAAGACGAAAACCCGGATATACCCGTAACGAGGCCCCAGGGGCAGAAGTTGAAAGAGAAAGTTGTCGAAGCCACGACCAGTCGTCCGGAGCCAAGACAAGGGGCAGCACCAGTAGTGTATGATGTCGTGTCACACCTACGAAGGGTCCCGGCCCGCCTGAGCATATACGACGCCTTGTGTCTTTCAAAGGCGTACAGAGAAATGTTGATCAACGCGCTGCTAGACAGCGAAGCTAGAGAAGTAATGATGACAGAGATCGAAGCAGAAATGAGCAATCCAGACAAGTTTTGGGGAGGGAATGCACCAATTCAGCAAGCAATGCAAATAGATCATCCCTCTATAATCACATTCTCCGAAGAAGATCGCACAATTGAAACAACAGACCACAACCGACCATTGATGGTCACAGGAACTATTAGAGACACGGAGATCAAGCGATGCATGCTTGACGATGGGTCCGCGGTGAATATTATGTCGCTGAAGACACTCCAAAGATTGGGTTACAGGCCATCAGCCCTGCGTCCCAGCACCATGGTCATTCAAGGGTTCAATCAGGACAGCCAGCGCACTCTAGGGTCGATCACTGTGATGCTAGAAATTGAAAGGTTGAAGACGAAAGTAACATGCCAGGTAATCGACGCAGTAACAACGTATAATCTTCTGCTAGGGAGACCATGGCTTCATCAGAATCGCGTCGTCCCCTCAACCTATCATCAGTGCTTTAAATACAACAGAGAGGGAGTTCAGTACAGAGTGGCAGCAGACCCAAAGCCATATACGATCGCAGAATCATTCTTAGCCGATGCTCGGTATTATGACCTGGTCAACAAAGGGGGAGACACGAAGAAGCCCGACGAAATGCGGAAAGAGCAAGGGGCAAAACCGAAAGTCAGCAAGTTTGAACAGAGGGCCAAACCTCAATCCATTATTCAGAAAGAAACAAGTCAGGCAGCTGAAGGACCTCAAAGGACTACCAAAAAATTCTACATAGTCCCGAAACACTTGCGACAGCCCGGGCAGTCCGTCCTAGAGATGATCTCGAACCAGCACATGAGTGTGCTCAAATCTAGCTTTAATATGCCAGTGCCAAAAATAGGAAGAGTTAAACCTTTTCCGAAGGCTCCAAACCAGTTTGTGGTACCGCCAAATGCCAATACAAAGAAAGAGATCAAATTTTATTCAGTGACAGATGAACCTGCACGGTCCAAGGACGAGGTTGAGAAACCACTTCGTTTACCTCAGCCCATAGAAGAAGGGAGATACAGTGAAGCCAGCCGTAACATCATGAAAAGTATGGGCTTCTGCTGTTCAGAATCAGCCTCGAATGGTAGAATGTTAGCACCGTTCGAGGAAAACAACAAAGTCCATCAAGGAAGAGAAGGGTTAGGGGCAAAAACGAAGATCAGACATGTTAATATGGTGACAATCGATACTACGGAAGAGGTACAACCGCAAGAGGTAGCTGACGTTATCCAACCCAGTGCCGCACCTGCACAGATAGAGGACGGGGGACAGCCCACGATAGATGAGCTTGAAGAAATAAATCTGGGAACCCTAGAAGACCCTAGAAATACGTACCTAAGTAAAAATGTCCCAGAAGAGGAGAAAGAGAAATACATCCGACTATTGAGGGAAAACAGGGACGTATTCGCTTGGACATACTCAGAAATGCCGGGGCTTAGTCCAGCAATCGCGATGCACAAGTTGAGCATCTTGAAAGGGAAGAAGGCGGTCAAGCAGCCTCAACGACGATTCCACCCAAATATAGTGCCCAAAATCGAAGAAGAAGTCGGAAAGTTAATCCAGGCCGGGTTCATCCGAGAGGTTAAATACCCACAGTGGATCTCAAACATTGTGCCGGTCAAGAAAAAGAATGGTCAAATCCGAATCTGTGTAGACTTTCGGAACCTCAACGAAGCATGCCCTAAGGATGATTTCCCACTACCCATCCCAGAGCTACTGATCGACAGCACGACAGGATACGCAGTGATGTCCTTTATGGACGGTTACTCGGGGTATAATCAGATTCGTATGGCCCCGGAAGATGAGGAATCAACAGCCTTTCGTACAACGTTGGGCATATACTGTTACCGTGTGATGCCGTTCGGGTTAAAGAACGCAGGGGCAACGTATCAACGCGCGATGCAAGTAATCTTCCAGGATATGATGCACAAACACGTCGAATGCTATGTAGACGATCTGGTAGTGAGATCAGCCGGGCACGAACAGCATAGGGAACATCTACGGCAAGTATTCCAAAGACTGAGAAAGAAAAGCCTGCGCATGAACCCATTGAAGTGCGCGTTCGGGGTTTCCTCTGGCAAGTTTTTGGGGTTTGTTATCAGACATCGAGGAATAGAAATTGACCCAACAAAGATTAAGGCAATTAGGGAGATGCCGCCACCGAAGAATCTCAAAGAGCTGAAAAGTTTCCAAGGTCGAGTCGCGTACCTAAGGAGGTTCATCTCGAACTTGTCCGGTCGTTGTCAACCATTCTCGCGCCTCAACAAGAAGGGAGTACCGTTTAAGTGGGACGATGCTTGCCAGAAAGCGTTCAACTCTCTGAAAGACTTGCTCGACAAATCTCCAGTCCTCGCGGCACCAATTAAAGGGGAACCACTAATCCTCTACATTGCCGTCGGCGAAAATTCACTTGGAGCCCTCTTAGCCCAGAAGAACGAAGAAGGGAAAGAAAGCGCACTCTACTACCTGAGCCGCACGCTGGTGGGAGCCGAATTTAACTACTCAGCGATCGAGAAGATCTGTCTGGCGCTAATCTTTGCAGTTAGAAAGCTCAGGCATTACTGTCTCTCTCACCAGATAACATTAATATCCAAGGCGGATCCCCTCAAATTTCTCATGAACAGACCTATGTTGTCCGGACGATTGGCCAAGTGGGCCCTTCTCTTGTCAGAATTCGACTTGACATACATACCGGCTCGAGCCGTCAAAGGGCAAGCTATCGCCGATTTCCTTGCCGCACATCCAGTACCAAGCAGCGAAAAAATAGAGTACGACTTCCCAGACGAGCAGGTCATGGCGACAAACGAAACACGCCATTGGGAGATGTATTTCGACGGCGCAGCCAGAGCGGTAGGAGCAGGGGCAGGGATCATATTCATCAGTCCGCAAGGGGACCTGCTACCCTATTCATTCACATTAGTCCCGGCATGCACCAACAACGAAGCTGAGTACCAGGCTCTTATTATTGGGTTACAGTTGGCCCTAGAAATGCAAATCAAGGAAATACGTATCTACGGTGACTCTAGGCTTGTCATCGGACAATTGACGACAGAGTACGAAGTCCGTAAACCCGAATTATCACCCTATTGCCACCAAGCGCAGTCCCTGTTTGAGCAATTTCGGAACAGCAGTATCTCACACATACCAAGGCAGGAGAATATACGAGCTGATGCACTCGCCAGTTTAGCCGCTGCTTTAGCTAATCCTGGAGGCAGCCCACTGCAGGTTACGATTGAAGAAAGAAGAATCTTGCCAACGACTGCGCTGCGCAACGGAGAATTGAGCACCAATCCCATTTGCTGCTTCGAAATCACAGAGGAAGACGACTGGAGAAAATCATTTATTGACTATCTGAAGTACGGATTTCTACCAGAGGAGCCCAAGATGCGCACACAAGTCAGAAGGCGTGCCAGTTCATTTGTGCTCCAAAATGACGTACTTTACAAGCGGTCCTACGAGGGGATATTGCTGCGATGCCTGAACCAGGATGAAGCACGTAGTACATTGAAAGAAGCTCATGGCGGAGAATGCGGTGCTCATCAGGGAGGAAGGAACTTACACCACCGCGTACGACACATGGGTTACTACTGGCCGACAATGACGAAGGACGCGATAGGGTACGTAAAGAAGTGTCACCAGTGTCAGATCCATGCCGATATCATACATTCGCCACCGGAAGAGTTGCATCAGTCAGTGATGTCCTGGCCTTTCGCAGCCTGGGGCATGGACGTGATCGGACCAATTAGTCCGCCATCCTCCCAGGGACATCAGTACATCCTCGCGGCAACCGACTATTTCTCCAAATGGGCCGAAGCAGTCGCCCTGAGAAATGTGAACGCCAAGCATGTCGAGGGTTTCATTCGTCACGCCATATTATACCGGCATGGTATTCCCGAGAGAATCACCACGGACAACGGGACACCCTTCAAGAATGCTGTCATCGATAAACTGTGCGCAAAATTCAAAATCAAGCATTGCTACTCATCACCCTATTATCCCCCCGCGAATGGGCTAGCCGAAGCATTCAATAAGACCATTGTGAAGATTCTGAAAAAGACAGTGGCGGAGAATAAGAGGGACTGGGACAGACGGTTGCCCGAAGCACTGTGGGCTTATCGAACTACGCACCGCACGGCCACCCGGGCTACGCCTTACTCACTGGTATACGGTACAGAAGCTGTAATCCCGATGGAAATACAAGTTGAGTCGCTACGGGTCGCTCTCCGACACTCCCTGACAACCGAGCATAATGCCAAGAGCCGGATGGTCGAACTTGATAATCTAGATGAAAAGAGGCTCGCTGCCCAGCAAAGGCTCGAGATATATCAAAAGCAAATTTCCGCAGCGTACGATAAGCGCGTTAGAGGCAGATCATTCAAAAGGGGCGATCTTGTGTTAATGATGAAGCGCCCAGCACCGCTCCAAGGATCGAAGAGCAAGTTCGACCCAAAGTGGGACCCCGTCTGCATTATCGACGAAGTGTATTCCAACGGAGCCTATCGGGTAATAGATTGCAAAGGACAAGGCGTCAGTTCGCTAGTGAATGGTCGATTCCTGAAAAGATATTACACCTGACGTAAAACTATCATTGCAAGTTGTAAACACCCCGATAGAGGGAATGTAATAGAATAGATGCCAAAAGAAAGAGTGCCGTACTATGACTAAACTAAAAAGGCTGATCATCTGCTTTATGCTTACACAGGTATTGGAAGGGTCACCAAAGCTCGAGGCACGTCAAGCAAGACACGACGCCTTTTCGAGAATATTAAAATCAAGATAAGCCTTAAGCCAAGGCTCGGCTACATCCTCGTACACACGCGTAGGTTCAAGTCCTAAACAGGGGGACGTTCCTTTCCAAATAGCACAATCTGTTTTGCATTCAAACTCAAGAGGAACGACAAACGGGCCAAGAAGCACCATATGAACTCATCATCACACTAGCATACATAATGATACAACACTCATTACAACGTGTTTTAAAACTACAAAAGAATCATTATCATTACATTACAGCCTAACCATCTAAAGTTCTCAAGCACTGCTCTAGTAGGTTAACCGCGGACCCCGCGATTGCCTTTTGTCTTGCCTCAGCCTCGGCCAGGACTTGAACAGGGTCGGGAGTATCTTGAAGAGACCGCTGCAGCTCCGTGATCCGTGCCCTCACAGCGTCACATTCCGTCTTGCGTTGGTCAATAGAAGACTGCAGGGTTGCTTTCTGACCACCAAGTTTCGAAAGTTTGAAATGGACGACAGAGTGTTCGGCACGTAATCGGGCCATCTCATCCTCAATTTTTGCAAGACGCCTGGTGACCTCTTGGTGCTCAGTATCCACAGCCTGCCAATCCTTCTGCACCGCGGCCACATCTGCCTCGTGTAACTCTAGTTCCGGAAGAAGGGACCGCAACTGACCGCGTTTTTCCTCAATAGAGGGGTCAGTCCCAAAGTGCCTCGCATCGTTCACTTGGGCCACACCATCTTTAAATTGTGACACATGGCTGACTATCGAAGAGATGTCGACCCCAAGCCACGTAGCAGTGAGTTCCAGCGCCTGCAGCGCCTCATCCAAGATGGACCCTTCGTCTCCTTTCCTAAGCGAATCAACGATGTCGGACAGTAAGCTCTTCAGAAGGTTCGCCTTGGTCCTTGATAAGCCTCTGAGAGACGAGAGGAATGCCTCGGGCAGGACTACAGGAGCCGGGACGCTGGCAGGGGCAGTGGCTGGTAAAAGAAACGGTAAACGTTAGCACACTGAAGAGAGAAAAGAAGCGAGCAAACGATGAAGGAAAATATTATACCAGTAGGGATTTCATCACCCGACGCACTGGTTGAGGCAACAGGTCCCAACGAGCTGGGGGCATATCCAACCACGATTTTCGCTGCCGGCTCGAGCATTTCAGGAGAAGAAAGAATGACGACCTCCGAGGCAGAGATAGCCCGGGCTGGTTCAGCAGCCAGGAGCACTTCAGCGATAGGCTCTGGAACGCTAGTGACCTCTGCAAGCATGATTCCTCGGGGAGGGAGCGAGGCCTCTTCTAATGAGACAACGGGTCTCGCCTCAGGAGCAGGACCAGGGTTCACTGCTGCTTCGATATTGACAGGAACGGTAAGGAAGGGGTCTTCAGCTTGCGGCTCACCATCGACGTCCATAGGGACGGGTTCTATGTCTACCTCAGGAACAGATCGCTCATACACTGGCTCGCTACCCTCGCCTCCCTCCACGGGATGATCTCCGCCGAGACCCGCCTGCGAACTCATCTCCCCTTCCTCCCTTGGACCGCTTGCATCATCGGTCGGGACGCTGCCGGCGGCCCCGGGGGGTTGGCTCCGCGCCTTCTCAGCTCTATACAACTTCAGCAGGTCCTTTATTTTCTTACCGCCGTCAGAAACAGAGATGCGGTGAGCAGTCTTTATGCGGGGCCCAGAACGTTCAGGAGATAGTTCGAAATCACTATCCTCGGGCGCGAAACGTCTGGACAGGCCCGTCCGACTTGCCGGGCTTTGGCCGCGACCTCCCTGACCCCCGGAGGGCGGGGTGCCTGCCGCCGCAACGCCTCCCTCACCACCGCCTTCTCCGTCACCACCATCATCACCACCGCCATTCCCTTCGCCGCCATCATCGGCCTCCTCTTCATCACCGGCATTCCCCGCTGCAGCAGCTTCACCACCATCATCATCGCCAATGTCATAACGCTCCCTCTGCCCCTCTGTCATAGGACCGACAAGTGGGGAATCCGGGTTCCCTTGTAACGTAACCCTCTGGCCATGAGCGACCCACCCCTCGAGTGTATGCTCGGGCTTCTCATGATCTATTATGACGTTCAGGGAAGTCATGAACTTCTGCACGCCAGGGGTAGCCAGTTGGCGAAGTGGCTCTGCTACGTACCCTAAGCCGTCGGCAGGAGTAGGATTAACAATCGGAGGGGAGACAAAGACGGGATCTGTCACGTGTCGGTTATTGCGGACCAAGGAATATTGGTGGGCCCACCACCGCATCCATCCATACGTAGCGCCGGGGACATACTCCGTCCCGGGAACGATGAAAGAACAACCTGACCTGGTAAGCAGAAGCTGTCGCCATATCCACTTCCAATGGATCGGCCCTGTGCCGTATGCCCGCTGCTCCCTGGTCACCGGTTCGATCAATTCCGGTACCCCTTGATCATAACCGAACTGCCTAGCGAATCGGTTCGGGTAGTATGGTTCTCTCCAAAATTCAGCGCCCTCTCTTAAAGGCAACGAACTCGGGCGAATGGACACCAAGAACGAGCGGTGATAAGAGCTGAGACTCTCGTCGTCGTCAAGCAGGTCCGGATCCTCGCTGTTAGTCCCCGAGAAGAGGAAGAAGTCGACGTCGTCATGGCGGGCTATCTTCGTCTCGATAGTCGCCGGATTTCCGCTGATCATCTTCCGTTTTTGAAAAGCGTGTAGTGGAACAGATCCCCTCTGGATGAAATCCTTAAGCTCCATGCCGTATACCCACGGAAAGTAGACCCCAAGCCATCCCGAGAAGAAATGCCACCCACAATAAGCAGAATTCAATCCGAAGGATGCCGAACCTTTGTTGCTAATGACACCGCCGAAGGCTCGATATATTGAACACAATACTACTGGGGCTAATGCGTAGCGATGACCATCGGCCAAACTCCCCGCCACGGCGAAACAGGAAACTCGCACACCGTCCGCTTGCTTAGAACTCGGGAGGGCCACGCAACACAGCCAATAGGCCAAGAACCCGGCAAGTTCGCAGGTAGGGGATAGCTTATTCGGCCGCGGAAATTTCTTCTTCATCTTGGCCTCCAAGACTAATTTATCCTTGCGACCTTCATCGCTCAATCCGTAATCCAAGCTGAGACAGGAAGAAAACCATCAGCGAAAGAAAAAGAGAATGAAACAGTGCGCGAACAATGCAAGGCAAGAAAAGAAACTCACTTCAGGCCATGGCTAAAATACACTAGCCAGTCTTCGAAAGGCACTTTATCTCTGGAGGATAGAAACTGCGGCAACTCCGCGAACAATTCGTAGCAGGCTGCAGAATAAAAGCCTTCATCAACACCCTTCTTCTTCTTGGACAGCTCCTCATCACTAGGAGTCCATTCATCATAGATTCTGCCGCGAATAGGAAGACCTGCTATCCGATACAGATCCCAGAGGGAGATGCTCATTTCTCCGCAAGGCAGATGAAAGGAGTTGGTGACAGAACTCCAATGATTCAGGAACCCCTTATAAATGCAAGGTTCTCGATGGAAATAGCTCGATGTCGCTTGAATGGCCCGAAGGAGACCTACTTGCTTCAAGATCTCTTCGTGTCGCTCGACTATCCGATTGGCCCAAGCTTCATAACCGGGATGAGGGCTCAAATGTCCTCGGGTCCTGAAACCCCCAGTAGGCCAAATTTCTGCATCAGACAGAGGACGAAACCTTTGGCGCAGGGTCTCGTAATAGTGAGTCGGAAAGGGCAGATGAGGGTCGTGGTTCGGTTCCAAAAATATCATGTCCTTCTCCTCAAGGACAGACTGCTGAGTGCCGTTCTTGGATATGGCACAGTTGACGAACGTCTCTGGAATGGACGTCCAGGAATCGACGCTATAGAAAGAATTTGCGCGACGTATATCGGAGGGCTCGATGCTTGGTAGAGAGCGGTATCTCTGGAAGCTTTTAGGGAAACGGATGAACTGCTTCGTATAAGGGTTGCGGATTACAAGGGATGATACTGGCAGCTTCACAGACGACCAGACAACCCTCATTTTGTCGGACTTCGACTTAGTCTGGTTTTCTATATAGATTTGCTTGGCGCTTTTCCCAGTCGTCTTTGGACGACCGCGCTTGGCAGACTGAGCAGGCTCAATTGGGCTCGCTTCGCCCTCTTCGGATCCGACAACCTCATCGGTCCGAAAACCTTGTAAGGGAGTGTACCACGCATCCCACTCCTCCTGGGTACCCTCATCAGGAGGGGGCGGTAAGACCTTGTCGCAAAGTATCTTTCGCTGGACATTCTTTGGAAGGGTCAGAATACGTTCGTAGAAATTGAATGTCTCAGGCGGGAGAAACCACTGTGGGTTCTCAGCTGACGGTCTAGAAGTCTGCTTGGAGACGGCCCGCTTACGCTTAAATGGAGTTTGAGACGGACCTGAGGGACCGGCCTGCGAAGGGTCGCTGGCCATTATAATCTGCAATGGCATAGAAAAAGGGGCTTAAGTACAGAGCACGTGAAAACATCCTCATAAAGACGATTAAGCAGTCACGAAATCCAAAAGCATAAGAAGCAACAAGTAAGCGAAGAACAAGCACCGATCCAGGCCAATGCGCAACACCACCAACCAATGAGAATGAAATGAAATGGCAACAACAACATCATCACAAACGCACAAGCTTTCAAAAGACAGAAATAAGGCGGAAAAGTATGATTAGCATTCATTAAACCACGAGGGCCATGCCAAAGCCCAAACCATTCAAAGTCAATTGTTTTGAAAATATAAAAAGCCGACAGTCAATATTAAATGACCCAAAATTGTGGGGACCCCTTCCCCCAAGCCAGAAAATGAAGTTTTCAGTCTTGCACCAGAGGAAGAACTCGAGCCCTCAGCTCATCGACCCTCGCTTGAATCTGGGCCTCCTTGTAGACCAAGTCCACCAAGATGGAGATGCATTGTTGCACAAGGTCGAAGTTCAAATGCTCAGCATCGGCGTAGTTCCTTATCGCAGACAAGTCAATCGCCAAGTCATCATGCTCCCGAAGAGCCGCCCTGACCATCCTCCAAATACCGGCACGACGATCCGGGTATTCGGCCTCCGCCAAGGGAATAAGCCAAGCCAGGAACCTCCTACTCTCCCTCTTCTCGTCCCTTAGGAAGTGGAGACGTTTCGAGAGGGACAGAAAGGAAGCCGCAAGGGAAGGCTCCGCCGCCTCCAGAACCGCCAATTCCTCCAGGAGGGAAGAATCGCCGATGTAGCCAGATATAGCCTCCTTGCGCTCATCAGAGATGCCCGCCATCGCCGAGATATTCTGCATAGCCCGGAGGATCGGGCGGGATTCAGCGCCAAGGCGAGCCGAGGCTTCAGCCACCTCATCGCATTGATTCGCAAGAGATGACCAAGCCTCGGGTTGGTCCAGATCGTTTAATAGCCGCCCCATGCAGTCACGAGCCGCGCGAAGGGAAGCACGGGTTATGACCATCGTCTGCTAAACAACAAGACAGATGAACCCGTAAGGCAGTTCGACAGAAGAAAAACGCACAAAACCACTCACGCAAAGCTAGAAAAGCCAAGAAACGACATGCAAAGGTATACTCGAAACAACACTTTAAAATCGTCATTAATTGCCGATTAAACTAAAAAAGGGCCGGGGAGTCTCCCAAGTGTGTGAGACCCTACGCCTCCATGAGACGACTGGCACACATACGCGTACACGAAACAGAGGCATGGGGGTTCACGCCCTTTGGAGACACGACGGACCGCCGGTGCAAAACCCGCAGGAACCGCAAACTCCACCGAGGCCCACGAGTTAGGTGCGCGGGGTTTCACACACCCTGGTGATGCTCAAAGCAGATCTGGTTTAGTAAGAGGGTGCCCGAGACCCCTCGCACCCGGAATGAGTCCCAAATATCGTGAGCAATGGTCAAATGAACCCGCAGATGAGCGTGTTAAGCCACGATAAGCACACTAAAATAGGACACCAGAATTGGACAACTTCTCCAATTCAGAGATCAGCGCCTATTGGCCTTAACACACCTTGCGATCAGGCCAATTGATCAAGTCCGCAGGTGCGTGTGGGGACCGGTTTACGTAACAGATTTAGTAAATTTCACTAAGTCCCAAAGTCGCACGCACAGAGCCCAGCGCGTCGAGAAAATCATGTAAAATCACAAGTCCGAAGGACATGACGCGCCGGGCTCAGCGCATCTAAGAAATGGTAAATTCACCCTAGCGCGTCCATTAAATAAATTTTCCCAGGCACAAGTACGCGCTGGACCCAGCGCATCGAGAAATTACAGAGTTCAACGCGCTGCGCACAGCGCATCATGAAATCGGTTAATAAAGACACGGGATGACGCGCTGACCTTAGCGCGTCGATAAAATGGACGCGCTGGGTACTTATTGTGTGCGCTGCATTAAGGCGCGTTCAGAAAATCAGAAATCCAAGTCCAACAGCCGCGCTGTGCGTAGCGCGTCGATAAAACACAAAGTTGGAATACTTCGACGCGCTACCTAATATTTCGATGCGCTGGAGATAATAAATCGATGCGCTGGAGAAAAAATCGATGCGCTGGCCGAAAGCCCTGGTCGTCGAAAATGAACAGTGAAATGACGAAATGACCAGGGATCCCCTATTTATAGTGGGACCCAGAAAATCCGATGCGTCGCAATGGATCGCCGCTCGTCCATCCCAACGCATCGGAGGGGCATCTGTTGGGGTCCCAAAAGTGAGGATCCCCGAAATGATAATTCCGAATGCCAAAACCATCATGCGATCAGATTTAGGGCCAGTGCATCGAAAGTCGCGGCACGGGTCACGAGACATGCATCAAATTTGCCTCAAGCATGAAATTGGGCCGGTAATGGACCCCACCGGTCACCGTGACCAAAACTGTCCAAAATTGGGAGGATACCTCAATTATGAAGAAATAGGAGCAGTGCATCGGCATTCACCGCGATGCGGACCCCGCAAACACCCCAATTTGCAAAACCCAAATCTGTGGGACACGAGTACGTCCAGCGCATCCAAAAATTCAATTTATGGACGCACTGCGCCCAGCGCATCCAAAAAATGAATTTATGGACGCACTGCGCCCAGCGCATCCAAAAAATGAGTTTATGGACGCACTGCGCCCAGCGCATCCAAAAAATGAATTTATGGACGCACTGCGCCCAGCGCATCCAAAAAATGAGTTTATGGACGCACTGCGCCCAGCGCATCCAAAAAATCAATTAATGGACGCACTGCGCCCAGCGCATCCAAAAAATCAATTTATGGACGCACTGACCCCAGCGCATCCAAAAATTCACCCAGCGCATCAAAAAATCAATTAATTTTAGGGTGCGCTGGCAGCTGGCGCGTCTTGCAAACCAACTTCTGGACTCCGATCATTTCGCGACGCGCCGAGCACATTTATCGACGCGCCAACTCATTTTCTCGACGCGCTACACGTGTCGACCGCTTATTGGACGACGATACCTATAAATACCCCGCCCACCACCTCATTTGCATCATTCAGCGAGAGAGAGAGAGGACCTCGTCGCCGGAAAACCTTTTTCCGATCGCCGGAATCCTTCTCCGACCGCCGGAACCCCTCGCCGGAAATCGCACCTCCGATCATACCAGGTCCGGAGGAATGACTAAGTCATCTTTTTCGATGCGCCAGTCCCAGCGCATCATAAAAGTGACCCAGCGCATCGGGAAAGTCCTTGGTGGATTACACCTATCATGAAAATCATTTTAAGGACGCACTGGCTCCAGCGCGTCATAAAATTACCCAGCGCATCATGAAAATCATTTTAAGGACGCACTGGCTCCAGCGCGTCATAAAATTGGCCAGCGGATCGAAAAATTAGATTTTAAGGACGCACTGGCTCCAGCGCGTCATAAAATTACCCAGCGCATCATGTAAATCATTTATGGACGCACTGGCCCCAGCGCGTCAATAAAATCAGGCCAGCGGATCGCAAAAATCAGCACTTTGCACATTCATTCCAGCACCTTTAAATCCTCATTTTATAACATTTTTAAGCCCCGTTTGAGCCTATTTTGGGTATTTCGAGCGTTCCGGACGCAACGGAGCAGTCAGACGACCCATCCGGGCTACCCAATGAGCAAAACGCTAGCCTTCGGAGTCCGATCCGACCCAACGAGCTGAATGGAACGATTCTCTCGAAAAGAGGCCGCCGGCGCCCAGAATCATACTGACGCATCATCATTACGTGTACTATCATAATATGACCCGAATCCAGGTCTGGACTAAGCAAAGGGGACTATGGTTAACACGATAAACCACGCCAGGAGAGTTCTAAACTATCACATACAATCTGTTAAAACTGATATTCCAAGAACAGTCGATGCCCTACCCATCCAAACGGCATCCGCTGGTTGAGCTGCGCAGGTACACACAACTGTAGAATGGACTTCCCGAGGTCACCTGTCCCTACATTGACAGGCGCGGGCCCAGAGTCGTCCATCTCAGCCATAAACCCTGACAGTCTCAGCCCGGATCTCCGGTCAAAACATGGGACATAGACATCCGACTCGTACAAAGGTGGATCAGTCTATAACAAACACAGGTCTCCGCGACCATACAAACACAGGTCTCCGCGACCACCAAAATACAGGTCTCCGCGACCACCAAAACACAGGTCTCCGCGACCACCAAAACACAGGTCTCCACGACCATGAACTCTGAGACCATAGTCCCTGCTGACTAGTCTTTTGCCTTTTAATCAAGGGTCATCGATCATTCGATGTAATTAAGGGTTCGTGCCAGATCACGGCCTGGAATGTACAAGATCTCAGAATCTCTGGAATAAAATTCGCCTAGCGATATCTCTTCTCTTGTGTATTGCGTGAATGCTTGTGATTGTCTACAAATGTTTCTATATTCAGAACCCCAGAGCAACAAAACACCCACATTTCATGGAAATGTCATCGTGATGCATTTTCTAGTTCTAACACCTTGTAATGACAAAAAATGGAACTTTCCTTGGAAAGGGCTACTGCAATGATGGTCTGTTTGTTGTAAACGTTTCATATGATAATAATAAGATGTCATCCAGTTCTGCTTATATTGTTGAATCTCTTTCATTATGGCATAGTAGACTAGGCCACGTAAATGTAGAATCCTTGAAAAGAATGAAACGAATAGGATTACTACCTGATATTACAATTGATAACATTGGAAAATGTGAAACTTGTATAGAATCCAAGTTCGCTAAGAAATCTTTTAAACTTGTTAACAGAAGTTCTGAATTATTAGAATTAATACATAGTGACTTAGGTGATTTTAGGAATCACATGTCTAGAGGAGGCAAAAGATACTATGTGACTTTCATAGATGACTATTCTAGATACACTAGAGTATATCTTCTAAGGAACAAAGATGAAGCCTAAGAATCTTTCATTAAGTATAAGACAGAAGTTGAAAATCAACTTAGTAGGACTATTAGAAGACTTAGGTCAGATAGAGGAGGTGAGTATGAATCTTCACAGTTCCGAGAACTTTGTGAAAAGAGTGGAATAATTCATGAAACTACTGCTCCGTACACACCAGAACAAAATGGAATAGCTGAACGTAAAAATAGAACATTGAAAGATATGATGAACTCTATGTTAAATAGTTCTGGTTTGCCCCTAAATATGTGGGGAGAAGCCATATTATCTGCTTGTTATATTCAGAATAGAATACCACATAAAAAGACTGGTAAGACACCATATGAATTGTGGAAAAATCATACCCCTAGTTACAAACACCTTAAAGTGTGGGGGTGTTTAGCTAAAGTAGGGTTACCTGAAACCAAGAAAAGAAAACTAGGTCCTAAAACATCTGATTGTGTGTTTATAGGATATGCAGAAAATAGTGCAGCATATAGGTTTCTAGTCTTGAAATCTAAGGATAACATTCTAGATCCAAACACTATTATAGAAGCTAGAGATGCGGAATTTCTAGAAAATGTTTTTCCTATGAAGTCTAGATTCGTAGAAATAAAAGACATTATTGGATCAAATCTTACTTCAACAAGTAAAAGTATGGATATTAGTTGTGAAGAAGAACTAGAACCTAGAAGGAGTACGAGAGCTCGTAAGGAAACTAACCTAGGAGATGGGTTCTTTACCTTCTTACTAGAAGATGACCCTAAGACCTATTCAGAAGCCGTTAACTCTCTTGATGCATCATTCTGGAGAGAAGCTATAAAAGATGAATTAGAATCGATTATATCTAATAACACTTGGGAACTTGTAGATCTTCCTCCTGGAAACAAACCTATAGGGTGTAAATGGGTGTTTAAGAAGAAGCTTAAACCAGATGGATCTATAGATAAGTTTAAGGCTAGATTAGTCGCAAAAGGCTTTAAACAAAAAGAAGGATACGATTATTTTGATACCTACTCACCTGTAACGAGAATTACAACGATTAGGGTATTAGTAGCAATCGCATCTATATACAAGATAGTAATACATCAAATGGATGTTAAAACAGCTTTTCTAAATGGAGAATTAGAAGAGGAAATCTACATGGAACAACCTAAGGGTTATATAACTCCTGAAAAAGAACACAAAGTTTGTAGACTAATTAAATCTTTATATGGCTTGAAACAAGCTCCTAAACAATGGAATGAAAAATTTGACAACGTCTTAAAGTCAAATGGATATCTTGTTAATGATGTGGATAGATGTGTATATAACAAATTCACTGATAATGATGGTGTGATAATATGTTTATATGTTGATGATATGCTTATATTTGAAACTAATGTTGATCTAGTTAATTCAACTAAACATCTCCTGTCTTCTAACTTTGATATGAAAGACCTAGGAGAAGCAAGTATGATATTAGGTATTCAGGTAATCAGAAAAGATGATAATATTATTTTGTCTCAATCTCACTACGTTGAGAAAATACTAAAAAGGTTTAATCACTTTGACTGTTTACCTGTTAGTACACCATATGATCATACTGTGCATCTCAAAAAGAATACAAGAAGTAGTGTATCTCAACTTGAGTATTCTCAATTAATTGGAAGCCTAATGTATCTGATGAACTGTACTAGACCTGATATTGCATATGCAGTAGGTAGGCTAAGTAGATATACACATAATCCTGGATATGATCATTGGAATGCATTGAATAGAGTACTGAAATATCTAAAATGTACTATTGCATATGGCATTTGTTATACAGGTTATCCTCATGTATTAGAAGGATACAGTGATGCCAATTGGATCACTGATTCAGATGAAACAAAATCCACAAGTGGATATGTTTTTACTTTTGGTGGAGGTGCAATATCCTGGAAGTCTACTAAACAGACTTGTATTGCTTGGTCTACCATGGAGTCCGAGTTTGTCGCTTTAGAAAAAGCAGGTTCAGAAGCTGAATGGCTTAGAAATTTGTTAACAGATATACCGTTGTGGCCAAAACCTGTGTCTGCTATTTCTATACATTGTGATTATCAAGCAGCTATTGCCAGGGCCAAGAGTAAGATATATAAGGGCAAAAGTAGACATATTAGACTGCGACATAACATTGTGAGACACTTGTTGAATGATGGAGTCATAACTATTGACTTCGTAAGATCAGAAAGAATCTGGCAGATCCTCTGACCAAAGGACTATCTAAAAGATTAGTCATGGAAACATCGAAGGGAATGGGGCTGAGCCTAACCGAATGAGCTACCAGTGTCGGCAACCCAACCTATACAAGTGGAGATCCCATGCGATAGGTTCAATGGGTAAACAACAAGACACTAGGAGACTGGGAAGCACTGCAGAGAACTTGCCCCTTCCTATGGTGTAGGCAGTGCAAACAGCAACGTATGAGAGGATGAGTTTTTGAACTCTTAATGAATCCATGACCACTAGTGGTATGTATCCAGTTGCTGTGTACATTGGAATGAAATTCACCTATATGAGTGTGGAAGTGGGGCCGCTTCCTATGAGAATATATAGGCCGTTTCTCTAGAGCACTCATGAAAATCCAAGTAAAGGTGCATGGCCAAAATGGCACCAAACCACAGAACCAGCTGTAGCCGAAAAGTTGTGTGAGTGGCATGTATGGCCGTTTACACTTAAAGGGTCAGGTTAAAGACCGATAGTCACCTGATTCCTGTAAACCTGTCTTGCTTACTCTAAATGTCGATTAAAGTCGGATAGACATCGACACTATTACACAACTTTTCTAACTGATACCGAAGTGTTTTGAATTTGAAACATGTGGGGGATTGTTGTATTTTAAATGAATTTTAAAATAAAAAATGTGTTTCAAATTTGGATTTCCCTCCATGTTTCTATTTTTGAAAAAGTTTTGTCTTTTAGTGCTACTCTTTAGTCCCACATCGGAAATGAACAAAAAGAATATTAAAATTATAAGATGGAGTTTTGGCATTGGGCTTGAGCCCCTTGAGACCCTTCTCAGGGGGCATGTGAATTTGGTCCGATGGGAGGGCTATGCCATTAGCTCAAATCTATGCCATTGACCACACACGCGCGCGCGCGCGCGCCGGCCGGCCGGCCGGGCCGGGCCGGGCCCGGGTCCGGGTCCGGGTCTGGGTCTATGTGGGATTGAGAGTACACTCGCGCTAAACGGTTTTCCTTGAGTATACTCGCACCTGTCTTTTTGCGCGAATTTTCAAACCAGAGAGATGCATCTGTTCGGGTGGTCACTCCTGTTGGGTTTAAACCCAACGGACCTAACCCATTTGAAGCAGTGCTTAGGCACCTTATCTCGGTCTATATATAGACCTGTCATCTCATCCATTTTTACTCTCTGAAAAAATCCATTTTCCTTCTGGTTCTTCAAAGTACTCTCTGGTTCATTACTGTTTGTCAACCGAGTTTGCAAGTGAGTCAATCACTTCGGGTTTAAGTTCTGCACGCTGGTTCGAGCCTGTGTACAGCGAGTGCACCGTTGGGACCGGGCAATAGTCGTTGTATCCTGGAGGCCAACTGTCCAAGAAATCCTGTTGCATTTGGGACGCGGCCCAAGGAGGGCAGATTTGGTTTCAAGCCGAGTGACTCAGTCACGCCTCGACTCAAACATATAAGTTCTATTTTCTTTAATTTATTATTTAAATTCTGTTCTCGATTTTAATCTACTGTTTTCAGCAATTAATCCCAACATATCTTATTATGCATCCATGGTCATTCAAATGGATATAATGCAATCGCAAGTTGATTCGATATTGTATTCAAACGCCCCTTTAAAATTTGTTTCGATTAGATTAGTTTGTTATTTTTAAGTTGTTTTGATCAGCTTAAATTTTAGTTTCAATACTTTTTCTCAAGTTGAGTATCTTGTTTGAGCCCAGCTATGGCTATTGTGAATAAAATAAGAGAGAATCCCGCTCGCAGCTGCAGATGCCATTGTTGCTCATGGGCGTGAGATCCAACCATTGATCAGGTGACCCGAACTTAAACAGTGATCTCGCCCAGGAATCAGGCTGATTCACTTAATTATCAGGTGGGCCACACATGTTGTTAGAAAATCGACTGTTAAAAGAAGATGGGCAATGCAGCTTCCTGATGAGCGGACTGGCTTGATTTTTGGGCCATAGTGCATGCATGGATGGACCTCCTGATGAACGGCTTGGATTCCTCACACCTGTGCCGCTCTCTCACGTGTTCATATGAGCAGCATTTTTATTTCTCTCCCTGGCTAAATATTTTGAGATCTGAAATGGGAGAAAAAAGAGTTATATTTTCTTGAGTAGTGTAAGAACTGGGCCATCCCTATGGTGGGGTCCACCGTCCCACTCATCAGGTGCCCAGACCACATGCACATAAAAAATGGACGGTTATATAAAAGGAACCAAAGTTCCACTTTAATCGTACCCATGCTTGCCACCATGACCAGACTGACCTATTTTTGGACCATGCCACATACATGGCGTGGTCCACCCAATGAACGTCCCTGATCTTGCACATGTGCCACGGTGTAGCCAGATTAGTGATGTATGGTGCATTGCTAATCACTTCCATTTCGAAATCTATGTTGTAGGAGGTTGATGATCTGATGCTGAGAAGATTCTTGCGAGCACGCAATCTGGACATTGAGAAGGCCTCTGCCCTGTTCCTCAAGTACCTCAAATGGAGGCGGGCCGCCATCCCCAACGGTTGGATTTCGGAATCAGAGGTAAAAAATCAGCTAGCAGAGAAGAAGATGTTCATGCAAGGATTCGATAAGAAAGGGCGTCGAATCGGTGTGGTGTTAGGCGGCAAACATCAATCCTACAAAAGAGATTTTGAAGAGTTCAAGCGTATGTAATTCTTACCTATGAGTTTAATAACTCGGAAGCATCTTGACTCAGTTCACAATCCGAGTCAGCATCCAAAAACCAGTTTCTAGTGGAATGCTACTTGCAACACGTTTGAGATCTGGGTTGTTCATTAGGTGGGCCACACTGTTATTGTCTGCTTTTTTTGGCCAGGGATCGATAATGGTGTGCCCCACGTCATGAATGGCCTAAAAAATAACGCATGCATGTGCCCTGAGAATGCCTTAAACTCGAGGAGAGACCTGTTCGAGTCAACTCACTGAGTTTTCCAAGTAATTGATAATGTGACTCAGTCATCTTCTGGGTACATTGATTATGTGTATGGCACATGTGCACAACGATGAGTGCTCGATCAGGTGGACCACACTGTATGGATCTTCTGGCCCATAAATGAGGTAAATCAATTCATCAGGCATGGAACACATGATCAACAGCTAAAACACACGTTCTTTTTCTGTCATCAATATGTTCAGTATACAGTGGCCCACCTGGCAAGTGAATGGTCCTGATTTTTGTACGACAGGACAACTAAACAGTGGACCCCACCTAGTGGACCGCTTGGATGCATGCCACGTCAGCAAGTGTGCCGTTTGTTTGAATGGTCAATTTTAATTATTAGGAACACAATTTTCTTAAATCCTTCATTAAGCTAATAATCTCTCTTTTATGTCTTAGGTTTTGTAATATACACTCTGGAGAAGTTATCTGCCAGGTAATTTCTTCACTTGTCACTGTACACACGTGTAGGAGATCCTAGCCGTGCAATTGGGTAGGTCCCACTGTGGATGACCTGGCCACGTGTTCAGGCCGATCAGATCATCACGTTGGTAGACATGTACGAGAGAAGGGGACTGCTCACATGCGCTAGAACATATGTTAATTACCTTATGTTGGGGCTGTGTGGGGTCCACCCCGTGATACGTGTGTGGAATCCAAACCGTGCATCTGGTTTGCCTTCTCATGTTCACCGTACATGCAAATAATCATCCTCACCTAAAACTTATGTGGGACCCACTACATAGAGAAATGTACGAAGATGTCTAGAACCTATGTATATATTCACATGTTGTGTCCCAGCTTAAGCTTTTTAATAGATTTAGTTTCAGTGCATTCGTTCATTCTGGTGGAGTGCACCTGATGATCGGGTTGGATGACAAATACACAACACAGTGGACCCCACTTTCCACCTGTAAGTTTCTAAGGTGGGGCGCCTTCTCAATGTCCCCATTGTTCCGTTTGGTGTGGCCCACTTGAGTCACGAATCAGGATGCATTTTGGGACTCAGGCTTAAAATTGGGGCCTCGTCTGATTGACGGATTGGATGGCACTCACACATCACGGTGGACCCCACAATGCTCAAACGTGTGTGATCATGTATTAATCTGATGCGACTCGTTCAAGTCAATCTGGACTCGGTCAGATCTGATCCCGTTCGAGTCACCCCCGACTCAGGGCCCAACGAGTCAGTTTGAGTTGCTGTCTTTTAACCTATGCGTATGATCATTTTCCCAAAACATCTGTCAACGGACCCACTTGATCTCTCTAGCCAAAGCATCTACTGTTGGGGCCCACGTGATGATCGGCTCAGATTCCCCCACCACGTGTGCATGGTTGGCATGTGTGATAGTCCACCGGTGATGTGCTATCACTTCAGGTACCATAGTTGGTAGTTTTAGCACTGAAACACTGTTTGTTATGGCAGTATGCAAAACGGGCAAGAAAAGTTCATAGCAATTGGAGATCTCGAAGGATGGGGTTACTCCAATTGCGACATCCGTGCGTACATAGCAGCTCTGGACATCATGCAGGTTCGTTTCTTCACCGTTGGATCTTTTCCCTTGGAGTATTATAGACTAGTTTTAAGAAACCCAATTGAGTTCTTGAAAACTCACCGAGTCTATCTTAACTGGACTCAGTCCAGGAAAACAAAGGTTTTCGATGGACTCAATTGAATTGTGAATTTTGGATCGAGAGAACACAAGTGAGTTCGAGTCAACTAGGAATATGGGGAGTTCTCTGCTTGGGACTTCCTGGAGTTTTCTTCGTCTCAGTGAAGCAGTGTTTGGATGCACAATTTGATTGAATTGCAATAATTTGATTCAATAAAGTGAAAATAACCAAGGTTGGTCAAAGTGGGCTGCACCCATTTAATTCAGGGCTCGAAATATTTCCAAGTCAACTCGGATGAATCTGCTCGTCCGAGTTTCAACTTGAGTCACAGAGTTACCTTTGCCCTTTTTAGGAGTGGCCATCATGGTTAAAAGGCTCGGAGGCTCGGATCAACTCGTCCAGCCCTGAGTCGAGTCGGACTCACCCAGGTCAGGGCTGAATCAGCCGACTCGCCCAAGTTGGGGGTGACTGAGTGGTTGACTAATGGTATTAAAACAGATTGAGTAGTACTGAATCCGAGTCGACTCGGACGAGTCATGTCCCACTCATATATATAGTAGCATTAAAGTATGCCGGCTAAGGTCAGGTGGTCCCCTGGGTCTACTGGTCTGACCCTTACCCACCATATTCATTCAGAATCCAGATCGTCTGCTCACCCTCAACAGGATATTCCTGTTTGAGGATGCCTGATGGGTCCAGCAAACATGGCTGCATGTAATGTAATCAGTACTATCAAAGTCAGTGCTTAGCTGGACCAATAAGGCCGTCAGCAAACACAGGAAAAACCTGCTGAGGGTAAACAGACAATCCGGACTCATTCACTTTTTAATGGCTTGTACTGCTTCCGAGTCATGTCCCACGCATATGCGCTTTTTAATGGCTCCTATTGGCTTGTACTGCCTTAAAGCATGCCGACTATGGGTCAGGTGGGCCCCTGGGTCCACTGGCCTGACCCTCACCCGCCCATATTCACTTTTTAATGGCTTGTACTGCCTTAAAGCATGCCGACTATGGGTCAGGTGGGCCCCTGGGTCCACTGGCCTGACCCTCAACCCCCCATATTCACTTTTTAGTGGCTTGTACTGGGTTAGATGGGTCAGTCCAGTCCGACACAATTACAATAAATGGGGCTGGTTGGGTCAGGCTTTGGATTGATGAGTTTGAAGTTTGTTGTTAGGGTCAGATGGGTTCGAAGTAGTACAGAACCGACAGACCCTGACCCCAACCCAACCCAACCCAACCCAACCCAACCCATTTCCTCCAGGACGTTTCAAAATTGGACTATTATAATTCAGTTCAACTGAGTATCTAAACATGCCATTACCCTCTATCATTTTGGCCATGTTGAATTAGATTATTGCAATTTAGTTCAATTAAGCATCCAATCATCCCAACCCCTCAATCATTTTGGCCATTGAATTGGGTTATTGCAATTCAATTCAATTGAGCATCCAAACATGCCCATCCCCTCTCCACCTCCATTTGAAACGTGATTATTCTTTAATGATGCAGAACTATTAACCGGAGAGGCTGGCCAAGGTGTTTTTGGCCATGTTTGGCCATGTTGAATTAGGTTATTGCAATTCAGTACAAGTGAGCATCCAAACATGCCTTTTCCCTCAATCGTTTTGGCCGTGCTGAATTGGTTTATTGCAATTCAGTTCAATTGAGCATCCAAGCATGCCCCTCCCCTAGGTCATTTTGACCATTGAATTGGGTTATTTCAATTTAGTTCAATTGAGCAGCCAAACATGCTCGTCCCCTCTCCACCTCCATTTTAAACAAGATTATTCTATGATGATGGCAAAACTATTAACTGGAGAGGCTGCCAAGGTGTTTTTGGCCATGTTGAATTGGGTTATTGCAATTCAGTTCAAATGACCATCCTACATGCCCAAAATCGTTTCGGCCATGTTGAATTGGTTTATTGCAATTCAGTTCAATTGAGCATCTAAACATGCCCCTCCCCTCAATCATTTTGGCCACTGAATTGGGTTATTGCAATTCAGTTCAATTGAGCGTCCAAACATGACCGTCCCCTCTCCAACTCCATTTTAAATATTATTATACTCTATGATGGCAGAACTATTACCCGCAGAGGCTGGACAAGGTGTTTTTTGCCATGTTGAATTGGGTAATTGCAATTCAGATTAATTGAGCATCCAAACATGCCCTTCCCCCTCAACCGTTTGGACCCTGTTGAATTAGATTATTGCAATTCTGTTCAATTGATCATCCAAACATGCCCTTCCTCTCTCCACCTCTCTTTTAAACATGATTATACTCTGACGATGGCAGAATTATTACCCCGAGAGGCTGGCCAAGGTGTTTTTGGTCCATGTGCCGTACATATTCTGGACGGCGTGGAAGATTGTCTATCCGTTCATCGATGATAACACTAAAAAGAAGGTACAATCTGAATTTTAATGCGGTCCATCATCAATCGATGTGGGCCATGACATAGGAGGAATTTATATGATCAATGGTCCACAAGATATGCATGCTATCTAGTATCAACCAGCCCCATGTCCGTACAAGTGGGTCATTTGGTGATCCATACCGTTGGCCAGATGGACCCTACCATGGATGGGTGATACTCAAGAAATCTTCCAAATTGGAAAATCCTAACCTTTGATCTTTGGCCTATTTTCACTTGAATAAGGACCGTTCCTTTAATTTTGTTACCCTCAACTAATGGGCCACTGATCCATAGGTTAGGATCCACCGATCTGGGATTTCTTTATGTAAGCTACCCATCTGGAATGAGGCCTATCAAATTGATGGTCCAGAGCACCAATCCGTGAGCACCACGTGTACAAAATCCTGTGCCGAAGAAAAGGCCAAAAGGAAGGATATGGTGGACCATCTCACTAGTGTGAATTTTGTATGGCAGCCATTGAAATGTGTTTTGGGGCCTAACAAAATTGATCGTTTAGAATCATAAGCTCTACGCGATGGGTCCCAACGAATAGATGGACCAAAATGTTGATTGGACCTAGTTTTGCATGAAGTGATCCTGACCGTTCATATCAGAGGCTATTGATCAGATGGTTACGAATGCCAGACCCGTGTGATTTTTGAATGGTAGCCATTGAAGTATTTGTTGAACCTAACTGGTGGTCCAGATCGATCGATTGCACTAAGCGTCCTGATGCAAGTGGGAGCACTGGATCACATTTCCCAAAAAGAAGCGGATTGTCTGGTGGCAGTCTCTGTGGGGCCTACAGTGATGTTTTTGTTTTATCCACGCCGTCCATCCGTTTTTACAGCTCAGTTTAGGGAATGAGACAAAAAATGAAGTAGCTTCAAAGCTCAAGTGGACTGCACGACAAGAAACAGTGGTGATTGAACGCCTACCATTAAAAACTTCTTGGGGGCTACAAAAGCTTCGGATCAAGCTGATGTTTGCGTTTTCCCTTCATCCAGATCTGTGTGGCCTTCTGAACAAGGTTGGATGGCAAAAAAACATCACGGTGGGCCCTAGGAAGGTTTCAACGGTGGGTGTCATTATTCCCACTGTTTCCTGTGGTGTGGTCCACTTGAGCTCTGGATCTTATTCATTTTTGGCCACATTCCCTAAAATGATCTGGCAAGATGGATGTACGGCGTGGATATAAAATATATACACGGTCACCAGGGAATCCGCATCCTACCAACGTGTCACTTGTGTGTAACATGGGAGCCGTGCAAAAGATGGGCCACATCATAGAGATCACCTGGGGAGCACTCATTCGTCAGACGGGCAACAGCATTGAAATCAACGGACAGCCGATTGTGTGGCTGGGTTTATGTGTATGCCATTGCCACGCTCTCCAAGTGGTATTCATGGTATGGCTCATCTCTTTGACGGCTCAGATGTTCCACTGAAGTGTCACAGCAACGTATTTTTTGCTGTATTCATTTGTAATTCAGATGGTATTTTCGGTGCACGTTCCTGTGCAGTTCGTTTTTGTGGAAAACAAGAACTTGAAATCGACGCTGTTGGAAGACATTGATGAGAGCCAGCTCCCAGAGATCTACGGTGGAAAATTGCCGTTAGTTCCAATTCAAGACTCAACAAATTAGCCTGCACCCCTTGAATCATTTGCACCTTTCTCCAATGTATGATCCTATTGTAGACCCGAGTATTTATTTTTTCATATGCTGTTCATCGAAGGAATTTCTCTTCCAATGCTACCCATGCATATGTGGACTCCTTTAAAAATGGGGAGCGGATTGCCTGTGACACCGGCCACAGGTATATCACTGTGGCCGGGGCTGTGTGGGATCCACATGGATGTCCGTGACAAATCCACTACATCCATCTGTTTTGGAAGACCACATTAGGACTGGATTTTAAAAATAATTCAGATCCAAAACTAAGATGGGCCATATCACACGAAACAGTGGATATTGAACTTAGTGGTGATTTTGCATGATTCAACGGTGGACGTTAGTGTTCCCACTGTTTGTTTTGTTGGTGTGGCTCACATGAACACATGTACGTAGTGGATTTGTCACCACATCCTTGTGGATCCCACACAGCCCCGGCCACAAGGGAAAATGGCCAGGTTCCGCCGTACTCTGTATTGGGCCAAGGAAGGTTTCAATAGTAGGTAGAGCTGTGCACGAGCCGAGTTTACATAATTGAGCTAGCTCAACTGAGCTTTCAAGCCAAGTTCACGCCCAAATCGTGTTTGAGTTCAAGTTTTAAAAAAACAAAAAACCAAGCCCAAATGCCAAAAGCCCAGCTTAAAACTATTTAACATTTAGGCCCGGAGAAAGCCCAAAGCCCATTGACACCTTCACTTGCTTTTATAGAGAATTTCACCTCTGATTTATTTGCTGTCTTCCGAGGTGGGACTAAACAACATACTTAGTCGAGTCGAGTTTCAACTGAGTCAATTGAGATGAGCCAAGAGAGCTGAATCGAACTACAAACGAGTCAAGTTTCAAGTCAAACTGAATTGAGCTAGGCTTGACACTCATTTCGAGCATGGAAAAAATGCTCGGCTTGACCAACCCCACTAACCCCACCAGTGGGGTTGGTCAAGTCATGCAATGCACACACCCTGTTAGATGAACAATGCACCCACCCGGTCAATAACACAATGCTCCCACCCACTGGTGGGGTTAGTGGGTTTTGAACCGGTGACCAGAGGTTGAGACGCCCAGGTGTGTCCATCCCTATTGTTTCCTGTGGTGTGTCCCACTCGACTTTTGGATCAGCCTAATTTCTGGGTTCATGGTATAACACGAGCATTTGCAACTGATGGACAGAGTGGATGTCACTTGGAAATCGTAATGGGCCCACTGAGCTATAATCAACGTGAATTTTGGGCTATGATCCACCCACCAAAGGAATGCTTGATCAACGTGAATTTTGGGCTATGATCCACCCACCGAAGGCCCTAGAATTTGGACGGTTCATATTACATATATTTCGTCCCTATCACAGAGTAACGAGAACTTGCTACGGTTTTAAAAATATTGGTTAGCGGATGCCAAATCAGCTGGGTCAGTCTTGGACCCGCCATTCCAGCCCCCACGAGTAACGAAGCTCATGCTTCGGTTAATCCAGACCATTGGTCTATTCCATCCTACGGTGGGCCTCAGTCCACACCAATCCAATTGGGTCAGTTTGAGGAATTTCAGTTCAAGCCCAACCCAACACCACCCAAAGTTTGGATTAGCCAACCACATTCCGGTTGCACTCCTGATACTCGTCCGCACAGACAATGTGGTGTGCAGGTCTCCTGGTCAAGTTCATCCAAGTCATGGGCGCCCACCTCGGAGAAGGCACATCCCTTAAGGCTGTTGAATCTCAGCCATCGATTATGTCTTTTTAAATTGTCTATTCGTTTGCCACCAATCGCACGGTCGGGATCATCTGTTGAATGTGAACTCCGCGACCATAAATTTTGGTTGGTTTAGATGCATGTGTGCCACAAAAACATGGTTGTCCGCAAGCACACACGTCTCGATGCGTAGTAAATCTTGACCGTCCATTAAATGCGTCTTATCATGGATGGCCCGTGATAAAACTACCACACCAATTGAAAAATCCTAGGTGGTCATCAGCAGAACGTCTTGGTGGAAAATCCAGCATGGTGAGCTGCGATGAACCATCAGACAGTTTCATCAGGGCGGTCCAGTCACCACAATTCTCAGGACGAATACATCGATGGGCCTACCTGATGAACGTAGCAGACATCGCAAACGTGTGCCATGTGGCACGCTTGGGGCGTCTGCGTTTGGCGCATCGATTCCGGTGGGGACTGCAAATAGCCCGCGAGAAAAACTTCGATACTCTGGCGGAGTCTGATAGATGATACGCAGGCACTTGGAAATGGCACACACACATCTCACGCAAATAACCCAAATTCAAACTGTCCAAAATATGGGTCCTTGTTTAGATGTTTCATGGAACAAAATTACGTTTATTCGATTGACTGACTATCGGATTGGTGAGCATTTATTGACGGTTATGAATAAAAAATAACCAACGATCTTATTTCAACTAATAAATGTCCACAAATCAAAGCTTTGAATTTCTCAACCATATGATATTAGGAAAGATAGTGGTTTCCATAATCTAGTCGGTTTTGATTCGATTTTATTTATTCCAAGTATACATTTACTGAGCGACTGTGTATCAAGCATCATACTCTGCTAGAGTGTTAAATAACTTCCCATAACCAAATAGCATTCCCCGTACGGTCTACATGATTCGTGGCCTTCATCTTTCCATATGTCATGAAAATTGGGCCCTCCAGAAATCCAGACCATTGATATGTTTTTATTTTTATTGTGGATGGAGTAATTCCCACTATATTGACAGGAAATATGTTAACCTTTCAATTTTCGCCCCCGGATAGATAGACGGTCAATAAGAGAAGTAAAACAACAGGCCACATTTAAATAAAAATTCCACTATATTTAATCCATTAATCCATTATAATCACGGTGATGTCCAATGGACGGACTAGATTGTCAGAACGGAAAACACGTGTACACTTTGCAAAGATGCGGGGCCATGTATTGTAAGATTCCTGGCTTTGCTCATTCATTCCTCCTCAAGCTTAAAATCCACTCCCATTTACCCTCTCTTTCGGTTCATTCCCGCCATTGAGAACGAGAGAGAGAGATGGAAGATCGTTGTCTCCGTTCTCAGATCTGCCAATCTCCTTCAGTGGAAGATATCCGAACCAAGCTCCTGCGAATCGTCCGCTGCCATGAAGAATCCAAAACTGCATTCCAGCAGCTCAAATCGCAGATCAAGATCAGCTTACTTGAAGTAGACTCTCTCTATCTCTCTCTAATTTAATATCAATTTTTCGCTGATTCTCCTGTATTTTCAACAAGAAAAGAAGATCGGAGACCTCTTTTCTCGGATATTTCTCGAATTTCGCCACGAAACTTCCCCGAATTTCTCTGATTCTAACCGAGAATCTCACGTTTCGAAAATTCTCGAATTTTTTTTTTGTTGAATTTAGTCAATTGATTTCATTAATTTTCTCCGATTTTTCAAAGAGATCAGAGATTGCGAGAGGTTTTGTTCCAGAAATTTCCCCCTTTTGAGTTCTTCACCCATTTTCTTAAATTTTTTTCAAGACGTTCTCTTCGAAAATCCCTATTTTGTAATTTCGTCATGGAATTTCCTCAATTTTGCAAGTATTCTAACGAGATATTGATTTATCTGTTTCAGTCATTTCCGATTTTTTTTTCTTTTTTGAAATTCATCGTGATATTTCTCCAAATTCGTTCGTTTCATAACATAGAAAGAGAGATTTTTGTGCTTTGTACTTTAGAAATTGCGGGATCTTCGCAGGCAGAAGACGTGTTTGCGTCGCTTTCGATTCCTTTGATGAGACTCGTCGGTATCAAGACCGAGGAAATGGAGGAAGAAGGAAGATCCACCTGCGTTCTCATCAACCCCAATTTTCAGAGTGTAATTCCTCTCTTTCCATCTTGTCTTTTCCTGAATTACCCTCGATTTTTCGTTAAATTACTAAGGTTGGGAAGACTTCTAGTTCTACCCAATTGTAGTTCTTCTATCGCTACTATCCTCTCCACGTAGAAGCCGTTGGTGCATCCGGACGGGCTAACTGGTGGGCCCCACAATGGATTGTGCACGGTAAAGAGCACATGAGAAACAGACATTTCCCTTTTAAGTGTGGTAGCTGAGTAATCGTGGTGTTCAAGTGGGCCCACCTATTCTTTCAGACATCCCGGATTGTAGATCGTATGTGGCCCAAAAATAACCATGATCAGATCATCACAGCCCCACAATTAAGGGCATGCAAGATGGACGGTGAGGGAAAAACTGGTCTTATTCTCCATTTCGCTTGCCTTTGTTTAAACGGCTGTCATCACTCCATTGGGTCCACGTGCAATCCACGGCCCATCATCTAATTGCCTAACGTGATGAGAGACAGACCGACTTGGGCTCACGTATAAATTCGTTTGATCAGGGCTCTTGAATATGTACTGTTGCCACGGTTATTCTTACCGTCCATTGAAGGCTGCAGATCAACGTATCGGATTGCATGCCTCCTGTAAATTTTATTTTCTACCTTATTTCATTTCATTTGGAATACGGATCCTTTTTGGGCTGCCAAACAAGAAACCCGGTTTGGAGCTTTTTATTGGTCCACTCACAGTCTTAATCACATTGATGTGATGTTGACCAATGAAAGGGCTACAGGGTTTACCTGTTTGGCAGCGAACAAAGGATCCGGACTCATTTCGTTTACAATATGGCTCATGAGACGGACAGTCCAGATCATCAACCGTACAACGAGCCGGTTTTGAGCCTGGTTGCAGCCGAGCCTCAGGAGCCGTGGACTGGATCCGGGCCTGGAGGTTATGGGCTGGAATAGGACATGCTTCAGCCTCTCCCAGCTTGACCCATTTGCCACCATAGCCATAGAGGCGTATTCAAGCACCAAAGTCCAAACATACGTGGCAGCGTTGTACATTTGTGAGGGATCTGGGACGTTCGTAGGGTGGTCCCCACGGTGATGTCCTTCTGCACAAAATCAGTCATGCCCTATTGGGCGGGCCACACGGACGAAAACGGACCGTTAGAAGAGAAAAAAAATATATCCACGATCCGATCTCCTGGATGAGTGGGACTGATGAATGTCTCTGATTCCTATTTTTTTAGCCTCCGGAGAACAGTCGAATTCTCCAGCAGCATTGCAGAAGGAGCACAGCCGGAGCTGAAAGCGCGACAAGAATGCGGGTTCGCAGTGACCGTGACCATCAGCTTCGAAAATCAGAGGTAAGCAGTCTCGTTTTCGGAGGAAACTGAATTATGATCCTTCAGCCGAGGATATGTAGTGTACATCGAAATCATATAAGTGGGGCCCACATATTGGTGGTCTGGATCGCTGATCTGATGGTCATGTCATGGATGGACAATGGCCCAAAAGTCTCAATTATGAAATATGCACCATTAATTACCATTGAAAATGTACCAGTTGGGTGGCCAGAATGTTAAATGAAGGTGAGATTTCTGTGTATGGTGCACGTTTAATCCAGATAAATGATCTGTTCCGTCCCACAATGGATGGACTATGCCTCTAAAAATCTCCTTCATGGGATAATCTTGACCTTTCCTTTTTACCCTACATAGATTGCCAGAATAAGTAGAAAATAGTTCCACATTCAACTGGCTCACGTGCATGAGATTCCGACCACTAGTCAGGCTGGCTCTAACGTCGAGTTGGAGCTTGAAATTGGGTGGGCCAAGATGGTTAGTACGACCATATTCGATCCAGTGGCCCACCTAATGAGCCAACCTGCCTGATTTTTAGGTCAGGGTGCATTCTTGATGAACGGCTCCGATCCCCCACTGGTTAGCACGACTGCGTGAGGGGACTGGACTTGGATATATGTTTGAAGAGTAAGCCGTTTTTCTATGATATATACGAGTATTGTTATAGGATGCTTTGGGCCTATAGCCGTTAGATCTGTATATGATCCCCAACTATTGATCCGACGAGATACACAAGTGACGGTGGAAACGGTCCATTGTCAAAGTCAAAGACGTAAATGATCAAGGGGTTGAGATGTTGAAATACGGGAATTTTCTTCAGGAATCCCATCCAGGAATAGGCCCATCATATAGACGGTTTAGATCATTTGAAACATAGCCACAGATCCAATGGCTATGGTCCCAACATACACTATAAAACAACGTGATACGAGCGTCGTTGCCAGTTCTTAATGCTAATGGCATGCATGCGTTTTAGCGTAGGAAGATAGCTACAGCTCTCGAGCTGAGAAGGCACGTAGAGAATTGGAAGAAAAGCAACGTCTCCGGCTCCATCAGCTCGTCTTCCTACTCCGGCAGATCGAGAAGCTCGTGAATTCCCGCCAGGCGGCCATCGTACAGAGCCTCGATGACCACCGCCTCTCCCTCCGCAGGCTCTTCCAGAAGGCCACCTCCTACCTTTTCAACATCCGCCGACCAGACCAACCCATCGACCCAACGCTCGTCGCTACATTCAAGCTCCTCCGAGCCACGTTCGAGCACGTGGGCGTGACCCTTGGCTCGGTGGAGGATGACGTAGAGGCGATGGTGCAGGAGCTAGCAGAGAAGATGTGCGAGCCCATGGCGGTCCATGTTAAGGGCCTAAGGGCTGACATGGAGAGGGGCCCGGCAGGCCGGCTTGTGGGCGTGGTGGAGGAGATGGAGTGGGCAGTGAGGGAGAAAGTGGCAGAGACGGAGGTGGCGAGGAAGAAGGCGAAGGCGTCCGAGGAAGAGACGGCTGAGGTGGTGAGGAGATCGAAGGAATTTGAAGAAAAGGTGAGGGGTATGAAGGAATTCATTGGACTATTCATGGAAGCAAAGAGACGGGGGATAGAGCCTTCGACCGCTGCTCAAAAGGTGCGCCTCCCGTCCTTTGTTACGGAAAACGTGCGGTGACAAGAAGAGTTGTCCCTTTTTTTCTGTTTGGGCCAGATGGGGCCCACCTTTGAGTGATCCGTTCCGTTCTTCTGCTGAGATCCACCGTGGATGGGAGATGCTGCTAATTACTTCCCTGAATCACGTGTGTGTGAAGTCAGGGAAATTAATCATCACCCGGGCCACACATGTGTCCCTCCTCCATCGACTGCAATTTGGATTCCACGACCACAAGGGTTGCCATGAGTTGGTAAAACACCCTAGGTCTGTGGGGTCCACGAAATCCACTCGTACATCAGGTTAACCTTCTCAAGTTCACCATACATCCTAAAACCATCCCGATCCAAAACTCGTGTGGGCCCACACTATAGGGACAATGTAAAATCACCCACAAAAACCTCTAAGATTTCGCAGTGTGGTCCGCCTTAATTTTGGATCAGGCTTATTTTTGGACTGTCTGTTCATCCTGATTAGGGACACCTGATGAATGGGTTGGATGCAATACACGCACCATGGTGGGCCTCACAAAATCCTATGGTTGGTGTCCCCTGCGAAGTGGTCCACCTGAGTTGTTGATCAGGCCGATTTTAAGCCCCATGGCATAAAATTGTGACGGACGGAGTAGATGTCACATATACAAAGATTCCGGTCCTATGCAATGGTGGACCGTCTCAGATGAACGCCTTGGACCAAGATCTCCCACTTCTGGCAAACCGATGGTCCCCATCTGACAACAAGAACTTTGATAACCATGAGGACGTACGATGTCTCTAGTCTGGACATGACCATCCAAGAATAAGATGAGCATCTTCGATCTCCTCAAGGTGGGCCCCACCTGTACGGTTGCTGGCCAATCAAGTACCCCTTCATTTTCTCAGTACAGCATCATATATTTTCTGGTGCCCAGCACGTGCTAGTATGCCACATGTGTGTCATATTGAAGCCGCTCATCACGCCGGCCCAAGAATATTCAAGCGGCTTCACTTATCAGGTGGTCCACACATGTAAAGCAAAGCCAACATTCAACATTAAGCCAACAAATGTATACCTAGCCCGCCCGATGAAAGGGCTGACCCCCATTTTCAGGCTAGAGTTACATTCATCGTGGACCCACCTGATGAACGTCCAGGATCTGGCACATCCTTTCGTTTGGCACGTGCGGCTCCTCTACGTTTAATACCCAATGTACTTTCATCTCTTTGGATGAAGCTCTTGGCAATGGAGAAAGATCAAAGCGGTGATGACAAGTTACTGTGGAATATATTGAATCAGAAGAAGCAAAGACAGCAAGTAGCCAGCCCTGTGGGGCCCACGCTCCTCTACTCTCCTCCCCAAAACAACACATTACCCAAAGTTAATCGCGTAGAATCCTACCGCAAAAACAACGTCCATGGAGATGAGATCTTGACGATGGGCCGTCCATCAAGGAAGACTGACTCGCAGACTCCGAGACCAGTCATCAATAGCCCCAGGGCCATCACTAGGAGCTATTCGCGCAGGTTGGTTCAGGAGACCCACCGTGCTGGCCTATCGTTGCCCCAATTAGGTCCGTCGCCTTCCTTCGTCGATCCGCACAGCAGCAGGTCCCAGCCTTCCATTCGGTCCACCAGAGGTACTCTGTACTCGTGATATGATCAGATCATCAGATTCGTGGATGGTTTTACTAATTAGATGATTGCAAGACGTTTTCATGGACGGATCAGATGATTTCTGATAATGAGAAAGAAATCCACGAGAAGGTATGAATGCATAAGCACGGGTGCATAAGCCGGACACGTGGCACTTTTGTTCCTTGATCATCTGGTGTACCATGGCCCTTAAATCTCGCACATGGGAGGATTTCGACCATTTGATCAGTAGTCGCCTCATGTTCAAAGTCGAGGGTGGTTGAGCGATCGAGGAGATTCACTCCTAGCACTTGCCTCTCACGAGTGGCAATGTGGCAAATTTGTGCAAGATCCAAGCCGCTCATCCGGCAGCTCCCACTGGGCAAACGCATCCCCTTGACGATCTCTTGGTTAGATGGGCCACACATTTATATTGACTCTTGGTTATTTCTCTTAACTTTCTGTTTGTAACTATGACCCGGCTGGACCCCACCTGCCTAATTGCTGAGAGAGGTCATTTGCATGATGGGGCCTGTCTGATGAGTGGCTCGATCGTGCACACGTGTGCCATGATACTGCATGTGAGGTGGACTTATGGGTCGGGCTAGGTTGAATAGAAGCAAAATCCACTTATGCAAAAAAATCGGCCGCAGGTAAACCATAAAAAAATGAAGAGAAAAGGAGCAAAGAAACATGAGAGTAAGGAAGCGGATTGCGTAACTCTGTGGGGCCCACCGTGGATATATGTCTCTTATCCAGGCCGTCCATCCAATGTCCACCATTGAAACCTTCCTAGGGCCCACAGTTATGTTTATTTATCATCTAACTTGTTCATAAGGTCACACAGACATAGATGAAGGGAAACACAAATATCAGGTTTGATCCCGAAATGCTATTGCCCTCGAGAAGTTTTCAACGGTAAGTGTTCAATTCACACTATATTGTGTGGTGTGGTCCATTTGAGCTCTGGATATGCTACAATTTTGATCTCATGCCCTAAAATGAGCTAGTAAAAAGGCCTTAGCATGCAATCAGCTTTGAGAGAGAGGTAAACACTACTTATGCTATTAGTAGTTTATGTACCACCACAATTGTCTCCAAATGCTTGCTCTAACTGATCTGATTGGGTGATTAGGTATATCTATTTATAGAGGTAAAACAATGAGGACTAATTTCCCAATCTTGTCTTCCCTGCATCAAAGCGATAGAGAGAAGTTCTCTTATTTTCCTTTCTTTTTTCTTTTCTCTTTTTTCATTTTGAGACCTTTCTATTTTTTTTGTTAGTCATGCAACCAGCACAATGCACCCACATGGTTAGTCACACAATGCACCCACCCACCGGTGGAGTTAGTGTGTCTCCTTAGCACACTATTTAATTAGCCTATGTTACTTATGTTTATAAGAGTAAACAAAGCTTTCTTATTTACTAAATAAAGAGAAATCACATAAAAAAGGATGGTTCTTTCTCTAACTCTTATCAGTGGATCTCTCTAAACTAATAAAAGACACATATGCGTTTCCTTTCAGGAAGACTCACTAAAAGCTTATGTTTGGACCGTCATGCACTAAATTGCTAAACGTGAGGCATCTTCCATTAAAGAAAGCTTGATAGGGCAGAGAAGGTGACCATCGTGGGAATCAAGTCTTTTGCTCCTTTCCACCCACCGGTTGATGGGGCTTTCAATTCCTTCCAAGGGGGAAGAAGGTATCAAGGCTCCTATAGGGCGTGGACCCAAAATTGAGGCAAATCAAGAGCTCAAGTGGACCACGCCACATGAAATAGTGGTTTGAATATATACCATAAAAAATCATTTATGACCATGATTTCTTATGGTGTGGGTCACTTGAGCTTCAGATATACCTCATTTTTGGGCTCATCCTCTAAAATGTTCTGCTAAAATAGATGGACGGCATGGATACGTGATAGAGATCACAATGGGCCCCATGAATGTATGGCTAACCTTTTTTGCACATATTTACGAGTAAATACTCTTTGTACAAAAAAGAGGGAAGCTTTAATAATTACCTACTTGCTTCCATTTGCATTCATTTAATGTAGAAATTACACAAGTCTTCTTAATTCTCTCCAAGTAAAAAATCTTTTTTTATACTGTTATTACAATCATGCATATGGTACTCTTGCCTCTTTTATTAGATAAGGTACGCCACATTCATCATATGAGGCCGGTTGAACACTCATCACCTCAATCTAAACCATTCAACTCCTTTATCTAAAAACAAGTGCCATGTGTGGCCATTTGTGGTTAACTTATAACACCCACTAATCACAATCCTAACGAAACCATGATTCACATAATTAAGAGAGAGATTAGGAAACTGCCCATGTATATAACCATCACAATTCTTTGGACCCACCGTTGAAATGTTCTGCTTATAGAGGAAACCTCATTTTGGATCGAAATTAGCGCTTCATGGGCAGTTTGAGAACCCATCAGAAATAGCCAGTTAGAAAACCACCTGACAAAACATGTGTTAAAAAGCCATGTACCACATTGGCTAATGCTATCAGGTTGATTTGATGTCTTATAGGGAACTTACTGAAACTATTCAGATCGATTTTTTGTGGGTCTTGCATCCAAATGGACCCTAACTGTAGTCCCAGCTGAGCTGGTGAACTAAAGGAGTTGTGCTTATGCCCGGGGCTAGACCCACCATATAGACTCAGGCCCAATTATTTCTAAAGAAAGCCCGGCCATGTGGCAATCAACAGCGGGCTTATGTGCAATCAGGGCCGTTCATCTGGCATTTATATGTTGTGGGCGAAAACCCATGCTCGCCTTGTCATTAGGGAGGCCACTTTATGTGTGGAAATGGAGGAGTAGAATATTGATTGTACGGCCCATTTTATGTGTCCACATTCATTGTACGGCCCTTTTTTTTGGGTCCACTTCACGTATCCAGGACAGAAATAGAGAGTTGTGTTTATATTTTCTCTAAAATATCGAATAAATAGAGATTTTAATTAGGTGGCCCACACACGGAACTGATTGGGCCTCTTGGCCACTGGTTTGGCCTGCGATGGTTCAGGTCTACAACTTGATTTGTAGGCCCAACCCATTTGCCACCTACGTACAAGTCTAGGATCTTTTAATGGGTCATGCGTGTGCGAGATCCATGCCATTCAGCAGGTTTGCACTTTCGTGAACTTGCCCTAGCACAAAAATTGGACCTGTCCACCAAGCAGGTGGGCCACATCATGCACCAGTTAAATGGATGATTATTATAAAAAAAAGATGATAAAATTTTAACATGGGCATGGGCCAAGGCAGCAGCTGCCTGCATCCCCACCGTTAGTTGCCTTCAGTTGTGAGCACAGTAGTAGATCGATTTAAAGGGCTTATGCATATAGATGTGCATCGTTGAGCCCTTTTGTTTTGATTAGATCCCTTAGCTTACACACAATAGGATTCACGAGCACTAAGATTTTAGCATCATGTGATCCCATAGTGTATCCTACAGGATGAACGACTCAGATCAAGGAGCACCAGCAACACCGACACTCCTCCCCACTGAGGCATTACAAGATTTCATGGTGCATGGAGGGCCTGTTGGATTCTGGGCCAGGTCCATTGTAGACGGCCTTGGCCTTGTCCTTGGCCTTGGGCTTAGTTTCTAGCTGTGAATTGGACGGTTGACTATGTCTCGCTTGGGTACATTGAGCTCGCCACGGATATATATGGTTGTCATGATTTCTCAATGGATTCCTCTTCGGCAATGATCCATGCATCATATAATCAAATTTCTATAAGACACACACTAAAGAGATGGTTTGAGCAAACCTTTACACAGTCGGTCACATGGAAGCTTTCCAATGAGCCATAACGCAAATTCTAAGGGGAGGAGGAAAATGCAAACATCTGCTAGAGTGGATCATAAAGAGGAAACTACGATACACGTTGTTGATGAAAAAAGGAAATCAGGGAGAATAATCTCTCTCACTCCTCTCACTTTTCTCTATAACGAAATTTCCAAAGGGGTGATGCCTAAGTCTCTCTCTCTCTTAGGGTATAAATTTCATTTGCAATATGTTTCATATATAAAGGTTAGGATTTCCAGTAGGGTTGTCAATGGCCTGGGTTCGATCCCACCAAAATTAAAATTTTGAATACCCAAAACAGTTCAAAATCCAGGTCAAGGCCAACCCTAGGCCCGGCTTAACCCTAGCTTCAAGAGGATTTCAGTATGGTAATCCACCACTCCATAAACTTTGGCATACCCCATTGCGAAGGAAGTTTGTCGATCCGTCTTTCACGTGCTTACGATTTAATAATTTCATTATTTAGGTCATCTACCATAGATCCCAATTCCATGTTGACCATCAAATTCAGGTCATCACATCGTCATCAAGTGCAATCGAAATAGTTTTTACTGTTAAAGCAAAACTTTAACAGGTGAAAGCATTTTAAAGTTGATTAAAACCTTTTAAGTTTTAAGGCCAGCGGTAAAACCACATGAAGAATTCATAATCTATTCACATTTATCCGTAAACAAGTCTCATGGTAAACATAATGTATCCCTTATTGGTGCCCACAAGAATCAACGAACCCTGATGGACCTACCTAGCATCAAGTACTTCTAGTGACATTTAGAAAACCTTGTAAAGTCAGCCAAAACTACTTAGTGGAGATCAATGACCCCTTCACGCCCTCAAGTTTAAGGATTGATCAACTTATGCACGACATTAAGTTATTGATTACATAATCATAATTTAGACTGGTGGGTCATTAAACCATTGACTTGATATTCAATTCACTAATGTAAGTGTTCAAAGATCTAAATTAGGATCCTATATCCACATGGTAAACTCAAATTCGTATGTAGGATAAGGAAATAAGGCATAACAGACACCAAATCGGTTTCTAATGGTAGAGACCTTTTATAATGGTCCAACTTAATCTCCTCATATAAGATGACCAAGCATTTTTCATGAAAGATATCAACAAATGTGTCCCAAGTATTTGTGTCAATCATGGACTTATCAAGGTACTAAAATCTATGGAATATAGTTATCACTTGATCAATAACTACGGTGCCCAATCTCAAGCACCTAAGGAGCCGTGAGATGTAATCCCCCTGCAACCTATATAATGTATGATTAAGGGAATGCTAGATTTATCTCAGGCATATACCATATGTTCAGAAGAACCCATGGTTATCAAGATTAACGGCTGATATCAACCTTATCATATCTACTTGGGCAATGGATCAAGGTGCATTTTGGTTTTACAGGGCACTAATTCCAATAACCTCATTATCAGGCCTAACAAATAAATGGGCTTGGCACTGCTTGGATTTAATGACATTGTCACCCATAGACAAAGCCCACCCAAGCCCAAGTCTAAGCTTGGTTACATCTACCACGGCCGGGTTTGCACCCAACTTTTAGAACTCATAAGAACCCTTAAATAAATGTTACATGCAAAATATAGCTAGAAAAAAATTAAAAAAAAAAAAAAAAAAAAAAAAAAAAAAAAACACTTGAATAGGCCATTGTAGAAGTGGAAAATGTAAAATTGCTCCTAAAAGCTCCTAGTTCACTTGGTGTAGCCCACTTAAGTTGACAGGCTTGGGTGAGGTTGACAGGTTCTCAGGTACTGCCTGAGTTGTTCCAGTTAATAAACATACTTAAATATTAAAGCCTATGGCCTGGGCATTGACGACCCTAGTCTCTAGAGGTCCCATTGATTATTACAATATTAATGCATAGAGTGCATGATGTGTCTTGCACATAATGATCAATGAAAAAGCAGCATGTGCATGTGTCATACGTGCGTTAGGAAGAAAATTCTTTATTTTCACTGCAGGTCTGACACTAACACTTGCATATAGCATTTTTTATGACTGCACATAGTCGAGAACATTACAACCCCAAAAACGAACAACTTTCAAACATGCTTTATATGCCACGTTCCACATAATAGCGCTTCACCCCAATCAAACCCAGCCATAGGACTGGGTTACCATGCAATCAGCATGCACAATATAACTGTTTATGCCAATAAAGCTAAGATGGGCCCACCAAGATGACGATTGTCATTGACCACATCGAGTCTGCTCCTTGTGCAGCCGCTTAAAACAATAAGAGCCTGGTTCATTGAATTCTATTGCTGGTGGGCCATAGACAAAGGAAGAGTTAATTTCATGTGGTGTGAGAGCGTGAGGCTAGATGCATACATTCAGCTATTTTACTTACAACTGCCATAAATGTATGAATAAATAAATAAAACTGCCTGAATAGTGGGCCCCACTGTAGATGGTGTGTAACCCCAAAAATGGATCAATCAAATGATGCTGACCTCTGAAGAATTAGGAATACTGATATTTTTTCTCTGAACCGTCCAATGGATGCCCCACCAATCAGCCAGTCAGATCGAACCCTCAATGCAATTTTTGAATCACCACTTCTGTAAGGCAGGGCTCATCATGTCTTGTACGGTTCAATTTGAGGTCATGCATGTAGAGGTGGGCAACGATGCCGGCTGAGCTGAGTTAGCCCTAATTTGGGTTTGGCTCATTTTTGTGTCACCCCAATTTGTGGATCGGTCCGGTTTGAGTTTTGGGCCGACGCATGCGGCCCGAGTTTAGTTTGCTCTAGAAAAATCTGGTTTGGTTGGGATTGGTTTGGCCGAAAATTTTGAACCGGCTAAGCCAAGCCAAGTTCAAACATGTGGTGGCTCTTTTCTTTTTGTTTAAATAGAAGAGAATTAAAGAAGTTAGAAATAACACACAAAAATATGAAAATATTTTATTACATGATCTTTAACATCCTCCAAAGGAGTACAACTTCAAAATAGACATGATATTTAGGGTTTTTTTTTTTTTTTACCTAGTATCCTATAAGCGTGTCCAAACCAGGCCAATCCGAGGTTCGGGTCGGGTCGGGCCAGGCCGGTGCTGTAGGAGATTGGGTTCGGCTCATTTTGGCTTGTTTATTAAACAGGCCATGTTAGCTTTTTCAAACTCCACTTCAAACGGAGCCAATCCGGGCTTTCTCGATAAGGGCCAAGCCGCCAAACTTCAGAATTGGCCGGTTTGTGTTCAGCTCTACATGCATGTCGTGGTGTGTAATTGTTGTATGCATGCGCATGGACCATCAGAGTATCAAAGTATTCGCATAGTGCGATGCATACACCACATCCGTAAGATATTTAATACTTTTGAGTTTCCATTTCATATTAAGAAAATGGGAACTTTTTTTTCTTCTTTTTTTAAGTCATGCAACACACCCACCCTATTAGTTTTTTTCTTCTTTTTTTAAGTCCCCCCCCCCCCCCCCCCCCCCCCCCCCCCCCACACACACACACACACCCTATTAGTTACTGATGTAGGACGGGTCGCTGACTATTTCATGGCCCAGATGGAGCAAAAGAAGACCGGACGGGGCCGAAAGTGATCCGGACCGTCAGGACCGTGAATCGGTCGTATCTCACAATCCGGAATGAGTTACGGGACGTATAATATATCAATTTGGGGTAGCTCGAGCTACTTTAGCCAACCAACCCCGCTACGCCGGGTTGCCCAACCCGGAATCGCGAGAATCGACCGTAACGACGGTCATTAGGCTAGTTTATCTTCATTTTTACTATTTATAGTAAGTTTTAATTCGATCATAACTTTGCATCTGTAGAGTTTTAGAGTTAGTGCCCAACATGAAAAGGGCTTAGAATATTTCGTAGAACAACGTGGTTGAGGCCGTTTGATAACTTTCTATTTTTGACCGAAAACCAAGAGTTCTAGTAGGATTGAACGACTTCTATAAATAGTAAGTTTACTATTTATAGTAAGTTGCGTTTTCTAGGAGTTTTAGTTAGAGTTGGATTTTGATACTTTACCTAGGGTTTAGGTTCCTATTTATATGCATTGTAATTCCGTTTTTATTGATTCAATTATAAAAAAAACAATTATTTGGAATTAATTTTCTCTTTTTATTTTTATTTCTTCTCGTGGATTCGAGAAACACTCGGTTAGGGAGACGGTGATCGACCTACCACGTATCCCCCTACATCATTGGTATCAAAGCGAGGTTTCTTCCTCAGGAAGATGGCCTCTAATGAAGGGTTGGATTCTCATCCTAAGGACGGTGCTCCAAGGGACTATCTATCGGCGACAGCCTTTGAGGCAGCATTTGAAGCAGCACGACGGGAGAACCGGTTGATCCTGCAAGGTATACAGGCGACCCTCGACCAGATTGCAGCATCGCTAGCTCCTCTTCGAGCCCAAGGCGACCAACAACCACCAACAGTTGTTATACGGGACAATCCTGTTGTCCGTAGAACACCCCAGGTGGATAACCGTAGGGTTACGCCAGACAATTCAAAACCAAACGATAACGAGGTCGAAGACATGTTCGTACAACGACCGGCGCTAGGGAATGAGCGTGTGGAACGAGCAGAACGAGATTATCGGGGCAAAGCTGATCTTCCCAGCTTTAATGGCCTACTTTGAATAGAGGAGTTCCTCGACTGGCTGGCAGAGGTCGAGCGATACTTCGACTATATGGACGTGCCGGACGACAAGAAGGTAAAACTAGTTGCATATAAGTTTAAATCCGGTGCTTCAGCATGGTGGGAAAACCTACAGGTTTTCCGCACCCGTCAGAATAAGACACCCATCCGAACATGGCCTCGGATGAGACAGCTTCTTAGAGCTCGATTCCTTCCTAACGACTATGAACAAATTTTGTTCCAACAATACCAAAATTGTCGTCAGGGAAATAGAACCGTAGCCGAATATCTTGAAGAATTCCAACGATTGGCTACACGGAATAATTTATCGGAATCAGAGGCACAACAAGTATCACGATGCATTGGTGGGTTGCGATTTGCAATCCAGGATCGAGTCCAGATGCATCCAGTTTGGACGTTGAGTGAGGCCAACCAATTGGCCACTCGAGCAGAAACACAGTTGCCACGGCCCCCTGCTTGACCCTATCCGGCAACACGAAATCCCAACACCGGACCCACTCAAGATACAACGTTGGCCAAAGGCAAGGAGCCTATAGGAGGGCGTCCTCAACCTCCTACGGTCACGAACCGGGACTGGGGAAGCGGTTCCTCAAGACCTCAACGTACAGCTCCCACTACAGCAGGTTCCAGCAGGATCCCCAATCCATATGGTCGGCCAAGACCAGACCATTGTCTCCGTTGTGGCCAACCAGGTCACTGGTCGAACGCTTGCCCTCAACGCCCTGCAGCACACTTAACTACAAATGAAGGCGGCGTGGAAGGTGAGCCAACAGAAGATAACTCTGAATTGGAACAGGCCGAAGAGGGGGACACGGAAGATGTCGATTGGCTGACTGAAGATCATGGGGAATCGCTAGTAGTAAGACGACTACTTTACGCCCCCAGGAAGGAAGTGCACCCACAACGACATAATATTTTTCGTACAAAGTGCACCGTGCAGGGCAAAGTCTGTGACGTGATCATAGACAGTGGGAGTAACGAAAATATTGTCTCGAGAATTATGGTGGATAAGTTACATCTGCCTATGACAAAGCACCCTACCCCTTACTCTATCGGCTGGATCAAGAAGGTGAACGAAACCAAGGTAACTCATCAATGCATTATTTCGTTTTCCATTGGTAAAAGCTATAAGGACGAGGTCCTCTGTGATGTGGTTGACATGGAAGCCTGCCACATGTTACTTGGGCGGCCATGGCAATCGGATCGAGATGTGACCCACAGTGGACGGAAAAACATATACATGTTCACCAAGGATGGTCGAAAAATTATTTTGGCCCCTATAACACCAGACAAACACCCTGAAGCTTCTAAAGTGGAGGAGAACTCTCTCCTTACCATTCGCGAGTTTGTTAAGGAATCAAAGGAAACGGGCGAGATTTATGCTGTTATGGTAAAAGGCGAGGAGCCAGGATCCTCTAATATTCCTCAACGCCTTAAACTGCTGCTAGAAGAATTTCGAAGTACTTGGCCTGCAGAGTTACCTGATGAGTTGCCTCCCATGCGAGACATACAACATCACATCGACCTTATCCCAGGGTCCAGTCTACCCAACCGACCGCACTATCGGATGAGTCCGAAAGAGTGCGAAATTCTACAGGGACAGGTGGAGGAACTGATCCGTAAGGGTCTTATTAAAGAGAGCATGAGCCCGTGTGCCGTTCCGGCACTCCTTACCCCAAAGAAGGACGGAACATAGCGTATGTGCATCGATAGCCGCGCGATCAATAAAATAACAGTTAAATATCGATTTCCAATACCGCGGTTGGATGACATGCTGGACATGCTCGAGGGCTCCAAGGTGTTCTCGAAACTGGACTTACGGAGTGGATACCATCAAATCCGTATTAGGCCAGGTGACGAGTGGAAAACGGCCTTCAAGACCAAGGAAGGGCTATATGAGTGGTTGGTTATGCCCTTCGGTTTGACCAACGCCCCAAGCACCTTCATGCGTTTAATGAACCAAGTGTTGAAGCCGTTCATTGGCCGTTTCGTTGTCGTTTACTTTGACGACATTCTAATATACAGTCAGGATGAAACGAAGCACATGACCCACATAGAAAAGTGCTACAAGTGTTGGCCGACAACAAACTATACTTAAATCTGAAAAAGTGTAGCTTCTTAACTGATCAATTATTGTTTCTGGGGTTCATCGTGTCGTCCACGGGTATCCGAGTGGACGAAGAAAAGGTACGAGCTATTCGGGATTGGCTGACTCCGACAAACATTCATGAGGTACGAAGTTTTCATGGGTTGGCGACCTTCTATCGTCGATTTGTGCGGAACTTCAGCAGTATCGTCGCGCCGATTACCGACTGTATGAAGAAGGGTCCGTTTCAATGGACCGAAGGGGCTGAGAAGAGCTTTGCAAAAATTAAACATCAGTTGTCCACTACCCCGGTTCTGGTACTTCCTAATTTTGACAAGCTATTTGAGGTAGAATGCGACGCATCTATTGTCGGCATTGGGGGAATCCTTTCTCAGGAGGGTAGGCCGGTTGCCTTTTACAGTGAGAAACTCAGCGACGCACGACAGAAGTGGTCGACCTATGAACTTGAATTATATGCAGTGGTTCAAGCACTGCGCCATTGGCGCCATTATCTTATTCAAAGGGAATTTATACTGTACACTGATCATCAGGCCTTAAAATTTATCAATACTCAGACTAACGTGAATCGTATGCATGCTAGATGGATTTCGTTTTTACAGGAATTCACGTTCGTTCTGAAACACAAATCAGGGCAGCAGAACAAGGTGGCAGATGCACTAAGCCGACGTCCATCCCTTCTTATTACAGTGAGCAGTGAGGTGATCGGGTTTGACTGCCTCAAGAAACTTTATGCCGAGGACGAGGATTTTGCAGATGCATGGAAAAAGTGCCAAGAAGGGCACCCGAGTGACCTTCTAATTCAAGATGGTTTCCTCTTCAAAGGAAATCGACTTTGCATCCCCAGAGTTCGTTACGGGACAAAATTATTATCGAGCTACACGGCGGTGGCCTCGGCGGTCATCTAGGACGAGATAAGACTCGAGCGATGGTGGAAGAGCGGTATTACTGGCCGCAACTTGCTCGTGATGTGGGCAGGGCGGTACAACGATGTCATATTTGTCAAACCGCTAAGGGACAATCTCAAAATACAGGTCTTTACACGCCATTACCCATGCCAGATGCCCCTTGGGAGTATTTATCTATGGATTTTATATTAGGGCTCCCACAAACACAACGCGGCATGGACTCAGTGTTCGTGGTGGTAGACCGATTCTCCAAGATGGCACACTTCATTCCGTGCAAGAAGACCTTTGATGCGATACACGTTGCGAACCTTTTCTTCAGAGAGGTTGTGCGACTACATGGGATTCCTAAGACGATCACTTCAGACCGGAACACAAAGTTCGTTAGCCACTTTTGGCGAGCCTTGTGGAATCGGTTCGGTACACGACTTCACTTCAGCAGTGCTTATCATCCACAAACAGATGGATAGACTGAGGTCGTCAACCGCACATTGGGCAATCTCATCCGTTGCCTTTCAGGTGACAAACCGAAGCAATGGGACATGGCCCTGGCTCAAGCAGAGTTTGCGTTCAACAACATGGTAAACCGATCGACAGAAAAATCTCCGTTCCAGATTGTTTATGGGTGCGTTCGGGTGCGTTCCTCGTCACACACTCGATTTGGTTCCCCTGCCCAAGCTTCCGGGCATGAGCGTTACAGTTGAACATATGGCAGACCGAATCATGGACATACATGCAGACGTGCGCAACAAATTACAGGCTTCGAACGAGAAGTACAAAGAAGCGGCCGACAAGCATCGGCGCGTCAAAGTGTTCGAAATAGGAGATCAGGTGATGGTCCACCTACGTAAAGAGCGATTTCCTACCGGGACCTACAACAAGTTGAAACACAAGAAGATTGGACCGGTACCGATCATTCGCAAGATCAATGACAATGCCTACGTTGTTGATCTTCCAGATGACATGGAGATTTCAAGGACTTTCAACGTGGCAGATCTGTACGAATATCATGAACCAAAGCTGGACGAAAAATCGGGATCGAGTTCTTTCGAAGTAGAGGAGACTGATGTAGGACGGGTCGCTGACTATTTCATGGCCCAGATGGAGCAAAAGAAGACCGGACGGGGCCGAAAGTGATCCGGACCGTCAGGACCGTGAATCGGTCGTATCTCACAATCCGGAATGAGTTACGGGACGTATAATATATCAATTTGGGGTAGCTCGAGCTACTTTAGCCAACCAACCCCGCTACGCCGGGTTGCCCAACCCGGAATCGCGAGAATCGACCGTATCGACGGTCATTAGGCTAGTTTATCTTCATTTTTACTATTTATAGTAAGTTTTAATTCGATCATAACTTTGCATCTGTAGAGTTTTAGAGTTAGTGCCCAACATGAAAAGGGCTTAGAATATTTCGTAGAACAACGTGGTTGAGGCCGTTTGATAACTTTCTATTTTTGGCCGAAAACCAAGAGTTCTAGTAGGATTGAACGACTTCTATAAATAGTAAGTTTACTATTTATAGTAAGTTGCGTTTTCTAGGAGTTTTAGTTGGAGTTGGATTTTGATACTTTACCTAGGGTTTAGTTTCCTATTTATATGCATTGTAATTCCGTTTTTATTGATTCAATTATAAAAAAAAATAATTATTTGGAATTAATTTTCTCTTTTTATTTTTATTTCTTCTCGTGGATTCGAGAAACACTCGGTTAGGGAGACGGTGATCGACCTACCACGTATCCCCCTGCATCAGTTACACCACATCCATAAGATATTTAATACTTTTGAGTTTCCCAAGAAAATGAATGGAGGGAGAGAGAGTGGATGGAGAGGGAGATCTCATCTTAAGAACCCCCCCACAAGACTCTCAATGGAGCAGGTCAAATCCAGATCCAATTCACTCTGAATCCGTATAATGCAGATTTGGATCTTAAAATAGGTATGATTAATTAAATTGACTGGAATTGGATTCACAGAAATAGATCCAAATCCGTCTATAGATTTTCAGACTTGGAGCTGGATCTAACTGAATCCGATCCAGATCCGAGTCATTGTCACCTTATTGTATATGTTATATACACGCTGACCATCCATTTTTCTTATTATTTTAGGCCACGTCTTAAAATTGAGACATGCCAATCTCAAGCCGTCCATATCATAATAAATAATGGGATTTGCATCATTTTGCTACTAAATTAAACATATTATATTATATATTTTTTAAATTTGTGATGGGGTGGATTCAGACATAGATCCGACTCGAATCCGATGATTATATGGATTTTGGATCGAAAATGAATTTGGCTATTTACAAATGGATCGGATATGGATATCACATTTTGGATCCGAGTTGGATTCGAATCTGTCTAAAGACTTTCGGACTTGGAGCTGGATCCACCTAGATCAGGTCCAGATCCGACCCATTGAGAGCCTTACACCCACAAAGTTAGTCACAAGATGCACCCACCCACCAGTGGGGTTAGTGTGTCTCCTTAGCACTCAACCTGAGACCTGCTGTTGAAACGTATAAGCGTCTTCTAGCTGGGCTAGCCTGCGAGACACTGAGGAAATGGGAACATGTGACTGTTTTCCCGCTAGGCATGCCCAAAGTCTCTTCTACTTTTTTGGTTAGTATACACATCTCATTGTCAATACACACACCCGTACTGTTAGTCACACTTCAATGTTAACCAAAAGCCTTTATTATGTAAATGGCATGTTTAGTCTCCAATCTAGGCCGTGCAGGTCATCAGTCCGGTGCTAGATGGCACACAACCCTAAACTAAATTCTCCTACCATCTTAACCTTTGGTTAATGAACATGTTGTTGAATTTTGGACCATCGATTGTTTTTCATCTTAATGGTTCGTTCTATGTCCCAACGGTTATGATTGTCCATTTGATGAGCTTTTCGGTGGTGCTACATACACATGGGGCTTGTAAATTAGGCAGTTTAGATTAAGGTTCTTTATGCCTAATTAATACATGTGCATGGATCATATGTGCTCCACCATATGTATCAAACAGCTACTCAATGAATGTATGGGTTTAAAGAGAGATGGCCCACCAATTTTGGCAGATTCTTGGAAAATGTCTTCACTACACCAGAGTCTCTTGTTAGGAAGAAAACTAAAATAAAATCAGTCAATGAAATGATTTTTTACTAAGCTAGAGAGGGGAATTTTACCCAGCTGCGAGAGAAAAACTTAAATACTCTCATGGCCTTAGATGGTTTTTTTTTTTTTTTTGTTAGTCATGCGACGCACCCACTTTGTTAGCTGGGCAACATGCCCACACAATTAGTCACACGATGCACCCACCCATCGGTTGGGGTTAGTGCGTCTCCTTGGCATTTCAAACCTGAGACCTGCTGTTGAAATGCCTAGGCGTCTTCTAGCTGGGCTAGCAGGCGAGCTAGCAAACGAGACACGTGGCCTGTGATGGTTAATACACTAGCATTTATGATGGCTTAATTTAGATAATACATGTCATATGTGCAAATTTTGAGTGAATAGCGAAGTATTAAATAATTCCTCTTAACTCTAAATATTATGCTCTTTTTAATCTGCTAAAATTTAAAATTTTGAAACGTGTATATTCTTTGTAAGAAAAAAAAAATCAGATAAGTAATTTGAAGTAGACCTAACGATCCTATGCCTTGTTTGGAGTATTTCTATATCTCCAATTCAGAGATGCCAATAACACTAGTAGTGATATTGATAACACCGATAGTATTATAAATTCTAAGTACTAGCGATGTAATGCTAAGTATCACCGATATATCATTAATATTTTTTTCCCGTGTAAATTCTAGGTGTTGCTTGTATCGGCAATGTGTCGATATTTCCATCACATTGCTAATAATGTTGACTCTGTAAATTTCAGATATTGCTTGTATCGCTAGTGCATCGATGATATTAATGTATTGATATCGCAAAAAATCTGTTTATAAAAAAAAAATCATTAAATTTTTTTAATGGGCACATAGTTGCATGCAATGTTCATATTGTCGACAAAAATATTGCGATATTATCCTCATCGCAACATGAGCGATATTGAAATAACAGTCTTTCATTTCCTTTTCGACGATTTCCCGGTGAAATATCGCATGTTGTTGACATTCGATGGATGTTTTGCATTGAAGGTTTGATTGTTGGATGGATAAATGGGAATGATTAGATGCAAGTACGTGTATCTTAATATTTCTTAAAGTTTTACTGAAATTTTCCATCATTTCCCTTATGTTTCATTGCATTTTCTTATTATTGACAATAATGATATTGTTTTCTATTCCTGGCCAATGAAACTTGTAACAATACTTATGTTAGTCTAGCTCAACTTATAAAGAAATGCAACAAATGAAATAATCAAGTTTTGTAATTAATGGACACCCAAATCTATGGACATTTAAATTATTTGTCCCCGTTTATTAGATTTCAGTTGATATTTTAAGCTGGATTAATAATCAGACAAATTTAAGTCCATTGACTCATATCCGAGCAGAGATAAAGTAAAGACATTAAGCTTGCACCTATATTGTATCAGGAATTCCTATAAATGTAACTTCTTTTGAAAACTTTAGAACTCATTTCTTCCACATTGGGGTGATATTTTTTACCCTTTGGAAGGCTCGAGCTTGTACTTGCCAATCATTTGACTCCACTGCTGCTTTAACTCACCATATTTTAAAAGGTCATGAATGTTTTTTCTTGAAATAATATTTAATAATTTATAATCAACCCATTTAGCAAACTTCTCATTAGATGTGATTGCGTCCGACGAGGTGCCAGATACACTCCTTCCAACGCAATGAAAACATGACATATGCGGGCATCGTGCATGCAACCCATAATGAAAAAATAAAGACTATATGCATGAAATGGTGATTTTGCCTTTTTAAGTGTGGATCCAGTGCTTGTACAGGCACTTATAGTGCTTTTTCATTAGTGTTGGATGGAGGGCGTATCTCATGTCCTTCTAGACACAATCCACTTCCCTTCTCATATTATTTTTCATAGAATTTAGGCTCCACAATCTCCTTCCATAAATCATACATACCCTTCTTCCGTCAATCGATCCCATTTATTTCCATACATCATATTTCTCTATGATAAGTTGTCCATATCTTGCATACATAATTTGTACAAGGAAATTGTCATAAATACAACAATTGCCCCCTAAATCTCTATTCACAAGTGGGCTATATTTATCAAGAGACGTGCTTTGACCATTCAATTATCTCAGGGGAGATAATGGCATATTTGATGGTAGGATCTGAAAGATGAGGTCTCAAGTGCAGCTACTTAGACTACAAGTTACAATTAGACATCCGATTCATCTAATAAATTGGATAAACTATGGGGATTTCAAAATAAAAAAATCAATGGATAGAGATATTGTTTTCTATAGCGTGGCCCACTTGATGAGTAGATGTGGATGATTTTTGCACTGGCGGATCCTACCAGTGGGGCCAACTAATTAGAAGGTTGTACATCACATTCACTTAATAGTTTGGAAGTTATCTTTTTGGTTGACCATAACTTGTGGTCCAACAGGTTAGGCTTGGGACCACTTCACGAAGTACATATTGATCAGTTCCCATTATTTCCTTCCTAGATTAATTAACACTTTGACTTAATCATAAATAAAATAAAAAAATTAAAAAATAAAATCAGATTAGTCCACTCATTAAGGGTCCTAATGGCTAGAAAGAAAATAGATGATCAATAACTTATGATTAACCTACATGCTTTGCTTACTAGATATAGGTAAACCTTCATTTTCTAGACTAGGCATGCTCATTATGCACTGGCGCATACCAAGACGATAGTCATCACATAGATCTTGAAACCCTTGCGACATCTCTGTGAGAAACTAGTTGCGGTATTATTAGTGAGATTTTTGAAATATGAAATTTTTAATTTTCCTCAATTTTATCTTAAATTTAGTTGATGCATGTGCTTCACAATAAAGCATTTCATGGAACTTCACTCGGGGGGGGGGGGGGTTTAATCTTAAGTTTTTTAAGATAAAGTAATTAAGTTGCTTTAAATTAAAAAAAAAAAGAAGTTACTTATAATTGATCATAAGCCAATCTTATCTCAAATAAGTCAATTATCTACTACTATAAGTAGAAAAAGTAACTTGTTTGGTGGTATCCAAAGGGGCTCTTAAAGTCAGTTTGAACAGCCTTTCATAATCACATACAAAAAATTTCCAAATTGAAAAAATACAAGTCTTTTCACTTATGTTTCGTAAAAGAAGCACAGATTAAAGTCTTAGGAAAACTCACTTATACCCTTTATATTAATGCAAAAATTATAGAAAATTTTAACTAATTTACAATATAATTATACAATTAAAAATGTAAAATTATTTATTTCTTTATAATAATCATTTAAATTTTTTATTTTAATGAAAATTTTGAATAATATTTGGAATCTTTAGAGAAAAGCATTAAAATTTAAAATCTTTGGAGAAATTTATGAAATAAAAAATTCTTAGGGATGAAACTTTTACATCATAAGAATGGAATGTATGATTCGACTAAGTAAAAGATTGTAATGACCTGTGGATCAAGGTCATCCATGTATTGCATTTAAAGACATAAGGTAGCATTGAGCCAACTCAAGAGATATTGATCCTTTTTATTCTAGAGTACAAAGTCGGATTCAAGGAAGTAGATTCTTTCTCGTTCGAATCAGAAAGGGACTTTAGAGGAGAAGGTTCAGAGTCGTCGATAATGCCTATGAGATTGTGGCTCTGAAGAACGGGTAAAAATTGCGACACCCATAATAAATAGTTTGATTTGTTGAGTTTAACAAATACAAGATGAGCGATATTTAGAATGACAAAAGACGAAGAGGTTGAAGACGATGAGGAGCTTGAGGAAGCCATGAACGGATCGTGGTGTAAACCAAAATGCTCTGATACCATAAAAGATTGTAATGACCTGTGGATCAAGGTCATTTGTGTGTATTGTATTTAAAGAATAATCTCTTTACATTGTCTACAACTGTTACATAAAAAGATCTCCTTGAATCAAGGGATATGATAAATGCATCCGTGTAATGTATACTATCTTTACAAAAAGATCTCCTAGGATTAAGGGATATGTTAGAGGGGATCAAGGGATATGTTAGAGGATTGACAATCCAATGAGGCTGGATTGGATGAGCTTTGGTTAACACTGAGGACTAGCATTTATTTTCATTGTTCAACTATTTGATTCTCAAAAACTTTGAAGGCTCAAAATTGAACTTAATGTGTTGCCCTCTATGCACGGATTAAGTAGTCAGGCCCGCAGTACCATGTGAAATGTGATTAGTAAGGTCGTATGGAATGGTGACGAGCTTCTTTTTTTTTTAATATTTTCAATAGAGTACCTGCTTGGCCCATCTTTGATAGTGACTCCACCCAGTCCTATCTAGCAACATGTAGATATCCCACCCAAGTTAGCAATCTGATAAACGCATGGACCACACTTAAACCAGGAACTATACCTAAACCTTGAACCATACCTAAACCCTAAACCATAGTTAAGTATTAACCATAAGCCGCTCTCTAAACCTTAGCCATCCTAAGCCTCAGCTAAACATTAACCATATACCCAAGCCCAAGCCCAAGTCAAATCATAAGTCAAGCCAAGTCAAATTCCAAGCCAAATTCAATACAAATTTAAGTTAAATTCAAGCAAAATCCAAGAGGTGCATCAAGGGGAGGTTTATCTAAGGGAGAACATATTTAGAAGTCAACTTTCCTCACAAAATGTCCATGAATTTCTTCTTAATTGCACCATTTACTACTCCCAAAGTAAATGAAAATGCCATGTGGCACCTCCCTCCCCTCAACCAATCACAAGTTTCCACCCATCCTTTACCCTCCAAACACCCTACAATTACTAGAATGCCATCAAAGGGGCTATAAATACACCTCTCCTCTTCTCTCCTCATTTCAACACACACTAAGAAAACCAAGAGAGGGAGAGTGAGAGAGAAAGTGAGAAAGTGAGTGTGAGTAAGAGAGTAAGTTTGAGCTTTCCAAGCCTTCATCTATTCTATATCCCTCCTAGCCTCCTCCAGCTTTCTCTTAACCACCCAATTTACTTGGTTCAACCCTTTTAAGCCGTAGTGCTCATACAACCTCCAAGTCGTTTAAAGTGTAAGCTAAAGATCGTGCCATCATCATTAGCATCCATACCTTGTCATTTGCACCATCACTTCCATTCTCAACCACCGCTCCTCTAGGTTTCCATTGAATGCATGCTCTGTGACTTGCTGGTACTCCGAATCCTATCACATCAGAAACTAGTGACAGCCTAGTCCTCTTACATATCATTTTAACATCATCACATCTTCTCTTAGCTCCCCTTATTCTCTAGACATTCTTTGAATGTATGCTCTGTGACTTGCTGGAATTCCTAACCCTGTCACATAAAAAATCCGAGTTTGTCTAATTTTATTTTCATACTATGCACATTATCATTTATCCCCCTAAAATCAGTTTATCACATGAAGTAAAGACAATACACTCGTACGGATAAAAAGGGTGGCTAACACATTCCCTCTCAATAATCGAGATACCTTACTCGGAATCCCAGGTCGTATATCAAGAGTTAATTGAAAGCAAGAGAGTCTTTGAATTTTCTAGCTTATAAATTTTCTTGGCTCTAGCCGATTGCAAGATTTTGAAATGAGTGGTTAATGATGACTCCAAGTCTAATACAACAATCTAAATCAGCCCATACACATCCAAAATCAAACATTTAGAGCGTGGCATCAATTTCTAACGTTTACACCACATTACCGCACCGTGGTTCGGGTCAAACTACTTAATTGGCTAACTCAATGAATGTATTGAATATCTAGGACACTCATTAATCTTTTCAATTCATTTTAGGCCATGGTCCAGAAAATGAAGCAAAACCAAATCTCAACTCGGGTACACAAAATAAATTGGATGCCTACTATTAAAAAAAAATTAAGGCCATAAAAATTTTGGAGCTGATATTTGTATTTTTTCTTATGGAGGTCTGTGTGACCTTATCAAGAAAAGATTGGATTCCGATGGGTCCTAGATAGTTTTTAACGATATTCGTTAATGACCACTCTTTCCAGTGATGTGGTCCAATTGAGATTCGAATCTGCTTCATTTTTTAGACCATGTCCTAAAACGAGATGGAAAAACATATAAACGGTGGATATACAGCACATACATCAAGGTGGGCTGCTGTCAGAATAACACCCACTGACATTTTACCCGGGTATCCCCGAATCCGCTCCTGTTCGTGGCGTTTCTCGGAAACGGACTAGTGACCATGCCACTAGCCAGTGGCTAGTGGTCAGTACTCTGTGGGACCTATCATGATGTATGTGTTTCATCCATTCTGTCTATCCATTTTTCTAGATCATTTTATGGCAATAGTTCAAAATCGAGTTAGATCCAAAACCCAAGTGGACCAGACAGTGTTGATTGAACTTACACCATTAAAAACTTCTTGGTGGCCTCAAAAGTGTTGAATCAAGCTGGTATTTGTTTTATTCCCTTCATCCAGGTCGGTATGGCGTAATAAATAGGTTGGATGTCAAATAAACATTACAGTGGGCCTAGGAGGCTTTTAATGGTGGACATTTAATCAATGTTTTTTTCCCATAGTGTGGTCCACTTGAAATTTAGATATGCCTCATTTTTTGTATCAAGCTCTAAAATGTCCTGTAAAAATGGATGGACGGTGTGGATAAAATACATACGCCATGGTGGGGCTCACAGAGCACCGACCGCCAGCGTCACTAGCCAAACCGCGGGGCGTACGGACGCGGATTGCGTCCTACTCGGCCCTTCTCCTGCTAGGACCGAGCTTTGATGTATGGACTTTATCCACACCGTCCGTTCATTTTCCGTCCCATTTTATGGAATATGACGAAAATTTAAGTCAATCCAAGTCTCAAGTGGACCACACCACAAGAAGCAGCGGTGCTAATGATTCTCACCATTGAAACCTTTTCAACGGTGATAATGTAATCCATATTGTGTGGCCCACCTGTGTGGATAAAGTCCATACACTCAAAGCTCCTGCCCGTTCCTGGCAGGAGACGGGTGGGGGTAGGACGCAATCCGCGTCCGGGGTGTCCGCATATATCAGATCCACGTCATCATACAGCGTGAAAATCCTTACAAAGAGTTTCCATTTTCTCTTCGGTAGGTCTGTCAATGGGCTGGGCATGTTGGTCTTATGCCAGTTTCTTTTGCTTGGCCCGGCCCAGCTCATTCCCAGCTGCACTCCCAGGTCCTAGCTCAAATGTTGAGGCTCTTGTCGAACTTTTTTGCTTACACCAAGCAATCATCCAGACCGTCCATATGAGCTAGGAACAAAGGTCCATAAAAGAACCGTTTATAACTGCATTCTAATGTTTAGCGAGGATTCAGGCCACTGACATATATTTGCATGTATATCCCATGGGATGAACGGTCCTGATCTTCCGCTGGTGGGTCGGAAGCGGATTGCATGGTGTACCACACACCACCAACTTGGCTGGTGTATTGACGTCAGCAAGCTCTGCAGGCCCCACAAAGAGGTATGTGCTATATCCAAACCATCTGTTCATTTTGCTAGATCGTTTTAAGGCTTTATATAAAAAATGAAATGGATACAAATTTCAAGTGGACCACATTGCAAAAAGCAGTGGAAAATTAACGTCCACCGTTGAAACCTTTCTACGGTCACAAAAGTTTTGTTTCAATCTTATATTAGTTTATACCCTTCATCCAGGTCCTTGTAACCTTATGAACCGTTTGGATGGCAAATAAACATCACGAGGCCTTAGAGATGTTTTAACGGTGAGAATCATTGTCTTCACTGCATTTTGTGGTGTGGTCCACTTAAGCTTTGGATATGACTTATTTTGGGTATGACGCCCTAAAATGATCTTGCCAAATGGATGGACGGTGTGGATATACTAAATACATCATTGTGGCGTTCATAGAACCTTAATCAAGTTTAGACCGTTTGTACTTTTGATGTGCCCGACTACTGATGTGCTCGCCACGTACCTACACTAGCGTACACCAGCTAATCCGCTTCTGGGTCCAAAAGGGTGAGCTTACAATGAAGAACCCTTTGTCCCTCTCTCTGTGGAGGGGATTGGATGGTGTGGGTATGTGGAGATTTGGTGAACCCACACATAGATCTCTAACCATGTTTAGCGATGAAAGTAAATAGGACCTTGTAATGTTTTGATTTGTTGTAATGATGGATTTTATTTTATGTGATCTTATTGATTGCTTTATATGCATTTTAGGAGAGTACATGAAAGCCCCACGATGGTAGACTAATTGGCCACACGGACGGACCGAACCGTACCTGTCACACTGTGTAAACGATTGGATCAAAGTTCAAATCTCGAGGGTCGACACTCGAAATTTTGAATAGATATTAATGAACTCAATGCTCAATGTGAGTAGAAGATCTAAGTATCGAACCAAAATCTACTTGAACTGTTCGCCCATGATGCCGTCACTATATGAACCGTATTTGTGACTTAGCCTGGGGATATTTGTGCATTCTCCTAGATGTATGTATGTGTGTTTCTTGTATGATAATTAGAGTAAAGTAGAAGTATAAGCAACCGTAGAACGTGAAAATTAGGCCGTCTAGACCCTAACATGAGTTAAACTACGGTACCCCTAATCTCGTCTTGCATTGCACCTTTAGTCGTTTAACGAACATCGAGGATATCTCATCTTCTTAGCCATGAGCTCATTTATCTACTTTTCTTTTGACCATTTGATCAAGCCAACCTAATCAACTCAAATATATCCTCTAAACTCCCGATCAACCGTCCTGCTAAAGACCAGGTATCCCTAATAATTAGCTAACTTAATCATCATTTTAGATCCTTGACTATAGGAGTTCCCCCAGACCTGAGACATATTAGGGCATCAAATGTTTGATTAGACTCATCGTTATGTATAGAACATCTAGAAATCAGAATACGCAATGGAAGTATATCAGGAACTCATGCCAACCATTCTTGAGGACGGAGGTTTTATTTTTAAGGGGGGTAGATCGTGATCGCGTCTAACACAAAATAGTTCAGATAGTTAAACTAGGAATCATGAAGTGAGATTGCCCTCAAGCTTTTATCGACGGCACTTAGGAAACTTCGGGGACGAAGTTTGTTTTTAAGGGGGGTGGTTTGTAACGCCCCAGATTTTCAAGATTTATTTGAAATTTTTTTTAATTCATTTTAATTTTTATTTTAATTAATTTTCATACATTTACCTTTGTTTTAAGAATAACGAACCATCCATAGGAGATCTGATAAGGTGCCCTTTATTAAAGTTGCTTAGAATAACCCCATTAACAATGTAAAATGGTTAGATTCAGCAAAACTCGAAAATTTACAATAATTACGAAAATGCCATTAGTTAAATTTAAGTTAACCTGCCGTTTTTAAGTATGCTAGTTTATAAAAATTATTAAAATGCAAAACTCAGGATTTTAGCATTTAGACACATTTTAACCATACACGTCGAATTTCAGCCCTCCGATCATCCTACAAATGCCTTAATCAGAAAATGGATCATAAGTGGGTCATCTGATCTCGAATCTGTCCCAATTTTTGTGTCAATGTCTAAAATCGCATGGCTCACCTGCTGGATGGAGTGGATTTAATATATACATCATGGTGGGGCCCATGTGCGTCGCATGCACGTTTAGTGCACGGTCAAACCACACACCCACAAGCCCAAGACGGAAACGTCTCCCAGCGTGTGCCACTGGCCGCTGTTGCCCCTCCACTGGCCTCCATGTGGGCCCCATTTCATCTATCCTAACCGTTCATCCTCTTCTTCATCATCCAAAACCCCCTCCCACATAGTTTTGCTCGATTTCATCGCGTGTCCTCGCCACTATCTCTCTCCAAACTCACCCCTTGTTATACAAAAACTTCTAATCCGGGATCCTCTTCGCATGGGAGGCTAGGGATGCTTCTAGAGGATCCTAAAGATCCCTTCAAGCTAACCAACGTAGAGAATTCCCTCTAAAACCGAGCTTTCTAAATTTTTAAAGATTTTTCTCTACAACCTTCTCATATGCAAGAGACTTATCAAACGGCTGTGGAGCTTCGATTTGTAGACCCCACCTACCTAAATGGACTAATCTAAACCCATCCTAGGTGTCAGATTGATAGATAAACCGTTCGTTTACAAATTTCTATTTTCATCCCCTCTCTTTCCTTAAAACTTCACGCCGACCATTCGATCGCGTGTGGAACCCACCTTAAAATCTACCACGTCCATTTTGTGTCCCATACCCATCATAGCTCATGTACAAAACTTTATTTCCATTCATTATGCATACACTTTCCAAATCTAGCCTGAAATCTCGCTTTAAACCACTTTCTATCGCAACCGCGTACATATAGCCGTGCATACCATCTTCTAACCTTAGAATCTGACCCTCCTAACCTAATTAAAGCCTTCTCTCTACAAGGGAGCCCTAATGCACGAATTTAGAGAGAGAGAGAGAGATAGAGAAAAAGAGAGAGGAGAGAGAGAGAGGGAGAGAGAGTTTCTCGGTTGGGTGTTTCTGTTTTCCTAGCGACGTTCTTAGCATCTACGGCTTCCAAATCAATCGATCTTTAAGGTGAGGGTTTTCTTTCAAGATTTTCATTAATAATATCATGATTATCATAAGTTTCTTTTGTGGCATGTGAAGTTATTTTGTTTTGAATTGCTGATCCATATAACATGAAGTTTAATATAGGATTTGTAATGAATATGAAGTTTAATATAGGATTTGTAATGAATATCATTATATAATGACGTGATTCCTTGTTTAGATTTTTTTATTGTTAAGAAGCATATGTATTTGTTGTTTTTTTTATCTTTGTGAAATCTATGCACTTACTTTCTTAATCTATGTTTTACAAGTAACATTGATTTTCATATTGTGATATGAAATATGTGTATAAGATCATCATATGGACATTCCATTAGTATATACTCTTTGTCCCTAAGTTGGTAAAATTATTCGATGTAGAGAGATGGAACCCATGAGAGGTGTCCATGATGGAAGAATATATCTTAACTTAACTCTGATAATTAAGTGATTGTTTGTCAATGGATCCTTACATGTACATGATGTTTGATTGGACCCATTTACATTACATGAGTATTTTAATGACTTTGGCCATAACGTATAACATTGGCTTCTTGAAAAATGATGGAATCATAAAACGGGACAATGAGTGGACACTAATGGTATATAAATACTCATGAGCCGGGGTTGGTGCCATGGACACTAAGCTCGAGTTGTCGGCTCATGCCCTAAAATGATATGGAAAAGTGGATGGATGGCATTGATGTAGAATACATACATCAAGGTGGGCCCTATGGTAAGGGATGCAGTGTCTTGGGACAGGCATGGGCTGCACCTAATCGGCTCCCCCATATTGCACAAGGGTTTTTTTGGATGCAGATTGTTGGTGCCACCTATGTCCTTATGTTTTGTTGTGCAAAGTTCTGTGGGCCCCACCATGATGTATGTGTTATATCTACATCGTTCATCATTCTTTTGAGATCATTTTAGGGAACGAGGTAGAAAATGAGGCATATCCAAAGCTCAAGTGGACCACACAATAGAAAGCAATGGGAAATGACACCCACCGTTGAAACCTTCCTCGGGCTTACCGTGATGTTTATTTGCCATCCAACCTGTTCATAAGGTCACACAGACCTGGATGAAAGGAAAAACCCAAATATCAGCTTGATACAAAACTTCTATGGCCCTCAAGAAATTTTCAATGGCACACATTCAATCCCCATAGCTGGTTGTGGTGTGGTCCACTTAAGGTCTGGATCTGCCAATTTTGGGGCTCATGCCCTAAAATGATCTTGCAAAATGGATGAATGTAATGGATATAACACATATATCACCGTGGGGCCCACAAAAGAGGTTGGTAGCGCAACTTCTTTGCGACCTTGGAACCAACTATGTGGGTGAGATCATGGCCGTAGGCCACCTGGATGTATATATGCATTGTATTGTATATCCATGCCATCCATATGTTTTTCCAGATTATTTTAGGGCAAGGCCCAAAAAATGAAGTACATGGAAATTTCAGGTGAACCACACCACAGGAAAGAGTCGTCGTTGAAAGCTCACTATTAAAAACTTTCTACGGTCCACCGTAATGTTTATTTGACAATCCAACCTGTTGAGAAGGTCGAACACACCTGGGTGAAAGGGAAAAAAATATCAGCTTGATACAAAAATTTTATGGCCCAGGAAAGGTTTTTAATGGTCAATATCACTCTTTCATGTGGTGTCGTTCACATGAAATTTTCATTTGCTTCAAAATGATCATGCCTAAAATAATATGAACGGCGTGGATATATAATGCATACATCGAAGTGGGCCCTACGATCAAGCTACCACCCATATTGCTGTTCAGAATTCGCAGCCTAAGTGGGCCCATCGAGGTGGCGCTTGCGGTCCGGTTTCCAGTTTTTTCACTCACGACCGCAGCCCATGGTTCCGAGACCGTTGTAATGGAGATTGCCCAGCAAATCTCTCGTATGATTTTGTTTGGTTGGTCTTGTCTTTTTTTTTTTTATGATTTTGTTTGGTTGGTCTTGTCTTTTTTTTTGTTTTTATGATTTTGTTTGGTTGGTCTTGTCTTTTTTTTTTTTTTTTATGATTTTGTTTGGTTGGTCTTTTTTTTTTTGTTTTTCCCTTTGAAACTGAGCGGAGAGAAATCATGCTCTTGACTTTTCTCTAATTGTGTCTGACGCAGTTAGGAATAGCTGGACCAATCAAAGCAGCAGCAGCAGAGGTTCACTGTTCATTTTCAACAGCCGGTATCCGAGCCGTTCACAAGGTGGGCCCCGCTTCATAAAAACCGCAATAGGAAGATCTCGCCGTTTAGATAGTTCTAACCGTCTGATCATTAACCTGCATATGTATGATAAGGAAAGAAGTATTGGGTAACTGTCAGTATTGAATAGAAAATGGTCCGCTGATGGGACAGACGAGATTCCTTTTGATGCAACTTTCCAATGGTGGCCATGAACCATTGGTTCTGCCAATCAATGGTCTATATCATAGACTATCATGATTGCAGTAGCGGCCTGTGGGTCTGTCCTTGATGGCCCAGTGTGGAAAGTCCCACCACCTACACCTGACATTTTCCCATGGCTTTCAACCAGCTCAAATCTGCTGGAACTGACCATATTGCCCCACCTCAGCTTTCCCATAGTACAAAAAAGTACACTAATCCACCACGGGCATTTGGGTCATTTTAAAATCTTAGTGTGACTCGCTTGAAATCGCCCGAGTCCACTCATTTGATCTGATTCAGCCAAAGGGCAATCTCATGACTCAGTGAAAAACTCACACTCCTGATTCCTGCTCTCTTATTTTCCTGTTACAGACGCCTTGCAGGCACAACTTCTACCTGAAATGCTTCCAGAAATGGATTGAGAAGGGGAAGTGATCCTGTGCAAAATGCCGCCACCACGATCCCATCCAAGATGGCTAGTCAACCCAGAATCAACTCGACACTTGTCACTGCAATCCGAGTTGCCAAGACAGCTAAAACAATCACCTCCGGTGCAGTGGGTTGTTCACCTTCCACATGTTGCGGGGATTGCCAGGCAGTCAGAGCATGGAGCTCAGTCGGTGGCCCTCTCTGGAGGTTACCAAGATGATGAGGATCGTGGGGAGTGGTTTCTCTATACAGGAAGGTTTGTTGTCGATGTTCACTTGCTCTTCTTGCACTCTAGTATGTTAGTACCCAGTTGACTCGGTGAGTTGATTGGGCTGACCTGGGGGGTGATCCTACTGTTTTTTAGTAGTAGTGATCTTTTGAGGACTAAGGTGTAAGACTTCATTGGGTGGGCCACACATGATCATCGGTTTAGATCATGACCGTTGGATTATTCAGATTGAGCGATTCAGTGGGCCCCACTACAGTTGTGATCATTGCAAGTAGGTTTGGGGCGGGACGCTTGAACCGTGGTTCCTATGCGCGGTTATTAAGCCAGATATGGAAACCTACGGTGTGGAGACCCTAGAGGAGAGAAGTGTGATGGGTAAGCTTCTCTGGCCCTCTTTCCTATAAATATACGTCTTGGTCCCCTCACCAACATACAAGAGAAACCCTAGTCCCCATTGAGAGGTTCTCCTAAAAGGTGTTAGGTGCGGAAGATCAAGAGTTCTTCTCCACAACACGGCGGCATCGGGAATGTCTTCCCAATCAGGTATGGCTTTAAGATTACAGTATGGAATCTCCATTATTCGATGCATAGACGATCTGATTATTCCGCATATGTGTAAGATTTACAGTTGGTATCAGAGCATACTATACATCAATAGTGGTGGATTTAGCAATCCCTCGTTTTGGAGATAGGGTTTGGAATACCCGTTCAGTCCGGTGAGTTGGGATCTATCATCGGAACCGGACTCCAATCGGAACCGGACTCCCAATCGGAACCGGATCCCAATCGGAACCCGATCGGCAGCGGATTCCAATCATCGGAGCTCCATTCAGTTATAAAAAAAAAAAAAAAAAAAAAAAAAAAAAAAAAAAAAAAAGGGAAATTAGGCCCATCGCCATCGCCAGAAACGGCAGCAGTCCACCATTGCAGACCACCATTGCAGCCGGCGAGTTCAGTTTATAAAAAAAAAAAAAAAAAACCCCTATTCTGATCTGAAATCGTCGATGGAAATTGGTAGCCTACCTTTGCTGCCATAGCCGTTTGGGGTGATGAAGATCGCGGCTGAGGAAGGGATTGTTCGGAGCAGCTTTCCATCTCATCGCCGATCGTCGGCGGCCACATCGCTGACATTCAGATCAGATTGTGCCGTGACCGACAGCGGCGCATTCCCCTGCTCATCCAACCATGATAGTGGCTATCCATCCGTGATTGATCATCATTAGCGGTCGTCGGCTAGCAATGGCTGACGGCGATGATTCTCTGCCCATCTCGTGCGTAATTAGATCTGATCTGCAGCGGTAGTGGATTCTGATGTTGCGTTTTGGGGACCTGCAAAATCAGACACCGACATCACTGAACACAGGTTGTTTTCTTCCACGGCTGACGCAGCTAGGGTTTTGGCCGGAAGGAGTCGCCGGATTTGGGGTGCCCAGATCTGCGATAGCCATGGCTGTCGTGGAAGAGATCAAGATGGCGGCGGCTAGGGTTTTCTGATTTTGGGCGTACAGCAAGCTGCTGTTTTGAGAATTACAGCGTCTTGCTTGTTTTTTGGGATTTTTTTTAGGTTGGGCCACACACTGTGACGTGATACAATCCAGTGGGCCACAAACTTTAACCGTGATCCAATCCAGTGGGCCAGCCCGACAGGCCCAACAGGCCCAGTCCATTTGGCCGGGCCGGACAGGCCCAATCAGCCCAGCCCAGGCCCAATTTCAGTGGTCTCTTTAATGCCCATGTTGGGCCCAACCTTGGGTAATGCCCATTCATCTCTGAATCATTTTGGTGGCCCATTTGATGCTTATTTTAGGCCCAACTTAAGACTTGATATTGCCATTTACATACACTATACTTGGGTCATTTTTTTTTAGATACAAGTAGAACCTTAATAAATGTATTGATGGTTGGTGGGTTTCACTTGTTAGATGGACCAAGCAATTATATATATATGGTTATATCTATTGAGCTTTGATTTGGTTTAAAATAGGGCCATTACCCATATGTTTATGGCTGATATTTAGTTGTTGACTATTTAGTATGCAATCCAACCATCACTTTAGAATATGTTTTAGGCATACGAGCGGCCAACATCAGCCATTTTTTGAGCCAAGTCAAAGCTTCTACAGTATGGTCCGTTGTGGGCAGGACCATGTAGCAATCCTTGAGTCTGGAAATGGGATTGAAGCTTATTGTGTTAGCCACCAAAGTGACCTCAATTGGCAAAGATTTCTACTTCTAGACTTCTGTATTTGGAATTCAGTGACCCTCCATTATAGGATTGCATTCAGTTGCGTTCATAGCCAGACAGCGGTGGTCAGAACAAAGAAGTATCATCGTTTTGGCTGGATGTGAGCGGGATGAAGTGGTTGGTGATGGTGATATAAGTCTGAGAGATTCATTTCACCCAAAGGTGATGGGTGTCTTAGATTTATTTCACCAACATTGGTCAGCTTCATGATTCAGTAGAGCCTCATGTATGTTATAATTTCGCCCAAAGGAGGAATTGTAATGATACGCTGGGCTCTTTCCAGATTTTGATGATTATGGCCCATCATCATTCTGGGTCATTTGATTGAAGGCCCAAATCAATCGAATGTTCATACATGCATGATATTTGTGGTTTATGTTCATGCATTGTTATAAGGGACTTGATTATTAATGTGAGTTTTATGCTTTGAATGTCCAGCTATGACTGTTTTCAATATTCCAACCCAATTTAATTCCATACCTTTGCTTACTGGGTCCAACTATTCCAAATGGAAGTCGTCCGTTGAAATAGTCCTAGGTTGCATGGACTTGGACTTGGCCCTGGAGGAAGTAGAGCCTCCTACTCCAACTGATTCTAGTACGGATTCAGCAAAGGCTCACTACAAGGCCTGGACCAAGTCAAATAAGATGTGTCTCAAGATCATAAAGAACTCGATTTCTGAGACCATGCAGGGTGTCATGCCCGACACTGAGAAAGCTAAAGATTTCCTGACTGAAATAGGAAAACGATTTCAGAAATCGGATAAAGCTGAGCTGAGTTCACTTTTACATAAATTGACTCAAGCCACCTATAACGGTCAAGGAAATATCAGGGAGTACATTGGTGGATTATCTGATGTTGTGGCTAAAATCCGCGCATTAGACCTTAAGATTGAGGATGAACTCCTGATTTTCTTGGTTCTGAACTCCCTCCCTCCACAATTCAGTCAATTCCAAATCAGCTACAATACTCAAAAGGAAAAGTGGACATTGAACGAGCTGATATCTTAGTGCGTTCAGGAGGAAGAGAGACTCAGAAGGTCGAGTAAGACACAAAGTGCGCACCTAGTGACATCTGGTCAGGGACGAAAAGGAAATAAGAAAAGAAAGCAAACTTCAGGAAAAGGTTCTACGGGTCCTGCGGGTGGCAATCAGCCTAAGTCTGGAAAGACATTTAAGAAGAAAAAGAAGGGTCCTAATGATGGCTGCTTCTTCTGCAAGAAGCCTGGTCATCAGAAGAAGGATTGTGAAGATTTTAAAGCATGGCTCATTTCTAAGGGTAAAGACCATATTTTAGTCTGTTTTGAATCAAATTTAGCTGATATATCCACAGACTCCTGGTGGATAGATTCTGGTGCAAATATTCACATTTGTAATTCCATGCAGGATATGCTCCAAAGCCGGACGCCAACTGATGCAGAGAGATCAGTCTATATGGGGAACGGCATTAGAGCAAACGTGGAAGCTATTGGAGTCTGTAGGCTTAGGTTATCGTCAGGACACTTTCTTGATCTAGTAGATACTGTTTGTGTGCCTTCTATAAGGCGCAATTTGGTTTCCATTTCTCGTTTGGACAAATTTGGTTATGAGTTTAAATTTGCAAATGGAAAATTAAGCATTTACTATGATTCAGTTGTGATTGGTTCTGGCACTTTAGTTAATAACCTTTATCAGCTAGATTTGGATGTTTCACATGTATACAGCGTTAACTCATCACATGGAAACACTAAAGGCATCAAACGAAGTTTAGATTGTGAGAATTCCTCCATGCTATGGCACAGGCGATTAGGCCATATCTCTCGTGAGAGATTGGAAAGGCTTGTACGTGAAGGAATTCTTCACTCCCTAGACTTCTCAGACTTTGGGGTTTGTATTGATTGCATTAAAGGTAAACAGACTAGAATAAGAAAAAATGGTGCCACTAGGAGCGTAGGACTCTTAGAAGTGATTCATACAGACATCTGCGGACCGTTCCCTACAGCATCCTGGAATGGGCAGAAGTATTTTATCACTTTTATAGATGACTACTCTCGTTATGGGTACTTATACCTTATTAACGAAAAATCAGACGCCCTGGATACATTTAAGATCTATAAGGCTGAAGTCGAGAATCAACTCGACAGGAAGATCAAAGTCGTTAGATCCGACCGTGGTGGTGAGTACTACGGAAGGTATGACGAATCTGGGCGTAATCCAGGTCCATTCGCTAGATACCTACAAGATTGTGGCATCGTCGCCCAGTACACCATGCCTGGTACTCCAGAGCAGAATGGTGTAGCAGAAAGGCGTAATCGCACCCTAAAGGACATGGTGCGATCTATGATTAGTAATTCTACGTTGCCAGAATCTTTGTGGGGTGATGCGTTGAAAACAGCTGTGCATATCCTTAATAGGGTCCCAAGTAAGGCTGTAATGAAAACTCCATATGAATTGTGGACAGGCCGAAAGCCTAGTCTACGATATTTTCATGTATGGGGTTGTCCTGCAGAAGCCAAACCGAATAACCCGCATGAAAGAAAACTTGACCCTAGAACTGTTAGTTGCTTCTTTATTGGATACCCAGAAAGGTCAAAAGGATTCAGATTTTATTGTCCATCACATTCCATGAGAGTCATTGAGACTGGGAATGCTAGGTTTATTGAGAACACTGAAGATAGTGGGAGCACAAATTTAAGAGATATTGTATTTGAGGAAAAGCGGATTATGATTCCCACCACAATCATTCAGAGTAGCATGGTTGTCCGTCCAGCAGTGGACCCTGAGATCCCTATGGACGACCATGTACAACCTCAAATACAACCCACTGATGAGGAAATGGAAAACCCAATTCAGAATAATGAGCCATTAAGACGATCACATAGAGAGAGAAGATCTGCAATACCAGATGATTACATCGTCTATTTGCAGGAGCATGAGTTTGACATTGGGGTTGAAAAGGATCCTGTATCCCTTTCACAGGTCGAACAAAGTGCGGATTCTTCTCATTGGTTTGATGCTATGAAGGATGAATTGAAATCCATGAAGGACAACAAAGTTTGGGACCTTGTTGAATTGCCTGAAGGGATTAGGCCGATTGGTTGCAAATGGGTATTTAAAACCAAACGGGACTCTAAGGGCAATATCGAAAGGTATAAAGCCAGGCTAGTTGCAAAGGGTTTCACTCAGCGTGAGGGCATTGACTTTAAGGAGACTTTCTCACCTGTATCTAAGAAAGACTCCTTTAGGATCATTATGGCTCTTGTTGCTCATATGGATTTAGAGCTACATCAAATGGACGTAAAAACTGCGTTTCTCAATGGAGATCTAATGGAGAACGTATATATGTTGCAGCCAGAAGGTTTTAAAGCCAAAGGCTTAGAACATCTGGTCTGCAAACTTAAGAAGTCTATTTATGAGTTGAAACAGGCATCACGACAGTGGTACCTAAAGTTTCATGAAGTTGTTTCCTCATATGGTTTCATTGAAAACACTGCGGATGAGTGCATATATGTGAAAATCAGTGGGAGTAAGTTTATCATTTTGGTCTTGTATGTTGACGACATTTTATTGGCCAGTAGTGATATTGGATTGTTGCGTGAGACTAAGAAATTTCTATCTCAAAATTTTGAGATGAAAGATCTTGGTGATGCTTCCTTTGTCATCGGCATTCAGATTAGCCGAGACAGATCACGTGGATTACTTGGCCTGTCGCAGAGGGCCTATATTGATAGGGTTCTCGAAAGGTTTGGCATGCAAGGTTGTGCTCCTGGCCAAGCACCTATTGTAAAAGGTGACAAGTTTGGTCAATTTCAGTGTCCTAAGAATGACCTAGAGAAGGACAAGATGAAAGTCATTCCGTATGCGTCAGCAGTAGGGAGCATCATGTATGCTCAGGTCTGTACGCGTCCAGATATTGCTTTTGTGGTTGGAATGTTGGGCAGGTACCTTGGCAATCCAGGAATGAATCATTGGATAGCTGTAAAGAAAGTGTTGCGCTACATGCAAAGGACAAAGGACTTCGAACTCACATACAGGAGATCCGACCATTTGGAGTTGGTAGGATATACAGATGCAGATTTTGCTGGTTGTCTCGACAGCAAGAAGTCCACCTCGGGCTATGTATTCATGATGGTTGGTGGAGCCGTATCATGGAAAAGCGTGAAACAGTCGATTACGGCATCATCTACCATGGAAGCAGAGTATGTAGCTTGTCATGAAGCCACGAATCAGGCGGTCTGGCTTCAGAGTTTTTTCTCTGGTTTACGGGTTGTGCAGATGAAACCGAAACCATTGAAAATCTATTATGATAGTTCAGCTGCAGTTAACTTCTCCAATAACAACAAGCATTCATCGAGGTCAAAGCACATTGACATCAAATATCTTGTTGTGAAGGAGAGAGTTCAGAATCGTCAAGTGTCTGTGGAACTCATCGGCACAAGGCAGATGATAGCGGATCCTCTCACTAAAGGCCTTCCTATCACGCTCTTTAAGGAGCATGTGACATCTATGGGAGTTGTTGATCCCAAGGATGTATTTCAGTAGTGGGAGTTTTCATGTATGATCCGATTATGTCCAGACATTTTTTTAGATATCGTTTATGCATTGATGATTCTGTTTTTCAGTTTATACCTTGCTTCTCCTTCAGTGTGCGCATTCAGTTTTGAGTAAGCAAGACTTTGGTTTGTGTCTTGGAGACACGTTCAGTAGGACCACTTGAAGATAAACACGTATGATCACATGAGACGTGTAATCTTCATACCACACCCCATATCATTGATCCATGTCGTTAAGGCTATTGGTATTTGTGATCGTGATTCGTCACACTTCGAAAATATGAAATGTTGTGTTGACTACCATGATTCAATATCAGTGGTCTTGATGGACCGGATCTGACAAGCGTTGCTCATAATTATCCAACGGTATTGTTTTGAAATCAGTAGGGCGCCCATTAGGAACTTTTGAAACAAACATGTTTTATGAAATGTTTTTCACAAAATAAAATAAATGTTTTGTTTTCTTTCTGAGATCAGTGTAGCCCAAGTGGGAGAATGTAAGACTCCATTGGGTGGGCCACACATGATCATCGGTTTAGATCATGACCGTTGGATTATTCAGATTGAGCGATTCAGTGGGCCCCACTACAGTTGTGATCATTGCAAGTAGGTTTGGGGCGGGACGCTTGAACCGTGGTTCCTATGCGCGGTTATTAAGCCAGATATGGAAACCTACGGTGTGGAGACCCTAGAGGAGAGAAGTGTTATGGGTAAGCTTCTCTGGCCCTCTTTCCTATAAATATACGTCTTGGTCCCCTCACCAACATACAAGAGAAACCCTAGTCCCCATTGAGAGGTTCTCCTAAAAGGTGTTAGGTACGGAAGATCAAGAGTTCTTCTCCACAACACGGCGGCATCGGGAATGTCTTCCCAATCAGGTATGGCTTTAAGATTACAGTATGGAATCTCCATTATTCGATGCATAGACGATCTGATTATTCCGCATATGTGTAAGATTTACATAAGGCTGATGACATTTCAAACGCTGGCAGCTTATATGGTCATGTGCATATGTGAGGCCCTGTCTCAAAATCACACCATTTCTTCCCTTTTGTTTTATATAGTTGGGTTGTGGTTACCTTTTCTGACATGGTTAAAATTTATTGCATTTATCAGTGGTGGTGAGTTGAGAAAGTTGTGCATGATGACTCGCTGGGGCCTGGGTTGCTAAACTCGGACCAACTCATTTTTGTTTCGTCGTCCTCTTCTTGAGCACACCTTTGTCATTGTTCTCCTTTCATCTTCTTGAAGAATTCCAGCAACTGCATCACTATTATTGTTGAAATTTTTGTAAAATGAAGTTATTTACTGAGTTGAATTTCATAGAATCTAATCAAACATGCCTCATATGCCGAGTCATTGAATCTCTGAATTACATTTAGCTCCATTTAGCTGATCCAATGTTTCAGGGCTTGGGAGCTCACAGTACCTCCACATCATTTGCAGCCATGTGGCATATGTGGCCTAGATCTGGATCGTTAAATTCAGTGGGTCCTAATAGTGATGGGCCAAAAAGAAAAGATCACTATTTGGACAGAGACTAAGAACTACACCAGTTAGAAGGAATGAGTTGGTTCAAGTTGAAGGCTCTAAAAGGGGCAAGGGAAGGTCCAGGAGAACGTGGATGAAGGTAGTAAGAAAAGACGTGAGGACCTATGGTTTAACTGAGGATATGGTTCGTGATAAAGTGGAATGGGGGAACAGGACACATGTAGCGGATCCCAATCAATTGGCATGAGGCTTAGATGACGACGACGACAACGACAACGATGATGATTGGATGGTCCTTTCCATTTAACTGCTCTGGTGCAAAGGACTAAGGAACAATTGCCCGAATTCAATGATGAAAATATTTATCTATTTACAAAGAAAGGACTGTCCGTTAAGGCACTTCTTGCTAAGTCCTTGATAAGCCCAAATAATGGTGAGGCCCATGGATGAAAGGGCCTAATCTCGGCTATGTATGCTATGTGTATGGTAAACAATGTGGAGGCATGGTAAGTCCTGTTCTTCCAGAGGTTCATATTATTAAACACAGCAGTGTAACTTTTGAATCAACAATGCTAGTTTATAGCAGTAAATACCATCATCAGATCATAAGCGCTTAATTTGGACAAAAGACTAAAAAGTATCAATTATGTATCCTTTAAAAGAACAAGCGTAAAAAATCACGAGTTAGAATGTCCAAACAATGTTTTAACCCAAAAGCAGAAGGAAAGATTTAGTAATTCATTTTTCCATAGCTAGCTTAAAGTAAGACTCCTGTCCTTTGGTTCATGCTTGAGATTAGCTATGTGCTTCATTGTCACCTTGAAATGTAGATGACCTTTACACCTCCTGATGTTGAAAATATCAGTTCAAAAGAAGGTATGGCTTATAAGCTTTTTTTTCTTGATGTCCTCACCAAATTGTTTGTTATGAATCACGTTGTAGATTTTGCTTCCATTTATTGTTTATGAACAGCTACTCTTTTGATCTTAAAGCCGAAAGTAAAAAAAATTCTAATGATCCATCAATTTTAATGACCAAATCTCACAAGGAGAAGCGTTCATCTTATGTGCCAGAAATTGGGATGCAGTATGATGGAATTTACAGGATTGGGAAATGCTGGCACAAAGTTGGAATTCGAGTAAGGTTATTTATTTTACTTGTGATGGTTTGTTAATCATATATTCTTAAACAACTGTTTGGCTTGTTTGCATTTACATTGCAATCGTGATCCCCCCCCAATGATCTATGGTTCTACATTGCATTTAATTTCATCCATGTAATCGAGAGATTCTAAGTGTTCATGTTTTCAATCAATGAGTGGATGTGCTTCATTTTCTCTGTGGTTTATTTATTATTTTTTTGTTTTATAAAGTTAGTCATGCAACGCACCCACCCTGTTAGCTGGATACGCACCCACTTGGTTAGTCACACGATGCACCCACCCACCAGTGGGGTTAGTGTCTCCTTAGCACTCAAACCTAAGACCTGCCGTTGAAACGCCTAGGAGTTTTCCAGCTGGGCTAGCAGGCGAGACACAATAATCTGTGGTTAGTTTCGAAGTTATTTTACTCAATAATCTATGGTTCTATATTGCGTTTAATCCCATTTATGTAATCGAGAGGTTCCTGGTGTTTTGGTCTCAATCAATGAGTGCTTATGGGTTGTTTCCTCTATGATCTGTTTTGAAGTTCTTTCCCGCTTGGCCTTGATTCAACTATCAGGTTTTCTTTTCTGATAAAATATTTCATAAGCTATGTTGGTCTTTTGCAGGGTTTCAAGGTCTGCCGGTATCTGTTTGTCCGATGTGATAATGAACCTGCATCGTAGATTAGGTTTGTGTTTGGCATCATTGATTTCTTGCTTGTGCTTTTAATAAGGGTTTCCACACTCTAATGGAACTCTCTCTCTCTCTCTCTCTCTCTCTCTCTCTCTCTCAAACACACACACACACACACACACACACACACACACACACACACACACACACACACACACACAGACACACACACACATTTAGACTGCAGTGATGAAAATGGTGATCGTCTAAGATCTTTGCCTGACATTAAGGAACTAAAGAAGGCAACTGATATTACTGATAGGAAGGAAAGCCCCACATGGGATTATAATGTATGCATTTCTTCTCTTTCCCCGTCTTTCGCTTTTCTTCCTCCATTGCTTATTTCTTCTATTAACAATAGAGAATTCTCAACTGGACAACTCTATGTCAAGAGTCAACTAATTAGATAAGTAAACTTCAAGGTTGTGTTTAGCATAATGATGGGTCCAATAGCATAAATGACCATCTCCTAATTTTGTTGACACTTGAGAGTCATTGTGACTTTCACATATACACTGGTGAGGCTGGGTTGTGCAACTTGGTCATTGAGTAAAGGAGATCCTGACATCCGAAGTGCAAAGAAATCAACAAGAGTACAGCCACAAGATTATTTGAGTGGAGATGGAGAAATACTTTATTAATATCAAACTTCATCTTATAATACTTGCAAAAACTCACACTCCGAAAATTTAAAATGCTTACCTCCTACACCACCCCTCCTTTTATAGACCCTAAATGAAGCTTTAATGAGAATCCTTCCAACTAAGAGACTGATTTTAAATAAATTATAGTTGATTTCAATCAAATCTAATGTACCTAAAATGGTAAAAGCTTGATAATAAAAAAAAAGCAAATTTAGGAAATAATCCTGAAAATCTTCAATCACATCTTTAAATCAGCCCTCATATCATCAATCACATATCTCCATGTCTCCCCCAAATAGTAAATTGTAGCTCTTGATGTTCAGGCCCCAAATATATAAATAAACAATCTAAAATCAGCATATATTAGGCTTTAGGGTGGGCCATATGCTTGCATCACTGGGCCGATGGGCCATACTAGGGGCTTAATTTAGTAGTTTGATTGTGAGTAGAACTCTAATCAGTGGAGTAAGTAGGTTTACTTTAGGAGTTACATATGTATTTGAGCTTTATAGTTATACTAGGATTTGATTAATTAGTGATAAGGTGAACTTTATATACAGTTCAGATGTCTAGTGACGTGAGTTTAGATTGAAAGTTAAGTACTTTGAAGTTTTGTTTCTTTTAAGTGTGCCTCCCTCTGTATTTGAGCTTTATAGTTATACTAGGATTTAATTAATTGTGATAAGGTGAACATTATATGCAGTTCAGATGTCTAGTGACGTGAGTTTAGACTGAAAGTTAAGTACTTTAAAGTTTTGTTTCTTTTAAGTGTGCCTCCCTCTCCCAACCTCTCTCTCCATGTATCTTCACCTTGTATGACCTTAAGTGCTTTGCGAGTTGAAGCACACATAGTGGCCCTTAGTATACAGTTTTCCAAGTCCACAATCTTGGCTCCAATTTGCACTTGTGTTAGTTCAAGCTGGACTTCAAAGAAAAGAAATTGTAGTTTGAGGTCTACTTTATCTTTCTTTTCATTTCCTCTGGATTAAGTTGTAATGTTTGTACAACTTAATTGTATCATTACGCTGAAGAATGCTAGATTTACAAGCGTTCAAATTTCTATTTGAGCTTCTCTCAAGTGATTATTTTACAAATGCACTAATCTTCCATTAATTTTTAGTTTGGTGTACCAACAACGTGGATTTCAGTCTTTGCATGCTTAGATGTATTATCTCTCCTTCAGGAAGAGAAAAGCTGGAGATTGGGCTAAGCTGCCACTGCCGAGCTGAAAATCGGTGGCCACCGAAATCTTGAAGATAGGGAGAGAGCTAGAAAAATTATAAGGCATGCCCAGAACCTCTCCGTAAGAAAAAGCTCTTGAAAGGTTTGGCTTTACTTTGCATTGTACTTACAATCATAGATTTGGCAACAGATGTGTTGGTTTGGCATTTGGCAATCATGATCAGGCCTGGAATATAAGCCTTCAAATGTCTGATTAATAAATGGGCATGAACCACCTGAAATGAACCCCTGCATAAAACATTTTCCCTTCATTAGTGGAAATGTTGAGTTGCCGGTGGCCGGCTGTCGACCTTCCGATGCCTAAGTCAGAACTAGTAGAAATCAGGCGTAAGGGTTGTAAGTGCTCGGAATGTCGTTCCTTAATTTGGAGTTCACAACCCTATATATAGATGTAGGGAAGGTTATGGATGTGAAGAATCCTGGTAGGCTACGTTTGGAGAGTCATAAAGCGGCAGGATTCTCGTCCTGGATTTGTAGTAAAGATCTCCGGTCGAGATAGGGCCGGATTCTTATCTTATATAGATTTGGCGGATCTGCCTTGTATTCCTCGTACCGCCTCTTTGGCAGTGTTTGTCCCGGTCTGCTTAGAATGTGGAGTTCGATGCCCGAGCCCTTTCCCTTGGGGCTTCCCTCACTCAGATTGTAGATCTTCCTCGGAGGACGAGCCCTATCACTCCGAGCTTGGCTCAGCTCGATTGCTCGTCTTGCTCAGGTGGTCTCCTTGCTTGGACCATCAGTCGTTGCTGCTCAGCCCGGACGGTAGAGCATTTATAGGTAGTTGCTTGGCCCTCTACTTGTCAAAAGGTCGAAGACTTGTAGATGCGATTTTCTCTAGCTTTGGCTTTTGCAGATGTTGATAGGACTGTTGTAGGAAGCTTGACACTTAGTGCTCCTCGGTGGGAAGAGCCGATGATTTACACTTGGGCTTGTGGGCCTATTTTCCCGTGTGAAGGACGAGTTCGGAATCTCCCATAACAATAGTTAAGAGGAGTGATCATGGAGAGAACTACGTTGATTTGGCAGGTATTTAGTTCCTGCGACTAATGAAGCTTATGTTTCGGTTGATCCAGACCATTGGTCTATTCCATCCTACGGCGGGCCTCAGTCCACACCAACCCAATTGGGTCCAGTTGAGGAATTTTAGTTTAAGCCCAACCCAACACCACCTAAAGTTTGGGTTCGACCTAACCCAAGTTGCACTTTTGATACTCATGATCACAGACAATGTAGTGTGTAGGCCTTCTCGGCACATAGGGCCGAGAAGATGTAGATGTACTTTGCTCTAACTGTTGGCTTTTACAGATGTTGATAGGACTGCAATAGAGAGCTTGATAGTAGGTGCTCCTCGACTTGAAGGGTTGATCAGTCTATCTGCTCGACCTTGTCGCTCCTTACCTTGGTGGGAAGGGCAGATGACTTATACTTGGGCCTTCTGGATATGTGGGCTTAATTCTTCGTGTGTAGGACCAGTTCAGAATCACCCATAACAAATTCCATTCTCACAAAATTGCATGTATATGATTGATTCCAATTTCACAAAATTACATGTACAAAAAGACAATATGTAGAATCAAAACTAGAATAAAAACTAGGCAACTAGGTCCTCAGCCGGGCCCTAGCACTACCAACAGGAGCTTTAGGAGGTCCTTCCTTAGAATGAAGAGCTTCCTCAGCAACACCTTGAGCAGGAAGGGTTTCTTCCTCAGCAGGGAGAGCTTCCTCAGCAACACCTTCAAAAGTAAGGGCTTCTTCCTTAGTAGGAAAAAGTTTCCTCAACAGCAATGGCTTCTTCCTTAGTAGGAAAACCCTTCCTCAACAGGAAGGGTCAAGGACTTATAGTTGGGCTTTCTGTGCTTGTGGGCTTTCTTCTCGTGGCACAAGTTTAGAATCACTCACAACAGATTCTATTCTCACAAAATTGTATGAACAAGAAGACAACATGCACAATAAAAAAAATAGGAGCTTTAGCAAGACCTTCCTTAGAAGGAAGATGTGATTGCACATCTTCTTCAGGATGTTGTGTCCACCATCCTGGTTTTTTAGGAAGAAGCTCTTGTTGAGGAAGAAGCTTTTGCTGAGGCAAATCATAGCATGGCCTATCTTCGGATCACAATGTCAGATTGGATGATTGATGCGATCATCGACTCATTAGTGTCGATGATGGTGGACAAGGCTTTTGATGATGCTTTTTAAAAGAGGATTTTTGCGTTATTAAGTTTAACAATTGCGATGGCTTGTTTGTGTTGTGGCTCATTGTACTGGTGATAGTTATGATAATCTGAAATCTGGTGATGATGAGGAAGCTCTTCCTCTTGATGAAGAGGCCGCTGAAAAGCCCTTCTTGTTGAGTAAGAAGTTACCACTCTTCCTATTGAAGAGTGGCTTCTTCTTCATAAGGAAGAAACCCTTGCCGCTAAGAAGCTTTTCCTGTTAACGAAGAATTCCTTCTTGCTGAAGGTGCTGCTGAGGAAGAAGCCATCCTGTTGAAGGTGTTTGTAAGAAAGCTCTTCTTTTTAAGGAAGGTACTACTGAAGCTCCTATTGGTGGTGATGCGACCCTAATCGGCCTGGCTGAGGCACCTGTTGCCTAGTTTTTGTTCTAGTTTTGATTGCAGATGTTGTTTTATTGTACATGCAATTTTGTGAGAATTGAATCAATTATTTATACACAATTTTGTGAGGATCGAAAGAAAGCCACATGACTAAAATGCCCAAGTATGAGTCTTCTACGATTATCACCAAGATGAGGAGTGACAGGATTGAGCAGATAGACTGATCAACGTATATCTGCAAAAGCCTAGAGCAAAGCACATCTACATGTTTTCGGCCTTCTGAGCTAAGGAAGTCTATTCTATGTATGCTTTGTCGTCCTAGCTAAGGAGCAGTGATTAGCAGTATTAGCAAGGAGGACATCTGACCGAGCAGTTGTTAAGGCTTAGAGATGAGCTATTGAGCTGGACCGACATAGGCTGAGCTCGAACTCATCATCTGAGGAAGATCTACAAAGTTCTAAATCCACGACATTTCTAGCTCTACAATCCATACGTCCAATTTTTGTTCTCTTTTACAGGACCCCGCTGCTTATTTATGTTTTCTCTCTGCGAGCTTGCTTCGCGTTAGGAAGATGATGGTGGAAAAAGATCATAAGGCCGGCCCTAGCTCAACCTTGTTTATCGGTCAAATCTTGGTGAATACGGATTTTATTAATTTTATCCGATTTTCCAAAAAGATAAGAGATGATGGGAGGTTGTTTCAGAAATTTCCCCCCTTTGAGTTCTTCACCCATGTTCTTAATTTTTTTTTCAAGACGTTTTCTTCGAAATATCCCCCTTTTAAAAAAATATATATATATCGTCTTGGAATTTCCTCAATTTTGTTAGTATTCTATGGAGATATTGATTTTTCTTTTTCAGTCATTCCCGATTTTTTTTTTGTTTTGAAATTCATCATGATATTTCTCCAAATTCATTCGTTTCATAACAAAGGATGGGAGAGTTTTGTGCTTTGTTCTTTAGAAATTGCGGGATCTTAGTAGCCAGAAGACGTGTTTGCGTCGCTTTCGATTCCTTTGATGAGACTGGTCGGTCTCAAGACACAGGAAATGACGGAAGAAGGAAGATCCACCTGCGTTCTCATCAACCCCGATTTTCAGAGTGTAATTCCTCATGACTTTCCATCTTGTCTTTTCACTGAATTCCCTTGGTTTTTCATTAAATTGGGAGGAAAGACTTCCGGCCAATTGTAGTTCTTACACCGCTACTATCATCTCCACGAAGAAGCCGTTGGTGAATCCTGATGGTCTAACTGGTGGGCCCCACAATGGATTGTCCACTGTAAAGAGGTCATGAGAAACAGACATTTCCCTTGTGAGTGTGGTAGCGGAATAATCTTGGGATTCAAGTGGGTCCACCTATTCTCTGCAGACATCCCTGGGTATGTCGGGTCTACCGTAGATCGCGTTTGGCCCAAATATAACCATGATCAGATTATCACAGCCCCACAATTAATGGCATGCAAAATGGACGGTGAGAGGAAAATGCATATTACCGTCCGTTTCGCATGCATTTATTTAAATGGCTGTCATCACTCCATTGCGGTAACATTGGATCCACGTGCAATCTACGGCCCATCTTATCTAATTGCTTAACATATTAAATTCCATTGATCATGGCTCTTGAAAATGAACTGTTGCCACTGTTATTCTTACCGTCCATTGAAGGCTGCAGATCGACGGATCGGATTGCTTGCCTCCCATAAATTTTATTTTCTACCTTATTTATATTACAATATGTCGCATGAAATGGATGGTCCAGATCATCAACCGTGCAATGAGAGTCAGTTTTGAGCCTTGTTCCGGCCGACCCTCATGAGCCGTGGGCTGGAATCGGACATGCTTTAGCCTATGCCAGCTTGACCCATTTGGGTGGTCCACACGCACGAAAATGGACCGTTAGAAAAATGATATCCACTATCTGCGTTCGGTGCTGCGCATCTCCTGATGAGTGGGACTAATGAATGTCTCCAATTCCATACAGCCGAGGATATGTAGTGTCCATCGTGCTCCAAGTTCCTATAAGTGGGCCCCACATAGTGTCCATCATGTCATGGATGGACAATGGCTCAAAAGTCTCAGTTATGAAACATGCACTATTAATTACCATTGAAAATGAACCAATTGGGTGGCTAGAATCTTCAATGTGGATAAAAGAAATCTCCTCGATGGGATAATCTTGACCTTTTACTTTTAGCCTACAGGGATGGCCGGAATAAGTAGAAATAAGTTCCACATTCAACTGGAAAATGTCATGTATCCCTGGGCTAACCTTTGTTGAATTTCTCTTCTTAACCATTTATACGTATATGCCAGGAATCATATGAGGTTAAAGTCGTAGGTCCTATTGAGGAAAATTTGGTGGCACACCCCCGTTCATGGCGGACACAATGGGAGCGGATCAGGTGTTACCCCCTTACTGTGGGGCCCACCTTGATGATTTCTTGTATATCCATGCCGTCCATCCGTTTCATGGTGAACGCAATTGGATCGTCTGTTCTTATAAATAGATCATGTATTTATATGTTTTATTTCCTCTGGGCTTGTTTGGGAGCTTGTAAATGGAAGTAAATGGTAAATGGATTTGGAGGTAAGTGAATTGGAACTAAATGGCTTTGCATAGTTGTGTTTGGATGGGAATAAATGAAATACATGCATTTGAAATTTTCAATATATTCACATGAATGTATCTAGTATTCCAAATCGACTTTAATATCCTATCTTAGTGTGCATATGTGATATTTAATAAAATGATTGTAATGAGCCCACTGAAATTTATACTACAGCAAAAAAATGAGGATATTTCAAGGCTGGGGTAGGCCGCAAACAAGCAACTTGCAAATGGTTTTTAACTGTCCATTTAGATGACCATCTTTAGATGGTTTTGATCATTCTTTTGGTGTGATTTTAGTGATGTAGCCAATATTTGGGTTGTTGTGGAGCATCATTAATGTGACATGTGTATGGCGGACATATGCATAATGACACTTTTGTTTACACTTGCGACTCTCTAAGGAGCTCAAAAAGGCATTTCACGCCCCATTTCAAATAGGATTTTGTTTACATGCATGTTTACTCCCATTTCATTTCATTTATTCTCATTTATTTCCCTTCAAACACACCTCAAATACCATTTACTTTCAATTCCGCCCATTTACCTCCTATCCAAATGGCCCCTAGTTTTTTTTACTTTGTCAATTGTAATGAGTATCATTCATAAATTAATAAAATTGATATTTTTTTAGCCTTTTGTTTTATTTATTCATCTTTATTCGTTTGAAAAATATGTTGGTTGTAATTATTGGTGAAAGAAAAGTCATGAATATAAAATGTAAAGTAAAAAAGAATCCATAAGAACGGACTAACATTTACCATTCTACAAATTGTTGTGTGTATTTCAAAACAAAACCATTCATACCTATGTTGCTTTTTTATTTTTGTCATTTTATGATTTTCTTTAGTTCCACATCGGATTGAGTGGGATAAAGAAAATTGGTTTATATATCTTTGCTCAATATAGACTTTTGCAATGTATCTTGGACTATGCCAAAGCTCGTATGTGCACACAGGGGGGTGCAGCCGGCGGGAAAACTGGTCCGGAAATCTTTAACCAGGTTTGTGCGCAAATGCACACCCACGTATACTCGCGCAGGGGGGGTGCAATCGAACCTCGATTGGCCTGAGTTGGCTCACTTGCTTAAAGTTTCAGCATCAATCGGCAAACCGTATTTCCTCGCTATCGTCTTTTTCTGTTTTCATCTTCAATTCGGGCTGTTTTCCCTGGGCAAGAGGAAGGGTGTGTTTGGTGGTGGTATTGGTGTTGGGTTTTCTCTGGGCAATAGGAAGGGTGTGTTTGGTGGTGGAATTAGTGTTGGGTTCTTTCATAGCTTGTGCATGCTGTGAAGGAACGTATATGGGGAGTTGTATCCTGAAGGTAGACGCATCGGCATAAGGGTGGAAACTATCTCAAAGATAGCGACAGAATACGCGTCTCGACCTAGAGCTTCTTATTGATTTTATCGACGATCTCTGTCTGCCAGTAAAGCAGTTCGACATACCAGGTGTGAGGTTCCTATTACCAGATTTATTTTTCATCAATTATTTCCCATTTTCATTGAAGTAATTTCAATACAAATTGCCTGATTGTTGTTACAACCAGTAGTTAAGGGGGCGATTAGATTTTCGAATTCAATCTTAATCGGTCTATCTCAGCATGGGGCCACCAATGTTCGATCAAATATTGAGTTGAGTGCAACTTCAGCACACCAGTACTTTCTAATCGCACATGTAAGTCGAATACAAGCCGTCACTCACATACATGTCCTCATGTTTGATTGAATTGTGCAAGCAGGTCCCATTAAATATTAATGCATGTACATTGTGTATAATGTGTCCTGCATGTAATGATCAATGGAAAAGCGTCATGTACAGACATTGTATAAATTTGATTTTACAGTAGATCAACACTAACACATCCATGTTAAGTTTCATCCATACGGGGTAATGAAGTGGATTTGGGACGTGGTAGTATTTGATTGGGTCAAGTGACAGGGACCTGCCCTAGTCGAGGGCAACATAACAACTTTTAAACACGTTTTGCATGCTTCGAGATAGAATTATATGGCCCAATTAAATCTTACCAGGTAAAACCGTGCAATCCGCTTGAATAGCAGTGACTGTTATTGCCAGTAGAGCGAAGATGGGACCCACCAAGTTGACGATTGTCACTGACCGCATGAGTCTGCTCCTTGTCCAACCACTTAAAGTCAGAAGAGCATGGTTCAATGAATTTTTATTGCTGGTGGGCCATGGACAAAGGAAGAGTTAATTTCATGGGGGTGAAAGATCGTGAGGCCAGGTGCATGCATTCAGCTCTTGTACAACTGGCATGCATGTAAAATGATAAAAAAAAAAAAGCCTGAATAGTGGGCTCCACTGTAGATGGTGTGTAACCCAAAATCGGAATCAGTCAAATGATGCTGACCTCTGACGAATTTGGACTACTGATACTTTCTTCTTTGAACCGTCCAATAGATGCCCTATCAATCGGCCGGTTGGATTGAACGCTCAGTTCAATTTTTTAATCACGACTTATATAAGGCTGGGCCCATGTTTTGGACGGTTCAATTTGAGGTACATGCATGCCATGGTGTGTAATTGTTGTATGCATGTGCATGGATCATCATACACTGCCAGAGTATCAAAGTGTTCAGATTGTGCACACCACATCCATAAGATATTTAATTTTTTGAGTTTCCCAAGAAAAATAAGTGGAGAGAAAAAGAGAGAAACAGAGTGGATGGAGAGGGAGATTCCAGATTAAAAAAATGGGAACATGCACCTGTTTTACCGCTAGGCATGCCAAAAGCCTTTTGTAATATAAAAAATAATAATAATTGATACTCGGGCTGAGTGTGAAACTTCATACTCGTCCACTTACTATTAGTCAAATGGCACATTTAGACTCCAATCCAAATCATCCAAGTCATCGTCCAATGCTAGATGGCTCATACCCCAAAATAAAATTCTCCTACCATCTTAACCTCTGGTTAATGGGCATATTGTTGTTGAATTTTGGACCACTGACTGTTTTTCATCTTAGCGGTTCGTTGCATGTCCCCACGGTTATGGTCGTCCATTCAATGAGCTTTTCGGCGGTGATGCATGCACGTAGGGCTCCTAATTTAGACAGTTTAGATTAAGGTTATTTATGCCTGGTTAATGCACGTTCATGGATTGTATGTGCTCCACCATATGTATCAAACAACTACTTTGATCCATGAATATGTGGGTTTAAAGGGAGATGGCCCACCAATTTTGGCAGATTCTTGTGAAATGTCTCCACTATACCAACAGAGTATGTTGTTAGGAAGAAAAAATAAAATAAAAAAAATCAGCCAATGAAATGATTTTATAATACTTAGCACAGAGAGACAAAAACTTTAATGCTCTCGTAACCTGTGATGGTTAATACACTATCATTCATGAATTATACACCTTAACAATTTGGACGGTTTAATTTGGACAATAAATGTCATATGTGCAATTTTTCAGTGATCAATGATGTATTAAATAATTCTTCTTAGTTATAAATATTAAGCTTTTTTTTTTTAAATCCTTTGAAATTAAAAAAAAGGAAGCATGTTTATTCTTTTTTAAGAAAATAAAAATAAAATAAAATAAGATGAGTAATTAGAAGGTCCCATGAAGGGCGCGTCATGCCTTGCTAGACACAATCCACTTCCCTTCTCATCTTCTTTATTCATAGAATTTATGGCTGCACAATCTCCTTTCTCCTTTCATAAATCATGCATCCGCAGTTCGCTCTGTGAGGATTTCAAAAAATAAAAGTAAAAAATCAATGGATAAAGATATTGTTTTATATAGTGTGGCCCACCTAATGAGTAGATTTGGATGATTTTTGCACTAGCTGATCCTAACAGTGGGGCCAACCAATTAGAAGGTTGGACGTCACATTCACTTAATAGTCCCGAAGTTTATCTTCTGGGTTGACCATAACTTTTGGTCCAACAAGTTAGGCTTGGGACCACTCCACAAAATATATATTGATTAGTTTTCCACTATTTCCTTTCTAGTTTTGGTTGTCTTGTTCCAGTATTAAAGAGTGTAATAATTTATTGAGCTCCGTTGCATTTTTCTCCATTACCTAGATTAGATAACACCTTGACTTACATAGTCAGAAAAAAATAAATAATAATAATAATAATAATTTGGTCCACTCGTTAATGGCGCAAATGGCTAGATAAAAATCGATGATCAATGTTCTATGATTATCTTACATGCTTTGCTTATTAGATAGGTAGACCTTCATTTTCAGGGCCAGGCATGCTTATTATGTCCACGCGCAGACCATAGTAAGAGATGTGGAGATCTTAAAACCCTTGTGATATCTTGGTGAGAAATCAGCTGTGATACTATCATAAGGAGTAGGATGAGCTTTTCGAAATTTTGTTGCCAAAGTATCTTATAGACATGCTTCACACGGGAAGCATTTGGCCGAACTTCACTTGGTGGGTGTTCGGATCTTAAGTTACTTAAGAAAAACTACTCATGCCTCAAGTAGCTTATTTTGGTTTCTACTTACTAAGCTAAAGTGATTAAATAACTTTAAGTAAAAAAGTTGCTTATAATTATTCTTAAACTAAGCATACTTATTGTAAGTAAGTTACCTATCTACTACTAAACTTACTTATTTCAAATATCAAATAAGTTACTTATCTACTAATATGACTAGGAAAATAACTTATTTGACGGTGTCCAATTGAGCCGTCAAAGTCACTATGAGTAACATTTCAAAATAAAATCATGCACGCAAAATATCCAAATTGACAAAATACAAGACGTGAAGTATGGAATAAAGTCTCATGAAAACTCACTTACCTTAATTTTAATGTAAAAAATATATAAGATTTTAAATAATTTGCAATATAATTATACAATTAAAAATGAAAAATTATCTATTTCTTTATAATAATTATCTAAATATTTATATTCTAGTGAAAAAATTTAATTAATATTTGGAATCTTTGAAGAAATTTAAGAAATAAAAAATTCTTAAGGATAAAACTTTTATACCTGTCAGTCACAGGAATGGAAAGTATGGTCCAACTAGAAACATGTATCCATTTTCATTATTCAACTATTTAAAACCTAAAATTGTTTGAAGGCTCAAAATTGAGCCCAATGTATTGCCCACCGCACACGGATTAAATAGTCAGTCCCGCACCACCACGGGAGATGTGATTGGTGGGACTGTAAGGAATGGGCGCGAGCATTTTTTAATATTTTCATTTTTCAGCAGAGTACCTACTTGGCCTTAGGAAGTTTTAAATGGTGATCAATCAATGACCACTGTTTTCTGTGGTGTGGTCCAGTTGAGATATTGATCTGATTCATTTTTGGGACTACGTACTTAAAATGAGCGGGAAAAACATATGAAAGGTGTGGATATACAACACGTACATCAATGTGGGCCTATTTTCAGATCAACATCTACTAATATGTTACCCGGGTAGCACCTAATACGCTCCCGGTCCTGGCCTTTCTCATCTCCCAGATCCACGTCAGCATCTAGCGTGAAAATCCTTACAAAGATCTTTCACTTTCTTCTCGGCAGGGCTGTCAGTGGGCTGGGTCTTTTGGGCTTATGCCAGTTACTTATTCTTGGCCTGGCCCAGCTCATTCCCAGGCCCCCTCCTAGCTCAAATGTTGAGGCTCTGTTCGACTTTTTTGCTGCACCAAGTAATCATCCAGACCGTTCATGTAGAAGCTCCGACCATAGATGGGTCATGCAGTGAAAATCCTTATAATCAGAGATCACACCGTCCATATGAGCTAGGAACAAAGGTCTATGAAAGAACAGTTTATAACTATATTCTAATGTTTGGCGAGGATTCAGGCCACTGACATATATTTGCATGTGTATGCGACGGGATGAACGGTCCTGATCATCTGCTGGTGGGTCCTTAAGGGTGAGCTTGCCATCAAGGTCCCACTCTCTCTACACCTCTTTCTAGAAGAAGAAAAAAACAGAAAAAGACCCCAAAATTCAAACTTCAAATCCCCCCATTTCTCTTCCTGTCAAAATCCCGCCTCTTCTCACTCCCCCACACCCCATTTGTTTATATTTCCCATCCTGCCCTTCGCTCTCTCTCCTTTTCCCTTATCCTTCACCCTATGGCGCACGCTAGCGACCTCCCCTGCGATGGGGACGGCTTCTGCATGCTCTGCAAGAAAACCCCATCAGAAGAAGAGAAGCTCATCTGCAGCACGTGCGCCACCCCCTGGCACGTGACCTGCCTCTCAAATCCTCCTTCCGCTCTCTCCTCACTCCCCCAATGGGAGTGCCCGGACTGCTCCCCGCCGCCTCCGTCCGGCGGCGGCGGCGGCGATGCCCGATCTCCGGCTTCCGTGAAGCCACCTGCGTCGTCCGATCTGATAGCAGCGATCCGTGCGATCGAGACCGACGGATCTCTGACGGAGAGGGAGAAGGCGAGGCGGCGGCAGGAGCTAATGTCCGGGAGCGCCGCTCGGCCCGCGGAGGCGGACGGCTCCGATGAATCTAAGGCGTCGAAGGCGAAGAAAAGCAGGAAGAACGACGTTCTTGGTCTTTTGGATGTGAACCTGAACTGCTCCTTCTGTATCCAGCTTCCTGAAAGACCTGTTACCGTGAGTCTTCTTTTATTTATTTATTTTTAAATTTAAATGTTATTTTTTTGGAATTTTGGTTTGGGTTTGGTTTTTTTTTTTTGTTATTTGTTATTTGTTATTTTTTTATTTTTGATTTTTTATGTATTGGGTTTCTTAGATTTTAAATTTTCTTTTTTTTAAAGACATTGAAATGTCAGTCTTTCCAAGACAATGATCTGAACTTACAAAGCCTTTTGGATTTTGTTTCGTTGTTCTGTTTTTTTATTGGATGGGTGGGATGTGAGATCGATCCATGATCCGGGCCGTTGACTAGGTGGGCCCCACTGCATATTTGCGGTGGTAGGAAAATCTCGCCGATTGGATGGTTCTAACCGTCTGATCAATGACCTGCATATGTATGATAGAGAAAGAAATATGGGTTAACTGTCAGTATTGAATAGAAAATGGTCCGTTGATGGGACGGGCGATATTTCATTTGATGCAATTTTCCAATGGTGGCTATGGACCATTAGTCCAGCCAATCAATGTTCTAGATCATAGACTATTACAATTGCAGGAGCAGCCTGTGGGTCATGACGTTGATGGGAACCGTTCATACAGTGGGTCTGACCTGGATGGCCCAGTGTGAAAAGTCCCACCACCCACACCTGACATTTTTCCATGGCTTTCAACCAGCTCAAATCTGCTGGAACTGACCAAAGTGCCCCACCTCAGCCTTCCCATAGTTCAAAAAGACTACAATAATCCACTGGGGGTATTTGGGTCATTTTAAAATCTTACTGTGACTAGCTTGAAATCGCCCGATTCCACTCATTTGGTCTGAGTCAGCCAAAGGGCAATTCATGACTCAGTGAAAAACTCACACTCCTGATTCCTGCTCTCTTCTTTTCCTGTTACAGACGCCTTGCGGGCACAACTTCTGCCTGAAATGCTTCCAGAAGTGGATTGAGAAGGGGAAGCGATCCTGTGCAAAATGCCGCCACCCAATCCCACCCAAGATGGCAAGTCAACCCAGAATCAACTCGACACTCGTCGCTGCAATCCGAGTTGCCAAGACTGCTAAAACAATCACCTCCGGCGCCGATGGTAAATTAAATGTCTACCATTTCATGCGCAACCAGGACCGGCCTGACAAGGCATTTACAACGGAGCGGGCCCAGAAGGCTGGGAAGGCAAATGCGTGCAGTGGCAAGATCTTTGTCACGGTCCCGCCCGACCACTTTGGCCCAATCCTCGCGGAGAATGACCCCGCAAGGAATCAGGGTGTGTTGGTAGGGGAGTCATGGGAGGACCGCATGGAGTGCAGGCAGTGGGGTGCTCACCTTCCGCATGTTGCAGGGATCGCCGGGCAGTCGGAGCATGGGGCACAGTCAGTAGCTCTCTCTGGAGGTTACCAAGATGACGAGGATCATGGGGAGTGGTTTCTCTATACAGGAAGGTTTGTTGTCGATGTTCACTTGCTCTTCTTGCTCTCTAGCCTGTTAGTACCCAGTTGACTCAGTGAGTTGATTGGGCTGACTCGGGGAGTGAGCCTACTGTTTTTTAGTAGTAATGATCTTTAGAGTACTAAGGCTGATGACATTTCAAATGCTGGAAGCTTATTTGGTCATGTGCATATGTGAGGCCATGCTTCAGTGATCCAGACCATTCACCTGACGGGTTGGCATGCTGAATGAGGGAAGCTTCCAAATATCTCTCAGATTGGAAGATATTAACTTCGTTGGCCTTGTAATAGCTGTTTGATAATAAAAAAGTACATCTTGATTGGCATTCAACTGGAAATAGGCTGAAAGATTGAAACTCTAGGATCTTCTAAATTTAAATATTTTGGGGTTTCTTGTCTACTGCGAGGCACATTAGATCAACGGTCTAGATCACTGAGCCATGACCCCATATGTACAGAAACCTGTGCAGGCAATGTTTTTGCTGTCTCAAAATCATATCATTTCTTCCCCTTTGTTTTCTAAAAGTGGGCTGTTGTTATCTTTCTTTGACATGGTTAAAATGTATTGAATTTATCAGTGGTAGTGAGTTGAACAAGTTGTGTATGATGACTCACTGAGTTGCTAAACTTGGAGCAACCCATTTTTTTGTCGTCGTCTTCTTGAGCATGCCTTTGTCATTGCTCTCCTTTCATCTTCTTGAAGAATTCCAGCTACTGCATAACTATTATTGTTGTAATTATTGTAAAATGAAGTGATTTACTGAGTTGAATTTCATAGATTTTAATCAAACATGCCTCATTTGCCGAGTCATTGAGTCTCTGAAATTTTTGTAAAGTTTCTCTTTGGTTGCGTCAGTTGGACCTTATTAAAGTTCACTGCTTAGACTCTGCTCAGGTTAGTGCAGTGCTGATTCGCTGAGTTTCTAAACTGCAGAAAACAACTTTTTCATGCTACGCATGAGCACATACTGTTAAGGCTGTTATTGCTGCCCTTTCTCTATTCTGTAAAAATATGTCTATTGGTTTTCATTGACATGCCTCTTGATGTGTTTTCCTGTTTCTTGATCTGCTGGTTGATCTTGATATTATTCCAATGTGATGGACAGTGGTGGGAGAGACTTAAGTGGGAACAAGCGAACGAACAAGGAGCAGTCGTTTGATCAGCAATTTGATAAGATGAATGAGGCACTGCGGGTCAGCTGTAGGAAGGGTTACCCGGTTCGAGTGGTGAGGTAAGCGGCTCAGATTCTTTCAAATTGGATGGAATGATGCTTAACATATTTTCTGTATCAAAGAAGCACTTACAAAAGAGAACGTAGTCTGTGTACTGTATTTTCTGTATCAAAGAAGCACTTACAAAAGAGAATATAGTCTATGTCTAGGTTAATGAGGTAGAAGTGGCCATGACTAATACCCTGGTTAATCTTATGCAAATTAGTAAGGGAAGCTGATACAATGCCTCAGGGCTCGGGAGCTCACTGTATCTCCACATCATTTGCAGCCATGTGGCATATGCTGGCCTAGATCTGGACTGTTAAATACAGTGGGTCCTAATAATGATGGGCCAAAAGGTAAAGATCGCTGTTTGGATGGAGACTAAGAACTATGCCAGTTAGAAGGAATGAGTCGGTTCAACTTGAAGGCTCTAGAAGTCAAGGGAAGGTCCAAAAGGACGTGGGTGTAGGTAGTAAGAAAAAACTTGAGGACCTATGGTTTATATCAAGGATATGGTCCTTGATAGATTGGAATGATGGAAGAGGATACATGTAGGCTGTAATGGTGGAAGAGGATACATGTAGGCTGTAATGGTGGAAGACGATACATGTAGGCTGACCCCAATTAGTCGGCACAAGGCTTAGATGATGACAACAGAAATAACGGCAATTGGATGGTCCTTTACAAAGATAGGACTGTCCATTGAGGCACTTCTTGCTAAGCCCTTGGTAAGCCCAAATAATGGTGAGGCCCATGGATGGAAGGGCTAGATCTCGGCTATGTATGCTATGTGTATGGTAAACAATGTGGAGACATGATAAGTCCTGTTCCTCCCGAGGTTCATATTATTAAACACCGAAGCGGAGCTTTTGAATCAACAATGCTAGTTTATAGCAGTAAATACCATCATCAGATAAGTGCTTAATTTGGACAAAAGACTAAAAACTATCAATTACGTATCCTTTAAAAAGAACAAGCATAAGAAATCGCAAGTTAGGACCTCCAAACAATGTTTTAACCCAAAAGCAGAAGGAAAGATATAACAATTCATTTTTCCATTGCTAGCTTAAAGTAAGACTCCTGTCCTTTAGTCTCCCGTCCTTTAGTTCATGCTTGAGATTAGCTATGTGCTTCATTGTCACCTTGAAATGTTGATGACATTTATGTTAAATCACCACTTGATCTAAAAGCTTGAGCCTTTAGAGGATGGTGTAACAATGTATATCAAGGGACTTGACACTTCAACACTCCCCCACACGTGCGGGGTGGAACCCTGCACGGGAACATATTGGGCAAGGGTGGAGGAACACTTCTACTTAACACCATAAGGTGGCATATTTGCTACTCCCGGGATTCAAACACGTAACCTTCTGCTTTGATACCATGTTAAATCATCACTTGATCTAAAAGCTTGAGCCGTTAGAGGATGGTGTAACAATGTACATCAAGGGACTTAACACTTCAACAATTTACACCTCCTGATGTTGAAAATATCAGTTCAAAAGAAGGTGCGGCTTTTAAGCTATTTTTTCTTGATATCCTTATCAAATTGTTCATTATGAGTTGCATTGTAGATTCTGCTTCCATTTATTGTTTATAAACAGCTACTGCTTTTGATATAAAAGCTGAAAATAAAATTCTTTCTAGTGATCCATCAATTTTAATGACCAGATCTCACAAGGAGAAGCGTTCATCCTATGCACCAGAAACTGGGGTGCGGTATGATGGAATTTACAGGATTGAGAAATGCTGGCGCAAAGTTGGAATTCAAGTAAGGTTATTCATCTTACTTGTGATGGTTTGTTAATCATTTGTTCTTAGACAGCTGTTTGGCTTATTTGCATTTACATTGCAACCGTGATCCCTTTTTTTCCCCCCCTAATAGTCTATGGTTCTACTTTGTGTTTAATTCCATTTAGGTAATTGAAAGATTGTAGGTGTCTTGTTTTCAATCGATGAGTGCTTACGGTTCATTTCCTCTGTGATCATTTTTGAAGTTCTTTCCCGCTTGGCCCTGATTCAACCATCAGGTTTCCTTTCCTGATAAAATATTTGATAAGCTATTCTGGTCTTTTGCAGGGTTTCAAGGTCTGCAGGTATCTGTTTGTCCGATGTGATAATGAACCTGCACCATGGACTAGGTTTGTGTTTGGCATCATTGGTTTCTTGGTTGTGCTTTTAATAAGGGCTTCCACACTCTAATAGAACTTCTCTCTCTCCTCTCTCCCCCCCTCTCTCCCTCTCTCAAACACACGCCCGCACACACATTTGAACTGCAGCGATGAAAATGGTGATCGTCCAAGACCTTTGCCCAACATTAAAGAACTAAAGAATGCAACTGATATTACAGAAAGGAAGGAAAGCCCTGCATGGGATTACAATGTATGCGTTTCCTCTCTCTCTCTCTCTCCCTCTCTCACCATTGCTTGTTTCTTCTATTATTAACAAGAGAGAATTATCAACTGGATAACTCTATGTCAAGAGTCAGCTAATTAGATAAGTATACTTTAAGGGCACGTTTAGATGCACAATGAAATTCAATTGCAATTATTGGTCCAATAGCGGTAATGACCATCTTCTAATTTTGTTTCTTTGCATTCATATTGGGTGTTTGCGTTGAGACTTGAGAGTCATTGTGACTTTCGCACATGCAGTGGAGAGGCTGGGTGGTGCGATCTGGTTATCAAGTAAATGAGATCCTAACATCCGAAGTGCAAAGAAATTAACAAGAGTACACCCACAAGAGTATTTGAGTAGAGAAGGAGAAATACTTTATTAATATCAAACCTCTTCTTATAATACTTAAAAAAAAAAAACTAACACTAAGAAAATTTGGAATGCATACCTCCTACACCACCTGTCCTTTTATAGACCCTAAATGAATATTTAATGAGAATCCTCCAAACTAAGAGATTGATTTTAAATCAATCGTAGTTGATTTCTCAGTTGATTTCAAATCAACCTAATTTATCTAAGAGAGTAAAAGCCTAAAAATGGTAAAAGCAAATTTAGGAAATAATCCTCAAAATCACATCTTTAAATCAGCCCTGATATCATCGATCACATCTCTCTGTCTCTCACAAATAGTAAATTGTAGCTCTTGATGTTTAGGCTCCAAATATATGAATAAACAATCCAAAATCAGTATATGTATTGGGCCTTGGGCCTGCATCACTGGGCCTACAGGCCATACTAGAAGCTTAATTTGGTTTTAGTTTCTTAATTTTGTAGTTTGATTGTGAATAGAACTCTAATTAGTGGAGTAAGTCGGTTTACTCTAAGAGTTGCATATGTATTTGAGTTTTTTAGTTATACTAGGATTTGATTAATTGTGATAAGGTGAACTTTATGTATAGTTCAGATGTCTAGAGACATGAGTTCAGATTGACAGTAAGTAATTTTTGTTTATTTTAAGTGCCCACCCTCTCTCTCTCTCTCCTCCATGTATCTCCACCTTTTGTGACCTGGAGTGCTTCATGAATCGAAGCATACGTAGCGGTTCTTAGTATATAGTTTTCCAAGTCCACAATCTGGGTTCCAATTTGCACTTTTGTTAGTTCAAGCAGGACTTCAAAGAAAAGAAATTGCAGTTTCAGGGCTACTTTATCTTCTTCTTCTTTTTTTTTCATTTCCTCTTGATTAAACTGAATGTTTGTACAAGCTAATTGTTTGTAATTTGATTCATTCTTTTTCCCCCTTATTATCATTATGTTGAAGAATGTTCAATTTACAAGTGTTCAAATTTCTATTCGGAGCTCTCTAAGTGATTATTTCACAAATCCATAAAGCTTCTGTTAATTTTAATAGTCTTTTAGTTTGGAGTACCAAAATAGTGGATTTCAGCCTTTGCATGCTTGGATGTATTCTCTCCCCCTCAGGAAGAGAACAGGCTGGAGATGGGCAAAGCCGCAGCCACCGAGCCGAAAACCGGTGGCCATAGGAAATCCTGAAGACAGGAAGAGAGCCAGAATAGCTATAAGGCATACCCAGAACCTCTCTGTAAGAGAAAAGCTCCTGAAAGGTTTGTCTTTACTCTCCATTGTACTTGCAAACATAGATTTGGCAGCAGATGTGTTGGGTTGGCAAACATGCTCGGGCCTGAAATATAAGCCTTCAAACACTTGATTAATAAATGGGCATGGCCCACCTGAAATCCACGCCTATGCAAAGCCTTTGCCTTTCATCAGTGGAAATGTTGTGCAGTCTTCCAGCCAATGTTTGAAAATTTAGAAAATGAAATGGCTAGTAAGAGCTGGGCATATGTATTGTACTCTTCTCACATGTGCCAATGCGGCATGAATGGGCAAGATGTGGGTCATTCATCCATCAGGCATGCCATGAATGCACCACGATCTGAAAATCAGGCGGTCCAGATGAAATGTACACTTTGATTAGTTGTATGATAAATTTGTTCTGACAACCATCTGAGTGTTCGGTGGTGCAGAATTCTCCTGCCTACTCTGTCATAAGGTGATGAATCTTCCGCTCACGACTCCCTGTGCTCACAACTTCTGTAAACCGTGTTTGGAGGGCGCATTTGCTGGCCAGAAGTTCGTGCGTGAGAGGATCCATGGCGGAGGCCGGACCCTACGAGCTCAGAAAAATGTCATGATGTGCCCTTCCTGCCCCAATGACATCTCTGACTTCCTTCAAAATCCTCAGGTACGAGCATCAATCAGTTGGTAGAAAGAGGAAAGTTCCATGAAACATCTTCGCTATGCAATCTTTGCTATACACGTGTCACTTGTGCACATTGATCATGACTGTTTATTTCCCATCCCATCATGTCAGTGTGCCAAAGCCCACGAACTAAGATGGTTGGACTGGGTCAGCCATTCGAACACTGGATAGAAACTGGCTAGCTTAAGTCAAATTTGAGCAAAGCATGATCAATGGTTGACATATAACTCGCTTAATTCATAACGATCAGATGGTCAGGATAGGATTGTCCAAACGATGCAAATTTTTGGTGTGGCCCATCTCCTTGGCCGAATGCTACATCAATGTGTTGGTGGCATAAGGTTGGCCGATGTGTGTTGGGAACTGCACTTCATAGATCTACAATGCATACTTCTATGATGAGACCTTGATGAGTGCGGTGGAATTTTTTTTTCAACAGGTTAACAGAGAATTGATGGATGTGATTGAGTCTCTCAAACAGCAGACTGAAGAAGACATTGAGTTGAGCGAGGATGGAATCAACGTCACAGCAGAAAAGGCTCACCCCACTGAGGGAGATACTGAAGTCAGGTCTGAAATGCTGGAAGCAGTCAATGAGGACAGTCAGATTGCTGCAAACGAGAGCAAACAATCACGGATGTTCCAACAGAAGAAAGCTGTTAGGATCAGCAAGGAATCTGATGATGCTGGCTCTGAAAATCCTGAAATGCCCGAATCAAGTGATGAAGATTGTCAGATTCGTAAGGCTGAAAGTGCACAGCTAACAACTGACAATCTGAAGAATAGTGAAACTCCAAAGAAGGCTAAGAACAGTAAGAAATCCAATGAACCAGAGCCTGAGAATCCCAAGAGGGCAGATGGGGATGGTAGGGACTGTCGAACTCGTGGTGGAACTCTGAAGATGGCTAAGAACAGTAAGAAATCCAATGAACCAGAGCCTGAGAATCCTAAAAGGGCAGATGGGGATGGTAGGGACCGCCGAACTCGTGCATCTGAAAAGAAACAGCCAGTGACGTATGAGAGGAAGAAAACTGGAAATGGGAAGAAGGCAGGTAGCAGCAAGAAATCAAATGAAGCTGACCCAGATAATCTTGAAGTGGCTAATGGGGGCAATAAGGACCGCAACATTCCTAAAAGCAAACAGCCAGTGACGTACAATCGGAAGAAAGGCAAAGATGCAAAGAAGGCTACAGAAAGCAAGAAATCCAATGAGCCTGGCTCGGAAAATCATAAAATTGTTGACTGTGTGGCTGCTGAAATCAAGCAGCCAAAGACGTACATGCGGAAGAGGCCCCTGACCAGGAGCTGTTCAGCAAAGATGGATGAGAAGATCAAACAAAGCAAGGAATCCGGAGATGTGAAGAAGCCTACCAAAAGCAGGAAAACCCAGGAGTCTGGTTTGGAAGATCTTGAAATGCTTGATGTGGGCAATAAGGACCGTCCGGCAGCTGAAATCAAGCAGCCAAAAACGTACATGCGGAAGAGGCCCCTGACAAGGGCCTTTTCAGCAAAGATGGATGAAAAGAAGGCCAAGAAGAGCAGGAAATCCACAGAAGCACAGGAAGACAGTGGCGGCAATTCACCGTCAAGCCCACTACTTGTGCGGTCGGATGATGATGACTTTGAGTGATTGTGGTCGCGATTGGGCGGGTCCGATTTGCATTTCACGATATGGATATTGCTTCTTTTTGGGTGTTATCGGCTCTGATGTTCAAATGCGGTGGCAGGTATGATTGTGTGCTGCAGAGGTGTTCCAACGTCTCACATGTTCAAATTTTGAAAAAGAAAACAGCTTTTTTGGGCGGTAAAATGTATAGAGAAAGGCTCTATGGCTCTCAAACCATTATGAGTTACAATGATCCCAGATGCACTGGTACACTTAGACAATCCAATCCATTAATCGGCACTGTTCATTGGTTCAACGCTCATTTAATGGGGGTACCATGCAAACATTTCACTGATCTGACAATCTTAACCATTGGATCAGTAGCATTTAATGTTGATGGTTAGGATCATTTACACGAAATAGGTCCAATCAACCATTTGATCCTAGTATTTGTTGGGCCAATCATGGGTTGCTTAAGGATCGCTTTTGTCAGGATATCCCAGCCATCCCATCCATGGCTTAGAAAAAGAATGGCTACAAAAAATAAAGCCAAATTTAGGATGGATTGGATCATCTGATCAGTGTGATTTTTGCACGGTAGCCCATGATTCTTGAGTTAATGGACGGTTCAGATCGATCAATTCAATTGTCCAAGTAATCCAATGCAACTAGGAGCACTATAATTCATGGTGCCCTGGGAGCACTGCAGCATTTCTCAAATGTTTAATGCTAGTTTTAAGTCTTTTTGTCAAAGGAGTTCCATAGAATATAGTTCATATTTTTGTGGATGGGGTTTGCTAGTTCGCTCTTCTCACCTTGCCATGTGATGGTCAAGTCCGTTCATCTAGAAGCTCCCATTGTATATGCTCAACCTGGTAAGAATCTCACTGACCAGAGATCATCACCATCCATGAGAAGGTGAGGGCTGGTTTTTCTGCAATTTTCTTTTCAAATCATTATTGTATTGATCATGATATTTTGGATGAGTGGGATCTTTTTCCTATGAACCGTCTATGGTGGAGATTTGTCCATTATGTGGTGGGGCTAGAGGGGGAGCAGATTGGGCTAGGGACCCAAGCCGTTCATCAGGGAGACGTTACGAGATATTATATACTCTGGCAGTGTGTGAGGGATGATACACAGGCACTTGATAGTCAAATTAAACAGTCCAGATTATGGCATCCGGTGTAGATGTATGATGAACAAAAAATTAAGCTTATTTGGTTATGACAATCAGATTGGTAGACATTTAAAATGAAAAATATCCAAGTGTCCATTTCAACAAGTTGTCTACGACTATCAGATCAGTGCCTGTGTATCAAGCGTCATGTGCAGCCTGAGTATCATATAACACCCCATTTATACAATGATCGGGCTTTGGGTTGCACTTGGTGCGAGTGCGGCCCGCTCAAGGGCTTAGAGAATTGATCAACACCACAAGCTTGTGGTAACATATCATCTTTTCCACCAACACGCTTCTTGCATGGGACATCCATACGGTGGAAATAGCTGGCCCCATCAAGAAGATTCGCCCTTCTTGAAATAGTTGGCCACACCTTTATGCTGATCTTGACTGTTGTTTGTCCATTAATTTCAACGGTGGGGCCTGTATGATGATCTGATTGGCCTGATGATCTTTTCATGGACAGATGTAGAGAGAGAGAGGTATGTGGTGTGGATAGTCTTGGCTTGGGTTGAAATATTAGGCTAAGGGGTTTGGCCAGGCTTATATTAAAGCTGGTTTAGAGGGCCCACTGAGATGTGGTTTAGACATTCAGCTCATCCATTGTGTGACCCACTTGGGTAACACAGGTGAGTCACACCAAGTGCTTTTAGATGTTTTAAGCATGATTTCATATGATTTCAGTTGCTGTCAACCACTTAAGAGTTCTGAATACGTCTGTCTATTATTGAGTCTGGATCCTCCGTTGGCTTCCAAGCATAAATTACTGATTGGAGCTTCCACATCATCATATAAGTATGTCACATCCTTAATGTGACCTGGTCACACCTATGTGCAACCTGGTCACATGACGTCATATGGACCAAGTGAAAAGGCTCCAAACAGGCGGCCAAGTGAAAAGGCTCCAAACAGGGCCGCCAAACAGGAAATGCCTGTTTGGAGCCTTTTCATTGGTCCACGTCACACTACATGATGTCAATGTGTCGACAATGAGGATGTGCCTAGGTTGCAGATCTATGTGCTGATGTGCACCTATAAAAAGGGGAGCCAACAGAGGATCCAGATTCTTATTGGAATATCCCATAACGGATAATGGATCTACCAAACGTACGGTGTGGATGCCGACATAGTTCACGGTGGGGCCATAGAGCTCGACCTCATGGGAAGAGAGGTAGAGAGTCCATATCTTATCCAGTGGATAATCCTAACCGCGAATCTGAGCTGAAAATTTCATCCATTTCCTCACGGGGACGCCCAGAAAATTTATGGTGTAGATTTATTGGATCCTGTGAGCTTACGTAGCCTTGTACAATGACCAATGCTATAAAAATACATTCATGGGTGGCTGCTCCTCCTGTCCGTCCCCTGTTCTTCCTTAGATGCCGAAGAAGATGACAAGGATGCTGACGTGGATGACATCGGAGCCGTTGAACTCATGAGACTCTGATCATACAGACTGGACCCCACGTACTCTATATCTTCATCCTTACTACACAACAGCTGTGCATATTGATGTAGATCTGGGTACGAATCCTCCAATGCTGGCCTTGAACCAAGGCTGTCGGATGCAGTGGGCCCTCGATCAGTAAACATCCCTGCCGTCCAAGTAGAAGCCAGGATTGTACAGGCCTTGCACTCTTTCGGGGAAGTTCAGCTTGGCCTTTGATCCTTTGAATCTAAGAGCGGCTTCGTCATAGGCAATGGCCGCAGACTCTGCGGTGTCGAAGGTGCCTAGCCATACTCGGGCCGCTTTGTGTGGGTCTCTTATCTCAGCCGCCCATTTTCCCCATGGCCTCTGCCTCACGCCACGGTAGTTCCTTCTCCTTGCTACAGATTGACGGTGGAGATCTAAAGATGAAATGAGACATGTCAGATTTTACGGTGTGGATGTTCCTATCGCTTCAAAGGGCCTGATCATGGCCCGGGGAAATGGTTAGAATTTATAGGTGGGGTGATCTAAATCTGAACCGTCTAACTGGTGGGCCTTACCATGGATGCACCAATTGTTCAGAGAGCCCGCTCTACGTGAGTAATGAGGAACGATCACATACGTTGAAACGTATGTTCAAGCTGAGTGTGGTCCAGCTTTATGTGTGAGTGTCATTCAAGTCGTCCATTATTATGTGGATCCAAACTCCAGCCTGATCAATAACTCAGGTGGGCCACAATGGAGGAGGGAGGTGCCACTGTAGAAACTTCCAGATGGAATGTGGGGTCCACCGTGTTTTCTATATTTCATCCGATCCATTCGTCAGATGTGAGTGAAACTCATCTCAGGTAACCCAACTAGTGAATATATTGTTCTTTTTTGGATTAGCTTTCCCGGGGAACAGCTTAGTGGGTGTTAACCTAACCGTGTGGGGCCCATCTTGATGTAATTTTTATATATCCATGCTGTCCATCTATTTTTTTCATCTCATTTTAAGCTCGTTTACAGATCCTTCGCTCAGGTCATGTCCAATGGCCCCTTGGCCTGACGGGAGCCTAATCACCTAAGCCTTGGCCTGAATCACGCTCAATGCTGAAAATGAGAATGAATACAAGTTGGACTTTGGATTCACTTTTGAAAAGTCAAATGACCTCCAAAGAAAATGATTTCAAAGATATTTAGAAGTTTGTCAAATTATCTTTCTAACGAGCATAAGATCGCCCTAATTCTACCTATAAAGAGGGAGTAATAACTATATTTTTCATGGGATTGCGTGATGTTGGAAACAAAAGCATATACCAGCTAGACTTTGGATTCACTTTTGAAAGTCGAATGGTCTCTAAACAAGATGATTTCAAAGTCATTTGAAATTTTGTCGAATTATCTTTCTAACTAGCATAAGATCGCCCTGATCTGATCTATAATAAGAGAATTATGACCATTTTCGGGAATGCCATCATGGGCTTTGGGCCCACTTTCGAGTCACATGTTACCCAACTTAAAGGATTCTAATACCATTTGAAAGTTCGTTGAATTATCTTTCCAACAAACCTAAAATCACCTCGATATGATCTATAATGAGAGCGTTATAAACATTTTCATTGGGTCGTGTGAAGTTGGAATTTAAAGCAAATGTGAGAGTACACTCGTGTTCAAGTTCATGAACTCGAACACAAGTGTACTCTCATGTTCTCATGTTTTCTTTAATTTAAATTTAATTATTATTTAACAATTTAATTCTAACAACTTTACATTAAATTTAAATTTAACTTTAATTAATTATTTTAAAATTTAAAATTTCATGAGGTTTAGGTTTAAATTTAAATTTTTTATATTAGATTATTTATTTTGAATTTTCAAACATTATATCAGATTAAAGAATTTAAAATTTACAAATAATTAAACACTAATTCTAATTATTTAATGTAGTCAACTTTAAATTCAAATAAGTTTTAGACTAAAATTTTAAAATTTTATGAATTCAGATCGGTTAAAAAACAATTAACAACGGTCTTAACTGCTTCTTCAATGGTGGTCCCTCTCTCTCAAATCTGTAGCAAGCTTGTGCATATGCGTGGCGGTTCCCTCCCTCTCTCAATAGTGGTGGTCCCCTCCCTCTTAAAAAAAAAAAAAAAAAAACTTACAAGCCTAAATTATGGAATGTGGGTATGGCCTCCCATATATATATATATATATGTATGAAATGATTATGTGGGGCTCATTATGCATTTCCATTGAAATCCACTATGGCCCTTGACTCAAAAAAAATAAAAAAAGATTTCAGGGCATAGGCATAAGAACGAGGGATGAAGGAATCAGGTATGGACCACAGCAGATGATAAAAAGGCCACCGTTATTTCTATTAGGGGCCACGGAAGCCTATGTTGGAGATAAAATTAAGGCACTCCGCATACTCAAGAATGCTACAAAAACAGTAGACAGATTAGATCTCTCAAGAAGTGGGCCAATTTGTTGCTTAGTAGGACCTACTATCTCCGTTTCAAAAAGGCTTGGAAAGGCTTCCCGTTGCCGGGAGCGGATTGCCTGTGACCCCGGGCACAGAGATATCTCTGTGCCCGTAGCTGTGTGGGTCCCATAGAGATGTCAGTGACAAATCCACTCCGTCCATCTGTTTTTTAAGACAAAATTAAGACAGGAAATAAAAAATCAGATAGATTAAAAACTCAGGTGGGCCACACCAACAAAACAGTGGGAACACTAACGTCCACAATTGAAACCTTCCTGGAGCTGACCATGATGTTTATATGCCATCCAGACCGTTCAAAGAATTATTAACAATCAGATAAACTGTAATGAAAATATTAGCCTTATGCAAAACCTTTTTCACCGTTAAGTATACAATACCCACTTTTTCCTGTGCTATGGCCCACTTGAGTTTTGGATCTGCATTATTTTTATAATAATATCCTAACGTGGTCTTACAAAACAGATTGACGGAGTGGATTTGTCACTGACACCAGCTTGTCTGTACCCGTTTGGGGGCATTATTTAGGGCGCGGATTTTCTGCGAAAGCCTTGAGCAGGAAGTTCCTGCGCTGGGAACCAAGGTGGGGCCAAAGTGATTTTTTGATAAATTCATCCCATCCATCCGTTTTAGGAGGAGCTCATTTTAGTACATGAAAACGAAAATGAACCGGATCAAAGACTCAAGTGTGCCTCAGTAAAGGAAAAATTGGGTAGGTAAATTACTACCGTTGAAACCTCCCAGGGGTCCACAGTGATGTTTCTATGAAATCCATACCGTTCATAACGTCACTACTACTTAGATGAACTGGAAACACAAATATTATCCTGATTCGTAACTCCTGTGGCTTAACAAGAATTTCAACTGTGGAAATTCAATCCTCACGTTTTCAGCCCACTTGAGTCTTAGATCCGGTTCATTTTTGTTCTCATGTCCTAAAATAAGCTCGCGAGACGGATAGACGAGGTGGATTTATCAAAAAAACATCACTATGGGCCCACCTTGGTTCCCTGCTGGAACATCGAGCGCAAGGCTAGGAAATCCGCACCCCATTATTTACCTAATAATTTTCAATTTCTCGCGAAAAAGGGCGCGCATTTCCTGCCAACGCGTTGCGCAGGAAGTTACGGGAACCAAGGTGGGCCCACAGTGATGCTTTTTCATAAATCCACCCTGTCCATTCATTTTGGGAGCTCATTTTAGGACATGAGAACAAAAATGAACAAGATACAAGACTCAAGTCGGCCGAAAACGTGAGGATTGAACGTCCACAGTTGAAATATTTGTGGAGCCAAAGGAGTTTCGAATCAGGATAATATTTGTGTTTCCAATTCATCCCAGAAGTAGTGACGTTATGAACGGTATGGATGTCATATAAACATCACTGTGGGCTCAGGGTGGTTTCAACGGTAGTAATTTCCCTACCCACCTTTTCCTTTATGTGATGCCCACTTTAGTCTTGGATCCGGTTCATGTTTGTTCTTATGTTCTAAAATGAGCTCCCAAAACGGATGGACGGGGTGGATTTATCAAAAATCATCACTGTGGGCCCCACCTTGGTTCCCAACGCAGGTACTTCCTGCGCAAGGCTTTCGCAGGAAATCCGCGCCCGTCTGTATGGCTAGTGGGGCCTGCATGGATGATCTAAACCATCCAATCTTCTGATTGAAATTCTAGACGGGCCTTAGTCCAACAATCATGCTGAAGGAATGATCCTGACCATTGATTTGTATAGTTGATGTTTGGTAATATTAAAAAAAGGTGAGGAAAGTGGAAAAGACCAAAAAGGATAGACATGAAGATACGTGCGAGACACAACAATACGTGGAAAACGAAAAGGATAGACTCGAAGATACGTGTAAGACAGCATTACGTCATTATCCTATGGGCATCCCATACGTTCAAGCATATGGTAATTATCATACGTTTGACTATGTGGGACCCATCCTTGATGTATGAGTGCCATCTAAACCGTCAATTATCTCCCCTAGCTAGGCCTAGATCCAAAAATCCAACATGTTCCATAAATCAGGTGGGCCATACCGAAGGGAAGAATGGGGCTTATGGAGGGTGACACCCACCATAGAAACTTCCGGATTGAATTTGGGGTTCACCATGTTTCTTGTATGCCATCCACACCGGCTAACATTTTGTTGAAATCCACGTCGTCCATCTGATGGGCCCCATCTTGGATGAACTTCTAGGGAGAGACCACACTTACCAGGGATCCTATCCGTCCGATCTCCAATGTCTAGGTGTAAAAGGGGAAAATAACAACCAATCGTCCATCTAGAAACATCCACTACCGATGGTTGTTATTGTACAATTACCATTTTTACTTACAATGGGACATCTTCAGTGCGCACCATTTTATGGATGGTCCGGATTCATCGAAGCACAACTATAAGACGAATAACCAATTCATCAATGCAAACGATAAAGAGGACAAGTGCAATAGAAGGGGCATCTTCTCAAGCACAAACTCGATATTTGCTAATTGCTAGCCCCAGCGCACACTTCTACACGCAGAGACACGTACCAACATCTCACACTTGTATAAAATCCGAGCGGTCTGTTAAGTGGGACCCACAATAAATATGGCATGGTCAAAGTCTGAGATTGTTCAAAATATAGGTGACGTCACATATGTAAGAAAATACATGAATGCCTGAAAAACTTGCAGGCGTTCTATAGCATCCGCAGGATTGGTTGAACAATCCAAGACTTCTGATCAAGTGATCTATGGGATTGGTCCCCATGATCAACGGCTCGGATAACGTACATAAATGTGATGTTGGCACCTGTGGCTGCGTGTGGAGACTGCTAACGTCTTCAAGTTTGCACCTTAAAAAGACGAAAAGTACTTCCAAAACCCATGCAACAGGCAAAGATGGTAGCATACCTTGCTCTTGATATGGCGGTTCCACGGTGCCCGATTCCGGCACTTGTATCGGGTCTCTGGGCCCGAGTGCCGTTCTCTCGGTATCGCTCGTGCCAATCACGTGAGCGAGGGCTGATACCATAGCTGACGTGTCACGCTCGGCACGTGCCGAGTCAAAAGCAGGGAAAGTAGTATGACTCGGCTCTTTTCCCCTCCCCTCTGATGCATCGGGAGGAAGAGGCCTCTTCCCATGCCTTCGATCCACCTTTTATTGTCTATTCAACAGCTCAGGTTGTCTTATCAGAGGTGGGATTCGCATGCTCCAGGTGGGTCTGGTGGGACTTGACGATTAGACGGTGAGGATGAAGAGATGGAGAAGAACTATGTTGTAAATGGTTGGAGGGAGGGAGGGGGAGAGAGAGAGAGGTTCTCGATCAGACGGTGGGACTTACCGATCAGACGGCGAGGATGAAAAGATGGAGAGGAACTGTGTTATAGCCTTATAGGTGTTGAGAGAGAGAGAGAGAGATGGGCTTTTATTGAGGAACGTTGTAGCGCTTTTACCTTCGAGGAAGTTTCCTGTAGTAATGAATTGGATTTGGTTCATTGCATCTCCCTGCTTTACACGTGGCACCATTGTATGTACCGGACCACCGCCCATAGTATAATCCAACGATCGTACAAACAACCACGGTGGCTGAAGGGTTGCATGTAACCTTAAGATAAGTGCATGTCCGTCCTTACAGTTGAACCGTTGGCCGTTTTGAAATTCCACCATCCGGTACACTACCACATATCGGACGGCTAGGATCGTGGTAAGCCTTCTATGGTAGGGCCTGCCAGATGGACGTTCTAGATTCTCTAATGTAGGCCCCACATGAACCCCTGTTCTCACTATCTATACCACGCACCACAAAACCACACGTTTCAGGTGCACGAGAAATCCGAACCGTGGATTAGTGTCCCCGCAGGGAAGATAACCATATAAAGAAATCAAATCGGTCCACTTATCCCGAGGGCTACGTGGAATGTGAACCGTTGGCCAGGTTTAGTAAACAGTCCATTTAAAGGCAGCCCACTTGATGAGTGGACCAACTTGATTTTTACTTATGATTATCTTTTCTACGATTTTTTTACTGTTATTAGAATATTATAGCCACCATTACCATATCCTTGAATACATTGAGAAACTTACTAGGGCCCATGATCCAGATAGTCCAATCCATTGACTCATTAGGTCCAACGCACATTTTATGAACTATCATGCAAACTTCACACACCCATTAGATGAATTTTAACCGCTTGATCAATGGCCTTAAATATGGACGGCCAAGATTTTTTTTTTTTATATACATAAATAAGTTTAGTCTACAATTTGATCAATCTATTTATCATGGATAATCATACATTTGCGTGACGTTTAAGATTAGGGTTTGATTCTGAAGTACCAATCTGATTAAGTCCAAAAGGATAAGCTTATTTTTCCAAACAAGATGTTCAAAGACTCCCTTATAAATAGGGCTGTAAATGTGTCATGGACCCAATGGGGGTACCCGGACCCAAGCCATTTAGACCCGACTCAGATCCGACCCATTTGTTAAATGGTACGGGTCTGGGTCCAAGAACAGACCCAGTCACTAAACGGGTCTGGGTCTGGTTTCCTTTATATTAGGCTCGACTTGACCCGACCCAAACCTATGTAGTAAGTGGGCGGGTTTGGTATATGTTTCAAGGGACCCGTCCAGCCCAGACCCGTCCAAACTCGATTTTAAGCCTTGTAAAATGCTTGCATACTTGATTTAGATCCGGACCCATTAGACCCAACCCATTTATGAATGGGTCTGGGTGGATCTCCCTCTACCAAACCCGAACCATTTATAAATGGATCTGATGGGTTGACTCAGACCCGACTTAGACCCGCCCATTTAGTAAAAGGGTTTGGGTCTAAAATTTGGACCCAGACCTGTTTAGTAAATGGGCAGGTCTGGTTTTGACTAAACCCGCCCTAAACTCGACCATTTACCGCCCTACTTACAAAGAACACTGCAATATACTTACATTTTCTTGTATACATGCATATCCATTTTGAACGTGTATTAGCCTATTAGGTAGTCAGGCCCTCATCACCCTCGCAATGGTTTAACAATATAGCAAGATTTGATTGGTGGGATCCTACACTGTCAGTAGGTAGGCCGAGTAGATGAAAAACCTTAAAAAAGACTTTGTACATCATTCCAGAAATTAAGTAGATCCAAATCCTAAGTAAACCACATCGCAATAAACAATAGTATTGAATGGTCACCACTAAAAACCTCCCAAGGCCCACCATAATGTTTATTTGACATCCATCCTGTTGATAAGGTCAACCAGACCTGGATATGGAGGGTGTTCCAAAACATTTTAACGATCATTCAACGTTGTTTCCACTGGGATCGCATACTAAAATGAGTTGGAAAAATGTATAGATGGCATGGATATGCAAAACATTCATCAAGGTGGGGCCCACACGCTTAATCATCACTTAATCCATTCCTGTTTAGAAATGAGCGATGTGTTCACCCATAACAAGGCAAGACAAGAAAACAACCTGCACTGCAATGTTAGCCACCCCCACTTAGAAATCGATACTAAAACCTCATTGTTGAAATGAAAATGAGGCTGTATTTACTCAGTATACCACTTGATCTATGGATCGGGGTGTCCTAGACACCTAAGTTAGATATCCCTTCAAAAATATGTAATTGATATATATATATATATATATATATATATATATATATATATATATATATATATATATATAGGACTCTGATGGTAACCAAGTGGGCTATAAGTTTGTAATAGTGGCTCTTATCGAGCAGTAACCAGAGCATGAGCTTAGTTTAGAGCATCAAACCACTCTCACCATGTTAGCCACGTGTGATGGCGATTCTAGTAGTCTGTGACGTGTACAAAATGAATTCTACAACTTCAAAAGCGAGTGTTACAAGATTGCAATTGGCATTTTGCTTACATGATTAGTTGGTTTTGTTTTATGCGTCGGTGGGTTTGTTATGTCCACACTCACCCAGTTTGTTCTAGTGAAGCCTATTTATCACTGATCCAGATCGTTGATCTTTGGGACCAACGACCATGGACAGTCTTAACATTTCAATTAGTGGACTGAAAATAGCAGTTCAGAAGAGAAATACAGCAACGGTCCACATTAAAATAGAGAGAGGCCTACGGTTAGATCCTATATTATAGTAATATCAATGATGATCGATGAATGGTTCATCCGAGGTGGGGCCCAACAGAAAAATTCGCCAAGACACATGCAGGTGCACAGTTCAGTTATTACACCAGCAGTGTACACTATCATTGCTAAAAAATAATACCGTGTGCACATGCACTCCATCCATCATACACCAAAAAACGTACGCAACATCGCGTGCAAGAAAAGACATGCATGCACACGCGATGGATGTTTGTGTAGCCCTTGATTCTAGTTTCTACAAGTGGGGTCCATTTTTTTCCTATCTGAACCGTTGATATTATGGCCATTACGATGGATTGATAAATATTGACCTTTTATTATTATTATTATTTTTAATCTTGGATAGAAATTTAGTAACCCCTAATTAACAGGTGGCCTGTTAATCAGACGGCTAAAAAAGGTTCAGATTCAACCAGGTAAGGTCAAATTTCTGCAGATGAAAAAATCTCTAAGGATGTGAATTTCCTGCACCAATCGTCGGTCGCCTGTGAAAAGAAGAATATGGGGCCCACCATGATGTGTATATGACATCCGTTCGTCCATCATTTTTCACCAGCTTAGTTAAGAATATGTTTGGTTTTTCCCTTCATCTTATTGTGTCTCGCCTTATGAAGAAATTTGGATCGCATATATAAATATCATATTAGTGAGCGCCCGAAAGGTTTTGGTAGTGCACTTCTCATCCTGGCTTAGTTTTTAATTGATATAATTTTAGGGGTTCGGAGCCTTGCCTCATTGTTAGACTCTGGGGAGTTTCAAAGGAGTATGAAAGTCCCTTGATAGACATGGATACACCGTCTCGACAAACCCTTGATATACATGGATACACCATCTTGCTATTTGACTGTCTTACACAAATTTAGCCACTGATAACCCTCCCTATGACACTCTCTCCTTCCTCAAAATGAGTCAAATATTCTAGTATCCATATCTAATATCTAACTTGTACATTAGGTATGGATTCAAATTCACTCGATTGTAAATCTGAATACTTTATTTTACACACCACTCACACCCAACACACACTCACACCACACTAGGATTTGACCACACTGGGTACCTGAACCCATGATCTCATGTTGAAACTCTTGTGAGTCTGCTAATGAGGCATGCCTAAGTCTTGATCAAATTTTAGGATTTATGTTTAGTAATTGTACAACTAATTTAGATTAAAAACTTAACCAAATACTTGATTTTTTTTCTTATGTAAGTGTGTACCATTCCTCTTTCAAAGAAAATCAATCAAGAGAAGTTCCTCCACCTTAAATGGTATCAGGGCCACACTATTACAGTCGTTTTCTCCTGCTAGATTTGGCCGTTCATCACTGATGGCCCTGCCACCGCCCCCAGACCCTGTCCCTTCCTCCACCTTATATAATATTATCAAAAAGAAAAAAAAAAAAAGAAAAAGAAAAAAAAGTTAGATATAAGCCAAATAGGTATAATCTAAAGAAGTTGAATCACCACCGGCTAATATCTAGTTAAAAAATCAAAAGTTAAATATCTAAAGAAATTAGCAAAAATATTTTAAAATGAAAAAAATAATATTTTCACCATATATGAATACATAATAAACTAATAAAAAATATCAATTCGCATAAAATAATTATCTTATATCAAGCTGTAAATCCTCAAGTAATTAAATAATAAAAAAAAAGAACCGACTTTGACAATTGAAATCAATAATTATTAGCAACAATCACCATATCATCTCAATCTTCCGTATAAATGTTAGTCAACATCATAGAATTTAAAAATCATTTATCAACAATTAATATTTTAGTTGAAAATATTTATTAATAGGGTAACTTATAAAAATGCCCTTAATATCTTAATAAGATAAAAATTCTTGTATCCAAATCCAATTTCCTCAGGTGATAGCAATCAGGCAGACAGATATCCATCATACAGTCCTAATTACAAGCAATCATTCACGTGAAAATGCCTCCTCAAAGCTGTAGCAGTCCAAACAAACCACGTGCCTCCTACTCGGTTGCTTTTATCCTACGGCCTCAAATCAAATTATTTCACAGGCTTGCTTGGCCCACAGCACACATGCCATCCTGGCAAGCGTGTGGAACATGTGAACGCTGCATGAGAATATCATGTAGGTGCATTCATCATGATTACCATAGATATATATTGAATATGGACCGTTTGTTTCTTTTGTTTTTTACATTGTACATTCATTTTTATAGTTGTTGGACTCCTGATGAGTGGGCCAGCCTGATTTTTTAAGTGTTGTTATTTTTACTGTGGAGAACACCTAACGTACCGTTCAGATGCATGCCCCACGTACTTGCCATGTTGGCACGTGTGATGCGTGTAGGTTAGCAGATCTTCGGTCTCCTTGACTAATGGAATGGATCCGTTCAACATTTCCCCCCCCCCTTTATTCAAGGTATTTATGTATGTGAGGCCGGTTCCACCCAAAGGTTTATAGAGTAACTTATTCTAGAACGCCATTCCTTGTGGGTCATATGATGTAGGGTTCAAATCCAATGCGTCCATAAGGTGTGATTCTTCATGATCACCCCCCATCCCAAAAATCAGACGGATCCATGTTAGAGGTCGGTCACACCTGAGAGAACAGTTCGGATCGAAAGATCCACCGTTAAAACTTTTCATATTTTGTGGAGTCCACCGTGATTTTGATATATCATCCAATCCATTCAGAAGAAGAAAACCACCATAATAAATAGATTCCCCAAAAACAAGGCCATACAAGAACTCATGGACTACACCACGCTATTTAAGATATTTTACACTTGATTTTACATGGTGTGGCCCACTTAAGTTTTTGATAGCCTTTATTTTGGTATAGTATGAGAAAATGGGGTCCCACATGATGGATTGATTGGATGTCATTCGTACTTCACGTTGGGCTCCAAACCCCGCGGTGTACAATAAGCTTATTCTACAAAGGTTGCAGAAGAACCGACTCCATGATTGCCTTTGACACTGGCCTCAGCAGCGGGTCATAGACTTCCATCATTTAATGCCTAGCAGGTCCCCCGAATCTTTGCCTAATATAAGATTTTTTATTTTTTATTTTTAAGACAAGTGGGTCGGTATTTCTGTAATCCGGACCATTGGTCTGACTTCATCCACCGTAGATGGACTATGGGCCAAAATCTATTCAGTAAGACAATCTCTCTTCTTATTTTATTGCCTATATATATGGCTAAGAGAAATATCTCAAAGTTACACAACTAAAGTCCCAAGATCGGTCCCTATTATTTTTAAATCTGTAAATTTTCTAACACATGATACATCCATCGTGGGAAGAAACAGGCCAACGGTCTGGATTAGATAATAATGGGCCCCACTTCTCATAATTGAAATACATGTATACTATGCTAAGATGTGGGGGCACGTATCATATAAAACTCTTCTTTAGATGAATCATGCATCCAGATGCATCATAACATGAAGTGTCCTGATCTGGGACAATTTTGGCATGTATCCCATCAACGATGTGTCCCATCTTATCAAAACATTAGATCACCGAACCATGGTCCCAGCTTGTGCAAAATGGATGCATCCGGACCCTCTATTCTCTCTCTCTCTCTCTCTCTCTCTCTCTTCTTTAAGGCTATATATTCTAAGCTGACATTGTCAGTAGGAACATGGCCACCCTCAAATTCAAAGTCGTACGTTTGACTGTTTTCAGTGGGCCATCACCTTGCACATGCAAGCCATAGAGACATCTTTGACCGAGGACATGCAAATTGTTGTACCAGCTACCGAACTGGGAAGACTAGCCCGGTTAGGTTAGGTTAGGTTACATCGTCAGGCTGTGATATGGCCTCATTATGGGAGAGCGGATTAGGTGAGACACCGGCTTTGATGTGTGTATTATGTATCCAGGGCGTCTTTTTTCAGATCATTTAATGACACTATCCGAAAAATGAAACAGACCCAATTATCAGGTAGACCATACCATAGGAAGCAGTGGTGATTGGCCATTAATGGGCCACAATAGTTTTGGATCAAGCTGATATTTGTTTTGGCCCTTCATCCAGGCTTATGTGACTTAATTATCAACGGATTTGATGGTAAATAAACATTACGGAAACATTAAGGTGCGTCCTTAGAAGTTTTTAACGGTAGGATAGTCAATCACCACTGTTTCTTATGGCATGGTCCACCTGATAATTGGATCTGATTCATTTTTTGTATAATGCCCTAAAATGATCTGTTTGATGGACAGCGTGGATACATAATACATACATCAACGTGAGGCGGCCTCACGGTAACCCCACGGTGATGGCCGCACTGTCTTGGGTGGGGCTGAAGTCCCACCAAATCCGCTATGTCATCATGGCATCCCATCACTTTATGGAGCGGATTAGGTGAGACCCCAGATCCACCGAGGTGGGTGGGACCCCTGACTGTGGGGCCACTGTGATGTATGTGACTACAATATCCACGCCATACATCCGCATTGAAAGATCATTTTAGGTCATGATCCAAAAACAAAATGAAGCAGTTACGAATCCCAGATGGGCCACAGTATAGGAAACAGTGGTGATTGAACATTAAAAACTTTCTGTGGGCCTTGGATCACGATGATATTTACTTATGTGGTCTCTTCAACGAGGTGTTTGTGACCTTATAAACAGGTTGGATGGAAAATAAGCATTCCGGTGGAATCCATTGAAAAGCCATGAAGTTTTCAATGGTAGAGCTTCAATGAGACTGTTCATGTGGTGTGGTCCAACTAAGATTCGAGTCAGCTTCATTTTTGGCATCATAATGAGCTTATAAAATGACGGTTTGGATTCAAGACACATACATCAAGGTGAGCCCCACAGTCAGGGGTCCCACCCACCTCGGTGGATCCGGGTCTCGCCTAATCAGCTCCCTCATTTTAGAGAGGGGATTGCCTGTGACCCTGGGCACAGAGATATCCCTTTGCCCGGAGCTGTGTAGGGCCCATAGAGATGACTGTGATAAATCTACTCCGTCCATCTGTTTTGAAAGACCACAATAGGATAGGATTCTAAAAATAAGGAAGGCCAAAAACTCATGTGGGCCATACCATGCGAAGAAGTAAGGATTGAACGTCTAGCAGTGACAGAGGTTTTCTACAGGGCGATATTTGGTCCTACGGTTTATCTAAGTGGTAAGTGGTAATAATTCTATGAACGGTTTGGATGGCATATAAACATCATGGTCAGCTCCACGATGGTTTCAATGGCGGACATTGTTGTTCCCACTGTTTTATTGGTATGGCCCACCTGAGTGTTGGATCTACCTTATTTTTAAAATCCTATCCTATTGTGATATTTCAAAATAGATGGATGTAGTGGATTTGTAACGGACATCACTGTGGACCTTATTTAGCCCACGAAACTCTTGTCAAAAAGGAGCCCACCAACTTTCAAAAAAATTATATAGAGGCCGCGGCCTGTCCGAGCTAAGTATAGGTTAGAGCTTTGAGGGGCCCTCTGTGATTTATGTGTTTTATACGTACCATCCATCCATTTTCCCATATCCTTTTAGGATATTAGTCCAAAAATGAGGTAATATCCAAGGCTCAAGTGTTACACACCGAGAAAGAAGCAGTAGTTATAGTGACACTCATTGTTGAAGCCTTCCTAGGGCCCACTATGATGCTTATTTGCCATCCAATCTGTTCGTAAGGTCACATCGACTGGGATGAAGGTAAATTATAAATATTAGCTTGATCCAAAACATCTGTCACTCTTTAAGTTCTAACTGTGGGCATTTTATCTACTGTGTTGTCGACTTAAGCCTTGGATTTGCCTCATTTTTGGATGGGTGCTCTAAAATGACATAGAAAAATGAATGGACAGTACAGATAAAATCCATACATCACGATGGCCCCTTAAAATCTCTGCTTGTGTTGAGCTCCAAACAAGCAGGGTAGTACCAATCCACATCTTTATCGGGATTTTACTGTACTATCCCTGAGGTTTGGCTATTTTAACCAAAAGTCCAATTTCTCGAGGCCAGTTTTCATTTTGGCCTTTTGATGAGAAATTGAAATTTAGATGGTCAAAAATGCCCCTCAGACCGTCTGCACTGCGTACGGATTGGCGGGCAACGGAAGCCATCTCAAGTGAAGGATGTGGGCCCACGAAATCAACAATTGTGGCCACCGGTTGGCCAATCTGAGCCGTTCACAATAAAATGAGCATTTCCAAACCTACGTAAGAGATTTTTACACTTTGTTAGGCTAAGTGTATGGCCCAAAACAGCGTCAACGTTTCTCCTTTCTACTAAATCCTTTGCACCGGCACGATCCACCCGTATTGACCTTTGCCTTAAAACTTTCTCCAATGACTCATAATTTAAACCCTTTTCATATGAATGGATTTGATATGTCTTCCAATATCCAGTTTACCCCACATAGGATCATGTATGTTTTTAAAAAGTAGGGCTGTTAGCATGAAGCACGTTGTATGTGGATCCACTGTATTCTTCGTATCAAGAAAGAGACAGAAGGCTTCGAAGTGGGGTTTGGAGGTCCCACCAAGGCAATGCATATTATCCGTTCATCTACGACATCGGTGGACTGTTCTTCTTCCCTCTTCATGTGACTTCAGCGGTCATCATTTGATGCTCCATGTGGTGATGCACGTCCAAGACAATGGTCGGACTGGATTGTAACAGAGAAGAAAGGTTGGGCCCACAACAATGGTCCGATAAATGAAAATAGGTAAATCATCTCTTAAACTGATTCTCGATATGAATGTTAATGTGGATGATAATGTGCATGGGGAAGTGGAAAAGTGCGATGGGTGAAGGTCCAAATGTGGGTTGGATTTCCTCTTAGTACTCAATATTCCCCTTAGCACTGTGAAATCCCCCTGGCACTGCAGATTCCCCTTGGGCATTGTGGATTTCCTCTGACACTATGGATTTCCCCTGGGCATTGTGAGATCCTACTTAGCAATGTGGATTTCCCCTGGGCATTGTGAGATCCTACTTAGCAATGTGGATTCCTCCTGGCACCGTGGATTTCCACTGAGCACTGTAGATTTCCCCTGGCACTATGGATTACTCCTGGCTTGAAACAAAGAATGAGGCAAATTAAAGCTCAAATAGACCTCACCATATAAGCCTGCTTTTTCGGTGGATTCGGCAAAAACCAATCAGATTGCTTATTGTCAATTAGGTGTCTTCGCCTTATAGCTCGACTTGGGAATGACAAGGATGATCCGTTTCACTTTGAGATTCTTATGCAACAAAATTATAGGAGAGAGAGAGAGAGAGACTTCACATATTTAATGCTTAAAGACCACTTTAGAACATCATTGAAGACCAAGGAAGAAATGAGAAAAAAAGGATAAAAGAATAAAAGAGAGAAGAAGAAAGAAAACCAAAGAAAAGGGTCTGACTGATTGGCCAAAGAGCTGATCGGTCAACTGACCAGTCGGTCACCTAGGATGGCTGCCTTTTGAACTCACTGGACCAATGCAAAGTGGGTCCGACCAATCATGACTAGTCGGCCACTCACAATAAATTCAAATTGTAGATTTCTATTTTTAACTCCAAGTTTCTTAGTATAAGATTGCTACACGTTTTCTCAAACCTTCCTACTCAGTGGTGGATTTATGCTATAAAAGGTCACCTCTACTCTTTCTAAGGCATCTAGCAATGTGGGGAGCAAAGGGATGAAGACAAGAAGCCTCCTAGAACTAATCTTTCTTTCTTTCTAGTTCTAGTTCTAGTTCTAGTTCTAGGTTTTTCTTATGCTTTCTTTTAATTAACTTTCAACTAGAGCTAAGAGGGGAAACTTTTAGTTTATTAATCATGTTTTAATGCTTTAATTTCGAATTTGAATTTAATGATGAACATGGTTTGGTTTAAGTTTGAGTAAAGTTCTAGTTTTTAGTTCTTCTTTAATCTCTTGATGACTCCGAGCTTATGTGATGCTTAGAAGATCAAATTCTAGTTGCTTATCTATTTTGAATTGTTTAGATCTATAAAGTTATTTGATCTACTATAGAATCCGGGCATGGTAGACGCTTTGAATTCCCTGTGATCTAGATGATTGTTGTTAAAGTGGGAACTATCTCAAACCCAATGTTCTTATCTATTATGTTGATCCAAGATAAATATTGTTGCTTATTAATATTGATTTAATTAGAGTTCAAATCATTGGTTCTAGTCAAGTCCAGTGACAGGATTTGATGAGGCTATGGTTGTGATCTCAACTAGATTGGAAAGAGGATTAGCCTATACAATTGAGTGTGCCCAAGGCCTGAACTTTATTGAGGGAACCAAATCAATGAATACCCATCTGTTTTAGATTGTTTGTGTGCTTTGATTGCTACATCTTCCGGCTGGATAGAGATAGAACTTCGATTCCAGTTGTGCTTTGAATCAAATCATTGGATTGAGCATGATTAATCACTACCAGAAAAATGACTTTCCCCGACGGCCGAAAACCGTCAGCGTTTGAGCATGCCCACTAGCAGCAAATAGTTGGCACTCTTTGGATTGACAGTCAATGTTATAAGACAAATGTGCTCAGGAAAATAAATACTAAGCAATCATTTCTCCAAGCACGTTCATCTCCTAACACCAATAGCCAATTCATAAGAGACTGGACGCCTACTATCTGCTATTGTGGCCATTAGCTCAAACGCCGACGGGTCAGTTGTTGGAAACCTGCAAGAGGAAAATGAAAATAAATGAACATGATATAAAAGTGGATTTATAAGGAAACTATCCTAACCATAAAAATTTTCTCATTGAATTTGTAATTTGTAAAGAAACATAAAAATCATTAACCAATGTGAACTAAGGTTAATTGCATCCAAAACCAAGAAACCAATGAAGTTGCTTAAAAACTGACAAAAAAACTAGTATAGAATTAAGTGCCAGCAGCATATGTGCTAGATTCTGCACCATTAGACTTATAGCGCCATCTTCCATCGCTCTGGCGAGTTCGAAGATAAAACATTGACCGAGTTTAGGTGATAACTCGCCCCTTTTCTCAACATTCTAAAGATGTGAAGGTTTACTAGTTCCACATGCAAGTAGAGCTCTGCACATGACCACATGTGCAAAATATGAAACACGTGCAAGATCTGAATTTTTCATAAGGTTGGAAATAATGCTTAGATCTTCTACCCAAATGACAAGAGCCACAACATACCAAAAAAATGATGGGTAAAACCATTTTGTATGCACACCCAGTGTATCAAATCCAAAGTTGTGTACCAGAGTTGAAAGATACAATTCCCAGATACAGAACAGAAACATTGTATAGTTTTTACAGTTAACGTGGAAGTAGGATTCAGATACTAAGTAGGATCCATGACCAGAAAAGAAGACCGAAGAATACAATGTTTGGAAATTTTCAACTAATAACCAGGTTTATGATCAGGAAACAACTAGATGCAAATGTACTTGAGAACATACTAAACAATAATGGCTAAACAGTGCAAAATCTTATCCTCATGCAATAGAAAAGAAAGCTGAATATACCTTGGAGTTGTTTGCTGCTATGTTGCTGCTAGTAGGATTGATGTTTTCCTCCTGAAACAGATTAAAAATGCATGATTTATTGTTACTCTTCCCACAAGCAAAGTCCACCCATTTCATTGGCAGATAAAATAACTCAGTTTGATTAACAATAGTAGTAACAAGTACAGGTATGCTGGACCTACTGCACTTTTAAAGACCGCATGCATCAAGTGGACCTACTTACACTTTTAAAGACCGCATGCGTCAACCTGCCTAATGTGTAGAACCCTACATAAGGACCTCACCATGAAGATGAAGTGGCACAAAGATCAGGTGCTTCACAGGCTTGCGTTTCAGTTGAATGCAGATGATTGGCACGAATTTTTGAAACCGTCCATTCTTTCGTAAATGGGTGTCTGGCCCATTTACACAATCACTCACATGATTAGCATCCCTAATTTGAATAGAAGTGTAGAGCACTGCCACACCAAGGCAAAAGTTCAGTGCAAGGAGATCCCAATAAGAAAATATTAGTTGTCTTTTGGGTATTCCAACTTTGGCAGCAATGGATGAGTTCCTCACTAACTGCAAACTGAGGTACATCCAACTCTGCCCTTTGTTTCAAAGCTTGTCCACACGATTTCCAATTTCCTTTTTGTTTCTTTTATGGAGGATGAATATTATTGATCTAAAGAATTTACGTGAAAAGAGAAACAATCTGATGTAGTAATGGCTAAACCCAGTTAGCATGACAACTACTAGGGTGTACAATTCAATTGAGACATCTACACCACCATTAGTTCATAAAAGTTCTGGAAGTATGGAGAGTTGGTTCACATGAGACAGCAGACACCACCATTAGTTCATAAAAGTTCTGGAAGTATGGACTGTGAGTTACACAAAACAAGCTAAGACAAGAAATTGTACCTGTGTATGTTGGCACTCTCTCATGCAGACACACAAAAGCAAGCTCAGATGAAAGCTTACACTTGAGTTATTATCATTGTTAGATATTGACTGAGAATAACTCTAAGTGCAAGCTTTCATCTGAGCACCTGGCAGTCGAATCCTGGTCTTTTCCTGGACAATCTTGCCATTGGAAGAAATTACAAGCTCCCTGGCCCTGGAAGAGAGAGAGAGAGAGAGACGGAGAGAGAGAGAGAGAGAGAGAGAGAGAGAGAGAGAGAGAGAGAGAGTTAACTAATGAGAAAGAGATACTTCTAAAAGAAAACAATTAGATGTTTCTAGTGATTTAGCATCGTGCCATAAAAGAAAACATCTTGTTGGCGGTGCTCCTCCCTGCAAAATGATGTAGTGACATGGGCACCAAATTGTAATGAAACTGTCCGCAATCAATATCCATTTTTTATTTTCATGCACAAACAAGTGCTAATGTAGCTGCTTGGGTAGACCTGCTAACATACAAGTACACCATCCCAAATTCTAATAATTAACCATTAAAGAATCAACAAGGAAACAAGCATACTTAAAAAGTTTTTTCATGAGTAACAAGCATACTTAAAAATTATAAGTTTTTTCATGAGGAACAAGCATACTTAAAAATCACAAATGAAATTAAAAGACTAGTGCCACTGAATTACACATCCAGATGGAATCCCACTGAGACAATGTTTTAAGTCTTTGATACTACCATATGATCTGGATCATTTCATATGTTAGGCCCTGCAGTGGATGGCCCATGCACCAAAAAATAACAATTGTCAATTCAGCAAAGATCAAAGATCGAATCCGAATCATTTTCAAATTCCTTTTACAAGTTCTTCACTTATCCATTAAAATACAGATTTTACAAGTTGTGAGCCTTTAAATTCAGGCAGAAAGATGGCCCATCTAAAAACCAAAGAAGCAATCAGACACTTTTTTAGCGAACTAAAAAGAAAGAGACATACAAAATATCTATATTAAAGGAAGGACTGGAGCACTCTTTCTAGGTTAGAGCTCCCATGTGCACAAATATGCTACCTTGCTCACGAGCTTCTTGCACCAGATTAGAGCTCCCAGGTGCACAAAGGTGTTACATTGTTTAGACACTTGAGTCACCATAGCTGAAGCTGGAACCCGAGTATAGAGTCACCAAACCTCATTTACATGCAAAATGCTTATAAACATACAAGTGCAATACTGCACAACAGGTTAGTGAAATATATTCACAGTGGTTGGGGATTATACCACAACAGTATGTGAAGACAAATGTTGTACTTCATGAGTGAACTGCACCCACAGCGAATAACAATAGCCAAATAAAGATTCTCCCTTCTTTTCAGTTTCTCACCAAAACAAATAAACTTATCTACGATAAAGCCAACAACCCAAATCATTGAATTCTAACAACAGAAATAAAACTATTTTTTTCTTTATATTCAAATTCCAGCTTCCTTCAATTTTTTCTTTTCTGGGTTCCAGATTCAAATGGCATGTTTTTCAAACCCACAAAAAGAAAACCCTCATATGGTATAATACCAATCAAAACAGGAATTTCAGAAAACACTTGGATGAAATAGAAAAGGGTCTCTTCCCTGATCAAATTCCAGCTTCCTTAAAAAATAAAAAATCCATCTCTAGAAATTCCAAATTGCAGTTCTCACCAAACTAAACAAACACATGCAGAAACTCAGAAAGCAATACCCAAATCATCGAAATAGCCATAAACAAACAGGAAACTTCAAAAAAGGATTGAAACATACAACAAACAAGGCTTTTTCACGAACAACCAATTACCGTGAAGCATCAATATAGAGCAAAAGGTTAGTCAATAACACATGCACCAGATGAAAGTGATGGTACTGGAAAGGCTCTTGGACTATAACTTGGCAAAACTGACCCTTGGGCTTCTCTCACTCAACTGAGTAGAGAATTAGTCAATCATTTTCTCTTTCCGGTTCCATTGAGACTCGAGATGGTTCGCAAATCAAATAAATGTAATTCTTTAGTCACAATAAATCTTAACGGCACCCACAATAAAAGTAGTTTAAATATATCTATTCACATTCCATTATGCAATTTCCAAGTTATTTCTAAGTGCTTGCTTATCATTCATCTCACTTATTCAGAGTATCAAATTTTTCCCAAATTGAATTGACGACCAGCAAATGGACGACATCGATGGGCCACACCCCACAACTCACAACAACCACATGGTCTAAGCCATCGAATTGATGACCAGCAAATGGACGGCTAATACAAAAGCCGCAAGCTGATTCAACAGGAACATGTTTGATTGAAACATTGAAACCATATGATCGTTCCTTCTTTCTTTTTTTCTTATGATGACCTACCAAGGCTGCAAGGCCCACCACATGGAAAGTCTGGATCGAGGATCAGACGGATGTACTCCCGTGCCGGTATATATGTTAGAGATGAGCCAAATATGCAATATTTCTTAATCTGCTCAGTACATTTCATGATCCATGGAAGCACATGGACGATGGCCCACTTGATCATGAACAAGCAGAAGAAAGCTTGTTCATCTGATGGGCCCCAACCATGGAATGGGACATGCCCCAATAAGTCTCCCAGATAGTTAAATCCCGAGCATCGAATTGGCCTTAAAGTACTGATCACTGCCACACTTTTTCTTAACTATGTAGTTGCTTGCAGGCAATTGATCACAGGCCACCAGATTGAAGGGGTAGCATTTCCAAGGGGTTGTTTCTTTTTTAAGATGTGCCAGGAAATGCAGGGCCATCACATCAATGGTCCCAATTACCTAAGTAAGAGCCCAAACTTGTGATTGAGAGCACTACAAACATGGGGGAATATTCCATTTGTACAAGCGGGGTCCATTGTTCAATAATCTGAACCGTTGATACTGTGGGCAGCAACTATGAACGGTCCATGCCCCCAAATTCTCCCGGATAGAAAAATCCTAAGCCTTTCAATAGGCCCCAACAAGACAACAGTTAATGAAGAAAATACAGTACCAATCCAAAGGACAAATATTCCGTGGCAATTAGAAGATCATAAAAAGTCTCAGCATCAAAGAAAAGAAAAATAGATAACTTTATTTATTTGAGAAGTATAACAAATGAAATTGCAATATTATGGGTGCAGCAAGAAGATATAGTAGAGAAGGCAAGAGCGGAATTGAAATCCCTAATTAGGGATTCGAATTTGAAAAATCCCAAGTAGGGATTTCAACATTCAAATATGCAAAACCCTAGTTAGGGATTCAAAAATGAAAATCTCCAAATACATTCACCATTGCAAAACCCTGATTAGAGTTTATACACTTAACTTCGGAGAGAGAGAGAGAGAGAGAGTATAATACCCCAAGTTTTCGAAAATAATTAAAGTAACAAATCAGTTAATTAATTAATAAATTATGTGGATTATTATAAATTAATAAATTGTAGTGAATTCATGTAGGATCCTTTATCAAATTTGCTTAACACAAACCCTAGATCAGTGTAGAGGTGGTAGGTTTATCAAAACTCACCATAAACACGAAAAATACCATTGATTTAACTTAATCTATATAGATGATTTTAAGTGTACCAGTTTCTGACGATCCGTTTCATGTAAAACTTCATATAATAGTTTAGAGACCTAATCTGACCATACACGTCAAATTTCAGCCCTCCGATCATCCTACAAGTACCCTAATCAGAAATCGGGCCATAAGTGGGCCATCTAAACTCGGAACTGCACCAATTTTTGTGTCATACCCTAGAATCATGTGGCCTACATGATGGTCGGAGCAGATTTTTCACATACATCACTGTGGAACCCACGTGCACCGCGTGCACGTTATAGACGCGGTCAACACGCGTTGACCGCGTGCGCAGTGGGAGACTGCGTCTTCTTGCGCTCGACGCTGCGGCAGCAGCATCCGCTGTTGCTGGTCGGTCCACACCGCCCATCACGGTGGACCCCATAAGTAGATCCATCCCGCCTATTGTGTAGCCCTCTCTTGGGTCTACTAAGGGGAGGATTTATCCTTGTAAGCAGTGACTTGTGTGGACCGCAAAATCTGTTGAAACCTAGAACTAAACGAAATAGAACGCGCAAGATCGGGGCCGATCCTACGCATGGGTCCCTGAAACTTGAAAGGACTGTTTGCGTGGGCCACACATACGATTTTAACGGTTTACATAGTACCAAACGTTGATGTAGTGGGAGATCCGAAATCTTGATCTTTCCTTCTCCCACTCAAACTCGGCTACGCTCGTCCGGAGTTTCCGTCTGCATTACGCCACCTCCAGCGTACCAGTGGGATATAATAGCTTGTAGTTGTCCCTCCCCTTCCCCAGAAAAACGTAAAAAGAGTGAGAGAGAGAGAGAGAGACGTTAGAGAGAGAGAGAGCGAGAGAGAGAGAGAGAGAGAGAGAGAGAGAGTAACGTAGGGAGGTTTACGGTTGCTGGTGGCTCCTTCCATTGCTGGAACAACTTTCCAGCAGCAGCAGGAAGAAGAAGAAGAAGAAGAAGAAGAGAAAGAAGAAGGAAAGAAAGAAAGAAAGAGAGTGAGTTTCATTCTCATATTTTTTTTTTCTACATGATAATTCTGAGTATTCTGTTATTTTAGAAATTTATGTTTGGAATCTATTTTGCTTTAATGGGAAGCTTAGACGTTGTATTTTAGTTTGTAGTTGTTTTCTTTCTAGTAATTACGATTTGCATAAATTTTAAATATTTATATGTAAATTTTCAGTTAATTTGTGTTGTACATGTATTAATTGAGTGTGGATTTCCTTTAAAGGAATTTGAAATAATAATTTGATTCATGCATAGCACGATTGTGAACTCCAGTTATTACCGTAGGGTGAGCACCCTGGTGTGTGCAATAGGCCCATTGATGATTGTTTGGGTGAGCACCCAAGTGTGTGCAACAGTCCCTGGTTGAGCACCCTGTGTGTGCAATATACCCTTCTGATAGTCCATCGATTGTGGACGGGTTGGTTGAGCTCCCTAGTGTGTGCAAGATACCATACTAGCGTACCCGGTGGATATCAGATGATTTTGGCAGGTTGGGTGAGTTCCCTGGTGTGTACAAGAGACCAACTCTGCAGTTGTGAAACAGTATAGGCCCGACTATAAACTGGCCCTGGATGTTCTACTGATAACCGTACTGAGATTGTTGAAGCATACTTGCATTCCATGCATCACGTGCATGTTTAAGAGGCTTTTGGTTTGATGAAAGTACTATTGGAATTGTAGAGAATTTGTACTTTAATGGTTAAGTGATTTTCTATGTCGAATTACATGTGTTAAACTATATGAGAATGCTCACCGGCTTTTATAGCTGACGCAGTATTATGCGATTAACCGTAGTGACAGGTGATGATTTAGAAGACTTCGAAGAAGCGGTTCCAGATGAGGGAATACTCTAGAAGATATTTTCTTTGAATTAGTTATTTTAATTTTGGTTTGAAAGCATTGATGTAATAAGGCCCATTAGATGGCCATTAGTTTAGATAGTTTGGAACAATTTCATAGACTCGTTGATTATAATTAAATTTTCAAAGTTGGTTTATTTTTATTCCATATATTTGGTACCTTGTGAATGGAAAGGATGAAAGTTTCAGTTGTGATTGTGAAGGATTCATTCATAACACCCCTGATTCGAGATTTGAGTTATATACTCGAGTGTCGAATTTTGGGGGCGTTACAGAGAGAGAGAGAGAGAGAGAGAGAGAGAGAGAGAGAGAGACTGCGTGTCGCGACACCGGTGAGGGGCCGCGAGAGTGAGAGAGAGAGGGTGTGAGGGAGGGGGCGGGGAGACAATGCGAGAGAGAGGGAGGGAGACCATGAGAGAGGGAGGGAGAGAGTCGTGCGTTTGAGGGGTTTGGAAATTTCCCACAAACCAAATTAGATATTATTTTAAAGTCCGTGTGCGTTTGACACCATTTGATGTGTTGACGCTGAAACGTGCTCTGTGGGCCCTACCATGATCTATGTGCTCTATCCATGCCGTCCATTCATTTTTAAATATTATTATATGAATTTTTATAAAAAATTAGCCACATCTAAATCTCATGTGGACCACACCACAGGAAAACAATAGTATTGAATGTCCACCAATACGTACATACGGACGATCAGCCGATGGTCTCGTGGGGCCCACCGTGATGAATCCGGTTTATCCATTCCGTCCATCCATTTTGAAAGATCATTTTAGGGAAATATCCAAAATAATGAGGCAGATCGAAGGCAAAAGTGGACCATACCACAATCAACGATAAGCTCACAAGTTGATTTTCCAACGGTCATTGGGAAACCCACGGTTTTGGGCCGTCGGTTTTTGCGACGGCTTCAAGCCGTCAGGGAAAAAAGGCGGGACCGTTGGCAAAAGTCATTTTTCTGGTAGGGAATACTAGAAGTGGATCCTTGATGCTCTAGTCTCTTTAGATTCTCTTATTTAGTTTAATGTCTCTACTTAGTTCTTAAAAACTATTTTCCTAAATTTTCTAAATTTAGTTATTATAATAGTTTGAATTCATTTACCTGTTTCCCTGTGGATCGACCTCGATCTCACCGAGTTATTACTACATCGCAGGCTTGCACTTGAGGCGAGCAAACAGCTATGGCGGAGGAACTAAGCGCTTTAGCTGAAAATCATAGATGGGATCTTATTCCGCTCCCCACCGAGAGTCCTATTATCGGTAGCAACTGGGTGTATTCCATCAAGTTAAAGTCTAATGGCTCCTTGGATCGTTCCAAAGCAAGGCTCGTGGCCCAAGGCTACAAACAGGAGTTTGGAATTGACTACAAGGAAACCTTTGCTCCCGTGGCCAAGATGAAGACGGTTCGCACCCTTCTTGCGATCGCCTTCTCTCGTGTTTGGCCCATATCTCAAATGATTGTGAAGAATGCCTTTCTTCATAGCAATCTTCTCGAGACTGTTTACATGAAATTGCCTCCCAATTTTGATACGAATTCTGGTGATATGGTTTACCACCTTAAGAAGGCTTTATATAGTCTTAAGCAGGCGCCACGTGTTTGGTTCCAATGCTTTCGTGATGTGGTTGTTGGTGCTGGATTCTCTCAGAGTCGCCATGACCCATCCCTATTCACTCGCACTACCTCACGTGGCATTGTCATCGTTTTGGTATATGTGGATGATCTCCTATTGACTGATAATGATTCCTCTGGCATTACAGAGTTGCAGAGGGTTCTACAATCCTCCTTTCGGATGAAGGATTTGGGTCCTCTTACCTACTTCCTCGGCCTTGAGGTCTCTCGGTCTAACCGGGGGCTCCTTGTTGGCCAACGCAAGTATACCACGGACCTCATTTCCTTAGCTCAGTTGACTAATCAGAAAGTTGTTCAGACCCCCATGGAGCTGAATGTTCAGTATAGTCACGATGATGGAGACTTATTCAAACAGCCTACTTTTTACCGTCGTTTGGTAGGGGGTCTTGTATATTTGACGATGACTCGTCCCGACATTGCCTATGATGTCCAAGTTGTCAGTGAGTTTATTTCTACTCCTCAGACCCTCCATATGATTGTTGTCCATCGGATTATCCGATATCTACGTGGAACAATGGACAGATCTATGTTCTTTCCTTCTAGCTCACCTCTGGATCTTCGGGCTTATTTTGATGCAGATTGGGCGGGTTGTGCTATCACCCACCGTTCCACTACTGGTTATTGCGTCTTTCTTGGCTCCTCCCTTATTTATTGGAAGTGTAAGAAGTAAGCTACCGTCTCCAAGTCCAGCGCCGAGGCCGAATATCGCGCAATGTCTGCTGCTTGTAGTGAGATTGTATGGCTTCATAGGCTCCTCGATGATATTGGGCTCCACCTTCACTCGCCCACTCCTCTCCATGTGGATAACCTAAGTGTGGTCCAGATTACTTCCAACCTAGTCTTTCATGAGAGGACGAAACACATCGAGGTTGATTGTCACTTCATTCGCGAGAAAATACTAATCCGGCATTATCTCTCTTCCCCATGTGGCGTCCCAGGATCAGATAGCTGATATTCTTATGAAGACGCTACCTATTACTCGTCATTCCTTTCTTATTAGCAAACTGCTGCCTGTCGACGACCCGCATCAGTTTGAGGGGGGATTAAAGTACGACTGGATGGCCGTAGTTGGGGGCCTCAGCTCCGCTCGTATGTAGTGTATTTTATCGTACATGTTCAGGCTTTTTTCCTTTTCTGCCCCCAGACTCATGTTAAGTCTCTCTCTTATATAGGGGTATTTCTGTAACTTTTCAGATATTTTTATATATGCTCTCTTCCTTGCTAGGCGAAGGGAAATTCATTCTCAATAGGCTGTCAGCCTCAAGCTGTGGGAAGCGGATTGCGTCTACCCCACCCGAGGAACGGGCAGATATGTGCAAGGACCCACCGTGATGTTTTTTTTTTTTATCCATGCCGTTCCTTTTCTCATATCATTTTAAGGTATCGTTTTTGGGCTCATACCTTAAAATGATATGAAAAAAGGGACAGAGAGCATGGATAAATAAATACATAATGGTGGCCCCCACAAACTTCGCTACAAGAAAAAAAGGCAGCTACCCTCAAGGCAAAACGTCGCTAAAAAGGTTAAAAACTGAGGCTAAAGGCTTTAACCTCAGTTTTGCCTCAATTACCCAAACTGAGATTGCAACCCCCACGGTTAAAGGTTAACTTTTAACAACCAAGGCTAAAAAAACCTTTTATAGGCTCAATCACCTTGAATTGAGGCTAAATCAAGTTTTTAGCCTCCGCTGTTTCCAACCGAGATTAAAATCAAATTTTAGCCTCAGTTGCCTCCAATCAAGGCTAAATATATTTTTAACTTTGGTTCTCAACAACCGAGGCTAAAGCCTTTAGCTACAGGAATTATAGCTTCGGTTTGGATAACTAAGGCAAAACCAAAGCTAAAGATGAATTTAGTCTCTGTGGGCATCAATCGAGGCTAGATCCAGTATTTAACTTGGACCTCAACAACCGAGGCTAAATCTAATTTTTCGCCTCGGTTGATGCTAACAGAGGATAAATTCATTTTTAGCCTCAGTTTTTGTCAACTGGGTTAACAATATATTTTAGCCTCAGCTACAAACCAGGGCTAAAAATGTTTAATTTTTTAAATATTTGTTTAAATAAACCTATGCATGTTTCACCTATTTAAACTATATAATCATTCATTCATTTATTCAATCCAATCAATCATTTTAATCCATCTAATCACTAATTCAATCCAATCATTCATCAAGACATAAAACAATCATAAAAGCACAATACCAACAAGACAGTCAATCGTCCATTTAAAGTTTTCAAGACAAACTACCGATGCACCTTACTAAATCAAACTGTTACACATCATTCAACCCATTAGATGGATACAGACTATATAAGACCAAGCTCATTCTCTTCATTAGGGTGGAGAATGTTAACATGACCAGAGAAAACAAGTTGCAACAACCAAATGGTTGTTGAAAAATAAGATTAAACCCAGCCACAATAAAGCATCCTGGCTCTTTACTCATGCACATAGATCATCCACATCCATTAAAAACAAATGGTTAAAAGAGCATCCAAACCATCTAGCAAATTAGTGTCAAATAGATCTCTCTACTTGGCATTGCATACCGGATGTGCAACTTTAACGGGCTTTGCCACAACTCACTCTTTGCTTCGTACTTTTCTTTTATGCTCACAAAATATCGAGGTTCATTTGCTACAAAAAAATAAAAATAAATAAATAATAAAAGGAAATGAAAGAAGTGAACAAAACAAACAAAGATAAGAGGGGTAATACTTTATAAATAAAACTAAACAATTTAAGGATCTATATAAAGAATAAACCAACTGCAGCATGCATACTAGCTGAAACAGCTATAATAGCTCCCATAAAAGCTCAACCTACTTTAGCTATTCCAGGGTCAGACTAATTACCTCAAGAGGATCTTCAACTGAACAAACAATGTGAATGCATTTCTATTAAGATCCAAATTCTCAAGTTTAGATGTCAGATAAACCAAATCCTATTACAATTCTGCTGAATTAAGAGCTGGACTCCGCATGCTAAACAGAACATGCCAAGTGGAGAAATCTATAAAAACCACAACGAAGAAGCTACCAGAAATTTGTTGCAAGAAAACAAGGACAAAACCCAACAAAAGTAGAAAAGGATAGAACTCAAATATTACAGATATCCAACATCCTCATTGTCCATTTCCACATATACAAAGATGAGCTGCATCAGAACCAGAAACCGTCGCAGGGCACGTGCTGATAGGTTCACACACAGATCCATAGCTCAAGTGGCAGACTGAGTGAAGATAACCTCGTTTCAACACTGAGGTCTTGGTATCGATTCCCAAGTGGGGTGTGGGAAAATAATAAAAAAAGTTGCTGATAGGTTCAGTTTTGCAAAGTAGGATGGCATTGACACTCGGAGATATCCCATTTTGAGTAGCAAAGCAGGATGGCATTGACACCAGCTCCATTTTGAGCTCGAGGTTTCAGCTACAGAAGTTTTGGATGTTGATTGCCTAATAAACGTGTTGCATAACGATGGAACTTGGCTATGTGACAAAGGAATGTCTACATGTTGAAATGTCATAGATAGCCAGGCAGGCCAAGCAAGCTTGGCACCTCTTGATGCAGAAGCGTTCATATTAGACTAGCATGTAGTTACCGCATGCACTAGTCCCGCTCTTGCAAGATTCTTTCATGCCATGTGGCTCATCCATGTGTCAGCACGCTTGTCATTTTGGTCGTATTTTGATCCATTTCTGAAAATTTTGAGCTTCACCCAGTTCCTAGCCAGTAATAAAGTAGAACAATTTGCTTGAGTAAAGACGTGTGGTGGGTACATTTTTATACTGAATGTGAAGCATTGCAGGCATCAAAAGTGTAGAATGTGCATGATCAGGCAGCTTGAAAAGTGATTCATTGTAAAAATGACCGGTTAGAGGAAACATAATGAATATGTTTAAGAGTCTCTAGTAAAGAAGAATCCTTAAGGCCTTAGTTATGGAGGCAAAAATGTAGATAAGTAGTTACTCCTTGAACAATATATATTTGCAGGTTGAGCATGTCAAGTCCTAGATCAAGAAATTTTATATCAATTTCAAGTATGTTTCAGTTTTTCCCACAGATAGGATCAAACCCCCTCTTCAATCTAATCCTCATGCAAAATAACCTCAGCGTTTCTCTTCAGAAATTTCACACTTTCTTAAACAGGATGGAAACAACAGAATAGACTAAATTTCGACAATTCACAATACAAATGAGAGAGAGAGAGAGAGAGAGAGAGAGAGAGAGAGAGAGAGAGAGAGAGAGAGAGAGAACAACAGAATAGACTAAATTTCGACAATTCACAGTACAAATGAGAGAGACTTAATACAAGGGTGCGTTTGGTTGCACCAAATATCACACAACCATGAAATTTCTTACGGTTAATCAATCTAATTTAGTGCAAAATGTCATGATATTTGATGAAATTTGGTGGAACGAAACAAACCCTGAAGCAAGACAATAGCACCATGAAGTACATTGGCAGAATTTTGCAAAGAAGAAAAGAAGCAAAAAGTGGAATAATGACTCCAACAGCGTTGAAAATAGATGCAAAAGTCCAATTCCGTACTTTTGGAGGGATACCAGATAAGTGAAAAATCCAATGCACGCCACGTCATATGCAACATGCATAAATGGTGCAACCAATGAGTTGATCAAACAGATTTTTTGGTAAGGCATGTTGATGGTGATGGGTAAGGCATTTCTCCTTCAAATCATTAGGTCCACCGACACGTGGTTAGTTCAGCTATCTGTCTTTCTGCTCCAATCTTTTGCAACATCATGTGCTGCCATGTGCCAATGCTTACGCAACGAGCAGTGCTCACTCATGAGTGCCGCAGATCATGGGCCCGAAATTTGTTTAGACATGCAACTATCATAGCGTGTACTCCCTAGTGGGAGGACCAGCCAGATCTTTGGGGTAGGGCAACTAGGTGATGGGTCCACCTGTTGTAGGGCTAGTATAATACCCACAGATGCTAGGCTCACACGCATTGACACATCTTAACATACATATATGCAAACATGTGCAGGGTCAGTTCACCTTCGTATTTTACTCTCTTTAGAATTATCTATACTAACTAATTATAAGAGTATTTCCAATAAGACATTATCGAGATGCCTTTCACAGACTCATTCAACTAATTGCAGAAGCCCAAAACTCCAGAGGACAATTGATCAGATTTTCTTCTTTTACAAAAACAAGGATTTCTTTAGGTTTACAAGCAACCAAGCAATCAAACTGCAAAAGCCAGACCCAATCCTAGGATTGGTTGGTTCAAGTATGAACTTCCCTTACACATCCACTCTTAGGCTGCCATTGAGTATATACAAATAAATCGAATAGCTTATTCTTCTTGTTCTTCTTCTTTTAAGAAAATTCACCTCATTCAGCATCCTGTGGAGTTCATCCCTTGCCTCAACTACACAGTCTCTATTGTTGCTGTCAACAACAGAAATGAGTCACAGAATTTTCCGGGACCGCAAAAGCTCCATGGCAGCTGTTTTTTCGATAGTTATGGTGCTCTTTAGAGATTGGGCCCATGAATTCCTTTGGTTTTTTTTTTTTTTTAGTGTAGCCCTTTTGGGTGGCTTTCGCTTTCCCTTTTAATAAAATTTTCTCATCTCTCAAAAAAAAAAAAAAACAACAGAAATGAGTCCCTGTGTGTTTTGGAAATAGTGCCTCCATAGCAGTCTGATCTGTTTTCAGAGATTTCATAGCACCATACTATCAGCGAAATATAGCATAAAAATGCTTCAGCAGTCAAAGAAGTAGGCATGGATTATCAAAGAAGTAACAGATTAGTATCCAGTATTTCCCATTGAAGGCAGTAATACAATAAACCCAACCTCCAATTGGTTCGATGTTAATTAACTTGATTAAAACATTTGAACAAGAGACATCAAACAGTAAATGATAAATTGACAGTAAAACAATGACCAATACTATTATAATTGCATCTTGAATGTTTAATGATGATACTCATCTGAGCGTCAAAGGATGTCACTAGCAACAGTACAAAGTTCCAATTGTTGTCATCAAAACGCAATTTCAAGGCATCTCAAGAATGTCAGTAATGATCCTTTTTTTTTTAGTGTAGATGGAGAACCATTTCAATTTAGATACAACTTAGGCGGCAAATGGTAGCGATGAACATTCACGACAAAACAGGCAGCCACCTACATGATTACCAAAGGGCAAAAGCTACTTCAACCAAACAAGCAAACAAACATATTAAAAACATTATCTGCGTATTAAAGCAACTCCATGACTAGATAAACTCCAAAAAATGAAAAACAAGAATCATTTGAATCGATAATATTAGTAAGACATTTATAATAACTCTTCTTGGCATCACATCAAACAAAAGCCAAACCCTGAACATTATGTCATTTTTTTTTTCCTTTTCTTTTTGTTTCTCATATATGCGGATTCCTGGCGTGATATACCTCTGATTGAAGGGGCTCAATGCAGCAGCGGTTCACTGGCTAAAAATTCAGTAGAAATTAGAGCACATATTAGGATTGTATCTACCTAACTCTGTAAAATTCACAAAATTGAGATTTTTAGAGATCCAATAATAAAAAAAAACCAATGTAGAAATTCAATTGCAAAAATAAAAGATAATTTACCTTTGTAGATTCATGAGTGGGGGCTATCATGTTGGATTGAATGCATTGACATATAAATGTACACTCATACATTGGCATGGAAGAGAAAATTTTGTAGTCATTTCAGAAAACAAAATTTGGAGTACACAATATACCCACCAAAAATTATTCATGTAATCCAAAACAAAACCTCTACAATGTACAAACTGGGCAAAGTGCCCCAAGCATTCATCCACCACTCAATAAAATCAATCGAGCACTCAAAACACTTCAAACACAAACAACAGCGTAAGTGTTCTAAACTAAAGAAACTCGATCAAGAAATCAAATGAGATTCCAAAACCATATTTTTCTAAACATTGATGTTGCATGACTGACCAGCTCACATACCCAAAAAGAGTATGATTCTAAAAAATAAATACCTTCAACAACAGTATACTAATAGAAAAGAAAAGGGAACTTCTACTGGCTGGTGTTTTGAATGCTTGCCAAGGAAATGAGACAGTTTCAGAATAGTGGCAAATAAAAATACAGTAAAATGAGGTAGGTAAATGATCTTTTTGTTAGAAGATCATGATACATCTCCAGTCACAAAATCAGAAAATTCCAATACACAAGAACAACCAAACTGTTGAAACAAGCTCAAATTTAAAAACTTCCAGAAGAAACTTTGTAAATGTGAACCTTATGTCAGCCTCTGCCCTGGCCGATTGCAGAGGCTTACTGTAGCAGTGGCCCGCGTCATGGAAATTTTGTCTTGCACCTAGAATGAACTTTAAATGACAAACATCCATACAGAAGATATGAAAGTGAATCCTAGTTATGAATCCCCAGAAATTGATTTAAGCATTGCAAAAAACCACATATCAAGGAGAACTATTTCTATGCGGAAAAAGGACCTCATATTACTCATTTTCTAAAAGAGGTCTATCTCTGATCCTATTACGATGGAAGTCCTAAAAACACCAATAGATAGATTAACCTCACACTATAACACTTCCATTTCCATATAAAAGATCTGTGGAGGGGCCCTCGTGAAGTATCTATTTTTCTACTATTTATCTTTTCTTTTTTTTTTAAATCAGTTTTAAGGCATGAGCCCAAGAAAGGGTAAACCCAACGCTCAAGTGGACCATACCAAATAGTAAACTTGGGTTGCATTAAATGCACAAAGCATCAAACTAATCTTAGAAGATCAGTTTAAGTCATGGGCCCGAGAAGGAGTAAGATCCAACGGTCAGGTGGACCACACCAAATAGTAAGCTTGGGTGCATTAAACCACCTTATCTTTGGGCCCAGGACTAAACTGATCTCTTAAAAGGGATGGACGGAGTGGATAAACCGATACATCATGGTTGGCCCGTCCACAGGTCTGCCTGGACGGCAATCCGCGTCTGGGGTTGGACCCAATTGCTTGGTACTTTGCCTGTCTGTGATAAGATCTAATGCCCGGGCGCAGATATTTTGTTAGTTTCTCCTTGCCTCTGTGTGATAATATTTAAAAGGGAAAGCTCAATCATCAATCTGGACTGTTCATCTATACCCCACGTATATGATTGTAGAGTACGGGTACTTAATTCATGAGCCTGACTCGGACATGGGTGGGGCTGGTCCATTTACAATCCTAGTAATCCAAGCTCAAAATGATTATCCAGGGAAAGTGCTCCCAGGTAAAATAAAACCACTAACAAACCCTCAAAGAAATACCAGGGCCTGTTTGGGTGCCACTTAAAATGAGTTCATCTCATTTTAGTTGTCCGCCATCATGTATTAGAGATCATTATTTATATAAATGGTTGGTTATAAGTTTTGAGGTCTACAAATACAATTAAAAAAATAAAAAATCTCTGTGATACATAATTATTGTCGACTAAAATGAGATGAACTATTTTTTAAATGGAAACCAAAGAGGTCTTAAATGTGTTTGAGATTCACTCTGAAAAGAGCAGGCCTTGTCCCTCTCAAACTCTGCAAATTTTTTAGGACATGGAGTCATGCTAGGGCATTTTTTTTCTTTTACACACGCACTCACACCCCCACGTTCTCGTATTGAAACTGTTGTAAATCCACCACTGAGGCATGCGTGAAGACCCAAAACCTGAAAACCCAACCAACAATCAATTATAGGGGGGCCTCAAAACTCATACTGAGAGTAGGGCTGTCAATGGTCTAGGCTAGCCCATGGGTTTTTGGTGAGTTTGGTGAAACCTTTTAGGCCCATAGGACAGGCCTACGCTTGGACAACAAATTCTGTTCAATTTTAATCTGAGTTTGGTCTTTACTCATCGGCAGCGCCAGATTCGATGATGTAAATTTAGCCACGTGGCAGGTATGAAATCTTCACAACATGAAAAGAGCCGTGAGGTGAAAGGAGCTGTAAGGCCAACCATGAAAGTCAATAAACTAGGGGAGAACCGAAATGCCGCTTCCCCTGCAGCATGCGAGCATATTGAGCTTTTGTTAGTTGATTTGGCATCTTCTTCTTTTTTTACCTTTCCTGAATTTTAACATTATTGGCTTTGCTGGATTCCAAGAGAAAATTGGAATACTATCTTTATGTGCATTTGTGGAATGCGCTTGTTCTACAGAGTGGTGTTAGGCCAGATTGATGCAGGCCCATAGCGAGTGGTTAGGACTCAATAAACAGCAATTATTGCTATTTTTACCTGACATTTGATCTACTAAACCAAACACATGCATATTCTCTTACAATAGAAATGTCACGCCCCAAACCCGGGGACCGGGCTCACTAAATTCCCGATCGCCGACCTTGGTGCCAACAGCCTCCGTAGTACCCCATTCTCAGCTCCTAGCTCTCATGTGCCAGGTTCTGACCCTGAAAATCCTACTTAGGTGCTGTCCTGATGCAGCATGGCAGAGTAGTAGCGTATGCGTCTCGTCAGCTCAAGGTCCATGAGCAGAACTACCCCACGCATGATCTGGAGCTAGCAGCGGTAGTCTTCGCACTGAAGGTGTGGAGGCACTATCTTTATGGGGTCAGGTTCGAGCTCTTCTCTGATTATAAGAGCCTGAAGTACCTCTTTTCCCAGTCAGAATTGAATATGAGGCAGAGGCGTTGGATGGAGCTCCTGAAGGACTATGATTTCGATCTTCAGTACCACCCCGGCAAGGCTAACGTGGTGGCGGATGCCCTTAGCCGCCAGCCACGGGGCTTGGTGGCGCATATGATGGTGCAGGAGTGGAGGATGCTCAAGGATATTGCTGAGTATGACTTCGAGCTAAGCCTACAGTCTTCCATTGCTCGGTTATCGGGCCTGTCGATTCAACCCTCCCTTGTTTCTAGGGTGATCGAAGCTCAGCAGACGGATCCGACGTTAAAGGATTATTAGGAAGAGGCCTCGTCAGAGGATCGGACAGACTGGCAGATTGGGTCAGATGGTGGACTTCGTTTTCGAGGGCGGTTGTGTGTCCCTAACATTTCAGAGTTGCGCAGAGATCTTATGAATGAGGCACACCGATCGAGGTTCACTATACACCCTGGTTCTTCTAAGATGTATCGTGATATGAGGAGACAGTATTATTGGGCCGGAATGAAGCGACAGATTGCCAGTTTGTGGCTGAGTGTGACACTTGCCAGCGTGTCAAGGCCGATCATCGCAAACCTCCAGGTCCCCTGCAGCCGTTGAGTGTCTCGTTGTGGAAATGGGAGCACGTGACCACAAATTTCATTATGGGCTTGCCGAGGACTGATCGCGGTCACGACGCCATCTGGGTTGTTGTTGATCGTTTGACGAAGTCGGCACATTTTCTTACGATACGTGCGACCTGGTCATTGGACCGACTTGCAGAATTGTTTATCGAGGAGATTGTGAGACTGCATGGTGTCCTAGTTTCAATCGTTTCCGATCGAGACCCGAGATTTACATCACGATTCTGGAGGAGTTTTCAGAAGGCGATGGGGCCTGCCTTGAAGTTCAGCACTGCATACCACCCACAGACCGACGGACAGACCGAGAGGGTCAACCAGATCCTTGAGGACATGCTCCGAGCTTGTGTGCTGGATTTCTCAGGGAGCTGGGATGAGCATTTGCGTTTGGCTGAGTTTGCATACAATAACAGCTACCAAGCGACTATTGGTATGGCACCTTTCGAAGCATTGTATGGTAGACCTTGTAGGTCTCCCAGTTGTTGGACCGAGGTTGGAGAGAGTCATCTCCTAGGTCCCGAGCTTGTGCAGATGACATCAGAAGCTATCGATACCATCAGGCAACGGATGCGCACAGCTCAGAGCCGACAGAAGAGTTTTGCATATCGTCGGCGTCGTCCCCTGGAGTTTGACGTTGGGGATCGTGTGTATCTCAAGATCTCGCCTATGAAGGGCGTAGTTCGTTTTGGAGCCAAGGGGAAGCTTGCCCCGAGGTTCATTGGACCCTTTGAGATCACTAGGTGCATTGGCGTCGTGGCTTATCAGCTTGCCTTGCCACTTCAATTGTCTGGCATCCACAATGTTTTTCATGTTTCTATGTTGCGGAAGTGTGAGTCAAATGTGGTTCCTGTGATAGATTGGCAACCGTTGGGGGTTCGTGAGGATGCTTCTTACATCGAGCAGCCGGTACGTATCCTTGACCGGAAGGAGCAGGTTCTCCGAACCAAGGTCATTCCTTTAGTAAAGGTTCAATGGAGTCACCATAGCGTAGATGAGGCATCGTGGGAGCGAGAGGCAGAGATTCGCGAACGTTATCCCCATCTTTTTTATGACTGATTGTATATGTATGTTTGTTTTTCAGTTTGGTATATATGTAGTGACGAGATTCCTTTTACTTGTCAGCTTCAGTTAGTTTGACTTCATAGTATAAATTTCGGGGACGAAATTTTTTATTAGGAGGGGAGAGCTGTAACACCCGTACCTTAATTAGCCCTCCGTACACCTCTTTTCAAACTCGGCATACCTGGAATAGTCCAAACCAGCGAGTTTCGATCAAACACCCTATTTTGGTACCGCAACGACCCGAGACTTGTACCCCGGTGACCGCGCGGACGCCACGACTCCAACGCCGCGCGGCACGCTCCGTTTCGATACCTAGTTTGAAAGATGTGTACATGTGCGCAAATCTAGGCGGGCCACGCTACACATGCATGGTGTGAGCCCCACTTGCATAAATCCCTAGGTTGTCCCATCAATCAATCAATATCCCATCAATCCATCAAGCATCAATTAATCAAGTACATCCCTCTCTCTCTCCTCACAAGTCAACTAAAGCCCATACCTCCCATACCTCCCATGCCATCCTACCCCCCCTCCCATGCTAGCCATCATCATTACATCACCTAAGAAAAAACCCCCCAACACCCCATGCAATCTCACGTCCATAATTTGCAAGAAAGGAGAGAGAAAGAGAAAGAGAGAGAGAGAGAGAGAGAGAGAGAGAAGAGACTAAGAAGAGAGAGAAAGAGAGAGATTAGAGGGAGGAACCAAGCTTAGAGGGCCCCAACTATCATCCGAACCGTCCGATCGACTATCCGACCCGATCCAACCGTCCAATTTGAGTGAGTGCTAAAAGGGGACATAAACTCCCCTTTCTTCATTCTTTCCCTTTTCATTTTCGGGCCCACAAGTGGGCCATGTTGTGAGACAGCGTGCCCCGCACGCTGCCACGACATGGACCACCTTTGGTGGCCCACCATGATGCTTTGTTTTCATTTTTTTTCCTATCCTTTGAGATATAAAGATCTTGATGAAGTATAATACAAGCAATTATCTTGATCCAAAGTTAATTGGGCCCACCATGAGATGGCCCAGCTGATGAATGGAGTGGATCCTGCACGTGTGGACCCCACCATGCAAGGATAACAATAAATAAATAAATAAATAAATAAATGAATAAAAAGAAGAAGAAAAGCCTTGCCGCTGGACAGACAGCGTCCAGAGGACGCTGCTGCCCAGCAGCGCTTGGGCAAGCCCAATATTGGGCGTTAACCATAGGGCCCACTCGTGGGACCCACCGTGATGTTCATGTATTATCCACACCGTCCGTCTGTTTCTCCAGCCCATTTTAGGGCTGGACACCAAAAATGAGATTGACCCAGATCTTAGGTGGACCACACCATAGAAAACAGTGGGGATAATGTAGCCCACTGTTGAAACTTCTTAGGCCCACCGTAATATTTGTAGACCCCGTAACCTGTCCAATATTGGACTCTAAGCGTTCCTCAAGAGCTGGGGAACATGATGAATGGTGGGGATAATACTAATGTGGGCCCCACTTGAGATAAACATTAGAAAACAAAAAAAAATAAAAATAAAAAGAAAAATAAAAAAAAGAAGAAAGAAGAAAGAAGAAGGAGAGGCGTAGCCTCTAACGCTGGGAGTACCCAGCGTCCACGGACGCTGGGCTCCTCAGCCGTCCACCAGTGGCCCACCTCGTGGGACCCACCTTGATGTATTTGTTTTATCCAGCCGTCCACTTGTTTTCTCAGATCATTTCAGGGGCCCAAGCCCCAAGACAAGACGATCCCAATCTTTGGTGGGCCTCACCACAGGAAGCAGTGAGAATGAATGCCTATGGTTGAAACCTTTTCAGGGCCCACCATTATGATGGTTTTCCATCTGAACCATCCATCAGGTCACACAGACCTATATGAATGGAAAACAAAAGCATCGGCTGGGTCCAATACCTCAGTGGACCACTTCTTGGGAAGCAGTGGGAATGAACGGCCACCGTTGGAAACCGTTGGGGCTGCTGTGCACGTGTGGAGCCCCACCATGAGGTTTATTTCCATCTAACATGTTGCTGAGGTCACACAGACCTGGATGGATGGGAAATATATGTATCAGTTCGGTCCCAAAACTTTTGGGGGCCATGAGTGTGGCCCACGCTGATGGCAGCGTGCTGGACACGCTGTCCAGCAGTGGCCCACCTCGTGGGACCCACCATGCCCTGTCGTCCATCCATTTTGCTATATCATTTCAAGGCATGGGCCCACAAATGAACCGGGTACACATCTCATGTGGGCAACACCATTTGGAATGGTGCAGATAATGATTTCCACCTGTTGAAACCTTCCTATGGCGACATGATGTTCATATGCCACCCAGATCCACGGGTCTGGGTGAAGTGAAATCATAAATATCAGCTTTATCCAGAACTTCCATGACCCAGGTGGGTTCCACGCTCGTCCAGCAGGTAGCCCACCCTGTGGGTCCCATCGTGATGTATCTGTTTGATCCACGCTGTTCATCTGTCTTTCCATGTCATTTTAGCCTGTGGACCCCACCTAATGAGACAAATCCAAATTTCAGGTAGACCACGCCGTTGTAAATAGTAGTTATTGATGCCCACATTGAAACATGCTAGCGTACTTAGCTCGATAGGTCACACTGATAATATGCTTAGTATAATGAATATCATGCCCATTCATTTGTGCATACGCATCATATGTGTGCCTGACTGTGGATGATGTTGATCATAGCATATGCCTTACAATTTGACATACTTAGGGGACCCGTATGAGATAGGGTCACCCCACATGATCGCACGGCATGCGCAGGTTTGGTGCATGGCAGTGATGGTATGACTCATGCATCTCGCATTATGCATGTCACAATCAGATTCTCACCCCAGCGGCATCGGGGTTGTAACCACCACAGTCACATCGTGGATGGTAGAAATGGACACCGGAAATATGTTCTAGCACTTGGGCGCCAAAGATGTCCTTGGGTGAAAGTCCCTAAACCCTGTGGTACCAGTAGGATGCTCCAATATCTAGACCGAGTGGATTTATGAGCGCATGAGGGCCAAATACCAGTAGGCCGCGTCTCCCACTGTGTCGAGGTCAGTTGGAAGGGGGTGTGACCTTACCCGCCCGGGTGTAGAGGGCTATATACTAGGTTGAGTTTGACCATCTCGTGAATGGGTTCGTTATCGACGAGCCGGGTCGATTTTCTTGTATGTCATTGACGAGGCGGATAGTGAGGTCTCTTCCACTCGCTTGGTTATGCGCGCGATGGGCGGCAACCAATGTCTGGAGTGTAATAGACCCCGGTGATGTCCCAATTGTAAACCGTATGATATATGACAGTTGAGGATTGACATGCGCACATTGCATCATTAGCATATGACACTCGGCCATATAGGCCCATTGCATTGCATAGCCTCGAGATGGCTAATGACATTCATAGACTTGGTAGTGTAGCCTGCCATCATTTCCGCTTACTCTGATATCTGTATACCTATCATATGCATTGCGCACACACCACGCACTCTCTAAGCTTCATAGTAAGCTTATGCACGTTGTTTACGTGCAGGTCATACTATAGCGCGACAGCAGTGAGACAGGGGCGCGCATTTGATTTTTTCAGCTTTCAGTTATACCTTGTATTTCCTTTTTCTGCAGCATTGTACTCAAAAGATTATCTTAGTGGATATGTGATGTGATGCTTTTTGATTTGGTATACTTGTGTTTATGCTCATCTATAAAAATAAAAAAATTTACCTTGAAAATCCTCCTTGTGGGATCCCAGGATCGGAACCTGGCGTATGGGAGCTAGGGGCCGAGAATGGGGTACTACGGAGGCTGTTGGCACCGGATTCGGCGGCCGGGAATTTAGTGAGCCCGGTCCCCGAGTTTGGGGCGTGACAAGAAACATGTCGATTGAGAGCAAGAGTGTATTTTCATGCCACTCATTAGAACCTTTTGAGATTTTTTACAGTTCTCTTTCCCTGGCCAAGTACACTGTGCAAGGCCAATATTCCAGTTCCGGTTCCAGCCCAAATTGCACGGATGGGGCTTAAAATTCTCATCATTGCCTGCAACCAAACCGTTTAAGGGGATAAAACACCAATTTCACATCCGACCAAAAGCAAAAGGCCAAAAGTTGAAGAGCTATAAAACCACCCAGGCAGGGTTATTTTTGGGATGAATTGCATATGCATTGGCGTCCAGAGATCAACAGTCTGGACCAATTAACAAGGGCCACTTGTACCAAAAAAATCTGAGGATAGGCATATGATCGGAATTCTCTAAAACAAGATCTATCTATTATAAAAATAATGCCAATTCATTCATCATCTGGCCAACTTGTGAAATAACGCCAATTCATTCATCATCTAAAAAAAGGGGGGGTTGCCAGTCGGTTTTTTCCTAATTCTGAAAAATACAAACGAAAAGCAGCTCTTGAATGACTATCAACCATCAGTATATGTGTATGCTACTGCTCCATCCATCACATGCTTTAACAATTAGTTGCACCATTCTGACTAGAAAAAGAAAATATCAATCAGTCAATCACGTAACTTTCATTTATATTAAATAAAAATAACAAAGCAACAATAACATTAAATATAATTCAAATATCATTTGAATCAATAGGTAGGAATCCCAACACATCCTAGCCCAAAATGTAGAGGGAAAAAAAAATGAGGAAAAAAATGCTACAAGGAGTGGGGCATAGAGAGTTGGCCACATAGTTCCAAAACCCGGAACTCGACTCAACTGGATGTCCATTGGGGTTGAATTGACACTTGACTCAAAGACTCAATCAAGCCTTTACACAAGTCAATATTCTATAATTAAATTAAGACATTAGGCGTAACTATAGAGATTTTTATAACAAAATAAAATAAAATAGCAACAACACATATTAGTAAGTTCTGCAGTACTTTCCTAGAAAAAATGTAGTAGTTTCTGCAGTGGTTGAAAGGCATTAATTCTGTTAGAGGAGGTTAAGTGTCTCTCCAAAACTTGGCTGAGTCAAGTTCAAAACTGAGTTTCTCATCAATTTAGCCCCAAATCTCACTGAGTTGAGTTGACTCGACTAGCTTTGGGTCAAGTCAGTGAGTTCTAGAAGTACAGTTGGCATAGTCAATCATAGGCAAGGCTCATGACAAGGTCAGTTTTGTTCAGGATTGGTGTTCTGTATCGCTTTCTGGATAGATGATCCGTTGTTGTTTGGGTTGCTGTTTTCTATGTAGTTTGAGCTGTAGTGCTAATTGAGCTACATCTTTTGTTCTAACAATATTCTTTCATTCATTAAAAAAAGAAACAAAAAGCTACAGCTAACAACTATACCAAAAAGAAAAGGACAAAAAAAAAAAAAAAAAAAGGTCATTGCAGCAGAGAAATATGATGGCTAGAGTCACCTTCGAAATCCTACAGTTCCCACATTTGGGGAAGAGGAACATTTGCAAGACCCTAGATGTTCATCTTTAGGGCCCCCAATGTTTATGAGCTGCTGCTGAAATTTCAGGATGGTCTGACCATATGGCAGATGACACTTGTATAAAAGAAACTGGGGACTATAAAAGAAATTTCTCTGATTGGAAACAGGTTCCATTAAAAGATAAAAATGGAGACCTCATAAGAAGTGTTGTCAAAATCCTGATGGGGTGTTGCTCCTCTAGAGCAAGAGGAGAGATGTAGTTTGGGGTCATCGGTCGACCGACAGTGTTGCTCCTCAGGAGCAAGAGAAGAGATGTAGTTTGGGGTTATCGGTCGACCAACAAGCTAGGTTCGGTCGACTGATATTCCCAGTTTTGCCCAGTTGCACGCTGGACATATTTTGGGGGGTCATCGGTCGACCGAAATTCCCCTGTTTGAGTCAGTTGCTCGCTGGACGTATTTGGTCATGTCCGGTCGACCAACAGCTGCGCGCTGGTTTGCACGGTTTGTTTCTATTCCGAGCTTAAGTGATAGATAATCACTTGTTTGTGGGATTAGGGTTAACCCAAGACGTTTTAGAGAATCCAAAAATGTTCTAGAGGAAGAGAGAGTTTGCAGAAAGAGAGAAGAAGTCCATATTGAAAAGAGAGAAGAAGACCGGATTGTGGTCGTCTGCATTCGTAAGCCTCTTCAAGGACAATTTCTGAGGATTTGTCAATTCTCGTTGGTGAGATCTCTCCTTTGCTTATTCTCTTTGATTGTAATCCACCCAAGGGGAGAAGATATTGGATCCGAGTGTTGTGGTGAACTCGTGATTGTTGTGTAATACGTTTTACATAGTGGATTTGTTGACTAGACTAGGTCCCGTGGTTTTTAACTCTATCACTAGAAGGTTTTCCATGTAAAAATTCGTTATGTCATGTGTGGTGATTGTATTCTTGTTCATCATAGATATTTGAGGTTGTTTCATGCAACTCAATGTATATCAGGGTGTTTGCTAACGCCTCCAACACTTCCACGAGATGAACCATCCACGTTTAATTTAACCCAACACTCTCCCCGTAGCCTCCATTTAAGGATATTTTAATTCTTCTGAATTTCCCGAATGTAATCATTCCCGACAGCAAGGAAGCCCACCTAATCTAGGAACAAACATGTTCTATCCTCCGCCATCATTTGAGGGAGCTCTTGAAGCTGATTTTTAACTCTAGCATCACTTCTTCCACTCTAATAGGTTTATTTTCAAACCCTTTTGTGTTCCTTGCCATCCAAATTTCCCACACAATGATACTCAGAGTTAGCCCTTTCAGCCTTCGAAACATCGATGCGTCACTCGCTTTCCTAGTCCATTTCCAAATTCTTTGCTCTAGAGACTGGTTAAGGCCTTCGTGAATGTCAAATATTTTGTTGAAGAATGACCATACCTCTTTCGCAAGGAAGCCGTTGCTAAAGTGGTGGTCAATAGTTTCCTCCCCTGCCCCTCGATGTGGAGATACCAGCTCACTTGTTGTCTCGTTCCTTCCATACTCCTCTGTTTCACTCAGGCTGCTGCCATCTACTTTTACAACAGGATCTGCCCCTGGACCACCTGAGATCTGCTGGTCTTCAATTGCCAGATTCACCCTGTGTCGACTTCTCAAAGTGGTGCCAGCAGTGCTGTTGTGGGGATGTCTGTGGCCCTTGCTAATCTTAACCTCTTCTTTTCTTTCTTTTTTTCTTTGAATAGCTAGATCTTTAGCCTTTTCTCCATGCAATGTGAACCCTTGCTATACTTTTCATATTAACCATCTATTTCTTGGTCACCAATAGAATACTGGGATTGTCCAATGCAACATTGCTTGAGAACTTGAGGGAGTTTCTCAATTCTTCTTCTCTTTCAGTTGAAATTTAAGTTAATTTCTTCTTTGAGGACAAAATCAATCCCTTTTGCTTCTTAGATTGCTCACCCTAGAAAACATCTTAGTCTCAATTCCTGGGGTCAGTTTTCGCACCAAAACTGTTGGTACAGTGCGACCCACATATGCATAGATTAAAAACCAACAAATAGTTCGCTCAGTAAGAAAATTAAGGGCTTGTTTGGGTAGCACTTAAATATGAATTCATTAATCACCAGAATTTGCTTGGATTCCCCCTCCAATAACTTCTACCAAAAAAAAAAACAATTCCACAATCTATACTATATAAAATGAGAGGTGACAATTTTACCCCTGCAATTCGTTTTATGGCAGAACCAAACCGTTGAATATTTAAAGCGATATGGGAAGGCATTTTAAAAAAGGTTATTTTATTAATTTGGAGGCCCAGTTGCTTTGCTACATGCAGCCCAATATTTTACTCGCTTAAAGCAGGTGAATGGCTTAGATTTTACCCGGAAAAAGAGAGTTTGTGGCACTCTATCCGTGTGTAGCCTGGAGGGTGCATTGGTTTTGATAGGACATGGCGCCCACAATATCATATTTATGGTATGAAGTGGGTTTTCACTGCCTGATTGCTTCTTCAATGATGACACGAGCCATTCAAATTCTGCAGTCTGTGCTATATAGGCCATCCTTAGAAAAAATTGTTGCAAGGATGACTGCGTACAAGGATGAATTTTGAGCATTGAACACTAAACTTTTAGTGGCTCGTATTTAAATCCAAGAATCAAAGGTCATAATCATCAATGAAGCATGATTATAATATTAAAGCTAACAGAGTAAAATCTTTGGGAGGCCACATTGTGTTAGCTGCAATGGTGCTCTCTAATCTCCCAATTTATTATTTGTCTTTGCTCAAATGCCCCATAGGGATGCTCAAAAAGCTTGTAAAGCTTAGAAGGGTTTTCTTTTGGCAAGGTGGGGAAGCTAAGAAGAAGTTTTAGCTTATGAAGTCGTCAGATGTGTGCAGGCTGAGAGAGGGGGACATTTGTCCATATCGGGCGTACGGGATCTGGAAGCGCATTATGAAGCTTAAAGAAACAATTCATCAATGAATGTTTTATGTGGTGGGAAATGGGGAGAGGGTCAGATTTTGAAAGGACATATGGGTTGGTGATAAAGCTCTACAGGACATTTTCCCGAATCTTGCAATAATTGCCGTGGATCCAGATAATCCGGTCAGTTATTGCTTCTCAATTGTGGGCACCCATGGGGTGTGGAATCCGTTATGTAGAAGAGCCCTTCAAGCGGTGGAGTTTCAAGAACTTATGGCACTCCTACTCGTGTTGGAAGGGGTCTCGGTTTCTGATGGGGTCAATTAAGTGCGCTGGGGTAAGGAAATACCCAGGAAATCTTTTGTGAGATTTCTCCACTCTATCGTCGCTAGCCCCTAAACCGGAGTGGCCACTACGGCACACCCGTTCCATTTGTGGTCCTATGGCGCGCCATCTAAAGCAGCGGCTTTTGCGTGGTTAGTGGGGTAGAATAAGGTGCTGACTATTGACAACCTTCATAAAGGGGGCCTTTCTCTCACCAATGCGTGTCCTCTATGCTTGAGGGATGAGAAGATGGTTCCACATTTGTTCATGCACTGCCATTTTCCAGGGAGGTGTATTTTTAAGCTCTTTGCATCGATTGGGTTTTTCCGTGCTGCATGAAGATTTTTTTCGGCAATGGCATTGGGGGGGTGTGCTCTAAGGAGTGGATATTATTCTTATTCTTCTTAGCTAGGCTGTGGGCCATTTGGAAGGAAAGAAATCGGAGGTGCATTAGGGACATTACTGGCACTCCCTTGGGAATATTTTGTTATGTTCATTCTCTTGTTTTTTAGTGAAAGGTGTGTTAGTCTTGGCATGTAACGTGTGGATAGGGGTGGGGTTTTAGTATCTGTTTGGGGTAGTTTTTCCTATTTTTCCTATTTTTTCTTTTTTGTATTCTTTCGACTTAGCCGCTTTTCCATTAAATTGCCATCCTTCCCAAAAAAAAACAGAAAAAAAGCAATGGGAACTTGAAAAGTCTAAGATGAAACCCGGTGTGAAAATGCACCCTATACGGTATTGTTGTAACAAGCACCATATCCTATCAAAACCATCTCTCCTCTCCTCAATGCTTGTAACCCACACCCAACTGTCATGCATCCTCTCCCCAAAATGTTCTCTCCCCAATCTCTCTCCCCTCTTTCTTCATGTGTATGACACGTGTCATCCCCTGTTTCATATAATGTGTTAAGTACATACGACCTATGGCCTTGTTTATAGATCTTTATATGGTTTCCTTATTTGATCCAATATCTATACCTACCTGTAAATAATTTAGATTTCCTATTGATCCAAAGGACCAGGCTCCTAAAATTGGCCTCAGACTGGGGCTCAGGCATAAAATCTAGGCCTGTGTCGGAGCCGGGCCAAGCTGGGACAAGGGCAATGCTAGTTGGCCCGATCCAATAATCAAGTGGGTCACTGTTATGCAAAAGGATATACAATCAAAAGACACTTGTGAGGTCCCGTTCAACTTTCATGTATACAAAGGCGCTTTTTGGATCCGGGTTCCGGGAAGATGGAGGGGACACTGCAAAGTATTTTATTTTATTTTACATTTATACTAATTCAAACATTTGATCATGTGGCTCTTTTCCTTACAAGGTGAACCCTGGCCTAGGTAGCCCTGTATCACGCCAGGGCGTAGGTGATTAGGGCCAGGGTCAGCAACGAGGTCTTTTTAGCCTGATTCAGGCCAGGGCTTAGGTGATTAGGCTCCCGTCAGGCCAAGGGGCCATTAGACATCATCTGAGCCGGAAGGATTTGTAAACGAGCTTAAAATTTTGGCCTGGACCTGGCCAATGGACCTAATATTGTGGGAAGCCCAAAACCCAACGGGCCAGCCCCGGCTCATTGACAGTCGTGGATACAGACAAGCAAAAAACAAATAGGAGGAAGAAAAAGTAAGTATACCAACATAGCGGTCTCATTCACGGAGGAGTGCGCACTTCCGAGGTCGGTCCAACAACAAGCCCGACCCCACATCATCCGAAGCTGGGAATCCAATAGTCACGTTCTCACATGAAACCCTGAAGAGCCGCGGATAGGAAGGTGATGGGAAGTACTTGACCCGAACAAGCAAACCGACTCGGAAATCCACGGCCCCTCGTAACGCCCGGTCCCTAACCATGGACTCGGCGGCATGCAGATCAAGGCGCTCCGAGCATGCCATCAGCCGGGCGTGGAGAGTCGCAGACTCGTCACGGCCCAAGTGGAAAGGAGGGATGGAAAACTCTGATAGGAGGTGGGGCCTGTTTAGGATAATTTCTCATTAGCCGACCCGAGCACAAAGACCTCGGAGCAGAATAGCAAGCCGATGACTTTGCCTGTTCGTGAGATCAGCTCAGATCATGTTTAAGTCAATGGGCGAATGGAGGCCGACCTCATCTCTGTCCCAAACGGCATAAGGATAGGGGCACATCCCTTCAAGATCGGAACGGCCCAAGATTTCTGCCTGGATTTTCGCCATAATATCTATCGTGATCTCAGCCTATAAACTCTCTATTGAAGCCTATAAAAAGCAGAGAATATTGCGATTACAGGTATGAAACAGATCTCTCTCAAATTAGTGTTTATCATTCTCAAGGGTAACCACTGACTTAAGCATCGGAGAGCTCATGGCTGGATCCCAGCCACCCCCTTTATTGTTTTCTGTGGTGCTTCGCAGGACCAACTAGACCTCTGATCCAAGCCCAGTTTTCAGTCTCAACGAAGGATATCGGTCACGTTCGTTCGTTCGCATACAAATCATCTCACATCGTCTGTTGACTAGTTTTCAGCGTCAACAGGGCCCATAGTATGTGGAGGCCTCGACAGGATCATAGCCGAGAGCCTTCCGCTGTTCATGGTTCTTGAAGGAGAGTGAGATGTCCCACGCAGCAGTCAATCGAAACGAGGAGATGTTGAAGGGAAAGACGGTGGCGGAGGAGAAGGAGAATGCAGGTAGGAGAGCCTTGTTGGCTTCCAAGCTTGGTCCACATCACACTGCATGATGTCGTGTAACCAGGTTACACTAAGGTGTGATCAGGTTTTGTAGGAAGTATATGTTGAAAACAATTGACATATATTAAAATAAATGAAAATTAAAAGGAAATTTAAAAAAATTATTGATTCGAAGAACACTGAGTCGAGGCGTGACGAGTCACTGGGCTTGAAACCAAATCTGCCCTCCTTAGACCGCTTTCCAAATGCAACAGGAGTCACGGACAATTGGCCTCCAGGATACAACGACTATCACCCTAGTCCCGGCTGTGCACTCGCTGTACAAGGCTCGAACCAACAAGTACACCGTAAACTTGAAATGCAATGACTCGGTGAGTCAGAGAAAATAGAAAATCAAAACCGAGTCCAGAACTTTTGTAAAGTTGAGAGAGAAGATGATTTCAGATAGATTTTAAAACAAATTTAATCAATTCTATATATAGACTTGATTAGGTGCTTAATGCACCGTTTTGAATTGGGTTAGGTCCATTGGGTTTAAACTCAACTGATGCGACCACCTGAACAGACGCTTCTCTGGACGTTTAAAAACAAAAGACCGTTGGTGCAAGTACACTTTCAGTGTCCATTGGAGCAAAAGGAAGGTGCGCAAGTATACTTACAGTAGACCCAGACCCGGACCCGGACCCGGACCCGAGCCCGGCACCGACGACGGCGCGGCACGGCGCGGCTCGGCAGGCCTGCCGGCGCGCGCGCGTGTGGTTTTTGGCATAGTATGGTTCAATGTGCATAGCCCCCCACAAACCACAAAATTCACTTACCCCCTGAGGGCCTAGCCCATGTGTAAAGCCTCTACTTATATACTTGTTTTTTTCCTTGGTTCTTTCCGATGTGGGACAAAGGAAATGCACAAACTCCAAAAACAAACTTGTGGAGGGAAACCTTTTTCAAAGGGAAAATTTGAAATAAATTATTTTTAAAATCCTTTTAAAATACAACAATCCCCCACATGTTTCAAATTTCAAAACATTTCGAGTTTAGAGTAGAACAGTTGTGTAATATTGTTGATGTTTATCGGACTTTAATCAATATTTAGATTAAGCAAGACAGGTTTACAGGAATTAAGTGACTATCGGTCTTTAACCTAACCCTTTAGCGTAAACGGCCATACATACCACTCACACAACTATTCCGATACTGCTGGTTCTGCGGTTTGGTGCGTTTCGGCCATGCACCTTTACCTGGATTTTCATGAGCGCTCTAGAGAATAGCCTAATATCTCATAGGAAGCGGCCTCAATTTCCACACTCATATAGGTGAATTCCATCAAGTGTACACAACAAAAGAATACACCACCAATCTTGGTTATGGATTCATTAAGAGTTCAAACTCATCCTCCCAAACATTGCTGTTTGCACTGCGTACATCTCGAGAAGGGTAACTCACTACAGTTCTTCCCAGTCTCCTAGTGTCTTGTTGTTTACCCATTGAACATATCGCATGGGATCTCCAATTGTATAGGTTGGGTTGCCGACACTGGTAGCTCATAATGTTAGGCTCAACCCCATTCCCTTCGATGTTTCTATGACTAACCCTTTAGATAGTCCTTTGGTCAGAGGATCTGCCATATTCTTTTCCGATCTTACGAAATCAATAGTAATAACACCATCAGCTAGCAGGTGTCTAACAGTATTATGTCGAAGTCTGATATGTCTACTTTTACCATTATAAATCTTACTCTTAGCCCTGGCAATCACAATGAATAGATACAGCTGATACAGGCTTTGGCCAAATAGATATATCTACCAAGAGATTTCTTAGCCATTCAGCTTCTGAACCTGCCTTTTCTAGTGAAATGAATTCCGACTCCATTGTCGATCTAGCAATGCACGTTTGTTTTGTAGATTTTCAAGATACTGCTCCTCCACCAATTGTGAATACATATCCACTTGTGGATTTAGTTTCATCAGAGTCAGTTATCCAATTGGCATCAGTATAACCTTCTAATACTGGTGGATAACCTGTATAGCATATACCATATGTAGCAGTACCTTTTAAATATCTTAATATTCTATTTAGATCATTCCAGTGATCATAACTAGGGTTATGTATATATCTACTCAGTCTATTTATGGCCAAAGCAATATCTAGTATTGTACAATTCATCAAATACATTAAACTACCAATTACTTGAGAATAAGCATGTTGAGATACACTACTTCCTGCATTTTTCTTGAGTTGCACAGAATGATCATATGGTGTACTAGCAGGTAAGCAATCGAAGTGTTCAAACTTCTTTAATATCTTTTCAACGTAATGTGACTGAGATAATGTAATATTATCATCTTTCTTGATTACCCGAATACCTAGGATCATACTTGCTTCTCCTAAATCTTTCATATCAAAGTTAGAAGACAGGAGTTGTTTAGTATTATTCACAAGTTTTACGTTGGTTCCAAAGATTAGCATATCATCTACATATAAACATATAATGACCCCTTCATTATCAGAAAATTTGTTGTAAACACATCTATCTACATCATTTACAATATAACCGTTTGACTTTAAGACATTATCAAACTTTTCATTCCACTGTTTAGAGGTTTATTTTAAACCATACAAGGACTTAACAAGTTTACATATTTTGTTTTCTTGTCTTATAATTTTATATCCCTCAGGTTGTTCCATGTAGATTTCTTCTTCTAACTCACCGTTTAAAAATGTTGTCTTAACATCCATTTGGTGAACCACTAACTTATAAATAGATGCAATAGCTATTAATACTCTAATTGATGTAATTCTGGTTACACTGTGAATATGTGTCAAAATAATCATATCCTTCTTCTGTTTAAAACCCTTTGCTACTAACCTAGCTTTGAACTTATCTATAGTTCCATCAGGTCTAAGTTTCTTTTTAAAAGCCCATTTACAGCCTATAGGTTTGCTTCCAGGAGGAAGATCTACTAGTTTCCATGTGTTATTAGATATTATTGAATGTAATTCATCTTTTATAGCTTCCTTCCAAAAGGTAGCGTCTGAAGAATTTATAGCTTCTGAGTATGTTACAGAGTCATCTTCTAATAGGAATGTAAAAAATCCATCTCCCATATTAGTTTCTTTTCTAGCCATTTTACTTCTTCTTGGTTCTTGATTTATTTCATTAGAAGCATTAGGTTCTTCCACTATTTCATTAGTAGGTGTCTATAGTTCTACTAGCTAAGTTCATATTCAAAGTGTTATCATCTTTTGTTTCTTGCAAACGTGATTTAAAAGGAAAAACAAGTTCAAAAAACTCTGCATCCCTGGCTTCTATAATAGTAATTGGATCTAAAACATTATTATTTTATTTTAAAACCAGGAATCTATATGCAACACTATGTTGAGCATAACCTATGAATATACAGTCTGATATTTTTGGACCTATCTTAGTTTTCTTGTTTTCAGGTAATCCTACCTTAGCAAGACACCCCCACACTTTTAGATATTTGTAACTAGGAGTATGACCTTTCCATTGTTCATATGGTGTCTTTCCAGACACCTTGTAAGGTATTCTATTTTGGACATAACAGGCTGATAGGATAGCTTCCCCCCACATGTTGAAAGGCAAACCTAAACTATTTAACATTGCGTTCATCATATCTTTTAGAGCTCTATTCTTACGTTCTGCTATTCCATTTAGTTCTGGTGTATAAGATGCAGCGGTTTCATGAATTATGTCATACTTTTCACAAAACTCCTTAAACTGTGTTGACACATATTCTCCACCTCTGTCTGATCTAAGCTTTTAAATTTTCCTACTTAGTTGGTTTTCAACTTCAGTCTTATATTTGATAAAGGCTTCAAATGCATCATCTTTATTTCTAAGAAGGTAAATCATAGTATACCTAGAGCAATCATCTACGAAAGTTATATAATATCTTTTACCACCTCTAGACATGTGATTTTTGAAATCACCTAAGTCACTATAAATTAACTCTAGTAATTCAGAATTTCTAACTATAGATTTGAAAGGTTTCTTATGGAATTTTGATTCTACACTAACCTCACATTTTCCTATATCTTCTTCTGATATATTAGGTAATAAACCTAACCTATTCATTCTTTTTATAGATGCTACATTAACATGACCTAATCTACTATGCCATAAAGAAGTAGACTCAACAATATAAGCAGAACTGGATGACATCTTATTATTATCAACGTTTACAATATAAAGACCATCATTATAATAACCCTTCCCAATGAAGGTACCATTCCCAGTCATTACAAGCTTGTCTGAATTAAATACAAGTTTAACACCAGCCTTGTTAAGGAGAGAACCAGAGATCAAGTTTCGTCGAATATCAGGCACATATAGGACATTGTTCAACATTAACGTCTTTCCCGACGTAAGCTTCAGAACTATCTTTCCTTTTCCAGCAACCGGAGAGGTCCGAGCATTTCCCATGAAGACTTGTTCATCATCCCTTATTTCTTAATAAGAGGTAAACATGCTACGATGCCTACACACATACCGAGTTGCCCCGGTATCCAGTATCCATTCCAGGTTGTGTACAAGGAAGACTTCGGTCAGAACCGCAACAACCGTATCGGCTTCTGTTTCAGCAAGATTAACTTGTGGCTTTTTGTTCTTTTTCTTCAGCCTACATACGTTTGCATAATGTCCTGATTTCCCACAAAAATGACAATTACCTTTCTTTTTGAACTGTTTGTTTGGCTTCTTTGTCAGCCGACACTCATTAGCATAGTGTCCAAATTTTTTACAATTGTAACATTGTATTTTACTTTTGTCCTTCTTTTCCTGACCTGATTCGATTAGGTTAGCCTTTGAAATAGACTCATTGGCATTACCAATTTGATCTCTGATCATATTTGCCTCCTCTATACGTATGTGTACAATTGTATTTATTAAAGAGACACCATTTTTTTGTGTTTCATTTTATTTTTGTAATCTTTCCAAGAATGAGGTAATTTCTTAATTAACGCTCCAGAAAGAAATACCTCGTCTAATTTTATTCCTTCAATTGTTAATTCATGTGTCAGATTTTGATAATCATGAATTTGATTTGTGACAGGTTTATCATCTGTCATATTGAAGTGAAGGAAATTCGATATTGCATGTTTTTTAGATCCAGCGTCTTCAAGAACATACTTCTTCTGAAGTGCATTCCATACCTCTTTCGCAGAATCATACAAAACATAAACATCATATAGTTCATTTGACAAGGTATTCAGAATGTAATGTTTGCAATTGTTGGCATCTTAAACTTCAGTTTGGTTGGCTGGGTCAACTATAAATGTACCGGACAAGATGTAAAAGACTTTTAAGGTTTGTAAAGTAAAAGAGATTTTCTGTTTCCAACGTTTATAATTCTGTCCAGAAAAGGGTTTGATCTTGGACAGTTCAGTAGTAGGATTAACTGTGATAGTAGCCATGTGTGCTTCACTTTGTTTTGAAGAGAAAATAGTAAAATTCTGTTCCGAATTAAATTTGGAACAGACAGCACAAGAGGAACTATAATCTGTTCCGAGTTGAAATTGGAACAGACAACAGAAGATCACAGAAAAATCCGTCTGTTGTTTTCAGCTTGATTTGGTTTCAAGATTGTAGGAAGTATATGTTGAAAACAACTGACAGATATTAAAATAATTGAAAATTAAAAGGAAATTTAAAGAACTTATTGATTTGAAGAACACTGAGTCGAGGTGTGACGAGTCACTGGGCTTGAAACCAAATCTGCCCTCCTTGGACCGCTTTCCAAATGCAACAGGAGTTACGGACAGTTGGCCTCCAGGATACAACGACTATCACCCTAGTCTCGGCCGTGCACTCGCCGTACAGGGCTCGAACCAGCAAGTACACCGTAAACTTGAAATGCAGTGACTCAGTGAATCAGAGAAAACAGAAAATCAAAACCGAATCTAGAGCTTTTGTAAAGTTGAGAGAGAAGATGATTTCGGATATATTTTAAAACGAATTTAATCAATTCTATATATAGACTTGATTAGGTGCTTAATGCACCATTTTGAATTGGGTTAGGTCCGTTGGGTTTAAACCCAACTGATGCGACCACCCGAACAGATTCTTCTCTGGACGTTTAAAAACAAAAGACTGTTGGTGCGAGTACACTTTCAGTGTCCGTTGGAGCAAAAGGAAGGTTCGCAAGTATACTCACAGCAGACCCAGACCCAGACCCATACCTGAGCCCGAGCCCGAGCCCGGCCCGGCCCGGCACTGCGTGTGTGGTTTTTGGCATAGTTTGGTTCAATGTGCATAGCCCCCCTACAAACCACAAAATTCACTTGCCCCCTGAGCAAGGTATACCAAAACGGTTACGATACGGCCGTATCGGCCGATACGTAAAGGAAACGGTGGTGGCCGTTACGCGTTACGGGGTCGTAACGGCCGTAACGGCCGTTACAGAAAAAATAGGCCGTAACGGCCGTTACGGGACCGTTACAGCCCCGTAACGGACCGTTACAGCCCCGTAACGGTCCCGTAACAGTCATGTAACGGTCCCGTAACGGTCATGTAACTGTTTTCTTCAGAAAATAAAAAGGGGCCGTATCGGCCGATCCGGGGTCCATAACGGCCGTTACGGCCCGTATCGTAACGGTAACGGTGGTGGCCGTTACGGCCACCGTTACCGTTATGGAACACCTTGCCCCTGAGGGCCTAGCCCATGTGTAAAGCCTCTATTTATATACTTGTTTTTTTCCTTGATTCTTTCTGATGTGGGATAAAGAAAATGCACAAACTCCAAAAACAAACTTGTGGAGGGAAACCTTTTTCAAAGGGAAAATTTGAAATAAAATATTTTAAAAATCCTTTTAAAATACAACAGGTTGCATTGAGGATGTGACGGGTTGCAGACCTATGTGATGAGGTGGACCAATGAAAAGGCTCCAAGCAGAATATCCTGCTTGGATCCAGATGGAAGCGGATTGCTCCTTGGGGGCGTGGATTGCCTGCGAAAGCTTTTTGCAAGCATCTCCTGCGCTCGAAATCTAGGTAAGGCACACCGTGATGTTTGTTAGAAATCTACACCGTCCAACCGTTCTGTGAGATCATTTTAGGCGTTGGGACAAAAAATTAACGGGATCTAAGACTCAAGTGGGCCACACTAAAGCAAAAGGTGGGTAGGGAAATTTCTACTGTTGAAACCTCTATGGGGTCCTAAATGATGTTTATATGCCATCCATACCGTTCATAATTTCATCCCTACTAAGATGGAAGTGAAAACACAAATATTCTCTTGATTCGAAGCTTCCGTGGCCCTACGAATATTTCAATTGTAGAAGTTCAATCGTCACGTTTTCGGCCCACTTAAATCTTGGATACCGTCCATTTTTTGTCGCAACGCCTAAAATGATCTCACAAAACGATTGGATGGCGTAGATTTATCACAAACATCACGGTGGGCCCCACATAAATTTTTTGCGCCTGCGGAAGGCTTTCGCTGGCAATCCCCGTCACTGCTGAATCCAAGTGCAAAATCGTGGCCGTTCTAGATTTTTAATGCAATAGCCTAAGGTGTGCCTATTTCTACTAAATATCTAATTTCTTGTGAGCCTCATCTTTTCTAAATTAAAAATTGTTAGGTCAAAAATGCGCCTCTGACGTGTACAGACAAGTTTGCAACGGGAAGCTTGCCGTTCTAGATTTTTAACGCAATAGCTTCAGGTGTGCCTATTTCTACCAAATATCTAATTTCTCGTGAGCCTCATCTTTTCTAGGCTTTTCATGAGAAATAAAAAATTGTTAGGTCAAAAATGCCCCTCTAATGCTTACAGACAAGCTTGCAACGAGAAGCCTTTCGAAATCTTTTTGAAATGGAGATTGTGGGTCCCACTAAGCAACAAATTGCCCCACTTCTTGAGAGATCTAGTTTGTCTATTGTTTTGTAGCATTCTTGAGCAGTGGAGGGCATTAATTTCATCTCTAACATAGGCTTCTGTGGCCCCTAATAGAAATAACATTGGCTTTTCTATCATCTAGTGTAGTCCGTACTTGATTTCTTCATCCCTCGTTCTTATGGCCATGCCCTAAAATCTTTTTTTTTTTAGTCAATTGTCAAAGTGGATTTCAATGGAGATACATAATAAGCCCCACATTATCGTTTTATAAATATATATGGGAGGCCATACCCACATTCCATAATTTAGGCTTGCTAAGCGTTTTTTTTTTTCTTTTTCTTTTTCTTTTGAGAGGGAGGGGACCACCACCACCATTGGTGAGAGAGGGAGGGGACCACCAGGTCCACCACACCACCACCACCACCACCACCACCATTGGTGAGAGAGGGAGGGAACCGCCACGCTTATGCACAAACTTGCAACAGATTTGAGAGAGAGGGACCACCATTGAAGAAGCGGTTAAGACCGTTGTTAATTGTTTCTAACCGATTTGAATTCATAAAATTTTAAAATTTTAGTCTAAAACTTATTTGAATTCGACTACATTAAATAATTAGAATTAGTGTTTAATTATTTGTAAATTTTAAATTCTTTAATATGATATAATGTTTGAAAATTCAAAATAAATAATCTAATTTAAAATTTTTAAATTTAAACCTAAACCTAATGAAATTTCAAATTTTAGAATAATTAATTAAAGTTAAATTTAAATTCAATGTAAAGTGGTTAGAATTAAATTGTTAAATAATAATTAAATTTAAATTAAAGAAAACATGAGAACACGAGAGCACACTTGTGTTCGAGTTCATGAACGCGAACACGAGTGTACTCTCACATTTGCTTTCAATTCCAACTTCACACGATCCTATGAAAATGCTTACAACTCTCTTAATCATATCGGGGCAATTTTAGGTTTGTTGGAAAGATAATTTAACGAACTCTCAAATGGGATTAGAATCCTTTTATTTGGATAACATGTGACTTCGAAAGTGGGCCCAGAGTCCATGATGGCATTCTCGAAAATGATCATAATTCTCTTATTATAGGTCGGATCAGGGCGATCTTATGTTAGTTAGAAAGATAATTCGACAAAATTTCAAATGACTTTGAAATCATCTCGTTTAGAGACCGTTCGACTTTTCAAAAGTGGACCCAAAGTCTAGCTCGTGTATGCTCTTGTTTCCAACATCACACAATCCCACGAAAACGGTCATTACTCCCTCCTTATAGGTCGAATTAGGGCGATCTTATGCTCGTTAAAAAAATAATTTGACAAACTTTTAAATATCTTTGAAATCATTTTCTTTGGAGGTCGTTTGACTTTTCAAAAGTGGATCCAAAGTTCAACTTGTATTCGCTCTCGTATTCAGCATCGAGTGATCTCACGAAAACGGTCATAACTCCCTCGATGCAAATCAGATTGGGGCAATCTTGATTTTGTTGGAAAGATAATTCGACAAACTTTTAAATAAATTTAGAATTTTTCATTTGGATACCGTCTGATTTTTAAAAAGTGAGCCCAAAGTCTAGTTCTTGGAAGATGACCAGTTTAAGAATAATTTTTTAAATAAAGAAGATTAACCCATCTTTTGAAAGCGAGATTTTGGATATTTCTTTTCTGGCCTTACATCAGTTTCTTGACAAGTAGACCTATTTAAGCAGAATCTTTATAGAAAAAAGAAGAATCGATCTTCTGAAAGTAAAGTTTTTGCTGTCTCTTTTATTTCCTTCTATCTGTTTCAAAGCAGTAGAAAAACTATTTTTTATGAAGTGTGAATTCGGCAAGACAGAGTAGTTGGAAAGCATGAAAGATTGTTGGAGAGTAGTTTTTCTAAGGTGGGAGTTTCTGATGGAGAGAGTAGTCGGAAAGTACAAAAGTTTACTGAAGAGTAGTTTTTTCGAGGTGGGAGTTTTTGTCAAAGAGAGTAGTTGGAAAGTATGAGAGATTATAACATTGATGTATTGGATACAACGAGCGCTCTGCACTGGTCAGGCATAGCATTGACGTATTGGATTCAGACCTATGACAACCGTTTCTCTGTATTAGTCCGATCATAAAGAACATAATACATCACCCTAGGTAAGGAAACCCCCGTCGAAACACTTTGAACCCCTTGTAAGTGCTAAGGATATCTGAGCAAGCCCAGAAGCCATACCTGAATTGGTAGAACATTTGGTGCCGCGTAGTGACCGTGAAACTTAGTCGTACTGCTCGAATAAATGGCAACTAAGTAACCTAAGCCACCCTAAGGTGGGGGAGCTAGTAAGTTTGTATCTTAGGCTCGTATTCTCCTTTAGCGGCCACGAGTACCAAACCCTAGTTCTCCTTTTTTGCTCCTTCCTCTCCTTCTCTCAGAACTTCTCCAAGAAAATCCATGTCCACTCTTACAACCGTAGCATGTCAACACGTTTAAGAGAGTCTAATGGTTGAAATTCTCCATAGGAGGAGAGCTATCGTATTGCTAGGAGCTTAGAAATTGCATTTAGGATTGTGGAGAGAGGGGCACCGACCTAGTTGTCCACAAGACGTAGCCCTAAACTAGCATACATAGGAGTTTAGACATGAATTTTTTTTCCGATGAACCCATAACCCACAAGTCCTGGGATGGCATTTGGTAGTTAGAGGGCGAAGTTACAATTCACAGCCATTTTAACACTCGAATTAAGCATGGGGGTTTGAAGAGCTAGTGTGTTCGTTTGTTCGTTTTGTTTAAATCCCCTTGTGTACTTGTAATGTTTACATCCTCCTGTACTATTAGGCTAAATCTGTTTAAAAGGGTTTAAGTCGGGACCAAGACGAAAGTCCTTCCTCTTGGCAAAAGGTCATGACTTCTGAAATCCAGATCCTCTCGAGCTCAGAACTCATGCGAGTCGGCTCCTAAGAGCCGGAGTGAGAAACTGTTCTGCCACCACCAATCATGAGTATCTTTGGTGTCGTTCCTCTTGGCGTCCAGTCAAGAACCCTTGCATTTGATGCGCTTGGACAACGGCTGCCCTGATTCAGCAGTAGTCAAAGCCTCTTCGCCCTTGATCTTCTCTTTCTTCACGTCCTAGGATGTCCTAGATACTCAGGAAACACCTCTTTAATATAGAGAAATCGAGCACTGCCTTAAGTTTTGCGTAAGAGATCCCGTATGGACTCCCCCCGTCGACCAATCGAAACTTAGCTACGACTGGTCGAACCTTCAGAGTAATTTTCCAGCAATAAACTTTTGAATTTTATGTATTGGGTCAACTGGTCGACCAGACCTGTCGCCCTGTCGTATTCATAATTTTTTTTTTAGGTCCAGTGAGTTCTAACATTAAACCATTAAATTCCAGATTATGTCGACCCATCGACCTTAGTAGTCAATTGATCGATCTTTGTTATCTTTCTGCACTTCGAGCCTTGGACTTCCAATTTTTTGCTACTCAATCCCTCATCATCTGAACTTGTTGCGGCTTGTTCTCTTTGACATTCTAAATTATCTTAATTAGCTTGATTTCTTCGGTCATTTCTCGATTACCTGCAAACATGGGATTGTACATAAATAAATTGATTTGAAAATAGAATCCATGTAAAACTAGTGGAATCTGGGGATAAATAGGCACAATTCAATGCTTAACAATATTACCGAACTTGATATTCTCAAATCCTGAGGGCAATATTATCTTTAAGGGGATTAGACCACAACAAACTAGGGTAGTGTAGTTAATATACGCAGTGTTTGCAATATCGATATTATAGGTATCGCTGGCCACCAAAAGGAAACTCATTAGAAACCCACAAAAATAAAAAATAAAAACAAAATTCTTTGTATCTTGCGATGTATCGCACAATTTTTTACGAAATCACCTATATATCGCACGATAAAGCATAGTTTTTGCCGAAAGCATCGATTTTTCTACAGATTTATCAGGATTCACAGATCTATAGCAGACTCTGCCACGTACTCTACTCACGGATCTACTGTAGCCAACAACCATCCGACAAATGATAAAAAGCCTGGAACGTCGGGATTGAGAAATTACCCAAAAAAATCGACAAAAAACAAAAGAAAAAAGAGGAAAAATCTTGTGGGAGGGATTTTCGGTACCCGTATGAGAAGTTCGCTTAATCGGACGAAGAATTCGGTGGGCGACTCGATCGACAGCTACCAGTAATCCATAAGTGCGAAAAAAACTCGATTTTCCCTTTTCTTTTGTTGAATAGAAGATAGATTTAAGATTGGAAGGAGATTTCGATGACAATTCTCCAAAAATCGCGGAGGTTTGGGCATGATTGGAGCCAGAACCCTCTCTGTTTCGAAAGACAATTTAGGAGATGAGGGGGACGCAGTACGCTTTTATCGTACTGAATAAACTCTTTTGGCTCCAATGTGAATTTATGTGGTCTATCCACGCTGTCTATTCGTTTTTCTATCTCAGTTTTAGGGGTTGATCCTAAAATTGAAGCATATACAGAGCTCAAGTGGACCATGACACACAAAACACTGGGAATAATGATTTCCACCGTTGAAACATTTTTAGGGCCCACCGATATATTTATTTGTCATCCAACCTGTTTAGAAGATCGCACAGAGATGGATGAAGGGAAAACACAAATATAAGCTTGATCCAAAACTTTCGTAGCCCCCAAAAATATCTCAACGGTAGACGTTCAGTTCACACATTTCCTTTGGTGTGGCCGACTTGGATTTTGGATATGATTACATTTTGGGCTCCAGGCCTAAAATTATCTTTTAAGATGTATGGAAGGAGTGGATGAAATCCATAAATCACAGTGGGGCCAAAAGAGTTTGGAGAGATCATTTTAGGCTATGAGCCAAAGAATGAGGCAGATCTAAAGTTCAAGTGGCCCCTAACACAGAAAACAGTGGGATAGTGAAGCACCGTTGAAACTTTCCTTAGGCCCACCTTGACGTTAATTTGAGATCTAACCTGTTTATAAGTTAACATTGAATTGCTTCTTGCTACTGGACGATGCTCTATGGCCCCACCAAAATACATGTGTTTTATCCAGGCCATCCATCTACTTTCCCAAGTAATTTTATGGTTTCTATCTAATGGTGGGAATCCCTATTGTGTGGTCCTCCGAAGATTTGGATCAGCCTCATTTTAGGATCGTGCCCTAAAATGATCAGGCAAAATGGATGAGCGGCATGGATATACAACACATGCATCGAGGTGGGCCCTAAAAAGTTTTAACATAATGTTCTTTTGCAGATAAAATATGTCATGAGGAAGAGTGGGGAGACAACCTGATTTAGGATAGCGACATAGCCGAGCCATTCCCGATAATCGATACAGGAGTATATGTAATATGTGGCCATGTGTTGAGGAGTGGGGAGGTAACCCGTTTGAAGGAGCATTTAGCGAGATGATATCGCAATGTTGTGGACTGCCCTAAGTGTCCCCAGGATGTGCGAGCAGTGATGAGGGCTATATTGAAAAAAATGTGAAGATAAAAAATGATCAACATACACGGGAGAGGGAGATTAGGGAGGAGTTGGGGCGGCCACCATATGTAGGTGATGAGGATGTAGTAAATCTCAATAACGACGATGATCCCGATTATAGACGTGTAGTCCAGGAGTCCCTACAGGATGAGTGGGAGAGAGATCAAGAGAGGAGGTGGGATGCAAGTAAGCCTAGATTTTAGGGGTCTACCCATGAGCGTGGTGGAGGTAGTGGAGCAGGGGGGAGTTCTAGAGGTGGTGGAGAGGAGGGTAGTAGGCGGGGAGGATTATGGGGTATGTGCAGGAGCGGTAGCATGCGAGTGCCGGATCTACCTTCAGATCCAAGGATGTACAAAGAGGCGGGAGGGACATAAAAGAAATTGAAGGAGATTTTTAGTAGAGGGGATGTGAGGAAGAAAGTTGGGAAGTTTATATCAAAGTTTTTTATCTACGGTCAAATTCCTACGAATGCCGCAGCGAGCCCGCACTTCAAGAATATGATAATTGAAGTTCGCAGGGCCCCAACTTTTAACGTTTTTTATCAGGTCGTCGTATTTTGGGGAGGCGATTCCTGAAGCAAGGAGCCTCTCCTAAAACAGCAGAATTACATGAATGGCGGGGCGTTTCCAGTCAAAGCCTTCAGCCTGAACTTCATTATTGATCTCTTTTTTCTTCAAAGTGGATCTATCAAGGTCCCATCTTCAATTTCCCACATCCTATTATAATTATCACCTCTGATTATGCATCCCTCCCAAAAATAATCGTATAAATGATAACTATAAAAATTACACACCATATTATTAATATATATAAATTGATCCTTTTCTTTTAATGAATGGAAGCAAAAATGGATGTTGCATATTGGTTTTGCTTGAAGGGGTTCATCCCTTCCACGTTTTCATAAGTGTCATTTTGTTGTAGAAATTTTCCACCTAGGGTGACGACTCTCCTACTATTGCTCTTAGGTAATTCCTCACATTTCTTTCTTTTTAGACACTTAGGCTTCTTATTGTTTGAAAATAATTGCTTGTACATATGCTCCCTTATGGCTCTTGCTTGTGTTATTAGGAGCATGACTATGATCCCAGTACCAGATTTGTAGAATGCCTTCATTTATTATGCTTGTTTTGCTAGTTAAGAGTATCTTCACACTCATTTGTTGATGCAAGTGAAGATGGCGTCAAAGTGTTTCAACTTAAACACCATATGTTGTGTTCTAAGCCCTTGTTAAATGTTTGGGAGGCTACACGGTTGATTCTTTTGTTTGGTAAGAATCATGTGTATTTGCATATTACATGACTTGTATCATTTGATTTAATGGCGTACGATAGCAATTCATAGTGATAGAAAGAAATTGGGTAATATGAATCTAAGTTATTTAGAATGAAGAACTGATTAATGGAAAAATTATTAATCTACTGCACAAACTTCCATAATTGAAATAAGAACATTAATCGTCATAGATTGTTTAAGACTGATGGGAAAAACTACTAGTTATACAGGCAAGGTGTGTGATTTGATGGATGAATGAAGAAATGATAAATGCTTGGGTTTATGTATTTACTATTATATGCCATCTCTTCGTATGCATTCTTTTGTTTTTGCACTAGTATTCGCGACTGCTGGAAAGGCCTCTTGATCTGACTTGCAAAAGTGTTGTCATCGTCTAGTGGACTACAACTGTAAGTAAATGCACTCATGGATTTTTTTTTGGTTTTTTTTAATGCTTGGGTTTGAACTTCAAAACCTATGCTCTTTGCAAGTAGCCTCATTATGTCAATTGTGTTTTACAATGTTTACTTTTGAGTTTTGCAACGATTTTCCACCATCACTCATGAAGACTTGTCATTCACCCACTTGTGTGATACGAAAAGCACAGGTAGTGCCGAAATATCCCACTTGTTCGATTTAGTGAGCATTTTCAATTTCCGATCCCTTTTTTTGGGTGAAATTATGTTAAATCAGTGTCGAATGGTTATAAATCCATTAGTTCTTTATGTATTGTATGAAAAATCATGGAGTTGGAGCTTTGATTTTGACATCCATTGGTTCTTCATGTTCTCCATGTTTTTATTTTCGAAATTTTCCTTCAACCAATTGTCAATTGAGACAAATTTCGAAGTATTCAGGAGTATTTGACGGAATGATCATCGCATATAATTTCGAAATTTGATTGTAGGTGGTCCGATTTGGTGAAAATTCAAAATTTCCTCAATTTCTCCTAAATTTCTTACATTGCACTCCAAACATGAAATCAAGCATGTATGAGGGCTGATCTACTGATTTATTAAGTCCTTATCAATTTTCGAAAAATAAAAATCATTTTTATTTAAAAATTAATATAATATTTTTTTTTCGAAATGCCCTTCAACCAGCTATCAATTGAGACCAATTTCGAAGTATTTACAAGTGTTTGATGAAATGATCATCACATAAACTCTAAATGTTATGCATTCAATTTGAATATAGTTGCATTAGTTCAGTTAGACAACGCATAGCTTAGGACCCTATACAAAGGAAACCTATTATGTGCACTTCTTTTTTGAGATGTTATGATTTAAAAGTGCGTATTAAGGTCTTTTTTAACAATTCTGAAGTTTCATTAAAAAATTCAACCATTTCCCCTATGTTTCCCAAAAATTGCGATAAATTACCCAATACAAATGATATATGCCGTGCAATAACCGATATGTATCTGTATCCCAAGGGTGCGATACGTAACACGATACCAATATTTCGAACATTGCTAAAGGTACCCTAAGTGGTACCTAAACTTGATTGGATGCGGTTCCGGGTATTCAAAACTAGACTTGAACCCGGAAAGAACCCATCCGGGTTAGCTAGGCCTAGGTACGGTTACTAGGAACCTACACGAACTCAAGCCCTTAACAGCCCTTTCAACAAAGTTCTCTAAGAGTTTTGTGAACCCCGCTCATGCATTGGGCATGATGTCTGTAAGGCATTGGAGGATCATTAAGTACTAGAGGTATAAAGAAGTTGTCCATCAAATAGGTAAGTTGATGGGCTCATTAAGTAGGTCATGGTTGCATGCTGAACGATAATTTTATAAAGATGCTCACCAAGTAGTCCAAAAGGCATTGGGACCTCTTCAGAAGAACCATGTTCTTTCACTCATTGATGAGTTAGAACAATTTTGCACCCACAAGAGCCAACGACCCTGAGATAACAATAGACACATTAAGAAAACTCAAAAATGCAAAATGTATTTAACAAAAAACAACATAACAAAATAGTAACTGAAACATAGTAGCCACCTATATGTCTGCCTGCAGATCTTGCTCTTCCCTAAAGAGTGGTGAAACTGAATGCAATTTCTCTGTTTCAATGATAAGAAAAGTTCTGTCAATGGGGATCTATGTAAAGTCTTTCAGTTCACCAAGGAGTGGGCTCCTTGATTTCTTCTTGGTTGGGTTTTGATCTGGAGCTCAGGTATTCTTTCTTTGTTTGTTCCTTTTATTGCGGTTGCCTTTGTTGTTTTTTCTTTCCTTTTTTCTTTGGCTTTTGCCTTAATAATATATTCATCTTTCAAAAAAAGAAAAGGGAAGAAAAAAAAAAAGGGCCAGAATACCTTCCCAGTGCTGTTATTCGTTTTTCGTTTCGTTGACCATATGACCATCTTTAGATTTAAAAGCTTCAGAGCTGATGTCTTGTTGTTATTTGATGGAGATTATTCTTATTTTTTGTTGATATTCAGGAAGGAGAGCAGCAGATGAGGAAAATTGCACTCAATATTTCTAAAGATGTGAAGAAGTTTTGGACGAAAATAGAGAAGCTGCCAAGTTCATTTTTGTGATAACTGAGAATTTTGGAGATTCTGTTGAAGTAACATGTTTTCTCTCATTTTTCATTTGAGGATTTTTTTTAAATAGCATCCTTCCTACACAAAATGCGCTTGCAGGTTTGGTACAAGCATCAGCTGGAGCTTGAGGAAAGAAATAAAAAGGCACTTGATAAGCAGCTTAATTTGCTTTTAGGCCAGACTGGAAGGTAGGAGATTATTTTTCATAATCCAAGACCTTGTTGATGTAGGGTGCATAGTTTCAACGATTACTCAACTTGAAAATTTCTTTTGGGATGCGCATATGCATAGGGCGACACATACATTCTTCCATTGATTTGTTTCAGGTACTCCACAACTGCTCGCTGAAAATCTTGTAAACATGCCACTTTCTCATAAAACAGCATGCTTAGAGTCTGAGACGAAACTACCAAGCGATCAAAAGAGAGGAGTGGATGAAAGAAATCTTACAGGAAGCACAGAACACCATGGTAATAAAAACAGTGCTCTATATTTCCGTCATGTCTCTGATTTGTGAACTCCCTTTAAAACCTCATAATGTACACACAACCTCAGTCATATAATGCAGAAACTGATGGTGATTATGGCATACAATCTCAAGATGAATCTGTGAGTAGTTATTCTCTGCCCAATCATAATTACATGATGTCAATGTTGTGTGCGTGTGCACGCTTGGATGTTTATTTCAGCCATCTGGATTGTTGGGTGGCCTTCTATCATTCTTGCCTTATGTGTGTTGGACTTTGTGAATTGGAATTGGCTTTTATTCATTGTGTTGTGGGCTATGAGTGGAATCTGGTCTTCCCTACTTCATGAAGTCGGAGATTAAAGGGCTACTCTTGACTATTTATTTATTGCTATGAAAACCATAGCGACCATTACTAGAGGCTATCTGAAGCAACTTAGGAGCTTAGATGCCTTACTAGAGGCTATTTGAAGCAACATCTTTGACACGATAACCTACGATTCTGTGAGTTCAAATTGAAAGACACATACTTCACTGTATACAACCTTGTACCAGCCTGATAACAAGGAGGTTGGTCCTCGAGTAGAAGAAAAAATAGATTCTTTTAGAGTTCTTTCAGTATTGGTATCTGCATCAAATTGTACCAAGAATTGGCCTAAGTAGCTTGGTATCATGAATGATAACCTTTGTTTTTGGTAAATGCCTTTTCTTCTCATCTCTGTTTTAATAGTGACTGCAAAATTCTATTTCCTTCTGATATTTTTCTGCAAAGCTCGTTTGGTGATTTTAATACCTTATGAATTGGTTGCAATACGAGAAGATGATTGTCCTTCTGTTAATGTGCTAGTGCTATCACAGGAAGATGATGAGTATACTATTGTGGAGGATGAAGCTCTTATAACTAAGGAAGAACAGAGAGAAGAATTGGAAGCTTTGCAAAATGAAATGGATCTACCCCGCTTGAGGAGCTTCTGAACCGATACACTTAAGATTAAAGGTTAACTTTCCATTATTTTGGGAATTGAAATTTTTTTCTTATATGTCACACTTGTTATTGACTTTACTGCTTTATCATCCACGTAATTGTTATTTGATATAATCATTCTCAGTTAGCAGGGAAGGAAGCCCAGGAAGCGGTGATTTTTGCACCGTAATCACTTGATTGCTTGTAAGATTAGGGCATGGAAAAGATGGTAAATGATCAATTGACTTCTTATTTTTATATGAAAAATTGAGGAATTATAGAATCATTGGGCAAGGATATATGCACTGCATGCCTTGAGCCTTGAGTTTGTAAAAATGGAGTGCATGGATTGGTTACCGAGATGGTTCATCTGATGGGACCCACCATGGATGGGAAATCCCCTCAAAACACCATTTGATGAGAATATTCTTCACCCTTAATCAGTGTTTAGAAAATACAGTGGTGATCCACATTCAACAAAAAATGCCAAAAATACAATCTCCCAATCAAGAAGATTCTTTGGGGATCTCATATGCATGTTGGGCCCCTTTTGATGAATGTTTTGGGTCAATGATCAGTGGGCTCCACTCACAAACTATAAGCTGAGGATACAGTGTAAGTCCTTCCAAAGATGACGCATTGATTATGTGTGATTCTCTTTATCCCAAAACACATTTCTCACCTAGAATAGGACACACAAGATATGGATTTTTTATGCATCAAGATTCCTTACGTGTGATGCCATGATTTGGGTATATATACCATTATTTTGATGGGCCCCATCATAGACGAGCCACCCCAAAAGTCTCCAATATTGGAATATCATAAATGTTTGTAATAAGAGCTAAAGGACTATGAACCTCTTGATTGCACGAATGAGGGAGCAATGGTTGGCCCATTTTTCATTGAATTTGGACTTTTCCTTGTCCAATTTTTAGGCCATTGATTGAAGGGGTCTTCCAAATGGAGAGATCCAGGTTATCTGGCTCGTGGGTCACTAAAAATAGTAATCTAGATTGCAATTACCTGACCCATTATCCAGAATTCATGGTGGGGGTTCATCAAAACAAGGGCTCCATGTGTGCGCATCAGCAAATTACACTTGCTGAGAGCATTTGGAAGAGATCCAGGTTATCTGGATCGTGGGTCATTAAAAGCAGTAATCTAGATTGCAATGACCCATAATCAAGAATTCATGGTGAGGGTTCATCAGATTGATGCTCTAGATCATCAAAACATGGGCTCCATGTGTGCGCATCAACGAACTACACTTGCTGAGAGCTTGAGCCCTATAATTGCCCAAGAAGTTTCATGCCAAGTTACCAGATTATGTTCTTGGTTTCGCGTGCTGAACTCTTTTTTCTTTCTTTCTTTTCTAGCGGTACTACCAAAGAGCATGAAGAGATTGGAGTATGAAATAATTAACGAAGGTAAGGAAATTATATCACTTTTGAACTTTGTTTGCTATTTATTCTCTTTACAAGAATTGTACCTTGCATTAGGCAATGAACATGCCAAATTGTCCTGTGGGCTTGCCTCCTGACTTGAATGGGTTGGACTGGGGCCTAATATAGACCCACTGACAGACCTAGCCCTAATTTAAAATGTGTTGGGCTGGTTTGCTGGTTAATTGACCCAACCTGCTTTTGAGGTAGGTTCAAGTTAAACTAATTGGGTAGTGCGTTGGGTTCAAGCTGGGCTTGGGTTGAACCCTACCTACCCACATAGGTTTTTAATGGGTTGAGCCAATGACCCAGCTTGACTCAACCCAAAATAAAATAACGAAGAAAAGTATGTACTCAAACTTGATTTCTTGGGTCCAGTTTATTGAACTTAAACTCACTAAAATTGGGTCGGGTTTGTAGGACAGGTTCAGCAGGCTACTTTTGATTTCGACCAAGCCTAAATTGGCCCCGAATTCTAATGGGTTAGGTCTATGTTCAAAATGCCAAGTGGATTCTTAAATGGGTCGGGTCTAGGTACGGGGTGCCCCTAGACTTGACCCGACCCGACCCGACCCAACGCAACCCATTTGCAACCTTACCCGTAAGGATTTTGGGCCTGGCTACTATGGGTTGGGCTTACGCTTAATTCAAGCCCCTTTTTCAATCGGACCTGGTTTGGACTGTACAATGGCTAAGCCCAGCCGGGGCAATTTTGTAACACACACGCGCACGAGCGCGCGCACACACACACACACAGAGGACCGTCCAACTAGTTGCATGAATAATTAATGTTAGTAAATGTCGTGGAGATGAAAGTTATTTTAAAGAGGTAAAATAGTTGCCGGCTTGAGTGAGCCCAGCGTGGTGTTATGGTAAATTCCACCCCAATCATCTTGCGAGCCACCCCTTGTTAGACTTCCCAACCTTGGTTTAGGTGGACCACACATTGAAAAGAGTATACATTGAAAGCTTACCCTGTAAATTGTTTACCTGGGTGTGGGCCACTTAAATCGCATGTGGGCATGATTTTTGGGTTCTAGCTTTTGGTGTGGCGTCTAATGCTTAGAGTGGATTTTGCATGCTCAATTTTGTGGACCCTATAAAAATCAAGGGCGGATGTCTCTCTCCTAACATTTTCCATTGGTATGGTCTACTTCAATCACAGATCAGCCTGAATTTTTGAGTGGGGGCCAGCATGTGATTACACATCTAAAGGTCATAGTGGATCTCGCATATGCATTGGAGGGCCCATAATAAATAATGGGTGTGATCACTGTGGTTAGTGTTCCTTTCCTGTAAAGAAGGGAGCCAATTAGGTACGGCCATGGTCTCACCCCACAGTGTACGGCCGGATTTTGGGGCCCACTTTGATGCATGTATTGTATATCCATGATGTCCATCCGTTTTTCCAGCTCTCTCTAGGGCATGAGCCCAAAAATGAAGCAGATCCATAACTAAGGTGGACCATACCATAGGAACACCCGTGATTGAACGACCACCATTAAAAATAGGGTCCGCCTGTTGATAAGGTCACATGGACCAGGATGAAGGAAAATAATAAATATTAGCTTGATCCAAAATTCTGTGGTCCCCAAGATGTTTTTAATAGTTAATCACCACTGTTTCATGCGGTGTGATCAACATAAGATTTTGATCTGCTTACTTTTAGTTTTATGTTCCAAAAGGGATTGAAAACATAGATGGACTGTGTATATACAATACATGCATTAAGGTGGGCCCCGCGGTCGGGGCTCACCTAATCTGCTTCCGCGAGGAATCAATATTCTCAGACCGCGCAACGTAGAACACTGCCCGAGGTTGGTACCATATTGACGTGGGAAATTTTTGTGGGCTTATCATGACGTATTTGTAACATACACACTGCCCATCCATGTTGAAAGAACAGTTTATGGAATGATTTCAAAAAATGAGGCAGGTCCAAGGCTCAAGTGGAGCACAGAAAGTCGTGGAGATTGAAAGCCTACCGCAAGAAACTTGTTGGGGCCATAAAAGTTTTGGATAAGCTGATATTTGGGTTTTCCCTTCATTCAGGCCTCAGTGACCCTATTAACAGGTTGGATGGCAAATAAACATCATGGTGGGCCCTAGAAAGTTTTTAATTTAATGGTGGTCGCTCAATGTCTACTATTTCCTCGTGGTGTGATCCACTTGAGATTTAGATTTCTTTCATTCTTAGGACTATGCACTATAGTGATATGTTAAAGCTGATGGATGGTGTGGATATACAATGCATGCATTCAGGTATGCTCCACAGTTAGAGAAACACATGTCCCCATGTTACCTGGGGAACAACTATCTGCTCCCACTATTCTCTTAATGGAGCGAGTCAGATCCGAGATTCGATTTGCTCTGAATTTGTATGATGCGGATTTGGATCTTAAAATAGGTCTGATTATTTAAATAGACCGGATTTGGATCTTAAAATAGGTCTAATTATTTAAATAGACCGGATTTGGATCTTAAAATAGGTCTGATTACTTAAATGGACCGGAGTTGGATTCACTGGAACATATCCGAATTTGATTTAGATCCGACTCATTGTCACTTTACAGTTATGTTATATTCATGCTGGCCATCCATTGTCCAAATAGTGGGATTTGCATCATATAATGGGGTGGATTTGGACTTAGATCCGACCTGAATCCGATGGTTATATGGATTTTGGATTGGAAATGAATCTAACTATTTATAAATGCATCGGATATGGATATAACCTTTTGGATTCAAATCTGATCTGAATACATCTACAAATATTCGGACTTGGAATCGGATCCAGTTGGATCCGATCTAGATCCGACCCATTGAGAGCCCCAACTTTTGTCAAACCCTCTATTTTTTAAAGGGGCCAAAATGATGTATATGTGAGATCCATTATGTCCATTAGATGTGTAATCTCACGTTGCGTCTAGAACCAAAAAAATCCAGGTTGATATGTGATTTAAGTGGGCCATAGCAATGGAAACAGTTTGGAAAGACGTCAACCCTTGATTTTTATAGGGCCCACCGTGATGATCATATGAAATCCACTCCAACCTAATTAACATTGAATTTACATTGTGGTACATTTTTTAAAAAGCCTTTCGAAAAGCGACCTCGTTAATATTATCATTCCACTACCTTCCATTAGCTTTCATAAAGCAACCTCATTAATATTATCATTCCACCACCTTTCATTAGTTTTCATAAGGGCCCAGTTGAGTGCACAGTGCGAGCAAATGGTTGGCGGCTTGAGTGGGCCTCACCATAATGCTTACCAAGCGCATCACACCATGTTAGACCTTGTGCCCAAAAGTCAGCCTCATCCATGATTCACGGTGGACCACATGATTGGAATGTACAATTTCTTTAAAGTAACCCAAATATTTTATCCCTATGCTTAAAGTGGGATTACACCGCTAATAATTTGGAGTGAATTTCATATAAATATCAAGTTGGGCCTGCAAAAATCAAGTGACAGCTTCATTGTCCAAATTGTTAAGACAACCGGTTGGAACCAAATGGCCGTTAATTTCTGACTTATTAAATGCATGATAGATCCAACACGTTCAATAGATTGGACCCACCATGAATTACACTTTATGCAATAAGTCACCCCTATCCATTCATCAAGTGGACTCGTATTTTTCTATTTATCAGAGGCCATGCACGGCTTTCTATGGTGTGGCTCACTTGATGAATGGATGGGGCTAATGTTTGCACCGGATGATCATCGTGGTGGGGCCAACTTAATAGAAGGATTGGATGTCACAAGGACTAAACATGTAGGAAGTTATCTACTAGGTGGACCGCATGCTAATGGTCCAACAATTTGTTGGACCTTAGACCTAAGAAAAGGACGTCCACTCTTGATTTTTGTGGGGTCCACAGTGTTGCGTATGGAAGATCCACCCTAATAATAAAAAATGTAATTCCATTGCAAGTCCAAAAGCAAAATATCGGGCTGACCTGGGATTGAGCGGGTCACACTGAAGGAGAGAGTTGAGAGAAAGTGGTCTGCCTTTGATTTTTTCTGGTTATGATGATTTTAGTAGTTTTATATGTAGGTTCAAAAGTCAATGGACTCATGCATGCTTTGTGGATGCTAGTGAAATCTGATTGTGTGCTGAGTTAGTATGCTCTTATCATACTGAGTAAAGTCAGTTGGGTCCACTATAAATGTATGTAGTTTATCTACACAGTCCATCCAGACATTTCCAGATCATTCAAGGGGTTGAAACCAAAATTGAATCATATGCAAAATTCAGGTGGACCATACCACAAGAAACAGTGGGTATAATGCTTTACACCGTTGAAACCTTTCTAGGGCCCTCAGCGATGTGGATGAATGTGAAGTACAGTTGTTGTTGATCATTCCTCTAGCATTAGTTTCAACCGTAGGCGCTCTAATAATTTGTAAATTTTTTTAATAAGAAATGCAAACAGCAAACAAGGAAACCTGGAATTTCTGACGGTAAATATGGATGGTTATGATTCTCGACGGCTACTGACGGTTTTAAACTATGCATACACTGATTCGTTTGTACGCATTTCTCAGTGATGTCTTCTCAGGATGAGGTTTCGGTAGTCATCAAGTGCTTGAGGCTTGGAGCAGCTGACTATCTTGTGAAGCCTTTACGTACTAATGAGCTGTTTAACTTGTGGACTCACATGTGGAGAAGGCGCATGGTTTGGGCAGCTTGACCCTTGGGATTGCGATTCTACTTGCATTTGGCTCTGTTATGGTTTTGAAAGTGGACATCAGACAAATTCGCCAATAAACCCACCGTGGTTCTCGTTTGTGTTGGCAGCTCGGGCAGGCAGAGAAGAACATCTTGAGTCACGACTTTGATTTGGTAGCATCTGACCCCAGTGATGCCAATACAAACAGCACCACCCTGTTCTCGGACGACAAGGATGAAAAGTCACGTAGGAGCGTGCTCCAGCGTGTCAAATCATCCAGATTACGAGGTTAATAGGAATCGGAAATAAAATTTACAAATCTGTAAACTGTGGCAGACTTGCAGTTCAATAACTCCAACTGTATCTGACATGGGAATTACACCTGGTCCCTTAGACTGCATGGTCTCCTTGGTCACCCCATCAATCCCTGGTGTTGTGCTGCAATCAATGCAACGTGAGCGGATTAGGTGAGACCCCGGGCTCACCTAAAGACGGTGCGGCCCTTACCGTGGGGCCCACCTTGATGTATGTATTATGTATCCACTCCGTCCATCCATTTTTCCAGATCATTTTAGGGGAAAGGAAGCAGATCCAATCATCAGGTGGACCATAACATAAGAAACAGTGGTGATTGACCATCCTACCATTAAAAACGTATTAGGACATACCTTCATGTTTCCGTAGTGTTTATTTACCATTCAATCTGTTGATTAGGTCACATGAGCCGGAATTAAGGGAAAAAATAAATATCAGCTTCATCCAAAATTTTTGTGGCCCATTAATGGTCAATAATCACTGTTTCCTATGTTATGGTCCTACCTGATGATTGGATCTGCTTCCTTTCTGGTATAATCCCCTAAAATAATCTGGAAAAATGGATGGACGGCGTGGATACATAATACATACATCAAGGTAGGTCCCCACAGTAACCCACGGTAAGGGCCGCACCTTCTTGGGTGATGCCGGGGTCTCACCTAATACGCTCTCCAATGTAACTAGGGCACTTCACATTTCAGTAATGCCATGTCAGACGCGTGTTGGCCTCATGTCAATATAGCCATTAAGAAAATATCTAATTAATTCATCTTGAGTCCTGTTCGTTCCGTCATTCCACTCTATCAAGGTTCAAACGTCAGTTTGACCATAGGTCATCAATCATTTTCTTGATACTTCACTCTCGTCCTTGGGCCTTTCCATTGCCCCTTTAGAGCCTAGGAATGTGTCAATATACTTTTTGGAATAGGTTTATTGTTATTTATTTATTTATTAGTTTGGAGAGATCCATAATAAAAGTTAGAGATAGAACCATCTTTTTGCCTGTGGTTTCTCTCAATTTAGTAGAGAAGAAAGCTTTGTTTACTCTCATGAACATAAGCAAAATAGGCTAATTAAATAGTGTGTTAAGGAGACACTAACCCCACCGGTGGGTGGGTGCATTGTGTGACTAACCGTGCGCAGCTGAATGGGTGGGTGGGTGCGTTGCATGACTGACTAACAAAAAAATAATAATAATAAATAGAAAGAGTCTCAAAAAGAAAAAAGAATAATAAAGGAAAATAAAGAGAATTTCTCCGTATGGCTTTGATACAGGGAAGACGAGATTGGGAAATTAGTCCTCATTGTTTTACCTCTATAAATAGATATACCCAATCACCCAATCAGATCAGTATGAGTAGTTACAACAGAATATAGTTAGAACAAGCATTTGTTTGGATAACAGATATTTAAGATTTGAGTTGTTATCATTTGGAGACAATTGTGGTTGTACGTTAACACTAATAGCATAAATCCTGTTTACCTCTCTCTCATAGCTGATTGCATACTAAGGCCGTTTTACCAGCAATATAGTGTGAATTAAACACTTGCCGTTGAAAACTTTTTGGGGGCCATAGAATTTAGGGATCAAACTGATATTTGTATTTCCCTTCATCTATGTCCGCGTCACCATATGAGCAAGTTAGGATGATAAATAAACATAACTGTGGGCCTTAGGAAGGTTTCAATGGTGGACATTGGATGGATGGCGTGGATAAAAGACATATATCTATGGTGGGCCCCACAGAGTTACGCAATCCGCTTCCTTACTCTCATGTTTCTTTGCTCTTTTTCTCTGTATTTTTTAAGGTTTACCTGCGGCCGATTTTTTTGCACATGTGCCTTGGATTTTGCTTCTATTCAACCTAGCCCGACCCATAAGTCCACCGCACATGCAGTATCATGGCACACGTGTGCGCGATCGAGCCACTCATCAGATAGGCCCCATCATGCAAATGACCTGTCTTAGCAATTAGGCAGTTGGGTCCAGCTGGGTCATAGTTACAAACAGATGGTTAAGAGAAATAGCCAAGAGTCAATATAAAAGTGTGGCCCATCTAACCAAGAGATCGACCTAAGAAGTTTTCAACGGTGGATGTCACTGTCCCCACTGTTTTCTGTGGTGGGGTCTACTTGAGCTTGAGCTTTGGATCAACCTCATTCTCTGATTCATGCCTTAAAATGATCTCTCCAAATGAATGGACGGTGTGGCTACAACACATACATGAGGCCCACGTGCCATAGTGACTTCACTTTAGTAGCGATGTTCCCCACTCAACCTCTCAGTAGCTAATCCGGGTCCGGTATTTATCGAGGGTAATGAAATCGGGCTCTCAATGGAGCGGGTCAGACTCGAGATCTGATTCGCTCTAAATCCGTATAATGTGGATTTGGATCTTAAAATAGGTTCAATTAGTTAAATGGACCGGATTTGGATCTTGAAATAGGTCCGATTACTTAAATGGACCGGATTTGGATTCACATGAACATATCTGAGTTTGATCTGAATCCGGTTAAGATTCGACTCATTGTCACCTTACTGTATATGTTATATTCATGCTGCACATCTGTTTTACTGATTATTTTAGGCCATGTCTCAAAATTGAGACATGCCACTCTTAGGTCCACCATACCATAGTAAATAGTGGGATTTGCATAATTTTTCTATTAAATTAAATATATTATATTATATATTTTATATTATATATATTTATAGATTTGTAATGGGGTGGATTCAGACCTAGATCCGTCCTGAATCCGATGGGTATATGGATTTTGGATCGGAAATTAATCTAACAATTTATAAATGGATCGGATATGGATATCACCTTTTGAATCCGAGTTGGATCCAAATCCGTCTACAGATATACGGACTTGGAGCCGGATCCAACTGGATCCGATCCAGATCGAACCCATTGAGAGCCTTATAATGAAATGATCTCGGTTTGATAAATACACCTGGACACGCTAGCCTACGGCTTCCAATCATGGGAGCGTGGGTGTAACTTTTGGCACTGGCAGGCCTAACCTGTCATATAAACATCACTTTGGACCCAGGGAGGTTTCAGTGGTAATAATCTACCTACCCACCTTTTCCTTTAGTTCGGCCCACTTGAGTCTTGGATTCGGTTCATTTTTATTTTCATGTCCTAAAATGAGCTCCCAAAATGAATAGACGGGGTGGATTTATCAAAAAACATCACTGTGGGCCCCATCTTGGTTCCCAGCGCAGGAACTTCCTGCGCAAGGCTTTCGCAGGAAATCTGCGCCCCACATTAGCTAGGGTACACCAGTCAATCCACTTTTGGGGCGACTTTGGTGAGACCCCGGAACCAGCAATGTGGGTGGGACCCTGACCGTAGGAGCCCACCTGGATGTATGAATTGAATATCCATGCCGTGCATATTCTTGTCTGTCTTATTTTATGTCATGGTACCAAAAATGAAGCAGACCCAAATTTTGGGTGGACCACACCATAAGAAACACTGGTTAATGACCATTAAAAACCTTCTGCGAGCCACAAAAGTTTTCTATCAACCTGTTATTTGTATTTTCCTTTCTTCCCTGTTTACGTGACCTTATCAACAAATCAGAGGACCTTATCAACATTACGGTAGACTCCAAGAAGTTTTTAATGGTAGGTGTTCAATGAACACTGTTCCTGTAGTGTGGTCCACCTAAAACTTCCATCTACTTCATTTTTTAGACTACATCCTAAAATAAACTAAAGAAAGAGATAGACCGCATGGATATACAACAAATACATCCAACTGAGCCCTATAGTTAGGGTCTCACCCACATCGTAGGTTCTGGTTTCTCACCTAAGTCGCGCCCGTGTTACCCTGGCTTTGTAGGGCCCACTGTGATGTACGGAGTGAATATAAAATATATGAGTCCAGATCCTCTGTTGAAACCGAGCAGAGAAACCCTGCTCGTCACTTCTCTTATTGGTCCAGCTCAGCCTGACTGTGTCAGAGCTAAGCTTTTCCGACATAGTTAGGATGAGCTGGACCAATCAGAGCAGCAGAAGCAGAGGTTCTCTGCTCAGTTTCAACAGAGGATCCGGATTCAAAATATATACATCAAGGGAAGCCCCACAGCGAAGCCACCTGTATACGTAACCAGTAACTTAGTAAGCTATAGCATGTTGAGTAAACTCTACGGGGCTTACCATGGTATATGTGTCTTATCCAGGCTATCCATCCATTTTTTCAGCTCATTTTAAGTATGTTAGAGTATTCTTAGTATCCACGTCGCTACTAAGAAGCAGGTATCTGAAGAGGCTGAGGAGGTTGTTAGCGAAAAGACCGGCAGCGAAAGCAAGCCAAACACCCAGCAGCAAATAGAATCAAATGAGCAACACAATGCAATCACACACACATGCAATCAACCACACAGAAACAATCCGATTTTACATGGAAAAACCCCTCACGAGTAAAAAACTATGCCACAAAGAGACACAAATCCACTATAATATTATAAGTTACAAGAGATGGAACCCAAAACCTCGGATCACAAGCCCACAAGAGAAATCTTAAACTTTCCTGAGAAGAAAACCCTCTTCTCAAGCTCTTTTCTCACCTAGAACCTCTCTCAATCCTATTTCCCATCTAGGATGTCACTAATCCCGTAATATACTCTTTAAATAGGAAAAAACTGAGATTAGAAACTCCTTGCGCAAAACAGCGCAAGAAACCAACTCCAACAAGGAAACCTGTAACCGATCGAAGCACATCGTCGACCAGTCAAGGACCCCTGCCGACCGATCAACAATGCCCAGAAACGTCTAGAAAACTCGATGTCTTGGGTCCGAATTTCCAACCGATCAGTCGCCATCCACGACCGGTCAATGGCATCTGTTGCACGGATTTAAGTCGATTCCAATAATCTACACCACGACTCCAATCTTCATGCAACACATTGCCACGCATTATCCTCCACCTCTACTTCTTCATCATCATTGTCTCGTTGCTTCTCATGCTCCATCGACTTTATCATTGCACCTCCGCGCGCCTTATCACTCTTCTCATGTTGCCGTTTAGCTCTTACCGCATATGATCAACCGTGGATCCTACTGTCGATCCCGCACCTCCATCATAAATTGTACTCCCGATCTTGTAAAGATTGTCGCACCTCCATGCCTTTATCATCACGAATGCTCCCTTTATCATTTTACGATACCGATCATAGCCGATAAACTTGCACCCTTTTGCATCGAGCACACCAAGAGATATCACATTCTTCTTCATCTCAGAAACATGCATCACACTTTCAAGGATTCGTTTGACCCCGTCGAACATCCTAATGCAGCACTGCACCAATACCCACCACCTTACAAGCATAGCCATCGCCCAAAAATATTGATCCACCATCGTGCTCCTCATATATCATGAATGAACTCCGGTCAGGACATACATGGCATGATGCACCTGAATCTAAGAGTCACTCTCCTCCAAGAGGCTTTATGCCAGATACAATCAATACATTACACTTGTCCTCGACGGTATTAACCCCTTTAGAAAAATCTCCTGACTTCTCTTGCTTTGCCCTAGGATTCGGACAATCCCTCTTCACACGTCCTTCTTCCCCACAATTCCAGCATCTCACATTGCTCTTTTAATTGCCCTCAAATTTAAATCTCAATGACGAAGATCCCCCACCCCGTTCAGAATTCATCCCCCTCATAACTAGTACATCGTTCCTAAAAAGACCCACATGGCCGTTACGTGTAGGTGAGCTCTCTCCCCTCTCCCTCTCTTTAGTGTGTAGAGAATGAGAGGGGAGTCCCCCTTTTATAGTTGGAGGGATGGCAATTGAGTAATTAAAAGTTAGGTAAGAGTTAAAAATAACAAATGGAAGGTTCTTATTAGTTAAAAGGAGCTTAGTGCCACATGGCATATTCTCATTTGCTTTGAGAGTGGTAGAGAATGTAATTAAGAAGAAATTCAAGTCTATTAAATTGACTTATGGATGTGTTCTTCCTTGGATAACCTCTCCTTGATACACTTCTTGAATTTGGCTTGAATTTAGCTTGAATTTAGTTTAGGGCTTGGCTTATTAATTGGTTTGGTTTAGACTTAGGTTTGCTTGGATATGGAATTGGATGGGACTTAACTTGGCTTTGGCTTTGGCTTGATTTTGAGCTTGGATTTTGAATTTTTTAAGGTAGGCGGATTCAAGATTTTGAAAGTCATCAATGGTTAAGATCTTACTACAATTGGTCATCCCACACAAGGTGAGGTGTCTACAATATTGGACCTTTTTTTTTCTTTTTTAAATACTATCCTTATGAGTTAACCTATTGTAAGGTATGGTATTATTTTATTTTATTTTAACATATTTTGTTGATATATGTTATATATTGATATCATATATTACTACTGGCCAACCCAATAAATATAAAAATAGCAAAAAAATTTACACTCCAAAACAAATACCCACTAGTCACTGTAAATACATCAAAATAAAGAGAAATTGTTAAAGATTTCTGTAATGATTAATGAACTACTAAACTAAACACATATTTAAATAATAAGACATTAGGACTATAAGATAAAGAGTATAAGTACATAACATATATTGATAATTTGACATACAACAGAGGCTATAAAAAGTGAAAAAAAAAATAATTAAAAAAGAAAGTGCAAGACTATGTTAAAAATAAATTTATAGCCAACCTTGTCGGGCACAACATCATTGCAAAATGTTCTTCCTTGTCAGGCACATCCTAATGGTTTTAAGTTAAAATGCCTGACCTCCTCCCATTTTCCGGCCATCTTGATACAACATCACTGAAAACATACAATCAGCAACAGCCCAAAAGAGGGTCTGCGCACAAAATCACCAAAAAGGACATAGCTGAATCTGCATGTCCTAATCCATATACTGGATCACAACCCACTAATATCCATGGTTTTTAGATTCATAGACTTGGATTTACTTGTTCAGTCTCGAGTCGAGTTTCGACACACCCGAGTCATGGGGTGTGTCTGTCCAAGTCGAGAGTGAGGGCGACTCTTGGTAACGAAACAGATTAGGTATTGCAGAATCCGAGTCCACTTGTCCAAGACGTGACTTAACCATATCTAGTTGGCCAATAAAATAGCACCACATCATAGCCTAACTTGATGTTAACATGGCCTAATCAAAGCCTGATGGAACTCAATGTTACCCCAGCCTGATTGAATCTGCTCCCATTGGTTGGATAGATTGGCCATCAAATTATTGAGCTTTGCCAAGCCCACAATTAGCCAATGCTCACGCCACCACATACGCCAACATGGCAAGCAGGTGAAATATCCAAGCCATACATGAGGTGGGACTCATGTTACTCTCCAAATATAATGGTGGTCCATTCAGTAGGGGCCCGTTTGGATACCACCAAATAAGTTGCTTTTCTTACTGACGGCAGCAGTTAAGTAACTTATTTTAGATAAGTTAGTTTGGCTAATAGATAATTATCATTACTTGTTTGCTGAAAATCGGTTCAGAATTTCAGCAAATTTTTTTTTGCTTTTTCACTTTTTCTCCACCTGCTAAAATGAGAGATGCTCGTCCATAGCTGTAAACAGAGTTGCCTTTCATGGCAACTGCCTAACCCACGTTGACCATCCGACATGCTGGGGCCACTGCGATGTATTTGACCTACGCCGTCTATTTGGCAAACCTAAACCTCAGGTGGACCCCACATCAGGAAGGAACAGTGATAATTATGACACCATTGAAACCTCCTTGGGCCCACCATAATGTGTTTTACTCTTTCCATTCATATGTTTTTCCAACTAGTTTTGGGTGACCCACTGGGTAGTGGAGCCACATGGCACTTGAAATCTACACCGTCCACCCTTGTTGGTCCAATCCAAAAATAAAACAGAATTCAATCTCAGATAGACCGCACCTCAGGAAATAGTGGTCATTGACGCCCACCATTGGTAGGCCCTAATGGTGAGCGGCCCATATACAAGGCGGGCCATGCATGATGGACGGCCCACATTATAGGTGGGCCCCACATTTGGGATGGTCCACATTAAAGGTGGCTCCTGATGATGGGCAGTGGATATTGATGGTGGGCCCACTTGATGGATGGCCAACATCAAAGGTGGACCCTACATAATGAATGGTGCACATTAAAGGTCGGGCCATAATGATCAATGGCCCACATCTAAGGTGGGCCCCACGTGATAGATTACCCACATCAAAGATGGGGCCCACGCAAGGAACAATCCACACCAAAGGTTGGCCCGAAATGATGGATGGTGGATGTGCAAGGACAAACAAACTTGAGGGATAATTACTTATGATGTTGGAAACAGAGGTGTTTTTCTACTTTTTGGTTGATAAGCATATTGTTTACCAAACATACTTATTTGCTAATTAAGTAGAAACCAATACAAGTTATTTTCCTTATAAGTAGCTTATCTTAAGTAGCTTACAATCCAAACGGGCCCTTAGGTGTGCCATGACAATAGAAATAAGTTGATGGGTTAGAAAACTTTCTTGTTTGACAACCATACAATTGCTTAGCTAATTGTGGCCCACCTGACTAGTAGTACTGGACCAACCTTATTCTTGAGATAGGGGATCTGCATAGTGGTACGATGGATGGCTTGGCTATTGCACCTGTCCCCAGGCTGGTATATGTTGAGCGTGCATTAGCTCACTCGTGTGCTTAGAAAAGCTCTAATGTATTTATTTATTTAGATAGATGGTGTTACTCAAAAATGATTGTACAATAAAGCTTATTCTACAGCATGGTTTGTGAGGCCCGCAATGGAGTGTGCATGACATCCAATCCGTTCGCCTTGGAGACCAAAAACAGGCTGATCGAAAACTCAGGTGGGCCAGACCTTGAAAAATAAGCCTGAGATCTAAAAAATCAAGTGGTATGCCCCGACTTGAGCGTTTGAACGGCCTGATTTTTCGGCTTAAATTCATCCTGGCGCGGCTGATCTTCTGAATGGATTGTCAGCCCCAAAAACAATCTGAAAGGTTTTTAGCGGTGGGCATCTCCATCCAACTGTTCCCATGGTGAGACCCATATTTGTTTCTGAGCGGGCTGATTTTTTTGGATAATGGGTGAACTTGATGGGGGCACACCTTGTGGATGGATTGGAAGTGGGTCCTACATCATGGTGGGCCCAACACATTGCACTGTAGAATATGCTTACTCTACAGCTTTGTATAGTAGCCGGCCGGCCTTAGAAAAAATGCCAACATGGAAAAGGCCACTATGTGAAGGCAAATCCTGGCGATCGAGTGTCCCTCTTTTTTTTTCTGGTTGTTACCATTAAAACATGCCAATTCCGTGGGACGTCTATACCGTTAAAACGGTAGGGCCCACCATCAGGGTCGCCATTGTCTAAATACAGGCTCATCAGATCACTAGCTCAGCCTTATTTGTATGTTAAACCAGATCGTCAGCTTTTCATTGATTGGAACAGAGCGCCCACCCCAGATGATCTTCATTGTAGGGGCCTATGGTTTCAACGACACTGATGCGGATACACAAGTGGGGGTTGTGGTGGTATTTAAAAGGAAAAGCTCAATCATCAATCCAGACCGTCCATCTACACCACACATATTGATTGCAGGAGTCACAGGTACTTAAACAACGAGCTGAAATTGGACGTCGGTGGGGCTGGCCCATTTGCAAACCTAATCATCCAAGCCAGAAAATGATCATCCAGTGAGAAACAAAAGCACTACCAGCTCGACGTTCAAAGAAACATACAGGCCACTTAAAAATGAGTTCATCTCCTTTTAGTCATCGGCGATTATGTATTAGAGATCGTTCTTCATGTAAATGGTTGGTTAAGAGTTTTAAGCCCTACACCAGAGAGAAGAAAAAGAAAAAGAAAAAAAGCTCTAATACATAATTATTGTTGATTAAAAGAAGATGGAAGTCATTTTTAAGTGGAAACCAAACAGGCCCCAAGTGTTTGAAATTCACTCTGAAAATGGAGGCAGTGTCCCTGTCAAAATACCTCTTCTCCTTTTGTGCTGCAATGCACCCAAATTATTCCGGAAGTGGATGGCCTGTGACCCCAGGCACAGAGACGTGTGCCCAGGGCTGCATGGCGACCACAGAGGTGTCCGTGACAAAGCCACTACATCCATCTATTTCGAAAAAACCGCAAAACTCAGGTGGGCCACACTGAACGGAACAGCAAGAGTTCCTAAAGTGAGACAATCAAAACCAGGGCCCACCGGTCCAGCGAGCCCATGTGAGACATACAAGTATCATCCAATTCCAATGGCTCGGGCTGGTTGATTGTTAAGCACCATTTGTGTTATGAGATTGTACAAGCAGGCCCCATTGTTCAGTGAAAAAAAAAAAAAAAGATTGATGTTCTAGGCCCCTCTTTGAGTATAATCGATCTCCCTGTCCGAAAGAAACATAATAATAAAACACAAACTACTCAGTAGGTAGCCAACAAAAAGAAATACAGCAAGCATTACCATACTTTCTACGACCAGGATCATCCCATCTATTGAGCATGGGCCAATACATGTCCAGTATAATTCATCTCAATGTCCTGCAGGAGCACCAAACCATGTGACCCGCTTGTACAAACTTCAAACTCAAATGTAACATACAGTACCTCTGCCTGAACATTGTATCAGTGGGCCATCTAAAGAGTAATGGAACTCGCCTCCATGCCGCCGCAAGCAAACTTGTCATGCGGGCCAATCTTCCCCACCAGAATGCCGTTTGTGTGGAACATCTGTACCGTGAAACAGTAGGCCCCACCATGAAGATAGCCCAGCACAAGTCAGGCTGGCTCACTCATCAGGCAGGCCACGGTGCTGGAATCAATCGATAACATGTGGTCTGACTGAACATACAGGCAGGCCCATCTAACAAGTGAATTAGCCTAATTTTCGAAGCAGGTGGATCTTCATGATGCAGCTTACCACTTGCAAGGTAAAGATCCACCTACATAACAAGTTTCCATGCACCTGTAGGTGAACAGTTATCGGAGAATAATAGCAGTTGGCCTTGGATAATCCCCTTTAAACAAGGTCAGCACTTCAAAACAAACAACAGCTTTCACCAAACTAAGAAGATCAAAGATAGTACGCAGCTGGTAACAAATGTGCCATATACCTTCAGCGGTAGGCCGGAGGTGGCGCATACATTGCAGAATTGGGCGCATGGGCTGCGCTGGTTGCGCCTGGAGCTGGCCTGACCAAATTACCAGAATACATCTGGTTTGGGTCCTGGTAACCTGGCCCCATATGGCCCATTTGAGGGTGCTTTTCAACAGTCGCACGCTGGGTGCCATAGTAATCAACTGCAGGATCGGACTGTTGTGGGGCCATGCTCCGGATGTAGTACTCGACCGTTGCATCAATCCGTGGATGCTGGTTGCTGTAATAGTCTGCTGTAGGATCCGGCCCAGGGGGGCCCGAACGCTCCGTGCCGTAATAATCTGACCGTGGAATCGTTTCGGCTTCCCTCCCTTTAAGGGCCGAATACCTGTTGTCATATACAAATCAATTAAGCAGAAAGATGGGGAATTACAGTGGGATTTTACAGCAAAATTCCTCACTAATTCGAATTTTACAAAATAATACCTCCTCAGTTGGAAATTACGGAGCTGTGCTTTTGGAGGTGTGAAATTACTAAAATGCCTCATTTATTATTATTATTATTTTCCTTAAGTAGGTGATGGGCCAGATCATTAGAAGATTGTGGCATTGGGAGTATGGCCCATCACCTACATGCTTGAAACGTGTATGGAGATGGAGTGCTTCATACCAATAATAATAAATAAAGTAAAATGAGTCTGGATACCAATAATCAAAAAAGTTAAATGAGTACAGGCATACGAGTTGAGAAACAACCTGCCATGCAGCTCGTGCTCTGGTGCAGCTGGGTTCTGAGGCAAATACGCCTGACGGGGATCTGGTGGATAATATGGGTCAGTGACCAGGGGAGCATTCCGGGTCTCTGCAACTGGTGGGAGGCGTGCTGGGTGATGTGCAACAGTTGCATACTGGTCACTAGGAGGAAGGCCCGGCAAAGCATTCCGAGGCAGCTCCATGATTGGTGGGACCCGTGCAGCATATATTGTTGCTCTGAAATGGTCATGCTGCGTTGGTGGTAGCCGTCGATCATCTACAACTGGGGCAACTGCTGGTTGGTACGGCTCATGTGGAGGAAATCGTGCTGGTGCCATGCGGTGATTGTCCACAGCCAGTGGAGCTGCCATTCTATATGGGTCCTGTTGAGGTGGAGCTGCCATTCTATATGGGTCCTGTGGATGTGGCAGCCGTGCCAGTGCTGCACGTCGATCATCCACAGCTGGTAGTGGTGCTGTTCTGTATGGCCCCTGTGGAGGCAGCAGTTGCGGTGGTGCTGGGTGTCGATTCGCCACTGCTGGAGGCACAGGTGCCATCTGATGTGTAGGAATCAGTTGAAACAATGATGATAGCTTCTCAACCTGCATTTATCTCGTTATGTTAAAAAAGAGGGGGGAGGGGGGGGGGAAGAAAGAAAATAATAGAAGGCAACGAAACACTCCATGTCAGATTTTTTTTTTTTTTTTTTTTTTTTTTGATATACAGAACCAAGAACTGAAAACATCATGGATGAGAATGATATCATGTTCTTTTCAAATGTTCATTTCAATTGAAAGGGTCGGAAATCAATAATTACCTGTTCAGGGTCGAGCTCTGGCATAAATTTCTTCCCCCGGTAGTTCTCCCGGATAGCATGCTTGAAAACACTCTCGGGCACAGGCAAGCAATCCTTTGCAATGCTGAATCTTACCTGCAAAAGACAAGCTCCTATGTAAACCCAATCACATATAGGTGTACCTGATCACACATATGCATACACAAATACAAGTACACCATAGCACAAACATTCAACCAGCTCCATGTGGCACATGTACAACTTAGTGCATGATGGTGCAACCACATTATCAAGTCAGGGAGATCTCAACAACCAAATCACAAAGAAATGGATGAGTAGTACACCTACAAGAATATTAGAGTAGAAAAGGCGAGAACTTGATTAATATCAAAATACTTCTCTTACAAAAACTTTAAGAAAACTCACACTTGGAAAACTTGGAATAACTCCTACACCACCCTCCCCTTTTATAGACCCTAAATGAATCTTTAATTAAAATCGTCCCAACTAAGAGATTGATTACGAATCAATCATAATTTATTTCAAACCAATCTAATCTACCTAAGGTAGTAAAAGCCTAATAATAGTAAAAGCAAACATAGGAAGTAATCCCAACACATCTCTAAATCAGCCCCATGGTTTCAATCACATCATTAAATCAGCCCTCCTGTCTCCCAAAAATAGTAAATTGCAACCCGTGATGAAGGCTCCCAAATCAGTAAATAAACAGTCTAAAAATTAGCACATGTTGGGCCCTAAAATGGGCTATGGGCTTGCATCTTGATAGGCCCTATAATGGGCCCAGATGGGCCTAAGTGTGTTGGACCCTAGTGGGCTTGGATGGGCCTAAGTGGGCTGTGGGCCTGCATTGTGTGGCAATGATGAGGACTTGCTGATTGAATGTAGCTCAGTTGGCGTGCTAAAAATGGACAGTGGCACTTGCACATATGTGGCACACGTGCCAAAATTGAATAGCCCAGTGTGTACCATGACGAGGATATGCAAGCCAAAGGTGTTTGTAGCAACCAATGTTGTCAAATCGCATATGCGATCATGTGCGGTCGCATATATGTGACCGCATTTTTTTTTTTAAATAAAAAAATTAGGGAAAATTTTCAAAAAAAAAATAAGAAACTAAGGAGAACTTTCCTAAGTTAACATATAACTAATTTTTCAAATTTAAAATACATTTGAGATAAATAAAATCAATTAAACAATGACTTAAACATCAAGTCATCAACATTCAATGATATAGTAAACAAGTAAGAAGTAACAACAAAATCAACAAGCTTTTTATTTATTATTGTAGAAAATCAACAAGCTATCTTCCTTGAAACTTGAAAGTGCTTGAATCTTAGGGCTTGTTTGTTAACACTTAAAAAAGTTACTTAATGCGGAATGAAGAAAGTGCTCCATGTCAAACGTTGTTTGTTAACACCGAATTCGGAAAGCGCTCAGCGATTTTCCCTTGATTTTTTTCGGCAAAGGAGGCCTGGCTTAATAGTGAATACGGAATGCGCTCCACAAATTTTCTATAAAAAAATAAAATTGCTTCCAAAATTACCCCTCGTTAGTCGTTACTATTGCTATAGAGATTTTCTCTCTTAGATGGATTGTGCAATATACACCTCGACTTTTAAAATGAGTTACTTCCATTGGCCCCACCATGATTTGTGTTAGATCCGCACCGTCCATCAACTTTTTCAAATAATTATAGTGTGAACCCAAAAATAAGACACATATAAGGCTCAAATAGACCACACCATAGAAACAAATGAGAATTAAATGACGACCATTAAAACATTCCTAGGGTCCAATGTGAGGTTTATTTCCCATCTAACCCCTTCATAATGTCACACAGACATAGACAAAGAGAAAAAATAAATATCATCTTGATCAGAGCCTTCTGTGGCCTTAAGAAGTTTTCAATGGTAGGTGCCCAATTCCCATTGTTTCCTACAGTGTGACCCACTTGAGCCTTACATCTGCCTATCTTTTTTGTCTTATGCTCCAAAATGATATGAGAAAATGGATAGATGGTGTGGATGAAACATATACACCATGGTAGGCCCCACAGAGCTCCTATCAGGGCCGTCCGTTTCCATCTTGGACAAAGTAGATTACGTACTAAGTAACTCTGTACGTTAAGTGTATGGGGTAAACTCTGTGGGGTCCACCATGATTTACGTATTTTATCCATTCCATTCCATCCATCCATTTTACTAAATAAATTTAGGGATTGAGTCCAAAAATGAAGCATATCCAAAGCTCAAGTGGACCACACCACTAGAAACAACATGAATTAAATGTCTGCCATTGAAAACTTCTCGAGGGCCACAAAAGTTTTTGGACCAAGCTGATATTTGTGTTTACCCTTCATTCATGTCTGTGTGATCTTATGAACAAGTTGGATGACACATAAACACCATTGTGGGCCCTAGAAAGGTTTCAACGATGGAAATCATTATTCCAACTATTCCCAGTGGTATGGTCCACTTGAGCTTTGGATATGCTTCTATTTTGGTCTCAACTGCTAAAATGGGCTGGAAAAACGGATGAATGGTGTGGATAAACCACATGTATTCATGGTAGGCCCAACAGAGTTTACTCGATTTGCCCTGGATGACGCCCCATGCGGATTGCCACTGCCAAAAGCCATTAGCTATTGGAAGATGCTCTGCATGCCCCATCATGATATATACATGTTTTATCTACACCGTCTGGGCAGTGCTTTGTGGGGCCCACCATGATGCAAGGGTTTTATCCACGCCATTCATTCCTTTTATCAGATTATTTTCCGGCATGATCCAAAAAATGAGGCGGGTCCACGAATTAAGTGGACTACACCAAAGGACGCAATAGTGATAATGACACCTACCGTTGAGACCTTTATAGGGGCACCATGATGTTTTTTTACCATCTAACCTGTTCATAAGGTCTATGTAGACCTGAATGAAGTGAAAACAAAAATATCAGCTTGATCCAAAACTTCTTCAGCTCCCAAGAAGTTTTTGATGGTGGGCGTTCAATCCCCACTTTGTGGTCCACCTAAGCCTTGGTTTTGCCTCATTTTTGGGTTCATTCCCTAAAATGATCTGTAAATATGGATGAATGGCTTGGATGAAACCCTTACACCACGGTGGGTTCTACATAACCCTGCCTGTATGGATTATCGTCTAGGCGGAGATAGGATGCAATCCGCTTCCAATCTGACAGGGAATGGTAGTTAGAATCTACTGCACTTGGGGTAAAAACAGATGGTTTTGCCAAGGGCTCTGTAGGGCCACCATGATACATGTGGTTTATCTAAGCGGCCCATCCATTTTGAAAAAATCATTTTAGGACATGAGCCCAAAGAGGAGGCACATTGAATGCTCACTTGGACCACACCTAGTAAACAATAGAATTAAAAACCCACAACCCAAAACCTATGGGGACCACAAAAGTTTTGGAACAAGGTGGTATTTATGTTTTGCCTTTATCCAGAGGTCTATGTGACTTTATGAATAGGTTGGATGGCAAACAAACATCATGGTGGGCCCTAGGAAGGTTTCAACGATGGGTGTCATTGTATCATTTCTTATGATGTGGTCCACCTGATATTAGAATCTACTTCATTTTGGGGCTCATGCCTTGAAATGAGATGGCCAAAAGGAATGAATGGAGTGGATATAAAACGAATAAATCACAGTGGACCTCACAATGCATAACATATCCCACACAATAAGAAGGGCAGGGGCAATGTGCCTCATTCAAGTTTTACTAAAAAAACTATCATTCACTTCTTCATTGCATCATTAATTATTAGTGTTTCTTTGTGTATTTTAGTTTATTTGAATTAAATAGATGTTAATTTAATGATTTTATTTTTATTTAATAAAAAATCCTTTATAATGTAAACATCTCCAAACATAAGGTAAGGGCAATTAAATAGATGTTAATTTAATGATTTTATTTTTACTTAATAAAAAATCCTTTATAATGTAAACATCTCCTAATATAAGGTAAGGGCAAATGTGTCAAATTAATAGATTTCAAATATTTCAAACTTTGTTAACAAACAAGTTGTTTCAAATTCAGTACTTAATTTTCAGACTTCAGCAACAGTTACCAAACAGACTTTTAGACTTCAGATTCAGACTTTAGATTCCGATTTCAGATTTCGGCTTTAGATTTCAGATTCAGGCTTCAGACTTCGGATTTAACAAACGGGCCCTTAATCTTCCAACTTCCAAGAGAGAGGGAATGTAGGGGGGAGAGAGAGATTAAGACCACTTGGAATAAAGAAATATAAGAGAAGATGAGAATAAGAGAGTTTTGAGGTGAGAATATTGCAAATGGAGGATTGGAAGCCTTTTATAGGCAAAAAGTTGTTCTTTACAAAAAATAAAAATAAAAAATTTAATATGCGATGGCCAATATGTGATCGCATACACTGTACGCGATCGCATACATCGCATATGCGATCGCATATTTTCGCATATGCCACATATGCGATCGCATAAGTGCTATGATCGCATATGCAATCCGTATATGGATATGCACATATGCGGTCGCACATTACAACAATGGTAGGAACAACAAATCTTCTATAATGGTCTCAAACTAGGAGTTGTTCTCACTTTTCTTGGGTTGTCTCCAAGATAAAGCTAAACAAACTATGGACAAGTTGCATGACTTGGATAGGCTTGTCCTCAACTGAACTTTTATTGCAACCGAATGGGCCGTTTGGATGCAAACATGGACATCCATGTCAAGTGCATTTGGCTGCGTCATTGTCCGATGAACAACGACTTCAATTTGGAAGGGAAGGGGCTGCCACAAATTTGAATATTGTGTTGTCACCCACCAAGCGCAACATGTGCAGTAGCTCGCCTCTTCATCATATGCTCCTATAGTACAATCTTCAGGAAAAAGCTCTCAAAGGTGTTACACAAATGCAAAATCTCAACAAATGGATGCCCATATCCATGTAGCCAAACATGACATCCTAATGACTGTATCCAAACTTTAAAGAGTAATTTACAAAAACCCGCCTACCTTTTTCAAATATATGCCTACTTCTGGCATATTTAGAGGAGGTTGCCTATCTTTCAACAGTCATTATTGTATTACCGCCTGCCGTCTACAACCATGTAATACTCATACAGTATGAGGACCATATTTTTTTCAAGACCAACCCATTTTTACCATCCTCTCTCTCTCTCTCTCTCTCTCTCTCTCTCTCTCTCTCTCTCTCATCACCTCAGCGACACTACCTCCCGACCGAGCTCTCATCTCAGCTCTCTCTCTCTCTCTCTCTCTCTCTCTCTCTCAGCGACGCTGCCTCCCGACCGAGCTCTCATCTCAACACTCTCTCTATTGCTCGCGATCTCTCATCTTAGCTCTCACTCTCTCTCACGCATGTGATTTGTCTACTCAGATCTCGAAAACCCCCAATTGGAGCTCTTGCTCACGATCTCTCATTTCAGCTCTCTCAATTCATCTCCTCAGAGCTCAAAACCCCGATTGGAGCTCCAAACAGTCGACATCCCTCAAACCCTCCTCTCATTCTCTTCCTCTCACCTCGAAAGGTAAAAACCCTAAACCATGTGGCTGTAGTGGCGTGAAGCGTGAATATTTATAGAATCGGTTTGCACGTGTAGGGCCCATGTACTTTTTAGCACTAGCAGCATTTATTGCTTTTGAGATTTGCAATTTTTAACTATGTTTGCAAAGGCCCTTTGGACTTTTTCATTTATTTACAGTGTAATGCGTCGAATGCGTGGAACACGATGACCCGAGCACGAACTAAGAAAATGAAGTGGGCCACTGGGGGAAAAAACCTATTCCAATTTAGGGATTTGGTTACCTTAATCCCATTTTGTATTTGGGGATTTTGGTACCCTAATCCCATGTTGAATTTGGGGATTTTGGTACCCTAATCCCAAATCTAATTTAGGGATCTTGAAATTGGGGTTTTTGAAAGTGGGGATTTTGTTACCCTACTCCCACTTCGAATTTGGGGATTATGGTACCGTAATCCCATTTCGAAATTGGGGGTTTTGAAATTGTGGATTTTGGGGACTGTAATACCCTAATTTGCTTCTTGTAACTGATATCTAGTCTGATGCTTCCTACTTTAAATGTGTAACTGATATCTAGTTTTGAAATTGGGGATTTTATGGATTGTGATACCCTAAGTTGGGGTTGTGATATCATTTTGCCTGCTCATTTCAGTTTAGGTTTGTAACATCTTATAGTTTTAGCTCGATTGTTTGGTTGATCATACAAGTTTCAGGTAACAAGCATTTTCTGTTCATTTCTATGATAGGTTGTATAAGCCGAGTGACGAGCAGGATGCACGAGCAGAGTGATTACTAAATTTTCTTCAATTTCCTATTGCTGTACATTATGTAATCAGAAGCAAAATAAGTTGTACTTTTTTTTTTAGTTCTTGATTACCTTCCAACTACTTTTGGATGTATTTATTCTCGTTATCAATATAAAGTGTTTTCTTATGTGTATTTATGTGTGAACTACTATTATGTGGGCTCCACTATTATGTACTTGCATGATCGTAGTTGGCCATCTGTTTTCACATCTCATACTAGGCCCTTATGTAAAAAATCAGCCATATCAGAGCGAGACATGGCCCACAACATCCAAAAAGCCCCTGCCCTTTCGGTGGGCCCCATCGTTATGTATGTGTGTGATCTACCCCACCCATCTACTTTGGCAGCTCGTATTATGGCTTCACGTAAAAAATCAATCATATCAGAGCGAGACATGGCCCGCAACATCCAAACAGGCCCTTGCCCTTTCGGTGGGCCCCACCATTATGTATGTGTGTGATCTACCCAACCCATCTACTTTGGCAGCTCATATTATGGCTCCACGCAAAAAAATCAACCAAATCTAAGGCAAATGCGGCCCACAACAATAAAACCATTTTTGGATGATGAACATCGTTAAAACCTTCCTAGGACCCAAGTGATCGTCTGTGAGATGGCCTAACAAAACAAACGAACAACACGAATCACTTTGTATGCTAAAGGTGAACCCCAAAAACTCTGACAAAAGCAAGCCCCAAAATTTGGGGTCTAATCATGAATGTCTGGCAGAAGGGGCAAAATGGTCTTTCAAAGACCTTAACGTTGCGTTTTCGTCAGGAATCATTAGTCAAAGTCAAACAGGTTGCTATTTCATCTTATTTTTAAATGGAAGGCAGGTTTTCATAGGTATTTCTATATCAGGCGTGTATTCGAAAATAGAACAAAAGGTAGCCAAGTTTTCGTAAATAACTCGACTTTAAATCTCAGGCATGGACATATTTATCTTAAGCAAGCTTTTCACACATCCCAACGACCCCTTGGGGGCCAATTTGGTTGCCATCCAAAACTCATTATTTTTTTATTTTTGCCGTTTCGGCAGTCAACAATCCTTATCTGCATGTTTGGTGGAACTTTCAAACAAAAATTGTTTTCTTAAAACAATAAATAGGGCATTTTTAGAGCCAGACATAAAATAGTGTGACAACTATTTTTATTTCTGAAAATAATTGTTTCTGCCTTGTGCCCTCTCACTAGATCCCTCCTCTTTAAGATTCTATCTAATTGTCCGTCTATCCCCCTCACACAAGCCCACTAGCATGTATAAAGTAGCTCAAGTACACATCACACACATCCTAGACGTACAAGATCCAATCCATCCATCAGAGGGGTGCTATTTTGCAGAGATGTTGTGCCACAAGAATCGGGTGGGTCCACTAGTCAAGTGGGTTACAGCTTATGAAAGGAAAAGTACATCTGGAAAAAAAAGTTTTCTAACCTATCCACCATTGTCCAATATCATAGCACGTTCTTAGAAAAGGAAATGGTTTAGTAGAGTCATCTCGTAAGCATCCCCATACACCAAGCTGATGAATGGTCCACATTTAGAAACTCAATCCAACAAAACTACAATAGAGGAACTGCCCATCTTGTGGGCCAGTAATATGGTAGAGCCGGTAATACTGGAATATGGTGGAGAGATTTTTACATGGTAGATGTGGGTCCTTGACGTTAGAATCAGGATTGCCCATCTTGTGGGCCATGTAGTGAATACCCCATTAGTTCTATCCATAAATCATCTTCACTTCTTCTTCTTCTTTTTCAAAAGATAACGAAGATTTATTAACAAAGCAAAAAATACTACAAAAAAAAGGGAGATTGAGGAGGCGATTTGAACACTACCCAAGAAAAAGCAAAATTACCATACCTTGAATTAGGAACACAAAAGGCCCATTCAATGATCAATGTCCCAACACTGTGGGATGTGCCCTCCACTAACTTCCTCTCGTTATTGAAACATCTTGAATTCCTCTCTTCCCACACAGCTGCAAGCAACACCGTTCTCCATAAGATTGTCTTCACTTTCCTAAGCTTCATCTCGTGCCATGCCATCAAAAGGAAATCAGTCGAACCCAGCGAAGACCACAACACTTGAAATTGACTGAGAAGATCTGTCCAAATTGGGGCCACGAAAGGGCAATTGCACAAACAAGTGATCCACAGTCTCGTCGTCATGCATGCATAAGATACAGATGTTGGGAGTCACCAGTCCTTTTCCAAAGACTATCCACCGTAAGGACTTTCTTCCTTCCACCTAACCACCCGAAAGCCACAATCTAAGTAGGGATGTCATAACGCCATGCGAACTTGGTAAGCCCGGCCTCCCTTTGAAGACCACCCCCACGGATAAGGGAATAGATGGATCTAACCAAGAAAGATCCCAATCTATTAACCTTCCAAATCATCTTATCAGAATTAGCAGTAGACGGAACATAGAGGATGAGATCTAAAAGAGTCGCAAACCCGTCGACCTCCTCATCGAGGAGAAACCGCCTACAAGGGGTTCCCAACAAATCACCCCACAAAAGCAAGAGAAACCCGACACCACAAATGGATGGGTCCAAAGCCAAATAGAAGATTTTGGTGACAACAATTTTTAAAGGAGATTCCCCCACCCACACATCTTCCCAAAATCAAATCCTTTCGTCATTCCCTAAGGAGAAGCCAAACCCTTCCAAGAACACCAACTTCACGGACGAGACTCTCTTCCCCAAAGCAGAGGCTCTGTAGAAGGAAGAAGCCTTCGTCCACCACTCTCCTTCCGAACACCCATACTTACTTTTCGCCACTGTCTTCCATAGCGCCCCATCTTCCTCCCTGAATCTCCAAAGCCATTTGCCAAGCTAAATTCATGGTTTTAAGATCCTTAATACCCTCACCTCCTCATCGCATGACTTGCAAACCTCATCCCAACTCATCAAATGGAATTTCTTCATATCCTTCCCTCCTTGCCACAAGAAGTCCCATCTCAATTTCTCAAGCCTTGAGAGCACCAAAGTCGGACATTTGAAGAGCGTCATGAAATACGAAGGGAGATTTAACAAAGCCACTTTGATGAGAGTAGTACGCCCTCCAAGCGAAAGATATTGGCTTTTTCCCATCTTGCAAGTTTCCTCTCGAATCTTTCAACTACCTTGTCCAAACATGTTTGGCTAGTTTTCTGAAACAAAGAGGGAGGCCGACGAACATAGCTGGGAGAGTACTAGTTGCACACCCAAAAACACTGACTAACTGCTCCACCTTATCAAGATCCATCCACACCCCAAACATTTTGCTTTTAGCAGTGTTGATTTTAAGGCCGGACACCACCTCAAAGCAACAGATAATGGTTCTCAATCTATCCATCATGTCGGGAGATGCCTCGCAAAAAAGAAGAGTGCCATCTGCAAATTGAAGGTGAGAGAAGGGAGATGGCAATCCCGTCCACCTTGAAGCCATTTATGAATCCCTCATGCCTTTGTCAATCACTCTCCCCAAAGCCTCAATCACCATGAGAAAGGGAAACGGAGACAAAGGGTCTCCTTGGTGAAGGCCCCTTAAGCTTTTGAAGAAACCATTAGGGGGGGGCCATTTAGAAGAATTGAGAAGCAAACCGACCCCACACATTCACAGATTTGTCGCCTCCACTTCATACCACATCCCATGAGATGCATCATACCACAACCCATCCAATCAACATGGTCGTATGCCTTTTTCGATATCAAATTTACACACAAAACCTTTAGAACCCCCTTTGTGGCTTAAGTCAAGACATTCATGGTCTATCAAGGCATTGTCCAAAATCTGATGGCCCGGGGCAAAGGCACTTTGATTATCAGAAATGATGCTTCCTATCACCTTTCGCGCCTGTGACATAAGCACTTACGCCAAGATTTTACAAGGCCCTCCTAAAAGGTTGATTGGCCTTAAATCCCTTAATGACTTCGCACCAAAAACCTATGTGATGAAGGCAATAAAGTTCGATTTGCGGACCCTCTCAAAGAACTTTAACATAAAGTTCATAACATCTAGCTTCACCGCCTCCTAAAAAACTTGGCAAAAAAGCCATCGTGAATCCATTCGAGCTCGAGGCTTTATCTCTACACAAGGAGTCAACGACAATTTTGACCTCTTCCTCCGAGAAGGGAGACTCAAGCAAAGCAACTTCTTCGGGCGAAAAGCATTTGAAGGACAAGTTGTCTAATGTGGCTCCTCCCCCAAGAGCAACTCCTTATAGAAGTGAACAATTTCATTGGAGATATGGTCTTTATCTTCAATCTGAGTCCCGTTAACCACTATGCTACTGATTTTACTTATCCATGGGCGAGCACTCGCAATATAGTGTAAGTACTTTGTATTTTTATCTCCCTCCTTAATCCATAAGCTCTTCAACCGTTGTCTCCACTTAATTTCATCTTCTTGCACCCTAGCTACATATTCTTGGATAAGCCTAACCCAATTGGCTGATTCTCCAAGGGATAACATACCATCTTCAGCTTTGACATCAAGAGCCTCCAGTTCCAATAAAATACCCATCATCTCCTCCTCTTTCGTCAAACTCCCCTTTCTTCCGAGATTTAATTTTGACTTTTAAACGTTTCAGCTTGCGACATATCTTAAATCCCACAAAACCCTCTACGTTGAAGGAAGCCCACCAATCCTTAACCATCTATGAAAAGCCTTCCACTTGAGAAGCCAATATAACTCAAATCTAAAAGGTTTCGAACCCCAATTTTCCTCGTCAATGGCTAGCAAAATAGGGTAATGATCCAATGTTGTTTTTGGCAATGCTCATTGAAATATAAGAGGAAATCTATCAATCCAACAAGGGGACACAAGGAAGTGATCTAATCTGAACATAGTGGGTCTCGCTTGCCCATTGGCCCAAGTGAATTTCCCTCTTTTCAAAGGCAAGTCTATAAGCTCATGGGTCTCGATTTAATCTAAGAAGGCACACACGCCACCTGACACCCTTCCTTCGTCCACTGAACCTCGAGTGGGCATTCAACGGCTCTCCTCTCTTCTATCATCCCAGTTAGGCCCATAGATTGAAGTAAACAGCCACTAAAAAGCCTAAAGATGTGTCCTTTAGCACCACAAAAACAGAAAAAGCTTCTCCCCACCAGTCCTTAGCCCAAATGGATGTATCCAAGCCACAACCACTCCCCAGACCTACCCAAGGCCTCTATGGCCACCCAATCTGCATTTGGAACTCGAGTTACTAACAGCTTCTTATTAAAATTCCGCACCTTTGTTTCTTGGAGCGTAACCAGTTAGGCATTATATCTCCTGCAAACGTCTTTAATTTGTCTTCTTTTCTGCTTGCTTCCCACCCCCTTCACATTCTAAGATAAACTTCATTTGGGAACAAACCTACCCCCGTCTTCCCTTTTTGCCTCCCCCTTCCATGCCCCCAGCTAATTACAAGCTTACCAACTCCCTACTTCTCTTGGAAGCTCTAGTGGCTCATTTGGGGGATCTCAAGCTACTCATTGCTCGATCTCGCTCGTCCACAAATTGAAAAAAGGTGTAACGATCTTCCACCCGATCGCCAAATGATAACCCAATCAAACTTCTGAAATGGCCCAAAGCATCTTCCATGCCCCCAACGTCATAGTTAACAGCTAATTACAAGCTTACCAACTCCCTACTTCTCTTGGAAGCTCTAGTGGCTCATTTGGGGGATCTCAAGCTACTCATTGCTCGATCTCGCTCATCCACAAATTGAAACAAGGTGTAATAATCTTCCACCCGATCGCCAAATGATAACCCAATCAAACTTCTGACATGGCCCAAAGCATCCCTAATCCATCTCTTTTCTTTCACCACCTCCACTAGACTCTCCCAGCTTGGAGCTAGCCTGTTCACAAGCATCTTGGTATGTTGCACCTTGGATTGTGGCACACTGGCGTTGGCGATAACCGCAGCTACCTAAAGAGGATTACTTCAAGAATGTCCCTTTCCCTGTCATCCAGGCCACACTCACCTTGCGGCCTTGACTCTCTTACCTGAAACAATTCCACCAAAGCTTGCTCCTCAGAAGACTCGAGCTCGCTCCTGAGCACCACAGCAGTCCAAACCGATGTCAAATCAACTTGTTGGCCAAAAGGGAGGAGTTTTCCTCCTCAGAAGCCGTGAAGTAATTGTGAGCAAGTTCTAGAAATAAAATGTGGTCTCAAGATTGAAATAAAAATGGGTCGCCTCACGTGCCTTGAATTAAATTGGAATGCACGCGTACTAGATTATCCTTTAAATCTGCACAAAAACGGACACCCTCCACTTGCACAAGCTCAAGAAAAGCTTGGTTGGGAGACGTGTCAACTCAAGCAGCTTATCCAGGACACAAGTCGTGGAAGAATCGGGCACAAATGGCTCTGTGCCTAGAGGATCAATTTCCAATCCAACAGCCAACCCACACCACATCCCTCTGTCAAGCAACCCTTGCTCCGGAGGACCCAAACCTAATGGCTCTCCCTGAGCTTGCTTTTTTTAATCATCTGCACTTGAAAAGAATGAAATTAGACCAGTGACCTTTTTTTTTCCTACCATCACACCAAAAGCCACTACATGGACCAAAGTCATCCGATATATGTTTCTTTTGAACCATCTTGAATCCACTGCAATAGTTAACTAGATGGACAATCCCAATTGGTTATTCACATGCCAAATGGCTATGGAGAGATGGTTGTACCATGTTCCACTGATCCTATCATTTTCATCTCTGAAGGATTAAAGCTCCAGGTGATGTTTGCTACTTTGCTAGCAAAAGACATATGCTCTCCATTTACACATCTACACACGCATAGGTGTCAACCTAGCACGATTTTGGGACATCTAATCGTACATAAAATTGGCCATAATCTATATGACTTGGCAAAAGAATTTGGCAGTCGAATGATTTGATGAACTATCTCGTATGAAAAAAAAAAAGAAAAAGAAAAAGAACGGTTCGGAAAAAACTTCCCAACAATCCATTTTCTCTGTAACCTAGCACATTAAATGAGGGACCAGCCAGCTTCTCTCATCAGGTCATCTGCAATCTTGAATCCATCACAATCAGATGTACCATCTAAATATTAGGAGGGCAATACGTGGTGCGTGTAAAGTTGCACATGCTGAGTGTGTATGGGGTACCGAGCCTCTTATCTTGACCAAGCATGAAGTGCAAGAGAAATTTGCAGCAGAATAACAGGATACGGCCTAAAGGAGTTCAGCAAATATTTAGTTGAATGTGGAATGTGAAACTGAATTGCAATCTCTAGGGATTGGGCTATCTTAAATGTATAGGTGTAGCAGAGGAAAGAGATCGGGCCATGGCCTAAATATCTTCAAGATTGGAATATCCTAGCTCAACAAATGGGGCAAATATTTAGTTGAATGAGGTGTGAAACAATGATTAATTCCAGGGCCGAATATATATTAGCATTGATAACTTCATCATACTACATTCCTTCCATAAAATGCTTTTTCAGACACTATCAACCACACAGTATCTTGGAATAAATAGTAAAACACAGTGTCAACCTAACATCATTTCCAGATTAATAAAAAAATAAACTTATTTATTTTTGAGATTATCAAAATATAATTTTTACATATGGTTTTTTCAGAAAATCATTTCAGAACTGTCAACCAAATAGGGCCTCAGATTAGGTTTCTCACAGGTAATGTTTTCTAATATAGTTCAAGGCTTCTTGCTCGTAACACATGGAAAACACATCAGACATGAAAAAGAGATGTCATGTAAGAAATTTGAGAATGATGGAAACCACTAAAAAAACAAGCATCATCTAATTAAATGAAGGATGATGTTCTCTAATCAAGTTCAAGGTTTCTTGCTCATAGCACATGGAAAAAACATGACATGTATGAAATTAGCAGCCAGTTAAGAAACTTGAGGTGCCCAAAGAAAAACTAACAGAAGCAACCGCATCCTCTAATTAAATTTTTTTTCCTTTTTGGAAGGTAAATCATCTTATCCAAGTGATGATAATTGAAATGGGAAACACAAAGGTACTAGAAAAATACCATATTTTAAAGGGAAATACTTCCCCAGTAGCTAAATGCTCTACCAACAACCACCACAAATATGGCACAGCAACAACTCAAAGCTATTAAAAAAACAAAAAACTTGCCTGTGCAGGAAATGCCCCTCCAAAAGCAGCTGGTTCCAAACTATTCCCACCATTGCCTATTGCCTTGTATATGCCATAGAGAAGCTTGAGGTCAAAATCAAAAAGGAAAAGCTTTGCACCCTCCTTGATTTTCTCCACAGCTTCCATTTTTCCCCTAGGTAGGCCAAAGACTCGGTATCGATAGCATTCTGGCTTCGTCATTTCACTGCACATGAAAATGAACCCAGCAGTCCTTTCACCAGTACCTGCTTCATTGTTACTTATGCTACCATAAGCAGCAGGAACAGGGGCAGGGAGAAGGGCAGGAACGGGAACGGGAACGGGAACGGGAACATAACCAACAGAATTAGCCCCAGAAGCAAGAGAATTAGCCCCATAAGCATTATTTTTTGCATGTCTCTTCCGTATCTTCTTGTCTGCATTTGCATGATTTCCAGATCGCATCTTGTTCTTGGACTTCTTAACAAATTTTCCTTTTCCCATGATCAAGACTGTAAATTTCAAAGAACCCAAGACACCATTAGAGCATATGGCAAACACCCATACATTCAAATAACAAATCAAATAAAAGCATAGACCAGAAAGCAATTATGAAGGCAAAGATAAGGACGATAGAAGCCCAGGACAAAAATAGATTTTTCTTTTTCATTTTCTTTTTTCTTTTCTTTTCTTCTTTCTTTCATTTTATTTGATGCTTTGCAAAATTATAGTTAGAACTAGAAGGCGAATAATCCTATGGTTTTGGAATTTCTGACGTAGGACATCCGACCAACTTACCAAAAGCTACAAAGCTGATGGGAGAGGCACGGAATATCATTTTATCTCATAGCCCAGGCCATGCCATGCCCCTAGTCGAACCCTCCTTCGTGAGCCGCCCCACCTCGCATGGGTCCCGCTTCGCACGGTGTAGCCGCTTCGCACGGTCTACCCCAACCCGAGTGTGCCCCCGCCTCACACAGGCTGCCCCACTCGAGCCCGGTGTGAAAATGCCCCTGCATTAATCACCCTCGGTGAGGAGTCTCGAACACGAGACCTCCTGCTCTGATACCAATTTGACATAGGACATCCGACCAACTCACCAAAAGCTCCAGAGTTGATGGGGAAGGCACGAAATATCTTTTTATCTCATAGCCCAGGCCAGGCCCCTAGTCGAACCCTCCTTCGTGAGCCACCCCACCTCGCATGGGTCTCGCTTCGCACGGTCTACCCCAACCCAAGTGTGCCCCCGCCTCACACAAGCTGCCCCACTCGAACCCAAAGTGAAAATGCCCCTGCATTAATTTCTCACTTCTCCTATTTACTAGGGCCTTCTCTGATTTTCATGCATCAAACCATCTTAATCTACTCTCCCAATCAAATGACCTTATCTTAATTATGTCCTTCCTACTCTTCCGACACATCCATCTCTAAATCCTTGTCTCTGCAATGTTCATTCCTTGCTCATGTCAACTCCTAATTGCCAAACATTCTGTCCCATAAAGCCAATCAAATAGCAATGTTATAAAAAAAATCCCTTGCCATTCGGTCGAGTATTGCTAAATCATCATCATCATCAAAGCCTTGTCCACACCTATTTGGGGTTGGCTTTAAGAATCATGTTCACCAGTCCATCCTTATCTAAGGCCCGATCCTCAGTAAGCAAACGAGCCTCATATCCCTTCACCACCTCAATCCAAGTCCAACCAGGTAGCAATCATATAAAAACCTGGATATTCAACCAAGCATTGCTACTATATTTTATTTTTTTTTAAGGTTAATGATAAGAATCTTGTTATTCAAGTTCTAATTGCATCTCTTTGCTAAAGTTCTCTTCATAACTATCTCTTTCGATGGACTTTTTACAGTCCATGCATCATGCAGGTAGCAAGTAAGCCCATGCATCATGCAGGTAGAACGTTAGAACTGATTTCTGCATCTATTGACACATTATCAAGACATAAACTGAATTCTTGGCAATGAATCAGTCTCTTCCGCTACCATTTCATTCAGAACTCCAATAACTATAAACAGAAAAGCACAACAAAACTGTTACAACTTGCTAAAAATGGCGTAACTCAAAACTACTGATAGAATAAAAAGCCAATACAGCTCCCCGTTCTACAATACATACAACATGTCAAAATCATAATCAATTGATATGCCAATCACATGCATTAGATATAGACAGAGGTTATTAGAGGCGGCCATTTGGAGCTCACTCTCCATTCAAATTACCTTTCTCTTTTATTTCCCCCATCACTTGGAAATAACATCTATGTTTTTGCACGTAATAACTCATTGACATTTATGAACTGGCTCCTCCAATTTCCAACAACTTGCATTGAATCCTTTTTCCCCCCTTTTGTTGCCGTTTGTGCATCACAGCATTTCTATTTTGTGGTGTGCATAAGTCTATATCGATGGAGAAAACCATTCTTACATCAGCAAATAAAAATTAGAATCAAAATATTATTTCAGCCCTCTGAATGCTAGTTCCAATTTTATTGGAACTCAGAACTAGACTTGGATTCCCCTGCATAAGCTGCCGTCGCCATTTGCTTCTCACGACATCTGCAATGAGTGTGAAATTTTCCTACATTCTTCAGTTGTAAACTGCTAGCATTCCTATGGTTCCAAATATAATTTGAAACCGATTCAACTCGGCTGGGTCATCTCAGTTTTGGAGGGCAATGAGACAAGTCACTAAGGGCCCGTTTGGATACTACCAAATAAGTTACTTTTCGACTGAACTTAAGACGTTAAGTTACTTTTGGCACTTAAGTTCGTTTGGTAAGCATAATTGAAAAGTAACTTCTCTTAAAAATTACTTATCTTAATAAGTTTTTTTTTTGGCTTTTTGACTTTTAAGTTTTAATTTTTCTACTTATCTCTCTCATGTCACGCTTTTTTTTCTTTTTCTTTTTTTTTTGTGGGTTAGTACACACCCACACTGTTAGTCACCCTCCAATGTTAATTAACCACCCTCCAATTTGGCTTTTCTACTTATCTCTCTCAGGTCACACGTACATATCAAAGTTCTCTCCCATGGTTCACTCAATTACTGCTCTCTCATACCGTCCATATCAAAGGAGGCCCCACATGATGGACTGTCCTATCAAAGGTGGGGCTCACACAGTGGACGGCCCACGTCAAAGATGGGCCCTACATTAATTGGTGCAAGGACCAATCCACCAATCAGGTTGATCTGATCTTCTACATCTTTCCCAAAAATGGTTCTAGTCCACTCACCATGTGGACCGACTATTGGAAACAAGTGAATGGGTTAGAAAACTTCAGCCAAGTCTTCCAGAGCCGTACATTTATTTTGCAGACTGTGGCCCACCTGACCAGTGGATCAACCCGATTCTTGTGCCAGGGCATCCATATAGTGGTCTTGTTCTGATGGATGGAATGTATCTCAGACCAATCATGCTATGCTAGCAAATGCATGGCATGTACATGAGCTTTATTGCACGCAGGTGGGGTTAGAAAAGCTCATTCTGTTAGGAAAACTGTCTCGACGCTTAGCTTTTTCTTTTCATGTCAATATGTTGCTTATTATATTTAGATTTGAAAATTTCTTTCCAAAGGTTACTTATCAATGTGTTATTACCAAACATACTTATTGGCTGATAAGTATGTTGTTTACCAAACATACTTATTAGCTTAATAAGTAAAAACCAAGATAAGTAACTTATCTGATAAGTAGCTTATCTTAAGTAACTTACAATCCAAACGGGCCCTAAATGAAACAGGAGTGAAACAAGCCAAAAAGAAAATGGTCCGGGCAAATCTTACTGATCAGTCTCCAAGCGCACTGCACTCGAAAACCACTATTTAAAACAATGACAATTCCAGTGTCTGCATCGTGGTCAGTCACAACTCCAATCTCTGACGTACCCGTTTCACTACAACATTTGAAAATTAAAATAAATAAATAAATAAAACCTTCTCTCACCCACATGGACATTACATAATATCTGCAGCGCATTTTTTCAGTTAGACGCCGGGTCAAGTCTTCCTGATTATGGTCCCAATGCTAATCACAGTCCACAGCTGCTATTTAAAAATGTGACCATTCCAATGTCTACATGGTGGTCACTCACAACTCCAATCTGACGTATAACCATCTCATTATAGCAATTGAAAAAGGAATGATAATAATAATAATAATAATAATAATAATAATCTCACCCTTATGAGCTCACCCACATTCCATGATATGTACAACAAGAATCATAGTATTTTTAGTTCAGTGTCAGGGCAAGTCTTCCTGGTTATGGTCCCTGGGCAAGTCTTCCCAATTGTGGTCCCAGGCAAGTCAAACTCTGCAACCGTTATCTAAAACCATGACTGTTGCAATGCACACATCATGGAAACTCACAACTCCAATCTGACACATACCCATCTCATTATAGCATTTGAAAAAACCTAATCTCACCCAAATGAACTCACAACATCACATGACGTCCATAAAAGATGAGACATTTCTTTCATCCCGCGGTTTTGATGTAGGAATCAGTATTATTTCACTACCTATGTATATGGGAGCAATTTCTATCAGATACCACTCCATTAGAGCAATCAAATACCCAATTTGGATTCATAACACCAAACAGAACAAAAACACAAACAAACCCAAGCTGCAAAACCTCTCTTTAAGAAAGATATTTCGTGCATCCAAACGCACTCTAAACAATTAAAATTAAAAGCTCCTAACTAAAAGCCCTAAAAACAATCTGTTAAGAAAGACAAACTACGTGATCCTCAGCTACATGATCTTCTACAAGTTTAGCTCCCTCTTCCTCGTCAAACCAACAACCTGTTGGACCCCACCATCGATGGAACATGGCCCAAAGACCCACTAGATGTGGACAACCTTAAGCCCCGCAAAAAGATGGTTAAGAAACAGAAATATCAACGGTCCACATTTCTCTCACATTAGGGCAAGAAAAAAAATAGGATAGCCACTACCCTCCACTCTGGAAAAAAAATATATAAACATATCGAAGCCTGCCGCATCCACAGTGGGGGTCCTCAGATCAACTGCCGAGATGCCCGGATAGTGGGCCCCACTTGTGGGCCCAAATGCAGTGATAGATCACTGTCTAATCACTCTTTCACAAAACCCCAACTTCCAGAAAACTCAAATGCTCGCAATTTTCAGTAAAATTTCAAAAAAAAAACAACAATAATAAATAATCTAAACCCTAGAAAGAAGAAAACCTAAGCACCCGTAACGGAAAGCGGAAACCATGCGGTATCGGATTTCCGACATGCACGAGTCGGGAGTAGCTTACCGTGACGGAAAATATCGGATTCCCAACCTCGCTCTTTGCAACGGGGAGGGGAAACGCAAGGAAGAGAAAGGGGAGAGGAGAGAGACGGGGGTAGAGAGAGGAGAAGTGGGAAGTGATGCTGCAGTAAGAAATATCAGAAATCAACGGCTAGGATAAGGAGCTTTCGGAAGACACCGATAGATGACGTCCACGTATCAAGGCGATCTCTCCCGCTTTCGGAGGTGGACAAGTCAGTACGCTTAAGTGTAGTGAGTAGACTCTGTGGGCCTGCCGTGCTTTATGTCTTTCACCGACGCCGTCCATCCGTTTTTCCAGCTCATTTTAGGAATGAACTGAAAATTTAAGTGCATCCATACCTCAAGTGGACCAAACACATGAAACAGCGTGAATTGAACACCTACAGTTGAAAATTTCTTGGGGTCACAGAAGTTTTGGATCAAGCCAGTATTTGTGTTTTCACTTTATCTGTGTGACTTTATAAACAGGTCAGATGACAAATAAATATCACTGTAGGCCTACGAATATTTCAACGGTGAAGATCATTATTCCCAATGTTTCTTGTGGTGTGGTCTAGAGCTTTAGACATCTTCAATTTTAGGCTCATTACGTAAAATGATTCGGATTAATGGATGGACCGCCCGATAAGACCCATACGCCGGGCCTTGGATAGTTTACTCGATGGGTAGCGAATTTGGTGTTACCGGGTAAAAGCTTCGTGGGTGTTACCTCCACCGTGGGGCGCACCTTGATGATATTATGTATATCCAAGCGGTCCATTAGACCATTTTAGGATGGGATAATAAAGATTACGTACATAAAAATCTCAGGTGGACCACACCAAAAGAAACAGTAGTGCTTGAGTATATCATTATTAAAATTTTCAAAGGGAACATAGTAACATTTTATTAATTTTTATTTTAAATCAAACCTGTTGATGATGTCAAGAAGCTCTTTTTTAAGCTAAGTTAGAAATATCATATTGATCAAAAACATTTGTAATTCACAAAAAGTTTTTAATGCTTATTAATTACTGTTTCTACTAGTATGGTCCACCTTAGATTTGGATCTTCTTATAATTTACGATCTCATCTTAAAATTAAATGGAAAAAATAAATGGACAGGGTAGATATACAAAAAATGCATCAAGGTGGGACCCACACAGCATGGGTAACACCCACTAAGCTGTTGGGTAACAGCTAATTCGCTCCCTTACTCAGTATTTACCACCGCTTTGAGGTCCGGACTTCGGAGCTGCCAATCAAGGACGGGATATCATACGGTAGAGCAGGAAAAACCGTCGTATGGTAGAGCAACCTCTTCATTAGTACAGGTGGCAGGCTTTTGTGTCGATGGGTCCATCTCCCTCGATGGGACAGATGGCTCACTTTTTAAAAGTAAATACGAGCCGCGGATTGCTTTCGCAGGCATCTCCTGCACAAGGAATCTGGGTGGGCCCCACAGTGAGGTTTTTAAGAAATCTATGCCGTCCAACAGTTTTGTGAGATCATTTTAGGCGTTGCGACCAAAAATGAACAGGATCCAAAACTCAAGTGGGCCGCACTAAAGCAAAAGGTGTGTAGGGAAATTCTTACCATCGAAACCTCTATGGGGTCCACAGTGGTGTTTATATGCCATCCATACCGTTCATAATGTCATTCCTACTGAGATGAACTGAAAACACAAATATTATCCTGATTCGAAACTTCTGTGGCCCCACGAATATTTCAAATGCGGAAGTTCAATCATCATGTTTCCGCCCATTCATTTTTCATCGCAATGCCTAAAATGATCTCACAAAACGGTTGGACGGCTTAGATTTCTCACAACCCTCAGGTGGCCCCACCCTGATTCTTTGCGCATGACATGCCTCGAAAGGCTTTCGCAGTAAATCCGCGCCATAAATACATGAGACAAAGCTTATTTGTTACTTTCCGTTCGATTTATTGTTTTTTTCCCAACCGTCATTTTAATGGTCACGGATTATACGGATAGGATTGTTTAATAGGTGTGTTTTTTGAGATACAAACCATCCATCTCAATGGCCTACATATGGGCGAAATCGATTTGCAAGTCACACTGCCACGTGTAATATGGAGAGATGGCTCTAGTGGGCTATGTGGGATCCACTGTGATGTATGCGTTTTATGTACGCCGTCCATCCATTTCTACAGATAATTTTAGGGAGTAATCAAAAAAAGAGGCAGATGGAAGGTTCCAGTTGACCGCAGCACAGTAAGCAGTGGTGAAAATAACGCACACTGTTGAAACTTCCTACGGCCCACCCTGATGTTTATTTTCCATCTAACCTGTTTAGAAGGTCACATAGACCTAGATAAAATAAAAATATAAATATCAGCTTAATCAAAAAAATTATGTGCCCTCAAAAAGTTTTCAATGGTACACATTCAACTCCCACGGTTTCCGGTGGTGCTTTTCAGGTATGGACAAAAGTGATCTTTCAAAATATATACATCACGGTGGGACCTACAGAGCTCTTCCAAGGATCATCCGTCTGTGGCTATGTCAGGCAAGCGCGACTTAGGTGCTACCTTGGAACAGCTTAGTGGGTGTTACTGTAACGATCCTGATGTATTTTTTTACATATCTACACTGATGTGTTCCAAAACCCTAAGAATATCCAAATCTCAAATGAACCATAACATTAAAAACAATGATGAATAACCATTTAAAACATTTTGTTGACCACAAAAGTTTTGGATCAATCTGAAATTTATCTATTCCCTTCATCAAGATATTATTGACATTATTAAGAGCTTGGATTACAAATAAACATTATCAAAACCTTATGATGGGCTTTCCGGAAATTTTAATGGTGGAGCACTCAAATCACACTGTTTCTAGTGGTACGGTGCACTTGATATTTAGAACTGCATAAATTTTAGAACTTCATTCCAAAATGATCTTTAGAAAAGGATGGACAGCGTGGATATACAAAATATCATCCATGTGGGCCATATGGTAGGTGTAACACCCACTAAGCTGTTCCCAGGGCAACACCTAATTCGCGCCCCGGTCAGGCAAGGTTAGCACCCGGTTGATTTACGACTTAGGAAGATGCGTCCCCTTCTCAAGAATGATGACATACGTCCATATGCCGTATGCCCATTCCCATACGTTCGAAATGTTTCCATGCGACCCTGACCATGATGCTTCTGTGCATCCTAACCGTCCATCCTAGCTTAGCACAAAGCTCAGGTGCGCGTGTAATGGATAGGGTGATGTGATCGTAGAAAATGTCATATTTTGGTGGGGCCAACATGCTGTGTCGAAGCCATCCAATCCATCAATCACGGGAGGCCCACCGAAGGGATGCCCCACATATCAAGCCATTTCATCACTTAGGTCGGTCACGCCTTGTGAATGAAGGAGTTTTATTTTTACAATCACGTTGTTCCTTGTGGCATGGCCCACTCGAATTTTGGATTATACTTTCTGTATAATGGGCGCGAATTAGGTGTTACTTCGAAACAGCTTAGTGGGTGTTACCCTTGTCGTATGACCCACATGGATGATATTTTGTATATCCATGTTGTACATCCATTTCTATAGACCATTTTAGGATGATGTTCTAGAAATTATGCAGATCCAAATCTCAAGTGGACCATACCACTAGAAACAGTGTGATTGAGTGCCCCACCATTGAAAATTTCAAAGAGCCAATCGTAATGTCTTGATAATTTTTATTTGCAATCTAAGCTCTTAATAATGTCAATAAGATCTTGACGAATGGAAAATATAAAGATTAGATTGATTCAAAACTTTTGTGGCCCACAAAACGTTTTTAATGGTTATTCATCACTGTTTCTAGTGGTATGGTCCACGTAAGATTTGGATCTTCTTAGGGTTTTAGATCACATCCTAAAATGAAATGAAAAAGGAGATAGACGGCGTCTATATATTAAAAAAATAACAATAATAAATACATCAAGATGGCCCCACGCGGTCGAGGTAACGCCCACTAAGCTGCTCTCGGGGTAACACCTAATTCGTGCCCCCGTATAATAATCATAAGAGGTAGCCTAAAGAATGCTTTAGATTCCAGGTAATAATCACTCTAGAGAAGCTAGTGAGTGGGACCATTGGATTGGGCACTATGTGGCCACCATGGTATATGTGTTTTGTCTACAACGTTTATCCATGTTGGGATAGCACAAAATTGAAGATAGCCTTAGCCAACTTAGCTAACAAATCCAACTTCTTGCACGAGGTATTTTCTTCCATTAGTTGCCACGGCACAGTCCACACCCAAGCCATCCATGCCCCTAAAACTATTCCCATCAAACACCTTACATCATCTGAAAGATGATCCCATGTCTTGTGATGCTGGAGGACACTGTGTGAGAGATTTGGGAGTTTCACTTCCCAATTTCTTACGTTCAAACCTTGAGGACAAGGTTCTTTTGATGGGCAGTGGGATGGTAAGGTCAATGTCTTTAATTCCTATTTAAATTAAAATTTTCATTTTCAAATTTAAATATATACTTTTTATTATTTCTTTTAAATTGTTAGTTACGTTTCTATAATTTATGTCATTTTATTAGAGCTTTACTGTAATGCTTATATAATGGAATACAATATAATCCCTATGAAGCAAATAATAACAATTATCTTCCAATCTTGCTCTCCCACTCATCTTGCCTAGTTGTCTTCCTCACTCTATTCCAATCTTTTTTCTTTATTTCTTAATTCTCATCTCTTATCTTACTCAATTCTGTTTCTTCCACACATTCGGTTAAGGTACATATCAATTTCAATCCCTAATTACAGTGAAATGCCGCCTGGGTGTCTCCGATAAAATCTTTGGTACTAATAATGTCTTATTATCTTATTATTAGAGTAGTGGACATTTATTTAACAATTGAAATGAAATGAAATTATTCAATAGTTTCACAAATTTGACGTTGAGATTGTTCAAATACTTAGATTCAGGGAGCAGATATGGTGTTTCCAGGGTAACACAATTGTTTCCTACCTTGGGGCGCATGCATGCGTTGTACACTTGTTCATTTCTCCATATCATTTAGAGCATAAATCTAAAATTTAAGTGAATTCACCACCTTGGGGCATGTGTTGTATATTTGTTCATTTTTCTAACTCATTCCATATCATGAACCCAGAATTTAAGTAGGTCTAACTCTCAAGTGAACCACACCACAAGAGAGGTGGTGATTGACCGTTAAAAACATCTTATGGGCCACAAAAGGTTTAGATTAAGCTAATATTTACGGTTTCCATTCATCTAAGTCTGTGACTTTATCAAGAAGTCAGATGGCAGACAAGAATTATAATGTGCCCTAGGAAGTTTTTAATGGAAAGCATTCAATGACCATTGTTTCCTATGACATGGTTCACTTAAGACTTGTATCCACTCCATCTCTTGGACCATGCACTAAAATCATCTTATGGGTATTGTGAATGTACAACACATACATCAAAGTAGGCTCCATTGTCAAGGAAGTACCCATTACGGTGTGCAAATGTTGGATTTAGGCACCCACGCTTTTTATATGAGTGGGTTGATTAGTGAATATAATATATATAGTTGACTTGGAGGCACTACTAGCCAATTAGCTCAAGTTCCACACCCAGTTGGATCTTACAAAATCTCTAAAAATCATATGGTTTGGAGACTTCCCACTTTGTAGTGACTCCTGCTATTGATATGCGATGTGGAGATTATGAGTAAGGGACCTCAGTCATAGAGGGAGGAGGGGTTGGGCACTCTCTTTGTCCGCACGAAGGTGCGGGCGAACTCTACTTTGTGGGATTAATCGAATTTTAAAAAATTTACAAGTTTTAACCTACTATATACATGCAATGGGTATATACTAGTCGACCATGGACAAACACTCTGTAATCGTTAAAGCTCGACTTGGAGATGGTTGTAGAAGGACACAAGAGATACCCTACTCGATAATTGGTATCTAATGAGAACTAAAGAAATGGACTAGGAGGCCTCGACTTTCTAATGTGATAGGATCTGAGATTCCGATAAGTCACAGAGCATATGCTTGAAAGATGCTTATAGGAAAAGGAGAGTTGTAAATGATACAATGATGCATACGAAAGGGGAAAAAAAGACTAAGCGGCATTCAAGTTTCTAACATGACAAAATTAAAAAATCCGATAAGTATGTGAAGCATGTGCTTGGAACACGCCTAGAGAAGCAGTGGGTTGAATAATGAAGAAGTGTATGACCAGTTGTAAGCAAAATAAAGGAAAAATCGTAAACGTATCACATGAGGTCACCGATAAATGGAGACATGGAAGAGGGGAAAAAAGACCTGACACTCTTCATATAAGATGTGGTTGAATATTTTTAACCTCAACTCTGTTCCACAGGATCTAGACCATTGAGATTACTTATATTAGTTGGATGATGGCTTTAAGCAAGCTGGATTGGATTATATGTGATTTAGGGCTTGAATATGCTAGATTTACTGGGTTGGATTGTTTAAATGAGTGCTTTTGATGGTTTGCATGGTAGTTTTAGTTTGGGTGGTTTTTTGTTTGGATGGTTGGTTTTTTGTTTGATCGATTTTGTACGGGTGGCTTTGATTTGGGTGGTTTTAGTTTAAATGGCTTCAGTCTGGGTAGTTTTGAATATAAGGTTTTGTGGAGAATGGAATCCAGGTGAAGATGGTGGATAATGGAAGATTATTTGTAGAGAACAGATGGCTTTAGGAGCTAGATGAACCAAGGTTGATTGGATATGATGGGTTAGATTGGATGGATGACTTGGGTTGGATGGGCTAAGTTTAGGCTAGGCTAGAGAAGGGATGGTTGGATTGGGGTAGGTGACTTAGTTGAGGAACTTGAGTTAGGTTAAGGGCTTAAGGGATAGCTCTCTTCCTCTTTCTCTTAAGAGAAGATGATGTCTGAAATAAGAAGAGAGAGCATATATTTATAAGTAGAGATATACACGAGCTGAACTCAAGCCAAGCTCTGCCCTGCTCGAGCTTGGCTTTAGTAATGACTACCTCGAATTGAGCTTGGCTTGGCTTGAGCTTCAAGCTCAAAATAGTAGCTCGGCCTTAGCTTATTGCTCATGCCCAATGAGCTTTGCTCGAACCAAGTCGAGTCAAGTCAAGTTGAGCTTTGTCTTCTTCTTTTTTTCTTTTTCTTTATAGAAGTGTATAAAAGATGCCCGCTAACGCAACCCAGCTAACCCAATCCATTCCTAAAAAATGCCCCAAACCAGCCCTATTTTAAACAAATAATTAAAAAAAAAAAATAGATAACCTACCTGAGAATGAAATTGGGTGGTTGGTGGGTGCGTGCGGTGCGGCTAAGTCCGCCGTTCGCTCGGGTGCGGGTCATGCGGCGGCCGGGGAGGAAGCCAGAGAGAGAGAGAGAGAGAGAGAGAGAGAGAGAGTTGAAACAAGAGGGGGAAAGGAGAGAGGACGCGGCTTGCTGGGTTGGAAAAAAAGAAAAAGAAAGGAAAGGGGTAGGGTCAGATGGTTTTGGAGTTTTGTTATATTATATGTATAACATAATATAAATATATATTAATATTTCGAGCTTGAGTGAACCGAGCTTTTATCGAGCTGACTCATCAGAAGCTTAGCCTTTAATGATTTTCTATACAAGCCAAGCTGAAGCAAGCTAACATGAGCTAAGCGAGCGAGCTATTCGAGCTAGCTCAGCTTGTGTTCAGTTCCATTTATAAGTGGATGGAGTGACATTTTGGTAATTTAGGTGAAGTTAGAGGGTGAAAAGTGACATGAAGGTTTGTAATACGTGGAGAGGATATGAGTGTCACATGATTCTTTCTCATTAGCTGTGAATTTTTATTTTTATTTTTTCTTGGGGGGGGGTTGTAATTTCTTATCACGAGGTGAGACTTTGAACTGTTTTTATCAAGGCCATATGGTTTAGCTCCAATTTTAGGCAGCTGATGGATCTCAGCTTCTCGACTCCAATAAACTATGATTCGGGTTTGAGCTGCCTTTTAGGGTGTGTTGGATTTTTATTTATATTTATTATGGATTTTTTTTTACTTGTCTTCGCCTTGAATTTTTCTTTGATTTGGCTTGGATTTAGTTAAATTTTGGGATTGGCTAAGGCCTTGGTTTGGTTTAGGCATTGGTTAAAGTTTAAATTTGGCTCGAGTATAAGCCAAGGCTTGGATTTGGCTTGGGTGTAAGCTACGACTTGAATTTAACTTAAATAGGACTTAGTATAAGTTAATTGGGGCCTTTTATAGTTGGACAGATGTGGAGTTTCATATGTCATTAACAATTTGGATCTTGCTGCAATTGGTTGTCTCGCACAGGGTGGGGTATATGCTTGTTATTGCCCAGGTAACACCTAATCTGCTTCCTTCCATCTGAGTTAATATACGCCATATGTACACTTTGAGTGCTTGCATATTAAGCCATGATTGCCACCCAGGTACCGTAAAACTCTCAAAGTTTATATCATTGGTTCAAAATTTTGGTCTCGGAGCCAATGGTTCGTTGGTTTAAGCCATTTGTATGATGGGTCTCCCTTCGTGTTGCCCATGCATCAAAAGAATTGATTATTTATCCTTTTATTATTCAATGAATGATGTTGTGTTACACAATTCAATCAAACATTGGGCCACACATGTGAGTGAGGGCATGTATTCAGTTTCCATGTACGATTAGGAAGTGCGAGCGCGACAGAGTCAACTCAACTCAATGCTTGATTGAATGTTGGTGCCTCTCACATTGAGGTTGACCACTTAAGACCGAATTCAGGGATCTAATCGCCCTCTCAACCACTGGTTATAACAGTAATCAGACGATTTGCAAAAGGGTGGGGGTTAATCATTCATTCACTTTTAACGATTTTTTTACTTGCGTTAATAAATTTTCTTTCATCATTAGTTGCAACCAATGTATTTCTCTAAGAAAAAAATGAATAAATAAAACATAAGAAGGTTAAAAGACAATGCCATTTTTTTTTATTGATTTATGAATGGTGCTCATCAAATCGATAGAGTAACAAAATAACTAGAGAAAAGTAAAAGAAATAAATACCTGAATTGTTCGAATGAATAGACGATCCAAGCTAATAGTCGATGGGATGTGACCAGAACATTTGATCTTACAAGTAAGAACTTGGTTAATTGGGATCCAGTTGCAGAACATTGTGGATATTTACATTATTCCTACGATATTGCAGCAGTGCTAGACATTAGATATCTAAGCTATATCCAAGCTAAACTATGCTAAGATAAAAATAAGTGTAAAGAAGATAGATTGAGTTTGATGCGAGCCTTGAACTCTTCATCGCATTCTCCTTTTATAACTTCTAGAGGTGGGAAAAACTCTCGATAGATTTTCTTGTTCGCCTATAATGATTTACAGCTATGGCTTTTAAGTGGTATTTCTATAAGAGATCTTTGTAAATTTAAAGCAGTTTTCATATCTCTACTTTTACATTGCTATAATGATCTTCGCAGATCAAAAATCATTTTATAAGGGCTTTGTTGCATCTAATTAGATTCAATCAGAGCCATCTCTACCTCTATCACGACCACGAATATTTGTTGAACCGGTGGAACTGATCCTAATTATGATTGGGTCCCGATCCATTGGTATCAATCTACTTAGATGTTGGTCCAATCTCCACATATTCGAAGCCTTTATAATCACCGCAAGAGCTCTAAACATATATGAAAAATCTCATATTTTCATAGGACTGTAAGAGATGACCTTATCAAGGATATCCATATTTGTGATCGGATCTTTGCCTCGGTAGGTCTTTTGTAGATGCGCTAGGTATGCTTTCTTGGCCACGTGCCACACGAATTAAAGCTACATGTCATTCGGTGTTTCGTTTATTTAAAGGCGTGTGTGCAATTCTCTGCCCCCACATTTATGACAAAAGGCGTATTGCAGAATGGTAAGTGGCAAGAGATATCCTTGGGTGTGAGTATGATCTTGTCATTATTGAGCCCGTAGCGAGGACACATGGCAACTTCTTATTAAACTGAGTAGGTGTGTTAAAAATGATGTTAGCAGACCTATATTGAATTATTTATGACCTTTTGGTATGAAAGCTTTTGTTGATGGTTCACCTTGCGGTCCACAATGTCAAGTCTTGGACCTTGATCACTAAAAAACGAGCCATGCACGGACAATATTGTAAACACAAATCATTTGAGCCCTGATTAATCAATCCCAACTGTTAAATAATTGATGACCATTAACTACACAGTTAAAGCAAAGCAATGAGTGGTCCAAGTTCCATGGACAAAAATCATACGGGTGTTATTATCATGCCAATGTACCATTTGGGTGCTCCATTCACAAATAGATAACAATTTAGATCGTTTCGATTATATATACAGCTATGCATGGCACGGTCGAGGTTAAGGAATCGCCACCATTTTAAAACACTGGTGGACCCACAAGGATTCACGGGTGCTTGGCTCATCCTCTAAGTGCAAGGGCCACTACTAATCTTGTGTTATACACGTGGATGAGGTTTTCATTGATCGTTATTGGCCATAGAGAGTCCAAACCAACGAACGATAACAAAGTAACCATGATAAAACAACTAGTCAATGCGGTTTTGATCTACGTATCGCTCATTGCAATGGCCCACCAATGAAGAGTGGAGATATCTTTCGCCATGGATATTGGAGACAAACTTCTCTCTCACTCAATATAACCAAATTTATATGATTTTTTTTGTTTATTCCATGGTGGCCCATCAAATTAACGATGTGGACCACAACGGCATGGTCCGCGCATCAATAATCTACCGCACATGCTAACTTCTCAAAACATGTGTTATCAAAATCATAATAACTTCACTCTTTGAATTGCAAAACTAATGCCTATCTCGTACAAGTTGCTAACACCATACACTCGCCATTCAGAGATTAGGAATGATTATATATAGTTGATGCATGACAATCTTTTTTGGCCCACTTTTATATGCATGTGACATCCAATCCATCCAACAAGGAAATTCAGTCATCGGGTGGGGCAACCTGAAAAATCACATCGCCAATTATCAAGTGGGCCAAACCATATAGAGTAACCAAGAATGAACTAAAATCTCCAAATTTATTTAATCGGCCATCATGGTGTCTACATGACATCCAGTAAGACCAACAGATGAGCCCCTGAGAATGCAAAGCCCAAAAACCAGACAAGAATACAAAGCCCAAAAGGCAGACAAGGATTGCATGGTGACCCAACATAGCAGGATTTGACCGGGCCACCAACCACTCTCAAATATGGGCCCAATTGGCCTAACAACTTTCAAGCAAGCCTTACATTGATCTTACCACATCGAGATTTGACTAAGCCATGGGCCGCTCTCAAAGATGTGGCCAGTCAACCTAACAACTTTCAAACATGCCTTGCATCGACCCTATCTGTACCATCATATGGCCAATCAAGTCATAACACATTGAGTCACCATGGACCTCCATTGTGGTTGGGTCACCGTTCAATCCATCTCCCAAAAATCAGACCAATTCAATCATCAAGTATCCTGCACGTACAAAGCAAGATTCATGCTAGACGATACTTGAAACCTAAACCACTTTGGCATGGCTTGGCCGTATAACTTACACACCAAACCTTTATGTCTCTTGAAGGCCAAGCTTTCTACAACAATCCTCACTTATAAAATATTTTAAAAAATTCATTAATTTCTGATACAGAACTGAAATCACTGAACAACAATAAGGATTTATTTGGATACCACCAAATGAATTACTTTTCATACTCACAACAATCGATGAGTAACTTATTTTAGATGAGTAAGTTTGGTTTATCATCAGTTACAAGTAACTTTTTTATTTAAAAATACTCAATTACTTCACTTAATTTTTGTAGCTTTTCTATTTTCCATAAGTTGCTAAAGGGAGGTATTGGTAAAAGAGAAGAGAAGTTGATAAGTTTATTGTTTACCAAACGTACTCATCTGCTTCGTAAGTAGAAACCAAGATAAGCTACTTGAAGCACAAGTAACTTATCTTAAGTAACTTACGATCCAAACACCACTTAAGAGAGAAGAAAAAAAAATGCTTGGGCCTCATTTGGGAGCTTGTGAATAGAAGTAAATGAGAAATGGATTTGGAAGTAAATGAATTGGGAGTAAATGGCTTTACATATTTGTATTTGTATGAGAGTAAATGAAGTAACTTTGGAATCAAAATATCCTATTTGGATGGGAGTAAATGGGAGGAATTGGAATGCATTTGAATTTCTCAATATATTCACTTAAATATATATGATATCTCAAATTAGCTTAAATATCCCAACTTAGTGTACGTAGGTGATATTTGCTATAATGATTGAAATAAGCCCATTGAAATATATACTTCAGTAAAATATGAGGAAATTTTGAGCCTCGGGCAGGCCATAGACGTAAAGACAGTAAACAAGCAACTTGCAAACGTTTTTTAACCATCAATTTAGATGGCCACCCTTTGGATGGTTTGGATCATTCTTTTGGTGTGATTTTAGTGTAGTTGATATTTGGAATGTTGGGGAGTATTATTAACATGGCATGTGTATGGCGGACATGTGCATAGTGACACTTTGTTTACACGTGGGACTTTTCAAGGAATCTCAAAAAGGTATTTCACCCTTACTTCCAAATACTATGTGGTTGAGAAGATTTCATTTACATGCACATTTGCTCCCAATTCATTTCATTTATCTTTATTTACTTCAACCCAAGCACACCCCAAATACCATTTACCTTCATTTACTCTCAATTCCACCCATTTACTCTCATCAAAATGGCCCTTTGTTGAAAATTTGGAGGTAAATGAGCTCGGTGAGATATTTCGAAAAACAAATCTAAAGAATTTTTGAAATGATAGCTTCGACTTTCATCCGTAGGGCTGTAAATGGGTCAGCGGACCCGATGAGGTACCCGGACCCAACCCGTTTAGACCCGACCCAGACCTGACCCATTTGTTAAATGGTACGGGTCTAGGTCCAAGAATAGACCCGGTTGCTAAACGCGTTTGGGTCTGGTTTCCTTTATATTAGGCCTGACCTCACCTGACCCGAACCCATTTAGTAAGTGGGCGAGTTTGGTCTATGTTTCAAGGGACCCTGTCCAGTTTAGACCCGTCCAAACCCAATTTTAAGCCTTGTAAAATGATTTCATACTTGATCTAGACCCGGACCCATTAGACCCGACCCATTTATAAATGGGTTTGGGTGGATCTCTCTCTACCAGACTCGGACCCATTTATAAATGAGTCTGATGGGTTGACTCGGACCCGACCTGGACCCGCCCATTTAGTAAAAAGGGTCTGTGTCTAAAATTTGGACCCAGACCCGTTTAGTAAATGGGCGGGTCTAGCTTTGGCTAAACCCGCCCTGAACCCGACCAATTCCAGCCCTATTCATCCTCCATGTTTGTTCGTTGAAATGTAATATTGGATAAATTTGATCTTTGACTGTCCAATGGAACATTCACCAATTTAGTCGAAAAAAATCAAATAAGTGTGATTTCGGGTTACAACACATCTAAATTGGGTGCCATAATTAGGATGGTTTACTTTGACTTTTTCATACCATGTGTGGAATTTTCTAGTGAATCCAAAGTGCATGCATATCATCCATCATATTATACTGGAGTATTAAATGTTTTCCCATAATTCAGGAAGCCACACAAAAACCTTCCAATCATGGGACATGAATTAGCCACTGACCGCTTAGTGACCATCTCGCTACTTAAGTGATGTCACTTAGTTATGTGGGCCCTACAATGACGTATGTGTTGTATCTACATTGTTGATCCATTTGAAGAGATCATGTTAGGGCATGAGCCAAAGAATGGGGTAGATCCAAAGCTCAAGTAGGCCCCGCTACATAAAACAGAGGGGACAGCGATGTTCATAGTTGAAACCATGATGTTTATTTGAGATCCAACCTATTTGTAAGTTCACAAAGACATGGACGGACAACACAAATATCTGCTTGATCTGCCAATTAGTTTTTAATGATAGATGTTCAATCCCCACTGTTTTCCATGGTTGGGTCCACTTAAGTTCTGGCTCTGCCTCATTCTTTGGATCATTGGCTAAAATAATTTCTCTAAATGAATGGATGATGTGGATACACTAGGCACAAGCCGCACAACATGGTAGGCTCCACATAACTTAAGGACGTCACTTTAGCAGCCAGATAGCTACTAAGCTGTCAGCAGCTAATCTTGACCATGTAGTGCAATACTGACATTGTGCCAAATCTTGTACATGTGGTTAAGTCAATGTCACACGATAAACATCGCCTGAGGTCGAGGTTCCTTACATACGAGAATTGTATTATAATTGTTCATGTGCTTGTACATATGTGAGTTACTATGGTACTGGATGGCTACATTAGCAATGTTGGCTTGTGTCTAGCAATTCGAAATGTGGACTTACATTACTACATGACGGGTCACAACATGGTAGTCCGAACATTGGAGAGGGGATGGCTGCGAATGAATGTTCCCAAGTCCCATCGTGGGAGCATGCACTTCCAAGCACCAGCCCGTTCAGACCATACAGCACATGGATGCCTTTCATTCTCCCAAGGTGGTTCTCACACGGAGTGATTGTAGGGACTGAATTAAATATGCAAACGTGTCGCTAGAAGGGAGGGAGGCGATCAGGTGAGACACCGGATCCACTGAGGTGGGTGGCACCCCTGACCGCGGGGCTCACAGTGATGCATGTTCCTTAAATCCACACAGTCCAATCATTTTTAAAGCTCATTTTAGGGCATGATTCTAATATCCACCAAGTCCAATCACGGTGATGCATGTTCCTTAAATCCACCCGTGCTAGGACGAACTTGGTCTTGATAGGGGATATGTGGGGCCCACTGTAATGTACACATGTCATCCACGTTGTTTGTCCATTTTAACAGATCATTTTAAGGAATGAGCCCAAAAAGGAAGTAGATCCAAGGCTTGAGTGGACCACACCACATGAAGCAGTGGTGATAATGACATCACCATTGAAACCTTCCTAGCCTCACACTGATGTTTGCTTTCATCCAACCTGTTCATAAGGTCTCAAGGACCTGGAAGAAGGGCAAACGCAAATAGAAGCTTGATAAAAAACTTCTTTGGCCCTCAAAAAGTTTTCAACGATAGACGTTCAATCCTCACCGTTTCTTGTGGTGTGGTCTACTTGAGCTTTGGATCAGCCTTGTTTTCTACCTATTACCCTAAAATGATACAGAAAAATAGATGAATAGCATGGATAAAATAAATACATCATGATGGGCTCAACTCGGTCATAGCAGGGTAAGATGCAATCCGCATTCGGAGGCATGCGAAAATTTTGCTGATCTATCATTTAGGTAGGCTACACCATTGACAATAGTTAAGAGTGGATTATCACCCATTGAAACCATAAGGGTCGCTTGGCACCATGAATTTGGGGGACTTGGCTTATATAGCAACTAGGGGTTTCAAATTCCCTCAAAGAGGGGTTTGAAATCCAAGGTGGAAGTTTGGATTACATCCAAATTTTTTTCCAAGGGTCACATTTGTAATATGTGTCACTAGGCTATCATTCTTTTGGGCACATGGCCCATTGATGATATTTCCAAGCAACTAGATTATCAAATGCATTATTAAAATTACTTTAACAAGATGAACTGCGCCTTCCAAACATTGCACATGTAAATCAATGGTTAGTCGCTTGGATGTGATTCGGTGCATGTGGCCTATTTAAGACTTGGAATTTCATCATTTTCAGACAAAGGTATATATTTCAATGGGCTTATTACAACCATTGTGTCAAACATTACATACATACCCTAATTAAGGATATTAAAGTTGATTTAGTTATTAAAGTCAAATTCCTGTTAATATATTAAGTATAACTACTTTTGGATAATCGAAGATTCTAAATTCAGAGTGCCAAACACAACCACAGTATATCAAATCTAGGGGTTTTTTAATATTTTTTTCTTCTTCATAATTTCATATGTTTTTAGATCATGTGGCTAATCTGAGTTCCAAATATGATTGATTTTTGTGCATCCCATAACCTTTAGGAGACCCACCAAATGCACGGTATGGATGCCTAATATACATCACGACGGGCCTGCAAAACTTGATCACGGGAAGTTCACCCATAAGATCGAGCTCTATGGGCCTTAGTGTGATATATGCTGGACATTCAACCCATCAATCAGATATATGCACCCTTGCACCGTCGGCCATGGGCTTCAAAATCAGGCCAGTCCATGACCGATGGGGGCACACTACAAGCAACACTTGAATGCCCATCATTGTTGATGGGGCTCATTGAGAAGTGATTCAGACAAGCGATGCATCCCACTTGGATGAGTGGTCAGCCCAAATTTCAGGTGGGCCTCACCACTTGCATGACATTCGGCCATGCGATGAAAATGGGATGCATCGGGGACAATGGTGGGCCTCTCACCCCAACTAGTTCGATCGTACGACTAGGTCTCCTTTCAGCATTTCTCCTTGTAAATGGGCATCCTTCCTTTACGACGATTTTTATACTGTAGACTAGTCCGATCATGAACATGAAGACATGACCCGAATCCAATGACTGCCTTTAAACCACAGACGTACGGTGAATGGGAGATGCTCTCTCTGAACCGTCTCTTTTTCCTCTTTACCATGTTGGCCCACTTGACAATTGCACTGGGTTAGTACATGGATCATTGAACTGGGCCGGGCCGGGCCTGGACATCGGACAAGATTTCAAGCCCGAGTCCTGCATCGGCCCATTGCCACCCTAAAAAGAAAACTCTGCTCCCCATTTCCCGGGCTCAAGAGCCAGCGCGGCTGACTGAGAGTGAGAGAAGCTCGTCTCTCTCCCTTCCCATCCGAAATACCTTCCAAGATGCAGCCGCCGCAGCAGCCTCACGAGAAGACAGCAACAGCAGCAGCCTCGTCCGACGCGACGGACTGCGTTTCATCCAGCAACCATCCCACCCCGTCCATCGATGACTACGAGTGGGCGAATTTCAAAGACGACGAGATCATGCAGCAACACTCTGCAATCCGCGCCCAAGAAGCCGAGAAAATTCCCTTTGTCGGCGACAAGGTAAATAAAAAACCCTAATGTCTCTCCTTTTTTTCTCATAGATCTAGATCTCTAAGGTCGTGTTCGGCTTGCATGGTGAAGATCCGTAGATCACGAACCTTGAATTTCCCATCCTGAAACAGAAATTTCAAATTTGCGGCCACGATTGTAAAATTCCTGGTGTGCGGTTTGGCCCACAAAGTTTTGGCTGAGAATCACAAATTCAGGTGAAATTCATGAAATTTGGTGGGCGGCAAACACGGCCAGGACGTTTCTTTCATTAGTCTGATCGTTTGATTTCTATTTCTTTTGTGTGATCTTGGTGTTCTTGATGGGGGTTTTGTTCTACTGCAATTTCCTTCTGGACGAATTGTACTGTTTTCTGTGAGAGTGTAGCATGTCACACGTATGCCTGCATCTGTCATACGCACTGCATGCATGCGCCTCATTTTTGAAACCGTCCAAATTGTGGGCCTCACCGTGGATGGAGCACAACCTCAAATTTCACATTGATTGGAACATCCTAACTGTCACATTAATGGACCTTTTTTTGTCTACCTTTTCCCCCTCTAATGATATGGTCACATTAATGGAGTTTGGTTGTTGGATTCGAACTGTGACGTTCTTATTCTTCTTATTTTTAAAACCGAGGTACGGAGAGGATTTTGGCTTTTCGAGTGCCTTCCTTGATTCGGGCAACCTTGCGGTGAGAATTAGTGGATGTAATGGGTGGGTCAGGATGAGACGAGTCGAGGTCGGTTGGTGTAGAGGAAGTTGATGAATGAGGTAGACCATGTGGGACAATGGGAGAGGAAGTGGTTGCTGGAGTAGTGCCTGATGATTGGTTAAATAAAGATGGACTTGGAGGAAAATTATTGGCGTGTGATTGGTGTGATTGTATAGAATGGTGTGAGTGAGACACGTTCACATCAAAAGATTGCAATCCAAACCATACAAACCGTTAGATGATCATTGCAGATGGGTTAGATGATCACTACTGATGGGTTGTCTTGCGGACCATTGCCCGTTACTTTTGCAGACTATCCAAAAGAAGTTCATTCATTAGAAGAGTGGGAAGAGCATCTGATTGGTGCTGCTGTCACTCTATGGGCCCATTCAATATGTAGTCAGTGAATTGATGGTCTGGTTTGGTAAATGTAGCCATGGTTTTTAGATATCTACTAATCCTACTTCATAATTTCTGCATACGCTTTTGCATATGCCGCATGTGCCAACAAATTACAAGTGTATGAGTTCCAAGCCGTTCATCAGATGCAATGTACATACATTGGCCCAGAAGTTGTGCCAGTTACCTTGTCAATTGGGCCACACTTATACATTGAAATTGAAGATGTGACTTGCCTGTGAACGGCTTAGATCTTCGCACAACAGCTAAATCGAGAAATAGATGAGCATGATCATTTCTCAACCATTAGTTTTTTAGACTTCAACACAAATTTCTTCACAAAACAACAATGTCCAAAAAATGCCTACAAAAGGAAATGCAAGCATAGAAAGAGATTACTGCATACTTGTAATTGCCGAGAATCAAAACTAGATAACCTCACTAGGGTTAGTTTCTAAACAGAAAGATTAAACACAAGACCAGTCTTTGGTTAGGTTCATTGCCGTAAGGAAAATAAAATGCACTTAGGAAGGGAAGGAGAGAGGGAAGTGCTTAATTAAGATAGAGAGCGTTACTACCAAACCTCCTCTTAGATATGTATTTAATGCTAAAAACCAAAATAATTTAAGTTATCCGCCACGTACTCTCCAAGCTACTACATCGTATTAGCCATGCAAAATCCCACTATCCAGATGATCCTAGCCATAGATTATAGGATCTTTACCTATAGAACCTTGCAGATGGTTGGTAGGACTTGTTCCTAGCTGCTCATTTCTATTTATGAAAAGTCCTCCAATCAGTAGCTAGGATGACCCAAATTATGTTATCTTCAATGTAAATAAATGCCTCTGATGGACCCAAAAGATGAAGGGTCTGGATCTTGTACATGCATACATACCACATGAACCACCTATCTTTGATGCTGGGAAACTTAGGTTTGAGGTAGATAAATTTAAGATGTGACATTGCCAATGCTACTTTCAACAAAAAAATAAATAAATACACATATATATTGAACTTTACGATGATCCAGACCGCTTAATAGTTATGATGCAGTGTGGATGGACTAACTTCAACCATCCAATCAGAGATTTGAAAAATGGATGGTAGAAACAAATATCAGTCTTGATACAGATCTTATGGTGGGTAGTTTTCCATATTAGACGGTAGTTGTGGACTGCCGACCATAATGAGTCCACCCAGTCCACCCAATTCCCATATCAGAAGTACTCTATTAATTATTTATTATTTTGAAAGGTAAAAGAAATCATCTATCAATGGAGTAAAACGTCTAGTACTTCGAAGCTTAGCAAAAAAACATAAAAAAAAGGAAAAGAGAGAAGTAATAATTACAATCTAATTTTTAATAGATAACCCCTCTAAATGTTATTTTATTTGTTCGCGAAACCCATAGGAGCCAAAGTAAGAAAATAGTAGAGGGATGAATCTATAAAAAATACGGATGTAAAAATATAAGCTATGAGAATAAAATGCAGGAAATGAAATTTCCTGGATTTCATTAGGATTTTTTTTTTCCTGCATTTTATTTTCCTTACGGCAATGAACTTAATCAAAGACTGGTCTTGGGTTTACTATCTTTCTGTTTAGAAACTAACCCTAGTGAGGTTATCTGGTTTTGATTTTCGACTATTACAAGGATGTGGTAATCTCTTTCTATGCTTGCATTTCCTTTTGTAGGCATTTTTTGGGCATTACTGTTTTGTGAAGAAATTTGTGTTGAAATCTAAAAAACTAATGACTGAGAAATGATCATGCTCATCTATTTCTCGGTTTAGCTGCTGGGCGAGCATCTAAGCCGTTCACAGGCAGGTCACATCTTCAATTTCAATGTACAAGTGTAGCCCAATTGACGAGGTAACTGGCACAATTTCTAGGCCAACGTATGTACACTGCGTCTGATGAACGACTTGGAACTCGTACACTTGTAACTTGTTGGCACATGTGGCATATGCAAAAATTATGAAGTAGGATTAGTAGAGATCTGAAAGCCATGGTTACATTTACCAAACCAGATCGTCAATTCACTGACCACCTATTGGGTGGACCCATGGCCTGAAAACGGCACCAATCAGATGTCCTTCCCACTCTTCTGATGAATGGACTTCTTTTGGATAGTCTGCAAAAGTCACGGGCAATGGTCCGCAAGACAACCCATCTGTAGTGATCATCAAACCCATCTGCAGTGATCATCTAATGGTTTGGATTTTTTTTTTTTAATTTTTAATTTTTTTTTTTTATGACCGGGGTATCCAGGCCTCTTAGAGCACCTAACTAGATCCTCAGCTAGGTCTCCTAACCGGAAACCCTTCGAGGTCCCCGGGGCACGTGCAAACCCTCCCACTCACACGCGCTGGGTAAATTCAAAGGAGGTGGCCACCGTCGGGCTTCGAGCTCAAGACCTCTCGCTTCCTGAGGCGAGATGTCCTGGCTAATCGGACCCCCGTTCGGTTTGTACGGTTTGGATGTGACTTGATAATAAACCGAGATTTTAACAAAGTTTCTTATAAACTTTTATTCTTAGCCACTATAGATGATTCTCTATCTCCGTCGAAACATTTCTGTCAATCAAGATGGTTTATATAGTGGGCCATCTCGTGGATGAGATGCACCTGAAAAACTGCAGTGACTGGACAATATGACCATCAAGTGTGAGTTTTACTGGTTGGATAACCATTCCTTGGTAGGCCATTAATTGGACGACATCTAGCCCTTTCGATATTTTGGAATACGACAAATCCACTTGGTGGCCCATTAGATGACCATTATGTGATACATCAATGTGGTGGTCCAATTGACGAGGTAATCGACGCAACTTCTAGGCCAACGTATGTACACTGCGTTTGATGAACGGCTTGGAACTCATACACTTGTAGCTTATTGGCACATGTGGCAAATGCAAAAGCGTATGTGGAAATTATGAAGTGGGATTAGTAGAGATCTGAAAACCATGGCTACATTTACCAAACCAGACCGTCAATTCATTGACCACCTATTGAATGGGCCCATGGCGTGAAAACGGCACCAATCAGATGTTCTTCCCACTCTTCTGATGAATGGACTTCTTTTGGATAGTTTGCAAAAGTCACGGGCAACGGTCCACAAGAAAACCCATCTGCAGTGATCATCTAACGGTTTGTATGGTTTGGATGTGACTTAATAATAAACCGAGATTTTAACAAAGTTTCTTATATACTTCTATTTTTAGCCATTGTAGATGATTCTCTATCTTCGTCGAAACATTTCTGTTGATCAAGGTGGTTTATATAGTAGGGCCATCTCGTGGATGAGATGCACCTGAAAAATTGCAGTGACTGGACAATATGACAATCAAGTGCGAGTTTTACTGGTTGGATAACTGTTCCTTCGCAGGCCATTAATTGGACGGCATCCAGTCCTTTTGATACTTTTGAATATGGCATATCCACTTGGTGGCCCATTGATGTATCAGATTTTGATGATAACTTTTATCCTGGCATACATTCTAGGATCGCATATGCCATGATGGTATATGCGATCAAGCTGATTAAAATCGCATATACGATCGCATATTCACATACTGATCGCACTTGACAACATTGTTTACAACCTGTAATTTGGTAATCACGCTTGACAGAGCTTGGAGAGCTAAATCCCTATAAAATCTTCAAATGACATATAAGGGCTTCATTTAAAATGAATCTTTGGGTTGAACCCATCTCTATAAAGCCTAGGGCTGATCCTTACATTAAACCAAGCATTAGGTTAGCCATAGAAATGGGCCCCACTAATTCAAATGCTCTTTTATGAGGAGAAACTACTGAATATAACCAGTTAACCCTTGGATTATTCATTTTTTTATTGTCCAACAAATATCCATCAATCCAATAGTTGAACGACAAAATAATCCTACGTTTTGAATCAGGATGTGGGCCCACCGGTTTGGATGGGCCCATAGTTTTGGATCAAACAAGAGGAATTGCCGAGAGAGAGAGAGGGGGGGGGGGGGGGGGGGGGGGGGTTGATGTTGGAGACAGGAGTTGTGTCAGGGTTCTGTATTATTTTCTCACTTTGCCAGGTCCTTTAATAAAGTTTCAGTTATCTCTCAAAAAAAATGTTGGAGAAGGGAGCTGTAATGCTCCGTTCATAACCAATTTAAAAAAATCTAGCTATTAGCTGAATTTGATTAACAAGTAAATGAAATCACTCTTTTTCAGCAGGTTTTCATTTCCAGCAAAAATGCTTTCCATTTTTTAGCATTCAAACACTCCTTGCAATCCATTTACTTGTATGTCCTCTCATTAGGAATGGAGTGGGGCTAACTGACACCCCGCTCCCCCCTCCTAAATGATTGGCACTTTATTAAGAAAGGAAATAAAACTAACAAAGGATCTTGGCTAAACAGTAAACAGCGACAACAAAAACAAAACAGAAAATCATACATCAGGATAACTAAACTCATATTTTGCAAGCTTGGGCAGATTAACCCCTTCTTTAGCTGGAGCATCTGCCCTTGAGTTTACGGAATGTAAGACATGAGAAGAGTAAGCTGAGATGCTAGCAATCAGCTCTAGAATCTTCGTCAATTATATTAGATTACTGCCAGGGACCACGACCAACTTCCATCCATTTTCGTATGTTTTTTTGAATCACCTTCAACCACCAATGGACTGAACTTACGATAGACCACTAGCCATAGGCCCTGCCGCAAAGAGGCAGCCTTAGTGAACTTCGAGCCTCTCCCAGCTGGCCAGAAAACTCCCATGATTGGAACCCCCAAATGGCTAGAGAAGACTCCAATCCCCCAAATGCTGCTCCCATTAGATTGAATTGCATTTTTTTATTTTTATTTTTAAGATGATGGCAGCAACTCCATGGACCCTCATTGCTTAAAAAGAAAGAAAAAAAATCCTTGGACCCTCAACCTAGGAGAGTGTGAACCCTCAAACTTGAACTTACGATAGATCACTGGCCATAGGCCCTGCTGCAAAGAGGCAGCCTCGGTGAACTTTGAGCCTCTCTCCCAGCTGGCCAGAAATCTCCATGATTGGATCCCCCAAATGGCTAGAGAAGACTCCAATCCCCCAAATGCTGCTCCATTAGATTGAATTGCAATTTTTTTTTTAAAGATGATAGCAGCAACTCCTTGGACCCTCAACCTAGGAGATTGTGAACCCGATACATGGACCAACCAAGCTAAGGTGAGTAATGGTTACTGTTTTTTTTTTTTCCTGATGATGTAGGGTATCCCCACAGCTCCCTTGGGGGATGGGACTAATCCCTACGGGTGCATGCAAACCCCACAATCCACGTGACCCGGGTTAGTGCATGGGAGGGGAATCGATCCCGTGCCTATGGAGAGCAAACCCACGGCACGCCTGTTCACCCAGCGCCTGGGTGGGAGTAATGGTTACTGTATCGAATTGCCTTGCAATAAATTCAATTCAATTGAGCAATCTAAGATTCTAAATACAGCCTCAAATAAGTACTAGTGTAATTGGCTGTGGAATATTAATATAACTTCCAGTTATGTTCATTACCTAAAAGGGAATGTACCTTTTCTTCTCTGGGAAAGGCGGATAATCTTTACCAAACAACATAGCCCCTTGCTGCATCAATCAAAGGGTTGTAAGTTTTGTTGGGTTGTCTGGTAACACGAGGAATATATGATCCATGATCATAGATTTTTAGTAGCCTCAATCCCTCTGTAATTGTACAAGTAGGCCCATGGTTCAGAGATGCAGACAATCACTTTGATTAGCCCCACTGTGGGTGGTCCATGCCAAAACTCCCAAGTGGTACAATTCTTTGGTGTCCAGATATGGTCAGTTAGGAAAGGATGCTGCAATGGTTCACGTTGAATGGAGAAAAGGCCAGAGGTTGGATGTCTAGGATCTTCCAATCCCAGGGATTTTTGGGGCATGGTCCATCCATAATGGAGCCCTCAGGTCGATGGCCGGGATTACGGAATATATATATGTGTGTGTGTGTTTGTTTGGGGGGGGGGGGGGGGGGGGGATACTATGAGGTTGACGTCATGGGAAGCTCCCACGAGATCGAGCTCTGTGGACCCAACCGTGATGTGTGACGCCGTGCATTTGGTAGGTCCCCTCTAGTCTATGGGATGTGTAAAAAACCAGCCGTATCTGGAACTCAGGTGGGCCACACTATTTGACACCATGAGAAATCATGAATAAAACATCTAAAAGCACTTGATGGGGCCCGCCTGAGTTTTGGGATAGCCTCTGTGTGTGTGTGTAGCTAGTAGGACATTCATTTGCCTTATTTTACTAAATTTATTGCCACGGTGGGTTGCTTGTTATGTAGCATACCTGCACCACTTGACCTTTTGGAGTTGAGCTTTTACATTCACCGAATTTAACAGTAAAACTTTTGTTACTGTAGGAGCCTCTTTCTGCATTAGCAGCTGAGTATCAATCCGGCAGCCCTGTCTTGCAGAAAAAAATTAAGGTTAGTTAATTCAATGTGCATTGGATGCTGCTGTTCTGATTTTGATATATTCTAAAAAAAGTTCCAGTTCTACTCAAAGAAATAAGGACCAGTTTAATCGTCCATGAGAACTGTAGTTCCTACCTTTTACGGCTTCCTTTTTGCGTATGAAATAGGGCCTAGCCAAAATATAGACGGTCCTATAATTTTTCCGGAGTAAGGAGGGTCCGTACTTTCCATTAATGGCAGTGTGAGGATTATAGTTCTCATGGACTGTCAATCTTTTTGTCAAAAAGATGTCATGTATTTAGATTCTGTTTTGTGCAAGGTTTGGAATATTGTCCGAAACCAATACTCATTGTCTGGTATGTATCGGTTTCATTGCCAACATTATGGACAAGTTGCGTCGTGCCAACAACCTCCCGATTCACCTATTAAAAACCCATATTTGAGGGAGATATTTTTACCAACATGTTTCATTGCATTTTGTGGGGGATTTTTGGACTGTTTTTGTCTGAAACACAGGCATATTGCCCGATACATTTCAGGTTTCAGCTGTGGTTGATACAATATCCGATATGCTTATTTAATCCCTAGCATATGATTAGAAGTCTCACTATGCAGATGCTTGCTGAACAATATGCTGCCATCAGGCGAACGCGGGGAGACGGGAATTGTTTCTTTCGATGCTTCATGTTTTCATATCTGGTATAATCCTAAATGCATAAATCTTGAAACTTGAAAGTTCTTCTGCTCTTTGTAATTTGGGCTTCTACCCTCGCAACTACAAGTTGGAGGGAAGTGAATAAGGTGCTCTGGTTTTAGCTGATAAGAGATTGAGGTTACGGAATTAGGAGCACATTCTGGAATCACAAGACAAAGCGGAGGTTGAACGCATTACAGCAAGTGTTGAACAATGCAAGAAGACACTTCAGAGTCTTGGATATGCAGATTTTACCTTCGAAGATTTCTTTGCGGTAATACATTTACATCCTTTCATCATTGTCACCTTATGAACCATTCATTTTTGTATACTGTTGCAATCTCTTTATTGATTGGTGGAAAACCACATTTTGTATGGGACCTTAATCTACTGATTTAAGGAACAGAATTGTGGATGTTGCTAGCAAGAGCAGGATTTTGTAACACGCTAACGTGGCACTTGTGCATGGTATTCGGTCCATTTATTTGGTTTCCCTGGCGTCTATGTACCATTCCCAAAAACCAAGGCTGGTCTGGTCATCAGTTGGGTTTCACATGTGGAGTAAAAAGGATGGTTAGAAAAACAATTGAGTGTGGGTTCCGCCTCACATGAGCCACCCGCCTCACATGGGCTGCCCACCCTGTGTGTCCGCCTGCTTCACACATGCCGCCTCACTCAAGCCTGGTGTGAAAATGCCCTTGCATCAATCACCCCTTGTGAGGAGTTTCGAACACGAGACCTCCTACTTCGATACCACTTTTGACGTAGGACAACTAACCACTTGCTCTAAAAACTCGAATTGATAGAGTGCGGTGAATCAATCCCTTTATCTCATAGCCCAGGTCAGGACCTCGGCCGAACCCCCCTTGTGGGCCCCACTTCACCCGGGTTCCTTCTCACATGAGCCACCCACCTCACACGGGGCACCCACCCCGTGTGTGCCCTTGCTTCACACAGGCCACCCCACTCAAGCTTGGTGTGAAAATGCCCTTGCATTAGTTATCCCCGGTGAGGCGTCCTGAACATGAGACCTCCCGCTCTGATACCACTTTTGACATAGGACAACTAATAGAGTGTGGTGAATCAATTCCTTTATCTCATTGCCCAGGTTAGACCCTCGGTCGAACCCCCCTTGTGGGTCCCACTTCACCCTGAGTTCCGCCTCATACAGGCCGCCCACCCCGAGTGTGCCCCTACTTCACACAGGCCACCCCACTCGAGCCCGGTGTGAAAATGCCCTTGCATTATGGTGCTTATGGCAAGAGTAGCATTCAAAATGCTATTGACGCAGGAAAAATGCGGAAAGCTGAATTTCCAGCAATTGTTGTGCATTATATGCACATAAATTTGAACATTCCCTCAAGTGTATATGAAACCCAATCAAAACGGTGGGAAAACAGTGGAAGAGTCACTCTTATGTCTTATCACTGTTTGTAATGAGGAGTGATCTAGACAATAATGAAAAGGTGGGAGATTGCACTAAGATCAAGTAATGGAATTTCCCATCATCGTTCTTCTGTGGGAGTCTCACCATGTGAAACAATTTCTACTCAAATAGTTCGAAAAAAAGGAATAGGAAGATTAAAAAAAGAAGTTTTGTCCATCAATCCTGAACTTTGCTCCCATATTTGTTACCATTTAAACCTAATTTTCTAGCTCTAAAACACTCCTAACTGAACTTCAAAAAATTCATGATGAATTAGTCCTTGAATATTCCTCATTCGATTGACTGAAGCCATAATGAACTACCAACTTTATCTCTTAAGAAACCCCTTGTTGGAAAGCATCCGTGCTGCACTTCGCCACTGGAAAATTGATTGATTTTGAATAGGTGAAATAAAACTTATCTATTTTGGCAAAATCTTTGACCAATACATAAAACTAATTAGTTAATGACTCTTAACTATGGTAACTTGCTAAATTCTAACCAAGCTTTTTTTTTTTTAAGTTGATGATTTTATTAATAAACTCGCATAAAGCGAGGAAAGAATACAAAAAACAGAAAAGATCAGCTCTCGAAAAGGCAGCCTAATTTGGCTTTACAAGGATATCCTAGTCTCTCTTGAGCGCTTCCGCCCTCGAAATGACCTCCTCCACTAGCAAGACTTTGTTTTCAAAACAACGTTGATTCCTAGCCCCCCATATGACCCACATCACAGCCAAAAGGGTGAGCCTCCACTTGCCTTTCTCGCTCCCTCCACTACCACAACCGTGCCATGCCCAAAGTAGGCCCTCTTTGCACCTCGGCATCACCCAAGCCATGTTGAAAGTGATTCCAGACCTTGGTCGCAAAGGTGCAGTGGATGAAAATGTGATCGATTGTCTCTCCGTCCATCATGCACATGAGACAAATGTTGGGAAGGATGAGAGCTCTTCTCTGCAAATTATCGATGGTTAGGATTCTTTTCCTTCCAACTAACCACACAAATGCGGAAACTGGAGGGGGGGATAGGACCATTGGAAAAACGAAGGCGATGGAGAGCCGAAATTTGAAGCCTTGATCATTGTAGCAAGAGACTTCACCGAGTAACCATTGGCACTCTTGACCCATATCATCGAATCTATCTCTTGATTAGGACCTTCATTAGCTCTGTCCATTCCTTCTCTTCACTTTCTGTGAGGCGTCTACGACAGGAAGGAGACCACACCACCGAACTCCCTTGTATAGAAAGACAATCTGCCACTGATATACATCGATCAGATGCTACCTTGGCAATAGACGGAAAGTGATCAACTAGAGTTCGATTACCACACGACACATCCTCCCAAAAACGAACCTAACGACCATTTGCCACCGAGAAGGCCACCCCCTGACGGACTAGATTTTTTGTGGACACCACTGCTTTCCATATGGTCAAGGCTATGTAGAGAGAGAAGTGTTTTGTAAACCACTCTCTCATTGGTCCCATACCTGCTAGCGATCAGCTCCCTCCACATTCTTCCCCTTTCCATGCCGAACCTCCAGATCCACTTTCCTAACAGGGTCGAGTTCATAATTCCCAATGGTTTGATGCCAACGCTACCTTATACGGTTTGCAGACCTCTTCCCATCTAAGCAAGTGAAATTTCTTCCCACTAGAGGCCCCTCTCTACAGGAAATCCCTTATGATCTTCTCAAGTGTATTCATCACTGACTTTGGGCACTTGAATAAAGACATGAAGAACAACGACGTATTAGCTAAAGCCACATTAATAAGCGTTAAGCGGCCCTCTTACGATAGGCATCGACACTTCCAAGAAGCCAACTTCCTCTCCATACTTTCGATCACCCGGTCCCACATATGCGTAGGAGGCTTTCTATAACAGAGGGCAAGTCCCAAATAAAAAGAAGGGAATATACCGACCCTGTAACCGAAAATTGATGCTAATCTACGAAGCTCGGCCTTTTCCACATTGATCCCAAGCATCTCGGATTTGGCCATGTTAATCTTCAATTCGGAAACTGCTTCGAAACAGACCGAAAGCTTCTTGGGATTATCCACTACGCTATCAATAGCCTCAGAAAAGAGCAATGTATCGTCTGCGTATTGAAGATGATTGATCTGGTGGTTAAGGTTTGTGGAGGAATCTGAAGAGTTATGAAGGAACATCATTCATTGCAAACGTAGTGAATCCAATGGGGATTCGTACCTTGGTCTTCCTCATAGATACAGAAGATTAGAAGTTTGGAATTCGGCCCTCCTTTCATCAAAGGTAGTCCTTTTACAAAGCTAGTGAATCCCTTAAGGAAGGTGCTTAGTTCTTGGTAGGTAAGTCTGATATGTGAGCTTCTAGAATGATGTGTGGATTCCCAATACCTCTCTTGCTACTCTCTTCCCCTCATACAATTTGTCTGTGTAAAAAGGGCAGGGTTGTGGATTGTTATGAAGTTGGAGGATCGGTGACTTGGAGTGTTTTTGTTCAGAGGAATTGTGATGGAGACATCACACGATCACCACCGCCAGTTAGGGTTTATCAGAGACGACGACGCACAACTTGCACCTACATTGTACATGGATGATGTGTATATGGGCGAGATCTCGACCACACGTCCATTTGTTTGACGATTTGATTGTTGGATCGTACCACGAGCTTCATTGGGACCATTTGGGCGGTCTGAGGGACCAGATTAGATTTAGGTTTCTTATTTTGTCATTTGCTTATATTTGAACAGTTGAGATTATATTTCCTTTTATTCTTAGGGGTGTTCTTGTTATTTTTAGAGGAGAAGGGCTATTTATGTAAAAGTCCTCTTCCAGGGGGTTATTTGTAAAAAAGCCCTACTCCCTTGTTATAAAAGGGAAGTGGCAGCTAGGGTGCTGTCACGTTATGAATGAATGGAGCTTTTCTTGAGAGCCTTTTGCTTAAGGTTTTCCCTTCCATCAATCTACCTTGTGAAGAGGGTTTGATTGTCACCCGTGAGAGGAGTGCGTGAGGCACATTGGCGGGAGCCAAAAAAAATCCATCAATCTCTTTTCTTTCTTTCCCTATAAAGTTAAGTACCTTCCATCTCTTTTCTCTTTTATTTTACATAACCATTCTTGCTGAGAGAGGCCTTAAACCAGAGAGAAACCTCCAGATCCGGCCTACGTTTTGTCCTAGAGAGGTTCAAAATCCCCTCTTTGTTTAGATCTATAAGTTTTCACCTCGAAAGGGTTGTTAAATCTGCATATTTATTGTGGAAACCTGTGTGCATGTGTGTGCGACTTCTATGTCCACAAATCTCGGGGCTCTATGATTTTGGAATGCCTAATGCTGCGTGGGTGATGAGTTTCGGTAGATCTAGTTGATTATACTGCTATTAAAACTGAATCCCATGTTTATGATACATGTCTTGCTGAAACTTGCTGAATTTTATACTGCTGGAATCAGTTTCTAGGCGTTAGATCTCGTTCACCCTGCATCAAATTGGTATCAAAGCTTAGGCATGCATATTAGGATTTCCCTTGCTGAATTCCTATGTATTCAGGGTTTTATGTGACTGAACTTTTGCACAGGGAGTCCTGCACAACCAGAAATCTGGTGTAAAGTGTCTGATTTTCAGATTCTGTGCAATCGGTTTTCAAAAGTTTTCTGTGCAGTTAGAAATCAGATCTGCCATCAGCTTGCGCTTAGATCTTTGACAGCTGAAATAGTGGACAAGTTGACCTGTATTCGAAAGTTGGCCTGTATTGGTGGGTTTTCCTGATTGTCCTTGCATTAGTTGTGTCTCATCCATCCCATACATCATTCATTGCATTCACATAATTGTAGGAGTCCGAGGAGTCTAGCCAAGTCATGTCCTTGTATGCCCACTAGGAGAGGCCTGTGGTTTTGGCCTGCATCCGAAACTAAATATGGAACAGATTCAAAAGACTCTTGAATTACTCATCAAGAGAATGGATGCTAGGGATGAGGAAATAAATACAAAATTTGATGCCCTTAAAGATGCCCATAAGGAAACTACAACACAGTTGACCACCCTAGCAGGTAGAATTCAGGGCATAGAAACCTCCCAACAGGTAAACCCCAACACTGGGGATGACCAATATTCTGATGCTGGAGTTGTTGATGTGGTCTTGCAGGCCCGAGTACCAGCTGCCCTAGCTGGGGTACAGGATCGTATAGATGATCAGAGAGGGGTGCGTCCTCAGCCACCCCGCCAGGAGCACCATGAGTATAGGGATGACCCGCTACCTCCACCACGGGAGCAGCGCGGTTACAGGGATGGGCCATTTGATCCAGAGGAGCGCTTGAGAAGGAATGTGAAAGTGGAAGCGCCGACTTTCGATGGACGTTTAGACCCTAAAATGTTCATTGATTGGATCAATAACATGGAGCATTTCTTTGAATGGCATGAAATGAATGACCGATCGAAAATATGGTTTGCAAGGATGAAGCTCATTGATCAGGCCAAGCTCCATTGGTCAACTCTTGAGCGAAGGCTAGAGAGGCACAGGGTGATGCTCCTATCACTCGATGGATCGAGATGAAGGAACTCCTGAAGGAGAAATACTTGCCTATATCCTATCGCCAGCAGCTCATGGATCAGTGGCAAGTCTTTCACCAAGGATCTTATCCGCTGAAGAGTACATCGCCAAATTCGATGAGTTCATGATGCGTTGTGAGATCCGGGAAGACTCCATAGCAGTGCTTGCTCGATTCAAAGTAGGTCTCCAATAGGATATCCAACGTGAACTCATCAACAAATCGGTCTACACGCTAGACGAGTGCTATCTAGTAGTCCAGGATGTTGAGCGTTATTTGCGGATGGCAGCCACCTGTAGATTTGAGTCCCAAGCAAACAAAACTAGCTATGGGATTCAATCTAGACCTTCTTCAAGTACCCCAACATCACAAAGAGATGTTAAAGGCAAGGATGTTGCTGGTGCTGAAAAGAAAGGGATTGGGTCACCGTGCTTTAACTGCCATCGTACAGGCCACTATGCCTATCAGTGCCCAGATAGGGATCGCACTCGCAAGCTTGTCTTGAATGAGTTTGGCAAGTACAAGGAGGAAGTTGATGAGGGCATGATTGAAGATGAACATAAGCCCGTAGGTGTTACTAGTGATGATGAAGATGAAGAGAAAGAAGCCGCAAGTCTAGCCATAGTTAAGTGTGCTCTGTCTGTAGAGAAGAAGATGGATGATTAGAGACGGAACACCGTTTTCTACACGTACGCTCAGTGTGGGAAAAAGAGCTGCAAGATAATTGTGGATAGTGGTGCTTGCACCAATGCGGTTTCCATTGGCACCATAGCCCGTCTCGGTTTAAAACCCGAGCCACACCCTCAACCCTTCAAAGTTTCTTGGGTTAACGAGTCCTCTCTTGAGATCACACAGCGTTGTTGGGTTCCCATACAGTTAGCATCCTATACCAACGAGCTGTGGTGTGACGTGTTGCCTATGGATGTAGGCCATCTCATATTGGGTCGACCTTGGTTATATGACCGTGATGTAACGATATATGGTCGCTCCAATATTTGCACATTCATGTATAATGGGAAGAAGGTGGTGATTAAACCTCTACCACCTAAGTTGACTCAGGAGAAAAAGGAGGACCCGATGAGGGGTGCAAATGGGGCTGCGAGCAACAAATCAAAGTCTCTCCACATCATCAGTGCGAAAGAGTTCGAGAGAGAGATTGAGATCGGTGCTCAGGTGTACGCCTTGGTGGTGAAGGAGGCTACACCAGAAGTGAGGAAGGAGTTGCCTGTGGAGGTACGCTCAGTTCTGGCGGAGTTTAGTGATGTTTTTCCAAATGATTTGCCAGACGAGTTACCACCCATGAGGGACATTCAGCATGTCATTGATTTGATCCCTGGTGCAACTCTACTTAATTTACCTCACTATAGGATGAACCCTACAGAGCATGCTGGGTTGAAGAGGCAGGTTGATGAGCTCCTTAGCAAGGGTTTCATCCAGGAGGGTATGAGTCCCCGTACGATGCCCACATTACTTACGCCAAAGAAGGATGGCTCTTGGTGTATGTGTGTGGACAGCCGTGCTATAAATAAGATCACTATCAAGTACCGGTTCCCTATACCACGTCTTGATGATATGTTAGACATGATGGCAGGGGCTACAATATTCTCAAAGATCGACTTGAAGAGTGGGTATCATCATCTATGCATATGCCCAGGTGATGAATGGAAGACCTTCAAAACGAAGGATGGATTGTACGAGTGGTTGGTGCCTTTTGGATTAACCAATGCACCTATTACCTTTATGTGTGTGATGACCCAAGTGTTGAGACCCTTTATAAGGAGGTTTCTCGTAGTGTACTTTGATGACATACTGATTTATAGTACCACGAGAGACTTACATCTCTACCATCTCAAGGTTGTTTGTGGGGTGCTGAGGAAAGAAAAGTTGTTTGCGAACTTGAAACAGTGTACGTTCATGTCTCCTAGTGTTGTCTTCTTAGGGTTCATTGTGTCATCGGAGTGGATGTCTGTAGATCCCGAAAAGGTCCAGGCTATTGTGAGTTGGCCAGAACCACGGAACATTTATGGGGTGTGTAGCTTCCATGGCTTAGCAACCTTCTACAGGTGGTTCATTAGAGGGTTCGGCACGATCACAACTCCCATCACTAACTACATAAAGAAAGGGGAGTTTGTGTGGACGAAGGCAGCGTCCAAGGCCTTCCAAGAGATCAAGAAGAGAATGACAGAGGCACCTGTCATGCGTCTCCCAGACTTTTCTAAAGTCTTCGAGGTTGCATGCGATGCTTGTGGACTGGGCATAGGAGAAATCCTTAGCCAGGAAGGGCACCCTATGGCGTATTTTAGTGAAAAGCTGAATGAGGCCAAGCAGAGGTACTCTACCTATGACAAGGAATTTTATGCAGCAGTTCAGTCATTGCGCCATTGGCGACACTATTTGTCAACACAGGAGTTTGTCTTGTTTTCTAACCATGAAGCCTAGCGTTATCTTGGCTCTAAGAAAAAGCTAAACCCAAGGTATGCCAAGTGGGTTGAGTTTCTTTAAGAGTATTCGTTTGTACTAAAACAAAAGGCTGGGGTCGGAAACAAGCTCGTTAATGCTCTTAACCGCCGAGTGGCAGCATTACAATCTATGAGCGTTGAGGTTATTGGGTTGGGATCAGTTGAGAGAGGTTTATCCTTCTTGCCCAGACTTTGGGACCGTATATGCTTCACTCCTGGAGCACCCGCGGAGTGATACACAGTTTTGCTTGATGGTTATTTATTTAGATGAGACGGGCTGTGTTATGTATTCCTCGCACCTCCATGCAGGATTTCTTGGTCTGGTAGTTGCATGCTGGAGGCATTGCTGAGCATTTTGGCAGGGACAAGACTATTGCCTTAGTTGAGGATCGATTCTATTGGCCAAACCTCAAATGGGATGTGGCCAAGATTGTTGGGCAATGTAGGACTTAGCAAATGAAGAAGCATAGAAAGAAAAATACAGGGTTGTATGTGCCATTGCCAGTGCCGCACGCTCCATGGGAGGATGTCAGTATGGACTTCATGCAGGGGCTTCCCAAGACCATCAAGAAGCATGATTCCATATTGGATGATTGTGGACCGTTTTTCTAAAATGGCCCATTTTTTGCCCTGCGCGAAAACGTCTGATGCGTCTAGTGTGGCTAAACTGTACTTTTCTGAGGTGGTGTCTCTTTATGGGTTACCGAAGATCATAGTGTCTGACAGGGACATTAGATTCATGAGTTATTTTTGGAAGACATTATGGCATATGATGGGTACTCGGTTACAGTTCTCTTCAGCATACCATCCGCAAACCGATGGGCTAGACTGAGGTGGTCAATCGGAGTCTTGGAAATCTGTTGCGATGTTTAGTGGGTGAGTACATTAGGAGTTGGGATAGTGTGGTTCCTATAGTGTAATTTGCATATAATTCATCCATCAATAGGTCCACAGCTATGAGTCCATTCTAGGTTGTCCAGGGATATCAGCCTAGAGTCCCCGTAGATCTCATTCCCATGTCAGTTGCCTCTAGGCCATCTGAGTCCGCTGATTCATTCGCACGACGCATGCATGATTTGCATTCAGAGGTTAGGAAGTAGATTTCTGCAAGTAATGAATATTTTAACGCATTAGATGACATACATCGCAGACATCAGGAGTTTCATGTGGGTGACGAGGTGGTGATTCGTATTAGACCAGAGTGATTTCCGTCTGGATCTATCAGGAAGCTTCAAGCCCGCAGTGTAGGACCGTTCAAAATTGTAAAGCGTCTGGGTCCAAATGCGTACATAGTTGATCTTCCACTAGACATGGGCATCAGTTCCACATTCAATGTAGAAGATCTAACTCCTTTCAGAGGTGTTCCCATTGATCCCGACTTTGAGCCGTGGGCCTCATTCTTCACATGACACCCATGACCCTTGGTCCATTCCGAGTCCTTCTAGCCATACCTTACCTCCACTACCTGTTATACTTGCGAGGAAGGAAAAGATTGAGGATGTTCTGGACGATCAAATTGTCTCCACACAGTAGGGCGGCTTCCAGAAGTTTCTTGTCCAATGTCACGATCAACCAGTTTATGAGGCGGACATGGATCACAACAGAGGAATTTCAGAGGATCGACCCCGACTTCTTCGAGCAGTACTGGAGCTTTATTTCGCCAGTGGCGAAATCTTCTCAGCCGGGGAGAGTTGATGGGGACATCACATGATCACCACCGGCATTCAGGGCTTATCAGAGACGACGACGCACAACTGCACCTACATTGTACATGGATGATGTGTATATAGGCGAGGTCTCGACCACATGTCCATCTGTTTGATGATTCGACTGTTGGATCGTACCACGAGCTTCATTAGGGCCATTGATCAAGTTGTCTGAGGGCCATATTAGATTTAGGTTTCTTATTTTGTCATTTGTTTATGTTTGAACACTTGAGATTATATTTCCTTTTATTTTAGGGGTGTTCTTGTTATTTTTAGAGGACGAGCTATTTATGTAAAAGTCCTCTTCCAGGGGGTTATTTGTAAAAAAGCCCTACTTTCTTATTATAAAAGGGAAGTGGCAGCTAGGGTGATGTCACGTTATGAATGAATGAAGCTTTTCTTGAGAGCCTTTTGCTTAAGGTTTTCCCTTCCATCAATCTACCTTGTGAAGAGGGTTTGATCGTCGCCTGTGAGAGGAGTGCGCGAGGCCCATTGGCGGGAGCAAAAAAAAAATCCATCAATCTCTTTTCTTTCTTTCCCTACAAAGTTAAGTACCTTCCATCTCTTTTCTCTTTTGTTTTACATAACCATTCTTGCTAAGAGAGGCCTTAAACTAGAGAGAAACCTCCAGATCCGGCCTACGTTTTGTCTTAGAGAGGTTCGAAATCCCCTCTTTGTTTAGATCTATAAGTTTTCACCTCGAAAGGGTTGTTAAATCTGCATATTTATTACGGAAACCTGTGTGCATGTGTGTGCGACTTCTATGTCCACAAATCTTGGGGCTCTATGATTTTGGAATGCCTAATGCTTGCGTGGGTGATGAGTTTCGGTAGATCTAGTTGATTATACTGCTATTAAAACCGAATCCCTTTTTCATATGGAATCCATGTTTATGATACATGTCTTGCTGAAACTTATTGAATTTTATACTACTGGAATCCGCTTCTAGGCTTTAGATCTCGTTCACCTTGCATCAAATTGAAGGTAAGAGGAAATGGAAGATTTTTGTAGGCTTATGAAATGTTCTACAAAAACAAGATCAATGCATCTGAGGAAGACAAAAAAGTGTTGAGTTGGTTGAAGAACGGCAAATTATTTTTGAAATCTCTCTACAACTCTTAATAGCAAAGGCCCGTGGGAGGAGGTCTTTTGGATGTCTAGAAGGGATTTTCGAGATTGGGTTTCCAGGGTTAAGGATGTTAAAGATTGTATAGTTTTGTCTTTGCTTAAGATGTAATTTGGGGCTGTATTCTTTTCCACTTTGACTTTTTGTCTTTGTGGCTTTTAATGATATTGCAATACTCTTCACACACACACACACACACACACACACACACACACACACAAGGTGAAAGGTATGCAACCTTCCCCTTTGGCTGAGGTATGGAAGTCTTTCAGCGCTCCTAGGTGTGAGCTTTCATGTGGATTGCCACGGCTAACAAACTTCTCATGGTAGACAACCTTAAGAAGAGGAACATCTTCATTCCGAACATTTGCATCATGTGTAGTAAGGCAGAGGATCCTCTTATTCATGCCTTCTTTCATTGCGACATCGTAAGGGATATTTGGCACCATTGTTCCAACCTATTTGGCTTTGCTTGGGTTTTAAATTAGCCTATTTTGGCTTTGTTGGTAGGATGGAGCAAAGATCCTTTCACCCCCAATGGGGAAATATTGTGGGAATTCTTTAATGCAGGGGCATTTTCACACCGGGCTCGAGTGGGGCAGCCTGTGTGATGCGGGGGCACACTTGGGATGGGCGATCCGTGTGAGGGGGTGGCTCATGTGATGTGAGGCCCATGTGAAGTGGGGCCCACAAATGGGGGGTTCAGCCAAGGGCCTGGCCTGTGTGAAGCAGGAGGCTATGAGATAAAGGGATTGATTCGTCATGCTCTATCAGTTTGAACTTTTAGAGCAAGTGGTTAGTTGTCTTGTGTCATTCCTCCCACGATGCAATGTTATGGGGAATTTGGAACGAGAGAAACATGATGATTTTTGAAGAGAAAATTACATCCTTGGTCCCTCTCAAAAGGAGAATTGTCACGTTTGTTGTTGGTCCTCCCTCGATGATTTACTCATAGTGCTTTGAAGTGTGAATCTTACTCTGCACGACCTTCAAAAATCATTCAAATGTACCATTCACCATATGAATTTATTGCAATACATTCCTCGATGTGACATGACACCTGATTACCAACCTTGGTGTGAAATTGAATTCCATTTCTTTAATGGCGTGAGATTGAATTCCATTAAAATTACCTAGAGAGAGTGAACTGACAACATATCTGATGGTATGTGTTGGTAATAGAATGCATTGACAATACAAACTGAAACGAACAATACATTTCAATACCATCTGTAATCACAATATAGTTCTTTGTATTGTACCATTGGATGGCTTTATCGAAATATGTTTCCAACACGATTCTGATATTTTGAACCTTTGCTGCTGCTCATATATATCTATATTGTACATGCTATTTTGGTTTGATGATGATGCATATTCATTTGGCTTGTTTAAATGACATTTATGAATAATGATTTTTGGTTGTTCAGATACATATTTTGGCCCATTTGATTTCGTTTTTGATCAATTCCTTATGAACTATAATTTTCATTTGGGAGTTCCAGTTTCTGATATTTTTCAGCATATTTTCAGTTATTCCTCGAACAGCTGGAAAGTGTTCTGCAGGGAAAAGATGCTTCCATAAGGTAATGGCGTATTAGTCTGATCCTTTAATGTACTGAGAAAATATAGGGGCACTGAGCCTCAACAAATGTACTGTTTGCTGAGGCATATGATGGTGAACATGTGGGGCTCATGATTTGGTAATAAACACAGTTGATCTGATGGGCTTCCGCTGTGACTGGGGAATGCCCCCCAAATGTATCACATTGGGAGTTCATAAATGTGTTATCTTTGTCTTTTCCATAGGATGTGGATTATTGCTGTATATTTTGTTCACCGTCTCTTTGTAGCCACAAATTGGATGGTTATGATTTTCCATTCTGTGAGATCTTTTGATATAATGAATGTTAGGTCCACCATCAATGCATGCCTCCCATCAGATCAATGGTCTGGTTTGCCCCACCATTGGGCCGTGTCTACTAAATTGTGTGCCTTGGCAAGCTATACATTTGCTGTGACCCAATGCCCAACAATTCCTCTTATGTGCACGGTTCATTGAGAGTCTGAGACATCAATCAATCGTGGACAGAGTTTAGGGATACCAAATATGGAAAATCTTCATTACTGCTATCTTCTTTCTACCGAATCAGTCTTTTAATTTCAGTCATGACGAGCTTGTAAGGAGGAGCCGAGATCCATCGATTTCCGACTATGGTGAGAAACATTATACACATGAACTGAGTGTATCATATGCCTTGCCATTTGTCCTAATGTAGTTTGTTGGCCAGTTGTGATGTTCTTCAGATTTGTCACTTCCGGTGAAATACGCAGACGCTCTGAATTTTTTGAACCCTTCGTTCTAGGCTTGACCAACGGAACAGTGGATCAGGTGCAGTTGATGTCCTTTTTTAATATCTTGATTAGGAAAAGCTCTTGAAACAGACTTGGGAATATTTTGTGTGAGGGCTGCTTGCGACCAATATTTGAAAAACCAAACTGGAGGTTGAACCAGTGATGTGGACTGTTTGATCTGAACCGGTTGAACTATAGCAATGTGTTAACATGATCATGATCATGAAAACCTTGCCTTGGCTATGTGGGTTGGCTTTACGGACCATGGTATCCTCAGAACATGTCATGTAATGTTGTCGTCATCATCATCATTATCATCTAAGCCTGATCCCAATTAATTGGGGTCTGCTACACGAATCCTTTTCCACTATCCATTCTATCGAGGGCCATAACTTCAGTTAGACCATCGGTCATCAAGTCTTTTCTTACTACCTCCACCCACATCCTTTTGGACCTTCCCCTTGCCCTTTTAGAGCCTTCAACTTGTAATGGTTCACTCTTAACCGACACACTTCTTGGTCTCGGTTGCACAAGACCAAACCATCCAAGTCTACTTTCCCTCATCTTATTACCTATTGGTGTTGCTCCTAAATTTCCTCGAATGCATTCATTTCAAGTTATATCCTTCCTTGCCTTGCCACTCATCCATCTCAACATCCTCATTTCAGCTACACATTTTATGAACATGTTCCTTAACTACCCAACATTATACCCCATAAAGCATGACGTGTCTTATAGCTATCCTATAAAGTTGCTTTTTTAGTTTGAATGGTACACGGCGATTGCATAAAACTCTAGAGGCACATCTTCATTTCTTCCACGTTCCACCTTTCTTAAATTCTATGGGCAACATCTTTCTCAGTCTCTGCACTCCCATGAATTATCGACCCGAGATATTGGAAGTGGCCATTTTGGGAAACTTTGTGGTCAACAATCTTAACTAATTCCTCATTCCCACTCCTATTGTTACTAAATTTGCACTCCGTATACTCTGTTTTAGTCCGACTAATTTTAAATCCTTCAGATTCTAAAGCATTGCTGCATAAATCTAGCTTTGTGTTTACGCCCTTCCTCGTCTTATCAATCAAAACTATGTCATCTGCAAACAACGTACACCATGGGATCTCTTCCTGCAAATACCTCGTTAACTTGTCCATAACCAACGCGAAAAAGTAGGGGCTCAATGCCGACCACCCTTGTGCAAGCCTACAATAATTGGGAACTCACTTGTCTCTCCACTACATTTTTCCATCAATTATCCAAGTAGGAAAATAATTTTAGTGGTAGACCTCCCTGGCACGAAACTAAACTGATTTTCTGATACATTTGTTTCATGCCTTGAGTCTTGTGTTCAATCGCTATTTCCCAAAGTGTCACAGTATGGATCGTAAATTTAATCCCACATAGTTAGTGTGGCAACTGTGTCCCCCCTTTATTCGTATGAATAGGTACCACGGTATTTTTCCTTCATTTGTTTGGCATTGTTTTTTTCAATCTTACAATCTTGTCTAACAAATTAGTCAACCAGAATACCCAGTTTCTCCCATACACTTTCAAACCTCTATTGGCATACCGTCTGGTCCAAGGCCTTTATTGTTTTCATCTTACTTAAAGCTTCTTTCACTTCAGATGTTCCGATCCTATGAAAGTGTCCATGGACTCTGATGTCATTTGAGTTTATGGTTCCTTCTATTCAAGCTCTTAGAGTGGTTTTCATTTAACAAGTTCTGAAAATAGCTTCTCCACCTTTCATTGATCTCATTGTCCTTGACAAGTACTTTTTGGCCATTTCTCTTAATGCATTTAATATGATCTAGGTCCCTACTCTTTCTCTATCAATTTTGCAAGTTTGAAGATGTCCTTTTCACCTTTTTTTGTCCCCAATTTATTATAAAAATCATCATAAATTCTAAATTTAGCCCCACTTACTACTTTCTTAGTAATCCTTTTCTATATTGTTCAGATTTCTATTGTTTCTAGTCCCTTTATTAGGCTTTGAAACCTGAACTTTTCTTGTTAATAGCTTTTTCTACATCTTCATTCCACCACCAAGTTTGCTTGTATAATTGTTTTTTCCATCTAGAGACACTCCTAAAACATCCTTTGCCACTTTCCTAATGCACCTAGCCATATCATTCCACTTAACATTTACTTCCTCAATATCCCACTTTCCTTCTTTCATCAATTTACTTCTGAATAACATTTTTCTGTCCTTTTAAATTCCACCACTTCGTCTTTGGACATCTATTAATTTCATTCAATTTCTTCCATCTCTTAATGTTAACATCCATAATCATTAACCTATGTTGTGTGGTCAAACTCTCTCTAGGTATCACCTTGCAATCCTTGCATATTGATTGTTCCATCTTTCATAAACAGAAAGAAATTTATTTAGCTTGTATATGACCCACTTTTGAAAGTTATTAAATATTCATCTCTATTTTTGAAGTATGTTTTCCTAGAGCTAGATTCTATGCCATAGCGAAATTAAGGATAGCTTCCCCCATCTCATTTCTTCTCCCAAAACCATTTCCTCCATGTATCCTCTCATTTCCTCGACTTTCTTTTCCTACATAACCATTTAAGTCTCCTCCTACAAATATCCTCTCTCCATGGGGAATTTCTTACATTAGTCCATCCATAATATCTCAGAATTGTCTTTTGATTCTAGCTTCTAACCCTACCTGTGGCACATATGCACTACCAGCATTGATTATCTCCTCTCTTAACATGGGCTTATTATTAAAACCCTATCACTTACTCTCTTAACATCAACCCTTTAAATCTTTATTTACTACTATCACTACCCCATTTATGTGATTGTCCTTTCCTATATACCAAAGCGTATATCCAGCAATGTATCTAGTTTTGACCCTTTCCACTTTGTCTACTGAATGCAATTATATTATATAATACGATGTTATGTGTAATATAATTCTTGTAAAGACCAGTGGTCGGAACTGGTTAAACCATCAGTTCCTACAGGTTCAATCCCTAGCTAACGGTGCACATTGAATCTCAACTCTTGTGTTGGTCCAAACTGATGAGACAGTCCCTTCTGGTTTTTGAAACAACACTTCTGAACTTCTTCTGTTCTTAGCTTGAACTGTAGCTTGCCTATAATTGTTGCTTTCACTATGATAGCCTTTAAGCTGTATTCCAACACCGCATTCTCAGTTTCCTCCATCTCTGCCTTTCTGTTTTATTCTGTGTGTAGTGGTTTGTTTTTTGATCCTGATGGCATTGGTCACAAATTTCTCAAAATACACAGGCATCCGCGTGTGCACATGCACGTGGGAAAAACTGCGGCGTTCCTGCCTGATTCATAGTCACTTACCCTTGCACATGCGTGCACACACATGTAGAAATGCCCCACATGCATCGTTGATCCATATGCTTAAATGATACATCGAGTAGGATGACAGATTGTGATTGTGCTTTTGACAGTTCTGCAAGGCATCTGTGGAGCCCATGGGTGAAGAGAGCGATCACGTGCATATCACTGCCTTGTCAGATGCATTAGGTGTGCCGATTCGTGTGGTGTACCTCGACCGTAGCTCATGTGATGCTGGTGGTGTCAATGTGAATCATCACGACTTCAGCCCCACTGCTGGCGATCCTCAGAATGCCACTTGTGGTGGTTCCGACCCTCCAAAATCCATCCTCACTTTGCTCTACCGACCGGGCCACTATGACATTCTTTACCCCAAGTGACTCAGCCTCTCAAGTAAGCAGCCATGCTCCCTACATTCCATGGATAACAGGTTTATTTTGATTAAGGGTTACAAGTAGGCTCAAACCACTTTGGGGCCTGGTGGCCCACAGCTGGGCATGGTTGGACTTATTTAAGGACTAGACTTATTTAAGGACTGTTTCGGCCGCATTTACCTGCGCCATGTCCTGAGATCGTGGATAAGTTCTGGCCTGGCCCATTTGTAAATGTTAATGTTGATCAATGCAGATGGTCGGATTATACTGATATGGTTCTGGGATTTTTCATTTCCAAATTGCAGGACTACAAGATGACAATGTCCATGGATGTGAAGCCAACAGAGGTATGTACTTGACTCTATTTTGGTTGCATCAAGACAATGATCAAAATGTCAATGAGCTCGTGCACTGTTTCCAAACAATCTGTAACTTGAACGGGATAGAACAAACAGTCAACACTTTTAGATCTAATACATGATAACATGTACGCATGTCCCCACCCAGCCTTTTCAAATCAGCCCAATAAAAGCATATAAAGAAAACGAAGGGCATGTTTGGATTCGTTGAAATATAGATTGAGGAAATATCGTATCCATGAAAATAGTGTTTCTGTTATTTGTTTTTGTAAATTTTTTGGAAATGCCATTTACCATTTTCTATTGATTTCCTAGAAAATGCCCTCTTTTCATTTCCTTGCCCAGACTTAAGAAATGTTATTTCCAAAGAATTGAGGAAATGAGAGAAAATGATCCCTCTTTTTTATGAAGTGCCCCACATGCCGTCCGGCTTCTAAGTTCCTCACACATGCAACCATCCATCTTCAAGTGCCCCACGAGCCACCATCCATCTTAAAATGCCACACATGTGCCATTGTGCCACATGTACTATATGTGCTAATGTGCCACATGTGCAACATGTGCGACCTTCATCTTCAAGCATCCCACAAGTGCCAATGTCTTATATATGCTAATGTGTCACTTGTGACAATGTGGGACGTACCACAAGCCATCTTCAGCTCACACGGGTCACTTTCCTTTTGAGTAAAATTTTCATGAAAATTTTCTTTTTTCCAAACAACAGATTCGAAAAATTCCTTTTTTCCCAAAGGGCTTTTCATTTATCACTGTTTTCTAGAAATGGTGTTTCCTGAAAAACACCATTTTCCTCAAATATTTTTTCCACGGATCCAAACAGGTCCCAAGGCAAGAACTGTCGAGCTTCTCCTCTTTTGCCATTTTTCACAATTTCCACCAAAAGCTTGTTACTTTATGCATGGGAGCAAGAAAAACCCATTGCATACTGGCTGACGTGATTGATCTTACAGAATTGAAGAACTTGAAACTTTCACTCCAATGCTACCACTGCCTTGTCTGGGGGTCATGTCTATGGGGTTAGAGCCCCAAGCAAATCCCCAAGGTGGGGTGATTTTGTAGGTTGGGTTATTTAAATTTGTCAGGCACTCTTTGCTCGGTTTACAGTTCTGACCCGTGGGACTCGCGTTTATCTGAACCATTGGTCTGTAGCAGCGAAACCGTGATCTAGTAGAATACAAAACTCTTGGCACCACTCATCAGAACTGAAAACCCGAGTAATACTTTGCAAAGGCTGGCATATAGTGCCTCATTAACAGGCATAATTCTGAAGCTCACCGGCTCGAATGGAAACTTGGCGTAATTAACTTGACTTGGGGAGATTTTGAGCTGAATCATTTGGAAACTGGGTTTTGTGAGTGACTCAGCCTTGTCTCAGAAAGACTCGTTGGGCCGACCTGATGTGATTCCGGTGACTCAGGCTGTGTTGTTCACCTTGTCAAGGCAGATCATAAAATTGAAAAGGAGCAGAGTGGTAGTCAAACTTGTAGTCTTTGCGAAATGAGCAGATGCTCTCAATCAGCAAACTTGTGAAGTACTTTGTTGTTTGTTTCTTATTCCATGATGCGTACGACTGTTTTAAATATTTAATATTTCCTAATATTTTAATTTATGTTTATTAACTATAGAGCAGAGTCTGGTTGAGTCTCTTAATCAACCAAGATTTGGACGGACACTGACTCCAGTTGAGTCCAGTCGAGTTTCTGGGTTTTCAAACTATGAAATAGACCGTTGATACATGTTATATGATGACCCAAATGTAGCTTGGCTTGACACTATCTGATGGCCCAATGGCCTTGCCCAAGCAGCTCAGATGTGTAATTGGCTGTGACTTTTAAAACCAACCTGGCCCACGGGGCCCATGAGTCAAGGCCTAAGTCCAACGACTGAAGTGGCCCAAAGACTCAGATTGGTGGGTCATACCCACGATGGCACTACTATGGGTATCTTTGCCTTTTGGCAGCTAACACATTTTCAGACGTTGGTTGAAGTAAAAGATTGCACAGTTTGTACTATTTAAAACTATACTTCACTGACCAGGACAGTCATGGCAGGGCAAAACCGAGAAAAATGGGGTCCACATTGATTTTTAGGTGACCTGGAGATTTTTATTTTATTTTATTATTATTTTTTTTTTTTCTGGAAAGTAATTTTAGAATGTTACTCCCGAATTGATGCTCTATCATATTCGGGTCATACCAGCTCCACAGTAACATTTATTTACTGCTTAGTCCAATATCCTTAGGGGTGGCTGCCTTTTGGTGATCCAGTTTTTCATCGCCAGTACATCATTTGGTTGGGCCACACTTCCGAAGCCTCCCTCCCAGGACTGTCAGTAGGTTGGGTTCGGGTGAAGTATCCGTTGCTGGCTGACCTGTTAGGTTCCTTTTGGGTCCAGGTCTAGTTCTTGAAGACCAAGACTCCGATCCCATCGGGATCGGCTACTCTGCTGGTCTTTAGATTCTAGATTTTAAGTTGTCCTCAGAACAAATAAGTGCAGTTACATGGTTTGGCCCACCTGGTGGATGGATTAGATTGCACATCCATCTATCACTTTGACACGTGCACTGTGAACTGGGTTTCTTACATGCTTGTGGTTTAGGGAACCTTATTGGTTGCCAGATCGTCAATGTAGATTAAATCTATATAATACTAAAACTAACCAGATCACACACACACACACACACACACACACACACACACACACACACACGCACTGCACTGTCTCGACCAGCTTATCTAACCAGTGGGAGGCACCATCCGAGTGGTAGAGTCTGCTCTCATTAAATTTGGAGTCATGGATTATTTGCTCTATGGTTTTAAACGATCCATTTGTGACCCACCAATTGGACCATCAGGACAAACCATCAATTGGACCAGGATCGTTATGTGGGGGTGTTTTTGAGACTGGACCATCCGATGATGAGGCCATAGATGCATGGTTGGTATAACTATGGGGCAGCCCAGTCACCATATTGGTGACGCCCACCTTTTAGTTATGCCACGGATCTCGACAACTAATGGGTGGGCCTCACCTATATTGAGATAACTAAAGGTTGGCCTCACCTAATATGCACCCATGAGATGAATGGTTTGGATAACTAAGGTGGGCCTCAGCTAATGGTGGCTGGGCTGCCCCAGAAATGCTGTTTGTGAGGGGGTGCGGGTGCACGTGGTAGGTAGATTTTCCTATACGATTTATTGTTATTATTATAAATTACCACACACCTGTGCTTGATTAAAGATAAACCTCTCTTTCATTGATGTAATCACGAGATTTTGAGGCCCATTGGATGGGCCATGGTCCATACAGCTTGTGTTAGAGTGATATGGCAGCATAACATGCAATTGCTGATTTTCTTTCGGTACAATTTCGTCTCCTAATTGTTACGTGAAAACATAAACACTGATGAAGTACAAAATTCAAGCAACAAGATCGACTTCATCTCGATCAGGAGAAACTACATCCAACCTCATCATACTTCGATACTCATCGGGTACAGGTGCCCCAGCCTGCACACACAGCTCTACGACTGCAGGCGCCTTCCCATAGTACCTCTTCATCTCATTGGCCAAAGCTGGGCCATGTGGGTCCCGCACATGCCACACGTAGTTCGGCCAGATCAGGTCGTCGATGGTGGCTTCCTGCCACGCGTGCAGTCCGTTCCTAAACTGATGCCTTGCAGCTTTGCACATCCTCACCTTGTGTCCCTTGGGCCCCACCTGAACTTCAGGGCAGTATCCACAGGTTTTCACACTGTATGTTTTCATCATCAGCTCAGCTCCTGATCTCATTTCAAACCACGACTCCAGTGTCTTCACACTCAGCTCATTTGAGTTCTCTTCATGTTGCCAAGAGCTCTGATCAACACCGTCAGATTGAATGGACAGAGGGGGACCCTCTGATTGCGGGGTCCCCTCGACATCCTCATGTCCCATCTCCGGCTCGAAATCGACGATCCTTCCCTCGATCGAGTACACTGGTTTTGTCCTTCTTCTTGTCGGATATTCTTCATGATCCAAACCGGCTTGTATGCACAGCTCTAGAACTGCAGGGAGCCGTTTAACTTGGAATCTTTCATCATGGCCCACCCTCGGCTTTCCCACTCTATCATGGAGATGATAGCAGTAGGGAAAGCGCAACATGTCCGCGACGTATCCGGTCCGCCATACATGAGTGGAGCTCCTGTGGCTGTTCTCGGCCCCCGTACAGGTCCGTATCTCATGGCCCACATGGCCAATGTGAACTTCAGAGCAGTACCTGATCATAAACAAATCACTCTTTAAGCTGAGATTTTAGGGCGGTCCGGACCGAGATCACTCAGATCCAATAGCCTAGTTCGCAACTGGACCGAGATCAACCCGATCAATGGACGAGATTGCTTTGAAGCGGGCCATCTCTAGTTTCCGTAGGTCCTTCGGGAGCCTTGCAGCAAGTATTGTGGCCCACGTCCAAAACAGCCGCGATCACTTTCCTCCAGTGCACACGAATCTGGAGGCTGGACCTTCTACCAAGCCTCTAAAAAGCATAATCAACGGCTCAAAACTGCGCTGACCCAATGATCATCACCGTCAAATCAAACAGTAGTTTCTGGTAACACACAGACTGCGGTGGATGGATGGTCACTTACGTTTGGCTTAGGCCCACCATTCCACCGGACTAGTTTGGATTATCCGGTGGGTGTATTATTTGAGCCGTGATCCATCCATGGCCGGACCTACAAGATGGACGGTCCGAACACAGTCTAAGACTGATCCGACGGACTTGATTATTTCCCTAATAATAAACCAACCACGGCAAAATCTTCCAAACGGACATCATCCTAAATGACCATGAGGAATTCAGTATCCTAGACCATTAAGTTCCCCAGAGTGGGGCCCACCGTTTGGTGATCCTGATCATATAGCTGATGAGTCTCTCCTAGATGTACCCTGGCATAAAAGTACCTTAGATTAGAGAGGCCCGGTCCAATACAAGCTGTGTGGGTTGAGGCCAACCCATATCGTGATGTGCATGAAATCCAATCCGTCCATCATGAACAGCCCCTCATGTTTTCATTCGATCGGAAAATCGGGCCGATCCAAAGCTCAGGTGGGCCACATGAGGAGGGGTGGGCACATATGGACGGATTGGATGGCATGCCCATCCAACTTTGGCCTTCTCTGGTTAGGAATTGGCTGCTGCAGCTTTCCCACGATAGGTCCCATCAGATCAACGGTTAGGATCACCGAAACATGGAACCCACTTGTAAGAATCCAAGGCCCGAGGATGATACCATTCATATCCTGGGGCCAAGGATCATAAATATAAATTCCTCAAGACAACAATCGAACATAAGGAAGAGAGATCTGAGCCGTCGATCTTACCTGCACCTCTTCACAGGAACGACCGCCCCAACGAGCTTAGATAGGCCGTCGAGGAGCGATTCCCTGGCCTGGTTGACACGGGGAGCCACGTGGACGAGTTCAGGAACAAGTAATCCGTTCTCGGGCGGTTGGAGGATCCTGCACGGCTCGGCCTTCCTCGCCGCCTTCTCTTCCTTCGCCCTTCGTATCAGCACTTTCATCGGCGTCGGATACGGCTTCCGTTCCGATTTCCTCCGTCGCGGTTTTGGAACGTCCGCGTACCGGGCATCTTCCGTGACGGTCGCGGAGTAGGAATAAGGCCCGTATCGGAACGGTGGGGATATCTTGGGCCGGAGAATTTCCCAAAATGTCCTCCTCATGCCCTTTCTCTTTCTCCAGGCGTCCAAACCCGTTTGCCAGTTTTGCCCCTGCCCCCATTTTTCTAATTCTATTCTACTGAGTTAATTGATACTCCGGCAGAGTATGACGCTTGATACGCAGGCACTCAGAAATTAGTTATGTGAAACGCATCAACCCAAATTAGACTGACTAAATTGTGGAACCCACCTATTAAACCATGACCATGACCGAGAGGGTCTGACGGCCATCAACCTTGGTCCACCTTGATACGCAGGGCTTGAATCGTCCGACTAGAGGACGGCCCATGGGCAATGTGCATCTTGTTGGGTCAGGCCTGAAAGCCAGCAGGACGGCCCAGCCCATTTACTGCCCCACGTACAAAGGGCCATGTCCTAACATGATATGGAAAAACGGATGGACGGTGTGGATTTCTTACAAACACCATGGTGGCCCCACCTAGCTTCCAGTCGCATGAGGTTCTTCCACATGTTGTGTCAGGCGATCCGCGCGGCTTCGGCTTCGCTGGATCCCCGTGGATCCCTGACCGTGCCGTCCACTGTGTGATGTGTGTGTATTACATCCATGCCGTCCATTTATTTTGAAAACTCATTTTAAAGCATGATTCAAAAAATGAAGTAGATCCAAATCTCAGGTGGACCATAATACAGTAAACAATGGTACTCAACCATTAAAAGCTTCTCGTTGGTCACAAAAGTTTTGGGTCAAGCTGATATTTGTTTTCTATCTTCATCCAGATCTTTGTGACCTTTTCAACAGGTTAGATGGAAAATAAACATTCCAGTGGCTCCCATGAAGTTTTTATTGGTGTGGATTTAATCACTACTATTTCATGTGGTATGGTCCACGTAATATCCTTACGCTTCATTTTTGGGATAATGCCCTCAAATGAGCTTTAAAAATGCATGGACGGTGTAGATGTAAGGTGCATACATCACAGTGGCCCCAACTGTGAGATCCGGGGATCCACCGACCTCAGCGGATCCGGGGATCCACCCTAAGCGCGTCCCTTTTGTGCTAGGCATTCCTTTTCCAAGCCTTGGATGGGGCGGTTAGGGGATGGCCTTACCAAAGTAATTAGAATCATAGGCAATCATGAGATGGATCAAATGGTTGACTAGGCCTATTTTCTGCAAATAATCTTGACTGTCCATGTGAAAGGCAATCGAATGATCAGATGATTGATCTCATCGTATCTGCGTGAAGTTTGCAAATGTGCATCGGACCTAGTTAACAGTCTAAATCAATGGATTTGGTTGTCTGTATTCAAATACAACAAGTAGCACTATGACTCATTACTTAGGAACAGCAAAGCATTTCTCCCCATCAATACTAGTTGGATTAGAGTAGTTTAACAGTGCAACACTTTAGCTTTCATCCTTGGAAATGATCCAAGACAGAACTGACGCAGGGGGATACGTGGTAGGTCGATCACCGTCTCCCTAACCGATAGTTCTCGAATCCACGAGAAGAAATAAAAGATAAAAAAAGAGGAAATAAATTCTAAATAATTGATTTATTGATAATTGAATGAATAAAAACGGAATTACAATACATATAAATAGGAAACTAAACTCTAGGTAAAGTATCAGAATCCAACTCTAACTTAAACTCCTAAAAAACGCAACTTACTATAAATAGTAAACTTACTATTTATAGAAGTCGTTCAATCCTACTAGAACTCTTGGTTTTCGACCAAAAATAGAAAGTTTTCAAACGGCCTCAACCACGCTGTTCTACTAAATATTTTAAGCCCTTTTCATGTTGGACACTAACTCTAAAACCTTACAGATGCAAAGTTATGATCGAATTAAAACTTACTATAAATAGTAAAACTGAAAATAAACTAGCCTAATGACCGTCGATACGGTCGATTCTCGCGATTCCGGCTTGGGCAACCTGGCGTAGCGGGTTGGTTGGCTAAAGTAGCTCGAGCTACCCCAAATTGATATATTATACGTCCCGTAACTCATCCCGGATTGTGAGATACGACCGATTTCAACGTTGTGCACCTACAGAAAACGTTGTTGAAGTTGCTGGTTCCAGGCAGCTAAGCGAAGAGGATGACTCATTTACCGTTTTTTTGCTGGCACCATTTGTATTAGGTGCTGCTGGAAAAATGCGTAGGTCAATAGGGCCTCTTGGTACTTTTCTACAGCCAATATTTTGGACATGGACGTGTAGATGGCAAATGTTTCCGTTCACAAATTGCATTCAACAGTCTGCTTATCTGCCTACCTTCCTGGGTTAGGACGTGGCCCATTGGAAGATGAATTAGGACTATTGAAGAGAATGCGGGATTTCTTTTTATTTCTTTTTTTTATAAGTCATGCAACACACCCACTCAGTTAGTCACACGATGCACCCACCCACCGGTGGAGTTAGTGTCTCCTTAGTGTTTCCAACCTGAGATCAGCTGTTGAAACGCCTAATCGTCTTCCAGCTGGGCTAGCAGGCGAGACACGTTCAGGATTTCATCTTAATGATGGTCATCCACAATGGGTCACTACTTATCATTGTGCGTAGATGAAGTTGGAGCCTGGAGCCATAATATGACGCCATACACCAAATGCGATCATTCATTATGTAGTCTTGAGAAAAGGGCAAGCAGTTCAATTATCAGACTGGAGAAATTCTCCAGGCTATTCTCTTCAAGGGGGAGAAGCATTTGAAACAGAGGATTTTCTGCGCAGGATATTTGATCACCTCATGCAAGGCTGAGACACAAATAAAACCGGTTATGGATTCCTGTCGAAAAATATAGCCAATCAGAATAGTTATCTGCAGGTTAACATAATAGAGTTTAATGATTTTAAAATGCATTAATTATAAATCTCATGTTGGAGCTTGGAGTCATAATATGATACCATACACCGGATTGAATCATCGTTTAACATGCACGCCATGACGAACAGTGGACCAATTAGATGAGTTTGATCATTGCATCTGCTATGTATTTTTATGTGGTTGTCTCTTATGTGGATCTTGTAGTTGTATGTTCTAATAAGTATTTCTAAGTCATATTAGTTTTCACTGTTAGGGATTGAAAGTCGAAGTCATTGTAGTAGCATGCACGAGGGGATATTGCAGAACGACTTGTGTAGAGATGTGTTGAATGATCGCACGAAGTTTTTGGAACTTAATTGCGCGAGTTAATCAAACATCACCAATGGATGGTCCACTGCAGACTCTAGAGATCACCATGTCAAATTTTCCTCTGTCCAGTCAATTACGATTAACGGCAGAGAACAGGTAATTTGTCATCATTACGAATTTACACTTCATGACCATTGCAATTTCGAAAACAAACAGCCCCTAATTGTACAATTGTTGGTCATTAAATGAACGGTTAAATGAAAACTAGTTAATTGTCTAGAAACAACAAACAACTGTCCAATAAATTCAACACTGTGGTTCTATCATAGAGAGACAAAGATATAATTGGCACACAGTGCTTCGATGCTACTATTTTTTAAATTCCTCATAAGGAAATTTTTGCCATTTAAAAATGACCAGCTTAATGCAATCGATGCCATTAGAAAATTCTAAGGGAAATGGTAATTAATTAACTAAGCTAATGAGGCTTAATGAAAAGTCTTTTTAAAAAGGTACTGAAATGTGAATATCATAATAATGAGGTTCTATTTTATAAAAATATCAAAATTATAAACTTTATGAGATGATTTTTTTTATATATATTTTTCATTGGATTTTAAAATTTCTCATGAGATGATATTTTCTGATGACATTTTGGCAGTGGCCGTCTTTATATGAATGGAGACTTTGATATTAGATATGTGCTTATGAGAAAGAAATTAAAAAAAAAAAAAGAATAAAAGAAATTAATCGGCAATGGTGATGAGTTGTGCCATTCCATGCTTGAGTTTCTTCATGGTGCAGAACTTGGCTGTAAAAGTGAGTCCCACAGTGACGTTCGACAATGGTCGAGCCTTCAATATCATTGAATATGGAGCCGTGAGTGATGGTAAAAAAGAAAATAGCAATGTAGTATTATTTTCTAAGACTATTATGTTCTACATCTTTGTTGTTGTTGTTGTGTTTATTATTACTATTATTTATTATTATTATTATTATTATTATTATTATTATTTGTACTTTTAACTGAAGCTTGGATCACTCCCACACACTGCACCGTCTCTACCAGTTTTATCTAAGTAGCAGGAGGCATATCCTGTTGGGAAAACCGGCGGCAGAAGCAAGCCAAACACCACAACAGAAAATAGAATTAAACGAGTAACACAATGCAATCACACCCTCACGCAATCAACTACACAAAGACAATTTGATTTTACGTGGGAAAACTCCTCAACGGGTAACAAACCACGGCACAAAGCAATCCACTATAATTAACAGAAGATTACAGAGATGAACAGCTCACAAGCAAGGAAACCCAAGCTCTCTTTTCTATCTCTCTCAAAACACTCTCTCCTCACCCTAATACAATTAAGAAACCTTGAACACCTTAGGATACCCCATAATCCTGGATTTATGTCATATATATAGCAAACAATCCAAAATTAGAAACATGTTACGCAAATTTACATAACTTGCAAAACACTGCCATACTGCCGACCGGTCAACTGATTGGTCGGAGCTAGCACAAAATTTGTCCAGAGATGAAACTTTCAAATTCGTCACATCTTGCTTCAACAGCCGACCGGTTGGCTTAACGGTCTGAAATACCTCGAAAACTGTCTAGAAACCTTGTTGTGCTCCCTGGGCCAAAATCAGACCGGTCGGCTAATCAGTTTGAGCACCCAATTCAGCACAATTTGAAGGCTCCTCTAACAATTTCTACCGAGAGTTCAAACGTCGAATCCAACCTTTCTTTCTTTATCATCTCAACTTCAACATAGCTCCACCGCTTCCCATGCCTCCATCAACCCTATCTTGCAGTTTTACACTCATTGCCGCTCTTCTCATGTGGCCCTTGGGCACTTACCACATACGAATAACCGTAGATCATGTTACCGATCCCGCAGCTCCACCGTGAAACGTTCTCCCAATCAACTTATAAATATTAGGTCTAAGGTTGCGCCATGACTTGCTCGAGTCTAAGGGTGATTCATGGGTTGAATTAGGTTGGGCTGGATTGAGTTATCAATTCAGTAAAAGAAATAAGAAATATGATTACAAAAGAGCTATTTATTAAATTGTTTTAGATTTAGTTTTTATTTGTCAAGAATGTTACATGGGCTGTAGTGAATTCTTGATTGTTAAGCTTTGGTAAATTTTGCATCATTAGTAGCCTCGGCAAGCGTGCACAAGAAAAGTCTGTAATTGGTGTACGTGTGACAAACTACACTCTCAAAGGTAGAGGTGGGCAACGATCCGGGCTGGGCCGAGTTAGCCCTAGTTTGGTTTGGCTTGTTTTTGTGCCACCCCAGTTTGTGGATCAGCTTGATTTGGGTTTCGGCTTGACCCATGCAAGCTGAGCTTGGTTTGCTTTAAAATAAATTAGTTCGGGTCGAGATCGGCTTGGTTAAAAATTTTTAATCGGGCCAGGTCGAGCTCAAGTAGATAGCAGCTCTTTTTTTTTGTTTAAATAGAAAAAAATTAAAAAAAAAGTTAGAATTAACACAAAAAATGCAAAAAATATCTTACTACACGATGTTTAACATCCTCCAAAGGAGGAGTGCAACTTCAAAATAGACATGTAAGAGCTTTTTCCAAACAAAAGCACACAAGCATAACTTTACAAGTGCAACGAAACAATGTGCATTCATGTATATGTATTATGTGTTATCCACGTTGTCATGTATATGTACTATATGTTATCCACGTTGTCATGTATATGTACTATATGTTGTCCACGTTGTCATGTATATGTATTATCCATGCCGTCCATCCATTTTTATATATCATTTTAGGACATGATTCCAAAATTGAATCATTTCCAAAGCTCAAGTGGATACAGAAAACAGTGTGCTTACAATCTATGAGCAAAACGAAATCAAACTTCGAGTTGAGCCGAGCCGATACTGTCCTAGTTTGAACTTGGTTTGTTTTTTTTAAACGAGCTTAACTCCGAGGCTTGGTTTGGTTTGAACTTATATTTGAACCAATCCAAGCTAAGCTTTTTCAAACAAATCCGGGTTGAGCTTTCGAGCTAGCTTGGTGATGCGGACATCAAGCCCTTTAGGGTTTATCAGCACAGGAGGCGAGTGACGCATGTATTTCTATGGCTCGATGATGAGCTTGAAGGATCATTCGTGATGACTTGATGAGCATCGAAGACCTTACACATGTAGTTCGAGGCATTTGAGAATACTCCACTTTGGGAAAATATGTTTAAGTTGCTTGGAGAAGATTATTGGACCGTTGGATCGTGATGATGTTGTGATCAGACCATTGGTTCGTCATGACCCACTTTCATCGTGTCATCATCGGAGGCCATCAAACATCTTAGATTTGAGTTTATTTCATACATTTTTACTGATTTGAGCTTTGGGTTAATGTGTGCACGTTTTTTCATACGAATGCATTTTTTAAAAAAAACTTTGTTAGTAGGATTATTTTGGTAATTATGTTAATTTTGAATTTTATAAGGGTGTTGCCCTAACCTTGTTCTCATTATGCTATTAATTATTGAAAGAAAAAAAAAATCCTTTGGTGGCTCATTCTCCTCTCTTAGTAGATCTCTCTCTTCCTCTCCAATTCTCTTCTTCCTTCTTCCAAACTTTATTCTCAAGTAGTCTTTCATCTTCTCTCTTTCTTTTAACATTTCTTTTCACTTCTTTAACATCTTATAATTTGAAAATTTAATCCTACATTACTTTTAAGATTTCTTAATCTAGAAATCCTTGGATTTCCTGAACTAGTGAATCCTTTAGGTTGTTTGGATGAAACCATGCAAGATCAGGAGGTCCTATCCCTCGCTGGATTCAATCCATGCATAATTTGAACCTAATATTGCGAGATTTGTTATGATGGTCCGTCTATTGCATGTTTCCCTTGTGATTTTCTGATTTATGATGATGAAATGTGGATGTTTACTTGATTTGCTATATGATTTTGCTGAATTTTACATGCTTTACATGCATATGTTTAGATTAGGCCATTACACCATATCACTTGGTTTGTGCCCAACTCTACTCAAAGGTACCAAAAATGGAGTAAGAATTAAAACATGGGCTGAATCACCACTACTTAAGCCTCTGATATCACATTTGAAGATGTCATTATGGACAGAGTTTCTGAGCCAATTATTATCGATCAAAACTACTGTCCAGTACATCCCTGTACAAAGAAGGTAACTTTTCAACACAACTCTTTGCGCTTGGATTTTTTTCAGTGCGTCAAGTTTATAAGAAATTGTGTCGTCCTGTTAGGCATGGGCCAATGAATAGCTATCAAATCATGATTTATCATTTACTGGTTGAGCACAAATGATTTTATTGGTGCATTCATCTATTCTACTATTCTACGTTAAAATTAGAGTTTTCTCCCTAGCTTTGATATTATGAAATTTAGAGAGAGAGGAAAACCCACCTCTGACCTAATTTTATTAACAAAACATTATCTGATTTGGGGTTCCACAAGTGCACACAAAAATGTACTGCTTTATTCAATCTTAAGGTCCAATTGCCCAAAAAACAAATAAATTTAATTACACCAACACCACCAATCTAGGCGGTTGGAATCATTTGCTTCACAAAACCATTTTATTTCACAGTAACAAACCAAATTAAATCTAATGATTCCAGGACTTTCCTGGTGGATTCAAAATAATAGTTTTGCAACTTGGAATAGGATTTTTAAACATTGCGCCTAGTCCACACCTTCCAATCTCATGTCATGTTTTCTTATTTTCTTTGTTTGTGAACTTGCGCAGCCCTCGCGAGTGCGGATCAACCATGTTACCTACATAAACATCATCGGCACTTCTTCAAGAAAGTATGCAGTCCCTTAAGTGCAGTGCGGCTGTTCCATGCCAAACATGCAATTTACTGACAGTCGACTTAGGGCGTATGGACCCTTCCAACAAGGTAGCGTCCTGCTGCTCTAACATCGATCAACTGACCACTTCAGGTGTACAGAATCCACCACCTTGTGAAACTCAATGCAAGGATTCTTGATTAGTTCCAAAGAAGTACCGTGTTTTATATGGTAGCATTTAAGTGTTTGGAAGAGAGTCACGTAATTAGTCCAATCTCTTGTTGGCGTATTCGGGCCTTTGGGCCCATTCATTTCTCATTACGGTGCTTGGACACAATATCTAATCTTGTAATTAGGGTTTTTCTAATGGAGAGATCCTCTTTAATCTCTCCCCTTCAGATCCTCCTCGTTAATCAATCTTTTTCCCTGGCTGTTCATTAAACACATACTCTCCGTTCTTCCAACACATTGCTTCTTTAAATTAGCTACATGGGCAACTAGGGCCGTCAATGGGTAGGCTAGCCCCTTGGGTTCGACCCATTTCAGTCTTGGCTTGGGCTTAAATACTAGACCCGAGCTCCTGACCCAGGCCTAAAGATTAAGCCCATTTATTAACTAAGCCACGCTTGAGCTGCATCTAACATCCCATCAGCCCGGCCCATCAATATCATGTATGATTGGGCAGGCCAAAGCAACTACCTAGATTTAGCAGAATAGAGGGCGTCCGGGCTTGGCCTTTGGCCCTGGCCACCCACAGTCATGACTCAGGCTTAGGCTGATCACGGGCGTAAGCTGGACTCAGGCTGGGTTTTTACTGTGCGCACTGGGCATAGGCCTGCTTGTATTCGCCTATGACAGCCCAGGCCGGATGGGCCAGAATTCTACTTTGCGGGCTGTGCTTGGGCCTGTGAGAGATCAGGGCTGGGTTTTACTTTGCAGGCTGGGCAAGGGCCTATTTTTCTTGGCCTGTCACGGGCTTGGGCCAGATCAGGACTGGCTTTTCTTTGTGGGCCGTACTCGGGCCTTATTGTCTTGGCCTGTCAAGGCCCCAGGGCTCTCAATGGGTCGGATCTGGATCGGATCCAGTTGGATCCGGCTCCAAGTCCGTATATCTGTAGACGGATTTGGATGTGATTCACATCCAACTCGGATCCCAAATGTGATATCCATATCCGGTCCATTTATAAATTGTTAGATCCATTTCCGATCCAAAATCCATATAACCTTCGGATTCGGGTCGGATCTAGGTCCACCCCCATTACAAATCTAAAAAAATATATGATATGAAATATATAATATGGTACATTTAATTTAGTAAAAAAATGATGCAAATCCCACTATTTACCATGGTATGGTCAACATGGCCTAAAATAATTTGTAAAATGGATGGCCAGCATAAATATAACATATACAGTAAGGTGACAATGAGTCGGATCTTAATCGGATTCGGATCGAACTCGGATATGTTCCTGTGAATCCATATCCGCTCCATTTAAGTAATCGGACCTATTTTAAGATCCAAATCCGGTCCATTTAACTAATCGGACCTATTTTAAGATCCAAATCCGCATTATACGGATTCGGAGCGAATCGGATCTCGGATCTGACCCGCTCCATTGAGAGCCCTAGGCCAGACTCATGACTGGGTTTTACTTTGCGGGCCGCACTTCGGCCTTTTTCTCTAGGCCTGTCACTGGCCTGTGCCAGACTCAGTCCTGGTTTCACTTTGCCAGGCCGTGCTTGGGCGTATTTGTCTCAACCTGTCATGGGCCTGGTCCAGATTCAGGTCTGGGTTTTACTTTGCTGGCCACACTCAGGCCTATTTATCCCAACCTATAATACGCTAGGGTAAGACTCAAACACGGGGATAGACAGCACTAATGGGCAACGACCAAAAGATAAAGCAAACATATTTTTATATATTATTGAAGAGAATTCAAGCAGCATTGAGTGAAGGAAATCACTGATCCGGGTTAAGGATAAATGCAATGGCTGAAACGATGTCAGAAAGACGATTCAGGTCATCATTTCTGAGAATCAACGGCGATTTATGACCCTCTTCTCCGAACGAATGTTCGCATTGTAGAGCTTGAGCACCGGCAAGCTAAACACTTATATCGAGATTCTCATAATCCTTAGAAGCCAAGTTAAGGAATGAATCTGAGATGGCATCAAGCGCATAGCCGTATTTTTCAAGGCGAATGTTAAGCCATTTCTTCATAGCAGGGTCGGTGGCATTTTCCAGCAAGTGAGAGATGCATCCATGTGTGTCCGTAGCATTGTATGACGTTAGATCGAGAGAGATGTTAACAAGGCCAACTAGATCTGCGGTTGCGGTTCGAGGATCAGAATCAAGGGAGTGGATACAGAATTTGTGGTCAATTGTAGACTTACAGGTCATGTGAAATGTGAACTAATGAAGAGCTCATGGAATTTGAAAATAGAATGAAAATGGCAACTACTAATGGTAGAATTGGGAACGAGAAAAGACGACCCATTTTCTTTTCTTTCTTCTCTCTTAGATGGCTTTATAAAAAGACAATCTCAAAGAGATGCATATATTTTGGTTGAATTCCAAAAATTAAAAAAGCTCCCGCTTAAGGTTTTGAAAAGTGGTAAAAAAAACCATTCATTTTAAGTTTGGCTAAAGATGGTTATGTATTATATTCTAAAATGACAATTATGCCCTCCTGGCCTTCTGTTTCTTGCTAAAGGTGGCCGAATTCACTTTAAACTTGGACTACACCGTAGCTCGTAGCCCCAACAATGATGTGTTTGTTTAATCCACACAATCCATCCTTCATGAATTATGATTTCAAGAAATAAGCCAAAAAATGAAAAATATCTAAACCTTAAGGAAACCCTACAAGAGTTAACAGTGGTAATGAAATCTTACCATTAAAAAATGTTAAGGGTTCCTGTAATTCTTCTTGTTCCATCCAATCATTGATTAGGTAACTTGGACCTAAATTAAATGTCCGCTATAATTCATTTTTGCTACTTAATGTGTTTGGCCTCTAAGAAGTTATAAGAGTAGGCATTCAATCCCTTTCGTTTCCAATGGCATGGCTCACATGAGATTTGGATCTGCCTCATATTTGAGCCCATGCCCTAAAATAACCTTGCAAAATGGATGAACGGAGTTGATGCATCACATAAGTCATGATAGGGACCACAACATTTAAAACTCAAGGTGATGCCCAAGAGCGCCAGTTGGCCGCAACCCGGATTAGGTGAGAACCTGGACTCACCCTAGATGATGCTGCACTTACCGTGTGGCCAGCCTTGATATATGTATTACGTATCCACATGGTTCATTCATTTTTTCATATTATTTTAGGGCATTATTCGAAAAAAGAATTAGATACAATTGCCAGGTGGATCATAGCATAGGAAACAATAGTGATTTTCCATTAATGGGCCACAAAAGTTATGGATCAAGCTGATATTTATTTTTTCCCTTCATCCAGGCCTACATGACCTTATCAATCGATTGGATGACAAATAAAACCTACAAAATTTAAGGTGCACCCGAAGAAGTTTTTAATGGTAAGCAGTTCAATCACCACTGTTTCTTGTGGTATGATCCACCTAATAATTGGACTTACTTGATCTTTGGGATAGTGTCATAAAAGGATCTAGAAAAATGGTCGGACGGTGTGGATACAGAATACATACATAAAGGTGGGTCCCACGGTAAGGGCCACACCGTCATTGGTGAGATCAGGTTCTCACCTGGAAGCAAATTAGGTTTCTCCGGGATCACCTTAGTGGGTGTTACCCCTACGCGTGGCTCACATGGATGATATTTTATATATCCACACTGTCCATCCATTTCTCCAGCCCATTTGAGGATGTATTTACAAAAATTATGCAGATCCAAATCTCAGGTGGACCATACCACTGGAAACAATGTTGATTGAGTGCTCCACCATTAAAAATTCCAAAGAGCCCATTATAAGGTTTTAGTAACTTTTTATTTTCAATCACACGTGCTCATAATGTCAAGAAGATATGGATGAAGGGAAAATATAAAGATAAGCTTAACCAAAAACTTTAGTGGCCCACAAAAAGTTTCTAATGGCCATTCATCATTGTTCCTAGCGGTATGGTCCACCTAAGATTTGTATCTTCTTAGGGTTAGGGACAACGCCCCAAAATGAGATGGAAAAACATATGAACGACGTTGACATACAACAAATATATAAAGATGAGCTCCACACGGTTAGGGTAACACCCGTTAAGATGTTCCCAGCGTAACAGCTAATCCGCTCTCGTCTCACCGAACTTGGGCATCTGCTCCGCTCGAAATTTAGGTAGGGCCCACTGTGATGTTTATGGGAAATCTATGTCATCCAACCATTTTGTGGGATCATTTTAGGCGTTGTGACAAAAAATGAACAGGATCCAAGACTCAAGTGGGCCGCACTAAAGCAAAAGGTGGATAGGGAAATTCTTACCGTTAAAACCTGTACGGGGTCCACAGTGACTTTTATATTCCATCCATACCGTTCATAATGTCATTCCTACTGAGATAAACTAAAAACACAAATATTATCCTGATTCAAAACTTATGTGGCCCCACGAATATTTCAATTGTGGAAGTTCAATCGTCACATTTTCGGCCCATTTGAGTCTTGGATCCCGTTCAATTTTTGTCACAACGCTTAAAATGATCTCACAAAATGGTTGGATGGCGTCGATTTCTCACAAACATCACGATGGGCCCTACCTAGATTCCAAGCACAGTAGATGCCTGTGAAAGGCATTCGCAAGCCATGCACGTCCCGTCTAGGGCTCTCAATGGTTCACATCTGGATCGGATCCAAGCTCCAAGTCCCTCTGTAGACATATTTGGATTGGATTCGGATCCAACTTGTATCCAAAAGGTGACATCGATGTTGGATCCATTTATAAATTGTTAGATCTATTTCTCATCCAAAATTCATATGACCATTAGATTCGGGTCGGATCTAGGTCCCAATCCACCCATTACAAATCTTAAAAAATATATAATATAATATGTTTAATTTAATAAAAAAATGATGCAAATCCCACTATTTATTGTGGTATGGTCGACCTAAGAGTAGCATGTCTCAAAATAAAATAATGTGAAAAACGGATGGCCAGTATGAATATAACATATACAGCAAGGTGACAATGAGTTGGATCTTGATCAGATTCGGATCAAACTTGGATATGTTCCTGTGAATCCAAATTCAGTCCATTTAAGTAATGGGACCTATTGAGCCTACTTTAAGATCCAAATCTGCATTATACAGAATTGGAGCGAATTGGATCTTGGATCTTACCCGCTCCATTGAGATCCCTAGTCCGTCTCACCTAATCCGCTCCTGAGGGATGCGGATTTCCTGCGAAAGGAAGTTCCAATGCTAGAAATCTAGGTGGGCTCGCTGTAATGTTTGTGAGAAATCCACACTGTCCATCCGTTTTGTGAGATCATTTTAAGATGTGATAAAAAATGATTCGGATCCAAGACTCAAGTGAGCTGAAAACGTGAGGATTTAACGTCCGCAGTTGAAATATTCGTGGGGTCATAAAAGTGTTGAATCAGGCTAATATTTGTGTTTTTGGTTCATCCCAATAGGAATGACATTATGAACGGTATGGATGGCATATAAACATCACTGCGGACCCCATGGAGGTTTCAACGGTAGGAATTTTCCTACCCACCTTTTCTTTTAGCGTGGCCCATCGGAGTCTTGGATCTGGATCGTTTTTGGTCCCACGTCCTAAAATGAGCTTAAAAACTGATGGACGACGTGGATTTCTCACAAACATTGTGGTGGGCCCTACCTAGATTTTTTGTCAGTGCTCCGTGGGCCTCACCGTGACATATGTGTTTCATTCACATTGTCCATCCATTCTTTACCATGTTACAGGAAACAATGTTGATTAAACGCACACCTTAAAAGTTTCTTTAGGCTATAAAAGTTTTGGATCAAGCTGATTTTTTTTTTCCATTCTTCCTTATCTTCATGACCTAATCAATAGGCTGGATGCTCGATGTCCAATAAACTTTACAGTGGGCTTAGGAGGTTTTTAATGTTGGACATTCAATCACTATTATTTTTTGTGGTGTGGTCTATCCAAAATTAGGATCTGCTTGGGCTTAAGCCATATGTAAAAAATGGATGGATGGTGTGGATATAACAAATACATCCTTGTGGGGGAGTGAATTAGCTGTTACCGTGGGAACACCTTAGTGGGTGTTACCGCTAACGTGTGGATTTTTACATAATAGATACATGGAGGGATTTTACTATGACAGCCCTGAGATGTGGCTATTTTTACTAAAAGTCCAATTTCTCATCTAGCTTATCTTTTTTGGCCTTTTGATGAAAAATTAAATTTTTTACAGTAAAAAAATGCCCTTCTGACCCATGTGCTCAAGAGGAATCCACCTTGCCCCAGGGGGATCCATAGTGCCTAGGGGAATAGGTCGGAGGGACATTTTTACCATAAATTTTTAATTTTATGTCAAAAGGCCAAAAAAGATGAAGCAATCAGAAATTGAACTTTTAGTAAAAGTAGCCACACCGAAGGGTTATTGCAGTAAAAATTCCAAGAACCCCGCCACCGATAGCGGATTAGGTGAGAACCGGCCTAACCTAAGAAGGTGCGGCCCTTACCGTGGGGGCGACCTTGATGTATGTATTATCTATCCATGTGGTCCATCCATTTTTCCAGATCATTTTATTGAATTATCCAAAAAACGAAGCATATCCAATAATCAGGTGGACCATACCATAAGAAACAGTGGTGATTAGCTGTCCTACCATTAAAAACTTCTTAGGGCATACATCAATGTTTACGCAGTGTTTATTTACCATCCAATCTGTTGATAATGTCACATAAGCCTGTATGAAGGGGTAAAATAAATACCAGCTTGATCCAAAACTTATGTGGCCCATTAATGGTTAAACACCACTTTTTTCTTATGGTATGGTCCATCTGATAATTGGATCTGCTTTATTTTTGAGATAACTACTTAAAATAATATTAAAAACAGATGTACAGCGGCGTGGATACGTTATACACTGTGCGGATTGGATACTACCCAACTAGGAAGTAGCTAGAGAGTGACGGTCTTGTCAGGGACTACTTTGGGCCACCGTGATTTATGTTTTCTATCTAATCCGTCCATACATTTTTCAGCTTATTTTAGGGCGCAAGCCCAAAAAAGAGGCATATCGAAGGCTCAAGTGGACCACACCACAGAAACAGTGGACATCAAGTGCCTACCATAGACATCAAGTGCCTACGACCCTAAGAAGGTTTCAACAGTGGCATCGTTGTCTCCTATGCTTCCTTGAGGTGTGGTCCACTTGGCCTTCCATCTGCCTCCTTTTGGGCTCATGCCCTAGAGTTATCTATTAAAACGAATGGCTTACATGGATAAAATATATATGTCATGTGGCCCCATAGAGCTCCTGTCAAGGAAATTGGATTGCGAAGGGAGTTAGTAAGGATGCTCTTATCGTCCTGAGTAAACTTAGTTGGGTCCACTGTGAATGTATGTCGCTTATCTACACCGTCCATCCATTTTTCCAGCTCACCTATGTAGCTTATTTACACCGTCCATCCGTTTTTCCAGCTCATATAAAAGGTTGAGCCCAAACTTGAAGCATATCCAAATCTCAAGTGGATCATACCATAGGAATAGTGGGAATAATGATTTCTACTGTTGAAACCTTCATAGGGCCCAAGGTAATGTTTATTTGTCTTCCAACCTGTTCATAAGATCACAAAGACATTGATGAGGGGAAAACATAAGTATCAGCTTGATCCAAAACTTTTATGACCTCCAAGAAATTTTCAATGGTACAGGTTCAATTCACACTGTTTCCTGCAGTGTGGGCCACTTGAGCTTTGGATATGCTTAATTTTTTTTTATCTTGTACCCTAAAATTATATGTTAAAAGAGATGGATGGAGAGGATAAAATACATAAATAACGGTAGACCCACAGAGTTTACTCAGAAGTAACTCCGTTAGCAATCGCTTCCATTGTCGAGACCGTCGGTCTCTATTTACGTCTGGGTTGGGTTAGTATCCAATCCGCGCCCTCGTAATAGATGAAATCGGATTACTAGGCACGCTCTTATCGTGCAGAGTAAACTATGTTGGGCCACCTAGAATGCATTCGCTTTATCTATTCCGTCCATGTGTTTTTCCAGCTCATTTTAGGGGTAGAGCCCAAATTTTAAGCATATCCAAATTTAAAGTGGACCATGCCACAGGAAACAGTGAGAATAATGATTTTCACCGTTGAAACCTTCTCAGGCCCCACAATGATGTTTATTTGTCATCCAACCTGTTCATGAGATCACATGGACATGGTTGAAGGGAAAACACAATTATTAGCTTGATCTAAAACTTCTGTATCCGCCAAGAATTTTTCAAAGGTAGACATTTAGTTCACACTTTTTATGTGGTGTGGTGCACTTTAGACTTTGATATGCTTCATTTTTTGGCATCGTACATAAAATTATCTGTTAAGATGGATGGATAGAGTGGATAAAATACATAGATCACGGTGGATCCCACGGAGATTACTAAGCGTGGGGAGTTAATCCGCTTCCTTAATACATACCCTCAAGGTGGGAATCGGATTACGTAAATGAGTAACTCAGGACGCTCTTATTATACTGAGTAAACACATTTGGGCCCACTGTAAATTTATGTAGTTTATCTACACCGTCCTTCCACTTCTCCGGTTCATTTGAGGGGTTGAAATTAAAATTGAAGCATATCCAAAACTTAGGTGGACCACACCACAAGAAACAATGAGTATAATGATTTCCACCGTTGAAACCTTTCTGGGCCCACTGATGTTTATTTGTCATCCAACCTGTTCACAAGATCACACAGACATTGATGAAGTGAAAAAACAAATATCAGCTTGATCTAAAACTTCCACAGCCCCTAAGAATTTTTCAACGGTACAGATTCAATTCATATTGTTTCTTGTGGTGTGGTCCACTTAAGCTTTTTATATGCTTCATTTTTTGTATCAAGCTAGGGCTGTCAATGGGTCGGATACGGGCCGGATTAGTGATGATCCGAATCCGACCCGATTAAGAATATATCCGACCCGAATCCGATTCGGATCACAAGTATATGATCCGAACCCGACCTGATTAAATTTTTCGAAATCCGTTTCCGATCCGATTATGATCCGACCCGATATCCAACCGGATATCCGAGAGAGGAGAGAGAGAAAGAGAGATTATCCTATGTTTTTATTTTTATTTTATTATTATATATTTTTTTTTTATCGGGTCGGATCATTAACTGGCCGGATCAAGGTTGATCCGAATCCGACCCGAATATTAAACGGATCATCTTTGGATATCCGTATCCGACCCAATTATCCGATTATTGATCCGAATCTGATTAAATCGGATCGGATACGGATCAAGATCCGTGTCATTAACAGCCCTATATCAAGCCATAAAATTATCTGTTAAAATGGATGAACGGAGCGGCAAAGTTTACTCAGTGTGCTAAACTCATCAGGCAATCCGCTTCCTCAATGTGGTAACCCATAGTAAGGGCTGCACCAAGAAGGTGAGGCCGGGGTCTCACCCAATCCGCTCTCCCGCATAAGCAGATTGCATAGTGAGTAACTCCGCACTTGTAGAGTAAACTATGTGGGGCATGTTGGGATTGGACGCCTCTACTCTTCACGTATGAAGACCACCGACCGGCCAGCCGGCCGCTCGGTCGCGTTGGAGATGAAGACAGCAGGTTACTGGAGCCTTTTTGGGCCATCCAACTGGTCGGCCAACCGGCCGGTGGGCCGATCGGTTGGGCAATTTTCTTTTTTGACTTGGTTTCTTACGCAGTTTTGCGTAAGGAGTTTCTAATTTCAGTTTTCTCCTATTTAAGGAGATGTAATCCGAGAGTAGGGTTGCCACCAGTGGCCGCCAATGGGCCAAGGGATTGAGAGGGTTCTAGGGTGAGAGAAAGAGCTAGGGAGGAAGCTTGGAGTTTTCTGGGTTGAGGGAAAGGGATGGGTTTGTACTCCTCATGTGAGAATTAGCTTCAGGTAGCTTAGGATTTCTCTTGTGGGCTGTGATCCAGGGTATTCTTCTGTAATCTCTTGTAACTTCTGATTCATAGTGGATTGGTGTCGCTTTGTGCCGTGGTTTTTTTTTCCCTTGAGGGGTTTTTCCATGTAAAAATCGGATTGCCTTCTTGTGTGTGATGATTTGCCTGTTGATTGCCATTGTGGTGTGTTCCTTGCCTACTTTGATTGCTTCCGCTGCGGGGCTCCTAACCCCAACAAGTGGTATCAGAGTTAAAAGTTGGGAATGAGGCAGAGAAAATCTGAGGCGAGACATCAATGGCGTCTTCTAGCATGAGATTCGTTGTGGAGAAGGATTTCGTGAAAGAAAAACATGGAAAGCGTTCGGTATCTATGAAAGAAGTAGAGTTAAAGAAGGTAAATCAGTACGCCGATATCTCAACCAAGTTTGTCGACTGCGATCGGGTTTGATCGGGAGCACTATTCATGGTGGAGCTGCGGGATTGGCGGCGGGATCCATGATTGCTCGTGTGTGGCATGCGCAAGGGCCACTTGAGCGAGCGGGTGATGAAGGTGCAGGTTTAAAGTCGATGAGGCATGAGAAGTGGTGGAGCTATAATGATGATGAAGTAGAGATGAAGATGGTGCGTGGCGAGGTGTTGCATGAAGATTAGAGTCGTGGTGGAGTTTGTTGGGATTGAACGCCTATACTCTTCACGCATGAAGACCACCGACCGTCCGGCTGGCCGGTCGGTCACGTTGGAGATGAAGACATCAGGTTACTGGAGCCTTTTTGGGCCATCCGACCGGTCGGGCGACCGGCCGGTGGGGGGGTCCGACCGGTCGGGCAGTTTCCTTTTTGGACTTGGTTTCTTGCGCGGTTTTGCGCAAGGAGTTTCTAATTCTGGTTTTCTCCTATTTAAGGAGATGTAATTCGAGATTAAGGTTACCGCCAGTGGCCGCCAATGGGCCAAGGGATTGAGAGGGTTCTAGGGTGAGAGAAAGAGCTAGGGAGGAAGCTTGGAGTTCTCTGGGTTGAGGGAAAGGGATGGGTTTGTCCTCCTCATGTGAGAATTAGCTTCGGGTAGTTTAGGATTTCTCTTGTGGGCTGTGATCCCGGGTATTCTTCTGTAATCTCTTGTAACTTCTGATTCATAGTGGATTGGTGTCACTTTGTGCCGTGGTTTTTTTACCCTTGAGGGGTTTTTCCACGTAAAAATCGGTTTACCTTATTTGTGTGTGATGATTTGCTTGTTGATTGCCATTGTGCTGTGTTCCTCGCCTGCTTTGATTGCTTCTGCTGCGGGGCTCCTAACCCCAACAAGGCACTGTGATTTACTTATTTTATCCACTCTGTCCATTCATCTTAAAAGATAATTTTTGGTATGGTGCTAAAAAATAAAGTATATCAAAATCTAAAGTGGATTACATCATAGGAAAAGTGTTAACAATGTTTATCATTGAAAAATTATTAGGGGACTTAGAAGTTTTTGGATCAAGTTGATATTTATGTTTTCCCTTCATCCATGTTCATATGACCTTATGAACGGGTTGGATGACAAATAAACATCTGTGGGGCGTGGGAAGGTTTCAACGGTGGAAATCATTATTCCCACTGTTTCCTGTGATATGGTCCACTTGAGATCAGGATATTCTTCAATTTTTGGCTCAACCCATAAGGGGAGCGAGTTAGGTGTTACCCCGGGCAGCTTAGTGGGTCTTACCCCTACCGTGTGGTCCACATAGATAGTATTTTGTATATCCACGCGTCCGTTTGTTTCACTAAATCATGCAAATGCAAATTTCAAGTGCACCATACCATTGGAAACAGTGTTGATTGAGTGACCACCATTAAAAATTCCAAAGAGCCCACCTTAAGGTTTTTTTGATGTTTATTAGCCATCCAAGCTTTTTATAATGTTAAGAAGGTATGGATGAAAGAAAAATTTAAATATCAGCTTGATCTAAAACTTTTGTAAACCCCAAAATGCTTCTAATGATTGTTTATCACTCTCTCTATTGGTATGGTCCACCTGAGATTTGGATCTTCCTATAATTTTGGACCACGTCCTAAAATTATAGGTAACAACAGATAGACCGCATGAATATACAAAAAATACATCAAGGTAGGCCCCACACGGTAGGGGTAACACCCATTAAGGTGTTTCCCGGGTAACGTCTAATTCGCTCCCTAAAATGAGCTGGAAAAACATTCGTACGGAATAGATAAAGCACATACAGAGAAATCCGCGCCCACAATCTGATTTCCTCTCCCCCGAACCCGGCTGGAAGCACAGAAAGTGACGTGGCGAGATCTGAACCGCAAAGAACTATTGACGGCTAGATGGGATAGTTTGACAGACATTTGGATGCTGATATCCACGGTGGAGAAGAAACCCCCAATCAAAAATGGGGTGTTTTCCAGCTTTAAGGAGGCGGCTGCCGATTTCAGACCCTCTTTGTTCGGCAACTCGTTTGCTATCGTCGCTTTCTCTCAAAGGTATCCCTCTCCCTCCCTCTCCCTCCCCCCCCATCTCTCTCTCTCTCTCTCTCTCTCTCTCTCTCTCTCTCTCTCTCTCGTTTGCTAGCGTCTGTTCCTAGGCTTTGGTTTCTCTTTCAGTATCTGAAAGGACTTATCTATCAAAAACCTGGTTTTTTTTTCCCCCAAAACTTTCTTTTTTGAATTCATGTTTCATCAGTAATAGCTAGGGTTGATTGTGTTGTTGTTTGTTCTTGGGTTTGATTATCGATTGATTTTTTTTTGTTCTGATTACTTCTACGATTTTGATGGGAATCTCAGATGATAGATACTGATTTGGAAGCTTCCTATACCCTAACTTGCAAGAGTTGATTGTTCTTTGATGCTGTTTTCTTATATCTCGATCACATCTCAGATTTTTAAGGCTCGGATTCGGCAGTGACCTCCCAGTATTGATGTCGCTACTGGTCGGTGCTCTGTGGTCCTCGGCATCATTGATGTGTTTTATCCATGCCGTCCATACATTTTGCCAGCTTATTTTAGGGCATGAGACCCAAAAGTGGCACATACGAATCTCAGGTGGACCACACCACAAGAAATAGTGGTGACTGAACGCCCACCATTGAAAACTTCATAAGGCCCATTGTAATGTTTACTTGCCATCTAACCTGTTGATTAGGTCACACTGGATGAAGGGAAAACACAAATATCAGCTTGATACAAAACTTTTGTGGCCCCCAAGAAGTTTTCAATGTTGGTTATTTAATTACCACTATTTCCTGTGGTGTGGTCCACCTGAGATTTGGATGGATGTCGTGGATGAAACACATGCATCATGGTGGGGCCTACAGAGCACCAACCTCGGTATTGGATGATACACTACCGAATCCCAGTTCCTTTTCTTCTCTTTTCCTTTTCTCGTAATTTTTAATGATTTTATAACGAGAAAAAATATCCTTATTAAGTTAAATATGGATGGCCCACTCATCTATTGGGCCTAACCTACATGATGAAAAAACGATGGGTGGATGTTCTTGTTTGTGATGGGTGGTATGTTGTCTCTCAGTCTCTTCTAGTCTTGCCGGATTAAATCAAATAAGTTTCTCTCTCTTGTTTTTTAAACATGAGAGATTATCACTTGTAGCCATGTAGATGTGTTGTGGGGGGTATTTCACCTAGTCTGTGAAATAGGTGGGCCTTATCACTGACTTTGATGCTTGATGAATGAATTGGCTTGATTTCCAAGCCACCAATCTCGTATCATGTATGTTTACCTTGTTGGGTTTGTAACTAATCCCTCTCTTTGAACATATGACTAGGGAATTGGGTTTTACTTGTGCGACATCGTAGTGTCTTTACTGGTATTGCTTTTTCCATGGCTTTATAATTTCTGATGTAATGGGTCTCCATCCTACTATTGTTGTACCAGTATACCACAAAGCTATATAGCCTATCTAGATCCTCCATTTGGCTAGATTGTTTGTTGTTATAATGACTACTGCTTAGAATGTCCATTCGACTTGGTATTGTTCGAGTCCGATTTGTTATAGAAGTGATGTGTTATTTTGACATGTACATGTGCTTAACAATTTTTCCAATGCCTACTATCATGTTATTAAAAATACACTTAACCGGTGAATATAGGTGTTCAATGCACCATCGTCTCTAGCTTTATTTTTCTGTTTATTTCTTCAATAAAATCCTTTGTTATTCATTAAAAAAGGGTAATAACGTGCAAAGGAAAAATTGACATGGTGATATGAAAACTACATCACAAGTATCTATGAAAGAGAGATGACAAAGAAGAGCATTCAATCAACTACTGTCTTAGTGTCTCGCACAACATTACATGGTTTCAAATCCAAATAGCATCCAAACTCATGCCGTAGTTTCATTACCATAGCATATACACATATGCTTACAGAAGCAATTCAGAAAATCTTCATTCAAATAGATATTGAGCAGAATTGTATGTATTTCAATGGTGAGAACCTATGGGGCGTTTGGCATCTCTACAAATAAGAGCTTATTGGTTTATTTCTAAAAAAAAGCTTTTAGATTGTTCGGTAAAAGTCTAATCAAAGTGCTTATTTGTTTAGAAAGTAGCAAATAACCTCTGATTTTATAAGTTGGGGAGGGGTTACTTTTTGAATCAATCAACTACTGTCTCAGTGTCTCGCACAACATTACAAGGTTTCAAATCCAAACAACATCCAAGCTCATGTCGTAGTTTCATTACCATAGGAAATACAAATCTGCTTATAGAGGCAATTCATAAAATCTCTATTCAAAATTTCAAACAGATATTGAGCAGAATTGTATGTATTTCAATGGTGAGAACTTAGGGAGCATTTGACATCTCTACAAATAAGAGCTTATTGGCTTATTTCTAAAAAAAATAAGCTTTTAGAATGTTTGGTAAAAGTCTAATCAAAGTGCTTATTTGTTTAGAAAGTAGCAAATAAGCTTCGATTTTATAAGTACTGTCAAGACATGTGCTTCCAATCCTTAGAGACATGTTTAAACACTGAAGTCTTGGTATTGATTCCCAAGTGGCGTGGCTAACATTGCGGGGTGATTAATAGTAGGGGTACTAATAGTGGGTCACTGGGTTGTGTCGTGTGTACTACCCCCGTGTGCGTTGTTAATGAGAATTACTGACAATTTTTAATTTAATTATGACATTTATTAAGCAAGCTTCAAATTAAAGCATGATGAAAAAACAAAGTAGAGCAAAATCGTATGTGAACCATAGTACATGAAATAATGTGATTGATTGTTAAATACTTCTTGTGGGCTACAAAAGTTTTGTATCAAGTTGATATTTGTACCATCCTTTCATCTAGTTTCTTGTGCTGTGGTCTACTTAAGATTTGGTTTTGCTTATTTTTTGGATCACGTCTTAAAATGAGCTGCCTATTTGGATGGACATCATGGATATAAGGCACATATATCACTGATATAAGACCAATGTTGTCAAATCGCATAAGCCATCAGCCTGGGCTGATTGCTTATGCCATCGCATAAGCGATCGCTCAGGCTGATGGCTTTTTTTTTTTTTGAAAATTAAAAAAATCGAAAAGAGTAAGAAAATAGAATTTTTTTAAAAAATTAAGAAAAACTATATATAATTACCATAAGTGATTGGATTGGGTTTATTTACCTATTTCATTGTAGTTTGACTATTAGGCCATCTATATGTTGAGTTATATTATATTATATATAACAAAAAAATAAAATAAAATAATCAACAAGTTACACCAAGAAAGAATTAATTATTGAAAACTACAAAGATAGAAATTGTATTGATAACTTGAATCTTGATGAGTTGATGCATACAATACAAGTTACAACTTACAACTTATTACAATCTACAAGAAACTTGACTGTTGGCCACTATGCCATGGCATACTATAATATACCATGATTATGCGATTATGTCATCGCATAATCATGGCATACTTCCGGCATTGCATATGCGACCATGGCATAAGCAATCCGAGCCACAGTATGTGTGCGATCGCACATGACAACAATGTATAAGGCACATGTATCATGGTGGGCCCGACGATAATCCTGGATTCCTGAATCGACTGAAGCCCTGCCTGCAAAACTAATGGATGGATTGAATGTCACACGTACGTGGTAGACTCCGTAGTGACCCAGTACCATGTTGGAAAGCTCTATGAGCCCTTGTTTTATTCATGTGCCAAGGGACACTTGTTGTGAGAGCCCTTTGCAGGAAATTCTTGCACTAGGAATCTAGGGGGGCCCATTGTGATGTTTGTGAAAAATCCACCTCGTCCATCTGTTTTGTGAAATCATTTTGGGACATTTGACCAAAATTGAGCTGGATCCAAGACTCAAGTGGGCCACACAAGAGAAAACAATGGGCCACCGTTGAAACATTTGCATGGCCACAAAATTTTTATATCAGGCTAATTTTTTGTGCCTTCATTTCATTCCAGTGAGAATTATAAACAGTTTCGATGACATATAAACATCAACGTGGAGCCTAGGAAGGTTTCAGTGGTAGGCATTTCTTTCCTCACTTTTCGCTCTCATACAGCCCACTCGTGTCTTGTATCCAGCTCAATTTTGGTCACATGTGATCTCACAAAATCAAATGGACGGTGTGGATTTCTCACAAACATCATGGTGGGCACCACCTAGATTCCCAACACAGGAACTTCCTGCTAAAGGCTTTGGTAGGCATCCATATCAATCGTCCAAGCCTATTTTAGGACATGGACCAAATATGAGTCAGATCTAAGTTTCAAGTGCACCGACACAGGAAACAAGGATGATTGAATGCTTACCATTAAAAGATTCTCATGGCTCGCTAGCCGAAATTTGTTCCCCCCCCCCCTCCTGATCAAGAGCAATAGGTTGGATGGCAAATAAACATTAAAGTGGGCCCGGGAGGTTTTTAATGGTGGAATCACTGTTGTTTCCTGTGGTGTGTTCCACATGAGATTGGGATCTACCAAATTTTGGGCCTATACCCTAAAATAATATGGAAAAATGGATGGACAACATGGATAAAACACATACATCATGGTGAGGCCCACAAAGCTCTACCACCGAGTCCGATTCCAACATGTACACGCAAGTTGCATATCTATTATATATACAACCCGTTCAGATTTGCCATCTTACACCTCGCTTCTTTCATCTGCACGGTCGAGATATTAGGAGTTGGGAAAAAACTCTTGCTCGCTCTTCTGTCGCATACCGACCTCGTCTTCGATGATCTTCCTTAAAGATCTTTTAAGAAAAGGTGAATTTTCCACCCCAACACTAATTTTCCTCTCTAGATTCGTTTTCATTGCGTGCTTTTTGAGGATAGGTCTGAATCTTGTTTTCTTGTCGTCATCTGCACTTTTTTTTTTTTAAACGTTAGACGGTAATTTAGATGTGTTTGGATGGAGATTCCTTTGATTTTGATAGATCGATCTGTTGGCGAGATGATCTAGGGTTTGGTGTTTGGTTGTTGGCTTATTGCATTGATTTGGCTTGATGTTTGTTCTAGGCTTTGATTTTTGGATTGATTTGAACTTTTCTCTGTTAGATGATTGGTTTTGTATGTTGCATGTAGCTTTTTATGGTATATTTGATGCTATGTTTCAATGAAATTAGTAGGCCGTGTATTTGCTTTTGATAGGAGGTAATATGTTTGAGCGGTAGCTTTCTTTAACCTTGATTTAAGAAATTATTAAGTTCTTGCCATTGGAATTTATATGATTCTAAATTCTGCTCAATATCTATTTGAATGGATATTTTCTGTAGTGCTTCTGTAAGTACATGTGTATTTGTTATGGTAATGAAAATTTTGTGTGACTTTGGACGATGTTTGGATTTGTACATTTTTATTGTAGATTTTGATGTTCCGGTTTTGATGAAATTAGTAGACCATACATTTGTTTCTGATAAGAGGTAATCTGTTTGAACGGTAGCTTTCTTTATCATTGATTTAGGGAACTATTAAGTTCTCACCATTGAAATACATACAATTCTGCTCAATATCTATTTGAATGGAGATTTTCTGAATTGCTTCTGTAAGCAGATGTGTATTTGCTATGGTAATGAAACTTCAGCATGAGTCTGGATGCTGTTTGGATTTGAACCATGTAATGTTGTGCGAGACACTGAGACAGTAGTTGATTGAATGCTCTTCTTTGTCATCTCTCTTTCTTAGTTACATGTGATGTAGTTTTCATATAACTATGTCAATTTTTCCTTTGCATGTTATTACCCATTTTTTAATGAATAACAAAGGATCTTATCGAAGAAATAAACAGAAAAATGATGCAACACCAAAAAACTAAGAAACTCAGAACAGGGCCTATGTAACATTAGTCAAAGAAAAAAAAGAAAAAAGAAAAAAGAAAGTCACTGACTTTCAGCTAGTGCATCTGCATAGCTCCTTAGCTAGTGCGCCTTGAAATTCCCCTCTCAAAGGACATGACAAAAGGAAGTTGGGAGCTTGGCATTGAGCTCAATAACTGTCTAACACACTTGCTAATTTCCGAGGGCAAAGTTAAATAGGATCCGTTTGATCAAATTTCTGGAGCAAGGAATTCCGTAACGGTAACGGTGGTTGTAATGGCCACCACCGTTACTTTTACGATACAAGCTATAATGCCCGTTATTGCCCCCGTAATGGTCGTTACCGTCTCTCTCTCTCTCTCTCTCTCTCTCTCAATTGAAAAAACCCCAAAAAACCTGTGTTGGCCTTGTCATGGACCGTTATGGCTTTTACGGGGTGTAATGGGCCATTAGGGGGCTATAACGGCCTTTACAGGTCTTTTTTTGTTTGGAATGGCCTTTACAACCCTGTAACATGTAATGATTGCCACCGTTACCTTTATGTTATGGCCTTTAAGGCCCTTTAACGGCCGTTATGTCACACCATGTTTTGGAGTCACCTTCAATTTCTGTAGGGTTGAAATTATGGAGAACTGCCAAATTTAGGCCTTGAAGCAGGGGTCAACCTTAGCGAAGTTGGGAGTCCTTGACTCCCAGCGGGCCTCTGAGTATTCCGTCACCGTAGTCCATCGTCATTGCAACACACCCCTGATTCAACACACCCTCAATACCTGCATCACTTGGAAGCTGTCCCTGGGTTGCTGAGAGGGCAACCATCATTGGTAACCTTATCAGCTGCTTGTTTGCCCTGATGCATGAGTGTAGAGCTAGCTGAATGTTTGAAGCTGGTATTAGTATAACTGAGTGGGGCTTCTGGTCCCAATTTGATAGTCATGTGGAATTGTCATTATATTACGTGAGTTGTCTGCGTTGTTCTGATGCTACAATGACTTAGTTGGCCTTGCCATTTGTCACATATCTTGTATGCGTTCTTCTGACGCTACAATGATGTAGTTGGCCTTGCCATTTGTCACATATCTTGTATGCTTTTGATGCCATAGCCATTTTTCAGCTCGTGGCAAGGGTGCCCATTGTTTCTCAACAGTGATACATTATGGACATTTCTTTGCACTCACGAAACAGTTACACCTCTTTTGGAGGGTTTGCTGGATAGGCATTTCTGATGAAAACTCACATAACTGTCAGGGCAACTTAGAGAATGAAGGAATCTTCTAAAATAAGGGTCTTTAAGAGCACTGAAAGATTCGTGAATTGCTAGCTTACTTTTTCTTTGGAATTTAAGTGAATAATCTACTGAAGCTATTGATTTGAATTTTGAAGTGGAAAAATAGGGTTGCTCATGCTTTTGGAGGTTAATTGGAACTGATCTTTCCTATATGGAATCAACTTCTTCTCAATTTCACCCATTAATACATAGCAGATTTGCTCTATGATGGACCTTGATCATGTTTCCAAGAATGAAAGAGAGTTTCTGACATACATTATAAAGTCCGTGAAATGTGAGTCCATGTTTTTGGTCTATGCTGACATTATGTGAGAGTGAGACTGAATTATGTGGCTTCTTTTCTTGATGGATAATCTGAGGACTTCTAGTAAAGGCAGAAAAGGAAAAAGAAACTAGAAATATAGAATGGAGCTAGACATAAAGCTCCACTGAGACAAAAATACAATAGATGAAAAATAGTTGGAACTCAAACCAAGTAACCGACCCATGGCACAGAGGCAGACAGTGGGGACATTATCTTTTCCCTCCCATGGCATAGAGGCAGACTATGGGGATATTATCTTTTTCCTAGAATTATAAGCCTATTATTGGCCACATCTAATTTGTCAAAGGAAACATCAACCATCCTCATCGTTATATTCTCTATTAACCTGCGAGAAATCATTGAGTGATTAATGCACCGGTCCAATGCCTCCTTGAGCAAATCAATGACACACCACAGAATTGATCTCGTTCTTACCCACACAATAACATTGGCAGAATTACTCTCAATGATTCCTGGAAAGAATTTGAAGCTCATGAACCACACAATAAGGAGTCCGGGTCCTCTGTTTGTAGAGGATTGTTGAGCTTGATCAAAGTCTTGCATTCGCGATCTCTAGCATTTGGCTAGACGATTGTTGGGTCTTTTCCCACAAATCTTTTTCTTCTTTCTTTGATATATTTGCTTCCCTTTTCAGGTTTTGCATTGTAGATGTATTTTTTTAGTGTTCTGTTTTCCTGCTTTGCTTTATTCTTTTCCTTTTTCTCCCCAAGACCCATCTTGAACCCATTGAATCCACACAAAAGAAACAAAAAAGAAACCCAACCATGCGACTCCCCAAAGTTTCAGATCTGTGTTCAGATGTGCCCAAAATTTCCAACACGCAGTAGAGAAAAAAAAGAAACCAACCATGTGGCTCCCCAATGTTTCAGATGTGCCTAAGATTCCAGGTCTGCATTTAGATCGGCCCAACTTTTAGTATGCTTTCTCTGCCTCGATATTTTAAATCTGCCTGATATTTCCGACCTGTGTTCATATCAGCCCGAGATCTTGGATCTGCATTCAGACCTGCCCAAAAATTTAGATTTGCTCAGCCTGGATGTCGGCTCTGCTTGAAATTTCAGATCTGCTCTGAGGTTTTAGATCTGTATTTTTATGCAATCTCAACTGAAAATTGGTGATATTTGTTTTCAATGGTCAAGATCTGCCTCAGGATTTCAGTCCTGCATTTTACACGATCTCAACCATGCACTTGTTGTCCATGTTTGATCAGTGGTCGGATCTTCCTGGTGCCACACCTCTATGTTGAGTCAGACATCTGCTTTCCATTGCTTCCAATGATATGTCTGATGTGATGAGCTGACCAATCAGATTTTTGCTGTGGGATCCACCGTTTTCATGGTATGGGTGTCCTACAGAAGTGGCATGTTAGTGGGAAAGATGGCATGGCACCAAAGGTGGTGGCCTTGTTTGCCCTGTTAGGCGATCATTTCTCCCAATTCCAATTCAATCATATGGATTTTTAACATGGTGCAAATGCTCATTTTTTTAGAGGTAAACAAAGAAGGGACGTTCTTTTTTTCTTTTTCTTCTTCTTCATCTTCTTCATGGGATTTTAAAAAAGGAATGATTTTTTTAGGCTGCATTTGGCTTATAGCCATTTTGGAGCTGAGAAAAAAGTAATGTGCTAGAATTTCTACTATTGCTAGAATTTTTAAAATTTGTTGAATTGGGCCCTTTCATGTTATGTCAGAAAGGGGAGCTCTTTTGTACTGTTGGTGTGATAACCAACTTGGAATTTTGGGATTTCTACTCTTAGTATGGTTTTAGTTTTCAATATTTGCAAGATATGGGTCCAATTGCAAGAAAATAGTTTGTGATTTTGGTAATTCTACTATTAGTGTAATCTTCAACATTAGCAAGATATGGCTCTTTCATGTTATATTGGAAAGAAAGAGCCCTATTGGATCAACAAGGGTGTTGTTTCATGACTTCTGCAGATTCTACTAAGAGCCATAAAGCCAAAAAAATCACATATTATTGTCTCATGTCTTGAGCGAAGCATAGTCATCTGGAAAAATATTTAACAAATATTTAAAGTTATTTAAAATTATAAAAATAATAAGTCAATTAAAAAAGCAGAAAGTTGATGAAAATATGGGAAATTAGTAAATTTTATAAATAAATGTAGTTCTTTTTTGGAAAAAAGTAGACCATCTATTCGATCAGTGGCCAGTGCGCCCCACTGTATACGTATTATTGTAGTGTAGTTTGAAACTATCATTTCTATTGTTTTACTCCATCATTCCTTGTACATTTATTGTTTCCTGATCTCAGTTGGGTTGATTTTGTCACTGTTAGTTGATTTACTCTAAATTTGTCATTCTTTACTTGCTTATGGTTTTTCTTGACCAACTGATCATATTATGGTAGTGTAATTTGCAATTATCATCCCTGATTGTTTTACTACATCATTGCTTGTTATTTATCTCGGTCCTCTGCATGTCTTGTTGGAATTGATAATTGAGTTTTAGGACGATTACAGACAAATACCTATATTTATAACTATGCCACAATAGTATGCTCATTAATCTTCTAAGTTAAAGACATGTGCAAAAGATTTGACACAAGTCCTCATGTAATCGAAGCTCTTTGGAATCTCCTAGCTTAAACAGTTGTCCTCTTGAGGTATTTTCTTTTCTCTTGGATGCATGCTCCGTGCTGTGGGGCTCTCTTTTATCTCTCTGTTTGTCCTGATGTGGTTGTTTATTTATCCCTAGGACTGCTTCCTCCCTTTGGTTGTTGATAAAATTATTTTGCTTGCCTTCCGAAAAGGTTCATTTGATGAGCGTACTACCTGGCTTTTGCTATATGGCATCAAGATGCACACTATCTAATGAATTACTCAATGGTAGTTGTCATGTTGTCCTTGCATTCTATCAAAACCCAGCACAAACATGCCATCTTTCTCATAGTAACTATAGGAAACTTGACTGAGGGTTTGACAAGGATTTGCGGGTTCTTAGTTCTTATCAGTGTTGCTCATGGTCAATAATTTAGATAATTGATTTCTTGCTTATCATCATGTTTGGATTATGCCTCAGAAATCTCATTGACTGGACAATTGTAACCCTTTGATTTGGTGGCTATAGATAGATGGATATTCAAATCTTGGAGCCTGTAGCTCAATGGTAGACGGGGTGTGTTTTCAACATTGAGGTCTCGGGTTTGAGCCCAGCTTATCTATTAAAAAAAAAAATTATTGGGTTATCTTATGTGCATGGTCCATCCACAGTGAAATGCGACAGCCGGATGATTTGTGTTAGCATTCTATAGGCCTACTTGTTAGAACTCACCACCAACTATAGTGTACAAGGCCTTGTGTCAAGTATCATTCCAGTTGTCGACTTATACCTTCTAGTGAGGAATTATATGACTAGTGGCACACGTCCTTGCGTAGCATACGTGTTTAAAATTATAATAAGCAGGGCCTAAGAATAGTTAATCTAGACAACTAATTTATTGTGTCCCACCATGCATGGACCATGCCTCAAAATTATTATTATTATTATTATTATTTTTGGTTTTTTGTTTTTTGTGATAGGACAAGCCTTCCTATTTGTGGTCTGAAGATAGATGGGCCAGAACATATACAACAATGGTTGGCATTCAACAGAAAAGAGTAAGAAAGGAGTAAGACCTAACATTTAGCGTCTAGGATCCTCAATCTGAGAGATTTTTTGGGACATATCGTTCACTTTTGGATTCAACATACCAATGGTATGGATTATTGAACCATTTACCCACTTTATAGGATTCAGAACAATCCCTCTTTTATTGTTGCTGAAATATTAATGAAAAGAAACATTAATGCAAGTTTGACACACATCATCGGCATTTTAACCATAAACTTAAATGATTGACTTCTTGACATGGGCATTCTAACCATAAACTTAAATGAATGACTTTTTGGTTAAGTGTTTAAAAGTAAGTATATTTAAATTCTTGGTGTTTATTTCTCCCAAAAAAATAAATAAATCTTGGTGTTTATCTTATATTAGAGGGTTAAGAAGTGTATTTCTGTAGTTTCAGTATAAATATTGGTGTGTCTGTAATTTTCCTTTAAACTTCCTTGTTCGATTGGTATTTCAGGTAATGAAATCAAAGAATTCCATGTGTATTTATAACACTTGCTTCTATAAATTTGAAGATGCCTATTTGGTTAAATTTGAAGATGAACTATAAATTCTTGCTTTAATTAACAACTAAAATTATCATTCCTGATTGTTTTACTCAATCTTGTGTCTTTTGTCTGTCCCGCACATGTCCTGTTGGAATTGGTAATCTCTTATGTTTGATTTGTGTTGGTAGGTGATGAAAATCCAAGGATGAGTGCCTTTTGCAGTTTACAATTCATTACATGCATTTTAGACTTGGTTAAATTTGACCATGTGTTATAAATGGTTGCTTGCATTAATCTTTTTTTTTTTTTTTTTGAGGTGGGGCCATCATTTGGTTCTCCAGATCATTCATTCTGGAGATTCCACTTATGGGTTGATTGGTGGTGTTTTTCTTCCAGCCCTGAATGGCTTAGACTACTTGATCATAGCCTAGATTATATGGATTGGGTTAGGTGTACGATATTCTCATGTGTCACAACCCTATCTATGTACCCATTGGCCTTTGATGCCAAATTGATAGTTCAATTGGTGCTCATCGTACGCGCGCACACACACACAACAGGGCAATTATAGTAGTGCTCACCTCTCCTAGAATCCCACAAGCTTCATTACGAGGCCCATTTGATTATGGCTTCCTTGAACCTCCTCTTCCCTCACTGTCATCTCCATCATACATGATGCATGATGCAGTGAAACCATTGACTTGGTGTAGTTCTTGTTTAGGGGCATTTGTCTCAACAATAATAGCGTTTTGACCAATGGTATCTAAATTGCCAAATCCCCTACTTTTTTCTGTCTTGATTCAAGTGATTAGGATTATGGGTCATTTATTATCTGGATCCCTATTTTTACCAATTGAAAATTTGGTTCAATACTTGTGTTGATGAAGTTGTAATGTAGAGTTTTTGTGGCTTGGCATGGAGGCTCAGTGGGTAAATCTCAAAGAGCAATTTGGGGGCTTGTCGTGATGGGATTTTTTTTTTGTTTATTTGGAGAATTGGAACAATTGATGTTTTCAAAACAAGGGTTTTTCTGTTGAAGAGGTCATTTGCTTAGTGAAAATTGTTGTTTGGGAATGGGCTTCTTATGTAAAAACAGTAAATTCAGCTAGTCTTTCTTCTTGGTTTTTTTGTTTGCGTCAAGTTGTATTCTTTCCTCGTCTTTTGGCTAGTCTCTTAATAAAATTTTCAGTTTTCTTTCTCTAAAAAAAAGAAAAGAGAAGAATTATATCTGTGTTAGGTAGAGACAAAGCCCCGAGCATGGATGGCTTACCTCGGGCGTTTTTGGGAGTTAGTGAAGGATGATGTGGTCAATTTTTTAGTTGACTTCTTTGTTAGTGGTCGGTTTCTGTTTCAACTAAGCGTTGCGTTCATATTATCCCCCCAAAAGAAGCAAAATGTTTGTCGGACTTTAGACCAATTAGCCTAATTGGGACCCATATAAAATCCTAGGAAAAATCTTGGCTTTTAAATTCTGTCAAGTCTTAGCGAAGATGATCTCTAACATCTAGGGGGCTTTTGTTGTTGGTAGATAGTATTAATAGTGCATAAATGTATTGACTCGCGTCATGGTGATGGTAAAGATGGATGCCGTATGCAAGCTCGTTATCAAGAAAGCATGCAATTATGTGGTTTGGTATTGAGATTTTCTCGACTACATGCTGAAGTGGTTGAGATGTGGGTAGAAATGGAGGAGGTGGACCCAAGTTTGTTTTCGTTTGATCAAGTTCTTTGTTTTGATTATTGAGTTTCCTAGAGGTTTCTTTAAGGCGTTGGGGTGGCTTGGGTAGGAGGACTCACTTTCTCCCTTATTTGTAGTGGTAGTGGAAACTTTTAGCAAAATGTGAATAGAGATCAGGCGTCTCATAAGGGGTTTTGGGGGGAGAATGCAAGGCTTCAATGTCCCATCTCCAGTGTGTTGATGGCACAATTATTTTTTTGCGATGTAGAGGAAGTTATGATGAATAATTTGAGGAAATTCTTGAGGTGTTTAAAAGTGAATATTGACAAATATGAAATGTTAGGGTTAGAATTTTCGTGGAGGATGTGGCGAGGCTTGTGGAGATTTTCGAGTGTTTTGCAGGTTTCTTTCCGTCATTGTGCCTCGATCTTTCGTTATGTGTGGGCAAACTAGCGAAGCACATGTCGGATAAGGTCATTGAAAGAATAAAGATGAAATCATCTAGATGGAAAGGAATGCATCTCTCCTTAGGCGGTAGAATTACGTTATTAAAGCAATTTTGTTGAATATTATGCCAGGTCTCTCTTCAAGCGTCCAAAGTCTACTCTGGATAGGCTGAAAAAGTTGAGGTGGGGTTTTTTTTGTGGCACGGTGTTGAAGAGAATCAAGAGTTCCACCTATTGAGATAGGATGGGGTGTATAGGCCTTATGGGGGAGGAGTTGGTTTTTTTTTTTTTTTTATTTTTTTTTTATTTTTTAAAGATAGAGGAGCTGGTAATAGAAATAGAGTACGAATTTTGGTCTTCAAGGTAAATGTTTGTGGAGTTGTGAAAAAAGAGGGGAGCTTGTGGAGTGATGTGATTGGTAGCAACTATGGCGTCAATGAAGGGGCTTGATGGGTTATGGATTCTTCCTTATATTGGGCCTTTGGGCTTTGGAGGACGGTTGCTAGATTGGGCCCAAATTCAAAGAAGGGGTTAGATTCTCTCTAGGTGACGGTAATAGGATTTGCTTTTGGGAGGATGTGTGGTTAGGAAGGGGGTTGGTGGGTTAGGGAGTATTCCTTATATCTGGTGTGTGGGCTTTGGAAGGAGGTTGCTAGAATAGAGGCTAAATTCAAATAAGGGGTTAGATTCTCTTTAGGTGACAGTAATAGCATTTGCTTTTGGGAGGAGGTGTAGGGTAGCTAGACTAGCTCCAAAAGCGAGCATTCCTATTGCTTGTTGCTTCTCTCTTTCGGGTAATGACAAGGTTTAGCTTCCTCCCCATCGAAGGAATTTATCGAATGACTAAGTTGATGATTTTATTTGGCTTTCGGTGCGTCTTCACGATATCCGTCCTAATCTAGGTGAGAGGGATGAGATGATTTTATTTGGCTTTCGGCATGGCTTCAAACCAATAGTCAAGTCATTTCTTTGTTAGGTTGTTCTAGAGGATGGTACTACAGTTGTGATCATTACATATTGGTTTGAGGCGGGATGCTTTAAACCGTCATCTCTATACACGGTTATTAAGTTGGATATGGAAACTTACATTGTGGAGACTCCAGAGGGGAGAAGTATAATGGGTAAGCTTCTATAGCCCACTTTTCTTATAGATACATGTCTTGGTCCCCTCACCAATACAGATAAAAAACCCTAGTCCCTATTGAAAGGTTTTTATAAGGGTGTAAGGTGCGGAATATTGAGTAATCCTATCGGTGACTTTGCGAGAATGTCTTCCCAACAAGGTATGCGTTTAACATTATAATCTGAATCTCTATTATTGATGCATATGCGATTCGTTTATTCTGCTATTCATATTACAATTGGTATCAAGGCAAACTGTGCGTTAATCTTGGGGATTGATTTTTTGAATTCCAAGAGATTAGATCTTCCCTACCCTGAGCATGATCAGAACCTTTTTTAGCGATGTCAGATTCTAGGGATGATTCCAAGTTCCAACCCTAAGTAGGGTTTCAGCTGCATTGAGGGTGGTGGTGGTAGGTGTTTTTTTAGATCTGATTCATAGATTTAAAGAAAAAAAGAAAAAAAAGAACCGTTGTACATTTGAAGCCATGTCGACATAATGGTTTTTCCGCCATCGCCGATCAATGGCGATCATCACTTGCGGCCTTGAATGGCTGTGGTTCACGGTGTTTTTGGTTGCATGCATAGCCTTGACTAGTGTAGGAACCCTCATCCGCCATGGTTGTTAGCCTTGCATCGGGCCATGCTGCCCCCTTATCCGTGAGGTCTGGCAATGATGTATTACTGGCCATGTTTTCCTTAGCGTCAGTGGTAGCAGCCGTGACCGCATACCCGTTCCTTGGCACCGACAACCATAGAACAACAACCCTGATCTTTGATCGGTAGTAGTGGTAGATGTTAGAGGGAATGTAGATGGCCACAATCATGGATTATTACGAATCAAGCTATTTAAAAAATAAAAAATAAACGAATCATTTATGCATTAATAATGGAGATTCTGATTATAATCTTAACGCATTCCTTGTTGGGAAAATATTTCCGATACTGTAAAGTCGCCAATAGGGTTGCTCGATCTTCCACACCTCACACTCTTATAAAAACCTCTTAATGGGACCATGGTTTTTTATCTGTGTTGGTGATGGGACCAAGATATGTATTTATAAGAAAAAATTCCAGAGAAGTTACCCATCAGAGTTCTTCCCTCTGTAGTCTCCACACCATAAGTTTCCATATCCGACTAATAACCGTGTATAGGGACCATGGTTCAAGCGTCTTGCCTCAAACCTATATGTAATGATCACAATTTAGCGGGGCCTACCGAATCACTTAATCTGAATAATCCAATTGCCGGATTAAAACCAATGATCATGCACTTGGGATACACTGATCTTTGAAAGAAAATAAAATATTTGTGATCATGTGTGGCCCACCTAAAAGGAATCTTACGGCTTGTGGAGATGGTGTCGTAAGTTGACAAGTTTGAATGGGCTTTGGCTTCGAATACAAACCAAAGTCCAAAGCCAACATGTTTGATGTTTCATTGGCTTCAAATGGGAGCGTGTTGCAGTCACACATTATTTGTTTGGTTCTTTGGCCACCCCTAAGGTTGTGGCTTTTGCGTAGTTAGTGGGTAGGAACAATGTACTTGCTATTGAAAAGCTTCAAAAGAGGTTGATGGTTGTTCCCAACATTTGTGTTTTGAGCATGCAAAATGCAGGGTTGGTGAATCATTTGTTCATCCATTGTCCATTTGCTCAAAAGGCATGGGGGAGATTTTTCTCCCTTTTCAAGGTGTCTTGGGTGATGTCGGGTTCCATAGAAGGTTTGTTTTTAGCATTTCATGGGGGCGTGGTTGGTAAAAAAGGAAGGGTGGTTTAGAGGCTAGCCATGTTGGCAGTTATTTGGGCTCTTTGGGGAAAAGGAACAATCAATGCTTCTGGAATCAATGTGGGTCGACCTGGGATGTCTTTAGAAAGGAAAATATAGATTCCTTGTGTTGGGCTTCTCATTTAAACGGTTTCAACATGTGATTCTTCTATTGGGCTTTAGTTCTTGTATCTGCTGCTAAGTCCTTTTCAGAGCTCCTCTTTAATAAAAAAATTTATTACCTTTTAGAAAAAGCATGCATATGATTCGACCATGCATGCGGGATCTATAATAACAACATTCATTGATTCACATACAACCCCAATTAATTGGGATGAGGATTAGATGACAATGATTTTTTTTTTTTTTTCAGAGGGGACACCCCACTGTTAGTACACCCACCCAGCCTGTTAGTCACACTGCAATGTTAGGGACTACCTTCCAGAAACTACTTACATGTGCATGGTTGCTTTTGTTTTGATCTATAAGGGATGCTGTTTAGGTAGCCAAATTGACCGTTAATGGTGCAAGCCCAATGGGAAAGATGTTCCAACAATGAGATGGTTGGGACTGTAAAATCATATCGATATTTGGGCTATGGCTGTCCATGTGGCAGTTTACTAGAACAATGGTTCTGATTGTCGTGGATATATCATTGTGGAGAGGTCAACCTCCTTACCGATTCACACTGACGCCCATGGCATAGATCATCTTCAGACAGGAAATTGAGGGTATAAGCTTCTTTCTCACTCGTCAGTACTTTCTAGCCTTCTACAATTACTCTATATGAGAATGCCCTCCACAACGCATTCATGTCGTCTCTGCTTCCTAGGATTAAGGTTTTAACAACCTCCCCCTCTACCTTTCGTTTTCTTCCATGGCCTTGGTTTGGGGTGGTGTGGTCAATGTTAATGTAGGTGATGGATGGCTGTGATGAGGACATGAGATTAGCCCAAAATAGGGAGAATATTCCGGATATTGTAGAAGAGTTTTTTAGTACTCCGCCCATTAGGAGTGAGAATCGAACAGATTGAGGATGTAGTCATCAAGTCAACTATGTTGATTTTAGTCTAATGACTAAATGGATCATTGATGATCAAGCAATGAGCGTCCCCCAACTCTTTATTATGTCCTAAAGCACCTCCGTAGTAAAGAGAGAGGGAAGCACTACTATCAAAGCATGCTTAAGGCATGGATGAAAAGAAACTATCCCTAGTTTCTGTCATCTTTGATGAGCCTTAACTTCTTTTCTATGGATGTGTTTTTACTGGATGACTGTCATTCTTCTTTCGCTGTAGAGCCCCGCCAATCCATCCTTTGAAGGTGGAAGAAAGGGTGCTCATTGTATTGCTCTAGAATGCAAAACAAGGTGGAGGGAGGAGCAAGTCAATCAGTGATGATGATTTTTTTTAGTTTTTTAATAAGGATGAATAGTTTTATACATAGGATAAAAAGAAATTAATCTCTTTGAATTACAAGGCACGTACACAGTTGCACAGTTTGGATATACATGTTTATCTCCCTATGCCATATCTTTCTTCTGCATGAAAAGAAACTGTCCCTAGTTTCTGTCGTCTTTGCCGAGCCTTGTTTTCTTTTCTATGGATGTGTTTTGCCGGATGAGATAAAGAGAACTGCCCTTCAATGCTTCTTTTGCTGTATCCCTCCATCCTTTGGAAGTGGAAGAAAGTGTACTCGTATCATGCACCTCAGGATGCAAAAAGGTGGGGAAGAAGCAAGTCGATCAGAGCTGATGATGTGTTCTTTTTTGTTTTTTGTTTTTTGTAGGATTAGTTCTGATGCATAGAATGAAAAGAAATTAATCTCTTTGAATTATGAGACGTGCAAAGTTTGGATATATATGTTTCTCTCCCTATGCTATATCTTTCTTCTCCAGGCTTCTTCATAACACCGCTGTGGCGAACAACAAAACTGATTGCTAATTCACTGACTCGTTTCCATGAATTTCATGTCAGTTGTCGGTTTATACTGTGCATGTGAGATATATAATACTTTCCATGCTTTCTTTTGTCTTCTCTAATTATGTTTCATTAGAATGCCAATATGTTGATTTGTGATTTGTATGCCTACAAATTATCTGTAATATGCACAGGTAGGTTACTGCTTCCTGTGTTTGCAACTATCCTTTTGCAATGGCAGAAGGTCATGAAACTGATAAGAACATCGAGATGTGGAAGATCAAGAAACTGATCAAGGCCCTTGAAGCTGCTAGGGGAAATGGCACCAGCATGATCTCTCTAATCATGCCTCCTCGTGACCAGATTTCTAGAGTAACGAAAATGCTTGGTGATGAGTTCGGGACTGCTTCAAACATCAAGAGCAGGGTTAACCGGCAGTCTGTGTTGGGTGCCATTACCTCTGCTCAGCAGAGGCTAAAACTTTATAACAAGGTTCCTCTGAACGGGTTGGTGTTGTACACTGGAACCATTGTTACAGAAGATGGGAAAGAAAAGAAGGTTACAATCGACTTTGAGCCTTTCAAGCCCATTAATGCATCGCTGTACCTTTGTGACAATAAGTTCCACATTGAGGCTCTGAATGAACTTTTAGAATCTGATGATAAATTCGGGTTCATAGTAATGGATGGGAATGGAACCCTGTTTGGAACTTTGAGTGGAAACACACGTGAGGTGCTCCACAAATTTACTGTTGATCTCCCAAAGAAGCATGGAAGAGGAGGGCAGTCTGCTTTGCGATTTGCCCGTCTGCGGATGGAGAAGCGGCACAACTATGTGAGGAAGACGGCTGAGCTTGCCACCCAGTTCTTTATCAATCCTGCTACGAGTCAGCCCAATGTTGCTGGATTAATCTTGGCTGGTTCTGCTGACTTCAAGACAGAATTGAGCCAGTCTGATATGTTTGATCCCCGCCTTCAGGCCAAGATACTGAACGTGGTTGATGTTTCTTATGGAGGAGAGAATGGCTTCAGTCAGGCCATCGAACTCTCATCTGAGATTCTATCGAATGTAAAGTTCGTACAGGAAAAACGATTGATAGGCAAGTATTTTGAGGAAATAAGCCAAGATACTGGGAAGTATGTTTTTGGGGTGGATGACACGCTGAAGGCTCTAGAAATGGGTGCAGTCGAGACACTGATTGTGTGGGAGAATCTGGATATAAACAGATATGTGTTAAAGAATAGTGTAACTGGAGAAATCGTTATAAAGCACCTGAATAAGGATCAAGAGGCTGATCAGAGCAATTTCCGTGACCAGGCTTCCTCTGCTGAGTTAGAAGTCCAGGAGAAAATGTCCCTGCTGGAATGGTTTGCGAATGAGTACAAGCGTTTCGGTTGTACCCTCGAGTTCGTGACCAACAAGTCTCAAGAGGGCTCTCAGTTTTGTAGGGGGTTTGGTGGCATTGGTGGGATCCTTCGTTATCAACTTGATATGAGGGTGTTCGATGAGCTGTCTGATGATGGGGAAGTGTATGAAGATTCTGATTAGCAATCAATCAACTCTGACCTTAGCCGGTGCACGGAAGTTCTTGCCGGCTGTTCCCGCTCTGCAGGACCTGCTCCATCCATGATCGAGGATGCACGATCGGTCTACCAAAAAATTAAGGTTCACCCTCCTCTTTATTTTTTTCTCTTTGCATTTGGTAATTTACTTATTAGTAGACTCATCAGCGTCATAGTCTAATTCATCTATTTTGTGTATGGCATCTATAAATATATGCACACATGAATAAGTGAAAGGTGAGGACTTCCACGGAATTTTATTGATCAGAAAAAATGGATTACAAAATAAGAGGACATAAAACTGATCTTCTTGAACTATTTCCTTGCATCATATAAGCCCGTGGACACTGAAAAAAGATAAAGACTAACATTTTCAGGCAATTCAACTCTAGAATGAATGGAAATATTCTCTGCTGTATAGGAACCAAATTCCAAAGTTAGAATTTATCATCTCAACCATGGATTTCAAGTTGCATGCTTTCCACCTGAATGGATCTAATATTCATCTTATGGCAATATTGGATTCCATGAAGAGTGGCATGAAGTTTCACTGTCGGCTTTGAGCAAAATGACCATAAGAAAGAATGAGAGAGCAAAAATAAAATGACCGGCACCAACCACTCTATGCTCCTCCAACATTCAGCTTAAAACATGCCTCTTCTGGATGAGCTCACACAACCGGAGTCAGCTTTCTTATTGTCACTGCATGAATCTTGATGTTCATGGACTGCAGAGACAAGGAATCCGGATCGTCTGCTCATCCTCAACAGGATTTTCCTGTTTGCCGACATCTGATTGGTCCGGCTCAGCACTGAATGCATTAAATGCAGCAGTGCTGACAATGTCAGTGCTTGGCTGGACCAATTAGGTGGTCAGCAAACAGGAAAATCCTGTTGATGTCAAACAGACGATGCGGACTCCGAGACAAGATGTGAATGGGCCAAAAATCTGGAATTTCCCCCCTCTTTTCCATGATGATTTGAATCCACCTTATAATATTTTTGTTTCCTTTCAACGAACCTTCTGCTCCGTGCTTTCCAACTTTCCCATCCTTATTTTCCTTTACAGCATGTATCTTGTTCCACATGGCTGCTGTAGAGTACCACAACTTATCAGCTGAAAAGAATGAGCTTCCTCAAATCGAACATTCAATACTTGTGAGAAGCATCTCCATATCTTAGGGCTTGTTTGGCATCTCTACTCTAATTCAATAAGAGCTTTTTCAATTAGAGCTACTCCCATAAGCTCCTTTTGTTTTAAATAAACTTGTTTGGTAAAATCACGTTTTCAAGTCTAAAAAAGCTCTTATTTGAAATAAGCACGTTTGGTAAAACCTTCAAATAAGAGTTTTTTTTTAGGGGTAGATGTCATTTTTAAATATTATAGCAAAACTCTATTATAAGAGCAATCCAAATGGTTGTTTTAGTTGATCTCACCATAGATGAACCATGCCCCAAATGGCAAAAGAATGGATGGCTGCAAGCTTCATATTTTAAGACATTTGGGACATCCATTATCTCGTACATTAGATGTGGTTCAACCATCATATGGAAATCACCTTTGATGTGGACCATACATTGTGTGAGCCAAACTTTTAAAGTGGGCCATCCATCATACAAGGCCCGTCTTGGATGTGGGCCATTCATCATTAGGGGCCCACCTTGATGTAGGTCATCCGTCATGCGGGCCCCACCATCAATGCCAGTTGTCCTTTATGTGGGGCCCCTCAATGTCCACTACCCATTACCCATCACGTGGAGTCCATATTTAATGTGTCCATAGTGTGGCCTTTGAAGTGGATTGTCCATCATTTGGGGCCCACTTTTGATATCCACCATTCATCGTGTGGGGTGCACCTTCTATGTGGATCATCTATCATGTGAGAACTTGGATGTGGACTGTCCATTAGTGGGGCCCACTTGATGCGAACCACCCATTATGAGGGGTCACACTTTGATGTGGGCCATCCATCATGTGAAGCCCGCTCCGTCCATTACGTGGGCTCACCTTGATGTGGACCATTCATTGTGTGGGGCTTCACCTTCAATATGGGTCGTTCATCATGTGGGCCCACCTTCAATGACCATCATCCATCATGTGGGTTCCACCTTTGATGTGGACTACCCATCAAATGGGACCCACATTATGTGCATGTTTCGTCATGCTGAGCCACACTTTGATGCGGGCCATTTATCATGTGGGGCCCACATTTGATGTGAACCATTCATTACGCAGGCCCACCTTGATGTGAGGATCCACGTTCAATATGAGCCGTTCATCATGAGGGGCCCACCTTTGATATCCACCATCCATCATGTGGGCCCCACCTTTGTTGTGAACCATCTATCATGTGGGACCTACCTTTGATATCCACCATCCATCATGTAGGTCCCATCTTTGCTGTGGACCGTTCATCATGCGGGCCCAACCTTTAATATGGGTCATTCATCATGTGGGCCCACCTTTAATGTCAACTTTCTATCATGTGGTTCCACATTCAATATCCACCATACATCATGTGGGTCCCACCTTTGATGTGGACTATCCATCAGTTAGGGCCTACTTGATGTGGATCGTCCATCATGTAGGGCCACACTTTGATGCAGGCCATCCATCATGTGGGGCTCACCTTTGATGTGATCGTGCATTTTGTGGGCCCACCTTTAGTGTGGACCATTCATCATGTGGGGCCCACCTTTAATATGGGTCGTTCGTGATGTGGGCCTACCTCAAAGAGGTTGTAAAGAGAAGAAAAGAGGGTAAGATGGAAATTACTTAGAAAGTTTAATGACGAACTTGTTCAAAAGTTAGTCCAAAATGTCTACCCGCTTAAAGACAAAAAAAGCTCCGATTCAAAAAGTAACCCCCCCCCCCCAACTTATAAAATTGGAGATTATTTGCTACTTTCCAAGCAATAAGCACTCTAATTAGACTTTTACCAAACAGTCTAAAAGCTCTTTTTATTATTATTATTATTATTATTATTATTATTATTATAGAAATAAGCCAATAAGCTATTATTTTTTTTATTATTATTATTATTATTTTCCGGTTAGTTCACACACCCCATTGTTAGTACACCCACCCACCCCTATTAGTCACATCACAATGTTAGCCACCCCCACTGTGGGAATTGATGCCTTGACCTCAATGTTAAAATGAGGCTATCTTCACTCACTCTGCCACTTGAGATATGGACCTGGGTGTTAGAGATGCCAAACGCCCCTATTCACTAACTGCCTACGAGCAAACAGATGCTGAAAGCATTCACAATGATCATCAATAGAACAATGACATTTAGACAGCTTGATGCAATCCTAACATCCACTCGATCACAATTCTTGAAGCAATTCCAAATTAAAAAAAGGCGCATCTTCAAAAGAACCCAGCCATGCCAAATCCAGTTAGCTTAGTTTAGAGGATTTCCCCCCTAGCTTGTTGCCAAGCTTCCTACACTGAAAACTCCCTATTTGCTGCTGGTTTCGAGACAATTTATCAGTTGAGTTTTGCAAGAACAGTATACTTCCCACAGCTTCTGTTTTAAAAATTTTGGACCATTTCTCAACTTTTGCATGTTTCTGACCATTGGTTTTGGAAATTGCTCGGTTTCTAATGTCCTCTCTCTCTCTCTCTCTCTCTCTCTCTCTCTCTCCAGGAACATCAGATTTCCATCTGCATATCCTCTACGAAAAAGACCAGATCGTTCTTCACTGGCAGACGCTACAAAGTTGCTTTTATTTTGGTGTTGTCTTTGATGCTGATGAGATGCGGACCCAGCAGCTACTTGTGTTGGTGTTGCAACACCGGGAGCGGTTTGGGTGGATCCCCGGATCCACCGACCCTAACTGTGGGGCTCACGGTGATGTATGTTCTTTACATCCACACCATCCATTCATTTTGACAGCTCATTTTAGGGTATGACCCCAAAAATGAAGCAGATCCAAAACTTAGGAGACCATACCACAGGGAACAGTCTTGATTGAATCCTCACCATTAAAAAATTCACGGGGGCCACCGGAATGTTTATTTTCCATCCAACCTGTTGATAAGGTCACAAACACCTGGATGAAGAGATTACAGAAATATCAGGTTGATCCAGATCTTTTGGGTCCGATCAGAAGTTTTTAATGTTGGGTTACCACTGTTTCTTGTATTATGGTCCACCTGAGATTTGGATCTGGTTCATTTTTGGTATAATGCCCTAAAATGAGTTTTCAAAACAGATGCATGGCCTGGATATAAGGAAAGTACATCATGGTGGACCCCATGTTCACGGATCCACCCACCTTGGTGGATCCCGGATCCACTGAAACCGCTCTCTGCAAAACCTTATCTGAGTAGGTATCTCATGGTGTATCAGTCTTGTGTTGGTTATTGCAAAACTTTATCTAGTAGGTATCTAAGTAGCTACTTGCATTGGTGTTGCAAAACCTTATCTTAGTAGGCATCTCATGGTCTATGAAGTCTTGCGTTGGATATTGCAAAACCTTATCTAGTAGGTATCTCATGGGATGAGTCTCGTGACTGTTGAGTCTTGTGCTGATTATTGCAAAACCTTATCTAGTAGTTACCTCATTGGATGAGTCTCATGACTATATTATATGTCTGACAGTAAAAAATTCTCTGTTCTCTTTGTTGAATGACTGGTTTGCTTTGGTTTCCATCCTGTTAGATTTCTATTGCCGTTAAATAATTTTCATTGGAAATGGGAGAACTCACCACCTACAATCGGTTGTAAGTTGTATCCCATTTTTGTATGCCCTCAAATGTTCCTCTCTGCTGTTGCCAAAAGTACATGTAGAAAGGGGTTGTAGGTTAACCGATTGCAGCGGATCAGTCTTCAGCAAACTTTTGTTTGTGAGCTCTCTCTCTCTCTCTGGACACGGATTTTCTGTGAAAGCCTTGACAGGAAGTAACTGTGCTGGGAACCTAGGTGGGGCCCACCACGGTGGTTGTGATGAATCCACCTGTCCATCTGTTTTGCAATATCATTTTAGGAGACGCGACCAAAACTGAGCCAGATCCAAGAGTCAAGTGGGCCACACGAGGAGGGAAAACTGGGGAAAGAAATTCCTAGGTTGAAACCTTCCCCGACTCCACCTTGATGTTTATATGACATCCAAATCCTTCATAAGGTTGTAAGGTCATTCCAACTGAGATGAATTGAAAACACAAAAAAAAAAACTAAAACCTCTACAAAACTTTTGTGGCCATACAAATGTTTCAATAGTGGTTGTTCAATCCCCGTTGTTTCTTCTCGTGTGGCCCACTTGAGTCTTGTATCTGGATCATTTTTTGTCGCATGTCCCTAAAATGAGCCCACAAAACAGATGGGTGGGGTGCATTTATCACAAACATCATGGTGGACCTCACCTATGTTCCCACCACGGGAATCCTGCGCAGGAAATCAGCTGCCTCTCTCTTTATTGGGTGCTTGCTTCTTTTTCTTTTTTTCTTTTTTGTCATAAAGAACCATTACTTGCACAAATGCGTACAAGTGAAAGGTCCTGACCACGCATCAGGTGTGGCCCAGTATGAAAAGGCCTGGCCTTGGTGGGTTGTGTGTCTTTTCCTTGTACATGTGGCCCACATGGCGAATTGACCAGCCCAATACACCAGTTGGGCCTTAGCATTTTTCTTTATTGCTTGTAAGCAGTTCATCCTGTGTGGCTTTGTACAGTTTATCATCGAATTTTTGCCACTATGCTTTATGTTGGTGCACATTACCTGCACAGGTTTTGTTTCTTTTTTTGCTGGCACGGTAGTTAATATGGCCTTCTGTTTTCCCCTTTTCCTCTGCCTTAATCACAATCATAGTTGACAAATATCGCCATGATTTTGAAAATAATGGCGATATTTTTGTTTAAAATTGATCAACTATTTTATTGCAAAATCTCGGACGGTTTTTAATTTCATGCGATTTTGTTCCGAAATTATTGTGTTTTTCAACCTAAAAACATTTATAAGTTAAATTGCTTCATTTTATAACTACTGGTTTTGCTCAAGTCCCCAAACCTTGTGAATGACATGTGGGACGCCCAATAATCATTAGTACCATTGGGAGCAAGCCATGGTGCAAGAATCACGGCACTTGTGATCCTTACTGTATGAATGAGGCCAATTTTGTTAGATCAGATGATCCTAACCTGATGACTGAGGCTGCTCTGCTTTGTTAGAAACAAACTTTTTATGGTAAGAATCATCAAATCAAAGTGGGATCGATCCGATAGATTGTCCAAGATTATGATTGGACCAATGTTATTTTATTTGTTGAATCTAGATTCACCATTTTTCATATTTTATTCATCCGAAGCTTAGGATCATCTAATTGGTGTGTACACTAAGGCTAATCTAGTTGTATAAAAGAATGGGCGGTTCAAATGGATGATTGTGAGTGGAACTATGTATGCATTTATATGTTTTTATTTTTTTTTTGGACTCACTATAGATGGTCGAGATTGATAGATACGTCTTTCGTACATGAATAAGTATTGAATATTTCCCTAGTGACACTCGCCCCTTTGATCCCACGTGGTAAACATGACAACGTGGGAGTGATCAGGGCCATCAAACACCATGCCCCAACAGATGGGCCATTCTTCCATTAGAAAGTGAGCGATTATTTAAAAAATTGACCAAAATTTCATATTCAAAAGTACTGATAGGCCTGGGAACGGGCATTCGTGTGCCACATTTGCATGTACTGCCAAGCCCATACATGAGCAAGTCATTTAGAAGATCTCACCATAAAAGTCCAGGCAAAATTATCATTGACTAGAGATCCTCACCGTTAAAGTTGAGTTAGAAACAGCGGTCTGGATCTCAATATATATGCAATGGGGATCTATAATCAAATCAGCTGTAGGATCTACCAGAAGAAAGGTCTGGACAATCATGTGGTGGGGCAGAAGTGGCCGGCCTCTAAGTGAGGCCCACCCGGCAAGCAAGTTGACTGGAAGGTCATGGCCATCCCGTTCTCGATTTATTTCCAAGTGAATGTGGACAGTCGCACATTTTCTTACAGCCTCGTATCGATGGTTCGATCCCACTTGTACAAAATCAATTCCCAAGGGTACGGTGCACAAGTGGGTCTGTCTCAGTGATCTAGACCGTTGGTAAAATGGGCCCTTCCCAATCTCCTCATTGGAGCAATATCAAGGTCCTAACCCTTTCAGCGATGGTCCACTCCACATTCAACTTGAAAAGTTGGAGGTTGGATCGGCAGGATATTCTCACCCTTCGATGCAGTTTAGAACTGATCGTACCATCGGTGTGGATTGATTAACGGTGCGCCCAGTAGATATCAGGATGATGTGAAGCATTAAAAATCAATCCATTCCAAAACTCACGTGTGTGGGATGAACTATAGATAACACGCACACCAAAAGAATAATCTTTTGGATGATTTTAATGTTATGTTACGTGGCCAACAAATAGACGGTGAAGAAATGAACTTTCTTGCTAGCTGTTTTCTGTCACATGTGTTGGACGTGTCCCGACGTGTTAGAATTGATTGTGCAGCTCAATTCCAACTGAACAACATTGACCCCAGGCACTAAAATAGGTATGATATAATATAGGTAAATACATCATACTTAATCGTGTATGACCGAGATTTATGAAGATTGATCACTTACTCAGCCACTCGCAAAAGTATTGTTTGCATTAATCAAATGAGTATCAATATGTAAGGTTCATTCTCTAAAAATGGGTTATGCCTTTACTTTTAGTACAAAAGAACTTTTGAAAATAAAATAACAAATAAAGATAACACATGCAGTCGACCCAACCGTAAGGGAAACGATTGCGAAAGCTTTTCTAAATTAAGAACCTTTTTTTTTTTTTTTAAATTTAATAGGTTAGTTCACACACCCCATTGTTAGGACACCCACCCACCCACCTCCATTAGTCACATCACAATGTTAGCCACCCCCTTTATGGGAATCAATACCATGACCTCAGTGTTGAGACGAGGCTATCTTCACTTAGCTTTTCTGAATGAAAAACTTGCTTGTACCTGAGTTAAAGCCAAGTCACGTGTGGGCATAGACCTTGATTATAGTTAAGGATTACGGCTACTCCTAATTATAATGGTAAATTATAAATTATGCTAGGAAACATAAAGTATTTAGCAAAGCTATGGAATGTAAAGGGACTGATTACACTATAGAGTGGAAGATCATAACAACCAATCTTGGACAAATAGAAAGCTTGTTAGTTGTCTATTTGCAGACTGTTTATTAAACATAAATAAATGGGCTGGACAAACTAGATTTTCAAGAATAGTACTGTCTCTCTGGAAAATGGATGATACTATATACATTTTCTTGCAAGGATTCAAGATGAAAATTCTGGAATGCCGATGCATCAATTCCTAGCACAGTCTTCTCTCTTCCAACATATATTACTTCTTTAAATTGGCTACATGGGCAACTAGGGCTGTCAATGGGTAGGCTGGCCCCTCAGGAGGTTTGACCCACTTCAATCTATCCTTGAGCTAAAATGTTAGACCCGGGGTCCTGATCCGGGCCTAAAGGTTAAGTCATTTATTAATTGGGCCATGTTCGGGCTGCATTGAATATCCCATCAGCTCAGTCCATCACTATCACGTATGATTGGGCAGGCCAAAGGAACAACCTAGATTTTGCACAATAAAGGGTGCCTGGACTTGCCCTTGGGCCCGGGCCGTTCATAGTCATGACTTGGGCTTAAGCCTATTTGTCTAGACGATCATGAACCTAAGTAGGACTCTGGCTGGAGTTTTAGGGCCCGGTTGGATTGTAAGTTACTTAAGATAGGCTACTTATCTTGGTTTTTACTTATTAAGCAGATAAATATGTTTGGTAAACAAAATACCATACTTATCAGCCAATAAGTAAATAAGTATGTTTGGTAATAACACATTGACAAGTAACCTTTCGAAAGAAAATTTCAAATCTACATATAATAAGCAACATATTGACATGAAAAGAAAAAGCTAAGTATTGAGGCAGTTTTCCTAACAGAATGAGTTTTTCTAGTCCTCATGTACATGCCATGCATGTGCTAGCATAGCTGCGATTGGTCCGAGATACATTCCATCCATCAGAACGGGACCACTATAAGGATGCCCTGGCACAAGAATCAGGTTGATCCACTGGTCAGGTGGGCCACAGTTTGCAAAACAAATGTATGGCTCTAGAAGGCTTGGCTGAAGTTTTCTAACCCATTCATTTCTTTCCAATAGTCAGTCCACATGGTGAGTGGGCTAGAACCATGTTTGTAAAAGATGTAGAAGATCAGATCAACGTGATTGGTGGATTGGATCTTGCACCAATTAATGTAGGGCCCATCTTTGATGTGGGCCGTCCACTGTGTGAGCCCCACCTTTGATGGGACAGTCCATCATGTGGGGCCGCCTTTGATATGGACAGTATGAGAGAGCAGTAATTGAGTGAACCATGAGAGAGAACTTTGACATGTAGCGTGTGACCTGAGAGAGGTAAGTAGAAAAGCCAAATTGGAGGGTGGTTAATTAACATTGGAGGGTGACTAACAGTGTGGATGCGAAAAAGAAAAAAGAGTAGAAGCCTGACATGAGAGAGATAAGTAGAAAATTCAAAAGTCAAAAGGCTAAAAAAAATACTTACTGAGATAAGTAATTTTTAAGAGATAATTTACTTTTCAATTATACTTATCAAACGAACTTAAGTGCCAAAAGTAACTTAACGACAGTCGAAAAATAACTTATTTGGTAGTATCCAAACGGGCCCTTAGTGTGCTGGATGGGCTGAGGCCTGCTTGTGTTCGCCTATCACACCCCAGGACGGATGGCCCCGAGTTTCACTTTGCTGGCTGTGGTTGGGCCTGGGAGAGATCAGGGCTGGGTTTTATTCTGCAGGCTACTCAAGGGCATATATTTCTTGGCCTGTCACGGGCTTGGGCCAGATCAGGTCTGATTTTTTATTTATCTGCCGTATTTGGGCCTATTTTTCTTGGGCTGTCAAGGGCCTGACCAGACTCAGGACTGGGTTTTACTTTGCTGGCCGAACTTGGGCCTTTTTGTCTAGGCCTGTTACGGGCCCGGAAAGACCAGGCCTGGAGTTTGCTTTGTCAGGACACGTTTGGGCCTACTTGTCCTGACCTGCATGGGCCTGGGCCAGATTGAGGCCTGCTTTTACTTTACTGGCCACACTCTGGCCTATTTATCTCAACCCTATCATAGGCTGGGGTAAGACTCAAGCCCATGTTTTTCCTTTGCTGGCCGGGCTTGGACAGATCTCAGCCTGACCCAAACACGGCGATGGACAGCCCTTTGGGCAACGACCAAAAGATGTTCAGAACTTGTATGCATGCCCACCCAAAAATATTCACTATATGGACTGGACCCATGGGAGGAAAGGCCGAATTTTTATTTCCCAGTTGCTATATTGAAAATGTGATAAGTGATTCTCCTTAACTCCCACATTCATCCTAAGAGCTTTCCATACATCCTGTTGCCAAATTGAAACCGTTGAAAACTGATTTCATTTCCACGACTCTAGAGTGAAACAATAAGCATTACACTGTAACAATCTTCATAAAAGATAAGCAAACATATTTTTGTACATTATTTAAGAGAACTCAAGCAACATTGAGTGCTGGAAATCACTGATCCGGGTCAAGGATATATGCAATGGTCGAAACGATAATCAGAAAGATGATTCAGTTCGTCATTTTTGAGACTCAACGGTGATTTATGACCTTCTTCTCCGAACGAATCTTCACATAGTAGATCTTGAGCACCGGCAAGCTGAGCACTTAAATCAAGATTCTCATAATCTTTTAAAGCCAAGTTAATGAATACATCTGAGATCGCATCAAGCGCATATCCGTATTTTTTAAGGCAAATGTTAAGCCGTTTCTTCATAGCAGGGTTGGTGTCATTTTCCCGCAAGTGAGAGATGTATTCATGTGTATCCGTAGCATTGTGTGACGTTAGATCAAGAGAGATGTTAGCAAGGCCAACTAGATCTGCGGTTGCTGTTCGAGGATCAGAATCAAGGGTGTGGATACAGAATTTGTAGTCAATTGTAGACTTACAGGTCTTGTGAACTAATGAAGAGCTCATGGAATTACAGTGTGCTTAGGAAGATTTTAACGGTGAGTGTTGAATCACCACGGTTTCCTATGGTGTGGTCCACCTGGGAATTGTATCTTCTTTATTTTTGGATCATTCGCCTGGAAAAATGGATGGGCGGTGTGGATATACAATACATACATAAAGGTGGGCCCCACAGTCAGGGCCACATCGGCTTGGGGCGAGGCCGGGGCTACCCTCCCTATTGCCAAAACCACCCAGTAGTAGTAGTGTGGTGTAAGTGTTGAGCACTGTGGGGCCCACCTTGATGTATGTGTTTTCCATGCAACCTGTCACACAGACCTAAATGAAGGGAAAACAAACAATTATCAGCTTGATCCAGAACTTTTGTGAGACCTCAGAAGTTTTTAAAGGTGGACACTCAATGACCACTTCTTCGCATAGTGTGGTCCACCTGAGATATGGATCTAACTCATTTTCGGGCTCATGCCATAAAATGATCCTGGTAACCTGGATGGACAGAGTGGATGAAACACATATATCATGGTGGGGCCCAAGACACCAATTAGTGGCAGCCTTAGTAGGCAAATGACTGACTCTCCGGTTATTAAAAGCTTTTCCTTAATGATGGGCATTTTTGTCATTTTAATAGAAAACTGGACGGAAATCAGAGAAAACTAACTGGAGGTAACAATTATTTGGATTAGTGAGGTAGCTTAACGAAAAGATAATTTTAAAAGGTACCGGGTTGTAAATATGGTATTAATGAGGTATTATTTTGTAAAATTCCCTTTTTTATATTAATAAATGCATCCAACTACCTGCCTTCTAAAAATAGAAGAGGAAAACTTTGATACTTCGTCGGAGTGTGATGGATGATACACGGGCAATTTACATGGGATTTGGATCCGCTTCATTTTTTTGAAACATGCCCTAAGCTGAGCTGGCAAAACGAATGGACGGCGTGGATATACAAAATATAGTTCAAGGTGGGCCCCATGGTCGGCGCCGCATCATGTAATCCTCTCCCGCCAAGAAAGAGTCGTCGGCTTCAATTTTCAATTTTCGGTTTAGGCTAAAAAATAAAAGTAAAAAGCCCGCCTGGCCCTGTAGGTTTTCTTTTCCTTCCTTTCTTTTTTTTTTTTTTTTTTTTATATTTATTTGGCAGGATTCTCTTTATATTTGGCAGGAGATTGCTGTCGAGTAGTTTCAGCGAGCGGGCAGGCAATTCCTCTTTAAACCTTTTGGCGCCGCAGTGGGCCCAACTCTACTGCCACGAGAGAGAGAGGGACGGATGTGGTTTGGCTAGTGATCGCACTGCGTGACTTTAGTGTGATGATCAGGTTGCACTAAATATGTGACATGGTTACATAACTATGTGATGACGTGGACCAATGAAAAGGCAGCATGTAAGATTCCCTGCTTTGCTGCCAACAGAGGATCGGATTCGTGACACCGACACCACCCAGCTAGCTAGTGTCGAAGCTCTGTGGGCCCCAACATGATGTATGTGCTTTATCCATGCCGTCCATCCATTTTGCCATTTTTTTTTGGGCATGAGCAGGCAGATCCAAATCACAGAGGTGTATTTTAAATTTTTAGCCCTATTGCTAATGGACCACGGTTCAGAAAAATGGTTATTATCGTCAATCAGAAATATCGTGACCATTGATTTTTACCCTTTCACTATCCTTTCAAAGGCCACCAATCAGATGGCAGATATTCTATGCTTTTTCGAGTTATGTTACACTGCGAGTAACCCGCTGCATATGGACGGTGTCAATCCACCTCTCCCTCTGCTCTGAGCATCTTAGTAGGTGGATTATACGTAATTTCCAATACCACACCATCCTATCATCTAGCCTTGGGGATCTATATTAATCAAAGCCTCGCCCACATGTTTCGTACGTAAACTAGTGAGAGCAGATCCAAGCCGCTCATTTAGGTGGGACCTACGATGTAACTATCATATGGGCCACCAACATGTTGGTAATTGACCATAAATTGTGTAGACAGTCCTTTTTTTTCTTTTTTCTTTTTAGTCATGCAACGCACCCACCCTGTCAGTCACCTATGCAGTGGGCAGTCCTATAACTCACACGAGGGAGATAATAGGAATGATCCAGATCCATGGGCCATCTGAGGACTGACCAAACTAGAGGGACGGTCGAAGGTTTGCTAACCGTACAACATGCGTGCTGAGAAACTACGGCTCCTGATGCACCAAGATGTGGATAACGTGCTGATGCACATAATCCAGGCCAGTCATCCGATGGGACCCCAACCCTTGAACTGAATAAGCACGTGTTGAACCGCTCACAGCTCTGTCCAGACAACGGTCCTAGATTACAAGCCGGGGCCAGGCCATCTGACCACTCCAACCGCTGGCCCTATAGTGCATAGCCACTCGCCCATTGCCACCCCCAAGTCAATTGTCGTAGACGAACATGGGTACCAACATCAACGGGTGGCAATTGTTCACCAGAGGAGCCCCATCATGGATGGAGCCCACACTGGATGGTCATGATCCATTGGAGTAATGAGATCCATGGCACACAACTCTCCTTAAGTGATGGTAATGTCTAAGGTTTCCAAAGACAGCCAAAAGAATCCCACCAGTAGAGCTGAGCACGAGCCAAGCCAGCTCGGTTAGCTCGCTCGACTCGGCTCGAACTACCTCGATTCGGCTCTATTCGAAGGCTGGATTGAACTAAGCCGAGTCATTTTTCCAAGCTCGAAATGATTTTCAAGCCAAGCTTGAGCTAACCCAAGCTCAATTTGGCTCGGCTCAAAGTTCAGCTCTATTGAAGCTCAAGTCAGCTCAGGCTTGGCTATAAGTGAGAGAGACATGAAACTCTCTATAAAAGTAGGGTATCAATGGGCTTTGGGCTGCTTTTGGGCTGCAACTTTAAACAACTTTAATGCCCGACTTTTGGGCTGTGCCTACTAGGCTTGAATTGGGCTTGAAAGTTTGATCGAGCTAGCTCGAACATTTCAGTCCAGCTCGGAGGCCGAGCCGAGCCAAACACAAGCCAGGGTGGTACATTGAGCGAGCCTAGCTCGGACAGGGCTCAGCTCACCTCTACCCACCACTTCAACCATGTTCATGTTTATTTCTTGAATTAGGTGGCAATACATAAATGTGAGTACATCTGGCATGTCCCACAATGGATGTGAATGCACCAACAATCTCCACATTGGCTATGGGCAGGATCATTTGATAGGGAAGATGCTGAAGCGTGCCCCATCACATGATGGGACCCCAGATGAACAGCTAAGTGCACTCGCATCACAGATGGGAACCAGGAAAACATGTGCAAGATCAAAGACATTCATCAGGCTGTGAGCAAGGTGTTCGATGCCAGTCTCAAATATCAAGCTCATATGATCCTCAGGTGGATCAGAAATGTACAAAATAAATGAACCGTCCAAATCCCACATACACGCGTGTCCCACCTGATGGTGTAGATTGACCTGATCTATTACACAACTACAGTGTGGATCACCTGATGAGGTGCTCTTTAATGTGTCCCTCGTGTCTCTTTAATATATCCTACTTGCATATGAATTACATAAAATGGATACAAAATAGGCAAAAAAAAAAAGAAAAGAAAAGAAAAGAAAAAGAACAGCATCAGCAGCTCGAAAAACCGATAAAGCTCACAAACCTCTATTCGGGCAGACATTTGCAAAATGCGAGGGATCACCACAAGCGAAACACCTCCGACCAGATACAGGCTCACCTGTTGCCGATACAAAAGTCATGTCTGCGGCATTGTGTGCTCCCCTGCGCCCCCTGCCACGTCCACCTCTCCTGGTGGGGCTGTTACCACGCAGCCCACCTCTCCTGGTGGGGCTGTTACCACGCGGCCCACCTCCTCTGCCCACACCATTGTTGTCGATGCTATCCTCCCATCTGTATCATGAACATCAAATCAGGCACATATCATATTCATCGGTCCATCTATTCCCCCATATCACAATCATCCATTCACAACAACAGCTGATAAAGTATCTAGTTTATTCATCATTGTGATCATCATCGTCTAAGCCTTATCCCAACTAATTGGGTTCGGCTACATTAATCCTTTTCAGCCATTCCACTCCATCGAGGACCATAACTTTAGTTGGATTAAAGGTCATAAAGTCACTACTGACTATCATCACACATCCTTTTGGGCCTTCCCCTCATCCAAATGTATTTCAGTGAAAAAGGACTGCTCGGACCATACTGGCATTATTTTAGTTCGGGGCTGCATTCGATATGGATGCGGCACACCTTTCAGTAGCCGAACAGTTCATCTGGTGCGCTTCACCATGGATGGGCAATGCTACAAAAATCTCATTCATCTGATATTACCCATCTGATTGTTGGCATGCACATGGATGCTTGAAAACTCGGAGATGGTCAAAAGTTCTTAGACAACAGTAGATAGTTTCCCCAATAGGATGTGGGGCTTGTTTAATGGAGGAGATCAATGGCCCAATGGCAATATATGGCGGGGCCCAATGGATCATAGGATCCTGTGATTACACCTAATGGTGATTGGGCTTCTAAATGTTGAAGTATGATTTCACATACGCAAAGAAATTGCACTCCTGCGATTGGCACGTGTAGAACTTTCTTCCCCTATTAGTGGCTGTATTGGCGGTTCGCAAAACGCAAGGCGACCCACATGCATTACACATTACAGGATTTGTTCCTGCATTGTCAGAAGCATTGTTAGATTAGAATTCTATAACTTACAGAGAAAGATGAGGGCAACGTTAGTTAACAAACGTGTGCAATATCCAGGCCATTCATCAAATGGGGGCTAACCGTGGACACACCCTTGCCCAATAATTCAGGCCAGTCAAATAACCAGGTGGGTTGAATATGCATGAGAAAAATGGACGGTTGGAATTAAATGACTAGCGACCCGTGACTCTCAGTACAAATGTGTGAAACCTGATGAGAGGAGCAGTGTCACTTCATTTTTTACCAAGGGCTGTTCACAGTAGGCTCCACCTTAGGAAGGGCCCAAATCTCACACAAAAGAGGAATTTATAAATCTTGAGCTGAGGATACACACAATCTTGAGTTTGGAAAGGTGGGGCCCATGTACTAGTGGTCCAGACCACCTTGGATGGTGGATTCCCCAAAAATCCTCCAGGTACAAAAGATCTTAACCCTTCTGTGAGTGGCCCACAAATAGATGGTTAAGATGAAAAAACAGCATCAGTTAATAGTTTGGTGGAAAAAAAAGACCAAATATTGGATGATTACGATCTTCCAGTCTAGGTGATTTTGGGGCATGGTTTATCCATGTCAACGTACATCTGATCAACAAACCATCAACTGCTGTTCCATGTTGCAATATATTCTCAGACCTCAAGTTTGGACCAGTGGGTGAAACCACCTTGGATGGTGGATTAACCAAAAATCCTCCAGGTAGAAACGATCATAACTGTTCTGTTGACGGCCTGTAAATAGATGGTTCAGATGGAAATACAGCAGCAACTAATGGAAAAAAGGACAAAAAATGTTGGATGGATAGGAGCCTAGAACCTTCCAGTATAGGTAATTCTGGGGATGCTCTATCTATGTCAGGGCTCATCCAGTCAACAGCTTAGGCTGCCAAAGACATGAATTGCCTGTAACCCCTGACATGGCCCAATGAAAAAGCATCATGTGAGCCTATTAGAGGTGGGGCCCACAATCAAAAGAGCAAAAATGTTATTTTACCCAATGGAATCTTTGCTTTTTCATTGCAGGCGCACCTCTGACAAATGCACATGACGCTTTTTCATTGGGCTGTGGCAAGGTTACAGGAGATTACTATAAGCAATTCGCATCCAGCTGCTAGGCCTGAGGCGGGAGCCAACTTGTTGATACTCAAGGTTTGAAGCTCATACAATTCCACCAGGAATGTCAAGTGGGGAATGATATAAAGGAGCTGAGGTGGTCAGAATCCATCATACCATTTTCCGAGTTTAGGTTTCTGCCGCGTCGATTGCCTCGTGTATTGGAAACCTGGGATGGGCAGTCATTTGAAGAATGCCCCCTTTGACTACAATGCACACAACTAACCCGCCTTGTGTTCCCTCCCTGTGCATTACTTGAAGGTTCCATCGGGCGCCGCCCTCTTGCTGCAGGAAATGAGGGGAGAGAACAGGTAACGGAGTTGAGGAAAAGGGCGGGGACAAATATAAAAAAGGAAGAGCATTCGGTGCTATCAATATTACCATAGTTATCAAACACTTGACAAGTATATATGCAGTACATGTATGAGATCTGGACCTTGCATCAGTTGTGCATCATAATGGACAGGGCATCCCAAACATCTAACTGTTCCAGTAGATCCAATGATGTGCCCAGGCCACTAATCCATCACATGGGTCCCAGATAGGCCCCACAAGCTGGCCAATTCATGATCAAGGCAAAGAGATGTCCAATTGGACTCTGTGACCCATGAATCCAATAGGATGGTCTAAATCAAGGAACTGATTGAACTGTGGGTCCCACAGGTTAGTTGATTGATGCTGTACTCTGTAGGTCATGCATTTTGTTGTCTAGTTTCTAGTATTTGTTTCCCTACTTCTCCTTAGCATCTGTTGTCCCATTATATTGGCTTATTTATCAAGCATGCTGCATATCTTTGGAAGTTTGTTCATCTAAAGGGTATGTATCCCATTCGATGTTCAATTCCTTCAGTTTGGCTGCATTATCCTAGCCATTGATTGGAGACTCTTGAGGATTACAAATGGGCTGATAGAGAAAAGTATAACCAAGGCCAATATTCAATAGGCAAAAGAAGAAGTTCTCCTATTGATAGCTAAGATCATTTAACTGTTGTGATTTTTCACGTATGGCCTATCCATGACAGGCCACAATTGTAGAACTGGCTTGGATCTCATACATCTGTACCATTAGTTCAGAGTGTGAGTGCTTGATAGCTTAAATATTTCCATTTGGCACTGGATACTTTCTCTATAGTAAAACATTTATGCAACCATAGCATCTCACATAAGCTGACTTTCAACAAATGTGTGGATGAACAAAAAGGTGGGGATGGTTCATATTTTATACCTGGTGTGCTAACAGGATTGCGGGGACCAGTTCCGCAAATTTCTATCAGTTCTTTAAGTGTCTCGTCACAGCCACCAACACAACCTGACAAAAATATTTGTGCATGTGTCCATGGAGACACAAATAAACACATGAAAGACATGGAATTGCAATTAGGGGGTCATTATGAATTAACATGGTGCCAAATCCACTTCAGATAATTGCAATTCAGTTCAATTAAGCATCCAAACACACCCTTAACATTGAAAGCAGTGATCTTCATGAAGTTAGGTTTGTGACAATCAAAGGATAAGAAAGTCCAAAGAAGCAAAATCTTATGTCAACTCAACTCAAAGACTAACATCTTTGTGGAGGGTACTTAATGAAGATGACAATTGGAAACATTACTCATAACAAAACATAAAGGATAAAACTATTGCTTATACAGAATTATACAACACAACCCTAACAATAATAAAATGAATATTTTTTTTTTTGTATTTTATGTCCACTTTTGACATGAATTGATGCGCGCATTTCTACATAAACCAATTCTTGGTATAAGTGTTGTCATATTTAATCATCACCACCACCATCATTATCAATCCATCATAGCCTTGTACCAGATATTTGGGGTTTGTCATATTTTATCATCTCACAAATAGGAGCCAAAAATAAATGGATATATCAATTTAAAGTCAAAACAGATCCTTCATTTCTTTGCTGGGTCCTTTAAAAAAATCCCTTCACAGAAATATCACCTAGATGTCATTTGTCTCAGATATAAAAACACATTTATTATTATTCATCCCCACCTAGGAGACGGTCAACATTTTCTAAGAACTTTTACAAACAAAGGCCCTTATTTTCATATTTTTCATTCCTTACCTTAATTCCATGTCCAATACTTGGAAGAAAATAAGCCTCTTGAAATTTTGAAACTTGGTCATTGTAATCAACCTACGTAATAGACTATTCGATAGCGCTTGATTGTAACCAACTTATGTAATAGTCTATTACATTGAATCTATGAGAGTTTTATGCTTTCATTGCCGGTCCCCAACCCGGATAAAGGAGGGCTGTGTCAGGTTGGCAGCCAACGTCAAACTTATGACATTAATTTCCAAAAGGAATCCGAACAGAAAAGGATTCATGTAGCTGAACCCAATTAGTTGTGATAAGGCTTAGATGATGATGATGAAATTTTGAACCTCGAATTGATTCTCCTAATGAAAAGAATGTTTAAAAAACTAACGATACCCAATCCTTTGAATATTCATTTCAAACTATTAACTATCCATCACCTGTTTGACAGGGATTTTTTTTTTTAATGAAAGGTTATTGACAGGGATGCTTCTTGCATGATATATAGGCTATTACATACCAGCATCGAACATTCAATAGCCACAACATAAAATAGCAGTCTGGAACAATGTGAAGACATCCAAAATCTACAGAAGCCAAGGAAGCTATGCTAAAGTATATATTATGTCTGCATTTTGATCCAGCACTGGACTGATCAGTGGATCTTTCTTTTTAAACTAAATGCATATGGTTTTCTACAAGAATAATGCAGAACCCTGATATTGACTTAGTCCACTAGTTGAATAAACCAATGTTTAAATAAAACAAAGCACCGTGATGGTCCTTGAAAATTAATTGGGGCAAAGTGCAGTGTGGAGCATGACTGAGTTCCACATGACTGAGTTGGCATGAGTGTCATGTTTGGTATCACATTTCGATGGGCTTCCTATTATTTTGTGCAGCCAACTACTCGAGCTTGCTCCTCCATGAGCATGCATCTGTGCCTTGCACTAAATGGTATGTTGTGCAACTACCCCTCCATGACCCCCTTTTGCTTGCTCGCACTTTGGAGGTGCATGTAATGGGTTTAGTATTGGGTGGAACGTATTGATGTGAGTATTGTCGATATGAGATGATTTCAAAGCCCAGGTAAAAGAGTAAGGTCAACGCCAAGTGGCTACCACTGAGGATCTAACTAACAAATTACTGCCCAAATCATAAGAACTCCAATTTTGAATATGATTAGCAAAATAGGATATGGAAGGAATTATGATGATGGCATGGTGATGATGATGATGAGAGAGAGAGAGAGAGAGAGAGAGAGAGAGAGAGAGAGAGAGAGAGAGAGAGAGAGAGTCAACCAACCAGCTGTGCGAGGAATTTAAGCCGCTGCATAGGTGGTTCCCACTATCAAGATAACCACATGAAAAAAAACTAAGCATGCCCAATCATCAGGTGGACCACATACATATGATGACCATGGACCATTTATACACTTTCCTAAACTGCATTCATTTCCTTTTGGTGTGGCTCAAGTGAGAGTGGACCATCCTGATTTTACACAGTCATCTTTGCAATGGCTACCAACTTACGCACAGCATAGATATTAAAATTGAGGTTCCCATAAAGATTTAGACTTGAAAATGGGCCCTATTTATAATATAGTGCTTACCCAAATGGTCAACATTGTAGTTCGGTGGTATCTCCAGGCGACGAAACTTGAATTGAATCTTGAAAACAGGACCTATGATGACAAATTATAGCATAAATCATAAATAAACGTGATCGGAAACAAAAAAAATCAAGTGACCAAAAGAAATAATGGATGAAGTTAAGAGAGCAAAATTAATAAAACCAGAGATTCATATGCGGCTCAACCGGGTGATATCAAAACAAGAAAAAAACAAATTGATGAGCTAGCAACCTGGAGTGCAAGAGCTGCAAACATGGGTGGTGACAGCTGCTTCTGATACAGCTCCTGGAAGCCAAACGACGTTCCTACACTGCATAAGATATACAGGATTAAATGTTATACTCAAGATATCAAAGACTGTCAGAAACAACGAGTCATATGCACTGAGATACTAATGCAGAAAACTTGCACTGGCTTCAGGAAATAGAAGCTTCCTGTTTATGAAATAAGGTTCCTCCAACGTAAGGGATTTTTCCCTCTGAAAAAAGTGAAGGACAAAAGCCAAAAGCATTTTTCCTAGATAAGCATCATGGTCAATTGTGTGTTTTTTTGGGCCAATGATGTTTTGCATGGTATGCAGCAAAACATGCTTCACACATCTCTGGTTACTAGAAGTAGGAGATATCAAAGATTGAAAACTCACCTGTGGAAAACGCAAGCATCCAACCATAAAAGTACCATCCTGCAGAGATATAGTGGAGTATTAAAAACATGGAAAATTATAAATGAAATAAAAAATATCAAAAAATAAACAAGTAATTGAGATAAGTAGGAACATCAACGTAAGTACATTGTTGAATACAGGGAAGATGCATTGGCTCAATAAACAAAACATGCAATGACATAGGAGTTCTAGCACGTTACAGATCCAACAGAAGAGTAAACCTGGCTACTCACTTTTCTCCATCAACATCACAATGACACCAGCAAATACACCCAATAACATTTCTCATAACATGGAAGGCATCCACACAAAGATACTAAATGCAACATGTTGCGTTGTATAAAATATAAATAGAACTGATACCCAAGAAACCCATGCAGGCTCCATTATCTGTTGACAAATTTCCACTATAAACCCTGCAGTATGTGTAGTACAAAGTAAATAGTGGTGTTTAAAGTCAGTTATAACCCTTTGCTAATGAGAACAGCGCCATGATGTTGATCACAGTAACAAGGTGTCCTAGTGCCTTTCAAGTTCTCCAATATGTACGGCACAGTCATACCTAGATTGACAAAGCAACCAAGCACAAGCTTAGGTTGATCCATAGCAAGGATGCACTTTTTTTTCTTTTTTCTTTTTTAGTAAGACGGGCTTTGACCCATGGTAAAAGGCGTTTGGAGTTGTCACTCACTAAAGCTGTAACCATTGAATCAGGAAAAAGAAATTTTCAAAAGCTTATCTTATCCCAATTAATTAATGAATTTCTCCTAGACTAGATTGTGGTTCTAGAGAGGAATTTCGAATCTTGAATTAGCCTCTCGAAATGACAATTCCAAAATTTTAACTACATCATTATATGTAAAGTACATAAAGTTGTAAACATCACAGAATGAGTGTGGCTTAAAAGAAGGATGAGTGGCAAGACAAATTGTGGCAAGACAAGGATGAGTGTGGCTGGATATTGAAAAAGCATATGATCATGTAGATTGGGATTTTCTAGACTATATGTTGGGTCGCTTGGGTTGTGGGGAATAATGGAGGTCATGGATCCAGTATGTGTTAGATCAGCCAAACTTTCGATCCTAGTTAACGGTTCTTCAAATGGTTATTTCCAATCTTCTAGAGGACTTCGGCAAGGGGATTTGCTGTCTCCATACTTGTTTTTAGTAGTTATGGAAGCGCTGAGCCGGATGATTGATAAAGGAGTCTTGGTTGGCCTGCTTAATGGGTTTAAAGTTGATTCTTCTTTATTCCAAATTTCGCACATTCAATATGCGGACGATACTTTGCTATTATGTGAGGCAGACGAAGGGGAAGTAGAAAATCTAAGGTTGATTGTTTTATGTTTTGAAGCAGTCTCGCGGTTAAAAGTGAACTCAAGTAAGTGCGAAATATTGGGGGTAGGATTATCAAGGGAAGAGGTTCATCGGTTAGCGAAGATTTTCGGCTGTAAGGTAGGTTCTTTCCCAACAACATATCTTGGGTTACCTTTATGCATTGGGAAGCTGGCTAATCATGTCTAGAATAAAGTCATTAAAAGATTTGAGAGGAAATTGTCAGCATGGAGAAGTAGGGCACTTGTCGATGGGGGTAGGCTAACAGGAATCAAAGCTGCTATGTTGAATCTTCCAGTTTACTATATGTCCCTTTTCAAATGCCCGAAATCAGTTCTAGACAGACTTGAAAAATTAAGGAGAAACTTTTTTATGGAGGGAAGCAGAAGAAAGGCACAAATTCCATCTAATGAAATGGGAGAAGGTATGCAAACCATGTGAGGAAGGGGGAGCAGGCTTTAGGGCCTTGGGAGAGATGAACTTGGTGCTTTTGGGTAAATGGGTATGGTGGTTCGGGGTAGAAGAGGATAGATTATGGAGGGAAGATGTGGGTAGGAAATATGGTTATCAGGAAGGTTCATGGTGGATCAAAGGGTCATCGCTATATAGGGCATCATCGATTTGGAAAGGTGTGGCTGCACTAAAAGATAAGGTTTGGGAAGGGGTTGGTTTCGCTCTTGGAAATGGGGGGAGGATAAATTTTTGGGATGACATGTGGACAGGGGACACTAAACTAAGGGACAGGTTTCCTCTTCTGGCAGGGATAGCCAAAGAGTCAAACTTTTGGTTAAATGTTGTTACTTGATAAATGGTGTGGAGGTCATTTGAGAACCCCCCCCCCCCCCCTGCAGGAGAAATCTTAATGATTCTGAGATGGAGGAGCTTTTGAGATTGTTGAACGTGCTAAACAAGATTCATCCTTCATCTTCACAATCGGATGCACTGAAGTGGATGGATGAAAACTCAGGTATCTTCTCTGTTAAATCGTTCTACCGAAGAGTTAGTTCAGCAGCAAATGGTTATGAGTTAGTCACACAGCTTATCTTTGGTAATACGGGGCCCCATCTAAGGTGGCTGCTTTGGCTTGGCTAGTGGGAAGTAACTAAGTCCTTACAGTCAACAATTTGCGAAAGAGAGGGATGATTCTCCCGAACGTGTGCCTTTTGTGCTATCAGGCTGATGTATCGGTGATCCATTTATTCATGCATTGTCAGTTCACAAATCAGGTTTGGGAAACTCTTCTTTCCAGTTTTTGCATTCAGTGGGTCATACCGGGCTCCATCGAATCCCTTTTCTGGTCATGGCATGGCGGGGGCGAAGGCAAAATAGGGAAGAAGATATGGCGTCTATACATGTTGGCGGCGATTTGGGTTCTATGGAGGGAGCGGAACAATCGATGTTTTACGAGTCGCAAGTCTTCCACAATGGAGGTCGGTCAAATGGCCAAGAGGTTGGTCAAGGAATGGGCAATTGCAGCTAAGATGGTGGTAGAAGATCAAATTAGTGGGAGTTGGGATATGTTGTAGCTGCTGTCTGGTTTTTTCCCTCTTTCTTTTTAGCTCTGTTTTCTGTTCTCTTTTTCTCTTTTTCGTTCGGTTGTATTCTTTTAGGCCTGTTGGTCTTCTCTCAATAAATTATCATCGTTTCAAAAAAAAAAGAAAAAGAAATGAACACATTAAGGGGAACTTAGGAGTAGCACCATGGGTAATAAGATGGTTTGACCATACATATCGGAGACCAAAAACTGCACCGATTACAAGGATTAGTTGGTTCAAGTTGAAGGTTGTGATCCTGTGGAAGGTCAAGGGTAAGCACCCAAAAGGATGTGGACGGAGGTAGTAACAAAAGATATGATGACCTATGGTTTAACTGAGAATATTGTCATTGATAGTGGAATAGCGGAACAAGGTTTGTGTAGCCAACCCCAATTAGTTGTGATCAGGCTTTCGATGAAAATGATGTTACAAGTTGTAAACATCCAAAGCCAAAAACGTACTCATGTCACAAAGAACAAAGTCTGTAGGGACCCATTTTGCCACAATATCAAGAAGTACTAAGGATGTCTCAAGCCTAGTAGTAACCTAGAGAATTTATGATAGAAAATCAATGCTAGCAAACAATGCCAAAACATCAGTAAAATAAATGAGAGAAAGACTAAGGATTCAGTCAGTTCTTTAGATATCAAAATTGATCATGTGATTATTGAGGAGAACATTGGGCCGGATAACTTTGCTGAGTTGATAGACCTTAGCCATGAATTGGACAATCACCTCCACATGTATAGTTTTAGTTCCTTTCTTTAAATAAAGCTTGTTTTACTTTTAAAAAAATGAAAACAACATCAGCATGTACAAATAAATAGCATCTGCGGAAAAAAGCTTTACAAGCATGAAGAACCAATAAAGTTTTTTTCTAAAACACAATGCCAACTAGGGGTAGCTCAAAATAAACATACAAGAAATAGAGCTTTCGAGATCACCGAGAGACTTAAGAAAGCCAAGCAACAAAAGACTAATATCTTGTTCCATTGGGTTAATAAATAAATAAAAAACACATGATGAAGATCATTGGGAAGCAGAATTTCATTTTCTACATTCCTAATCTCAGAAAAAAATTAACTCTTTAGGCTCAATCTGGGGGGCCAATCCCTTGTTCTAAGGCAGTTATTAAGACAGAACAAACTCCTAAACAGAACACTAAAAGGCAATACCACACAGTGACACACACCCATCAAAGAGGCAAAGCTTAAACAAACAAAAGGGAAAGCTTAGACAAACAATCATATCTTTGAGTGCAAATTTATTCCTAAAGTGACCACTTTTGGTGCCTTGGATCAATAATTCATGAGAGTGGAGAGATTGAAAAGGATGTTGCCCATAGAATTCAGGCGGGTGGAAGAAATGGAGATGTGCCTCTGGAGTTTTATGTGATCATTGTGCACCACCCAAACTGAAAGGGAAATTTTATAGTATAGCTATAAGATCGGCCATGCTTTATGGGACAAAATGTTGGCAGTTACAAACATGTTCATAGGATGAGTGTAGCTGAAATGAGGATGATGAGTAGCAAGACGAGGAAGGATAGAATTAAAAATGAATATGTTTGAGGGAATTTAGGAGTAGTTCCAATAGGTAACAAGACGAGGGAAAGTAGACTTAGATGGTCGGGTCATGTGCAATGGAGACCAAGAACTATTCCGGTTAGGAGTGAGTTGGTACAAGTTGAAGGCTCTAAAAGGGCAAGGGGAAGGCCCAAAAGGACATAGTGGAGGTAGTAAGAAAAGACTTGATGACCTATGGTCTAACTGAAGGTCTAGACCTTGAATCTTGATAGAGTGGAATGGAGGAACAAGATTCATGTAGCCAACCCCAATTAATTGGGACGACGATGATGATGGCATAAGCCCTTCAGATGAGGGAGCATAGAAGCCTAGACCAAATGCATAATATGAAAAGAAGGTGTGAGATTCAGGTATAGCATAAACAAATATGCTTGCCTACTCAATGCCTTTGGGGAGGGAAAATCTGTCAAATATAAAGGCAATTAAATAATGCTAAAAGATATGGGCATCAATAGCCAAGGATATACTTCAGTTAAGTTAAACTTGTAATAAGAATTCATAGGTTTCAGTACAAATGTCAATTAATAAACATGGAAAGACAAATTACATGACCACAATGATACAACAGCCAGCACAAAAATTTGAAATGAACCTCACAATATATTCAAGCATAGAACCGCTTCTTTTGTTTTTGATAAATCCTTATCTGATGTTCGGTTTTTAGAAGAAGTCTTAGGGTGTAGCTCCAGTAAAAGATGACAAAAACATTACCGGCCTTCGCTTCAGCGCCATATCAGATTCATGACACAAACTACAGGACCGGACAGTCTCTCCAACAGTGTGCTGCTCATCTCCACCAGGCCTATTAGACCTGCAAGGAAACAGACTTATGAGACCAATTCATGACTATATGAGCTCTGTGCGTCAGAGAATAGGAGAGAACCTTTCAAAGAAAATCTCCATCGCTTCCAAGAGTTTCACTTTCTTCAACCTAGCCTGCAGCATATACAAATGTGTAGTGAGGAAACACACTGCATTAAATGCATACTGCAAAAATGTCATTAAAGGACATCGATAAAGAATGATACAGCCCTTGCACCAATGGGCATCTATCAAATAACGCATGCAAGCAAGAGAGAGAGCAGATGGACAAAGTCAGAAGTTCATCTCCCTATTACTAAAGAACAGAAAAATTAGGTACCGGATTCCAAAGTCACATTCAGAGACTACCAATCCACACCAGGAATAGCAGCATACATCAATAAATGCAGCACTAAATTTGATACACGCCTATGGTTGAATTGAATCGCAATTAATAGTTCTTTAAAGTCAAAATGACCAAGCGTAATTTACTTCCTTACTATTCAGATTGATGGACTAGGCTCCAGAGTCCAGACTGTAGTTATGTTACTTTCAAGTTGGGCATGAAGGGAAACTGCAAGGTGAAGCTGCTCGCTTCTCATGAACATTGAGAAACATAACTAAAGTTTGTTCATTTCATCTTGAGTTTACTCTGCTGAGAATTCGACTAAGCTGTGCATCCAACTGCAGCCCAAGAACAAATTCTGGCCAAAAACTTGCCCATGATACCTTGAGAAGGTTTCATTTTTCTAAGATTAGTAAAGGAGTTCACTTCTCTCACATATATGAACACTGAGCTTGTGCAACACCTCTCCCAAGTTGTAGGAAAATTATCACATCTAACAGAACAGTATTTTGAGAAGATCTTTCTAATACTTAAGCAAGATACTGTTATCATATAACTAAAATTGAAATAAAAAAACAGTATGCCCTTGAACTGATCGAACCACATCTTGACTCCCACTTCTGAGACTTCAAAGTTTAACTATATATTCCAAGAAGACGTACTGCAGAGACAAATAAAATCTGATGGTGGTGTTTCCAAGATTCAATAATCACATGCCATGATAAAGAAATTCCATGCCATCTTACATCTAAAAAGCAGGCTTTCATCTGCTGCAAGCACGTCTCCAAAACTTCCAATTTTCTCTTTTGGCCCAAACTAACTGCCTTCATGTCACACTCCATCATAGATCTAAGATATGGTTTCCAGAGCTCATACCTGAAATTTTTTGTTGAATATCACCATGTGAATAAAAAAAAATCCAGAAAGTAAAGAATATGAAATAAAATTAGGGACCTACATTTTGTATTCATATATCATTTTTTCCTAAATACATCTAAGGTACTGAAAAGTTCACCAGATTAATTAATTTGTTAAAAAGAAAAAAATTACTTTAGTTAACTCCTTTTTCCCTCTACCAAACCAGGCACCAGAAAACTACCACTTATTAGAATAACCTAACTTGAGAACACCGAAATGTCTGAGATGTCTTGCAGTTGACATATCTTACCTTCACTACATCAGAAATTTGCCAACAGAATATTCATATATACATGGTCTTGGACTAGAATTTCAAGACCAAGAAACAAATGACCCAGGCTAGTTGATGTAGAACGAGGACCCCCTGATGAAGGACGAGGATCCAACACCTTCCTATCCCACACGGACCGGAAATGACGTAAAGAAAAGTCAACCAAAATCAGCATATTTCGGTCAACCGATTGACCGATATTGGTCGACCGAAATTGCCCTGGATTGCAGGCGTAGCCCCTAGACTCTTTTGGAGATCTCCAGTTGACCGATCGATCGCCCGATCGCTTAGGTCGGACGACCGACGATGATCGACGGATGACGGAAATTTTGCGCACTTTTTAGATTTCTTTTCTAATTTGATTAGAACTCTTTTAATTATGTTTTAGGGTTTGCTTTTAGTATTTAAACACTTTTAGATTCGTTCTTAAGGGGCTATCATATTATTCAATAAAACTCTTTGGTATTTACAACTTTTTCTCTAGTGGATTCGAGAGGGCCTTATGGATTCAAGGTAGTTATCCCTTGAGGAAGATGGTGATCAACCTCATCACGTCCTTCCCTGTGTTAATTGGTATCAAAGCGAGATCCCTCGGGACGGTATCTTTTAACGAAGGTTTGGGCAACAATCCCATGGACGGTGCTCCAGGGAACTATCCTTTAACGGCAGCGGCTTTCGAGTCGTTCCAGCGGGAGAATCGGCAAGCCATGTAAGGGTTGCAGGATGCTTTCGACTGTGTAATGGAGGCCATAGGGCCACTCCGTGTTCGTAGCGACGATCAGCCTCCAACGGTCGCTGGACAGTGTAATCGCATTGTTTGAGGTGTGACGCTGGCGATGAATCGCAGAATCACACTTGTTTATGGCAACGATTGGATAAATCGGGCGGATCGAGGTTTCAGGGTGAACGTCGATCTTCGGAGCTTCAATAACCAAATCCACATCGAGGATTAGTTGCTTGAAGTCGAGCGTTTCTTTGACTACATGAAGGTCTCCAAAGAGAAGAAAGTAAAACTCGTGGCTTACAAGCTTAAGGGTGGTGCTTCGGCTTGGTGGGAACTACTTCAACGCGAGCAGACAAGACAAATGAAGGCGCCAATCCGCACGTGGCTGCGGACGAAACGATGGTTGCTGGCACAATTTCTATACAACGATGATGATTAGGTATTATCCCAACAGTCCCACAACTTACGATAGGAATCCTATTATTTTGAGGCGGAATCGCGACAAAACGCCGGATTCCATGGTGGCGTGCGTGTAGTGGTTTTGGAAACGGAAAACCAACCCAAAGCTTTTAAAGTGGAGGGGTAGTCTTCCGTAATTGTACGAGATTTTGTCACAGGATTTGAGGACAGTGTGTTGGTTTTGGATGGATGTAATGCAAATTCATATGAGATCCTTGAAATACAACCCACCATCATCTCAGAGATGGTTTGAAATACTGAGAAGGTGGAGGAGATCAATACCCCAATTATGGAGGACAAGGAAGGAGAGTCTAAAAACATTCCAGACGTTATAAAGTCAACTTTGAAGGAAGTCGTGAACATCCCAGAAGATTTCAAGTCGACGTTACAGGAATTCGAGGCGATCATGCTTGCCAAACTTCCTGACAACATAACCCCTATGTAGGAAATTGTTCTTTCGCCTATCTACAACAACACAAAGAATCCATCTGTCGACCAGTCCCAATCTTAGAAGAAATCAAAGGATTTTATGGTTGTAAACCAGGAAGTGGCCAAGGACGCGTATTGTGAACCATGCTCATTGAAGAACTCGAACGCATATCACAAGCCCAATCCATTGAAAAGGTTGAATGCGATTTGTGACCCAGGTCCGAAGAGAAACTTGAGGACGAGTTTTTTTCAAGTGAAGGGGTCTGATGTAGAATAAGGACACCCTGAGGAAGGACGAGGATCCAACACCTTCCTATTCCACATGGACCGAAAACGACGCAAAGAAAAGTCAACCAAAATCAGCATATTTTGATCGACTGATTGATCGATATTGGTCGACCAAAATTGCCCTGGATTGCAAGCCTAGCCCCTGGACTCTTTTGGAGCTCTTCGATCGACCGATCAGCCCCATCGGTCGACCGATCGATCGCCCGATCACTCGGGCTGTTCGACTAACGACAATCGACGGATGACGGAAATTTTACCCGTTTTTTAGATTTCTTTCCTATTTTGATTAGAACTCTTTTAATTACATTTTAGGGTTTGCTTTTAGTATTTAAACACTTTTAGATTCGTTGTTAGGGGGCTATCATATTATTCAATAAACTCTTTGGTTTTTACCACTTTTTCTCTCATAGATTCAAGAAAGCTCTTGTGGATTCAAGGTAGTTATCCCTTGAGGAAGACGGTGATCGACCTCATCATGTCCTTCCTTGCGTCACTAGTGCATGAAATTCAAGCCCGATAAATAATTGATAAGGGCTCAGGTTAACCTAACCCAGCCCATTGCAACTCTTATGGAATCTCTATAATATTCCGTCACAAGGATAAATCAGATCATTCTTGTTTAGGTAACAAACCAACAATGATGATCCCTTGCCTTCACTAGCAATCACTCCAGAAGATTTTTTTCCATAATTTGAAGGTTCGCTAAAGTTAAAAGGCCCTCGCAAAGATCTCATTCCAATGGTACATCTTCAAATTTGACCTAAACATCAAGCTAGTATATTCATTGTTGGCCGCACTATTAGATTCAGAAGATTTGCCTTATACATGCAAGTGGGCTAATCAAAGCTCATTAGGGAGTTTTTTTTTTTTTTTTTTTTTTTTGAGTGATAATTTCTTTAGAGGTTAGTTCTATTCAGCTTTTATCATTCTAGATAAGTATCTCTTCAAATGTTCGGTTGGTGGTGTGTTCTCAGAAGTATCTCTAGGTTAAGGATATTTGTATTAGATATAAAGCCCATCTTATTTGTTCTTCAGGAGTCCAAGCTTCAGTCTGTGGACTGGGGATTAGTAGAGTCGGCCTAAGGTCGTCAGGGTGTGGAGTGGAAGTCCCTTGATTCAGCTGGGTCGTTGGGTGGTATCCTAGTAAAGTGGGATCCCAAGTTTTAGTGTCGTGAGGACAGTTAGAAGGGCCAGTTTTCGGTCGATGTGGTTTTCCAGGAGGTGTCCTCTAGTTTCAAATGGATCTTTTTGGGAGTCTATGATCTAAATCATCCAACCTCCCACCATTTGATGCGGTAGGAGCTGCCTTTTGTTTTTTGTAGATGGCAGCTTCCCTGAAGTGTCAGTAGGGACTTCAAAGTTGTTTGCTTTGCTTGTGAGAAGCTTCATGGGGATCAAGTCACCAGCAGCATGCGAGGCTTTGTTGAATGGGTTCTCAAGCATGAGATGGTTGATCTTCCTATGGGAGTTGTCAAGTTTACTTGGTCCAATGGTTAGGCATCTCCGGCCATGTGTTTGCCAGATAGATTTTTTGTGTCTCTTAGGTGGATCTAAAAGCTCCCTTGGTCCATTAATAAGGTCTTCCTAGGCCAGTATCCGATCATTACCTGACATTTTGAAGGTGGACAATATCAATTGGGGCCCTAAACCTTTCATATTTGAATAGGCGTAGCTTGAAGTGGAAGGTTTCTACTCTATGATCTCTAAGTGGTGGTCCTCCTTCACCGTTGAGGGTCTCATTGGTTTCAAGCTGTTTAAGAAGTTACAATTCCTAAAACCCAAGCTTAATTACTAGAAGTGGGAGGTGTTTGGCCTCAGGACTCTTTACTCAGAGAGATACAAGAGTTGGATATCAACGGAAGAGGAGGTTTGCTATAAAAAATGGAAGGTGCCAAAGTTAAGTTAGCTGTTGATTATTGCTCTAAACTCAAAGAGGAGATCAAATGGCGCTAGCGCTCTCAGGCTGCCTATATTAAGGAAGGTGATAAGAACACTAAATTTTTTCATATGATAGCCAACACTAGAAGTTGAGCCAGTTGTATCTCCACGCTCTTGGTGAATGGTAAAAGGGTGTTGACAAAGTTTCTATTTACCAGTCTATTGTCAAGTTTTACTCTGATTTGCTCTCGAATGATTGTCGAAAGAGGCCAAGCCTTGGTAATCTTCCCTTTGACAGTTTATCCTTGGAAAAGGCCGAATCCCTCGAGAAGCCTATCTTGTCGGAGGAAATTAAAGCCGCAACGATGGATTTAAGGAAGGATAAAGCTCCAGGACTAGATGGATTTTTCTCGACTTTCTAGGATTTGGTTAAATCAAATCTGTTGGGTTTTGTTGAGGATTCCGTTCGATTTGGTTGGATTCCAACTGAGATGGGTTGTTATTTTTTGGCCATTATTCTAAAGATTCATGGTGCAGAGAGTTTGAAGGACTTTCATCCCCTTAGCCTGCTCGATAGCCCTCATAAAATCCTTGCCAAAATTCTTAGCCATAGGCTAAGGTGCTCCCCAATATTATTTCTCACTCCCAGAGTGCCTTTATCTTTGGTAGGTAGATTCTAGATAGTGCTTTGATTGCCCACGAGTGCCTTGGCTCATGTCATAGAGTGGGCAGGCAAGGTGTGCTCCATAAGTTGGATTTCGAAGAAGCATGTGGTCATGCGGACTGGTCTTTTTTGGATTAATGCTGCCTCGATTGGATTTCGTAGTCAAGTGGAAACATTGGATTCATGTTTGTGTGTCGTCCATGAGATTTTCCTTTCATGTCAATGGCTCTCTATCTTCAAGGCCACTCAGGGTCTTTAGCAATGAGATCCTCCATCTCCTTTCTTATTTTTCGTGGTTTTAGAAGTCCTAAGCAATATGTTATCCAAGGTTCAATCTGCAAGTCTTTTCCATGGCTTTGAGGTAGATAATTTTCCTCAGCGTAGCAAACTAGCAGTCATCTCCAATTTGCAAACGATACCCTACTATTTTGCGAAGCTAACGAGTTCATGGTGGACAATCTGAGAATGATTATCTGTTGGTTCGAAGTTATTTTGGGGCTGAAGGTGGACCGGGCTAAGAGGGAGCTTTTGGGGGTTCATTTGCCCAAAGAGAAGGTCTCTCAGCTAGCTAGTTTTTCAGTTGTTGCGTGGGTTCCCTTACGTCCTCTAACCTTGGTCACCCTCTATGTATTGGGAAGTGATGCGAACATCAGTGGTGCACCCTTTAAAGTGTACCAGAGGAGGCGACGTCGCAGATCGAGTGTTGGAGCAGACGAGTTGATGTGGATGGACGCTGGGCCCATTGGGCCCATTTTCTGACGCGTTACGAGTACGCGAGATGCAGGATCGCGCAGGAGCATCATGACCGCTGGACCACGGAGCGGATTTACATTTAGGCGCTTTTTTATTTATTTCCTTGTTTCTAGGCGCTTTAGTGTCGTTATTTACTTTAGGCGTTTTTATGTTATTTCTTTGGTTTTCAAGCACTTTAGTGCACTTTTTTTTTATTTTCGTAGCTTATATATACTTTGAGAACCTTATTTCGAAATTATTGAATGAATAGAAAATTCGTGAGTTTCTTCCTCTTTGTTTGAGAGATCAGGGTTTCAGGATTGGCCCTCGGGTGTTGAGGATTCCACCCCGGATTTTCCGTTTTGTCTTCTCTCTTTCTTCAAGGTGCGAGGAAAGGTAAGCTTATTTGATTCCTAATTCGTACTTCATGAGAACCTATCGCTTTTCGACATCCTTCGTCCTTTTCTGAACTCCCCCCCCCCCCCCCCCCCCCCCCCCCCCCTTTAGGTACGATCGAAAAGAGGGATGCATAGCCACGATAACTGGATCCAAACTTGATTGTGGACTGGTCTATGCTAGATTTGGGATATCCCCATATCCCTAGATCCTCCCTGTTTTACGATTTTACATGGTTTTATGCAAAGGGGCATGATCCGGACGGACGGACCTCATCTTCGTGTTGAGATTTGTTAGTTTCCTCTGATTGAAAGTAGTTAGTTTCGTAATTTTATTATTTGAATATCTTCCAACTGAATATCATGCATCTAGGGTTAGGTCATCGCATGCCCCTGCATCAGGAAGCCTATGATTCATCTCTAGGATACGGTCATCAAGAAAATGAAGAGGAAACTCTCATGTTGGAAAAGCAAATTGTTACCTCTAAGGCCAGAATTATGCTTATTATGGCGTCCCTCTCCAAGCTCCCTCTCCATTTCATGTCTCTTTTTGTTGTCCCAAATCATTTCTTCTAAGAATTGATAAGCTTCAAAGGGACTTCCTGTGGCAAGGTGGTGCCACTATGACGAAATTTCATTTGTTGAATTGGAATAAGGTTTGTTGCCCTTGTTTTGAGGGGGGTGCAAGCATTAAGCGTCTTGAAATTGTTAACTCCGCCTTTTTGGGCAAATAGGTATGGCATTTAGGGATGGTGGATTCTAGTCTATGGAGGTCTATCATAGCAGCCAAATATGACTCACAATTGTTCAAGTAGCTTCCAAGGTCTCTGCTGGTCTAAGCTACGCCATCTAGGACGGAGCTAGAATCAGATTCTGAGAGGAAGTTTGGTGCAGAGATTCTTCACTAATCGTCTTTTCCTTGGCTCATTTGTGCCATGTGAAGGGCATTTCAATGGCCAGCTGCTTCTTAGGCCAAGATTCGAGGGGGTGTCGGCTCCCTTCGTGCCATCGAAATTTATCAAATTCTAAAATCGTTGACATGGGGTGTTTGCTATCTCGTTTACAGGAGATTCATCCTTTCCCTGGAGTTAAAGATTCTTTATATTTGCAGCATGGTAAATCGGGAGCCTTCTCAATGCAGTCCTACTTGATCCTATCTCAAGCTAGCTCTTCAAGTGGTTGCAATCACATGGGCCCGGTTTGGTCTTATGGAGCTCCTCCTAAAATCGTTGGGTTGGCCTGGCTTGCTAGTAGGAACAAAATTCTCACAGTTGATAATCTCCATAAAAGAGCTATGGTTTTGCCTAATGTTTGTCTGCTATGTTTGAAGTTTGGTCTCATATTCTCAATTGTTCAAAGATCTCTTGGGTAATGCCTAGCTCAATCAAGTGCGTATTCCGTTCGTGGCACGTTGGTGAAGGGCGGTGTTTAGGTAAAGACAAATGGAAGGTGGCTTTGTTAGCAATGGGGTGAAAGAAATAACCACTGCTTTTGTAATAAGAGTGGTTTTAGTATCAGGGTTTTTAATCGAGCTATGATGTACATCAAGGAATGGGTTCCCTGAAGGGTTGTATGATAGTTGGGTTTGGGTGGCCTGCGAGCTGTTCTTGTGTATTTGTTTGTTTTCCTGCCTTCTTTTTTTTTTTTTTTTTTTGGTTTATGGCCTCTGGCCCTAATAAATTGCTTCATCTTTCAAAAAAAAATCTTGAAAGTACGTGTTAATAATAATACATGCCACAAGAATCCTTCAAATGCAAGAGAACTTAAGGTCTCATATCAGCACTGTAATTCAAAACAACTTTTGGCATTCACTTTATATTGAAATGCACAGGCATCCAAGATGTTTCAAAACTTTCAAGTATGGTATGGAACAATCTGATCCACTAAGTTAACACCAAATTAAACTACTATTATAAGAAAACAATGTCCAAGAACAATAATGAATGGCTTACCCCATGTTATCATATCCCATCACTAGTGCCTCTCCCTGCAATGAACAGTGCCCAAAATCAACCAAACAACTAGCATTTTACTAGAAAATTATGAGTTGGTAATTCCATTGCATGTATTTCCAATCAGGTGATCAGTGCCATGATCATTTACATTCTTAATGATGAAAAATGATAGATCTTTATTACAAACACAACAATGAATTGAATAGCAGAAAAGCATAGACCTACAAGATAAAATTACCCATGAGAAATTTAAAAGGATAGTTGCTGAAAGATTCGTGATTGACTTTACAAATATCAGAATGATCACACCAAAAAATCTACTCAACAAAGAACTGTGCCACCAAACTAATAGAACTACTCGTGATTACTTCTAGTTCAGTACAAAATCGTTAGACTCCTAATAGTAGACTTCTATCCTTGCATGATCAAGTACTAAATCTTCCATGCCTCATGCATATCAAAGCTATATGGCAGTTAAGATGTATCCAAAATCAACTAGAAAATTACTTAAGATGTTACAAAAACTGAAGGTAAAGAAAAAGTGAACACTTGGCCCTGACACCACGTAATCCAAGAATTATGGTTCAATGGAAGTAGGGGAATATAAGAAAGACCAATAGTTGCCCCTTTGATACATGAAATCAATTTCTGCCAACACCAAACTCATCACTCTCTATCGCCACAACTCTCTTCCCAAGGCCTACAATGGAAAAACAGGGAGGCGGTAAAATTAAGATGATTTAAGCCAGTTTTGTGTTTTCCCATTATTCCCTTTTTTTCATTGTACCTTTTTTTTTTCCTTTCAAGAACCCAAAAGAAACATCTCTTCATGGCAAGTTCCTATGTCTGATTGACGTGCCAACCCACCCCACCCATAAACACATGCCAGTTTAGGTTGGTTTCCAAAACTACAGTTTAGGTACCTATAAGCTTGAAAGTACATTTAGTATTATCCATCTGCAAATACGTAGGTATAAAGTATGTTTACATGACTATGTTTATGATGTAGAATGGATCTCTTAATATAAGGACTAAACGCCTTCCACTGACGTGCACCAAGAGAGGACTGTTATATGTTAAAGAGAGGCTGCTTGAGATGGTAAAGGGAGGGTGGAATGAAGGGTGTAAAGGGGACTACTGAAGGTGGTAAATGAAGGGTGGAAGAAAAGCTTAAAGGGGGCTGTTGGAGGTGGCAAATGAAGGATGGAATGAAAGTTTAAAAGGGGGCTGCTGGAGGTGGTAAATGAGGGATGGAATGGAGGAGTTCAAGGGGTGGTAGGGGCAGCTTTATGGAGAAGGATTTAGAGCTTTAAAGTTAATGGTGGAAAGTCTGATTAGTAAATTTCTGAGAGGTAAAACCGAGGAAGAAAAGAAAAAATATAGAATAGAGAGTAAGAAGAGTGGAGGATATCACTAAGGTTTTCTTGGAGTCTCATCAAAAAGATTTTAATGGAGTCACACCATTAACAAAACTTTTCATTCAATCTCAAATCTGGAATGCTTACATTGCCATGGTCTTTCCTCTTTTACAGACTCAAAAGAACTTTCCTACATTAACTCAAGGACTTAGAATATCTACAACACACTCTAGTTCAAGGAGAATTAATAACTTAGGAAAGCTAAAATTTTAGTCCAAAAAAGGACTAATAAATAACAACTTCCTAAGAACATCTTTCTAGAACTCTACTTTCAAAACAAGTACTCTCAACTTCCTAAAGAACTCTTAAATGAAAACTTCTTCCGATAAAGATATGACTTGCTGGTGTATTATGGGCCCAATGTATGGATCATGTGGACAACCATGACCTTTCTTGGGCTTACGGTTGTACACTTTGAAGCCCATGGGCCCGTCTTTATCAGTTATATATAGTGTTTAAGTTATCGGTGAATTGTCAATAGTATTGGTGTCGCTAGCGTTATGACAACGAAACCCTCTTTTTCGTTTCTCTGCCAGTTATCGGCGATTTTAGAGATTTCGCCGATTTTTTTCGTTGTTTCACTGACAAAATTGAGCCGTAGATACTGAAAAATCAAAATACAGAAATACCTCTTTCCGGAAGACCGAGAAGTGATTGGATTATGGATCAGCAGTGCTGGTCTCCAAAAGTATGAAATAACCCAAAAAAAAGGGGGTTTCGGTGAGCTTTTTTTCTAATCTTATTGGGATTTTCCGTCGAAAATTGAATCTGCATTGCGAGCTTGAAGACCAGGATTTTCATCGTTGCGTTGCGAGCGAGCTCAAAAAATCCAGGATTTTCGCCAATTTTCCGTCGAGCTTGAAGACACTTTCGAGATTCTAGGGTAAAAAAATTGGGGTTCTCTTTCCCTTCTCTTTACAGACGCAAAACAAGATTTTCAGGTTTCCTTCTTTCCCTTTTGTTTACAACGCAAAAGAAATAGGGGATACTTTGCTTACGACGCAACTTGAGTTGCGACCCCATATCTGTGCGATGCATATGACTCTGTGGAGCCCACCTCAATGTATGATTTGTATATCTATTGCCATCCATTGGTTTTGCCATGTCATTTTAGTGCATGGGCCAAAAAACGAAGCAGATTCAAATCTTAGGTGGACCACACCACAAGAAACGGTGGTCATTGAATACCCACCATTAAAAACTACCTAGGGTCCACCGTAATGTTTATTTGCCATGTAAGTTGTTCATAAGATCCCACAAACTTGGATGAAGGGATAACACAAATATCAGCTTGATCCAAAACTTTTTTGGCCCCCCAAAAAGTTTTTAATGGTCCATGACCACTGTTTCTTATCGTGTGGCCAGCGATCCACCAAAGATTAGGATCTTTTTTATTTTTTCGACCCATGCCTTGAAATGATTTGGAACAACGGATGGATGACATAGATATGCAACACATACATTAAGGGGGGCCCCACGGCCAAGTTCCACCCACATCGCTAGCTCAGCCTTTCATAGGAACTTCCTACAACGAGAAGCTAGGTGGAGCCATGGGGCCCACTGTGATGTTTGTTAGAAATCCACCCCATCCATCCGATTTGCCATATCATGTTAGGACATGGGCCCAAAAATGAGGCATATCCAAAACTCAAGTGGGCCACATAACAGGAAAAAAGTGGGTAGGGAAATGCCTACCGTTGAAACCTCCCTAGGCTCTTGGGCTCCACGGTGATGTTTATATGCCATCCTATCAATTCATAAGGTCATCCTTACCAGGATGAACTGAAAACACAAAAATATTACCCTGATCGGAAACTTTTGTGGCCCCACGAATGTTTCAACGATGGATGTTCAATCCTCACTGCTACTGGTCGGCCCACTTAAGTTTTGGATCTACCTCATTTTTGGGCCCATCTCTTAACGTGATCTGGCACAACGGATGAACGGGGTGGATGTCTCACAAACATCACGATGGGCCCCACAGTTTCCTGTGGCGGGAAGTTCATGCGACAATCCGCATGCGGGTTGCATGAGCATGGGCAACAACGGAACCAGCAATGTGGGTGGGACCCTGATAGTAGGGGCCGCCTCGATGCATGCATTGTACATCCGTGCTGTCCATTTGTTTTGCCAGCTTATTTTAGGGCATGGTCTCAAAAATGAAGTGGATACAAATTTTAGGTGGACCACAAGATCGACACGAACAGTGCTGCCAACATGTTAAGCAGCGCCAGATAGGTGTGTTTTTTAGTTTCATTTATTTTTACACATCTTAGTTATTGTATAGTAGTTGCGTTTGTATTATATAATTTATTTGGTTACTATTGGAGTGATTTCTTATGCATCACATGCTTTTAACCTCTATTAAATAAAAACTTATTATGTAATGCATTCTTTTTGCAATTTTTTATTACTGAATATGCAAATATGTGTATTTAGGCATGTCCTGAAGTTTCGCTGAAAAATTCCACCGTTTTCACCATGTCTCCCCTTTTTCCCCACATTTCCGATTATCGGCGATAACGATATTATATATTTATCTCAAGCCAATGAAACTTGTAGTGATACTGACAACTCGAACACTGGTTATATACAGTAATACATGTACGAGTGTTTCACAGGAGCAAACAGGAATGGAATAAAAAAATTGTTATGAATAACTAAGCTTGAAGAACGACAAAGACATTACTGCAGAAACAGAGCATGGAAATTGATCCATACATGTGGAACAGACTAGCCAACTTGCTGACAAAATGGTAGGCATAAAATTACAGAGTAGCCACTGGCCAATTTTTGGAATTCCACAGGTGGCTAGAAGACCATGTAATCAGACTTCAGATGGTTTGAGTTTGATGCTTTTGACTCCAATGATGTGGTCTTGATTCCAAAAATCCAGGCCCTAGTGATGAAGTAGGAAGGTGTTAGGCACCCTTCTCTGCCCATTTTAAGACATGGTCTCTACTTGGTCAGAGACTAATGTTCCAAATAGAATTTCAGCTATGTGAAAAAGAAAAGTAAAAAAGAAAAAAGAAAAAAGAACAATAGAAATTGTAGATAGATTGCAAGTGGTGTGTTGGGTGCCAGAAACTCCATCTTCGGCTGTGCTCACTTTCCAATGGAGGGTTTTGACTTGCTTGAACTCCCATGTAGAATAGTGCTAGGAGAGTCGAAGGGGAAGGAAAATCAAGTAAATCTTCCTACATAGAAATTATTGGAGCTATTGATCAAAAGCCTAAAACGGTTGAGGTGATCTCCTTATCCTTTCAAGGTATGTGGATTCCCAAGTTCTTAGTTCCCAAATCCTTTCTCTTTTTTCCTTGCAATTCTCTTCTCTTTCTTTCTTTTTTCTTTTTTAGTTTGATCCCCACCCCCCCCCCCCCCCCCCCGGCGACAGGGACCCTTTTCTTGGAGAAGGGTCTATTTATATAGACTTTAGGGGAGGGTTTCTCACGATTTTTTAGAATTTTAGGGGTATTTGGTATAGGAGACGCATGGCACCTCCTAAGAGGCTCTTTGAGAATTAGCATATCCAAATAAACAGTTAGGGAACTGACTTGGGTTTAAAAGAGGGCAACATTTCATTAAAATACAGGTAACGGAGTTGTGGAAATTCAATTTCTGCAGCTCCAATACATATATAAAACCCTACATTTCTTTGTTTGTGTCTGTGTTCCACATTAGAGGAACTCTGAATTATAAATTTAAAAAAAAAAAAAAAAAGTACCTCTGTGGCATGGAAATTGGATTTCCACGCCATAGAGATTAAGAAAAATTGAAAGTGGTGCCGACCCCAGCTTATGGCAAGGCTGGGTCCCATACCTATTTGGCTCAGTTGGATTGGCTTCTAAAGATTCTAGAGGACTTCTGGCCAGGTACTGGTCCTACTGGATGAGAGGTTTTCCTAATTGTGGTTAATCCATGCAATGATCAGGGTTACAAGTCAAGACCCTCCTAGCTTAGTTTGATTCAGTTAGGTTATCTCAACATTTTGTATTTAGGTGGGGTGTCTACAATACCCATACCAGCAAGCACGGATGGACACACTTCATCCATTTCACGCGGACATATCAATGCATGCAAATGGGAAATATAAAAGAACAAATAAAAGCACGGTACCAGATTTGTTGGTGAGAAACGAGTGTTTGCATCTTTAGTAGCATAAAACCGATCAAGTAGCTTTTTTATGTGATCGTGCATTGTCGCATCGGTGCCAATACCAGCCTAGAGAAACAAGGAGAGAGAGAGAGAGAGAGAGAGAGAGAGAGAGAGAGAGAGAGAGAGAGAGAGAGAGAGAGAGGCAAACTATGTAAATGACGAATAAGAAGTTTATAAATAAATGAATATTAGAAAAATAAACATAATAATAGAGTTGATAAGAAGTATATCCTAAGCCATCAGGAAGAATGTACTGTACTCACAATCTTACCTTGTCCATACAAGTTAGCAGATCGGATTCACTTAAAAGAGGGGGTGGTCTTGTAACACCTGAATCAAGAGTTAATGTCGTTGGAACAAACTGCAGATCACAACAATCTAAAAATATCAGATCTTGCTCCAGCTTCCTTAACTATTCTAACAAGAAAAGAACATGTTGGTTAACGCAAAATGACTGCACAGCCTTATGAACATAGGCACATCTTATGACACTGTTACAACATTACATAATCCACAATAATGAATTTTGAAACTGCCATTAAAATGCTTCCATAGAGACAATAAATTACTTCCCCACCAACATAGAGTGCAACTTAACCATCTCACAAACTTTTTTAAGTTTCCACCATCTAAGGTAAGTGTGCCTACAAGTCTCTTGAGGGGGGAAAGGGAAAAAAGCATAGATGGATACGTCAATGGGCCCAAACAATTTGAACTGACCAATCGGCCATTTCAAACCAAATTACATAGTAATAGGTTCAGGAAATGTGGTGTTTTAATCAAAAGAACCTGTGTTACATTCTTTTTCTTTTTTAAACTCAATCATCATTTTACTATCAGGTCATGCACACAGGTTTTAGCCAAAATGAGCAAGCTATGTTCCAACTCCAAGTGGTAACTTGTTGGACATTTGATTTCATTGGAAAGGAGCCAAAAAATAAAAATGAAAAAAGGATACCATTATGTAAACTTGGAAATAATAGTTAGATACCATGAGTGCTCTACGTCAAGGGAAATAACAATAACAATAATAATAATAATAACATGAAGTGACAGTGTAACACTGCTAGAAAAACAACAAGATAATTGCTTATAATGAAGACGAGCCCATCAAAATAAAACAACTCTCCACTTATCCAAATTAATGTAAATATACGAAGGCATAGACTGAAAACTAACCTGTTGACCGAAGGTGTAATTTGGGATCATCGAACCACCCCAAGATTCAAATCTATATACATCCAAGTAATTTTTCTGGAAAAACATACAAAAGAAGAAATCAATGAACAAAAACATAGAATAGCCTTAAGGTTTTCTCTTAAATGAATTGCAAACTGTTCATCTGGATGAATTTATATCTAGTGTAGCTAACACCATTAGCAGCATGCCTAGAAATTTTAGGCCACCTGCACCTCACTTGTGCTCAGGCCCCGCAGGCGGGTGCCCGGGTGCAACCTGAAAAATGTTGGGAGGTACCCTTATGGATGCCTCTGAAACGGTGGGTATGACACCCATTGAGCGCTCTTTTTTTTTTCTTTTTTAAAGATAACGGAATTTTATTAAACAAGAAACAAAAAAGAAACAGAGGAGCCGATCGCTGAGCTAGCAAAACCAGCTACACACCAAGAAAAAGAAAATTGCATCCCTTTAACTATTCCATATTGGAAGCCCACTCAATAGTTAGAAACCTCGCCCTTTGAGATATAACCTCAGCCGTCTTGCTTTCACCATGAAAACATCTACCGTTCCTATCTTCCCACACCGACCACCAAACAGCTACAAGGGATATTCTCCATAAAGCAGTCCTCTGTTTACCCAACTTGACATTGTGCCAAGCCTTTAAAAGATCACCTGTCGATTCGGGGAAGGACCACGCTATCTCGAACCAAGATATAATATGTGTCCAAATCAGATTAATAAAATTACAGTGGACGAATAGATGATTCACCGGTTCCTCATTTCCCATACAACAAAGACAGATATTTGGGATGGTCATTCCCCTTTTTCGTAAATTATCCACTGTTAGAACCTTCTTCTTTCCTACCAACCACCCAAAAGCAGTGATCTTTGGTGGGACTTTGTACTTCCAGACACGTTCAGTGGCTGCCTCTCCTCTTGAAGCGGGTTCCTTGTTTAGGAAATCATAGGACTTTACCGAAAAGGCACTAGATTTGTTGAATCTCCATAAAATGATGTCCACTAATGATGGGTCCGGCCTACATTGGTTAATGTGGTTAAGAAGTGCCATGAATTCTTCGATCTCCTCGTCCCTACGGAATCTTCTACAGGGAGGTTCCCACACAACCCTCTCCCCCAAGCAAAGTGAAGCAATCAGCTACCACAAATGGATGGATTTGGAGCAATATGGTAAATTCAGAAAATCCTCTTTCAACGGAGTGTCCCCACCCAAATATCTTCCCAAAACTGGGTACTCTCACCGTTCCCAATCAAAAAACCCACTCCTTTCAGAACTTCTGGCTTAATCAACAACACTCTCTCCACATGGCTGAGGATCTGTATATGGAGGAATCTCTAGTCCACCAGCCTCCCTCTGAACAACCATATTTGCTTTTGATAATCTTGTTCCAAAGAGCCCCGTTTTCATTTCCAATTCTCCAAATCCACTTACCTAATAAAGCCCAATTCATAGTTTTGAGGCCTTTAATTCCTACTTGTTCGTGAAAGCGCTTGCAAACCTCCTTCCAATCCACCAAGTGAAATTTCTTCTTATCTTCTATACCATGCCAACGGAAGTCAAGTCTTAGTTTCTCTAGCTTTGTCAAAACCGAAGCCGGGCATTTGAAAACTGACATGAAATATAAACGCAGGCTCGAGAGAGCAGCCCTTTATGAGAGTAATGCGCCCACCAAAAGATAATATCTACACTTCCATTTAACTAGATACATCTGAAATATGTCTATCATCTTGTCCCAAAGTTGCTTTGCAGGCTTGCCTATACAAAGGGGAAGTCCCACAAAGGATGACGGAAGAGTCCCAACCGCACACCTGAAATAGTCGGCAAACTCCCTGACCTCGTCGTCATTCGTATTCACGACAAACATTTTACTCTTTGCCATATTCACCCTACGGCCCAAGACTACCTCGAAGCATCGAACAATACTTATCAGATTGATAACTTTATCTTGATTGGCATTGCAAAAAAGAAGCGTGTCATCAACAAACTAAATATGGGATATCAGATTTTGCAATCCTTCCACTTGGAAGCCACTGATTAAACCTTCCTCCTGCCCTATGGACAAAATTCTTGACCAGGCTTCCCAGACTATTACGAAGAGGGACAGTGGGTCACCCCTGCCAAAGCCCCCTGGAGCAAAAAAAAATAAAAAATAAAAATTTTGGGGAGCCGTTGAGAAGAATCGAGAAGTGTGCCAAACCCACACATTCCGCCATCCACCTTCTCCATTTGTCTCCAAACCCGAGTCTCTGCAACATGTACTGCCAAAAAAAAAACCCATTGAATGCATTGAACGTTTCTGCAACATGTACCTTTTGGGTCACCCATTGAAAGCTTTTCCCCGTTTATTTTATATCAAAGTTTTGATTGATGAAAAAATACTCCTCCCAAATTTCTTAGCTTTATCATAACCTCATGGAACTTCTTCTTGATTCCTTTCTTCTATTGGTGTTTTAAGAACTGCATTGCACTTCTTCAAAGCACTTTGAGTTTCCATTTTTGCCTTTATAATGGCGGTTTGGACCATGGAACAGCATGGTCAAGCATTGTGTAGTACCTCCAAAAAATTCAATCTTATTGAAAAAATAAAAATGCCATGACGAGCATGGTACAACACACGGAATACAAGCTTCTTAGTCACAACTCACAAGGGAGAGTAGATTTCAATACTCAACAACAGTACAAGAGTTAGATTTACTGCAATTCTATATCGTAATTAAAATTGGAGAGGATAAAAAAACAAAAAAAAAAAAACAGAGTGCTTACTGCTACTATCACACGCCCAGAGGAAGAAAATAATTCGCCAGCAATGTCAATTTCGACTGTAGTTTCAGCCCCTACAGCAGGCTGTGACACACAGGCAAGGAAGTGGCGAACGACCAGCTCATACAACCTCTGATGACAATTACAAAAGAGATTTAGTGCTCCATGAAAGCATAGGAGACGTGCACCCTTCCACTGGTTAACAAGAAACACAACCTTCGAAGGAAACGAATACAGTCTAGAAGAACTATATGATCCTTAAAACAAGGATATGTGTAGTACCCTAACCTTGACCTTGAGTATTTACCAGTCAATCCATTGTTTGGTGATCCACGCCATTCATCTGATTGGCCCATTGCAGCTAGAACATGCCCTACAAACCAATCTTAACAATTCAATCAATGGCCTGAAAATAAATGATGAGGAACACAAGCAGCAGCTGTCCACACTCAACAGGAAAAGAGGCCAAAGATTGGGTTGCTGTAACTGTTATCCTCCAATTGGGGATTTATGGAGCATGCTCTAACTATGATGGGGCCCATTAGATCACATATTTACTAGTCTGACTCTGGATAACCAAACCATGGGAACCACTTCTACAAATTGACGGCTTGACAAAACTGTACATATTTCCAGGTTGAGGATTATGTAAGTCCTACACATTTTGTGAACATCATCACCATAGCCTTGTCCCAGCTATTTGGTGCCGTCATAGATGTATAAACACATATGTAGAGCTCAAATACAGACTGCTAAGCTATGGTCAACTAGCATTGTGTCATTGGTATATCAGTATGCCATCCAGCCCATCCAAAAAATGGACCCACCATGAAGACCACCTGGTGCAAAAATCAAGGCGATCCGGTCATCAGGTGGGCAACGATGTAGTAAACAATGGATGACATCTGACCTAAGGTACATGTGTGGACCACCTGATGAGTGGATTGGCCTACTTTATGCGCCATGTGATCTTCATGGTAGGGCCAACCTTTTTGGAAAGGTAGGATACCATATGCACAAGACATGTTGGCAAAGATGAGCCAGCTGGACCATAACTCAGCAGTCCAACTCACTATATTGAGAACTCTACATATACATATGCATACACAAAATATTTAATGAAAACAGTTACACTTTACCTACATTGTGGTCTGGGCTCCATCCAGATTCTCCAGCAGAAAATTTTGTTGGATGAATGGGTGGGTGTGCTTTGTCATCATGCCCACCATTACCAGGGTTTCTCCATAGCCCTGCATCAGGATCCAGGAGTCGTTGCGCATATGAACCCCATGACGGATGCCCTTGTTGTTCCCGCACAATTGCCTGCATAAAATTAGCCCAGATGATGATTTGATTTGTTGAAAGAAAATGCAGAATCATTCAGAAGAAAGATCAGTTCTCCAGCAGAAAAATGCAAGTACCGAGAAATGAGCCACTGCCCCAATGTTGAATGGGCTAAAAGAGTTGAATTCAACACATTAAAATTGCAGAAAGTTCTGTTAAAACTCATAAATTACCATGCGTAGATCTAAATGTAACTGAATTGAACCGATCTCAGAGATCATAAAGAAAGCAGATAGCAAGAGACATAAGGAATTATAGGGTCCTGATGCATCAGGATGTCAACTAATGCAGCCCATCACTACAGTCTACAGGTGGGCCCATGGTTTAGTGATCGAGCTCTCTAAACCCCGGAGCTCTCATGTGAATTTCCTTCCTCATGCTTTCTGTTGATCGTCTTCCATTGTCTGTGGGAGCTTTTTTAAATTAATTTTCTCTCCATCTTATTGATGCAAAACCTAAGTCAGAGTTGTTTTTGATATGGCAGTTTGAATACAGTGTTTCTTGGATTCTCTGATATTTTGTTATGTGCTTGATTGCTTATTCTTGAATAGCTAGCTTCCTATCCATATTTGTTCTTGAGTGATCCTAGTCACTGGGAGACTCAGCTGATTGTTCTTGGGTGGCTGTTTTCCCATTCTTCCCATCATAGCTCTGGGCCAGTATCTGGTCCTGGTTTTGGGTGCTATATTTGGGTTTTTCTATTTGTTGTTAGCATAGATTTGATGCTATCTCCCTTCGTTTGACCTTTACTCTCTCAGACTTCTTGTATACTTCCCTCCCTCTCTCAAATTCCGCTACCATGTAGGGCCTGTTAGGATTGTGGGAAAAGAAAAGAAAAGAAAAGGACATTACATTGTTTGGACCTTTTGTGTTTTTTGGATAGCAAAAGGAAATAGTGGATTCCATCAGCAATCATTAGTCTTTTCCATGGTCAAATTCTCATGCACAAGATGCGAGGTGACCATTGTGAAAGGATATGAGATTTTCAATTGCTATCCAAACCAAGTCACAAAAATTGGAATCCACGGGAATCCATGTTTCAATAGTGCACATGGAATCCATAGGAATCCATCATTAGATAATCATTAAATGCTTTCGTTTCTTTTCTTCTCTTTCCTTTTCCCACAAACCAAACAAGTATCCTTTGTTCTATTTCATATGGAAATAAACATAATAAATATGGCATAACAGTAGTTGCACTGTATGCATCAGCAACAATCCAGAACATTTTATTAGAAGACAACCACTATTTTATTATAAGTCAACCACTAACTGATAACAAGAAGAGGAATGCAATTGCGTACCAAGGAATCGGATTGTTGTGGATTGCATTGCTGCAAACCAAGTTGAAGATGAATTTTCATTACAAGTAGATGACCGCCTAGTAGCAATTACATGACCTTCACAAAGTTCATTACTCAGATTGTATACATCAATTCTTAAGTTGCTTGATAGTTTCATGTTATGGTTTGTACAGGCGCGTGCTAAGGATAAACATTATCTCAATAAATGACCGTTTAGTTGATTTTCAGTTGTATGCTAATGTTTTTTTTTATTTATGATTACCTAAACATAGAAGAAATCTCATCATCAGTTTTCTAGTATTGTTTGAAACAAAGAAAGGATAAAGTAGAATTCACAAACCAGTATATTCTGCAATTGTAAGTTGCAACATCAATGTTTTTTTTTAATTAATTTGAATGGCACTTGCAACATTACTGTCAATAAGATATTCCATACAAACATGCAAACCCATGTTCACTGAGTAGCAGTCGGTCTCTATGTGAGGATAACTGATGAATCCACGTTGGTAAGCAAACATAAATGTAACTAAGATATCAAATACGAACATGCAAATCTGTGTTCACTGAAAAGCAGTCAGTCTCTGTACGAGGATAACTGATGAATCCACTTTGATAAAGATCTTCTGCTACCTGGGCAACAGAATTAAAACAAAATCATCCTCAAGCCTTTAATTGAAGACTGTCCCATGTACCATTTGAACAAGAATCTAAGCTTGCAGCGAAGACAAACCCATGAGAATACAATAAGAAAGTAACTAACTATAAAACCTCGACGAATTCCTACGAAATTTTCTTTTTATGTGGGAAAAAAAAAATTTGCTTCTAATGAAATATGGAGATTGCATTGATGGATGAATGTATTACAGACAGAAAGCATTGAGAAACCAAATAAAAGCTAAGGAAATAGAGAACAAGCAAAAGAAAATTAGTCTTAAGGAAGTCATCGTTTACAGAGCCATTCCATTGCTATCACCATAATTTGGTAACTAATACCGCAATACAGTTCAATGATTCAGTCCATTTCGTACGTGTGGAACCAAATAAAATATAGACTAACGCATCTATGTTTCACAATTTACAGCCGCCTCTGGAGTTTTATGTGATCGTCATGTACAACTCAAACTAAGAGGGAATTTTACAGGATAGTTATAAGACCAGCAATGCTTTATGAGATAGAATGTTGGGCAGTCTAGGAAAAACATGTTCGTAGGATGAGTGTAGCTAAAATGAGGATGTTGAGATGGATGGGTGCCAAGACGAGGAAGGATAGAATTAGAAATGAATGCATTCAAGGGAACTTAGTAATAGCAGCCAATAGGTAATAAGATGAGGGGAAGTAGACTTAGATGGATTGGTCATGTACAACAGACACTAAGAACCGCATCAGTTAGAAGGAGTGAGTTGGTACAAGTTGAAGGCTCTAAAAGGGCAAGGGGAAGGCCAAGAAGGACGGGGATGAAGGTAGTAAGAAAAGACTTGATGGCCTATAGTCTAATTGAAGGTACGGCACTTAATAGAGTGGAATGGCGGAACAGAATTCATGTAGCCAACCCTAAATAATTGGGGTAAAGGTTTAGATGATGATGATCTATGCACTACAGGCATCACATGTGCCAACCCAGCACGTGTGTAGGGACATCCAAGCCTCACCAGAGGCGGGTCCTTCTGTTAAGAAAACTTTGACCAGGCTGGTCCACTTATTAGGGAGCCCACACTGCCACTGAATCTGGACCAGTAAAAGGTTTCCTTAAAATGTCCAATCCTTTTGTACTGAGGTGGCCCTATGATGAGTGGACTAGCTTGATTTTTCTCAAAACCATTTTCACTGTGGGTCTTTCCATTTTCAAGGCTAGACACCCCACTCATGTGCCAGGTTGGCACATGTACTGTTTGCAAAGGTGCCTATGGTTAGCAAACCTGAATAGTACAATGGACATACGGAGGGATAATGGATGGTATTGTAAGTGCTGGCACTATAACAGAACACAGCTATAAGCTATCAAACCATGGAAGCAAATCCCCACTCAACACCTTCATAGTGTGTTCAGAACTCATCCGGAAGTACCGGGATGCTCGTTTTTGGAGCTCAATAGTACTCAATGGATGTGGGGGATACTTAAGCTTCTCCTGATTTCTCACTTTAGTGACCTGAAATAACAAATACAACAGATAGATTAGACTTCACATCAAATGCCCACACACTTTATGAGAAAGCTAATGACTTCTTGGATTATAAAAAATGAGATAGGCAATTTAGCATCAAGTTCAAGTGTATGACTTAACAGTTGCAGTGGGTTCTTCAACACACATTTCATAAATTATGACAGCACAAGTGTAGTCGAACAAGTGCCCACGCCTGTTAAAAAAAACATGAAAATTGATACAAAGCTATGGGTGTTCAAACAGATAATAGTAGCTGAATGCACCAAAAGCCCTGAAAGTATTACATCCAATTGAAGGTGGCAGTTCCATCATCTGAGGTATGAGAACAACTGATTGTCCAGAACTCTTCAGGCTCGTGCGCCTGTATTTCCCAGTACCTTTCCACAACAAACCCTAGTGTTGGGAACTACAGAAGACAAGAACGACAAGTTCAGCTAACTTTTCAATACATCCCTCTATAAATTGAGTAGGTGAAAGAGCCAAGAGGCATATCATTTTAGTTACTTCAGATTTTTTTTAAAGGGCGCAGGAGGTGTCCCACCTGACAAGGACCATAACTTAGAACAAGACTCCTATCACCTGCAACAAAATCTAGAACAAATGCATCTTTCAAAAGCATTGTCTGAAACCTAGTGAAGGAGGCACCAATACGGAGGTCAATTTCCTGCAGATGATTCAAAATTAAATTAGAACATAGAAAACCAGCTTCTGAAATCCAAGGCCAAAAAAAAAAAAAAAAAAAACTCTTCATTAAAACAATAGGGAAAAACTGTAGGATTTTCATATTGAGAATTCTGTCTCATCTCTAGGCAGTCAAAAACCATAGAAAGAGGGAGGGGGGGAAGGTTAAGATGATTCTACAAGAGATGAGACCACTATTTTCAATAATAAGATCTCAAATCCCATTCAAGAGCATGATTTCAATCCTAGAATTCTACAAGAGATGAGACCACTAACAAGAGTAAGATCTCAAATCCTACTCAAGAGCGTGATTTGAATCTTACTCTTCCCACGCATATAAATTTGGCAAGTGTCCGCAAGATCTGGGCACCTCGTCAAGTTCTCCACCATGTATGCAATGGGGCCCAAAAAACGGTATGTCCGCTGATCATATGGACCAAACATGTATGGAAATATGGACAGTTTAAAAAATTCGACCAAATGTCCACACTCAAATGTACGCGCATGACCCACCTGACGACCAAACGGGACTGATTTTTGGGCCACGTCACATACACAGTGGGGCAACCTGAGCAGCTTGGATATCACACAGACCTGACGTGTGAGCATGTGTACAGAGAGGAATCAAAAACCTACTGCAAGCAGGCATAGTACGGATCAGTTCTACAGATAAAAGAAACTTAAGCAACTATGATAGTTCCATCTCCGAAGTAGTACAAAGATACCAGAGAACTTCAAAAAAGGGCAAGTAACAACTATTTTTAAGATGAAGCAATCACCTGCCTAGCATCCACTGCATCTGCAAACAGCTCATTTGGGCGAACAAGATTCTGCACAGACTCATGGATTTCCCTGACATTCCCACAATCAAAGTTGTAACACTTGGATTACAAATGCACTGTGGATTTGCAGAAGAAACATACAACACAGCCAGCCAACCAGACCTGTCAATCAATGCAGAGAATCGAGCCCTCCATATGTCTAGATGACGATTTGCAGCTGTACAGACCTCTACCACTTCGAATGCAATGTTCTCACCTTCCCTATCGCAATCGAGCCACAATACAAGCCACTGACATTGCCTGGCTTCATCCTCCAAGGTCCTCTTGATGTCCAACTTGTCCTGCATTTCCAGGAATCCAACAAAGAAAACGCCTCTCAAAAGACAGAAACTGGTTCATGATCTGGAACTTACCCTGAGTGAAACCCACCACGGGCCACACAAGTCAAACAGTGTCAAACTGGTGGGCCTTTTTGGTTTCAATCCCGATCGTTGCCAACATCTTTTGATGTCATCGATTTATAGCCCATTAAATGATGGTTAAGATCGTCCAATCATTGAGCTTTTCTACCATGGCAGATCCATGGTAGAACTCCCCCAATGAGCAGCCAGATCATGCACCACTGATTTATTATGAGATGCCAGCTAAAACTAAATTCAACCAATTGATAATCACTAAAGCCTACAAATATAATTCCATCTTCTTAACTGAATTGCACAAAGTAATGATTTTTTTCTAGAGGAAATGCAGAGCTCATACAAACCTTTCAAAAAAAAAAAAAATGCAGTGCACAGACAAATTGCCGTAGTTTTCAATCAGGCCTGCATGGAATGCAGGCATGGGCCACCTTACAATTATCCAGACCACCTCATCGTGTGAGACTCCACAGGGGATGGACAATGCTGCAAATGCTCCAGCCATTGGATGGTCAGCCTGCAAGTGGATGATCAATAGAAGAACACCCAATGGGCCATGCACAGTGCGAAATAGCCCACCAATCAGATGGACCCTATCAGTCCAGTGACCATCCATGGTGGACACCACCAGGTCAGTAATTTGGATCTTGGGAAGAGGAGAACCACTTCTATGGAATGCTACACAACCGATAACATGGATCATCGTATAACACCTCTCTTGTCAAACAGTAGTTGGGCGTCAATGGAGTCACTATATTTTGTTTTAAACCATTAATTCACAAGCCTATCTGCCAACAATCAGATAGCTAGAGATTGCCTGACAGGAACCTTTTTCGCAGCAGCATCTATCCATGGCAGGGACCACAAGATGAACAGTCTGGATTGTGAAAAACAACGCACCTCACCCCTCACCCGTACACAATGATAGACCATTGGTTTTTTTTTTAACCATTCATTCATCAATCCAACAATCAGATAGCAAGCGATTGTCTGACAGGAATTATTTTCACAGCATCATATATCCATGGTGGGGACCACAGGATGAACGGTCCAGATCACGGGATTATGGGCCTCACCCCATCATACACGATACCAGCCCCAGTTGAAATGCTGCTGGTTCGGGGCAAGCATCGAACATTTCCTCCAATTCAAAGAAGAAGTCAAATAATTTACCCCCTGCAGCGTCTCTAATTTACAATCGTGCCTGGGGACAGTGAGTAAAGACAGACCGACCTGCGGTACGTGCTTGCGGACGGGAGCGGAGTAGAGGTCAGCGGGATCGCAGGAATGCCACTTGCGGTAGCGTTCGACGAAGTCGAGCTCCATGAGGTGGCCGGTGACGGAGGTGATGAGCATGCGGCAGGGCTGTGACCGGATCGTGTAGTCGAACTCGAAGATGCGATTGTAGCGGGACCGTCCATCACGGATGCGGAGGCCGTGGTTGCGAGAGAGGATCCCAGCCACTGCCTTGGCGACGGACGGCTTCTCGGCCACATTCAGGACGCGGATGGGGCGAGCGCCGGACATGAGCGCGCGACGGACAGAAGAAGTGCTCTCTCTCTCCTGAGAGGGGATATTTTGGAGGGAAAATTAGAAGGGGGATTGATATTTACCCCCACACTGACTGATAAATAAACCCTCTTTTTGTAGAAGAGTAAGAGCCTATTTGTTAGCACTGACAACAACGAGTTTCGAAAATTCTCCAAAATTTTTCTTTCTCTTTTTTTTTTTTTTGGCGTTAAGGGTCTGACGTAATGCGGAATAAAGAATGAGCTCGGTGGATTCTTCTTTCCAAAATTGTCCCTCGTATGAGATTCTCTCTTTGAATAAAATCGTAAATTATCGTAATTTAATATCCAACTTTTAACGTATGAAACTTCTTTGGGCCCACCATGATTTGTGTTATATCCATACCGTCCATCAACTTTTTTAGCTTATTCTAAAGTTGTGCCTAAAAAATGAGGTACCTCCAAAGCTCAAGTGGACGGCACCACATAAAGAAGCGAGAATTGGATGAATGCCGTTGAGACCTTCTTAGAGTCCACTATGAGGTTTATTTAGCATCTAACCTCTTCATAAGGTCACAATGACCTACATGAAGGGAAAATACAAAAATCAGATTGATCAAAGCCTTCTATGGCGCCAATAAGTTTTCAACTATAGGTGCTCAATTCTTACCGTTTCCAGTAGTATGGTCCACTTGAGCCTTACACCTGCCACATTTTTTTGCCTTATGCCCTAAATGGCAATAGAAAAATGGATGAAATGGTGTGGATAAAACAGATACATCAAAGTATGCCCCTACGAAGAGCCCATGACAAAACGGTCAGTCTCACACACTTTACTCACGGCTTCGTAAACCTTGCGAATTGCGATGTTGTTTGCCTGGTGACGCTGCCAATAGCCATTGGAGAGTGCTCTGCGGGCCCGCCATGATATGTCTTTTATTATGTGTTTTATCGGTGGTGTATATCTATTTTGCTATATCATTTTATAACATGAGCTCAAAAATAAGGCTGATCCAAACCTCAAGTGGACCATACCACAATAAAGCAGTGGTTATTGAATGACTACCTTTAAAAACTTATGAGGGCTCCGTAATGTTTATTTAGTATCCAACTTGTTGGTTAGGTCACACAAACTTGGATGAATGGAAAACACAAATATTAGCTTGATCAAAGCTTCCTATAGTCCTAAAAAGTTTTCAACCATATGCAGCCAAAAATGGATGGATGGAATGGATTTCTCACAGACTTCATGGTGGCACCACCTAGCTTCGTCAGGAAATTTTCTTAAAACCATGGTCAGGAAATCCCATTGGATTTTAGTTGAATGGATAACGTGGTGTGTCAGACACTGAAGTTGGTGGTGTGTTCACGTCACTAAAGTTATGTGGGTCCCACTACGATGTATGTTTTATATCCATACAGTCCATTCATTTTTTAGATCTTTTTAGGTGATGGACTAAGAAATGAGTCAAATCTAAGGCCCAAGTGGACCACACCACAGTTGGGATTCAACACCTACCATTGAAAACTTCTTAAGGCCATGGAAGTTTTGGATTAAAGCTGATATTTGTGTTTTCCCTTCATCTATGTTTATGTGATCTCGTGAACATGATGGATGGCAAGTAAACATCATGGTAGACATTAAGAAGGTTTTGATTTTGGGTGTCACAATCCCATTGATTTTTGTGATGGGGTCCAATTGAGGTTTGGATTGGCTCATTTTTGGGGGTCATGCCCTAAAATGATCTTGCAAAGTGGATGGACGGAGTGGATATAATGCACATCATAATGGGACCCACAAAACTTGTTGACGTCAACACCACCAAGGTCGTTGGTGTGTAGCACACAACACAAGCCGCTTCTGGAGAGCCCAGATTGGTTAAATGATAGACCCACCCGTGAAGTTATACGGAGCATGCATTTTGTGGACCACACCATAAGAATTATATATCATGATCTAACAAATGAAGCGAAATCAAATCTCATGTGGATCACACTGTAGGAAAAAAGTGGTGATTGAATACCCACCATTAAAAACCTTTAGGGTCGTAATGTCCATTCTCCATCCAACTTGTTGGTAAGGTCACAAAGACTTGGATGAAGGGACCACACAAATATCAACTTGATCCAAAACTTTTGCGGCCCACAATAACTTTTTAATGGCCAATCACCCCTATTTAATGTGGTGAGGTCCACCTAAGATTTGGGTCTACTTCACTTTTGGGGTCATGCCATAAAATGACATGTCAAAATGGATGGACAATGTGAATGTAAAGAAAATATATTATAATGGCCTCACAATCAAAGATTCATTGTACAAGAGATGGGGAAATTTTTGTCAAATTAACAAATTTCAAACATTTCAGACGTTTATTAACAAACAAATTGTTTCATATTCAATACTTAATTTTCAGACTTCAATAGGTCTTTTAAACAATTACCAAACAGGCTTTTAGACTTCAATTCTATGCTTCATATTTCAGATTTAACAAACAAGCTTGAAGTATTTGATCCTAACGAGTCGGCTTCGGGTTGGATTTTAAAGGTCCTGGACCGAGCTTAACCGGATTCAGGTCTAGCCGTGATACTATCTTTTTGGAGTGTCTATCAGGTCTTTGGACCCGGGCAAGGTTGGATCCGATTAGGATACTCATCGTGTCTGTGGACCTTGTTTCTAATTAGAATCAGGTCTTTTGGCGTCAGATCGACATTAAAATGAGTCCATTTACATGGTTTTTGTCCACTAAAATGGGTGGAGTGTGTTGTGGGGGTTTCTGAATTGAGTTCCTTCTTTGTGGTTCGACATGGCTAGTTGAGTTCTGGTGTAGATTATACTATGGTAGGTAAAGTTTTTGCAGGGGCGCCTAACTCGATGAGGCGCAATGGTGGGATTTTTTTTTTAATTTCTGATTTTGTAGGATTTTTTTTTTTTTTTTAATGAATAGATGCGATGCAATGCGAATGCAAACAAGAATGTATGAGAACTGTTAACCTTCAAAGACTAGAGATATTCGATTTTTTAAGTCGGGTCACGACTAGTGAGACTAAACACTCCTAAGCGAAGTCATCATTATGTGAACGCATCGTATTAATGCACTAGAGGGCGGTGAATCGCAAACTTCCACATGGTTTTGCCTTGACTCGAGGGCCTTTTTTCGAATTGGTCGGGGTAAAGATATTTGATTAGACTGGAGTTGGCACTAGCTAGTTACTTTGTCTCTACAGTCGACTATACCCTATAAAAACGTTAAAGTCGAGTATCCAAATGTCCCGACTCTAAAATGACTCATTGATTTGAATTCAAAGATTCGAGGTAATGGACCACAGTTACAAAGAAGGAATGTGTTAGGCACACTCTGTCAATAGTATGTGTGATCTTTACTTCACCGAATCTGACTAATTTCTAAAGAATATGGTCAGTTCTCGTATATTCTCGATAGATGGATATTATGCAATGAAGAGATATGTGAACGTGAATCTAATCAGTCAGAGTTTCTGATGGGTAGGATCCGATCCACTCGGTAATCTGTAAAGCATATACTAAGATTGATCTAGTGTTAAGAGTGGTAGAACGGGATGCTAGTGGATGCAATCAGTTGGGGGTTGGAAAAACAAAAGAGTATAGCACTATGATAAGATATGAACTAAGTGAAGATGATTTAGACGACTCGATGGATGGAAGTGTCGCGCGGGCTAGCTCAAGTAGCCTAGGTTTATAATTGGGATCCCTTCAAAGACTTGAACTCTGGATAAGCTACGCTAGACCAGGACTAGGGTTTTCTCACTCACGCTTTCCTCAATGGAGGAATGGAATAAAGTTAAGAAGATGAGTCATTACTCGAAGGAGAGAACCATTATGGTTGATGTGTTAACATCAATCAATTTTTAAGATGATTGGATTATTGACTCCGGTTGCGGGCATCATCTCACCGACGATGACTCCGAGTTCTCAAGCTTCCGAGATTACAAGGGTGATGATGTCATTAACACGGCAGATGACTTCATTCATCACATGAAAAAAGAAGGGGTTGTCATTATCAATAGTAATGGATATGATCGAATTACACTTAAGAGTGTGTTCCAAGTACCTAATATGAAGAAGAATCCATTATCGGTTGCCAATGTCGTTGATTCAGGACACCATGCCTTGTTCAGGCCAAAAGATGTGAAGGTCCTTCACAATATCTCAAGCATGAAAGCGGACATCATCCATACCGGTGAGAGAATTAAAGATTTATTTATTCCATCATCGACTATGTCATGTGTTGATAGAATGAGTATGAATGATGGGGCATCAATTTAGCACGTTAGATTAGGGCATCTTAACATGGACAAATTGAGAGTTATGGTGTTAAACTTTTGGTGAATGGGATACCTAAACCCACTACCTTTGGTAGTGACAAGGTGAGCGAAGGGTGTCAATATGGTAAGGCACATCGCCTTCTATTTGATAAGTCCTTCTCAAAGTGCAAGGCTCCACTGGAGCTTATTCATAAAGACCTAATGGGACCTTATGCTACACCTTCATATTCGGACTTTCAGTACATGATTTTGTTCGTTGATGATTTTACAAGATATACTTGGATTTATTTTGTAAAGGTAAAATCAGATGTGCTTTCACAATTCAAGGAATTTAAGATGATAGTTGAATGTATCATCGACAAGAAGATCAAGCGGCTAATAACTAATAATGGGGGAGAGTTTACTTCTAATGAATTCTCCTCATTTTGTCAGCAAAGTGTATTAAAAGTGAATTCTCTTGTGCCTACACACCAAGGCAAAATGTTGTAGCTAAAAGGAATATTAGACGCCTTACAAAAACTTACAGAAATTGGTTACATGCAAAGAATTTACCTAAAGCTTTATGGGCGGATGGTATGGCATGTGCAGCTTATATAATTAATTTGGTTCCTCTTAGCCCGGTTAACATGAGATCCCCTTATAAGTTAATGTTTAAAGAAAACTCGAGTGTCAGATATTTTAAAGTCTTTGGTTTCATTTGCTATGTTCATATTCTGAATGAAAAGATAATCAAGTTGAATGTCAAGGTAAGGAAATGTATATTCGTTGGCTATGATGAAAGGACAAAAATGGTGGAAGTGCATGGATCCCGAGACTCATAATTTTGTTGTTTCTTGGGATGTTGTATCTGATAAAGTTTATTCATATTATGGAGTGAAATGTGCTTCCATGTAAAGTGTTGGTGGAAACACTCATGTACAATTGAAACCACAAGAAGAAGTTAGTTTGCTCGCATGAGATGAATGATCCATTTCGAAGGAAGCCCCATGTGATGGGTGGTTCGCATCAAAGGTGGGGCCCACATGATGATTGTCCACATCAAAGATATGCCCCTAATGATGCCCGCATTCAAAGCAGGCCCTCATGATGGATTACACAAATTGAAGGTGGGGCCCACACAACGGAGGGTCCATATCAAATGTGGGCTCCTCATGAGGGGCGGTGGACATTGAAGGTGGCTCCACATGATGGACAATAACATTGAAGGTGTGCCCCATATGATGGATGACGCACATCAAGGTGGGCCTCACATAATAGACAGTACATATCAAAAGCGCTGATAATGAATGACCCACAAACAAGGTGCCTTCGTACAAATGGACGACCCACATCAAAGGAGGGCCCACATGATGGATGGTCCACTTCAAGGTGGCATCCACATGATAGGTGGTGGATATTAAAGGTGGGCCTCACATGCTGAACAATAACATTGATGGTGGGCCCCACATGATGGATAACTCACATCAAGTGGGCCCCATATGAAGAGGATTCACCTTAAAGGTTGGCCCCTAATGATGAATGGCCACATCCAAGGTGGGCTTCCTTAATGGACGACCCACTTCGAAGTTAGGCCTTGATGGGCGGCCCACATTAAATGTGGATTAATACGGGCCTACATGATGTACGGCCCACATCTAAGGTGGGTCCCGCATGATGGGAGGCCCACATTAAATGTGGGTTAATACAGGCCCGCATGATGTACATCCCACATCTAAGGTGGGCCCTGCATGATGGATAACTCACATTGAAGGTGGGCCATTCACATTGAAGGTAGGCCCCACACGATCGGCAGTTCGCATTAAAGATAGGGCTAAAGTTGGGCCCACATAATGAATGGTCAACATCAAAGGTTGGGCCCTAATGATGGATGGTGTATATTAAGGGTGGACCGAACAAATTTAAGGGATAAGCGTGAATGAATCAGGTTGACCCAAAACTTATATGACCTCTTAAAAGTTATCAACGGTAGGCGTCCAATCCTCTTTCTTTCCAACGGTAGGCATCCAATGCTTACTCTTTCCTATGGTGTGGTCCACTTGAGCTTGGAACTTGTTTGATGTTTGGACTCATCACTCATGTCTAAAAACGACTGCTCGACCTCACCATGGTAGCGACTGCCTCATCCTACCAGAATAGGAATGAAGATTTTCCGCGTACATTATGCATGTCCTCGGGTTGAGCATCTTATGAGAGAAACTCCTTTGAGGTGTTTCTTCGAGCACATAGCGTGCACATCATCTCACGCAGAATATAATTGCCAGAGGTTGGGATTTAATATAAGCAGAAACAGGATGAAATACAGTACAAAACAATTCCATTCCATTTCTCTTTCCTTCTCTAGTTTCTCAGTGGGGACGATCAGAGTCGGTGTCGTCGATGATAAGATTGACGCCGTTGGATTTGAGGGCGTTGATGATGGACCACACCTTGGTGCGGTTCGTGAACCCCTTCTTTTCGATCTCCTTCTGCACGTTAGCGTGGATTGCTCTCCCTCCATCGCTTCTTTGGCCGATGCCCTCTACCTTGAGGCGCATGGCAAGGAACTCTCCAACGGCAGCTGCGGCCTTGGCATTGCAAGAGCGGCCGCACTCCATGGCGTCCTTGAGGGCGTGCTCCACCGACGATGCAGATACAACCACGCGTCCGTTGTTGCGATCCACCACGTTCGCTGTTATGTACTTCAGGGACATGAAGAGCCGCAGCACGTATCGCTTCGTCGTCTGGTTCATAGTCTACCTCTCCCTCTCTATATAAATTTTTATCGACGAAATGCCTAAATGATTTGCACGAGAGCGGATTCGGTGTTTCCCGGTTAACACGTTAGCGGTTGTTACCCTGACCGTGGGGCTGACCTTTCTGTTTTTGTTTTGGTCAGTCATACAACCCACCCACCAAGTCAGTCATGCAACCCACCCACCAAGTCAGTCATGCAACGCACAGTAGTGCTGTCAGCTTCGTGGAATTTCACCACTATGGACTTCAAGACCGTGGGGCTGACCTTGATGAATGTGCTATATATCCACTCCATCCATCTGTTTCTCAATATCCTTTTAGCATGTGGTTCCAAAAACTTAAGTAGATCCAAATCTCAGGTGGACCCAACACACGAAATAGTGATGATTGAATTTCCAACATTAAAAATTACGTTGGCTCCACTTAGGGCCTACTGTAATGTTTATTTGCCATCAAACCTGTTGATAAGGTCTATCAGACCTGGATGAAGGGAAATTGCAACAATAAGCTCGATCCAAAGCTTTTATGGTCTACATTAAGTTTTTAATGGTCAATCACCATAGTTTATGGTGGTATGGTCCACCTGAGATTTGGATTTGCTTAAGTTTTGGGATAAGTCCTAAAAAGAGATGGAAAAACGGATCGACGATATGGATATACAAAACATTCATCAAGGTGGGTCCTTACCGTCGGAGTAACACCCACTAATGTGTTACCTGGGTAACACCTAATCTGCCCGCCCACACATGCCATGGAATGGATTTTGATCATGCAGGTGGAACTCGCACGAGAAGAATGTATTACTCTTGCATGACTAGTAATAGGCATGCTTGGAAACAACTTCATGTCCACGAGATCCAACCCGTCCCTCAGGTAGAGCACCACATGTTTTCCCTTATCCCAAAAATCAAACTGATTCAATTCTCAGCTGAGTCAGCCCATGGAATTATACCTAAAAACCCTAAGTTCATTTATTAATAGTTCTCTTAAGAGTGGGAATAGCCAGACTTTTTGGGAAATGCTTTTATCTCGGTTTTAAGATACTCGAAGTACTTCTTGATCCCTGATGAGAGGAAGCCAGGAAGGCGCATGAACGTGAGCAAGGAAAACTCGTGCCTGTGCCAAGGATTGCAACCCTGCTAGAGGGAGCTGCGATGGTCCCACAATCACCCGAACTAAGAAGGGAGCAGTTGAACTCGTGCTTTTTAGTTGGAACAGTCACAGGATTTAGACAAAAAAACTAAAGGTTGACCTCACTCTCGTAGTTCAAAATTGCAATTTTAAGAAAATTTATCATCTTTAATAATTCTGGTTTTTTTCCTATCTCTTTATTTCATAATTTTAAAACTTTTCATCTTTTTAGAAATAATTTATAATCATGCTACGAATCTTTCAATAAGGTTTCTTTAAACTTTCTATTTTTTGAAAAAGGCTTTGAAAAAGTCTTATTATTTTAGATAATTTTTGAATTAGGGTTAGAATTTTACTATTTTGACTAATTTTGAATTAAGATTTGGGTTTTCTTCATTAGTGGTGTAATTAAGAAATTATACGCACATTATTCAATAAAATACTCAAATTTTCTCTCTTAGTTTTTTGTGGATTTAAGCACTCTTTTTGTAGATTCAAAGTTTTCATCACCTAAGGAAAAAGTGATCTTCCTCTTTACCTTTCACATTCTTCCCTGCATCAATGGGTCAAGTTGATATTTGCATTTTCCCTTGATCTAAGTTTACTTGACCTTATGAACAGGTTTGCTGGCAATTAACCATCACGATGGGTCTTAGGAAGGTTTTAGCAATGAGTATCATTACCACTGCTGCTTCCTATGGTTGGTCCACATGAGCCTTATATCCGCCTCTGGCAAAATGGATGAATGGTGTGGATAAAATCTATACATCGTGGTGGCGTCGAAGAGCCCATGTGTGTTCCTAGCTAGGGACAGGTGGGGGATTTACCCAATCCGCATCCACTGAAAGATCCTATGATAGGGTTGTACATCGAGCCGAGTCGAGTCGAGGTGGGCCAAGCTTGGCTTGACTCGCCTGTGCTCTCCTTGAGTTCGAGCTTGAGCTCGAGCTCACCCTCGAGCTTACCATTGGAGCTTGCCTTGTTTGCTAAAACTTTCGAGGCGAGCTTGAGGCGAGCTAGTGGATCGAGTCGAGGTGAGAGTCGAGTCGAGCTTGCTCCCACCTCAATTTATTATATTTTTTACTACAAAATACAAATTAAAAGTCAATAACATTAAGTTCAAGAAGTCACACATATATTAGGGGAGAATAGTATTTCTACAGGTGGGACCCTACCATTAAAATGACCTAGCTCTGATCGGTTTTTTCTTTCGCCAAGTCACACATGCATTGAATGCAGACTACTAGTAATATTTTATGAACCATAATTAACACAGTACATGCATAGCTCACCACGTGAATGGGCTGCCCTAATTATTGTGTGGACCATCTTCATGATGAGGTTAGCTGATTCATGGATCAGATGCACCACCTCCCTTGTAAAATTACAATCAATAGCTGCATATGGTGTTTGGTCTAACCATAGCCCCTGTTTTGTAGATATGTATGGTGTGTGGTCTCAATGTAGCACCTGTGTTTGTGTAGCGTGTAAAACACAACCACTGTGTGCTCACCATGTTTTGTACTTGAAATTACTCAATCCATCATATATGCTCAATAGGGAAAGTTATTATCTGAACAAAATAGTAGGATTAAGAAACCCCCCAATGTGTGAGGGTTTTATATGTCATAAGTTTGAACCCTAATGTGTGTGTGGGGGAGGGGGGAGAGAACTAAGAAATAAGAAGATTAGTTTTTTTTTTTTTTTTAACAAATATCTATATGAAACAAGTGAAGCTCGAGCTCGAGCCGAGTCGAGCTTGAATCGAGTCGAGTTTCGAGTCGAGTGACCAAATGGTTGAACTTGACTCAATTTTTTACTCGAGCTCCTAAATGAAGCTTAGCTTGACTTGTTCTACTGAGTCGAGTCGAGCTAAGGTGAGCTTTTTCGAGTTGAGTTGATCGAGTTTCTCAAGCTGACTTGGCTCATGAGCAGCCCTATCCTACTGTGCCTTTTTGAGCCAGTAGACTCTCTTTATCACATGTTCAATGTGGTAACTGGCTAGCAAGATCTGGGGCTGTCCTCTATTGGATATTTTTTACAAGTTCTAAATTTTTGATATGTTGGACAAGTTCTGAGCATCTTTCGATTGTTGCCCATGGGGCTGTCAATGGGCTAATCTTGGGCCAGGTTGAGATCTGTTCAAGCCCAGTCCTTCAAAGTAAAACTCAGGCCTGAATTGTCCGAGGCCCATTTCAGGTCAAGGTAAATAGGCCCGATGCAGCCCGGAAAGTAAAACCTAGGTCATAGGACCATCCAACCCTGGCCATGAACATGATGGGACAAAACTAGCAGGCCCTTACACATCCTGACCCAAGTCCAGCCCACACCGTGATGGGCCAAGGCAACAGGCCCAAGCCCAGACCACCATTAATATCCATTGCCCAGCCCAATCCCGCCCAAGCCGGCCACTCTCTGATGTTCAAGATCTACTCTGTTCATTTGGTATTCCCAACAATTGAATTGGATTCGGTTGGATGGTACCAATGAAATCAAGCGCTAGCTCCCATTTCTTATTGAATTAACTGATCAACTTGCTATCGGACAATTCTTTTGAATTCGGTAATATTTGCAAAAAATTTCGACATATTTCACTTGAAACTTTATGGGCCGAGCTGACGAGCTTTTATCTGCAGCCTGTGACCGGTCCAATTAATAAACAGGCTTAAATTTTGGGGCCGGGTCCGACCATGGTATCTAATATGGCAGGCCAAGCTTAGGTCGATGTGGGCCAAGTCTGATGTGTTAGCTCGTCCACTGACGGGCCTAGTTGCCCATGTAGCCAATTCAAAGAAGTAATAAGTTGGAAGAGAGGAGGGTGTGGATGGGAATTGGTGCACGATCGCTCCGGGAATTTTCGTCTTGAACCCCTGTGAGAAATTGTAAATTGAATTATCCATTATTCCAAGAACAAACACTTGAATTTCTAGTTTGTCCAGCCCATTGATTTGTTGGGCTGCACTGTGTTTAATAAACGGCCTGAAAATAGACAGTTAACAATCTGCTTATTTGCCTAAGATTGGTAATTAGGATCTTCCAATTCCGATCTAAGTGGTCTTATAACAGAGTCTATGCATGGTGGGGCCGGAGACTACAATGATCTAAAAGGGACCTACTGATATAACGAGTAATATATGCATCACCATAAGCCCAAATACATCGACAAGAGATTAATTACTTCGGTGATCTCTTGCGAACACTCCCAACGTTATCAAATAGATACACTCCAATAGTCAACTTGAGATTTGGATCTAGTTCATTTTTTTTTTGCATATGTGCTATGATGGTCCAATGATCAGAACCGTCCTAGATTGGATGCTGTGATGTGATGGCCATCTAGCGAATTTTTCATTGCACGGATGACTCTAGCAATCACTATATCAAGATTAATTTAGAAAAATGATCGGACCATGTGGGCCTAATGGACGCGGATTGCGTCTCACCCTGGTCGGACCTTTAAGCGTCCGACCAGATCTGTGTGAGGGGCCGCTCTGATGTATCTGTTTATCCAAGCCATCCATCCCTTTTCTAAGATCATGTAAAGGTCTGGCCCAAAATTAAGGCATATCCAACAGTGTAGTGAACCAAACCAAATACTGAGCTTGGGTTGCATTAAATGCCCAAAGCATAAATTCATGTTGCATTAAATGCAAGAGTAATCTCTGGTGTGGTCCATTACAGCTTTGGATCTTCCTCAATTCTAGATCGGCGCCTTAACATGATCTTAGAAAAAGGATGGACGGGTTGGATAAACAGATACATTACGTGGGATCTCACACGGATCTGGTCGGACGCTTAAAGGCCCGATCAGGGTCGGAGGCAATCCGCGTCGGGCCTAATGAGGTGAAATCTGCGGCATATGCAATGCGATCATTGGTCGGACCTTTCAACGTCCGACTAGATCTGTGTGGGGTCACGCTGTGATGTATCTGTTTATCCCAGCTGTCCATCCCTTGTCTACGATCATATTATGGCATCTGTTTATCCCAACTGTCCATCCCTTGTCTAAGATCATATTATGGCATGGGCTCGAAACTGAGGCAGATCCAATGCGGTAGTGAACCACACCAAATAGTGAGCTTGGGTTGCATTAAATGCCCAGAGCATTAAATGCAAGAGTATCTTTGGCATGGTCCACTACAGCATTGGATCTGCTTGATTTTGAGGCCATGCCTTAACATGATCTTACAAAAGGAATGGATGGCTTGGATAAACAGATACATCACGGTGAGAACCCACACAGATCTGGTCGGACGCAGTCCGCGTCCATGCAGTACGAACCCAACTAGATACAATTAGGAAGAAGAAATCAAATCGTAATCTTTCTAGTGCAACTAGCTGCAGAGGCAAAAACGTCAAACTAGGTGTATGTGGGGCTCAAAATGGCGAACGTATGACATCCTATCCATCGAGAACAATTGCCACATCATGAAAATAGGATGACCTAGCTATCCAACCATCATATTGGGATTTTTATATGATAGAAAACAAAGGACAACCACCCAAAAACCTTAAATTCACGCGCTGGCCTACTTGATGGTTGGGTAGGCATGATTTTTGGGGTATCCCATTTTGATTGTGGGGGACTATGTTAGACCGGTTGGATGCCATGCATAAGCCACGGTGGGCCCCACGCCCCAAAGATTAACATGTGCAACCAGTTGTAGGTGAGAGACCTCCGCCAATTAATGCAATCAATGCCATTATCTGGCACGCTCACTCGTTAAGTTACTGTTCACCCAACGGTAATGTCCAATCTGTCATGAATGTCTGAAATCCAATCCTTCTAATAGTTTGGCCCCATAACAAGGATCATTTGCTGCAAAAATCATACCCATCCACTCATAAGTGGGCCACACGATTGGAAGCAATGTCTCGACGATCATAACTGACAAAATACAAGTGCGGTCCACCTTATGAGTGAAAGTGTTGATTTTGACAAGTGTAATTGGTGAAAGCTATTGCAGAGTTTGGATGTCACATACACATGAAAGAATCCAAGAAGAGAAGAAAGAAAAGAAAATGGACCGTCTTTTCTTCGTTCCCAATTTTACTAGCAGTGGTTACCATTTTCCTTCCATTTTCAAGTTCTCTAAGCTCTCCATTAGTTCGGAAGACCGGAAAGTCAACGATTGACTATGGATTCCGTGTCCAAACTCCAAACCTTGGATTCTGATCCTCGAACCGCAGCTGCAGATCTTGTTGGCCTTGCTAACATCTCTCTCGATCTAATGTCCCACAATGCTTCTGACACTGATGAATATATTTCTGTGTTGCTTGAAAATGCCACCGACCCTGTCATGAAGAAATGGCTTAACGCTCCGTGTGGTCTCAGATGCATTCAAGGAATTTGCCTATGAGGGTGTCAATTTAAGTGCTCAGTTCATCGGTTCTCAAGCTCTAAACTGTGAAAAATCGTTTGGAGTGGAGGAGAAGAGTAATAAATCGCTGTTGAGTTTCAGAAATGACGACCTGAATCGTCTTTCTGACATCGTTGGGACCATTGCAACTACCCTTGACCCAGATCCTCTTGTGTGATTTCCTGCGCCCAATGTTGCTTGTTGCTTGTTGCTTGTTGCTTGAGTTCTCCTCAATAATATACAAAAATATGTTTGCTTATCTTTAATGAAGATTGTTACATGTTTATTGTTTGAGGGAGTGTTTGGATCGTAAGTTACTTCAGCCTCAAAGTAAAAAAATACGTTTGGTTTCCAACATAATAAGTAATATATCATCCCTCAACTCTGCTTGGCCTCCCTCACATCTACCATCCATCATTTGGGGCCAACCTTTGATACAAGTTTGTTCCTTGTGTGGGCTCCACCTTCGATGTGGGTTGTCTATCATCGTGGGGCCCATCTTGAATGTGGGCCATTCGTCATTAGGGGTCAACCTTTAATGTGCACCGTTCATTATGTAGGGCCCACCATTAATGTTATTGTCCATCATGTGGGGCCCACCTTCAATATGCACCGCCCATCACATGGAGCCCACCTTTGATGCGGGCTGTCCATCATGTGGGCCTCACCTCTGATGTGGGCCATCCATTACGTGGGGCCCGCCTTAGATATGGGCCACTCATCATTAGGGCTGACCTTTGGCGTGGACTGTTCATCATGTGGGGACCACATTGATGTGGATCATCCATCATGTGGCACCCACCATTATTGATTGGCCATTATGTGGAGTCCACCTTTGATGTGGATTGTCCATCATGTGAGCCCCACTTTCAATGTGGGTCGCCTATAAGGTGAGGCTTGCCTTAGATGTGGGCCATTCATCACTAGGGGCTAACCTTTAATGTAGACTGTCCATCATGGAGGCTACCTCAATATGGGCCATCCATCATGTGGGCCCAGCATCAATGTCCACTGCAAGTAATGTGGAGCTTACTTACTTTTGATGTGGACTGTCCATCATGTAGACTCTACCTTTGAAGTAGGTTGTCTATTGCACTAGCCCACTTTAGTTGTGGGCTATAACCAACCTTTGATGTGGGCCATACATTATGTGGCCCCATGGGGTCATACATCATGACGGGCCTACCTTTGATGAGCCCCACCTTGACAGTCTATGATGTAGGTACTCATTTGATACGGACAGTGAAAGGGAGCTTCCTTTGACATGGACCCATAAGGACAGAAAGTTAACAAGGCTAAAAAAAAAACTATCAAATTAACTTTAAGCGAAAAATTAACTTAATCACTTAACAATAAATTGAAAAGTAACTTATACGGTGGTATGCAAATAGGCCCTTAACGTGATCTCACTGTGAAATGGTCGAAATAAATTGATTTTCAACGGCTTCCTATTTGTGAAAACACATCAGTCTATGAAAATTGTTTTCATTTCCGATCAAGAAAATAATGAATTCCATTCATTCCCCCGTTAAATTTAGATATTTTATGGTTATGGGAGACAAATAATGCTTTTTTACTGTTCACCCTTTAACATCTTCATAAATGCAGATTTCGTCCTACCCCGCCTGTCTTTACTGGGAACGGACAGGAGCTTTGAGTGGCCATCATGATGTATGGGTTTTATCCACACCGTCCATCCATTTTTCCTCATAATTCAAGATATAAGCCCAAAACTGAGGCAGATCCTAGACACAGACCATACAATGGGGATTAAGACGTTCAGCTTTCCATATCCATAATTTGATTTATGCTAATCCAACAAGATGTATGAAAGCTCGTCTCTTACTGTGTTTTGAATGTGGCAAATGGCAAACAAGATTTTGAATGTGCGCAAGTTCTGAACATCTTTGGTTATTGCTTATAGGATGGTCGATGGCCGTGTTTAGGTCAGGCCGATACAAATAGGCCGGAGTAGGGAGCAAAGTAAAACCCACATCCGAATCTAGCCCAAGCCCACAGTAGGTCGAGATACATAGGTCTGAGCACGGTCTGCAAAGTTAAACCCAGGCCTGAGTTTGGCCTAGGCCCTTGACAGGCCAAAGGCAACCCAAAGTGAAACCCATACCTGAGTCCAGGCCAAGAAAAATAGGCCCCAGCATGGCCCACAAGGTAAAATTCAGGCCTGATCTAGCCCAAGCCCCTATCAGGCCAAGACAAATAGGCCTGAGCTCAGCTTGAGAAGTAAAACCTAGTCCCAAGTTCGGCCAGCAAAGTAAAAGCATCTGGCCAGGCTGTGAAAGGTGAAGCCAAGCAGGCCTAAACCCAATCCATAGAGAAAACCCCCGACTTGAGTATGGCCTAGGCCGGTGACAAGCCAAGAAAATAGGCCTAGGCCCAATGTGATGATTGTGGCTTAAGTCCACACCCTATATTGTGAATGATCTAGCTCGTTACTTTGGCATGCCCAATCATGCATGATGCTGACAAAAAAAAGAAGCACTCAAAGCCTTAAACGGGCCGAGCTATTGACATATTGGATGCAGCCCAAACCTAGCCCAATTATAAACATGCTTAAATTTTAGGCCTAGGTCAGGTCCTCGGATCTTAGTAATTTAGACCAAGCCCGGACTGAAGTGGACCAAACCCGACGGGCCAGCCTGCCCATTAACATCCCTAGTTGCCCATGTAGCCAATTTAAAGAAGCAATGTGTTGGAAGAGAGGAGAGCCTGGACGGCAATTAGTGTATTGGTATTTCAAGAAATTTCATCTTAAACCCTGGCTAGAAAATTTAAGTAGTATCATCCATGATTCCGAGGACACACTACTCTAGAATTTTTAGTTTGTCCAGCCACACTGATTTTTGTTTAATAAACAGCTTGCAAAAATACAGCTAACAAGCTGTTTATTTGTCTAAAATTTGTGGTTATGATCTTCCAATGACTCATATGGTCTTGAACACAGTATCTGGGCCTCTGGCCCCAACCTCTCATGTTTTTTTTTTTTCTGGAAGAATGTGGGATTAGTGAGGAGGATTGAAAAGGAAAGATTGGAGAGAGGATTTCTTTATTAAAAAAATTGTAATTACAAGATAAAATATGGGTCAAAAGCATCATCACAATGAGAATAGGCCAAAGTCTGGGATACATCAACAAGATATGAGATTAATTACATAACACTCTTCCAAACACTTAAATATTATCGAACAGATACAATACACAACATTTCTCAGGAACTAATTAGGACTCTTTACATTGTTTTTGGCAAGGTGGTGGATTCTGTACACCTGAAGTGGTTAGTTGATCCGTGTTAGAGCAACAAGAGAAGACCCTGTCGGTGGGGTCCATGTACCCTGAGTCAATATCAGTAAGCTCTATGTCTTGGCATGGAACAGCTGCACTGCAGTCAAGATGAACGACCAGATTTGTAGAAGAAGTCCCAGTGATGTTTTTGTAAATAACATGACTGATCTGCACTAGCGAGGGCTGCACACATTCACAAAAAGAAAATGAGAAAACATGTGAGTTTGAAGGGTGTGAATTGGGCGAATGCCGGGTTTAAATATATGAATTCAAGTTGTAAAATCACTATTTCAAGTCCGCAAAAAAAAAAAAAAAAAAAAAAAAAAATGTAGAGTTGTTGGTTGGTTTGTTATTGTGAAGTAAAATGGTGTCGTGAAGCAGGTGATTCCACTGGCCTGAATTTGATGGTAGATGCCACTTCCGCCGTGTTGGTGTAATTAAGTTTGTTTGAATACTAGGTAATAGGACCTTAAGATTGACTGAAGTAGTATATTTTTGTGTACTCCTATGTGACACCAGAGGTGTGTTTTCCTTTCTCTCTCTCCCTCCCTCTCCCCACCCCCCAAATTTCATGATATCATACCTAAGGAGAAAACTTAAAATTTTATGAGAAGCAATAATCAAACAATAGAATCAATGAATGATCCATGTTCTATCATCACACTGGTAAATCGTGATTTGATAGTTGTTCGTTAGCCTAGTATTAGATTTTTTTTCTTCCAGGTAATGGTCCCAACACATAAACGAGAATCATGGCTAACAGGACAACACACTTTCTTATAACTTGACCAGCCGAATTTTTTTTTCCTAAGTGCAAACAATTAAGTGTTGAAAGTTTCCTTCTTTGTACAGGGATGGACTGGACAATAGTTTTGATCGATGATGATTGGCTTCGAAACATTGTCCATAAAGATATCTTCAAATATGATATCAAAAGCTATTGGAAGTAGCAAACCAAAAGGCAGCTGTTATAGAAACCTTCGGTTTCTCAACAGTTGCATCATCAATTTCTCAACAGTTTTAGCAAATTACAGCAAACAATAACCCAGCAGTTTTCAGCAACCTTTGATATTCTCAAGGGTCTTATTGAAAGAGTTGTAACATATAACCTTTAAGAGAATGAAGAGTCTTGTAACATCCCATGAGTTATATCTATCTAAGAGTCTATAAATAGGTGAAATGTGTAGTCATTTGTATCATACTCAATCAAAATTCAGCGTACTTTGTTTTTTCTTCCTACTTGTTATAGAATTTTTCCTAAGGCTTTGTAAAGCCAACAGAAGCTTCGAGTACTGGTGATTCAGCCCATGTTTTAATCCTTACGCCATTCATGGTGCCGCTAAGAGTGCAATTCCTCACATGTATGCTGGTCACATCTCTTGTGCACGCTTATCGAGGCTACCAATGCTGCAAAAATTTCCAAAGCTTCACAATTAAGACTTCATTACAATATGTGTGACATTCTTGGTAAAACAAAAAATAAATATGAAACAGTAAAATAAATAATACTCTGTAATCGTATTCTTATTTCTGATTATGCATTGATGATTCGATTGAGCCTAATCCAATTCAACACTGTGATTGATAAGTAGTAAAGTAGGCCCAGTTTGGTTAAGCAAAATGAGTCACCCCTTGACTCATGCTGAGTCGTAGTGCAATCCTAGACCAACTGAGTCGATCGGGTTCTTCCTCTTAAGTTGGTTCTTTAAATTTGATTTTACACAACTCATTTTTGGATTCATCTATTTTCTACTCAAACACAATCATCTGTTATATTTTATTCCTCCACACTTGTGTTATCACACTCACTCTACTTGCCATCAACATTCTCACTAGTTATTTCTAGTAAGCACCATTTACCAATAGAATTAACTGAGAATATATATGGTAAACATGGACTTTGTTTCTATTGAAGAAAAAAGGTAAAAAGGAGATGTGAGGTTGGAATTCTTGCTTAATACCATGTTATGCAAATTTTTTATTTAGGAAAATTGTAAATTACAGAAAAAAGACTGCCTAATCATATTTTATTAACCGAAAAAGATATAAATAGTCCAAACTCTTGAAAAAACATCCTAGATAAGAAGCAAGAAAGATACTAGACTCCAACAATTATTAATTTAACTTATGATTTTCAAATATGTACCTGATTCCAAGGCCCGGGCCACAGAATATGCCAGAGACGAAGATATCATTACCGCCTTCTCCAATTGATACACCGTCATCACCTACGCCTATGATCGAAGTTGTAATGTTGATGTTTGTAGATGAACTGAAATGTATTCCATCTATATTAGGGCTATCCTCTCGGGCCGTGATATTGAGGTTGTAGAATTGAACCTCTTGGGACCTAAACACACTGATATGAAAAGATTTGCTGTTCAACCGATGAATACCGTGGATTGTTGCGTTGGTAATATTTGTGAACTTCATTAGAGTACTGCACCATACCACAAGAACACATTAGTTTTATTTCTCGCTCAATTCATATGCATTCTTAATGTTAGACATCTTATTCATAATTCGAAATTAGAAATGTACACAAGTGGTTTAGGACTATCTTATGCTAAGGGGCCATGCTATTTTTTTAGGGTTTTTTATTTGACCCCATACGAATAATCAAATGTAAATAAATCACCATGGGCAAGGTAATGCCTCCATAACTTATGGTGACATACTATCTTTTCTGGCAACATGCAGTCTATGCAAGAAATATGCACCATGAAAATGGTAGGCCCCATAATGAAGATCACGGGCCACAAAAGTTGGTTAACGTTGCCCACAAGATGCAATGAACTATTGAAATTAATGGACAATAAATGGTCTAACTCATCGTATAAGTGCAACCACCTAGTGAGTGAGTCAATCCTATCTTCTAAATAGGATAATCTTCGTGGTGGGGTCTATCATTTTCATGATACTGATGTCCTAGCAAGTAGCATATTAGTGGGAAAGATTGTACAAACATTTGTTCTCAACGGGTAATTAGATCTCTAACTAAATTGGCAATGGAAAATGAGATGAATAAACTTCCAGTTGGGAGAAATTGGCATTTTTTTTTCTTCCTTCAGGCAGAGGTTGACTCGATCCGAGAATCAGCTCCTTGACCATCAATACTTCCTCCCCCGCTCACCGTTAACCCGTGCAAGTTCGTAAATTTTATCCAGCTATCATCCGTAAATGCAACAAGGTTTGGAAGAGCTTTAACCATTCCCTTTATTACGACTTCATGAGGAGATGATTCCTGATGGCATGGCCCACTAAATGTGACAGGGCCCAGTAAAAATTCTCCATCAGGTACCACAAAACTCGATATGGCGCCAATGTGAGAAGCCCAGCCAAGATCTGTCAGGTTAGGTCTGGGCCAAGATCTGTACAAGCCCAGCCTGCAATTTTGAATGTTGGTCCAAATCCAGTTCAGGTCCGTGACAGGCCGCAACAAGTCCAGGTCAGTTCAGGTCCAATTATCAGAACCATCCACGATGGGATCCTACGGTGTGAGGGCCATGTAAGGATAATTTCCTTGCACGGATGATTCTGTCAATCACTATATCGAGATTAATTTAGAACATTAACGATAAAATTTTAGAGATCATCATTAAACTTGAGAAGCCAATGGTCAGATTCTTCACTGTAGCATGATTATATTAATATACGATAATGGCTTATATGCGGTATTTACCAGCATATGGTCCCAGCGAGGAGATCTGTGCGACCTATGCAATGCGAGCACAACTAGTTACAATTATTTAAGGCGCTTTCTGTCAAGAAATCAAATCGTAATCTCTCAAGCGCAGCTAGCTGTAGAGGCAGAAACGTGCAACTAAGCTGCATGTGGGGCCCAGTATGATGAACATACGACATCTATTCATCTCTTATAGTTGCCACATCATGGAAATAGGATGCCCAAAGACTATAGTATACGAGGCTTTTTATACGATAGAAAACAAAGGACAACCACCCAAAAGCCTTAAATTCACGTGTTGGCGTACCTGATGGTCGGGTGGGCATATTTTTGGGATATACCATTTTCATCGTGGGTCGACCGTGTTAGACCGGTTGGATGCCGTGCATACGCCAAGGTGAGCTCACACCCCGACTATTAACATTTGCAACTAGTTGTAGGCGAGACCTTCGACAATTAATACAATCAACGCCATTATCTGGCACGCTCTACACGAGGGTCTCGAGTCCAACCGTTTGGATCATAAGCTACCATTCACCGAATGAGTAACGTCCAATCTGTCATGAAAGTCTGACATCCAATCCTTCTAATACGTTTTCCCCATCACGAGGATCATTCTCTGAAAATCATACCCATACACGTGTCAAGTGGGCCACACCATTGGAAGCAATATATCACCGTTCATAACTGACAAAATACAAGTGCTGTCCACCTGATGAGCGAAAGTTGTTGATTTTGAAAGCATGATTGGTCAAACCTATTGTAAAGGTTGGATATCACATACACACGACAGGTTGGAAGTTATCTACTGAATAGATGGTGAGTTTGTGGCCTAACTGATTGGACTTGAGCCCCGTCCCTATAAATTAATTGCCAACCCAAGCTGCTTGTATAAAAACGATCCAAGAGAAAAAAAAAAGAAAAAAGAAAAAGAAAAAATGGATCCTCTTTCCTCGTTCCCAATTCTAGCAGTAACCATTTTCATTCTATTTTCAAATGCCATGAGCTCTTCATAATTAGTTTACAAGACCTGTAAGTCTACAATTGACTACAAATTCTGTATCCACACCCTTGATTCTGATCTTCGAACCGCAACTGCAGATCTAGTTGGCCTTGCTAACATCTCTCTCGATCTAACGTCACACAATGCTACGGACACACATGAATACATCTCTCACTTGCTGGAAAATGCCACTGACCCTACTATGAAGAAATGGCTTAACATTTGCCTTGAAAAATACGGCTATGCGATGCATTCTTAGACTTGGCTTCTAAGGCTTATGAGAATCTCGATACAAGTGTTCAGCTTGCCGGTGCTCAAGCTCTACAATATTGTGAAGATTCGTTCGGAGAGGAGGGTCATAGATCGCCGTTAACGTCTAAGAAATGACAACCTCAATCGTCTTTCTGACATCGTTGCAACCATTGCATCTATCCTTAACCCGTATGTGTGATTTCCTTCACTCAATGTTGCTTCAGTTCTCTTCAATAATATACAAAAATATGTTTGCTTATCTTTAATGAAGATTGTTACAATGTGATGTTTATTTGTTTCACTGTAAAGTCGTGGAAATGAAATCAGTTTTCAACGGTTTCAATTTGTGAAAACACCATCTGTCCATGAAAATTGATTTTCATTTACACGGTCTTTCAATTTGTAAGAAAGATCTTACTTACGAAGCACGTCGGAGTTAGGAGAACCACTTATCACATTTTCAATGTATTGTGAATATTTTTGGGCATGCGTACAATTTCTGGACATCTTTCCGTCGTTACCCCTAGAGCTGTCGACGGCCGTGTTTGGCCCAGGCTGATATCTGTCCAAGCCCGGCCTGCAAAGGAAAACTGCAGGACTGAGTCTCACCACGGCCTGTTATAGGTTGGGATAAATAGGCCCGAGGGTGGCCAGAAAAGTAAAACCAAGGCCTGAATCTGGGTCAGGCCCATGACAGGTCCAGACAAATAGGCCCAAGCAAGGCCTGGCAAAGAAAACCCAGGAGTGTCCAGCCCAGGCCCGTGAAAAGCCTAGACAAAAAGGCCTAAGTACGGCCCACAAAGTAAAACCCAGGCCTGAGTCTGGCCAGGACCTTGACAGGCCAAGACAAATAGGCCCAAGTGTGGCCCACAGAGAAAAACAGTCCTGATCTGGTCCAAGCCCTTGACAGGCCAAGAAAAATAGGCCCACAGCTTGCAAAGTAAAACCTAGCTCTGATCTCTCCCAGACCCAAGCGCCTGGACAAATATGCCCAAGCCTGAGTCATGACTAAGGCCATGCCCAGACACCTTCTACTGTGCAAAATCTAGGTTTTTCCTTTGGCCTGCCCAATCAAACATGATATTGATTGGCCAGGCGAATGGAATGTTAGATGCAGCTCGAGCCTAGCCCAATTAATAAATGGGCTTATTCTTTAGGCCTGGGTCGTGTCTAGTATTTCAGCCCAAGAATAGATTGAAGTTGGCCAAACCAAAGGGGCCAGCCTACTCATCGACAGCCCTAGTTGCCTATGTATCCAATTTAAAGAAGCAAACACATCTGACTGAATTCCGGCTATTCATGACCTGATTGAATAGTAATATAGGTACAAAATTTCTTCTTTGATACAATCTCTAACATAATATAAGGAATCTAACATTGAGATATGAAAGAAAGAAAATTAAGAACAAGCTAAAAAAGAAAAAAGAAAAGAGTTTTGATCAAATGAATGGTTTTGGTCACTCTTGATAGATAATATTATATATACTCTTGGTAGACTTGGATAGCTCATATGCATGAGGCACTTAGAAACTACATTGAAATTGCCTTAGTGGCCTACAATTAAGACCAAATGAGCATCACAAATTATGACTTCTCAGGCCGTTTAAGATCTATTTTCTGAATTAATTATTCACTTTTATATGTATGCACCATTTCATGCCATTTGTATGAATGAGCATTCCCATGAGATTGATCTTCAAATTTAATGGTCTGATTTTATCCGTCTAAAAAAATAAGCAATCTGACTGGTCCGATCTTCAAGATGAACATTCCAATTCGATTTCAAAGTTTAGCGAGATGATTGGCTTGATCTCAAGATGAACAGCCCAATTGAACCTATCTCCAGTTATGTACAATGTGGGCTTATGATCATTAGGAAGTTACTTTCCAAAAGAAGTAGTAGTGATCACTAGGAAGAATTCCACATTTAGAGTGGCCTTGAATTATCTTTGGATTCTTATATCACACCCTCTGCTTAGTAATCCTAACGTTTGATTTGTGGACACTTTTTGTTGAGAAAGGATCATTGGATATTTTTAATTTAATTTTAACCGTCCATCAAATGTCCACCCATCAGGACCAGAAATCATAATTTAATCCATTTTCTTTGACTCACTTAAATGCCACATTTGTGATTTCTAATTGCTCGGGTATCATCCATCACACTCTAACATAGTATACAATTTCTCCTCTTGTATTTTGGGAAGGTAAGATAGTGTAGGATGCATTAGTAGGATGCATTTACTGATTTAAAAAATGCGCAATTACTTTCTTTCCTAATTAAACATCTATACTTTCTGGCAAAATAAATAAATAAATAGAGGAGAAATGTTCCAGTATCTCAGTGCTCCTAGTTGGAGTGGTTCGTTTAGACAGTCGATCAATTGATCTGAACCGTACATTAAGTTTAGAATGCATTTGATGGGCAATTATTAAAAAAATCACACTGATCGAATGATCTAATCCATATTTAGTTTGACCTTATTTTGTATAGCCATCCTTTGACCTTTCACGGACGATTCTGACAAAAAGAATTTCAGGGGCCTCATTAAAAATCATCATTGAGGCCTTGTAATGGCATCACAGTTTATATGCTGTTGCTACCAAGGAAGTGGACCGTTCAAATCATGGGACCATTTCAGCAACTAAGCCCAATGGAGCGATTTAGGCAACATATTTGAGCAGTCAAAGACGCTTTCGGCAAGAAATCAAATCCTAATCTCTCTGAGGCAACTAGTTGCGGAGGAAAAAACGTACAACTAGGTGCATGTGGGGTCCAAAATGGTGAACGTATTTCATCATACCCGTCCAGAAAAGTTGCCGCATCATAAAAATAGGTCGCCCTGAAAATCATGGCTATCCAACCATCATATGGGGCTTAAATGATAGAAAACAAATGAGAACCACTCAAAAACCTTAAATACACGTGCTGGCCACTTGATAGTTGGGTCGGCGTGATTTTTGGGGCATCCTATTTTCGTTGGTGCCGACAATGTTTACACCGGTTGATGCCATGCATACGCTACGCTCCCCCGCACACGCCAGCTATTAACATTTATAACCAGTCATACGTTGCCCAAAGAAGTTTTCAATGATAAGAGTTCAATCCCCCCACTGTTTCCTGTGGCGTGGTCCACACTAAACTTGGATCTACCTCATGTTTGGATTAAGCTACTAAAATGAAGTGGTGAAACAGATGAACGGAGTGGATATAACATATACATTACGGTGGGCCCCACAGATAAGTGCTGCAGCTCTTCTGGCAATCCACGTCCCATTACTTGGCACATTCACTGCACATTATGTGAGGGTTCGAGTCCGACTGGCCAGTGGCTAGAACATAACTTACTGTCCAGCAGGCTGGACCATAGGTTTCTGTCCACACAACCAGTAACTTCCAATACATTATAAATGCGCGGCATCCAATCCTTCTAATAAGTTGGCCCCTTCAAGGGGATCGTCTACTACAAAAAATCATTGTCGTCCACTAATCAACTGGGCCACACCATAGAAGAAATTTCTAGACGATGATAAATAAAAATATAAGTATGGTCCATCTGATGAATGTAAGACTTTTATTTTAATCATCATAATGGGCCAAACCTATTGTAGAGGTTGAATATTGTCGTCCAAATGACAGCTTGTAAGTTGTCCGGCAGATATGGAAACTAAGTTTGTGGTCCAACTGATTGGACTTGAGATCACCTCTCTGTCTATAAATTGCCACTCCCCTTCTAAGTGAGGAAGAAGAAAGAGGAGAGAAGGAAATGGACCGGCTTTGCTCCTTCCCATTTCTTATACTAATAGTTACCTTTTGTCTTGTATTTTCAAATTGTGTCTGCTCTTCATTAGTCCACAAGACCTGTAAATCAACAGGTGACTACGAATTCTGTATCCAAACCTTGGATTCTGATCCAAGAACTGCAACCACAGATCTTGTTGGCCTTTGTAACATCTCTCTTGATCTAACGTTGCACAATGCTTCGGACACTCGTGAATACATCTCTCACTTGCTGGAAAATGCCACTGACCCAACCATCAAGAAATGGCTTAACCTTTGCCTTGAAAATTACGGCGGTGCGGTCGATGAGATCTCAGAAGCATTCATGTGGTTAGCCTCAAAGGTTTATGACAACGTGAATGTAGATGCTCAGATTGTCAGTGGTTTAGCTGTAACCTGCGAAGAAACTTTTTCTTCCGGAGAGGAGAAGAAAAAAGAGGAGAATCATAAATCGCCATTGAGTATCAGAAATGACAACCTGAATCGCCTTGCTAACGTTGCTGCGTCCATTGCATTTATCCTTGACCCGGATCTTCTCGTGTGATTTTCCTGCACTCAATGTAGCTTCATGCATTGAGATTTCTCTTCAATAATATACAATAGTTATATATTTGCTTATCTTTTTTTTTTTTAAAGATTGTTATAATGTGATGTTTATTGTTTACTATGAACTCACTTTTAAATTGGCGAAATGAAATCAATTTTTAACGATTTCCCAATTTGTGAAAACACATCTGTCTATGGAAATTGATTTTCATTTCCACTGTCTTTCTCAGAAAAACAGTGAATTCCATTCATTCCCTGTTAACTTTAGATTTTTAACAGTTATGAGAGACAGCTCTTTCTTTTTACCACCAACGTTCTAGCATTTTCATAGAAATTATAGAGAGAGTTTTTGCTACACCCGCGTTGGCTGCATACATGTAAATTTCAGCCGCCGTTGGTGAACTCTGTATCTTGAGGGGATTTGATTGTGGAGAGAGTTTTGGCCTTTAGATTCAGACTTCAAATTTAAAAAACAGGCCCGAGTCTCTCTCCTTTCCAGAGAGATCAGAATTTCCTGCCAAAGGCTTCAGTGAGCAGGAAGCGCCATCATAATGTTTGGGTGAAATCTACTCCATCCATTCATTTTTGAAGCTCATTCTAGGACATGTTGCAAAAAATTATGGACGATCCAAAACTCAAATGGGGCACATGTGAGGAAAGAGTGGGGAAAGAAATGCCTACGGTTGAAACCTCCCTAGGCTCCGCCTAACGTGTCTATGACATTCAAACTCTTTATAAGGTCACTCCAACTGGGATGAATTGAAAAGACAAAAAATTTAGCCTGATACAAACTTTGAGGCCATATAAATGTTTCAATAGCGAGTCACTCAAATCTTCGCTATTTCCATTGAGTTTTGGATTCACCTCAATTTTTTGTCACGTCTTAAAATGAGCTCCCAAAACAAGTGGATGAATCAGGTTTATCACAACTATCATTGTGGGCCCCACATAGCTTCCCTACACAAGAAAGCCTTTGGCAGGATATACGCCAGAGATGGAAGATTGTCTGGGGATCCACCAGGACTAGCTAGACACGGACGGTCCTGCCAGGGGTTTTAGGACCCACCATGATATAAGTGTTTTATCTAATTCTTTCGTCCATTTTGAAAGACCATTCCAAGACATGAGCCCAAAAAGGAGTAGATCTAAAGTTTGAGTAGACCACACCATAAAAAGCAGTGGTGACAATGACCTCCACCATTGAAACCTTCCTATGGCCCACCATGATGTTTATTCACATCCATCTGCTTCATAAGGTCACATGGACCTGGATAAAAGGAAATCATAAATATCAGCTTGATCCGGCCTTGAAGAGGTTTTCAGTGGTAGGCATTCAATCCCCACTATTCTTCTGGTATGGTACAGTGAATCATTCAATCTACCTCATGTTTTATCTTATATTGTAAAATGATTTTTCAAAATGGGCAAACGGTGTAGATAAAACAAATACATCATGGTGGCCCACAGAGCCCCTGATAGGACCATTTGAAATGGAAAGGAGAGAACTAGAGTTGTACACGAGTTGAGTATGGTCAAAAAACTCGCTCGACTCAGTTCTAAAATGCTTGACTCAAATGAGGTTTGAGTCAAATTTCTAAACTCGAAAGATGTTTAAGCAAGTATCGAACAGGGCCTGCTCGACTCAGCTTGACTCAAAATATAGCTCGAACTCGACTCGGTTCGACTCAGTTTTTAGCAAGTGATATAAATACCACTTAAAAAAAAAAACCTACCCATTTTGCAAATCTTATTTTTCCCTCTCTCTCTCTCTCTCTCTTCCTACTTGACCGAGCCCCCCAAATCCCAAACCCTTTTCCCCCATTCTGCCCCTGCTCGTTTGGCAACTGGAGTCCGTCACCGCCCTGCCCTGCCCTTGCTTGTCCGTTCGTCTTTCCCTCCACCCCTGCCTAGCTAGCTACCCCTACAACCCCGGTTGTCTGTCGTTGCTCGTCGGGTCAATGCTCCCTCTCTTACACTCTTGCTAAATGTTGGATGATTTAGGGGGGACGATTGTAGCTAACTACTCCCTTGCAACTGCAATCCCAATACCAGTTTCGTTTGGGACTTTTGCATCTCAAGATTTGATCTTGATGTGACAATACTTATTTGAACTTGAACTCACTCCAACACGCTCGACTCAGCCGACTCGAATTGAGTATTGAGCAAGGGTAGGGGGGTTCGAGTCGAGCACCGAGCAGGGGTCATGCTCGACTCGACTCGTGTACATCTCTAGAGAGAACTCCTCTCTCTCTCTCTCTCTCTCTCTCTCTCTCTGGAATGGAAAGGAGACTCTCTCCATATTAAAATTCCCTAGAGATACAGAGTTTACTCGGGAATCTACGCGTATCTAGCGTAGTAAGCCGTAGGTGTGGCAAATTTTTTCTCCAAATGATATATGTTAAAACAAACATGCTGATATGATTTATTATTATTTTTTATTACACACATTTCTCTTTCTTGAGGTGACATTTGATTTTTCATATCATGTTTTGATTCCTGCCCATCCAATAGGATGTATGGAAAGCTCTTACGATGCACATGGGAGTTAAGAGACTCGCTCATGGCATATTCAATGTGGTAACTGGCAAGCAAGATTCGGACCTTTCTTCTGATGGGTTGACCAAGCCTAGGCTTGAGTCTTGCCCAAGCCCATGACCAGCCGAGACAAATAAGCCCAGGTGGGCCAGCTAAGTAAAACGCAAGCTTGCGACAGGTTAAGAAAAATAGGCCCGAGCATGGCTTGCAAAGTAAAATCCAGGCCTCACTCTGGCTCAGGCCCATGACAGGCCCGAAGTGGCCCCAAAGTAAAACCCAGGCTGAGTCTGCCCCAGGCCTGTGACAGGCCAAGAAAAAGAGGCCTAAGCGCATCTGACAAAGCAAAACCAAGGCTTGAGTCTGGCCAGGCCGTTGATAGGACAAGAAAAATAGTCTCAGCCATGACCCACAACTGGCTCAGACTCCAAGGGCCAAGACAAATAGGCCCAAGCATAGCCTGCAAAGTAAAACCCAGGCCTGATCTGGACCAGGCCCAAAATTGGCCCACAATGTAAACCCAGGTCTATCCGGCCCAGGCTGTGACAAGTGAAGACAAGCAGGCCTGAGCCCTGCAGAGTAAAACCCCAGCCCGAGTCTGGCCTCAACTTGTGATCCGCCAAGACAAATATTCCCAAGCCTGACGTGATGATTATGAATGGCCTGGGCTTGGCCCAATTCCAAACACCCTCAATTGTGCAAGATCTAGGCTATTCCTTTGGCGGGCCCAATCATGCATGATATTGACAAAAAATGCACCCTAGACCTTAAACGGGCTTGAATGTAGGGTTCTTAGATGCAGCCCAAGCCTGGCTCAATTAATAAACTTGCTTAAATTTTAGGCCTGGGTTAGGCCCTTGGGTCTGGTATTTCCTCCCAAGCTAGATTGAAGCACGTCGGCTAACCTGCCCATTGATAGCACTAGTTGCCCAGGTAGCGAATTTAAAAAAGCAAGAGAAATTTCCATCTATAAACCTCAATTTTGACCGAGCAGCTAAAATAGACCTTTGAAAACTTTACCTTTCATTTCTAAACTTCAACTGTACTGACATGTTTTTTTGAACAAAAATACCCTTGGAGCATTCGGTGAATGTTCAGTAAATTGACAGTGGATTCGGTAAATTTTACCGAATGCTCAGTCAAATCACCAAACATTCGGTGAATTTCACCAAGGGTATTTTTGTCTGAAAAAATATGTCCATACAACTGAAGTTTAGAAATGGAAAGTAACGTTTACGGAGGACTATTTTGGCTGGTCGGGTAAAACTGAGGTTTACATATGGAATATGGGTGGGAACTGGGTGTATCGGCATTACAGAAATTTTCATCTTCAAAAGAAAATGTAGTATCATTCATAATATGAGGAGACACTCTCGAAATTTTTAGTTTGTCCAGCCCATTGATTTGTATTTAATAAACACCTGCAAATAGACAGATAACAAGTTGTCTATTTGCCCAAAATTTGTGGTTAGGATCTTCCACTCAAAGATTTTCGGTTAGGATTTTCCAATCTAACTCATCTTCTTGTGTAGTGGTGGGGCCGGAGACTCGAATGGTGCAAAAGGGATCCACTTATATAAACAAAAAAACTTAAAACACAATATCGAAAATCCTAGATAGAAGCATATATAAGAAATCTTCACCCGAACCAACATGGGTCTATTCATGTAAAAGGCAAAGCTATATCAAAAAAAATATTTTATTTTGTAGATATATCTAGGCCTCTGGCCCAAACCATCCAAAAATCCCCAAACCATCCAAAAATCTTGTCCCGTAGAATAAACGGGCCACACCATCTAAAAAACAATGAAATAGCTCAACTTGATGTCTATGTAAAATCCATGCCATCCTACTATTTTTCCAGCTTATTTTAGGGCATGAGCCCAAAAATAAGCAAATCCAAATCTCAAGTGGACCACATCATAGATGAGTGGAAATTGAACACCCGCTATATACAAAAATACGTTTGGTTATCTTTAATGAAGATTGTTACAATGTGATGTTTATTGTTTAAGGGGTGTTTGGATCATAAGTTGCTACAGCAAAAAAGTAAAAAAGGCATGCTTGGTTTCAAACATCATACATAAGTAATCTTCCCTCAAGTCTGTTTGGCCTCCCTCACATCTACCATCCATCATTTGGGGCCAATCTTTGATGTAAATTGTTCATTGTGTGGACCCCACCTTTGATGTGGATTGTCCATCACTTGGGGCCCATCTTAGATGTGGGTGATTATTTTTTGCCGAAGTAACTTATGATCCTAACACCCCTTGGATGTGGCCCATTCATCATTGGGAGTTGACCTTTAACGTGCATCGTTCATTATGTAGAGCCCACCTTTGGTGTTGGTCATCCATCATGTGGGGCCCACCATCAATGTTATTGTATCATGTGGGGCCCACCTTCAATATGCACCACCCATCATATGGAGCCCACCTTTGATGTGGACTATCCATCATGTGGGCCCCACCTGTGATGTTGGATATGGGCCGCTCATTAATAGGGCCAACCTTTGATGTGGACTATCCATCTCGTGGGGCCCACCTTGATGTGGATCATCTATCATGCGGTGCCCACCATTTTTAATTGCCCATTATATGAAATCCACATTTGATGTGGGCTGTACATTATGTGGGCCTCGCTTTCAAGGTGGGTTGCCCATCATTTGAGGCTAGCCGTAAATATGGGTCATTCATCACTAGGGGCCAACCTTTGATGTAGGCTGTTCATCATGTGGGGCCACCTCAATATGGGCCATTCATCATGTGGACCCAGCTTCAATGTCCACTGCCCATAATGTGGAGCCTACTTTTGATGTGGATTTCCCATCATGTAAGCTGCACCTTTAAAGTTGGTTGTCCATCACACCAACCCACTTTGGATGTGGGCTATATCCAACCTTTGATGGGGGCCATCCATTATGTGGCCCCATGGGGTCATCCATCATTGGTGCCTACCTTTGATGTGAATTATCCATCACAGGAGCCCCACCTTGACAGCTCATTTGACATGACAATGAGAGAGAGCTTCCTTTTACATGGACCCAAAAGTAGTGACAATAAGTTAAGGGCCCGTTTCGATACTACCAAAGAAGTTACTTTTTCTACTTATAGCAGTAGATAAGTAACTCATTTCATATAAGTTTGGTTTATGATGAGTAATAATGTTTTACTTAAAAGTACATAATACTTTTTTAACTTTATAAATTTTTTGGAGAGATGAAAGAGAGGAAAAATTGATAAGTATGTTGTTTAACAAACATACTTATTTTCTTAATAAGTAGAAACTAAGATAAGCTACTTAAGGTATAAATAACTTATCTTAAGCAACTTAAGATCTAAACGGGCCCTAAAAGGCTAAAAGAAAAAGTTACCAAGATAAATAGCTTTTAGCACATAACTTAATTTTACAATGATGCTTAACAATTTTTTGACATCAAATGGGCCCCTAACGTACGATCTCACTGTAAAATGGTTGAAAAAATTGATTTTCAATGGCTGCCCTATTTGTAAAAATACATCAAAACTGATTTTCATTTCCACTCAAGAAAACAGTGAACACCATTCATTCCCTTAAATTTGGATATTTTATGGTGGGAGACAAATAATGCATTATTACTATTCACCTTTTGAAATCTTCATAAGCGGATTGCATCCTAACCTGCCCATCTCCAGATGGGAATGGTCTGGAGCTTTGAGTGATGTATGTGCTTTATCCACACCATCTATCCATTTTTTCCATATCATTTCAGGATATATGCCTCAGGTGGACCACACAATGGGAATTAAACTCTTATTGTTTAAAACTTCCTGAGGGCCACAAAAGTTAAAGTTTTGGATCAAGATGATATTTGTGTTTTCTCTTCTTCTAGGTTTATGTGACCTTATGAATAGGTTGGATGACAACTAAAGATTACAGTGGGACCTAGGAAGGTTTCAACAGGAAGAATCATTATCACAGCTGCTTCCTGTGGTGTGGCCCACTTGAGCCTTTGATCAACCTAACTTTTGGTCATATCTCATAAAATGCCAAGGAAAAATGGATGGATGGTGTGGATAAAACCCATGCATCACTGTGTCCACTCAAAGCTCTTATGTCCTTTTATTTTGTAGCTAGGTTAGCTGCCCAACACACCCACATGGTTAGTCACACGACACACCCACCGACCTTGTGGTTAGTGTGTCTCCTTGGCATTTTGAGCCTGACCATTGAAACGCTAAGGGTTTCCAGCTAGGCTAGCAGGCAAGACACAAAGCTCTTATGCCTAGTGTGGTGTCTTCAACGTGGCAAATGGCAAGCAAGATTTGGGCCTCTTCTCTTATTATGAAAATAGTCAGTTTGGTAAAGCTTTTATTTTAGAGCTTATTTTTTTTAGAAACTAACAAAAAAAATCTTAAATATTAAGTGATAGAGAGGTCACTTTTTCTTTAAGTGCTTATTTAGCTTCAGCAAGTAGTAGACATTTTTAATTAATTTTTGGATGAGTTTGTTCTTAAACTTTTTAAGTAATTCCCATCTTGCCCTCTTCTCTTCTTTATAATATTTTTAAGGTGGGCTCCCATGATGAACAACCCATATTGAAGGTGGGTTTCCACATCAAGGTGGGCCCACATAATGCATGGTCACATCAAAGGTGGGCCCCACATGATGAACGCCCACATCAAAGATGGGACCTACATGATGGATGGGGGACATTGAAGGTAGGATCACATGATGGAAGGTTGACATCAAAGGTAGGCCCCCATGATGAACAACCCATATTAAAGGTTGGGCCCCACATGATTGACGGTGGACACTTTAAATGTGGCCTCGCATGACGGATGGACTATCCACATCAAGTGGGCCTCATATGATAGACGGTTCATAGCAAAGGTGGGATCCACATGATGGATGGTGGACATTGAATGTGGGACCACATGATGGAAGCTTGATATTACATGTGGGACCACATGATGAATGACCCATATTGAAGGTTGGGCCCCACATGATGGATGGTTCATAGCAAATGTGGGACCTACATGATGGATGGCGGACATCAAAGGTGGGTCCCACATGATGGGCTATCCACATCAGTGGGCCCCACATGATAGATGGTCCACAACAAAGGTGGGACCCACATGATGAATGGTCCACATCAAAGGTAGGATCCAAGTTATGGATGGTGGATATTGAATGTGGGACCACATGATGGAAGGTTAACATTAAAGGTGGGCCTACTTGATGAATGACCCATATTGAAGGTTGGACCCCACATGATGGACAGTCCACAACCAAGGTGGGACCTACATGATGGATGGTGGACATCAAATGGGTCCCACATGATAGTGGTCCACAATAAAGGTATGACCCACATGATGGATGGTGGACATCAAAGATGGGCCCCTGATAATGAATGACTCATATTGAAGTGGGGCCCCACATCAAGGTGGGCCCACGTAATAAAAGGTTCACATCAAAGGTAGGCCCCACATGATAGATGACTCACATCAAAGTGTGGCCCAACATGACAGAACATGCACATCAAGTAGGTCCCATTTAAATGGTAGTCCAAGTCAAAGGTGGGATCTACATGATGGATGGTGGTCATTGAAGGTGGGTCTACATGATGGTCAGTTGATATCAAAGATGGGCTCACATGATGAACGACCCATAAAGAAGGTGAGGTCCCTCACAAAGAATGGTCCACATCAAGGTGGGCCCACATAATGGTCGGAGTGGGCTTCGCATGATGGATGGCTCGCATAAAAGTGTGGCCCCCTTATAATGGACAATTGTTATCAAGTGGGCCCCACCTAATGGATGGTCCACATCCAAGGTCTCTCATGATGGATGACCCATATCCAAAGTGGGCCGTATGATCGATGATCCATATAGAAGGTAAACCTCACATGATGGATGGTATATCATAATTGGGCCCTACATGATGGACAATAGACTTCAAAGTAGGGCTCATACTATGGATACATCAAATGTGGAGTCCACGTGATTGAGATGGGCAGTGGACATTGAGGGGCTTCACATAAAGGACAATTAGCATTGATGTTGGGTCCCACATGATGGACGGTCCACCCAAACAACCATTTGCATTGCTCTTATATTTAAGTTGTTGTAATATTAAAAAATGACATCAACTACCCCTAAAAAAACTCTTATCGCTTATTTTAAGTAAGAGCTTTATTTATTTATTTATTTATTTTTGGAGATTTTACTAAATGAGCTTATTTAAAACAAGAGCTAGAATAAAAGAGCTTATTAAAGTAGCTCTTATTCAAAAAGCTCTTATTCTATTAGAGTAGAGATGCCAAACACCCCAATATATACTAAACTCCAACAACTTTTAATTTGGCTTCTAGTTTTCAAACACGTACCTGATTCCACCCCGGGTCCACATAATATGCCAAGGGGAACATTCCATTGCTTCCTTCTCCAATTGGTACACAGTCATCACCCACGTCTATGATAGAAGTTGTGATGTTGATGTTTGTAGATAAACTAACGTGTATTCCATCTGTATTAGGTCTATCCCCTCAGCCGTGATACTGAGGTTTGAACGTTGAACCCATTGGGACCTAAATACACTGATGTGAAAAGATTTACTATTCAATAGATGAATATTGTGGATTGTAGCATTGGTGATATATGTGAACTTCATAGAGTGCATCATACCACAAGAACACATTAGTTTCATTTCATCCGCAGGGATGAAGTTGTGATGATTTACATTGACGCCAGTATGAGCTGTGGTCAAGGTACACCACGTGGGTCAAGCTGATATTTGAGTTTTCCCTTCGTCCAGGTCTACGTGACCTTATGAACAGGTTGGATGGTGGGCCTTATGAAGGTTTCAGCGATAGGTGTCATTATCACAGCTGCTTCCTGTGGTGTGGTCCACTTGAGCATTATATCTGCCTCATTTTTGGCCTTGTTCTCTAAAATGATATGAAAAAAAGGATGAACGGTGTGGATAAAACCCATACATCATGGTGGCCTCTCAGAGCTCCTGTACATTAGTCGCTAGTGAAGGGTAATATTTACAAGTTCTATTTTTTGAGTTATGTTGTACGAGGTCAGAGGATCTTCCGGTTGTTACACATAGTGCTGTCAATGGGCCTGCTTGGGCTAGGATAAGTTCTGTCCACGCCCGGTCCTGCAAAGTAAAACTAAGGCCTGAGTCTGGACTAGGCCCGTGCCAGGTCAAGGCAAATGGCCCCCATGCAGTCCACAAACTAAACCCAGGACCATGAAGGGCCAAGACAAGCAGGTCCTAACCCATCTGGCCCAATGCTGACCCACACCCGTGAAGTGCCAAATGTGCCAAGATAAACATGCCCAAGCCCAAACCATCATTAACAACCATTGCCCAGCCCAAGTCCAGTCTCAGCCAGCCACTCTCTGTGGTGCAAGATCTAGTCAGTTCGTTCGGTGACCTTGTGGGCTGAGCTGACGGACTCTAATGACCTAGAAGGGACCCACTAATTATACATCAACAAGAGATTAACTACTCTCTTGCAAACACTCCAACGTCAATGGTCCAATGATCAGAACTGTCCACGATCGGATCCTCTGCTGTGAGAGCCATGTAAGGAAAATTTCCTTGGATGGATAACTCTGTAAATCACTGTATCAAGGTTAATTTAGAGCATTAACGAGAAACCTCATTAAACTTGAGAAATAGGTGGTCAGAATCTTCACTGCAGTAGCATGACAATAGGATTATGGCTTATATGTGGTAGTCACCAAGAAAGTCGACGGTTCAAATCATAGGACCGTTACAGCATATTATGGGGCAGATCTCTGGGACATTTACAATACGAATACAATTAGTTAAGGCACTTTCTGGCAAGAAATCAAATCCTAATCTTTTTAGGCGCAACTAGTTGCAGAAGCAAAGACGTCCAACTAGCTGTATATGGGGCCCAAAATGATGAATGTATGACATCCTATCCATCGAGAAGAGTTGCCCCATCATGAAAATAAGATGCCCCTGAAACCATAGCGATCCAACCATTATTTGGGGCTTTTTATATGATAGAAAACAAAAGAAAACAACCCAGAAACTTAAATTCACGCGCTGGCCTACTTGATGGTTGGGTCAACATGATTTTTAGGGCATCCCATTTTCATTGTGGGGTGACCATATTAGACCGGTTGGATGTCGTGCATACGCCATGGTGGGCTCCACACTCCAACTATTAACATTTGTGTAGGTGAGACCTTTGCAAATAATACAATTAATGCCATTATCTGGCACGCTCACTCTACGTGAGGGTCTCAAGTCCAACCGGTTGAACCGTAAGTTACCATTCAACCAACGGGTAATGTCCAATCTGTCATGAAAGGTTGAAATCTAATCCTTCTAATAGGTTGAACCCACCCTGATGATTATCCTCTGTAAAAATCATACTCATCCACTCATCAAGTGGGTCACACCATTTGAAGCAATGTCACACCGCAGATCAAAACTGACCATATACAAGTGTGGTCAACCTGATGACTGAAAGTGGTTTATTTTGAAAGCATAATTGGCTAAACTTATTGCAGAGGTTGGTTGTCGCATGCACATGACAAGTTTGAAGTCATCCACTAAATGAATTGTGAGTTTGTGGCCCAACTGATTGTACTTGAGTCCCGTCTCTATAAAATGCCAACTCACGCTGCTTTTATAAAACCATCCAAGAAAAGAAAAAGAGAGAGAGAGAGAGAGAGAGAGAGATGGACCGTCTTTTCTCGTTCCCAATTCTACTAGTATCAGTTACCATTTTCCTTTCATTTTCAAATTCCACGAGTTCTTCATTAGTTCACAAGACCTGCAAGTCTACAATGGACTACGAATTCTGTATCCAAACCTTGGATTCTGATCCTCGAACTGCAACCACAGATCTTGTTGGCCTTGCTAACATCTCTCTTGATCTAACGTCGCACAATGCTTCAGACACTAATGAATACATCTCTCAGTTGCTCGAAAATGCCACCGACTCAGCCATAAAGATATGGCTTAACTTTTGCGTTGAAGAATACGGATATGCGCTCCGTGTGATCTCAGATGCATTCAAGGACTTTGCCTCTAAGGATTATGAGAATCTCCATATAAGTGCTCAGTTCGTTGGTGCTCGAGCTCTACAATGTGAAAAATCGTTTGGAGCCGAGGAGGAAAGTCATAAGTCGCCGTTGAGTCTCAGAAATGACGACCTGAATCGTCTTTCTGACATCGTTGCGACCATTGCAACTATCCTTAACCCGGATATTCCTGTGTGATTTCCTGCACCCAATGTTACTTGAGCTCTCTCCAATAATATACAAAAATATATTTGCTTATCTTTAATGAGCTAGGGTTGTTACAATGTGATGTTCATTGTTTAGGGGGCGTTTGGATGATAAGTTACTTCAGCCAAAAAGTAAAAAAGTATGTTTGGCTTCCAACATCATAAGTAATATACCATCCCTCAACTCTGTTTGGCCTCCCTCACATCCACTGTCCATCATGTGGGGCCCTTCAATGTGAGTTGTTCAATTTATGGGCCCCACCTTTGATATGGGCCGTCCATCATGCGGGGCACATCTTGGATGTGGGCCATTCATCATTAGGGGCCGACCTCTAATGTTCACTTCATTATGTAGGGCCCACCTTTGGTGTTGGTCATCCATGTGTTGGTCATCCATCATATGGTGCCCACCATCAATGTTATTGTCCATCATGTGAGGCCCACCTTCAACATGCACCGCCCATCATGTGGAGCCCACCTTTGATGTGGACCTGTCCATCATGTGGAGCTCTGGATGTGGATCATCCATCATGTGGGGCCCACCATTATTAATTGCCCATCATGTGGAGTCTACCTTTGATGTGGACTATCCATCATGTGGGCCCCGCTTTCAATGAGGGTTGCCCATCATGCGGGGCTCACCTTAGATGTGGGTCATTCATCATTAGGGGTCGACCTTTGATTTAGACCGTCCATCATGTGGGGCCGCCTCAATATGGGTCATCCATCATGTGGGCCCAGCTCCAATGTCCACTGCCCATAATGTGGCGCCTACTTTTGACATGTACTGTTCATCATGTAAGTCCTACCTATGAAGTGGGTCGTCCATCATACCAGCTTGCTTTGGACGTGGGTTATTTATCATTATGGCCAGCCTTTGATGTGAACCATCCACTGTGGTTGTAGACACCCCACCTAAATCACAGAGAACTTTTGAACTAACTGGCAAGCCCTCAGTAAAACCACACCTGGCCCCCCTTAATCACCTGTCAGGCTAAGAAAATAGGCCTAGACCCAATGTGATGATTATGGCCCAATTCCACACACCCCATATTGTGGATGATCTAGGCTGTTCCTTTGGCATGCCCAATCATGCATGATGCTGACAAAAAATGCGCTCAAAGCCTTAAACGGGCGAGCTGATGAGATATTGGATGAAGCCCAAGCATAGCCCAATTATAAACATGATTAAATTTTAAGCGTAGGTCAGGTCCTCGGATCTTAGTAATTTAGCCCAAGCCCGGACTGAAGTGGACCAAACCCAACAGACCAGCCTACCCATTAACAGCCCTAGTTGTCCATGTAGCCAATTTAAAGAAGCAATGTTTTTCAGGAAATTGAGTATGGATGGCAATTGAGTATCCGTATTTCAGAAAATTTCATCTTAAACCCTTGCGAGAAAATGTAAATAGTATCATCCATGATCTCGTGGACGCACTACTCTAGAATTTCTAGTGTGTCCAGCCCACAGATTTGTGTTTAATAAACAGCCTGCAAATATACAGTTAACAAGCTGTTTATTTGTCTAAGATTTGTGGTTATGATCCTCCTACGACTCAAATGGTTTAGAAGAGACTCACTTGTATAAAGTAAAAAACTTGAACACAATATCTGGGCCTCTCTAGCCCCAACCTCTCATGTTTTTTTTTTTTTTTTGTTTGTTTGGAAGAATGTGAGATTAGTGAGGAGGATCTGAAAAGGAGAGATTAGAGAGAAGATCTCTTTATTAAGAAAATTGTAATTAAAAGACAAAATATGCTGCAAAAGCACCATCACAATGAGAATGGGCCACAGGCGGGGATACATCAACAAGATATGGGATTAATTACATAACACTCTTCCAAACACTCAAATAATATTATTGAACAGATACACGTAGTATTTCTTAGGAACTAATCAAGACTCCTTGCATTGATTTTGGCAAGGTGGTGGATTTTGTACACCTGAAATGGCTAGTTTATCCATGTTAGAGCAACAAGAGAAGGCCTTGCCAGTGCGGTCCATATACCGTAAGTCAATATCAATAAGTTCTATGTCTTGACATGGAGCAGCTGCACTGCAGTCAAGACTAATGGCAAGGTCTCTAGAAGAAGTCCCAATGATGTTTTTGTAAGTAACATGACTGATCTGCACTTGGGAGGGCTGCACGTACACAATATTCAAAAACAGAAAATGAGAAAACATACGAGTTTGAAAGGTGTGAATTAGGCACATGCCAGGTTTAAATATCTGAATTCAAGTTGTAAAATCACTATTTAAGTCCACAAAAAAAAAAAAAAAAAAAAAATCATCGTAGAATTGTTGGTTGGTTTGTTATTATGAAGTAAAATGGTGCCGTGAAGCAGGTAATTCCACCAGCCTGAATTTGGCAGTAGGTGCCCCCCCACCAAATCAAGGAGAAAACTCAAAATTTTATGATAAGCAATAGCCAAACAATAGAATCAATGAATGATCCAATAGAATCAATTGTGTTCTATTATCACACGGTAAATCATGACTTGATAGCTTCGTTAGCCCTGTACTAGATTTTTTTTTCTCCAGGTAATGGTCCCCACACATAAATGACAATCATGCCTAACAGGAGGACACACTTTCTTATAACTTGACCAGCCGAAGAAAAAAAATTCTTAAGTACAAACAATTGAGTGTTGAAAGTTACCTTCTTTGTACAAGGAAGGACTGGACAATAGTTTTGATCGATGATGATTGGCTTGGTAACATTGTCCATAATGATATCTTCAAATATGATATCAGAAGCTTCGAGTACCAGTGATTCAGGCCATGTTTTAATTCTAACACCATTTGTTGTGCCGCTGAGAGTGCAATTCCTTACATGTACGCTGGTTACAGACTTCTCTTGTGCACGTTTTCCAAGGCTACCAATGCTGTAAAATTTACCAAAGCTTCTCAATTAAGACTACATTACAATTTGTGTGACATTCTTGACAAAACAAAAAATAAATATGAAACAGTTAAATAAATAATCCTTTGTAATCATATTCTTACTTTTGATTATGGATTGATGACTCAATCGAGCCTAATTCAATTCAAAACTATGATTCGGTAGTAAAAGTAGGCCCGGTTTGGTTCAGCAAAGTGAGTCACCCCTTGACTGATGCGAGTTATAGTGCAACCCTAGACCAAGCAAAGTCGGTCAGGTTCTTCCTCTCAGTTGGTTTTTTAAATTTGACTTTACACAACTCTTTTGGATTCCTCTCTTTTCTAATCAAACACAATCATGGCTTATATTTGATTCCTCCACACTTTATCACAGTCACTCTACTTGCTATATATCAATGCTCTAACTAGTCATTTCTGGTAATCAGTACCACTTACAAATAGAATTGATTAGGAATATAGTAAACATGGACTTTGTTTCTATTGAAGATAAAAGGCAAAGAGGAGATGTGAGGTTGGAATTTTAGCTTAATACCATGTTATGAATTTTTTTATTTAGGAAAATTGTAAATTAAGGAAAAAAAGACTGCCTAATCATATTTTATTAACAGAAAAAGATATAAGCAGTCTAAACTCCTGAGAAAGCATCATAATTCATAGATAGGGAAGTAATTAGAAAGATACTAGAGTCGAATAGTTTTTAATTTAACTTATAATTTTCAAATATGTACCTGATTCCATGGCCCGGGCCACAAAATATGCCGGAAACGAAGATCTCATTGCTGCCTTCTCCAATTGATACACAATCATCACCTACACCTATGATCGAAGTTGTAATGTTGATGTTTGTGGATGAACTGATATGTATTCCATCTGTATTAGGGCTATCCCCTGGGGCTGTAATACTAAGGTTGTAAAGTTGAACCCCTTGGGACCTAAATACACTGATGTGAAAAGATTTGCTGTTCAACACATGAATATTGTAGATTGTAGCGTTGGTGATGTCTGTGAACTTCATAGACTGCATCATACCACAAGAACACATTAGTTTCATTTCTCACTCAATTCATATGCATTCTTAATGGTCATCATCTTATTCATAATTTGAAATTAGAAATGTACCCAAGTGGTTTAGGACTATCTTATGCTAAGGGTTTCATGCCCTTTTTTAAGGGATTTTTATTTGACCCCATATGAATAATCAAATGTAAATGAATCACCATAGACAAGGTAGTGTTGCCATAACTTGTGGTGATCAACATACAATCTTTCCTGCCAACATGCAACCTGTGCAAGAAATACGCACCATAAAAATGATAGGACCCATGATGAAGATCACGGGCCACAAAAATTAGTTGACATTTCTCACAAGTTGTGGTGAACTATTGGAATTAATGGACAATAAATGGTCTAACTCAACTTATAGGTGAGGCCACCTAGTGAGTAAATCAACCCGGTTTTCTAAATACACTGATCTTCATAGTGCGGTCTATCATTTTCATGGTATTGATGTCCTGGCAAGTAGCATATTAGTGGGAAAGAATCTTACAAACACTTGTTCTTAATAGGTGATTTGATCTCTAACTAAATTGGCAATGGAAAAATAAATAAATAAACTTACAGTTGGGAGAAAATGGCATTTTTTTTCCTTCGGGCAGGTTGACTGGTTCCAGGCATCAGCTCCTTGGCCATCAATAATTCCTCCACCACTCACTGCTAACCCGTGCAAGTCTGTAAATTTTATCCAGGAATCATCCGTAAATGCAACAAGGTCTGGAATAGCTTTCACTATCCCCTTTATAACGACTTCCGGAGATGATTCTTGATGGCATGGCCCACTAAATGTGATTGGGCCCAATAAAAATTCTCCATCAGGTACCACAAAACTTGATCTGCCAACATGAGAACACGCAGCTTCCCATGCAGCTAAGAACGCCTGTAAAAACATGTCATGAAAGATGTGAAGAAAAATCTTGAAGACTGACTGTTTAAGCTAAGGCTAAATAAGAAAAGACTTCAAGACTAGCAAATAGAATAAATTATGAAAACCTTGTTATAATTAGCAAATTCTAGACAAGGACTTCAAACCAGGAAGCTTTGTCCACAAGAGCCCTTAAAGTCCACTAATCAGACAGGTTCATCTCATCTACTTGTACTTTGGATCATTTGCCATTCCGGGCGTGGGAAACTGGATTGATGGTCCCAAATGAACGTCACGTCTGGACAGCGGAGAGATGTCCCTGCCATATTCTGGCTCTACCAGCTCTAAATGGGAACAGAACACTCTACAACACTTGTTTTAAAGTGTACAAAACACCTGGGTTTGTGGGGCTCACCATGTTGTATATGTACTAAATGTAAAATCCTCTCAGTCCAGGTTCTATCCTCAATTCTAGGACATGGGGCAAAACAGCATCACAATCCACTACTCAGGCCTACCACACTACAAGGAATAATGGGGATGGGATGCTAATCAAAAGTTTTGTGAGTCAGGCTATAAGGGGTGTATCTTTTATCAAATCAAAACCATTAATCAAGTGTATCTCACGACGATGAAGTGAAAATACAGAAAACATCCTGAATCAAATATCAGGCTGGTGACATCAAGCAAACTTAAAAGAGGTTTTGGGAGCAGTTTTACATTGTCCCCCATTAGTGTGGCCCATCAGAAACTTTATGGCGCTGATCTTTTCTACATACGGTTCAAATGATGGTTCTCACCTGATGGACAGAGGAGATTTACATATAAAACATGGACCCCACAGAGCTTGGGTGTTTCAACTGCGTAAAACAGGTGTAGTTGTAGATGACTCCAATCCCTCTTACCTGCATTATCTCCTTCCGTTTGATGCCAATGTTTGATAAGGCGTCTAGTTTTGATAGAATGGAGAACATACAGCTAACCAAAAAATACTGTTCACAGGTAAAATCAAATCCAAGACTGACGTCCTTACACAGTTCACTGGTTGGCTGTGCTATGATTTTTTGGTACATGATATGTTCTCCACACTCCCCCTCCAATGAATGGCCTGAATCTCTGATATATGCTGACTTGACATGTCCCCAACCAGTGTTCAAAGTATCCATATCATAGTTTCGCTGGCCAGGGATATGAAAACAATATGGATATCGTCTTTGACCAAAAATGTGAGGAAATAAGAGAGAAAACAGTAGAATTTTTCAGTGAAACTTCAGAAAATACTAAAATACGTATATTTACATATTTAAAAATAAAAAAAAAATGTAAAAATAATGTAAACATAATAAGTTTTCATTTAATGAGGCCTAAAGCATGTCATGTCATAATAAATCAATCTAACCATCCCATTCATTCCATCTATCCATCTAATCATCCCATGTTACATCCAAACATCCATCAATATTTCAGAATATTGACAACTTACAATATTTCACTAAGAAATCATCTACAATTGAAAAAGAAATGAAAAATTGTAGTCTCGATATCACCCATATTGTGATAAAAATAATATTGCGACATTGTCATCGGCAAATTGAACACTGGTAGCAACCAACTCAGCCAACTCGTAGAAGATAGAAATATATTAAAATAATGCATTAAAGGCACCAGCTCTTAGAAGATGAAAAATATATTCTTTTTCTTTGTTCATCCGTGTCTCTATGAACTTATTAACAGTTTGGATGACAATTAAACATCATTGTGGGCCTTAGGAAGGTTTCAACAGTGGACGTCATTATCCCCACTGTTTCCTCTGGTGAGGTCCATATGAGCCCTGGATATGCTTCAATTTTGGGCAATGGTTCTAAGATGAGTTTTAAAAATGGATGGACGGTGTGGAAAAGACACATACACCAACGTGGGCCCTGTGAGAAATCTACTCCGTCCATCCATTTTTTCAGCTCATTTTATGATGTGAGACCAAAATTAAGCGGGATAAAAAACTCAAGTGGACCTCACAAGAGGAAACGGTGGGGATTGAACGACCACCATTGAGGCAATCATACGGCTACAAAAGTTTTGTATCGGGCTAGGGTTTTTCTTTTTCCAGTCATCCCACTACGTTATAAACAGTTTGGATGGCATATATATATATATATCCAAGTGGACCTAGGAAGGTTTCAATTGTAAGCATTTTTCTCCACTTTTCCCCCTCGTGTAGCTAGTAGGGCTGTAAATGGGTAAGCGGATCCAGAGGTATCCAGACCCAACCCATTTAGACCTGACCTAGACTTGAGCCATTTGTTAAATGGTACGGGTTTGGGTCTAAGAATAGACCTAGTTGCTAAATGGGTTTGGATCTTGTTTCCTTTATGTTAGGCCTGACCCGACCTGACCCAACCTAAACCCCTTTAATAATGGGCTGATTTGGTCTATGTTGCGAGGGACCCATCTAGGCCCGGACCTGTCCAGACCTAGTTTTAAACCTGGTAAAAATGCTTGCGTACCAAATCCAGACACAGACCCATTAAACCCGACCAGCCGACCCATTTATAAATGAGTCTGGGCGGATCCTCTACCAGACCTAGGCCCATTTATAAATGGGTATGATGGGTTTGACTCATACCCAACCCAGACTTGCCCATTTAGTAAAAGGGTCTGGGTCTAAAATTTAGACCCAGGCCCATTTAGTAAATGAGCAGTTCTGGTTTTGGCTAAACCCGCCCTAAACCCGACCATTTACAGCCGCTTCCTTATGACTTGGTCCGGTCACATTTAGTAAATGAGCAGTTCTAGCATGGCCCGGTAAATGTGACAGGACCTAGTAAAAACTCTCCATCAGGCACCACAAGGCTCGATCTGCCACCATACGAACATGCTGCTTCCCATGCAGCTAAGAAAGCCTGCAAAAAAATGGATGAACGACCGTAGGTGATCAAGAATACAATTCTAATATTGTTAGACAAAGTCTAGGACATCCGAGGGTCGCTAACTTCAAATATTTGGAAAGCCATCATTTATAATTGGAGGTAGTCAGAAAACTCACTGAAGATAAGAGTCCTTGAGATTAGGGGTTTCAACGGGCCAGGTTAGGGCCAGGCCAAGCTTTTTAATCGTCCAATAATTATGTGCCAATCCAGTGGTCAGATAATCTAATAAGTGTAATTAATTTTTTGGTTCATGAGACATCTAAGGTAGGAACCATAATTGCATAAGTTTTATTTGAATTAGTTGTATGCTAGGTATGTAATTTCTAAGCAATTTATTAGTTCCTGTGTATCATCCATCACACTTGGCCAGAGTATCAAGGTTAGGAATAGACACATCTACAGTTAGGCTGTCGATGGGCTGGGGCCACTGCCGGGTTGGCTTCGGCCTGGATTTTGAACTGTTTGGGCTGGGCCTGACGCACCGGGTCCATTTAATTTTTTTAGTGTGGATCATCTGTGTTGAAGGCGGGTGCGGTTTGGGTGAATCCCCGGATCCTCTGAGGTCGCGCGGTGGATCCCCAACTGTGGGGCCACTGTGATCTATGTGCCTTACATTGACACTGTCCATTCATTTTGAAAGCTCATTTTATGGCATGATCCCAAAAATGAAGAAGATCCAAATCTTAGGTGGACCATACCACATGAAACAGTAGTGTTTGGGCCCTGGGAAATTTTTAAGGGTGGACGTTCAATCAACACTGTTTTCCTGTGGTGTGGACCACCTGAGATTTGGATCTGCCTCAATTTTTGGGCCATGCCCTAAAATGAGGTGGCAAAATGGATGGACAGCGTGGATAAAACACATACATCATGGTGGGGCCCACGCAGCTTTGACATCAGCCCTGGGGCTGGTGTTGGGGTCACTAGCCAATCCGCGTCCGGATTACACACCAAAGATCTTGTAAGGCTTGGATATTCTGTGGGGCCCAAGTTGTATGTGTCAGATCCACACCGTCTACCCATTTTTTTTTCAGATCGGTCTAGGTCAATTAGCCCCAAAAAAAAGGCAGATCCAGAGCTAAAATGGACCCCAATACAGAAAGCAGTGGGGATTGAACGCCTACCGTTGAAACCTTTCAATCACCCCATGGACGGTTATTTGCCATCCAACCTATTCATCTGGTCACACAGAATTGGATGAAGGGAAAACACAAATATCAGGTAGATCGGACCCTTCTGTGGCTACAATAAGTTTTCCATGTTACGTGTACAATTAGCACTGTTTACTGTGTTGTGGTCGACATGACCTTCGGATCCTTCTCGCTTTTGAATCAATGCAATAGAATGATCTCTAGACATGGATGGACAGTGTGGATCTAACACATACATCATGGTGGACCCACATAAGAACCACGCCTGGTAAAATGGAGATGATTAGCTATCATCCGGGTAACACCTTAGTGCGTGTTACCCTAACCGTGTGGGGCCCATCTTGATGTATTTATTGTATATCCACACCGTACGTCTGTTTTCCATCCCTTTTTAGGGCGCAAACACGAACCCTAAGAATATCCAAATCTCAGGTGGACTATGCCAATATAAACATTGATGAATGACCATTAACAGATTTTTGTGGGCCAAAACAGCTTTGGATCAATCTGAGTTTTATGTTCTCCTTTCATCCAGGTCTTCTTGACATTATCAACAGGTTGGATGGCAAAAATCCTTACGATTGGCCCTTTTGGAATTTTTAATGGTGAAGCACTGATCACCACTGTTCCTGTGGTGGGGTCCATTTAAGATTTATATCTGCTTAATTTTGGGAAGAAGTTCTAAAATAGGATGGAAAAACGGATGGACGGCGTGGATGTACATAAACGCTAGCCCATTGAGAGACCTCTCTACCATACAAAAACCCTGTTGTCCAACAAGCTTCACGGAGTTTTTATGCATCTCCCTCTTCATGAAGTTCAGGTGGGGCCCAAGGGATACAAGGTGGGGATGTGCAAAGCTGCAAGGAACCGTAGAAAATAATACTACTTACATTGCTATTTTCTGATTTACCATCACCCACAGCTCCATATTCAATGACGTTGAAGGCTCCACTGCCGGACGTCACTATGGAACCCACTTTTACAGCCAAGCCTTGCAGCATGAAGAAAATCAGGCATGGAATTTGTAGGGCGAGCATTGCTCTATACATTGTCTCTCAAATCAAATAGTATCCCTGAACCCCCGGTGGATTTTAATAAACATCTCATCCGCACCATTTTCACTCTGGAAACTGTTATGCATTGCGTCTGTTATCGGTCCTTGTGTGGTTGACGGGGACTGTTACTCCGGGATATTCCTCCAACACGAAATGGCCCAAGCTTTGTAGGGCCCACCATGATGCGTGTACGTTATCCACGCCGTTGATCCGTTTTACCAGATCATTTCAATGCACGAACCTAAAAAACGAAAAGATCCTAACCTCTAGTGGACCACACCACAGGAAATAATGGGGATTGAATGTCCACCATTAAAAAATTCTAGGGGCCCACAGAAGTATTGGATCAAGCTGGCATTTTTTTTTTTCCTTCCATTCATCCAGGTCTATATGACCTTATGAGCAGGTTAGATGGAAAATGAAATCAATGTGGGCCCTGGGAAGGTTTCAACGGGGGTATTTAATTTCCACTGTTTCTTGTAGTGTGGTCCACTTGAGCTTGGATCTGCTTTATTTTTGGAGTTGTGCGCAAAAATAATATGTAAAAACGGATGGGCGGAGTGGATAATACACATACATCATGGTGGGCCTCGTGTGGTGCGGGGATATTCCTAGAGCAGCCAACCGGTGTAATTTAAGGTTTTTGGGCGGTTGTCCTTTGTTTTTTTATCATGTGTCCAACATGATGGTTGGATCGGGATGATTTCTGGTATTTAGGGTTTTGATGATGGGGCAACTCTTCTGGGTGGATAGGATGCCATACATACACCACCGTGGGTCCCACATGCAGTTAGTTACACGTGTTTTCATCTGCAACGAATAGCAATAGAGACTTTCCGATTTGAGCTCTTGACAAAAGCGTCTCAACGAATGGTCCTTTTTTCAGAATCACGAGTTTTAATATCTAACGCGGATGTCTATATCGGCGATATTCGCCCATCGCATGCCGTGGCCAAGCTCTATGGGCCCACTGATGTATCTTATCTACATTGTTGATCCGTTTTATCAGATTATTTCAGGGCAGGATCCTAAAAAAAAGAAAGATCTAAAGATCAAGTCGACCACACCACAGGAAAACGTAGGGATTGAATGCCCACCATTAAAAACTTTTTTGGGGTCCACAGAAGTTTTGTATCAAGACGATATTTGTGTTTGCCCTTCATCCAGGTCTATGTGACCTTATGAACAGCTTAGATAGCAAATAAAAATCAAGATGGACCCTAGGAAGTTTTCAACAGGGGGCATTCAATCCACATCGTTTCTTTTGGTGTGGTCCACTTGACCTTTGGATCTGTTTCATTTTTGGACTCATGCCCAAAAATGATATGGAAAAACAAATGGGCGGCGTGGATAAAACATACCCACCACGGTGGGCCTAACAGAGCTTGGGCCGAGTGGTGCTGCGGTGATATTCCTTTGAGCTGCCAATCTGCATCCTTTAACGACGACGAATCTCCCGGAAAGCGAAAGAGATGGTGTTTACTAATTGCCCATGTGAGGGACTACAAGTCTACAAGTGTGCCTAATGCAGGTGTGTGAGATCTGAGCTTTTGCATCGCCAGCTACATCGCTTAGATGGGGCATCCCTACAACGAAAGATGGGCCGTTGGATTTAAATGAATGTAAGATTTCTGATTTTTTTTACTCATGATCAGCTCATATCCTCACTGTTCCCTGTGGTGTGGTCCACCTCAGTTGTGGATCTGGACGAGTTTTTCCTCCGGGCCCAGAGTCAAAGAATAGAACCCGATGGAAGGACTAGTGCAGTTTTTGCCAATAGGAAGTGTTTGGGCTTGGGCTCAGGACAGAATCTGGCCCAGGTTATGCATAATCATCAGGGCCGAGCTTGGGCTTCTTTTTCTTGGCCTGTTGTGAGTCTGGGCTGGAATCTGGCTAGGTGGCATCCCACGGGCCCATATACGGTTCAAATCAAGCCCAAAATCAGGCCAGGTCTAGGTGGTCCCATGATGGCCCAACAAAATTAAAGCCCATTTTCTTACTCTCTCAATCATCTTGTTACAGGTGAACAATGCCAGAGCGTCGGGCGTCATAGTCGATGCCGAAGGCCTGAAAGCCTTAAAGATCGACCCCATGATTTGGGTAAACTTTATCTAACGCATGATCTGTTGTATTTTAAATGAATTTTAAAATAAAAAATATGTTTCAAATTTGGATTTCCCTCCATGTTTCTATTTTTGAAAAAGTTTTGTCTTTTAGTGCTACTCTTTAGTCCCACATCGGAAATGAACAAAATGAATATTAAAATTATAAGATGGAGTTTTGGCATTGGGCTTGAGCCCCTTGAGACCCTTCTCAGGGGGCATGTGAATTTGGTCCGATGGGGGGGCTATGCCATTAGCTCAAATCTATGCCATTGACCACACACGCGCGCGCGCGCGCCGGCCGGCCGGCCGAGCCGGTGCCGGGCCGGGCCGGGCTCGGGTCCGGGTCCAGGTCCGGGTCTGGGTCTATGTGGGATTGAGAGTACACTCGCGCTAAACGGTTTTCCTTGAGTATACTCGCACCTGTCTTTTTGCGCGAATTTTCAAACCAGAGAGATGCATCTGTTCGGGTGGTCACTCCTGTTGGGTTTAAACCCAACGGACCTAACCCATTTGAAGCAGTGCTTAGGCACCTTATCTCGGTCTATATATAGACCTGTCATCTCATCCATTTTTACTCTCTGAAAAAATTCATTTTCCTTCTGGTTCTTCAAAGTACTCTCTGGTTCATTACTGTTTGTCAACCGAGTTTGCAAGTGAGTCAATCACTTCGGGTTTAAGTTCTGCACGCTGGTTCGAGCCTGTGTACAGCGAGTGCACCGTTGGGACCGGGCAATAGTCGTTGTATCCTGGAGGCCAACTGTCCAAGAAATCCTGTTGCATTTGGGACGCGGCCCAAGGAGGGCAGATTTGGTTTCAAGCCGAGTGACTCAGTCACGCCTCGACTCAAACACATAAGTTCTATTTTCTTTAATTTATTATTTAAATTCTGTTCTCGATTTTAATCTACTGTTTTCAGCAATTAATTCCAACAATCTTGAAACCAGATTCATTATTGTTGGAAACAGTAGATATCTGTTTCAATACTTGTTCGAAAACAGAATTATTTTCTTCTTCTTTTAACCTTTCTGAAATCAGTGTTTAACTGATTTATTGATTCTATAACTGGTTAAAAACCGAGTCACAACCAGTTTCTTTTGTAATCAATGGCCACCATCACAGTAAACCCTACGACTGAACTGTCCAAAATCGAACCGTTCGCTGGACAGAATTTCAAACGGTGGAAACAAAAGATCAGTTTTGCATTGCAAACTCTAAAGGTCTTCTACATTCTTTCAGATTCATTTACAGTTGATCCAGCCAATGAAACTGAATTTAGAGATGCCAATAACTGTAAACATTATATTCTAAATACCTTGTCTAATGAATTATATGATATATATGTTTCTTATGAATCTGCTAAGGACATCTGGACGGCATTAGAAAAGAAATACGTGCTTGAAGATGCAGGTTCTAAGAAACATGCTATCGCTAATTTCCTTCATTATGAAATGACAGATGATAAGCCTGTCACGAACCAGATTCACGATTATCAAAATCTGGTACATGAACTTACAATTGAAGGAATGAAAATAAATGAGGTATTCTTATCAGGAGCTCTAATTGAAAAATTACCTCCTTCCTGGAAAGAATATAAAAACAGGATGAAACACAAGAAAAATGGTATCTCTTTAGAAAATATAATCGTACATATAAGAATAGAAGAAGCCAACAGAAACAGGGATCATATTGAGAAAGTAAACGGGTCAATGTCTAAGGCCAACCTGGTTGAAACAAGTCAGGCACAAAATAACAAAAAGAAAGGAAATTGTTACAACTGTGGAAAGCCTGGTCATCATTCTAAAGAGTGCAGGCTCAAAAAGAAAACAAATGGACAATTCAAGAAGAAAGGGTCCTGTAACTATTGTAAAAAGCCTGGACATTATGAAAATCAATGTAGGCTCAAGAAAAAGAATACGAAGTCACAAGTCAATCTCACTGAAGCTGAAGAAAATCCGGACATGATTGTCGCTGTAGTGTCCGAAGTATTCCTTGTAAACAATATGGAATGGATATTAGACACCGGGGCAACTCGGCATGTATGTAAGGATCGAAGCATGTTTACCTCCTATCAGGCGACAGGGGATGAAGAACAAGTGTTCATGGGAAATGCTCGATCTTCTCCAGTTGTTGGAAAAGGAAATATTCTTTTGAAGCTCACATCAGGAAAGACTTTGTTGTTAAAGAATGTGCTACATGTGCCTGATATTCGTCGCAATCTGATCTCTGGTTCGCTGCTCAACAAGGCTGGGGTTAAACTAGTAATAGATTCTGATAAGCTTGTAATGACCAAAAATGGAACTTTCCTTGGAAAGGGCTACTGCAATGATGGTCTGTTTGTTGTAAACGTTTCATATAATAATAATAAGATGTCATCCAGTTCTGCTTATATTGTTGAATCTCTTTCATTATGGCATAGTAGACTAGGCCACGTAAATGTAGAATCCTTGAAAAGAATGAAACGAATAGGATTACTACCTGATATTACAATTGATAACATTGGAAAATGTGAAACTTGTATAGAATCCAAGTTCGCTAAGAAATCTTTTAAACTTGTTAACAGAAGTTCTGAATTATTAGAATTAATACATAGTGACTTAGGTGATTTTAGGAATCACATGTCTAGAGGAGGCAAAAGATACTATGTGACTTTCATAGATGACTATTCTAGATACACTAGAGTATATCTTATAAGGAACAAAGATGAAGCCTTAGAATCTTTCATTAAGTATAAGACAGAAGTTGAAAATCAACTTAGTAGGACTATTAGAAGACTTAGGTCAGATAGAGGAGGTGAGTATGAATCTTCACAGTTCCGAGAACTTTGTGAAAAGAGTGGAATAATTCATGAAACTACTGCTCCGTACACACCAGAACAAAATGGAATAGCTGAACGTAAAAATAGAACATTGAAAGATATGATGAACTCTATGTTAAATAGTTCTGGTTTGCCCCTAAATATGTGGGGAGAAGCCATATTATCTGCTTGTTATATTCAGAATAGAATACCACATAAAAAGACTGGTAAGACACCATATGAATTGTGGAAAAATCATACCCCTAGTTACAAACACCTTAAAGTGTGGGGGTGTTTAGCTAAAGTAGGGTTACCTGAAACCAAGAAAAGAAAACTAGGTCCTAAAATATCTGATTGTGTGTTTATAGGATATGCAGAAAATAGTGTAGCATATAGGTTTCTAGTCTTGAAATCTAAGGATAACATTCTAGATCCAAACACTATTATAGAAGCTAGAGATGCGGAATTTCTAGAAAATGTTTTTCCTATGAAGTCTAGATCCGTAGAAATAAAAGACATTATTGGATCAAATCTTACTTCAACAAGTAAAAGTATGGATATTAGTTGTGAAGAAGAACTAGAACCTAGAAGGAGTACGAGAGCTCGTAAGGAAACTAACCTAGGAGATGGGTTCTTTACCTTCTTACTAGAAGATGACCCTAAGACCTATTCAGAAGCCGTTAACTCTCTTGATGCATCATTCTGGAGAGAAGCTATAAAAGATGAATTAGAATCGATTATATCTAATAACACTTGGGAACTTATAGATCTTCCTCCTGGAAACAAACCTATAGGGTGTAAATGGGTGTTTAAGAAGAAGCTTAAACCAGATGGATCTATAGATAAGTTTAAGGCTAGATTAGTCGCAAAAGGCTTTAAACAAAAAGAAGGATACGATTATTTTGATACCTACTCACCTGTAACGAGAATTACAACGATTAGGGTATTAGTAGCAATCGCATCTATATACAAGCTAGTAATACATCAAATGGATGTTAAAACAGCTTTTCTAAATGGAGAATTAGAAGAGGAAATCTACATGGAACAACCTGAGGGTTATATAACTCCTGAAAAAGAACACAAAGTTTGTAGACTAATTAAATCTTTATATGGCTTGAAACAAGCTCCTAAACAATGGAATGAAAAATTTGACAACGTCTTAAAGTCAAATGGATATCTTGTTAATGATGTGGATAGATGTGTATATAGCAAATTCACTGATAATGATGGTGTGATAATATGTTTATATGTTGATGATATGCTTATATTTGGAACTAATGTTGATCTAGTTAATTCAACTAAACATCTCCTGTCTTCTAACTTTGATATGAAAGACCTAGGAGAAGCAAGTATGATATTAGATATTCAGGTAATCAGAAAAGATGATAATATTATTTTGTCTCAATCTCACTACGTTGAGAAAATACTAAAAAATTTAATCACTTTGACTGTTTACCTGTTAGTACACCATATGATCATACTGTGCATCTCAAAAAGAATACAAGAAGTAGTGTATCTCAACTTGAGTATTCTCAATTAATTGGAAGCCTAATGTATCTGATGAACTGTACTAGACCTGATATTGCATATGCAGTAGGTAGGCTAAGTAGATATACACATAATCTTGGATATGATCATTGGAATGCATTGAATAGAGTACTGAAATATCTAAAATGTACTATTGCATATGGCATTTGTTATACAGGTTATCCTCATGTATTAGAAGGATACAGTGATGCCAATTGGATCACTGATTCAGATGAAACAAAATCCACAAGTGGATATGTTTTTACTTTTGGTGGAGGTGCAATATCCTGGAAGTCTACTAAACAGACTTGTATTGCTCGGTCTACCATGGAGTCCGAGTTTGTCGCTTTAGAAAAAGCAGGTTCAGAAGCTGAATGGCTTAAAAATTTGTTAACAGATATACCGTTGTGGCCAAAACCTGTGTCTGCTATTTCTATACATTGTGATTGTCAAGCAGCTATTGCCAGGGCCAAGAGTAAGATATATAATGGCAAAAGTAGACATATTAGACTGCGACATAACATTGTGAGACACTTGTTGAATGATGGAGTCATAACTATTGACTTCGTAAGATCAGAAAAGAATCTGGCAGATCCTCTGACCAAAGGACTATCTAAAAGATTAGTCATGGAAACATCGAAGGGAATGGGGCTGAGCCTAACCGAATGAGCTACCAGTGTCGGCAACCCAACCTATACAAGTGGAGATCCCGTGCGATAGGTTCAATGGGTAAACAACAAGACACTAGGAGACTGGGAAGCACTGCAGAGAACTTGCCCCTTCCTATGGTGTAGGCAGTGCAAACAGCAACGTATGAGAGGATGAGTTTTTGAACTCTTAATGAATCCATGACCACTAGTGGTATGTATCCAGTTGCTGTGTACATTGGAATGGAATTCACCTATATGAGTGTGGAAGTGGGGCCGCTTCCTATGAGAATATATAGGCCGTTTCTCTAGAGCACTCATGAAAATCCAGGTAAAGGTGCATGGCCAAAATGGCACCAAACCGCAGAACCAGCTGTAGCCGAAAAGTTGTGTGAGTGGCATGTATGGCCGTTTACACTTAAAGGGTCAGGTTAAAGACCGATAGTCACCTGATTCCTGTAAACCTGTCTTGCTTACTCTAAATGTCGATTAAAGTCGGATAGACATCGACACTATTACACAACTTTTCTAACTGATACCGAAGTGTTTTGAATTTGAAACATGTGGAGGATTGTTGTATTTTAAATGAATTTTAAAATAAAAAATGTGTTTCAAATTTGAATTTCCCTCCATGTTTCTATTTTTGAAAAAGTTTTGTCTTTTAGTGCTACTCTTTAGTCCCACATCGGAAATGAACAAAAGGAATATTAAAATTATAAGATGGAGTTTTGGCATTGGGCTTGAGCCCCTTGAGACCCTTCTCAGGGGGCATGTGAATTTGGTCCGATGGGGGGGCTATGCCATTAGCTCAAATCTATGCCATTGACCACACACGCGTGCGCGCGCGCCCGCCGGCCGGCCGGCCGAGCCGAGCCGAGCCGAGCCGTAGCCGTCGCCGTCGCCGTCGCCGGTGCCGGTGCCGGTGCCGGGCCGGGCCGGGTTCGGGCTCGGGCTCGGGTCCGGGTCTGGGTCTGGGTCTGGGTCTGGGTCTGGGTCTGGGTCTATGTGGGATTGAGAGTACACTCGCGCTAAACGGTTTTCCTTGAGTATACTCGCACCTGTCTTTTTGCGCGAATTTTCAAACCAGAGAGATGCATCTGTTCGGGTGGTCACTCCTGTTGGGTTTAAACCCAACGGACCTAACCCATTTGAAGCAGTGCTTAGGCACCTTATCTCGGTCTATATATAGACCTGTCATCTCATCCATTTTTACTCTCTGAAAAAATTCATTTTCCTTCTGGTTCTTCAAAGTACTCTCTGGTTCATTACTGTTTGTCAACCGAGTTTGCAAGTGAGTCAATCACTTCGGGTTTAAGTTCTGCACGTTGGTTCGAGCCTGTGTACAGCGAGTGCACCGTTGGGACCGGGCAATAGTCGTTGTATCCTGGAGGCCAACTGTCCAAGAAATCCTGTTGCATTTGGGACGCGGCCCAAGGAGGGCAGATTTGGTTTCAAGCCGAGTGACTCAGTCACGCCTCGACTCAAACACATAAGTTCTATTTTCTTTAATTTATTATTTAAATTCTGTTCTCGATTTTAATATACTGTTTTCAGCAATTAATTCCAACATGATCATCGTATTTCTATGAGATTGAGACGTACAGTTCTGATTTCTTCTGATACTCTCAGGCAAGGCAACCAATATGGTGCAAGGAGTGATTCAGCAGACTTGCGAGGCCTGGGTCAAGTCATCAAGTCTAGTATTTAACCCAAGCCCAAATCCAAGTAGGCCAAACCCGACAGGCTAGCCTGCCCATTGACAGCCCTAGTTACTCATGTAGCCAATTTAAAAAAGCAATGTTTTGGAAGAGAGGAGAGTATATCTGGGAATTGGTGCATCTGCATTTCAGGAATTTCATTTGAACCCTACTGAGAAAATGTAATTAGTATCATCCATGATTTTAAGGACATACAATTCTTGAATTTCTAGTTTTATGGAGTGCATTGGTTTGAAGGGCTAAACAACCTACAAATAGACCGTTAACAAGCTGTCTATTTACCCAAGATTGGTGGTTAGGATCTTCCACTCTAATGCTGGTTAGGATCTTGTAGTGTAATGTATACATGGTGGGGCGAACGACTCAAATGCTTTAGAAGAGACCGGTTTAAATAAACTGAAATACTTGAACACAATATCAAGATAGAAGCACAAAAAATCTTCATCTAAACCAACATGGATTTATTCATTTTTTAAGTAAAGTTATATTACGAAACAAGTTTCATTGTATGGATGTACATGGGGCTCTGGCCCCAACCTCTACAATGAGGATATACATACAAAAAGGGACCAGAGGCCTAGATACATCACTAAGAGATGGAATTAATTACATAACTCTCTTCCAAACACTTAAATATGACCAAATATGACATTTCTCTTAAACTAATTAGGACTTATTGCATTGACTTCTGCAATGTGGCGGATTTTGTACACCTGAAGTGGTTAATTGATCAACGTTAGAGCAGCAGGATAAGACATTGCCGATGGGGTCCTTATACTCTAAATCAATATCAATAAGTTATATGTCTTGCCATGGAATAATTGCGCTGCACTCAAGACGGACCGCAAGCTTGCTAGAAGAAGTGCCACTGCTGTTTTTGTAACTAACGTGGCTGACCTGCACTCATGTGGGCTGCACACTGTTGACGATGAAAACTGATTAACCGATAAAGAAGCTTGATTTCCACCATTGGTGATAATCTTCTCTGGATATGTGGGCTGGATCTGAATTGGATGTCTCCTAAACCCTGTGCAACACGATCAAAGACAGAAAATGAGTGGCCGAGGGTTCAGCCATTAGCCCTCCGATGCCTAAGTCATTGAGACGTAGGAGATTAAGAATAGTGTTTTGGTGGAAAATTTTTTGTGTACCTTGAATAGTAGAGGAATACCTCTATTGATAGGATTATCGGAGAGCTATAGGTGGATCTGAGGATCTCGTCTTGCGGATGTAAGCTCCGGATCTCTTGGGATAATCCTTATCATGTCTAGATCCGGAGAATTATTTGGGGATATCCCTTATCACGTTCGGATTATCGATTGTTGGCTATCGTTCCTATACGAAAATGGCAGTGGTGCGAAGAATGCTTGCTTTGAGGTGAACACTCGGCATTAAGGCAAACACTCGGCAAAGAGCATTCGGTATTGATGTAAGACCTCGAAAAAGAAACATTTGGTTTAGAACTGGGCGCCCGGCTGCACTCGTCACCAGACTCGGCATCCACTCGGTGGATCTTACTCTGCTTCTGCTTAGTGGAACCTGCTCGGCTTCTGCTTGATAAAACCTGCTCGGAAAGAAGTCGAGTTGTTTGGTGTGCCTTGTCCCTTAGCCATCCTTTCATCGGTCGGTATTTGGTAGCATCTGAGTCTTCATCTCTCGACCAAAAAAGCTTATTTGAGGCTAAGAACTTCGTTTGGGCATCGTGGGCTATTAGCCTTTGTGATCAACTATCTTGAGCTTGTAGATTGGTAGTCGGGCCTATGGGCCTATCAGCTTTCCCGTGGATTGGGGTTAGCTCGAAATCACCCATAACACACACAGTTAAAAACAAATAATATAATAAAACAATAAGTTTGGAGGGTGTGGACTAGGCACATGCTACATTTAAATGTCTAATTCAAATTGCAAAATTTCCATTTGAAGCCCAACAAGAAACTCGCATAATTGTTGAGTTGTTGAAGCAGGGGATTCCAGGAGCATGGATTAATGGGTGAAAGATACCTTTTTCGTTGTGTTGGTATATTTAGGTTTATTTAAATTAAGCTATTGGACTTTTTTTCGGTTAGTCATGCAATGCACACACCCAATCAATCGCACGGTGCTCCCACCCATTGGTGGGGTTAGTGGGTTTCGAACCCAAGACCAGCAGTTGAAATGCTCAGGCGTCTACCAGCCGGGTTAGCGGGCGATCCCCAATTAAGCTATTGGACTTAAGATTGATTAAGTAGTATGTTTTTGTGTGCTCCCATTGGACACCAAATTGATTTATTATCTTGTTTATATATATATATATATATATATATATATATATATATATATATATATATATATATATATATATATATAGAGCAATGATCCACTGCGCTCCATAGCGCAAATAGCCTTTTGCGCACTATGAATGAAACCTCTTAATCGGGTCTTTCGCTCGAGCAAGAGAGTACGAGGTATTCGAGAAAGACTCGCAGAGAAAATCTCTCCAATATTTGAGAGGGGCGGGACTTGGGTGAGACCCCGGAACCAGTAAGGTGGGTGAGACCCTGACCGTAGGGCTCACCTGAATGTATTTTTTGTATATCCATGCCGTCCATCTGTTTCTTTAGTTTATTTTAGGGTGTAGTTTCAAAAATGAAATGGGTGGAAGTTTTAGGTGGACCACACCACAGAAAACAGTGTTTATTGAACACCTACCGTTAAAAACTTCTTGGAATCCACCATAATGTTTATTGACCATCTGATCTATTGATAAAGTCACGTGGACAGGAAAGAAAGGAAAATACAAATATCAGGTTGATAGAAAACTTTTGTGGCTCACGTAAGGTTTTTAATGGTCATTAACTGGTGTTTCTTTCCCTGGATTGTGCGCTACACAACCCACTTTTACAGTGCCGTCTATTCTCATTGTACACATCATAGCCAATGACGTCAGCTAAAAAAACCAGCCGATTTTCTCTCTCACGTATGGATTGCGCACTACACAACCCACTTTTACAGTGTGGAATTTCCCTGGGCCTCATCCTAATTTATCTGTTAGATCAGAACCGTCCATCAATTTTTTCAGACTATTCTAAAGCATAAGATAAAAAATAAAGCACATCCAAAGCTCAAGTGGACCACACAACAGAAAGCATGGGACTGAACGACTGACTAACGTTGAAACTTTACTACGGTCCATTTTGAGGTTTATTTGCCATCTAACCCCTTCATAAGTTCACTTAGACCTTGATTCAGGTAAACTACAAACATCAGCTTGATCAGCGCTGTCTATTGCAACAAGAAGTTTTCAATGGTAGTTGCTCATTTCCCACTCTTTCTCGTCGTGTGGCCCACTTGAGCCTTGGGTGTGATTTATTTTCAGCCTCATGACTAAAAGGTATGAAACAAAATGATTGGACTGTGTGGATCTAATACATACATTATGACATTTCAACTGTTCCGGATTTCTTCTGTCTAGCTAAGAGCGGAATTTCTTTAGGTGGGAAATTTACGCGGCCCATGATGACTTATTTCTTACATCCACACCATCCATATAATTTTTCAGATCTTTCCAGAATATAAACCTAAAAACAAGTTAGATTCAAAGTTCAACTAGAACACACCATAGGAAAAAGTGGAATTGATGCTACCGTTGAAAACTTCTTAGGACCCAGACGGCTCTGATCAAGCAGATGTTTGTGTTGTACCTTCATCCAGGTAGGGGTGGACTTATGAGCTGGTTAGATGTTAGATGAAGCCTCACGCTTGGCCCGAGGAAGGTTTCAACCAAAGTTTGTGTGATCCTGACTACTTTCTTTTGGTGTGGTCCACTTGAGATTTGGATGTACCTTATTTTTGGAATTATGCTCTAAATCTATTTGGAAAAATTGATAGACGATGTGGATGTAAGACAAAGGTTATGGTGGAGGGCGGTGAAGTTCCCCACTTCTTTCTGTGGTGTATTCGGTTAGTGTTTTGGATCTGTCCAACTTTTGTACCACCTCCTTCAATGATTTTGAAAAATGATGTATCAGCTCATTAAATGATCTTGAAAAATGAATGGACGGTGTGGATATAACACATATATTATGGTGGGGCCCACAAAACTTGGTCACCTAAACAAAGATACCATGCAATCCGCATACTGTGGAGAGATTTTCTCCAGCAAATCTCTCTCAAATGGGCGCGACTTGGGTGAGACCCAATGTGGGTGGGACCTTGACCGTAGGAGCCCACCTCTATGCATGAATTGTATATCCATGCCATGCATCTTCTTTACCGTCTTATTTTATGCCATGGTACCAAAAATGAAGCAGATGCAAGTTTTGGGTGGACCACACCATAAGAAACACTGGTTAATGACCATTAAAAACCTTATGTGAGCCACAACAGTTTTCTATCAAACTGATATTTGTATTTTCCTTTCTTCCCTGTCTAAGTGACTTTATCAATAGATCAGATGGTCAATAAACATTATGGTGGATTCCAAGAAGTTTTTAACTGTAGGTGTTCAATGAACACTGTTTTCTGTGGTGTGGTCCACCTAAAACTTCCACCTACTTCATTTTTTAAACTAAACCCTAAAATAAACTAAAGAAACAGATGGACGGCATGGATATACAAAAAATACATCCAGGTGAGCCCTACGGTCAGGGTCTCACCCACAGTGCTAGTTCCCAGGTCTCACCCAAGTCGCGCCCCTCTCAAATATTGAAGAGATTTTCTTGGGCGAGTCTCTCTCGAATAAATCGGGCTCTCTTGCTCGAGCGAAAGACCCGATTAAGAGGTTTCATTCATAGTGCGCAAAAGGCTATTTGCGCTCTGGAGCGCAGTGGATCATTGCTCTCTCTCTCTCTCTCTCTCTCTCTATATATATATATATATATATATATATATATATATATATATATATATATATATATATATATATATATATATATATATATATATAGGGCTGTCAATGGATCGGGATGGCCCTACGGGTTATCACCCTGACCCGCCTTGGGCCAGGTTTGGACTAGAGTATTAGGCTTGCGTTGGGTTTAGGGCCTAAAGTATAAGCCCATTTTTTCAAATGGACTAGACTTGGACTAGGCTGTTCAAAACCTGTCAACCTAGCTAGCCTGACCTGAATAGTTTTTTTTTTTAGATTTAAAATTTAAATTAAAAGATCTTCCTTCCTTTAAAAATTTAAAGTTTACACAATTTTTTTTTTTTTTTTCTGAAAATCCATCTCCCTCCTAAAGCTTTTTTTATTCTCTATAGTGTCGCTGAATTTTTTTCATATATGGAAAAGCGTGGGATCAAAGGATAATTTCTCTCTCTCTATGTGAAAGGTCGGGCTTGGGTTAGGTCAGGTTCAAGCCAGACCTTGCATTTTTATCTTGGGCCGAGCTTGGGTTGGGTCAGGTTCGGGCTACACCTTGCATTTTTATATTGGGCCAGGCTTGGGCTAAACTATTGTGGCATGTCACAAGCCTGGGCTGGGTTTGGGCATATGTTGAGAGAGGCGGATTGGGCTTGGATAGAGCTTGACCCAACCCTAACATGGCCCATTAGGGTATATATATATATATATATATATATATATATATATATATATATATATATATATATATATATATATATATATATATATATATATATATATATATATATATATCTGTGTGTGTGTGTGTGTGATGATGATGATGATGAATTGTGTTCAATTGTCACATGGTAAATCATAATTTGATATTTATTTGTAAGCCCCTCTAGAGTGATCTAGACAAATTGATGAACGGAGTAAATCTAACACATAAATCATGGTGGGGCTAGAGAAGTTCCACATGTTAAAAATTATGTTGTGTAGTGGCAAGGTATTGAGGAGAGAAAATTGGTGCATTTTAGGAGATGGTGTCATCAGCAATGACATGGACCATTGAGAAGTGACGACACTGAATCTTTGTGGCCTATGGAGATGTCCGTGACAAATCCATTATTCATTTATTTTGAAAGACCAAAATAATATAGGATTTTAAAAATTAGGAAGATTCAAAACTCATGTGGGTTATACCACACGAAATAGTGGGGATTGAATGCTTGGCCGTGACAAAAGTATTGTATCACTATGATATTTGCTCATATAGTTTATCCAAGTGATAATAGTTCCATGAACGGTTTGGATGGCATATAAACATCATGGTCAGCTCCAGGAAGGTTTCAAAGGTGGACGTTGTTGTTCCCATTGGTTTGTTGGTGTGGCCCACATGAGTTTTGGATCTGCCTAATTTTTAGAATCATGCCCTATTGTGGTCTTTAAAAATAAATGGACGGAGTGGATTTATTATGAAAATCTCTATGGACCCCACACACCTACATGCAATGGCTCCACAAGGACAGTTTTGTCATTTTTAAAAGTACAGATTTTAAAACCTATAAAACATATTAGACGCAAGTAGGGCTGTAAATGGGTCAGCGGACTCGATGGGGTATCCAGACCCAACCCATTTAGACCCGACCCATTTGTTAAATGGTACGGGTTTGGGTCCAAGAACAAACTCAGTTGCTAAATGAGTCTGGGTCTGGTTTCCTTTATATTAGGCCCAACCCGACCTGACCCGAACCGAACCCATTTAGTAAGTGGGCAGGTTTGGTCTATGTTTCAAGGGACCCGTCCAGCCTAGACCCGTCCAGACCCAGTTTTAAGCCTTGTAAAATGCTTGCATACTTGATCCAGACCCGGACCCATTAGACCCGACCCATTTATAAATGGGTCTAGGTGGATCTTCTTCTACCAGACCTGGACCCATTTATAAATGGGTCTGATGGGTTAACTCGGACCTGATCCGAACCCGCCCATTTAGTGAAAGGGTCTAGGTCTAAAATTTGGTCCCATACCCTGTTAAGTAAATGAGCGGGTTTGGTTTTGGCTAAACCTGCCCTGAACTCGACCATTTACAGCCCTAGACGCAAGGCATGGATGACTAACTGTGCAAAGCAAAAGCTTGTTAATTAAAATATTTTAAAATTGGAATATTATAAGTGGATCACCACTAAAAGCGGGTGGTTATATATATAAAAAAAAAAAAACCTAAAAAAAAGAAAAAAAATGATCACTAAGAAGGATTCCTAAAGCTATGCATGAGTCAAGTTAGCTCGGTTGGCTTGCTTGACTCAATTTGAACCAGCTCGGTTCAGACACTGGGTTCAAACCAAGTTGAGCCACTTTTTTTCCGGCTTGAAATTTTTTTAGCTGAGTTTGAGTTGACCTAGCTCTAATCGGCTTGACTCGAAGCTCAGTTTATGTTGACTCGGTTCGAGTTTGACTCGACTCAACTAGTTTAAAAGAGATGTTGTTTAGTGCCACATCGGAAGAAAGCGAAGGAAAGAAGTGAAAAAACGGTTCACAAAAGCAACAGTTAGGGGTGTCAATGGGCCTGAGTTGCCTTCGAGCTTGGATTTTAAATTGTTTTAGGCCGGGCTTTTCTGCTAGGCTTATTTAAATTTTTGTTTTTTTCAGGCCTGAACTTGGCTCAAAAACTTGACCGAACTAAGCCAAGCATGCCATTCTAACTTAATGGTCGAGCCAAGCTCAAGATCAAGCCAGGGTTGTCTGCTGGTTAAGCTGATCTGAACAAGGCCCACCTCCATGACGAGACTATTAGATGTTTTTTCATTTTAACCATCTATCAAATGTCCACTTATCTAATACAGATCATCAAATAAATGTAATTTTTAGTTAATAACACATCAAAACCAGTATGTGATTTCTAATTGCTGGGGTATCAATGTATCATCCATCATACTCTAACATAGTGTTAAAATTCTCCTCTTACATTTTTGGAAGTCAAGATAGTGTGGGATGCATTACTGATTTTAAAAATGCATTTAATTTTCTAAGATTTTTATCCAAAAATTCCTCACAATTGATGGTTTTTCAAGAAAATGCTTTGAAATGTCATATTTATGGAAACATGCCTGCTTTTTAAAAGGAGATTAGAACGGAAGAATCGGTGATTAAAAAAAAAAAAGGACTATTGATAGGCGCACATGGGGTACATGTCACACATGTGCCAACATTGTGCATGCATGTGAGATCTAACCCATCATGTAGATATAAGATTTTCTTTTTTAAATTGCGCACCTCTTAAAGTAGAGACTGCACGTAGTATAGGGTATGAGAGGGTACCTAACCCCTTCTTCCCTTGTAAGCGAGACACTTAAACATTTAATTAAGATTATAGGACAACTACAAGAGTCATTTAGATTGAAAATTTTCATAATTTTCTGGCCCAAGGCATCATGGATACATCATGGTGGGTCCCATGGAGCATGCACCAGTTGTCACATCCCTTCTACGTACATTGCAATGGGTGTCCAAAGAAAACTTTTTTTTTCTATTTATAAGTTTTTTTTTAATAATAACACCTCATTAATAAAATTTAGTATCATTTTTGTTATTTTAGAAAAAAATCATAGTTTAAACTAATGGTAGGGAAAGAGAACTAACTTCTTGTTCAATAATAAATTGATTTTATGAAGTAGCTTAGTGAAAATTAACCTTCTTGTGTTATGATCCAAGGGTTTAAGAGCCTAACTTTACACGTTCAATTAGTCTTGGGGCTTTTGGCGCATTGGTTAGGTTCTTAACAATTGCTATCAAAGTCAACATCACATCTCGTGTTCGAGTCACAAAAGGGGTGACATGTGGAAATGGCTACCTGGATAAACAAAGTATGGGGCTTTTGGCATTCGTAATTGGAAACTTTTTGTTAAGGCAAGACCATTGGATATTTTTTCATTTTTAACCGTCCATCAAATGTCCACTCATCGAGGATACAGATCATCAATTATTTTGTTAATGGCACACCAAAAGCAGAAATCATAATTTCGGCCGTTGTCTTTGACTTGCTTAAATGCCAACGTATGTGATTTCTAATTGCTCGGGTATCATCCATCTCACTCTAACACAGCATTAAAATTCTCTTGTATTTTAAAAATGCAATTAAATTTTTATCCTAATTAAACATCTATGCTTTCTGGCAAAGTAAGTAAATAGACAGGAGAAATGCTCCAGCATCTCAGTGCTCCTAGTTGGATTGGTTCGTTTAGACGGTCAATCAATTGATCTGAACCGTACATTAAGTTTAGAATGCATTTGATGGGCAACAATTACAAAATCATACTCATCAAATGATCTAATCCATCATTTATTTGACCTTATTTTGTGTAGCCATCCTTTAATTTGACCTTGCACGGATGATCCTGACCATCACTATATGTAGTTAATTTAGAACATTAACAAAAGAAATTCAGGAGCCTCATTAAACTTCAATAATCGATGGGCAAGATCATCATTGAGGAGTTTTAATGGGATCATAGCTTATATACCGTAGCCACCAAGAAAATGGACGGTTCAAATCACGGTACGCGGATTGGCTACTGACAGCGCCAGTAGCCAAATTTCCTACTGAGGTCACTTCAGCAAGTTCTGTGGGACCACCATGATGTATGTGTTGTATCCACACCGTCCATCCATTTGGAGAGATCATTTTAGCACATGATCCAAAGAATGAGGCAGATCCAAAACTCAAGTGAACCCCACCAAAGAAAACAGTGATGCCAACCGTTGAAACCTTATTGGGGACACCATGATGTTTATTTGAGATCCAACCTGTTGATAGGTTAACACAGACATGGATGAAGGGAAAACACAAATACCAGCTTAATCGAAAGCTTCTGTGGCCCCCAGGAAGTTTTTAATGGTAGGTGTTCAATCCCCACGCTTTTCTGTGGTGGGGTCCATTTGAGGTTTGGATCTGCCTCATTCTTTGGATCATGCCCTAAAATGGTCTCTCCAATTTGATGGACGGTGTGGATACAACACATACATTATGGTGGGACCCACAAAACTTGGTGACGTCACGGTATTTCGCTAAAGGCGCTGTCAGTTGCTAAACCGAAATCAATGGCGCCCTGCGGGCAACGTACCCAATTCCAGTAAAGACGCATTTATAACAATAGATCAAACGTAATCTCTCTGTGGCAGCTTGTTGCAGAGAAAAAGAAAAAAAAAGTGCAACTAGTTGCATGTGGGGCCCAAAGTGGTGTACGTATGACATCCTACCCGTCCAGAAAAGTTGCCACATCATAAAAGTAGTATGCCTAAAAAATCAGAGAGAGGGCTCATATGATAGAAAACAAAGGAAAACCACCCAAAAACCTAAAATTTACGTGCTGACCACTTGATTATTGGGTTAGCATGAATTTTGGGGCATCCCATTTTCATTGCGGGTTGACCTTGTTAGACCGCTTGGATGCCATGCATAGGCCACGGTGGCCCCAAGAATTTTTCAATAGTAGGCGATTAATCCCTACTGTTTCATGTGGTGTGATCCAAATGAGATTTATATCTGCGTAATATTTGTTTTAAACGGTTAAAATGATATGGGGAAACGGATGAACGGAGTGGATATAACACATACATCACGATAGGCCCCATAGATAAGTACTACAGGCTCCGGGCTATCCACGTCCCATTATCTGGCACATTTATTCCTCATTAATAAGAGGGTCTCGAGTCCAACCGGCTGGACCATAAGTGACTGTCCACACACCTAATAACTTCCGATATCTTATGAACGAATGGCATCCAATCCTTCTAATAAGTTGACCGATTTACTAAGATCTTATACTGAAAAATCATAGCCTTCAACTTATAATTTGGGCCACAACATCGAAAAAATTATCCATACAATGATAAATAAAAAAGTACAAGTGCGGTCCACCTGATGAGTGAAATTTATTTATTTATTTTGATCATGACATGGACCAAACCGTATTTCAGAGGTTGAATGCAGCATACACATGACAGGCTGTAAGTTATCCACCGGATGGATGGTAAGTTTGTGGTCCAACTGATTGGACTTGATACCTCCTCACTATAAAATACCCCTCTCCTTACCAGAGAAGACAAGGAAATGAAAATGGACCGTCTTGGCTCCTTCCCATTTCCACTACTAGTAGTTTCCATTTTCCTCGTATTTCCAAATTGTATGAGCTCTTCATTACTTCACGAGGCCTGTAAATCAACAGGTGACTACAAATTCTGTATTCAAGCCTTAGAATCTGATCCTAGAACCGGAAAGGCAGATCTTGTTGGGCTTTGTAACATATCTCTCGATCTAACATTGCACAATGCTTCAGACACTCATGAATACATCCCTCGCTTGCTGGAAAATACCACCGACCCTGCTATTAAGAAATGGCTTAACCATTGCCATAAAATATATGGGGATGCGTTGGATGTGATATCAGAAGCATACAAATGGTTTGATTCTAAAGTTTATGACAATGTTAATGCAGATGCAGAGGGTGTCAGTGCTTTGGCTGAAACCTGCGAACAAGTCTTCGAGGAGGAGGTGAAGGAGGAGGAGAGTCATAAATCACCCTTGTATCAGAGAAATGACAATCTGATTCGTCTTGGTAACGTCGTTCGGGGAATTTCATTTCTCCTTGACCCGGATCTTCTTTGAGTGATTTCCTGCACCCATAATGTCACTGCTCGCTTGCTTGTCGATGCATTGAGAGCTCTCTTCAATAATATAACAGTGTGTGCTTCTTATCAAGATTTTTATAAATGTGATGTTGATTCTTTAGTACTGTCATCTCAATGTAGAACTGTGGGAATGAATTTGATTTCCAACAGTTTCCCAGCTTGGAAAAACACATTTATCTATGGAAATCAATATCTATTTCTATGGATTTTTATTTTTAATTTTTTTTCCCGATCAATGAAAGGGTGAAGTAGATTTCATCAAGGAAAAAAGAAATCTGTCAATCCCATAAGACAATGAAACCTCATCCCATGTGTGTGGGAGCTCGAAGACTCTTAACACATGTTCAGCGTGGCAACTGGCTAGCAAGATTTGGCATTTCCTCTGATTAGTCTAGTCTCTATAGTATAAGTTCTAATATTCGGGTATACTGTACAAGTTCTGAACATTCCCATGGGGCTGTCAACAGGGTTAGGCTGAGATGCCAGCCTCCAGCAGAACAAGACAAATAGGCCAGAGTACGGCCCACAAAGTAAAACCTAGACAAGCAGGCCCAAGCCCAGTCCTCAAATTAAAACCCCAGCCCGAGTCCATCGCTGGCTCATGTTGGATCATTACAATTTACAAACAGCTCCAACCCTGACTCATGATGATTATGCATGGCCAGGACCTGAGTCCATCCGATTGATCTGGACACTTAAATTCCCACCATCCAACCATTTTGAAACATCATTCTAGGGTGTGATACCAAAAATAAAACTGACTCAACTCTTAGGTAGAAGCCCACAGAAGTTTTTAATGGCATATCGATGCCATGACGTCAGTTTTAAGAGGAGGCTATCTTCACTCGATCTACCACTTGAGCTATGAATCTGGGTGTACCTCATCTTTTAAGCTTGTAATGTCATGGAAAATTGGATGGAAGGTGTTTATAAACCCATACATCACGGTGGGCCCCTCAGAGCCTCAGCCTGTTCTGAGCTCGGGACAGGCAGGGGTAGTACCTAATCCCGTCCCGAAAATTATGGCCATGTGGATGTGTGATTCATCATGTGGGTCAACCTTTGATATGAACCGTTACATTGGGCTCACCTTGGCCATGTCTTCAATGTGGACTATTCATCACGTGGAGCCTACCTTCAACCCTCTGCCTTGTGAAGTCCACCTTTGATGTGTGCCTTCCATCATGCGAGGCCCACCTTGGATGTGGGTCATTCATCCTAACAGACATTGGAATATGTGGGCCATTTATCATGTGGGGCCCACCTTTAATACGGACCATCCATCTTGTAGGGCCCAACTTCAAAGTACGTCATCTATCATACAGGCCCACCTTAGATGTGGGTCATTCATCATTAGGGTTGGCCTTTGATGTGGACCTACTGTTATCCTAGGGGTCACCTTGATGTAGGTCATCCATCGTATGGTGCCCACCATTATTGTTATTGTCCATCATGTGGGAATACTTTCAATATCCACTGCCAATCATGTGGAACCCACCTTTGATTTGGACCATCCATTGTGTGGGACCCACCTTCAATGCATGTTGTCCATCATGAGGGGCTCGCCTTGAATGTGGGCATTCATCATTAGGGCCTAACCTTTGATGTGGACCATCTATTATATATGGCCCACCTTGCATCACATGTGGATCCACCTTCAGTGTCCACTCCCCATGTGGAGCCCACCTTTGATGTGGAGGACCAATCGTGTGGAGCCCTCATTTGAGGTAGACCATCCATAGTGTGGGCCCCACCTTCATTGTGGACCATCCATCATGTAGGGACCACCTTGGATGTGGACCATCCATTTTCTGAGGCCAACCTTCATGTCCGCTCCCCATCTTGTGGAGCCCACATTTGATGTGTACCTTCCATTGTGTGGGCCCATCTTCAATTTGAGTCGTCCATCATGCAGGGCTTAGGGCTCTCAATGGAGCGGGTCAAATGCGATAAAATAAATCCGAATCATATTTGGGTCAGGATTCGGATCTAATTCGAATCCCCACTATTACATGCATCAAGTCTTCAACTATTTCGACTTTCACAATAGAAAATATTAAATATTATAGATGAACTCCAAGAGATTTCAACGTGGAGAGAGTGAGCTCCGTAGACCAACTTCACGCCGGGCGGTCTTTTTCCTATAGAAAAAGATTCCGGAGACCATCGCCCATCTTGCACGAGCAGAGTACCAAGTCCAGCGAGATCTGGTCCTCTTACTCAGTGTAAACAGACAGATCTGAGCCGATCAATCATTAAATCTTTCCACAGTTTCCTTTCTTTTTCTTGAATTATTAAATCTAAACAATCTAATTAACCATGTTTAGAAACTAATTTAAATTAAACAGGCACCCTTTCTCTATTACTTCAACACCTGGAGATGATCATCTCAGTGTTCACGTCTGAACCTTAGGAGATTGGACTGATGAACTGAGGAGAGTATTTGCAAAGGAATATGGTTCACCAATGGTGATCGGAAGTGCGTGGTTTGGTGAATTGGGAAGAAGAGATAAGAAAGGTTAACTCATTACTCAATAAATGTTACCCACTCAAATTTGAATTCAAAATCTCTATATTTGGGCATCTTAAGCTTTTTACCAAGAAAAATCCATGCAGTTTGCCAAGATTGCTTGTTGACGGCCCGTAGGAGTGCCAGCCCGGACTACAGGATGCCTTACTCCTTGTTGGGCTTGGAATCGGAGCGACGCCTTTTATAAGCATCTTCAGAGACCTACTCAATAACATAAGAATGGCCAAAGATCTGATGGTAAAAATCCATACTCTGTGAATGATTCTAAATTACTTTAAGACATTGCTGTTGAATTTATGGATTTTCGATAAACGGGAAGCCGTAGGATGATCTTAGGTGGGGCCCACCGTGATGTTTGTGAGAAATCCACTCCGTCCATACGTTTTGTGAGCTCATTTTAGGACATGCTGAACAAAAACGAGCCAGATCCAAGACTCAAGTGGGCCAAAAACATGAGGATTGAATTACCACAGTTGAAATATCAGTGGGGCCACAGAAGTTTTGAATTAGACTAATATTTATGTTTTCAGTTCATCCCAGTAGGAATGACATTATGAACGGTATGGATGGGATATAAACATCATTGTGGACCCATGGGAGGTTTCACCGGTAAGAATCTTCCTACCTATATTTTTCTTTAGTGCGGCCCACTTGAGCCTTTGATCCGGCTCATTTTCAGTCTAATGTCCTAAAATGAGCTCAAAAAACGGATGGACAGTGTGGAATTATCACAAACTTCACAGTGGGCCCTATCTAGGTTCCCAGGCAAGAACTTCCTGCCAAAGAAATCCGTGTCCGTCGGTTAGACCAGGATGTAGCTTGACACAGACGGTCATGTCAGGGGATCTATGGGGCCTAATCTATACGTTTTATCCACGCCGTCCATCTCTGTCTTGACATAAGCCCAAAAAGGAGGCAGATCTAAGTCTTAAATGGACCACATCACATGAAACAGCCGGGGTTAAAATCTCACCTTTGAAAACTCAGTAGGATGCAGATTTTAACCCCGGCATTTGCCCCTACGGTTAAAATCCCTACGTGGGTTCGCCTCAACCCATAGCCACAATTAGGGATCCAGCCAAACCGCTCCCCTTACCAGAGCTTGTAGAGGAACCAGCCTCTTTAACGTAACCTGCGCTTGCGTTATGAACGGTCAGATGAGCCATTTAAGGTAAACTTGGTTTATGAATGATCAGAATCATATCTTCCACAACCATACAATCATCCATCGCACCATCTATAAATTGTGTAGTTCCTAGCTACAACCATACAATCCACAGCACCACTTCCCTTCTTTCTCCTCTTTTTTTTTTTTTTTTCTCCATTTCTTTCTTTAGGTGTTGCAATGGAAGCTGCTCGACCACGTCTTGTAGATCGTCGTTTTGATTTAAAGGCACATCTGATTTTTCTTTTTCTTCTGTGCCGTATGTTTCTTCATAAGAGTTGCTTTGATGAAGTCGCATCGTGTTAAAGAAGAGTTCATCATTAATCGTTTCGCGGCATATTTAGTGAAGAAAATAATTAAGGGTTTAAGGCTTATTGGAGTAGATGTTGTTCTTGTAGATTAAAAGCATATATAGCTTTTTTTAATACTTTTTTGTATTTTCGGATGCCATGCTTATGATTTTTTTCTTTTTTTTTTTGCATATTTAGTTGATTGTAATGCTTTTTTTTTATATCATGCTTTGGAAAAAAATAGATGGTTCTTCTTCTTTCCTTTCAATAATATAAAAGTGTGTGTGTTTCTTATCTTTTATCAAGATTATTATGAATGTTATGCTCATTCTTTACTGTCATCTCAATGTAGAACCGTGGGAATGAATTTGATTTCCAACGGTTTCCAGCTTGGAAAAAAACATTTAGGGCGTGTTTGGATAATAGACTACCGCTGTAATGGAGTGTAAAACTCACATAATTGCATCTTATCTTCGATAAGATTTTGCCTACTATCAAATCATGATAATCCTCCAAAATCATAGCAAAAACCGGATATGTGTTGTATCCACGCTGTCCATCCTTCCTAGGTGATCAGTTTATGCAATGATATAAAAAATGAGGTGGATCCAAACCAAAAATGGGCCACACCACATAAAGCAATAGAATTGAACGCCTGCCATTGAAAAATTCAGTGGGCCACAAAAATTTAGATCTTCCTCATTTTTTAGGACATGCCTAAAAATGATATTGCAAAATGGATGATGGTGGGAATATGATACCTAAAAACAAAAGTGCATCCATGCATGCCTAACCACCGAAAATACTATATGGATGGAAAGTGTAGCTCTTGTTAGGGCTGCACATTTGCCCGGTTAACCCGCCCAACCCGCTGACCCAACCGAGTAGAAATTTGATCTGTCCCGATCCGGTAGAGAAAATGGTCTTGTCATGGGTGGATACGGCTGGACTGTTTTTAATTTAGGTACGATTTAGGGTGCATGCCAAACCCGCCCGACCCGTGTATGCTTGACCCGTTCTGCCCAACTCAAGCTGGCCGAAAATTGAAACTTTGGATGGTAACTTCCAAGAAACAAATGGACAGTGGAGGATTTTCACAAACATCGTGGTGGGCCTCACCTAGCCTCCCAATGTAGAACTTCCGAAACAATCCTCGTCCGTATCACATATGAGATCTCACAGGAGCATAACTTTGGTGAGACCCTGGAACCAACGATGCGGGCGAGACCCTGAACATACGGACCCACCTCAATGTATGAATTATAGATCCACGTCGTCCATCTTCTTTTACAAATTAAACACTTTTGTTTTTAATATATAAAGTTAAAAAGAATGCAAATAAGTAGAGTTGTACACGAGTCGAGTCAAATCGAGTATCACCCTGCTTGGTGCTCGATTTGAACCCACATACCCCTTACTCGTTACTCGGCTCAACTTGATCGAGTCGAGCAGGCCCTTGCTCGATCAGCAGACAGAGCGAGTTCGAATCGATTTCGAGTTCAAGTCGATTTTGAGTTTTCGAGCTGAGTTCGAGTTTTGAAACGGGTGGTCGGCGACGAGCGGACGTCGTGCAGGGTAGAATGAGGGTGGCCGGCGACGAGCGGACAAGGTGAGGGTCATTGGCGGCGAGCGGAGGGTGGCCAGCGACAAGCGAGCTGAGTGAGGGGGTTGAGGGACTGAGGGTTGCTAGCCGGCTGGGTGGGTTAGGGTTAGGGTTTGAAAAGGCCAAAAGGGGGGACGCTCCGGCGGTAAAGGTAGAAAGTAAAAAAAAAAAAAAAGAAAAAATGGTAGGGTTAAAAAAATGTTATATATATATATATATATTATAGCTCCGAGCCAAGCCGAGTCGAATCAAATCAAGCCGAGTTTGAGCTAACAAATGAGTCGAGCCGAATCGAGCATGGCTTTGCTCGAACCTAATTGAATATCAGAATTTTGACTCGGCTCGGCTCTAACTCACCTCCGATCTAAACCGAGTCGAGCAGCTTCCGAGCGAGTCGAGCGAGTTTTTCGAGCTTACTCGACTCGTGTACAGCTCTACAAATAAGCATAATATAGTCCTAACTCGACCCGACCCGACCCGGTCTAGCATATAGGGTAGGGTAGGGTAGGGTAGGGTAGGGTAGGGTAGGGTTAGGGTTGACCCTTTTGCAAGTAGGGTAGGGGTAGGGTTAGGGTTGACCCTTTTGCAAGTAGGGTAGGGGTAGGCTTAGGGTTGGGTCAACCCAACCCGGTCATGACCAGAGCCGAAACCTAAACCTTTAAAATATGTTTAGGTTAGGTCCAGGGTTGGGCCCAATCCCCGTGTGTAGGACTAGCTGTTATACGGATGATAAGTGTAGCTGTAGGAGTATTGCCTATCACCATCAGGGTTCACCTCTGACCATTGGGGTAATGATAATCACTACTCATTTAACACGCCCTCATCTACAGAAATCAATTTCTGTCTATGGTTTTTCTTAGAGAAAACGGTGAACAGTGGCGGGTGTGCGCTAACCCAAAAAAAAAAAAAAAAAAAAAATTCTCTCCACCAATACCATAAGACGAGACAGAAAATAGGAAACAGTTGGTGGCAATGCATTTATATGACATCCAATCCATTCATATTACATGCCTCAACAGGATGAAAGAATTAACAAAAAAATCGTCCCTCCAAAACTGAGGTAGCCCCTAACACGAGAATTTAAAAGTTATAGCCAAACAAGCAGTGCCGTGCCATACACTTTTTAAGTTGTTTCCCCCGTAAATAACCCCGGGTATTGGACATGCATCATCCCATGATAGATGCCTGCTACAATGGCCAACTGCATCGGGGCCATCCACTAAGGGAAGGGGGGTATCACATGGACGAAATCAGCAGTGGCCATGTCAGCCATCCAATCAATTGCCTGCAACTGGTGAGCTCAAAATAATCGAGTACAACGTGGCCAAACGAGCTAAACTCACACAATGGCAATTGGGATTTTGTCAGATAACAGCAATTTCCTTGGGAAGGCTCAACACAGATTTCTAGTAAGGTTTGAAGTACCGTACCCAAACCCAGCATCACCCATGAACAATAGGGCTATATCGGCCCAAAACAGCCCAATACAATACAAGGGTGATACAGGGCTAGAGCTGTACACGAGTCTGAGTCAAATCGAGTATCACCCAGTGCTTGATTCGAACCCACATGCCCCTGCTCGTTACTCAGCTCGACTCGGCCGAGTCGAGCAGGCCCCTGCTCGATCAACAGACCGAGTGAGTTCGAATCGATTACAAGTTTCCAAGCTGAGTTCGAGTTTTGAAATGGGTGGCCGGCGACGAGCGGATGTCGTACGGATAGAATGAGGGTGGCCGGCAACAAGCAAACAAGGTGAGGGCTGCTGGCGGCGAGCGAAGGGTGGCCAGCGACAAGTGGGCTGGGTGAGGGAGGTGAGGGACTGAGGATTGCCGGCCGGACGGGTGGGTTAGGGTTTGAAAAGTCCAAAAGGGTGGCACTCGGGTGGTAAAGGTAGAAACTTTAAAAAAAAAATAGGGTTTAAAAAAAATGTTATATATTTACTACAGAGCCGAGTCAAATCAAATCAAGCCGGGTTCAAGCTAACAAACAATTCAAGCCGAATCGAGCATGGCTCTGCTCAAAGCTCGGTCAAACCCAATCGAGTATCAGAATTTTGACTCGGCTCAGCTCAAACTCACTTCCGATCTGTGCCGAGTCGAGCAGCTTCCGAACGAGTTGAGCTTGTTTTTCGAGCCTACTCAACTCGTGTACAGCTCTATGCAGGGCCGCACCAGTGGGGAACCATACATGCAATGCCTGCTACATGCTACACGAATTTTAAGACACTTGTTTCCAATCAAATTCCCACAACTGAATTGCAGGCGACTCTAGACAGATTTCATACGGAGCCATCAAATCAACCATACAAGTGGGACCCAACAAGCTGGGCTGGGTCCATGCACCATCATGGGCACATGGTGGAGATTCAGGCCTCCCACCAGGCAGCCGTATTAGCAAGCCTGATCTGCCAGAGAATCTGGGGTCCCCCGAACAGCCTGATCTGCCAGAGCACCTGCATAGTCAAACCCAAATGAGCGGCTGGATCTCACTATTGGTTCCCATTACCACACCTCGTCTCAAAAGTCACATACAAGGAACGATTCAGAAGAAGAAAAGGGACAAATAGAGGAATAAAAATGGAGAGAAGATCACACCTTCAATTAGTAGAGGATCCCAATATCTCCCTCTCCTCTCAACTGGGTACAAAACATCATCACTTCCAGGACCCCCAATAAAAAAAAAAAAAAAAATTCAAACACAACACAAGCTCTCTCTCTCTCTGTCTCTCTCTCTCTCTCGTGTCCCTCTCCCTCAACAATCACCCTTCCCACTCCAAAAAGCAGAAACCCACATGGGTTTCCAACCACAAAAAGAACAGAAAAGCAGAAGAAAATGGGAACAAAAAAGAAAAAAAGAAGCAGAGAAGCCTTTTCAAACCGAGCAGCGCAAAACACACCATCACCCCTCTCACTCACAGACTCCTGTACATTTATTCCTCTGCGATCGTCCAAACTCTCCCAAGGAAAAAAAAAAAAAAATCAGGTCGCTCACCTACGCTTTCGGTTCCAAAACTAAAAGGCTTCTCGAAATCACCCCAAAAGAATAATCCATCGTCAGCCAGCATGCTCTTATAGGTAATTACTAGGAATTCATGGGAACAGCAAAAACCACTGCAGCCGCGATCATGCTACTGGTTTCAGTTCCAAGGTTAGTGCACTTGTACGACCCCCCCCTGGCCTCCTCACCCTGAGTCCTTCACAGATCCCGGTGATGAGCCCATTCCATTGGCATATTCTTCCCCACTTGATGGGCTTCCTTGGTGGTTTTCCTCATTGGTTTGAGTCCGGCTTTTCCCAGGTCTTGATCGGATGTTGACCCCTATTGGGAAGGGCTCCTGGAGAGGAAAAAAGAGACTTGGGTTAGAGCAGAGCTCCAGCAATGCTATCCATCACACATTTATGCATGGAATGGACACATTGAATCCACCTACCTGATCACCAAAATATCTAAATTGAAAATGTCAGGAAAAATGACATGATGGGCCACCTACCTGATCACCTGCATTCGGACCCTCAGAGTGGAAAAGAATAGGGCGGCATCTCTTATCCTCATTCATCAAGCTCGAATTCTGAAAATGAGCAATGAGAGCAGTTTTACCCTGGATCCGTGCATATGCAAGAGACGCCACCTTTTCGCTGTTAAACTTCTCCCATTTCTTACCATTGAACGCCTGCATAAGATTTTCCTTTTTATTTAGCTTTGTTCTTTCTGAGCAAAAAGGGTCAGGGATGCACACATCCCAACAATGCAATGCTATCAAACATACAATATTTAAGGTATCGTCCAAATTGTTGTCAGATAGTGAAAAACTACCAATTTTTTCTTCAAAACCAAAAGACAGGTGTTTCTGGGCATGGCTGCCTTTTTCAGTGTCTCTACGAAACTGAAAAAATACTTTTTAGCCACCAAAACAAGAACATTCTGGTAGAAAAATCCAGAACTCTTGATTTTACTAAAAGTTTGATACTTATTTCTCCTTTCATTCATTTTGCCTCTACCTAAACGGTAAATTAAGAGTGGCAATGGGTTGGGTAGGCGACCCAACCCGATGAACCCAACCAGGCTTTTGGCTGGGTTTCAACCTACTAGCTTGGCCCATGGGCCAGTCTTGGGACTCGTATGCATGGCCAAATCAATCTCCAGTGGGGTTTGGGGTCAAGTCATTTTAGCCCACCCAACCAGACTTTTTATATGTGTGGACCATTCTAATCCTTAGTCAGGCAACCTTCTAGCTTGAATGCGGACCATTCATTTCGCTCCTCTAAAATGTTTATTCTTTTGTGCAACGTGTGGCCCATTTAATCACCAGTTAGATTAGGAAAATTCAAGGAGGAATAGGGATTTTATCAATTTTCAGGTCGGGCTTGATCCACGCCCAACCAAAATTTTCTTGTGGGCTTGGGCCTGCCATGTTCGGGCCAGGCTCAGGCCTTGGGTCTTTAGTGTTTAGCGGGCCCAGGCCTAACCTGGCACAGCCCAAACCCAGGCCATTGGCACCCCCATAACTAACTAATAAAAAAGAGAATTACTTTGGTAGCCTGGCAAAGTGTGATGAATGATACACAGGAGGTTAGATATTAATGAGAAATTGCAAACGTGGTTTATAAGTAATTCGAGTTCAAACTTAATAAACCAAAATTTCCTCTTGTTTGGATATTCTATACATTAGATTTCTAGGCATTTATCGGACAGTTAAAAATGAAAAAAATAGAATGGCCTTACTTTGAAAAACAAGCGTCCATGTATCGGAGGCAAGGATTGTTTAACCAGTCGGACTTTTAGACTTGGCAACAGTGGGTTCACATTGTAGTTGGTTTAATTCGAGTTGATATATTCCATGTTTACCATTTCTAAGTGCAAGTGTATCAATTGGCATATGCAGCCAGAGTATGGAATAACTTCCCAATAAAAAAGGCATGTGCTGAATAGAACAAACCTGAAAGAATGGAACAATCCTCTTAGGATCAGTCATGTTGATAAAGGCATAACCGACATTGCATTTGTTCTACAGAAATAAAAAGAAGAAAATACACAAACTGAGTCAGTGAACCAGCATATAGTAACAGGAAATCTCGACAATGATGGTAATGGAGGTCCCATTAGTAAAAAAGGTATACTCACCTTAAAATCGATCGGCAAATAAATGAAATCATAAGTCCCCCGATGTTGTTCGTCAATTGCAGCCAAGAGCATCTTAGATGTATACCTGTAATGCCAAGAGCCAAATCAAGATCAAGATGGCAGGACGAAGAGAAACAAAAAGATGATAAGAGTGAATAAGGGTGTGCTGAAAGTGCCACCAGATAAAGATTGGTTCGACAACTTGAGAAGAATCCATCCATCCTTTAAAAAGTAATAATAATAAATAAATAAATAAAAAGCAGAAACCATGTGATTTCCACTTGGAGCGGTGCGGATGCGTTAATCAAGATTTAGTTTTCCTGTCTTTTTCACCCCGAATTTGCCGAAGCACCTAGAAATCAGGATTGGTTCCACAAGCTGAACCAAGCCATATGCTTTCCATTTTGGGTGGCATGGAAGATGGAAACCACATATAGCAGGATTCTGCTTCCGCTTTTTCTGTGTAGTCGAACACAGGATTCAGGAAGGGCGCATCGCATGAACCACTAAAAACTACACCCTAATATGCAAAAGGCAGCATAAATTCAGAATTATATTTGCTGAAAAGAAGCATGTAGCAAGAGAGAAGGAACCCTAATATGTCAATGCTGGCATAAATTCATGGTAATATTCGCTGAAAAGAAAGCATGCAAGAAAATAGAAGCAGCACGTACTTGTTGGGAATGTTTTTTATCATAAGAGTCGTTCTAGAGTCTTCCCCGCGCAAGATGCGGTCGATATCAAGTTCAAACTGTTTCTTGTTATCAGCCTGATTGGAATTTGCTTCATTTCTCCGGCTCCTAACCCGCTGCTCATTAGGTGCATCAATTGAATTAGGCATAGGAATCATTGGGTTTCGGCTTGGAAACATGTGACACCTTTGCTGAGGGGATGGCAAACCGACGTTTGGGGAGGAAATCGAAGGGTCAATAGAGTTTGCACCAACACGTGGAAAAATATTGTGCTGAGCAAGTTCCAACTGGTGCAATGTAGAGCCACCTGAAAATCCCATGCTTCCAAGGGACCCTGGGTGAAAAGCAGATGCCTCAGCGGTGTGGCCTGCATAGGCATGTCGCCTGTCCCAGATAGATGGATTGACAGCAGGTGCAGAACCCACATGGTGGTGATGGGGATGTGGGTGTAAAGGCAACACGGTGTTTAAGATATGAGAAGGTGGTCTAGGAAACCCATGCATTTGATGCGGGGAATGGGCATGGACACCATTCACAAATGATGGTGAGTTTTGCCACATCATGGAATTTGGGGGATGAGGGTGATATGAGTTGGAGTTGTTCCAAACATATTGATGCCCGTGAAGGGGGCAGCTGCCATTTCCTGAAGTGCTGAAAACTGCAAAGCAGAGGAGCCATCTGTTACAAAGTGAACAAAATGAAGACCAAACCTTGCCAATCAAAATAATCATAACCGGGCAAAGGGGTGATCTTACAAGTTTAATCAGATCATGACAATTCAAATGGGGAATTAAGGCCACATTTGGATGTTCAACCAAATTGGACTAAAATAATTTCAATTCAACAAAAATTAAAATAACCCAAGTGGGGTCAGCCCCATTTCATTCATAAAAGAGTAGCCCATAGCAATACTGTCTTTTCAAGTCCTCTTGAAATGCACAGAGTTGCATTTGGAAGTTGGGTTGTGATTATGAACCAAAATGGTGCCACCCTGCTTCTGGTCATTCCACTAAAATGAATTGAATGAATCATAATTCAACTCAGTTAAGCATCCAAAACTCATCCTAAGTTTCAGGTCACACCTGAATTTAACATGGCAAGAAAACAATACGGTTCAAAGGACTACCAAATGAATCCAATTGCACTTACCATTTTCATTCAGCTCAAAGGAGTGACCATTGTTCAGCCCGCTAGTGGCTACTCTATGAATGTGTCTGTTATCAACTCCTTCAGCAGGTCTGGAAGTTATGTTTGCTGCCATGGCTGACATGGTGCCAGGGGAGTTGTAAGCAACAGCATTGGCCACACCATCATGATACTCCGGAAGTGAATGAGGATGAAAAGTCGGCATGCCTTGAAAACCAAAATTCATATGGCCCAACGAATGGCTGGGCTCACCAATGCCAGATTGACTGCTGTGATTGCCGACAGATGCGACCCTAATCGGAGAAGATAAACTATGAGGAACACTAGAAGAGATCCCATGAAATGCAGTTTCAATGAATGGGCTGATGGGTGCTCTGGTTGCAGAGTGTAGGCCCTGGATGGCTCCACTGTCAAGGCAACTGGATGTACTTGTCCCAGGTGGGACTGCTCCTGAAAAACATGGAATAATGGGCAGGGTTGATCAAATCAACAGCAAAATCAAATTGTCGAGGACACTTATCAAGAAAGAAGCATACCAAAGCAACCTGATGGTGAGTTATTAGGAGGGCTTCCCTGTTGCCGACATCCACCATCTTCCTCCTGCTCCAACTCAGGAGAAAACTGTTGCATCAAGCTGGTAAAAAAATAAAAATCTATCAGCAAACAAATATAAACAAAAAGAAAGAAGAAAGAAGAGGAAAACATCCCCAAATGCAAATCCACCAACAAAGTTCTACAGGCATCATTAGAAACAACATCCGGTGGGTAGATATTATGGGCAACAGTGTCCTTCCAAAATGGTGTGAATATTAGTTTACTATATTGGCAAATGCCACAGCCACCAACCAAAAGACACGAACTCTAATGTTTTTGAAGAAGTTTGGTGCAAACTTAGAGCTCACAAGGGCTCAACTGTTTGCCCAACACAACATTAAAAATGGATCCAGTGGTGCATAAGGATCATACAAGTGAAACCAAAACCATAGCATATCAAAACATAAATCCCACTGAAAAGTGTGTGTGTGTGTGTGTGTGTGTGTGTGTGTGAGAGAGAGAGAGAGAGAGAGAGAGAGAGAGAGTGTGTGTGTGTGTGTGTGTAAGTGTGTTCGGACAATACCACCGTCTTGCACCCCCAGGACGGCTAGGCTCAAGCTTGATCCGTTTCCCTGCAATATCACTCTTGTTCAAAGCACGAAGGGCGGCTTCAGCGGCTCTAACATCATAAAACTCAATGAATTTGTGATGACGCTTGTGTGGAGTTTCGCGGATCTATGCAAGAGGAATAAAATTAATCATGTCAATGACATTTCACTGGAATTTGGAAATTGGAAGGAGCAATCTGGAAGGCCAACAAGCTGGTTCACCTCTTTAATTTCTCCATAGCGACCAAAAATTTGGCGAAGTTCGTCATTTGAAACAGAAGAATCAAGATTGAACACCACAAGCGTGCCCTGGTTAACATCCTTCTCTGAGGGATTATCCTAACAACAAATGAACCATAGTCAACAGATCATCCACCTGAAAACTATGTGAGTATGTGTTGGTGTAGGATGTATATGTGATAAGTAGAAACATATTAAAGCATCCGAATCAACACATCTACCACCCAAAAACTATGTGACTGTGTTGGTGCAGCATGTTTATCTAATATAATAGATAGAAACCTGCTAAAAAACCAAAGGGATATACTCCAGTTTGCATTTGACACAAAGCATTTATGGCAACTCATCCACGGTACAAGTGGCATGCATGCTGACATTCCTAACTGTCAAAATTGCGGACTCCATCATGGGCGGAGCATGCCCGGAAGGCACACTGATGGTTGCTCCAAAGTCCAAACCACCCAATTGGTGGCCATCAGATGGACAGTTAAAATGGTAATGGTCCAAATTCCATGGGTGAGATCAGGTGGTTAATGTGGTCAGTGATTTTTTGCTATGATCCACTAGAATGGGACCAAATTTTTTTACAGTGAATAAGGATGCATGTATGGCGATATGTACCATGGATGAGTTGCCACGAAGTAGTACTTTGTGGAAGAGGAGAACAGAAGCAAAACCCAAAATCGAAATTAGCACAAGAAATAATGGCATATTAAATTGAAAGAAAAAGATGGGTACCAATTCTAAAAGGAAACGACAACACACTTGATAAATTTTTTAAATAGAAGTAATGTTTATCATATTAAGCACAAATCAAGCAAGTGTTCAAACACTATGAAAGTCTCCATTTAACTTACATTGAAAATTTTTATGCGAATTCCTGTCTAATAATATTTTCACTTTTCAAAAAAAAAAAAATTATGCAAATGCAAAAATTTATTAGATGAGAAAGATACAATAGTGTCCAGAATCAACCAATTACATCAGAAAGCAGTCACATTTGGTACATAATTTCACTGCAGACTATATTAATCAGTTCTGGAAAGTTAATACATTTATATAATATTTTTTTTGAAGGACAAGTTTGTAGAATAATTGGGTTAAAATGGTATCTACAATTGGAGGTTTAATCAGTCACGTAAAGTTCATTTCATGGTTCCCACATAAATCATTTCTATTGAAATGTGTCTCGTCGCAAATCGAGTGTTGGAGTCTAAACTAATCTCATGTGGATACTCTGCCCTTTTAAAAAGAATACATGAAAGATAACAAGATGGAAAAGCTAACACCATCTACCTAAGACAGAGAGAGAGGCCAGTGAAACTTCCAATAAATTAGCAAACACATACACAGTCCAATTAGAATACATATAAAGGATTTATAGAGCCGACTCCAAATAGCTAAGACGAAGCTACTCCAAATAGCTGAGACGAAGCTACGATGATGAAACTGTCCAGTTACTGGGGAAAGAAGAATATAAAAAAAGGTGCATACCTTAGGAATTGAAAAATGTATGTCGAGCTTCCGACGCCTCAATGGCTTGTTTTGAAGTGCTCTCATCGCATTGCGTGCAGCCCTTATATCATAATAAGAAATCATAACGAAACCACGATGTTTGCAGGCAGTGTAGAGGGTACGTATATCTCCATATTGCTGAATGTGAACAAAGCACAATCATCACGAGCCAGGAAAAAGAAAACTAGGCTGGACAAACTCAACTGGTTTCGACAACTAATAATAATACCTCGAAAAGAATCCTTAACTCAGAATCTTCAACATTGCTATTAATATTTCTCACGAAAAGTGTTCTAGAAGGGTGTTCGCCATAAGGGTGCTCTCCAGCAAAAGCACTATTAGGCCCCCCTGGCTGACCATTAGGGATTCCACCATTAAAATCCGAACTTTTGTTGGCCCCGTAACAACTTAAAGCATCATCTGCTTCTAGTTCCATCCCTCCACCACTGCTAAAAAGGTCAAAATCTTCTATATCGTCTCCAATATTGGATTGGGGGAAGTACTCAAGGTCATCAATAACTCCAGAAAGTAATTCGTCATCATCAGGGAGGAGATTTCCAATAGTTTGGGCCTCAATCTCTTCTAGGGACTCAAAAGGCTCATCTTCATCAAAGTGGGAGGTAACTGTATTGATAGACTGACTGAATAGAACATCATTTGATGATAATCTCACTGCACCAACAATATGTGAGGGTAATTAAGGTAAAAGAAAAATTAACCATTGTGCAGGACATTGTGCTGTTGAAAATCAGCAGTGAAAAAATATCATCTGAAGGAAAGTAAGGTAGCCTTCACCAGATAATTTTTATCTTAGTGGTTGACAACATGGAGGCACTGCACAAAGATGATGGCGGGGCAAGGATGAAGGTAGAAGAAGAAGACTTACACTTTTTGTTAAATATTTCTGATAAGGAGCTTGAGAAGAGACTATTCTCATATGGAGGCCCACTCAAACCAACCTTGTTACCTTCAACAAATAGTGATGCGGGCTGCACATATAAATTTGACCGTGATCCTAAATCCCGTTCTATAACCTTCCAAGAAGACATGGACAGATTGGATGACCTCTCAACACCCACCATGTGCCGCTCAAGGCCAAGCTTGGCATTTTGATCTTTGACAACATAAGGCTGACAAAGTTCTACACGGTCCACAACGCGTTCCCCCATTTGTCGATGTTTCTCAAGTGGCGATGAAGCATCCATTTTGTTACCTGACATTAGTGATCTTCCTTCCATTCCTACCAAATAAAAATCGAGAAAAGGGATTATATTAGCGCAATCTGTAAAACCTAAAAGTGGTGAGTTGGGGGGGGGGGGGGGGGTGGATTTAAAAGGGAAGAGAAATTAAATCAAGTTATCCTATCTGCACCATGATTTGAAAAGAAAATAGTAAGCAATAATCAATTGAAGCATGAACTGAACATGAATGTCAAGGCAGGTAAGGATCATGGTTCACAGAATCACAATCAATCGAAAAATATGAATCCCAAAAATTCCATACAAATCAACATATCCACCAATTTACAGAAGAGGGAGTTTTTTTAATTATTATTATCTGAGAAAAAGAAAAAAGTCATAGTTTTTAGTTGCAGGATCTTCTAACTAGGTTCCCGTTCCCGCTTCAAACTCTCGCTCCCACTCCCGCTTCCTTCCTATTTATACTTGTTTACATTTTGAACGAGATGCTTTCCTGCTCCTGCAGCCAAATTTGTTGCCGCTTCGCTTTACACTTCGTGCAACTATAAGTCATACTATGCAAATTCAGATTATGGAGCCTCAGTTTACAATGTGATTGTATTTCTGTTTCCTAATGTGGTTCCAACTGAATGAGTAAGTTGCCCCACATAAACCAAGTCAATTGCACACTCAGTCACAAATTTCCTTGGGTTAAAAAGCTACATTGGCACAATACCATAAGAACATTTCAATAAGCCAACAACTGCTGCACAAGATTACAAAGCTACTGCTTTCATAGTGACCAGGACATGAACCAATATTCAATAATCTTTTTCCACTGTTTGAGTTGTAATTTTGCTCTTTGCCTTTGCTTCCACTTCAGCAGGGCCTCTTAATAAAGTATTGTCGTCTTTCGGGCAAATAAAAAACACACATAGTCAACTGAGAAGTTGTTCATTGGTTTTCCTAGTTAGACCAGTCCGAATAAGTGAAGAACAAGTTGATATCGGAAAAAACAAGCTTGGACACAGTAATTGGAGCCTGGCCAGAACAAATAAACTCAGCCAAGTTCTTGGTTGATAGTAAGATATTGAATAATGATACAAGCTAGACTCTCATGAATAAAATTCAAGCTCGAGATGTGCATACCATATTCATATCCTTTGATGAGTACCCAATGATATATGGATAGCAACACATGGACAAAAGCATGTAACAATTCAGTTGTACATATCATATGCAAAAAATAAAGGGACCGACAGTGTGCAATGTAGCTAGCAGTTGTGTTGAACCAAAAAGCTTAGGTAACTGAAGCATTAAGCAACACAAATAAGGGATCAGTGTATGCCACTGAATTTCACATCAGCCAATCCAAGACTGAGCATGGAGCATGACAGTATTTCAACATTGCATTAGTTTGTCCTTTCTTACACTTCCATTCAAGACAATTGTCAGCACCATATGCCTCAATCCCTCTTGAACATTAGCACAGTTCCTTTTCCCTGTAACAATGACAGATTACGCTGCGCAAAATGTTCAATCCAGGGAAAACAATTGTCCGAGCAGGGAATAAGAAATCTTATGGTACGTTGATTACAAAATTTATACATGTCTTGTAACAATTCAACGGTTTCCCATACTAAAGCAACAAATCTGATATAATTTGCATCAACGTTCAAAATCCCATGCAAATCATAAAGCAAAGATGAGCCTCACCATGATCTGGCATGGAACCTGGTTTCCAAAATCCGACTTGTCTCTGCAAAAGAAAATAAAAACATCTTGAAAACAATCATGGAATTCAGTACTCAGAAAACAGATCTTGAGAAGCGGACAGCACTTGGGAGATAAAACTTGGAAGCAATGAGAGATATAATGAATTGCCTAGGAGTCTATGTTTGGATGTTTTTGGAAGTGACAAAAAATGCAATATTTCTGCCCAGATCTGAAGTGAGATAAAAACAGGTCACAACCTTTATTATCTCCCCCCACAAGTTGGTGAAGTAGCATTTTGTGGCTGCCCCAAACATTGAGAAGTAAAGTTCCGCATCATATCAGATAATATCAATGACAAGGCAGGTTTATTGTATGTCAAAGCAAACACGAAGGAAGAGAATAGATGACAAAGATGCAGAAGCTAATTTTATACATATATATAGGACAGACAAAATTCAGCAAATAAACGTTGGAAATTCGATGTGTCTAACAGGATCCATACCTCTGCAGGAAAACGGATTTCCTCGGAGAAGAAAGATGACGGCCCGTGCAATGAAGACGCACCCCTCTGATCCATTATTTCAGATGGCATCCTGCAATTGAGGAACCATAAAACCTAGAAAACCAGAACTTCTAATTCCTGAAATTTCTCTCTATTTCGTTTGCTTACACCAAAACTTCTAAATCTCTTCTTTTCCTCGTTTTCTTCCAGTGCCCTTCACCAATATCCACAACTCTGCCAATCATCAACAAAAAATACAATTTAGTCCAATCGTCAAACCCAATCAGATCAAATGATAAAATGAATTATCTATAAATAAATACAAAAATATCAATGCAAGAAATGCAGTGGGAAGATCACAGATTATCTCGAAAACATAATTTTTAAATCTATATATGAGAAATCATAAAGAATTATGTAATCTAAAGATAGAAAGATCAAATTTTGTGGGGAAAATGAGAACTTTAATCAAGAGACTCTAAACCTGACAATTTTCCCACCAGCATGAAAAAAGATCAACCAGAAAAACTGAAGGAAAATGATAACTTTAATCAAGAGACTCAAACAAAAGTAAACCTGACAATTTTCCCACCAGCATGAAAAAAGATCAACCAGAAAATTGAAGAATATAAAACAATATTCAAGTGCACAATTGCGAGAGGAACTGATCTCCGATACCATGACACAAATCAACCTGAAACGATTCCAATAAAAACAAAGCCCCAGAATCCAAATGCAGGACTGGTGGCAAAACCAAATGCAAAAACCACAAGTAGAAATCAACCCAAGAAAAAAGAAGATCCAAGAAAACCCTATATTCATATTTTCAAATGTGGGAACAGCACAAGAAAATCAACCAAAGAAAACCAAGGAAAAAGCACCAAACTTCAAATGAAAAATCACCGGAAAATCAGAGGATCCATTAAAGGGAAAACCGAAATTCCCACCGGAGAAACGAAATTGACCATGGGAAAAAATCCAACACAAAAATCCAAGCAATTTCCAAAAGCCCAAACACAAGATCACCAGAAAACCTAAATTACTAACACCATAATAAAACAATTCCAAGAAAATCCCAAAATAAAAACAGGATCAAAGAAAGAACAACCCAAATTCCAACACCAACCGACCCCTCGAATGAATCGTGAACAGAAAATGATCCAAACACGTCAAATCGCCGAAAATCAAAACAAAACAAAAAACCCCAATTCAGAAATCAGATCATGCAAAAAAAACCCAAACACTTCAAAACCCTCCAAAAAAAATCAGAAAAAAGGGACCATGAAAGAGAAGAAAATTACAAAAAGGCCACCTCACCAGATCGCCATCTTCCACTCCCCGCAATTCCTATACCAGACACAGGCAAGAGGCGACGGAGATAGAATGCGCGGGAGTGCGCATTTTAACACTCCCTCGGATCAGAACTCGAATGGATTACGGCATAAGGCAAGACGAGAGAGATCTCGGAATCTGTGCCGTGTAAATACCTCAAAAGCGATGCCTTTTTTTCCATCGCAAGTAAATTTAAAAAAAAAACTCGAAAAACAGGAAAAGAATATTGTTATTTTATTATTTTATTATTTATTTTATTCGGAGGAGGAGCGTATCGGGGCGATATATCGGAATTTCCAGCGATTGAGAGAGAGAGAGAGATGGAGGTTTCGGGTCCGATCTCCCTCCCTTGCCCGATCGCTGGAAACAGGAAGAGAGAGGAGGGGAGAGAAGGAGAGAAGAAGGGTATTTTGGGAAATAAAAATAGGCGGGGGTTGTGGATAAACGGCAGAAGCAGACCTGGTTCCTACAAACACGAGATGAGAAGGAGAAAGAAGCGGCAGAGACGACGGACGTTAGGGACGCCGTTAGCTGTTTAACGGAGCTGCCGTGGGTTGCGGGAAAGGGTCATCTCTCTCTCGTCAGACTCGTGTGTCTGACCGTAGGGGAAAGAAGGTCCGGTGTGGCAGGATGGGGATAGAGATTATATGGTCCGCGGCCCTGAGGTATGGTAATGGATATACGCGGGTTCTTAGTTCTGGATAGTGGGTACCACAGTTAAGATATCTGGACCGTTGGATTGTTGCTTCATGCTGCGGATGTATTATGAACTGAAATCTTCTCCATTGATATATCATGGGCTTCCCATTTGTGTCCTGTTGATGTACGGTTTAGAAGAGAGATATAGTTATGGTCCACATTAAGATGAGGAAACGCACAGGATTGGTAGACTGGGATTGCTCCATGATGAGAAATACAACAAACGGATAGCCTTGATTAACTACCAGTGGGCCCCCCTTCACGGAGATTTAAAAATCGCGTGTACTGAGCAGAAACTCCGGTCGCGTACCATATCCCTCAGGGGAGAAGGAGCCTTTTGTTGTGAGCCTAACGCGAGGAGCCGCGGATGAGCGGCAGAATGAGTGATCCTGAGAAGAATCGCGCAACTGGAGAGAGAGAGAGAGAGAGATTTGAGGTAGGCCACGCGGCACACGTGCCGACGTCGCACTCGGGTGGAGCCCACCGTGATGTATGTGTCTGACTAACTCAGTACGCTATAGCAGATTGCGTACTGAGTAACTCAGCTTCATCCAGAACTTTTTCTATGGCTCCAAGAAGTTTTAAGCGGTAGGCGTTCAATTCCCACTATTTCCTGAGGTGTGGCCTACTTGAATTTTGGATCATGCCATAAAATGAGCTGGTAAAACCGATGGATGGCATGGATAAGAGACATACATCACGGGGAGCCCCAATCGAGTTTACTCAGTAGGCAATCCGCTTCGTAAGCCAATCGTCGGTTGAGGACCCGCCAGGGACATGGTCGGGCCAGACGGGTCCCACGCATCAAGACAGCGCTTGTATGAATGCAACTCATCATCGCACTCGTGTGAGATACATTGTGAGTCGATCGACTCGTTTTGGGAATCAGGGCAAATTCGCCGTCGGGCCCACCTGATAAATGGCTGAGATTTATACGAGTGAGCGATGATGAACGACCGGATCGATCTCTCGTCGAGATAGTGTGTTTTCACTCTCTACAATGACTCTTCCCGAATAGGCCAATGGTGGACACTTGGGCCTCATCGGATAGTGCGTCGTCCTTTTGGTTGGCCCATGGTATGAGAAAACAGACAGTTGTTACATTGACAAATGCCAGCATTTGACTTGCATGTGTTGCTACCTAAATAGTGGGTAAGCCCGCTGTCTTGGCCGTGGTACACGTAAAACGTGGGACCCACTAGATGGACGGCTCAGATCTTGCAGTACTACGTGTGCTAGTGTGCAGACGGTTGATTAGATGCTGGCATAACATGGGCCAGTGGGGATAGAAATGCCGACGGTTGAGGCCTTCCTAGGGCCCACCGTGATGATTAGATGCCATCCAACCTGTTTATAAAGTAATTCCCACCCAGATGAAAGGAAAACACAAATAAAACCCTGATGAAACTTTCTATGGCCTCCACTAAGGTTTCAACGGCCGACGTTCAATCCTCAGCTATGGCCTACTTCAGTGTCGGATCTCTCTCGTATATGGACTCTTGCATTAAAATTAGCTGATGAAAGGGATGGAGGGAGTGAATACAGCACAAACATGATGGACAGAGTGGATATATACAGAGTGGGCCCCATGAAGCTTTGGGTTATTGGGAGCCGTGTAGACTCGGTTCACTAGCAAGTGGACTCCATCTCAGGACAGAAAAGTGTCAAGGTGCTACGTGGAGGAAAGAAGATTTCCAGTGATCCTCATCCCCGGTGACAGGCGCTGTAAGATCAAAATCTAAAATGGATCATGCTATCGAAAACAGGGGAGCGGATTAGGTGAGACCTCGGATCCACCAAGGTGGGTGGGAACCCATACTCTGGGGCTCATAGTGATTTATCTGCCTTAAATCCACACTGTCCAATCGTTTTTAAAGCTCATTTTAGAGGATGGTCCAAAAAAATGAAGCATGCTCGAATCTTAGGTGGACCACACCATAGGAAACAGTTGTGATTGAATCCCCACCATTAAAAACTTCATGGAGTCCATTGAATGTTTATTTGCCATCCAAACTGTTGATAAGGTCATAAAAACTTGTGCGAAGAGACCACACAAATATAATCTTGATCCAAAGCTTTTGTGGCCCACAAGAAGGTTTTAATGGCCAATTACTACTGCCTCCGGTACAATGGTCCATTTGCAAATTTGATTGCTTCATTTTTTCGGTCATGTCCTAAAATCAGTTTTCAATACAGATGGACAAGATAGATGGAATTGCATTCATCAACGTGAATCTCACAATGGGGTCCACGCAACTTTGTGGGTCTGGGGATCCACCTAAGCTGCGCCCCAAAAACTGTGGGGATAAGGACGTCTATCATTAAAACTTCCATAAGGCCTATGCTGATGTATATTTGCTATCAACTTGCTCTCAAGTATACACTCAGTGCCAGCTTAGATGACAAGTTGGACAATAATGCATTTTAAAACTCTCATTATCACTCGTGGTAGTGGATTGGATAAATCAAGCCGTCAAATCATAAGAATACAAAATGAGGGTTGAGTTGTGTTGATGTAGCATAGTTTTATGGGCCCTACTATGATGTATGTGTTATATGCACACAGTTAATGCATCTTACAAAATCATTTTACAAATAAAAAATGAGACATTCAAAACGGAAATTGATCACAGCACAGTAGCAATGGAAATTGAACACTTGCCATTAAAAGATTTCCTGTGACCCACAGAAGTGTTGGATGAAGCTTATATTTGAGGTGACGCCCTAAAATTATATTATAAAATGGATGAACGGTGTGTGTATAACACATATCAAGCAAGTTATATCCATGTGTATCCAATCACGTGAGTATATTACATGCCTATCAAAAAATTAAACCTATGCTCGTGTTGGTATCACAGCGACTTTACCTCACATTAGTGTGGTGGTGATAATCATTATCTATTTACATTGGACCAAACCACGTTACCATGGATTCCTTCCATCCAAACAAGCCTTAAATGAAATTATCCATATGTAGGCACCAGGATGGAGGATCAGGACTCAAATTTGACACTCCAGGACTATTGGTCCATGGTGTAGGCCCCACAATAATGAACATGTATGATCATACATGCTGTTATTCCATTTCCCCAGCTGGAAAGCACCAACTCAAGAATTAGGCAAATCGAAATCTCAAGTGGACCACACAATAAGAAATAGTAGTGATTGAACACCTATCATTCAAAACTTCATGAGGCCACAAAAGTTTCGAAATAAGTTGATATATATTTACATTTTCCCCTCATTCATATGTTTACCCTCATTCATATGTTTACGACCACATCAACAGGTTAAATGACAAACAAAAATTATCATTAGCTTTAGGAAGTTTTTAATGGTCAGCGTTCAGTCACCATTGTTTCATACGGTGTGGTCCACCTAAGTCTTCAATCAGTCTTGTCACTAAAATGAGCTGTTAAAAAAATGGATGGACGGCATGGATCAAACACATACATTATTGTGGGGTGCAACACAACTAGTACCAGTGGTGACCATCCCATTAGGGCTGTAAATGGATCAGCGGGCCGATGGGGTACCCGGATCCAACCCATTTAGACCCGACCCATTTGTTAAATGGTATAAGTCTGGGTCTAAGAACAGACCTAGTTGCTAAACGGGTCTAGGTCTGGTTTCCTTTATATTAGGCGCAACCTGACCCGACCCGACCCGAACCCATTTAGTAAGTGGATGGGTTTGTCTATGTTTCAAGGGACCTGTCCAGCCCAAACCTGTCCAAACCCAATTTTAAGCCTTGTAAAATGCTTGCATACTTGATACATACCCAAACCCATTAGACCCGACCCATTTTATAAACGGGTTGGGTGGATCTCCCTCGACCCATTTAAAAATGGGTTGGGTGGATCTCCCTCTACTAGACTCGGACCCATTTATAAATGGGTCTGATGGGTTGGCTTGGACCTGACCCGGACTCGCCCATTTAGTAAATGGTCTGGGTCTAAAATTTAGACCTAGACCCGTTTAGTAAATGCGCAGGTCTGGTTTTGGCTAAACCCACCTCCAACCCTACCATTTACAGCCCTACATCCCATCCACCATCATGACTCAGCCAAACATGGTGAATTTGACTGGCCCCAAGCAAAGCATGTTTGAGTCGACCCAGTTATCTCCCACTTAAATTCCGGCACATCAGGTCACCAACGACGTAAATCACGGCAGGATCACCATGCACTCAACGTCACAGGATGGACGGCTTAAATCTAATTAGAAAAGACACTATCAGACAATCCTATCCGCTACTTTTTCTAAAAGGTTTATCCCACAGTAATGTAAACTATTTCTGTTTTCCACCGCTACTCTGATGGCTAAAAATCAGATAGATAGCATTTTCTAATCTGAGTGATCGTTAGTATGTTAACCACCCATGCTCGTGTCCTACAGATGGCGAAACGGATTTGCAGATCACACTAGCACGTGTGCTGTGGAGATGGATCTACCATCCTACGGTTATTGGACAGCACCTGCACGTGCTTTTCGACAGGAGCGGATTAGGTGCGGTCCCCAGCTCACTCAAAACGGTGTGGTCCTTACCATGGGCCCACTTGATGTATTTAATCTATATCCACTCAGTCCATCCATTTTGCCACAGTAAGAACTAAAAAATTAAATAGATCCAAATCTCAGGTGGACCATACCGTAGGAAAAAGTAGTGATTGACTTTAAACCTTATCAACAGGTTGGATGGAAAGTAAACATTATTGTGGGTCCCAATAAGGTTTTATTGGTGGAGCATTCAATCACCACTTTTTCTATTGCCCGCCTGAGTTTTGGATCCGCTTCATTTGTGGGGTCATGCTTAGGGCTGTAAATGGTTGGGTTCAAGGCTGGTTTAGCCAAAATTAGACTCGCCCATTTACTAAATAGTTATGGGTCCTTTATACTAAATGGGCGGGTCAGGATTGGGTTAGAGTCAACCTAGCAGACCCATTTATAAATGAATTTAGGTCTGGTTGAGGGACCCATTTATAAATGAGTCTATTTCTAAGTCTAAATCTAATATGCAAGCATTTTTATAAGGCTTAAAACCAGGACTGGATGAGTCTAGGCTGGATAGATCCCTTGAAACATAGATCAAACCAGCCCACTTATTAAATGAGTACGTGGGCCAAATATAAAAAAAATAAACCCAAACTTGTTTAGCAAATGGGTCTATTCTTGGACTCAAACCCTTACCATTTAACAAAGGGCTCGAGTTTGGCTCAGATATAAATGATATAAATGGGTTACTTCGGGTCCCTTCGGGTCCACTGACCCATTTAGCCTTAAATTGATATGGAATAACTGATGGAGGATGTAGATACATAATACATACATGGAGGCCGGCGTTACCAAGGAACAACTTAGTAGTGTTCCCCCTACCGTGTGGCCCACATGGATGATATTTTGTATATCCACCCCGTCCATCTATGTCTCTAGCCCATTTTAAGATAGGGTTCCAAAAATTATGGAGATCCAAATATCAGGAGGACTATACCATTGGAAAGAGTGGCGATCGGGTGCTCCACCATTAAAGATTCTAAGGAGCCAATCGTAAGGCTTTAATAATGTTTATTTGCAATCCAACCTGTTGATAATGTCAAGAAGATCGGATGAAGTTAAAATATAAAGATAAGATCGATCCAAAACTTGTATGGCCCACAAAAAGTTTTTAATGTTCCTTTATCACTGTTTCCAGTGGTATGACCCACCTGACATTTCGATCTTCTTAGGGTTTGGGATCACGACCTAACATGAGATGTAAAAACAGATGGACGGCATGGATATATACAAAATACATTAATATGGGCCCCACACGTTTAGGGTAACACCCACTAAGCTGTCCCCCGGGTAACAGCTAATCCTCTCTCGGGGCGCACCTAATCCGCTCCCCTATTCAACTAATTAACGAAAAGAGAAATGGTTCAGTAGAGTTGTCTCTACCGAAGCCATTATACAACCTACCTTCTATCTATGGTCCCTATTCTGTGGCTGGCCTAAGCTTAAAATACTGCACCAATCGGACAATCCTGGCCATCTGATCAGAATCTTTCAAGTGAACCGTAGATCGAAATGGCGACTGCCAGCATTCAAGAGGGCCAGGATCTTATAGATGGACCAGCTAGATGGAGGGTCCAGATCCACTGTGTTGCATTGGAGTTACGTGGAGACAACTCCACCGGATTTCCATTGTTTTACGTTGATTTTACTAAATCTAGCGAAAGGTTTCCATCAATCACCAAAATAGCGGATTTATTATTTTAGTAACTCAGACCACTTTTCGTTCCCATTGATTTTTTTCAGTGATCGGATTAGGTGCGGTCCCCGCCTCACTAAAGACGGTGCGACATTTACCTTAGATCCTACCTAGATGCACCTATTTTATATCCACGCTGCCCATTCGTTTTTTCAGATCATTTTAGGATATGAACCCAAAAACTAAGCAGATCCAAATCTCAGATGGACCATATTATAGGAAAAAGTGGTGATTGAAAGTACCACCATTAAAAAAAATTTACAGCCCACCGTAATGTTTACTTGTCATCCAACCTGTTGATAAGGACAAATAAACTTTGATTAAGGGAAAATAAATAAATATCAGCTTGATGGAAAGCGTTTGAGGCCCAAAAATGTTTTTAATGGTCAGTCACCACTATTTCTTATAGTGTGGCCCACCTGACATTCAAATCTGCTTCATCTTTAGGCTTTTGTCATAAACTGCTCTGGAGAAAAGGGATGGACGGTGTCGATGTAGAATACATACATCAAGGTGGGCTCCTCAGTAAGGGCCGCACCGTTTCCGGCGAGGCAGGGGCCGCACCTAATCCACTCCCGTTTTTTCAAGGTAAGATAAGCCCAGGCGCCCGTTGTTTGGTCCACGTGTACAATGCTTCATTAGCCAAAACAAACCCAAAAGCCCATGCTAGTGTTAGGTGTGGGCCAATCAGAGCCGTCTACTGTTCGCCTTAGCTCCGGATTGCGTCCTTCCCCAATATGGACGCAAACAAGCTGTGGAGGGGCCACTGTGATGTATCTGTTTATCCACTCTGTTCATTCCGTTTCTAAGATCATGCCGACCATGTAAGACCAAGAATGAGCAGGTCCAACCGTCAGGTCTACCAAACCAAATACTGAGCTCTAGTTGCATTAAATGCACTAAGCATTAAATGCAAGAATCATTTCTGGTGTGGTCGATCTGACCGTTGGACCTCATTCTTGGTCTCTTAGAAACGGAATGGACGGAGTGGATAAATAAATACATCACGGTGGGACCCACCACACATCCATACTGAGGAAGGACGCAATCCGACTCCCCTTAGCTCATGCGCGCATGCAATATTGCTTTGCGAGATTGATAATTAAGGGGGGATTTTATTGATGCTCTGCCATAGTGTGATGGTTGATACGCAGGGGTTCATGAATTGCATATTTGGTCACTCAATGACATAAATTAAACTGCCCACGAAATGGGGCCCACAATAGATAGGCCACAATCCCAAATCAGATCAGCTGAACGGTTCTGACTTCTAACTTGTGATTCTTGGACTTTTTTGGCTGAATGTGGAGAATTAGCCATCTTTCACGTCATCCGTTTACGTTTGTCCACCAATTGACCAAATGGGTATAACCTTTTATTTTGATTCATCTATACTGGGATCTGCTATTTGGACGGTTTGATCTTAGTTACTTGTACGGAACGTGCACAATTTCTTTGGGCCTGTGTATCAACCATCACACTCTGCGAGAGTATTGAAGTCTTTCCCACTGAGCTGCTGCAACACAAGATAAAATGGATAAATGCGGAATTTACAAAGAGAAGTGATCAGATAAAGGCCACCTACCACAGCTTCTGGTACCGTACAATATTCCCGCAAACACGGCACTAGTGTAGAACATCAGTAACATGAAAAATGGTAAGCTCCAAAATAAGATCATCTGGTACAAATATCAGACCGTTCAATTAATTATACGGGCCTGAAAATGGAATACATTGGAAACCCATGATATGACTCAACATACAAGAGTGACCCACATTTTAATCGGATCATCCTGATTTTCGACAAAGATCCTATTAGTGATGGATTCTACCGTTTCAATAGTACAGATTTCCTACATATGCATCAGGTATGTGAGAAAGATTTTAAAGTATTACAAATTGTTGTACGATTGCCTGTACGTTATCAGTTTTCGTTCACTAATTATATAGAGATATTAGTCGTACGTCTGCCATTACTACCAGAGAAATATTCGCATACAACGCTGCATTTAAATTTGCATATCTAACACATTCTTTCCCGCCAATTTGCCGCTGGTGCAGAATATTCTAGCCATGTAAACGATGGGCCGCACCATAAACCAAGATGGTTCAGCCATTAACCATCGAAATTGGCGTGTTGACCGCCTAATGAGTAGATTGGTGGATTTTCCGACCCGAGCCATCTTCATGGTGTGGTCCACCTTTTGCACGGTTCAAATGTTCTGCACAAGTAAACATACAACAATGTTGAAACTTGTACGTGAACATTTTCTTTTTACTATAGTTGCTTTCTTTTCAACACCGGACCCGGATTGCGTGCGCGCGTAAGCAAGATTCATTCGGCCTCCTGCATCGATGCACGGTATAGATGTGTTTTTAATTTTGACAAGTGATCCGTACGGTTTAAGCAACCCGGACCGTTGATCCATTGCACCCCACCATGAATTGTTGGCTTCTTAAAAATATCAATGAAAAAACAATCTTAGCCTTTGATTTCTAGCCTATGCATGGATAGACAATGGACGGTTAACAAGAGAAATACAGCAACGGTGGAAGTGGGTGGCTTGGATCTCGCAGTATGAGATATTTTTGGGACATGCGCCTACAACCTGTTGTATGAATTTGTCAACAGGTTGGATGGCAAATAAACATTACGGTGGGCCCTGGGAAGGTTTCAACGGTAGGTGTCATTATTCCCACTGTTCCTGTGGTGTGGTCCACTTGATTTTCAGATCTGCTTCATTTTTAGGCAAAAGCCCTAAACTGATCTGCCAAAAAGAATGGACGGCGTCGATATAAAATACATACAAAAATATGGGACCCACAGCGCCCAACGCTACCTGGCTCGGTGGTTTGGGGCACACCACCCAATCTGCACCGGGGATCTCTCATCTGTCAATGCCCAATCTGATTTTACTTGATACTGGGGCATGCGTAATCTAAGGTGGGACCCACCAACCATAACTTCCATATCCTCGGCCGCGGTCCATATGCATCGTGTGACGGGTGTTCTTAAAATCAGCGAAATCTGGGAGCGGATTAGGTGGTGAGACCCCGGATCCGCTGAGGTGGGTGGGACCCCTGACTGTGGGGCTCACAGTGATGTATGTGTATTATATCCACAACGTCCAACTATTTTGAAAGATCATTTTAGTATATGATACCAAAAATGAATCTGACTCAAATCTTAGGTGGACCACACCACAAAAACAGTCATGATTGAATCTCTACCATTAAAAACTTCATGGATTCTCGCTAGATTCGAACGGAATGTTTATTTTCCATCCAACCTGTTGATAAGGTCACAAACACCTAGGTGAAGAGACCACATAAATATCATCTTGATCCAAAGCTTTTGTCTTTCTCAGTAAGCTTTTAATGGTCAATCACCACTGTTTCCTGTACTATGGCCCATCTGGAACTTGCAACTGCTTCATTTTTTGGATAATGCCCTAAAATAACGTTTCAAAGCAGATTTATGGCGTGGATGTAGTCACATACATCACAGTGGCCCCAGAGTCAGGGGTCCCACCGACCTCGGTGGATCCGGGGTCTTACCTTATCCGCTCCCACGAAATCCTCTCCAAATGCATGGCACGTGCCAACGACTATTCTATAATTACGAATGAGAAATCATCCAACGCTCTCCTACACTGTCAAGTTATAGTGGTACCACTTACATCAGGACACGTGAACGGTCCACTAAACTGATCCGGGCCGTCTATTAAGCTCAGCATACATCTCATGGGACACAAAGTAAAAATCCCAACGATCAGATAATCTAATCAATCAATAACTTGTCGTTCTTTTTACAGCCATCCATTCTCCAAACCATGGAAGAGATGGTTATGATTCTTAGAAGGTGTGAAATCCAAGTGGCTCCCAACAATCAGATGGTTCAAATTGCAAACTACCATTATTTTCCACTCTTATCCGTCCACTTTATACCAGCAACTGATCAGATGGACAGAACCGTCTGATCAGTGCTATGAGCTCATGAAATACCCGTTGGATGCAGTGAACAATCCAGATCGGTCGATTGGACTGCTCACAAGCCGCTATAAAAACAAGGAGCACCGTAACTTACAGTGCTCGAGGACCAGTGGATAATTTACTCATTAATATATTGCTCATCAAATCCGAAAAAGTTCAATTATAAGATGGCAGGAAATTTCCTAATCCAGAGGCTTGTGATTTCAAACCTGTCATTATTCTAAGCGACCCAGTGCGTATCGTGCACTCATTTTATTAATCATAGTGGGGCCCACCAGTATTTATGCGTTTGGATCTGGCCGCTGTTCTTACCTCAGAGGATATACATGGGGAGGTTGCTATCTGCGCACCATGTGCAAGTTAGATCCTCTCGTTAGTTACTTCATGCAGCGAGCCATCAATACAACCACTGGTTAATGTACGGACGAAAATTCCCAAAAGGGACACCGATCCCAGGGAGGGGATTTGCTGCAGCTATGGCCTCACCCAACATGGTGCGGTCCTGACCGTTGGGCTTACCTTGATTTATATATTGCATATCCACGTTGTCCAACCATTTTTTTTATATATCATTTTTGGTGGTGTGGTCCACTTGAGATTTGGATATGCTTCAATTTTGGGCTCATGCATTAAAATAAGTTTAAATGGATGGACGGCATGGATATACAATACCTCATCAAGGTGGACCCCACCGTCAGGTTCACCATGTGTTAGGCGAGGCAGGGCCGCACCCAATCCGCTTCCGCTGTGACCTACTGTGGATGGACCGCAATTAAAACGTTACACTGATTGGATGATCCTAGCCATCTAATTAGTGGGCCACCGAGGATGGGAATGAACATTTGGTGTTGAAAAAGTTGTTTTAAAAATAATTTTAAAAGAGAAAATAGGCGTTTGGTTTTTGTCCCATATCGGATGGAAGAAAGAATTTTTACCTCTTTATAAGTAGGGTGTTGTGCACCTTACTTATTTATGGTGGAAGAGAGGGAGAATGGTGGCTTGCGTGTTCTAGTGCGCACGGTCTCGGTCTCGGGCTTGGTGCGAGGGGCGTGGCCACGTGAGGCAGTGTGGCTGTAGAAGCGCACTTGGCATTTCGCACGTGTCGCGACCTCGCGGACCGGAGCGAGACTGGTGCGAGTCGCGGTGCGACAGAGGCTAGGTAGTAGGTCAGGTGGCTGGGTTCGGAACAGAGGAGGTGCTGTGGGTGAGAGGTCTGACAGAGAGACATCTCTGCTTTTTATAGAGAGCTGCAGGGCTAATTAGAGGGACCTGTGTAACTGCTCATGCAGTAACGGTCCATACCATGCAGTAACAGCTGCATGTGGTTAGCCCAACACTCAGAAACGACTAGCCATTGAGTCTAAACAGCCAGCATGCAGGTGCATAATTCCCACATGCACAACAGTCAGAAACTGCCATAAACGTCTAGTTTCTCACAACAGCTAGAAAACGGCTAGTGCCATTATGGCTCTGAACCAAAACTGCCAGCCACCCTTGCCTATATAAACCGGTCAAGTCTGGTTCATTCCAACACAACAACAGCAAACACAACCATCAATATTGAACCAGCATCTATCTGAAACTATTAGCCTCTCAATTTGGTTAATTCAAACCAAGCCACTTAGACCAGCGGAATGGTCTACTGCTATAAGAAGAAGACCTCCATTCTTATTCTCTCTTTCTTTTCTTCATCTGTCAAAGTGTGTTACTGAGTTCCATAGTGGTTCTTTCGTTTTTTGCTGAACGCAGAACCACATAAGTCTCGTCGTATCCTGGAAGCAATTCGCTTGCAACCTATCAGCAGACTCAAAATAATTTGAGTAGGGGGTGAATTACGCTTTAAGGACAGCGTGTTTTTCACGTGTTTCAGCCTGTCCTTATTTCTCGATTTTTCAATTTATTTATTTTTTAAGGATCAGAAATTTCTCACCATTTGGAAATCAGTATCCATGCCCGGACTCGGGCAACAAAAAAGCATGTGGGCCCCACTGTGATACCTCTGTGATATCAAATTCTGTCCATCAGCTGCGCCACCTGTGAAGACGTGAGCCCAAAACCAGGCAGATCCAAAACTCAAGTGGGCCAAAGAGCAGGAAACAGTGGGGACGTCGTCCGCCATTGAAACCTTTCTGTGGCCCATGGAAGTTTTGTATCAGGGCGTCTGCGACATACATGTTTTCCCTTCATCCTGGGGGGTCTCGCCTTATGGATGGGTTGGATGGGCCCTCAGAAGATTTCATTGGTAGGATTTCCTATCCCCACCGTTTCTTGCGGTGCGGCCCACTTGAGTCTTCGATTTTCCTGATTTTTGGTCTCACGTTCTAACACGATCTCGCTCAAATGACATATGGAGTGGATATCCCAAAGACACCAAGGTGGGTCCCACGTAGCTTTTTGTTGCACCGGCTCCCTATAATATTGTAAGAAAAATCCGTGTCCCATCCAATCAATGTTATGGATTCGAGTAGTGCGGATTATTACAGTGGGTCCCATCCAATCAATGGTCTGGATTTCAGCACGCAGAACACATGCGTAGAGGTAGACATATTCGTGTCAAGAGAGCTCAGAGCCGGATCCTTCCATCGATTGTCTCCGGGGACCATCTGTTGCAACGTGGCAGCTGATAAACAAGTCTGCGTACTACAGCGGTCGTTGCGTATCGTAAAGCGGATACGGCAAACGCAAGAATCCATGACAAGCTAGCTCTACACGCATCTCGAAAAGTAGACACGTGCGTGTGAAATCCGAGCCGTGTATGAGGTTGGATCCTCCGTGCATCTGTGCTGACGAGAAAATAACGCTCGTCAAGACATCAGGTTGGCCACACATTCACGAAAGCATAAAAGACGGGTGGTTGTTTGTTACTCTGGCTGTCTATGACGCTTGATACACAGAAACTTAGAAATAACATGCATTAACTCTACAATCGTAACCTTCGATTAGTAGAGGCCTATTTGCAGAAATAAGTCCGTTTTATATTTTTAATTTTTAACCGTTCAATAAGATACACGTGTCGTTCATCAGTTCCATACATGTGTGGTCTACCTGATGAGCTGATGGGCCATATTTTTCAAGCAAAGAAATCTGCCGAGTGGGTCCCAGCCAATATGCGTCAGGACTCAGGAATGTCCAGGACACTTGGCGTGTCCGCGTGTAGAGGCACGTGTAGGGCTACCACTTCTGTCTACAACTCTTCTCTCGCCCGTTCAAACCAAATCAAGCCTCCGACTGAAGCTTATTTGAAAAGACAAACCAAGCTCAAACTAAGGTAGTACTGACTCAACTCGGCTCGAAACTTGGTTTGACTCAGCTCATAGACTATAAGCACATTGTTTCCTATGGTGTGATACACTTCAGCTTTGGATATTATTCCATTTTGGGATCATGCCCTAAAATGATATGTAAAGCAGGTGGATAGTATGGTTATTATATATAAATGATGACACGATAATACATAACACATTTACATGAGTACACATTATTACCTTGCACTTGCAAAATTATGCTTATGTACTTTTGTTTGGTAAATGCTTTTACATGTCTATCTTTAAGCTGCACTCTTTTAAGGGGATGTTAAACATCACATGGTAAGATATGTTATATTTTTTTTTTCTAACTTTTTAAAATCTTTTCTATTTAAATAAACAAGTAAAAAAAAGAGCGGGCACCTGTTTGGTTCAAAATTTTCGACCAAATTGATCTAGGCTCAAATCAAATTTTTTTTGGAGCAAACCAAACTCGGGCCACATGGGTTAGCCCGGAACCTGAACCAACCCTATCCACAAACTGAAGTGGCACAAAAACAAGCCAAACCAAACTAGGGCTAACTCGGCTTGGCCCAAATTGTTGCCCACCTCTAGTTGAGCATTCAATTGTCCATCTGGACTGTCCATCCAGTAGGCTTACTATGGATGGCACAATGAAGAGAATAAAACCATTCCTTGGGACAATCTGAATCAGTATTTTTTCAGGCATTATTCCTCTCAGCTGTTACTAAGTCTGATTGATGCTTATTGGATGGCTATTACCGTTCCATTAATGTAGAATTCTGACCATCTGCCATGCCATGGCCCACTACATGGATGGTCCCCATTGAGACATGACGCTAGTTGTGTTGCAGCAATGTGACATTTGCAGAGGAGATTGGAAAAAACTCATGACCTTTCCCCACGATCTGGTTAGGCCGCACGTGTTCCTTGCCAACGACTAAAGATACACTTGAACTGAGTTTGATTGTACGAATTGATTGCTCCAATCGACTTGAACCGACTTGTAAAACTCTGTATGAACAGAAAGTCTTTGGGTTCAAACCACACACAGTTTTTCGTTGAGTCGGTTTCTATCATGGCTTTATTCGACTCGTCTTGAATATTGACCGACTGGAATCGTTCGTTCGATGACAGATAAACACTGGCTACAGATTCTATGAAGGTTTCAATGGGACATCATGCTCCTCGCTATTACTATTTCTTGTGGTGTGATCCACTTGAGCTTTGTATCTACCTCAAGTGTAAAGTGAGATATGACCTTTATATACGGTTAGAAATGATGCTTAGATCTTCTGCCTAAATAATAAAACAGTTACAATCTTCGGGTGGGCCACAGCATAAAAAGTAAATCGACAGCTACAATTGTTTGCAGACATTCAGTTGATTTGATATGTTATGGCCCACCTAATGTCTCAAATGGCCTGGTTGTCACGCTGATGGATCTTCAGCAAGAAGTGGGGCCTACCTGCTTGATTTCGTCCACGTATGACCTTGTCCTCGCGAGTACGTGAGTGCGTTTGTCACGGGCATCTCTGTGATCTGGTCCCGCGAGTACGTTTCCGTTCCTACTGTTTCCTATGGCGTGGCCCACATGAGTTTTGGATCTGCCTATTTCGAATCTCTGTTGGCCCCCACACGGCTTCCAACTGCAGGACGCGGTTTGGCGAGTGACGCTGCCACTAGCCAGGTGGCTATTGGTCGGTGCACTGTGGGTCCCACCATGATGTGTGTTTTATCTATGCGGTCCTTCTATTTTTGCATATCATTTTATGAATTGGTCCAAAAAATGTGGCAGATCTAAATCCTAGGTAAAATGTTTATTTTCTATCCAGTGATTGAATGACCACCGATAAAAATCTCCTATGGCCCACTGTAGTGTTTGTTTGACATCCAACCTGTTAATTAGGTCATACATACCTGAATGAAGTGAAAAAAAGAATACCAGCTTAATCGAAAAGTTTAGTTTTGTGGCCTTCCATAAGTTTTTAATGATGGACGTTCAATCAACACTCTTTCCTGTGATGTGGTCCACTTTAGATTTGGATCTACCTAATTTTTAATATCACATCATAAAATAATCTTGAAAAATGGATGGACGGCATGGATGAAACATATACATCATGATGGGCACACAGAGCACCGAACAGGGTCAGTAGCCAATCCGCCTCCCAGGCATGAGCCCCATGAGGCAACCCGCTTGCCTGTGCGAGAAGTTCCTGTAGTCGGAATCTGTGTGGGGCCACAGAGATTTCCATGATAAACGGGCGCGAATTAGGTGTTACCCCGGGAACAGCTTAGTGGGTGTTACCCCTACCGTATGGCCCACATGGATGATATTTTGTATATCCACTCCGTCCATCCGTTTATTCATACCATTGTAGGATAAGGTTCCAAAACTTATGCAGATCCAAATCTCAAGTGGACCATACCACTGGAAACAGTGTGATTGAGTGCCCCACCATTAAAACTTCCAAAGAGCCCATAGTAAGGTTTTTGTAATGTTTATTTGCAATCCAAGCTCTTGATAATGTCAATAAGGTCTTGATGAAGGGAAAACATAAATATCAGATTGATCCAAAACTTTTGTGGCTCACAAAACGTTTATAATGGTTATTAATCACTGTTTCTAGTGGTATGATCTACCTGAGATTTGGATTTTCTTAAGGTTTTGGATCATTTACTAAAATAATATGAGAAAACAAATAGACAGTATAGATATATAAAAAAATACATCAAGATGGCCCCAGACGGTAGGGGTAACACCCACTAAGGTGTTACCAGGGTAACATCTAATTCGCTTCCATGATAAACCCACTCTATCCATAAGTTTTGAAAGACCACAGGATGACAGGCGTCTAAAAAGCAGGTACATCGAAAACTCACGTGGGCCATGCCACAGGAAATATCAGGGACTGAGCGCCCACCATTGGAAACTTTGTGGGGGCCACAGAAATCTTATATCAGAATGATATCCGTGCATATAGTTTATCTGTAGTAGTGATAACACTATGAACGGTTTGGATGGCTTATAAACATTTGGTTGGCTTAAGGAAGGTTTCAACGGTGGATGTTTCCGTTCCCACTGTTTGCTTTGACGTGGCCATATAAGTTTTGGATCTGCCTGATGTTTTGATTCCTGTACTGCTGTGGAATTGAAAATCTGATGGACAGAGTGGGTTTGTCGCGGCTATCTCTGTTGGCCCCACAAAGCTCCCAAGTACAAGAATTTCCTGTGCCCCGCCTGTGACCCATATCCCTGTGCCCGGGGATATGTGGGGCCCATAGAGATATCCATGACAAATCTCTACCCATCTGTTTTGAAAGACAAAAATAGAACATTACCACAAGCAAATAAAAATTACGTAAATAAAAAAACTCACGTGGGCCCTACCACAAGCAACAGTGTATCGCATCATGATGATATTTGCTTCTACACTTTATCTGAGTGGAAATAATTCTATCAATGATGTGGATGGCATATAAACATCATGGTCAGCTCCAGTAAAGTTTCATAGTAGATGATGTTGTTCCCACTGTTTTGTTGGTGTAGCTCACCTTAGTTTTAGATCTTCGAGATTTTTAGAATCGTACCCTATTATTATCTTTCAAAATAGATGGACGGAATGGATTTGTCACAGACATATCTGTTTACCCCCCACAGCTCCGGGCAAGGCTTTCGCAGGAAATTCCTGCGCAAAGCTTTAGCAGGAAATCCGCGCCCGTTATCTATGTGCCGAAGGCAATCCGCTCTCCAATCACCGTCCCACCACAAAACTCGTTCTCACCAGCGCGGGAATGAGCGCGACTAGACTGCGACCCGAAATATCGGTGGGACCCTAACTGTAGGGCGCACCTTGATGCATGCATTATATATCCACGCCGTTCATCTGTTTTTAAATTTTAATTTTTTTAGGTGTTGTACCGAAAATGAAGAACAGAAAGTTTTCGGACTACACCATAGGAAACAGTGGTTGTTGAACGGCCATCATTAAAGCTTATGGAGGATCCACCGTAATGTTTATTAACCATCCTAACTTTTTTAGAAGGTCAAAAAGATATAGATGAAATGAAAAAACAAATATCAACTTGATACAAAACGTTTACGGCTCACAAAAGGTTTTTATGGTCAATAACAACTGTTTCCTGTGGTGTGGTCCACCTGAAAAAATTATCTACTTAATTTCTGAGAAACAAAAGCATAAAATAAACATTAAAAACAGATGGACGGCGTAGATATACAATGCATGCATCGATGTGGCCTCTACGGTCAGGCTGCCACCACTGTCCACATCGGTGGTTAAGTCGCAGCCAGGTCGCGCTCCGCGGGAATTGGATTCGAATATTCCATTATTCGAAAGCACGGAGGGTATATTCAGAAGCAGCGCTAGGCGATTCGCGCGGGGAGAGATCGAAGGGGCTATTCGGGCCAAGTGAGCCAACGTATCAAGAAACTAATGATCGGGACCATTCATCAGGTGGATAAGTAGATGATCATTCCTTGGTTAAAATTTCAAGCTGGATCACCAGTTGAGGGAGAACTCATTACGATAAAATAGATTCGGATTAAGATCAACCATGTGAATGGTCTGGATCACTTACACATGTGCCATTTTGGCGCGTATGCACGAATCTTCAACCAATCTAATATGCCAGTGCCACCTGCCTTAAAATTGCATTTCTCGGTACCATCTACTCACTACAGTCTACAGGTATGGAAGATGAAAGCGCCTTCATGGCACAGCTGCAGAAATGTGTGACACTGTGAGATCCAGGCCATTCATCAGGTAACCCCGCTAAAAAATTATGCAAAATCCATGCATCCGGCGCACCTTGCTTGTCTAAGAATATTGGACGGTTGGAAAAAGATCAAGGCCATAACCATCACTCATCTCTGCTTTCCTGTCAATTAGGATAATGCTGTTTGGATGGCTAGGATCGTCCAATCTGTGCCTATCTTGAATCAATTTCTGTTAATAATAGGCTATACTAGATGGACGTACCTGATAGAAAGATAGCACTAGAATTTCCAAAGGGAGGAATGATCACACACATTAGAAGCATGCTAGTTTTGTGAGTGCCATCACAGCCGTTCATTAAATGTGTTTCCTCTTGTTAGACCTATATACCAAAACTTCGCTTGATCTGTAGTTAAAGTGGGCCACACCAAAGGGAACAATGGGAGGCATTGGGGAGGGCGATGCCTGCATATAAACTTTTAAATGGAATGTGGGGTCCACCTTGTTGCGTATATGCCATACAACCCATTCATGTGAGAGCCCCACCAAAATCAAGGGACAACTGTTGAGAAGTAGAGGTGCCGCAAATCACGTGTAGTGGTTTTCAAACATGCATAGTAGGGGTTCGGAACCTTGCCTCGTTGGTAGACTCCAAGGAGTTTCAGCAGGGGTCTTGGTTACCAAACCCATTTGTGGTGAAAATTCATGCTGATGATAGCACCAGTGGGTGCGTTGCATGACTGACTGGGGGTGGGCGTTCATTTCTTGACGCAGTTCTCAACTTTTGAGGGTTTTGTCGGGATAGCATGGAGAAAATCTCACTAGTAAATAAATATTTAAAATATTTATTTTAAATTAATAAGTAAATTTAAATATCTTATTATGTAACAATTTAATTAAGCCTTCCTCTATGTTTCCAACTTTCTAGTTAATCACGATAATATCACAATATCTTTTGAAAAATCTTGTGATAATATCATTCAAGGCCTGTTTGGATTCATTGAAATCATAGGAAAAGAAAGAGGGTTTCTCGCTGTTTGCATTGCTAAATCAGTTAGAAATGTGGGAAATGGAATATCTAACGTATGCATGAGATTTCATTTCCAGCACTTTCTCATCCTATTTAACCTGGAATCAAGCTACACATAATGCGTTCATAGACAATTTCTCCAATCAAGTCAAGCGTGAAGCTGCAGTAGCCATTGCCGCTGCTGCTCCTTCAAGCTTGAGAGTTACAAGTTATTGTCTTCATATTCTCTCTCATCATAGTGAGAAATTGCAGAAGAAATAGTTGGAGGGATAGTTGAAACGCCCGTTGAATTTTATGAATGAGTTTGGTAGTCTCAGTTTTAGATATGACATTCAAAGTGTTTTATTGTTAGCTACGCCCCCATTTGTTAGAGCCAATCACCTGTTTCCTTTCGATTGTGGGTTTGGCTTCTTATTCATTGCCGTCTATATTCAGGCCACCGATTAAATTGGAATAGGATCTTCCGATTTGGGATATTTTTGGGGCCAATCAAAGTAGGTGGACAATTGAAAATGGGTCCCACATGTATGGGCTGCATGATGAGATAACCTATTCATGGGAGCCATGCATGTTCTTGATGCTATACTACAGGGGCCATTGCTATGTAAATGATTATGAACATGTTTCAGCGGTTCACATTGTTGGGGTTAAGAGCCCCGCAACGGAAGCAATCAAAGCAGGCGAGGAACACACCACAATGGCAATCAACAAGCAAATCATCAGACACAAGAAGGCAAACCGATTTTTACGTGGAAAAACCCCTCACGGGTAAAAAACCACGGCACAAAGCGACACCAATCCACTATGAATCAGAAGTTACAAGAGATTACAGAAGAAAACCATAGATCACAGCCCACAAGAGAAATCCCAAGCCACCCGAAGCTAATTCTCACATGAGGAGGACAAACCCATCCCTTTCCCTCAACCCAGAGAACTCCAAGCTTCCTCCATAGCTCTTTCTCTCCCCTAGAACCCTCTCAATCCCTCGGCTCATTGGCAGCCCTTAGTGGCAACCCTAATCTCGGATTACATCTCCTTAAATAGGAGAAAAACCGAAATTAGAAACTCCTTGCGCAAAACCGCGCAAGAAACCCAAACTAAAAAGGAAACTGCGTACAAGCAGTTCGCGCAGGGTCGGGCGCCGGTCACCAGACCGGGCGCCCGGCCAACCAAAAAACAGTCCAGCGAGAAACTATTGAATTTCGGGCGCCCGGACCAACATGGTCGGGCGCCCGGCCGGGTCATGGGGCGCCCGGTCACCAACACCGTGGGGCGCCCGGCTGTCGCAAAAAATGTCCAGCGTGACCGACCGGCCGGCCGGCCGGTCGGTGTCTTCATGCTTGAATATTTGAGGTGTCCAATCCCAACACACATTCCCACTGCAAATTTGATTGCTAACGAATTTTGTTTTCCTCCTTAGAACAGATGGATAGGATTGTCTATTAAGAATGGCTTTCAAGACATAAACCATTCAGCAGACCCATTTATGGGTGGACTTGGTTTGCACATTATCCTGACATGTATCTCGTTGGGAGAGATCACGCTATAACCATTACGGTCCTTTGGGTTCCACCATTTCATCTCCTGGTCACACATGGTTATAATCTCCAAGTTAATTAGGGACGCAAATTTCCTACAACAACTGTAATGAGACCTGCACGACAAAAAAACACTATGAGGCCCACTGTGATGATGTGTGTCGGATATGAAACCTGACTGTGGGGCCCACCACGTTGTATATACTTTATCTCCATGTTATCCATATGTTTCGCTAGATCATTTTATGGCATGAGCCCAAACATGTAGGAGATCCAAATCTCAAGTGACCTATAGCATAGGAAATAGTGGTGATTATTAAAAACTTTGTGGGCTACAAAAGTTTTGGGTCAAGTTAATATTTGTGTGGTCTTTTCTTCTAAGTCTGCGTGAACTTATAGATGACCAAGAAGTTTTTAATGGTGGGTGTTCAATCACTACTGTTTTTTTTTGAGTTGATTTACCTGAGATTTGGATCTGCTCCATTATTTTTAGGTAGAGGTGGGCACAAACCAAGCCAGCTCGAAAGCTCGGCTCGGATTGGTTCGAAAAAGCTCGGCTTGGATTGGTTCGAATGGAAGTTCAAACCAAACCAAGCCTCCGAGTCAAGCTCGTTTGAAAAAACAAACCAAACTCAAACTAGGGCAGTTCCAACTCGGATCGGCTCGAAGCTCGATTTGATTCAGCTTGGTTTGATTTGGCTCGTAGATTATAAGCACACTGCTTCCTGTGGTGTGATCCACTTGAGCTTTGGATATGATTCCATTTTGGGACCATGTCCTAAAATGATATGTAAAACAGATGGATGACATGGATAATACATAATACATATACATGATGACATGGATAATACATCATACATATACATGAATGCACACTGTTTCCTTGCACTTGTAAAATTATGCTTGTGTACTTTTGTTTGGAAAATACTCTTACATGCCTATTTTGAAGGTACACTCTTTTGGAGGATGTCAAACATCATATGGTAAGATATGTTTGTACTTTTTTTTTCTAACTTTTTAAATTCTTTTCTATTTAAATGAATAAGGAAAAAAGGAGCCACTGTCTGTTTGAACTCGCCCGGCCCGGTTCGAAATTTTCAACCAAGCTGATCCCGGCTCGAACCAAATTTTTCTGGAGCAAACCAAACTCGGGCCACATGGGTCGGCCCAAAATCCAAACCAAACCAATCCACAAACTGCGGTGGTCGAAAAACAAACCAAACCAAACTAGGGCTAACTCGGCTCAACCCGGATCATTGCCCACCTCTATTTTTAGGTCATGCCCTAAAATGATTTAACAAAACTTGCAAAGGAGATGAGGATAAGCCGCATGCATCAAAGTAAGGTATCCACTAAAGTTGCAACCATGCGTCATCTACCCAACCATCATTTGTGCCAATACTATTGAAATGCTTTGGTTAAAAAAAAATAATTTTGAAAAAGTAAAATATCAGTTTTGTATTTTGTCCCGTATCGGATGGGAGAAGAAATTTTTTCTTCTTTATAAGTAAAGTGTTGTGCACCTTATTTATTTATGGTGAGAGATAGGATTATGGTGGCTTGCGTACACTAGAACACTGTGCTTGGGCTCAGTGCGAGGGCATAGGCATGTGATGCAGTGTGGCTGTAGAGGCGATAGTGGCGCACTTTGCACTTCATTGTGTCGCAGATGGATCGCAGACAGGAGTGAGTCGCGGTACGACAGAGGCTAAGTAGTGGGTCAGGTGGCTGGGTTCGAACAGAGGAGGTGTTGTTGATAAGAGGTCTGACAGAAAGACCTCTCTACTTTTTATGGAGAGCTGCAAGGCTATTTAGAGGGACTTGTGTAACTGCACATGCAGTAACAGCTCTAGTTCATTTAGAGGGACCAAAATTACCAGCCAGGTTCATTTCACAACATCAATCACAACTATCTCAAGTCTACTACTGAACCATCACATCCAGCCTAAGTCATCTAGCCTCATAGTTTGGTTCATACAAACCTAACCACTAAGACCAAAGAAGTAGTCTACTTGTTGTAGAAGAACGCCAAGTCTTTTTTTCTCTTTTTTTTTTTTTCTTTTCTGCTAGAAATTGTGTTATTGAGTTCCATAGTGGTCTCTTCGTTTTTGCTGAACATAGAACCACATAAGGCTAGTTGTATCTTGGAAGCAATTCGTTTGCAACCTTACAGCAGACTCAAAGTATTTTGAGTAGGGGTGAATTATGCTTTAAGGACAGCATGTTTTTCATGTGCTTCAATCTGTCCTTTAAATTTAGCTTTTCCATTTTTTTTATTTTTTATTTTGGAGATCAAATTATCAACAAATTCATGATATTATGACGTCAACTTTAAAAATAAGACCCGCGCTGAACTTCTTATTCTTAAAGAAGAAAAGCTTGTATGATTAATTAAATGTTTAAAACTCCATATATTTCCAAACTTGAATGGAGATGGACTGATTTATAAATATCTTATTTGAAAAGGAAGGATTTTCACAGAGGCCACCGGTCGGTCGGTTGGGGTGTTCGACCGGCTGGTCACACTGGAAACCAAGGCAGCAAGGCTGCTGTGATGATTTTAGGTGATCCAGCCGGTCGGCCGATCGGCTGGTAGGGGTGTCTGACCAATCGGCAGTTTCCTTGTACAACACGATTTTTGCGTGGTTTTGCGCAAGAGGTTTCTAGATCCGTATTTCTTGCTTATTAAAGGGGGAATACGTGATTAGAGGTTTCTAAGGTTGCAAAAGGGATTGAGGGAGCTTCTAGGTGAGAGAAAGAGCTTAAAGAATAGGGTTTTCTTCTTGGGTAAGCTTGTGATTTCTCTTGTGGGCTTGGGTTTTGGGTATTGGGTTCCATCTCTTGTAACTTTTAACATTATAGTGGATTGGTGTCGCTTTGTGCCGTAGTTTTTTACCCGTGAGGGGTTTTTCCATGTTAAATTTGGATTGTCTATGTGTGGGTGATTGCATGCATTGTGATTGCATTGTGTGGCTTGTTTGATTCAATTTGCTGTATGTGTTCGGCTTTGCTTCCGCTGCCGACCCTTCTATGCCAACTCCACTACCATCTCAACAAGCTGCAGGAGCCATTGCCACGCCGCTTCCTCAAGCTTGAGAGTTATAAGTTATTGTCTTCATATTCTTTCTCTCATCATAGTGAGAAATTGCAGAAGAAATAATTGGAGGGATAGTTGAAACGTCGGTTGAATTTTATGAATGAGGTTGGTAGTCTCTGTTTTGGATATGACATTCAAAGGAAAGTGTTTTATTGTTAGCTACACCCCCATTTGTTAGAGCCAATCACCTATTTTCTTTCGATTGTGGGTTTGGCTCCTCATTCATTGCCGTCTATATTCATGCCACCGGTTAAATTGGAATAGGATCTTCCGATTTGGGATATTTTTGGGGCCAATCAAATAGGTGGACCATTGAAAATGGGTCCCACATGTATGGGCTGATGAGATGACCTATTCAAGGGAGCCATGCATGTTCTTGATGCTACGCTATAGGGGGCATCACTATGTAAATGATTATGAACATGTTTCAACGGTTCACATTCCCACTGCATATTTGATTGCTAACGAATTTTGTTTTCCTCCATAAGAATGGCTTTCAAGACATAAACCATTCAGCCAGACCCATTTATGGGTGGAATTGGTTTGCACATTCTCCTGCCATGTATCTCGTTGGGAGAGATCACACCATAACCATTACGGTCCTTTGGGCTCCACCATTTCATCTCCTGTTCACACATGGTTATGGTCTCCAAGTTGGGGGCGCAAATTTCCTACAACAACTACAAAAGTTTTGGGTCAAGTTAATATTTGTGTGGCCTTTCATTTAAGTCTGTTTTTTGTGGGTTGATTTACCTGAGATTTGAATCTGCTTCATATTTATAAGTCATGCTCTAAAATGCTTTAACAAAACTTACAAAGGAGATGAGGATAAGCCGCATGCATCAAGGTAAGGTATCCACTAAAGTTGCAACCATGCCACATCTACCCAACCATCATTTGTGCCAATTTATGTTAGGACACATCTACCCAACCATCATTTGTGCCAATTTATGTTAGGACGTCAACTTAAAAATAAGACCTGCGCTGAACATTTTATTTTTAAAGAAAATAGCTTGTATGATTAATTAAATGTTTAAAACTCCATATATTTCGGAACTTAAATGGAGATGGACTGATTTATACATGGCTTACTTGAAAAGGAAGGATTTGAGAGAAGCTAAGAGCAATATTCCATTATATATATATTATTACTCAAATATACACTTCTTTTAATTAAAATTTTCTATTTTAACCGGATTTGTAGATAATACATAGACACATATATCTACATAAATAGCCGTTTTTTCACTCAGTTTTTTTTTTTTTTTGTTCAATTCAAATCTAATTAAACAGGACTTTTCACTATCTGAATTTTTGGCATTTGGGTTTCTGTGGGACTCCTACTGTTAGAACCGTCTTAAGCCCACCAAAGAGTTGGATCAGGCTTATGTTTGGTTGATTGCTTCATCCCGGTGTGACCCATCTTAAGAACGGGTTGGATGGTGCATAAATATCACAGTGGTCTCCAGATAGGTTTCAATGGTCGGCGTCTCATCCCCACTGTTCTCTGTGAGGTGGCCCGCTTGAGTTTCTCATAGGCCTTACTTTTGGGTTGGGCTCACCCAACGGAGTGGATATCACGCAAACAAGAAAGTGGGCCTCCAAGGTCGTACCCACCTCTGCACTGCTTACACTGTACACTACGGGCGCAGCTTCGGCGGGGCCCACCGTAATGTATGTACCTTAAATCCACGCCGTCCATCCGTTTTTAAATCTCATTCTAGCGCATGATCCAATAAAAAAAAACATATCGAAATCTTAGGTGGATCACAACACGGGAAACAATGGTGATCGAATACCAGCATTAAAAACTTATTGGGGGCCACCGGAATGTTTATTCTCCATCCAACCTGTTGATAAGATCACAAAGACCTGGATGAAGGGACCACACAAATATCATCTTGATCCAAAACTTGTGTAGCCCGCAATAAATTTCAAATGGTCAATCAACAATGTTTCCTTTGTTGTGGTCCACCTGAGAGATTTGGATCTACTTCATTTTTGGTATCATGGCTATAATGGTCTTTCAAAATGGATGGACAGCGTGGATTAAGGAAAATACCTCAAGGTGGTCCCCACAGTAAGGTATATATCCACCGGCAGATGTGGCGATCCACCAAAGCCACGCCCGTCCAGTACACGTGATAGCATGCAAGAGGGCTGGGTGTAAAGGTGCGTGAAGCGTGAGAGGCTGGCAAACCTCCTAAAGCAGATCTAATCGCCGATCAGATCAGACAATCACGAGATGCAATTTTATCCGTAGATTTCAACTGAAAATCCTACCATACAGAGTATCGACCATGTTATGATAGCGTCACGCTTTACTTACAAGTGGAAGGAAGGAGATTGGATCTAGACCGTCCATAATGTTGGAATTGTCATGCACGGTATATATACTAAAAATTACAAACTTCAAAAGATCTTAGATATAAATTCGGTAGCCTACAAATGGACGGGTAATAAGTGGCGAACAGATGATACTCACCGTTGAAATTTTCATGGATATAGTGCAAAAAAAAAAAAAACATACGAACACTGTCTGTTCTGAATCATGATAAGGCCCAGTACGTAGATGGTCCCGATCCTCTCCAGCCACGTGTACAGTTACTGATGGCCCTACCGTTGTATGTTGCAGACGTAACTACTCTAAATTCCAACTAGCAAACAAGGCCGGCCCGGCACCGTTTTTACCATCTATGCCCCTTTTTTTTGTCTTGCAGTGGCTGTTTGAAAAGTCGAAGCGCGAAATGCGTATTTTAGCAGACAACCTCTTCGAATAGCTGTCGAACAGTGTTACCTTGGAGTTGTTTAATACTCTGGCAGAGTACGACGCTTGGTAGGCAGGCACTCTGATATTGTACACGTGGCATGTAGTCACTCAAAATAAACGGACTGGATCATGTAATCTGGTGGATATAAGTGACATTTACCAAAATAATATCCGTTGAGCAATCACAACCTCTAATTCTTGGGGATTTTTCAACCGTCCAGTAAATGTCCCACCAATCCAAAATGTTAGATTTACAAAAAAACGTCCAGTAAATGTCTAACCGTCCAGTAAATGTCCCACCAATCCAAAATGTTAGATTTACAAAAAAAACGTAATTTCTAATTTATGAACTGTTATGCATAATCAAACAGTTCAATTCAATTACTTGCGTGCGTATCAAGTATTACAAGCTGCAGAGTATCAAAGTTTTTTCTCTCGCTGCAACGAAGGTGATTGTTTGTTCACCATCCTTTTCAAAATGGCAGGGATTCAGCTACCCTACACGTGGCAGAAGCCTATCGCAATCAAACGTAGCAGACGGTGGGCCACGTTGTTCGTTACCATATCATACACATGCTGATTATTGGTCTGATGACTGTTTTACTTTTAGCCGTCCATTTTATCGCTACGATTTGGATGACCAGGATCAATGCATCTGTATTTTCTATTGGTAGTATGAATACATATACCATGTCCTCATGATTTGAACCGTCCGGACTGAGGTACTTTGGTGCCACGTGTAAGGTGGACGCCTCATCCCCATCTACATGATGATAGGATATGATAGCTCTGTCATAAAACATTTAAAATGGAAGTGGACTGCGTCCTGCCTCCGCCGCGACGGACTCGGTCCAGGCAGGGGTTCTGTCTGGATGGTAAAATTTGAATTGATCCTACGCTGACCGTGCAATTTTTTAGTGGCTGCGTATCATCCATCACACTCTGCCAGAGTACCAAACTATTTGTCCGCGTAGAATCTCCTCTGTCCATTTAATATTAATTATTAAATTATTTAGGTAAAGGAAACAATACTATATTCGATCCCAAGGGATATAGTTCTGTCCACGTGGCAGCATCTTAACAGTTAGAGAGAGAGAGAGAGAGAACGTGAAAGTAGTGGGCCCCACACGGGGGCATACGCTCCAGGTCCATGTGAGACTGTAGCGTACAAGACAAAACCAAGAGGATTGGGTGTCGACAACAGCGAGTGAAAGAGAGAGGCTTCTCGCATCCTAATGAAGAGGTGACCGTCGGTGATGCCACGTCACCAATTCTCTTTCCGGCAAAATGCTGGAGTATGGGGACATCGTACTCATGCACTTCCTCTCGCAGATCTCGCTTGTATATCCCTCGATCTAAACCGTCCAAATCATGGATATCAAATGAGGTTCCGAAAACTTAAAACGCGATTGCTTACTGAGAAAACTCGATCCAAACCGTCCAAATCATGGATCTCATGGATCTAACCATCCGTTATTATTATTATTGAGAGCGGATTGCCTACTGAGTAAACTCCGAGGGGCCCATACGTGATGTATGTGTCTTATCCACGCCATCCATCACTTTTACCAGCTTAATTCAGGTCATAAGGCCAGAATTCAAGCATATCCAAAGTTCAACTGGACCACACCACAGCAAACAATGTGGATAATAATGTCGACCGTTGAAACCTTCCTTCATGAGGCCAGGTAGACACGTATGAAGGGAAAGCACAAATATCAGCTTGATCGAAAACTTCTGTGGCTCCAGAATTTTTTTTCAATGGTAGGTGTTCAATCCCCACTGTTTACTGGGGTCAGTGGTCCACTTGATCTTCGGGATAAGCTTCAATTTCGGGCTCCTGCTTTAAACTGATTTGAAAAAACCGGATGGACGGTGTGGATAAGATACATACACAGCGATGATGGACCCCGCAGAGTTTACTCGGTACGGTTTAGCCTGTTGAGTTAATCACTAGGCAATACCTCTCATTATTTTGGGATTTTTACGGCAAAATTACCTAGGAAAATGATTTTACCATATGGTCTCCGGGCAGCGCTTTTTAGGAGAAAAAATTACATTACTGCCGTTCTTTGCTTTTTCTTTATAAAATAGTGAAAAATATGGCCCCACGTCGTATGTATCTTACATACCAACCGTCCAACGGATTCACATCAACATTATTATTAGAATAATTAAAAATCTGGTCATAAAAAAAACATATCCCAATTCAAATGTAGCTTATTTGATGATCGAACAAGAGCTTTCTCATGTCGGACTAGGATAATTCATCGGAAACGAATCAAGGAAAAGTGGTGGAATTTGGCATATTTGGGTCATTCAATTTTTTTTTTTTTGAAAAATACAAGTTTGTTCTCTAGATAATTTTGGGTCCTTTCGATTGGTTGAATTTTTTGATTTCTTTATTAATTTGTTAGGACTCTCTTAATGACATTTTTAGGGTTTAGTTTCTCAATTTATAATCGTGTCAAACTTATTTAATATATTCAACCTCTTTATTATTCAATTAAACATTGATTTATTCAATTTTATTCTCATTGATTCGAGAAACTTATTGTGAATTCGAAAAATTGCCCGTGGATTTAGATTTTGCTTTGTGGATTCGAAGTAATTATCTGTGAGGAAGACGCTGATTGGCCTCATCATGTCCCCCCCTTTGTTAAGTGGTATCAGAATAAAGTCTTTCCCCTTGGATCGATGTTTCTTAATGAAGGTCTTGGCAATCCCACGGACGATGCTCCAAGGATTAATTATCTAGCGGAAAGGATGAGAAAATTTCAACAGGAGAATCGGTAAGTCATGCAAGGGTTGCAAGTTGCCTTCGACTGTATTGTGAAGGTTGTAATACCACCCCGTGCACCTGGCAGCATTCAACCTCCATTGATCACCGGACAATGCAATCATGTTGTTTGTAGTGCTATGACTGTGGTGAATGATAGAATCGTCGATCTAAACGTCGATCTTCAGAGCTTCACCGATCAAATCCACATCAAGAAGTGGTAGCTTGAAGTCGAACACTTTTCTAAATATACGCAGATCCCTGAAGAGAAGAAGGTAAAATTGGTGGCCTACAAGTTAAAGGACGATGCCGCTATTTGGTAGGAGTTAGTACAGCGTAGTCGAAAATGATAAACGAAGGCGTTAATCCGCACGTAGCCACGGATGAAACGTCGGTTGCTGGCACGTTTCCTATTCAACGATGAAGATTTGGTTGAAACGGAGTCACAACAGATCCTTAGCCCCATTTACAACGTGTATGTCGTCTCTGTGAAAACAGAAAGCCAACTCAAAACTTTTAAAGTGGAGGGATAATTTTCCATAACCGTCTAAGATTTTACCAAAGAATCTGATAATGGTGCATGTAATGCCCCAAATCTCGAAACCTGATTATGACGTCAGGCCTCGGTATTTTGGGTATTACAGTTGCTTTGCGTAAGCGTAGTGTTCATTCAGATAGTTCTTCGGTACCCGAGTACGAGCGTAAAACCAACCATGCGAATGAAAATGAACAAGTAGATAAAAAAGATGTTATCTAATTTGAACGACATAAACATCCCAAAACGTGAGGCACATGCCCAACGGGTGGCCTCACCTAGCCAAAAGTAAAAATAAAATGTAAGACATTATCCTTTACAATTCAGAGCCACGGCTCTCAAAACAAGACCTATCAGCCAGTCCCTGCCGCTAGATCTGATCATCCGCCAACTGAAAGTAAGAGGACCCGACAAAGTCCTCGAACTCTCCTTGCAGCCTCTCCTCTTCTAGTTCACCTGCAACCATCATAACTTCATTTGGGGGTGTGTTGCAACACCGACCGAGGTGCGAGTGTGAGTGATCAATTCAGTGAGAACTATATTTCGAAGTTTAACATGTTATCAAACGAAGCAATTTAGGCATTGACTTCAAGCAAAACAGAGACTTCTATCCTAGTGGATTAGTGCATGAATGTCATGAGTTCGCGCAACATGAATGTTCCGGATGACAATGAGGAACACGAGATAGTCTGGCGCCACATCAAGCAACCAGGCACCCCAGAACCTTTAATATCTAGATGAGTTTTGGATCATCCTTCGGTATCTTGGCCTTTAACAGTAGGACAGTTACCTGAGTGATCCATGACATGCATGCATGATTTTTGGTCTTATATTATTATTAGTCCTCTTTAAAACAGCAATTTGTGGAATTCAAGGTATCGGGTCGAATTACATGTCCAAACCAGAGCCACCTGGCTCCGACGGTGCGTCATCGATCATCGCCAGTGTCCTGTGAATCCCCTTTTCTTCTACATACATTTTATGGTTCCCTTCATACTGATTTGTATGGAGTCCTCCCAACCGTTTCGATCATACCGACACAGTGGGCATCCTCCAGTTTTGCTCTAAGAACACTATGGGGAGGTGAACCACCCCAGTATAGGCCGACGACTCGGTCACAGTGTCCCATACCACTATGGGGAGGTGAACCACCCCAGTATAGGTCGACGACTCGGTCACAGTGTCCCATACCACTATGACCGGCCCAAGAGATTTGTCAGGATAGTACTGCACGTTCAGTTCTCGATAGACCTAACACATCTTAAGCCCTTGGGTACTCTGAATTCATAGGACTATGTTACACAACCATCAGTCGTCCACATTGCCACTTTTAGGCATAACCGATTGATACTCGACTTTCCGTTTAGTTTGACGTGGGCAGCTGAAACCCGTGTAGCAAAACTACCGTCAACCATCCATTTTTCCTATCCAATCGGGTACGCCTCGGGTGACCAACCAACTCGGGTTACTCGTCTCAGAAGGTGTGGCCAAAGAATTCATATCATAGTTCACCTTACACTTGATTGAAACTCCACACAATGAAACTTAGGAAAATACTAATAATTTGAATATGCAGACTTATTTTAATTCCAATCACATGTGAGCATGTTCCACAATAGGATCTCATAAAAGGGCAGTTATGAGATCATTTAATTCATTCAAGCATTTTATCAAACATATGAATTACACAATTTGATAAACATTATATTATTGCAATAAATCCTATCTCAAGATGTTCAACGACGATCCGTCCCAATTCTATCAGCCACATCAATGCTAAACTGACAACATTTAATAAACGCAAACCTAGAAACATAATCCCACACTTTAGGGTTTAGGGTTTAGGGTTTTTGTATGATTTCGAAACACTAGGTTAGGGCCGATGGAACACGAACCTGTGAGCACAAATATGGCAAGGTTAGGGTTGATAGCCACCATTTACAATTATTGGGACATGAGAGACGAAGATTGTTAATTACCGACACTCGTCCGCGGTTTGAAGTAATCATTAGCGGCTCAACACAATAGCGAAGATGAGTAGGAGTCTCAAATCCTAGCTCATCCCAAGCACTCCGAATCTCAACTCCACTAAGTGACCTAATTCTCAGACTTCTCTCCAAGCAACAGGTGAGTGAGTGTTGATGGCAAATGCCTCAACATTTCCTAATATAGGCCCAGTAAGATTTGGATAGCCATATGACTTGTAATATTTAGAATTTAGTCCTTTGGAGGGTTGTTTTGTTTAGCAGGGCCCATTGGGTCCCACACAATCCAACCCCAACCGGTCATAAGATCGGTCAAGTTGAGATTTACCATGGGCCGACATATCACGCAGATCAGACGTGGCGATCAACTGCCCCAGTGTGATATGCAATTAACGGTCGTCGTGCCACGATCGGATGAGCGGCAATAGGTAATAGCTTATGGATTTATTTGTGATAGGGGGACTAAATCTCACGGCGTTTCAACGGCTCAGATTCCATTGTGTGGACGATGACCAAAGGAGCATACATAGAACTCCTAGTCTAGGTCACTTACACATCTCATGTGCACCACATTCGGAACCCAAATCGAGGGATTTAACCCCTCGGTTTGGCTTAATGTCCGCGTGGGTTGGCAAGCCCATTAAGATGAAGAGCCTCTTCAATTTTTGGGTCAATCAGTGATTCATCAAGGATCTTACGAACGATTGGAATGCTTAGGGTCCCACCATGGGACCGTGGAGTCTGGTAACAGACGGGTTCGAAACGAAGCACAACTATACGTATAACCCTTATGATGTCACCACCAGTAGGTGAATTTCTAGGACGTTACAATGCATTAGACCCAAACGAGTGTAATGAGAAATCGGATCGGGTGTTTGAATTAAAGCCTATGAATAGTAGGCCTTAAGAAGATCAAGCGTGTTTCGTGTCAAAGGATGCAAAACCGTCTCCTTTTGAGATGCTTCCTTCGCCTGTACATGAGAAATAGGTTGAGGAGAGTGAATAGGTAGTCAATCAGATCTCTACTGTAGATTTGATGCTGCCATAAGTCGATGAGAAGGTCGTCAATTTGAATGATGATCTAAGTTCAGATAGCCCTGCTATTAAAATTTTCATTCCGCTAGCGATTGAGGGCGATGAAATCAAGACAGGGATAATCGAGGCCTTAGTCGAGCAAGTGATAGATGTGGATCCTCTATATATCGCCAACGATGTAGTGTCAGGGTTGTCAAAGTTCAAGATTATTGTGTTTGATCTTGTGACGACATTGACAATACTTTCACCAATGTACAAGAAAGAAGTGATTAAAAGAAAGTTGAGTGTGTATCATGGCTCGAGTTTAACATATAACTTGATGATGAGTTATTTTGAAGTAGAGCAGTCTGGTGTAAAACAAGAACCCCATAATGTTGGATGAGGATCATCCACCTTCTAATCTCATATGAACAGGAAATGGATCTTGGAAAAGTGGTGGAATTCAGTATATTTTGGTTGATTGATGACCAATATCGGTCGCCCAAAATTTTTCGAAAATATAAGTTTGGTTTATGGATGATTTTGGGACCTTTCAATAGCTTGATCAGCTTCTTCGGTTGACCACCCAATCTCCCAAAGACTCATGTCGGTTGCCTAAACATGATAGACAGACTTGCGTGATTTTTCGATTTCTTTCTTTTTTTGTTAGGACTCTCTTAATTACATTTCTAGGATTTAGTTTCTTTAGTTATGGTCGTCTCAAACTCATTAGATGTATTTAGACTCTTTATTATTCAATTAAACTTTGATTTATTCAATTTTATTTTTGTGGATTCCATAAACTTTGGATATATTCAAGAAGTGATATGTGGATTCGGATTTAGGGGGTGTTTGGCGCATGGGATTGGATGGGATGAGTGGATGGAATTGCATTGGCATCGTGCAAATTCATATGCGTTTGGAGAGGGTGGGATTAGCCGGATAGAATTGCATTTGGTCCAACACGAATCCGCTCACGTTTTGAAAGTTGAAATGTACAGGCTAATGCCAACAGGTACGTGGTCCGCCATGATGTAGACTATATCCACACCATCCTCATTTTTCGAGATCATTTTAGGCAGGGCCCAAATCAGGTAGATCCATAGCTCAAGTGGACCCCACCACAGAAAGTAGCTGGGATTGAACGCTCACTGTTGAAACTTCTGCTGTGCTATGGTCCATTGTATTTCCTGCTTCTTTTTTAGCACTTGCCATAAAATTATGTTGCGGAATGGATGACGTGCAATATAACACATACATTATGAGATCAATGATTCAAATGCTAGTAGAGTGTGGTCGTATTGTATGTCCTCTAGTAACAGGCACTTCCATCAGTGAATCCACCGATGCCAAACAGGTATAGATTTCTTTATCCCATGGTTTCCAACGCACCAGGAGACATCCCATGACACCACTTTTCTAATCCATCACTTCTATCCATCTAATACCATATGCCAAACACGCCCTCCCCACGTAGAATGGAAGTAGTTATCTACTACAGTGATCAACCTAATCACGTCCCTCCCCACGTTAGATAACCTCATGTTTGGTTAAACGGTTAGATGTAATACATGTACCACGTGGCTCCACAAGTCCCGTGTTTACCTGCATTTTAAAGGAAAATTAATGGGCGCATTTTCGTAATTTCATTGGGATTGATTACATGCTAAAATATCTCTATTACTTTGGCGGAAAAAAAAATCACACACGTGTAAAGTCACAGGGAGCACTCCGACCCGGCTAGAATGTACTGGCGTGGAGCCTTGGGGAGAAGAGGCTGATTATTGTGCCAGGCTTCCTGGCGCGGATAGGTCTTCCCTACCGTCCCGCTCGGGACAGGCTAGGCTCTAGGGCACCGTGATTATGGATTACACACGTCCATCATTTTTCTATTCATTGTATACATGGATCCAAATTAGAAGATGTCAATGGGCACATTGCGTAAGCAGGGTGCTAATGATGCCTACGTTGAAACCTTCTAGGGTGGAATTTTTTGCATGTGTCATAATCATAGGACATGATAAGGAATCACAAATGTAGCTTGATCCAAAATCCCGGGCATCCAGAGTTTTTGCCAGAGTTAATCCCCTTTCGGGTCCCTTAACCTTGATTGCCCCATTTTTGGATGCCTGATATAAAATAATAGAAAATGAATGGACGGATAAATTCCATACATACAAATGTGACACGTAGGTCCTGTCCCGAGCTCGGCACAGGCTCGGCTAGTACCTAATCCGCTCCCGTCAGTATGTGAGTTTGCATATGGCCGAGCTATGTGGGACCCACAGTGATGTGCCTATGCCATACAAACCGTCCATCAAAGGCACCCCATTTGGAGCTCAGAAACCAAATATCAGAGTAATCCAAAAGGAAAGTGGGCCGAACCTCAGCTAAGAAGGGAGAGCATTGGGTAAGAGTCACCATAACAATTGGAGCTTCCATGATGCCATCCAATCCATTCATCACACTGGCCCCACCATGATAGGTGGATATAACAAGTAAATGTAGAGGTTTTGGGCACAGATGAGGTTTGAACCAGCTTGAGTTTTGTACGGTGAACATGAGGAAGCGCACTGGATGAATGGTTTAGATGCAATCGAACGCTAGGGAAACTCACTTTCAGCCGAACGTACGTGATCATCATGATAGTAACTATCATAAGTTTGGGCTGGGCTCCACCAGTTGTCTCATTGCCATCCAACCCATCCATTAAATTATACGCTCCTCATGTTAGGCCCAAAATTCAGCTTGATCCATAAACTCTCAACAATGGGGACGTTGGGAGATGAACGCCCACCATTGAAACTTACAGATGGAATGCGGGGTCCACCTCACATGCACCTTCCATTAGGTGAGCCCCACAAGGGCTGAGGGACACCAAAGCTCAGGTGAACCACAAGTTCGAGCTATGTGGGGCCCACCCCTGATGTTTATGTGGAAAGTGCATACGGTGTGTGATTAAATCATCTCTGGATCTCAGGTGGGCCACATCACATGGAATGATTTAAGATCACGCGTAGTGTGGCCCGCATGTGTCTTAGAAAAGGCTGATTTTTGTAATAAATGTTATGCCGGTCCCTTGTGTGAAATCTTACGAATAGTTTAGTGAAATCTTGAAAAAGGCTGAATTTTTGTAATAGTGGCTGTTGATGCTGGAAATTCGTCAACAAATAAGGATGAAGATCCTTCGATCTTGATGGTTGAATGATGTTGATCTTCTCCCTGAGAGAAAGTTGAATCCTGTAGAGCACAAAGGAAAGCTAAGGGGGGGGGTGGCTGGGGCCCAGCCGTTAGCCCTCCGATGCCTAAGTTAGTTGGATCTTGAAAGATTAAATATCTCTCTTTTGATCAGTTTTTGTATCGTACCTCAATATTGGAGAGAATGCCTCAATTTATAGACTTAGGTTGTGGGATTGCGTTCCTTATTTGTCGCCGTGATGCTTGCAGAGGAAATCTCGGAATACTGAGATTTCCTGAGCTGTCCCGTGATCTTCGAAGATCTTCGGCGAGTTGGTTAGAGATTTCCCGGATTCAGTTTCCTCTTATCACGCACAAACTTAGAGAATTACGGTAACGGAGTCAGGTCGCTATAATGAGAGTGGTCGGCTATACGAGGTCGTTCATAGGGATCACTTTTCCTCCCTAGACTGGGTCGGTCAGACCTGACGACCTCTATTTGGGTCGTTCCGTTAATCATCAGATCTACTTCGAACTGAGCAGTCTGATCCGGATCTATCCCCAGGTCAGCTCGTATTCTTCTCGTAACAGTACCGAGGTCAGCTCGTATTCTTCTCACAACAGTGGCCTCACAAACCTGGCCTCTCCTCTAAAATTTTCAATTACATCACTGGTATCTATAATTCGAAATCTTAACTCAATAGCTAGTGAAAGTTGCAAAATTCTTTATTACAGATATACTAAAAGTTGAAAGTCTGTATAAACCTTCTAAGAAAATGAAAATTGTAAAACTCTAAAAATAACACGATATGAAAAAATAGAAATTACTAAAACTATTTTTTTTTTTCATAAATTCTCAATTTTGAATTAGAAGGTTAGACTAGTGCGGCCAGATACATGGGTCAGTTAACCTTGGTTACATAAAGATCAATAGATCATTCGTTCCGTGATGATTTTTGGATCATAAGTTATAGCCGATTTACATTCTGGCCTTGAATAGGTTGGTCTACTTACAATTCCATTTGAGCTTCTTTTGGTTCAGCTATGCCAGAAATGCATTTGTGGACCGCTCTACTGTTGGGGTTAGGAGCCCGTAGCGGAAGCAATCAAAGCAGGCGAGGAACACATCACAATGGCAATCAACAAGCAAATCATCACACACAAGAACGTCAACCGATTTTTACGTGGAAAAACCCCTCAAGGGTAAAAAACCACGGCACAAAGCGACACCAATCCACAATAAATCAGAAGTTACTAAGAGATTATAGAAAAAATACCCTGGATCACAGCCCACAAGAGAAAACCTAAGCTACCCGAAGCTAATTCTCACGTGAGGAGGACAAACCCATCCCTTTCCCTTAACCCAGAGAACTCCAAGCTTCTTCCCTAGCTCTTTCTCTCACCCTAGAACCCTCTCAATCCCCTTGCCCACTGGCAGCCACTGGCGGCAACCCTAATCTCGGATTACATCTCCTTAAATAGGAGAAAAAACGGAATTAGAAACTCCTTGTGCAAAACCATGTAAGAAATCAAGTCCAAAAAGAAAACTGCCCGACCGGTCGGCCGACAGGTCGGATGGCCCAAAAAAGGCTTCAGAAATCCTGCTGTCTTGATCCAAACGTGACCGACCGGTCGGCCGACCGGTCGGTGGTCTTCATGCAAGAAGGTTTGAGGCGTCCAAGCCCAACATCTACATCAGTGGCTCACCTGATCAGTCATGGATAGGGCTTGAAAGGATGCTACGCATGCATAACATTGCAAGCAGAGCTGGGGCTGTCCACCACACCGCATGTTGCAGGAATGCAAAACCGATACAACCTGGAGCCCGTTTAACCAAAGCTCAGTAGGGCTCACTCTGTTGAATGTGTTATCCCCCCTCAGAGTTAGGTAAGCGATCATGAGCAGATTCAAAACTGAAGCGGGCCACACCATAAGAAACAGAAGCTTGGGATCAGGCTGATATTTGTGAATGCACTTTATCATAATGGGAATCAAATGACATATAAACATTACAGTGGGGCTTGGAAGGTTTCAATAATGGGTGTTTTTTATAGTGTAATTCCTGCCAACTATTCCACGAATGAGATCGAACTGTTCATTAAGCATGTCCAATAGCAGTGAGCCATAAACCAGCAAGGGATTCATCTATGACAGTTGTCTACCTTCCAATTAAATTCCACCACATCAATAAGAAGGAAGCTTGGTACAGGCCGGGAAGGAAAGCTTATAGTGAGGTGACCGATCGCCTACTTTGGTGTGGTCCACTTGAGCTTTTGATATGCTTTAATTTTAGGCTCATGCCCTAAAATGAACTGAAAAAAATGGATGGTTGGCATGGATAACGCACATACATCCACGGTGGGCCCCACTGACTTTACTCAGTAAGCTATCGTATTGAGTTACTCAGTGTGCAATTGGCTCTGGAGAGATGGTTAGTCAAATGGACACGCTTGCATCGTGGCTGACGCTTTCTCTACCAGCGCAGAGCTTATGGGCCACCACATGAATTTGGAGTGTTGTGGATGATTGTCTAATATTTTCCGGAGTGGGGCCGTCCATCTTAGACCCGTGCCTTCCAACACATGCATATGTGAGGTCTGCTATATTGATGCACAAAATATATGACTACCATTAACAAGGGTCCACACCATAGGAAATAATGGAAAACCATATAAAAACTTGTATAGTAACGAAGTGGCCCACACAATAGGTGGACCGACCTGATTTTTGACACATCCAAGTTTCATTTGGCCTAACCCTGCAGGACATGTTTGATGTCATGACAGTCCAGTGTGTACACATATCTGGTACAGATTCTTCTTATACTTCCTTTGGGGTGCGAATTTTTATGTGGGGCCAGGTGACAGGCCTATATATTCTCTCATCCCTGGACATTATTATGTGGATTTTTTATTTTTACTTTTTGTAAATGATGTAACTTCTGTCTCGCCTGGTAGCCTAGCTGGAAGACAGCCTATCTGGAAGACGGGCGTAGGCATTTCAACAGCAGGTCTCAGGTTTGAAATTCCAAGGAGACACACTAACCCCACTGGTGGGTGCGTGCATCCTGTGACTAATCATGTGGGTGATCTACTTAAGGGTTGAATATTGTGGTAGGCATGCTGGTGGCATCACTAGAGTTGTGACTGATGGAGTTTCCTCCTCAAAACTGCCAGAGGAGAGGAAACTGTTTCTGGGTATGGCCGGGCGCCCGGGCCAGTTACTGGCCGGGCAACTGAAATTCTCCAGAAATGGCAGTTTGGCTGCTGGAAGGTTTTGGCGACAATCGGGCGCCCGACGGTTAATGTGACCGGGTGCCCGATGACCCGGCCGGGCGCCGACCATGTTTGGTTCGGGCGCCCGAAATTAGTTTTCTCATTTAGATTTCTTGCTAGACGACTTTTGGCCTGGCCGGCCGCCCGACGGTCTGGTGACCGGGCGCCCGACCCGGCACGGACTGCTTGTACGCAGTTTCCTAATCTGGCTCTAATTCTTCCGTTTTTGGTACTTAAGCGCTCCAAAATGAGATTATGGCATCCCATTGTGTTGCTAACACGTCCAAAGTGAGAAAAAGAGAAAAAGAGGAAGAGAGAAAGAGAAGAGAGAGAAAGAGGAAGCTTGTAGAAGGGAGAAGTTGCTTGAAGAAGGGTTCTTCTGCGCAACGGTCATCTTAGCGCTTCTACATCCTCGGGATCGGTCAGATCGTTTCTCCTTTACTATTCTCTTGTTGTTTATCCATCCCTGCGTGGGTGAAGAAGGTTTGATCCAAGCGGCGTGTGCTTGAGATCGGTTGTAACAGTTCCCTGACATAGTGGATTGTTGATCTAAACTAGGTCCCGTGGTTTTTACCTCTTTTGAGGGTTTTCCACATAAAAACTCCTTGTGTTCATGTGGTTGATGTTTATTCTTGATTATTGCATTAGCATAGTCCATAATTCTAGTGTATTGGGGGGCGAGATCCGAAGGTTTGTGTGAAACGCACCCAACAGTGACCAGTCTCAAATTCATGTAGAGGTCCTAAAAACTTGTGAAGTATTTGAAGAAGACTTTGGTAACTCTATCATTCAGCAATGGGTTCTTAAAAGGTATGCTTTGAATTCCAGTCGTGATCAGATTACCATATGCTATGTGAATTCCAATTATATATGCCATGTAAATAATTTAATGGTGCTTGTGTATCAAAAGACAAATGAGGGGAAGACGTGGCATTGCATGGAAGTTGTATAGTATGCAAGCAATCCGCAGAGGTATGTGGAGAAGATTTTTTTGAGTTGATAGTTGATACTAGTTAATTGGAGCATGTTATCCAGGAAGCGAATAGTCGAAGCAAGTACTGGAGATTGCGGACCATCGTAGAGAAGAAGAAGAGTCTTAGCGAATTTCTAAAGAGAAGATCTAGAAGATTCTCCTAACATTAGGAAGTCTATAAATAGGAGATGAAACCGATGGAGAAAATGGTCTCACACCAAACAAACAAACTCAATTTATCTTTTCCTTAGCATATCTTAGCGTAATCTGTAGCTTATGAATAGTTGTAGTATCAATCCATGCTCACTGGACTATCTTAGTTGTAATCGCAAAGTCCACATGCACCTATTAGACGACCGTATCTCAATATAATCAGTTCTTTTTTTGCTAAATTACTTGTCTGACAGTGAATCATTCTAATCTTTTGTTATCATTGTCAGATTGTATTTGAAAGTCCTTTCTAGTGGAAGGTAAGGTGCAATCCATTTTCGGATGATGAACTGCACCCTTCGGCAATTGCCTAATTACTCTGAACTAATTTGCAAGTGGCTAAATAAAGGCCTTTGTCACATACAGTCAAGCACATCGTATCCGCTTATCTCGATGCTTAGGGTTGAGGTTGAACCGGTTGGAATTGAGTTGCATGATCAATTCTAGCACGCTCACGCAACAACACCTTATGGCCAAAAGTGTTTCTCAAGTGCCGAAAATCGAGGAAACACTCACAATGATGTTAAGTATTCTTCGGACCTGCATCTCGTTGTAGTAGGTGAAGGTGGGCTGACGAAACACCAAGTAGATGGTCCTCCATGAGATCCACTGGTCAACTTCGTAGGCTAATTCAAATTCACAATTAACCTAAAAATTATGATGATCAAGGCTCAAGCAGGCAGTACCATATGTTAATCGTCTGATCAATGTGTGCCTCACCTGTGACTTACATATGGAATCAAAACCATGACTCTGGTCGACTTGTTCATGCTCATGTACATTCGAAGAATCATATCGAATACAAAAATCAGGTGTGACATGCCACGACGAGCAATGACAATCACACCTAAAACCTTTATATTCACGTGTTATGCCCCCACCTAAGTTTTGGTGTGTCCCTTTGTCCTGGTGGAGACTACGTTGGATGGCATGACCCTGACCCTGCATTCCATCTATTAGTTTTTACAGTTGGGCATCACTCTACCAGTGTTCCCCCATCATCCACTTTCCATGGCCCACCTGAGTTATAAACCAGGCTAGATATTGGGAGATGACACTCACACACACTCATGGTGGACCCCACACATCTTGAATGTGTTAATGTATTCAACAGTTGGTAATTCGCATGCTTGTTTCTTGTATCCATGTGCAAGTGGTCTCAAGGGACGGGTGGGGCCTACCATATTGTGTGGGTAACATCCACTCCCTTCATCATTTGTGCCAGATCATGCACGTGATCCCAAAAATCAAGTGGGCCACACTAAGGGAACAGTGAGGATGGAGACACCACCATTGAAAAAATAAATTATTTCTAATCTTCTGAAAAAATATAAAAATGTCGGTAGTGGTTACACCACTAAGATAAGAGGAGATTATACAACGGACCTGCAGAATCCAAGATATGGTATAGAATTTGTAGATATTTATTGGACGTCTCAAATGAAAAGCATCCAATGGTCTTATATCAACGAATAAGTCCCAACCAATCATAGTTTAGAATTGTATAATGAAATTGATTTTGGGAATGTGAGTCAAAAGAGAATGGGCCCCACAACTTGGTCAATTTGATTTGAGTAATTGAGTGCCATATTCATAATTTCTGAGTGCCTGAGTATCAAGCATTATAACTACCGGAGTATCATCTCTCTCATTTTTAATAGAGAAAACCTTTGATGCTCAGATTGAGTGTGATGGATGATAAGCAGGGGTGTCAGGAGTAAAAAAAAGAAAAGATTACTTGATCACATGACTATTGGATTTATGAACATTGATTGGACAGTAAAAAGAGAAAATCATCCAATGGTCCCATTTCGACATTGGTTAGGATTGTTCAGGAAGGAAGCTGATTGTGTACCGAGTAAACTCTATTGGGCCCACTATGAATGTATGTGGCTTATCCACGCCGTCCATCTGTTATTTCAGGTCATTTTAGGTCTCGAATCCAAAATTGAAGCATATCCAAAGCTCAAGTGGAGCACACACACTATAGGAAACAATGGGTATACTGACGTCCACCATTGAAACCTTCCTAGGGCCTACAGTGATGTTTATTTGTCATCAGACCTGTTCATAAGGTCACACAAACATGGATGAAGGGAAAACACAAATATAAGCTTGATCCAAAACTTTTGTGGCCCCCAAGAAGATTTCAACGGTAGGTGTTCAAGTCACACTGTATCCTGTGGTATGGTCCATTCGAGCTTTGAATATGTTTCCATTTTGGCCGACACCCTAAAATGATCTTGTAAAACGGATGGACGGATTAGATAAGACACATAATTCAAAGTGGGCCCCACAGAGTTTACTCTGTACGCAATCCGCTTCCTAAAAAAAAGCCTTCTGTTGTATGTTCCCCATTTTTCATGCAAAAGCCCTTTGCTTTCTTCACTTCTTTAAAAGCTTCCGAAGGTTCAGCGTCTCCAGGCTCCATAGTACCGAATTCAAATGAGAAAAGCTTTGGTGCTCTGTGACAGACGATGACACTTCATGCGCATGCGCTACAAAATTTTGCTGAATTATATGCAGCCAAATGTAAACCGTCCAAAATTGTGGGCCCCACTTCATAAGTGTCAATAACAAAAAGAAAATCACACTAAGAATATTTTCCAATCTGCACGATAGGTTTACATCAATGTTCATTTTAAAGGAAAAAAGAAAATCAACGCTCACAATTCAACAAACAAATGTCCATATATCATTTGTAGAATATCCAAGCCATTCAAAGATGGGCCCCAATCTAAACGATGATCTCTTGATATGAAAATCAGACATATCCATCCATCAAATGGGCACCATCAAAATCAATGGACCGAGTGGTACGATCTGATGTATTGGTGTGACCCACCCAATGAGTGGATAAGATTGCTTGCACCACTTTTTGGACGGATGGGATGTTCTACACGTGGCATTGGCTATGCAGCCACTGTATCGGATCATTTCTCGTTGACTAGTATTTCAATCTTGACCGTCAAATCAAATGTCCACTAATCAACCAGTTATAAATCAGGTCAAGCTTACAGGCCATCTAAGCTGGGACCCACAATTTGAACCGTCTAAGTTAAGTTACATGCCACGTGTGCAGCTTCTTATAAGTTCATGTAAAGTTTCTCTTTCGTTTAGTTTTTGCAAGTGTTTAATTTTGAGGGCATGCATATGAGCTAGCACTGGTCGAGTATCAAGTGACCACCCGATTCCATTTCCAACGTGGATTGCCTGGAGACCCTGCCCTGACTGTATGGGGCCCACTGTGATGCATGTGTTTTACCCATGAAGCCATACAATTTGCCAGATCATTTTAAGGCATAAAAATGAGCTAGATCCAAAGATGCAATGGACCACACAACAGTATCCGGCTGTTGAAATGTTCCTAGATCCCACCATAACATTTATTTACCATCCAACTTGCTCGTAAGATCACACAGACATAGGTAAAAGGAAAATACATACATTAACTTTATCCAAAACTTATAAGCCGCAAGACGTTAGTTTAAAATGGTAGGCGATTCAATGACCACTATTTTGTTTTCTATAATGTGGTCCACTTAAACTTTGGATCTGCCAATTTTATTTTTATTTTATTTTATTATTATATATTTTTTGGGTTCATGTCCTAAAATAATTAAAAAAAAAAAAGGATGGATGACATGAATAAAACACATACTTCGCAGTAGGGTGCTGGATTTTAATGTATAATTTTAATGTATTTTGACATTTATTAATTATAAAGTTAAATACCGATTCATGACGTTGGCAGCTTTTCTCCATATATGTCTTGACTAAAAAAAAGAGGGAAACTATGTAAGCCTCGTGCGTATGTATCCATGCTGTCCATTTATTGTTTTAGATCATTTTAAGGCCTGTGCCAAAAAATGGGGCAGATCCAAAGATCAAGCGAACCACATCATAGGAAACTAGGTGAATAATGACGCCACCATTGAAACCTCTGTTTTCTTTGATGTGGTCCACTTGAGCTTTGGCTCTGCCTCATTTTTAGGCTTATGGACTAAAATGATCTGAAAAAATGAATGGGCAAAGTGGATCATACATCATTATGAAGCTCGCAGAGTTCTCATAAAAAAAAATAACGTAGGACGTGATGTTGTAATTACAGCGTTTTCGAAAAGAGGACGTGCTTTATTTATTATTATGCTTTTACACTACAAATATGCCTAATTACATCAAAACAGAGCGGCTCTAAAATGCGCACCGGTGTACAAAGCACGTGATGCGGTAATGGGATCGTGGGCCCCACAACAGACATATCTGCAACAAAAATGTACCGGCAAAAAAATACTAATAAAAAAAAAAGGTGAAAGGAAAGATGTATGATTATACGAAGCATGTGATGCAATGATAGATTCATACGTCTCCACCATTTCACGTGTGATATTTCGCGCCCACTGCGCATTTTAATATCAGAACTAATCACGTACATGCCAGGGCACCTTAATCTGTGGTGCTCACCTATCATTCCCGCCAACATGCCACCTGTACAGGACATCTGTACCCTTTAAAAGATAGCCTCTGTGATGAGTATTGCTTACTTCGAAAATTAGGCCCACTCTTTAGATGGACCACACCGGTTATTGACTAAGACCTTTGGCTGTCCAATGATTCCAACCACATACCCCACATAACGAACGAACCGGATTGATTTTTGTGATAGATGATCTTCGTGATGGGTCCTATTGCTTTCATGGCACGGATTTTCTGAACGAGTGGAATGATGGAGGGAAATATGTGCCTGCACGAGAAGCTATGGTGCTTTAGCCCTGGCTCACCATATGGCAACACACCACGCTGCATTTGCTGTACATGCATCCTCATCTGGACTGTCCAAATCTTTTCGTGATGAATCATATCCAAAAATACGCCGTCGGACTATCATAGCCATTCAATTCTTTCTGTTGATGGATTGGGACTACTAAGTATTTATTAATAGCCGTCCACTGGATTGGTAGAATCATTCCATCAATTCAATCTTCAGGCTATGGTCCATCCACAGTGGGGCCCATAGCTTTGAGATCTAGAGTTGGTTACGTAATCGGACATTGTCAGGCCAGGCTCTGTACACCATCTTAAACCTGGATGGTGTGGGTTGAGTAAGAGAAAGTTGCCAATTGCACGAGATGGTGGGGTCCAGATCATCCACACCCCCACACACATAGGCACTACACCATAGTGATATTTCACCACAATGGGTACTTGTACTTCTGACCTCATGTTGAAACTCTTGTAAGTCTACTATCGAAGCATGAGTTTAGACTTGATGGTCATCAATTCAGGTAGAGTAATGTGCCATATTATATCAAGACCATCTAAGAGGCTATAGCATAGATTTGTAGTAGTTGCCATCATTATTATTATGAATGTAATCATCCTATATGATGAGATTGATGACAAGTCAAGATGAATGGTTTGGTATGAGAATGAGTTGATGTGCCTTTGCCTTGCCACGCAAGAGAGTGAGTGTGCTTTAGATAAAGGCCCTTGGGTGGACCTATAAGGCACCTTACATATGGATTGAATTCAAGTCTTTACACTGAGAGATCTATCATATATGGATTGTGATCGACATGAGGATGCACTAGATCTAGATGTAAGGATGCATGAGGGTTTAAGGCAATGACTGTACTTGCTTTAGCTTGTTTTATGAGGTCATAGTGTGATAAATAAAAGTAGGTGTGTCGGTCACATCCATCAAAGTTGGTTAAGACTCACATTGGCCAATAAGTGATCCTTTAACTTTCTAGTAACCTACTTATGCTTAGATCTTAGATATTAAGCACTTATCAAATGATTTTTTGTTAGGCTTAGGGTTTAAAAGTGTTTTTAACCATTGAACTTTTGTTTTGATTGTCAAAATTGTTTTAATCACACTTAATATGATAATTTAAATCATAAGGTTTTTTTTTTTTCCATCATACACACTCACTCACCCCACACATGCGCCCACCGTGCACTCACACCACAAAGGATGATCAAACCCATGACCTCGTGTTGAAACTCTTGTGTGTCTACCACTAAGTCATATGTTCGCAGGTGCCTACCACTGTTAAAATTAAAATCATAGGTTTGTTAATGACTATAGAAATGAAAAGATTTAACTAGATATTGATGCATGGGAGAAGGTGGGATAATCGGATTCTAATAGTGGGGCAAATGGAAAATTACACCACATCTCTTAACATTTATTCGGCATTCACGTATGTGATTTGGACCACTTATTCAGTAGGTCTAATGGTAAATGGCCTAAAAGACAGACAATCGGACCAATCAGACAATGCCATTATAATCTAAGAGTTTTCATTATTCAAATATTCACCCTCAAAAGGATGCCCATCATTTAAACTTTCAGACAATCGGACCAATCAGACAATGGCCATCGTTTTTTTTTTAATGCTCTAGGTACATTTCTGCTTTGGAAATTAGTCCAAAAGGATTGACTAAAATTTGTAGGCCGCACCATGATGTATGGGGCATGAGCCCAAAAGAGAGGTAGATCCAATGTTAAAGCCTACACTAAAGGAAACAGTGTCCTAAAATATGTCCACTGAAAGCTGTTTCCTTCATCGAACTTACATTGATGTTTATTTGTCATCTAACCTATCTGTAAGGTTAGATAGAATGGATATGGGAAAACACAAACATCAGCTTGATCCAAAACCTTTAGGGGCCAAAAAAGTTTTTAATAGTAGGCATTCGATTCATCACAATTTCCTATGGCGTGGTCCACTTGAGCTTTGGATCTGCCGTATTTTTGGACTCATGCCCTATATTCAGCGGGCATAACAGATGAATGATATGGTCAAGCCATATACATCACAGTGGGCCCCACATTCATTTCACAGCTAGCCTTGATTTTAGCATTCAAAGGGTAGGTTGTCAGAGTCTGCATTGGAATCATTAATGTTCTAATTATTTAAGTAAATAATTATTACTTATTTACAAGGTATTTACATATGACATGGAAAATCAAACAGGCCCAATGCCACTATATTTCCTGGAAAAAAGTTAGGATTGTACGATCAAATTCATTTAGTTTGAGGTGGACCATCTTGGAATGCCACCCATGTGGTACAAGATGTGGATGCACGGTAGATCCAATGGTTTTGTGGACTCTGAATCAATACCCTTGATTCTGGGGCCCAGTTTGGTTCATGGGTAAAAAAAAAAAAAGATGACATGATGGGACTAATCAGGGATGGCCCACCCAACAGAAGAATGACTGTTATTAGAGAACATAACGTGGAAAATTTGGCATGTTATTGGTTGAATTGAAACCGTGGCTATCTTTTCTTTCTTGACCGTTTCTTAGTGGACCACCTCTGTTTTGACAGGTTTGGATTTTTCCATCTGGAAGATTTTTGGTTGATGGCCCACTCAGCTTGGGTCCCGCAGTATCAACAATTTAAATCATTGAAACATGAGCTCACACTAGGAGCATCCTATAAAAAAAGACTTGACAAGCCCACACTGTATCCACCATGGTGTATGTTATCCACCCGGTCCATCTGTTTTGCCAACTCATTTCAGGTCAAGATCCTAAAATTGAAGCATATCCAAAGCTCAAGTAGACCACATCATAAAAAACAGTGAGGATTGAATGCCTACCGTTGAAAATGTCTTGGGGTTGGAAGTATTTGATCAAGCTGATATTTGTGTTTTCCATTCATTAAGGTCTGTATACCCTCGTGAACAGGTTGGATAACAAATAAACATCACTATGGACCCTAAGAAGGTGGGCCCATATATAAATCAAGGGTGTTTTGAATTCAAGTGGGCCCATATATAAATCAAGGGTGTGTGCATCCCCTCTCACATTTTCCGTGTTGTGGCCCATTTTGGGGTGGGGGGGGGGGGGGGGGGGGGGGGGGGGGGACTTTTTCGTGCCGATGAAGTTTTGGATCAAGCTTATATTTGTGTTTTCCATTCATCCTCATCTGTTTAACCTTATGAAAAGGCTGGATGATCACAAATAAACATCACTGTGGGCCCTAGGAAGGTTTTAATGGTGGACATCATCATCCCTACCGTGTAGTTTACTTGAGCTTTGGATATCCTTTAATTTTTGAATCATGCTCTAAAATGATCCGGAAAAATTGATGGACGGTGTGGATAGGATAAATACATGATGGCAGCCCCACATAGGATAAATCCACAATCTTCTCTTGGCGGGGTGGCCTTCATACATAACGTCGGCCCCACATCTTCCCAGGACGACTGAAAGCTTGCCGACCGTCTTCTTCTCCATCCAAAGTCAGAACCACCAAATAAACGGCCGGAATGTTGTCTAAGGGAACCTCCCCTCAATAATTTCGTTTCATAATGCAATAGAGGCTACGGGAAATAACTTAAAATCTCCTCAGCACCCAAGAAAATGAATAACTTAGTAGAATGTTACAACATTACTAGTCTTTTGAATTTCATAATCAACATGAGCTGTCTCTTGTCTCTATTTAATTGTCTTCAAGAAACTCTAGAAAGGGAAATTGAGAAGTGGTTCGTTAGTATGCTGGTAGTGGGCCCCACCAACTCCATCATCGATGTTGACCCATCAATACAAGTTGACACATGGCAGGTTGGGTAATAAATTGGATCCATCAAATGGATCCTGTCCTTGTATGGCCTAGGTTAAATACACAACGGATAATCCTAGTCGTTAATTGTTGTCCCATTAAATACACCTTCATCTTAACGGTTCATTTGAGGGCTGCTATCCAACGCAAGGTCATCAGCAAAGAATAACTACATGGACGGTGCAGATCCACTGAATAACTGCCGCACATCAGTTCCTCGAGCGATGAACGCCCCTGATCACATTCCACGCGCAAAACTTCCTCCCCTGACTTTGAAATAATGATGATCCATCTTTACACTTTCCATCTTAGGACCATAGGCCCATAGAGAGTGGATGATCCTATCTGCCTGATTAATGGCCATAAAATATATGGCTCTAATGAAACAAAATCAAAGGTCATTAAATGCTTAATGCATTCAGGCAGGAACTCTGTGGGGGCATCATGATATATAGGTTTTATCACATCGTCCATCCTTTTTTCATATTATTTTAGGATACGAGTCTACAAATTAGAGAAGTCCAATGCTCAAGTTGACCGCACCACAAGAAGCAACAAAGATAATGAAACTTGTCATTGAAACCTTCCTAAGGGTTATTGTGCTGTTAATTCACCACCCCTTGTTCGTAAGGCCATATAGACATGGATGAAGAGAAAACACAAATATTAGACTGATCTAAAACTTCTGCCACTCACAAGAAGTATTCAATGGTGGGAGTTCAATCTCCACTGTGTGGTCCACTCAAGCCTTGGAAATCAATCAAATGTCTATTCAATTGCATCCATTACTGTTGAGAGGAAAAAGGTTCATCTGTTATGTAATAAGACCATCAATGGCAACATGTTCAAATAAATTAGGTGTTGTGGTGCATGTACCAATATTGGACTGATGTTGGTGCAAGCATCATGTGGCGGGTTTTGATTAGAAAAGGCCACACAAAGCTAATTTAAAAGCTTATCAAAATATAGGGTCATTTCTGACAGTAGCTCACCGTCCAATTAAATCCTAGCATTGTGTTTGTATTAGTGTACCATACTTAATCTCTGACCTGCATGCATGTAAAACCCAAGGGCCCACCATGCAGACATGTCAGACGTATAAGGCTGTTGACCAACAGGAGAATGTTCCACGGCATGAAAAATAACACAATTTCTCCATTTCAGAGATAATGCAATTACTTCACCAAAAACTACAGCAAATATGATACAATATTTTTCGAAAAACTTTGATACTCTGGCACAGTGTAATGGATCATACACAGCCATTTCGAAATTGCATGATTGACATGCAAGTAGTTTCATTAGACTTCCAAATAGTGGGTGCCATTTTAAATGTATCATGAACCAAAACTCAAGAATATTTAATTACCTGATGATCATATTGCTGGACATTGATTGGACGGTTAAAAGATAAAAACATCCAATGCTTCTATTTAAACAAACTAGAAAAGAATATGTACAGATGCACGTAATGTGTAGGAGAGTGTTATAGTTCACACGCATGTAGTACCGAACTGCACACATGACATGCATGTAAATTTAGTAAGAGCTTTACATATTGAGTAAGCTCTGTGGTGCCCACTGTGAAGTACTTGTCTTATCCACGTCATCCATCCACTTTACCCTATACTTTTAGGGCATTAGCCAACCATATCCAAAGCTCAAGTGGACCACACGAATGGCAACGGTGTGAATTGACTGCCTATAATTGAAAATTTCTTCAGGGCCAAAAAAGTTTTGGATCAAGCTGATATTTGTGTTTTTTCTTCATCCATGTCGGTGTAACCTTTTGAATAGGTTGGATGACAAGTAAACATCACTGTCGGCACTAGGGCATTATCTCCATTGTTTCCTGTGGTGTGGTCCACTTGAGCTTTGGATATGCTTCAATATTGGGTTCATGGCTTAAAATGGTAGGAAGGACCTAGATGGTGTGTTGACATCAGCCAGTTTTGCACGCCCCAATATGATGTTTGTGTTATATCACACGGTTCATCCATTTGGCAAGAACATTTTAGGTCATGAGTCTAAAAATGAGACAAAACCAAAGCTCAAGTGGACCGCACTACAGAAAGCAATGGGGATAGTGATTCCACCATTGAAACCTTTTAAGGGGCCACCATGATGTTTATTTGTCATCCAACTTACTCACGAGGTCATACATACGTGGATGAAGGGAAAAAACAAATATCAGATTGATTCAATACTCGTGTAGCACCTAAGAAGTTTTCAAGGGTAGACATTTAATCCCCATACCTTCTGTGGTGTGCTCCACTTGAGCTTTGGATCTATCTTATTCTTGGGCCTATGCTCTAAAATTATCTCATAAAATGAATCTACAGTTGGATAAAACACATACATCATGGTGGGGCTCACAGAACTTGGTGACGTCCACACACCACCCACACAATTGGTTTCATAAAATGAGCTGGAGAAACGGATGGACGGCATGGATAGGATACATACATCAACAATAAGCCCCACAAAGTTTAATGAACCTTACAAACAGTGGACCCCCTTCAGATGGGCCATGACCCAAAATTACAAAGAACCTCGATTTCTGAACCGAATATTAGTGGATAGTCCAAACTCAACAAACGTCCACTCATCTGAAGATAAAACTATCCAATAAATCTGAATTTGGGTTTATGACCTACGAACAATTTCCACATTAGTCACATTCTGCCAGAGTATGAAGCATCACACTCTGCCAGAGTATCAAATACTTCCACGAGACAAACGAAACAGTGGTGCACTTGACTATAGGCGCCCCGCATCTCTGCATTGTACACACATGTTTCCAATACCGTAAAGTGGGGTCCATTGTTTCAGTAATCCGTACCGTTGCTTTGTTGTTTCCTACTCTGGAAGAAGCACGAAAACCGGATCGCTGGGCCCCACTTGTCATAATTGAAGATGCAGGTCTACAATCTTAGATGTTAGAATATGCATGTGAGAGATTCCTAATCTAATGAGAGGCGCAGACAATCATTCAACCACATGATTTCCTTACCTTGGAAATTGAAATTACAGTATATAAAGGCATACACATAGAGAGTACATTAAAAAAAAAAAAAAATGGTGGTGACTCCTCTTCATCAGGAAAAAGTTCCTGCGGTTGGAAGTTACGTGGGGTCCATCAAGATGTCTATGAGAAATCCATCCTGTCCATCATGTTTTCCAGCTCATGTTAGGACAATGATTCTGAAAATGAGGCAGATCCAAAACTCAAGTGGACCACACTACTAGAAACAGTGCGAATGGAATGGCTACCGTCAAAATATTTATGGGGCACAGGTTTTGTATCACACTAATATGTGTATTTTCCATTGTCTCAATTAAAATGACCTTATGAACGGTTTGGATGGCCTATAAACATCATGGCGGGCCCTTGAAAGGTTTCAATGGTGGGCATTTCCATCTCATGTTTCCTGTAGTGTGGCCCACTTAAGTTTGGGCTCATTTTTTTGGATCATGTCCTAACATGAGCTGGAGAAATTGATGGATGGGACCCATGTACCATTCGACTGCAGGAAGGGGGACGAGCAATTCGTGTCTCTCTTGAACCATACAAATGACAAAGTTATATGGTGATCCAATCCGTTCAAATCTCTGTCCCTGTGGGGGATGGTGTAGATCAAAACTTAAAGCAGAGAAGATTATCATAATAATAATCTGATTCTTCCATACAAATTTGGACCACTCACTATTTCAATTTTAACCATTAACTCAACTCTCATTAATTGGATGGTTAGGATTTCTTGATCACTATATATGCATGCTCCATCCATGAAATGCCCAACAACTTGAATGGTCAGGATGTATGTGAATATGTGCCACGTGTGAAATGGATGACTCGCAACCATTTTCAAAATAACCCTTAACCATCGCGTGGTCTAACCCGAGAAGATATACACAATAGGGCTAACCTTGGATGGCCCACCCACCGAAGATTCCCTGCAATGGAAGATACTAACCAATAACCATAGAGTATTTGGCCTTATTTGTTTGAGGAATAGGAAGAATTCCTCTCTCGTTCTTAATCGCTTCTTTATAAGACCATATATAGAAAGTTCTAGAGTTTTCCATTCAGGAGATTATCGTGCATGTGCCGTTCACAGCAGGGTCCACATCACCAACGATTTAGATCACAGAACAATGGGACCCACTTAGTACAGACCAAAATCCCAATTGCCGTTGGACAATCACTGGCCCCATCCACTGATTGTACATTACCTGAATTTAGTTGCGGCCCTTACCGTGGTGCCTACCTTGATGTATGTAGTCTATCTCCACCCTGTCCAGCTATTTTCTCGGATTATTTTAGAGTATGAACCAAAAAATGAAATAGATCTAGTTCTCAAGCAGACCATAGCATTGAAAACAATGGTGATTGTCCATCAATGATGGGCAACAAAAGTTTTGGATCAAGCTGATCTTTGTTTTCCCCCTTAATCTAGGTTTATATGACTTTAACTGGACTTCGCATTCAGCTTGTTTCTATGCTCTGCATCAATGTGAACATAAGAAGTGCAACCAAACATTCTGAGATGTGCAAGGTTCACCTCTTTTTCAGTTCACGTTTCTTCTGGTAGTCCATCATCCAATGGTACTGAGGGACTTCTATTTATGAGATATACGGCAACATTCACAGCATCTGCCCAAAAGGTCTTCGGCAACCCTGCATGTAGTCTCATCCTCTTGGCGCGCTCAAGGATAGTCATGTTAATGTGCTCAGCCATACCGTTCTGCTGCGGTATCCTTGGAATCGTTTTCTGATGTTTGATCTCATTTGCTGCACAATATTCCTCAAACCTTTTGTCACAGTATTCTCCCCCATTATCTGATCTAAGACACTTCACAGTTTTACCTGTTTCATTTTCTACCATAACCTTCCACTTCTAAAATACATTAAATATCTCAGATTTATGTTTTAAGAAATAGATCCACAGTTTTCTACTAGTATTATCAATAAAAGAAACAAAATAGCGTGATCCGCCAAGAGATGATACCTGTGCCGGTCCCCACACATCAGTGTGTACAAGCTCCAATAGATGCATCTTTGGAGCGCGTCCTATCTTCTTGAAGCTTACTTTTTTCTGCTTGCCATACACGTAATCCTCGCAGAATTCCAGATCGATTGCCTTCAACCCTAGTAGCTTCCCCTTTGATAATAGCACTTTAATCCATTTCTCACTCATATGTCCCAACCTCTGATGCCATAATTGCCCGTTCACTCCAGTTGATGCGATTGCGAGTGAACTGTACGATCCGGAAGTCACGTACAAGGTACCTTTTATGACCTTCCATGCATCACTCATGAATGTCGTCACATATCCGGTATCGTCCAACTGCCCCACTGAGATCAAGTTTTGTCTCAAACTCGGTACATGTCTGACATCCTTCAACTTCAAGACCGTTCCGTCTTTCTAACTTAAGTGAACTTCTCCCTTGTCAACAATACTGCACGACTCATCATCCCTCATGTAGACTCTTCCGAAGTCACCTGACACATAATCACGAAGAACTTCCTTTGACAAAGTGGCATGAAACGAAGCATCCGAGTCTATACCCCAAGACTCATTCCGTGCATCAAGAGATAAAATCAACGCTTCTGTGTCACTTTCCTTAGATAGATTCACTGAATCCTTCCCACCTTGAGAGCTTCCTTCTTGTTTCTTAAGCACCCTGCAATCATGCTTCATGTGCCCCTTCTTCCCGCAATGCCAACACCCATCCTTGTCTTTCGGTCCCTTAGAATTATTCCTCGACTTAGAACACCCGTGTTTATTGCCTCATTTGTTCGAAGATTTTCCTCTTCCTTCAACATTTAGAGCATTTCCTGAATCCCCTAAAGCTCCCGATGCCTTCCTTCTAGATTCTTCGTTGAGAATTAGACCAATCACATCATCGAATTTCAACTTCGTCGTTCATGAGGAATTGCTCACGGCAATTACCAAACCATCCAAACTGTTTGGCAACCTGGACAAGATCAATAGCGCCCTGACCTTGTCATCAAAAGTGATGCCAACGGATTCCAATTGGCTCGTAACTATATTGAACTCGTTTAGATGTCAGCCACACCCTCACCATCTGACATCTCCATGTTGAATAGCCGTTTCATGAGATAAACCTTATTAGACGCCGAGAGTTTCTCATACATCGTAGCCAAAGCCTGCGTTGATTCTTTTATGGTCTTTACTTTGGATATATTGAAGGTGACGCTCTCAAACAAAGAGAGTCGGATCGTTTCTAAAGTCTTCCGATCCATTAAAGCCCATTCATCATCTGTCATCTTCTTTGGTTTCTTTTCTTTTTCTTCTAGAGGAATATAGAGGTCCTTCTAATACAGATAATCCTCCATCTACATCTTCCAAAAGGCAAAGTTTAAACCATCAAACTTCTCAATTCTAATTTTTTCTTTTTCTGTCATCGCTCCCACTTCAATTAAACCAATAGCTCTGATACCAGTTATTACGCAGCACACCAATAACGCCGGTGAACCGAGATCCAATCTCCGGTCTCACCCACAAACGATAAACAAGAAGAAATAACAATTAGAAGAGGAATCAAAACAAACCAACAAACCACAAGACAGATTTTATTTGGGAAAACCCCAAACAAGGGTACAAAACCACGGTACAAAACTCCATTATAAAGAAGACAAAGTTATAAGCATAATACTACTATACTCACCTTTTTCGATATTCCCATGCACAGAGATGGCTCTTTTTGCTAACCTCTCGCCTCTTTTTCACCTTGAACGTATAGAAACCCTAATCCCATGGCCTAATCTCGAGTTACAATAATTTTTTATCATAAAACAAGGAAATAGAATCCAAATAGGAAAACCCACAAAACTGGTCGCAGTCGGTCGAGTATCCGGTCAAGCTTATTTGGGCACCTGCCCAATGTAGAAACAGTCCAGTGAGAAACGGGAAATAATTCCCTAATATCGAGTGATCAGTCCTCTTGACCGTTAGGCACCCGATTATTCCCAGAACAATCCAAAGACATATGTCTCATATTTCTGAATATCGGGCGCCTGGTCCAAAGACCGTCCAGGCGCTCGACCATCCCCATATGTGAATTGCTCAACACCTCAATAGTATGATCAAAGTCATTTAGTTTGAGGTTGAACATCTTGGAATGCCACCGTCGTACAAGATGTGGATGCACGGTAGCTCCAATGGTTCTGTGGACACTGAATCAATAGCCTTGATTCTGGGCCCATTTTGGTTCATAGGTCCAAAAAGAAAAAAGAAAAAAGAAAAAAAATGACAAGGGCCTCACCGTTTTGGGTAAGGCCATTGTCCCACTTAATCCACTTCCATTCCCATCATCAAACTGCAAGTGGACCCCAAGTGAAAAAAGGCTCAAATATTGCATTTCAGTTTCTTTTTCTAATTAAAGCTCGTGCCAAATTTCTAAGTAACAAAAGAGAATGATATCACGGAACTGCAAAGCTTGGGAACTGCGCCCCAACGGCTAAAATCCAACCCATGGAATTTAATGCCGATCTATCCATCCTTTTTATTTATTTATTTATTTTTATAATTCAGATCTAAAGCTACTGGCACGAGGATGCGACTTATAGCTGCGTCCCCATCCTGCGATGTAGGTGGGACCCTGACTGTGGGGCCCACCTCGATGAATGCATTGTATACCTACACTGTCTATCCGTTTTTTCAGGTCATTTTATAGCATGGGCTTGTAGCAGATTCAAATCTCAGGTGGAATTCACCACAAGAAACGGCAGTGAATGACCATTGAAAACTTTTCGTGGGCCACAAAATTTTTGGATACAGTTGATACTTTTGTTTTCCCTTCATCCAGATCTGTGTGACCTTATCAGCAGGTTGGATGGAAAATAAACATTACGGTGGGGCATAGGAAGTTCTTAATGGTGGGCGGTCAATGACCACTGTTTACTGTGATGTGGTCCATCTGTGTTTTGTATCTGCTTCATTTTTTGATCCATGACTTAGAATGAGTTGGCAAATTGAATGGACAGCGTAGATATACAATGCATACATCGAGGTGGGCCCCACCGACATGGAGGGTCGCTGCAAACGAGTGAAAGATATGAGCCACTGATCACGTGTGTCCCTATCATATGATCATTCCCGCCCTGGCTCTAAAATCAGCTGGCTGCATAAGTACGGACGTGGGTTGCCTGCAGCAACTGTTGTCATGAAATTCCTGGGCTCGGAAGCTAGGTGGGGCCCACCGTGATGTTTACAAGATGTCATCCATTTTGCCAGCTCATATTAGGACTAGAGCCCAAAATTTAGCAGATCCGTAATTCAAGCAGGCCCCACGACTGGGGCAGCAGGAAATCCCTACCGTTGAAAACTCCCTGCGGTCCACCATGACGTTTATATGCCATCCAAACCGCTCATCATTTCTACTGGGACAAACTGAAAACACAGATATTAGCAGGGACATTTAATCATCACTGTTTCCTGTCTTGCAGCCTACTTGGGTTTTGGATGTGCCTTCTTTTTGGGCTAATTGCCTAACGTAAGCTGGCAAAACAGATGGACGGTATAGATTTCTCACAAACATCACCATGTATGGTGCGCCTCTTCATGTTAACCATGCATCCCAAAAAACTCAGGTGGGACATACCACAGGAGAAATTCAATCCTAAAACCATCTAGAAGTTTCTACGGTTGGTGTCGCCCTCCCAGTATTCCATTTGACGTAGTCCACCTCAATTACGGATCGGCCTGGAATTTTGGATCTACGCGTAGCATGAGGGGCCACATCTAATGGACGGTTGGATGCTTATATATCATGGTGGGGCCCATGCAGCTCGAATGTACGGCACTGACCATACGTTCCCAGAAGGCATGTGATCATTCCCCTTTCCAAGTAGGAGAACAGAAACTAATAATTAGAGAGATTGAGGCAATCAGTCACACGTGCAAACACGGCACTACATCAGAGATCCAGGCCATTCATCAGCTGGTTGTCCACTCTGAAATAACGAAGCTATATTCTACAAGGTCACACCTGACGAGTGGGCCCCACACGACGGATGGGCTGGACCCACGCCTGTGCTGCAAATTGCCTCTTCAATCTCTCCTCTTATATAGACAGTGAGTAAAACAGGCAGTTCAGATGACCAGCAGCTGAAACGAACAGGTGAGATTAAACGGTTAAGATCTTATCCACAAGGCCAACAACAACGACAATGTGGACCGTTAATGGACGCAACCGCATAACCTAGCATGGGCCCACATGTGCCATCAGCAACTTTTATTACGTAGGCTTTTAAAGTAAAGAAATGGCAGATTACTAAATCAAAAAGACTCCTCCAACCGTCCTATTACTACTAGGAGTCAGTGACCTACAGCACCTTCACCAACTTCTTAATGATGATGGCAATGCCCTCCTACTTCTCCTAATGGGAATGGCTGACCTAACTTTCAAGGAAATCGTTGCTTTGATACTCGGGTAGTGTGTGATGGATGATACACAGACACTAAGAAATTAGTTGGAAATTGCACTGATCATATACAAGTGAAATTAAATGGTCCAAAATTATAATCCCAGTTTAGATGTATCATGAGCTAAAACCTATGTTTATTTGATTATCTCACTATCAGATTGGTGGGGCATTTATTAGACAGTTACACAAAGGAAAAATATCAAATGCTCTTATTTCCACGGTTAGGATTGTTCGAGCAATCTGATTTTGAGAATGCAAGTTAATGATAGTGGGTTCGATCCACAATTTAGTAGGTTGAATTTGAGTTAATGTATAGCATGTGAAGAATTTATGAGTGGTTGTGTATCAAGTGTCACAGGTTGTCTGAGTACCACAGAACCTATCCTAACAAGAAAAAAAACCCTTTGGATGATCAAACCAATGTTTTAAACCGGACTGATGTTGACTCATTTACATGGAGGGTCCGGTCCTATCAGTGGTCCAACCCATGGCATCATCATGGTGTAATAATTCAATTAACTAAAAAACAGAAGTAAAGGCTGACCGTTCAGATCAAATGACCAGCGGTTGTTGCAAGAAATCTGTCTGACCCTGGTGGTCCTGGTCCAAAAATAGGTACTGTAGCGACCCTACCCAGAACGGCTGGTATCTGGGCTAGCCCAGGCATCATGGCATTGGATCAACCTCTCTTTAGTGGGGTTGTAAATGATAGGGGCCGCACTAGCCAGGCAGCTGTCCAGTAGGACCAGGACCTAGCCTCCTAAAATTGGCCCGAGGGCTAAACCCAGGCTGCAAATCCAAGCCAGGTGGGCCACTGTTATTAGAATATAAAATAAAAAATCTCATTCAACGTACATGTGTAGTTTAAACACATTTATTAGCAATGCTTATGCTTGAAAAATCTAAGCCGTTTATTTGAACACGTGCCATAAATGGAGAACACCCCAAAGAAAATTCTCCGTTTGAATTGTTTCACACCTTTGATCATTTTAGTCTAACCTTGGCCCAACTTAGCCATGTAGGTTTAGGGCCAAGGCTTAGGGAAATAGGGCCAAGGCTTAGGGAAATAGAGCCAACCGGCCCAATCCTAGCCGGTTCCAGCCTGGCCCATTGCCAGAACTAGCTAATGGATAGAATAGGTGAAGGTGAAAGACCTAGCCTGTCCCGTCAGGCAACTGATTGGGCTCGGACCAAGGCTACCAATTAAATAATAAACCGACCAGCGATAAACAGGCTGGGACTGGACTCTTACCTGTCAAGCCATCAGGTAGATGCAAGCGTGGTCTAGCTTGATTGGTTATAGTATATAAATGTGGGAAAGTTCATCTGGTGGGCCATCACCTATAACAATCATTGGAGGTTCCTAGCCGTACAATGTCCGTAGCTTTGACCTGTTGAACGCTGATTTTCTGCCCTTTTCTGTGACCGTCCATTACTAAAACTCAAATAACACGATCATCTTTAGCATGCAGTTGTCATGTTAGCAAGTTTTCACCCCGATTGCATCCTTAGATTGATCTGAACCGTTCATGTTCTCAATACCATCGTATAGAAGCTAGTCTTATTGTGGAAGTTTCAAAATCTCAATATTTCTAAGCATTACTCAAGTCCTTAGGAATGATGATATGCAGTTTGAAATAGAACTGCGTACTGAGTAAACTGTGTTGAGCCCACCGTGAATGGATGCAGTTTATCCACACCGTCAATCCGTTTTTCCAGCTCATTTTAGGCGTTGAGTCCACAATTGAAGCATATCCAAAGCTCAAGTGGACCACACTACAGGAAACAGTGGGAATAATGATTTCCACCATTGAAACCTTGCTAGGGCCCACAGTGATGTTTATTTATCATCCAACCGGTTCATAAGATCATACAGACATGGATGAAGGGACAACACAAATATCAGCTTAATCCAAAACTTCAGTGGTAAAATAGTAGATGTTCAATCACACTCTTTCCTGTGGTGTGGTCCACCCGAGCTTTGGATACGCTTGGTTTTTGGGTGTCAAGCCCAAAATGGATGGACGGAGTGGATAAAATACATAAAGCACGGTGGGCCCCACAGTTTACTCAGTACGCAATCCAGACCAATGCAGTTTGGAATAGGTTAACCTACCCAAAGGGTGGCCCAGCAGACCAACAGCACCGATCACCAAAAACTCATTTTCCACAATGATGGACAGAGCCCTGCAACATTAGACTCCTAATACACTTGTATACAGGTGGCAAATGACGCTGGGAAGGGGAACCCACCCGACCAAGCTATGGGCCAGCTTTAGACCACTCATGCATGGTCCGATGAATTTTCAGATTGGGCTTGAGCTCAAGTCATTTTAACCAAACCCAACCCGCTTCTATATGTCAGATGTTATATCCTACAAATTCCAACCCTTGGCTAGGGATCCCATCCATCTTAAGAGTCCGGATCCTCTGTTGAAACCCAGCAGAGAGATCCTGCTCGTGGCTTCTCTGATTGGTCCAGGTCAGCCTGACTGTGTCAGAGCTGAACTCCTCCGACACAGTCAGGATGAGCTGGACCAATCAGAGCAGCAGCAGCAGAGGTTCTCTGCTCGGATTCAACAGAGGATCCGGATTCCCATCTTAAACATAGACATTGTATTCATTCCACCAACGTCTGTCTTCGTGCATCTGTGCCCCACTTAACCAACGGATAGATTAGTAACATTCACTCAAGAAATAGGAATTTTATCAATTTTCAGCCAGGGCCAGGTCCTACCAGTCCAAACCAATTTTTTCAGGTTTGCTGGGCTTTGGCTGGTCTGGACCATGGGTCCGAACTATAGACCAGAAAGCCCAAACCCAGCCCGTCGGAGAGGAATTTTAAAATCTCTCCGAAAATAAAATATTAAAAATATTCATTATAAATTAATACATGATTGCAAATTTTAAAATCTGGGTAAAATGAATTTAATTTTTATATATATTTCATAAAAATCGCAATAAAATAGCAAATATTTTGAAACCACCAAGATTTTGATAATCTCCCAATAACATAGCAACAATATCGTTAAATGAATTAGATAGGCCACACTTGTATATTGAGTCAGACCGGCCGTTGATTCCAACACTGTAGCCCACTGAATGAATGGACCTTCCCATTTCTTCTGACAGGTGATCTACATTATGGGGTCCACCATTTGAATGGTACGGATTTTTTACACAAGTGGCATGTCATGGAAATAATGCAGGCATGAGACGTTACCACGCCTGTAAAAATGTAGATGACCAGACTGTTGAATTCCTGGATCTCAGTTCAATAAATCATATACCAGGCTCATCAGATCAGGTTATCATCACCATTGATCTGTGGACCGATTGGGGCAACTGAAAATTTAATTTATAGTAGTCCACTGGATTGGTCAGATCATCACATCAATGTAATCTTCAGGCCATGGACCATTCATAACATGGCCCGTAACTTTGATAGCTACCAATCTGACTTCAGTAGTTCAATGTATGGAACCGAACATTTTCAGGCATGTCTGTCCACCATGAGCCCTGCAACTTTGATGGTCTGGGTTCATGTCCAGACGTGGCATTGCTGTGGATGAGGTGCAAATGAGGGTGGCAATCAGTGAGCTCGGTCCCAATATGGACAGGGTTGGACTATAAGCTTGGAATATGGGTCTCTGACATGCATGGCCGGATCAATTTTGCGACCGGATTTAGACTCGAGTCATTTTAGCCGGGCCCAACCTGGCTTCACAAATATGCCATTCCCATGCACCTTGAATATAGACAGTTCATTTTGTTCCTCTAGGTGTCGATTCCTTTGTGCATTGTGGTCCACTTGCTCAACAGATAGATTAGGAACATACAAGTGAGAAGTGTTAATACATATGGCCATAAGGCCTTCTCCAGCAATGCATGGAAAGCAATTTTCTACCGTAATGGATGAAGAAATCCAGGGGAAAATGCTCAAATGGCTTCTCCAGTAATATGGATAATCCCAAAACAGAAATGATCCCTAACTGTACAAAAAGCTAGCCATGGCGAATTCAAAAATACATATACAAACGCAAGAAAAGGATCAAAGGAATACCTCTGTTTAAGAAATCTTTCTTCAGCTATCCATTGCCTAACTGCGGCCCCTTTCTCCAATCTCCTTCTTAGTGTCTTGGATCCACAATCTTCACTGAGGATTTTATCAATTACAAGTCGGGTGGGGTTCAGTTCCTGCAGTGGAAACATACATTGAAATCTAGATCTCAAAACTGGACAGTGTGTTGAGCCCTGATCATCCGAACATGTGCCAATATGGGGGGAAAAAATGCAAGATATCTGAGCCCTCCATCTAGTTTGATAAATGCTTATATCTTCTGCTTCAGAAATCTGGCCATTTCACTCCTCAGGTGGCCCATAAGGTACCAAGTAAAATGATCTGAAGACAATTTTTTCTAGTCATCCATATGTTCCGTACAGCCTGATTTTCTAGCCAGAAGACATATAGTTTAGCCCACCTTATGGAAAGCACAGATCTTGCACACATTTCAAATCAGCATGTGCCTGCATGTGAATGGGCATTTGCTCTTGTGCACTTGTACCAGACCCATAGGAGCTGCGTGTACCTTCACATCTTTTACAGCACGTGGCATTCATGTTTCAGATCTGGGCCATTCATTCAGTAGGTTTAATAGTAAATGTGCCAAAAGTCAATTGCACTAAATGGGGATCCATTAGTCTGACAATAATTCATGTTTTTGAAAACCTTATGCTTCCGCTATCTTTCAAACCCTAACAAAAGTAGTATCAGAGCAGTCACCACTCACATTCATAGATGTAATTTGGCCTATTGGTTTGATTGGTCCAACCCAAGGTGCTCAATCCAAACCTGACCCTAAGTCCTCTATACTCAACCAGACCTGATCCAACCTGACCTAATACATGTAATTATTCCCAACTTGACCTAACCCAACCCGAACCCCACCATCCTGAATTCAAATCAGGTTGGCATTTTTCAACCCAAACCCAACCCAAGGACCTTCATAACCCAACCCAAACTCGGGTTCGATCAGTCAAGTTCAGGTTGACCAGAACCCAAGTTGCAGCCCTTAAAGGACTCCTACGAGTCACTCTTCTTAAAGTATGTTATATCTATAACCAAACAGTTCAAACTTTGTGACATTGAAAAACAAGAAAATAAACTGCATGGATTTTTATGAAATGCCACCCCTTTTGGGCTTTGGTATACAGAACCACCCCAAAAAAAATTATTTAGACGTCATCACCCACATTTTGAGTATCTTTATTCTACCACTTTCTGTCAAATCCAAGCAACGGACATTAGCCTATTTTGAAAAATGACAAAAATACCCCTAAGGATTGGTAATCATGGATAGACCATTCGAAAGTGATATGGGACCATGCCAAGACAGTGGAGAACAATCTAGACCTTTCAACACTGGGTAGTTAGTGATTGGGAGTGTTAAAAAGGTAGATAGACAGCTAACTGGACCATTCAAAAGTAAGAGGACAACGATCTGGACTGTTCCAAGATGGCAGAGTGATTAGGATTGTTCAAGGCTAGGTGGATAGCGATATAGATCATTCCAAGATTGTGGACAATCACTTGGACCGATCCTTCAATTAAAATATGCAAAGATATTGCCACCTCTTAGGGATACTTTTGTCATTTTCAGAAATATTGTTAGTGGCCATTACTTGGATTCGATGGAAGGTGGTAAAATAAAAATACCCCTCAAGATGTGGGTGGTGTCAATGCGTCATAAAAAAAAAAAATAAATAAAATTTGTGGGTGGTTCTGTGTGACCACATGTAAAAAACAGGCGGCATTTCATAAAAATCCCTAAATTGTATTATAACTAAAAAATACAAAATAAAAGTTTACAAAGTTATTTTAGCAAGGCATGCAAATATAACCTTAGCAACAGTGGTTTGCACAAGGTGGTAGGTTGAGTTAATGTATGCAGCCTGTACAACATCTGAACACATCGAGTCAGGTGAACAAACATGTGCAAGATCCAACTGATCGAACAGTTGGACCACTATTTGTAGATATTCTAACTGCAAAATCATGCGCGTGCCCTCATAATCAGATCAGCCACAGTGAATGAAATAAACAAACAAGGAAAGCAGGTACATTCTTAAGGTTTTTATTGATTTCTACAGTGGTACACCAGATGAGTGACGAATTTTTAAGCTAGAGAATCTACAGTGTGGTCCACCTGATGAACTGCTCGGCTATAGCAGAAATAGGCCATGCTAGCATGCGCACTGGCATATAGACATATAGTGGTTGTACGTTCGTGTGTTTCCATCTTCTTTTTCAACTTACACGTAGCAGGCCCTAATCCAACAAATCATGCTTGACTTATGCTCAAAACCTAAATATAGAGATCGCATAATTGCCTAAAATTGTGTCACCAACTCATATGCAGACTTACACTCTCAATCATATCAGATATTGAGAAGCATAAATATAGGAGTTTTACTGTTTTAGAGTCAGCCTCAGGTTGATAGTCTTGAAACAACATTCTTACTAAAGAATGGCGCATGGCAACATTCAATCTTTTTTTGGTGTAAATCATACAAAAGCAGTGTGAAAAGGTTAAAATTCTTGATTCTTCATACGTTGCATGGAAAAACAAGGATTTCAACAATCGATTTCGAAATTTGATGGTAGGGGGTCTGATTTGGGGGAAATTGGAGAAAATTATATAAAATAAAAAAATCAAATTCTCCCAAATCGGTTGCACTCTTACACTCCAAACACGAAATCAAACATGTATGAGGCCTGATCTACTGATCCATGAAGTTTTTGTGATTTCTCGAAAAAGAAAAATTATTTTATAATGAATTCACTTAGAATATAGTTGCATCAGTTCAGTGAGACAGCGCATAGCTTAGGATCCCATACAAAGGAAACCTATTATGTGCATTTTTTTTGTGGTGTTATTATTTAAAACTGTGTTTTAAGGTCTTTTTAAGAAGTTTCATTGAAAAATTCGACCAATTTCCCAACGTTTCCCCATGTTTCCCAAAAAGTGTGATACATTACCCGGTACAAATGATATATCCCATGCGATAACCGATATGTATCTATATCCCAAGGGTGTGAAATGTAACGCAATACCGATACAGTAAACACTGGTCAAGATGAACTCATATGGTCCACATTTTAAATCCTAGGAGCCAGAGCTAGAAGTGTAGTTGTGGCACCTTGTTAGAAGGGATGCGCAACTAAAGCTCTAAACTCTATTCTACTAGAGAGTCGAACGATCCCTAGTTATTCATACATGTACTCACTTGCTCCTTCCTGTCAAAATGGCTAAAAATGGCTAGTAAGTGAAACCGAAGCAACCACATGAAATCCAGCTGACCCCAGATAGTTGGGCCTGGGGCAATGCTATGATGATCATGATGATGATGCAAGTTTACAATGATGGTGAGCAACTGAACCAATATAGCTAGGGCAGCAAAATCATGATGACTGATTGATTGATTGATTTAGTTATGGTCTAGTACACCTCATTTTATGCAATAGCAGACATATAATATAATATATGCATGCAGGATGTCCAATAATAACATTCATCTTTTCATAAATGTATCACAATATCACAATGTATCTGTGTAATTGTAACTATATTGCATATACAGCCAATACAGCCCTTTGATGAGCTTTTTTTCTTTCTTTCTTTAAATCTCTAAATTTTTTGGTAATTTTTTTTAAAGAAAATGTAAGGATCCCAAATATGTTGGGCATGTATTTGATGGCGTAACGAGCCATTTTTTAGAAAGAATGTTGTCTATGGGGCAATGTCAACTTGACTTGTTGAAAGTCAACCAAATAAGCCCCAATTGGATAGAAATCAAGCATGAGATGGTGGATTAGGGCCCGTTAAATATAAACACAACGGAAAGATGGAAAAATGAAAAGAAAAGAAAAAGTAATTGTTTACCCCTTCTTCCGATATTTTGCATAATGGTCCACTCCACTTTGGTCATCAAATACTACTCAAATTTTATTGTTTTGAATAGGCCTAGATCTAGTTTAAAATTAGCTACTACAATTCCTTCATACTTGAAATAAAGAAAGAAGTAGAAAAACGAGATAATTGAAAATAAAATAAAATAAATTCAAAATGGGCTCTTCATGGCTGTAACAGCCTGTAACGGTTGTACCAGCCTCATAACAATGCGAATACTGCCCATTTTTTATAACAGACCGATTAACCCCATCTCACATAACAGGGCGGCCATTTCCTTAAAGTATCAGCCGATACAGCCAATGAGTAACTGTTTTTTTAATACCATGACTATAGCAACCCACATGATCCAATTGCTGGCATGCCACGTATTGGAGGAAATAGCATACTTGTTCCCCCATCAAGTACCATAGGGACCACCAATCTTGGTAACCTTGTGACTTTCAAAGGTGTTGATGGGTCATTCAAAACTATCGGCTGCTACAAGTGATTTTGATAAGGAAAAAAAAAAAGGAATAAAAGAAAGAAACTACTGTCATTGGCAGCTAATAGAAGAAAATATGCATTCCTTTATACTGATTTTAGTTTATCCATGATTAAAGTAGAAGGTTACCTCTTATTGAGGCTAACATCAGGAGATGTCAACTTGATCAGGAATAGCTTTTTCTTTCTTTTTTGAAGATTTCTTCCGCTTCTTGTCATTTTGAAGCTCTTTTCCCTTCATTTCATCAGCAAAGGACCTTAGCGATGCAGCAACATGTTCATTGCGATGAGCTGAAAACAAAATGAAACAAGCTTACAACACCCACAATTTGAAATAAAGCATGCATGTCCAAGAAATAGAAGCTCAGCAGATCTTCAAACCTGACAAAAACAAGAGAAATTGAAGAAGATTCTTGTGAAGACAGTCGAATAGTAAGAATTCAGGTCACACCCATGAGCATGGTGGCATAAATGTGCCAAAATCAGACCATTTTTTCCACCATGAACATTCCATGGACCAAAAAATGAGCCAGACCAATAATCATGTGGACCACACGTACATCAAAAGATAGACAAACACAATTCCAATAGACTATATTCAACACACATGTGGCCCACAGATTAGTGGATCAGCCTATTTTTGGGCAGAGGCATGTTCATGGTGGAACCCACTGATGAATGGCCCAAATCTTGGACATGTGTGCGCATTGACACCTGTGCCATGAAGGTTCTCCTCACACTGATCTTCCTACCATTGGCACCTTAGCAGGAATGATTCATTGCAGCTAAAAATATATCAAGTTAAAGATATTTCCATGATAAATAGAAAGAAGCCAGAATGATGGCTTGGATATAACCTGTTGTAACTCGTAAAAAGGATGGGCTGAATTTGGATGCGCAAGTTAACTGAATTGAAAATGTTCATTTTAATCAACAGGCATTCACAAAAATCAAAATGGCATTTCCAGCAAGCAAGAATGGGGAAGTGACTCAAGTTGCAGTTAAGATTTTTTTACATCCAACTAGAAATTAAATGTAGCAGCAATTTGGTTGCAGGGTCCTCAACATGAATGCTAAGGCCCTGTTTGGTTGCCAGTTAAAAAATGAGTTCATCTCATTTTAGATAACAGTAATTATGTATTAGAGACCGTTTTTCTATAATAAAAAAATTATGGGTTATCAAGCTCTCTTAGACATAATTACCGTTAACTTAAATGAGATGAAAATCACTTTTAAGTGGCAACCAAACAGGGCCTGAGAAAAGTTCGAAACTTAGTGACCAAAATCTTTAATAAATAATTGTTATTAACTAAAATCAGATGAAATCATTTTTTAAGTGACAGCCAAACAGGGCCTAAGGAAACAAGAGACTTAGTTATTTGCAAATTATTAGACCAATAGTTGAAATTCAGTTTAATGGTGCATTCAAACACACACCATGAGGTGGAAATCGATCTACCTCCATTGCATGACCAAATTCACCTTGCATCATCCACATTCAGAACATCAAAACTCAATAAGCTTACCAGAAAGTATGACGTCTTCCACGTTCACAGACTTGCGATTGGCATGCCGTGCAAATAGCTCTAGGTCCTTCGCCAACTGCTCTGCTTTTATACGGGGTGAAACCCATTAACTAATTTTCCTTTGCATTGGCGTAATAGAAAAAAGAAACCAAGAAATTGCAAAAAGGTTTTTCCCCAGTAAACCACTGCTGTAGCAAGTATCATGCACCGAATTGGAGTCCGTGGCATTATACAGATGAACTATAGTTTTGTGCATCTGGGGCCCATTGTTCAGCAGAGTATAATGTTAATCTGATGAGCCATGGTGCAATGGGGCTATCCCAAAATTCTCCCACGTAACGAGATCCCAACCCTCCAAACTTTTGCCTTTCTCTTATATGCGGAATGGTTTTTGTAGTTTGTTCATAACCACTGATTTGTAGGCCACCAACACAAGGGTTAATATCTTCCAATCTGGGAAATTTCTGGGGTAACCCTGCAGTGCACTTGCAGACAACATGCCATGTGTGAGTAACATCCAAGCCATCAAAAAGGTTGGATGCACCTCTAGGAACATTGAGCACGAAAATCAAGCCAAGCTACTCATCAGGTGGGCCACGTCTGTACATTGAATCAATCCATCAACTGTCAATTGATCTCTAATATGTGGACCAGGTGATGAATGGACCACCGTGATTCGTGCGCCCCATGATCATCAAGATGAGGACAACCATTTTTACAACTCGGGTATCATATCCACACATGCAATGTGGACAGTTACGTCAGATTAATATCGAATTCAAGGGCCCAAAATAGAATTCAACTAAAGTAGAACAATAAGAAAAATTAAGGTCCAAAAAACATATCATTTTACCATTTTGCCATCAAAATTCAGATAGAAAGTAAGGGAAGGATTTTTATTTCTATTACCTGTGAATTTGAAAGTAAGGTCGGAAATGCATGTCATGACTGGTGCAGATATCTCCATACCGTTTTTTTTAGCTGTAAAAAAATGAAATAAACAAAAAATAAGGGATGTTTATGTAAATACATTGTTAAGAGGGGGGAATTTAAAAAATAAAATGGTAGAGAGAAATGGAGAGAGGTGGAATCGAACCTTCGGATTCGGCAATAGAAATGAGAGAGAGACGAAATCGATCTTTCAGAATCTCCTTTCTTTCATCATCGTCTTCTCTTTCGAAATCGCTTTCTGCCCCTCCTTTCATTTCTAGGGCTTCTCTCTCTCTCTCTCTCTCTCTCTCTCTCTCGCTCCTGCTGTGTTCTCTGAGCGGGAGTCTGCGAAAGGGGCGGGAAATACATGGAAGGAAGCAGACTCAAATGTTAGTTCTGCACCATTTAAAAGATGGTGGTGACACATCCTCTTCAGTGTCCTCACACGTATCACTGATCGACCGCTATCTAGACCATCCGAACTATGGTTCTCATTATGGATTGAGTACATCTTTAAAATTGTACGGATCAAGAAATCCTAACCATCCAATTAATGGTTATCAAATGTATGGTTGAATGTAAAATAGTGAGCTGTCCAAATTTAAAAGGGAAATATCCAATGGTCAATATTATGTTTCCAGTGGAAAATTTTCACTCATGCACATTTGGTTCAGTGATTTTAACGGTCTGGATTTTGGTGCAACTATGCCACGTGTACGTTTGTGGATTCACCACAATTTATAGAGCAAAACTAACACGATTCTGCATGCGAATGGGCCCGGCCCGTCCGATTAGTTCAAAGGGCTTGAACCAACCCCGGCCGGTCCGTTGCGAGCCCATATAAAGCTTGGTGGGGTTTGATATATTAGATCGAGGGCTATTGCTGTACGATATCCGGACTCTAGGTTTGGATCTTGGTACATCTTTCAATGATCCAAACCGTTTATATAATGGGCCTCACTTGTATGGGATACCCACTCTTAAACTGGAATATTTGACTCTTTCTCTATAAATATGGATAGGTTAAAATATTTCAATTTATATATTATAAAGCTTAAGTGGACCACACTACCATTGAAAAAATCTTGGGGCCGCCGAAGTTTTGGATAAAGCTGATATTTGTTTGTTTTTTCCTTCATCAATGTTTGTGTGATCCTTTGAACAGGTTGGATGAAAAATAAACATCACTGTCGGTCCAAGAAACAGTGGTACCATACCACTGTTTCTTGTGGTATGGTACAACTGAGTTTTGGACATACTTCAAGTTTGGTTTCAACCCCTTAGATGATATATAAAAGCGGATGGACGGTGTAGATAACCTACATACATTTACAATTTACAGTGAGCCCAACTGAGTTTACTTAGTACGATAAGAATTTACTGGGCAACTCAGGACGCAATCCGATTTCCATTATATGAACGGTTAAGGGTCACATCAATCTGATGATTACAGTCCTTACTGTATTTACCATGGTTAAATGACTCAGTCTCGAGTCAAGTCGTGACTCCCGTGGGTCGGGTGAATCGGCCTAACCACCTGAGTTCAGGGTGAGTCAGGATTTCGAACCAGATCGCATCTAACTCAAGTCAGAGAAGTTGCAAGGGACCGGTTAAGTCAAAAAAACCATAGTATCTACTGCAACATGTCATGAATCTCTAGCAATTGACATGCACTTAGCTACAAGCCATTTAGCGTGCAGCCTTTCTTTGTTGCTAATGTGTCAGCTTCACGTGGTAGTAAAGCTATAAACAAAGGCACCCCAATATGGAAATCACCTAGCTAGTGCCAAAATATCAAGCCAGTTGGCTCTCCTACTGAGCCACGCCATCAAAATAAATGGATAGCCGATGATGTAAGTCAAAGAGATGAGATATTACATGAAGAGATTTTCATGGTAAGGCTTAATTTTTGGTCGGTGAGGTTCACTGGAATACCAGGGCTGCATGTTGAGTTCGCAATTAAAGAGGCGTTTAGATTGTAAATTACTCAAGCTATTTATGCCTAAAATAGTTTATCTTGGTTCAGTAGATAAGCATGTTTTGCATTATCTATTACTATTATTTTTAAATACCCTCAAATGCATTTATTTATAATTTCATCATTTCTTATCTTATCTCACATTCATTCTCGTTTCAGCTGCACTCACCCTATGAACATATTGATCCTTAAACACCCAACATTTTACTTAATAAAGCATGGCCGGTCTTAAAATTATCCTATAAAATTTTCCTTTTGGTCTAAGTGGCACACATCAATGGCATAAAATTGGGAGTAGATTAGGTGAGACACCAAACTCACCCAAGATGATGCAGCCCTTATCACCTTGATGTATGCATTCTGTATTCACGTCATCCATCCCTTTTCTATATCATTTTAGAGCATTATTCCATAAATGAAGTAGATCCAATTATCCGGTAAACCATACATTGGAAACACACAGTGATTAACAATTAATGGGCCACAAAAGTTAGGGATCAAGCTTATAATTGTTTTCCCTTCGTCTAAGCTTATGTGACCTTATCAACATATTGGATGACAAATAAGCACTACGAAAACATTAAGGTGAGCCCAGAGAATTTTTTAATAGTAGGGCGTTAAATCATCATTGTCTCTTATATTATGGTCCACCCAATAATTGAATTTGCTTCATTTTTTGGATAGTGCCGGAAATGATTTGGAAAAACAAATGATTTATACAGATGAACCGTGAAAATATTCTTAGCATAGTTGGCCCAAAAAGAAGCCCAAACAAAAATAGACGTACTCCATTTGATCCGAGTCCAATCCTATGTAGGGCATGATATAAATGAGCCTGGGTACGTCCAAATCAAAGAAATTCATTCTGATTATGAAGAAATTGCAATTTAAAGTGTGAATTGTATATTGGTCATAACTTTTGATCTAAGTATTGTCACAGGACACACAACTCATGAATCATTATTATAACAAGGCATCCGAGGTCAACTGACCCGTAGTGGGTTGCTTCAGTCCATTTCATAAGAAAACACTTCATCCCAATTCAAAATCAAAATTTTAAAGAAGAAAAAAACTTACTATTTTTAATAAGTTTTAACTTGTACGTATCTTTTTCGTTTTACAGTTTTAATATATGCATTCTACTTAGGAATTGTTTCTACTCACACTAGGAATCATTCGGCATGAATAAATTAGAATTTTTTATTCTTAGTAAATTTTAACATTTTTTATAAATTCAACTTTAATCGAATTGGGACTCTCTAGTAGGATTTTTGCTTTTAAAGAAAAGTGATATAATAAAAAAGTTTGAACATTGTTAAATAATAATGTTTTGAATTTTCATTTTTATCCTAAGGATTCAAGAGTAACCTTAGTATTCAAGGTTTTACATACTTGAGGTAGAGGATTATCTTCCTCCTCACACCCTGCATCAAAGGTGGGCCCCATGGTAAGGACCAAAATGTCTCGAAATTGCACGTTTCGCTCCCATAAAATTTTGTAGGCAGTTCCCCATTTATTCCATACAATTACCATTTTTTTTTTCCCTACACCAGGGCTAGCTGTTAGTTCTTCGATCATGTTGCAATAATCCAAGCCATTCATATGATGGTCCTCTCATGAATGGGTGCTACTGAAAAAGATAGAAATGAACACATTCAAGATTGGGAGATCCCATCAATGAGCTAGTGAAAGAAGATTGTCTATATTCAAAGAAAAATAGTGAAATGATCAAAGGTATGAAACATTACATTCCAATAATTCTTTTTGGGTATCTCCTTCCATGATCAGGCCCATCAGATAAACGGTTTGGATTATTATCACATACTCAACAACTACAGCTCCAATGTATTGTAGCAAGCCTCAGCTACAGTTTCACTTTACTAGCAATTGCAATTGAATTGGATTGTCTGTCCAAACAGAGACATTTTGCCAAATTTAAAGCTGGTGAAGCCAGTGTAGCAAACAAGTATGGTTATTATATGTAGGCATACAACACAATCAGAACTTATCATATAGCAACATCACTTCATTGACACGATTCTCGGACTCAAATGGAGAATTGTAGCCAGCAACGGTGTAGATGGATGGCCCACTACCACTAGTTGCAGCGACAGATTCCCATGGAGTGCCTTCGAGGCTCTTCTTCAACGATGAAGCTTGAATGGGTATGTTTGAATCGTTGGGGAAACCTCCGAACCGCCTAACGGCTGCATAATGGTGTTTGGGCCAACCCTCTGGGTGCACATTTTCAGCAAGAGGTGGGTCATTTTGGTACTTCTGAGGCACGTAGAAGTGTACAATGAAAGATGAGTTATAGAGTGGGCCAGTCGAAGGTAGAATGTCCACTCGAACAGGTGCGGTCATGTTGATTTTCAGCCCTTGATTGTTCTTCCCTTGAATGTATGCAAAGAGCCTGCAACGAAGGAAAAAAGAAAAAGAAGAAGAAGAAGAAGAAGGGACTATGGTTAACACGGGCGGATGCAGCCCACATGAATAGATGATCGGATTATCTGAACCGTCCATCTACTTGGTGCTATTTATGCGGGCCTTATTTTGGAACTCAAGTGGTGGAGTTGTAAGTGGACAGTTGAAAATAAACAGAAACATCCATGATCTTGAAATCATGATCATAAACCAATCTACTTGATAATGATACATGAGATGGATCGTGCTCATCCAGACCATCTGAAATGTGGCCGTTGCTGAGGACAGAAAATAGCCCAAAAGTCGAACTTATCCAACGATCCTAACCATTAGATTTTGCTCATCGAACTGGGAAAATCTATCATTTTCATTTCTAACCTTCCCCTGATTATGATCAAATCGGACAATCTGTATCGTTTCGTCAGTGGGATTTTTTAGCCATTCCCCACGTGGGCAGTTGATGGATGCACGAGTATGACCCATCATACTCTGCCAGAGCATCTTAATATTTCTGTAATGAAAAAAAAAAAAAAAAAAAAACTAGAGTTGAAAATGGGCCCAAACAACCCAAATCCGGTCAGGCCAAAACAGATCCACCATCCAAATAGTTAAACACTCAGCCCCCAGTGTTACATGTTGATAGCAAAACGTCGGGACTATAGCCGTTGAAATTGGTTTGGTGATTGTGGCTAGCAATAGGTGGGCCTAGGATCGGTTCGGCCCAGATTTTGAAGTAGTCAGGCCGCGTGTGCTCAAAAGATTGACTTTTGCAGGCCCAGGCCTGGACCATTGCCAGCCTTACTGGCTCTGCATCGATCCAAACCATTTAAATGATGGGACAACATGGATCAGCCATACAAAAAAAGTACCATCAAGACTGAAAGATCCATCCATAGCCCATACATGTACAGTGAATGGTAACCGCTCGTTCATGTCTTTGAACCATCTGTTCTTTTGTACGATGGTGGTGATGATTTTAGTGGGTCATTCATCATTGTCCTTGGCGGAACTGGCCCAGGCCGCACAAAGGGCTTATATTTCAAGCCCAGGTCCGGCTCTTGAGCCAAGTGCTGGACATACATGCCATTCCTAGTCAGGCGGGCTACCCACTGAGACATATCTAAGCCCATCTCAGCCCAAGTGTTTGTTGGTACTAAACTCGGGCCCAGCTACCAACTGGTATATGAGGCTTAGCCCTGGTTTTAAGACTGGGCTGAGCCCAGCGAGACTCGTCCGATTTGAGCAGGCCTTGGTCGGACCTGACGCAGTTTAACACACGATTCCTTTGAACGAGTCACCTCTGCCTCGGGCGAGTTGGGACGATTCACGTCTCGAGTCAAAATCGGACGAATCAGCCCGAGTCTCTGAGTCTTAAATCCATGGGCATAACCCAAATCCCAACCCGTGTGACTCATCCTAAGACTCAGTCGTATTCAACACCACGAGTCACCCCTCACTCGGTCGAGTTGAGCCCATTCACGACTCAACTCAAGACCGAACAAGTCAGTCCCAGTTGACGAGTTTTAAATCCGTTGGCCTAACCCAAATCCCAACACATGCAACTCATTCTAGTCAACTAGGACTAAGTCAAACCCGGTCCAGTTAGAAACGAGTCACACCTGTCTCGGGCGAGTTAGGACGAGTCATGACTCGACTCGTGACTAGAGAGAAAAGCTCACATATTGAAACCCATCCCAGCTGCCTCTTTGTAGGAAGTAGAGTTAATAAGGGAAGTAGACATCCACATAGCATTCTTGTAGCTTCGTATCTCAAACTCCTTTTGCTGGTCTACCACCTCATACGAAGGGCACTCAAGAGACTCGCAGGTGGCTGGCTTTCCGTACCCCATGGCTTCGCCCTTGTCAGCATACAAATACAAAACCACTAAAAGAACCAAACCTTTCGAAAACAAGCCCTTGGCAAATGGCTCGAGACATGACTCGGTTGGGTGTGACCCCATGGCTTTTTGAGAGTGAGTATATATAGATGGGCTCCTGGGCCTTGTGTGGTGGTGGTTCTCTTGCCGTTTGCCTGTGAGAACCGACCACCTGCAAGGGATACACCACAAATAGTGCTCTCCCATCTTTCTTGTCGACGTGGCATTTTTTACGGGACATCCGAGTCATTAAGACCGTAGGCCCCACCGTGAAGATCAAGGACATCAGAGCCATGAATACTGTAGGCCCCACCATGAAGATTATCTGGAACAAAAAACAGACGGATCTGCTCATATTGTTGTCCGTACCAATGTACCTACGGTCTGGCACAACATACATATTTGGTCCAGATAGTAAGTAAATTAGCCTGCTCACAGATATTAGTAATCCATATGGTGGGGCCTACCGTTTTAATGGTACGGATTTTTTTATACAGGTCACATGTTGGCGGGAAAATGATACGGTACCACCAGTTGTGGTGCTATTGCATGTAGGTTATCATTTCTTCTGGTTGACTTTCTTTTGAGAAAAGCCTCAGTACTCTGGCAGAGTGTTGTGGATGATACGCAGGCACTTTAAATTGCATACGTGGCATACAATTAAGCCACATTAAACTGTCCGAATTATCGCCTCGGTTCAGATGTTTCATGAAGGAAAAATTCCTTATTTGATTATCTGACCATCGGATTGGTAGACATTTATTGGATGGCTAGAATGAAAACTATCCAACGGTCTTATTTTAACAAACAAGTGTCCACGAGGTTAGGATTGGTAGACTAATCTGATTTTGGGTTCATGACTAAAGAGACAGGGTACTACAATTCAATCAGTTTGAGCTGACACATGCCACATGCACGATTTCTGGGTGCCTGTGTATCGAGATCCATACTCTGACAGAGTATCAAATTATTTCCCTCCTATAGTTGAGTGGCCGATGGAACTCCAACGGACCAACGGTGCAGGTTTTGTTGAAGAAGTGGCAAAGAGTATACCAGAATGATCTCACAAAATGCCATTCCTGCTGTGATGAACTGAAAATACTAATATTATCCTGATTCCAAACTTCTGCGTCCCCACAAATATTTCAACCGTGGAAGTTCAATCTTCACGTTTTCGGCCCATTTGAGTCTTGGATTCCGTTCATTTTTTTTGTTGCAACGCCTGAAATGACCTCACAGAACGGAATTTCTCATAAACAACGCGGTGGGCACCACCAAATTCCGAGGCAGGAGATGCGCGTCCAAAAGGGAAAAGTGGCTGCTTCTCTAGTATATACGCGGAATGTATATCGAATCCGAACTGTTCAAGACGTTGAAAATACATTAGATTGGTATTATCCCGAAATCAGATTGTCGAGACGATCCTAACCTTTGTTTCTTGTGATGAGATGCTGGCCCACCTATAAAAATGCTGGGCCCATTGATGGAGTATTTCGTGTCATTCTTTCGGTATGGGATTCTGTAGACACCACATACCCAATCATGAATGCGGTGACGGAGTCGTCTGCCTCCATGATGCGGTCCTTGTGGTTGGGGCGACAGTAACATGCAGACACCCCACCTATCAGTGCATCCAATCCTACAATGACAATGTGTGGATCCTGACAATGACAATGTATGGTTAAAATATCGCTTCGGGAACACCCATCGGTGTAAATTGATCAGAACATGGGTGATGCAGTAAGAACGGGTAGGGTGGAGTAAAACCCTAAGTGGGCATAAGAGAAAAATATAAATAAATTATATACTTTGGATTCGTTTACTCATTAAACTCATTCAAAATCCACTAAAAATCCGTGCTCCCCACCTGTCCCACCGTTCGGTCATCCCATCATTACTTGACGTTTGCTTTGGAGGTGCGGCTCGCCCCCCATCAGACGCAACGAACCAACTGCCAATGGTCTATTTAATGCCAATCAGATTGCACAGACAAGGGGACAGATGGCTATGGGTCTAGAGAAAAAAAGAGAGCAATAGTGGTCGTAGATTTCAAAGAGTTATCAGAGAGCAAGAAGAGTGCTAGTAACTCGAGTGACCAGAGAGAAGGAATGGTTGCTAGGAAGCTCTGCCCAATCAACGGTAAACCTCTCGGCGTCAGAACCAAATAGACAGATGCTGTGAGCGTGCATCATCTGCTATAATTTCGAGCTTTTCCTGACAACTCTCCCAAAAGCTAAGATCATGACTCTCTAACCATCTGTTCTTTGTCATCCTCTTTGTCGACCTCTCATCTGATTCTGTTTCTTTCTCAATCAACCAGACAAAAGCCAATGCCAACGCTGAAATCCATGAGTAAGGTCGAGGGCAGAGACGTCTGACCATCTCTTTCCTCGTAAAAAGTGTCTAACTTTTCCGCTTTTCTTCTCACATCTCGAACGTCAAATCGTATTCCACTCCGCACATTCCCTACACCTCTACCACATCTATACACACTCACACCTACACTTTTACATTATTTTCGCTTCTTTTCTGTTTTTGCCAACCTAGGCCCTAAAAAGCCTGCGAAGTTTGGCCTAATCCTATTATATTACTGTTGCTTTTGTTATTTTGCCGACCCGGGCCCTAAAATGCCTACAAAGTATGACCTAACCATGCAGGTTTGAATGTTCTTCAAAATTCCCCTATAAATCATTAAGCCCGGCAAAGTAGAGACTGTGCGTTGCACGGGTAGTCAGGGTGTGCCTAACACCTTCCCCTATTGTAACCGCAGCCCTTACTCAAAATCCACAACGCAGACCAACTTATCTAAATGGGAGTCATTTTGATATCGGGGGTTCTTCAGAATACCCTCGGCATTCTGGTGTTTTCACAGATTCTAGCTAACCATGGATTTTGAAGCCTCTTTTCAGCTGGTGGCGACTCCATCTAATATATCAAGTCCAAGAATGTTGTTCGGTCGTCCTTAGAAAGGTTTTGCACAACCAAGGCAAGTAAAGCTAAAGAAGCCAATCATTGCAACTATGTGCCTCACAAATAGACAAAATCAAATGCAAACGCTAGGCCAAAAGAAAACAGAGTAAGCCCCGCGCGAGCGCAAGCGCGATCCGATATCCACAAATTCCAATATGGATTGCAAGTTTGCTAGAATACATCCCCACTTATAGCGGGAGCGGATTAGGTGAGACATTACACTAGCAAAGGACGGTGCAAGCCTTACCGTGGGGCCCACCTTGGTGTATTTATTCTATATCCACGCCGCCCATCTGATTTTTCAGATCATTTTAGGGCATTATCCTAAAAATGAAGAAAATCAATTATCAGGTGGACCATACTTTAAGAAACAGTGATGATTGAACGCCCTACCATTAAAAACTTCCTAAGGCCCACTATAAGGTTTAGGTAATGTTTTTTTTCCATCTAACCTGCTGATGTGGTCACTTAAACTTGGATAAAGGGAAAAAAAACAAAACAAAAATCAGCTTGATCCAAAACTTTTGTGGTCCATTTATGGTCAATCACCACTATTTCCTATGGTATGGTCCACCTTACATTGGATCTCCTTCATTTTTAGGATAATGCCCTAAAATGATTTAAAAAAAAATGGTTGGATGGCGTGGATAAAGAATACTTACATCAAGGTGGGCCCCATGGTAAGGTATGCACTGTCTTGGGTGTGTTCAAGGTCTCACCGAATCCGCTCCAACTTACAGCAATGCCAAGTTTTATGTTAAAATATCATTGATCTTTTATGAAATAACAAAAATAGCCCCCACCCTCAACCTCAGTAATTGTAACCCCCAACGCTTTTTTAGATTTCTTAAGACTATTTTACTCCTGACCATGTACACTAATAAGTTTCTCAAAATTTAAAGGTCCATGTGTCTCATCAGCGAGCCATGACTTCCAAGTTGGCAAGCCATGTGTCTCATCGGCGAGCCATGACTTTCAGGTGGGAACCTTGTGTTCCAGGTTGGAACAATGTGTTTCATCGACGAACCATAAAGGCCATCAGTGAGCCATATGTTTTTTACAACGAGCCATGAGCCATAAAGGCCATCGGCGAGCTATGTGTCTCATCGGCGAGCTAAGAGGCTCCTTTAAGGGCAAAATAGTTCGAAGAAAATTTGAAAATGTGTTAGGGGCTACAATTACTGAGAATGAGGGCAGGGGCTATTTTTATCATTTCAGAAAAAGTCACTGCTATTTTGACCGAACACCCTATAAATACAATACGGCGTCAAGGTTAGGGCTCTCAATGGAGCGAGTCAGATTCGAGATCTGATTCGCTCTGAACCCGTATAATACAGAGTTGGATATTAAAATGGTTTCAATTAATTAAATGTGTTGGATTTGGGTTAACAAAAATAAATTTGAATCATATTCGGGTCGGATCCGGATCTAGTGGTGAGATTCGATTGGATCCTCATTATTGCATGCTTTAAGCCTTCAACTATTTTGTATCTCGAGGTGAGATTTTAATGCAGAGAGAGTGCTTCTCTCTGATGGGATTTTTCCTCCTCAAATACCAGAGGAGAGATTGAAACTTGGTGAGGTCGAGCGCCCGGACCATTTTCTGGCCGGGCGACCGAAATTCCACCAGATGAACAGCTTTGTTAATGGACTGTTTTCAGAATAGTCGGGCGCTCGGTGGTCTGGTGACCGCCCGCCCAGTGGGCAGGCGCCCGACCATGTTGGTCTGGTCGCCTGAAATTGGTCTCTTCTATATGTTTTCTTGCTGGACATTTTTTGGCCTGGCCGGGCGCTCGAACGGTCTGGTGACCGGACGCCCGACCTGGTGCAGACTGCTTATACGCAGTTTCCTTATTGGGTTGTAAATCCTCCGGTTTCTTACTTAAGGGGTTCCAAAATAGGATTAGGGCATCCCATTGAGTGGTTTGCACGTCCAAGGTGAGAGAGAGAGAGAGAGAGAGAGAGAGAGAGAGAAAGAGGAAGAGAGAAAGAGGAAGCTTGTATAAGGGAGAAGTTGCTTGAAGAGGAGTTCTTCTGCGCAACAGTCTTCTCAGTGCTTCTACGTCCTCCGGATCGGTGAGATCGCTCTACTTTTGTTATTCTCTTGTTGTTTATCCATCTCAAGTGGGTGAAGAAGGTTTGATCCAAGCGGTGTGTGCTTGTGATCGGTTGTAACAGTTCTCTGAGATAGTGGATTGTTGATCTGGACTAGGTCCTGTGGTTTTTACCTCTTTCGAGGGTTTTCCACGTAAAAACTCCTTATGTCGTGTGGTTGAATGTTTATTCTTGATCATTATATTATCATAGTCCATAAATTTAATGTATTGGGGGGCGAGATCCGAAGGTTTGTGTGAAACGCACCCAACAAAGTGGTATCAAAGAGTTCAGGTTGGTTGAACGGAGTGGGATCGGTTCTGAATTACTGAAGGTGGCTCATCAAGGATGATCAACCTCAATGGTTTTAACTGGACCATATGGAAGGCTAAGATGGAGGACTTGCCCTATTGCAAGGACCTATATGCTCCGATCTTAGGCATATCAGCGAAGACTGATATGCCTGATGATAATTGGAAGAAGTTGGACCGGAAGGCGGTGGGGTTTATTAGACAATGGTTGGATGATTCTATATTCCACCATGTGTCTATGGAAACCTCAGTCACTAGCCTATGACAGAAATTGCAAGGGCTGTATGAGAGAAAGACAGCCGGCAATAAGATATTTCTGATAAAACGACTTGTGAATCTCAAGTTCAAAGATGGCGGTTCTATGGCTGAACACATGAATGAGATCGGCAACATACTGAACCAGCTCTCCGCCATGAAGATGGTCCTGGATGATGAACTTCAGGCTTTTTTACTGCTTGGCTTATTGCCTGACAGTTGGGAGACATTGGTGGTGTCTTTAAGTAACTCCGCGCTAGACGAAAAGGTATCCATGGAATAGGTAATCAGTTGTCTCTTCAATGAGGAGACAAGGAGGAAGTCTCTGGGGTCTGCTCAACAAGAGGCCCTTGTGACACAAGATCGGGGGAGAGGAAAGAACAGAAAGGGCGGAAAGGCCCGAGATAAATCAAGAGGCAAGTCAGTTGCCAGGAAAGATGTTGAATGCTGGAATTGTGGTAAGAATGGTCACTATAAGCATGAATGTCATAAGAAAAAGAGTGACAAGAAGGGTTAAGGAAAGGAGAAGGAAGATGAATCGGATTCTACTGCGGTCGCCTCAGATGGTGATGTTGTTGTTATTCTTTCAGCAGATCATGATATTTGTCTCACGACTTCGAGTCAGGACACCGATTGGGTGATAGACTCGGGAGCCTCGTTTCATGATACTCCACAGAGGGATTTCTTCACAAGCTACAAGTCAGGTGACTATAGGACAGTGAAGATGGAAAATTCTGGTGTTTCGAAGATCGTAGGGGTCAGTGATATTTGTTTGGAGACCGATGTGGGCTGCACATTGGTTCTTAGGGATGTGAGACACATTCCAGACCTTCGCATCAACTTGATGTCGATGGGAATGCTAGATGATGATGGCTATGAAAGCCGGTTTGTTGGTGGGCGTTGAAAACTCATCAAGGGCTCGTTGATTGCTGCAAGAGGAAAGAAGTGTTGTATCCTTTACAAGGCAAGTGTTAGTATGTGCAAGGGTGGGTTGAATGCAGCGGAAGATTCAATTACTGACGTGTGGCACAGGCGTCTAGGCCACATGAGTGAAAAAGGGCTTCAGCTACTAGCGAAGAAGCGACTCCTTCCAGACGTGACAGGTATACCTCTCAAAATCTGTATTGACTGTTTATCTGGGAAACAGCATAGAGTTTTTTTTGTTAAAACTGCTTCTCATATTAATAAAGTACATGCATTTGATTTGATTTACTCTGATGTTTGTGGTCCTATGAGGACAAAAACCTTGGGTGGGGCATTGTATTTTGTTACTTTTATAGATGATACATCTAGGAGGGTTTGTGTGTATGCTTTGAAATCCAAGGACGAGGTCTTTGGTGTGTTTAAACTGTTTCATGGTATGGTCGAGAGAGAGACAGGCAGACCATTGAAGTGCATCCGCACTGATAATGGTGGTGAATACATAGGTGACTTCCACGAGTATTGCAAGTCACTGGGTATACGGCATGAACAGACGGTTCCCAAGACCCCCCAGCATAATGGTGTGACTAAGCGAATGAATCGCACCATTATAGAGAGAATCAGATGCATGTTATCCCATGTAAAGTTGCCCAAGATGTTCTGGGGAGAAGCAATGCACACGATAATGTATTTGATAAATAGGTCTCCATCAGCCCCGTTGAATGGAGAAGTACCTGAGAAGGTGTGGACTAGACGTGATCCATCGTACAGTCATCTCAGGTTGTTTGGATGCAGGGCATCCGTTCACGTACCAAAGGACGAGAGGTCCAAGCTCGATATGAAGATCAGGCGGTGTGTGTTGTTAGGGTGTGGTGATGAAAAGTTCAGTTACAGGTTGTGGGATCTGACCGAAAAAAAGCTCGTCAGGAGTATATATGTGGTTTTCATTGAAGATCAGTGTACAGAAGACATTGAAAAGCCAAAGAAGACCCAACCCAGTTCAGGTGAACTGGAAGACATGGATCCGATTACTCTTCCTGTGGTGCCTGATAACGAGGGAGTACAGCAAGGTGCAAAGGATGAGGGAGTCCCTACAGAAGATGGACAGGGGGAGCAACCCCAACTTAATCCACCTGTTCAGCTGCAGGTGAGGAGGACATCAAGGGACAGACATCCATCCAAGAAGTACTCGCCGCATGAGTGCATTATGCTCACAGATGGGGGAGAGCTAGAAGAATATTCTGAGGCCTTAGCCGACGAGCATAAGGGGGAGTGGTTAAAAGCTATGCAAGAGGAGATGGAATCTTTGCATAAGAACCACACCTATGACATGACGAAATTGCCTAAGGGCAAGAAAGCTCTGAGCAACAAGTGGGTGTTCAGAAAGAAGAATAAGCAGAAGAATCCACAGACAAGGTATAAGGCTAGACTTGTGGTGAAATGGTTTAGTCAGAGAAAAGGGATGGACTTCGAGGAGATATTCTCACCAGTGGTGAAGATGACATCCATACGGGTGTTGCTTGAGTTAGCGGCTAGCATGGATCTGGAGATAGAGCAGTTAGATGTCAAAACTGCCTTTCTCCATGGTGACTTGAAAGAAGAGATCTACATGCGCCAACCAGAGGGGTTCGAAGCCAAAGACAAAGAGCATATGATGTGTAGGCTTAGGAAGAGCTTGTATGGGTTGAAACAAGCTCCTAGGTAATGATACAAGAAGCTCGACTCGTTCATGTTGAAGCATGGATATGACAGAACGGAGTCGGACCACTGTGTGTTCATGCGCAGGTTCTCAGATGGTGATTTCTTAGTTCTGCTGTTGTACATTGATGACATGCTCATCATGGGAAAAGACATCAAGAAGATTGACAGGCTGAAACAGGTGTTGGGCAAATCTTTTGCGATGAAAGACTTGGGCTCGGCCAAACAGATCCTAGGAATGGAGATAACCCGTGACAGAAGCTGCAGGAAGCTTTGGTTGTCACAAGAGCGGTATATTGAGAAAGTCCTAGAGCGGTTCAACATGAATACAGCAAAGCCGGTCAGTACTCCACTGGATGATCACTTCAAATTGAGCAACAAGCAGTGTCCCAAGACGAAGATGGAGTGGAAGAGATGCGGAAGATACCCTACGCATCAGCGGTAGGAAGTTTGATGTATGTCATGGTGTGTACGCGCCCAGACATAACATATGCGGTTGGGGTTGTCAGCCGGTATCTTGCCAATCCTGGCATGGAACATTGGGCAGCGGTGAAGTGGATATTGCGGTATCTGAGAGGCTCATCCAGGTTGAGCTTATGCTATGGTGATGGAAAACCTGTGTTAGAAGGCTACACAGATGCAGATATGGTAGGTGACATAGACTCTAGGAAGTCTACATCGGGGTTCATGTTCACATTTGCAGGGGGAGCGGTCTCTTGGCAGAGCAAGCTACAGAAGGTCGTAACATTGTCGACGACAGATGATGAGTACATTGCGGTCATAGAGGCATGTAAAGAGATGATTTGGATGAAGAGGTTCCTACAGGAACTCAGCCTGAAGCAGGAGGAGCACGTGGTCTCTTACGATAGCCAAAGTGTTATTCACTTGAGCAAGAATCCAAGTCAGCATTCTAAGTCGAAGCACATAGAGATTCGGTATCACTGGATCAGGGATACTTTGGAACAGAAGGTGTTACAGCTTGAGAAGGTCCATACGAACGATAACGGGTCAGACATGATGACCAAGGCTTTGCTCAAGGGCAAGTTTGAGGTTTGTAGAAACCTGGCTAGCTTAAAGAAGGTGAATTTCTCCTGAGTTGGAAATGGGGAGATTTGATGGGATTTTTCCTCCTTAAATACCAGAGGAGAGATTGAAACTTGGTGAGGTCGGGCGCCCGGACCATTTTCTGGCCGGGCGACCGAAATTCCACTAGATGAACAGCTTTGTTGCTGAACTGTTTTCAGAACAGTCGGGTGCCCGACGGTCTGGTGACCGGGCGCCCGGTGCCCTGAGCGGGTGCCCGACCATGTTGGTTCGGGCGCCTGAAATTGGTCTCTTCTATATGTTTTCTCGCTGGACATTTTTTGGCCTGCCTGGGCGCCCGAACAGTCTAGTGATCGGGCGCCCGACCCGGCGCAGACTGCTTATATGCAGTTTCCTTATTAGGTTGTAACTCCTCCCATTTCTTACTTAAGGGGTTCCAAAATGGGATTAGGCCATCCCATTGAGTGGTTTACACGTCCAAGGTGAGAGAGAGAGAGAGAAAGAGGAAGAGAGAAAGACAAAAGAGAGAAAGAGGAAGCTTGTAGAAGGGAGAAGTTGCTTGAAGAGGAGTTCTTCTGCGTAACAGTTGTCTCAGCGCTTCTACGTTCTCGGAATCGGTGAGATCGCTCTACTTTTGTTATTCTCTTATTTTTTATCCATCTCAAGTGGGTGAAGAAGGTTTGATCCAAGCGGTGTGTGCTTGTGATCGGTTGTAATAGTTCTCTGAGATAGTGGATTGTTGATCTGGACTAGATCCTATGGTTTTTACCTCTTTAGAGGGTTTTTCACGTAAAAACTCCTTGTGTCGTGTGGTTGAATGTTGATTCTTGATTATTATATTATCATAGTCCATAATTTTAATGTATTGGGGGGCGAGATCCGAAGGTTTGTGTGAAACGCACCTAACACTCTCTTCTCTCTCTTTTGAGAATTTCCCCGAGAATATGAACTTGTTTGTTGTTACGCATTTACAAGCTTATTGCTTAGTGCGGTCTATATTGATATATTGTGCATATATCTATGCCGTCCATACATTTTTCCTTCTCATTTTAGGATTTGACACCAAACCCTAAGAAGATCCAAATCTCAGGTGGACCATACCACTAGAACCAATGATGAACGACCATTAAAAACTTTTCATGGGCCACAAAAGTTTTTTATCTAGCCGATATTTATATTTTCCCTTCATTCAAATTTTCTTGACATTATCAAGAGGTTGGATTGCAAATAAACATTACTAAAACCCTACGATAGGCTCTTTGAAAATTTTTAATCGCGGGGCAGTCATTCACCATGGCTTCTAGTAGCATGGTCTACTTAAGATTTGGATCTGTATAATTTTTAAAACCCCATCCTAAAATGGATTGGAGAAATGGATGGACGGCGTGGATATACAAAATGTCATCCATGTGGGCCACATGGTAGAGGTAACGCTTGCCCTCATGGTATTAGAAGGGATGGAATGGTATTAGGTGGGATTAATGTCATTTATTACACAATGATTACATGTGTGGTAATCCCATGGTATTTTCATATTCAATCCCATGTTTGGGATCAAATACTTACAATGGAAAAACTATTGGATTAAGCAAAATCCCATTTGTTGGACCATGGAATTGCAATCAATGGACCAAATTCACAGCGAATGTCCATCACTTGTACATGTATATAACCATAGTGTCATGTATAAAGGACTTATATTGATGGATGTCATCTATTAAACACATGCATCAACGTGGGGCCCACATGTGTGGGATTTTGAAATCCCACTAGAATCCCACATGGGATCAAGTGTAATTCCATCCCACCTAATCTCAATCCTCCCATCCTCTCCAGACATCATATGGAATTTGCACGTTCTATCCCACCCAAGCCCATCTAATACCATGCCCCAAACACCCCCCTAAGCTTTTCCTCACTCCCGCAAGCAATGGAGGCAGACTTCCTTCAAAAGAGAGAGAGGAGGTTCTGCGCTGGGAACTAAGGTGGGGCCCACCATAATATTTGCGAGAAATCCACTCCGCCCATCCATTTTTTGAGCTCATTTTGGGGCCTGCAGCACACAAAAAAAAAAAAAAAGGAAAAAAAAAGCGCCAGATCCAATGCTAATGGACCTAAATCGGACCGACTCGAATACGATGGCTATATGAATTTTTAGATCGGATATCGCTATTTTTAAGAGGATCGGATATGGATAACACCCTTTGGATCCGAATCTGCTATAGATTTTCGGACTTGGAGCCGGATCGATCTGACCCATTAAGAGCCCGAGTTGGGGCTCTATCCGTTGATTAGGGTCCTTTCCAGTGAAATCAGACCATATATACCATTTATATAATGGGCCTCGCCGTGGATCGGAATACCCAAAAAAAAAAAAAAAAAAAAAAAAAAAAAACTCAGATAGAGATATTTCAATCCTTTGATTCGGCCAAAGTGAAGTGGACCATTCATTTTTGAAGGAAAAAAGTTAAATGATCCAAGGGTTGTGAGAATCTTGAATCGTGTCCACACAAATGAATACCGAAATAGGTCCACGTGGATAATTTACGGCACCGAGAAACTTAGAACGTGCAATAGAACATGGACGTGGAATATGTTTGTTATCCCCCCTACGCTGCTGGACTTGGATTAGCTAGTGACACCTCCACTGCTCGGGAGCGGATTCGCTGTTACCCGGGTAACACCTCAGGGGGTGTTACCACACCGTATAGGGGCACCTTGATGTATTTTTTGTATATCAACACCGTCCATCTGTTTTTCCATCTCATTTTAGGAAGTGAACCCAAACCTTAAGAAGATTCAAATCTCAGGTGGACCATAACACCAGAAACAGTGATGAATGACTATTAAAAAACTTTTATAGGCCACAAAAGTTTTGGATCGAGCTGATCTTTGTATTTTCCCTTCATCCAGGTCTTCTTGACATTATCAACAGGTTTGATGGAAAATAAACATTATAGAAACCTTACGATGGGCCCTTTTGGTATTTTTAATGGTGAGGCACTCAATCACCACTGTTTCCTATGGTGTGGTCCACCTGATATTTGGATCTTCAGAATTTTTCAGACTATGGTCCTAAAATGGACTGGGTAAATGGATGGACAGTGTGGATATACAACACATCATCAATGTGGGTCCCACGGGTAACATCCAATCCACTCACCCATTTCCGGGGTGTCAATGGATGGGGTTTGGTCCAAGCTTGGTCTGCATTTTTCAACTACCTGGCCCAGCTAATTCAAACCTGGCCCACACATATGATGGGCCAAAATAGTCCAACCCAAGCCTAGCCGTAATGTTTATACAGGGTCTGGGTCAAGACCGAGCCCGAAAATAGTCCAACCCACTTGTTATATCTTTAGGTAGTTGCAAGTCCTTTCTCAGCTCAATTAGTTATTGGGTCCAAACCAAGCACGTTGAGGCTCAACCCAAACTCGGCATTAAATCAGGCTGTACTTGAGGTGGGCCAGATTGGGCTAGTTATTGGGGCCAAACCAAGGACGTGGAGGCTCAACCCAAACTCAGACCAGGCTGTACTTGAGCTGGGCTAGATTGGGCTATCTGACCCAGTGCAACATGATTTTCAACACTTTGGCTGAACCAGAATATACTTGGATTGGGCTAGATTCAGTACTCTATGATTTGTACATTCATTTCATGGGGCCTCCTATGAAATAGGCTGGTAGAAAGGTTCCATTGGTCTAAGAATCTCAACCATCGAATAAGGGACCTACAAATTGATGGTAGAAAACATTGTCAACCATCGATATTGGTAGAGAAGTGGACGACCACGCTCTTGAGCTTGGTTTTGCTGAAGTTGGATTGGATGGTGTCGGAGACCTCCTTGAGCTAATTGGGATTACGGCCTACCAAGACCAGATTGAGGCCTTTCCTAGCCAATTGGAAGGGGAAGCTCGATGACGTCGATGGGGCCAGTGACGAGGTCCCACGAGCCATAGCTCTTGAGGTTCTTGGCGAGTCTTAGGAAGGTGACAAAGACCCATTTGAGAAAGGATGGAGAGAATCTGAGTGAGAGGATTCCGAGAGATGAAAGGAGAAGAATTCAGGCGGGTGGGTTGGGATTTCAGTCTCAATGCAATGGAAGAAATACATGAGTCTGACAGAAAAAAGCTGGTGGAACCCCATGTCCCTGTAGCAGAACGATTTTCTCTCCTCCAAATGTTTATAATAAAGAAATAGAATAAAATAAAAATCTTGAATTTTGAATTATTTGACGAAGAGGAAAAAAATCCAACTTAAATTTGAAAAAGAACCGAAATATTTGGTTTAAAAAGTTATAAAAATTAATGGGCCAGGCCAAAATGATGGGCTTTTGGACAGCTAAATCCAAGTCCAACCCATTTGAGAAACAGGCTAGAGTTGTGAGCCCAAACCCAACCCTCAGGCCTGATACTCCATCTTAAGCCTGGCTGAGGCAAGCCTCGCATAGAAGCCTGTCCGGCCAACCCAGCCCATTAACAACCCTATCCACTACCCAAGTCAGTGGTGGAAAAGCTTTGTGGGCCCATTATCCATCGATTTTGCCAGCTCATTTTAGGGCATAAAGTAAAAAAATGACGCAAATCTAAAGTTCAAATGTAGCACATCATATGAAAATAGTGGAGATTGACAACCTATTGTCTAAAACTTACTGGGGCCACAAAAATTTCAGATCAAGTTGATATTTTTGTTTTCACTACATCCAAGTTTATGTGGCTTTTATGAATAGGTTAGATGGCAAATAAACATTGCAGCCGTCCTTCAATTCCATCTCATGCCCTAATATGAGCTGACAAAATGTACAGACGGTGTAAGAATTGGACGCGGATTTTTCTGCTAAAGCCATTTGCAGCCCAGGAAGTTCCTGCTCTTCTGGGAACCTAGGTGGGGTCCAACGTGATGTTTTTGAGAAAAATTTCATGTCCATCTATTTTTTGAGCTCATTTTAAGATGTGCAATAAAAAATGAGCCAGATTTAAGACTCAAGTGGGCCACACTAAAGGAAAAGGTGGGTAGGGAAATTTTACTGTTGAAATCTCCCCAGGGTTTACAGTGATGTTTATATGCCATCCATACAGTTAATAATGTCATTCCTACTGGGATGAACTGAAAACACAAATATTAGGCCGATTCAAAACTTCTATGGCCCCATGAATATTTCAATTGTGGACATTCAATCCTCACGTTTTTGGCTCCCTTGAGTTTTGGATCCGGCTTATTTTTACCCTGCATCTTAAAATGAGCTCACAAAACGGAAGTACCAGGTAGATTTCTCACAAACATCATAGTGGGCCCACCTAGATTCCCAGCCGAGGAATTTTGGCAGGAAATCTGCGTCCGTGAGAATTTTTTTGAGGTTTTCAGAATTTGACATTTTTGCAGGTTGATGAAAATAAAATATTTCAAAAATTTTTATTCTAAATTACAGTCTAAATAACGGAAAATTTTAAAAACTGTAAATCGATCTGTTGGTACAAAATAATTTTTTTAACTTCAATATGATTTATTTAACTGTCCAAATAATGGGCATCAGCTTAAATATACCACAAACAAAATATTTTCCGTTATCTTTCTGTCTAACTATTGGATTGGTGGAAATTTATTGGACGGTTAAAAATGAGAGTTTTCCAATGGTCTTGTGACTCTTGTTCCGAATAAGTGCCCACAATTAAGGAATTTTTTTTTTTAACCAGACAATCTTATTCATAGAGAAAACATGGACTATGCACCCGTGAACTCTTGGGCAACCCGGAGGCACAAAAAAACACCTTTGAAAACCTATCATATACTTTTTTATTTGTGTTTTTTTGAGCTTTTTTTCCTCGGCAAAAGGCCAACACCTCAACTCTCCAATACATTCCAGACCCACACTATCCAAAATTAACCTACCTCTAATCTCCCTTTGCAGCTCACCTACATTTCTGAACTGATTGGAAGACTGGGAAACGCTGCCCCATCTTACCAAGCCGTCTGCAGTGTTGTTCCCTTCTCTCGGTGAAAATGAGATTTTAACTTCCGTCTTGTTGCCCAGATAATCAAACCAAGGTTTCCAATACCACAGATTCAAGCTAATTTTTAGACTGTAACTCAGCAGGAATGAGTTACACAATTTAGTCAGCTTAGCTTGAGTCGATATATGCCACATGTACCAGTTCTATGTACCTGCGTATCAAGCGCTTAGGCAGCCAGAGTATCAAATGGCTCCTCGATTTTCTTTGGGTCATTCCTGATGATTTTTCCATGTCTCAGGCAGTACGGCCATACTCATTCGTGATGCATATTTCTACGTCTCTCTATACCGTATATGGTACTATGAGGTCGAGCTGTGTGGGCCCCACTGTAATGTGTATTGAACATCTACCCCATCAATCAGATGCGCTATTCCATGGTGGGCCAAGGGCTTAAAAATCAAGTCAATCCATGACTTAGGTGGGCCACACCATAGACAACAGTTGAGAGGGATTGCGTGCCCATTTAAACCTTCGTGATTGTTTATTGGGCCTACCGAGATGTGGTTCATAAATCTAGCTCATCCATTGTGTGTATCCCACTTGAATGAGGGGTTAGACCAAGTTTTCAACGGCATTCAAAACTCAGGTGGGCCCCACTATGTGCTTTTAAATGTTTTAGGCATGTCTTGGCATAGTTTTAGATGATATGGCCCACCTTAGTTCCATGTATGGCTGATTTTTTTGGATATCCCATAACCTTAAGGGGACCCATCAAATGGACGATATTGATGTCTGACACACATCAGAGTGGGGCCAACACAACTCAACCATGGGAAGAGGTTGACCTCAAAGTGTGTGTGTGTGTGTGTGTGTGTATATCTTCCCTCACATTGGGCATTGATCTATCTTTGGCATTGATCTATCTTTTGTGAGTGTTATTGGGAGAAGGTACAACAATATTAGAATTAAAAGAAAAGAACGAAAATGAGGAAAATCAGAACACATATTTATATGGTTCCCGGAGGGAAAAAAAAAAAGGAAAATCACAACATAGATTTATATGATTACCGGAGAAAAATAAAAAATAAAAAAACAACTCCTCTCAATGTAATAACAGCTCTCTCTCATAATAGAATATATCTTACCCAAACATACTAGAGTTTACATAAAAAAAAAAAAAAAAAAAACCCCATGAAAATATCAGCTGGATGAACAATACCCTTCTGATTATCAGGCTCTCCATAGATCCTAACAAGTGTGAGATTTGGATTTAATCCATGCTTGTTAAAGCATGCCATCGCAAGGAACACTCAAGGTTTTAAGAATCTGACGAGTCGATGCAACTCTTGTGAGTAGACTTGACTCGGGCAACTCAAATGTTATTTTTTGGGTGTACACCCACACTTTAAGTCACCCTGCAATGTTTGCCACCCCATGTTAGGATTCGATACCTGGACCTCAGTGTTGAGACAAGGTTATCTTACTTAGTCTACCACTTTACCAAATGTGGGGGAGTCGGGCAACTCAACTTAGATTTGAACGAGTCAATTTAAAACGCAGGAATTTTAAGTATGGGAGCACTCATGGGCTTAGCTAAGCTAGTGATAAAAAGTTCTCACAGTTGGTGAAATCAGATGTTGGGCATTCAATTGAGTTGTGCATCCAAACATTATTACCTGAATATGAACCTGCGTTGATGTAACTGTTAGTTCAAGAAATGCATATATATCAAAGGACTGTGCAGATGGCCTGAAGTGCTGCGGTGACCCAAAAGGACTGTGGCAGCCATGACAGCTTTTTGTTTAAGATTTAATCAGATTGATTGTAAGTTATGAATTAATTACATTGATTGCAATCTCCTCTGAGAAAGTGGATTGCATGGACGTCGGTGTTGTGTTTACAGGGTAAAGTTTTGTGGGTCCCATCATGAATGTGTTATATCCACACCATCCATCCATTTTTCAAATCATTTTACGAATGATCCCAAAAAATGAGGCAGGTCTAAAGCTCGAGTGGCCCCACCATTAAAACCTGTTGGGGCCACAAAAGTTTTTGATCAAGCTCATATTTGTGTTTTCCCTTCTTTTAGGTCCGCATGACCATATCAACAAGTTAGATGGAAAATAAACATTATGGTGGGCCCTAGGAAGGTTTCAACGATGGGCATCATTGTCCCATTGCTTTCTGTGGTGTGATCCACTTGAGCATTGGATCTGCCTCATTTCTGAGCTCATGCCCTAAAATAATCTTGCAAAATGAATGGACGGTGTGGATATAACACATATGTCATGGTGGGTCCCACAGAGCTTTACCACATCAACACAACACCTCACACGGTCACACCACGCAATCTGCTTCCCTCCTTTTTTACCGAGGCCATTCCTTTTGTACAAGTAGAGAGCCTTTACTCTAATAAAACACACAGGGAAGAAGTATTCTCTCCTTTTCAATTTTTCTACAAGCAGTTAGGGATTGTACACTTGGCATATGTCAAACAAAATCCAACGGTCTAAACTGCAGGACTCACTATTAATTTTTTTATTATTTATTTTTTATCACAAGATCAGATTGGGATTGTACGCTTGGCATATGTATAATCAAATCACATCATCCAAGCCACATCGTCCAATCAAATCATACCATCCAAGCCACATTATCCAATCAAATCACACCATCCCAGCAAAGTGGCCCACGGTGGATTTTTTATTTCAATCACAAGATTGGATAGTTGAACGGTCCTATCCTTTGAAAAATGCATACTATGTAGGATTTTTACATAAAATTCTGCGTATTTATCCTTTTTTTTTTTTTTTTTTTCCCTCAAAGAAGAGTTAATTAAGAGTCCATGCATTGTGAGATGAACCCTTCAAATTTACATGTGGCCCACTTTATGATTAGATCAGCATTATGATTTGTATGTATATCATGGTGGATGAGCCTGCTGGACGTGTTGGAATGTCTTTACACATGCACCCACCTCTCCCACACCCACACCACATGGACACTCAATCCCTTGTCTTATTAGCTGTTTAGCAAAACTTAACACTTACATCTGAAATTGACTTTTTTAAGTGTTTTTCCAAATTCATATCGTATGGTAAGGGTAGGAAATTAAGTTTTTAATTTTTATTTTCATTGAAAAATTAGATGTTTTTTTAAGCTTTCCTCCTTCCGCTTAAGGCTTAACACTGAAAGCGGTAAGTGGCCATGGGTATAAATTTTTTTTCTAAATGACAACTCTGCCTCTTATGAAATAAATTTCTATTTAAGCTTTTCAAAGATGGCATGATTTAGAAGTTAGGTTGATGTAACAAAGTTGTGAGCCCATCATGATGTATGTATTATATTCACACCGTCCATTCATTTTGCGAGATCATTTTAGGGCATGAGCAAAAAAAAAAAAAAAAAAATGAGGCAGATCTAAAGCTCAAGTGGACCACATCATAGAAAGAAGTGGGGACAATGATGCCCTCCCTTGGAACCTTTATAGGGCCTACCATGATGTTTATTTGCCATCCAATATGTTTAGAAGGTCACATAGACCTGTTTGAAGGGAAAACACAAGTATTGGCTTCATCCATAACTTTCATTGTCTCCAAGAAGTTTTCAATTGTAAGCATGTAATTCCCACTGTTTTGGTGTGGACCACTTGATCTTTGGATCTGTGACGTTTTTTATCCCACGACCTAAAATAATCTGACAAATTGGATGAATGGTGTGGATCTAACATATACATCATGGTGGACCATAGAACTTTGCCTATCAAGATAAACATACCATGCTTCGTTACACGGGCAGTCTCATTCCGTTTCGAGAGGTAGGCCTCTCAATGGGTCGGATCTGGATCGAATCCAGTTGGATCCGGCTCCAAGTCCGTATATCTGTAGACGGATTCAGATCGGATTCGGATCCCACTCGGATCCAAAATGTGATATCCATATCCGATCCACTTATAAATTGTTAGATCCACTTCCGATCCAAAATCCATATAACCATCGGATTCGGGTCGGACTTAGGTCCGAATCCACCCCATTACAAATTTAAAAAAATATATGATATAAAATATATATAATATAATACATTTAATTTAGTAGAAAAATGATGCAAATCCTACTATTTACTATCATATGGTTGACATGGCCTAAAATAATTTGTAAAACGGATGGTCAGCATGAATATAACATATACACTAAGGTGACAATGAGTTGGATGTTAATCGGATTCGGATCAAACTCGGATATGTTCTTGTGAATCCATATCCAGTCCATTTAAGTAATCGGACCTATTTTAAGATCCATATCCGGTCCATTTAACTAATCGGACCTATTTTAAGATCCAAATCCCCATTAAACGGATTCGGAGCGAATCGGATCTCCGATCTGACCCGCTCCATTGAGAGCCCTATCAAGAGGGAGCGGATGAGGTGTTACCAGGTGGGGATGGGGGGACTAGCATAAAGCATGGTTTCAAATCTTTATGGGCCCAACATGATATATGTATTTTATCCACTCCGTCCATCCATTTCTACATCTTATTTTAAGGTACGATCCCAAAAATCAGAGATATCCAAATGTCAGGTGGACCACACCAAAGGAAAACAGTGGGTATTGAACATCCACTGTTGAATTTTTTTTAGAGGCCAAAGAAGTTTAGTATCAAGCTGATATTTGTTTTTTCCCCTTCATCTAGTTCTATTTGACATTATCAACATGTTGGATGGAAAAAAAAATTACAGTGGGCCCTAGGAAGATTTTAACGGTGGACGTTCAATCCCCATTGTTTTCCTGTGGTGTGGTCCACATGAGATTTGGATCTTTCTAATTTTTGGGATAATGCCTTAAAACTGGATGGATAAATGGATGGACGCCATGGATAAAACACATATATCATGGTGGGGTCCATAGAGATTTGAAACCACACCTTATGTGGGACTAGCCGATCCGCCTAGGTGTTACCCGAGTCACACGTTAGTGGGCGTTGACTGGACTATAAGACCCACCTTAAAACACACACACACACACACACACACACACACACACACAATATATATATATATATATATATATATATATATATATATATATATATATATATATATATATATATATATATATATATATATATAGACACACACTCACCCCACCATCCATAAGTTTTTATAGTTTATTCTAAGATATGGTCCAAAAATTGAACCAAATCTATATTTCAAGTGGACCACACAATAGGAAACAATGGTCATTGAGTGCACCATTAAAAACATCCTAGGGTTGACTGTAATATTTATTTGACATCCAACTTGCTTACTGTTTATAAAGTCAAATAGACCTTGATGAAGGGAACAAAGAAGAGACAATGCATGGTTCATCAATTAAAAAATTATGTTTAAGAAATGTATGTGAATTGAGAATAGGTATACCAAATTTGGTGGCATAACAATAACATGTTTTGTCTTGTACATTGTAAAAGATAGAAATTGAGACAATATGGACAAATATGACCAATTGACAATTTTAAGACATTTGTTGTTTGTACTTATCAAACATATTTTTATTAAAAAGCACTTAATTTTAGATATTATGACTTTTCTAAGATAAATTGTCAAATAGGTTTTTTCAGTATTTATAAGTACTAAAATTAAATATTTTAAGTTTTTAACACTTAAATTAATTTTTAGACTTGATTTCTCAGTTTACTAGACGACAACTAAGTATTGAAATACAGCCCGTCTACCACTAAGCCATGGAGGGGAACCTTAGATTTCTTTGTGGGATTGTCTCAGCCCTAAACTTTGTGGGCCACTTGAATGTATGTATTATATCTATACCAATGTATGTATTATATATACACCATATATCTGTTTCGTGAATTCAAATATGAGGCAAATTTCAATCTCAAGTGGACCACACCACATAAAACATTGAGGAAAATGATGTCAACCGTTGATACTCTCTTAAAGCCTATCATGATGTTTATTTGTCCTCTTACTCATTCATATAAGATTAAGGGAAAACACAAAAATCAGCTTGCCATTAGAAAGTTTCTAATGGTGGGCGTTCAATCCCCATTATTTATTGTGTTGGGGCCCACACTTGAGCTTTGGATTTTCTACATATTTGGAGTGCATGCCTTAAAATAATGACCTAGCAAAATGAAACAACGGATGGGACACTTTACTGAATCAGAGCCCAGTTGCGTACCCCGGCGCAAAGTAGGTGTTACCTTGGGAACAGCTTAGTGGGTGTTACCCTAATCGTGTGGAGCCCATATTGATGTATTTTTTTTTATATATCTATGCTGTCTATCTGTTTCTTCATATCATTTTAGGATGTGATCCAAAACCTTAAAGAAGATCCAAATCTTAGGTGGACCATACCACTGGAAAAAGTGATGAATAACAATTAAAAACGTTTTGTGGGCCACAAAATTTTTGGCTCAATCTGATATTTATATTTTTTCCTTCATCAAGACCTTATTGATATTATCAAGAGCTTGGATTGAAAGTAAACATTACCAAAACCTAACTATGGGCTCTTTGGAATTTTTAATGGTGGAGCACTCAATCACACTGTTTTTAGTAATATGGTCCACTTGAGATTTAGATCTGCATAATTTTTGGAACGTAATTCTAAAATGGGCTGTGGAAAATGATGGACGGTGTGGATATACAAAATATCATTCATGTGGGCCATACGGTAGGGGTAACACCCACTAAGCTCTTCCCGGGGTTACACCTAATTCACGCCCTGCACACCCACTCCTATTTTCCCTGAGTCGGAGCCCCAAAATGGCGCCTATCCAAAACCCGAGTGGGGCAAGCCATGCAATATCATGCCAAACAGCTCTGAATTCACATGGGCAGTTCATTTCGTCCTGTTTGGTAGGATCCTCTGAACTGATTGGATCGAAAAAAGAAAAGAAAAAAAAAAACAGTAGGATGGATCGCATGATGATCTAGAAGGCTTTTAATGGCGTACATATCCATCGAAAGTGTTCCCTGCAGTGTGGCCCACCTAAGTTTTGGATTGGCTGACTTTGGGGATGCAATGCAAACATGATGGATGCATTAGCTGTAATGCACACATCACAGTGGCCCCACACATGGTAGGTTAAGTGCCTGACCATTTATCTATTCTGCAAATTAGCTATTAATTGTCTGTTCTCCTTTTATTAGCCTACAATACACACATTCGTCATTTCACTGTGAAAAACGTAACATTTGCGTTTTCTTTGTTTATGGCATTTATCGTCGGCCACGGCTTCGGTGAATTCCGTCTGAGGCCCACCTTGATTTATGTGACTAAATCCACACCATCCAACCTTTTTGAAAGCTCATTTTAGGGCATGATCCAAAAAATGAAGCAGATAAAAGTCTTAGGTAGACCACATCATAGGAAACAGTGGTGATTGATTGAAAACTCACCATTAAACACTTCTTGGGGGTCACTGGAATGTGTATTTTCCATCCAACCTGTTAATAAGGTCACAAAGACCTGGATGAATGGACCACACAAATATCATCTTGATCCAAAACTTTTGAGGCCCGCAACACCACTGTTTCCTGTGGTGTGGTCCACCTGAGAATTGGATCTGCTTCAGTACTAGCATCAAATACTAAAATGAGTTTTCAAAACGGATGTACGGTGTGGATGTAAGGAATATACATAAAAATGGGCCCCACAATTAAAGATCCACTGAAGCCGTGGAGAAAACGCCTCTCTCGCTCCCCTTCCCATTCTTCCCTACTCCATGCAGTCTGTGTTGCAAAAGCTAAAGAAGCATGACATTGGATACAAAGCTTTCTTGGGCAATCTTAACCATTGATAGAAGAATACTTGTTTATTAAAATAGGAATGTTAGATTTTCATTTTTAACCGTCTGATGAAGGTCCTACCCAATTTGATGGTTAAATGATTAAATAAGCATGATTTTCTATCCATGATACATTAAACTAATATTTGTAACTTGGACAATTTATATATTTGTTATGGGCTACAAATATAATTTCTAAGTGTAAGCATATCATCCATTACGTTTCAGAGTATGAAAGTATTTTTTCACCAAAGGGCTCCCACTGGAAAAGGAGTTTGTTTGCCTCTGCTGTGACCCGGTATCCAGCATGTATGGCAGCCCAATGGGCCCACATGATGAATTGTTCAATGATCGAAACCTTCCACGACGTTGAATCTTTTGTCTATGGGCCACCTTAAGAAAGAAAATTAAGCTGAATATATTGATGAGACTAACAATCTTTAAATAAACTAAGAACAATTAAAATTTATTTTTCAGTGAAAAATTAAAGGTTATATCAAATGCGGTCACAGGAAAATAGATTACTAACGTTAGTATTGGAATAACTTAGAAACAAATCATAGTTTAAGCTCTAGGAGTATGTGCCAATGTCAAGACACTTGGGAAATAGAGGCCAACACACCACTTGATACCACTTTTGTGTTCTGATACCACTTGATGTAGAGGATACTGACAAACACACTAAAAGCTTCAGAATTATTGAGAAAGCTCCTAGCTCTTCCAAGCAAACCAACCAAGACTTCTATGTGGGCCCCACCACATGGCCATTCTGCATTTCATAGACCTCAGCTTGTAGGCCACCCCACCTCAGTATGGAAATACGCCTGCATCAGATACTCAAAAAGTCAAGCCAATCCAACCATCTTCTAAGCCATGGCAACCATATGAATTTAGAGGTTTTGGGTGGTTTTCCATTGGTACCTATGGTGTTGCACATCTAATGAGTGGATGCACCTAATTTGTTAGTCATTATAAAGTTAAAGCGTAAACTCACAATTTTAATATACCTACGCCCAAGTCCATAGCTCAAATGGCAGACTGAGTGAAGATAGCCAGCCTCGTTTCAACACCGAAGATAACCATAATGCGAAGTTAACCAGATCCAACTCATTTATTCAAGAAAGGCTTGAAAATAAAGGCCCAGAAGCCCATCCCGTCCCCTTGAATTGGACACCGTTGAGGTAAGGCACCTGCCATGTCATCAATGCTAATCAAGCGATGGGTCCATTTCATTGATGGGATGGAGCAGCTGGGCTTAATGTTCTAACCCATGAAAGGGTAGCCGGATGACAGCGGAGCGACCGGGACCCTTTGAAACGGATCGGGCCAGTCACAAACGGACAAAAGACGGACGGCGGTGGAGCCCTGTAGAAGGGTCCCGTAAGTCACGTGGCATCTCTAAATGGCATGACCCCCCACCTCCTCTCAGGCATCTGGCATTGCTCCCCACAGTAAGATTGTGACCCCTGATGAGCCTATCATCTCATGAGACATATGCCTACTCTCCTAACCCACCCCCCTTTTTTTAATACCCTTTCGGTAGGGGAAAAAAAAAAACTTCAATACTCTTGCAGTGTATGATAGATGATACACAGCCACTGAGGAATTATACAATGGCATGGCAGGTGGGAAGCGGATTGGCTGGTGTACCCTACACCAACTACGTTGCTGGTGTGGTACGTGGCACACGACAGACGAGTGTGCCAGTCCTCGAGCACCATGATGGTACGAATAGTCCAAAAAAGATTAAGGCTTTGTGGACCCCACAATGATGTATTTAGTATATCCACACTGTCCATTCATTTGGCGAGATCATTTTAGGATATCATGTAAATAAAATGAGTCATATAAAATTCTCAAATGGACCACACCACAAAAAGGCAGTGGAGACAATGATTCTCACAGTTAAAACATACCTAGAACCCACCATGATGTTTACTTTCCATCCAAACTGTTCATAAGGCCACACGGACCTGGATTAAGGGTCAAAACAAATATAAGACTGATCCAAAACTTCTGGGACCCCAAGAAGGATTCAATGATATACGTTTAACCCCAAGCACCACAGGATGTTTCGATCCGTCTTATTTTTTGGCTCAAGCCTTACAATGATCTAAAAAAATGGACGGACGGTTTAGATACAACAGTACCTGATGGTAGGACCCACATAACTTGGTGACGTCACTACACCAGGACGTTGCTGGTGTGCGGGACACCAGCCAATCCGCTTCCGGTCAGGTGAGCAGATTAGGTGAGGCCCAGGTAACAGCTTAGTGGGTGGGCCATGACCATGGGGCCCACCTTGATGTATGTGTCGTATATCCACACCATCTATTAGTTTTTTTCCAGCTCGTTTTAGAGCATGGTATGAAAAATGAAGCAGATCGAAATCTCTAATGGACCACAAAATAGAGATTGAATGCCCGCTGTTAAAAACCTTTTTGGAGGTATTTTTGTTTCCTCTTTATGCGTAACCTTATCAACAAATAAACATTATGATGGGCCTATGAATTTTAATGGTAGGCATTCGTTGACCACGCTTTCTGCTGTGGGGTCCACTTGAGATTTGGACATGCTTCATTTTTTTGGACCATGCCTTAAAATTAGCTGAAAAAAAACTGATGAAGGGGACGTGCATATATGTGGGGCCCACACGGTCAGGCCGTCACCCACTAAGCTGTTACCCCAGCCTCACCTAATCCGCTTCCCTAGTTCAGATGTATCATGAGCCAAAAATTGAGGTCTCAGGTCCACTCATCCCGGACGCAAAGTATAGTTTAGCTAAGTGATAACTTTCAACCTGTTAAGTGCATTTGACATCCAACCCTTACCACATGTTGACCCTACCATGTGGATTGCCTAGTACAAAATCAGCCCTATTAACTCATCAAGTGGGCCACATCATGTAAAATCATTTACATCCATTGATAAATAGAAAAAGACAAGTGCGGTCCACTTAATTACTGGTTGTTGCTGATTTTTCTAAAAGTTGATTCTCATGATGGGACCAACCTATTAGATGGGTTGGATGCCGTACATCCATGAAAGGTTTGAAGTTATCCACTGAGTGGACCATAACTTATAGTGCAACCGGTTGGACTTAGATCTTCTCCCAAAAATTATACTCATTTGAACTGTTGGATTGGTGGTCCTTCATTGGATGGCTGTGTAAGTTGTTAGTGCCTGCGTACCAAGCATCATACTCGGCCAGAATATCAAATGACTCCCTTTTGGTGGAGGGGAAGGCAAGAAATTCATTTCATTCATGAAAGAGAACTGCCGGTAGATTGATGAGTTTCAGCATACGTGTGTGAGATCCTGTCCATTCATTAGGTGGGACCGGTCATGATCATGTTCTAGACCGTAAATCAGCCCAATCACCACCCTTGCAGGAGAAAAACAGACTAAAGAAAAGAAAATCCTGGCTGGATATATTCAAACACACACGTGTGCGCCCACCCTACAAGTGAACCAGCCCGAACTTTAGAGAAGCCTACATTCATGTGGGCCCCACCTGATACATGGTTCTGATATGTCACACGTGTGCCGTGAATCGTGATTCACCTATTCGACATCTCTCCCGCGAATCCCTCTAGCAATTCTCCTTAATGAGGAGATTAGAGATAAGAGAAAATGTAGGGTGGTGGTGCCTAATCAATCCAAACAAAGAAAGGCATCTCTTTTTTACTTCTTTTTACTGGAATAAGACATGGGGTTTCTCAAACCTGCGCCTAGTGCACAGGTTAATTATCCTACTCCCACCGCTGAAAAATGCATCATAGCATAATGATCCATCAATCTACACCGCTCATCTGACATGTCCGAACATCGGTGGTCCACAAGACGAAAATCATATAAACTGGACAATCCTAGCTCATTGTCGACTGGGGCCTAGTTTTACATCTAGAGTACAATGGTTTTGCACCATTTTAAAATGGTGGTGACGCTTCAAACGGGAGCATGCATATGGCTTAGTTGAATGTTGATCCTGACCGTCCGAATCTCTAAACCAGTTCTTGATGGAGCATGACTACAAAATTACACAGAATATGGTAGTAAACATCTTATGTTGGCCCATCTAATTTGGACTGCTTACTAGTCCACAATCGACTGTTGCAAGCCATCAATTGGATGTGTAGGATTTCTCAATCATTGTGATTTCGTACACATGCTCCACCTAAGACATGCCCCACAATTTGGTCGGTCTGGATACCACTGCATGTGTGCCACGTGTTCGGAAGATGAGCCACCACTATTTTGAAGATGGTGGTGAACTAGGACTTTAGCGCATCCCACACACGGATGCGGATTGCCTGCAGCGCCGTCTCCAGACGTGGTCTAAGCTGTGGGGCCCATCGTGATGTATGACGCAGATCCAAAGCTAAAGTAGATCGCGCCACAGGAAACAGTGGGGAGTGAACGCCCACCGTTAAAAGCTTCTTGAGGCCACAGAAGTTTTGGATCAAGCTTCTATTTATGTTTTCCATTCATCCAGGCCTGTGTGACCTTGTGAACAGATTCGATGGCAAATAAGCATCACTGTAGGCCCTAGGAAGGCTTCAACGGTGGATGTCAGTATCCCAACTGGTCTACTTAAGCTTTGGATCTGCCTCATTTTTTTTTGGCTCATATACTAAAATAAGCTGAAAAAACAGATGAACGGCATGGATAAAACATATACATCACGGTGGACCCCACAGAGTGAGGACATAGTCCTTATTGATGGAGAGAAGCGCTGCAGGCAATCCGCGTCCCACATACACCCTGAAACAGTGGGGCCCACCAAATGAATGGCTTGTATCACAAGATTGCATGCCACGCACCCGATATTCAATAAGAAGACGAACAAAAAAGTAAAAAAGAATTACAACCGTAGAAAATAAAATAATACAAAACAAAACAACAAAAGCAAAATAATCTTATCATAAAAGCGAAGATTAGAGTCTACTTAAGCCACCCAAAACCCTTCATCTACTCTCCACCCAGGACACATGCCCTCCTCTCTCCCTAAAACGGACCTTCCGTCCAAACGTCCGTTTTCTCACGTGCTCCTCCGTTAAGTCACGTGACCTCAAAAAAAACCCCCCCTCGCTAGGAATGCCCGTTAACTCCCCAACCTCCGTTAACGGAGATACCCCCAGCCCGGCTCCGTCAGCTAACGGTCCCGTTAACGCCGTCATCGACGACCTGAATCGCCCGCCACGTCTGCCGCGCTGGACGCGCCAGGAGATCCTCGTCCTCATCGAAGGCAAGAAGGTCGCGGAGAGCCGGGTACGTCGCGTCGGACGGGCTCACCCTACCAGCGCCGGCTCTTCTTCGGCTACCGTCGAGCCCAAATGGGCGTCCGTCGCGTCGTACTGTAGGAGGCACGGCGTAAACAGAGGGCCCGTGCAGTGCAGGAAGAGATGGAGCAATCTGGCCGTTGATTTCAAGAAGATCAAGGAATGGGAATCGAAGGCTGTGGATGGATCCGATTCGTTCTGGATCATGAGGAGTGATGTGAGGCGGCAGAAGAAGTTACCGGGTTTCTTCGATCGGGAGGTTTATGAGATTTTGGACGGTGGGGCGGCGGAGAAGGCGAAGATCGAAGATGAGGCGGGTTTCGATGATCATGGGCACGACGCCGGGAACGGTGAGGATGAATTGGTTTCGGAATTCGAGCGATCCGGGCGGGATGAAGTGGTGGGGGAGGGTGCCGTGGCCGCACCGGTGCCGATTTCAGGTAATCGGTGGAAGGATTTTGATGGGGGGTTTTCCCCTTCTTTGAATTTTGTGTGGGGATGTGGATTTTGGAGATGGGTTTATTTATTTATTTATTATTATTTGGAGGGAGAATTTGAATTGGAGTGGGTATTGGTGTTGATTGCGGAGATGGAATTTCTTTTTCTTTCTTTCTTTCTTTTTCTAAGGGAGAATTTTGAATTGGAGCTTTGGGTTTGATTGTGGAGATGGGATTTTATTTTTTGGAATGAGAATTTTAATTGGAATGGGTTTTGGTTTTGATTGTGGAGATGGGTTTTTGGTTTTGAAGGGAGATCTTGAATTGGAGTGGTTTTGGTTTTGATTTGTAAAGTTTTTTTTTTTTTTTTTTGGAGGGAGAAATTTTCTATTGGAGGTTTGGGATTTGATAGTGGAGATGGGTTTTTTGTTTCTTGGAGTGAGAATTTTGAATTGGAATGGGTTTGGTTTTGTTTGTCGAGATGGGTTTTTCTGTTTTTGGAGGGAGATTTTTTTTTATCTTTGGAATGGGTTTTTTATTGCTGAGATGGGGTGGTTATATTCTTTAAGGGGACTTTTGAATTAGAGCGAGTTTTGAATTTGATTGTGGGGATTGGTTTGAGAAATGTTGTAATGTGTATATATGATTTCTTTCCTGTCCTGCCAACGTCTCACTTGTGTAGAGCATCTGAGTGGTGCTGGTGGGCCACAGCATAAAGATTGGCCGTGGCGAGAATCAGACCAGTCCACTAAGTGGGCTGCATCCGTACATTGAGTCAGGCCATTGTCTGTCTGCTGATTTCGACGGTGTAGCACACCTGATCAGTGGGTCATCCTGGTTTTCGTGGTGGGTAATCTTTATGTTGTGGACTACCAGTCGCGCAGCTTGGATGTTCCATGCAAGTGTGGCAGGAAAGAACATTGTATGTTATTCTGGAATGTTTGAGAGCAATATTTCAGCAATGGTCCACATTCAAGGAGGAAACGGCAGAAGATTGAAGGGTTAGAATCTCCCAATCCAACAAAGGGCCCACCTGATCAATGATCTGAGTCATGGAAAGCCCCTTTTTCTGTTTTTAAAATCTGGGGTTCAGCGATTATAATTTTCTAACTTTGGTTTTGTGGTTCTAGATTAGGCACCTTTCATTTATTTTATTTTATTTTATTTTATTTTTTTCTGGGATTCAAAATTCCTTGTTTGGTTTTGGATATGTGATTGAATGGTGCATGAATTTCGAGAGAAGATTTTGAATTGGATTTATTGTGTTTGGGACTTTTCTATTAAACGTTTTGTAGAGAGAGTTTTCTTCTATGGTATGTGACTCTGTTTGGGGGTTGGGATTTCTTTTTTTCTATCTTGGAGATGTGTGTTTGTTGATAATTGTTGTTGTTTTTATTGATTTTCATTTTCCTTTGGGTGCAGAAAAGCAGTATGAACCAGAGCAAGGATATTCAGATCCAGGTATTATCATAGAGCTTTTTTTCTTCTCTTTTCTTGATTTTAGAGAATGAACTGTTAGTGATGTATCATGAAATAGGGGAATGATCACATAGCTGTTTGGGGCTCACTGACGTGAGTGCCATCCAACCTGTCAATTATATGTATGATCCAAAAATCTAGCCTGATCCGTAACTAAGGTGAGCTACACAGAGAGAACAATGGGGGACATTTGAGGAGGGGCAGAAACACCATACAAAGTTCCAGGTGAATGTAGGGTCCACCATGTTGTTAAAGCAAGCCAACTGAGATAGTAGACAAGCCTTCCCCTGTTTACGGCAAGGGGAAGGCAAGGCACAAGGCGAGCGACTAAACCCCAAGCCAGCAATAATTATAGACAGACGTCAAGTGGTGATGAAGATAACAGAAAAGAGCCTTATGCTGGGGGAGGTGGAAATGCTGGGTCTTTTCATTCAATGGTCACGATATCATCTAAACCACTCATCAGTTGTGACCCACCATGATGAAGGGACACAATGAAGTGAAAGCCATTCCAAAACTTGGGTAGGGCACAACAAGTGAATAAATAGACTTTAGGCGTGATGTGATTGTTCACAGCCATTCAAAATAGCCCCAATATCTCCTGATCTAGGTGATCACAGCCATTCAAATAAGGGCCTGAAAAATGGATAATACAACGGCAATACCTTTTTCACTCCTTTGGATGTCATTTTCTTGGGCCAGCGAGGCCGTGATGGACTCCATGTTTGATGAGATTTGTAATATTCATTCATTTTGAATCTAGACTAAACATTGGTTCACCCATGTTGGAAGAGGGACATACTTTGGCTGATTCTTTAGAAGGGAGGCTCATCCATCCTTCATTTGAATCGGAAACCACTTCCTTCCATCTCAATTTCACTCTCTTTCAAGAGAAATGGTCACATGCCTTCAAACGCATGGTAATTACCACATGTTTGGGCTGTATATGGACCCATACACCCCAAGAATCATCCTATCGAAAAAACTCAAGTGGGACACGCCACACAAAGCAATTTACAATCACGCCCCACCCATATATTCACTTGTTGCAGCCCACCTAAGCTTTGGAATGTTTTGAGTTCCTGTGTCCCATTCTGGTGCAGTGCACCTGAAGTCTAGGTTGGATGACATATGCACAAGATCGTGGACCCCACATTCCATCTGGAAATTTATGCAGCAGCCGTCCCCTTCCCTATAGAGTGCCGTTCCTAAGTTAATCAAGCTGGATTTTGGGATCTAGGCCTCAAAATGGATAGGTTGGATGCACCCACAAATCACGGTAGGTCCCACACAGCTTGAACTTACACTGAGTTAAATGCATTCGAACACATTTGATCATATCAAATCCCAAATGAACAGGAAAATGGATAACCATAACCATGCACTTGCATGTAAAAACCGGAATTCACTAATTTTGGAAATAAACTAAGCTCCCACTCGCAGAACTGTCTCGACCTTGTGTACGAGATCTTGTGAAGACAATATCTAATATCTATCACCATATATTTGGACATACATGAAAATGAGTAGAGAAAAAGACACAATGTACAAATTCATTATGTCGTGATTATACCCACATAGAAGCACAAACAAATCATTCCACTAGCAAATAAAAAGATTACAAGATATAAGAGAGGCAATGTCCAAATACAACGAACATATAAGAAATCTCTCTCACCTCTTTTCATACACCAACAAAACTTTTGGAAAAATCATCTCACTTCTCGTCTTCAAGCAGCCAAGAGAATCTTTTGAAGTTTCATTCGACAGCTTCTATCCACCTCTGCCAATACATAAGAAGAAAACTCTTCTGAGGACCCTCATCCGGTCTGCCTTGCTAGCATAAGAAAAAACCACTGGAATAGCTATCTTTTTAGCTTTTATGCACGGTTTGCCATAAGGAAGTTATAGGGTCGTAAAGGCCGTAATGGCCGTTACGTAAAAACTGGCCTGTAAAGGCCGTTACAACCCTCGTAATTGCCGTAACAGCCCTGTAACGGTCCATTATATGACAAATACAAGTTTTTCAGATTTTTTCCAATTAAAAAAAAAAAAAAAAACAGAGAGGAACCATTATGGCCACCATAACGGCTATTATGGATTGTATTGTAAAGGTAATGGGGTGGCCATTATGGCCGATATTACTGGTAATGCTACGGAATACCTTACTTTTATGACATGCCCTAACTTGAAGACATAAATGAAAAGATATTTTTGTCTATGAAAAAAATACTCCTCACCTGAAGTCAAGATTATAAAACATTATTCTAATACATATGTTCTGTCGAGACATCCATATATTTGAATGGGCCTTCCTTGTTCAAAAAAGGTATAAAACATATCACAGGATCTATCTTCTAATTAAAGTTTAATACCACAGGCAGGATGAATGAGAAACAACCAGACGTTGATCCTGAGAAAGAGTCTACCTCCCATGAAGGAGGACAGAAGCGGAGACGAGTTTCGCCGGAAAGAGGCGGGGTCACCAACCTGCAGGAGCGTTTGATCAATGTACTAGATCAGAACAGCAGAATGCTGACGGCCCAGCTCGAAGCTCAGAACATCAATTGCCAATTGGACAGAAATCAAAGGGCAGGCCAAGGCGAGAGCTTGGTGGGTGTCCTTAGCAGAGTGGCGGATGCTCTCGGAAGAATTGCAGACAAGTTGTAGCGCTAGTGTATAGAAGATACATGCCCGAGTAAATTATAGTATGTTATTTGATCCCGAATCATCATTTCACTGTACAGTTACTGAGAGGCTCTTAAGTTCCATATATATAGTATGTCGCCCCCTTTGGCTAGTTGATCTGATGGTGAGAAATCACAGCCAGATTCAAAGATCTTTTACTAGGATATATGAATTTAATAAGATGGCCATACCTTTTTCCATGTAAAGATCAATCCGTTGGCCTTGATTCGATGGAGATGATGTAGACGATGAACGATTCAGATCTTCTCTCTTTTTTTTAGCAACACCCAAGATTTTAAGACTCTCCAATGAGTCCCATGCGACCGAGTCAACTCAGACTGGATCAGACCCACTCAGGTTCTACACCATGACTCAGAATCGAAAATAGAGGTGAATCGGTCGAGTCATCCCTGACTGACTTTTTGCTGCTCTCCAATGCTCTTTTGGTTCACCTTCATGGTAAACAGGGATTTTTACTCTTTTTTTTGTTTTTTTGTTTTTGGCCCCCCGGGCTAGAAAAATTCCATGGGTTATTCGAAGGATTTTATAAGTGATAGTAGGTACATCTCTTTCCGGTGCTCTCTCAGAGCATCTGACATTTGGACAGTCTGATAGATTGATCTGGACCGTCTATTAGGTTGAACATGCAGTTTTTCCTTGTAGTTTCGCACCGATCAACTTAAATTCTCTCTTTTTTGTACCCATCCATTAGATAACTTCCAACTAATTAAGATCATGTGCCGTTGATCATCGTGCAAAAATCAGCCCCATGGCGGGCTAGACCATCGAAAAACAACATCTAGCCATTGCTGAATAGCAAAATACAACTGTGGTCCAACTGCACTTGTGCATGCCATTCAACGGGAAGTTCCTGCGCTTGGGAAGCTATGTGGGGCCCACCATGTTGTTCGTGAGAAATCCACACAGTCCATCCGTTTTTCGAGCTCATTTTAGGACATGTGACAAAAGATGAGACAGATCCAGAACCTAAGTGGGCCGCATGAGAGGAAACGGTGGGGAAAGAAATGTCTACTGTTGAAACCGGCTCCACCTTGATGTTTATATGCCATCCAAACCGTTTATAATGTCATTCCCACTGGGATGACCTCAAAAACACAGAAAGCTAAAAGCTAAGCCTGATACAAAACTTTTGTGGCCATATACAAACGTTTCAACGGTGGTCGTTCAATCTCCACTGTTTCCTCTAGGGTGGCCCACTTAAGTTTTCCATCCATCTCATTTTTTGTCCCATGTCCTAAAATGAGCTAAAAAAAAAAAAAAAACAACCGTATGGATTTCTCAAAAAATCACTGTGGGCCCCACCTTACTTCCCAGATCAGGAACTTGGTGGTTGCCTCATAATGACAGGGTACCAGGCCTGCCTATAACCATTGTTTTTCTAATTTTCCCAAATAAAATTTAATATTTTAAGTTAATGTTAGAGTTTTGTTCTTGAAATTTTCAAACCATTAATAATTATCCAATGCCCTAGAGGGAACCCGAGGCATTCATTGGGGTATGGGTGTCCATTTCAAGCCTATCATAAGTACAAACATGGTCCACTACCTACTGGTGGGTTTGGACCTTGATTGATTTACTGTTGTTGTGTTCCTTTTTTCTTTTTTCTTTTTTCAACCATTTGTTTATTGGTGATAGACTGAAGGGCCAGGATCTTCCATTGCAGGAAGGTCCATCAGATGGTGTGCATCTTCAACAGCCGTAGTAAAGTGTTTCTAAGATCAAATTCCATGGAATTGATGAATGAGAGGGAAAGTTGCCTTCTTAATGGGTGGTCCAACAAATAGAAAATACTGCAACAGTTCTTAAGTTCCCTAAAATTCATTGAAATCCAATCCAACATGGTTTCATAGTCAAAAGAGATACTCGGTAGATGTAGATACAGAAATATGCAACACTTCTATTATTCTATACTAAAATGTGCAAAGGAACATAAATTTCTCTTTAATTTTTCCTATTCCATTCCACATAAGGAAGAATTCATTATTTTCTCCTCTTTATTTTATAAAGGTTCGTTGTTACTAATCATCAATAGGGTTAGGATAAAAAATTTCAAGAAAATAAAAATAAAAAGTTATTACACAAAACTTTGTCAACAAAAAACCCGATTTTCTTATTCAGACTTCAATTGCGATGAACTAAAGTTCACTACAAAGAAGTGATTCTAGTATTCTAATTTTAATTCAAGGGAAAGAAACCGTGTGGCTGAAGTAATTCACTCAGAAAGGATTAGGCAGTCTGTTCCGATTAATGAAGCCCTTATGGAATGCAGCCATGGCTCAAAATTAGAGGGAATTTTTTTTTCAAGGGCAATTGACAGTGACATGAGAAGATAGGAATTAGCCTCGTTCTATTGGAATTGGTAGCACATCAAAATTAGAGGTAGCATATCAAAATTAGAGGGGTAGTCACCCGGAATCAGTGCCAATTAGTCATGTATACCGTCAGCCTCGGAAACTGAGCGGTCATTCCATGGGTAGGCTTGGTTTTTCGGGAATGGAAGATAATCCACTTACCTTTCCTTCTGCTCCCAGTTTGTGGATAGTTTGCTATTTCACCCTACTGCTAAATAGGAGGAATAACCAAACTCCCCCCTTTGTCTTTACAAGCAGGAGCAAAGGTAGGATCCACTCAAAAACAATAGAGCTTGCTAATGGGTGGGATGCTTACTTCATTACTGATGGAGTACATATCATGCCATCTTGGTTTGGTTCACCATGAATGGTTTAGATCGCTGACCATGGACCCAACTTTTCTTTTGTGTTTAACTCTCACTCATCACGCCGATGGTTTAGATGGCACTCCCAACTTGTCTTTTTTTATACCTCACTCATTTTGTCGATAGCTGAGAACGCCTCCCTCCCTCGTCTGCATGGAAGTGAAAGAAAACTGTCCTGAAAGTCCTGAAGATCAAGCCATAAGTGACACACACAACTGTAAATGAGCATGAGAGTCATGGACCCTCTGTCCTGAAAGTTCTGAAGATCAAGCCACAAGTGACACACAACTGTAAATGAGCATGAGAGTCAGTCCCGACCCATTTATTTATACCTGGATTGAAAATCCAGCCCTGGCTCAGCCTCTGAGCATGACGCCAAGAATGGCCCATTGTTGGGTAGGCTCAGTGGCTCAATGGGCTGCCTGAGAGTGCTGCTGACAATGTGATGGACCTAACCACACAATCCATTTACTTACCAGACCAGAAATACAGCCACTGTATGGCCTCTCAGCATGACTCCTAGAATGGTAAAAAAGAAAGAAAAAAAATTTAATCACGTAATTCTCTCATAGTTGGAATTATTTCATACCTGCCACAAACATCCATCACCACAAACAATAGTACCATGAGGAGAGACAACTACAGGCAACATAGCATCAGACCAAGCTTGATGTGCAACTCTTACTTCCATCCTTGAAGAGAAAAACAAAAAAAGAGGGAGGAAAGAGGGAAAAAAAGAAAAGAAAAAAGAACTTCGATAAATTCCTTCATCGTAGATGCAAAACAACCTAACATCTACATGGTCTCGGATGATATATTTGTTTTTGGTCAAACATTATATAGATTCGTCTATCTTAAAATCACAATGGACTCCATATCTAGCCAGGTCAGCTCAGCTCAAAGACTCGAATGAATCCTTACTTGATATTTAAAAAGAGAGAATTTAAGAGTATGCAGAGTGAGACTAAAAGTTTAAAATTGTTCTAAATAGATGAACTATAAAAAATCCCCCAAAGGAAACACCACATTGCTTAATGATTCAGAAGGATGTTTCTAACAGAATTAGAGATAGGTGGATGAAGTGGAGATGTGCCTTCGGAGTTTTATGTGATCACCACATTACCAACCTAATCAAAGGGGTAATTTTATAGGATAACCACAAGAGCAGCCGTGCTTTATGAGAAGGGATATTGGGTAGTCAAGGAAAAGCATGCCCATAGGATGTGTGTTGCTGAATTGAGGATGTTGAAATGGGTGAGTGGCTGAAATGAGGATTTTGAGATGGATGAGTGGCAATATGGAGACATTTGTGCTCCATATGACAGAGGGGGAGCTAACATAAAAAATCTGGAGATCATGAACAAAGACCTTCTTGGAAAGTGGATTTGGCAATTTGGGAAAGAGAAGGATAGCCTCTGGAGGCAAGTGTTAGCGGCGAAGTATGGCGCTTCTAACTTGGGCTGGTGGCCCTCAGAGGCCTCCTCTTTCTTATAGATCCTCTTCTCTTAGGAAAAATATCCTTAAGATGTCCAGGTACGTCTAGGCTAACTCCTTTTTGCTTGGTGATGGCAAAAATATAAGGTTTTGGCTGGATCAATGGTGTGGGGAAGCTACGTTGGCGGACATGTTTCCTTCTTTGTTTTCCCCGAGCTCTAATAAGAACAGTCCTGTGAAGGGCTGCTTCTATCAGAATGGTCGAGAAGGTGTTTGGATTCCTTTGTTTAGAAGAAACTTCTATGAGAGGGAAATTTCTGAATTCTCTCTTCTGCTCTCCTCCTTGCAGGGTTTTCGCCCTGACCCCCTAGTGGAGGACTCTTTGGGCTGGAACCGTGCGAAATCGGGAGCCTTCTCCATCAAGTCCCTATACTCCATTCTTTCAGCGCCCACAAACTCCTGTCTACTGTCAAACGGGAGCTGTGTGGGCCTATGACACCCTTCCCAAGGTTGCAGCGTTTGGTTGGCTGGCTGAGAGACAGAATTCTCACAGTCAACAACTTGCGTAAAAAAGGAATGATCCTTCCGAATGTTTGCCTCCTCTGTCTCAGAGATGAAGAGACCATTGATCATCTCTTCATCCATTGTCCTTTCGCTGCGGATATCTGGTGGACTGTGTTACGGCTGACTGATATATCTTGGGTGATGCCGCTCTCTTTGGAGCAGCTTTTTTGCTCATGGCATGTTGAAGAAGGGGGGGTGCTTAGGCAAGAAGAAAGGGCAAACCTTCCTACTCGTGGTTCTGTGGGCGATTTGGGGAGAGTGGAACAATAGGCCTTCAGGAATTTGAAATGTCCCGTTGCGGTAGTCCTCTCGAAAATTTTGGGAATGTTTAGGGATTGGGCTCCTTAGATGTTTTCTTTTGCTCGGTGTTTGAGGTGAGGAGCCCTTCCCCAGCTTCATCTTTCTTTCTTTCTGCCTTTTTTCGTTTTGTTGTATTTTAGTCTAGCTTTAGGTTGTAAGCTCTCGGTTGGCCTTGGCCTTCCTTTCTAATAAATTTTCTTATCTTTCAAAAAAATACAAAGTAGGATAGAATTAGAAATGAATTTGAATTTTATGGAACTAAAGAGAAGCACTGATGGGTAATAAGATGAGGGAAAAGTAGACTTGGATGGTTTGGTATGTGCATTGTAGGCTAATAACCGCACTAGGGAGAAGGAATCAGTTGTTACAGGTCAAAAGGCTCTAAAAGTGAAAGAGGAAGGCCCAAAAGGACGTAGATTGAGGTAATAAGAAAAGACTTGATGACCTATGGAAAGTATGGCCCTTGATAGAGTGGAATGGCGAAACAGGATTCATTTAACCCAACCCAATTAATTGGGATAAGGCTTAGCTGATGATTTATTATTTAAGAGTTGGTTTCATTCCCCTCTAAAATGCCTATTTCTTTGTACATGTGTGGCCTACTTGATGAGGGATAGATTATGAAAATTCTAGTGGTAAATTTGGGATAAAATCAATTTTCTCAAGATTGGGCTTGGGCCTGTTGTGCTAGGCCCATGCTGGGCTTGGGCTGGGCCAGGGCCTAGCTTGGCCAGGTCCAAACCCAGCTCATTGCCACCCCTAAAGGTGGGTTTCAAGTGGTCTGTTGGCAAGAAAGATCAGTCTGCATGGCGATGTTGTTGCCTGGTGATCAGTTCTCTATATAACGTGCCATAATCATAGTAAACAAGACTCCATTGGAACTTCTATATTTCTGATAGAAACTCGTGTAATTACTACTCTGTATATCTCAAAAGATTGCTAAAAGAAATATTTTTGGGGCAAACTGAATTATACTCATTTTTATTAAAAAAGAAACAAACATTAAAAAAAAAGGTAAAAAAGAATCTATTTAATAATACTTAAGGGTGATTTAAAAGACTGAAATTAATTGTAATCATCCATTACTAGAACTGAATAGAAGGTGGGAAGACTCAATAGAGATGGATCAATTTATATAAGGATTAGTTGGATATGAAGGATTTGAGAGGCAAACAACGATATTAGCCCTTAATTTATTCCCAATATACAATAATGAGAATAAATAAGTTCAAACCATTTTAATTAGAGTTTTAAAGTTTAATCTTATTGAAATACAACAAATACATATACACACGTATGTTTATATATATAGTTGTTTATTTTCACTCTTTTTTTTTTTTTTGCAAATATATTAATCCTAAACTTTTCATTCTTTGATTTTCTCGTGTTTCTTTGGCTGGAATTTTATCCTTTGTTAGAGATCAAAATTGAAATAAATGTGCCTTCTTTCACATTGTGACGTGTTGCTAACTATTGTCTCAAATTTTACTCAGGATAATTCGCCGAATAATTTTTTTCTTTCTTTCTTGAAGAGCTATGAATGATGTTTCTTAAAATTTTATTCGCCGAATAAAATGAACTGACTAATACTTAAAATATGATAATCCATTGCCACCCTTACCCACAATGTAGACCACCAAGCACAAAAATCATGCAACCAGTCATCAGATGGGTCACATTATTGGAGTCTATGGACAACCGATGGTGCTACTCAACATACAGGTGTGACCCATCTAAAGAGTGGATCAAGCTGATTTCGAGATGAGTGACCTTCAAGATGAGGCCTACTCTTTGCATGGTAGAGATGTTATACACAAGTGGCAAGTTGGCAGGAAGGATAGTTTTAAATGGTAAAGTTACCATACCATTGACTATAGGTGATCAGTTCTGAATTACATAATAATAATCATTAATACTTATTCATCCTAGCCACCAACAGTACAGGTCAGATACACCTCTCAATCATCTAAATTATTTATCTGGTGGCCCCCATTAAGTAATGGGCTGTTCCCCAACCACCCCTACAAAATGCTCCAACCCACCTTAGCAAAATCTGCAAATGGACAATCATGGTCAATGTTCATGTTATATCATGATGAGGACCATATGAATGGCTGTGATCATGGAACGAGAGGACTTCAAAGAAGAGTCTTGGCCAAGAACTTGAAGGTCCCAACATTGTACATTTCTCAATTTTATAATGTAAATGCCAGGGTGAGTACTGAAAAGGCGGGGAGGATCAACTCCCACTGTTCAAGAAATCAGAGCAAGCAGTCTGAACAATATTTCACAAAGGTGTAGTAAGCAGTGTCTTTAATCTCTCTACGGGAGAAACTAAATGTTACGAATTCAGCAGCTGCTCCCTCCCTCCATACACGTGGTCAATGTTTCATCTATCCAAACAAACATACGACCCACCATGGGCAGAGGATGCCCAAAAAATCTCCAAGATCAGAAAATCCTGACTCCTTGATCAACAATGGGCTACTACCATATCAACAGTCAGACATTTGAATGCAAATAGGACCAAGGATTGAATGATTGCAATCTTTCAATCTACTAGATTCTATCAACATTCAGGATCACTGAACAACAGACCTACACATGCAGAATCCTAAGCAAATTTGGAGCCCATTGACCTCTCGTACACGACCAATCATATTTGCACTCTCCAATGATTGGTTGGAGAATTTGGATATTCATGTGAGAAACCAATGTGTAACGATTCTCTTATGTTAAGAAAAATGCATACAGAAAGTTCAAGCACAGAAGAACACAACAAATACTAAGCAGATAACTCTTATCTTTTTACTCAAACATCGAGTCAGTCAAGATTCAAGAGGTGGAGTCATCCGAACTCACCTTCGATCGATACTGGCGGTCCACTTTCCGAAATCCACTGCTCACTTCTAGTTTGGATGTTTTCACATCATCTTCCTCCATCGCACACACTTCACTATCTTGGCCATCCCCAGCTGCAATGCCTGCAAGATAAGCTGCCTGCCTCACAGGCTCCTTACAAGCATCATCTTCATGGGTCTGCTTAGCTTCAGATCTATTGCCCATTCCCGTTGCATCACCTGCCTTCTTTCTAGGAGTGAAAAGTACTGACTTTGGAAGACTCGCTGCAGTACAATCGGGCTCTTGCAGCAACTCTGCATGAGTGGACGAAGCCTTCAACATATTTTGGAGGTCTTGGAAGGCCTGCATGTTAGATACATCATTGTCTTCATTCGATGTATCGAATGAATACCGAGTGTACTTGGAAGGATTCCGTATGTAGTCTGGGACCCCAGGAGCATCTTCAGGTGGTGGGCCACTTGCTTCTGCAACTGTTGCTGCCTCCATGGATTGAGTAACCATCAAGAAGTCATGAGCTTGTTCACTGTCCAGCTCATCTTTGCATCCAGTGTCAAACCTGACACGCTTCTTCGACCTCGAGTCTATCTGATTATCTTTCCTTTTCAGAATCGATTTCACGTTCCTACCATCTTCGGCTGCTTTCACTTGAGATTCCACAATGACTGGCATCTCAGAGTCGGAGGCCTGAAGGGAATCAAACCTCCCAGCTGCTTCGTTGTTGTCTTCTTGGAGCCTGGCTTTTGCAGCAAGGTGATCCGCATGTGGATCCTTACCAGCGCTCTTGATTTCCTCAAATGAATCAGGAAATATGTTATGGGAGTTCAAGTAAGGCCCATAATCTGTGACATCACGCATGTACACACGGTCACCAGCGTTTTCCCTGCCCACGGCCACCTTATCAAATTCATCTTCCTCATCCTGTAGAATCATATAAGTTGGAATTCAAGATCAAGAAATGTATCTACCACTTGCAAGTTGCAATGTGGTAACATAAGCAGGTTGACATGTATCAATTGTGTAGGCTTTCTTTCAAGCACCAGGTTAATTCATCCAGCTTGAAACTGCCTTTGGAGAAGGGGATTTTTTTTTTGAAAGATGATAATTTTATTAAGAAGAAAAAAGAAAACAACAAAAACAAAGAAAACAAACTAGACAGAAAAGAAGAGCAACAGGGGAAAGAAAAGAAACAAAATAAAAAGACTAGCAGACGGAGGAAGGGCAACTCCCCAGCTGCCAACACCCTTAAGAGGACCATCCTAAAAAATAGGTGGCCCAGTCTCTAAACAGAACCAGCACTCCAGAGAAGGGGGGGGGGGGGGGGGGGAGCAAGTGCATTGCTAATCACACAGATGAAGCATGAGAAAGGTTGCCTGCGGACTTTCGATTGGTCACATGGGCAGTCAACTGGAGTAACACAAGGGCATAATACTTTATCATGTGGGTTCCAAGTCCCAACCATGGATTGACAACTCGTCCAAGTCCCATGCGACTCGTATGAGCCACATTAGGCTCAAGCAAAGTCCAAGCTGGTTCCAATGAGTCGGACTCCACCAAGGAACAAATGAGTCAGTCCGAGTCATTGACTTAAAACCATGGTCCAGAAGCCGATTAGGGCTTTCGATGCATCGCGTCGATCCAACAACCTGTATGATCAGGTAAAATGTGGATCCGGTATGGCCCAATATTTCCGATCTCTAGGATTTCTAGGATCCAGTTGGTAAGGGAGTCAGGTCCACCCATATCCAACCAGTTTATATAGGACATCAAAAAGTCGGTCAGCCCTGTGGTCTTGGTCCAGATCCAAGTTTGGACCCAGATGTGAGTTTGACAGGTCTGGTCTGCATCTAGACTTAGGGGACTTGACAAATAACTGGAGCAGACCTAGATCAACTCTGACCAACCGAATCCAACTCATTTATAGCCCAACTACCAATGTGAACCCATCAAAGTGCAAATTGGCTCCTTTTCCTTGCTAGTGTGTGTGAGCTTTGCATGTTTCTTCAAGCAACATTTGAATTTCAGGCTGGCTCCGCAAATTTTGGGACATAACAGCAGTCTGCTTGGTGATGTTTCATGTTGAGAAGGCAAAAGGGAACGGTTCTAAACCAGGTATTCAACTTAAGAAATTGAAGCAAAATCATGTCAACTGAAGAATGAACTATCAGGTACAATTACAAAATAACAAGTAATACATTTTGTATTGGTTCAGATCATGGTGCAGTAGAATGGGCATTTGCCCTTTGGGATGGAAACAACAGTAATCTTACAATTTTTTGGTGGTTTTGGTTGGTTCAACCGATAAAAATACAATATTTCAATACATGCATCCCTCTTTTCAAGGGAGTAATTATACGGTCCCAATGCATCAAGATAGTGTTTTGATACAACATTCTACACAAACTGGAGATCCACTCTATAGAATTTTTTACCCCAAGAATAACCCAATGCTTAGATTTCTTCCTATTCTTGAAGAACCGATCCTTCCTTTCGAGCTAGAGGGTCCAGATGACAGCAAAGAGGCCAACCTTCCACAGAGTGGAGGAAGACTTGTCCAGGCCCAACGAGAACCAAGCTTGATACAGGATGTCCAAGGAGAAAGGCATCACCCACTGAACTATGAAAAGACCCATGATTCTCGACCATACCTCCCAAGCAAAATCACAATGAAGGAGCAAATGATTCACTGATTCTGCATCTTTATAGCAGAGAAGGCAAACAATGGAAAGCACCATGTCTTTTTCTCATAAATTGTCTGACGTCAGAATTTTGTTCCTACCAGCCAACCAGGAAAAAGATGCAACCTTGAGGGGAGCTCCACATGACAAACTGCCTTTGTGAAATGCCGAAGGGCCTGGATTGAAAGGCCTGATATCAAGGAGAAAAAAGATCTCACTGAGAAAATTCCTGATTTGTCCAGCCTCCAACCAAAGAATCCTTCTCAGCTGGGTTCGGCTGAATCCCATGCAACCGAAGAAAAGGCTAACCAGCTCGACGATTTCCACATCCAGAAGGTTTCTACAGCAAGGGGGAACTCAAACAGCACCTTCCCCAGAAGGAGAGAAACAACTGACAAGTGCAACTTCCAGATCTAGAACGAGCGCAACAAGCCTATGAAAATCTAACCTAAAGATAGATTCCCCACACCAAATAGCATCCCAAAACCTAACCCTAGAACCTTCCCCAATAGAAAAACCCATACCCTTCAAGGCTTTAGGTGCAACCCTGGCTATAGCTTTCCAGATAAGGGAGGCACAATATAGGGACGACTCCTTAATCCACCGTCCCAATCAAGAGGGGCCATATTTAGCAACAACTAAGGAATTCCAAATGCCATCTTCCTCCACTCCAAACCTCCACACCCATTTTTGACAAGTAGAGCCCAATTAACTTCCTCAAGCCTTTTGATTCCCTCACCCCCTTCTAATTTCGGCTTACAAACATCCTTCCAGTTTAACAAATGGAATTTCTTGGACAAAGCCGCACCTCAATTTATTGATCCCTTCTAGGACATACTTTGGACATTGAAACAAAGACATATGATCATTGTTTAAAGTATCCCCAATATTATCTGTATCTCCAACTTCACAATACCAATAACATTGGCAGTATTAGAAATTTCAGGTATTAGCAATATATAACTAAGTATTGCAATGTATTAATATCGCTAATGGATCACCAATATTTTCTATTGTGTAAATTCCAAGTGTCATTTGTATTGCCAATATCGATAATATCACAAATTTATCGATCTCACTAAAAAATTGTTTATTTAAAAAATTTCCATTTCAATTTTTTTATGGGTGCATGGTTCTATGATGAAACGCATGTTTGTGTGTGTGTGTGTGTGTGTGTGTGTGTGTGTGTGTGGAAGGATGGATGGGTGGATGTGTATATGTGAATGTGTGTGCATGCATGCATGGATGGATGGATGTGTATGTGCGAATGTGTGTGCATGCATGGATGGATGGTTGAAAGGATGGATCCACCATTTTCCCATGTTTCCCTGAGTCAACGATAAATGCTTTTAGGCCCCATTAGAGGTATTTTTTTTATTCCTAAATATGCAAATATGCATGTTTTTTGCTATTATTTAATTCTTAAATATGCAAAATGTGTATTTAGCATCTCTTGAAGTATCATTGAAAAATTCCACCATTTTCCCCATGTTTCTCTAATATTGTCATGGACCTAATACCATGATGGTTTATGAGTTTTATTGTCCCTTTGTAACTTATTTGATCCCTTATGTCATGTGGTATGAGTGACAGGCCCTTATTTGTGTCCACTTGTGACTTGTTTGATTTATACGGGTGACGAGCCCTTTAATTGGTGTCCATGAATGGACTTGATTTATGTTTATCATCTCATCTTCATGGTATGGTAACACAAGAGGCCACTAAGCGTAAAAGGTTTCCATAATTGGTTAATTTGTAAATCGGATTAATAAAAGATTGGCTAATCATGAATTCATGACACTTTTGTGATTTCAGAGTAACGTTGAAGTTCACCTGTTGACTTTTGGGTCATCATGCGAAGTTCGTTTATGATTTTTGGGTGACGTCAGAGTTCACTTGTGATTTCATAGTTATCATGTAGAGTTCACTCGCAACATGATTTCCGGGTGACGCCAGAATTCCTTTGTTGATTTTCGGTTCATCTTTCAGAGTTCACTTGCATCCTAGGTTTTATTTACATGTGCTGGTTGGATGTGAATCCCCACGCCGATGTGCATCCATGCATTAATTAAGATTCGCATTGTGAAGTGAATGCGCTATTTGTTTGCCTTATGTTTACAACTATACTTGACTGTGTTGATGTATGTGTAATCTTAGGGAAAGTTTTCATTGAGTTGGCCACTCACCCTTTCGGTGTTCTAAAATACCAACTAGTCGATGCAGGACTAAAAGGTACAAGTACGCCTGAAGAGTAGTTCAAAGATCCAGTGGATAAGATGCCCTACATGAGCTATTGGAGCTCAATCAGTAGATGGACGATTGTTGTGTCTAGTGGAAGTTTTGATATTTAGTGGATTAATTTTTTTTGTAATGAGTCCCTAGTTGAGTGGACAAGTTCAGTTAATTTCTTGATGATGGGAACTCTTTATACAAATTTCAGTTTATTTTACTTTATGAAATGAATACCATGCAAATGTGGAAAGTAATAAAAAAAATACTTGTTACGAATAAGCTTTCGTTATTATTTAGTTAACACCCTCGAATTTGGGATCCGAGTAACTCAAGTCCCGGTTTTAGGGCGTTATAAAAGCCACATCTCCACTTCATCCACCCAGCACTAATTCCAAGAGCAGGATCCTTCTCAATATCTCCGCTCTCGTTATCTATCAACCCACGATATCGAAAATGGTCACTAAACTAATTCATGTTCACAACAATACCGGCTTTATCTACCAGCATAACTCACTCAAATGATATTAGAGTCGCGTAATCTTGCAATCGCAACCAATTTCATGTCACTCAAACAACGTTAAATAAAAAAAATAAAATAAAAAAAAAGGTAGCCCACAAAATAAGCAACGAAAATACCGCTATAGAAAATTTGTGTAGCGAGCCATTGCCACTAAGACTCTTAACAACTGATTAAATAATACAATATAGGAATCTGCAGAACCACACAATCCAATCACACCATTGATCTGGGTCCAGATCCATCATTAGACTGTTGGTTGAATACAAATCCTCAATCAGGCCAGTCAAGATGGTCAGATGGTCCAGATCCTACCCGATCATAATGCTTGGATGGACCTGATCTTCAATTGGCCAGCTTGTGTGGCCTGGGTACATCATCTATCGAGTCAACCCACTTGAAGACTCGACCAAATATTTCGTTGAATCGAGTTTTGGAGTTCTTTAACTATGGCATCAGCTTACCCACAAGTGCGTGGAATTTACTTATGTAGGCTCGTAATTTACCAGCAAACTGAAGAATTCTTTAATTCCAAGCCTGGCCCCATCAGATGAATGGTTATGATCGCCGAGGCAGGACCCCATTTACTATGAAATTCATGCGGACTACTGTTTTGTGTGGCCCGCAGACAACCATACCAATGCTTTTAAAAAGGAAAAAAGAAAAAGAACAGAAAAAGAGAGAGAAACCCTAACCTCGTGATCCAGAGTCGAATCCAAACCAACAGAGTTCCTAATCTCCCAGTCCTCTCTCTCATAATCCCTTTCAACCTGAGCCGTCCGATCATTTCCATCTCCTTCTTCATCATCATCGTCGTCGAAATCATCAAGATCGTCCTCGAAGCGTTTCTTCGGATTTCGCGAGAAATTGGAATTTCTCGTCTTCTCGTTGGAGAAGAAGCCATCAAAGGCGGAAGAGCAAGGTGTATCTTCTCTGTCGGGGCTGCTGCTTCCACCTTTGTCTCGAATCCATTCCTTCCGCTCGATCTCGGCGTCGGAAAGCGTCCATGGCGATGGTGCTTTTGAAGGGAGAGAGTCGAGGAGAGACCCGAACACCTTATCAACCCGAGCTTTGAAGCTACCTTCCATGTTCGGGCGCTGGAGAATATGTTGTAAGAGGGGTTGGAGATAGATTTCCTACAATGGCGTCGAGATAACCCTTTTTTAAGAGGGAGGACGGCACACCGCCTTTCTGTTTTACGCATCGCGTAAAACACCCGGTGGGGTCCACCGGTTGTGTGTGTAAAATCCACTCCGTCCATCAGATTCTGCCCTCGATTCCAACACGGAGGCAGGGCTCTGTGGGGCCCACTTTAACGTATGTGTTTTATCAACACCGTCCATCCATTATGCCAGCTCATTTTAGCCAATGATCCCAAAAGTGAAGAATATTCAAAGCTCAAAAAGACCACACAAGAGAAAGAGTGGAGATAATCATCCCCACCGTTGAAACCATCTCATGGCCCACGATGATGTTTATTTGTCATCCAAAAGGTCATACAGACCTGGAGGAAGGGAAAACACAAACATCAGCTTGATCCAACCGTTGTGACACTTGTTTGCTTATTTTCAACCGTCCAATGGAGTTCCCCCATAGTTGAATGGTTAAATAATCGTGATCTCACATCTGTGAACCATAATATGGATAGTTTAATTTAAATTATTCATGAAAAATACTTTAATGTGTCAGTGGTCCACTTGAACTCTGGATCTACCTCATTTTTTGAGCTCATGCCTAAAATGATCTGGCAAAATGGATGGACGGTGTGGATATAATACATATATCATGGTGGGTCCACAGAACTTTTCCACGTCAGCACACCACCAAGGAGAATAACAATACATCCATTGACCTCCCGGGAGAGGGAAACGACACGGCCGAGCTGGAATAAACCGGGTCGAGTCATCTCTACCCAGTAAACGTGGCATGGTGTGTACTGCCAGACGTGTTCGTGAAGTGGGGCCCATTGAGATGGGCCAAAGATCACATCAATCTAGTCATTGCGTCGGCCATTCATGTACGGAACGTTGAATTGGTGATAACTGATAAGGAATTGAGCAATGGCCCACATTGGATGTACACGTGTGGCCCAGCTGATGGCTTGACTGTGTTTATATTTTTTATTTGTCCCTCTATCTTGCACGCAGGTGCCACGTGTGGGCTAAAATATGGTGGGGGATGGGTAGACCAACCCATACATCTTGAATATAGACCGTTGATTTCTTTCCTCTTAAATGCCCATTTCTTTGTGAACGTCTGTCCCATATTAACGGATTGGTTGGATTTCATCAAATTTCAAGTGTTCAAGTGTCCGGACACAACAACTAGTTTAGGCGTGGGCTTGGGCCTGTTTCTAGGCCTTACTGGGCTTTGTCTGGTCCAATTTAAAAAATAGGTTCGAACCCTGTGACTGGTTAGAGGCAGACAATGGCCCACATTCAGCAAGCAAGTGGTCCATTGATCAGAGACTACGCTCCTCAAATTAGAAATAGATTGAAATATTCACATTGAAATGCCAAATAATAATGGTAATAAGAGAAATTTGAGTGGGCCCTTGGATCAGGCCAAACAAATCATGTCCTGCTTGGGTTGCTCTTTAGCATTCCAAATCATAGTTTTAAGACTCTAATTCTACAGTCCAACTCAGATTTAAAGATGATTTGAAATCTATCTAATTGATTTATGTGGGGCCCACCTCAATGTATGTATTCTATGTCCACAATGTCCATCTATTTTTCCAATCATTTTATGAGATGACCCCAAAAAATGAAGTAGATGCCAATCTCTGGTGGACCATATCATAGGAAGCAGTAGTGATTAGCTATTAAAAACTTATTATGGGCCACAAAAGTTTTGAATCAAGCTAATATTTGTTTTTTCATTTCATCAAGATTTGTGTAACCTTATCAGCAGGTTGGATGGTGAATAAACTACAGTGGGCCCAAGGAAGTTATTAATGGTGGGGCGTTCAATCACCACTGCTTCCTGTAGTGGAGTCCACCTGAGATTTGGATCTGTTTCATTTTTCATCTCATAACCTAAAATGATCTGCAAAACAGATGGAAGGGTATAGATATAGGATACAATAATACATACAGCAAGGTGGGCCCCACGGTAACGCCGCGGCCTCATCTAATCCACTCCCTCCCTTAGTACTATTTTCTTCCATCATTTATATTTCAAAAGTAGGATCAAAATTAGTTGTTGTCACGATTCTCTTAATTAATTCTCCCAAGTTTTGGTTTTATATTTTTTTGTAAAATTTAAATCGTCATTTTTAGACACACCACGGTTAGATTAGGGTGAGGATTGTGATTAAACGAGCTGTTTTTTTTTTTTTTTTTTTTAAATCATAGTAGAAAATGAAAGATATCACTGTAAATGATTCATATCATTAATTCTAACTTAAGTGCAGTGAAAAATCTCATTTTCAACCGTTTCTCTGCTGGGTAAATTACCGGGAGAAATTTTCAAATTATATGTTTTTCTCTAGCATATGATTAGAAAAATGTTGCAAAAAATATTTTAAAATATTTATTATAAATTAATAAATAAATTTAAAGTATAAACATGCATGTGTATATGTATAGAGTGATAGGTACTTAGGCATGAACTTAGAAAACCTACCTATTTGCCAATAGACATGGACTTAGAAAACCCTTATTTGCCAATCGACATGTTGGCTTGCCTCCACACTACATGACCATATATTACAAAAAAAAATTTGAGTCCAAGAAAGAGAGGGAGAGAGAGGAAGAGGAGAATTAATTAGCATTTTTTGAGAACTCATCTCATATAATATGAGTCCAACATCTGAATTGTCCATGTGATGCGGCACCCCAAGAAGCTCGCAAGGCCTAACTTTTACCCTGATTTAGAATTTTGGCGGGCCATGGCAAAAGGAAATAATTTCCTCCCTTGATTTGCCTCTCTCTTTGAGGAAATGGCCCACCAAAGTTTTGAATCAGGGTACAAGTTAGGCTATAGGGGTTTCTTGAAAGTGTTGCATCACATGAGCAATCCAAAATTTGGATTAATATTATATGAGATGAGTTGACAAAAAATACTCACGATTCTCGTGAGAACTAGTGCTGAGGCGTGCATTCCTCTCTTTATATACAGAGAGATAAAATTTGAAGAAATTAAGGCACACCAAGAATACGTGAATAAAGCAACACTACAAAGATTAGGCCAGCGCTCACCTGCACACCTCTTTAAGTGAGAGTTTGTGCATAGCTTTGCACGTGTGCTATGGGTACAAAATCCCAACGGTTGACATGATGCAGCACCGCCTTTAACCCTTAGGGTTTAAAATTTAGCCTGATCCAAAACTCTAGTGAGGTATGGCAAATGGAAAATGATTTCCTCCCTTTATTTGCCTCTCCCTTTGCTATGACCTATTAGAGTTTTGGATCAGGCTAAAATTTGGGCCAAAGGGTTTTATAAGACGCCGCGTCACGTGGACCATTTGGATTGTGCATGTCATGTTAGTTTTTATAGCCTAGCCATTCTTATCATTGAATTCGCCAGATTTTTTGTCTGCATGTTAATCATTGTGTGGGGCATGTGTTAGACGGGTTAGATGTCAGACATATGCTTCATGGCCCCATAGTTCTTGATGCACTACTTTATAAAGAAAAAAAAGTAAAAGCAGATGCACTACTTTTTAAAGAAAAAGCGAAAGAAGAAAATGTATGTGATCTTACTCCTCAAAAGGCAATGTTTGGTGGTTCTGGTGCACTGATGCATTATGCCGTAAAATCCCAACTTTTAGAGGAGCTTTGGTGCAAAATTCCCTATAAGATAGTACCATTTTGTTCTTTGTTGATATTCATGCAAATATCGCAACATTTCAGTAAAATAGATAGAGGCTTGCAAATTCAGATGCCTGCCTGCATTTCGACAATCATTTTCCCAGAGCATGACCCTTCCATTGCTCCATATTGGCCCGTGCTGGTTGGAGCTCTGTGTGCCCCACCATGATCTATGTGTTTTATCCATGTCGTTCATCTATTTTTCCATCTCATTTTAGGCTAAAAAATGAGATAGATTCAAATCTCAAGTGGACCACACTATACAAAATAGTGGAATTGAATGCTTACTGTTGAAAATTTCTTCTAAGTTACAGACATATTTTATATTTTACCTTCATCTAGGTTTACATGACTTTATAAACAGGTTGGATGGCAGATAAACATAAAGATGGACCCTAGATAGGTGTCACTATACCCACTCCTCCAGGTGGTCCATTGGAGCTTTGGATATGTCTCATTTTTGGGCTCATAATCTAAGATGAGCTTGCAAAGTGAATGGACAGTGTGGATAAGATAAGTACATCATGGTGGGGCCTCATGGAGCTTTTCCAATACCCACTAGTAGCAATCTCGGTAATGAGGGAGTCACTACTGACTCCAATTAAAAAAAAGAAAAGAAAGGACTTTATTAGAAAGAGCTCGTTGCTTTTATTGCTGTGACTCGGAAGCCGCGGTGCGCATGGCTGCCCTTGAGCCCACGTGATGAGATAGACGTTGGATTTGGACGAGCCAAGAAGGCCATTTTCTAGTATTAGGAAGACAATAGGATGGTGGTGTGTCAATGTGTTGGGCGTTGTGGGGCCTAATGTGATGTATGTATTTTATATCGACACTGTTTAACCATTTTTTCAGTTTATTTTAGAGGTATGAACAAAAAAAAATGAAGCAAATTCAAAGCCTAATTAAGTTGACCACACCCTATGAAACAGTGGGGATAGTGACACTCACCGTTGAAATCTTGCTAGGCCCACCGTGATGTTTATTTACCATCCAACTTATTGATAGGGTCACTCAAGATGAAGGGAAAACACAAATATCAATCAGATGCAAAACTTTTGTGACCCTTGAGAATTTTTCAATGGTGGGCGTTCGATCACCATCATTTCCTCCTGTGGTGTAGTCCACTTGACTTTGGAATTTGCTTCATTTTGTTCGTATCAAAAAATAAGGGGGCAAAACAGATGAACTAAGTGGATAATAAACATCACCGTGCCCCCTATGAAGATTTCAACGATGGGTGTCATTATCACTACGTTCGAGCAACTACATGGTTTCTTGCGCAACGCGTAGGATTACGTAAGATGTTGCTATTTTCAATTTTCTACCTATTTAAGTGGGTTGTAAATGTGTTTTAGTAGGTATCCAAAGGAGTTCAATGTTTCCTAATCGTGTTAAGAAGAGTGGAGAGTTGTGTGAGAGAGAACTTAGGGTTTTCTCTGTTTATTCCTTGCTTGTGGGCTGTTAATCTCTGTAATCTTCTGTTATTCATGGTGGATCGCTTTATGCCGTGGTTTTTTACCTGTTGAGGGGTTTTTCCATGTAAATTCGGATTCTCTTGTGGTGAATACTTGTATGTAGTTTGATTTCACATTGTTTCTCGTTTGATCTCGCATTGCTCTGTGCATTCCGACATCTGCTTTTGCTGTCAGTTTTCTCAACAGGATCATGATCGCAACCCGCTTCCTCCAGCCATCTCCATAGCATATATGACAATTGCATGCTGTCACTCATAAATGGCACACGTTTCGTACTTAATATTTTAAGTTAAACAGACTATATTGTAGATGTGCCGAGTTGTTGACCCAAAGTCAGAGAACAATCCTAAGCTTTGATTCGTGGCCACTGGTTTTTTGAAATCGGACCGCTAGATTTTTTCATTCTTAAGCGTCTGATAACTTGTCAGCGCCTCTTTTTTTTTCTGAAAGATATCGGTCCTGCGTATCATCCATCACATTCTTACAGAGTCTCAATGCTTTGACAGCAAAGTGTATTCTACTGCAACATGTATTCCATCAGTTGATGCTCTTACAGCACCAACCCGTTGGACGATAAGATACTGTTCCACCAAGTTGGTAATTTCCAACCTGTCACGTGGATGCAACATCCAACTTGCCTAACAGGTTGCTCGCACCAAAACGATTAACCTCCGGCGCAACTGGCCCATCCATTAGGGCGGTAAATGGTCAGGTTTAGCTAAAACTAGCCCTACCCATTTAGTAAATAAGTTTGGGTTGAAATTTAGACTCATACACTTTTATTAAATGGACGAGTTTGGGTCAAGTCCGAGATAACCCATGGGTTCCATTTATAAATGGGTCTGGTATGGGACTGGTAGAGGGAGATCCATTCAGGCCCATTTATAAATGGGTCGGGTCTAATGGATTTAGTTCTGAATCTAGTATGCAAGTATTTTTATAAGGCTTAAAACCGAATTTTAATGGGTATAGGCTGAATGTTTCCTTAAAACATAGGCAAACCCACCAACTTACTAAATGAATCGATTCGGTCGGGCGGGCCTAATATAGAGGAAATCATATTGAGAACCGTTTAGCAACTGGATCTATTATTGGACTAGGCTTATACCATTTAACGAGACTAAATGGGTTGGGTTTGGATACCCATCTGGTCCGCTGACCCATTTACAGCCTTACTAAGTGTATGTTGTTACTTATCAGCAAATATCCATTGTTTTCTGTGGTGGGCCCCACAAGATGAGTATATAAGCTATTTTTGTACAAGAAATTTCTCATGATGGGCCCAACCCATTAGTCGGATTGGATATCGTACACACATAACAGGTTTGAAGTTATTTACTGGGTGGACCATAACTTACAGTCCAATCGGTTGCACCGGAAACCTTCTTTGCAGAAAACACTCCTACCGACAACGATGTCGTCTTTTGTCCTCGTATTCCGCAGCTCAAAGCAAAAACAATCGCTACAGGACAAGAAATTACGATTCTGCCATCGGAATTTCCGATTCGATCTCATCCGTTTCCCCGCCTCCGATGCTTTTTAATACACGCAATGCACGGTGACCTCTAACTGCAGCATCAATGGCGAATACGCCGCTGCTTCTGGTTTATTTCTTGGCGTTTCTCTGTACGGAGGCGAAGTACATTGCTTACAATACGTCTCAGAGGATCGTGCCCGGGAAGATCAACGTCCATCTTGTCGCGCACACGCACGATGACGTGGGATGGCTGAAAACCGTCGATCAGTACTTCGTTGGATCGAACAATTCTATCCAGGTACGCAGCTTTTTTTCTTTTGTTTTCTTTTGTTTTACATCCAACTCGATGGAACAGATGGTCATCGAACGTACACAGCCGACGTGTCGCTTGTGTAAGGCGCCCAAGACGGGTGCGGATTAGGTACTTCCCTCGCCTGTCCCGAGCTCGAGACAGGCTCGGGCTCCGAGGGCCACCGTGATGTATGGATTTTATCCACACCGTCCATTCAGTTTTCTATGTCATTTCAGGTCATGAGCCCAAAAAATGGGGCAGATCCAAGCTCAATTGGACCATTAAATAAGTATTAAAGGAAGGCCGTTGAAAACTTCTTGGGTGCCACAGGAAGTTTTGGATCAAGCTGATATTTGTGTTTTACCTTCATCCAGATATATATGATCTTATGAACAGATTGGATGGAAAATAAACATCACCGTGGGCCTTAGGAAAGTTTCAACGGTAACAATCATTAGCACCACTGCTTACTGTGGTGTGGCCCACTTAGACCTTATATCTGTCTAATTTTTGGTACTACATCCTAAAATGACATGGAATAATTCATGGACGGTGTGGATAAAATATATACATCACGGTGGCCCTCAGAGCCCTAGCCTGTCTCGAGCTCGGAACAGGCGGGGGAAGTACCTAATCCGCACCCGCCCAAGACGCTGAAAAGGTAGGGCCCACCTTGAAGGTCACCTGGCGCAAAAATCAATCTGATCCATTCATTTGGTGGGCCGCACCGTAGAGTACACCGGACAGTCAATGGTAATTACAATGCACGGCCAACGGATGTACCAGAGCATGACCCTTCCATTGCTCGGTACTGGCCCGTGCTGGTTGGAGCTCTGCGTGCCCCACCATGATTTATGATTTATTTGTTTTATCCATGTCGTTCGTCTATTTTTCCATCTCATTTTAGGCCATCAACAAAAAAATGAGATAGATCCAAATCTCAAGTGGACTGCACCATACAAAATAGTGGGATTGAATGCTTACTGTTGAAAACTTCTTCTAGATTACAGACATATTTTTATATTTTACCTTCATCTAGGTTTACATGACTTTATAAACAGGTTGGATGGCAGATAAACATGGAGATGGACCCTAGATAGGTGTCACTATAGCTACTCCTCCATGTGGTCCATTGGAGCTTTGGATATGTCTCATTTTTGGGCTCATAATCTAAGATAAGCTTGCAAAGTGAATGGACAGTGTGGATAAGATAAGTACATCATGGTGGGGGCCTCATGGAGCTTTTCCAATACCCACTAGTAGCAATCTCGGTAATGAGGGAGTCACTACTGACTCCAATTTTAAAAAAAAAGTGCGTATGGCTGCCCATGAGCCCACGTGATGAGATAGACGTTGGATTTTGACGAGCCAGGAAGGACATTTTCTGGTATTAGGAAGACAATAGGATGGTGGTGCGTCAATGTGTTGGGCGTTGTGGGGCCAACGTGATGTATGTATTTTATATCCACACTGTTTAACTAGTTTTTCAGTTTATTTTAAAGGTATGAACTAAAAAATATGAAGCAGATTCAAAGGCTAATTAAGTTGACCACACTCTACGAAACAGTGGAGATAGTGACACTCACCGTTGAAATCTTGATAGGCCCATCGTGGTGTTTATTTATGATCCAACTTATTGATAGGGTCACTCGGGATGAAGGGAAAACACAAATATCAATCAGATGCAAGACTTTTGTGACCCTTGAGAATTTTTCAATGGTGGGTGTTCGATCGCCATCATTTCCTCCTATGGTGTAGTCCACTTGACTTTGGAATCTGCTTCATTTTGTTCGTATAAAAAATAAGGGGCAAAACAGATGAACTGAGTGGATAATAAACACCACCATGATCCCCTATGAAGATTTCAACGGTGGGTGCCATTATCACTGCTAATTTATGTGGTGTGGCTCACTTAAGCCTTGAATCTGCCTCTTTTTTTTGTATTAACCTAAAAATGATATGGAAAAATGGATGGATGGATGGAGTGGATAAAAACTATACATCAAGGTGGCCCCCACATAGCCTTGCTTGGACGGATCGATTGGAGAGCCTTCAAATGCGTAGTGCACGGATTGCGTACTCAGACCGGTCGGGCGACCCGTCTAACGTTTGCAACCCAAATGCACAACGAGGTTGGTTACAATTTTTGTGTGGCCCTAGACCGGTCGGCTGACCAGTCTGCAGGGGGCTCTGACCGGTCGGCAGTGAGGTAAAGTCGATGTGTAACTCCTCTGGACTATTTTTTGTGTTGGGCGACTAGTCGGCCGATCGTTCGAGCAACTACGTGGTTTCTTGCGCAACGCACGGGATTACGTAATATGTTGCTATTTTCAATTTTCTACTTATTTAAGTGGGTTGTAAATGTGTTTAGTAGGTATCTAAAGGAGTCCAATGTTTCTTAATAGTGTTAAGAAGATGGGAGAGTTGTGTGAGAGAAAACTTGGGGTTTTCTCTGTTTATTCCTTGCTTGTGAGTTGTTAATCTCTGTAATCTTTTGCTATTCATGGTGGATTGCTTTGTGCCATGGTTTTTTACCTGTTAAGGGGTTTTTCCACGTAAATTCGGATTCTCTTGTGGTGAATACTTGTATGTAGTTTGATTTCACAATGTTTCTCGTTTGATCTTGCATTGCTCTGTGCATTCCGGCATCCGCTTCCACTGCCATTTTTCTCAACAAGATCATGATCGTAATCCGCTTCCTCCAGCCATCTCCATAGCATATATGACAATTGCATGCGGTCACTCATAAATGGCACATGTTTCGTACTTAGTATTTTAAGTTAAACGGACTATATTGTAGAACCCAATGTGCCTGAGTTGCTGACCCAAAGTCAGAGAATAATCCTAACCTTTGATTCGTGGCCACTGGTTTTTGGAAATCAGACCGCTAAATATTTTTCATTCTTAAGCGTCCGATAACTTGTCAGCGCCTCTTTTTCTTTTTTTTTTCTGAAAGACATCGGTCCTGCGTATCATCCATCACATTCTTACATAGTATCAATGCTTTGACAGCAACATATATTCTATCAATTGATGCTCTTACAGCACCAACCCGTTGGACAATAAGATACTGTTCCACCAAGCGGATAATTTCCAACCTGTCACGTGGATGCAACATCCAACTTGCCTAACAGGTTGCTCGCACCAAAACGATTAACCTCCGGCAAAATTGGCCCATCTGTTAAGGTTGTAAATGGCGGGTTTAGCTAAAACTAGCCCTACCCATTTACTAAATAAGTTTGGGTAGAAATTTAGACTCAAACACTTTTATTAAATGGACGAGTTTGGGTCAAGTCCGAGACAACCCATGGGTTCCATTTATAAATGGGTCTGGGATGGGACTGGTAGAGAGAGATTCATTAAGGCCCATTTATAAATGAGTCGGGTCTAATGGATCTAATTCTGAATCTAATATGCAAGTATTTTTATGAAGCTTAAAACCGGATTTTAATGGGTATGGGCTGAATGTTACCTTAAAACATTGGCAAACCCGCCAACTTACTAAATGATTCGGTTTGGTTGGGCGGGCCTAATATAGAGGAAGATTGAGAACCGTTTAGCAACTGCATCTGTTATTGGACCAGACTTATACCATTTAAATTAGATTGAGAACCGTTTAGCAACTGGATCTGTTATTGGGCCAGACTTGTACCATTTAACGAGACTAAATGGGTTGGGTTTGGATACCCATCTGGTCCGCTAACCCATTTACAGCCCTACCCCATTTACAGCCCTACCATTAAGTGTACGTTGTTACTTATCAGCAAATATCCATTGTTTTCTGTGGTGGGGCCCACAAGACGAGTATATGAAGCTATTTTTGTACAGGAAAATTCTCATGATGGCCCCAACCCATTAGTCGGATTAGATCTCGTACACACATAACAGGTTTGAAGTTATTTACTGGGTGGACCATAACTTACAGTCCAATCGGTTGCACCGGAAACCTTCTTTGCAGAAAACACTCCAACCGACAACGATGTCGTCTTTTGTCCTCGTATTCCGCAGCTCAAAGCAAAAAACAATCGCCAACGGGACAAGAAATTACGATTGTGCCATCGGAATTTCCGATTCGATCTCATCCGTTTCCCCGCCTCCGATGCTTTTTAATACACGCAATGCACGGTGACCTCTAACTGCAGCATCAATGGCGAATACGCCGCTGCTTCTGGTGTATTTCTTGGCGTTTCTCTGTACGGAGGCGAAGTACATTGCTTACAATACGTCTCAGAGGATCGTGCCCGGGAAGATCAACGTCCATCTTGTCGCGCACACGCACGATGACGTGGGATGGCTGAAAACCGTCGATCAGTACTTCGTTGTACGTGAGACTCGTTAGCTTACATTGGGAGGAGGGTGGGATGCGGATTGTGTAGTAACTCACCACATAAACTCCGTGGGGTCCACCGTGATATATGTGTCATTATCCACGCCGTCCGTCCGTTTTTCCAGCTCATTTTTGGTTATGAGCCAAAAATTGAATCATATCGAAAGTTCAAGTGGACCACACCACAGGAAACAGTGGAGATTGGGACATCCACCGTTGAAACCTTCCTAGGTCTCACAGACATGGATGAAAGGAATCAAACAAATATCAGTTTGTTCCACAACTTCTGTGCCCCCCAATAAGTTTTCAACGGTAGTCTTTCAATTCTCACGGTATGGTCCACTTGAGATTTGGATATGCTTCGATTTTGGGCTCATGCCCAGAGCTGGAATAATGGATGGACGGCGTACAAACATCACAGTGGGCCCCACAGAGTTTACTCACTTAGCAATCGGAGTCCATGAGCGTGTAGGCGAGGTTGGCGTGCTGGTTCATCGCGATTAATCTATCTTCATACACGGCATCTCGCACGTGGCTCTACGTGCGACGCACAATCCATATGCTGACCCGCAGTAGGAAAAAGAAACCGAACCGATCAGGCAAGCATGACCGTCGATCTGTGGCCATCAAATGAACGGTGAGGATAAGAAAGGATGTGGTTCACTTTGAACGTGGAAATGCACAGAGTCGTTTGATTGGCGTGGCTTACGTCCATGAGCCATCTGCCTCAAGGTAGATTAGATGGACGGTCCGGATTCACTGACAGTGCAGCCACGTCGGCACGACAGTTCGTGACCATGAACCAACACAGCTTCAATTTCATATGCTCCTCACCACACACGGTGCGCACCGAGAGCCGGTGTGCACACGTATCTCCCTCCATTTCAAGGTACCCAGCAGGAATCTAGTACGCATTTCAATATAGGAATTCTCGAAAGCGCATTTTGAATTGCGCGTTAAGATTCCCGCCAGCATTATTGCTGGTGGGAGAATTTTGTGCGCACTGACTCTTGATGCACACAGCTTGCACAAACTAACCTTTGTATTTCTTCATGATTTTTCCCCATTTAACTGAATTTTGCATGAAATGCAATGTATGTATGTGTATGTTGGCAGGGAGCATCAGTGGAAAACGTGTTGGATTCTGTTGTTTCTGCATTACTGGCAGATAAGAATCGAAAATTCATCTATGTGGAACAGGCAAGATTTTCTTCTTTCTTATATGAATTTCATTTCATGCCTGAATGGCATTGAACTAAGCTCGCCAGTTCGGCGGTTTTGTTCGATGGATGCAGGCATTTTTCCAGCGATGGTGGAGAAAGCAGAGCGATGCAGTCCAGAACATAGTCAAGAAGCTTGTAGATTCAGGACAATTCGAATTCATGTACGGTATCTCATCTTCTTTTAATCACTTACTTTTCGCTGATCGGATGTGTTCCGAGGCATGGGATGTTCTATGATTCCATGTCATTGCCTCATACAGGCATACATGGACTAGATCGTAATCGTTCTTTTGGTAGGTCCAGTAACGAATGGGCCATAGACCAAAAATCAAACCGGACGGTTTTATCGACGGCTCGCAATTGGGAAATAAAGGACAAGATTGGCAATGGCTTCATCGGATAAATTGTTCATTTACTTGATGGATGGTTTAGATCATCATGCACATGTGCCACGGAATGATTAGTCCATAGGCCAAAAATCGAACTAGACGATTCAATCGACAACATACAATAGACACTGAGGACAGATAATGCTAATCCTACGTGCTTATTATATAAATACTTCTGTTTGAAAAATCACTTAGGATCTGTTTGGTTGCCACTTAAAAATGATTTCATCTCATTTTAGTTACAGTAATTATGCATTAGAAATAATGGTTTATATAAAATGAGATGAACTCATTTTATATGCATTAGAAATCATGGTTTATATAAAATGAGATGAACTCATTTTCAAGTAAAATGAGATGAAATAATTTTTTAAGTGGCAACCAACCAGGTTCTTAGGTGGTAGAACCCACAGTTGAGTATGGCACCCTTTCCCTACTTGGATCAATGCCTATTAGACGAATCAGAAGTGCATGTCCTGCTTGGGTCTACTTCCTATCTTTATCAACTGTATTACTCAATTTTTGGTGAATTGCATTTCATATCGCATGTCATGAGATTAAAATATTTCTGGCTAAATGTATCCCTTAGCTATTTTATACGGACCTTCTATCATGTGGAGCCCGCTTTGGTGTGGACCATTCATCACTAAGGGCCTACCTTTGATGTGGACAATCCATAATGTGGGCTCACATTGACACAGGTCATCCATAATGTGGGGCCCACCTTTGATGTGGACCCTCCATCATGTGGGACCCACCTTTAATGTGGAACGCCCATCATGTGGGGCCTCCTTTGATGTGGACCATCCTTTGACGCCCAGCGTTGCATTTTACTGCAGGCACATGGTGACTGAGATTTGTGTTTCATCATCATCTTTATTTGGAATTGTTTTGGATTTGTAGCAATGGCGGTATGTGCATGCATGATGAGGCGGCACCACATTACATCGACATGATCGATCAAACTACTCTTGGGCACCGATTCATCAAGCAGGAGTTTGGTAAGACTCCGAGAATCGGTTGGCAGATTGATCCCTTTGGACATTCTGCAGTACAAGCTTACTTGTTGGGGGCAGAGGTATGTATTTTCTATGGTTGAAGATCTTGGTGGGTCTATTGATTTTTGGGGTCTTGTTTTTTTTCTCGTTCTTTTCATCTCCCAATCTTAATATATAAATATATGATTTTTGAAGAAGTTCTATTCAAATTTCATGCATGAATATAATTGTTGAAGTTCAGTTATGTCTTCACTTAAATCTTCAGAAACCTTGTGTTTCGGTATATGTATGGAAGAACACGATGACTGAAGGCGCAACTCTGCTTCTGTGGGGGAGAATCAGCGCTTAATGTTAGCTAATGCTTCTTGTTACAATCATCAAACTGTAGACAAGAGATAGCTGATATCATGGCAGCCTCAAGTCACGAAAACCGTCAAACTAGTTTTTCATCAATTACTAGATGAATGCTATTATCTTTTTATAGTTGAATTTAGGGCGTGTTTGGATACACTGAATCCACGTGGAAATGGAAAATGGTTCTCCCTAGAAAGACAGTCGGGCTGTTTGGATACACAGACTCCACAAAGTAATCATCATATTTATCTGCAGTTAGGATTCTCTGGCTTCAGAAGCTAGGTGACCGTAGTCTAATAAAGATGAGGATTCCACTTGCTATTCAAACAATTTCAACAGTGTTCATGGAAATAATCATTATATAATTATTCTTTTCTCATATTTTTCCCTTGGATCCCTCGTATCCAAACACGCCCTTAATGCATATAGTACATGCAATCACACTTCAGGAAGATCAATTGCATACATGTCTAAACAATTGTAGGAAATCTTTTCATGCATGTATAAACACTGACCCACATGGACAGTCAAAAAGAATACAAGGGAGAACTCTAGCTGCATTGAATTTAAGAAGAAACATAATGGAATCAAAGAACGAAAAAGCCCAACAAGGTCTTCGGTTGGTCTCTGGGCTCAATTTCTCAAGTGGGCTTGACCTGTTTGCAGGTCGGATTTGACTCTCTTTTCTTTGGTCGGATTGATTACCAAGACAGAGTAAAGCGGAAAGACGAGAAGAGTCTTGAGGTTGTATGGCGTGGATCAAAAACCTTTGGTTCATCTGCACAGGCAAGTGATATGTTCGTTTGGCAATTCAGCTAATGAAATGAGTGAAAACTCAACATCTAAGTATCAGTGTTGTTATGCGGCTATACATTAAATCACTTGCATGTTTGTATTTACCACCAAATCACGGTTGGCAGGATTTTCGAGCCAGTAAGGTAGACTTCGGTATTTGAGGCAGCATGGAAAAATGAAAACAGAAACCACACTAATCAGGCTTCCATTTTTCCATCCCAAATGACAAGTGATATATATATATATATAGCACCAGCCTACTGTATTGACATTGGGAACCAGGAACTTTCAAATGTAACCTGGAACTTTCAACATCTTAGTATCAGTGTTCTTATGCAGCTGTATGTTAAATCTAGTGTGCGTTTGGATTTACCACCAAATTGTGGTTGGTGGGATTTTTTATCCAATAAGGTAGACTTGGCATTTGGGGCAGCATGGAAAATTGAAAACAGAAACTGCATTGATCAAGCTTCCATTTTTCCACCCCAAATCAAAAGTAACATATGCATGCAATGTGGCGCTAGCCTATTGTGTTGGCCCTGGGAACCAGGAACTTTCGAATGCAGCCTTGTGTTTATTTCAATTTCTCTTTTTCTTTTTGCAGATTTTCACTAGTATATTCCCTGAGGGTTACGGTCCTCCTGATGGTTTCTCCTTTGAAATTAATGACGAGTCCCAAATTGTGCAGGTAAATCCTCATATAAGACCTATAAATTGATTTTAAATATTCATTCATGGCTTCATTGTTTTGTTTCTTTTCTGCGCTGAAGGATGACATTCTTTTGTTTGATTACAACGTCCAAGAGCGAGTGAACGATTTTGTATCTGCAGCATTATCACAGGTAAGCATGAACGATTGTTTTTTTCACTCTGTGTTTGATTTCTTCCCACCCTTCCAAGTACTTGAGGCTAACCTTGCTGCTATCCTACCTAACTGGACCTATCCAAGGTTGTTGTGATGTTGTAAAAAAGTTGTGTGGATGGGACTCTTTTCCATGCAAATCAGGATCTGAAATCCTTCAGGTGGAATAATGAATTATATTCCCCACCATATGCCACAGGAGTCACCGTATGGTGGGCAATACGAACCCTTCCATGGGTGACGTGCAAATGGATGATTAAGAAAGACAGTGTTGATTCATATTCCATGGGAAAACATGACGAAGATTGGATGGATAGAATCTTCCAACCTTGGAGATCTTCGGGGCATGTCCATCCACTGTGACTTATTCAATGATCTGGATCAATTTACCATGCGCCCCACATGTATGTATCCAAAGGCCCAAGGACACCATACATCTGCTTAGGCTAAAATGATCGTATAATTACTAATCATATCATCGTGCTTTAAACCTGAAATATCCCAACAAATTGCCTTTTGTTTTCTTCAGGCTAACATAACTCGCACAAATCATGTCATGTGGACTATGGGGACTGATTTTAGGTATCAATATGCTAACTCATGGTTCAGGCAGATGGACAAGCTCATTCATTATGTCAACCTGGTATGTGTTTCCTTTAGAAATACCTCCTAAAACTCCTAAAAAGCACTTGACTCATGATTTATAGATTTAAAAGTCCTTACCTGGATATAATTCTTGTGGTTCTTAACCACTATGTTAGGACACAAAATCATGCTGTGGCTTGTCCAAATCTATTTTGTTCATGGTGCCAATGAGGCACATGTGTTCGATATCTGGAACATTCATAAGTGAGTCTCACCTTTTATGTGCCATTATCCAAAAATAGGCTGTCCAAACATCAGGCAAGATCCACATGTATGAAAAAAAAAAATAGATGCTTAAAAAAGGATTGACCAGATCAGCCTGGTTTTTGGACAATAACTCATGTATCGTGGGGCATGTGATGAATGGCCACTCGGATCTCTTACATGGCATGCCTGCACCTGTGCTTATTTTCTTTTCTTTTATTTTTTATTTTTTATTTTTTTTTGCATTCTTTCACTTTATTGTTTCAGAATTCTTCCACATATTACTGACATCAGTGTTTTGGTTGCTTTCAGGACGGGCGTGTTAATGCCTTGTATTCAACCCCATCCATTTACACTGATGTGAAGTATGCAGCAAATGAGTCCTGGCCGCTGAAGACTGATGACTTCTTCCCGTGAGTGGTATATTTGGAAAATGATGCAATTTTCATAATACCTAGAGAAAGAAAAGGAGAGGAAGTATAGGGTGTTAGTTTACCATGCTTACGATACCGATAGTAATGGTGAAAGACAAAAGACTGCAACCTCATGGACAGTAAAGCAACATGCTCATGCTCCTTTGTGCTCCATGATGTATCTTTTTGGTGTCATTTGGCTTTGCCAATGCCATCTTAAAACATGACAACGCTGCACCGTAGCTGACCTCAAAAGGAAAAAGCCAAAAAGTAAAAAAGAAAAAGAAAATTGCAATCATATCATCATCATCTAAGCCTTACCCCAACTGAGGCCAGCTACATGAATCTTTTTTTTTTTTTTTTCCAGTTTTACATGAAAAAAAAGAAGAAAATTGCAATTATATATCAGTTAAATGTTGAAATTTACAGATATGCAGATAATCCAAATGCGTATTGGACGGGATACTTCACAAGTAGGGCGGCCATTAAAGGCTATGTTAGAATGATGAGTGCTTACTATTTGGTAAGTCTTTCCAGAGTTCAATCCATATCAAGAAATCATTTTTCTCACTCTCCCTGTAAGTGTGAAATCTTCATTGGTTTATGCGTTTCCTGTCTATAATCAGGCAGCAAGGCAATTGGAATTTCTCAAATGGACAAATAGTTCAGGGCCCAAAACAGAAACTTTGGCCGATGCTTTGGCAATTGCTCAACATCACGATGCAGTTAGCGGAACAGAAAAGCAGCATGTGGCTGATGATTATGCAAAGAGGCTGTCTATAGGTTACGCAGAGGTGCAATTTTAGCTTGAGAAATGTGAAGGCTATTCATGATCTCACATCATGAGGTGGCCCCACTGCTTATGTACTATAGCATGAAGAAAAAGAGGCCAGTCCACTCATGAGGTGGGTCGCAAGTGTTTGGAAATGGATGGTTAAAAGGAATTGACCAGCAGTCCACTTTCACAATACATGTGTGGCCTAACTGGCCTATTTTGGAGCCAAGTCACATACATGCGGGTCCACTTGATGAATAGCTCATGTGCCACACTGGTCAATGTGGGGAGAGTAGCAGCTTATTCAGCTTGGGCATCATGATATTCTTCTAATATTCCTTTCATGCCCTTTAAGCTCAAACCTGTCATCTTTCAACAACAATACTTCTTTTGCAGGCGGCAGAGTTGGTGGAATCTACACTTGCTTGCTTGACAGAGAAGACGCCAAATGCTGGATGTGACAAACCTGCGACTAAATTTGAACAGGCAAAAATTATCAGACTCTTTGCTAATGATCTTTTCCCACTTCGCATATAGCATTTATCGTCCTGGTCAGGCTAATCGCATTTGATATTTCTAGGCAATGAAGATGAGAAAAATTGCTGAAAATGAAGTGGACCAAGTTCCATAAAATGCTAAGGAAATTTTTTACAGGGCTGTTTGGGGTGAAGGATTTGAGTCAGTGATCTGTGATCTGTGAAATCCATGGATTTCTGAATTTCCCAAATCCACACCTTCATAAATCATGAGCTTGCCCCACCCCCAACAAAAAAGGAAAAAGAAAAAAAAGAGCTATTTTCTTTGCAATAATGCTCTACCATTACAATAAATTCTCCCCAAATCAATGGATTTGTAATTTGCTTCCCGAACAGTGGAGTTTGGAATTTGCCAAATCCAAATCCAATTGAAATCCATGAATTCGACAAGTTCATGGATTTACCAAATGAACGATTTGTTGTTTTTTTTTAAGTGTGCTTGGAATTTTGGTTTTACATCAGATGTTCTTTAAGCATATCTGCTTAAAATATCACCATAAATGCATTTTTCTTCACCTTCAACTATGAGCCACTTGGCGCATGTGTGGGCGGCATGTATATGTCATGTGGCATACACCTTGCCATGTGTGCATCACATTTGGACAGCATGTGGGTGCCATGTGGCAATATGTGTCCTACATGTGTGCAACCCACAGTCATTTGGCTATTGGGGTACATGTATTTCTCCTTAGAATTCGAATGAAAGCAATCAAAAGGAAGGCACATGCATCTTAGGATAAAAATGTGTGATGAGGTGTCTCTTTATTTCGAAAAGCTACCTTTATGTGTAAAGGGATGTCTAAAAGTCACACACACACTTTCTCTCTCTCAATAAATACGGGAGAGTATTCCACCATAGCATTCATTCCAGAAATTGATTCTAGAGACTCTCTCCCTCTTTTCTCTCTCATTCTATAATAATAGAGCCTTCCATCATACTAGCAATGAGAGTGCTTGAGAGTATTATTCTCAAGAGTGGTGTATCTACCATTTGCATTCATTTTATTTTGGCACATTTGTTTCAGTATGTTCAGGATTGCCTTTAACGTTGGACAGTTACTCACCATGGTGGCCTCAATTTATCCCGTAGGCAAAACTTTCTCAACTTGTTCGCAATCTATGGATTCGACCATAGAGGGTGCAATTATTTTCTTAAAGATGTGATTTTCCAGTAATTCAACCATGATAGTTCTATATTCTATTCCATTTCCATCCTCCTCTTCTTCTAGCTGAATGCTAATATATGAATTTCCCCTTTCAGTGTCCACTTTTGAATGTAAGTTATTGTCCTCCATCAGAAGTAGATTTATCTCATGGGAAAAGCTTGGTAGGTTCACATTTCTTCTCGTTTTTTGTCCATGCTAATAGAAGAGTGGAAATTACTCTTTGCTTTTGAGATTATTGATTTTCTGTAATTGTTCTTTTATAGGTTGTCATTGTCTATAATTCTCTTGGTTGGAAACGAGAGGATATAGTTCGAATACCTGTAAGTATTTCATGTCATCATGACTACTGCTACAGTTTGTTCATTTCAAAAGAGTTCTTGTAGTATGGTTTATACTATAGTTTTAGTCCTTCTAATATTTCAAGTCTGCACGATGACCATTCTCAAGTCTCAACCTCTTATAAATAAGATGTTTTTACTGACCTAAATTCTTTTTGTTTTTTTTTGTAATTGATTTTGACCAAATTCAGCTGCAATGCAACCTTAGCAGCCATTTCTCAGAATTGTTAGCATTTAACCTATTTCTTTTCTAGAGTTTTACTCCACGTTACATGTGCCTATCATCATACATGTCCACCTCAAACCTGCGGAATATCTGGTTGACTTGTCAGGCGGGCCACACATGTAAAAAAAATCCTGCAGTCAACATCCAACGCATGCGTGTGGCCCACCTGATGAGTGGAACAGCCTGATTCTTGGTCCCAGAAATCAATACTCTGGGCCCACCTGAAGCACAGCTTGATTGCCTGCACATGTGGCCTTGTGTAGAGATTCATGTAGTGTTATTTCTTACAGACTTTGTGACACATCAAGCCTTCTCCTTTCTCCAATCTCTACACTCTCTACCCTTTTATCATCAGGGTAAAAACAAAAAGTAAAATTACAAGCCCCTAATGATAATAAAATCAAAGACATGTATCCTAACATGTAGGCTTAGTACAACTCTTCTTTTTCTATGGGTTACAGAAAAGTACATAAATCAACTTCCCTTGCTCTTCATCTTGGAGGAGAGACAACTCTGCATTCTTCAAAATTGGATCAACTTAGTTCTTTTTCGATCTTCAACTTAGTTCTTATTAAGGATAACATGAAAAGTGTTATCTCAACACTGATACCAAATGGCTAATAACAAACATATCCTCTTCCATGGGTCATAAGATCGACCTTCAAAGTGTGCCTTATAGTCACAGCTTAGCACCAGATGCATGTTGATTTTTTTACCTCTAACAACACAGAGAATTCGAAACATTGATTTGAGTTTCATTTTTCGATACCAAGATAGCACAAGTTATTACTATCAATTTAAGTATGAAAGTTTTTAAATAAAACCTTGTCAAATACGACAAGAAGTGACTTTTTAAGGACTGGTGGTTTGAGTATTTGGCTAGTGGGCTGATCTATCCTGAGCCTTACTCCTTCGTGCACAGGCTAAAGTGGTCCTGGATTCATTTTGTTAGCTCATGGCGGTTGTATCTGCATATGCTCCTGACCCCTCCAGTTGCAAGTTGCATCCCAACCTTGTAGGAAGCATGCCTATTCTGAGTTTTTTTTTTTTTTTTTTGGTAAAAAATGATATTATTGAAGTATCTAGAGCCAGTTTGGTAGAATCCTACTTTCACTATGAAACTTATGCAGTTCGTCATTGAATCTGTTGTCACTAAGGATTTTGATCTTGGGGGACTCCAACACTAGTTCCTTAGAATCCTGCTCACACAGTCAAATTCCGCCGCAGGTAATCAGTGAATCCATTATTGTTCGGGATTCCACAGGAAGAGAAGTTGAATCACAACTTCTGCCTCTAGCCAACGCTTCAGTAGGCATAAGAAACTTCTATGTTAAGGCGTACATGGGTGTATCTCCAAGTCATACGCCAAAATTTTGGCTTGCATTTCCAGCAACCGTACCACCTCTTGGTTTCAGCACTTACATTATCTCAACTGCAGAAGGGACAGGTATAGCTATCTGATTGTGTCTCTTTGGGTTATCAGAGTATTAACTGGCTTGAAACTGCATGTGCTGATGCTTTCTTTTTACAACTTCAGGCTCTAGTTCGACAGTATCAACAACGTATACAACACAAGGGAGTGAAAATGGTACCATAGAAGTCGGGCAAGGAAATCTACAGCTTAGTTATGCTGTAGATGACAGCAAACTTACTCATTACTTTAACAAGAGAAGTTTGGTATGTATGATTGATAGCACTTCCTATCTATGTTTTTCCATTTTATGTGTTTCTCACTTGTCTCTCACTAAATTTACTTTATCCCAATCTGGATTTCTCTAAACAGAAAGTAATTGTTGTTGTTGTTATCATTATTATATAATGAGAGCAACTTTGGACATTCAGCCTGAAAATGAGGTAGATCTAAAACTTGAGTGGGCCGAAACACTGGAAAAAAAGTGGGATGGGTCACATTCTTCTCACTTTGTGGAGTGTGTGTCCATGCCCTTTCCATCCGTGTCTCTCTACTCTCTATTTTTTCCCCTCCCCTACTCTCTCTACCCCTAGTTATTATTAAGAAGATGATATTATACTCATGTTTTTATGTTTATAAACCTGTTTTGTATGTATGGTATTATTGTAATACCAATAGTAGAAAAGGGGTGCGTGTGTCAAAAGGTGAGGGTGTGAATATCAGTTCCTCCCAATTGTTTTTGTTGCTTGCATAATGTTCCAATTTAAATGTTCTTTCTAGCAGCTCATGGTTTTTCCAGAAGCTCATGAAACTATTTTCATTTTTTTTTTTCCTATCAGGATCTTATACATATCTAATCTGTTTTCTATTTATTATTCAAGGTTAACACATTTCTAGAACAATCATTCAGTTTTTACCCTGGAGATGATGGAAGTGGTAATGATACTCAGGTACTGGTTCTAACTTCTCCCACCATGTTTTTTTCTTCTCTCTCTCTCTCTCTCTCTCTCTCTCTCTCTCTCTCTCTCTCTCTCTCTCTCTCTCTCTCTCTCTCTCTCTCTCTCTCTTCCTTTCCTTTTTTTTTTTTTAAATTGCTTGCATTATGTTGCCCAAACGAAGATCAGTTATGTTGTAAGGTTTGGTTTACTTGTTGAAGGCTTCTGGAGCATATATCTTCCGTCCAAATGGTACATTTCCCATAAATCCTGAAGTACAGGTAAGCCATCCCCTCTAAAATGATAAGTGACATGTTTAGGTGTTGATGGTTACTCAAGACTGACAGACTGCGTTGCCAATTTAATTTCGGTTGAGCTTTCTGAACTTCTCCATACTTCCGTGCTCTAAGTTTGCTTGGCAAACACTGGCAGTCATGATTCGTCCAAGATTTGGTTAATGTCAAGTAAAATGTTTATTTTGCAGGTGCCATTGACTGTTTTGCGTGGACCTATATTGGATGAAGTACATCAGAGAATCAGTCCTTGGATATATCAGGTGCTTTACCTGTGCTACAAGAACCTTATAATGTTTGTATGTGTTGAACTTCATGTTGACACCCATATGGCTGTATCATATGATTAATATCCATATCAGCTTAATACAAATATGTAATACGGGGCTGAATCAACCAAGGCCAAAAAAATTGGTCCATATCAGTGCCGGTACAGGCTTGATACGGCCATAAAGGCCTAAATTGGTTTTTTGTTTTCCAAAATTTCTCTCATTTTTTTCTCTCTTTTTATTTATTTATTAAAACCATGGAGAAATCTTAGCAAGTCATTTTAGACTAGATTTTGGCCTATTTGGGGGATTAAAATATAAGATTTGAATGGGATTCAATAAATTGAACTGGAATGGACCATTAGGGGAAAATCCATCATTTTTTTAGTATTTCCTCCTTTTTATTGTATTTCAATGTAATGGGCCCTAAGTCACCAAATCATGCTTGATTTGTGATCAATTATGCCTATTTGGTTGGCTTTCAGTGGGTGGAGTTGGTAGACAACTTCTTATCAAAGAATGGTCTGAGACACCATAATATACATGTCGAATCACAAAAAAGAACGATAGATTCTTGAAGTTCGGGTGTGCGTTACGCCCCGTATCGTATCGGCTTCAACTGGGCAGATACACCCCCTGATGCCAATATTCAGAAGTATGCACCCATATCTAGAACAAAGCGTGCATATTGAAGCTACTATCCAAGGGGCTACTGCCGTTACCGTTATGATACGGGCCGTAACAGCCGTTATGGCCCCTTGTTTCTTTTTAAATAAAAAACCTATTGTTACGGGTATGTCCAATGCAGGGTCGGTACGGATCATTCTTTACATAATGGGCATTCTCCGCCCCGTAATGAGTAACAATTCCCATTTTTATCGTTACGTAAGCATTTTTTAATAATTTGCCACTGTCATCTTAAATCTTTCAGTCAACTAAAAAACTTGATTGTGAAATTTTGCCAATAGTGTTCTGAAAGTAAAAAAGAAGTGCTAAAAAATAAACAAGAACTGATTCCATATAGTTTCTGGCAATGAATGTCTAAGACTGATACCTAAATTATCAAATCTAACTCAGCTTTCTAAAGATATGAGCTTGAAAGTTATCTGTCTTTCAGCTGTCTACTTCAAAAGGAAGGGGATTACATTCAATTGGCCATGACTCTTACTACCTAGTTCATTCAAGTGACCAATCAACCTCAATTTTTGTATCTTAGCTGTCTGCTAATTGTGGCTGATATGCTTGCTCTGCCGGATGGAGAATAATCTTTTAACGACTGCATTCCCATTCACAATTGATGATTTCACTGGCTCTTTCAATGGCAATTGTTGTTTGGCCACATTTCTTGGAGTTTCAAGATCAGTTAGATGGGAGCATATGCTGATAAAAAAAAAAAAAAAAGGTCAGAGGTGCATACTTCAAGAGCTTGCTAGAATAAACATTCTAAATAGTTTCTTTCTTTCTTTTTTTAACTGAGATAACACGGGGGTGTTTGGACTCATTTCCACTACAAATATACTTTGGAACCTGTATATGAGATTGAAAATTGCCTGTGATATTCTTTGGAGCCATTTCCCCACCATAAGTCCATTGTTTGTTCCCACAGACAATTCATTACCATTGTGTAAATGATTTTTAATATTGGTCGATATGTGTCATATCAGCCGATATGTATTGTGTATTGGTAGCCACAAATATGATAAAAAAAGTTAGCATTTATCAAAGGAAAATCATGAGAAAAAGAAATGTATTTATTTATTTAATCATTGAACTTAACCTCATTTATGAATATGTAAGGATTTTTAATTTACAAAACAAATATATACAAAGATAAGATATACAACATTTTTTCAATATTTTCTGATGTTTCACACCAATACGCCTGATAAGTCAATTGTATGAGCCCATAAAATACATATCATGTTGTATATTGGTGTCACTGGTACAAATACGGTAACCGATAATTTCAACCATGGGTGTAAGATAACTGAGTTTTTAATCGACTTCTCAGTTTTTTTTTGTTTTTTTTCTTCAACTTATACAGCAACCATGTGCAGATAACCCGCGTATACAAGGGAAAGGAGCATGCTGAATTCGAGTTCACTGTAAGCACATCTTTTTGAACATGTGAAAAGCTATGTTTACTCACAGGAGTAGGATTTTGAATCTTACTCTTCTGACATGTGCCGCTATGTCATGAGTCTACGAGATCCAGGCTGTTTTGGGCCATACTATTTCAGCAGTTCATGGATGTTAGAAACACTCGACACATTGGCATGCGACTGAGAAGAGTAACATTTGAAATCCTGCTCTTCTAAGTGTGATTGCAGTTATTCACTGAATGTTCCTTCTCTGATATAATTTTGATAACACTGATATGATATCCTCAATTTTAGGTTGGGCCTATACCCATTGATGATGGAATTGGAAAAGAAATCGTCACCCAAATTACAACGACAATGATGACAAATAAAACATTCTACACAGATTCTAATGGACGTGATTTTATTAAAAGGGTATGCTTCATACTACATTCCCTTCATTTCACTTGGATGAATGAACAACTCACTAGCAAGATGTGGACAGTTTGATATTCTTAGGGTTATTGCTCTGCATGTTTTATGCTGGTACTAATATAATTTATCTAAATCTGCAGATTCGGGATTATAGATCAGACTGGGACCTGCAAGTGAACCAACCCGTTGCTGGAAATTACTATCCAGTAAGTTTTTCTTTATAAGTGAGATTTCTATGTTAGGGCTTTAATGAAGATCACCCTTTCTATAGTGAAAGCTTGACCGTCAGTTGGGGAGGCCCAGACAGAACTTGAGATGGAGCCTTGTTAGAGAATAGCATCCACTGACATGTAGAGACTTCTAGGGAAATTGGAACAAGGGATTTGAGGGGGCATGATGTGAAGGGGCTTATATATATGAAAATTTAGAACAGTCAGATGGACTATCTTAGCCATCACATTAGTTAGTGATCTTGGTTTCATTTCTTTCTTAAGTGATGATATTTCAAAAACAAAACTTTTCTGCAATCCATTTGTTTCAGTCTTGCTCTCCTTGAGGTTGCATTTGGATGCATAATCAAATTGAATTAAAGTAGAAAATCACCTACTTGTATTTCCCGTAGCAGACTAGCAGTCATAATGAGGGTTTGAGCTCCAAATATAATTATATTACTTGCAAGTTCGCTGAGGGTCTAAGCTCCAAATTATAGTTGTATTACTTGCAAGTTCGACATGATAGAAACACAACCACAAGCTTGCCATTTCCTCTTGATTAAACTGAATATTTTGCAATTCAGTTCACTTGTGCATCCAAACACAACCTAAATATGGGATAAACGACGATGTTTGATGGAATAGGTCTTGTGTTGTTGCTTTTTTTTTCTTTTCTTTTCTTTTTTCCTTTTCTGTATGTGGCCTCTGCCTCGCTTGCTCAAGTACATTCTTTTCTTTTCATGTTGGCTCTAAAGACCTGTTTGTGGGTCATAGTCATTTGCAACATTATATGAAGGCTCAACATGTAGCTATTTTAGAGGATGACAAACAGACTTACTATAGTTTCTTTCTTTCAGATTAATCTTGGAATTTACATGGAAGACAACCAGACAGAGTTCTCGGTGCTGGTAGACCGTTCAGTGGGGGGATCCAGCATATTGGATGGTCAAATAGAGCTGATGTTACATAGGTCTCTTCTTTTCAAATGCTTGATTCATTTCTTGGAGCTTTGTTAAATTCACACACATGTAGAGCCCAATCATGCTGACACGTGCACCAATGCAAGATCCAAGCATTCAATCAGGTGTGTCCCACCGTGTAGATGCCCTGGGCCAGAGTGTACGAAAAAAATGAACAGCTAATGAAAACTCGGTCAAATTTTTCTGTCCATTTGTTCCGTATGTTGTGGCCTACCTGATTGGGGGACCCACCTATTTTTTGAACTAGGGTGTCTAAATGGTGAGACCCACCACATGGACAACTTGGATGTTCCAACTTAAACGCAAATGCCAACTTGGTACATGAGGTGGCATCTGTAGGGACCGGGCTGTCCATGCATGTGGAACTAGTGAGCCTCCGCTTTTTGAATTATGATATTTTCTACTTTCCAAGAAAATTTGTGATAGTCAAGTTTATCATACAACACATTAACTAAGGTCTCTTAATTTTCTTTTTATTATACAGAAGGCTGCTTCATGATGATTCTAGAGGTGTTGACGAACCACTAAATGAAACAGTTTGTGTCCTTGATAAATGCGAAGGACTAACGGTAAGTTCATGTTACATAACCCTCAACTCATAAGCTCACATGCTGCTGTAACCTGTCTATTTCATGAATCACAGGCCTGATTTAGTTGCATGCTTTAGAGCCAGACAAAAAAAAAAAGCAAAGGCAATTTTAATTTTGATGGTGTTGGTGATGTTTTGACAGGTTCTAGGCAAATTCTATCTTAGAATTGATCCTTTGGGCGAGGGTGCAAAATGGCGCCGGACAGTTGGCCAAGAGATATATTCTCCACTTCTTCTAGCATTCACACAACAGGTGAAAGACATGTTGACTTGTTTCAAGTGTTACTAGTTATGGATTTGCTAAAGTTGTGTTTGGAGATCAGGAGTTTTTCAGGTCGGCCGGATTCTTTTCTACCCAAATTGATATTGGAAATGTTTGAGGTTGGACCTGAAACATTGTAAATATTTATTTGGGAGGAGAAGTTGGAAAAATGAAATCCATAATGAATTGCAATCTGTTCCCAAAATATTGTTCAATTGGCTCGGGGTATATGCACACGCTAAACTTTAGTGATTGGATCCCATTTTGCAGGACGGAAATAACTGGACGAGTTCTCATGTACCAAATTTCTCAGCAATGGAGCCCTCCTACAGCTTACCCGATAATGTTGCAATGATCACTCTCCAGGTATGTGGCTTTTCATCAAACACAAAAATCCAATTCCCACATGGATGTTATGTTGGATGTTACAGAAGTAAAGAAAAGGAATTATACAATCCTTGGCCCACAACTCAATAGGTCGTACAATGCCTACATTTTGGTTTTTTAGCTTGTACAAGTGGGCTCACGGTTTAATGGTTGGCCACTGATATGACAGGCCTCACGCTGGATAACCCATGCACCAAAACTCCCCAGGTTGAATGCTCTTAGACTCATTAGTTACTTGTCTAGAAGGCCCCCTAACATAAGGCATAACAGCTCTAGCTGCTCACACCAGACCAGTTATGCCCCTATCTTTTAAAGGCCCCAGCAAGCAACACAAGCTGAAAAGTGTTGCACTTGGGCTGTATAATATTTGGCCTTTTTCTCAGTTGAATGTGAACCATTATTGTCTTTTATCTATTAACACTCTATTTGTTGAAAGCTTACGAAGGGTAAGGACCCCTATCCAAGGGATTTTTGGTGCATGGGCCACTACAAAGTGGGGCCAAAATATCAACTCGTTAGATCACTGTATCTGGGTCCCACTTGATCCTACTTGTCGATACTTGTCTATAATCAACAGACTGAAAGCCCAAATGAGACTGTACAACCCTTTGGTCCGAGCATTCGATAATACCTCAAAAAAGATGAGGATGGTGCAATGAAAGAATTATCGTGGTTAATGCAATTGATGTAGAAACCGAAGTACTTTAACAGAATACCTGTAATCAACTGAAGTGCTTCTATGAAATGTTCAAAACCAATGAGTAATAGAAAGTACATAAAGACTAAAGAAACTAGTAAAATTCTAATAGAATCTTAAATAATCACAACACAGCAAGAAGAGATAGACCACTGACCAACTATTCCTCTTCTCCAATGGAAAACAAAACCAACAGTATCAAGGGAAACATGACCATCTTGACCCTTCCAGGTAATAGATTCTGGCCCAAAACACAGGACATCCCGCACCCAACAGAGGCGTCTTTAAGCCAATGGTAGTAGTTTTGGAAATTTGAGTATTCATGATGTTGAGGTAACTTTGTTAACAGATATATAGATTTAACTCATGATATGGCCTGTTCAACTGACATTTATTCTGTTTTATAGTTTCTACATTTTTCTACATTTTGACCATAGATTTTCTGTTCTGCATGCATGTCCATGGACCCCTGATGTCTCTGGACATGAATTTGTGTCCTGATGCAGCAGTTCATACAAATGGGGCCCGTGGTTTGGTGATCCAGGTCATTGGTCTGATGGGCCCCTACATGGATGGGGATGCCCCAAAACTCTTCCAGATAGGATGATTCTAACCCTTTGATTACTAGTGTACAAAAAGCTGGCTAGAAAAAAGAAGACAGCGAGAGTTCAGGAAAAGAAAAAAAAAAGGTCTAAATTGGATGGATTGATCTGGGTGTTTTATGGGGCATTTCCATCCACAATGGATCCCATCATAGTAATGGTCTGGATCATGGAACATGAGGACCAATTTTACTAAGTTTACACTATTCATGTCATGATGCATCAGGACCTGTAATTTCTCCTACCCAAATCAGTTGTATTTTTGTCAATGTCCAGTGCTACACAAATGAAGATTAGCTAGCCGCTTGCTAATTAGGTTGAATGCATAACTGGATGGCCCTCATGAGTTTTGGAATATTCTAGTTAATATTCATTTATTTGAGAGAGAGAGAGAGAGAGAGAGAGAGAGAGTTCATCTGTCACATCCTAACCTTTTAGAGAGAGAGAGAGAGTTCATCTGTCACATCCTAACCTTTTATTATAAAACCTAAACAAAATAATATGGTTTCCTGAGGGAACACCAAGACATACACCCATGCACAATAAAATACTCCACCCATACATCCATACACACCCACAGATACACAATCTCCTACAACTACTAAAAAACACATTACACAGGCTTTTAAAATTCGGAAAACTCAAAAGAGTACTGAATCAAATCAAGCTTCAAGTTTCTAAAATGTTGGTATAGGCATGATAATGGTGCTCATCCTGCTCGAGCTACAACAGATGCTATTCAATGAACGGGGAATGGAACAGAACAACACTGCTTGATTTTGATCTTTTTGGTTCAAATATCTTTTTTTCATGCTACTCATAGTTCATCACATTCTGGGTGTTACTGCAGGAGCTAGAAGATGGAAGCACTCTTCTTCGATTGGCACACCTATACGAGGTCTCACTTCTTCTCACTTTCACTTAGCTAACTGTTAGAAACTGCTGTTTCGTCTATCATTTGCTTCCAAATTTAAAATTTTCAGTGACATTGTAAGCCCAATACAGTTTGATCATCTGGGTCTTCTCCGTTTTCTTGAAGATCTGTGAACTTCGTATTTTTTTCTCCTGATTCTATCTTCTGCTGTTTGTATTAAAACTTCAAGATGGGAGAGGACAAGGATCTTTCAGTTATGACGAACGTGGATTTGCAAAAGCTGTTCCCAGGCAAGAAGGTAAGAGAATCATGCACCCACGTGAACTTGGAAGCATATGCATGACTTGTCACATATGGCAACATGGGCAACATGTCCATATAATTTGAGGCATGCGCCATAAATGCATTTTGGCTGCATGTCCAATGTGTCTCGGGGCAGCGATGGGTCAGCCCGTGATCAGCCCATCTATTTATTGGGCCCAGACTTCACTCTGTGCCAAGCTCATTTACTCATCGAGCCTGGAATTCAAGCTGGGTCCCACCTTGTGACTAGTATAGATGGACATGAATTGGAAAAGATGTCAAAAGTAGACTCAGGCCTGGTGAGTTTGTTCAGCGGGCTTGAGTATCAGGCCCAGTCCAGCCTGTTTATGGGACTGCGCCCGGTCAGCCCAATATTCCAGCCCTGAACCTGTCTGATACAGTGACTTCCAATTTTTTTAAAATCTGAATGTCCAATGCACGTAGCAAATGTATTACAGTGACTTCCAATTTTTTTAAAATCTGACTGTCCAATGCACGTAGCAAATGTCCAGCCTGTTTATGGGACTGCGCCCGGTCAGCCCAATATTCCATCAAATCATGCTGATTTGAATTTTGCTTCAGATCATTGAAGTAGCAGAGATGAACTTATCTGCTAATCAAGAAAGGTCAGAAATGGAAAGAAAGAGACTAGTGTGGAAAGTGGAAGACCCACACAAGGAAGAAACCAATACCAGAGGTGGGCCAGTTGATCCATCCAAGCTGGTGGTGGAGCTGGGTCCCATGGAAATCCGTACTTTCGTTATAATTTTCAATCACGACTCCTTCACCAAGACTGGCAATCGCTGAAAGGTATTTAAGAAAAATTCCACGGAATTCATACCAAATTTCAGTTGAAATTCCACATTGAAAGCTCACTGATCTATATGAAACCTTTTATGTGCAGCCACTATGATAAGCAGCCAGAGCAGTGTTTTGATGAGGTTCAATCTTGACCTAAAGTATAAGAGCATGTTTGGATGCACCATCGAATTGAATTGCAATTGCTAGTATAATAAAGTTGAAAGAAACCAAATTGCAATTTATGCGTGTTCCAAATCAAAATTATTTGAAAGAAATGTAAGTGTAATTTGACAACTGCTTATGATGAACTCTAGGAAAAATCAACCACTATTGTCATTACCTGTTGATTAAATAGAATCTCGCAATTCCATTAAACTTTGCATCCAAATGCAGCCCAAAGATTTCAATATTTTCAGCGCTAGATTCTACCTAAAACTACTACTGAAGTAGTGATAATGCGGTTGTGATCTTGAATATTAAAAATCACTAGGAATAAGAATGTATATTGTGTTATTATTATTATTTTTTTCTTTGCAGATTATCAATTGAACAAATTTTTAGGAATAAGAAATTATTCTTAGGTTGATAATTCATGAGAGTGGAGAGGTTGAGAAGGATGTTGCTCATAAAAATAGAGCTTGCTGATTGGACCTGGTCAATGAGCCGGCTAGGCCAAGCTATTCATCATCATTCCTGGCTTAGCCTGACAGCCCTTGGGCCTAAACTAGCCTTGGTATACAGCCAGGCCAGCCGGCCCATTGAGTGGAAGGCCGTGCTCCTAGGAGCCCCTATGGGAGGCATTTTTGGTGATTTCACCAATGCCTATCCAAATCTATGAGGTTTTCTAAGGGGTTGTTTGAATGCCTCTAAAATCTTGGAGTTGTAAAGGGATTGCGGGTTATCCGATTGCACAGGGGTTGTTTGGATACTCACATTTGTTCCTATCTAGTTGTGCTAAAAGCTTATTGTAGGGGGTTTGTTGATGCCTCTAATACGACAGATCCTTAAAATTAGCTCGATCCAAAACTCTGGTGGGCCATAGAACAGGGTACAAATGAAGATGGAATGCTCACTCTTGATTCATACTAAGGCCAGCATCACTTTCGTCCTGATTCTTCATCGGTGGCAGATGAAGATTCTGGACGGTCAAAATTCCGTATAAACAATATAGTGGGCCACCCATGCAAGTCAATGGTGTGCTTCTTGTGTGCGCTTGAGAGTGGGTTCCCCCTTTCTTCCGGTATGTTCATAAGGAGTCCAATAGTTTGAAAGTTTTATAGCTGACATGGAGTCGGATGATGGATACATGCATAGAGTAATAGGTGAAAGATTAAAATCTGCTCAAACTTCTAAGGTAATAAGATCTAGGTACTTGACAATTCATGTAGTATTCCTCATTCGTGTATGCTCAATTGACACAAATAATAGAATATTAAGGCACATATCCAAAGTCCATTCAGATATAATAGAATTCATAGCTAAAACCTCCATGCTTGAGCCTCGTGAAGGAGTTGAGAAAAGAAAGTAATGATATATGAATGACACCCATAACACATCTATGCAGTATGCTCATATCCTTGGACACGGACCTTCGAAAGAGGGTGTGATTGATTTGATTGGCTCGATTTGGCTTTCTTAATCATGCAATACCTTCTACAAAGTTTTACAAAACGGAACAATTAAGTATTATTTTGAAGTTGCCACTAGTTAAAAAATAAAAGCTCAAGAATCCACAGTTAGCTAGAATTCATGGAATCGCCTTGAGATCGAGAAACTCAAAGGGACTCAAATGACTCTAAGATAAGTCTCACCATGAATTTCGAAAAATGACCTTGGTTATGGAAAAAGAAGAGGTTATGTACATTTTTACTGTCCGTGTAAAACACAGCCTCTACTTTGTCAGGTTATACATTTTCAAAAGAGATTCGAGAACTTCCAGTAAGATAATACTCTTTAAATGTCTAAATGCAAAAGGTAAATTGAAATTGTAATGGAAATGACAGAAAAAAAAATTTCCACTGAAAGTGTGGAAAAAAGAAGAAGAAGAAAAGAACACAATTTTCGATTGCTACAAGAGACCACTTTATGATACAAGAGGTCTTCAAAAGAGTGTAACTGTAGAACATATTTTACGTAATGTTCAAAACATAAACAATAAAAGATTTATTGATACGTACGAATTGAAAAAAATGATGGATTGAAAATACCGTTGGCTTTGAAAGATGAAAGAAGTTGGAATAATAGAAAGAGAGGGGGAATGGAAGATATCGGGAGCATATAGGCTTCCTCTCTCTAACTCAAACTCTCTAACTTATTGTCTTTCAGAAAGACATTCTTCGAAGAGAGCTCTCTTGTTCTGCCTTCCGCCTCTTCCTCTTTTTGTTTTTAGTTGAGTGAAACCCTCCTTTCATATGCGTTTGTGGAGGGACACGCAACGGATAAGCCGCCTCCTGAGACGGCTGAGCGTCCCCCGACCTTGTGCCGAACTGGCCGTAGCACCGCCGGGTTTGTGCAAAGTAGCACCCACTGGGGCTGCTGCTACTCTGGGCCCACGCTGGACTAATCCAGCCCGCTGGTTGCCTTCCTGTGATGATTTTAGCCGTGTATCCGCTCAGATCGAGGGCCCACCAAAGTTATCAAGCCAGGTGGCCGTGTTTTAATTAGTGGGGTAGCTCACCTGTGTTTTTCTTTCGGTTCATGGCCTCAAGAGGTAACGTGAGGCAAAGCATCCTGTGGACGGTTACGTCACCCAGCCACCGCTTATGTCTGCTACCACCGTAGGCAGGAACGCAGTGAGCACGGATTGGGTACTACGCCCACTAGGACTGATGTAGGAGAAGAACCCCATGATCGAGGGCGTGGATCAAGCACATTCCTGCGGGAGATAGATAGGAAGAAAAACAAGAGAAAACTAAGGAATTTCATATTTTAGAGTTTCAACCCAAACAGGAAATTGTTATTCCCGTTTTTAGATTTCAGCTCAACTCGTGGGGCCCATCTTGATCATTTATGATGATCCGTTCCGTCCATTTTGTAGAGCTGCAATGACGCAGGGAGGACGTGGTAGGTCGATCACCGTCTCCCTAACCGATAGTTCTCGAATCCACGAGAAGAAATAAAAGATAAAAAGAGGAAATAAATTCCAAATAATTGATTTTTTGATAATTGAATGAATAATCAAATAAACATAATTAACTTGCTTTAAATAATAAACTAAATCCTAAATTCGTACTTAATACTAACTTGCAAAGGAAGAAAAAGAATCCTAATACAATTAGAAAAGAAATAGAAAAATCTGCGCAATTGTATAACGGCAGACCGTCTTCCTTCTGCTGATACAAGCAATCCACATATCTGATTGCCACGAAACTTTAGAGTTTTACTGATATCGACGTACTCTTCAAGATGGTCGGTTTAGATTCTCCATATCAGTAGTAGTGGGCCACCTGGACCATCTCCAGTTTCAGTGGGCGGAATTCGGAACTTTTTGGACAGTTCGTACCATTTTGGACCCCACGATCAATCCGTAACTCGGATTGACGTGAAACTTGTTGCATTTTCTCGGCGTCGAGCAGCTCTACAAAATGGACGGAACGGATCATCATAAATGATCAAGATGGGCCCCACGAATTGGGCTGAAATCTAAAAACGGGAATAACAATTTCCTGTTTGGGTTGAAACTCTAAAATATGAAATTCCTTAGTTTTCTCTTGTTTTTCTTCCTATCTATCTCCCGCAGGAATGTGCTTGATCCACGCCCTCGATCATGGGGTTCTTCTCCTACATCAGCCCTAGGGCTTAGTATTCTGGCCAAAGAGCTCAACGGCTAGGCAAAGCCCGTTGACAACCCTAGTCTCTAAAGGTCCCATTGATTATTACAATGTTAATGCATAGGGTGCATGATGTGTCTTGCACATAATGACCAACGAAAAAGCAGTATGTGCATGTGTCGTGCGTTAGTGATAAAAGTCTTTATTTTCACTGTAGGTCCGACGCTAACACATGCTTATTGCATTTTTTCTGCTTGCACAGTCCAGTACACTATGGTCACAATACAACCCAACGACATGGACTTTATATGGTAGTAATTGCTTTGACCAAGAAAATGTCGTATGTGGCTTCAATCATGTACCAACGAACAACTTTCAAACATGCTTTGTATGCCATATTTCACATAACAACGCTTGACCCAATCAAATTCAGCCATGTAGGATAGGTTACCATGCAACCCGCCTGCACAATATAACTGTTTGTGCCAATAGAGTGAAGATGGGCCCACAAAGACGACGATTGTCATGGCCGGGGGAGGGAGCTTTCTTGAGGGGGAGAGAGAAGACCGTTGGGAACTCGGGAGAGAGATTTAGGAAAGGGTTGATTACTTAAGCATGAAGCAATAAGCAAGGGAGTGGTTTGGCCGTTTGGGTGGATCCCCCGGATCCATCGAGGTTGGTGGATCCCTAACTGTGGGGCTCACTGTGATGTATTTTCTTTACATCTACACCATCCATCCATTTTGAAAGTTCATTTTAGGGCATGACCCCAAAAATGAAGTAGATCCAAAACTTAGGAGACCATAACACAGGAAACAGTCTTGATTGAATCCTCACCATTAAAAACTTCACGGGGGCCACCAGAATGTTTGTTTTCCATCCAACCTGTTGATAAGGTCGCAAAGACCTGGATGAAGAGGTCACACAAATATCAGGTTGATCCAAATCTTTTGTGTCCAACCAGAAGTTTTTAATGTTGTATTACTACTGTTTCCTGTATTATGGTCCACCTGAGATTTGGATTTGCTTCATTTTTTGTATAATTCCCTAAAATGATTTTTCAAAACAGATGCATGGCCTGGATATAAGAAACGTACATCATAGTGGACCCCACGTTCAGGTATCCACCCACTCCCTTCCTTTGTTACGGAAAACGTGCGGTGAAAGGAAGAGTTGCCGGTTTTTTTTGTTTGGGCCAGATGGGGCCCACCTTTGAGTGATCCGTTCCGTTCTTCTGCTGAGATCCACCGTGGATGGGAGATGCTGCTAATTACTTCCCTGAATCACGTGTGTGTGAAGTCAGGGAAATTAATCATCACCCGGGCCACATATGTTGGTCAATTTATCTTGACCGTTAATTTATTTTGTATTGGTGTGGCCCACCTGATGATCATAGAGGGCTGGTGTTTTGGATATGGCGTCAACATTCTGCCTGCTCAACGGTTCTGACCTTGTACATTTGTCCCTCCTCCATCGACTGCAATTTGTATTCCACCACCACAAGGGTTGCCATGAGCTGGTAAAACACCCTAGGTCTGTGGGCCCACTTCACGTATCCAGGACAGAAATGGAGAGTTGTGTTTATCTTTTCTATAAAATATCGAATAAATAGAGATTTTAATCAGGTGGCCCACGCATGAAACTGATTGGGCCTCTTGGCCACTGGTTTGGCCTGGGATGGTTCACGATTACAACGTGTTTGGTAGGCCCAACCCATTTCCCACCGGGCGCGACTTGGGTGAGACCCCTGGACCAGCGATGTGGGTGGGACCCTGAACCTAGGGCCCCACCTGGATGTATTCCTTATAGATCCACGCCGTTAATCTGCTTTTCCAGATTATTTTGTACTATGGTAACAAAAATGAAGAAGACGAAAATTTTGGGTGGACTACAACATAAGAAACACTGGTTAATGACCATTAAAAACCTTTTGTGAGCCACAAAAGTTTTTCGTCAACCTGATATTTGTTTTTTTCCTTTCATCCCTGTCTACGTGACCTTATCAACAGATTGGATGGTCCGTAAGGACTCCAGGAAGTTTTTAATGGTCACAGTTGAATGAGAACTATTTCTTAGGGTGTGGTCCACCTAAAATTTTCATCTGCTTCATTTTTGGGATTGCATCTAAAATAATATGAAGAAACAGATGGACGGCATGGATCTACGAAGAATACATTCAGATGGGCCCTAGGTTCAGGGTCCCACCCACATCGCTGGCTCCGGGGTCTCACCCAAGTCGCGCCCCGCGTGTGCGAGATCCATGCCATTCAGCAGGTTTGCACTTTCGAAAACTTGCCCTAGCACAAAAACTGGACCTGTCCACCAAGCAGGTGGGCCACATAATGCACCAGTTAAATGGATGATTATTAAAAAAAAGATGATAAACAACTAATATGGGCATGGGCCAAGGCAGCAGCTTACTGCATCCCCACCGTTAGTTGCCTTCAGGATCACCCAAATTCATACTCATTGAGCCCTCTCCATGCATGGTCACGGCCCCTTGGTGATGGTAACCGTTCATCTTTGTAGATCGATTTAAAGGGCTTATGCATGTAGATGTGCATCGTTGAGCCCTTTTGTTTTGATTAGATCCCTTAGCTTACACACAATAGGATTCACGAGCACTAAGATTTTAGCATCATGTGATCCCATAGTGTATACTACAGGATGAACGACTCAGATCAAGGAACACCAGCAACACCGACACTCCTCCCCACTGAGGCATTACAAGATCCCATGGTGCATGGAGGGCCTGTTGGGTTCTGGGCCAGGTCCATTGTAGACGGGCCTGGGCTTAGTATCTAGGTGTGAATTGGACGATTGACTATGTCTCGCTTGGGTCCATTGAGCTCGCCATGTATATATATGGTTTTCATGATTTCTCAATGGATTCGTCTTCGGGAATGATCCATGTGTCATATAATCAAATTTCTATAATGCACACACACACACACACACTGAAGAGATGGTTTGAGCAAACCTTTACACGGTTGGTCACGTGGAATCTTTCCAATGAGCGATAATCGTCGCAAATCTTTAACCCAATATGTCTTCCCTCGAGCTATCACAAATGGACGGATTCTCAGGGGAGGAGGAAAATGCAAACATATGCTAAAGTGGATCATAATGAGAAAACGACAAGACGCGTTGTCAATGAAGAAAGGAATTCAGGAGAATAATCTCTATAGGGTTCTCTATGTAGGGCTCTCAATGGGTCGGATCTCGTCCAGTTGGATCCAGCTCCAAGTCTAAATATATGTAGACGGATTCGGATCCAACTCAGATCCAAAAGGTGATATCCATATCTGATTCATTTATAAATAGTTAGATCTATTTCCGATCCAAAATTCATTGAACCATCGGATTCGGCTTGATCTAGGTCCGAATCTACCCCATTACAAATTTAAAAATATATATAATATAATATATTTAATTTAGTAACAAAATTATGCAAATCCCACTATTTACTATGGTATGGTCAACCTGAGAGCGGCATGTCTCAATTTTGAGACATGGACTAAAATAATCTGGATATAACATATACAGTAAGGTGACAATGAGTCGGATCTAGATTGGATTGGATAGAACTCGGATATGTTTATGTGAATCCAAATCTGGTCCATTTAAGTAATCGAATCTATTTTAAGATCCAAATCCAGTCCATTTAAATAATCAGACCTATTTTAAAATCCAAATTCGGTCCATTTAAATAATCATACCTATTTTAAAATCCAAAACCGCATTATACGGATTTAGAGCGAATTGGACCTCGGATCTAACCCGCTCCATTGAGAGCCCTAACCCCATGGCATTACCATACAGCCTTATTCAAATACTTCATCCACTTCTCTATAAAACTAACACCAATCAGATGGTCCTAATCATCTCTGACTGGACCGATCTTCTACGAATAATCTTGTCCATCCATTCGCATGCTACTGATTTTACAGTTTTGGATTATCTGTATGGTATGATTTTCCCCTCTTTCCAAGGAAGCCTACGAAGAGTCGACTAGATCTAATGGACGGTTCAAATATGTGATGCGGATGGCAACTAGTCCAAATGCAAGTGTACGGAAAGGTTTCGGTGCACTTAGCCCCCTTAATCATCATTTCTCATGTATGTATATAGTAATTCTTTAATTGGGCTAGGAGTAGGGGTGTCAATGGGCCGATCTTGGGCCTGAAAATCAGAATTTGGAATAGGGCTGGCCCGACGTCCCAGGCCGAGAACTACCCCCGGCCTGGCCATTGACAGCCCTAGCTAGGAGCCCGCATTTCATTCTAAAACCTGAGTTGGCTTGTGACCAATCTGGTCGGGTTGAGCTTGGGCTCGGTGAATTTTAAGTGGGTCGGGTCCTGCCAGAGATTAGTGCACCCATTTGGTAAATGGGTTGGGCTCTCAGGCTGACCTCAACCCAATCCTGACCCACTGCCTCTCCGAAGAATGAGTTTCCTAATGACTCAACGAAATCACATTGATTCGAGTCAACTCGGCCAATTTTCAAGTCGAGTCATCGAGTTTTAGAACCGTGGCCCGTTAGTATCCACGCCCAAGTAATAGTATCAACGCTTCCGACTCAGCTTTTTTTAATACTCTCAACTTGGAGTCTTGACTCGGTGAGTTGTAGCATCCTCGTAGTACCATATGAAGTGCACCTTTGTCCATACATTGCAAAGGAAGCCGTCCTTGTACTCCTGGCTGAGGTAATCGGCACCGTTGAGCCAATTGGGCTGCAGGATCCCGACGTCGAAGTGCATTGTCCTGCACTTCTTGGTAGAGTCCAAGGTGTAGATGAAAGAGGTGTCATTGGTCCATTCAAGATCATACGCTATGTTCCAAAGCTGGCGTTGTATGATGTTGAAGTTCCTACCATTGGGCCAATCATGGTAGAGGTCCACTATCTGGAGGGCCCCACTTCTGTTGATGTAGAGTAGGGAGTGGAATTGGGTGGGCCATGGGGTGGGTGTTGGGTTTGATGAGATTGATGGAGGTAGGAAGGATGAGATGATGAAGATCGAGAGAAGGAGATTGGATTTGTTTGTGGCATTGGTTTGTGTTTGTGAGAGAAGATAAGGGACTTTTAATTTTTAAAGTGCAGAAAAACTTTGATACTCTGGCAGAGTGTGATAGATGATATGCAGGCTTAGATACTGTGTATGTGGAGTACAAGTAATTCAATCCATGCTGTCCAAACGATGGGTTCCAGTTTAGATCTATCATGAACAAAAATTCATACTTATTTAATAATCTATCTGATTAATGGGCATTTATTGGACGGTTTAAAATGAAAATATCCAATAGTCCTGTTCCAACAAGTAAGTGTCCACGAATCAGAGGTTAGGATTGTTCAACAATCTAAATTTGGCGGTGTGATAACAACAGTGGGTTCCACAATTTAATTGGTTTAATTCAAGGTAATGTATGCCAAGTGTACAAATTTCCGTGCGCCTGAGTATCATGCGTCACGCCCTATCAGAGTATCAACCATCCACCTGTGTGCATCTTTTCTACGTGTGAGGAGATCAGTACCCTTGAATTACAAAAACAATCATATTTTAAGATATTCACCAAAGGGGAGAGATCGGCTGTCCACCAGACCATTAGTCCTCTGCTCCCCCAAATTCATGGGGCAACATTCCAGAATCAAAACGGTTCATCCTCGACGTCCCACAAGGGATAGCCCATTGTACGGACAATCTACTGATGGGAAGATATGCTTTACTATGGCCTGAAAAATGTGGATGTTTATACCATATCTATCACAGCCAACTCCATTCAAATAGGATGCCGCCATACGCCATATGTTGGCACACTTATATAGAATTCGGGAAAAGCACTCAAGGTGTGCAGAGAAATTGTGAGAGTCGGAAACACATTTATGCTAAAGACGTATGTCACACTAAGAATGTCATGGCACTTAGAGACATACATACGATTAAAAACCTAAAGGCAATCATTCTTTTAGTGACATGTGGTCAGACTATACAAGTTACATGTACAGAAAGCATTCAGAGAGCATGTGTAACTCAGCGTAAGGATAAGACAGTGACACCCAATGACATATGGTCAGACTTGATTGGCCATGAATGCAGCCATAAACCCCTAAGCAGTGCATCGAAAAGTGAAAGTCATTTGGAAATGGAAGCATAAGTACATGCGGCAATATAATAGTTGGTTAGTCTCTTCTTAAAATAGAATTGTATCAAGCTAAGGTTGCTAATCCATCAAACCATCAATCCTAAAAGCCAAGAGACTCTATGTAAGGTCATCGCCTAACCCAAGTCTATGAAAGGAGCAAAGAATGAAAAACTTTAAATCCTCGCGAATTTAATAAAATAAATATCTTATTTAGCTCAATGCTATCTTTTAAATCTTTTTACATCCAATATAGACATTTAACCTAGTTTAGCCTCTCCACTTCTATCCATCATCATGTTGCAGTAAGTTTGGATTGATTAACGTAACTTTATTTGGCCTCTCCAATTCCACCTAGCGCATCATTACAACAAGTTGGAATTAATTTAGTTTTATCTATGGCCTCATTAGTAGACCTAAAAGTCCTTATTAATTCTCCCGGCCATAGTTTGCTAAAAACAATTTCTTCTCGTCTTATTTACTTTTCTGCCAATTGTAATGCATTCTCGTTTAGATTAATAAAATCAACGCTTGATCTTATATTTACTATTCTTCTTTTAGTGTTTAATTAGTTAGTGAACACAACAAAGCTATTATTATTATCAATTAGTAGTTGAGTAGTGAGGCCAATCTTCACAAATTTGGTTTTAATTTAGCTATTTCAGCACCTAAGGTCACCATGCATTCAATTTGATTCGATTCGATTCGAGTCAAATATAACTCTAATGATGCTTACACATACGTACTCACACATGCCCAATCAAAACAGGGTATTCACTGTACATGTAGCCGCATGGCAGAATTGAAGCCCAACAATAAGGTATCAATGTTTATTTTTTATTTTAACGTTACAGTTGGCCACCCAAGATTGGGCCCACGAATGAGCGGTGACCCGAGAGTGGTATGGTGGTGGGGCCATGTCTACACTAAGAACAGAGCACTGACTGAATAGGGTTGAGCCTTGGGATCAGGGTTTTTTTAACTCCTGGCTCGTTTGGGATCGGTCAAGTCACGGATTGCCTAAGTAAGGCTAAATCAGCCCAACTTACCCAAAGTTGGAGGTGAGTAGGGGGACTCATCGTACCGACCATAAGCCCGAGTCAACTCAGACAAGTTGGGTAAAACTCGGTCGAGTAGGCTGTCCATGCTTGGGATAATTAGACGAGAGCGGACTAAGTGCCTCACCTAAGACGGTGAGGCCCTTACCAAGAGGTTACCGTGGAGCCCACCTTGATGTATGTATTATGTATCTATGCCGTCCTTCCATTTTTTCAGATCCTTTTAGGGCATTATCCCTAAAATGAATCAGATTCAATTATCAGGTGGACCATACCATAAGAAACAGTGGTGATTGACCATCCTACCATTAAAAACTTCTCACACTGCAACTTTATGTTTCTGTAGTATTTATTTACCATCCAATCTGTGATAAGGTCACGTAATCCTAGATGAAGGGAAAAAACAAATATAAAATTGATCCAAAACTTCTGTGGCCCATTAATGGTCAATCAACACTGTTTCCTACAGTATGGTCCACCTTATGATTGGATCTGTTTTATTTTCCGGATAATGTCATAAAATGATCTTTAAAAACTGATAGACGGGGTGCATACATAATATCTACCGTCTTGGGTGAGGCTGGGGTCTCACCGAATCCGCTCTCTAATTAGATATGCAACCCTGCAAGCGTCTCAGCAATGGATTGGAAGGTCTACAGCCGGCTAGTCACTATGCTCCAAACTAACTAAGATAATCTCAAAGCTAAAAAAATACAATAATAAATTCCGTTAGCTGTAGAATACCAAAATTACAATAGGCCAGCAAACGAATTAGCCTAGGGCTATTCACGTGCAAGTGGGAAGTGGGGCCCACCAGGCTGCACCAGATATACCCCATCAGCTGATCTAACCATCAACAACTATGTGCCCATTTGGCTGCAAACTTCATCAGTGGCTATGATCATCTGATGGGTAAGATATTAGGGCATGGCCAATTGGGTGCCACCAAGATCAATGGCTTAGTTTACTGAAAGGAAGGCCCACCTGTGCCTTTGCTGGATTTAAGAAGAAAACAAAAGGGAAGTCTTTCAACCGAGCATCATACAACAACACCTCTTAGACTCCAATTGCACAATCCCACACGGGTACATCTACATATGAGGTTTGCTGGCCCCCAAACATACGTTTGGTACGTGTGACACACGGCATGGATGCCCTCCACACGCGTGGATGCATAATCATGACACTAAGAGAGAAAAATCCCATACAGATTTGCTATCCCTGTGAATGCATTGCCAACTGCTAACTGCAGAGCTCAAACGAAAATACAGAACTCTAAATCAGGCTATTGTGAAATGGGCAATGGCACATCCAGCCGTTTGTTAAGGTGGGCCATACCAAATACCCAAAGATCCATTCACATGGATACGTCCATGCTTGCCCACATATATACCGACACAAATCAAGGCAATGCATTATGCTTCGATGGGCTAACACCCTCTTCCTGAAATGGATAGCAGATGCAGGTTTCTTGCAACCTCAGCTGATGAAAAATCACTAGCCAATCTGAATTCGATTCCGTTTCCGGTACTTTTGGAACCGCAGCTCAAACACATGAACCGAATTGTGAATCAAGTAGATCACGAAATGAGCAGCTTGCAAGCAATCCAGTTTCACTGAGATTGCAATGAAATGGAAAATCAGCAGCATTGCCTCAGCTGTTTGATGGTTTTCGTATGTGACACAAACCAAACACAGGAAATTCATTCTGCAGAAAACAAAATAGAAAGGATTGTTAGCCAGGCTATTGAAATAAGATCATGAGCACATTTACAGCTACATACAGAAGAAAAGCAACAGAGGAAAGAACATAGCAACCTTAAATGTAGAGAGGGAGAATCATCCGTGCATGTAGATTGCAGAGTAGAACAGATTCCTTGCATCAATCTTCTTGGTGCCTGCAGACACTAGCATTCAGTCATGAAAATGCAGGCAAAGGACCCAAGAATCTAACTACAGAGTAATTCAGATTAGCAACCCTATAGAACAGCAGTTATAGATTTGATTAGTGCTATAGAAAGGGTGTGTTTGGTTACTCAATCTAACTGAATTGCAACAATCTGATTCAGTACACAGTAGAAATGACCCAAGTGGGGGCAACCCAACCCTTGATTACAATTCCATGCATTTCAAATTGGAGCTGAAACGGAAGAAATTTCAATTTGGGGGGTGAGATCATCTTTAGGGAAGCAATGGGGCTAGCCCCAATTCAGTCATTTCCCCTATATTGAATCTATTTATTGCAATCCAATTCAACTGAGTATCTGAACGCTACCTAATTCAATTAAGAAATCCAATTCAATATGGCATGACATCCAATGCCAGAATGTGGGTCTGGGAGCACTGATTTTTTTAGGGAGTTTCATGCAATGGGAGCTTTTGAAGGCATTTTAATATCATTAGCATTTATTTACTTTCCATCCCCAGCAAATATCAGCGATTTGTGTATCACTGGAATACCTAAAATGTGAAGTTCTACATTGCAAACTGAATTGAAGAAATTCTAGCTAAAGAAAGCTTTCGACAAGGCATTTCAGGTTTTTCCACTACACTTTCTACAGTAGAATGTTATCTGGAAACTGGAAATAAGAAAGAAACTCAAATCATCCATCATAAGATAACAGGAGATGAAAATTAAATGGGAGTTTGTGAAAGATGAATGCACTCACATCAACATTGTGGATTTCTTAATGTTGGTGTACCGCGGTCATCTGGACAGTGTCCCAGCGATCAGGATCACAAGTTCAATTTCAAGAGCTTTTAAACTGTTTCAATCTATCCACAACCTGCCTCATTGAAGGCCGAACGGAGAGTGACTCGACGGTGCATGCCAACGCAAGCTTCAACATTCCAACCAGATGATCCTTGGGCCCCGCTTCCCACATAGACGGAGAGAAAAGATCAGATGGGCGCCCCTCCTTGATCAGCAACTTCCCCCATGCAACAATATTAAACCCGTTCCCATACTCCGAGAATGACGGATCAAGAGACCGCTTCCCTGATATCAGTTCCAAGAGCACAACCCCAAAGCTGTAAACATCTGCCTTGTCAGAGACCCTGCAAGTGGTCGCATACTCTGGCGCAACATACCCGAACGTGCCAGCCACATCCGTCGTAGCATGGGTCTCAGAGACTTCAAGAAGTCTAGCCAATCCAAAATCTGACAGATATGCATTCAGGTCTTCGTCAAGCAGGATGTTGCTTGGCTTGATGTCACGATGAACTATCCTAGGAACACAAGAGTAGTGAAGGTAGACCAATGCATGGGCCACATCTAGCGCAATCTTGTGAATAACGGGCCACTGCACGTTTTCATTGGATCTCTCGTGAATGAAGGTTTCTAGATTCCCGCCCGGTAGATAATTGTAGATCAAAAATGTCTCTGCTTCTCCCATGTGATAGCCGATAAGAGTAACGAGGTTCTTGTGGCGGATCCTTCCTAATGTTCTGATCTCTGCATCGAATTGTTGAAGGCCTTGAAATCTACCCATCGACAGCCTCTTCACAGCTACTAAGAAGCCAGGGACCAGCTCTGCCTTGTAGGTAGCTCCAAACCCACCCGTTCCAATCAAATTTGTGATGCTGAAATTCCCCGTCGCTCTAATGACACCGTCATAATTCAGCTCTGTGGGAGCATCCGTAAACATCACAACGACTTTCCGTCTTATGCTGGTGAGCCTACCAAGCTTCCTCCTCCCGAAAACAAGGACTAGAACCAGCACTATAAGAACAGAGACTATCACAGAGGCGGAAGCTACGATCACTATCACAAATGACTTCAATTTACTACTTCGACCGCCCCATCTTCCGACTTCGAGTGGGAACGGGAGACCAGCTGGCGGCGAGGAGTTTGAATCCGGACATTGTTGCACAAAGGAATTCCCCTTGAAGGAATCGCAGTTGACAGAATGTTCAAGATGTGGTATGTTACCAGAAAGATTGTTGAATGAAACATCTAGGTTCATAAGATTGGAAAGTGTTGAGAAGGACGAAGGGATTTCGCCAGAAAGCTTGTTGTGATCAAGCAACATGGTTTCAAGATCTGAGGCATTCGCCAAACTCGTGGGGATTTTACCAGTTAGAGAATTTCTAGAGAGATCCAAAACTGAAAGAGAAGCCAACTGTCCTAGTTTGATGGGGATTTCTCCAGTTAAGCCATTCCCCCCAAGAAGAACCCATTTCAAATTCCTCAGTGTTGCAAGCTGATCGGGTAACGTTCCATTCAATCTATTTCCTCTCAAGTCAAGGCGTGCAAGAATTCGTAAATCACCAATGCTGGAAGGGATCGGGCCGCTAAGCTGATTATATGCTGCTTCAAAACTCTTTAGCTGCAAGCAGCTAAGGATTGACCCTCCGTTTATCCCACCTGAGATCTGATTAACACTCATATTAACTGCAAAGCCTTGCACACCATTACAATCTGTAAAAAGCTCGATTAGAAGTGACCCATTAAAATGATTGTTGTTCAGAAGTAACCCATACGACCATTTGAACTCATTTGATAGAAAATCATCTCCGAATGAGAACGATGGTAATGGACCCACAAAAGTATTCCAGCTAAAATCATGGAGAACCACAAAACCCACATCCAAAATCGATCCAAACAGGCTGTTCATCCAGGCACTAGAAAGTAGAGCAGCGAGATTTTCATCTTCGAACAAATTAACACTTGAATTACAACTAGTCTTACTGATTTCCGGCAGAGACCCAGATAGCGAATTGTGGCTCACATTCAAGTATTCCATACACTGAATCCGTAACTGCAACGGAACTGATCCCTGCAATTCGTTTGAACTCAAATCCAAGAATGAAAGATTCCGACACATAGCGAGCTCTTCCGGTATTATCCCACCAATATAATTCTGCCCCAGATTGAGTATCCGCAATCCACACTGTTCATTCCAGTTGCCTAGCAATCGACCATTGAGATTCGCTCTCGGAGCCCAAAGAACTTCAAGAGCTGGAATTGGAAGTATCTCGAAAGGAATCCCACCCGTGAAAGCATTGAATTCTCCTCGAGCATTCACTGCCAAGTCATCGGTGGAATCAAACTCGGCCAAATTCGTCAAAACAAGAACAGAGAGCTTACTGCAGTTTGCAAGCTCTTTCGGGATCCTTCCAGTTAGACTGTTCCTAGAAACATCTAGTATCTGAAGCTCAGAAATCCGGCCAATCTCAGGTGGAATCCGACCTTCGATTATGTTCCCATCAATCAACAGTGACTGCAGATTCGAGCAGTTCCCAATTTCCGGTGGGATCTTACCGATCAAGTAATTACTCGAGACGCGGAGATGAGCAAGCGACCCACACCAGCTCGAAGGGTTCACATGGATCCCGCCCGAGAGCAGATTATACGAAAGATCGATGGACTCGATCCTAGAAAATCCGATCAGATCCTCAGGGATTGTTCCTGACAGCGAATTGCGGGAGAGATTCACCAACCGGAGGGATGGAATGCGGGTGATCTGCAGTGGGACCTGCCCGGAGAAGTTGTTGCCTTGAAGCTCGAGGACCTCGAGCGATTGGAGCCGTCCGATCTCCTCGGGAATCTCGCCGTGGAACGAATTGTGGGGGACAGAGAGGATCCGGAGTGACGAGAGGTTCCCGATGGAGGGCGTCAGATTCCCAGCGAGACCAGCGCCGTTTCCGGTGAGATTGAGAGAAATCACTCTGCCGGAGGATCCATCGCAGGCGACGCCGTGCCAATCGCAGTGAGGCTTGAGTTTGGGGTCCCAATCTGAGAGGAGATTTGGAGCATTGGATTCAACGGAGGATTTGAAGCTGAGTAGAGAAATCGTGTCCGGATGAGAATCGACGGCTGTGATCGGTTTTGAGAAGAAAGAGAGAAGCAATGAGAAGAAGGTGAGATGGAGAAATCCCATTGTCGAGAAATTGAGGAGCTAATGTCGCAACTGAAGTGAAGTTTTGGGTTCGGATTTTAAAGTTTTGAGGGTGTAAATGTTCAAAATGACGGAATGCTGCAGGGAGGACGAGATTTTGGCTTGAAGGTGGTGAGATTTCGGACGAGAAAATGAAGCAGCGTTGGCGCGAATTGTAGCCGGGCCGAGATTTTGCAGCGGTGGGGGCGAGATTTTGGTGGAGAAATGGCTGAGAGGAGCTTGGATTGAGTCAGGGGCGAGATTTTGGATAGATAGGATGATGTTACGGACGAGATTTTAGCCGGGAGAAGTTGCAGGGGGCGAGATTTTGATGGAGATGATATTGCAGCTGCTGCAAAGGTTTTGGCCGGGAAAAGGAGAGAGAAGAGGGTATCTCTTTGTTTTGAGTTTTCTTCCCTCCTCCTCTTTCTTCGGCGTTTGCCACACTTTAGTAAATGATGAATTGTTGGGCCTCACTGGCCTTATTTCGGTAATCCAAACCGTTGATCCGATTAGACACGGCCTAGTTGGGGGAGTCTCTGAAAATGAATGGTTTATATAACTGATAGAACCATTTGTATTGTAACCAACATGCGATGTTCATTTCTCTGGCCATTGAAGATCACAGGGAAAAAGGGGTGCGGAATACCTATTAGCCAGTAGCTACTAGACGGTGCTCTGTGAACCCCACAATGATGGATGTGTTTTATCCACACCGTCCATCCATTTTTCAAAATTATCTTAGTGCAGGATCCTAAATATGAGATAGATCCAAATATGATGTGGACCACACCACAGGAACAGTGGTCATTAAATGACCACCATTAAAAATTTCTCGGGGAACAAAAGTCTTGGATGAAGGTGATTTGGTGCTTGCCATAAGTAGCTCGATGGCAAAGAAAACATTACAATGGATCAGAGGAGGTTTTCAATGGTGGGCGTTCAATCAATGTTTTTTTTAGTCTACTTATGTTTGGATCAAGGTGGATAAAACACATATATCATATATCATGGTGGGGCTCACATAGCAGCCTCACCAGAGCCTCACCAGGCAATTTGGGCTCGGGCAAAAGTAAAAAAAGATGGGTAACGGTAGGCAATTAGAGTTGGATAAGAATCGAGTTAGCACAGTTAACTCACTCGACTCGGCTCAAGTTATAATTTAATTATATAATTATATATATAACTTAAGTAATATAGAAAGGCCCACCCGTATAAAAATTAAAAAGAAAATATTTAAGCTTGACTTGAAAGCTCGAGCTCAAACCAGGCCCGAATTATTGATCAAATCGAGCTGAGCTCGCCAATCGAGCTCAAGGTTGGGAACAAAGCTGAGCTATGCCAAGTTCAATGCAGTTCAGCTCAGTGTCCAGTTCTATAAGCAATAAGGGTGAAACCCATGAGATGAATGGTCTCGGTTAGCGATGAACCATTTTTCAGCATGGTTAATATAGACTATTCATTTCTTATTTTCTTTTTTCTTTTTTTACGTACACCGTCACACCAATAGAGTGGATTAGGTGAGACTTTGGACTCACCCAAGACATTGCGGCCCTTATTAGAGGGCCCACCTTGATGTGTGTATTCTGTTACCATGCCGTCCATCCAGTTTTCCAAACCATATCATAGCATTATCCAGAAAATGAAGCAAATCCATGATAAGGTGTAACATATCATATAAACCGTGGTAAGGACCGCACCGTCCTGTGTGAGGCCAATTAATGATCAATCAACCCCACAGTAAGGACGGTGCGGCCAATTAATGATCAATCAACCACTGTCTTGTGTGAAGCTGAGGTCTCACCTAATCTCTCTAGCTGTAAGCCATGAATTTAGTGTTGAAACCCACGGAGTCTACGGCCCATGAGTAAGGACCCATGTAGGTCACCTATTTCACTTAAGATTTCCTCGACTGCTAAAGATTAGAGTAATGTTTTTCTTTGATGTTTTCAGGTGGGAAATCAAAGTGGGACCCAGATGTGGATGGTCAAGTTCAATGGTCAGACCATCAAAGGTGGTTTTTTAAGAGGGACCAAAGGCATTGATTGGAAGGCTAGGATCACCCAGTGGATTTCTTTATTTTGCTATAAATGCAGGTAAATGCATATAAATATATGTAAGTAGGTAATTATTATCATTTACTTCCTATGAATAGTTACGTGCATTTCCTCCTTATAAATAGCCTTTGAAAAAGGTTAATGTACATTTCTAAGCCCCATTGTGATGTTTGTGATATATCTACGTTGTTTATTAATTTTGCCAGAATATTTTAAGGTATGAGCCCAAAAACGAGGCTGATCTGAATCTTAAGTGACCCACACCATTAGAAATCGTGGCTTTAAAAGGTTTTTAACAATAAGTGTTCACCCCACTGTTTCATATGGTGTGGTCTACTTGAACTTTGGATTTGCCTCGATGTTGGGTTCATACCCTAAAATAACCTTGCAAAATGGATGGACGGTATGGATAAGCCACATGTATCACAATGGGGCCATATAGAATTCAAACCATCTTGGACGTCAGCCTCAATTTAAAAAAAAACATGAAGGGCATTACATTGTAAATATTCTTTACTCATTTACTTGTATTTACATTATCTAAATGCAAAACTTTGAAAGGGTGTGATTACATGTATTTTCTCTCACATCATCAATAAATATGCATACATCATCTTGTTAGTGGTGAGGAGAGATGCCAAAACTTTGGTGAGCCCTACCATGAAATATATGTTTTATCCATTCCATCCCTTCATTGGAAGATATCATTTTAGGTGCAGGCCAAAAAATGAGGCAGATTTAAAGCTCAAACGGGCCACACTAGAAAATAGTAGAAATTGAATGCTAATCATTTAAATATTATTCTTTTCATGTGGTCCACTTGATTTTTGGATCTATGTCATTTTTGGAGGTGTACTCGAAAATAATGGGGCCAAATGAATGGACAGCATGGATAAAACATGTAGGTCTTGGTGGGACTCATAAAATCTCGTAAAAAAGTTGCTATCATACAGAAATGCAGAAAAAGGTAAAATATATTACCAGATATGTCATTTCAAACAGGCCTAGGAAGAATGGACAATGAGGGTGGAACTCCCATAATGGATGGTTTAGATCAGTGATTCACCTTGTACTTAAATGGTCCGCCTTAAAAAGGTTGGGAATTTCCGATTGAATGGCTGGGATCATAGAATCCCCATAACTTCTCCATCCAAAGACGAGGCCCACGGTTTGGACGGTCCTGATTGACATAGATGTCCGCCAAATCTGCAATGATGCACCGCCACAAATCAGTAAATTATGACAAACGCACATGCCAGACTAGTCTTGCACCCTCGTGATTTTCCGTACTCTTTAACCCCAGGGTTGGAATCTGTCCAACCATGGTCGGATCGCCGGGAAGCGTCAGATTCCGCCGAGAAGACAGAACGCCGGCCGGCGAGAGCGGTGTCCGTACGCTGTTGTCACATTCGTCACATGGAACAAACAATTTAACGGTAAAAAGGTTGCAAGCTTTCATCACCTCATAAATAAGGGAATGTCAATGATGAAATTGATCATCCATGAATGTGGGGCCCACCATGATGTATGTGACTTACATCCACACCGTCCATCCGTTTTGACAGTTCATTTTAGGGCATGATCCCAAAATTGAAGCAGATCCAAATCTTTTGTGAACCACACCAGGTGAAACAGTGGTGATTGAGACCCACCATTAGAAGCTTTATGGGAAACACCGGAACATTTATTTGACATCCAACCAGGTTGATGATGCACAAAGACCTCGACGAAGGGAGCACACAAATATCAGCTTGATCCAAAACTTGTGTAGCCCACAAGAAGTTTTAAATGGTCAATAATCACTCTTGTGTGGTCCACCTAGGATTTGGATCTTCTTCAATTTTTGGATCATGCCCTAAAATGATCTGTAGAAACGGATGGACAGCGTGGCTGTAAGGCACATACATCACGGTGGGCCATACAGTTAGGGATCCACCGACCTAGGTGAACAGGTGATCCACCGAAGCTGCGTCCTTTGGGCCAGGGCACATGCATGAACGGACGGTTTGGATTGATTCGTATGCATGAACATGCCTGTGGTGTCTATGTGCAAGAGCTTGGATTTTCATAATCTGCCAGAATATCATATGATTTTTTTAAATAATAATTATTATTTAAAATATATATGCTGCTCTTCCAGAGGGAGATGTGGCCTAGAGTAAGTATCCCTATGCAAGTGGGTTTTTTGTCAGTGGACCCATGGATTTTTTTGTTTGGAAGCTCCTCATGGTCCCACTTGAAAAGAAACTACAAAAGAGCTGTCCTCTCTCTCTCTCTCTCTCTCATATCCCAACTCCCAAGCACAAAGTGACAAAGCTCAAAAAGCTTAAAGAAATCATAGAAAGGCACCACCCTTTTTTCTTCCATCGTGATTCAAAGGTCCACATCATGGGGGCCATGTACACACCCATACATCCCCCTCAGTCCATCTCTACACTTACCAAATTAGTAAAAAATTACTGTTTCTGCCCTTTAAATCTTCGTTTTTTCTCATGGGTCAAGACCATTATTAACCTTATATAATTAGATATGACATGTTACTCTATGCCAACAAGCATAGCTTTTAAACTCAGCGATTCAGATCAACTCATCTCGAGTCAAGTCATGATTCGTCTGAGTCAGGGTGCATTGGCATGACTTGCCCGGTGGGGCGACTCATGATGTCAAACCATATCAGATAGTACTAAATCCGAGTCAACTCACTGAGTCATGTGACCTCACTTGCATCTCAAAACCGAGCAAGCAAGCTAACATCACACCCAATGTAAAAATATTAACCAAGTGCTTTGCATCTGCCTCAATTTTTGTCTTATACCCTAAATGTGTTGCTGGTACACTGGATAGACGGTGTGGATAACTCACATCATGGTGGGGCCCACAAATTTAAGTCAAACTCAACAATGCCCTTTAAAAACCAGTTTTCAAAGTGGAAATGCAGCTGATTTCCATCTCATTCAAATGCTAGATAAAGAGAAATGCTCCAATGCTCTCAGAGCACCATAAGTGCATCTGTCCGTCCATCTTAGTTAGGTTCAAACCTCATTAATGGGCCACAATGCAAACATCACATCCGATATGAGAATATTAACCATATGATAAGCAATGGTTTAAAAAAAAAAAAAAAAGGACTGATAAAAAATTTTATCCATGTATTTGTTAGGACCCATATAGGATTACTTACAGTACTTATGAAAGATTCCTTTCCTTAGGCAATCCTAGCCATCCATCCATGGCTTAGAGAATGGATTGATATTAAAAGAATATGGCCAAGTTAAAGATCATCTGATTACCACATACAAGCTATTGGTCCATAATCACTCCTCAGTGATGATCCTAACCCTTGATTTTTTTTAAAGTTAAACGTGGGCCATTGAAAATTTCTTTCTTTCTTTTAAATCGATCCCACATACTTATGGTTACAATCATCCACTCAGCCTTAGTTTCTTACGGTGGTGGCCCCATATAGCATGGAATCCATAACATGTGGACCACTCAGCATGTGGCTCTGGTGGGCGCGACATGGGTTGGATCCGTCCACAGCGAGGGGGGTAGAAAAAGACAATCGATCAATATCAACCGTCTGTACACCGAGTCTGGATTACGTGTTACCCGGGTAACAGGTTAGTGCGTGTTACCTTTACTACGAGGCCCACCTTGATGATTTGTCGTATATCCATTCCATTCATCCGTTTTTCCAGCCTATTTTAGGACGTGGTCCAAAATATCCAAATCTCAGGTGGACCACACCACAGAAAACAGTGATGATGGAATGCGCACCATTAAAACTTCGTAGGGCCCACCATAAATTTTATTTTCCATCTAACCCTTTGATAAGGTAAACCAGAACTGGATGGAGGAAAATACAAAGATCGGATTGATCCAAAACTTTTGTTGCCCACAAAAAGTTTCTATCGTTATTCACCATTGTTTCCAGTGGTGTGGTCCACCTGAATTTGGATCTGCATAATTTTTGAAACCACGTCCGAAAATGATCTGGAAAAATGGATGGAAGGCGTGGTATATCCACGCATTCATCAAGGTAGGCCCCACATGGTAAGGGTAACCCCTAATTCGCTCCCTATAGCTAGAGTTGGATACGAACTGAGTTTAACTGTTTGGATCGACTCGGTAAAACCTGTTCGAACAGAAAATCTTATTGTTCGAACTTTGTTCAAACACACATGGTGTGTTCGAAAAAAAATTCAATTCAATTTCAAACATAATGCTGTTCGATTCGACTCAACTCAAACTCGCGACTCGAATATTGATCGACTCTGCTCAATTATATATATATATATATATATATATATATATAGAGAGAGAGAGAGAGAGAGAGAGAGAGGGGGGGGGGGGGGGGGGGGGGGGGGGGGGGGGGGGGATGACAATGTGAGCCCAAGAAGGTTTCAATAGTGGACATCATTCTCTTCACTGTTTCCTGTTGTGTGGTCCATTTGAGTTTTGTGTCTGCCTCATTTCTTATTTAATGCCTTAAAATAAGCTGTACAAATGGATGGATGGAGTGGATAAAACAAATATATCATGGTGGGACACACAGAATGAAAAAATCAGTATTTATTATTCAGTAGTAGAAAAAATATTTTCAAGCGAAAAGAGCAAAATTGTTCGATCTTGTTCAAACTCGTAAAAATTGTTCGAAATCCAAATGTTCAAACATGTTCGAATATGATTGATTGAGTTCGAACAGAGCCATCCTATCCGAATGTTTGTTCGAACACACCTGTTCAAACAAGAAGGTTTCAATAGTGGACATCATTCTCTTCACTGTTTCCTGTTGTGTGGTCCATTTGAGTTTTGTGTCTGCCTCATTTCTTATTTAATGCCTTAAAATAAGCTGTACAAATGGATAGATGGAGTGGATAAAACAAATATATCATGGTGGGACACACAGAATGAAAAAATCAGTATTTATTATTCAGTAGTAGAAAAAATATTTTCAAGCGAAAAGAGCAAAATTGTTCGATCTTGTTCAAACTCGTAAAAATTGTTCGAAATCCAAATGTTCAAACATGTTTGAATATGATTGATTGAGTTCGAACAGAGCCATCCTATCCGAATGTTTGTTCGAACACACCCACTCAAGTAGCCGAACAATCCGTTCAGTCCATGTTCAACTCGAATCAGATCGTTGTCCACCTCTACCTACAGCCAAGTGAGCCCATCCATGCGGCTGATTATATACATGTGACATGTACATACATCACAACATGTGACATGTAGAGATGATGGAGGGAATCGTTCTGCATGGGAGTCTGCAGCTCTGAGCCACTACAAAATTCAAGGACTTCTCGTATACATAGGCAGGCACGCTGGCACGGGAGCATGTCCACGAGAGACATGAGCCAGGAATCGAGCTGAATGTTTTTTATCCTACCAAGAGCTTTGTTATATCCACACGTACACATTCACCTTAACACGCATCACACGTGCCATTTTGACAAGGAAGTAGGGCATCTGAACGGTTCATAAGGTGGGTCTCGCTGAGAAGACCACCATACGCGAAAAAAAATCATATGGGCCTACCTAAGTAAGAAGGTCAAAGGTGCATATTGAATGTGGTCCGTTGAAAAGGTTGTTGTAAACCATCCTACGCTCTCGTACGTGGTTGGCCCACTGGCATTTTTTTTGCATGTGTACATCTTCATTGCAGTGGAGACCTTATGCACTAGTCAGATGTCCCACGTACGTCCCAGTTTTCCACGTGTCCTGCGTGGAAATGATCTTAGGGAGCCAGAAAAGATTCCTATAGTCTATAGGTAAGAGAGGAAAACTTTGATACTCCGGTATATCGTGAGAGATGATATGCAGGCACTTAAAACCTGCTTAAATTAAAATGTACAGACTATGGTTTTCAGTTTAGTGGTATACTGAATTAAAGATTACGATTATTTGAATATCTGACTATCGGATTGGTGGACATCTTTTGGACCTTTAAAAGTGAAAACTATCCAATGGCCCTATTTCAACAAAAAAGTGCACACGAATCAGAGGTTAGAATGATTCAACCAATCTGATTTTGGGAATGTGACTTAGTTATAGAAGGTTCCATAGTTTTCTCGGTTTAGTTTGAGTTAATGGATAGTGCCTGAGCATCAAGCATCATACGCTTCCAGAGTATCATGTAACTCCCCATGATAAAAAAATACGTGAGTCTTCTGACCAGCTTGACAGGAATCGTAGAAATAGATACGTTAGGTATGGTGGTCCCTTGAGCACCCGTCAGCCCATGATACATTGACAAACGTGAGGGGCCCAGCCCTTGTAATCAAGCCCTAGGGTGTGAAACCAACTAGGTCATGGGCTCAACGGTTTTAGCCCATAATGCAGCTGCATGGGGCCGATCTCTAGTAATCAGAATCGTCCATCTGGTGGACCCCAACTCTGATCAAGCAACGGTGGGCCATCTCTCATGGAAACGACCCAAGAACTAAAATTTCACATAGTCCTTCGGATTACGGTTCAAAGACCCGTTGCCCGTTGCCAGTTGCCACCGCAAAAGACGTTACTGTAGAGTTCTAATCAATCTAGAGGGTGCACATCAGACGGTGAGCCATCTTTTCACAGTACTACACCTGGAAAATTTCTTTTCATTCTAGACCGTCCATCTAGATGTACCTATTGTAGATGGAAAATTCTTCAAAATACACATAAATTGAACGATGCTGTTCATCTAATCAGTTTCCTTCAAAGCAACGGTAGAAAAACAAAAATGAATTAAGCTGGACAGTCAGTGAGGGAAATAAACAAAAGAAAATGCGATTTGGCATCTAGACCATCCATTATAGAGGAAAAATGATGGACGGTCCCGATTTATGTATCATTCTTACACGTGTACTTTACTGTATAAATGTCCTACCATATTCTAGTTCTACGGAGATCTACCATATCATCGCCATTGGAAGTCGCTGATTATTTTAGGGGCCAATAGGGAGTTGTGAGTAAGCCATAGCCATAGAATATCTGAGTAGTAGACAGGGAGTTCAAACCGTAGCCGTAGGATAATCTAAGAAACCTATAGGGATAGGGAACTTTTGGGACCCTTAGCCCGCCTTTTTTGACTGTGATCAAACCCTTGACCTCATCAAGGTTGCAACACCGACCATCGTCCGTGGGATGTGGGAATTGCATGATTGAAGGGTTGGGATCTTTCATTGTATGAAAATTTTAGGGAACACCCAATCCATAGTGGAGCCCATCGGATTAATGGTATAGATCCGTGATCCATGTGGCCCGCGTGTGTAAGAAATTTCGTACCTCAAAAGACACGTTTTTCAGCTTGGGTACACCTGAGAGGCGCAAGATCATGTACCTGCATGGCCGTTGTTGGGCGATCCGAGACGTTGATTTCATGGTCCCCGCTGCAGATGGCGATGCCTCGTAAATTTTCCAGACTGAAAGATCCAAACCCTTCGATCATCATCCTATGGATACATGATGAAGGATGAAATATTACGACCGTATAAATGACGCAGAAATTAGTCCGAGGATCGGAGGAATTCAATTTCCCCATCTTGATTTGTTTTTTTAGATATCCTTAATTAACAGTGGCAGAGATTGGATTGACGGTCCAGATCACAGAATCGTGGCCCTATGCACACAGAATTCTGCGTGGGAACAAACTATATGCTTGCTAGCGAGCATGACAGTATAATTATTTAACTTCGGTGAAGAAGAATGGAAGCGGATTGCCTGGCCTGTATACCCCTGTGGCACGACATGAACCAAGCTTTGTGTGATGTATGTGTTTTATCCACTCCGTCCATCCGTTTTACCATCGCATTTTAGGGGATAATACCAAAAATTATATAGATAAAAATATCAAGTGGACCACACCAGAGAAAAAAGTGGGGATTAAACAGCGGCCACCGTTGAAAACTTATTGAGGGCCATAGAAGTTTTGGATCAAGCTTATATCTGTGTTTTCCCTTCATCTAGGTCTTTGTGACCTTATGAACAGGTTGGATGGAAAATAAAACATGATGGTGGGCCATAGAAAGCTTTCAAGAGCGTTTAATCCGCACTGTTTTCTGTGGTGAGGTCCACTGGTGCTTTCTGTCTTCATCATTTTTCGGTTCATGCCCTAAAATGAGCGGGAGAAAACGGATGGACGGCGTGGATAAAACACATACATCACGGTGGGCCCCACAGATCTTAGGCCACGTCATGCGACAGGGTAGCAATCCGCTTTCCGAGCAGAACGTGACTGGTGAGGGACCACTGTCCTTGAATCGTGGTGAAGCAGAGAAACAGTTGAGTGCACCCGCAGCACTATAAGTTATAAGTGCTCATAGTTGCATAGGGACATATAGACAATCCAATCGATCAATCCCGAGCGTCCATGAAGTCCAAACCACTCTATGGGCCACAATGCGAGCAAATCAATCTAAATGGATGGTACTAATGCAGTTTTTCCACTATGGCCCACAAAAGGTCAGATAGGACTAATAGACTGTCCATATTGGTTGATTGATTGGACCATCCACTTGTTCAAAAGGAATTAGGTGCACCTCAACTTGATATTTCTGTGGGAGCACTGACCACATAAATAAAATAAAATAAATAGCTGAGAAATGATATTCAAAGGGAATTTACAAAACAAATCAGGATTTCAAAACAAGATGTGTGGCCCACATGGTCCACATGGGCCCCAATAAAAAGCATTATCTTCTCATTGAGGGGACTAGACAAGACTTTGTACACATGCATTTGATCCCATTTTTCAAACGGGAGTTATATGATACTCGGGCAGCGTATGACACTTGATACACAGTCGCCCAGAAATTGTCCACGTGGCATATATTAACTCAAATTAAACCGACTAAATTATCTAACCCACTGTAATTGAACAAAAACCCTAGAATCAGATTGGATGGACAATCCTATTAGCTGATTTGTGGACACTATTTTGTTGAAATAGGACTGTACCGTCCAATATGCTTACCCTAATCCGATGGTTAGATGATCAGTTAACTGTGATTTTTCGTTCAAGATATATCAAAACTAGTAAAAAAAATTTGGACAGTTTAAATTGACTTATTTATATGCCACGTACGCAATTTCTAAGTGCCTGTGTATCATCTATCATAATCTACCAGAGCATTGAAAGTTTGTCTTTTTCAAATTTTCTACTCGAGGGGAAAGCCCCCTTCTTTGAACAAGTCTTTGAAATTGAACTTGGCTTCACTCCTCTTTATTATATTAAGGCATATGGTGTCGCTAGGCTCACACGCAAGTACACGTGCCAATATGGTACATGTGTGAGAAATCCAAACGTTTCATGAGTTATAGAACACGTTTTAAATCTTATAAACGAAAAATTGGGTCCCATTATCCCTAATATGGGCCATGATGTAAGGAAAGAAAATGGATGGATATAAAATGTTTTCTCAACTTTCCGTTCCATTTCTGCATTTTGGAGTTAAATCATCTTATCTTTTTAGGTAAAGGATCTATCAGTGTTACCCGCATGATGGACAGGTCGGATTTCTCACACGTATTCCACCTTGGCAAGAATATGTGCGTGTGGACGGCAGAGGTCTGTACGTGCGTGTGCATGGTCTACGTGGTAGATCATGGGTCTTTATCTTTACACCATCCTGTGGGATTCTCATGGTTAGGTGGCTTACTAGATTGACTGGAGATAGACTGCATTCAGACAGACCTTACACGTGTCAAAATAGAACGCTTGTGTGAGATCTTGGGCGTTCATCAACTGGACCTCGTGGATATGTCGTAGATAGAACAACAGGCTGCTTTCAGGTGGGCCACTTGCGAATGAAAAGATGGACAGTTGAAAAGAGACAACCAAGGGTCCAAATTCATGCATACGTGTGGAACCCATGTCTAACGGTGATGATCTTGCTCGTTTGGGCACACGTGGGGCGCTTGTGTCAGGCGCCTGCAAGTAGCATTTCTCGGGGTGAAAGAGTATCATGTAAGCAAGTCTTGAGAAGCACCATACCTTTTTACCTACATTTATTACGAAAATGCGCGGGGATTTCCGACTTTGGGAAATCATATGGTAGAATCGCTAGCACCGGAACATGGTAAGGCCATTTCTTTCCCAACCGCACTGGAAGAAGGATGGTGTGATCGGGATCGTTCATCTAGTCTTATCATGGATATAATATTTCTCAATAATCACGATGTGGAAGTGGTGGTACTGTTGACCTCCTTGGACTCACTGACATCAGTGCATGACATCCACTGTGGGGCATCATGAATATTGTACACATTGTGTGGCCCACCTGAGTTTTAAAGTGACCTGATTTTATTTTCTACCATTTTTACTTGAAGCCCGAACCGGATCACCGGTTGGATGACATATACACAACATGGTTGGCCCCAAAAAAATGTCTAAAGTGTTTTAAATGGTGGCATTCCCATCCCATATGTTCCCTCTATTGTGGTCCACTTGATCTTCCGATTGGTATGACATTTCTTTTTGTGGGTTAAAATCAAAATTTTCACATGAAGGACAGATTGGATGTTATTCACCATTCATAGTGGGACCCACAAAGGTGTGTGATTCTTTCACATAAACATGTAGTTAGCAAAATAGCTAAAAGTGTTAGATAGGATCGACTAAAAGGTGTGATTTTTGACAACCAAGCCATCCATGACAGAAGAAACAAAACGGACGGTCTCGATTGATAGATATCCCTACCACGTGTACTATAGAGAGATGGTTCTACCTATTCCTGTTCTTCCGGATCTACCGTATCATCATCATCCGACAGACTTAAAAAGTAAGCATCGTCAACTGAGTTTGTTATAATAGCGCGGCAGAGTGGGGCCCACCTATCACCGGCCCCAGTTTCTGGAACGTTGGTGTAGTCAGCATCACCGTGATATCAGCCTTATGACACTGCTGAGGTAGGGGTAGCAATGGGCCGGGCTAGTCTGGGCCTAGATTGGCTCGGGCCCATTTGAGACGATATCGTGCGGCTACGCATCTGCATTTGTCAAACAGAATCTCCCTGCACGTGTTGGCATCGCACACGTGTTTGAGATCCACGCCTTTCGTTAGATGGGCCCCTCAGGGACGTGTCCCATTTTAAAAATCTGGCCAGCCAAATCAACATGCGTGGTACACATGCATGATGGATGTGGACCGTTGGCAATACTTTTACTAACCATCCATATTTTTCATCCTAACGTATCTGATCTGGTGGGTGGACAGGATGAAATCTCGTTATATGAAACAATCACGTTGGGGCTGTCTATCGAACGGACTGGATCTTACACAGGTTTGCCACAATGGCTGAGATCTTGCCTCCGATGCATACAAATGTGTGGCTGCAAATAGCATCCTCCTACCCATATCCACCATGCGATTCTAGCGAGGAGAACTGAAAGATGATTGCAGGCAAACGTGCTAATGTTAGACATTTGTGGATCCAGGCCGTCTATAAGGTGGGGTCCACTAAGAACCTACACGGCACCTGAAATCAGCCTCATTGAATCATCAGTTTAGCCACACGTTTGCATTGTATAACTGTGGATGATCAATACACTCTGCCGGAGTATCCTTTTAAAATATGGTATATATGCATGGATTTATGCATGTGCCTGTCACGTGCATGGGACATGAGCTCACGTGGACACCGGTGCAGGTGTACAACAATCCGTAACAAATCAGCAAAGCATTGCAATTTTTCGGTATTTGTATTGTTTTTTTTTTACTGGAAAGGACAATCGAACGGGTCCAGTTCCCCGTGAATCATCAGGGACATTTTGGGAAATTCAAAATTTTGGAAAGTTACTCAACGGTCATGATTTGATTTTGACGTGTGCACCTTTTCATTAAGATGAGCGCCTGATCCGATAAGAACAGCTACCCGGGGCCAGATACGGATTGCAGACGCTAACTGTGTTTTGAAATCACTAAGTTTTGTGGGGCACGCCATGATGTATATGCTATATCTACACCACACATTCATTTTTTTTAGATCATGGCATAGGCCTAAAATTGAGTCATATCCAAAGTTCAAGTGGACCACACCATAAAAACGGTGGGGACAATAATATCCACAATTGAAAACTTCCTATGGTCCATCAAGATAAGGTCCCGCAACCTGGATGGAGGGAAAACGCAAATATAGCTTGATCCAAAACTTCCGTGGCCTAGAGAAGTTTTCAACTGTAGGCAGTCAATCCCCACTTTCTGTGGAATGTTCCACTTCTGCTTTGGATGTGCCTTAGTTTTGGAGCATGGCCTTAAATGAACTCGAAAAAAATAGATGAAGGGAGTGGATATAATACACATATCAAAGTAGCCCATAAAACTCTCGATGACATCAACACACCATCATTTCACATGGATACGAGTCACCTAAAATATCAAAACCACGGAATCCTAAAGCAGGTGTGGCACCTTATAATTGGATTGGATTGCATCGGAATCCATGTAACTTGAAAGCCTACATTTGGAATTTAAAAGTTATATTTGGATGCCTTTAATTAGAATGCATTGGAATTTTTTATTATATCCACAGGTACTCAAATTTAATAATTTAATTAGCTTTATTGTCTTAAATATGTGATATTTGAAAAAATAATTATAATAAATTCATTGAACTATATATACTTAAATTTAAAAAACTAGAAAATTATGAGCCTAAGGTGGGCCACAAATGAAAGGATTACAAATGAGCACCTCATTAACATTTTTTCATCGTGTATTTAGATTGCCATGCCGATGTGTACAGTAGAATAGTAGTCTAAAAATACCTTTGTTGCTCATGAAAAACACACCAAAAAATGTGTTTTCATTTTCCACCCCACCAATCGTTAGTTGCCAAACGCACCAAAAAGGGCTCTGACCTTTTAGCTCAATGCCCCAAAAACGACAGACGAGAAGATGATTCATATTCAAAAGAAAACAGTTCAATGATCAAAACAATCCAACGGGGGAGATTTTTGGGCATCCCCATCCACGATGAGGCCCATCGTATAAACCGTTCAGATCATCGGAGATTTTTGCTACCATCTCCCATCCATAACAAAACTCATCAGGTCAACAGGGTAGATCTCCAAAACATGGTCCTCACATGGACGTGATCTAGGGTGGAAAATGATTCCAACCCAGGTTGAGATGGGCTGAAGAATGGTAAGAGTTCCCATAAGCTAAGACCTGATTCCAAGACCAGCCCAGGCAGCAAGCGAAGGAAGCATGCTACAAGGCCTGTCCTGAGCCCCCATCCAAGCCCCTGGACCACTAATGCAAATCAAGTGCGCCCACTTGGGACTTCTTGTTGTGCAATCAGCAGCTGTAAGAACAAATCCATCCCAACGAATCACCAGACCTAAAATCCAGGCCGGTGAGGCTCACATCAAACTCACCCAAGCAATCTGAACCATAAAGTTAGCAAATACACATATAATAAGCATTGTATGTGGACCCACCATTTTTTTAAAGCACAATGTTCAACCGGTAATTCAGAGTGTACGGTCCAATTAATGTAAACAAAAAAAATCCAAGCGGTCCACCAGATGGTCCCACCTCAATGATGCTCTTGCAAAAGAATCAGGCTCAGGGCGAGCACAGGCGAGTTGCAAACGTACCAGACCCAGGCACCTTAAGGCCCAATGCATGTGCTACGGTGGGTCTATTCATCGGGAGGTTCCTCCTAATGTGGCTTGGCTGACAAAATCAGGCCTGTCTACTTGCACAGTGGACTACACAAAAAACATTAGGACATTTTTTTTTTTTTTTTTCAGTTCGTTCGGGAGAGTTTTCACGGTTCGATGGGGGCGTTCTGGATAGTTTTCACTCTTCCAGTGGTCTGGATCTGCCACGAATTTGAGTCTCCCTAAATGAGCCAAATCCCATTCATCACCATTAGTCGAGGGATCTTCCTTATTCAACAAGCAAAAGGTCCTCCAATAGGTCATTGTGACCGTTTGATTGTGTGATCTTTTTAATTAGGGCCCACCTGATGAATGATATAGATCGCACCACATGATCAAATTCACCTACTAGTGCTTAGTCTTGGATCCTTACACTGCCTGAACAAGGCATGTCCTAACTACAACATGCATGCTTGGGTGCCACTTAAAAATGAGCTCATCTCATTTCAGTTAACATCACTTTTATTTTTTTAGTACACACATCCCACTGTTGGTACACACACCCGCACTGTTAGTCACACTTCGAACACTGTTGGGAATTGATAGCAAGCGAGGTTATCTTCACTCAGTCTACCACTGTCCCAAAGGTGTGGGTGTCATTTGGTATCTTACTTACTTTAGGTGCATTTGGCTGGCACAAAATATCATGAAATTTCATGAGTTATCTTTGTAGTTTGGTACAAATTTTCGTGATATTTGGTGCAACCAAACACATCCTCATACAATTGGTGGTTATATCTTAATCCATACGCCCCCCCCCCCCCCCCCCCCCCCCCCCCCCAAAAAAAAAATGTAATACATAAATTACAATAGAACAAAATGAAACTAACTCATTTTTAAGGGGAATCCAAACAGGGCCATTAGGATCCAGGAACATGGCAGAGAAAAATCAAGGGCAGCGGGTCATGCATACCCCCTGTCCGGACTCACCCCACATGTATAGGACCCATGTCATTGCATCAGCCCACCCCCACTCCATGCTGGCACCCCAAAAATTCAGATCAATCTACTCATTAGGTGGGCGACACATGCACATTATCTGGACTGTCCATTTCCTATACACATGTGGCCCATCTAATGATCGTCCGAATTTTTTTCTTGGGTGAGGGCCCCAAAGAACAAACTGAAATCTCACCGATGGGCACCATGTCTTCATGTTGGGTGAGTACGCACACAGCGCAAAAATCAGCCATTCTATGATGCCAGCAAATCCATCTCATTACTTAATCAACGAAATCTAACAACCACACTACTTATGTATAATCTTTATTCTCAAATGCAATCCCAGTACATTGTTTTCGTAAACCGCATGGTTCTATTACAGGGTTCAACTATGCAATTGTAGCAATCAAACAACAGCAGTTTCATTACTAAGATTGTTCATTGCCGATGCTGAACTCTCCGCTTTCCACAGCATAAATGAATGTATCATCCGACATTAAAGGTTAATCAAGCAAATAGAATTCTCCCTTTTATTCATCATTACTCTTATAAACCAAATCTTCCTAAAACTGATTTTTATGTAGCCCACTAGTACCTCCATAGACAGGCCCGTGCCCAAATGCCACATGTGCAGGACCCAAGCAGCTCATCAGATGCACTCCCGCAAGTAGTTACCAGGCCTGAAAATAACAAGGCTAGTCCACTCATCAGGTAGGTCATGAGTGCAAGCTGAGCATGGACCCATGAAGCAACTGGTTTTTTTTTTTTTTTTTTAATGTGCTGATGAATGGGGCCAGGATATCTACATACAGTGGGGCATGCTTGATATGAGCAGCTTTGGATCTTGCACATGAGACACATGTTGGCATGTGAGTGCCTGCATCTCAAGGCACATGTGGGCCTAGCAGAGATCTCTAAAACCTATAATACATTTTAAGTGTTCCGATGTTTACTGGTTCCCATATATCGGCCCGCCCAGTCCCCTCTTATCATCCCATCCTCTCACCCATGGCTGCCCTGGCTTTGCTCTTGTCTCGGGGGCGGCATGGTTATTCAAATTGTCCATAACCTTGGCACGGACGGCAGAAAATACCTATGCATGGTGATTGATAGAATAAAAACCAACGCCCAAGCAAAATAAAATAAAATAAAATTATAATGTCATCATTACTTACCGGGTTGCTACTCACTGCCTCAGGTGGTTGCTCCTGGCCAGTGAGCCACTTCCACAAGTCTGGATTTTCCTGTAGAATTTAAAACAAACTGATTATGAAAAGGCATCCCAAGATGGCAGATGAAATAACATTTTTTGCATGAAACACAAAGGCTCCATTTCTGTAAGTCAATTGCTACTGTTTTTTTTTTTCTTCTTCTTCTTTCTCCTGACAGGTTAATGCAATGCTTCAAACAATCGTAATTCAGCCAATTCTTCAATCTTCATTGCAGCAAAGTGGGTCACATTTTTTTTCCCAGCTTGAGCCCAGCCAGATTACAAGTTTGTCAAGACCGAGACCAGGCCATTAAGAAATTTTTCTGCATGTATTCTAGTCATATGTAACCCATACATATGACCAACATAGATTACTATTATCATGGCCTGAGCCTGGTCCAACGGCTCCATTTCTGCAAGCCAGATGCTACTGTTTTTCTTTTCCTGACAGGTTAATGGAACGCTTCAAACAATCACAATTCAGCCACTTCGTCAATCATCACCGCAGCAAAGTGGGCACATTTTCCTTTGGCTTGAGCCCAACCAGATTAGAAGTTTGTCAAGCCTGTTAAGCAATTTATGCATGTATTCTAGTCATATGTAACACACACATATGACCAACATAGATTACTTTTAGAATGGCCCGAACTTGGTCCAACCCAATAGACTTTAGAGTATGGTACCCCATAGGCCCTTATTATTGAGTGTACGACCACATCTTTCTGGACCCTACCTGTCCCTCATCTTGCTAATCCAAATCTTTGTCCGTAATCATCAAAACAAGAAATTATTAACATTCCCTGTGTTGACTATCCTTGCGCTAAAAGAATGGCAGCAAAACCTGACTAGACGTTTCAGGGTAGTTGATAAAGTACCACTTATGTTGTTGGGGTCTACCTTTTTTTCTTGTAGGTTGTATATCCTTGCTTCAGTAGAGTAGCCTTAGACATGAATGTGCCTGATGAAAGGCTTTCTTCTTGTCCATAACTCAAAACTGGGTCTTACAGACAACTGTAGTCTAAAAGTAATTAAGGATGTATACATTGTCTTTAAGGCATCAACAAACAGTGATTCTGGTAAGATAGAGCATCTAATCATGGACCTTACCATATCTTTAAGGGTCCAGTTTCGTCTCTCGACCACACCATGTTGGGAATATAGCGATGATGTTGTCCTCTTGCAGGACTTCAATAAATGGCCTAGATTCTGATTTGATTCATCATATAAATCCTAGTATCCACCGCCAACATTGGATTTAATAACTTTAATCCTTTTGTCAAGTTGATTCTCGGCTTCAGCTTTATAAACTTTAAGATATCTAGAGAATCCAATTTGTCATGAATAGGTATAGGCAACCAAGCGACAGTAGTCATTTATATAGGCGATAAAGTAATTTTGTCCATTCCATGAAGCCATAAGAAATGGACCATGGGCATCTATATGTATCGCCTTTAAGAAACTAAACTCTTCCTTAGTCTCGTATTTAATCTACACAAACTATGAAGCCTGTGAAGCCAAAAGGACCTATAATTCCCCCTTTTACAAATCTTTCCATCTTCTCATGAAAGATGTGTTTAAGGTGTTTGTGCCTTAATAGTTAAGAATTCTCCTTAATTAAGCCTCTTTTAACGCTAGGAATGTACCATTAACCGTTAAAGGTGAGCGACACATGACAGTAATGTCTGGACAAAGGATTTAGATGATTTGGGTTATCAAGATGAGTGTCCAGTCAAAGATGTTGTACACTAAATAATCAGGATTTATGAAGTATCATACTCTAAAGTGTGATACGGTTAAAAGGTCGCATAGGCATCTCTCCCATTTGGAGAGGTGAGGAAGCATGAGAGAAAAGAGTGTTCAATAATGGGTAAAACGCTAGCAACCAATCATCATATATATAAAAGTTTCAGTCCACAGCTTTTGGGAATATATCTACCTCGTCAGCCAAGCAGCTCCATCAAACAATCCTCGATTCCCTCTTTCAGCAAGCTTCAAAACGTATGCGCGCGTTTTACTAATAAGCTTTTCAGCCAGCAAACAATGGCTGAAAAGTCGTTGTCCGCGTTGGCGCTCATCAGTTTTTAAGCTTGCTTGCTTCAAAATGACTATATATATATATGGGAAATGGTACTATGAGCTGTGTGGGCCCCACCGTGATGTGTGTCAAACATCTACCCCATCAGTTAGATGCACCATTCCATGATGGGACACGGGCTTGAATACCAAGTTAATTGATGACTTAGGTGGGCCACACCACAGGCAACAGTTGAGAGGGGTTACCCGCCCATTAAAACATTCATGATTGCTTGTTGGGCCCACTGAGATGTGGTTCACAAATTCAGCCCATCCATTGTGCGTGTGTCACTTGGATGAGGGGTTGGACCAAGTTTCAGCCACATCCAAAACTCAGGTGAGACCCACCAAGTGATTTTAGATAATTTAGGCATGCCTTCAGATGGTTTTTGATGGTATGGCCCACCAGAGTTCCATATACGGCTGATTTTTGGGATATCCCATATTCTAAAGAGGACCTATCAAATGCATGGTGATGATTTCCGATCCACATCACAGTGGGGCCCACACAGCTCGACCTCATGGGAACTTCCCATGAGGTCGACCTCATAGTGCCATTTCCCTATATATATATTATTGTTTTCATGCAGTCAAATTGTCCCATCACCCACATGTGAGAAAGAAGAGGAAGGACCAAGATCACACAACATCGTCATCTTCCCTGGATGAGCAATCAATGCCACCATTAATAGCATATTATACAGGTACTCTTGGCTTCCCTTTTCCTGTGATCAATATGGTGGCCTTGCCACTATATTATTAATACTTCCTTTACCAAGTATACTTTCCATAATCCCAAGTTCGATTTTTTAGCACATCCAAGATGAATATACACATAACCCAAATGATTTCCCAAGACTTTCAATATGGGTGTTGATTTTATAGTCCTTTCGCTGACTTAAAGAGTATGATAGAAAGCCAAGACAAACCCAGCCATGGTTAATCTCTAGACTTTCAACATGTTTATTGTGATAGTGTTCTATAACTGTAAGCATAGTTCTCCGCCATTTTCTAAATGTTTATCCAATACTTTCAACATGGGTGTTGATTTTATAGTCCTGCTGCTGACTTAAAGAGTATGATAGAAAGCCATGACAAACCCAGCCAAGGTTAATCTCTAGACTTTCAACATGTTTATTGTGATAGTGTTCTATAACTGTAAGCATAGTTCTCCGCCATTTTCTACGTGTTCATCCAATACAACCACCAACTCTAATATTTGTATTCTTATAAACAATAGGAAGCAATAGCTTACCATGCTTGGAAGTACCTGTGGATAGCATGCACTCCTAAAATGCAAAGGTAAGACTCACTTGTATTTGGGTTGGATGAGGGGGAAAACGGGAAGCTGGTAAATAAATTCCCCCCTAGCCTCCAATTGCATAGCAAATGGGTTCCGCTTTTTACCAATCCTGTTTTGTTTGTAAATTCAAATGGCCCCAAATATTGTGCTTCAAGGTATCAATCAAAAGATGAAAATAAACATTTTTGCCTCCAAACTCTCATTAAGCACCCAAATTTTCTAGCTTTAAAAAGCTTGAACCTAAGAAATCATCTTTAGCTCATCCCAAGTCTTAAATGAGTCAAGTTGACATACCAAGTTTTTAAAGACTGGGTCAATTTTTTAATATAAATGCTACCATAACTTTGCACCTGCAATCCAAAGAAGCATCAATGCACTCCGCAACATGTGTTTCCTATGTCGTAGGGATTAAGAAAATGTGGAGCATGCGGGGCACTTTTCAGCCTTTTTGGGCTGACTTGGACTCTTAATGGGTCCCTTAGGGGGTGTCTGTAGGGGTGCACACGGAACCGCTGGAACCGGACTGGAATTGGTTAGTTCAGTTCGGTTTGGTCCGGTTCTGAAGGGCACCGGTTCCGAAAATCAAAGAACCGGTTAGTTTGGTTCGGTTCTCCGTTCGGGGTTCTGTAGAACCGAACCATGGAACCAGACCACATAACCAAACTATGGAACCGAACCCTAGGTGTTCAACCCTCACTGTTTCATGTTGAGTAGTCCACTTAAAATTTGGATCTATCTGATTTTTTTTTAATGTGGCCCACCTAAACATTGCCTGATAGTCAGGATGGACGGTGTAGATCTAACAAACACATCAAGGTATGCCCATGGTGGGCCCTGAGGTATGAATGGGTTGGATTATAAATAAAAAAAACATGCAATTGGGCTGGATTATCAAAACAAACTATGTAATTGGGCTGGATTGTAAAAAGCCCAGAACCGAATCGGTTTTTTACGGTCCGGTTCCGGTTCGGTTCTAGGGTGTAAACGGTCCGGTTCCAGGGTGTAAATGGTCCGGTTCCGGTTCTAGTTTTCCTGGAACCGTTGGGAACGGTTTGGTTCCGGTTTCACCCTAAAACTGGACCGAACCGAACCGTGTGCACCCCTAGGTGTCTGGTTGCTGGTTTTTACATTTCTTGTCTTAGTAATTCCTTGGTTTTTATATTTGATTGATTTTTTTACATTCCTGAGCTTTTACTAAAAAGAAAAACTTGCCCCAGCATTTTGCTGGGGAATGAAAAACCTGGGGAACTAAAACAGATTTTGAAACTTTTCTGAGGTTTCATAAGGAAACCCAATGTATCAACCAAACAGAATTTAGTCATTGCTCACAAAATACTAGGCCAACTCTAACATTCCCCAAGAAACATCAAAACCAAGGAATGGATTCTCCAACAACAAAACAGGCTCTTAACAAGTTGATTAAGGGTGGTCACATGGCCCATTTTAGCTCAAAGAAGTTCTTTGGGTCATGGTGCCTTTCAAAATCATGTTGAGTCTTTCAAAGAAAAGTGGTAGAACAATCTTTGATAATGAAGTAGCTTCATAGATATGATTATGTAAAGAATCATCTCCATGACCATTGACTGGCTCATCCTAGAATTGAGACCTGGGGATTTCTCATATGGATCTCATTTGGGGCTGATAGATTGGGATTCAAGGAGTAAAAAGATGGTTCATAGGACCATATGCGTGCTACCTTTTCCCTTTTTCATTAAAGCTCAACTTCGATGGCTGCTCTCCAGGAAACCCAGACCTCCTAGGATTAGAGGCACATTGAGAGTTGAAAACGGGGATGCATTGATAGCTTTCTACGAGCCTTATGGGTGAGTGGGGCCAAACATTATGGATAGATCATGCTGATGAAGGGCTGCACATTTTGTCCTACACCAGAAAGTTAATCATTGATGGACATACTCAGATTGCCATTCAATATATTACAACTGACGAACCAGGGTCTTGGAGGCTTGCTTTGTCTCTTCTAGAGACATCACCAGTAGCTAAGGATTAAAAATTGGTTTTTGGTGCAAGTATCGCTCACCATGATAGGGAGTCATATTGTCACAGATCCAACTGTTTCATTTCAATACTGCCACATCGTTCATGGATAATACTGGCACGTATCAGGCGATACGTGCAGGTTTCGGACAATACTTTAAACCTTGCCTGTAGCTAGCTGAAGTAGACAATTGAACACTTCCAAGTTTAACTATCCATTTGGTGGTCATCAACCAAATGATCAAGGCCAATCCCATAGTGTGAATTTTTGGGCCATACTCAATTAGCAGTGGGGGCCCTCATTTTGTACACTCTCGATTGGCATGAACAGATGCCATTTGTCTAGAGGGTTAACAAATGAGTACAATCCACCACCACTCAGCTATGCACCATGCAACCCAATTAAAAAAAAATATACAAAAAACCAATAGATAATAATCAACGTTACCATAGAAATCTGAATCTGATGCTAATTCTGTGAATTGCATGCAAGCACATGTTCAAATAAAAAATCTGAAGCAGCAGTAAGATGGCTGTGCTACACAGACGCTTGATATGCTGGCACTCAGAAATTGTAGATGTGGCATACATAAACTCAAGTTAAACAAACTAAATTGTGCAAACTACTGTCACTAAGTCACTATCCCAAAATCAGATTGGTTGAACAACCCTAATGTCTAATTCCAAGACATTGTTTGTGGGAATGTGACCATGGATTTTTTTTTATTCTTAACCGTACAATAAACGTCCACCAATCCGATTGTCAAACAATCAAATAAGTGTAACTTTTGGTTCACGGTACATCTAAGCTGGGAACCATAATTTGGACAGTTAATTTGACTTAGTTGTATATGTATCATCCATCACAGTGTGCTGAGTATTGTTCTACCCTGTTTTTGTCAAGCCTTGAAAGGCTAATGGAAAAGGGACACATGGAGCTGTTGGGCGAAGATGTAGTGTTTGTAAGTTCAAAGAAAGTTCAGTGTCCGATTTTGAAGGACCACAGATGGCAGCTCTCGAGTGTGCCACAATGGAGGTGACCAAGCACCATGAGAACGAATCGGAGGCAAAAATAAAAGACAGTATGGAGAAGTATGATGTCTAGAAGAGAAGGACCTGAAAGGAGATCGTGGGGAAGACAGTTGCTGTAACCGTCACTATCTAGAGGATTCCTGGCTCTATGGGAGTCTATAAAAGCAAAAGGGCGTAACAGGGCAAGCGGTCCAACACCAACCAAATCAAATCAAACCAGCAAAACTTATCTTTCAAGTTATCATGCTCCTTAGCATTTTGCTCTTGATATTCCTTAATGTAATTGGCAGTTTCATTTCCCTTAGCATTATCCTACTCTTTACAATCCGTAGTGTAAGTTGTGAATTAATGTTCTGTAGCAATAAGTTCGTAATGGTAATCCAATAGCTGAGAATTGTAGCTGTACGAAGTATACGCTTATACACTGGACTTAGCTTAATGAATCCGCAGCCTGTCACTTGCGGCTTATTGTAAGTGTTTCTTTTTCTTTTTTTGTCTCTATTGAAAAGTCCTTTCCTACGGAAGGCGAAAGTGCAACCCATCATTGGAGGATGAACCCCACCCTCCAAATATTGTCTGATTATTGTTAACAGCTGTTTGAGTGGCTGAATAGGTGACTAGTCTTCTCAGATTTCGGTCATATACGATCAATTTTGACGTATCTGCCTATCTTGGCGCTTGGGGTCAAAGTTGTTCTGCTGGAATCGAGCCATATAGTCGGTTCTGGCACGCTGAGCACACGTACACGTGACCGAAAATAACGAGCAACAAGTATCATAGTTTTTTCAAGTATCATAGTTTTTCTCAAACAAAGTTGCTTATAGGGATCAAACAACCATCAAATTCTCACTAATTGCAGCCACTTGATGCGTGTTAATCATCTGAAATCGACAAAGGCATGAAATGATGAGAGGAACAAGCTCTTTCCGCTCAAATTGTAAGTGATTTCCATTTCGTTTCGGCAAATTTGCACCTCTTTTGGTTTCAAATTAAGAAGATTGACACTCAAACACCTCAAAATTTGATATTAAAAGAATTTTGTATGTCCAAACACACCAAAATGCAAAAGAAACAATTGCAAAGAGAAGCGATTTTTCTTACCAGATCGAGGACGTCTACAAGCGCTTTAATTCCTGTCTCATCCATCGTCCGGATATGATCCTGCACCCAATTCCCCAAAATCAAATCCAATTCCAGTAATCCCCGCTGCTTGCTTCGATACAGCAACCTACACACCCAACAAAAAGAAAAATCAGGAAAAAATGGATCCTTTGAATCAGAAACCCTAGATTTTTAATAGGCGAATATGATCCTCAGCCAGATCGAACCGTTGATATGATGAGAATCCTCTGTAAATGGACTACTCCCCCCAAAATCCCATTTCTGGTGAGTTCTGTTGGGGGTGAATAATAGTCTATTAACAGCTAGCCTCACCAAATCAACGGTCCGGATCACCAATCCGTGAGGCCGAGTATCGGATTTTTCGTACCGGTTGAAAAGACGCCGTTTGCTTTCTTCGTTTGAGAGATCGATATCGGCCGATACGCTATTTGAAAAGAAGCGAGAAATCGGGTTGAGATGGGATATCGGGAGGTTTTGAAGGATCGTAGCAGACGGGGCCAGGTTCGTCGCGATGGACGGGGATTTGAGGGTTTGGTGGAGTCGAAGCAGCAGAGCTCTACGCAGATACGCCATCGTCAGTTAGAAAGATGAGATTAGGACGCCGCAGCATTTTAAGGTGCGCGTATAAGAAGGGACGTGGATTGCCTACTGACGCGGGAGCCAGTAGATACTCGACGGTGCTCTGTGGGCCCCACCATGATGTCTTTGTTTTTATCCACGCCGTCCATCCATCTTTCCATATTATTTTAGTGCAGTAAGAAAAAAAACGAATCAGATCCAATCCTCATGTGGACCACACCACAGTAAGCAGTGGTGATTGAACGCCTACCATTAAAAACTTCTTGGGGTCCACAAGAGTTTTTTATGAAGCTGATATTTGTGTTTTCCCTTCGTCCAGGTAGTCTGTGTGGCCTAATCTACAGGTTGATGGTAAGTAAACGTTACAGTGGGCCCTAAGAAGTTTTTACCGGTGAGATTTCAATCACCATTGTTTTCTTATGGTGTGGTCCACTTGAGATTTGAATATGTCTCAGTTTTTCTGGATCATGCCATAAAATGATCTGGAAAAATAGATGGACGGCGTGGATAAAACATATGAATCATCGGTCAGGTCCACATTGCACTTTCCAGTAGCCCCTCGCTACGAGTACGGATTAGGTGTTACCTGAGTAATAGCTTAGTGGGTGCTACCCCTCCAGTGGACCCTACCTTGATGATGTGTTACATGTCCACGCCGCCCATCTGTTTATCCCGCCAATTTTGGGACGGGATACTAAAAATTATTCAGATCCAAGTCTCAAGTGGACCACAACACAGGAAACAGTGGTTATTGAGTGCCTCACCGTTAAAAATTACAAAGGGCCCATAGTAAGGTTTTCATAATGTTTATTTTCAATCCAACCTGTTGATAATGTTAATAATATCTGAATGAAAATAAAATATAAATATCAGATTAATCCAAAACTTTCGTGGCCCATAAAATATTTTTAATGGTTATTCATCACTGTGTCTATTGGTATGGTTTACCTGAGATTTGGATCTTCTTATGATTTAGGATAGGCGTCATAAAATGATATGAAAAAACAGATGGACGTCATGGATATACAAAAAAAAAGAAAAAAAAATTCATCAAAGGTGGGCCCCACACGGTTAGGGTAACACCCACTAAGTTGTTGCCCGGATAACAGGTTATCCGCTCCCTTGGCAATCCGCGTCGTATAAAAAGCGCGCAGGGTGCGAGTACGCATGGATGCCTGGCTATAGGCGTAATCATAGCATCATACGGAAGATGTGTCCATGAGGAAACTTTTAATCAAATCTACACCATCTATAAGGTGTAACGACACATTCTAACCGTTAATAGTAATGAATCATTCCAATAAAAATATTTATGACGGAAATAATATAGTAATGGTGTAAAATCATTACTAAAAACTATAAATTCACGTGTTCAGGCCTATGAAAGTATTGGAATATCCTTATTTTCTTCCAATCCATTTATCCTGGTATGAAGCGTCAGATTAGTGGATTGGATTTCATGTATATCTCAATGTGGACCCACGCACAGTTTATATGATTTTAATGGTGATAATTTAAATCTCAACGTTTCACCTTGGTGTATCTCAAATGAGTTTTATATCCACCTGATTTTTAAAACCCTGCTCATATATAGATTTTTACACATAATGGATGGTGTGGATCTTATCCAGACTAAGTCCCTCAATCCACGTCAGCAATAGTCATGCCCAGCGTGACTACGTATAGTAACGCAAGCATTTCTCGTGGCCGCTGGAGTTCCACGATCGCACATTGCAGGAAACGAGTTAGGTGGTACTCAGGCTGCACGGCGCTTGATACGCAGGCATCCAGAAGTTGTACACGTGGATATATTAACTAAAGTCAAAACGGCTAGATTGTGAAACCCACTGTAGCCAATTCATGATTCCAACATCAGATTTTTTGAACAATCCTAACCTCTGATTCCTGAACACTTGTTTTGTTGAAATAAGACCATTATTTTTTTTTATTTTTTATTTTTTTCATTCTTAACCGTTCGTTCAATAAACGCTCACCAATCCGATGGCCTAGTAAAAAAATAAGCGGTTATTTTTTGTACATGGTACATCTAAATTGAGAACTATAGTTTTAATGGTCCAATCTAACTTACTTAAATGCTACATATGCAATTAAGTAATGTTTAAGTGCCTACAAACGGTCCACTAAACTCAAATGATATCTAAAATAATCATATTCTCATGGAATCGAGAAGAGTGAGCCATGAGACAGGAGAGCGGATTGCCTGTGACCCCGGTCACAGAGATATCTCTGTAGCCGGGGCTGCGTAGGGTCCACAGGGATGTTCATGATAAATCCACTACGTCCATCTTGTTTTAAAGACAAAATTAGATCCGGAATTTAAATATCAGGGATATTCAAAACTCAGGTAGGCCACACCAACAAAACAGTGGAAACACCAACGTCCACCATTGAAACCTTCCCGGAGCTGACCATGATGTTTATATGCCATCCAAACCATTCACAGAATTATTAACACTCAGATATAATCTAAGAAAAAATATCATCCTCATGCCAAACTTTTTCACTGCTAAGTGTCCAATACCCACTGTTTCTTGTGACATTGGCCAACTGATTTTTGGATCTACATTATTCTTAGAATCCTGTCCTAAGCTGGTGTTCCAAAACAGATGGACAGATTGGATTTGTCACAGACATCCCTTTGGATCCTACAAAGCCCCGGCTACAGAGGGGTCACAGGCAATCCGCTCTCATGAGACAGATGGAACCTGTGAGGTGTAGCATAGATACGCAAAGGGCGCGGAGTTCACGCGAAAGCCTTGCGCAGGAAGTTACTGTGCTGGGAACCAAGGTAGGGCTACAGTAATGGTTTTTGATAAATCCATCTGTACATCGGTTTTGGGAACTCATTTTTGGACAAGAACACAAAAATAAACTGGATACAAGACTCAAGTGGGCCACACTAAAGGAAAAGGTGGGTAGGTAACTTACTACCATTGAAACCTCCCTAGGTTCACAATGATGTTTATATGACATCCATGCAGTTCATAACATCACTACTACTGGGATGAACTGGAAACACAAATATTATCTTGATTCGAAACTCCTGTGACTCCACAAATATTACAACTGTGGACGTTCAATTCTTACGTTTTTTTAGCCCACTTGAGTCTTGGATCCGATTCATTTTTGTTCTGATATCCTAAAATGAGCTCCCCAAATGGATGGACATAGTGGATTTATCAAAAAACATCACTCTACCCACTTTGGTTCCATCGCAGGAACTTGGGCGCAAGGCAGTAAATCCGCGCCCATATGACAACCCAGCTATCTCTTAAAGTTGGGCGGATTTTGCTGGGAAAGCCTTGCGCGCTGGGAATCAAGGCGGGGCCATAGTGATGGTTTTTTTTTTTTTATGAATCCACCCTGTTTATCCGTTTTGGGAGCTCATTTTAGAACACAAAACAAAAATGAACCGGATTCGAGGCTCAAGTGGGCCTCAATAAAGTAAAAGGTGGGTAGGTAAATTACTACCGTTGAAACCTCCCTGGGGTCCACACTGATGTTTATATGACATCTATACCGTTCATAGCGTCAATACTACTGGGATGAACTTGAAACACAAATATTATCCTGATTTGAAACTCCTGTGGCTCCACAAATATTTCAATTGTGGACGTTTAATCCTCACGTTTTCGGCTCACTTGAGTCTTGGATCCGGTTCATTTTTGTTCTCATATCCCAAAATGAGCTCCCAAAACGGATGGACGGGGTGGATTCATAAAAAAAACATCACTGTAGGGCCCACCTTGGTTCCCAGTGCAGGAACTTCCTGCAGCAAGGCTTTGGCAGGAAATCCGCGCCCCTGAAAGTCAACCAAATCTCACTGTCTGTGTCTCACCGCCGAGCTATAATGTGGTGTTGGGTTTGCCACACAATTTGCGTCTCAAGTTGTGACTACATGGGTTGGGTGGTGACCTTGACACTTTGTAGCTTGTTTAGTGTTAGGATGTGATAGAATCTAACTTAGTTATGTACTGCCGTCAAAGATGGGCCCATGCAAAGTATTGTTCATAGAAATGGGACTCTAACAGTAGCATATGGCCCAATTAAATATTGTCACATCTCAACAACACCAAGATAAATGGTGTTGGGGTCACCATGCAATCATGTTCAATTGTGACCCGATATGAAAGTTTTTGGTACGGGTGCCCTCCTCCCCGTTGCTCCTTGTTGTGTCTTGTGGTGTGGCCCGCCTGAGTTTTTTGTCGAGTTGATTTTGGGAATCTTAGCTTAAGATGGGAAGGCAAGTCTGATTGATGGGCTGGATGGCACACGTTTATTAGAATAGGCCCGCACAACTTGAACATATGAACTCAAGTGTGTTGGGAGTGCTATTTCTATGATCTTAAAAATTAGCATTTTCTTTTTGAATAAAATTTTAGAAATGAAAATAGATTTTCTTAGGCTTCCCTTTGGCATGAGTTGAAGGTAGAACTAGTTCCAATGAAATTTTTTAGAATGCTCCTTCAATAATGTAAGAGTTAGTGCCTAAAAAACCCATGTGTGCCTTAATACACTTTGGCCACGTTGATGCAGTTAAGTAAATCTTAACCATTGATCTTGATGACCATGGGTCCTAATTGAACTTGTGTTAATTGCCTTAAACAGACTTAGTATTACATTTATCGTATATTTATTAAGTTGTGTAAGGAGTACATATGACATCCTCTGGTCATAAGGAATTTGAGATTTGAGGCAGTAGTTATAGACCAAGGAGAATCATGTTCCATGAATCTTAGTACCCAAATGCTTATGATACATATGTGGATATCAATCTTAGAGACTTATAATCATCTCGTGTGAGGAAATTGACTTGGTCAGGATAAAAGGTCTCCACCATACCCTACATACAGAAGTGTGAGTGTCTCATAAATATGGAATTCAGGTGTGGACCCTTAAACACTCACATTAGTGGATTAAAGTTAAAGTCAACAATCTGGGGGTCCATTAGCCTAAACTATAATCATATGATCAGGTACTTGACTGTGCATATTAATTGATCAATCCTCGAATCCGAGGATATGTAAGAGTTTTGGATCTTGGTTGGTGGCTTTGAATGAATTTACAAGTTTCTTAGAGGCCACTGAAAATGGGTAATGCTAGGTATGTCTATCTTGGTTCATTGACTCTTACATGGGCCAACAAAGGATGTACTAGTTTTATTATGAAACTTGTTTATGGTTAGATTAATAAGTCATCGAAGTAATTTTTCCAATTGAGCCTAATACTTAAAATATTTTAATCGGCTTTTAAGAGTTTTCAACCATTAAAGTTTTATTTTAACAGTAAAATTGCATTTATTGCACTCGATGATGATTTAATAGTCAAAATCAATCGGTGTGAGATCTTGATCATAGGCGGATGGCCTTGACAGTTGTGGGATTATATCATGGCTACCACTTCATGATCAGTGTGAGATCTTAATCGTGGGTGGATGGCTTTGACAGTGAAGGGATTAGATCATGGTTATGCGTATGGCAGAGGTGGATTGATGGATTTAGTTCACAATAAAGTACACCGAAGTCTATAGGTGTAGACACGCCACCCCAGGCTGAAAGGATGATTGAATGGCTAGATGGATGGTAGTCTGTTCCCTAATCTGTAGCCCAAACCCTAAGTCTAAAACAAGTTAACTCAGCCATCCAAACCTTAATCCATAGCCCAAACCCTATGTCCAAACCCAATTAACTCACCCATCTAAACCCTAATCCATAGCCCAAACCCTAGGTCCAAACCTGGTCAACTCAACCATTTAAACCCGATCTATATCCCAAACCCTAGGTCCAAACCCAGTCAACTCAACCATCTAAACCCAATCTATATTCCAAACCCTAGGTTTAAACCCAGTCAACTTACCTAATCTATAACCAAGGCCTTAGCCCAAACCCAGTTAACTCACCCCAAATTGTAGGCCTTAAAAAACCACCCTTAGGGAAAACCAGGCCAAAATTTCTCATGCGAGTCAATTCGCCCAGTTAGCCCAGCCCTTCCACCCAGTCAATTCACCTAGTCAAAGCCAAAACCGAACTTAGGTTCAATCCTCAGCCTCAGAGCAAAACCGAACCACGAAGAACACCGAACTTGAGGGGAAAAACATCCAGCTTTGGATAGCCAACTGTCTGAAGCTGGAGCTCTAGAAAAGTATAGGCAATGCTGCCCGCCCAAAATTAAACAAATTGCCATCGGAGCAGTTATAAATACCCCATCTCCCTTCAATTTTCATCATCCGCTTCCATTCTCTCCAACCCAAGAGTTCTGAATTCATCTTCCTCTCTATCTTAGTCCATTCCTCCACCGAGAAGAGCACAAGTGAGAGCATAGAGCTTATGTCTCAGAGCCTAGTCAGGCCCTGGTCTAAGTCTTTAAAGCCATCCCAGTTCTAAATATAAGCTACTCGAGCTAGCTTACGCGGCATTACTGTCCATCTAGGCATTCATATGTTATCCTCATCTAGTTCATATCTAGCATAATGCAACACTCTTTATTCTCTCAACCCCCAGTTCATCACATCCATTAACATCCCCATTACCACCCCGGACACCTGATTAGTCTTAGTGTATGCTTTATGGCTTGCCGACTTGATTAGACCTTACTCATTAGAAATTCTAACTGATTGAAGACATCATTATACATCACTTGCATCACCTATAACACTTGGTTGGTTCGAGCGTATGCTCTATGGCTTGACGACTTGATTGGACCCTGCTCATCAGAAACTCTGACTAATTAGATCTACCATCACACATCCTTTTCATTTCACATGTTTTATTTTCTTTGAGAATGCACGAAGAACTGATCTTAGCCCTACAAAATTAGTTAGATTCGATGAAGTAGAGACTGTATGTTTGTATGGGCAGAGTGGGTGCCTAACACCTTTCCACCCTATAACCATGGTCCCATACTTCGAATCTCTAACCGCATATCAAGGAGTTATTTTAGAGTTGTGAGTATTCAAAGCTTCTTCTCTAACATTTCTATAGTGTAATACCCTGGTCCTTTGTAACACAACCCGTGCACACACGCATCTCAATTGATGCCTCTAATGACCCGTACGCGATGCCCTTGATCACTTCGTATTAGAACCTAACTGATTTATCTCGGAAGATCTTGAAATCTCTATCATGTCAACCGCGCTGTCACTGCGGCTGCATTGGCGAAAACCGCACGTCAATCCGATACTCGAGCGCAAAGTTAAGGCCCTTTGATCGAAAACCTCGAAAAACATAGTTTCTACACACTTGTGTGGGGCCCACTACACGGTCTCCCAACCAGTCATTTTTCCTCCTTTGCAATTATATATATATATATATATATATATATATATATATATATATATATATATAATAAAATGTACAAAAAAAAAGAGGAAGATAATGATGGCTAGAATCTCACCACCATGCCTCCCCACTCCTCCCTACGTCACCCCATTCCCTCTCCATGCCTTCATTAAAAAAAAAAAGAAAAAAAAAAGGAGAGATTATAAAGGAGGGAGGGAATGCGCATACCCTCACCCCCCTTCTTCCATCTCCTTTCGTCCATTCACATCAAGAGAGAGAGTGTGTGACAATTTTTGGTGGGCCATCATCAACCTCCCATTCTATCTCAACCATTCATCCACTTCAACCTTCAAGATCGACCTTTAACCAAGGAGATCAAGGTGAGCACACCCTCTTCACTCAACATTTTGTATTTTTTTATGTTGATTTTGCTTAGATGATGATTGTGATGGTGATGATGAGGTGGGCCACCCCAATGTGGGCCCCACCTTTGTACATGTATGAAATCCTAACCCTATAAAGGGGTTACACGTTTGGATGGAGGGATGATATAAAATCAGCTTGATCCAAACTATCTGTGGGACCCACTGATTATGGGGCCCACCATGATGTACATGTTATATCCAAGCCGTCCAACCCTTTGGCCATATCATTTTGGGTTGGAGACCCAAGGATGAAGTAGATCTATGGACGGTCCAGATTGTGGCCCCACTATTTAAAAAAAATATTAAAAATAAATAATAATAATAATAAAAATAATAAATAAATAAGACAAAAAGAAAGAGAGAGAGAGAGAGAGAGAGAGAGAGTGAGAGAGGAGACGCTGGAAACAGCGTCCGGACGGACGCTATCCATTTGGGGGCCCCATTTGTGAGTCCCACCTTGATGTATGTGACTAATCCATGCCATTCATTTGTCTTCCTAGGCCATTTTAGGCCTTGGCCACAAAAATTATTAATATCTAAATCTCTAGTGGGCCATACTAAAGAAAATAATGGTGACTGTTGAAACCTTTCCAATGCCCACTATCATGTTTCTGTACAACAAAACCTACAAAAATCAGGGCTCGTTAGGCCCACATTAAGCTGGCCAATCTCATGGACGAATTGGATTTTCCATGTGGACACCACCGTGTAGGGGAAAAAAAAAAACAAAAGAGGAAGAAAAGAAAAAAAAAATCACTGGACAATCAGCGTTCAGAGGACGTTGCTGCCCAGCTATGTGTGGGCGGAAGCCCCTATGAGCGTTAACCAGAGGGCCCCACTCGGGGACCCCACCATGATGAATTGGTTTTATCCAAACCGTTCATCTGCTTTGCCAGATCATTTTAGGACATGGGCCCAAGAATGAGGCATATCCAAATCTCAGGTGGGCCACACCACAGAGAACAGTGGGAATAGTGACATCCACCATTGAAACTTCCAAGGGCCCATCTGCGATGTTTATTCGCCGCCCAATCTTGGCAAGGTCACACGTGACCTGCTCTCTGGCCACACGTGGCTAGGATGAAGGAAAAAAAATATAAATATCAGCTTGATATAAAACTCGTGGGGCCACTCTAGTGGTCGCTGCTAGGCAGCGTGCTTAGGCACGTTGTCCAAGCAGGGCCTAACTCGTGGGGTCCAACTTGATGTATGTGTTTAATCATCACCGTTCATTTGTTCCTCCAGCTTATTCTAGGGCAGGGGCCAAAAAATGAAGTAGATCCAGATCTCAAGTGGGCCGTGCCAGAAGAAACAATACAGACCGTTGAATTTTAGTGTTTTGGGCCATGTTTGGCTATCCTTGGTGGGCCCTACGTGGGAGAAATATAGAAACACCATTTGGACCTTGAATACTGTATTTATGGCCACAACGATGACATTTTACCAATCAAAGCGGACCCCACATGATCAGAAATTAAGTTCCAAAATGGGGTCGGGCAAAGTTGTGCAGGAATTTCTGTGCAGAAATTTCAAGTGCTTATGTTTGGCCCTGCATGAAAAAGTATCTATACGTATCCAGCAGACTCTACCTTATGGGTTTTGGAGATCATGTATAGTTCTACCAGGGGCACTTGACTGCACGCCAAAAGGTGGCCCGTTTGATGACAGTACGTGCCCAAAGTTGGGCCAAAATCATTTCTGCACTACCATTTCTGCACAACTCCAAGTACCCATGTTTGGGCCTTTGTTAAAAATTGTACACATGCAAACAAAGGGATCCGTCTTATGAGTTTTGAAGACTATACATTGGTCTGTGAAGTAATCATTTTATTTCTCCAAAAGCTGGCCCCTTGTGATCACGAATTGGACCCAAACTTAGCCAAAAACCATTTCTGCATTGAAATTTTGATTAATTATAAATCTTTGCGGGGGCATGGGATCCACCACCTTTCTAAATTAATTAAATGGATTATTCAAACCCTAAACCTTGAATCTAGATTGTATAGCCAACTCCTTAAAATTTTAGAGCCACCACCATAAGGTTAATCTTAACCATATAAATTATGGATATGACAATCTAACCGTATAAATGGTCTAAAACATGGTAGGGTCGAATATTAGCTAGCGTGTACATGTTTCAAGCAACATTAAAAGATGCTTCGATTCTTAAGGTGATGATTTCTCCCCTTGAGCTTTCTGCTTCCATACTGGTTAAGTGATAGTTATATTTATTTTGTTAAGAAAACATGTTACTAATGATTTAAAATCTGTCTTATGATTATTTGATTACATCATTAATTATATGCTAAATTGTGAATTTCTCCACACTTTTGTGAATTATTACGGATTTTGAATTGTCAAAGTTATTCCTCTTAGAAATCTGGAAGTGAATTGTGAATCTAGATTGTTGTGATCACATTTATTAGATGAGACCTTAAACCGATGGCCTCTGTAAGCAAGATATTGGAATGATCCCTAAGGATGGAATCCTTGAATGGATTTGTTGGACTAAATATCTTGTTGAAATGAATCGTTGTGATTACGTCCCTGATTACACTTATAATGAATATATTTGGAAGTTATGAAGATGAGAGACCACTAGTTGTAAGGAATGTCATAATTGGTTTGGTTGCAAATTGGACTAATAATGGACGGTTAATCATGCATATCATGGCATTGACGGGACATGTGGTGACGAGCCATATTACCGTCGGGTGGTTTGGTTGCTGAGAGCACGTACCCTTGAGGTATTTTCACTGGCCCTAGACCACCATGGGGTGAGCCATACACTAAGAGCACGTACCTTTGATATTTTCGTTGGTGATGGCCGCTCTTAATGGAATTGCATGGTGGGGCTGATGTGTGTCCTTAGGGACTTCCAAACCACATTTTCCAGCTGGATGAGCATCCCCAGGCTGAGGGACATGTGCATGCATTCATGCATTTAAGAAAGATCACATCATAGATGTTTTGTATGTTTCCATTTCTCTAAACTACTTTTGATTAGTATCTTGGTGTGTAATCTTGAGGGGACCTCACACTGAGCTGATCACTCATGTTTAGAATATCAACCGTACAGATGATGCAGGAGTGATGGTGGAGAATGGAGAACTTGGAGTTACTCCCGATGACACTCTTGCTAAGGAGGGTGTGGAGTACGCTGAGGAGGAGCCATATGCCAATGTTGCTGAGCTTTACGAACTCAATCAGTAGAGTAGTTATTTCCATCTGTTTTTCCTATGACACTTGATATTTTGGGTTTGTACCGAGTCCCAGATGGGGGAAACTTGTGAACTATTAATACTTGTGTTTGATATGGTTATATTTTTATGGAATGGTTATCTTTTTGTCTCTATGGTGCCCACTAGTGCAATTGTGAATTTGGAAACATAATCCAACTGGAAACCATACTTAAATTGATACTTTCTCCCTAAATTAACGTCCGGGTTCTCGTGGTAACAGTCATACTCGAGTCATGGGAATCGAGGTGTTACATATAGGGTATAGCCGACTGTAGAAACAAAATAATTGGCTAATGGAGACTCCAGTCAATCAAATATCTAATAATCTACCTCGAAAGCCCTCAAGAGAGATAAACCCGTGGAAACAGATGATTCAGTCTCCCACATTCCGAATCCGGAGTGTTTACAACAGGGCGAATGAATGTCATAATAAGTGCTCCTCCTGAAACTCTAACTCTTATCAAATGGTTTTTCCACTAGTCTTGGTACTTAAAAGGTTTCAATCAACTTATAGAATATTTTCAACCGTTAAAATTGCCTTGATCGCATTTGATGATGATCTAATAGTCCATATCGGATAGTTCACTTCATAATCAACGTGGGATGTAGATCATAGGTGGATGACTGTAACGCCCCGGATTTTTGCTAACTTGGAAATTGGAAGTCCTTGGGCGTTACCTTCGGTTTGTCGGTTATAGGGCGTACCCACACATGTGTTCACATGTATTGGGGACTAAAATGAATGTTTTTACCAAAGAAATGATGGAATTAGTTTAGGAGTTGGAAGATCACATGGTTCAGAAGAGTTTTCCGACGATTGGGTTGACTTGGGTATGTCGCTATCTGTAGAGACTAACTAAAGAACCCTGAATTATCAATCCACTCGTAGATCGACAAGACCATCATGAATATTTTATCGGACCTTGGAGTTTTAGCCTATTTTCGGTATTTCAGATTTTTTGAACGGTTTAGATTTGGCAAAAACCCACTCTTTCAAAAGGCGTTACGTTTTGGAAATGCCAAAAAGTTGCGATTTGTACTTGGAGTGAAAAATTAAAATCTTTATTACTGGGATTTCGATTTTTTAGTATTTTTTATTGAATCCAAGTAGGGGGGTACTTTCTTATTTACATAACTTAAAGTAAATGAAAATATAAATTAAACATGACATTTACTTCGGCCTGATTGATAATCGGCCGACTGGATAGGTAGCCGACCAACCGGATTGGTAACCGGTCGACCGGTTGCTGCTGCCCCTTGTGGGGAAAAAACTGATGGACAGTGTGATCCAACCGACCGGATCTGAGACTGGCCGACCGATCGTGGCTGGTCGGTTTTAAAAGGGGGGGTTGCAAACTCCATTTGATCCATCTCTCTCTCATTTCTCTCCTCCACCCTCTTCTCCCCTATACTCCCAAGCACTCCTAGCTCTCTTCCTCTCTTCTTAAACCTCATTTCTTCCTCATGCCTCCCTCAAATACTCCTCAAACTCTTAGGAATCTCGAATTTTCAAGTTCTCTCCGACCTCCATGTCCGTTCTTGCGTTTTTCCGACCAAAATCCGAAGGTTTCGAGTCGGATTCACCTCCCAATGCTAGGTAAGGTGTTCCTCTACTTCTTCTTTTCCTCCTTCTTCTATTTTCTTCATTTTTTTACTATTTTCTTCATTTTCTTCTTTTCCTCTTTCTTCTATTTTCTTCATTTTTTTACTATTAGGGTTAGAAACCCTCATTTGATTCGTCCAAACCCTAACCTAGGGTTTGCTTATGTTGGCTCGAAGCCCCGGCTATCATATTGGTGCGGCCCGTGCGTTGTGGAAGCCGTGATAGGGCAAGGCCCCATGTGGATGCCGTCGTGCTCCAACTCTAGCCCAACTCACCGAATCGATTTGGGGTTTTTCCAAATCCGAGATACCAAAACTCTAAACCCTAATTCGACATTTAATTAGAGTAAACCCTAATTGATTAACACTAAATTTGTGATTCATTATAGGTAATTGAGGTATTCTCCAATTTTCGACGTTCATGCCGTATTCGAATCGCTGAATTTCAACTATAAGGTGAAGATCTACCCTCAAGCTTATTCTCGATAAATCTTAATTAATGATTGATTGAAATTATATGTTAATTGTTGAAGTGTGCATAACATGTTCGATGAAATGCCTCTATGGTTGTTTGATTGATAACATGCTTGATGAAATGCCTGAATGATATAAATTTACAATATTGTAATATATCTATGCTTGTGGATGTATGTGACGCCCTGTGTCATCCGGGCTATGTCATCTGGGTCCTTTGGATCGGTTGGGCTAGTCGGTCGGGCCAGGTGCTTGGATATGTTTATGATTAGGTATTTAATAACATAAATTGTTATTATAATACATTATGTGTTGCTTTGGATTAAGCTCTGAAAATCGTTGATATAGTGTACTGCTTGCCACCAGGTTGGCAGTCGCGGACTTATTCGATCGACTAGGCGGGATATGGTCAATCGACAATGGTCATTGTTGGGTTGTCGTCGTCCACTTGGGTCCATCGAATAAGCCCCATTCAGAGTTAATTATTCTTGTATTTCATTCTTGAATCACACTATATGGAATCTAGAATACCATCGTTCCCACTGTGAATAGTCCACTTAAAACCATACTGTGACTCGATCCACTAAGTCTCATGAGCCATGCATGGTGGTATGGGACACCGTGTCTGAGTTGTCGGTCTACGCTGGGGTGGTACCTCCCCGTAGTGACCAGTGAGCATTGACAGGGGTGACTGATTGTTGTTCGAATGACCATTGTGACAAATGTGACCCTGGCTGATATTTACGTGCCTGTGCACCATTCGAATGACTCGGGCGTGCATTGGGTTAATTCCGAGTGAAACGCTCGCACCTCTGAATTAAATTAATCATATTTGACATTTGGAAGATAAGACCTTCCGCTTTATTTGGGTGTAGCTGATGAGTCACGGTCGAACCAGGCTTCCATGGTAGGCTAACTCAACCTTGGATCGAGGGGTTACTGGCGATGATTGGCGACGCATTGTAGGGAGCCAGATAGTCCCAGTTAGACTTTACGATAAGATGCGGTATTCTGGCTCCACCAATTTGCTGAATGAATTGGACTAATAAATACTTTAATATATCATGCACACATAACATTACATTTGAAGGGGACTCGTGTGGCCTGGTTGCTTGATGTGGCGTCAGTGATACCTTGAGCACTTCATGTCATTGCTTTGTGTCATCCGGGCTGTGTACTCAGTCACGATTTATGACCTGCTAGACAGGTGGACTGTGGATTCTGATACTAGTTAGTCGGGCCAGGGCTTGCCCGAGATATGCATTGTATGCGGAATCATGACATCCATGCATTTAATCAACTAGCTTAGGATGATGTATGATTTGTATGTGGACATTACCTAAACTTGATTGATTTGACAACATGCTTAAGAATAATACACTTATATAAACTTGTTTATAATTTAAATATCTCGAGTCTAACCTTGGGGTTATTTCTTCACTATGTTGGCGTTTTGACTCCTTCCATTTGACATATGCAGATGCCCCAGGAATAGGACCAGTTGGTGGCGCGCACGGGCGCCTTATAATCTTTTAGCTTCGTCCTTTTCTGGTAGATGTATTTTCCTTTCCTATTACTTTTATTGCGATTCATATAATTCTCATATGGGCTTACATTGTGATTGAATTGTACATTTAGGGTGTTAGCCTTATATTTTTGGATTTAGTTACCTCCGCTTTGCTTATGATCCGCTAATTGAAATGCGTTACTCTGATTATTTTGTGAATGGAATGAATATAAATCTGATTGAGGATACACGTGGGTGCATTTTCCACATGTAACATTCCTAAAATAGAATTTTATTAAGTTAACACTCGGAAACTCGGGATTAGAGTCTCCGTACTCGGGTGCCGAAATTTCGGGTTGTTACAATGACCTTGATAATAGAGGGATTGGATTGTGGCTATGTGTATGGCAGAGGCATATTGACAAAACACCATAGTGAGTGTACCTCCTAAAACCCAACTCATCTTTGTTTATCGATCCTATTGTAAATGTAAGTTCGAGAGAGGAGAGAGAGCTTAAACATCCTCCCCTTTGACGTCCCAACCTCGTCAAAAGGTCAAAGAAAATTTATAAAGAAAATTCATTCCACTTGCTTCATCTTACTTCTCTTTGTAGTAGATTTGGGTGGACGATTGACATGCATAAGAGTAGGGTGCTTTCTCCTCAAATTCCTTTAATTTGCAATAGATCAATGATTAAATGCTTGATTTAGGATGTCAATGTTGACATATTCACATCACATATATTATAATCATTGGATGCTTATATCTAAGTATGATCATTATCATTAGATCATTACCATTTATGTGGTGTTGGCATGTTGTTGGTTAAAAATATGATATTATTGTAATTGGAGTATCCTGAGATGAATTTTTTAAATCAAATTATTTTGTACATAATTTTGCCACGCAAATATATCATAAGCCTAACATTGAACACTTGTTTTTTTTCACAAGGGTGGTAATGGGCTGGATAGCTTACCCCACCAAACAAGCTTGACCCAATTATGGACCAAGTCTGACCATACCAACTTGGTGTTAGAGTCCTTTGACATACATTGATACACCATCCTCCATCAACTCAAACTTTGAGAGAAAATAGTGATTTAATATGGTATTAGAGCAGAATGGGTTGTTGTTTGACACTTGGCCTATGAGCCGTGTTTGAGCCTAGCATGTGTCATCCAGTCAAATCTAAGATTGGACTTGTGTTCTAGCCCTTCTAGCCTAGTACTGCACAACTTAACTTTATAATTAAGTAGTATCAAATCTATTGTAAATATAAAATGGTAGTTTCATTAATCTAATATGTTTATTTCCGAGTTCATGTGTGACCCATTTAACCAACAGATAGAATAGAAAATTCTAGCATGAAATAATATTTTTATCAAATTTTGGGCTAAGTAGGGCCATGCTCAATCAACTTCTTCAGTTTCGGCTTGGGTAGGTCTGTTATGGTAGGGCCCATCCGGGCCCGTGCTTGAGCCTTGGCTCCTAAGGGCCCATTTGGATACCACCGAATAAGTTGCTTTTCTTGCTGATGATCGTAATTAAGTAACTTATTTGAGATAAGTTAGTTTGGTTAATAAATAATGATCATTACTTATTTGCTTAAAATCAGTTAAGTATTTCAGCATTTTTATTTTGCTTTTTTACTTTTTCACCACCGATTAAAACAAGAGGTGCTCATCCATTGCTGTAAATAGTGCTGATTTTCATGGCAACCGCCCAGCTCACGTTGACCATCCAGCTTACTGGGCCCATTATGATATATTTGATCCGGGCTGTCCATCTGGTTTGAATGTGAGTGGGACTAGCATGTGAGGTAGATCTAAACCTCAGGTGGACCTGAAATTAGGAAGCAATAGTGATAATGATGACACTGTTGAAACCTCCATGGGCCTAGCATGGTGTGTTTTACTCATGCTATTCATGTGTTTTTCCGACTAGTTTTGAGTAGCCCACTAGTTAGGGGGGCCACATGCTGTGCACATGAAATCCACACCATCTACCCTTGTTGGTCTATCCCAAAAATGAAATAGAATCCAATCTCAAATAGACCGCACCTCAGGAAACAGTGGGCATTGACGCCCACCATTGGTATGCCCTAATGATGAGTGGTCCATATCCAAGGCGGGCCTTGCATGATGGACAACCCACATTAGAGGTGGGCCCCATATTTTGGGACAATCCACATTAAAAGTAGCTCCACGTGATGGGCAGTGGATATTGATGGTCGACCCATGTGATGGATGACCAACATCAAAGGTAGGCCCTACATAAAGAATGGTGCAAATGGCCCACATCCAAGGTGTGCCCCACATGATGTACTGCCCACATCAAAGGCAGGGCCCACACAATGAACAATCCACACCAAAGGTTGGCCCCAAATGATGAATGGTGGATATGCAGGGACCAGGCAGACTTGAGGAATGATGTTGGAAACAAACATGCTTTTTCTACTTTTTGGTTGATAAGCATGATGTTTACCAAACTTACTTATTTGCTAATTAAGTAGAAACCAAGATAAGTTACTTATCTGATAAGTAGCTTATCTTAAGTAGCTTACAATCCAAACGGGCCCTAAGTATTAGGCTGGGCCAGGCCTTACTTAGCACAGCCCATACCTAGCCCATTGCTACCATGATGCTGTAGGACAATTGAAAATTGAACCGCTTGCACTCTCAAATTCCACATGCAAGGGAAAAACTCTGCCATCTTTGATTAATCAACTGCTTGTAGATTTGTGGACCCACTACAATGCATGCAATCCCATTTAATATGATCACTCCAGCATGAAATGGGATACCTTAGAAACCAAGCTGATCAGACCATCACGTGACCCTACACTGAATTTGTAGCCTTTGGGTGGTTGTCTATTGTTTTTTCCATCGTGTGGTTCATCCAATGCTTGGATTAGACTGATTTTTTGGCCCATATATTTTTTTTTACAGCAGATAAATCCTGATGGACGTGTCTGATCCCATTTACACACATCTGTGGGCCCCGCACGCACTCCGATGGGCGTATTTTGTCATTTGCACATATTCCCCAATGCTCAAGAGCGTGGATTTGGCGTGAGGCCGTGACTATAGGGCCCACCTTCATATATCCGTTGTATATCCATTCCGTTCATCCGTGTTTCCAGCTCATTTTTTTTAGTGCATGAGCCCAAAAAATGGAGCAAAAACAAATCTCAAGTGGACCATACCGCAAGAAATAGTGGTCACTAAAAGCTTCATAGGGTTTTCATGTTTATTTTCCATCTAATCTCTTGATAAGGTCATAAAGACCTGGATGAAGGGAAAACACAAAAATCAGCTTGATCCAAAACTTTGTGGCCCACGATAAGTTTTTAATGGTAAGCATTCAGTCACCATTGTTTCATGTGGTGTGGTCCACTTGAGATTTGTATATATTAATTTTTACAATAAGGTACTATAATGATCTGTAAAATAGGAAGGACGGCATGGATATATAACACATACATCAAGGTGGGCCCCACTGTCACAGTCTCACCGAAGTCCGCGTTTCCTCAGCCTCAGGGAATCCGCTCTCAGCGCGCCAACAGCCGGGGAGGTAATTGCAATAATCGGAAAGAAAAGAGGGGTGAGTGTTTACAATTGTCATAAGACAGAGGGAGGTATTTAAAATTATACCTATATTTTATTTACCGTCCATCAATAGTGGGACCCAACAAGCCATCGGTCTGGATCACCTAAATGGCCCCGAGTGTCAGAATTAAAAAACACTGTACATTTGGCAAAGACACGGCTCCTGTAGCGTATAAGTCCTCTTCTTCTGCCATTTTTTTACCCTAAAATCGTTTTCTTCCGTTTCTTCAGACAAAAAAGTTTCTTCAGACAAAAAAAAAAAAAAAAAAAAAAAAAAAAAAATCTTTGAATCTCCCTCTCGGATCGCAAACTTCTCTGAGGAAAACCATCGATTCCGTACGAGGAAAGGTCAGTTTCTGTAGAAAGGTTCGATTTTCGATCGATTTTTGTATATATATATATATATTTTTCAAAATTTGGAGGTTTGGATTTAGGGTTTTCTGATATCAGCAACAATATTTCTCTCTCTCGATTTGTACTCCTTTTTTCCGGAAATCGACTGCCGAGATCTCTGCTCAGATTATGGTTTCTGAATTTCATCGCACAATGCAGAATTCTTCTAATTAGGGCATTTCAGTTTTTTGTTTTGCTAATTTTTTTTTCGATTCTACGTAGTTCTTGGAATTGCATTTCTGTGCCATGTTGGTCCACTCATCAGACGGTCACACTTATTTTAGAAAATTGGGCGGTTTAGGGAAAAAAACCAATCTTCCATATCAGATGACTTGTGCTGCCTACACCGCTGATGAACGGCTTCGATGTTGCACACTTGCTGTGTTGGTTCTTGTGTCTCAAAGGCTCCATTCTCGTCTCATGCAAGGACGTCTAGTGCCCTTTGGATGATGGACACGGATTTCCTGGTTACAGGAGACCCTGTTACCCTAACCTCTGTGGGGCGGAATGCAGTGTCCTGTGAGTCTGTGACATCCAATCTGTCCATCAGTTTCGCCAGCTGATGTTAGGATATGAGCCCAAAAAGTGAGGCAGATCCAAAACTCAAGCAGGCCACACCATAGGAAATGGAGGGGATCAAAACGCCCAAAGTTGAAACCTACCCGGGGGTGCACCATAATGTTTAATTGCATCCCTGTTCATAAGGTGACCCCCACTTTGATGAAAAGAAAACATAAATATCAGCTTGATCCAAAACTTCTATGAGGGTCAAGAAGGTTTCAATGGTTGGCGTTCAGTCCGCACCATTTCTTGTGGTGTGGCCACTTTAGTTTTGAATCTGAATCATCCATTAGGTGGGCCATGCTGTGAGCATATCCTGACTTAAAATCAGGCACGTGCGGTCTTTAGGTGGGCTGCAAATGTCCTTTAAACTTGAACTGTTTACCACCTTTTATGCTGATAGTAAAAAATCCCATCTTGTGCCGACATGGCTGTGGTCAGTTGGTCGATGTCAATGGGAAAATGAGTTGAGGCAATATTTGGGCATTATCCTGTCATAGCCTTAGGGACTGTTTGGTCGACACCTAAAAATGAGTTCATCTCATTTTAGTTAATTATAATTATTTATTAGAGATCATATTTATTTTTGGTAAGGATTAAAAATAATCTTGATAACCACCAATCATGATCTCTAATACATCATCATCATCATCATCGAAGCTTTATACCAACTAAGTGGGGTTGACTATATGAATTCTGCTTTTCCATTCCACTCTATAAGGGCCGTACCTTCAGTTAGACCACAGGCCATCAAGTCTTTTCTTACTACCTCTATCCACATCCTTTTGGGCCTTCGCCTTCCCCTTCCCCTTCCCCTTCCCCTTCCCCTTTTAGAGCCTTCAATTTGTACCAACTCACTACTAACCAGCATGGATCTTGGTCTCCATGTAAATCTACTTTCCCTTGTCTTATTACCTATTGGTGCTACTCCTAAGTTCCCTCGAATGCATTTATTTCGATTCTATCCTTCCTCGTCTTGCCACTCATCCATCCCAACATTCTTATTTCAGCGACAATCATCCTAGGAGCATGTTGTTCCTCAACTGTGCAACATTCTTCTGTCCCATAAAACATGGCATTTCTAATGCCTAATCATGATCAGCTAGAATGAGATTTTTAGGCATCTCCCAAAGAGGCCCTTAGTATTCTCTTTTGAATTCAGTCCTGAATAACCACCATCTTCTCTTTCCTCCATAACCGATATCTATTCGTTGTTTCTATCAGCTATTCCTCCTGTAAGTCACTGCTCTGTCATGTTTCATGATTTTGTATCACTGTTGTCCTTGTTGTTGAATTGGTTTAATTTCTGTTTGTACTCCACTTGCATTCTCAGCATTTATTATTATTATCATTATTTTAAATGGACTCCGAGTTACTTATGCTTTTTTTTTTAAATCCTGCTAAAGGCAATTTGGGAACCAAACCCATCATGCACGGATCAAGATCAAACGGGAAGGTAATTCAAGATCTTGAGCTAAGACTAGGGCCTTCTTTTCTGCCCAAAGGAAGGATGCTAGCTTCTACTTATGCAAGGGGTTTTCCCAATCTGATCACTATTGAAGATGATGACGACGATGACGTGCAAATACTGTTTCCAAGCTCGTCTGCCGAGGTATCTCCAGTCTCTAGAATCCTACCATAGATCTTCTTGGTGATTGTCGTTCTATAGTTTTTTATCTTGTGTCCCATGTGTTGTGTCATTTACAGGCGCTTAGGTTGTTTCCTTGTTCGAGTTCATGGGTACCCATCACTTCTGAAGAAGATTTAGAACTCCGGCTTGGAGTCAAAGGTTATCTGACACATTTCTTTTCAGTTGGTTCCTTTATGTTTTGGATATGTCAGCTTTTGTGTGTTCTTGCTTTCATCGAATTATTAGGGATTTTCTGTATGATATTGTTATGTTTTGTGAACTTTGTCAAATTGTTGTTTTTCCTCATTCATTGAACTTTGTGAAGTTTTCATCACTTCTTTGCAATAATGTTGATTTTTTTTTTTTTTTTCATAGAGGTAATGCAAATTTATTGGAATGCTCACAAGCGCGAGAAAGAATACAAGCCTGGCACCTAAAACAGGAGACTGAAAACCCGCTTAACAAAACCACCCATTCAAGAACTGCACTAGTCTGCCTTTACAAAAACCCCACTCAGAGACAAGCTGATTGATTGGTGGTGGGAGAAATATAGTTGCTTTGTTTTTCGAGGAGTTGTTGATATACAATAATTCCTCTCCTTGGTTTGGTTACAATTTTATAGAAAATATGCGAGTCATTCCCAAGGTTCAAAATGTCAATATCATTACAAGTATTAGTTATGCAAAAATTGTAGATTTTGGCTGATATGTAAACCATATCAGTTGTATTGGCCAATTATCAGTTGTATCTCTTCGCATTACTCATCCCTTTTTTTTCTTTAAGGGGAAAAAGAGAAAAAAAAAGTGATACATATGGCAGATTATCAGGTTGGAAGAGAAGATCCCGATTGTTGGGAGAATGCTTTTGCGCTAGTCAGCAGTAGCTAACATGCCCATACAGTTCATGTCCTTTCTTAAATTCCATGATGGTGTAATCTAAATGATTGGAGAGGATTCAAAGAGAATTCCTTTGGCAGGGAGTGGAGGAAAAGCACAAGTTCCACCTTTTGGGATGGGGAGATGTGTGCAAACCAAAAGATCAAAGAGGAGCATAAATCAACTTGCTTAGAAAGATGAATGTTGCTTTGCTTGGCAAATGGCTATGGTGGTTTAGGTCTTAGTCAATTTCTACTTTTTTTGTACGCTAGAGGCTATGTACGGTGGAGATAAATCACTAGTTGCAAATACAGGTTTCTGCCAAGGGGTCGGTATACCAAGGAATTGTCAAAGTACGAGGCTTCAGGTCTTATGGAAAGCAGTCTCGAAGATTGAACCATAGACCTCCATGACAGTTATGGGGAATGTTGGTATTATAAGATCGCATGAGATTTTGGGAGGACTTATGGTGTGATGATTAGGGCTGCATATCGATTCGATCAATTCGATTTTAGTTGAAATTGAAATTGAAATTGAATTTTCGAAATTGAATTGATCTTAATTTTAAAATTTCGAATTGAAATTGAATTGACCCCAATTTTTTTGGAATTGATATAAGATTGAATTGATGAATTTTTCGATTCGATTCGATTTTTCACACCTTGTAAATTGAAATCTTATAGGTTTTGTAGGTTTGGATTTTATAATACCTCAAATGGTAATATTAGTAGAAATACTTCTGAAACCATATGCATAATAACTAGTCCATACATAGTTTTAGAGTAAAAATTTAATCCTACTTACCGTAATGTCTTAAAATGAAACGCAAAATTAAATGGACGGAATGGATATACAAAAAATACATCAAGGTAGGCTCCACACGGTAGGGGTAACACCCACTAAGCTGTTACCAGCATAACATCTAATTCACTCTTGAGTCTTGGCCTTGGGCGAACTTCAGATTTCGTACTAAGTACGCTTTTGTCGTACTGAGTAAACTCAGTTACGCCTACTTTGAATGCATTTGGTTTATCCACACCGTCCATTCATTTTGCATGCTTATTTTAGCCGTTGAGCCCAAAATTGAAGCATATCTGAAGCTTGAGTGGACCATGCCACATGAAATAGTGGGAATAATGATTTCCAAAGTTGAAACCTTCCTAGGGCCCACGGTGACATTTATTTGTCATCCAACCTGTTCGTAAGATCAGGTAGACATGTATGAATGGAAAACACAAATATCAGCTTGATTCAAAACTTCTGTGCCCTACAATAATTTTTCAATGGTAAAGGTTCAATTCACACTATTTCCTGTGGTGTGTGCCACTTGAGCTTTGTATATACTTCAATTTTGGGCTCGAGCCATACAATTATCTTTTAAAATGGATGTACGAAGTGGATAAAACGAATAAATTACCATGGGCCCTACAGAGTTTACTCAGTACACTAAGCGCATTGAGTTACTAAGTACACAATCTGATTCATCTTGGACTCTTGTGCCGTGCTGATATGCAGAAGGGTGGTTTCAAAGCTCTGTGGGCCCCACCATGATGTATGTGTTTTATCTAGGTCGTTCATCCATTTTTCCATATGATTCTAAGACATTAGCCCAAAAACGAGACATATCCAAATCTCAAGTGGACCACGCCACAGGAAAACAGTGGGGGATTGACACTTACTATTGAAAACTTTTTGCAGCCTTAGAAGTTTGGTATTAAGCTGATATTTGTTTTTTCCCTTCCTCTGTGTCTATGTGACCTTATCAATAGGTTGGATGGCAAATAAACATTAGAATGGGCACTAGGGAGAATTTAACAGTGGATGTTCAATCTCCACTGTTTTGCTATGGCGTGGTCAACCTGAGATATATATCTTTCTACTTTTTGGGATTTTGCCTTAAATTCTAATGTAAAAATGGATGGACGGTGTAGATAAAACACATTATGATGTATCTATTTCATCCATGGCATCCATTAATATATATATATATATATATATATATATATATATAGAGAGAGAGAGAGAGAGAGAGAGAGAGAGAGAGAGAGAGAGAGAGAGAGAGAGAGAGGCCCACCGGGGTGTTTTTATGATATTTCGTCCGTATAGAAGATTGTCTCACTATAAAAATAGGATGCACCAAAAATCAGGATGATCCAACCATGAAAATTTGATGCTCCATGTGAATGTGGATTTTTTAGGTGTTGTTTCATGGTTTCCTATGGTGTACCCCACCTAATAGTTGGATCAACCTGATTTTTGGGTCATCTCATTTTCGTGATGGGATAATCTTAATGGACGGGCAAGATATTGTACAAACACCATGGTGGGCCCCAAATGCCAACTAGTTGGACATACAACTAGTTGCGCATGAGTATTACTCTCTCTCTCTCTCTCTCTCTCTCTCTCTCTACACACACACACACACATATTCAATTCAATTCGATCAATCGATTCAATTTAATAAAGATTGATTCGATTTTCGATTCGATTAGATCGATCGGAACTGAAAATTGAAATTGAATTTTTTTTTTTTATAAAAAAAAATTGAATTGAATCGATCTTGGGGAACCATTCGATTCGATTCGATTTGTTCGATTCGATTCGATCGATAAAGTGGTCATAAATTGAATTGTGTGCAGCCCTAGTTAGGGAGAGGCTGATAATATTGCTTTGTGTGATTATACCCAAGCTTGTAGCGAATAGCTAGTTAGGGGGAGGCTGTGGTCTCCTAACTGTATAATATATCCAAAGAAAAAAAAAAGGTTCTGGGACCTGGTGTTTGGGAGGAATCTCAGTGGTGTTGAATTTCATGATTTTTCTGTCTCATGGAGCGGCTGAACAATCCGAGTATAACCTGAGGGAAAGGGACAGATGGTGGTGGAGTATCGCAAAGAAGGGGTTATTTTACAGTCAAATCTATAACTTTTTGGATGGGACCCTGAATTGGCATGATCTTGCTCTGGGAACTTCTGTTTGGCAGTATGCTGGAAGTTTTTTTTTGGTTCTCTTTTGTGTTTATTCAATAAAATTATCATCACCTCTTAGAAGGAATTGATACATATTTGGCTGATACAATATGTCGACCATCTTTTGAACCCTTCTCATTCCTCGATTTGATGATTGCATTCAGTCTTTAATTGCCAGAAGCGGTAGAAAGCATGATCAGATAATATATTTGGAAAATAATTAATCTGGGACCCAAACATTTAAGAATTGCGAGATTCCAAAGCTGATAAGCATCCAAAGTAGAATACAATTGCAACTATATGTCAGTCACATGTGAAATCCACTTTATATGTTTAGTCATTTTAATTAGTTTTGTTTATGTTTGTCCGTGGTCATCCAGATCTTCATGTTTTGTTGCAAGGGTCACATGTGAAATTCACTTCATGTTTTGTTGCTGAAACTTCAGCAATGGTTTATCACTGACAGCAAGGGTTTCATGTTGGAAATTTGATAACCTGCGTATTTCATCTGTTACAACTGCTTCATTTCCACTTGGCTTCTTTCCCTTAGCTAGTAATTGATCTGTTCTCACTCTGCCCTTCATGTTTGTTCAACTTAAAAAAAGAGTTAATATCTTATGGAGATCAGCATGTCTCAACTCTGATAACATCACATTTAGTTGATCATCACATTATTAAGGTGAATCCTACCCATGATTTATTTGACTCAGTGACTCGAGCTGACTTGTTTGGTCCTGAGTTGAGCCCCAACTTGCCCAAGTTGGGCATATTTTGGGGGTGACTCGTGGTACTGAACCAGAATTGAGTTGTCGAGTCCGAGTTGACTTGGGCGACGAGTCGGCAATCCATGATCATACCTTGTCTGGATGTTATGTTTTTCATTATTGAAAACATAATTTCTTTATCTTGCACAGGTGACAGGTAACATATTGGAGAAAGTATATCTATGAGTGTATTAAATCTTGCAGGGCACCTTAACACTCAGTCACATCACAGAGCTTTCATTTGAATGTGAAACTTCTAAATGTAGAATCCCACTAATATTTGCAAGCTGTACATTGTATATCGCTTGTAATAACCATTTGTAGATAACTTTGATGGCTGCTCACCAAGTGAGGTACTCAAGTATTAAATAAATGGCAGGATGAGAGTGCTGCATGCCTGTATCCTATATATCCAAATTCGTGCTTGGCTTGTCAGGCTTTATTTTCATTTAAACCTCTTCATAATATGGTTATGTAGTCCATCTCTGAGCAATATCCCATTCTTCTCAGTTTCAAACGAAAGCATCCTGCAATTTGTTTTCTTGGAAATGAGGATCTATTAAATTGCATTTCGTCATGTAATTCAAATTGCATTTTGTATATATAACAGAGGATGTGCCTTGTTTGCTTATATTTCTAGCTTCTGTTCAAAACGTCAAATATTCAGTGGGTCGTTAAGTGCTGCTGTGTTAATCTCGGCCAGACTTTGATGTGCGTTTCCCATAATTAATTAAATTGTCACAAGTCACCTTAGCTACTTGCCCATCCTGACCATTTAAATCTTGGGTCTCATTGTGGATGGAGCATACTCTGAAAATCATGATTGTCGGGCAATTATAACCTTCAGTAGCCATCATACAACAGAGGTGTCTCTTGCTTTCCTGCTTGTTATGTGAGCTGGTAGAGACAATGGAGTGCGTGTGAGTGATCCAGGGTTCAATCCCTGGTAGTGTTACCTTCCAATAAATAAATAAAATAAAAAAGAAAAAGAAAAAAGAAAGAAAGAAAGAGAGAGAGAAAAATCATGCACAGAGGTGAAATCGGACAGCTAGTGATTCTATTGACATTCTCCTCTTTCCCTTCCTGCCTCTGGAGTGCTATATATTGGAATGATTTGTTATATTGTGTTCGATGATATGTATGGTTAAATACAATAAAAAGGGGGCTTCTGCTTATTTTTACCATTCCGTTTTCTCATGTTTTACGTACTGTGACAGCACATGATGGTTTTTCTGGGAATTCAAGTGGAAGCATGATAAATGTACCTGATGATGGAGCGAAAGACCCTTCACAGGCTAGGACATGCTTAAAGGTATGCAACTAATGCATAACATATCCCACCACCATATTCGGTGCACTGCCAATACATCACACAAGATGCCTCAGTACCATTACCTCCCCTTTCTTTCTCTCTCTCTTCTTCTATATCTCCTTTTTTTGAACTGGTCTATCCTACTGACAGCCCTAATTAAATTACCTCCCTTTTTCTCTCTGATAAACTCCACCCTGTCCCTTGATCATCATCTCTGATATTCATCATTATCATTGTCGTAAACTTTTTCCAGCTCTATATTGTTTATATAAATTACCTCAAAAGTCTATAGTCCATACCCCAACTCTCTCCCTCCCTCTCTCTCTCTCTCTCTCTCTCTCTCTACTGTAAACTAGAGCTTTCTAGTCAATCCTTTAGGCCCTGTTTGGTTGGCATCTAAAAATGAGTTCATCTCATTTTAGTTATCAGTAATTATTTCATAGAGATAAATTCTCTAATACATAATTACTCTAATACATAATTACTGTTAAGATGAACTCGATATGTTTAGAAAGCAAGACCTCTTATATAAAATTACTGTTAACTAAAATGGGATGAACTCACTTTTAAGCGATCACCAAACAACGCCTTAGCATCTTTGGAAGCTTACTTTCGTAGAAATGCTGCAGAGGAAGTTTGGACAGCAATCTAGCAACCATAGTACACTGGAGGAAAAGGAAGTTAGGCTGAGATGTGCGATTTGCATGGACACAATGAAGGAGGAGACATCGACCATCTGCGGCCACATCTTCTGCAAGTCCTGCATCACCAATGCCATCCGGGTCCAGAAGAGGTGCCCATCCTGCCGAGAAAAGCTCTCTGCAGCCAATATCCACCGCATTTATCTTCCCGGGGCCACCTCTTGACCCCCCTGACTGCCTTCTGATACACCCTTAAAAAATTATCTGAAATCTCTGCACAATTGGTGAGGCAAGCATTTATGAGAACCGGTATTGAACAATTCTGGGGCTGAGAGATTGCACTTTGCAGTCCAGACTTTCACTTTGTGCAAAAGGGGTCCATTGGTCAGTGATCCAAGCCGTTTGTATGACGGGCTGACTGTGTATTGTTGGTGTGCAAAAATCTCCAATTTTCAGTAGCTTGCGGACGCAGAAAGGTTCATTAAGAAAATGTAGTAATATTTCCCATTCAACCAACAAAAGGCCAAATACTCAATAGATAGCTTCTCCTAATATGGAGGCTTTCTTGTGCATAGGGGCCATCCACTGTGACGCCCAGCATACCAATAGTTTAGATTACTGAACCACAGGCCCCACTTGTACAATTTGAAAGCCTGAATGTACTCTATAAACTCTCACCCGAGCATTGTATGGTATCTCTTATGATGAAGGGCCTTTTTTTTTTTTTTTTTTCTTTTTCTGTTTGTATAGGAGTCTCTGATATTGCCAAAGGGGACTTTCTGTGATTGTTGCTGAGATTAACTTCTGCTAAAAGGATTGTTTAGAGAGAGAGAGAGAGAGTTCTCTGAGAATTCTTGGGTGGGTTCTCAAAATATTGACATGATGTGTCCTTTCACATCAGGGTTGCATTGTCATGTGAATAAGATACATTTACTGGATGTTTCTTGACCATCCGTTCTTATTAGCCGCTGATTAGATGGTTAGCATGTCATATTGGTTTTCTTCTTCTTCATGGTAGCCATCAAAAGTGTGTTAGAACTAATAGACAATCTGCATTGATTGATTGTTGTCCAGGTGTTCCTGTGTCCGTAGTAACGAGTGTGATTCTCAGAATTTCTTGGGAGATTTTCAAAATTTGAGGTTTTTTTCAGGATGTTATGGGGAAACAATCATAAAATTTAAATTTATAATTGCATAGTGAATAGTGAATTAGTTTAATTTTTGAATAATTCTGGCATTAATATCAGGATAAAATTGCAAGAAAAGTAAAAAAAGGGGGGAGATTTTTCAATATCTTGCCATATTATGTCAATAGTATTGTTTAGTTCCTTTTTTGGCAAAGGTATCAAGAATTCTCATAATCTTTTATTTTATTTTATTTATTAACACACTCACCCACACCCCCCCAACACACACTCAGGCAGTCACACCACAATGGGTTCTGGAACCCATAACCTCGTGTGTGAAACTCTTATGAGTCTACCACTGAGGCATGAGTAAGGACCCAATTGCTTGAATGTCTAAACCCCCTAAAAGATGAGTTTCTTCTGCTTCTGCTTCTTTTTTCATTTTTTATTTTTTATTTTTTTCAAAGAAGGAATTATACTTGGTTACTTGAAAAGAAAAAAAGAACAGGAAAATGGAAAAAAATCGTTGTAATCAAAAGAAACTTTTGAGTCTGATTTGAAAATAAAGATGTGCAATCAGCATCCGTTGATAGAATTGAGTGGAATCCGGAAAAAGTTTTAGCGAAGAATAGCTACTTATTGATACTCTGGTGGACTGTGACTCTGGTGTACTGTGATGGGTGATACGCATAAACTTGGAAATTTCTCCGAACTTGTGTCTGACATACAAGTAGTTCAAAATACTGTTCGAATTATGGGCCCCAGTTTACATGCACCATGAACAAAAAATTACACTTATCTAATTATTGGACCATTAGATTGGTGGAGATTTATTGGACATTGAAAATGAAAAATACCCAATGGTCTTTATTTCAACAAGCGTCCATGAATCAGAGGTCAGAATTGCTTAATGAGTTTGATTTTGTGACTGACTGAACAAGAGAGCTCATATGACTTCAGCTTCATTGCTTAGCAACCATGGGTTTCTCAACTTGAGCAGTGTAATTTGAGTGCCTGCGTACTCCAACGTTTAAAGTATCAGCTAAAACCACTACAGACCAAAACCAGTAAAAGCAAAAACGTCTATTCTTCCGTCTTGGTCTGAGTGGGCCACAAGCTCACGAGGAAAACAGTCCAGAAAAAAATCTCCCTTCTTCAGCACAATAATCACAATATTCTCACCATCCAAATGATGTTTGCAAATGAATAATTGAATAATCTGATATATGAAAGAAAATTTTCACCAGTCACCCAGTGGATGGTCTAGCTTGTCCAATCAGATAGATCACTGAAGCAAGTCAATCTGAAGTGGGCCAACCTGATGGATGGTTTGGGTTTATGATAAGAACATTGATGTGTCTGTAAAAGCTAATAACAATATTTCGAAACTGGGAAAAAAAAATCAATCAAATGCTCGCATGGAATCCTGAAAAATCTACAAAATACTTAAAAACCCAAAAAAAGAGAAAAAAGAAAAAGGATCAAGGTCTCAACCAAGTCCGAGTTTCTAATGGTTCATCTCAATGTAATGAAATCATGGTCAGCCCTGGATCTTTCCACATAATGGCTATCCATTCCAGTGAGTGGTTGGGGGCGGTCCTGAAACAATAATGAATACAGAAATGAATGCCTAGACCCAAAGCGGCTGGTGTTTTGGTTAGTGCAAAATCCGGTCAGCCAGCTGGGACATCCAAACAGGACCTAATGGTTGAGACTGCAATATTTAGTGATTGAATGAACATGCCCATGTATTTTAAATCTACAACCAACACAATCTTTCAAATGATATTCAACACACATATAGTGGCATGCCCAACATGATTTCACATGCATCATGAGAAATGAATAAAAAAATTACTGCTGATGGTCTTTTACATGCCCATGTATTTTAAATCCACACCCAGCACAATCTTTCTAATGATATTCAACAAATATTAGTGGTATACCCAACATGTTTTTGCATACATCATGAGAAATGAAAAAATAAATAATAAAAAAACACTGCAGCTGGTCTTCTATACACACTTACTGAGCAGCTGATCTCTCTTTTCTAAGTAATTAAAAAAATAAATCATGAACAAAGACCCCAACAAACCAAGCTTTATTCTCTGGGGAGTTATTTCATTCTATGTCAGAGTGTGATGGCCCATACACATGCACCCAATGATTGTACACACGGTGTGCACATAACGGACTAAACTGTCGAAATTGTGGGACCCACCATAGATGGGTCATGGCCTGAATTCAGATTGATTGACTGTCTGTCCAATTTGTAACATCTTATTGATGGATATTTGCTGGTTGTATGTAGACCATTAATATTTTCCTTCTTGGCACATTAGATATTCAGTGCAACTTTTCGTCATCTGGTGATTGGACTGTTTAAATTCGGCTACATATATGCCATGAGTACAGTTGCTGATTGCATGCACATGAACCATCACACTGCCAGAATATCAAAAATCTCTCTCTCTCTCTCTCTCTCTCTCTCTCTCTCTCTCATCTTGATGCTGTAAATAGTTGGCTTCCAAGGGTGACGATTGGAGTGCCTTCGCCCATAACCATAGTCAAGTTCATTTCTTTCTCAAGTATCCGATCGAGCTCTGACACCACGTAGTTCATTGCGGGCCGTCTCTCACTAGATGGGTTCACACAGTGGGCCGTCAGCCATATCAACTCTTTCATGCTTTCGGCCGTGAAGCTGCTGCTCAATCTAGGATCTATGATGGTAGCAATGTTGCTGGTGTCCTGATAGTTTTGCGCCTTCACAAGAGTGGATGGGCAAACAATTCCCTATTTAGCTAACAGCAGTTCCAAGTATACAAGGGGTCACTAAGCACCTTGGATTTGGATTTTATCTTAAGAATCCCAATCCAGGATTTTCAATTCCTAAGCATTTTATTCAATCAGTAGCGTTTGGCAGACTCAATTTTCAATCCTATGGAATCCAGAAGTTGTGTCGGCCATTCTGGGTCACAGAGAGGAGGAGAGAGCAGTTATGACAGTTAGAAAGGATTGAAAATCTTTGATTTTGCAACCCACCCTCCAGAGAAGAATAAAAGGGCTTTGAAATCCACCAAAATTCAGGTTGCCAAATATGCCTTGGATTCAAAATCCAGGATTGAAAGTTCTGACTGCCCAAAATCCATGCTGCCAAACAACCCCTAAAATCCTTTCACAGAGATCCAACTTGAAAAGAATCTCAGTCTTGATGTCTATAATCTTCATATGAATAAAGGTTTACTAATCCCACATATATGTATAGTGGCCCATCCCACATGCATGCTTCCACATTTGCCAACATGGCACACGGGCAGAAAATCCAGGCCATCCATGAAGTGGGACCCGCTGCATAGATGGCCAAAAGGAAGTTGGTTCAGATGTCATTTTGTTTTGGATATTGTGCCCACCAGATGTGGCTGATTGTGGGGTGTCCACCTGATGTATTGCTTAGATGTTCCATGTGTATGCTATGTTGGCATATGAGGATAAACCTCTTCATTGATATGAGTTGATTCCATCCCTGCAGTAATCCAAACATGGGTATCTGTTAAGATGTATAACAAATGCTCATCCTGACGATATGTACAGCTTGCTTGGGTTTTCAGTTTGTAGTGGGACCTGTGTTTTCAGTGATCCAAACCACATATGACGGACCCTCTTGTGGATGGCCCATGTACCAAAAGTCTTCCAATTGGGAGACCCTTCAATTGGTGTCATGGAAATAGATGGTTAAGAAAATACAAAAACACCCACATTCAATAGAAAGGGTCAACGATTCAATGATAGCAAGGATCTTCCAATCTGGGAAATTTTAGGTGCATGGATAATCCATGGTGTGCCTATCGTATCAGCAGTTTAAATTACTGAACCTGGGCCCCACTTGCACAAACTGAAAACCTGAGCAAACGCATATAGCCAGGTCGGAGTACTGGACATCACTTGTAAACTGAACCATGTGTAAATATAGTTTTGATAATATGATAGGAGAAGAAAAACAGAAATACCCATTCCACCATGCTTTGATTGGATTCGGAAAATTGCAATTTTAAAGCTTCCTGCCCACTTACTAGCTCCAAAAGGAACACTCCGAAACTATATACATCGCTCTTCTCAGAGAATCTTCCAAACTCTATGAACCTATACAATCAAATGAGAGAAATCAATCTCAGACAAATATCAAGTAACCATCATCATTGTCGTTGCAGCATTGTCTCAGCTATTTGGGTCGGCACATACATAAAAGGTAATGATGGTAAGCTATTTTTGTTGGTGGATTTCTAGCGATTTGTCTGTTACAACTGAATCATGTATGGTAATAATCCATTGTTGTGTGATGGGTAAATACATGCATCCATATCCAACCATAATCTGAGTTCATCTTGATCAAATTACGTAATAAACTACTAAATTATCATATTTATAATATCATAAGTATAATATGAAATATATATACATTTTTATTTAAGCACAAATGCCTCACCCATATACGATGCGATCAGTGTCATGCTATCTATGTAAGAATGTTAACCATACAAATACTATGAACATAACAATACAAGAATCGTCATTATAAAAAATACAGCATCCAAATATAGTGAAAAAAATGAATTTAAATTAATATATGCAGTATATGATAACATTATACCTATAAGTAGACAATGCACAATTTTACTATATCATACATGGTGCATCGAAATAACTTCTAAGGGACCATTTGGATGGAAGCAAAGTTGTGTCCGCGTAGGCTATTTAGGTCATTTTGTCTTGCATGGGCTATCTAGGATATGCTCTTTGACCAGATATTCTTCTTCTTGGTTTGCCAAACACCTGGAACGGGGAGTAAAGATGGACTGTGGCACATCCGAGGAGCTTAATGTGAATGGCGGCATGTGTAGCATTTATATTGCATATGCACATTGAAACATGTGGGGTGCTTAAACTAGGATGGTCGCACATGTGGCACATGTGATGCATGAGCATGGAATATTGTGTTCCCACGTGCATTGAACTAGTGATAAGCTATCCTCATTTTTACATACACCGTTTTTGGAAAGGGATTGCTACACTCAAAATTTGGCGACTCATTATCCTTATTTCCTCGGTTCTTGTGCAAAATGGGTTGGTGAACTACAGACAGGTTGTCTGTCCTGGACAGCCTTTGCCAGCACAACTTTGCTTGAATATAAATAATCCCTAAGTTTATTAGAATCAGAATGTTAGTGGTATGATCAAGTCGCGCCCGAGTCAGAAAGTTCAAAGGACTGGTATTGCCATCATTATGATTTAAAATGGTCCCACTCCATTTTGGTCAATTACTCTATATTTAACTGAATTATTGCAGTTCAGCAGATTTATATTTCTTAATTGTGAAATGGCATGTCAGTCTTGAGTTAAATGAAGTTGAGAAATACTCTGGATCTAGGAACACATCATCGGCCATGATTCGAGAAGATGGGCCTGCAGCATCAATTCTACCAAGTAAATTTGTGAGCCCTGCATCGGCCACCTTAGCTATGAAGTTTTCATCTACGAGTACGTTTCTCGTTTTGAAATCCTTATGCAACAATGGAGGATTCAGAGCATGCAGGTGTTCCAAACCTGCATCATGTGAAAAAAAAGGACGAGAAACTTGCATCATCAAACAGGCAACATCATTCCAGTCCTTATGGATTGCAGAAAGCAGAGAAAATAGAATCCAACATCTAAGTGTAAGAATGTCAGACCCATTATAGATATTCCAGTTCTGTTAAGCCCACATGTCCATTTATATCATAGTTCAAAAACCCAAAAAATCAACTTGTCTAGCCAGATCAGCTAGACTTTTTTTTTTTTTTTTTGAAAGATGACAGCTAACTTCATAAAAGGGGCACTGAGATGGTGCCAAAAGATGTGCAAAAAGTGCAAACAAACCAAAAGAAAAGGAAAGTATTACATATGCCCCACCCAGCCTTTGCTCACTGCCCACTCTACAACTGAAATCCAAACGTTACTAGCTACACACCCTGCTTCATTACTTTCGTTACAGAAGCATCTAGCATTCCTTTCACCCCAAATCTGCCAAAGGCCAGCAAGAAGACAAACCCTCCAAACAGCTGTAGAACATTTGCAGAGAGTGACCCTGTGCCAAGCCAAGAAAAGATCTTCCACATTATGAGTCATCGACCAAGCCAAGTGAAAGTTAGCAAAAATAGAGTCCCAAATATAGGTCGCAAAGGGGCAATGGATGAATAGATGGTTAATCGTCTCGGCATCTGAATTGCACATGAGGCACATGTTGGGGATAATCATTGATCATTTCTGAAGGTTGGCAATCGTTAACACTCTCTTTCTACCGACAAGCCAAGCAAAAGCCCCAACCTTGGGAGGAGAACCATAATGCCACATGAGTCGTTACACATTCTCGACTTCTTGGCTCAACATTTAAAATTGAAATATTTATAACAGTAATAAATATTCAAAATAGTTATGTTTAGGATATCAAATAGCTAAAATAACAAATGCACTCATAGACCTTCGCTTTGGTAGTTAAGGTTGTGAATTTGAAACTTGCTACTTCTAACTTCTACAAGAAAAAAAGAAGAAAAAGGACAGTTGACCAATTGAGTGACTCAGCTTAAGCCACCATGAGTCATGTTGAGTCAACGAAGTCCACAATCAGACTTGATGGGTCTCGTTGATTCAGGACCAACCACATTCACCAGCTAGTTCTTAGTGAATTGACTTGGCCTCGTTCTGAGTCGAATCACTGAGCTTTAGAATTATGACCTATATGTGGTCACATGTGCCAATATTTGGTGGAAATCTAAATCATGCATCGAGTGGGCCACAGCATATCTGTTGAATGTGGGCAGTTGGCAGTTCTTTCTACAAGCTTCCATTGTTTCATACATGCGTGGCCTACCTGATGAGTTGATCGTCTGCTATTTGGGCTAGAACCTATACATGGTACCACCACCTGATGGATGCATCAGATATCCACATATAGAAGTGCATGTGGAGAGGTACATACGGGCTTAAGAGAGCTCTAGACCATCATCTATTTTATTTTACCAAGGAAAATCCAATACCAGGAAAGCCACCAATGCTCCCTGATTTTGCAAATGATCACCTTTAGCTGCTCCCAGAGCTACTGAAAGTCTATGCTTGAATTCTAGCCGTTCACTGGAGACCTGACCTGCACCTAGAGAAAAAAGAACCCATAGATCTATGTGACCAACTTGCCTATAAGTTCATATTGGAAGTAACAACATGATTACCAGTAATGGGTAATTACCATATAAGTGACTGGAAACACTGCCATTAGGTATATACTCATAAACGAGCATTTGCTGGTTGTTTTCCTGGCAATAGCCCAAAAGCATCACAATATTTCGATGCCTGATGGATGACAAGTAGCGTACCTAATAGAAAGTTAAAACTTCATTATGCAATGTTTAAATGATAAGAAAAACCAGAAAATGCAGACATTGATGCATATTATTACACACACATATGGTTGTATGCTATCTTGTATAACAGAGATTTCTATAAAACAGACTGTAATGTCTGCAACATGGTAAGCAGTCTTATATGTTGTAACACGGCATTTTCCTTGCCTCCATGTCATTCTGAATACGTGGAAAACATGGATTAGATCACAACTGTCCATTTCATGCTTCCGATAGTGACTGGCCATGGTCCAAAAATCACAGTGCCCTTTACTTGATGGCATAGAAATGAACACTAGAAGAGAAAACCAGCTACAGCTCCTATTCAGTGAGAAAAGGTCCATTTACTAGATGGATATGATGGTACAATCAAAGTATAATTTGGTAAATGGTCAATCTAGGATGAGTCCACATGATGTCTTGTTCAGATTGTCACGCGTGCCACGTGTGTGGTACAAAATCTGGAGGCAGGTAATCTATTCTCTATAACACATGTTCAAATTTATGTTCCTTAATATGTAAAAGATTTCTCTATAACACATGTTCAAATACAATGGCTTCTGACTGTCCATTTATGGTGAGGATGGGGTGAATGTCTATGATTTAAGGTGGGATTGGGCAGGAATTCCCCTTTGAGTGTGAGAGATATTCCCATCCACCATGAATGGACAGGTGGGAACCAGTGGTACACAATCTTGTATACCAACTTGAACACAGCAGCCACGGTCTATATTATATGTTTTACTTTGTAATTACAGAACTAGATCTATAATAAGAGGCCGAGATCCTTGTTCAAAACTTCCCTGTTGTGCACCTAGTTTGTAGATATGAGGGCCATGTTGGTCAATCCAAGCTATTGACCTTGTCAAATCACCGCTTGCTCTAAAAGCTCGTGCCGTTAGAGGATGGTGTACCAATGTATATAAGGGGACTTTAATACTCCAACACTCCCCCGCACGTGTGGGGTGGGACTCTGCACAGGAACATACTGGGCAAGGGTGGAGGAACACTCAACTCACACCATAAATGGCCCGCTATGGGAGAATATATCAACGGAGGCATATTTGCTATTCCCGGGATTCAAACACTTACCTTCTGCTCTGATACTATGTCAAATCAACACTTGCTCTAAAAGCTCGAGCCGTTAGAGGATGGCGTATCAATGTATATAAAGGGACTTTAACACTCCGACAGACCTGATGGCCCCATTATGGATAGACCATGCCTGAAAAATCCCCTCAAATGGTCAACTCTAACCTTCCCATTGTTAGCAAGCAACCATGGGCTCTGCATGTACAAGCTTGTTGCAAATAGGGAAATTCCCTGTTCGAAACAAATAGGGAACTTGGCCTCTTATAATAACTCTTTTAGAAGTATATAAACTTGTTTTATTTTTTTGTTATTTGAACATTTAAATTTGCTTGTCTTTTATTTCCTTTGTTATACATATTGAAAGCTTCTTCTTCTTCTTCTTTTAATGCTCAGAGGTTATGAGTTTGGCCCTTGATTGGTGTTTTTTTGTTAAGAAAACAGTTACCCACCTAGTAAACCGTGTTTTGAGTGACCTGGCCCATTTGGGTGGCTGGTTCTGGTCCAAACTGGTCTGATCTGGGTGTTAAAACATAGGCTCTACCGACTCAATTCAGCGTATCCATAACTAAGTAACATGAGCTCTATTTCATAATCTCATGTGGATAAAGATGCGATTACCTCTTCGACGAGTTCCTGATTAGGTGCACCAGGCCGCTTTTTGATGGCTACAATCATCCCATCATTAATCAAACCCTTGTAAACTTCTCCAAATTTTCCTTCCCCGATCAGATTGATATTGCTGAAATTCTTTGTAGCCAGGTTTAACTCATCCAACATAAAATGCCTTGCCTCTCGTGAATTGGATGGGGGAGGGCCGCCTCTCAGAAGAGACAATTCAATGCCGTGTCCTGCTGCAAATTATCAAGAAAACCACATGATTACTTTCTTCAGACTCTGAAATCCGCATGACTCTCACATACTCTAAGTTGGCATTTGGATACACTAAATAATTGAATTGCAATTATTAGTTCAATCTAGCAGAAATTACCAAATTATAAGTACCTTTGTAGTAGTAGTATTCAAAGTGAACTTACTATCAAGTTGGAATGGGAAGGAATTTAACTGCAATTTGAATACTATGGAAGGTAAATGCAATTTGGCCATTTCCAGTTAATTGAACTGCTATCACAATCGAATTCGGTAGTGCACCCAAATGCATCCCAAAAGTAAGGCTAAGTACCTTGAAGAGATGGATCTGAAGAAGAACCCGTCTCGGAAGTTCTTGAAACACTACTCTTATGTAGTAGGCAGAACCATAGGAATACAAGTAGTGCCACCAATCCAACAGCTCCTGCAGCGCCTCCAAGTATCACTGCAAGAGATGTTGTCATTTGGGACGTGCCACACCTCAATGATGCAGAACAGGAGCCCGGAAATATATATTCCTAAACATCGAAGCTGAAATATAAAGGACATTACTCAATGTCAACAGAATCACCAACTGAAGACCCAAAAAAGAATTACGGCCTGTTTGGCAGACATCTAAAGATGAGTTCATCTCATTTTAGTTAATCTTAATTATGTATTAGAAATCATATTTCTTTTTTATAACCAACAATCATGATCTCTAATACATAATTACGATTATCTAAAATGATAAGAACTCATTTACCAAACAGGCTCTTAGAAGATGCCAATGACATGTCCTAATTCAAGAAACCAAGATCAATAGAAACATGTTTACGGAATTATTGAAGAGAGGAATGCTGATTCAAGACAGCTCATCTTCAAGTGTCAAACACCTGTGCCAGACACTTGCAATTGTCCCAGATGCCTGTGGCATCCGGGACTTTCATCACACATGCACCTTGAACATGATCATTGATGTAATTTTTCTAATAATCTATTTCTTGATACATGTGTCCCACCTGATAAACGGACCAGCCAGACTGTTGGGCTAATGAACAGTCACCAAGGGTACCAACCAAAATCCTGGATCCTGCACACAAGCGTTTTTGGCAGTTGAAGATGGGGTGTCTGGAATTAGCATCGCCTTGTTGAACCTGTTTCAATTACATGATTCCGATTGCATCTCCATATTGATAGTCCTAAAAAGAATCGATATAGAGTCAATTTCCACTCTTTCTTATTGGCAAGCGATTCCATGTTTCGTACTCGAAATCCTAAATCCTGTTATCCATCGATGATCATACTCTATTATGAATGAGGAAATAAAAGAAAAGATGAAAAATCTTGAATTATGTTGAAATGTTTCAATTTCTGGCAAGAGTAGTTCAATACCTGCAACCTTTTTCCGCAAAAAGATCGCAGCACAATCTCAATAAAGCTTCGCTTCATTCGCCAATCATCAATTGATTCAATCACACTCTCCGCACACCCACATTGCTGATATAAAAATCACCCACATTCACATCAAGAATCGTCCTTGGCAGATCCGAACAAATTAACAACTAATTGAAAAAAAAGAGATACCTATAGACAGTTCCACCCAATTCCCATTGCAACCAATCCGGAAAGTTCCTGTAAAGACTGAACCGATCCACCAAATGCTTCTTGAGTGTTTGAAGAGCACAGCTTGATTCGAACAAGCTTCACTTCATATCAATTCAATCAAAATTCCCATTCGTAAATGTCGTCCTAATCAAACTTCACATGCATTCTTCCTCATTGGACCCCAACAAAACCTCCCACATCAATAGAAAAGACACCGACAAATACCCAGATGCCGAGATGCCCCATGACATCTAGAGAACAGTTCCACCTGCTCCTAAACGAATCCAATTCATGAACTTCCAATCGAAAACAATCCTAACTCGCCGGCTTTCCAAAAAAAAAAAAACCCTCCAACTGCTCTTGGATCTCAATACAACCAACACTCACCTTTGGCCAGGAGAATCTGTACTGTATTTGGAATAATTAAATCGTTTCCGCTTCTCTGTATCATCGTTTCGAATACCGACAATGCCGACAGACAGACAATGACCTCACACTGACAGTCTGGGCATAAAAACACCATCAAACAACCATTTCAAAGTTCAAACCAATTAAAAATTTCAAAAACAAACATTTTTTTTCTTCTTGTTCTGATGTTTCAAAGAAAACCCATGTGATCAAATTTCAAATGGATGGTAAATCCCTCCCCAGAAAAAAAACATGGGTCTTAAGCAGTACATACATACATACAGAGAGATAGATGGATATATAGATATAGATATATAGAGAGAGAACATGGGTCTTGAATAGTATATACAGAGAGAGAGAGAGAGAGAGAGAGAGAGAGAGAGAGAGAGAGAGAGAGAGAGAGAATTTGAATTATAGGGGCTGTAAAGCAGTTTGAAGGGGTTGTCTGGTACTGCAACTTGGAGGGATTTGGAGGGTATTTTTTTTGCCATCCCTGTCCTATTTTGGGATGTTGAGCAATGGCAGCAGAGAGAGAGAGAGAGAGAGAGAGAGTATATTTTTTTTTAAAACCATATATCTATCAATTGAAAGCTGTGGGGTTGTGTTGTTGCTAACATCCAGCTGCATTGACGTTGCTCCAACCGAAGGTAAAAAAAAAAATACAATAACTAAAAATACTAGTAAGAGCTTTGCTAGCACATGCGCCAGAGTGTCACACATGTGCAACAGAGAATCCATCCAGAATGTGGGTCAAAATGTATAAGTGTTATTGCACAAAAATAAATCTGGTTCACCCATCAGGTGGGCCACAATCTAAAAAACATATGAACGGGTTAGAATTTTTCATCAGTCGAGGTTTTTTTTTTCTTCTTCTCAAGAACTGTGATTCACCTGACTATTGGGGGAGCGGATTAGGTGCGACCCCGGACTCACGCAAGACGGTGCGGCCCTTACGTAGGTTCACCGTGGGGCCCACATTGATGTATATATTATGTATCCACACCGTCCAACTGTTTATAAACATAATTTTATGACATTAAACCAAATATCATGCATATCCAATTATCAGTTGGACCATAGCATAAGAAACAGTGGTGATTGACCATTAATGGGGCACAAGAGTTTTGGATCAATCTGATATTTATTTTTTTACCTTAATCCAGTCTCATTGAACCTTATACACAGATTGGATGGTAAATAAACACTACATAAACATTAAGAGCGCCCTGAGAAATTTTTAATGGTAGGACGGGCAATCACCACTGTTTCTCATGGTATGGTTCACCTGATAATTGGATCTGCTTAATTTTTGGTATAATGACTTAAAATGATGTGAAAAAACGGATGGACGGAATGGATACATAATACATACGTCAAGGTGGGCCCCATAGTAAACCCAAGATAAGGGCCGCACCCTCTTAGGTGAGGCCGGGGTCTCACCTAATCCGCTCTCGACTATGGGACCAACCTGATTATATGGCCAGAGAATCTACCTGGTTGTTGTCTTCTGATGCAAGGATTGGATTATGTACCTATCTGCCACTCTGGCAGAACTGGTGGCGTGTGCATTAGCTAAGTTGTACACGCACGTCTGGGCATAGCAAAGCTCTACCAAGCAAGACTCCATCTCCAATGATAGTTCTACCATTCTATCCTGCATATGGAATAGTTGTACGTCAATCCAGACCGCCCAAATCTTCTATCCAAGTGTGGATGGAGAGATAGTGACCATCTGATTTTTTTTTTTCCCCTTGGACTTCGAATCACTAACCATTTTAATTTCAACCATTCATTTGATAGCCCTCAATTAAATGGTGAGGATTGGTTGATCAGTTTGGTTTTAAGATGTGATCAACCTGATCTAGATTTTGGATCATTTGGATAAGCATGCAAGAGTGCCAAAGGGATAGGGACGTGTCACCACATTCCACCACTTGTGGATTTTTACCATCTTTCCTGCCAACGTGGCACTTTTGTAGGAAATCGGTACCATGAAAACCGTAGGTCTCACCGTGAAGATCACCTCAGGAGAAAATCAAGTAGGCCCAACCATCAAGTGGGCCACAACATTGAACGGACAACCCAATGGGTTGATTCAACAAACAGCTCTGGCCCACCCTGTGAGCGGATTAGTCTGATTTTTGAGATGGGTAATATCGATGGTGGGGCCTACCGTTTTCATGGTGTCGATTTCCTGTACAAGTGGCATATTGGCAGTGGTACGTTGCCTGTATGATCAGTTTTCTTTTTAAAACGGTGATTAACTATCACAGGAGTCATGAACAATAAAATAAAATAAATAACGGCTATATTGGTTGCCAATGGGCAAGTGCACCTCGAGTGCACTTTGTAAGTGGACTCGCATCTCACGTGGGAATGAGTCACACGTGTGACGAATCAAAGCCTCTCCTCATGTGATCCCCACATTGCATATGACACGTGTCATTAATTAGGCCGGTATGATCAAAAGCGAACCTACTTGTGTACATAGATTTTGGACGGCTGATATTCGTTCATTTGTTTTGAACACATGTGGCCCACATGTTGATATTATTGACCTGGCTTTGAGACATGATATCCATCCAGTGGTGATTGGACGGTGAGCGTTTCTGATTCAGCACGCGTGCCTTGTTTCCACGTGTGATGCGAGTGTACTTGCGAAGCGGGTTGAGATAGCAATGCCCATGGGCAAGCGGTATGAAAAGTTCTACAAATTTCCCTCCACAGGGCACAACTGGAAAATATATCTGGTGATCTGAAACGTTGATCTGGTTTCCTATTATCTGGATGGGTCATAAGACAAAAAATACAGTGATTAGACAATCACTAAAATCTATTTTCTGTGAATTTTTTCTAGCGGAATGTGGACCGTGCACAATCATTCCCCTTGCAGACCCTTTGCCGGATGGATATGGAAGACTAATATCCTTGGTTTTTGGGATGTGATCTTGCCTCAAAGTAGCCTACCTGAACAACGGTTCAGATCACCTCACATGTTTCGCACGTGTACAATGATCTGTGCAGCTATCTGCATGCTATCGTTTCTCAAAAATAAAAAATAAAAATTTCTTAGTTCGTATTTCGTAGACACATGGGCTTGATTGTTCGAAGAGAATATAAATAAAATATTAATTTATACATACATAAATAAATGAAAGCTGGTGAAGTAGTGAGAGAGAATGAATTATTATTATATAGGAGGATAGATGGTTATACGATCATCGGGCCGAGGATATGCTTACCATACTCTGGTTTTATATACAAGTGGGGCCCATTATCTGGTGTTCTAGATCATTGATCTGTTGAACCCTGTTGTCGATGGACCATGCATCAAAACCTACATAAATAGAGCAATCCTAGCCTTTCAAGTTTCACAGCCTGAGAATAGACGGTTGAGAAGAGAGATATAGCCAGGTGCCGGTATACCATCACCAGTGCACTGCATGCCATCAGAACCATAACGCCCACGTCATATGACTCATATCAGTCCTAGTCATCAGCGTTCCTATGGTTCCCGGCTATTGTGGAGCCCATGTGAATTGCGAATTCGATCCACTCCGTCCATCGTGTTCTCCCCATAATACTCATTGTGGAAACTTAAAACAAGGCCGATCCAAAACCTATGTGGGCCACATAGCAGGAAACAATGTAAAATCATGACTAAGACCTCTAAATTCACTTTGTGTGGCCCACCTGAATTTCCATTTCGGAGGATTTTTCGCACCATGATCTAATATAGAAGGAATGGACGGGTGGATTCAATGTACAGTTTATGTGGGCCCACAACAAGTTGAGGTTGTACCGGTACCATACGAACGCACCTAAATATCCGGTACAAAGTCCGTGTAACCCGGCCGACAGGGAGTCCCTGCAGACGGAAGCACTGTAGGGCCCACCGAGATGTTCGTTTGATGGACACTCCGTCTATCAGTTTCCAAGAACCTGTTAGAATATGAGCCCCAAAAAATGAGGAAGATCCAAAGCTCAGGTGGGCCACGCCACAGAAACGGTGGGGATTGAATGCCCACCGTTGAAGCCTTCCTGGGGCTACAGAAGTTCTGGATCGGGCTTACATTTCTTGTTTCAGTTAATCCTAATGAGAATAACCTTGAACGGTTTGGATGGCATGTAAAAATCACAGTGGGCCTCAGGAAGTTGGTGTTTCTAGTTTTTCTCCTCACTGTTTTTATGTGGTGTGGCCCACTTAAGAATTGGATCTGCCTCATTTTTAGGTATCATGTTCTGATATGATCTTGAAAAACGGATGGATGGAGTGGATGTCACAAGGACAGCACGGTGGGTCCCACGTACCTTCCATTTGTGTGAAGGATCATATAGCATGATAACACCTAAATTACAGTAGAAAAGCTTTGTACGCTGGGGAGAGCGGATTGCCTGTGACCCCGGGGCACAGAGATATCTCTGTGCCCGGAGCTGTGTGGGGCCCATAGAGATGTCCATTACAAATCCACTCCGTCCATCTATTTTGAAAGACCACTATAGGACGGGATTCGAAAAATCACGTAGATCCAAACCTCAGGTGGGTCACACCAACAAAACAGTGGGAACACCAACGTCCACCATTGAAACCTTCCTGGAACTGACCATGATGTTTATATGCCATCCAAACCGTTCAAAGAATTATTAACACTCAGATAAACTGTAGGAAAAAATATCATCATGATGCAAAACTTTTGCCACCGCTAAGTGTTCAATACCCAAGCATTCGTGTGGTATGGCCCACCTGAGTATTGGATCTGTGTGATTTTTATAAACCTGCACTATTGTGGTCTTTCAAAACATATGAATGGAGTGGATTTGTAATGGACATCTTTATGGGCCCCACACAGCTCCGGGCACAGAGATATCTCTGTGCCCGGGGTCACAGGCAATCCGCTCTCGTACGCTGGCAGAGTATGATGGACTATATGCAGCACTTAGAAATTGCAGACGTGGCATAGAGCTAAATTCAAATTAAACCGTCAAAAATATGGGTTCCATTTTTTATGCATAATGTAAAAAAAATTAGGCTTATCTTATCATCGGACTACCAGATTGGTGGACACTCAGTGGACGGTTAAAGCAAACAAGTGTCTACGAATCAAAGGTTAGGATTCTTCAACAAATAATTTTTGGAAGTGGTGGTTAAGGATGTGGGTCCCACATTTCGTGTCGGTTGCATTTGAGTTAAAATGTGAAACGTGTACTGGTCATCAGTGCCTGCGTATCTTGCGTCATCCTCTGCAAGAGTATAAATAAGAGTGGGACCCACAGTAGTTAGTGGTTGGTCCCTATCCGTATGCACTGCCATGTCCAAACCTCACACAGGGTGGGACCCACGGTGGAGTAGTCTTATTCAAAAAATCAGAGCAGTTGGACAATCTTGACCGTTGATTACGGCTAATTTGTCGCTGAATTTGGACCGTCCACTGAATTTACTTTTACCGGCCATTCGATTTCGATCGACTGGGCTATAAGAAACAAATCAGTAGGTTATTTTTCGGGTTATAGATCCATCTAATACCACTATTGGGGCACTCCGGACTCGCACCAATGCCATGTGTACGGGGGGCCACCATGATGTATGTAACTTACATCTAAGCCGTCAATCCGCTTTGACAGCTTGTTTCAGAGCAAGATCCCATGACGAGCTGTCAAAACGGATGGACGGCGTGGATTTAAGTAAAATATATCAAGGTGGGCCCTACAGGCCCACATGCTATTGGGAGAGGATTGCATGTGCCTCGGCTATGTGGGGTCCAGAAAGATGTCCGTCACAAATCCACTCCGTTCATCTGTTTTGAAAGACCACAAATGGATAGGATTATAAAATTAAAGCATATACATAACTTAGGTGGGTCACACCAACAAAACAGTGAAAAATCAATGTCCACCGTTGAAACATTCCTGGAGCTGATCATGATGTTTAGATGTCATCCAAACCGTTCATAGAATCATTACCCCTCAGATAAACTGTAGGATCAAATGTCATCCTGATTAAAAAAACTTCTGTCACCTCCAAGCGTTCAATCCCCACTCTTTCGTTTGGAATGCCCACATGAGTTTTTGATCTGCCATATTTTTAAAATCCTGTCCTATTGTCGTCTATCAAAACATATGGACGGACTGGATTTGTCATGGACATCTCTACGGACCCCACACAGTCCCAGCACAGAGACTCGGGTCACAGGCCATCCGCGAGCTTGACTGGCATTACTGGCGTTAACTTAAGCCTAGGTGGACAAACATGCATCAGATCTGCCCCCATCCATCTGGTACACCGCGGCATTTTCACCGTAGATCCTAAAACTAACTTCAATCCAAGACTCAGGTGGGCCACACTATAGGGAATGGTGTAAGCTATTCAAAGAGATTTCTTTAGCCCATTAAGAAAAGACACCGTTTCAGGTGAAACTAACATTTGGTCGACACTGGAATTATAATCTACGGACCAGATTTAACTCGAGTGTCATGTATAAAGGGTGCATATGGATTAGCATGGTCCCACCGTAGGGCCAACTCGATGTATGCATTATATATTCATATAGTTCATTTGTTTTTTAAGCCCATTGTAAGCCATGGTTTAAAAAATGCAGCAAATAAAAATTTCCAGTAGACCACATCACAAGAAACAATCGTTAATGACTATTGAAAACCCTTTGTGGCGTACCAAAGTTTTAAATCAGCCTGATATTTGTTTTAAAAAAAAAAAAAAAAAAAAAAACCTTTCATCCAAATCCATATGACATTATCAATATGTTAAATGGTTAATAAATATTAGGATAGACACTAAGAATCTTTTATGGTTGAAGTTCAAACTGTTTCCTAGAATGTGGTCTATCTAAAACTTTTAGCAACTTCATTTTTTATACCATATCCTAAAGTAAGACGGAAAAGTAAATGGACGGTGTGGGTATACAATACATGCATAAAAAAGGGCCCTACGGTCAAGGTCTCACCGAAGAATTGATTCTTATGGATGGACACTGTAGATAAAACGCATGCATCAATGTAGAGCCCAAAGATGAACTGCATTTTGAAATTAAAAAAAAAAAAAAAATCTAGGCTATATCTTATATTGGAATTGGAAAGTAAAATACCTTAATTAATCCAGTCTTTTTAACTAATTTCAAAACATAGTACATTCCAAATGCAATTCCATACCACCTAATCCCACGTTCCAAAGAGTGATCCCTTTTCTACGTCTAGGATGTCATAAGCCCTAGTCAAGATTCTAACAGCTTCCAGAGATTTCATTGCGGCTTAACTTGGAAGTGTCTTTTATTGTATTTTTCCTAGTGTGGCACGTCAAATGACAGTATTAGACGGAATATAAACATCATGGTGGGCCCCACACAGAATTGATATAATTTTAATTATGGGACTTAAACTCATATCGACTTTAGCCCACTTGGTTGTTGAATGGGTCTGATTTGTCCAAAACACAGGGTGACAAACCTGATGGATAAGATAGATCTCATCCACATGAAGTTGATCCGTCCACATCAGCAAAAGTCACGCCCACAATGCCTATGGGTCAGGTGGGCGTGCCGGTCACCTGGTCCCACCTGATTTTGAGGTGGGTTTGCATGCATCCATCATTAATTGGGAAGAGTGAGCCACATGTTCCATTCTTAAACCCAAGTGTGGTGGTTTTGGGTCGGGTTGAGTCAGGGGTTTGGTTTGGTTAGTCCACATGGCTTGAGCTTACTACAAACTGACTCAAAACCGACCTGCTGCTATCCCTACATGTGTAAGGTACATAGTGAATAGGATTCACTTGCGATTGCTTTTAAACCATCCATTCTTATTGCATAACAGTGGCCCACTTGATGATTGGACCAGGCCATTCATCATGGCCGAAACCCAGCCCAGTTGTGAAACAGGGCCTAGATTTCAAGAACCTGGCCCCTGAAGGTAGGCTACATGGGTTGTTAATGTGGGTTTTAGGAATTTTGGTGTGGGTTTTGATTCAATGCTGGGCTCCACATGGCAGCTACTATGTGGTTCCTGGTTCCCATCTATGATGAACACGTGTTAGAGATCTGGGCCATTAATCATGTAGTGCCCAATTTGAGCATGCCACTGGGTGAGCCACTGATGTAAATGAAATCTGGACCGTTGGAAGTTCTTTTCCAACAGCCCATTTATCCCACACAAATTTGGCATGATCGAATGGCCCACATTATTACCTACTTGATGAATGGCCCATAACTTTGACACGTGTACCATTAGACGGTGAGAGATAGGCACTGCATGGGAACTGTCATGCAAGGACCCCACATTTCTATTAAACCTCCATTAAGCGTCTGGTTAGCTACATGTTGGATTTTATCTGTGTGGGACTATGGTTGGACGATCCAAAATGTTGAAAGTTTAAATAATGGGCCTCAACACGGATGAGGAATGAACTCTTTGTCCATGGGCCATCCAAGGGTTGGGGCCCACCATGTGAACGGCTCCAATACATGTAGGGTGGCAAATGGGCTGGCTAAGCAAAATAATTTTTTTGACTAGGCCCAATTATCCCAGGGCCCAATTAGTAAATGTTATGGCATGGTTTTAAGTCCCAAACGAGTGCGGCTCACGTGAGTCGACTCGGACTCAGTCAGATCGGAAATGGTTCACTGCCCTGACTCGGGTCGATCGGACCGGAGCTTCAACCCAACTCGAGCCCAAACAGGTTGGGCCGAGTTGCTGAGTCATCTAACCATGAATTATGAGCATTAACACATACAGGAAGAGAGGCATCTTTTCTATTGAGTGAAATCAACGACCAGATCTTCACATACTGCAGAGATTATTGTGGGGCCCACCTAGGGATTGGACTTTGAACAGGCCCAATGATCCAGGCCCACAGAGAGAGAGAGAGAGAGAGAGAGAGAGAGAGAGAGAGAGAGAGAGAGAGAGAGAGAGATCTAGTTAAATCAATGGCAGTGATCTTCATATAATCCGTACATGATTGTGGGGCCCACTAGGGACTGGGCTGTGGGGCCTGGGCCTTGTAGCGAAAGCCGTAGCAAGCCCCCATGCACTTGAGATTCGTCATCTGGCACGTGAGAAAGCACACCAGTGCATCCAGTACCTCATCTGGACATCCTGACATGCACGACACGAGCCCGGCCCCACATGATGTGAGGCACTCGAAGATAATTCAACGGCGATGCTGCAGCACACGTTAGCAGGATCGAGACGGTAAGGACGGCCATCACACCTCCCACACGAGTAGCCATGCTTGGGTGTAGTTACGTTGTGTTGTGGGCCATGTTGTAGATTGTGGTCCTTTTATAGGGTTGGTGGGCCTGAGTCTGTTTTGGGACTCTCCCCCATAACAAAAGCGTGAGAACATTTGAAATTGTATAGACGGCTTGTATTCCTTGCTGGCAAATGGCAATTGCCTTGAAGGAAGTTATTAGGACTCCAGCCGAGAAGGCACACGTGTCAACTTGACACCCGTGTGTTACGAGATCAAGGGCACTCGTGAGATGGTAGATGCAGCTGCTGTGAAAATCAGGGGCGTCCAATCTTCGGGTGGGCCATAAGTGTACTTTGACTATAACCGTTGGTTTAACCATACACCTTTAACCTGATTGATGATCAGAGAAACCTAAATTAGGGCCATGGAATGTTTTGATGGCCCTGTGTGGTGAATGAACTAGATCTTTCACACGTGCTAATTTCAGACATCAACGGTTAGAATTAAAATAATTAATATTTATGAGATAAATTAGCACGAAGTTGAGATGGCCGAGTTGGTCTAAGGCGCCAGATTAAGGTTCTGGTCCGAAAGGGCGTGGGTTCAAATCCCACTCTCAACAAAATTATTTTTTATTTTTTTAATCAAAGGCCCACTAATCGGATGTCTATCGTTTATCTACCACTATTTTCTTTTCAGAAAAGAGGCCCATTAATCGGATGGCTACTATGGATTATGTACCACTATTTCTTTTCAGAAAAGAGGCTCATTAGTTGGATGGCTAGGACCACCCTATGTATCATTATTATTCTTCTTTTCAGGCCCACTAATCGGATGGCTATGATCGTTTATCCACCACTGTAGACCTTTTTAAAAGGGCCCGCCATTTTCTTTTCAGAAAAGAGGCCCATTAATCGGATGGCTAGGACCACCTTATCAATCATTATTATTCTTCTCTTCTACGAATAAAGAACTTTTTGAAAAGGTTCCGCCAATTGGATGGCTAGGATCATCCTATTTCTGATTTTTATTTTTTAGCCGATCCAAATTGGGATTGATTGGTAGCTATCATCGTCCTATGTTTGTTTATTTTAGACTGTGACCTATCCCTTATTGGACGGATAGGATCATCCTATCTCTGACGTTTGCCGCCTATCATCCAATCCCTTATTGAACGGCTAGGATCTTGATCTGTCTGATAGTTTTAATAAAATCACTACCGATTGGATGGCCAGGATCATCCTATCTCCATAATAGCCATCCACGTTGAGACGCGTAGTAATCGGCTTCCTATGCCTGTTATACTTGGGCTGTGGCCATTCAGGATCGTATGGCTACGAATCATCCTATATATTTAGGTCAGCCATCCACATTGGAATCTATTTGGTGGCAACCATCATCCAATGCATGTGATTTTTGCAGCATTGCGCACTGCCCTGCCAAGACAGACTAGGTCCTAGCAGGGGTTCTGTGGGGCCCACCGTGATTAGTGTGTTTTATCCATGCCGTCCATTCATTTTGATGGATGATTTTAGCGCATGAGCTAAAAAAAGACGCAGACCCAACGCTCAAGTGGGCCACATCACAGGAAGCAGTGTTGATAATGATGCCCACGATTGTAATGTCTTCATGTGGGGAGATAACGATGGCCACCATTAAAACCTTCCTACGGCCCATCATGATGTCTATTGTCCATCAGACCTGTTCATGAGGTCACATATAGCTGGATGAAGGAAAAAACATGAATGCCAGCTTTAGTCCATAACTTCCATGGCTCCAGGAAGTTGTAAAGGTGGGCGTTCAATCCCGATTGTATGGTCCACTTGAGCCTTGGATTGCCTCTATTTTTTTGGTTCGCATCCACAAGTGGTCTGAAAAAATGGATGGAAGTCGTGGATAAAACACTTACGTCAGGCAATACCAATCCATCAGTTTTTCTGCTCATTTTAAGGCACGGTCGGAAAAATGAAGTAGATCCAAATCCGAAGTGGACCACACCAATGTCTACCATTAAAATATTCCTAGGGCCCACAAATATAAGCTTGATTCAAAACTTATGTGGTGCTATGAAATTTTTAATGGTGGGAATTCAGTCCCTCCTGCTTCCTGTGGTGTGGTCCACTTAGATTTGGATACGCTTTATTTTGGGACCATGCCCAAAAATGAGCTGGAAAGACTGATGGTGGTCCTGGATATACAAGATATGCGTCAAGGTTGGCCCCACAGGTGACTCCCCTTTCTTTTAGGAAAAGGCCTATCCACACATTGGCCCATCAAAACAACGGTTACTGTCTAGCTTTAAATTGTAATCTATTTACAGGTATATAGTAGTTTGTATTTGGATAACCTGCAGTTTACAACATATGATTGGGTACCTACGCGTAGAGGGTTGTTTTGTTTTTTTTTTTTGGTTTAGTCATGCGACACACTCACACAGTTAGTCATACATAGGGCTCTCAATGGAGCGTCAGATCCAAGATCCGATTCGCTAATGCAGATTTGGATATTTAAATAGGTCTGATTATTTAAATGGACTAGATTTGGATCTTAAAATAGGTTCGATTACTTAAATGGACCGGATTTGGATTCACAGGAACATATCCAAGTTTGATCCAAATCCGACTCATTGTCACCTTACCGCATATGTTATATTTATGCTGGCCATCCATTTTCCATATTATCACAATAAATGGTGAGATTTGTATCATTTTGCTACTAAAATTAAATATATTATATTATATATTTTTTTAGATTTATAATGCGGTGGATTTGGACCTCAATCCAACCTAAATCAGGTGGTTATATGGATTTTGGATCCGAAATGGATCTAACTATTTATAAATGGATGGATACGGATATCACCTTTCGGATCCGAGTTGGATACAAATCCAATCCAAATACATCTACAGATATTTGGACTTGGAGCCGGATCTAACTAGATCCGATCCAGATCCGACCCATTGAGAGCCCTAGTCATCCTTTTGCACCGTTTAGGAAATGTTGGTGACTCATTAACCATATACGTTCATAGTTGTATTGAAATCTAAAATGTCCAAATTGCGAACTGTGGGTGGAGATAGTTAAAAAATTAGACAGATCAGGAGATAACGTTAACCATCTGATTTTTCGTTTGGTCTTTTACTTTAACCATCCATTTGATAGCCATAATTGGTTGGTTAGCAATGGCTCAGAAAATGAAAAATATATTTCCCCACAGTCGGTGCTCCAGTGGATCCCTGGATCCACTGAGGTGGGTAGATTCCTAACCGTGGGGCCCACCATTACATATTTTTCTTACATCTATGCCATCTATCTTGTTGGAGTGTTAAAGTCTCTTGATATGCATTGATACACCATCCTTTAATGGCTCGAGCTTTTATATCAAGTGGTCGTTTGGCATGATAATGGTATCATAGTAGTACACTTACATGAAACTGGGGGGATTGAATGCCTATAATTGAAATCTTTGGCCGGGCCATTGAAGTTTCTTATTAGGATATGACCATCATGGTTGGCTCCAGGAAAAGGTTTCAACCGTGGGTGATTTTATTCCTACTATTTCATTTTAGGCGCCCTACATCAATTTTAGATCTGCCTGAATTTTAAATTACAATCCTATCACGCTCTTGCAAAATTGATGATCAGAGTAGATTTGTGATAGGAATATCTGTGGGCCCCACATAGCTTCTTATTGGATTTGCTGCTAAAGGCCTTTGCAGGAAGTTCCAGAACTCAGATGTTAGGTTGGGTCCACTTGTTGAGTGTGGAGACAGCCACATCAGACCATGGTCGGGCGCTCGATAATACCTTGAATTAAGTTCTTTGTTGCTGGGCATGTTTTGTAATGGCCGGGCGCTCGACCTAGTTATGACCGGGCGCCCGACCGGCCGTGGACTTAAAGTGTGGGTTTCCTATTTAGTGTTCTAATTGCGGGGTTTATTATATAAAGGGGTGTAAACCGGGATTAGACATGTCGATTAGGGCTTCTATACTTTCAAGGTGAGAAAAAGGCGAGATGATTAGCAAAAGGGCCATCTCTGTGCATGAGAGCATATGAGAAGATAAGTGTATTGCTTATAACTTCGTTTTTTCTTCATAATGAAGTTTGCACCCATGGTTTTTTACCCTTGTTGGGGTTTTTCCATGTAAATCTCTGTCTTGTGGATTGTTGGTTTATGTGATTCATTTTTTAGTTATTATTACTTCCTGTTTATCGTTTATGGGTAAGACCGGAGATTGGTTCTCAGTTCACCGGTGTTGTTGGCGTGCTGCGCAACACCACTGTGATGTTTGTGAGAAATATTAAGTATAAGAAAATCAAATAGGCCACATGAGAGGAGAAATTGTTGAAGGAATTGCCTAACAAATTGTGGAAAGAATTGCCTACTGTTGAAACCTTCTCGAGCTCCACATTGATGCCTATATGCCATCCAAACCATTTGTAAGTTCATTCGCACACTGGGATGATGTGAAAACATGAAAAAAAAATATCCTCATGCAAAACTTTTGCAGCCATGTGAATGTTTCAATTGGTGATCATTAAATTCCCAATGTTTCCTCTCACGTAGACTACTTGAGTCTTTTATCCACCTCATTTTTTGTTGCATATCCTAAAATGAGCTCGCAAAAAGAATGAACCGGTGGATTTATCACAAGCATCAGGATGGAACCATCCCGCTTAGGAACTTCCTTCCAAAGGCTTTGTTGGAAGCGGCAACTCCGACCATTTGCGTACACTTAGAATATAAAGTCCAAACGAGACAATAAGATATAAAGTGAGAGGCTTTGCCCAGGTAACACCAACTAAGGTCTTGCCATAACCATGTGGGACCCACCTTGATGTATTTGTTGTATATCCACACCGTCCATTTATTTTCCATCTCATTTTAGGACTTGATCCAAAACCTTAAGAAGATCCAAATCACAGGTGGACCAAAGCCCTAAACACAATGATGAATGACCATTAAAAACTTTTTATGAGCCACAAAAGTTTTGGATTTTTGGATCAAACTGATGATCTTTGTATTTTCCTTTCATCCAGATCTTCTTGACATTATCAATAGGTTAGATAGAAAATAAACATTACGAAAACCTTACGGTGGGCCATTCAGAATTTTTAATGGTGAGGCACTCAGTCACCACTGTTTCCTGTGGTGTGGTCCACCTGATATTTGGATCAGCATAATTTTTGGGGAAACCTCCTAAAATGGGCTGGAGAAACAGATGGACGGCATGGATATACAACACAACATCAAGGTGGACGGTATGGTAAGGTACATAACCAGGTGCTTTGGTCGGGTTTTACATACATGCAGACACGCAGAATGTACAGGACGACCGGTTCACCACCAAAAGCGAATTCGATCTTATAACCCTACATTCTACAAATGGCAGGCGAACTCGTTAGAAGTAAAACGCATGCATATGGTGTTTTCACCGAATGCAATTTGAGTAACAGCCAAACGCATGCATATTCCGTCATCTCTATATGGAACCCAAGTGCATGGGGATCTTCTGCCACTTTCTTCTATAAAAAATTGCTCTGCTTTTTGTGTTTGATGTACGCCTCACCCATATGTATGTTACATTCAAAATGTGAAAAATAAAAATAAAAATGTAAGGCAGTCCTTTGTTTTTATGGACCACGGCATTGTATGGGCCCCACCACAATACCACCACAATACCTTCCCTGGTTGATGGGCACCGCTTTGGTGGATCCCTGTGGAGCCCACCTTGATGTATGTACCTTACATCCACACCGTCCATCCGTTTTGACTGCTTATTTTAGGGCATGGATTTAAAAAATAAAGGAGATCCAAATCCTAGGTGGACCATGCTAGAGGAAAGTGGTGATTAGCCATTAAAAACTTCTTGTGGCCACAAAAGTTTTGGATTGGTTCCTTCATCCAGGCCTTTGACCTTATCGACATGTTGGATGGCAAATGAGCCCCAAGAAATTTCTAATGGTGGGTATTCAATCACCACTGTTCCCCTGGTATGGTCCACCTAAGATTTGGATCTCCTTTAATTTTTTTGGATATTGCCATAAAATGAGTTGTCAAAATGGATAGACGGGTGAAAGTAAGGCACATACATCAAGGTGGGCCCCACAATCAGGGATCCACCCAAGGATAGTTAGGATCAGATCATCCAATGGTTAATATTTTTTGGTGTATCATTTTCCGGCCATGTCTTGCGCCGTTTGAATGATTTTTATTACCATGAGCCCCACACATAGTTTCTTGGGCATTAGAATAAATAAAGGCAATGTGTAGCATTAGAATTTGACTATTGATTCGTTGTTTGGTTTATAATGGAAAAATTATAAAGATAATATTCTTCTAAAGATAAATACTTTTACATAAGAGATTTTTACTGCAAACTTCCTCGATGTAGTGGATTTTATGAAATGGTGCCTCCATGATTAGATATCTTTGCACAGTGCCTTTTAAGAGAAAATTACATTACTACAGGCTGTTCTTTCTTTGCAACAACGTGAAAAATTGAAAGTTGTGGAGTCATGCGGTGTGTGTATCACAGCTAATCCATCCAAGAGATGCACACCAACATTATTAATAGACCAAAAGTATGAAAGATCTAATCATAAGGTGGGCCAATTAATAAAAAAAATAATGTACACCATTTAAAATATCCCATCTAATGATTTGATTGACCTTGGTCTTCATTCATGGCTCAATGGTAGACTCGCAAGAGTTTCAAGAGTGCCCATGTGGTGTGAGTGGGTGCATGGGGTGTGAGTGTGTATGTGTGTCAAATAAAAAAAAATGATTTGATTGACCTGATGTTTTGTTAGTGTTACCACCATGTTACCGCCATGGCTTGATGCATGTGTTTAATGGGTTGGATGTTACGCACATAACATGTGGGCCTCACAGATCTTAACTTTCACTATTAAAGAAAAGAAAAAGAAAATAAAATAAATAAAGGCATTTTTATAATTTCATTTCTCGAAACATATCTTCAGGCCTAATTGCTATTTTAATGTCAAATCATCATTTACAATTTGAGTTTTTTTTTTCCTTCTACACTGACAAGGTGTCCTTGCCCCAAACTGTTAAAATCTAACACAACAAGAGTGATGGATGAAACAAAGAGGTCAAAAGAAGTGCGACCACACACACCCACACATGCTCGCACACTCACACCATAATAGATGCTTGAACTAGAGGTGGGCAATAATCCGGGCTGAGCCGACTTAGCCCTAGTTTGGTTTGGCTTGTTTGTGTGCCACCTTAGTTTGTGGATTGGCCTGGTTTGGGTTTTGGGCTAACCCATGCAGCTCGAGTTTGGTTTGCTCCAAAAAAATCTGGCTCAAGCCAAGATCGGTTTGGTCGAAAGTTTCGAATCGGGCCGGGCCGAATTCAAATAAGTTGTGGCTCTTTTTTTTTTTTTTTCTTTTCTTTTTAAAATTTAAAAAGTTAGAAAAAAAGTACAAACATATCTTACCATATGATGTTCAACATCCTCCAAAGGAGTGCAACTTCAAAATAGACATGTAAGAGCATTTTCTAAACAAAAGTACACAGCATAATTTTACTAGTGCAAGGAAACAGTGTACATTCATGTATATGTATTGTCAATGCCATCACATATATGTATTATCCACGCTGTCCATCTGTTTTACATATCATTTTACGACATGATCCCACAATGGAATTATATCCAAAGCTCAAGTGGATCACACCACAAGAAACAGTGTGCGTACAGTTTATGTGCCGAATCAAACCCAGCTTAATCAAATCGAGCTTCGAGCCAAGCCGGTACTGCCCTAGTTTGAGCCTAGTTTGCTTTTTTCAAACGAGCTTGACTCAAAGGCTTGGTTTGGTTTGAACTTCCATTCAAGCTAATCCAAGCATAGCTTTTTCAAACTAATCTGAGCCAAGCTTTCGAGCTGGCTTGGTTTGTGCCCAGCTCTAGCTGGAGCTCGTGTTAAAACTATGTCTCGAATATCTACCACAATGAATCTGCACTCTTTTGATCGGAGATAGCATTCCCACGTGTTCTTTCATATGAAAATGCCCATGTTTGACTGTAGTACTCTGTCCTTTCTACCCCCACAACGTGATGATCAAACTGTTCATCATCTTTTCTATATCAGGATATGATGATGATGATCAAACTGTTCATCTAAAATTACCCCTCGAATAAACAATATGAAAAGAAACGAGGCCGATCAGAGTTCCTCTCAAGTGATCGAAAGGGCCATTTGCTAACTAAGTAGGCCATTCAACAATAGTATGGCCCACCTGATGATTGGAACAGACTGATTTTTGTCCGAATCGATCTTTGTTGTTGCGCCTACTGTTTTCATGGTCTTGATGCCCCACCCAAGTGGCATGTTATTACGAAAGATGATGTGATACCACAAGTTGTATGTGGTCACTTCTCGGAGACAATACATGGTTGGGATTGTTTGGCCGATGGGCTTCTAAAAAAAGCTCTGATACTTTGGATGAGTTGTGGGATGGTTCATAAATTATGTACTTGTCATACGAGTATTGCAATTAAACCGTCTAAATTATTGGTGGCCCACTTTATGGAAATGTTAAAATAGCCGTAAATGATCAACGATCCAAATTCAACAAACAAATGTACATTAATCAAAAGAGGGTATAATCAACATGAATTTTAAGGTTACTGATTTTTAATGGATACGGATGAAACATTTGGCTATTTAAGCTTTGAAGCTAGCCGTTGCTTGCTCTACATTTTTTAGCCTGGCTCCACACACATGAGTTAGGCCGACCAATTCATCAAGAGAAGTGAATTGGATCTTATAGTCAGTCTTCTTTCGGCAAGGGATGCTTGTTGGCTCAAGGTAGTTGTAAGCTTCAATAGATCAAATCAAGATTGATTCCTCACCTATCTTGTTTTCAAGTGGTGCCGCTGAGTTTGAAAATAGTGCCTTTGTTTTCTTTTAAATGCATGCGCTCGTAATGGCGATTTCGCACAATGCAGCCAAGCGCATGCATGGTCCGTATCTATGTTGAACCCAATTGCATGGGAATCTTGTGCTACTTTCTTCAGTAAAAAACTGCTCTGACTCGTGTGTTTCTATACGCCTATTCATATGTTCAATACATTCAAAATGTGGAAAAAAAAATGGAAGGTAGTATATTAATCTAGTGGACCTGTTTTTTTTTTTTTTTTTGGGCCTTTTTTTTAAAGTCATGCAAGGTACCCACCCTGTTAGCTGGGTAACACACCCACACAGTTAGTCACAGGATGGACTCACCCACCGGTGGGGTTAGTGTGTCTCCTTAGCACCTTTTTATTTATTTATCTAGTGGACCTTGGCATTGCATATGGGCCCTGCGGCAGTACCTCCCCCGGTTGATGAGCCATTTGACTGAGATTGACACTTACAAGTTTATAACTAAGGATGTAGATTTCATGGGACAATATAGAGGATGGATAGGATAAGATCATCCAATGGTTGATAATTTTTGTATTACCACCCTCCAACCATGTTGCTTACATAGGCACTCACACACCCTGCACACACCCATGCACTCATATCACAATGGGTGCTTGAACCTCTGACCTCATGGTGACACTCTTGTGAGTCTACCATTGAGTCATAAGGTTGCAGGCGACTACTGATTGCTTATTTGATTTATCAGTACTAAAATTATAACGCAGAGTACACCTTGAGTAAAATCAAAAGCATTAGGGCCACATGTATATATCTCACATCTAATCTGTCCATCAGATGCACACCGGCATTAGTAATAAAGGATAAAAAAAATATGATAAATTCAATCATAAGTGGCCAATTCATATAAAAATAATGTATACCATTCAAAATATTCCAATTCTTAGGGCCCGTTTGGATACTACCAAATAAGTTACTTTTTCTATTTACAGCAGTAGATCAGCAACTTATTTCATATAAGTAAGTTGGGTTTATGATTAGTAATAAGTAACTTTTTTATAGCTAATTTTTTTTAGCTTTTTAACTTTTTTGGAGAGATGAGAGGGAGGAAAAGCTGGTAAGTATGTTGTTTACCAAACATACTTATTTTCTTAATAAGTAGAAACAAAGATCAGCTACTTATAGCATAAGTAACTTATCTTAAGCAACTTACGATCCAAACGGACCCTTAATGATCCGATTGACTTGATGTTTTGTTAGTGTTAACATTATGATTTGGTGCATATGTTTAACAGGTTGGATGGGAAATAAACATTAATTAGAGTGGGCCTTAGGAAGTTTTTAACGTGGGCGTTCAATCAACACTATTCCCTGTAGTGTGGTCCACCTAAAGATTTGGATCTACCTTATTTTTTGGGTTTATGCCCTAAAATGAGCTGGCAAAATGTATAGATGGCATTGATAAGACACATACATCATGGTGATATCCACGGGGGTAGGAGGGGTCACTACCGAGTCTTTATTTGTCATCCAACTGTTCATTCAATCTCCACTGTGTGGTCTACTTGAACCCACACACAAATGAGCCTGATCAAAACTCTGCCTCACTTTTGGGCGCATACCCTAAAATGACCTTGGAAAAATGGATGGACGGTGTGGATAAAACCCAAATCTCACCGTGGGCTCCACAGAGCCCCTGTCTGGACCGAGTCTATGCAGCGGGTGCAGGACGGCAATCCGCTTCCCCATAACTTGCACTGCCAAGACAATGGTAACCCTTTGGTTTTTTGCCATTTGAATTTTAACCATTCACGTTTTACTTCTAATTGTCCACTTAGTGTATCGTTAGGATTGCTTGATCGATTCAATTTTTCGAGTAAATTCTCCATCCACAATGTGGCCCCCAATTTGGATGGTCTGGATAGCTGTACACGAGTGCCTCATGTGAGAAGGATGAGTCACCACCGTTTTGGAAAATGAGTGATGGACTTTCATATGAACTCCATAACGAGCACCCCGCGCACTATAAACGAACTCGTAGGTGGTCTAATCATTCACAGACCAAGTAGAGGAAGTCAGATATTCTACTGTGTGACAAAGAACCCCACCAAAGGAGGTACGACGATCGTTCATTTCCTTATTTTAGTTTACCTTTTATTTGTTATTTTTTTTATTTGACAATTATTATATTTTTCTATTTTCTTTTCATTTTTCTTTTGCCATTTCTCTTAATTTATTTATATAGTTGTGGGTTTTTTTTTTGAGGGATTTTCTGTAATTCTTTTGTATAATCGATAGATTTCAAGAGGACCCATCTTTTATTTTTTATTTTTTGAGAATACATTTTCTAGTTTTGAGTCAGTGATTTTTAACAGTTGATACGCAGGCACTCAGAAACTGTACACCTGGCACGTACTTCAAACTTAAATTGAACCGTTCCTATTTCGCCCCCCTTAGATAGGCCATATTCAAAACTCGGATTGGTTGAACAATTCCAATATCCGATTAGTAGAATTTGTTTGCTGAATTTGAGCCGTTCCATACTTTTCATCTGGCCCGTCCATTGAAATCTCACCAGTCAGCTAGTTAGGAGATCACATGGATTGAATTTTCGATTAATTACGAACCATGAAAGCGAAGTGGATTGCGTGGTGGTGTTAAGGCTCCGTGGGGCCCACCGTGATGTATGTATTATATACAAAGCTCAAGTGGACCACACCACAGGACAGTGGGGATGAGGACTTCAACCTTGAGTTACTCAGTAAGCTATAGCGATTAAATTCTGTGGGGGCTCATTGTGATGTATTTGTCTTATCCATTCGGTCCATCCGTTTTACCAAGCTCATTTTATGTCATGAGCCCAGTATTGAAGGATATACAAAGCTCAAGTGGGCCACATCATAGGGAACGATGTCAATTGAATGACTACCATTGAAAACTTATTGGGTGCCACGGAAGTTTTGGATCAAAATGATATTTGTGTTTACCCTTCTTCATCTATGTGTGTGTGACCTTATAAACAAGTTGAATGACAAATAAACATGCCCTAGGAAGGGTTCAACGGTGATTGGCATTATCTCCACTGTTTCCCATGGTGTGGTCCACTTGAGCTTTGGATATGCTTCAATTTTCGGATCATGCCCTAAAATGATCTGGTAAAATGGATGGACAGCGTGGATAAGACAGATACATCACAGTGGGCCCCACAGAGTTTACTCGCGGTAGCCTACTGATTTACTTAAAGAAATCCTTTGATTATGGTTTTTTTGTTTTAATTAGTTTTTTCTGGTTTCTGCATCCATCCAATTAGTAGATAACCGCGTTCATGAAGCTCCTAATAGAAGTAGTACCAAACACAACCGCGATATCTCTCAATGCAATTTGAGTAACAGCCAAACGCATGCTTAGTCCAACTCTATATTGGAACCCAACTGCATGGGGATCTTGTGCTACTTTCTCCAGTACAAAACTGCTTTGATTTTCATGTTTCAATACAACCCATCCATATGTTCAATACATTCAAAATGTGGAAAAATTATAGAAGGTGGTCCTTTGGTCTGGTGGACCCTGGCATTTTATGGGCCCTGCCCGTTGATGACCACGGTCGTCATTTGACTGAAATTCACACTTACAAGTTTATAACCAAGGATGCAGATTTAATGGGGCCATAAGAATAGTTAGGATAAGATCATCCAATGGCTGAGATCTTTTGGAGTACCACCCTCGCCATACGAACAGCCCCACATGTATAGTTTCTTAGGCTGAGAATATCTCATATTCCAAACATGGTATATTTCCTCTTATCAAAGTATGCATTTTTTCTCTCTAAAAATTAATGTTTCTTTATCCTTGTATTTTGCAGTTGAATCTGTAGTCTTTTAGTTAGAGATTGACAGTCCCTTAAGTGTTCACATTCATATATGATTCTTTTTTTCTCTCTCTCTTAATTGTAGCAAAAATGAAATACTCTTCCGAATGGTGGATACTATCATCATCAATTCTACTTTTAACCATATCTGTTCATGCTTCACGAACTCTTCTGAGAAATGAAAATGGGGTGAAAACCGCCGTCTTCCTATCCCCTGCATTCGAGCTAGGACCGGGATCCGTGGCGAACAAAAACTATTTCAATGTTGACTTCCCAAAAGGCCACATTGCTCTCAAGTCCTTCAATGCTGAAATAATCGATGAGGCGGGGAATCCTATCCCGCTTCATGAGACTTATCTCCACCATTGGATCATGGCTAGATACTATGGTCCCACTTCAGCCAAGGGTTCGAACGTCACCTTCGTGAGGAATGCTGGAATTTGCCAGGGAAACGTGCTTGCGCAGTACTATGGTCTTGGATCAGAAACGCGCCGGACTTCCACGTATGTGCCGGACCCTTACGGTATAGAAGTCGGAAATCCTGCTGAAATTCCAAATGGGTATGAGGAGGGGTGGTTGCTGATTGTCCATGCGATTGATACGCGGGGCGTGGTTGATCGGATGGGGTGCACAGAGTGCAGGTGCGTTCTTTATAATGTGACGAAGGATGCGAATGGCATGCCTTTGAGCAAGGATTACGCCGGTGGTCTTAGTTGTTGCTATGATCAGACACAGTGTAGGGTGATAGAAGGCTGTGAGAATATTGCGAAGAGAAAGCTCTACTTGAGATACACGGTGAAGTGGGTCGACTGGGATGACAGCATCGTTCCTGCTAAGATATACATTTTAGATGCAACAGATTCTGGGAAGAGAGCAAATTCAACTGACGAAAATGCTCCATTGATCGGTTGCCAGGTATATATATCTTTCTTACCTATACTCTTAAGACAAACCATGTGTGTCTGATCATAACAGAAAATTCACATGGTTGGGTTTCTGAAATCTCTTTGACAGTTATCGATTTTGCTTGATCCAGGTTGAATACCAGGTTGAGTCAGCTGCAGGCATGGACAGAGGCCTTTCATGTGTAGATGCCAAAAAGGCAAGCGTGGTCATGCCTCGTGGGGGCCATGTTATCTATGGGGTGGCCCACCAGCATGCTGGTGCAGTCGGTTCTACTCTTTATGGACAGGTTCTGAAAACAGGAAGATCTTTTTCTTTGTGAATTCTATGTAAGAAATGTATGAAGAATCCTATCTCCAACGAGTTATCTGACTTAATTTGTTAATTTTCACATTGTTTGTATGACCTGAATCAGGATGGCCGAGTTATATGCTCTTCAATACCAATCTATGGAGATGGTGAAGAAGCAGGGAACGAGGATGGCTACGTTGTTGGGATGTCCACTTGCTATCCGAAGCCGGGGTCTATCAAAATCGCGGATGGAGAGGTTTTGACTCTCTATTCGAATTATAGCAACAGCAAAATGCATGCCGGAGTCATGGGCCTCTTCTACATGTTAGTAGCAGATTTGCCACCCAAGTATTGAGGAGGACTTCAAGTACCCACACTTGTGGATGAGACAGGTGTGGAGGAAGTTGCGTGAAACGAATGCTCTACTTATACTCCCTCTCTACTTCTACTTCTCCCACTCTTTGCTTCTCTCTATTGGACTCTTATTCTTATGGTAAAAACTTATAAACAAATACATTATGTGTGAACACCTCCATGCATTTGTGTGAAATCTCTCTCTCTCTCTCTCTCTCTCTCTCTCTCTCTCTCTATATATATATATATATATATATATATATATATATATATATATATATATATATATATATATATATTGAGTTTCTTCTTAAGGGTCGTTTGGATGCCTATAAATGATTTAAGTGGCAAATGATTTACTAATGTAAATCATTTATAACCTATCCCATTTGGCTATAAGGTGTAAATGATTTACAGTTAAATGGTTGTCTATGTTTGGACAGCCTATAAATTGTTTAAGTCCTATAAATTAACCAAGAGCCAATATTTCTATTTATGGCCGTTATGCTGTAAATTAAGAACCTGCAACTGTAATCACAACTTTTTACTTGTAATATGGGGCTGAAAGCTGTAAATGATTTACATGCATTTTTTAGCATCAAAGTGCAGATTGTAAACCATTTATAGTTCAGGGTAGTTTGGATGTGTTGGGAGAAAGATCTCTTCTCAACCACACGCAACAATATTGAAATAAAAAGAAAGCGAGACGTGGTTCCCTTTCCATGCGTCTATAGCTTAAGCTAATTCCTAATGCTCAAAGGCAAAAATGAAGGAGCAACACTCAATATACTGACAACTCTCTCTCTCTCACCAAAATATATATTACCCCAAATGAGAACTAGACTTACATAAAGCTTAACCCATGAAAGTGCCGGCTAGATAAACTGTACACCTTTGATGGATTAGTCTCCATAGAACTTAACATAAAGCCTATATATGGTTTGAGTGGTAAATGATTTACATATACAATCTGTAAATCATTGAAAACTGGATCTATTTAGCTGTAAGCTGTGAATGATTCACAGGTAAGTGAGTGTTTATGTTTGGATGGCTATAAGTTGTGAATGATTTACAGGATAAATGAGTGTCTATGTTTGCTATGTTGGAAATCTAGTAAGCGAAAGCACCGAAAAGATTCAAACAATCACCAAATGCCAAACACACAATCAACACAAAGGCAAATAGTTTTTACGTGAAAAACCCTTGCGGAAAAAAACCACGGCACAAAGCAACACCTCCACTATGAATTTCAGAAGATTACAGAGCTAATCTACCCACAAGAAAATTCCAAAGATACACAAGGCACTCACAAACCTCACAATCCTCTCCCCAAGCCCTAAACATGAATTATGACTCATTGGTATTGATTAGAATGCTTCTAAAACGGATTTGGAAGAATATATATAAGCCTTCAACCCAAATTAGAAACAAACAGCACATGTTTGCGAAACTCCGCTTATACACCCGATCGGTCGAACCCCACTGGCCGATCGGTCGGACAAGCAAAAAATAGTGCAGTGAGATGGCTTAAAAGCTTGACCTGTCCAGCCTCTACAATGACTGGTTGGATGACTGGTCGGACCCCACTGTTCGACCGGTCAACCGATCACAACCCGTGAAATCAGTCCAGGGACCACGCTGCCTGCAAAAAGGGAATCTAGACCGGTCGGACCAGACTGGCCGACCGGTCGGACCAGACTGGCCGACCGGTCGTGTGACCCTTTTCAACAGACATTGAAGTTTCTACCAACAAACTCCACCGAGGCTTCAAACGTTGAACCACCTTCCCTTTGTTTCATAAATCAACTCATTTTCAAACATAGTGTTGTTGCTTCTCGTGCACCACTGTGTCTTCATTAAGCCCTTGCCAATCCTAAAGAAGTTACGCATAACTTAAACTTCTCTGTTGGGACCACCTTGGTCAGTATATCTGCGAAATTCAAGTTAGTGTGAATCTTCTCCAGAGTCATATCTCCTTCCTGAAGCACTTGTTGAATAAAATGGTGATGCACATCAATGTGTTTTGTATGAGAGTGATAAATAGAATTTTTAGCTAAATTGAAAGCACTAGAGCTGTCACAATTAACTGGCACGGCTTCCTGTTGAAGCCCCAACTGATTTATCATTCTTTTTAACCAAACAGCCTCCTCGAAAGCTTTTGTCATTACCATATACTCAACTTTAGTAGTGGAAAGAGCCATCACAGACTGAAGCTTAGATATCCAACTAAATTCTCCACTCGCTAAAACAAACGAGTATCCTGAAGTCGATCTCCTACAATCTACACTACCTGCGTAATCAGAATCGACGTACCCAACCAACTTGTCCTTGGACTTCTCAAACGTCAAGACGTAGTCCTGTGCACCCCGAATGTATAATCAAAGTAGTCATTTCATAACTTTCCAATGTTGTCTGCTTGAGTTAGACATGAATCGGCTAATAACACCCATAGCCTGTGAAATAGTCTTATGCAAACCATGACATACATTAAACTGCCCACAACACTTAAAAATGGCACATGAGACGTAACATGCTTTTCTTCATCTGTCTTGGGACACTGTTCAGAAGAAAGTTTGAAGTGAGTTGCGTGGGGAACACTAACCGGTTTAGACTTGTCTATCTCATACTTTATTAACACTGTCTTAATGTATTCTTCCTAAGATAACCACAACCTGCTCCTCTTCCTGTCTATATAAATATCTATACTAAGAACCCTTTTTGCAACCCCCATATCCTTCATCTCGAATGTCCTTAAAAGCTGAGTCTTCAACACATTGATGTCAGACATGCTATGACTGAAAATAAGCATGTCATCGACGTACAACATCAGTATGCGAAATTTCTCATTACTCAGTATCTTGAAATAGACACAATGACTGTACTCGTTCATGGAAAAGTCTTGACTCATCATGAAGGATTTAAATTTCTTATACCACTGTCCTAGGACAAAGATTGAAGTAATGCATTGACTTCTCGATTTTTTTTTTTTAATATCTATCAAGGTGATTCACAATCTAGACCGTCTATCATATTCCATGCATCTTGTTACCTACATGGACTGTTGGCAAGAGCAATGGATGACCAGAACTCTAAAAAATTACCAAAATGTTCGTCGATTGTATTTTGATCATATGGTCTATTGGAATCTCATATTCCTACCAAATTTGGACTCAAGTCCTAACTTCATGTGCTCTTCAAGATGGACAGATCAAATGGCCCATATTAAGTCTTTAATTTTGACCTAAATTTTCAAGTGGGGATGACGTCAGCATGTGTAACGCATGTAGCTCTTTTTTAGAAAATTGACTATTTTCCTATTTCGCCTCTAACTTCCTCCACAGTCGTCGGATTGGAGTGAAACTTAACATACCGATGTTTTTCGATGTGATTTACGCAATGGTGCAAAAATCAGCTTAAGATTCTACTCCAAGAAAAAGTCGATATTTTAACGTTGATGTACAAAACACTAATGCACTCCCGTTGCACCAATAAAAATTCTACGATCTGCTTTAGACAATTTTTTGAGGGTTGAACATAGCTTCACATCTCTCCGGACCATTGATATGAAAGAGATATAATTTCCTGCATCTTTTCATATATTAACGTGCATCTCCCATTTTCTGCAAAAGTAATAAAAATCACAAAATTAGCTGGATTTAGGCAAAATAAGGTAATAACAAATATAAGTTTTAGGGGTTTAGGACTCAATATTTTGTGCGTATCAACCACTGCTTAGGCGACTGTTTGAGACCGTACAACGATATCCTCAACTTACAAACTTTGTTCTAGGCCCCTTGCACTGTATAACCTTTTGGCTACACTATGTAAATCTGCTCTTCTAATTCCCCATGTAGGAAAGTAGTCTTTACATCCATTTGTTCTAGCTGGAGGTCGTATTGGGCAATCAGAGCTAATACGAACTTGATAAACACTTGCTTCACAACCGGCACAAAAACCTCACTGAAGCCCGCGCCTTCACACCGAGCATACCCTTTCGCTACTAACCTTGCCTTGTTTCTATCTTGTTTCTTTCGAAAAATCCACTTGCACCTAATTGCTTTTCGACCTAAAGGAAGCTTCACAAGCTCCCAAGTCTCATTCTTGTACAGAGAGTCCATCTCGTCTTGCATTGTCGTCTTTCACTTTTCAGCATCTACATCCTGTGATGCTTCCTCAAAGTTAGACGGATCTCCCTCATCCGTAATAAGGGCGAATGCAATGTTCGAGTCATCCCTATACCTTGCCGGTAACTTGCGATCTCTTGGTGGGTTTCTTTGCACATGTGGCTGCTTCACCTGATCCTGTACCTCTATCTGCGTCTCAGTATCGGCCCGTGTCTCATCTTTGTCACTTTGTGTGTTAACAATATCTGATTTTTTTAGTTCTTTTATTGCATCCTTACGGAACAAAGACCTTTCATCGAACTTCACATTACGACTCAGGGTGATCTTCCTTGTGACAGGGTCATATATGTGATAACCCTTCACACCATTACCATAGCCTACAAAGATTTTTTTGGCCCTATGGTCAAGCTTATCTCTTTCAATTGACGGTACATGAGAGTAAGCCTCACAACCTAAGACTCGCAGACATGAGTAGTCTATCGTACAACCACTCACACTTCCTCAGGAATTTTACATTCAATTGCCATAAAGGTGACCGATTTATCAAGTAACAAGCCGTGTTAATGGCCTCAGTCTACAGCTCTTTACCTAACCCAGCATTATTAATCATGGACCAAGCTCTCTTGATGTAGAACGGGTCGCTGATTATTTCATGGCCCAGATGGATCAAAAGAAGACCGGTCGGAGTCGAAAGTGATCCGGCCCATCAGGACTGTAAACCGGCCGTATCTCGCAATCCGGAATGAGTTTCGGGACATATAATATATCAATTTGGGGTAGCTCTAGCTACTTTAGCCAACCAACCCACTACGCAGGGTTACCCATGCCAGAATCGCGAGATTCGACCGTATCGACGGTCATTAGACTAGTTTATTTTCAGTTTTACTATTTATAATAAGTTTTAATTCGATCATAACTTGGAATCTGTAGGGCTTTAGAGTTAGTGCCCAACATGAAAAAGGCTTAGGATTTTTAGTAGAACAACATGGTTGAGGCCGTTTGATAACTTTCTATTTTTGGCCGAAAACCAAGAGTTCTAGTAGGATTGAATGACTTTTATAAATAGTAAGTTGCGTTTTCTAGGAGTTTGAGTTTGAGTTGGAATCTGATACTTTACCTAGGGTTTAATTTCCTATTTATATGCATTGTAATTCTGTTTCTATTTATTCAATTATCAATAAAGCAATTATTCAGAATTAATTTCCTCTTTTATCTTTTATTTTTTCTCATGGATTCGAGAAACAATCGGTTAGGGAGACGGTGATCGACCTACCACGTCCTCCCTGCGTCATCTCTCCAAGAGAGTTCGATTCATCTGCTCTGCCACACCATTCTATTTTGGCGTGCGGCGCACTATGTTGTGCTTCACGATCCTCTTTTTTTTTAAAAAATAAATATATAAGTTTCATTAAAAAAAAGGAGCTATACATTCGGGCGACCCAATAGGACAAAAAACCTCAGGCCGCCTATCGTGAGGAGAAACTACTACTAAGATGGGCCCTCCTAAGAGAAGCCCGAACTACCAAATGAACATCAGACTCAATCCTCCCTGATGGATCGCAGACCGAGACGGTCCACGAATAACAAACCTCTACTGTCCAAGGGGAGGGACAAAGCCGTATTAAACTCCTTGGCTACCTGGGTCTCACTCCCGAGTCTGGCAAGGCCATCCGCGACAGTGTTAGCTTCCCTAGGGGTGTAAACGATAAGAACTTGGGCAGATTCTCGGGACTTCCAATACAGAAACCTAGTCCATGGGGTGTGGGCTCGCTTTTCGAGCAAGTCCACAACCACTTTGGAATCACTCTCCACCACAATCTTTCTATGCCATTGCATCACACACATAGCTAGCCCATCAACGATTGCCCTCGCTTCGGCACAACAACTAGTCCCCAGCCCATAGCCACTGGAGAAGGCAAAGAAAAACTGACCCTCTTCGCCCCTACACACACCCCCACCACCTGATGGGCTGGGGTTACCTCGAGAAGACCTATCAACATTTAACTTCACCCAGCGCTTCTCAGGTTTCAGCCATTTGAAAGTAGATATCCGAAGCTTCCGAGGGGGTTTAAACGACAGGCCCAACTCTTGAATTAGACCCAAGGACGTGGGAGACATTGAAAGCGGCAACGGGAGGTTAGCCGCAATAAGAGATAACCACCACCGCACCTTCCAAATAACTTGCCTAGCTACCGCCTTCTCACCTTCAAAGCACTGACGATTCCTAGCTAGCCATATCTCCCAGAGGATTAAGGAGGGGACGAGACCTCGCATCAAACCCACGACATCAACCAAGGGCGCCATGATCTACCACTGGGAAGCCCTGCTTAACACAGACTGACCTTCCAAAAAGGAGATCGCAAAGGCCATAGAGAAGTGCTTCCAAACGAGAGTCGCCAGCTCACCTCCCGTGAACAAATGGTTCACTGATTCGTAGGAAAAATTCCTCTCGCTCCCACAACATTCGCATTTAGATGCCAGGTTAGCACCTCATTTTTTAACTTGGATATCCACTGGAACAGCTCCGAGCAGGATTTTCCACACACAAGTAGCAATCTTTGTTCGCATCTTAGCGTGCCACACCCAGCTAGCCCAAGATTTTCTGGTTCCTGAACTGTGAACCAGCTGCCAAGCAGACCTCACTGAAAAAACCCCTGAATTCTCCCTGGTCCAAACAAAATAATCCGATCTAGGCCTGGTACAAATACCCTACTTCCACACATGATTTTTGATCCAATCTGGCAAAAAACTGCCAAAAAACTGATTGAGGCAGCAATCCATTTTCCCTCAACACATCACAGACGAGAAGATTCTCCAAACCAGGCGGAATAGGACCAAGATTACACTCTGAAAGAAAACCTAAACCCGTCCAGTTATGAGTCCAAATATTACAATCTCCATTCCCCAGCATTAGGCGAGAGTTGTCTTGCGTCAGCTCTTTGAATTGACATATTTTCTTCCAACAGGAAGAACTCCCTCTTCTTGTAATAAAGGGGGCATGAGCATGTGTGCCAATCCCATACTTATCTTGCATGAACTTGCCCCAGATATTGTTGTTATAGCCAAAGAAAACTGTCCACGTCATCTTCACCCTAAACGCGTTCATAATATCCCGCAACCTTTTCACCCCCAGCCCACCTTCCTCCTTCGGCAGTGAGATTTTCTTCCAGCTAACCCAATGGAGTTTTCTTTTTCCATCCCCAAAAGAAATTTGCAAAACTCCTCTCAAGCGAGTCCAATAACTCCTCTTCACCCTGAAATCATGATCCTCTTCTCCTTACAATACATGTTAAACTCCCTGGGAGTGAACTTACCACCATCGTTAATTCTCAAAACTTTCAGTTTCTGCCTTGACTGATTCTTCACCATGGCCTTCCAATACTTAAAGGTCGTGAAGACATTGGGTTTATTTTTCAGAAAATAAACCCAAGCCTTTCTGTTATAGTCATCAATAAATGACACGAACCATGATGACCCCCAACAGAAATTATGGGCGATGGCCCCCATACATTGGAATAAACATATTCAAGCACCCTTTTACATACATGTTCCCCCCCTTAAATGACAACCTAGATTGTTTTCCATGCATGCAATTCTCACATATACAAAAGTCTATAAATTTAAAAGAGGGAATCAAAGATCATTCATAGAGTACTTTTATGCCCCGCTCGCTCATGTGGCCTAAGCGCGCATGCCACATATATGCAGACATGGAATCCTCTATAGTCGATGCAACTCCACCTACTGAAGTGCTCCCAATAATCTTGTAAATGTTTCCGTGCTTTTGTCCCTACATAATTACAAGGGTCCCCTTTGAAACTTTGCAAAACCGGTCAAAATCGGTAAATTTGCACCCCATTGTCTTGAGTGCAGCAAGGGAAATTAGATACTTCATTAACCTAGGAGCGTGCTTCACTTCCGTCAAGGTCCATTTAATCCCATCGAACATCTTGATGCGCATAGTACCAATCCCTATAACCTTGCAAGCGTAGTCATCGCCTAGAAATTAATACCGAGCCGCCATCATACTCACTATAGGAAGTAAAGACTCTCCTATCTAGACACATGTGGTACGAAGCCCCGGAGTCCATGATCCACTCATCGTTGAGAGATACCATCTTTGATGCCGTTAAGACCTTGCATACATCACTACCGACTTCTCCAGATTCAACGGTATTGGCATCCTTAGAGAAATCTCCTGTTTTCTCCTTCTTGTTCTTAGGACTCTTGCAGTCCTTCTTCATGTGCCCAGCCTGAACACATCCCCAACACTTCAACTTTTCTTTGCCTTTACCCTTCAATTTGGATTGAAAATGTGACGATCCTTCACCTTGCTCCGAATTCATTCCCCTCATAACCAGTGCATAGGAGGAAGAACTAGCGTCACCGCTCTTCTGTCTCATAGTCTTCGACTGAAGGGCTGAGACTACGGTCTCAACGTTGATTGTTTCCCTACTCGCGCACAAAGAGTCCCTAAGTGACTCAGATGAACTAGGAAGTGAGTTCAGCAGGATCAAGGGTTGATACTCGTCCTTCATCTGATCACTCAGTGTCTTTTACTTTAACCATCCATTTGATAACCATAATTGGCTGGTTAGCAATGACTCAGAAAATTAAAAAAAATATTTCCGCATAGCCAGCACTCCAATGGATCCCTAACTATGGGGCCCACCGTTATGTATTTTTCTTACATTTATGCCATCTATTTTGTTGGAGTGTTAAAATCCCTTGATATGCGTTGATACACCATCCATTAATGGCTCGAGATTTTAGATCAAGTGGTTGTTTTGCATGGTATCAGAGCGGATGATCAACTATTTGAATCCGAAGAGTAGCAAATATGCCTCCCTTAATATATTCTCGCATGGTGGTCCTAACATGTTTTTAATGGTGGGCGTTAAACCGGGGGGATTGAATGCCCATAATTGGAAACTTTCCGGGGGCCATTGAAGTTTCTTATTAGGATGATATTTGTGCATACTCTTTATCTGGGTGGTAATAACCCTATGAATGGTTTGGATATCACATGAACATCATGGTTAACTTCGGGAAGGTTTCAACCATTGATGATTGTATTCCCATTGTTTGATTTTATGTGCCCTATATCAATGTTGGATCTGCCTAAATTTTAGATTAAATTCCATTCCTATTGCGCTCTTGTAAAATTGATGAACAGAGTGGATTTGTGACAGGAATATTTGCGGGCCCACACAACTTCGTTGAGGATTTGCTGGCATATGCTTTGGCAGGAAGTTCCAGCGATGAGATGTTAGGTTGGGCCCACTGTTATATTTGTGAGAAATCCACACCGTCTATCCTTTTTTTGAGCTCATTTTAGGACATATGACAAAAAATGATATGCATTAGAAAATCAAGTAGGCCATATGATAGGGGAAATTGGGGAAAGAAATGCATACCGTTGAAACCTTCCCAGGCTCCACCTTGATTCTTAAATGCCATCCAAACTATTTTTAACGTCATTCCCACTAGGATGATGTGAAAACACGAAAAAAAAAAAATAAAAAAATAAAAATCGTCATACGAATCTGTTTTTAGCCATGTGAATGTTTCAACGGTGGTCATTGAATCCCCACAGTTTCCTCTCATGTGGCCTACTTGAGTTTTTCATCCACAATATTTTTGGTTGAGAAATGAGCTGGCAAAAAGGATGGACGAGGTGGATTTACCACAAACATCACCATGTAACCATCCCAGCTAAGGAACTTCCTCCCAGGGCTTTGTAGGAAATCGGCAACCTCGATAATCTAGTATTGTAGGGTATAAAGTGGGGGAATTTTTTTAACTACACCCACGACGTTAGCTACGCTAGCTACGTCGGGTGTAGTAATGACCCCACCATGATGTATGTGTTGTATCCACGCTGTCCATCCATTTGGCGAGATCATTTTAGGGCATGACACCAAAAAATGATTGAGGCAGATCCAAAACTCAAGTACCAGCATAGAAAATAGTGGGGATTGAATGTCAACCATTAAAAACTTCTTGGCGGCCACTTGAGCTTCGGATCTGCCTCATTGTTTTTTATTTTTCCTTAAAATGATCTTGTCAAATAGATGGATGGCGTGGATACAATACATACATCATGGTGGGGTCATTGCTACACCTGACATAACTAGTGTAACTAATGGGTGGGTGTAGCAAAAATTTTGAAGCATTAGTCATGCTAGCTACACCGGGTATAACAATGACCCCACCATGATGTATGTGTTGTATCCACTCCATCCATCCATTTGACGAGATCATTTTAGGGCATGATACAAAAAATGAGGCTAATCAGGAGTTTAAGTGGCTCCAAGAAGTTTTTAATAGTTGGCTTTCAATCCCCACTATTTTTTGTGCTGGGTCCACTTAAGCTTTGGGTCTACCTCATTTTTTGTGTCATGCTCTAAAATGATATTGGCCAAATGGATGGATGGTGCATACACCACATACATCATGTTGGGGTCATTGCTACATCTGGTGTAGCTAACACGTGGGTGTAGCAAAAATTTTCTCCATTGACCCACCATGATGTATACACCTACACCGTCCATCCATTTGGAGAGATTGTTTTAGGGCATGACATAAAAAATGAAGCACATCCAAAGCTCAAATAGACCCAGCACAGAAAAGAGTGGGGATTGAATGCAAAACATATTAAAAACTTCTTGCGGTCCACTTGAGCTTTGGATTTGCCTCATTTTTGGTGTCACGCCTTAAAATGATCTCTCCAATTGGATGGATGGCATGGATACAACACATACATCATAGTGGGGTCATTGCTACACCTAGCGTAGCTAGCATAGCCAAGGCATACCTACTAATGTGTCGCCATAACCATATGGGACCTACCTTGATTTATTTGTTATATATCCACATAGTCCTTATAACTTTTAATCTCATTTCAGGACTCAATCCAAACCTTAAGAAGATCCAAATCTCAAGTGAACCGTACCCTTAAAATAGTGATGAATGACCGTTAAAAACTTTTTATGAGCAACAAAAGTTTTGGATCAAGTTGATATTTGTATTTTCCTTTCATCCAATCTTCTTGACATCATCAAGAGGTTGGATAGAAAATAAACATTACGAAAACCTTTTAGGGGACCATTTGGAATTTTTAACCGTGAGGTACTCAGTCACAACTATTTCCTGTGGTGTGGTCCACCTGAGATTTGGATCTGCATAATTTTTGGAGAAACCTCTTAAAATGGGCTGGAGAAACGGATGGACGGCATATACAGCACAACATCAAGGTGGACCCCATGCTAAGGTACACAACCAGGTGTTTTGGTCTGGTTCTACACACATGCAGACATGTAGAAGGTAAAGGACGACCAGTTCACTACCAAAAGCGAAATCGATCTTATAACCCTACATTCTACAAATGGCAGGTGAAGTCGTTAGAAGTCAAACGCATGCATATGGTGTTTTCACCGAATGCAATTTGAGTAACAGCCAAACGCATGCATATTCCTCCATCTCTATATGGAACCCAAACTGCATGGGATCTTGTGCTACTCTCTTTAATAAAAAAACTGCTCTGATTTTTATGTTTCATGTACACCCCCAACCATATGTACGATACATTCAAAATGTGGAAAAATAAAAAATGAAAGGCAGTCCTTTGATTTGATGGACGCCGGCATTCCCCACCGCAATACCTTCCCTGGTTGATGGGCACGGCTTCGGTGGATCCCACTTTGATGTATGTACATTACATCCACACCGTCCATCCGTTTTGACATCTTATTTTAGTGCACGGATCCAGAAAAATAAAGGAGATCCAAATCTTAGGTGGACCATGCTAGAGGAAAGTAGTGATTAGCCATTAAAAACTTCTTGCGGCCACAAAAGTTTTGGATTGGTCCCTTCATCCAGGCCTTTGTGACCTTATCAACATGTTGGATGGCAAATAACCCCCCAAGAAATTTTTTATGTTGGGTATTCAATTACCACTGTTTCCCCTAATATGGTCCCCTTAAGATTTGGATCTCTTTTATTTTTGGGGTCTTGCCCTAAAATGAGTTGTCAAAATGGAAAGACGCATGGATGTAAGTCACATACATCAAGGTGGGGCCCACAATCAGGGTTCCACCCAAGGATAGTTAGGATAAGAGCATCCAATGGTTAATATTTTTTGGAATACCATTTTTTGACCATGTCTTGCGCCATTTGAATGATTTTTGTTACCATGAGCCCCACATGTACAGTTTCTTGGGTTGAGCAATGATTTCCATGTAGCATCTGAATTTTACTATTAATTCCTTGTTTGATTTTGTCAATGGTAAAATTATAAAGACAGTATTTCTATAAAGATAATATTTTTACATAAGAGATTTTTACTACAAACTTCCTTTCCGGATTATATGAAATAGTACCTCCAGGATTAGATATCTTTGCACAATGCTTTTTAAGAGAAAATTACATTACTAACTTCTACGTTTTCTTTACAACAAGGTAAAAAAATTGAAAGTTGTGAAGTCATATGGTATGTGCCTCACATTCAATCCATCCAAGAGATTGCACACCAACTTTATTAATGGACCAAAAGTATGATAGATCTAATCATAAAGTGGGCCAATTAATTTATAAAAAAATAATATACACCATTCAAAATATCCCATCTAATGATCTGATTGACCTGGGTCTTCATTCATGGCTCAGTGATACCGGAGTACCCTTTTGGTATGAGTATGTGTGTAAAAAAAAAATGATTTGATTGACCTCATGTTTTGTTAGTGTGACCACCCGTGTTACCACCATGGTTTGATGCATTCTTTTAATGGGCTAGATGTTATACAAAAAAATAAAATAAAAAATAAAGGCATTTTTATAATTTCATTTCAAAACATATCTCGGAGCCAAATTATTGCTATTTTTAATGTCAAATCATCTTTTACAATTTTAGTATTTTATTTTTAGTTTTTACAATGACATGGAAATGGATGAAACAACCAGATTGAACACACTCGCGCACTTGCACCACAGTGGATGCTCGAACCCATGACCTCGTTTTGAAACTCTTGTGTGTCTACCACAGTCAATATGTACTCTTTTGGTTGGAGATGGCATTCACACGTTTTCTTTCATATGAAAATGCCCATGTGCTCTTTTGGTCGAATATGATGATGATGATCAAACCGTTCAGGTAAAATTACCACTTGAATAAACAATATGAAAAGAGATGAGGCCGATCAGAATGATTTTTTCCCAATCGTAAGTGCTCAATCTGCTAAGTAGGCCATACAACAATAGTATGGCCCACCTGATGATTGGAACAATATGATTTTTTCCCAATCGATCTTTGTGGTTATGCCTAATGTTTTCGTGATCTTGATGCCCCACCCAAGTGGCATGTTAGTAGGAAAGATGATGTGGTACCACAAGTTGTATGTGGTCACTTCACAGAGACAATGCATGGTTGGGATTGTTTGGCCGATGGGCTTCTAAAAAAGAAAAAAAAAAACTCTGATGCTTTGGATGGTTCATAAATTGTGTACACTTGACATATGCGTATTGCAATTAAACCATCTTAGTTATTGGTGGCCCACTTTATATGCTCCATGCATAAAAATATTTTCACGATGGATGTCCGGATAGGTGATTTCTGGGAACTGTTAAAATGGCTGTCAGTGATCAACGATCCAAATTCAACAAACAAATGTACATTAATCAAAATAGGGTATAATCAACATGAATTTTAAGGTTATTGATTTTTAATGCATGCTGATGAAACATTTTGGCTTTAGTGCATTTGGTTATATAAGCTTTGAAAGCTAGCCATTGCTTGCTCTACATTTTTTAGCCTGGCTCCGCACACATGAGACGTGCCAAAGGTATAGGCCGACCAATTCACCAAGGGAAGTGAGTTGGATTTTATAGTCAGTCTTCTTTTTGGCGAGGGATGCTTGTTTGGCTGAACGTAGTTGTAGGCTTCAATAGATCAAATCAGGAGTGACTCCTCACCTATCTTGTTTTCAAGTGGTGCCTTCGCACAATGCAATTTACTAACAGCCAAACGAATGCATAGTCATGTATCTATGCGAGGGCGCGAATTAGGTGTTACCCCGGGAACAGCTTAGTGGGTGTTACCCCTAACGTATGGCTCACATGGATGATATTTTGTATATCCACTCCGTCCATCCGTTTATATAGCCCATTTTAAGCTGAGGTTCCAAAATTTATGCAGATCCAAATCTCAAGTGGATCATACCACTAGAAACAGTGTGATTGAGTGCTCCACCATTAAAAAATTCCAAAGAGCCCATGGTAAGGTTTTGGGTAATGTTTATTTGCAATCCAAGCTCTTGATAGTGTCAATAAGGTCTTGATGAAGGGAAAATATAAATATCAGATTGATCCAAAACTTTTGTGGCCCACAAAACGTTTTTAATGGTTATTCATCACTGTTTCTAGTGGTATGGTCCACCTGAGATTTGAATCTTCTTAAATTTTTTGATTATATCCTAAAATGATATGACAAAACAGATAGACGGTATAGATATATAAAACATAAATCACGATGAGCCCCACACGGTATGGGTAACACCCACTAAGGTGTTACCAGGGGAACATCTAATTCGCTCCCTCTATGGGAATCTTGTGCTACTTTCTTCAGTTAATAAAAAAAAAAAAAAAAAAAACCTTCTCTGATTTTTGTGTTTCTATACACCCAATCATATGTTAAATACATTCAAAATGTGGGCAAAAAACAAAAAACAAAAATGGAAGGTAATCCTTTGATCTAGGTGGAACTTGGCATTGCATGGGCCATGGGGCCTGCGGCAATACCTCTCGTAGTTGATAACCATATCCATTTGACTGAAATTGACACTCACAAGTTTATAACTAAAGATGTAGATTTAAAGGGACCATATGGGATAGTTAGGATAAGATCATCCATTGGTTAATAATTTTGAATTACCACCCTCCAAACGTGTTTTGCGCCATTTGGGTGATTTTTATTAGCATGATCTCCTCATACCATTTGGATTTGACTGGTAATTGTATTTTTTTTTCACACCCACTCATGCACCCCACACATGCCCATGCACTCCCACAACAATGGGTGCTCGAACCCATGACCTCATGTTGAAACTCTTGTGAGTCTATCACTGAGCCATAGGGTCGCTGGCGATTGTTGATTGCTTGTTCATGTAGGGAGTGCTGGCCAGTCTACCAATAGTTTCAAAGTTGTTGGGAAAGCATCAAAATATCCCTTTATCTAGGCCCTCCTAAGCAGACTGACGAAAATCCCCCCATAGGCTACCCACATCTCACAGGTCCCACAGTGGGACCCACCCTGTGGCCATTCTAATCACACAGACTCCACCTCGTGGCCATGTTGCATCACACAGACTCCAACTTGTGGGCCACGCCACCCCAGTATGGAGATGCACTTGCATCATCCACCCACACTGGTAATGAGACTCAAACAATAGTCTTCTGCTCTGATACGACTTGATACAGTGAGTACTAGCCAGTCCACCAAAAGCTCCAGAATTGTTAGAGAAGCACCGGAATATCCCTTTATCCAGGCCTTCCCAGGTAAACCGACCATGATCTCTCCATTGACTGACTTGCATCTCACAGGTCCCACAGTGAGACCCATCCCGTGGCCATTCTAATCACACAGACCCCACCTCGTGGCCATTCTGTATCATATAAACCCCACCTCGTGGCCACCCAACCCCAATATGGAATGCACTTGCATCACTTGTTTGATTTTTCAGCACTAAAATTATAATGATAATAATTTCACATTATTTTAAGGGATTTTTATTACAAAAATTTCTCATCAAAGTGGATTTTACCAAACAGAACCTTGATGAATAGATAGTTCCATGAAGGACTTTTTAAGAGAAAAAATTACTTTACCATCTTCTTCTGCTTTTTATTTACAATAAGGTGGAAAATCAAAAGTCAAGGGGCCACATGGTATATGTCTCATATGCAACATCTGTCCACCAGATTGACACCGGCATTATTAATAAAGGAACAAAAAATACAGTAGATCTAATCATGAGTGGGCCATCCATATAAAAATAATGTATACCATTCAAAATATCCCAGTTTGAGCATAACCTATTTAATGATCTAATTGACTTGATGTTTTGTTAATGTTACCATCATGGTCTGGTGCATATGTTTAACAGGTTGGATGTTATACACATGGTGAGCATTCAATCACCATTATTTTTTGTTATTTTTTTGTAGTGTGGTCCACTTGAGATTTGGATCTACCTCTTTTATGGGTTCATGCCTTAAATGAGCTGGAAAAAAAATATAGCGGTGGCAAAGATAAGACACATACATCATGGTGGGACCCACCGAGCTTTTCCATCACTGACCAGTACCCACATAGGGGTCACTACCGAGTCATTATTTGTCATCCAACTGTTCATAAGGTCACATAAACTTGGATGAAGGGAAAACACACAAACGAGCATGATAAAAACCTCTATAGCTCCTAAGAAGTTTTCAATAATTATCATTCAATCCCCACCGTGTGGTCCACTTGAGCCCTCGATCTACCTCACTTTTGGGTTCATTCCCTAAAATGACGTGGAAAAATGGATGGACAGTGTGGATAAAACCCATAACTCACGGTGGGCCCCACAGAGCCCCTGTATACCGAGTCTAGACAGGCGGGGGCAGGACGGCAATTCGCTTCCCCATAACTTACACTGCGAAGACAATGGTAACCCTTATGGTTTTTTGCCGTTTGAATTTTAACCATTCACGTTTTACTTCTAATTGTCCATTAAGTGTATGGTTAGGATTGCTTGATCGAATCAATTTTTAGAGTAAATTCTCCATCCACATTGTGGCCCCCAATTTGGATGGTCTGGATTGCTGTACACGAGTGCCTCAAGTGAGGAGGATGAGTCACCACCGTTTTGGAAAATGCGTGATGGACTTTCATATGAACTCCGTAACGAGCACCCCGCGCACTATAAAAAGAACTCCTAGGGTCCAATCATTCACAGACCAAGTAGAGGAAGAGAGATATTCTACTGTGTGACAAAGAACCCCAACGAAGGAGGTACGACGACCGTTCATTTCCTTATTTTAGTTTGTCTTTTATTTGTCAATAATTAGATTTTTCTATTTTCCCCCTTTTTCTTTTACCATTCTCTTAATTTATATATATAGTTGTGTTTTTTTTCCTAGTGGAAATGGATTTGGGATTTTCTGTAATTCTTTTGTATAATCAATGGATTTTAAGATGACCCATCTTTTGTTTATTTTTATTTTTTATTTTTTTAGACATAGATTTTCTAGTTTTGCGTCAGTCATTCTTAACGGTTGATACGCAGACACTCAGAAATTGTAAACCTGGCACACTTCAAAATTAAATTGAACCGTTCCTATTTTGGGCCCACTGTAGATATGCCATATTCAAAATTTGGATTGGTTGAACAATTGCAACATCGGATTAGCATTTTTTCGCTGAATTTGGACCGTTCCATACTTTTCATCTCGACTGTCCATTGAAATCTCACTAGTCAGCCCGTCAGAAGATCACAGAGATTGAATTTTCGGTTTACGAACCGTGTAAGCGAGGTGGATTGCGTGGTGACTCAACACCATATACTAGGGCTCTCAATGGAGCGGGTCAGATCCGAGATCCGATTTGCTCCAAGTCCGTATAATACGGATTTGGATCTAAATGGACTGGATTTGGATTCACAGGAAAAGAACCGAATCTGATTCAAATTCGTCTATAGATTTTCAGACTTAGAGCCAATCCAATTGAATCCGATCCAGATCTGACTCATTGTCAGCTTACTGTATATGTTATATCCATGCTGGCCTTCCGTTTTCTAGTAGGCCATGTCTCAAAATTAAAACGTATGCCAATCTCAGGTTGACCATATTAGAGTAAATAATGGGATTTGCATCATTTTGCTACTAAATTAAATATATTATACTATATATTTTTTTAGATTTGTGATACGGTGGATTTAGACATAAATCCGACCTGAATCCAATGGTTATATCATTTTGGATCGAAAATGGATGTGACTATTTATAAACGGATAAAATATGGATATCACCTTTTGGATCCGAATCCATCTACAAATTTTCAGACTTGGAGCTGGATCCGATCCAAGTTCGACCCATTGAGAGCCCTACCATATACCTACATGGTGGTGATTTATGTATTTTATCTATGCTATCCATCCATTTTTCCAGCTCATTTTAGGGCATGAGCCCAAAATTAAAGTATATCCAAAGCTCAAGTGGACCACACCATGGGACAGTGGGGATAAGGAAGTCCACCTTGAGTAAGTTATATCGAGTAAACTCTACGGGGGCTCATTGTGATGTATTTGTCTTATCCATGCGGTCTATCTGCTTTACCAAGCTCATTTTATGGCATGAGCCCAATATTGAAGCATGTACAAAGCTCAAGTGGGCTACATCATAGGAAGTGATGTCAGTTGAATGCCTACCATTGAAAAGTTATTGGGTGCCATGGAAGTTTTGTATCAAAATGATATTTGTGTTTTCCCTTCATCCATGTCTGTGTGACCTTATGAACAAGTTGGATGACAAATAAACATCACTGGGGCCCTATGAAGGGTTCAACGGTGTTTGGCATTATCCCCACTGTTTCGTGTGGTGTGGCCCACTTGAGCTTTGGATATGCTTCAATTTTCGGCTTACGCCACGCCCTAAAATGAGGGGATAAAACGGATGGACGGTGTGGATAAGACAAATACATCACGGTGGGCCCCACAGAGTTTACTCCCTATAGCGTACGGGTTACTATAAGAAATCCGTTGATTATGGTTTTTCGTTACAATTAGTTTTTTTTCTGGTTTCTGCATCCATCCAATTAGTAGATAACCACGTTCATGTAGTGAGCTCATTTTTTCAAATAGAAGTACCAAACACAACGGCTATTTCTAGGGCTATACATCGAGCCGAGCCAAGTCGAGGTGGGCCAAGCTTGGCTTGACTCATCTGTGCTCTCCTCGAGTTCGAGCTCGAGCTCACCCTCGAACTTACCATTGGAGCTTGCCTTGTTTGCTAAAACTTTCGAGGCGAGCTTACCTCGAGTCGAGTCAAGCTTGCTCCCACCTCAATTTATTATATTTTTTACTACGAAATACAAATTAAAAGTCAACAACATTAAGTTCAAGAAGTCATACATATATTAGGGGAGAATAGTATTTCTACATGTGGGACCCCACCATTAAAATGACCCAGCTCTGATTGGTTTTTTCTTTGGCTAGGTCACACATGCATTGAATGCAGACCACTAGTAATATTTTTTGAACCATAATTAACACAGTACATGCATAGCTCACCACATGAATGGACTGCCCTGATTATTGTGTGGACCATCTTCATGATGAGGCTCAGCTGATTCATGGATCAGATGCACCACCTCCCTCGTAAAATTGCAATCAATAGCTGCATATGGTGTTTGGTCTTACCATAGCCCCTGTTTTTTAGATGTATGGTGTGTGGTCTCACCATAGCACCTGTGTTTGTATAGCGTGTAAAACACACAACCAATGTGTGCTCACCATGTTTTGTACTTGAAATTACTCAATCCATCAGATATGCTCAACAAGGAATGTTCTTACCTGAACAAAATCCCCCCCCCCCCCCCCCCCCACGTGTGAGGGTTTTATATGTCCTAAGTTTGGACCCCAATGTGTGTGGGGGGGGGGGGGGAGAACCAAAAAAAAAGAAGATTAGGTTTTTTTTTTTTTTTTTTTTTTTAACAAATATCTATATGAAACGAGTCGAGCCGAGCTCGAGCTGAGTCGAGCTTGAATCGAGTCGAGTTTCGAGTCGAGTCGAGTCGAGTGACCCAATGGTCGAACTTAACTCGATTTCTGACTCGAGCTCCTAAATGAAGCTTGGCTTGACTTGTTCTACTGAGTCGAGTCGAGCCGAGGCGAGCTTTTTTGAATCGAGTCGATCGAATTTCTCGAGCTGACTCGGCTCATGACCAGCCCTAGCTATTTCTCTCAATGCAATTTGAGTAACAGCCAAACTTACGCTTGGTCCAACTCTCTATTGGAACCCAATTGCATGGGGATCTTGTGCTACTTTCTCCAATACAAAACCGCTTTGTTTTTTTCAATACTCCCAACCCATATGTTAAATACATTCAAAATGTCGAAAAATTATGGAAGGTGGTCCTTTGGTCTGGAGGACCATGGCATTGTATGGGCCCTTCTGTTTGGGAACCATTGCCATTTGACTGAAATTCACACTTACAAGTTTATAATCAAGGATGCAGATTTAATGGGGCCATAAGAATAGTTAGGATAAGATCATCCAATGCGCCATACGAACGAGCTCCACATGTATAGTTTCTTGGGCTGAGCATATCTCATCTAAGCATTGTACATTTCCTCTCTTCAAAGTATGCATTTTTTTTTTCTCTCTAAAATGTTTCTTTATCCTTGTATTTTGCAGTTGAATCTGTAGTCTTTTAGTTAGAGATTGACAGTCCCTTAAGTGTTCACATTCATATATGATTCTTTTTCTTTCTTTTTTTCTTTTTTCTGAATTGTAGCAAAAATGAAATACTCTTCTCAATGGTGGATACTATCATCAGCAATTCTACTTTTAACCATATCTGTTCATGCCTCACGAACTCTTCTGAGAAATGAAAATGGGGTGAAAACCGCCGTCTTCCTATCCCCTGCATTCGAGCTAGGACCGGGATCCGTAACGAACAAAAACTACTTCAATGTTGACTTCCCAAAAGGCCACATTGCTCTCAAGTCCTTCAGTGCTGAAATAATCGATGAGGCGGGGAATCCTATCCCGCTTCATGAGACTTATCTCCACCATTGGATCATGGCTAGATACTATGGTCCCACTTCAGCCGTGGGTTCCAACGTCACCTTTGTGAGGAATGCTGGAGTTTGCCAGGGAAATGTGCTTGCGCAGTACTATGGTCTTGGATCAGAAACGCGCCGGACTTCCACGTACGTGCCGGACCCTTACGGTATAGAAGTTGGAAATCCTGCTGAAATTCCAAATGGGTATGAGGAGGGGTGGTTGCTGATTGTCCATGCGATTGATACGCGGGGCGTGGTTGATCGGATGGGGTGCACAGAGTGCAGGTGCGTTCTTTATAATGTGACGAAGGATGCGAATGGCATGCCTTTGAGCAAGGATTACGCCGGTGGTCTTAGTTGTTGCTATGATCAGACACAGTGTAGGGTGATAGAAGGCTGTGAGAATATTGCGAAGAGAAAGCTGTACTTGAGATACACGGTGAAGTGGGTCGACTGGGATGACAGCATCGTTCCTGCTAAGATATACATTTTAGATGCAACAGATTCTGGGAAGAGAGCAAATTCAACTGACGTAAATGCTCCATTGATCGGTTGTCAGGTATATATATCTTTCTTACCTACCACTACACTCTTAAGACAAGCTATGTGTTTATGATCCACACCATTCATCAGGCAGACCCACCTTGTACGTGCTGTGTTTAATTTCCAGAATCAGGCCCATCTCGTTATCAGATGGGCCACACAAATCTCAAATGGTTAATCTCTTTGATGACATTGATCATAAACAGAAAATTCATATGGTTGGGTTTCTGAAATCTCTTTCTTGATGTGGTATTGATAGTAATTGATTGATTGATCCAGGTGGAATACCAGGTAGAGTCATGTTGTGCTGCAAGCATGGACAAAGACCTTTGTGTAGATGCCAAAAAGACAAGCGTGGTCATGCCTCGTGGGGGCCATGTTATCTATGGGGTGGCCCACCAACATGCTGGTGGAGTTGGTTCTACTCTTTATGGACAGGTGATAGCAGAAAAAAAGATCTTCTTCTTTGTGAATTCTATGTAAGAAATATATGAAGAATCCTATCTCCAACGAGTTATCTGACTTTTGTTTTCACATGGTTTGTATGAATTGAATCAGGATGGTAGAGTTATATGCTCTTCAATACCAATCTATGGAGATGGGAAAGAAGTAGGGAACGAGGATGGCTACGTTGTCGGGATGTCCACTTGCTATCCGAAGCCGGGGTCTGTTAAAATCGCGGATGGAGAGGTTTTGACTCTCTATTCGAATTATAGCAACAGCCAAATGCATGCTGGAGTCATGGGCCTCTTCTACATGTTAGTAGCAGATCTGCCACCCAAGTATTGATAAGGACTTCAAGTACCCACACTTGTGGATGAGACAGGTGTGGATGAAGTCGCGTGAAAGGAATGCTCTAGTACTTCTCCTCCTCTACTTCTACTCCCTCTCTACTTATACTTCTCCCTCTCTTTGCTTCTCCCTCTTGGACTCCTATTCGTATGCTATAAACTTATAAACAAATACATTATCTTGTGTGAACACCTCCATGCATTTGTGTGAACTCTCTCTCTCTCTCTCTCTCTCTCTCTCTCTCTTGAATTTCTTCTTAGGGATTGTTTGGATGCCTATAAATGGTTTAAGTGGCAAATGAATTACAAGTGTAAATCATTTACAAACCTATCTTATTTGGCTATAAGTTGTAAATGATTTACAGTTAAATGGTTGTCTATGTTTGGATAGCCTCTAAATTGTTTAAGTCCTTTAAATGGAGAGCCAATATTTCTATTTATGGCCGTTAGGCTGTAAATGGAGAACCTGGAATCACAGCTTTTTAATTGTAATATGGGGCCGAAAGCTATAAATGATTTACATGTATTTTTTAGCATCCAAACACGACTGCAAACCATTTATAACTAGGGGTCGTTTGAATGCATTGGGAGAAAAATCCCTTCTTGACCGCACGCACAATAGTATCGGAATCAAAAGAAAGTAGAAAAAAAAGCATAAACAACAATACAAAGATTTATGTGGTTCCTTTTTTGTACATCCATGAATTCAAGCCAATCCACTATATATGTTCAAAGGCAAAAATGAAGAAGTTACACTCAATACAATGACGACTTCCTCTCTCTCATGTTAGAATATATATTACCCCAAATGAACTAGACTTCGTAAAGCTCAACCCCATGAAAGTGTTGGCTAGATGAACCGTACACCTCTGATGATTAGGCTCCATAGAACTTAACAAGATGCCTATAAATGATTTAAGTGGTAAATGATTTACAAGTATAAATCATTTACAGCTTATCTTGTTTAGCTGTAAGCTGTAAATGATTTACTGGTAAATGAATGTCTATGTTTGGATAGCCTGTAAGTGTTGGTGGAGACTTCAGACTGTGTAGAAACAGGGTCCACCGACTGGTCGCCTGCTTTGGTCGACTGATCGTTTTTTGGACAGACTGCACAGTGAATCCCTGTACATTTTTTGTGGGTGCCAGACCAGTCGCTGATCGGTCTGTAGGAGGCTCCGATGGGTCACCCGATCGATCATTTTTTTAGGTTGAACGGGTTAATTTTCAAGCAAATTCTCTGGACAGATTTGTGCTATGTCCGACCAGTTGGCCATGGGTTCGACCGGTCAGCAGGTGTAACGGTGATTTGCATGTTTACACAGTTTTGCGTAATGAATTTCTATTTTCAGTTGGAAGTTTATTTAAACACTTCCTAATTGTGTTTAGAGACATCTTAAGTACTATCAAGGAGTCCTAATTCGAAATTAGGGTTTGGGGAGAGGATTGTAAGGTTTGAGAGTGCTTTGTTCATCTTTTGGGCTTTACTTGTGGGTAGATTATCTCTGTAATCTTTTGATTCATAGTGCAATTGTCGCTTTATGCCATGGTTTTTTCCAGCAAGGGTTTTCCACATTAAAATTCGGATTGTCTTTGTGTTGATTGCGTGTGTGTCGTGTGGTGATTGTTTGTTCAGTTCGGTGCTTCCGCTGACCAGTTTACTAATAATAAATTGCTTAGTTTTTATAAATGAAGAGCTAATCTTTCCATTCATAGTCGTTAGGTTGTAAATAAGGAGTTTGTAAATGAAATCCTAGCTTTTTTCTTGTAAATCAAATGGAACTAAATGCTGTAAATAATTTATATACACATAATGTAAACCATTTACCTACAAATCATTTACAGTTAGTCCCATTTACAAGCATCAAAATAACCCCTTAGCTCTATTTATAGGCCATAGAGCCTAGCTAAAGGTTAATTTTTATTTACTAATTAACTATCCAACTACACACTAAAGAAAAATGGTTATCCTTCTTACTTTTCAAATCAAATAAATACAAATATATAGTATTCTTCTTTAATAACTTTCATAGCTTGGACTCTACCTAAAGCAATAATACTCTATATAGGACTTTTATCTAACAACTCTCCTAACATAGCTTAGACTCTATCTAAGGCAATACAAATTTACATAGGACTTTTATCCAACAACTCTCTTAACACTCTATTGAAGGAATCTCTCCATACATAAAGATCAATATTAACAATTACGTAAATCTTGAAATATAGCATTACACATCGTAACAATATATCCCCCTTGAATGACAACTTGTCATCAAGTTATAAAAGTTGAAAAACGAGCAATAAAGTCATACCTCTCCCACATGGCATCTTCTTCTTGTAAACCTTTCCGTTGCACAAGGACCTTAGTAACAACTTGATTCTTATGCTTGAAGATTTTTTAATCAAGTATCTTGCAAGGGGTCTATGTAGTAGCTTAAGATCAGAAGTTGGAGGGAGTGTAGTTAAAGAAGGAAAGTTAGTTCTCAATTTCTTTTTTAGGATTGACACATGAAACATCGGATGAATCTTGGACTGTGGTTGTTAATGCAAGCTTTTAAGTAACCGGTCTTACATGTGTCGTGATTTCAAAAGTGCCATAGAACTGAGGAGATAATTTATGTCGCCTATGATATCATAAAAAGCATTATCGATAGTGTTGGAGATGTATAAATACCCAATTGTTAATATTAAAACCACGCTCCGTGCGCAGGCAATCTACATATACCTTTATGCGATTTTGAGCTAATTGTAAATTATCTTTAATTACCCATAGGATATGGTCATGATCACATAAGGCAGAGTTTATATATAGCACACACACTCGTGGAGCCTGGCACATGAGTTTCAGTGTGTGGAGGAGGGCGTCCATATACTACCTAGAAGGGTTACATTTTAATGGAGCTATGGAAGGAGGTGTTGTACAAGTATTCCACTTAAGGAAGCCATTAAACCCAATGATATTGATAATGATTGGAAAAACATTGGAGGTATTGTTTAATGGATCTATTCACCACTTTGGCTTACCCATCTAAATGAGAATGGCAGGCTGTATTGCGACACTATTGAGTACCCTGTTGAGTAAAAATGTGTCCCAGAGTTGACTGATAAAGTAAGGTCCCTATCACTGACGATAGACCATAGCATTTAATACAAGTTTGCCACATCATGAACAAAAATACTTACAATCTTAGAAGTGGTATATGAGTGAGCGAATGTCGAGAAATGAGTGTATTTGCTGAAATGATCTACCATAACTGTTATGGACGTTTTACGCTCAAAAGGAGGAAGCCCGTCAATGAAGTCTATTGATATATCAGAGTACACATTCGAGGCACCAGAAAAACGTTTGCAATAAGCCAGGAGGGGCGATAGTCTCATATTTTATACGTTGACTGCAGGTATCACATTTGGCCACATATTTTCGAATAAGTCATTTCATACCCTTCCAATAAAAATCGGACATGTCCATTTGTAAGTCGGTAAGAATCTAAAATGACCCTTATATATGGAGGAAGCATGGAATTTATGAAAAATTCTGTTACACCAACCTGAGTTAGTAGGAACAACAAATTGACCCTTAGAACGTAAAACTTTGTTATCTAGAGCATAGTGAGGGACGACCATAGGGTTAGGACATAATTTATTGTGGATAGGTGCAAAGATTTAGGTCTTGAGAATAATCAACCACAATATCTGAAAGAGCTGAGAATATAGGTTGCGACACCATATGAAATTTAGCATATTCACTTTGACGAGAGAGAGCATCGGCTGCAGTGTTTTCCTTTTAGAATGGTATATTATTTCATTATCATACCTAATCAATTTGGTAAGCCACTTGCTCTACTTTAAGGTCGTTAACTGTTGCTCCATAAAATACTTGAGGGACCGATGATTCCTAAAGACTTTGAAGTGGCACCCCAAAAGGTATGGCCTCCACTTCAAAATGGCAAATATGATAGCCATCATCTCTTTATCATAAATGAATAAGGTGGGGCAGCGGATTGATAATGCTTTACTAAGGTAAGCTAGAGGACAATCATTTTGCATGAGGACGATCCCGATGTCAAATTCTTAGGCATCACACTCAAGAATGAAATCTTGAGAGAAATCCAATGAAGCCAAGACGGAAGTGGTGTCAAGTGTTTGAAAAAATTGAAAAGAGAAAAAAAAAATTAAAAAAAAATTAAAACATTGAAAATGTTTGTTTATATTTCATTGAGTGTGAGGTTCTGAATTTATACATGAGAAATGACTACAATATGGAATAATACAATAAATATGAAATCTGACAAAAGAAGAAAATACAGGAAGGAATGAAGTGCTAATATACACATGAGAAATGAAGTCTTTCGTAATAGTGCTTTTTTAGAGTTTCAAAAGCAGTCTTAGCGTCATGTGACCAGTGAAATGAATCCTTGCGAAGTATACTTATTAATGATGCCATAATTTTTTTTTCTATAGACCCTAATAAATTTGCAATAATATCCAATTAGGCCCAAAAAACCCTGAAGTACTTTGAAAGAGGTGGGTTTCAGCCATAACTATATTCATTTGATCTTTGATGGGTAAGCCTGAACATCATCACTATAAATAATATGGCCAAGATATTCAGCCGATGTCCGGCTAAATAGGCATTTTCTGCACTTAACAAAAAGTTTATTAGAGAGGAGCTGAAAAATAGACCTGAGGTGATCCAGATGATCTGTAAAATTGGTATCATAGACAAGTATATTATTAAAAAATATCAAAATGAAGTGTCGTAAAAAGGTTCGAAATATTTTATTCATCATAAGGCTCTGAAAGGTTACCGGGGTATTTGACAAGTTAAAGGATGTAACAAGGAACTCATAGTGGTCCTCATGTGTTCGAAAAACCATCTTTGGTATGTCGATTTCAACTACCTGAATTTGATGGTAACCTGAGCGCAAATTAGGTTTAGAAAAATAGTGGCCCCATGTAGCTCTTGTAGAAGTTCATCAATAACTGGAACAAAGTAATAATTCTTGACTGTAATTTTATTAAGGGCTCAGTAGTTTATACACATGCGTTAAGGTCCATCTTTTTTCTTGACATATAAAATAGGAAAGGAAAAATGGACTAGTACTAGGCCGAATAATACCCGAATCACATATTTCACGTACTAACTTCTCACTCACTCTCTCTCTTTCTCTCTCTTTCTCTTAAATGAGGGTAGTGGTATTATATGATATTTATAGGTACGCTGCCTTTTTAGAAGTGGAATATGATGATCATCGCCTTTGGACGGTGGAAGGCCTGCGGTTCAACAAATATATATCATCGAACTACCGAAGTAAGGAAATAATATATGGATGCATTTGGGTCTCGAGGTCCACTTTAGATTATAATAGGTACAAAAAATACATTGGTGTTGCCAAGAGAAAATTCAACGAAATTCACTCAAATACTTGAAAGTATAAAAAATGGAAGTGACGCTTGTAAATTGGATTGAGTCATTTCTAAAGTGAAATTGCATCATTAGATCCCTAAGGAAAAAGTTGTTGGTGAATCTATAGCCTTGTACAAACAAGGTGATATTGAGAAAATATTCCCCGACTGTGCATGACAATACCAATAGCAACGGCAACCTTAATGGGATCAACATGGCTTACCAGAAATTTGTATTGCTTGGCTACGATCGTATGCAAGAAATTATGGGTGGCACCGAGTCACCCAATATCATCATTGGCCATTTTTTAATATGTCCAAAAAGCCACATTATGTCATAATTTTGAGTACCAGTAAAGGCGTTTGAAGAAATTTTCATTATAGAAGCATCATGGTCCTTCAAGCAAAGTTCAGATTCCCAATTATTATTGGCTTCTAGTAGCAACAGCCGAGAATGTTTGCAATGTTACCTTGGTTAGAATTGTCCATCACTAGTTGAAACACAATCCCTTCTCTTTACTTTTCCGTTGTTCAGCCAAGTTCAATTGACGAACACCAGGGGCCGTATTTAGAGGCTTAGAAGCTAATTGGGGTGTTGTGATTAGTGGACGGAGGAGGAGGTAGAGGTGGGAAGAAACGTAGAAATTGTGCTCAAATCCTGTGATTGTCGATTAACTAAAATAATAAAACTACAATAGCCTTGGTGCCTACCACGACATAGGCATGATGAACCAAGATCGGATTGAGGAGCTTGACGTTGTGTTTGATATCCTCATTAAGTCCGTAAATAAAATAACAAATAAAGAAGGCTTCATGTAAAATTTGGGATATTCCCATACCATTACTATTTGTCCAAGCTTTGTGAGGCATTTTCCATTGGTCCAACATCAACGTTTGGAATTAAAACATAATATATTTATGAAATAAATTAAAACAAAGTTGAGATGGCCGAGTTGGTCTAAGGCGCCAGATTAAGGTTCTGGTCCGAAAGGGCGTGGGTTCAAATCCCACTCTCAACAAATTAATTTTTATTTAATACTATTTTTATTTAAAAATGGGCCAAATTAATTTAAAAAAGCCCACTAATACTATTTTTTATTTAAAAAATGGCCCACAATCTATCTCTATGATCGCACTGATCGGATTGCTTTGACCGTTTATCTGCCATGTAGAACTTTTCAAAGGGCCCCATTTTCTTTTCAGAAAAGAGGCCCATTAATCGGATGGCTAGGACCGCCTTATCTATCATTATTATTCTTCTCATCTGTAAATGAAGAACTTTTTGAAAAGGTTCCACCAATTGAATGGCTGATCATCCTATTTCTGATTTTTTTTCTATTTTAAATTATAACCAATCCAAATTGGGATTGATTGGCGGCTATCATCGTCCTATGTTCATTTTAGACTGTGACCTATCCCTTATTGGACGGATACGATTATCTTATCTCTGAGGTGTGCCACCTGGATGGTTTAACTTCTCTTGAAAGCTTGACCAGTTTGGACGGCTAGGATCCTGATCTGTCTGATAGTTTTAAGAAAATCACCGCCGATTGGATGGCTAGGATCCTCCCATCTCTAACTTTTGGGATAATAGTCATCCACATTGAGGCACGTAGTAATCTTCCCATTTCAGAAAAGAGGTCCATTAATCGGATGGCTAGTCATCCAAATAATCTATTTGGTGGCAACCATCATCCAATGCATGTGATTTTTGCACCATTGCGTACTGCCCATGCAAGGACGAACTCAGTCCTAGCTGGGCTCTATGGCGCGCCTGTTATGTGTGTCGGGTCATTTTACGGCATTGAGCCCACAAAAGAAGCAGATCCAAGGCTCAAGTGGACCACACCATAGGAATTGGTGATACTAACGCCCACGGTTGAAACCTCTTCCTGCTGTGAGATACTGTCGCCCACCGTTGAAACCTTCCTGGGGCCCACATGATGTTTATATATTGCCATCCAATCCATTCATAAGGTCACATGGGTCTAGATGAAGTTTTTAATAGTGGGCGTTCAATCCCCATCGTATAGTGCACTCGATGGATGAACGGTATGGATAAAACACATACATCATGGTGGGCACAGAGAGCTACTATCAGGACCAGCTCGGTACGGCTGGCACTACCCAATCCATCAGTCTTTCCAGCTCATTTTAAGGCAGGGTAATGATAATAATAAAAAGCCCGTTTCAAGTGGACCACACCACAGAAAATAATTGTCATTGAACGCCTACGATTAAAAACTTCCTAGGCCCACATTTTGATATACTTTATTTTTGCGACATACACATGTGGGCACATGTGATAACATGGAAAGCGTGTGATAGATCTGATCTTTCAATCTGGTTAGGAGTAATGCTTGGATAGTCCTTCTAAGATATGAGGCAGTTTGACTCCTCTGGTGGACCACAATATGCAAAGTAAACCGACGGTTAAAACAAACTTTTTCTAGCCTTCCATTTCATGTGGCCCACTCAAGGTGTAAAATGGCCTATCTATGGTTTATAAGATCTAGAGATAATAGTACAGAGTATGAAAAGCTTAGATATTGTACACGTATTCCCTATTGTAACTTATGCCTGAGTGTGTATGGTCATCGCTCCACACGCGTGGAACCATCGACTGCTATGCTGTATCGTTTTTCCCGACGAACTATGAAGTCTCGGGTAATACTTCTATGTTAGTTTTGCACCGTTCAGGAAAAGTTGGTGACTCATTAACCATACACGTGTCATAGTTTTACTGAAATCCAAACCGTCCAAATCACAGACCTAACTGTGGGTGGAGCATAGACAAAAAAATTGGACGGAGTAGATAATATTAACCGATCTGATTTTCACTTCAAATTTGAACCACCGACTCTTTTACTTTAACCATCCATTTGATAGCTATAACTGGCTGGTTAGCAATGGCCCAGAAAATTAAAATAGGAAAATTTACAGATAACTACCTAATTAATATGAATTTTATACTTAGATGTTTTTTTTTAAATTATTTATTTATTTATTATTTTTTCAAATGGCTACCTCATTAATGGATGTTATTCCACTACCTTTTATTGCAGCCAGTGGGCGTAGAGCAAATGAGTTGGTTGCTTAGGTGGGCCCATCTTGATGTTTATATAAAATCCATCCCGACCACTGCTAGGTGCTTTACCTCTAACTAAGCCAGCGGCTCACAAATAACCCCCATATGTGATTTAGGTGAATCACATGATTGGAAATAATGTACAGAGCATCATTCACCTTCTAAATTGTGTCCCTCGATCTGGGCGCTTGAATCATAGATGGGCTTGAATTTTAGTCACCATGCCTAAATTTTTGTGTGGCCTCTAATGATTAGAGTAGGTTTCATATAATCATCTTGGTGAGCTCTATGTAAACATTTCTTTTCCAACTGTTTTCTTTTGCATGGCCTAACTTGTTGGGATAGGAGGGCCGGCAGCGGAAGCAAAGCTGAACACAAATAGTAAATTGAATCAAGCAAGCAACACAATACAATCATAATGCATGCAATCACCCACACATAGACAATTCAAATTTAACGTGGAAAAACCCCTCACGGGTAAAAAATTACGGCACAAAGCGACACCAATCCACTATAATATCAGAAGTTACAAGAGATGAAACTCAATACCAAAAACTCAAGTCCATAAGAGAAATCCCAAGCTTACCCAAGAAGAAAACCCTCTTCTTCAAGCTCTTTCTCTCACCTAGAAGCTCCCTCAATCTCCTTTGCAACCTTAGAAACCTCTAATCCTGTATTACTCCTTAAATAGACAAGAAAAACGGATTTAGAAACCTCTTGAGCGCAAACCACGTAAGAATCCATGTTGCAATAGGACACTGCCGACCGGTCGTTCGGCCGACCGGACCCCCCTATCAGCCGGATGGCCCAAGAACTATCTAGCAGCAACACTGCCTTGATCTCCACTGTGACTGACCGGTCGGTGGCCCTGTGCAACTGATTTGAGGCGTCCATTTTCCAATACAACTTAACCACGAGTCAGCCTGAGTTTTTGGATATGATCCTAAACTAGATTATGTATTTAATGGTTGGAGTAGATCTTTCATAAATATCATGGTGGCCCCACAAAAATTCAAGTCCATCGATTGCTCTAGGGAGAGTGTGTGTGTGTGTGTGTGTGTGTGTGTATTAATGGAAAATAAGGAATTGCATGCAAGCTGTTTTTTTATTTTGAAGGGGCGCACCATGATGTTTATGTAAGATCCATTCCAATCATTAGACATTTAGCATCTTGTTAGACCTAAAGAAAATAAAATCAAGTTGACTTATTGTTCTGGTGGGCCACATGATAGAAAATAGTTCGGAGGGAGCTGTCCACTCTTGATTTTTACAAGGGATCATTGTGGTAATTGTAAGAAATCCACTCAAATTATTAGATTGCAAATAAAAATTTATGCCTCCATCCTACAAATCTAGGGTTGTGAATGGGTCAGTGGACCCGATGGGATAACCAAACCTGACCCATTTACACTCGACCTAGACCTGACCCGTTTGTTAAATGGTACGGGTCTGGGTCCAAGAACAATCCCAAATGCTAAATGGGTCTGGATCTGATTTCCTTTATATTTGGCCTGACTCAACCCGACCTGAACCCATTTAATAAGTGAGCAGGTCTGGTATATATATGTTGTAAGGGACCTGTCTAGACCCGGACCCATCCAGACCCAATTTTAAACTCTGATGAAGGAGAGTTCGTGGAAACTATGTACCATGACCAAAGTGGAGCAACTAACCAAGTAAAGATAATCATTTATATCATTTCAATCTTTACTTATGGGATTATTTGCATTTTTGTTATTATGAAAAGTTGTTAAATTTAATTTTTTATTATTAATTGACATTGATAAATTTTGATATAAAATCAAGGTGATCCAAATTGATTAGACCCATTTATAAGTTGGTCTGGTTCAGGGTATGAATATCCCTTGATTAGACTCGTTAAACCCAACCCATTTATAAATGAATCTAGGTGAATCACTCTCTACCAAACCCTGACCTATTTATAAAGTGGGTATGATAGGGTTGACTTAAACCTCACTTAGACCCATCCATTTAGTAAAAGGGTCTGGGTCTAAAATTTAGACCAAGACCCATTTAGTAAATGAGTGGGTCTAGTTTTGGCTAAACCCACTCCAAACCTAACCATTTACAGCCCTATACAAATCATACCCATATGTGACTTCACGTGGTCCACAATAATGAAACAGTTTGGAGGGCGAGCGTCGCTCTATGTATTGTTTCTAATCATATGGTCCATCAGTATCACAGGTGAAGCTGATCTTTGAACTCTTGATCTAATATGGCGTGACTCACTTAGTGGTTGGGGTGAATTTTACACAAATATCACAATGAGACCCACCCGAGCCAACTATCCATTTGCTCTCGCTACCTGCGGTCGTGACTAATGCGGTAGAAAGTGATTATATAGATTACTGAGGTAGCTCTTTGGTCACATCTCCTTAAATGAGTTTGCAAAACAGATGGATTAGGTGGATTTCGCATAAACATCACGGTGGGCACCACCTAACACCCCAATTCAGCAACTTCCTGCAAAAGCCTTCCACAGGAAATTCACGTCGGAGTAGGGTCATCTCCCATCTGCTGCAGGTCAAACAAGCTTGCTGGGACTGCAGTGGATCCTTGACTGTGGGGACACCTTGATGTGTCTTATATCCACACGGTGAATCAGTATCCACAGATTATTTTGTATACGAGCTAGAAAAATCAAGCAGATCCAAATCTCAGGTGGACCATACCCCAGGAAACAGTGGTGATTGACCATTAAAAACTTCTCGGGGCCACAAAAGTTTTGTATAAACTGATATTTGTATGATCCTTTAGCCTAGGCCTTTTTTTTTTTTTTAATCTTATCAACAGGTTGGATGGCAAATAAACACTCCAGTGGCACCTAATAAGTTTTCACCACTATTTTCTGGCATGTGGCCCACCTGAGATTTGGATCTGTTGGGCTCTTACCCTAAAATGACCTGGTGAAATGGATGTAAGGTGCATATATTAAGGTGGGCCCCACGGTCAGGGATCACCGACCGGTGTCCAGCTTACTGCCCACAGTAAAATTGAAACCAGAATCTTGCCCACAGGACCATATGCTCTCCGTACCGCACATGTTTCTCCGACAGTGTGTTGGATTTTCCTTCGGCAGCGTTTGAAAAAAAGGAGTGGATTAGCGGTCCCTGCCTCACCCAAATCAGTACGGCACTCACCATGGGCCACATTGATGTATGCATTTTATATCCGGGCTGTCCATCCGTTTTTCCAGATCATTTCAAGGCATGATTCTAAAAATTAAACAATACAAATCTCAGATGTACCACCATAGGAAACAGTGGCGATTGACTAGACATGAATGAAGAGAAAAAAATAAATATAAGCTTCATATTAAACTTTCGTGGCCATAAAATGGTTTTAATGGTCAATCACCACTATTTCTTATGGCATGGTCCACCTGAGATTTGGATCGGCATCATTTTTGGGCTCATACCATAAAATGATATGGCAAACCTGATGGGATGGCTAGACCCGACAGTTTGTTAAATGGTATGGGTTTGGGTTCAAGAACAAACCCAATTACTAAATGGGTTTGGATCTGATTTCCTTTATATTAGGCTTGACTCGACCTGACCGAACCCATTTAGTAAATGGGTGGGTCTGATCTATGTTGCAAGGGACCCATTCAAACCCGGTTTTAAACTTAGATGAATGAGAGTTGGTGGAGACTGTACCATGACTATAGTGGAGCAACTGCTCAAGTAAAGATAATCATCTATGTTATTTTGATCTTTACCTGTGCTAATATTTACATTTTTCTTGTTATGAGAAATTGGTAAATTTAATTTTTATTATTAATTAACATTGATTAATTTTGATGTAGAATCAAGGTGACGCAGACCATGTAGACTCATTTCTAAGTAAATCTGGTTCACGGTTTAGATATACCTTGATTCCATTTATAAATGAGTTTAGGTGGATCTCTCTTTATCAGACCTAGACCCAATAAATGAGTATGAATGGGTTGACTTAAACCCACCTAGACTTGCCCATTTAATAAAATGGTCTAAGTTTAAAATTTGGATCCAAACTTATTTAGTAAATGGGTAACTAGTTTTAGGTAAACCTGCCTACAACCCTATATAAATCATACCCCTATGTGATCCACGTTATATTGTTTCCAATCATAGAGTCCACCCGTGTAACAAATGAAGCTAATCTTTGGACTTTGATATGATACTGCGTGACTCACTTGGTGGTTTGGGTGGATTTTATATAAATATCACCGTGAGACCCACCCAAGTCAGCTATTCATTTGATCTCATCGCCTGCTGCTGTGACGAAATGTCGTAGGAAAGGGATTATATAAATTAATGAGGTAGCTCTTTGGTCACATGTCCTTAGATAAGCTTGCAAAGCAAATGGATGGAGTGGATTTCACACAAACACCACGGTGGGCCCTACCTAACATGCCAACGCAACTTCCTGCAAAAGCCTTCGGCAGAAAATCCGAGTTAGGGTCATCTCACATCTGCTGCTGGTCAAACACGGTGGATCCCCGACTATGGTGCCACCTTGATGTGTCTTATATCCATGCCGTGAATCAGTATTGATAGATTATTTTGAATATAAGGCCAAAAACATAATATCGGTAGATTTTTTTTTTTTTTTTGGTATACAAGGCCAAAAACATAGCAGATCCAAATCTCAGGTGGACCATACCACGTGAAACAGTAGTGATTGACCATTAAAAACTTCTTCGGGGCCACAAAAGTTTTGGATCAAGCTGTGATCCTTTCGTTTAGGCCTTTTTGACCTTATCAATAGGTTGGATGTCAAATAAACATTCCAGTGGCACCTAAGAAGTTTCTAATGGTGCGTGTTCAATCACCACTATTTTCTGGCATGTGGTCCCCTTGAGATTTGGATCTATTGGGCTCTTGCTAAATGACCTGGTGAAATGGATGGACCGAGTAGATGTAAGGCACGTATGTCAAGGTAGGCTCCACAGTCAGGGATCACCGACGCGAGTCCAGCTCACTGCCCACAGAAAAATTGAAAACAGGCATCGGACCGGACGCGGATTGCCTGCGAAAGCCATTCGCAGGCATTTCCTTCGCTCGTAATGGAGGTGGGTCCCACCATCAGGTTTATGAGAAATCTACACTGTCCAACCATTTTTTGAGATCATTTTATGCGTTGAGACCAAAACCGAACAGGATCAAAGACTCAGGTGGGCTGAAAATGTGAAGATTGAACTTCCACAGTTGAAATATTCGTGGGGCCAGAGAAGTTTCGAATCAGGATAATATTTATGTTTTCAGTTCATCTCAGTAGGAATGACATTATGAACGGCATGTATGACATTTAAACATCACTTTGGACCCCATATAGGTTTCAACGGTAGGAATTTCCCTATCCACCTTTTGCTTCAGTACGACCCAATTGAGTCTTGGATCCTGTTCGTTTTTGGTCTCAACTCATAAAATGATCTCAAAAATCGGTTGGATGGTGTAGATTTCTTACATACCTCACGGCGGGCCCCACCTAGATTCCTAGTACGGGAGATTCTTTCGCAGGCAATCCGTGTCCCATAGGACCAGAATTCTGCCAACAGGACCATGTGCTCTCCGTACCACACATGTTTTTTTGGGACAGTGCGTTTAAAAAAAGGGCGCGAATTAGGTGTTACCCCGGCAACAGCTTAGTGGGTGTTACCCCTACCGTATGGCCCACATGGATGATATTTTGTATATCCACTCCATCCATCCGCTTCTACAGACCACTTTTGGATGAGTTTTAAAAAATTATGCAGATCCAAATCTCAAGTGGACAATACCACTAGAAACAGTGTGATTGAGTGCCCCACCATTAAAAATTTCAAAGAGCCCATCGTAAGGTTTTGGCAATGTTTATTTGCAATCCAATCTCTTGATAATGTCAATAAGGTCTTGATGAAGGGAAAATATAAAGATCAAATTGATCCAAAACTTTTGTAGCCCACAAAACGTTTTTAATTGTTATTCATCATTGTTTCTAGTGGCATGGTTCACCTGAGATTTGGATCTGCTTAGGGTTTTGGATCACATCCTAAAATGATACGAAAAAACATATAGACAACATAAATATATAAAAAATACATAAATATGATCCCCACATGGTTAGGGTAACACCCACGAAGCTGTTATGGGGTAACACCTAATTCACGCCAAAAAAGGGAGTGGACTAGCGGCTAGTGCTCTCAATGGACTATTTCATATCCGAAATCTGATTTACTCTTATAAAATCGAATTTGGATCCTTAAATAGGTTCGATAATTTAAATGGACTAGATTTGGATCTTAAAATAGGTCCGGTTGTTTAAATGGACTGATTTTGGATTCACAAAAACAAATTCGAGTTCAATCCGAATCCGATCCATATCTGACTCATTATCACATTACTGGATATGTTATATTCATGCATGTCTCAAAATTGTTTGAGACATGCCACTCTCTGATTGACCATGTCATAGTAAATAGTGAGATTTGCATAATTTTACTACCAAATTAAATATTTTATATTATATATTTTTTTAGATTTGTAATGAGATGGATTCGGACCTAGATTAGACTCGAATTTAATGATTATATGGATTTTGGATCGAAAATGTATCTAATTATTTATAAATGAATCGAATATGGATATCACTTTTTGGATCAAGTTGTATCCAAATTTGATCTGATTCTGTCTACTGATATTCGGACTTGGAGCTGGATCCAACTGGTACGGATCCGACCCATTGAGAGCCCTACTAGCGGCCGTGGCTTCACCCAAAACCGAAGCGAATTAAGTGTTACAAGGGAAAAGCTTAGTAGGCATTACCCCTAATGTGTGGCCCGCATGGGTGATATTTTGTATATCCAGGCCGTACATCCGTTTCTCCTGCTCAATTGAGGATAGGGTTTCAAAATTTATGCAGATCCAAATCTCAGGTGGACCATACCACTGTAAACAGTGTTGATTGAGTTCCCCACCATAAAAATTCCAAAGAGCCCACTGTAAGGTTTTAGTAATGTTTCGTTGCAATCCAACCTGTTGATAATGTCATTAAGATTTGGATGAAGGGAAAATATAAAGATCAGCTTGATCCAAAACTTTTGTAGCCCACAAAAAGCTTTAATGGTCATTCATCACTGTTTCTAGCAGTATGGTTCACCTGAGATTTGAATCTTCTTAGGGTTTAGTACCCAGCCTAAAATAAGATGGAAAAACAGATACATGGAGTGGATATATAAAAAATACATCAAGATGGCCCCACACGGTTAGGGTAACACCCACTAAGTTGTTCCCAGGTAACAGCTACTATGCTCTCACCCAAAACAGCACGGCCTTTACCGTGGGGCCATGTATTCTATATCCGGGCCGTTCATACATTTTTCCAGATCATTTTAAGGCATGATCCCAAAAATTAAACAGATCCAAATATCAGATGGACCACTATAGGAAACAGTGGTGATCAACGAGACATGGATGAAGAGAAAAAACAATGTACGCTTGATCCAAAACTTTTGTGACCTATAAAATGTTTTTATTGATCAATTACCACCGTTTCCCATGGCATGGTCCACCTGAGATTTGGATCCGCATCATTTTTGGGCTCATACCATAAAATGATATGAAAAACGGATGGACGGCAGGGATATGGAATAAATACATTAAGGTGGGCCCACAGTAAATGACTCACCGCTTTGGGTGAGAAGGCGCCGCCCCTAATCAGCTCCCTTGTAAAAAAGAAACAAAGAATGTGTAAATTAGGAAGTTGTGTGGGGCCCACAAAGATGGCCATGGAAAATCCACTCTGTTAATCAGTTTTGCAAGACCACAATCAAACAAAAGGCTGTAAATGAGGCAGATCCAAAACTCATGCGGGCCACACTACACGAAACAGTGGGGGATTGAATGCCATCATTATGAACTTTGTGGGAGCCATGGAAGTTTTGTATTAGGATGATATTTGTGCTCACAGTTTATCTGAGTGGTAGAAGCCCCATGAATGGTTTGGATGGTATATAAACATCATGGTCACCCACATGAGTTTTTTCATCAGCCTGATTTTTACATTCCTATTGCATTGTGGTCTTTCAAAACTGACGGATGGAGTGGATTTTTCAGGGACATACCTACACAGCTTCGGACTACAGGAACTCAATCCTCGTCCACAGTTGCTTCCTTTTCTTCAAACGAGTTAGGAAAGGACAAGGCTACATGGGCCACATGGGTTTTATCCAAACCGTCCATCCATTTTGCCGTATCATTTTAGTATGCAAAGCTAAAAATGAGGTTCAAGTGGACTACACGGTGGGGATTAAACACCTGCCATTGAAAACATTTTAGTGTAACATTATGAACAGATTAGATAGCTGTTGACCATCACAGTGGGCCCTAGAAAGGTTTCAACCGTGGATGTCATATCACCATTGCTGCTTTCTATGGTGTAGTTAGAGCTGGGCACAAACCAAGCCAGCTCAAAAGCTAGGCTCCGATTGGTTTGAAAAAGCTAGGCTCGGATTGGTTCGAATGAAGTTCAAACCAAACCAAGCCTCGGAGTTAAGCCCGTTTGAAAAAACAAACCAAGATCAAACTAGGGAAGTACCGGCTCGGCTCGGCTTGAAGCTCAATTTGATTAAGCTCCGTTTAATTCGGCTTGATTCGGCTCATAGATTGTAAGCACACTATTTCCTATGGTGTGATCCACTTGAGCTTTGGATATGATTCCATTTTGAGATCATGTCCTAAAATGATATATAAAACAGATGGACAGTGTGGATAATACATATACATGATGAAATGGATAATATATAATAGATATACATGAACGCACATTGTTTCCTTACACTTGTAAAATCATGCTCCTGTACTTTTGTTTGGAAAATGCTCTTACTTTTGTTTGGAAAATGCTCTTACATGTCTATTTTGAAGCTACACTCTTTTAGAGAATGCTAAAGATCATATAGTAAGATACATTTATACTTTTTTTTTTTCCTGACTTTTTAAATTACTTTCTATTTAAATAAACAAACAAAAAAAGAGTCACCACCGAGTTTGAACTTGGCCTGCCCGATTCAAAATCTTCGACCAAATCGATCCCAGCTCAAACCAGATTTTTCTGGAGCTAACCAAACTCGGCGGTATGGGACCAAGTCGATCCACAAACTAAGGTGGCACAAAAATAAATCAAACCAAACTAGGGCTAACTCAGCTCAGCCCGGACCGTTTTTCACCTCTAGGTGTAGTCCACTTGAGGCTTGGATTGGACTCATTTTTGGACTTGTATGGTAAAATGGGAAGCCGTGCAGATGAGTGTTTCAGTCCTCGAGCACCACGTATGAACAATCCAAAGAAAATCAAGGTTAAGTGAACCCCACAATGATGTATTTAATATATCCACGTTGTTCATCCATTTGGCAAGATCATTTTAGGGCATGATCCAAAAAATGAGTCATATCCAAAGCTCAAGTGGACCACACCACAAAATGCAGTGGGACAATGATTCTCACTGTTAAAACATTCCTAGGGCCTACCATTATGTTTATTTGGCATCCAAATTGTTTATAGGGTCACATGGACTTTAATGAAGCATAAAAACAAATATCAGATTGATCCATAACTTTTGTGACTGCTAAGAAGGTTCAATCTCCACTACTTTCTGCAATGTGGTCCACTTGAGGTTTGGATCCATCTCATTTTTTCTCCAAAGCTTTACAACAATATCGCAAAATCAACAGACGGTTTGGATATCAACATACCACTTGGTGGGGCTCACAGAGCTTGCTGAGGTCAATACACTAGCAAAGTTGGTAGCGTATGGTACACCACACAATCCGCTTTCATAACATGATATGAAAAAAAAAAAAAAATGAATGTACGGTGTGGATAAAACACATGCACCACGGTGCTACGTGAGAGCCCCTCGTTACTAGCTGGCAACTGGCGAGGCAGTACCAAATCCGCGTCCATAAAAAAGGAGATCGGATTGCATCCTGAGTTACTCAGTATGCTATTGTTGCACTGAATAAATTACGTTGGCCCACTGTAAATGTATGTGGTTCATCCATGTCGTCCATCCGTTTTTCTAGATCATTTTGGGGGTTGAGTTCAAAATTAAAGCATATCCAAAGCTCAAGTGGACTACACCCTATGAAATAGTGGGAATAATGATTTCCACCGTTGACAGGGCCCACATTAATGTTCCTTTGTCACACATGTTCATGTGATGACAGAGACATGGATATATGAAAGGGAAAAAACAAATATCAGCTTGATCCAGGACCTCGTGGCCCTACGATATAAGTTTAACTCACACTATTTCCTGCAGTGGGGTTCACTTGAGCTTTGGATGTTGTTGCTGGAAACGGGTCATAAGTTGGCTTAACATCCACCTTAGATGGATGGATGCCGCTGGTCTCCTGCAGAAGCACCGCTTGGATCTAGACGAGAGATCCTGTAAAATACAAGGAAAGCTAGGGGGTGGCTAGGGTCCAGCCGGTTAGCCCTCTAATGCTTAAGTCAAGTTAATATGAAGGAGATAACAAGGCTAATTGCAAGGTAGATTTATGCGTAACTTTAGTAAGGGGTGAACCCCTTTATTTATAAGAGATCAAAGAGCAGTCATGGGCTATGACCATGGCTGTGATCGTGGGGTAATGCCCGTTGGGCGACGTGATTTTCGAAGACGTAAATCACGCTGGTAACATTTGGAGACGTATTCATCTTCTTCAAACCTCTCCCTAGACTCTTGTCCACCTTTATGGTGGTTGTGGCGTAGGTTAGTCCATTGGTGGTGTGGGTAGTAGACAACCTAGTTTGAGTTTGTCTTGGATGTATCCAAAATGTCATTCATAAAGGCTGACGTCAGATCGGCTCATGCCCTTGGTTGTCTTCCTATCAAAGTCAGACACCTTGCTCCCGGATAGGGCTGCACATCTGCCCCGTTAACCCGCCCAACCCGCCCGACTCGATCCGTCCCGACCCGGCTGACAAAACGATCCGGTCCCGAGTAGATGCGGCTGGACCATTTTTAATTTAGGTACGGTTTAGGGTACATGCCAAACCCGCCTGACCCGACCCGTACCCCGACCCGTGTATCCCGACCCATTCCACCCGACCCGAACCACCCCGTTTATACTAATTTATTGCTTTTAGAAATGTCTATATAGTATTATTAATAGGTTGAATGGTCAATAAACATTGGGTGGACTCTAGAATCTTTTAATGGTGGGAGTTCAACGACCACTGATTTTTGTGGTGTGGTCTACCTAAAGCTTCTATCTGCTTCCTTTTTGGGACTATGTCCTATAATAATCTGGACATGAAGATGGATGACATGGATTTACAATATATACATCGAGGTGAGCGTCATAGGTCTCACTCACATGGCTGGTTCCGAGTCTTACTGACTCTCACCCAAGATGTACTCATCTCACACACACACACAAAACGGATTAGGTGACATCCAGGATCCACCAAGGTGGGTGGCCCCTGACTATGTGTTTTAAATCTACACCGTCTAACTATTTTGAAAGACCATTTTAGGATATGATACCAAAAATGAAGCTGACTCAAATCTTAGGTGGACCACACCATAGAAACATAATCCTAACCCGACCCGACCCGACCCGACCGACTGGGTTTAACATATAGGGTAGGGTAGGGTAGGGTAGGGTAGGGTAGGGTAGGGTTAGGGTTAACTCTTTTACAAGTAGCGTAGGGTTAGGATTAGGTCAGCCCAACCCGGTCATGACCCGGACCGAAACCCGAACCTTTAAATATATTTAGGTTCGGTCCAGGGTTGGGCCCAACCCGACCCGTGTGCTTGGCCTACCCCCGGATGTGGGTTGAGGACCTGTACCTAGGCCTGTGGGCTTTTGGGCTTCATGGGCTTTCCTTGGGACACAAGGTCAGCTCGGATATACCCATAAAATTGGATAAACTTTAATTTTTTGTATCCATCCCTAAAATTACATTCTAAAATAGATGAACGCCGTAGATACAATGCATGAATCACGCTGGACAAAAGAGTTTGCTTGCTCACTAAGCAATCAGCTTCCATATAAAAGGCGCAATCGTTTTCTTTGACAATGTCAATGCAAAAGACTCTACTATTTGGTCAGAGATGGCGTTCCCCATGTTTCTTTCCGTGAAAATGCCCACGTTCTCGTCCTTTCTGCCGCACAACGTGATGATCAAACCGTTCATCGTCCTTTCTGTTTTATGATACGATGATGATGATCAAACCGTTCATCTACAATCAATCCTCGAATAAACAATATGAAAAAACCCCCAACTCAATCAGAGTTCCTCTTAGTGGTTAAAAAGGTGGTCTGATAGCTACTTGGGCCATAAAACAACAGTCTGGCCCACCTAATAATTAAAACAGCCTGATTTTTTGTACTAAATGATCTTTGTGGTTATACCTACTGTTTTCATGGTCTTGATGCCCCACCCAAGTAGCATGTTAGCGGGAAAGATGGTGCGTTACCACAAGTTGTATGTGGTCACTTATCAGTGACAATGCATGGTAGGGATTGTTTGACCGATGGCCACATCTAGAAAAACACTGATGCTTTGGATAAGTTGGGGTGGTTCGTATGCATGAACTCATAAACTGTATCCTTAGCATACGCGTCTAAGTTATTGGTGGGCCACTTTAGATGCTCCATACACGAATATTTTCACAATTAATGTTTCAATAGCTGATTTTTTTTGGAAATGGTTAAAACGGTAAGTGATCAACTGTCCAAATTCAACAAAAAAAAAATGTACATTAATTAGAGGGTATAATCCACATGCATTCCAAGGTGATTAGTTCTGAGTGTATACGGATGAAACATAGTCCGTAGACTACCATATGACTCTACTTTAAGATAGCGGCACCTTCCGGAATGCGTGCGGAGTACTCCGTACGCTCTTATCGTGCGTAGTAAACTCAGTTGGGCCCACATAGAATGTATGTGATTTATCTACTCCGTCAATATGTTCTTCCAGCTCATTTTAGTGGTTGAGCCCAAAATTTAAGCACATTCAAATCTCAAGTGGACCATGCCACGGGAAACAGTGGAACTAATGATTTCCACCGTTGAAACCTTCCCAGGCCCTACAGTGATGTTTATTTGTCATCCAACCTGTTCATAAGATCACATGGATATGGATGAAGGGAAAAAAGAAATATCAGCTTGATCCAAAACTTCTGTGTCCTCTGAGAATTTTTCAATGGTAGACATTTAGTTCACACTTTTCTTATGGTGTGGTCCACTTTAGATTTTGATATGCTTCATTTTTTGGCACCATACTTAAAATTTTCTGATAAGATGAATGGACGGAGTGGATAAAATACGTAAATCACTGTGGGCTAGTACACGGTAGTTTCGTCGAGGTAATCTGAAGTCAACTGCAAATTAGTGACTGTTTTCTGAAAAAAGTAAAGCACCTTAAACAAGTGCTATGTGGCAGAATTTTGTGGGCCCTTTCATCATCTATGTGTTTCATCCTTGCCATCCATTCAGTTTTCTAGATCATTCTAAGGGCATAACCCTAAAAACGAGTTTATCCAAGGCTGATGTGGCCCACAATGGGAATAATTACGTCTACAATCAAACACCCTGTTTTTTATGGTGTGGTCCACTTGATGTTTGGATCTACTTCATTTTTGGTACTATGCTCTAAAATGATTTGAAAATATAATTGAACAGGGTGGATATAACACATACATCATGATGGGCCCACTGAGTTTTTCTTCAAAAAGAGCTTTGAGTTTGTTACGTGGAGTTCGTATCTTTAAATGGATGGCAAAAAAGAAGAAGAAAACAATCATTTTGCCTAGGGCTCAGGTCGGATGATTGGATCCAAAGTCCGATAGACGGATTTGGATTAGATTCGGATCCAACTCGGATCTAAAAGGTGATATCTATATTCGATCCATTTATAAATTTTTAGAAATTATTAGATCCATTTCTGGTCCAAAATCCATATAACCATTGGATTCGGGTTGGATCTAGGTCCGAATCCACCCCGTTACAAATCTAAAAAAATAAATAATATAAAATGTATAATATAGAATATTTAATTTAGTAGAAAAATGATGCAAATCCCACTATTTACTATGGTATGGTGGACATGGCCTAAAATAATTTGTAAAAAAGATAGCTAGCATGAATATAACATATACATATACAGTAAGGTAACAATGAGTCGGATCTTAATCGGATTTGGATCAAACTCGGATATGTTCCTGTGAATCCATATCCAGTCCATTTAAGTAATCGGACCTATTTTAAGATCCAAATCCGGTCCATTTAACTAATCGAACCAATTTTAAGATCCAAATCCACATTATACGGATTCGGAGCGAATCGAATCTCGGATTTGACCCTCTCCATTGAGAGCCCTAATTTTACCGTGCATTATACCATTTACCTCGAAACAAACATGCTTGAAGTAATCCAATATTTTATGATTAGGCTTACCACACCACAGGAAGCAATGGTAATGATGCCCACACACTATTGAAACCATCCTAGGGCCCACCCTGATGTTTATTTGTCATCCAACCTGTTCATAAGGTCACATGGACCTTGATGAAGGGAAAACACAATTATCAGCTTGATCACAACTTCCGTGGGTCCTAAGAAGTTTTTAATGGTTAGAGTTCAATCCCCACTGCGTGGTCCACTTGAACCTTAGATATGTTTTACTTTTAGGGTCATACCTTAAAATGAACTGAAAAAATGGATGGATGGCGTGGATAAAACCCATACCTCACGATGGCTCCACAGAGTGGACCGCAGGAGGCAATCCGCTTCCTCAAAACTTACGCTGAGAAGAAAATGGCAACCCTTTGGGTTTTTGGCCATTTGAAATTTAACCATTCACCTTTTACTTCTAATTTTCCATTAAGTGTATGGTTAGGATTGTTTGATCAAATAAATTTTTAGTAAATTCTCCATCCACAATGTGGCCCCCAATTTGGATGGTCAGGATAACTGTACACGAGTGCCTCATGTGAAGAGGATGAGTCACCACCGTTTTGGAAAATGCGTGATGGACTTTCATAAGAATTGCCTAACGAGCACTCCGCGCACTATAAAAAGACCTCGCAGGGTCTAATCACTCACAGACCAAGTTGAGAAAGAAAGATACTCTACTGGGTGACAAATAACCTCACCAAAGGAGGTACGCCAACCGTTCATTTCCTTATTTTAGTTTATCTTTTATTTGGCAATTACTAGATTTTTCCAGTTTTTCATTTTCTTTTGCCATTTCTCTTAATTTATTTATATAATTGTGGGTTTTTTTTTTTTTTGAAAATTGATTGGAATTTTATGTAATTCTTTTGTATGATCAATGGATTTTAAGAGGACCCATCTTCTTTTTTTTTTTTTTTTCGGACATACGTTTTCTATGTTTTTAGTCAGTGATTTTTAACAGTTGATACGCAGGCACTCAGAAATTGTAAGACTGACAGACACACTTCAAGCTTAAATTGAACCGTTCCTATTTTCGGGGCCCACTGTAGATAGGCCATATTCAAAACTCGGTTTGGTTGAACAATCCCAACATCCGATTAATAACATTTGTTTGCTCAGTTTGAACCGTTCCATACTTTGCATCTCACCCGTCCATTGAAATCTCACTAATCAGCCAGTTAGGATATCAAATAGATTGAATTTTCGGTTTCAAACCATGTAAAATGAGATGGATGATTTGTACAGTTTTGATTTTTGTAATCTGGGCGCCATGTTCTTTCTTCGCTTTTGATTTTTGTTATCTGGGCGCCATGTTCTTTCTACGCATACCTCAATCCAAACCGTCCAAATTGAGGACGCGAATTGCGTGGTGACCCCAACACCACATAGCTGCGTGGCGTCAGGACTGTGGGGCACACAATAATGTATGTGTTCTATCCACGCCGTCTATCCATTTTGCCTATTTAATTTAGGGCATGAGTAAAAAATTGAATCATATCCAAAGCTCAAGTGGATCACACCTCAAGAAATGGGGGATAATGATGTCCACTGTTAAGTAACTCACTACACTATAGCGAGCAAACTCTGTGGGGCCCGCTATGATGTATTCCTCTTATCCACGCTGTCCATCCATTTTACCAAGTTCATTTTAGAGCATGAGCCCAATATTGAAACATATCCAAAGCTAAAGTGGACAACGCCACAAGAAACAATGTGAATTGAGGGCCTACTGTTGAAAAATTATTGGGTGCAACATGAGTTTTGGATTAAGTTGATATTTGTGTCGTCCTTCTATCCATGTCCGTGTGACCTAATGAATTAGTTGGATGACAAATAAGTGCTACTATTCGCCCTAGGAAGGTGTCAATGGTGGATGGCATTATTTCCATTGTTTTCCATGGAGTGGCCCACTTGAGTTTTAGATATGCTTCAATTTTGGGCTCACACCCTAAAATGAGCTGATAAAATAGACGAACTATGGATAAGACCTAGATGAATGTAGAAGGCAAATATCCAACTCCATAAAAAAACCAGTAGACCTAAGAAGTTTTCAATCATAGGCGTTCAATCCCCACGGTTTCCTGTGATGGGGCCACTTGAGGTTTGGATATGCTTTGGTTTTGGGTTCTTGCATAAATGAGATGGCAAATGAATGGACGGCGTGGATAAAACAGATACATCTTGGTGGCCCCACAGAGTGAGCTAATCCAATAAAATAAAATTGAATGTAAGAGATTCTAGCTGTCCACTTTGTGGGCACTTGCTTTCTGGTTCAAATCTTTTGGATGCCACTGACTGGATGGATCTTACATCTCCCATTCAGTGTGATAAGTTGAGTCAGGTCACATCCAAAGTGGCCGGGTCGGCGATTCAGAAAGTTTAAATGGAAGAACATGAGTGTATGCGTGGCTACAATATTCTCCGACACTTGTGTTAAATTAGCTGATTTTTAGGGGGGTATCTGTAATTTCTTTAACCTTAAATTAGAGTAATTTCCATATTCAAGAAACTAGCCGTGGTTGGTGGATCCAGACCCGACCCTACCCGTTGACAGGGCGCAGAGGTAGCCGTGGATCCCCAACTGTGGGTCTACTGTTATATATGTGCCTTACATCTACACCGCCCATGCATTTTGAAAGTTCATTTTAGAGCATGATCCCAAAAATGAAGTAGATCCGAATCTTAGGTAGACCATATCACATGAAACAGTAGTGATTGAATCCCCACCATTAAAAACTTCATGGGGGCCAATGGAATGTTTATTTTCCATCCAACCTGTTGACAAGATCACAAAGACCTGGATGAAGAGACCACACAAATATCAACTTGATCCAAAACTTTTGTGGCCTCCGATAAGTTTTTAATTGTTGAGTACCATTGTTTACTATATTATAGTCCACCTGAGATTTGGATCTACCTGATCACCTTTTGGATTATGCTTTAAAATGAGTTTTCAAAATGGTGGATATGGCATGGATGTACGACACACACATCATACAATGGATTCCATGGTCAGGGATCTACCCACCTCGGTGGCATGGATGTAAGACACACACATCAGGTGGGTGGGACCCCTGATTGTGGGGCTCACAGTGATATATGTGCCTTAAATCCACATCGTTCAATAATTTAATTTGACAGCTCATTTTAGAGCATGATCCAAAAAATGAAGCCTACCCAAAACTTAGGCAGTAGAGGAAACAGTTGTGATTGAATCCCCACCATTAAAAAATTCTTGGATACCGGCAGAATATTTATTTACCATCCAATTTGTTGATAAGGTTACAAAGACCTGATGAAGAGACCCCACAAATATCATCTTGATCCAAAGTTTTTAATGGTTAATTAACTACCACTTTTTCCTGTAATATGGTCCATCTGAAATTTGGATCTGCATCATTTTTTGGATCATGCTCTAAAATAGTTTCCAATATGGATGGATGGTGTAGACACAGTCACAAACATCATGGTGGGCTCCACGGTCAAGGGTCCCACCCACCTTGGTGGATCCAAGGATCCACTAATGTGGCGCCCCACCAGGAACTAGCTAGAGATATGGGCTCTGTGGGGCCCAAAGTGATATATTTGTTTCATCAAAGTCGTCCAACCATTTTGAAATATCCTTAGGGCATGAGCCCCAAAAGGAGGCATATGGAAGGCTCAAGTGTACCATACCACATGAAGCAATGGTGACAATGATCCAGCATTGAAACCTTCATGGCCCAATGTGATGTTTATTTTCCGTCCAACCTGTTCATAAGGTCACATATACCTGGATGAAAGGGAAAAATAAATATCAGCGTGATCCAAAACTTCTGTAGCTCACAAAAGGTTTTCAGCGTCAGGCATTCAATTTATCCTCATTATTTCTTGTGGTGTGGTCCATTTGAACATTCGATCTACCTCATTTTTGGGAGAATCCCCTAAAATTATTTTTTAAAACGGTCGGTATGGATAAAACACATACACCACGGTGGGTCCCACAGATCCCCTGACAGAACCGCCTGGATCGAATATACAAGTGAGCTTGTTTCTTCTAAGCACAACGGCAAGCTCAGTGCAATTCGAGTAACAGCGAAACGCATGCTTAGTCCATCTCTATTTTGGAATCCAAATCCAATTGCATGGGGATGATCTTGTGCTACTTCCTCCTGTACAAAACTGCGCTGATTTCAGTGTTTCTATACACTCCATCCATATGTACTTCAATTCATTCAAAATATGGAAAATTTATAGAAGGTGGTCCTTTGATCTGGTGGACCACGGCATTGTATGGGCCCTGCCGCAATACCTCCCATGATTAATGACCATATATAGCCATTTAACTGCAATTGATCACACTCACAAATTTGTAACCAAGGATGAAAATTTAATGGGACCATAAGGATAGTTAGGATAAGATCATCCAACGGCTGAGATTTTTTGGAGTAAAACCATCTATCCATGTCGCACGCCATATGAACGATTTTGATTAGCATGAGCCCCACATGTACAGTTTCTTGAGCTGAGCATTTCTCGTCCAAACATTGTATATTTCGCTCTCTTCAAAGTATGCAATATTTTTTTCTTCTTGACAATATGCTTGTATTTTTCACCAAAGTATTCACACTTTTGGGTGTTCACATTCGTATATGATTCTTTTTTCTTTTCTGAATTGTAGCAAAAATGAAATGCTATTCTCAATGGTGGATACTATCATCAGCAATTCTACTTTTAACCATATCTGTTCATGCCTCTCGAACTCTTCTGAGAAATGAAAATGGAGTGAAAACCGCCGTCTTCCTATCCCCTGCATTCGAGCTAGGACCGGGATCCGTGTCGAAGAAATACTACTACAACATCGACTTCCCAAGAGGCCACATTGCTCTCAAGTCCTTCAATGGTGAAGTAATCGATGAGGCTGGGAATCCTATCCCGCTTTATGAGACTTATCTCCACCATTGGGTTGTGCTTAGATACTATGGTCCCACTTCAGCCGTGGATTCGAACATCACCGCTGTGATCAGGAATGCTGGAGTTTGCCAGGGAAATGCGCTTGGGCAGTACTTTGGGCTTGGTTCAGAAACGCGGCGGACTTCCACGAACGTGCCAGATCCTTACGGTATAGAAGTCGGGAATCCTGCTGAAATTCCAAATGGGAATGTGGAGAGGTGGTTTCTGAATGTTCATGCGATTGATACGCGGGGCGTGGTTGATCGGATGGGGTGCACGGAGTGTAGGTGTGATCTTTATAATGTGACGAAGGATGCTAATGGCATGCCTTTGAGTAAGGATTACGTTGGCGGTCTTCGTTGTTGCAATGATCAGGCACAGTGTAGGTTGAGAGAAAGCTTTGAGACTGTGAAAAGAAAGCTCTACTTGAGATACACAGTGAAGTGGGTCGACTGGCATGACAGCATCGTTCCTGTTAAGATATACATATTCGATGTCACTGATTCTGGGAAGAGAACAAATTCAGCCAACGAAAATGATCGACTCGGTTGCAAGGTATATATCTTTCTTACCTACCATGCACTACACTCTTAAGACAAACCATGAGTTTATATGATCCACACCATTCATCAGGCAGACCCACCTTGTATGTGCTGTGTCCCCAGAACAGGCCCATCTGGTTATCAAATGGGCGACACATATATATGTCAAATGGTCAATCTCTTTCATGACAATGATCATAACAGAAAATTCATATGGTTGGGTTTATGAAATCTCTTTCTTGATGTGGTATTGACAGTAATTGATTGCTTGATCCAGGTCGAATACGACGTTGAGTCATGTGGTGCTGCAGGCAAGGACAAAGGCCATTGTGTAGATGCCAAAAAGACAAGCTTGGTCATGCCTCGTGGGGGCGATGTTATCTATGGGGTGGCCCACCAGCATTGGGGTGGAGCTGGTTCTACTCTTTATGGACAGGTAAAAAAAGATCTTTTTCCTTATTTATAATCCATAACAATCATTTATTTATTTCTCCTTTGGGTTGTCTTGGGAATAAATCAATGTTTAAAACCGGAACGGACTAAGCTGTTGGGCCCCTTTTTTTTTATAATCTTAAATGGGCTAGAGTGGGTCTGACCAGTTTCATGGAGCCATTCAACAATTCCTGTCTGGATTTTAAAACATTGAAATGGAATGAAGATCATTGAGGAAAACCATGTTCTGAGCTATGACCCAAGATAATATTGTTCTTCCCTTGTGATCTTCATGTCATACATTCTAACTTGATGAATTCTATGAAAGAAATGTTTGAAGAATCCAATCTCCAATGAGTTATCTGACTTTTGTAATTTTCACATGGTTTGCATGAACTGAATCAGGATGGCAGAGTTATATGCTCTTCAAAACCAACCTATGGTGATGGGAAAAAATCAGGGAACGAGGATGGCTACATTGTTGGGATGTCCACTTGCTATCCAAAGCCGGGGTCTGTTAAAATCGCGGATGGAGAGGTTTTGACTCTCTATTCGAATTATAGCAGCAGCCAAATGCATACTGGAGTCATGGGCCTCTTCTACATCCTAGTAGCAGATCTGCCACTGAAGAATTGATAAGACCCCATGCGTGTGGATGAGACACGTGCTGAGGAAGTCACCTGAAAGGAATTCTCTCCTCCTCTCCTTCTCTACTTCTCGTACTTCCCCTCTCATGCTACTCTTCCACTTCTCTCTACTTCTAATAAAACAATAGAATTAGAAATCGGAAAAACTGTTTTCCCATGTCTTGTGGTTTTTGTGTTTCCACATTAGTTATATATGAGATGTTAAATAAAAATATTTATATTTGGGTTCCTTTGGCATCTCTACTCTGATCTAATAAGCTCATTTGGTAAATTACATTTTCAAAACCATAAAAAGCTCTTATACGTTTGGTAAAATGTTTAAATAAGAGCTTTTTTTAGGGGTAGTTGTTAGAGTCCCTTGATATACATTGATACACCTTTTAGATCAAGTGGTTGTTTGACATGGTACCAGAGATGAAGGTCTTGTGTTCTAATCCTAAAAGCAGCAAATAGGCTACTGGTAATATATTCTCCCACAGGGGCTGTTTATGGTGTGAGTTGTGAGTGTCCTTCCACCCTTGCCCAATATGTTGGCATGCGGAGTTCCACCTTGCACGTGTGGAGGAGTGTAAGAATTCCTCGACATACATTGATACACCATTCCCCTAACAGCTCAAGCTTTTAGAGAAAGTGGTGATTTGACGATAGTTGATGTCATTTTAAAAAATTTTAACTCCATTATAAGAGCAATCTAGATGGTTGTTGTTTTGGTTGACCTTTGTGTGGACCGTCCATTATATGATGCAGGCCATCCATCATTTGGGGTTCACCATTAATGCTAATTGTCCTTTATGTGGGGCCTGTCATGATGTGGAATCCACATTTTTTTTTTTTTTTTTTTGGGAAAGCAAATGAGCAATACTCTCTTATTACTTACCCGAGGCAAAGCCTGAAAAGATACAATAAGAGGGATGAGTTCCAAGAAGAGAAGAAAAAAAAAGAAGCAACCCACATTGTAGGCACAAGGAAGAAGAGGGAGAAAAAAAACTAGAAATAAAAGTGGGAGGAGGACTGATCAAGAGCATGCAAGGAGGGGGACCCATAGCTTGGGCCAGGCATTAAAAGAAATTGGCTATCTCAATATCTGTGATAAATTTGGATGGCAATTGTATAGGAATATCGGCCAGCCTAAAGAGGACAGTCCGAAGGCAATTATGTGGGCCCCATCTTTGAATTGGGTTGTCCATCATGTGGGGGCCCACTTTTTGTATCCACCATTAGTCGTGTGAGGCACACCTTCTATGTGGGCGCACCTTCTATGTGGATCATCCATCATGTTGGGCCACTTTAGATATGGGTAGTCCATCATGCAAGACCTTGGATGTGGGCTGTCCATTAGGAAGGGCCCACTTGATGTGGAAAGTCTATCGCGGGGGGTCACACTTTGATGTGAGTCATCCATCATGTGAGGCCCACTCCATCTATTATGTGGGCTACCTTGGTGTGGACCATTCATTATATTGGGGCCCACCTTCAATATGAGTCATTCATCATGTGGACCCACATTTGATATCAACCATCCATCATGTAGGCCCACCTTTGATATCCATCATCCATCACATGGATCCCACCTATGATGTGGACCGTCCATCAAGTGTGGCGCACTTAACGTGGATGGTCCATCATGTCAGGCCACACTTTTACGTGGGCCATCGATCATGTGTGGCCCACCTTTGATCTGAACTGTACATTATGTGGGCCCACCTTGATGTGGACCATTCATCATGTGGGGGCACCTTCAATATGGGCTGTTCATCATGCAAGCCCACCTTTGATGTCCACCATCCATCATGTGGGTCCCACCTTTTCTATGGACTGCCCATCATGTGGGGCCCACTTGATGTGGATAGTCCATCATGCAGGGCCACATTTTGATGTGGGACCCACCTTTTTTGTGTACCATCCATCATGTGGGGCCCAACCTTCAATATGAGTTGTTCATCATGTGGGCCCACCTTTGATGTCAACTTTCCATCATGTGGTCCCACCTTCAATGTCCACCATCCATCACATGGGTCTCTTTAATGTGGGTTGTCCATTATGTGGGGCCTACCTTTGATGTGATCGTGCATTATGTGGGCCCACCTTGATGTGAACCATTCATCATATGGAGCCCCACCTTCAATATGAGTTGTTCATCATGTGGGCCCACCTTAGAAAGATTGTAAAGAGATAAAAATAGGGTAAGATGAGAATTACTTAAAAAGTTTAAGGACAAACTTGTCCAAAAATTAACAAAAAATGTCTAATCAATTTATCTAAATAAGCTTTTAAAGAAAAAGTAACCTCCTCATCACTTATTTTCTAATTTCTAATTTCTAAAAAAAAAAAGCTCTGAAATTAGAGCTTTACGAAATGATTATTTTCAAAATAAAAGATTTTTTTTTTTTTAAACAAGCAAATAAACTCTTATCTCACTACTCTCAGGCCAGCTCTGTTTCATCAAAGATCCTACCCGCTTAAGTCAAATGAAGCAGCGGCATCTTTTGAACAATCTAAATGGAAGAATGATGACTATCGGTGCCAAAATTATATTCTCAATGTGATGACAAATGATAATTATGATATCTATTGTCATTACTTGTTAGCTAAAAAACTATGGGACAACCTCAAAAAGAGTTCAGAATAAAGGATGGTGGAACAAAAAAAAAATATAGTTGTAGACACCGGTACCCCACCTATCCAGAAAGGGAAAATTTGCAAATCGTCGGCTCACATGAGCTGACGGACACTTGGCGCCCTGGATGGCTCCTTTGCAACAAGTGTCCCCCTACGTACATGAAGTTTTTCTGATACTTGTCTATTGGTGACCACCGAGCCGACGATTTTCCAACTCTGTATAAATGACACTAGACCCTCCGTCCAAAGGAGAGGCAGACATTGGGCAGAAATAACATCATAGAAGTCTTCTAAATTCTTCTTGTTTTTCACCCCACGGCAAGGAAACTGTGCCACAATCATACTCTCTCCCTAAGATTTGCCTCGGCCAAATCTAAAAAGTCAACTCACGTAAACTAGCTAATTAATGCACGAGTAGGGTCAGGATTAGGGGCATCCGACTATCATTTTCTAGCTTTGAAAATGGTGTTTGACTTCCCTTTTCTCTTTCTCACATCTCAATCAAAACTCAGGACGCAATTCATTCTGCACATTTCCTCCTCCAGCAAATATTAATATCTTTTTTTTTATTTACATTTACTGTCATTTACATTTATTCTATTTGCCTGTCCGGGGTATTATCCCTGCGAAGCAAGGTTATGATTGTTTATATTTCTTGCATTTTTACTTTATTTCGTTTCCCTACCCGACCCTCTTGTAGGGTTATGCGTATCATGACTGTATGACTAATCTTCTTGCAAATATTCGATTTTCTTGAAAATTGCGCGCCCCTTAAAGTAGAGACTGTATGTACGTAAGTACGGGCGAGAGAAGGTGCCTAATCCCTTCTTCTCTTGTAACCGAGACCCTTAACCTGATCTCCAGGATCACAAGCCAACCCCATGAGTCATTCAGGCCGAAGGATCTTCGTGATTCTTTGGCCTAACCAGGCAAGTTTACGACTCTAGCCGACCGTAAACTATCATTTCGCTGAATCGGCTAGTTGCGACTCAAATAATTTTAAACTGCATTATTCTGGCCCTCTTGGGAAGGTATTATACAACTAAGGCAACTAGACCAGGCCAAATAAATCATATACATCAGGCCGTCATGACCCCCACAAGAAACAACTGCACAAACTATTAATGGGAACACCATCCAATGAGAGAGATTCTTCCAATCCGTACTGCACATCACATTGCACGATATTAATATCGTTATATTGATTTTAAGATATTAAATGATAAGTATGTAGTAGAATAAATATATAATTTATAAAAAATTACTTATGAAGGAAACTTAACCTCATCTCCAAGGAAACTATGCCACTTGGACGGCCCTATAGCAATCATACTCTCTCTCCAGGATTTGCCTCGGCCAAATCTAGAAAGCCAACTCACGTAAACTAGCCAATTAATGCACGAGTAGGGTTAGGATTATGGGCATTTGACTATTCATTTTCTGGCTGTGAAAATGGTGTTTAACTTCCATTTTCTCTTTCTCACATCTCAATCAAAATTCAGGATGTGATTCATTCCGCACATTTCCTCCTCCAGCAAATACTAATATCTTTTCTTTCATTTACATTTACTGTCATTTACGTTTATTATATTTACCTGTCTGGGGTATTATCCCTGTGAAGCAAGGTTATAATTGTTTATATTTCCTGCATTTTTACTTTATTTCGTTCGCCTTCCTGACCTTCTTGTAGGGTTATGCATAGCATGACTATATGATTAATCTTCTTGCAAATATTCGATTTTCCTGAAAATTGCACGCCCCTTAAAGTAGAGACTGTATGTATGTAAGTACGGGCAAGAGAAGGTGCGTAACCCCTTTTTCTCTCTTAACCGAGACCCTTAACCTGATCTCCAGGATCACAAGCCAACCGCAGGAGTCATTCAGGCCGAAAGATCTTCGTGATTCTTTGGCTTAACCAGGCAAGTTTACAACTCTAGTCGACCATAAACTATTATTTTGCCGATTTGGCTAGTTGCGACTCCAATAATTTTAAATGCATTATTCTATCCCCCTTGGGAAGGTATTATACAACCAAGGCAACTAGACCAGGCCAAATAAATCATATACATCAGGCCGTCATCACCCCCACAAGAAACAACTGCACAAACTATTAATGGGAACACCATCCAATGAGAGAGATTCTTCGGATCCGTACTGCACATCACATTGCACGATATTAATATCGTTATATTGATTTTAAGATATTAAATGATAAGTATATAGTAGAATAAATATATAATTTATAAAAAATTACTTATAAAGTTTCACCGAAAGATATGGTGCTCGTTAAGGCTTTTTAATCTTCGTAATAATTGAAAACTTTCACCCATCCATAAGAAATATAAAAAAAATATTTGAAGTATAAGAGAAAAAAATGAGCTTAGATGACATCAAACAAAAGCCTGTAAATCAGGCAGATCCAAAACTCATGTGAGCCACACCACACGAAATACTGGGGATTGAATGCCCACCATTGGAAATTTTGTGAGGGCCATGGAAGTTTTTGTATTAGGATGATATTTGTGCTCACGGTTTATCTAGTGGTAAAAGCCCTATGAATGGTTTGGATGACATGAAAGCATCAAAATCAGCTCCCAGAAGGTTTCAATGGTGGACGATTCTTTCCCACTATTTCGCATGGCATGGTCCACGTGAGTTTTTTATCTAGCTGGTTTTTATATCCCTTTCCTATTGTGGTCTTTCAAAACTGATGGATGGAGTGGATTTTCAACACACGTCCCTGTGGGACCTACACAGCTTTGGACTATAGAACTTCCTATGACCGTGGGCACAGGCAATCCTTGTCCGCAATTGGTCCCTTTTCTTCAAACGATCGAGCTAGGAAAGGACAAGGCTACAAGGGGCCACCTTGATGCATGTGTTTTATCCAAACCGTTCACCCATTTTGTCGATATCATTTTAGGATGCAAATTCAAAAATAGGCTCAAGCGAACAGCACAGTGGGGATTAAACACTTACAGTTGAAAAGTCATATCCATGTCCACTGTTGGAACCTTCCTATGGCCCACCATGATATTTATTTGAGATCCAACTTGTTCATAAGTTCACACAGATATAGACGAAGGGAAAACAAAAATATCAGCTTGATCAAAAACTTCTGTGGTCCAACAAGGTTTCAATGGTAGGTGTTCAATCCCCACTATTTTCTGTTGTGGGGTCCACTTGAGCTTTGGATCCACCTCATTCTTTAGCTCATGCCCTAAAATGATCTCTCCAAATAATTGAACAGTGTGATACAACACATGCATCATGGTGGGGCCCACGTAACATTGTGACGTCACTTCACTAGTAGCGAGATGGCTATGAAGCCGTCGCTAATCCGCGTCCATTGTAGCATTCAAATCCAAAAATGAGGCTCAAGTGGATCGCACAGTGGGGATTGAACACTTACCCATTGAAAATATTTAGGTGTGGCCCTATGATCAAGTTGGATAGCAGTTGACCATCACCACTACTTTTTGTGGTATGATCCACCTGGGTATTGAATCTGACTCATTTTTGGACTTATACCCTAAAATAATATCAACAAATGAATAGACGGTGTGAATAAAACACACGCAACACAGTGGACCCTCAGAGGCCCTGTTCGTTACTAGCTAGGTGCAGGAGACGTATACGTAATCCACGTCCATTAAAAAAAGGTGCAGTCGATTTCTCTGACAATACTAGTTTGTACTCTAGTGGGTCAGAGATGGCGTTCCCATGCGTTTCTTTCCATGCAAACGCCCACCTTCGCCCATCCTACTCGTACTTTCGGGCCAATAGCGTGATGATAAAACCGTTCATTGTTTTTTCTGTTTTAGGATACGATGATGATGATCAAACCGTTCATCTAGAATACCCTCTTGAATAAACAATATGAAAAAAAAGCCAAGCAGATAAGAGTTCCTCTTAGTGGTTAAAATGGTAGTCTGCTAGCTAAGTGGGCCATAAAACAACAGTCTGGATCACCTAACAATTAGAGCAACCTGATTTTTGTCCCAAATGATCTTTGTGGTTACAGCTACTGTTTTCATGGTCCTGATGCCCCACACAAGTGCATAGCATGTTAGCGGGAAAGATGATTTGGTACACAAGTTGTATGTGGCCACTTTTGGGAGACAATACAGGGTAGGGATTGTTTGGCTGATGGGCTTCTAGCAAAACTCTGATGCTTTGGACAAGTTGGGATGGTTCAAATGCATGAACTCATACACTGTGTACTTGGCAAACGCTTATTGTAGATGCTCCATGCACAAAAATAATTTTACAATTGAAGTTTGAATAGTTGATTCTTGTGAACAGTTAAAATGATAGGTGATCAACGACCCAAATTCAAAATTCAACGAGCAAATGTACATATAAGACGGTATGATCTACAGGCATTTCAAGCTTACTGGTTCTGAGTGTATATGGATGAAACATATTCCATGGACTACCAATAACTTTATTCTAGGGATATTAATTAATAAAGCCGTTGACCTAGGGCTGCAGGTTCGGTCAGTTCGGTGTTGGGGGGCGATTTCCAACCAACAACTGAATTGATGAAGCCTACTAACAAAACTGAACTGCATAAATTCTGATCAGTTTTGTTTTACCAATTTCAACAGTTTAATGACAACGTTTTAGGAAGATCCAAATCTTTAGTGGACAAAACCATTGTAAAAATTACATTCTAAAATAGATGAACAGGGTAGATACAGTGCATGAATCACGCTGGACCTGAAAAGAGTTTACCTGCTCACTAAGGGGCGCGGATTTCCTAAATTCCTGCGTTGGGAACCACAGTAGGGCCCACAGTGATTCTTTTTTATAAATCCACCCCGTCCATCCGTTTTGGGAGCTCATTTTAGGACACAAAAACAAAAATGAACCGGATCCAAGACTCAAGTGGGCCTCACTAAAGGAAAAGGTGGGTAGGTAAATTACTACCGTTGAAACCTCCTTGGGGTCCACAGTGATGTTTATATGACATCCATACCGTTCATAACGTCACTACTACTGGGATGAACTGGAAAAACAAATATTATCCTGATTCGAAACTCTTGTGGCTCCACAAATATTTCAACTGTGGACGTTTAAATCTCACGTTTTCGGCCCACTTGAGTCTTGGATCCGGTTTATTTTTGCTTTAATATTCTAAAATGAGCTCACAAAACGGCTGGACGGTGTGGATTTATCAAAAAATATCACTGTGAGCCCGCCTTGGTTCCCAGCGCAGGAAATTCCTGGCAAGGGCCGCGCCCTAAGCAATCAACTTCTATAGAAAAGGCACGATCGCTTTCTTTGACAATGTCAACGCCAGGGCCTCTTCTATTTGGTCAGAGATGGCGTTCCCCATGTATTCTTTCCGTGAAAATGCCCACGTTCGCCCATTTACTCGTCCTTTCTGCCGCAAAATGTGGTGATCAAACTGTTCATCGTCCTTTCTATTTTATGATACGATGATGATGATGATCAAACGGTTCATCTAAAATCAATCCTCGAATAAACAATATGAAAAAAATCCCCAACTCAGTCAGAGTTCGTCTTAGTGGTTAAAAAGGTGGTCTGATAGCTAATTGGGCCATAAAACAACAGTCTGGCCCACCTAATAATTAAAACAGCCTGATTTTTTTGTACTAAATGATCTTTGTGGTTATACCTACTGTTTCATGGTCTTGATGCCTCACCCAAGTAGCATGTTAGCGGGAAAGATGGTACGTTACCACAAGTTGTATATGGTCACTTATCAGAGACAATGCATGGTAGGGATTGTTTGACCGATGCCCACTTCTAGAAAAACTCTGATGCTTTGGACAAGTTGGGGGTGGTTCGAATGCTTTGAACTCACTTGGCATACGCTTATTGCAATTAAACCGTCTAAGTTATTGGTGGTCCACTTTAGGTGCCCCATTCACAAATATTTTCACAATTAATGTTTAAATAGCTGAATTTTTTTTGGAAACGGTTAAAATGGTAAGCAATCAACGGTCCAAATTCAGCAAAAAATGTACATTAATTAGAGGGTATAATCCACATGCATTCCAAGGTGATTAGTTCTGAGTGTATACGGATGAAATATAGTTCATAGACTACCATATAACTCCACGTTAAGATGGCAGTACCCTTTGACCGTGGTACTTTCGTCGAAGTTTTCTTAAGTCAACTGCAAATTAGTCACTGTTTTATGAAAAAAGTAAAGCACCTTAAACAAGTGCTATGTGGCAGAATTTTGTGGGCCCTTTCATAATCTATGTGTTTCATCCTTGCCATCCATTCAGTTTTTTAGATCATTATAAAGGCATAAGCCTAAAAACGAGTTTATCCAAGGCTGATGTGGCCCACAATGGGAATAATTACGTCTACCATCAAACACCCTGTTTTCTATGGTGTGGTGCACTTGATGTTTGGATCTACTTCATTTTTGTCCTAATACTCTAAAATGATTTGAAAATATAAATGAACAGGGTGGATATAACACATACATCATGATAGGCACACTGAGTTTTTCTTCAAAAAGAGCTTTGAGTTTGTTACGTGGAGTGCGGACCTTTAAATGGATGGCTAAGAAAAAAAAACACAATCGTTTTACCGCGCATTATCACCATTTACCTCCAAACAAACGTGCTTTAAGTAATCCAATATTTTATGATTAGGCTTACCACACCACAAGAAGCAACGGTACTGACGCCCACACACTGTTGAAACCATCCTAGGGCCCACCTTGATGTTTATTTGTCATCCAACCTGTTCATAAGGTCACATAGACATGGATGAAGGGAAAACAAAATTATCAGCTTGATCACAACTTCCTTGGCTCCTAAGAAGTTTTTAATGGTTAGAGTCCAATCCCCACTGCATGGTGCACTTGAACCTTAGATATGTTTTACTTCTAGGGTCATACCTTAAAATGAACTGAAAAAATGGATGGATGGCGTGGATAAAACCCATAACTCACGATGGCCCTACAGAGTGGACCGCAGGACGCAATCCGCTTCCTCAAAACTTACACAGAAGAAAATGGCAACCCTTCGGGTTTTTGGCCATTTGAAATTTAACCATTCACCTTCTACTTCTACTTTTCCATTAAGTGTATGGTTAGGATTGCTTGATCGAATAAATTTTTATAGTAAATCCTCCATCCACAATGTGGCCCCCGATTTGGATGGTCTGGATAACTGTACACGAGTGCCTCATGTGAAGAGGATGAGTCACCACCGTTTTGGAAAATGCCTGATGGACTTTCATATGAATTGCCTAACGAGCACTCCGCGCACTATAAAAAGATCTCGCGGGGTCTAATCACTCACAGAACAAGGAGAGGAAGAGAGATATTCTACGGTGACAAAGAACCTCACCAAAGGAGGTACGACAACCATTCATTTCCTTGTTTTAGTTTGTCTTTTATTTGGCAATTACTAGATTTTTCCAGTTTTTCACTTTCTTTTGCCGTTTCTCTTAATTTATTTATATAGCTGTGGGTTTTTTTTTTTTTTTTTAGAAAATGGATTGGAATTTTCTGTAAATCTTTTGTATAATCAATGGATTTTAAGTGGACAGAGGACCAATCTTTTTTTTTTTTTTTTTTTTTTTCCGACATACGTTTTCTATGTTTTTAGTCAGTGATTTTTAACAGTTGATACGGAGGCACTCAGAAATTGTACGACTGGCACACTTCAAGCTTAAATTGAACCGTTCCTATTTTCAGGGCCCACTGTAGATAGGCCATATTCAAAACTCGGTTTGGTTGAACAATCCCAACATCCGATTAATAGCATTTGTTTGCTCAGTTTGAAGCGTTCCATACTTTGCATCTCGCCCGTCCATTGATTTTTCGGTTTCAAACCATGTAAAATGAGATGGACGATTTGTACAGTTTTGATTTTTGTTATCTGGGCGCCATGTTCTTTCTACGCATACCTCAATCCAAACCGTCCAAATTGAGGACGCGAATTGCGTGGTGACCCCAACACCACATAGCTGCGTGGTGTCAGGACTGTGGGGCCCACAGTGATGTATGTGTTCTACCCTCGCCGTCCATCCGTTTTGCCAACTTATTTTAGGGCATGGGTAAAAAATTGAATCATATCCAAAGCTCAAGTGGATTACACCTCAGGAAATAGGAGGATAATGATGTCCACGGTTAAGTAACTCACTACACTATAGGGGGCAAACTCTGTGGGGCCCACTATGATGTAGTCCTCTTATCCATGCCATCCATCCATTTTACCAAGTTCATTTTAGAGCATGAGCCCAATATTGAAGTATATCCAAAGCTAAAGTGGACAACGCCACAAGAAACAATGTGAATTGAGCGCCTACTGTTGAAAAATTATTGGGTGCAACATGAGTTTTGGATTAAGTTGATATTTGTGTTTTCCTTCTATCCATGTCCGTTAGTTGGATGACAAATAAGCCTCATTATGCGCCCTGGGAAGGTGTCAACGGTGGATGGCATTATTTCCATTGTTTTCCATGGAGTGGCCCACTTGAGCTTTAGATATGCTTCAATTTTGGGCTCACATCCTAAAATGAGCTGATAAAATGGACGAACTATGGATAAGACCTAGATGAATGTAGAAGGCAAATATCCAACTCGATAAAAAAAAACCAGTAGACCTAAGAAGTTTTCAATCATAGACGTTCAATCCCCACGGTTTCCTGTGATGGGGCCACTTGAGCTTTGGATATGCTTCGATTTTGGGTTCTTGCATAAATGAGATGGCAAATGAATGACGGCGTGAATAAAACAGATATATCATGGTAGCCCCACAGAGTGAGGTAATCCAATAAAATAAAATTGAACGGAAGAGATTCTAGCTGTCCACTTTGCGGGCACTTGCTTTCTGGTTCAAATCTTTTGGATGTCACTGACTGGATGGATCTCACATCTCCCATTCAGTGTGATAAGTTGAGTCAGGTCACATCCAAAGCGGCCGGGTCGGCGATTCAGAAAGTTTAAATGGAAGAACATGAGTGTATGCGTGGCTACAATATTGTCCCACACTTTTGTTAAATTAGCTGATTTTTAGGGGTTATCCCTAATTTATTTAATTTAAAAGTAATTTCCATATTCAAGAAACTAGCCCTATGGTTGATTTTAAATAGAAGTTTAGGAGTACGAGTAGCCCTATGCAGAAATCCTCCGGAATAGCCCTGACTGTAACAGCTCAAAATCCGGGCCGAGACCGACCTAGACCTGGCCCGTTGACAGCCCTACAGGCAGAGAGATGGGTGGATCCCCAACTGTGGGTCTACTGTGATGTATGTGCCTTACATCTACACCGTCCATGCAGTTTGAAAGTTCATTTTAGGGCATGATCCCAAAAATGAAGTAGATCCAAATCTTAGGTAGACCATACCACATGAAATAGTAGTGATTGAATCCCTACCATTAAAAACTTCATGGGGGCCACTGGAATGTTTATTTTCCATCCAACCCGTTGAGACCCGGATGAAGAGACCACACAAATATCAACTTGATCCAAAACTTTTGCGGCCCATGATAAGTTTTTAATTGTTGAGTACCATTATTTACTATATTACGGTCCACCTGAGATTTGGATCTACTTCACCTTTTGGATTATGCTTTAAAATGAGTTTTCAAAATGAAGGATGGCATGGATGTAAGACACACACATCATACAATGGATTCCATGGTCATGGATCCACCCACCTTGGTGGCATGGATGTAAGACACACACATTAGGTGGGTGGGACCCCTGATTGTGGGGCTCACAGTGATATGTGTGCCTTGAATCCACATTGTTCAATAATTTAATTTGACAGCTCATTTTAGAGCATGATCCCAAAAATAAAGCTGACTCAAAACATAGGTAGTAGAGGAAATTGTTGTGATTGAATCCCCACCATTAAAAACTTTACGGATTCGGCCGGAATATTTATTTACCATCCAACTTGTTGATAAGGTGACAAAGACCTGGATGGACAAGTGACAAAGACTTGGATGAAGAGACCCACAAACATCATCTTGATCCAAAGCTTTCGTGGCTCAAAAGAAGTTTTTAATGGTTAATTAATTACCACTTTTTCCTGTAATATGGTCCATCTGAAATTTGGATCTGCATCATTTTTTGGATCATGCTCTAAAATGACTTTCCAATATGGATGGATGGTGTATACGCAGTCACAAACATCATGGTGGGCTCCACGGTCAAGGGTCCCACCCACCTTGGTGGATCTGGGGATTCACCAATGTGGCACCCCACCAGGACCTACCTAGAGATAGGCGCTCTATGGGGCCCATCGTGATATAGTTGTCCAACCATTTTGAAATATCATCTTAGGGCATGAGCCCAAAAAGGAGGCATATGGAAGGCTCAAGTGTACCATACCACATGAAGCAGTGGTGACAATGATCCAGCATTGAAACTTTCGTAGGTCCAATGTGATGTTTATTTTCCATCCAAGCTGCTCATAAGGTCGCATAGACCTGGATGAAAGGGAAAAATAAATATCAGCTTCCAAAACTTTGGTGGCTCCCAAAAGGTTTTCAGCTATAGGCACTCAATTAATCCTCATTATTTCTTGTGGTGTGATCCATTTGAGCATTGATCTACCTCATTTTTGGGAGAATCCCCTAAAATTATTTTTCAAAACGGATGGTCGGTATAGATAAAACACATACACCACGGTGGGTCCCACAGATCCCCTGATAGAACCGTCTGGATCGAATTGACAAGTGAGCTTGTTTCTTCTAATAAGCACAACGGCAAGCTCAGTGCAATTTGAGTAACAGCCAAACGCATGCTTAGTCCATCTCTATTTTGGAATCCAATTGCATGGGGATGATCTTGTGCTACTTTCTCCTGTACAAAACTGGGCTAATTTCCGTGCTTCTATACATTCCATCCATATGTACTTCATTCAAAATATGGAAAATTTATAGAAGGTGGTCCTTTGATCTGGTGGACCACGGCATTGTATGGGCCCTGCTGCAATACCTCCCATGATTGATGATCATATATAGCCATTTAACTGAAATTGATCGCACTCACAAGTTTATAACCAAGGATGAAAATTTAATGGGACCATAAGGATAGTTAGGATAAGATCGATCATCCAATGGCTGAGATTTTTTGGAGTACAGCCATCTATCCATGTCGCACGCCATATGAACGATTTTGATTAGCATGAGCCCCACATGTACAGTTTCTTGAGCTGAGCATTTCTCATCCAAACATTGTATATTTCGCTCTCTTCAAAGTATGCAATATTTTTTTTCTTCTTGACAATATGCTTGTATTTTTCACCAAAATATTCACACTTTTGGGTGTTCACATTGCGTATATGATTCTTTTTTCTTTTCAGAATTGTAGCAAAAATGAAATGCTATTCTCAATGGTGGATACTATCATCAGCAATTCTACTTTTAACCATATCTGTTCATGCCTCTCGAACTCTTCTGAGAAATGAAAATGGGGTGAAAACCGCCGTCTTCCTATCCCCTGCATTCGAGCTAGGACCGGGATCCGTGGCGTACAAAGAATACTACAATATCGACTTCCCAAGAGGCCACATTGCTCTCAAGTCCTTCAATGGTGAAGTAATCGATGAGGCTGGGAATCCTATACCGCTTTATGAGACTTATCTCCACCATTGGGTTGTGCTTAGATACTATGGTCCCACTTCAGCCGTGGATTCGAACATCACCGCTGTGATCAGGAATGCTGGAGTTTGCCAGGGAAATGCGCTTGGGCAGTACTTTGGGCTTGGTTCAGAAACGCGGCGGACTTCCACGAACGTGCCAGATCCTTACGGTATAGAAGTCGGGAATCCTGCTGAAATTCCAAATGGGAATGTGGAGAGGTGGTTTCTGAATGTTCATGCGATTGATACGCGGGGCGTGGTTGATCGGATGGGGTGCACGGAGTGTAGGTGTGATCTTTATAATGTGACGAAGGATGCGAATGGCATGCCTTTGAGTAAGGATTACGTTGGCGGTCTTCGTTGTTGCAATGATCAGGCACAGTGTAGGTTGAGAGAAAGCTTTGAGAATGTGAAAAGAAAGCTCTACTTGAGATACACAGTGAAGTGGGTCGACTGGCATGACAGCATCGTTCCTGTTAAGATATACATATTCGATGTCACTGATTCTGGGAAGAGAACAAATTCAGCCGACGAAAATGATCGACTCGGTTGCAAGGTATATATCTTTCTTACCTACCATGCACTACATTCTTAAGACAAACCATGAGTTTATATGATCCACACCATTCATCAGGCAGACCCACCTTGTATGTGCTATGTCCCCAGAACAGGCCCATCTGGTTATCAAATGGGCGACACATATATATGTCAAATGGTCAATCTCTTTCATGACAATGATCATAACAGAAAATTCATATGGTTGGGTTTATGAAATCTCTTTCTTGATGTGGTATTGACAGTAATTGATTGCTTGATCCAGGTCGAATACGACGTTGAGTCATGTGGTGCTGCAGGCAAGGACAAAGGCCATTGTGTAGATGCCAAAAAGACAAGCTTGGTCATGCCTCGTGGGGGCGATGTTATCTATGGGGTGGCCCACCAGCATTGGGGTGGAGCTGGTTCTACTCTTTATGGACAGGTAAAAAAAGATCTTTTTCCTTATTTATAATCCATAACAATCATTTATTTATTTCTCCTTTGGGTTGTCTTGGGAATAAATCAATGTTTAAAACCGGAACGGACTAAGCTGTTGGGCCCCTTTTTTTTTATAATCTTAAATGGGCTAGAGTGGGTCTGACCAGTTTCATGGAGCCATTCAACAATTCCTGTCTGGATTTTAAAACATTGAAATGGAGTGAACATCATTGAGGGAAACCATGTTCTGAGCTATGACCCAAGATAATATTGTTCTTCCCTTGTGATCTTCATGTCATACATTCTAACTTGATGAATTCTATGAAAGAAATGTTTGAAGAATCCAATCTCCAATGAGTTATCTGACTTCTGTTTTCACATGGTTTGCATGAACTGAATCAGGATGGCAGAGTTATATGCTCTTCAAAACCAACCTATGGTGATGGGAAAAAATCAGGGAACGAGGATGGCTACATTGTTGGGATGTCCACTTGCTATCCAAAGCCGGGGTCTGTTAAAATCGCGGATGGAGAGGTTTTGACTCTCTATTCGAATTATAGCAGCAGCCAAATGCATACTGGAGTCATGGGCCTCTTCTACATCCTAGTAGCAGATCTGCCACTGAAGAATTGATAAGACCCCATGCGTGTGGATGAGACACGTGCTGAGGAAGTCACCTGAAAGGAATTCTCTCCGTCTCTCCTTCTCTACTTCTCGTACTTTCCCTCTCATGCTACTCTTCCACTTCTCTACTTCTAATAAAACAATAGAATTAGAAATCGGAAAAACTGTTTTCCCATGTCTTGTGGTTTTTGTGTTTCCACATTGGTTATATATGAGATGTTAAATAAAAATATTTATATTTGGGTTCCTTTGGCATCTCTACTCTGATCTAATAAGTGCTGATCTAATAAGCTCATTTGGTAAATTACATTTTCAAAACCATAAAAAGCTCTTATACGTTTGGTAAAATGTTTAAATAAGAGTTTTTTTAGGGGTAGTTGTTAGAGTCCCTTGATATACATTGATACACCATCCCACAGGAGCTTTTAGATCAAGTGGTTGTTTGACATGGTACCAGAGATGAAGGTCTTGTGTTCTAATCCTGAAAGCAGCAAATAGGCTACTGGTAATATATTCTCCCACAGGGGCGCTGTTTATGGTGTGAGTTGTGAGTGTCCTTCCACCCTTGCCCAATATGTTGGCATGCGGAGTTCCACCTTGCACGTGTGGAGGAGTGTAAGAATCCCTCGACATACATTGATACACCATTCCCCTAACAGCTCAAGCTTTTAGAGAAAGTGGTGATTTGACGATAGTTGATGTCATTTTAAAAAATTTTAACTCCATTATAAGAGCAATCTAGATGGTTGTTGTTTTGGTTGACCTTTGTGTGGACCGTCCATTATATGATGCAAGCCATCCATCATATGGGGTTCACCATTAATGCTAATTGTCCTTTATGTGGGGCCTCTCATGATGTGGAATCCACATTTTTTTTTTTTTTTGGGAAAGCAAATGAGCAATACTCTCTTATTACTTACCCGAGGCAAAGCCGGAAAAGATACAATAAGAGGGATGAGTCCCAAGAAGAGAAGAAAAAAAAGAAGCAACCCACATTGTAGGCACAAAGAAGAAGAGGGAGAAAAAAACTAGCAACAGAAGTGGGAGGAGGACTGATCAAGAGCATGCAAGAAGGAGGGGGACCCATAGCTTGGGCCAGGCATCAAAAGAAATTGGCTATCTCAATATCTGTGATAAATTTGGATGGCAATTGTATAGGAATATCGGCCAGCCTAAAAAGGACAGTCCGAAGGCAATCATGTGGGCCCCATCTTTGAACTGGGTCATGTGGGGGCACACTTTTTGTATCCACCATTAGTCGTGTGAGGCACACCTTCTATGTGGGCGCACCTTCTATGTGGATCATCCATCATGTTGGGCCACTTTAGATATGGGTAGTCCATCATGCAAGACCTTGGATGTGGGCTGTCCATTAGGAAGGGCCCACTTGATGTGGAAAGTCTATTGCGGGGGGTCACACTTTGATGTGAGTCATCCATCATGTGAGGCACACTCCATCTATTATGTGGGCTACCTTGGTGTGGACCATTCATTATATTGGGGCCCACCTTCAATATGAGTCATTCATCTTGTGGACCCACATTTGATGTCAACCATCCATCATGTAGGCCCACCTTTGATATCCATCATCCATCACATGGATCCCACCTATGATGTGGACCGTCCATCAAGTGTGGCACACTTAATGTGGATGGTCCATCATGTCAGGCCACACTTTTACGTGGGCCATCCATCATGTGTGGCCCACCTTTGATCTGAATTGTACATTATGTGGGCCCACCTTGATGTGGACCATTCATCATGTGGGGGCACCTTCAATATGGGCTGTTCATCATGCAAGCCCACCTTTGATGTCCACCATCCGTCATGTGGGTCCCACCTTTTCTATGGACTGCCCATCATGTGGGGCCCACTTGATGTGGATAGTCCATCATGCAGGGCCACATTTTGATGTGGGACCCACCTTTTTTGTGTACCATCCATCATGTGGGGCCCAACCTTCAATATGAGTTGTCCATCATGTGGGCCCACCTTTGATGTCAACTTTCCATCATGTGGTCCCACCTTCAATGTCCACCATCCATCACATGGGTCTCTTTAATGTGGGTTGTCCATTATGTGGGGCCTACCTTTGATGTGATCGTGCATTATGTGGGCCCACCTTGATGTGAACCATTCATCATGTGGAGCCCCACCTTCAATATGAGTTGTTCATCATGTGGGCCCACCTTAGAGAGATTGTAAAGAGATAAAAATAGGGTAAGATGAGAATTACTTAAAAAGTTTAAGGACAAACTTGTCCAAAAATTAACAAAAAATGTCTAATCAATTTATTTAAATAAGCTTTTAAAGAAAAAGTAACCTCCTTATCACTTATTTTCTAATTTCTAAAAAAAAAAAAAAAAAAGCTCTGAAATTAGAGCTTTACGAAATGATTATTTTCAAAATAAATTTTTTTTTTTTTTTTTAACAAGCAAATAAACTCTTATTAGTAGAGATGCCAAATGGCCCCTTAGACTCTTTGGCTTATTATTTCCATTGAGAACTAAGGGTACGCCATGAGAGCAACCTTGCATGTGCAGGCCGTGCCGTTGTCGACCATTTTTGTTTCTCTTTACAAGGGTGACATCATGTGCATGAACGCATGGACAGAGAGCTATCATGCACCTACAAATAATTAATGAGTCGACATGAGTCGACTTGTCATTAATGCGCTGTGCAGATGTGCCTTGAGCTCTATCGGCCATCCCTGATTTCTTTATAAATGCTTCTCGTTTGTCATTTTACATATGTAGAAAAAAATCTATCTCACCTCTTTTCTCTGGGATTTCCTATTGGTTTTATCTCTGCATTCCCTTATTTGGGCAAATCAGTAAGAGTAAGCATGGATTTGTGTGGCTGAGATTGCATGTGCACATGATCAAAAGTCATTCATTAAAAAAGAGAGTTGGTGTGTCCTAATGGGAAGAATAGTTGAGCCCCAATGCATTGATGATCTTCCTGGGCAAATTTGTCTTTAAGATAGCTACTATAACCTGCCTTGGCTCTCCATATAATATTCCTGTCATTTCTTGTCTATAATATTTAGATTTTTCACTTTATCTCTTTATTAGTACCCATGATTTAAAGACAGTTTTCTCTTTCAAAATCTTGACATCTATAACAAGTTTATGAGAATTATAGAACCAAGATTTTTTATGAAAATAATTTCAAGAGATAGCAAGAGAAAATGAAATTTTATCTCACTACTCTCAGGCCGCTCTGTTTCATCAAAGATCCTACCCGCTTAAGTCAAATGAAGCAGCGGCATCTTTTGAACAATCTAAATGGAAGAATGATGACTACCGGTGCCAAAATTATATTCTCAATGTGATGACAAATGATAATTATGATATCTATTGTCATTACTTGTTAGCTAAAAAACTATGGGACAACCTCAAAAAGAGCTCAGAATGAAGGATGGTGGAACAAAAAAATATATAGTTGTAAACACCGGTACCCCACCTATCCAGAAAGGGAAAATTTGCAAATCGTCGGCTCACCATGAGCTGACGGACACTTGCCGCCCTGGATGGCTCCTTTGCAACAAGTGTCCCCCTACATGAAGTTTTTCTGATACTTGTCTATCGGTGACCACCGAGCCGACGATTTTCCAACTCTGTATAAATGACACCAGACCCTCCGTCCAAAGGAGAGGCAGACATTATGCAGAAATAACATCATAGAAGTCTTCTAAATTCTTCTTGTTTTTCACCCCATGGCAAGGAAACTGTGCCACAATCAGACTCTCTCCCTATGATTTGCCTCGGCCAAACCTAACAAGTCAACTCACGTAAACCAGCTAATTAATGCACGAGTAGGGTCAGGATTAGGGGCATCTGACTATCATTTTCTAGCTCTGAAAATGGTGTTTGACTTCCCTTTTCTCTTTCTCACATCTCAATCAAAACTCAGGACGTAATTCATTCTGCACATTTCCTCCTCCAGCAAATATTAATATCTTTTTTTTTATTTACATTTACTGTCATTTACATTTATTCTATTTGCCTGTTTGGGGTATTATCCCTGCGAAGTACGGGCGAGAGAAGGTGCCTAATCCCTTCTTCTCTTGTAACCGAGACCCTTAACCTGATCTCCAGGATCACAAGCCAACCCCATGAGTCATTCAGGCCGAAGGATCTTCATGATTCTTTGGCCTAACCAGGCAAGTTTACGACTCTAGCCGACCGTAAACTATCATTTCGCTGAATCGGCTAGTTGCGATTCAAATAATTTTAAACACATTATTCTGGCCCTCTTGGGAAGGTATTATACAACCAAGGCAACTAGACCAAGCCAAATAAATCATATACATCAGGCCGTCATCACCCCCACAAGAAACAACTGCACAAACTATTAATGGGAACACCATCCAATGAGAGAGATTCTTCCGATCCATACTGCACATCACATTGCACGATATTAATATCGTTATATTGATTTTAAGATATTAAATGATAAGTATGTAGTAGAATAAATATATAATTTATAAAAAATTACTTATGAAGGAAACTTAACCTGATCTCCAAGGAAACTATGCCACTTGGGCGGCCCTATAGCAATCATACTCTCTCTCCAGGATTTGCTTCGGCCAAATCTAGAAAGCCAACTTACTTAAACCAGCCAATTAATGCACGAGTAGGGTCAGGATTATGGGCATTTGACTATTCATTTTCTGGCTTTGAAAATGGTGTTTAACTTCCATTTTCTCTTTCTCACATCTCAATCAAAACTCAGGATGTGATTCATTCCGCACATTTCCTCCTCCAGCAAATACTAATATCTTTTCTTTCATTTACATTTACTGTCATTTACGTTTATTCTATTTACCTGTCTGGGGTATTATCCCTGTGAAGCAAGGTTATAATTGTTTATATTTCCTGCATTTTTACTTTATTTCGTTCGCCTTCCTGACCTTCTTATAGGGTTATGCATAGCATGACTATATGATTAATCTTCTTGCAAATATTCGATTTTCCTGAAAATTGCACGCCCCTTAAAGTAGAGACTGTATGTATGTAAGTACGGGCGAGAGAAGGTGCGTAACCCCCTTTTCTCTCTTAACCGAGACCCTTAACCTGATCTCTAGGATCACAAGCCAACCACAGGAGTCATTCAGGCCGAAAGATCTTCGTGATTCTTTGGCTTAACCAGGCAAGTTTACAACTCTAGTCGACCATAAACTATTATTTTGCCGATTTGGCTAGTTGCGACTCCAATAATTTTAAATGCATTATTCTATCCCCCTTGGGAAGGTATTATACAACCAAGGCAACTAGACCAGGCCAAATAAATCATATACATCAGGCCGTCATCACCCCCATAAGAAACAACTGCACAAACTATTAATGGGAACATCCAATGAGAGAGATTCTTCGGATCCGTACTGCACATCACATTGCATGATATTAATATCGTTATATTGATTTTAAGATATTAAATGATAAGTATATAGTAGAATAAATATATAATTTATAAAAAATTACTTATAAAGTTTCACCGAAAGATATGGTGCTCGTTAAGGCATTTTAATCTTCGTAATAATTGAAAAACTTTCACCCATCCATAAGAAATATAAAAAAATATTTAAAGTATAAGAGAAAAAAATGTGCTTAGATGACATCAAACAAAAGCCTGTAAATCAGGCAGATCCAAAACTCATGTGAGCCACACCACACGAAATACTGGGGATTGAATGCCCACCATTGGAAATTTTGTGAGGGCCATGGAAGTTTTTGTATTAGGATGACATTTGTACTCATGGTTTATCTAGTGGTAAAAGCCCTATGAATGGTTTGGATGACATGAAAACATCAAAATCAGCTCCCAGAAGGTTTCAATGGTGGACGATTCTTTCCCACTATTTCGCATGGCATGGTCCACATGAGTTTTTTATCTAGCTGGTTTTTATATCCCTATCCTATTGTGGTCTTTCAAAACTGATGGATGGAGTGGATTTTCAACACACGTCCCTGTGGGACCTACACAGCTTTGGACTATAGAACTTCCTATGACCGTGGGCACAGGCAATCCTTGTCCGCAATTGGTCCCTTTTCTTCAAACGATCGAGCTAGGAAAGGACAAGGCTACAAGGGGCCACCTTAATGCATGTGTTTTATCCAAGCCGTTCACCCATTTTGTCGATATCATTTTAGGATGCAAATTCAAAAATAGGCTCAAGCGAACAGCACAGTAGGGATTAAACACTTACAGTTGAAAAGTCATATCCATGTCCACTGTTGGAACCTTCCTATGGCCCACCATGATATTTATTTGAGATCCAACTTGTTCATAAGTTCACACAGATATAGACGAAGGGAAAACAAAAATATCAGCTTGATCGAAAACTTCTGTGGTCCAACAAGGTTTCAATGGTAGGTGTTCAATCCCCACTATTTTCTGTTGTGGGGTCCACTTGAGCTTTGGATCCACCTCATTCTTTAGCTCATGCCCTAAAATGATCTCTCCAAATGATTGAACAGTGTGATACAACACATGCATCATGGTGGGGCCCACGTAACATTGTGACGTAACTTCACTAGTAGCGAGATGGCTATGAGCCGTCGCTAATCCGCGTCCATTGTAGCATTCAAATCCAAAAATGAGGCTCAAGTGGATCGCACAGTGGGGATTGAACACTTACCCATTGAAAATATTTAGGTGTGGCCCTATGATCAAGTTGGATAGCAGTTGACCATCACCAGTACTTTTTGTGGTGTGATCCACCTGGGTATTGAATCTGGCTCATTTTTGGACTTATACCCTAAAATAATATCAACAAATGAATAGACGGTGTGAATAAAACACACGCAACACAGTGGACCCTCAGAGGCCCTGTTCGTTACTAGCTAGGTGCAGGAGGCGTATACGTAATCCACGTCCATTAAAAAAGGTGCAGTCGATTTCTCTGACAATGCTAGTTTGTACTCTAGTGGGTCAGAGATGGCGTTCCCATGCGTTTCTTTCCATGCAAATGCCCACCTTCGCCCATCCTACTCGTCCTTTCGGGCCAATAGCGTGATGATAAAACCGTTCATTGTTTTTTCTGTTTTAGGATACGATGATGATGATCAAACCGTTCATCTAGAATACCCTCTTGAATAAACAATATGAAAAAAAAACCAAGCAGAGAAAGAGTTCCTCTTAGTGGTTAAAATGGTAGTCTGCTAGCTAAGTGGGCCATAAAACAACAGTCTAGATCACCTAACAATTAGAACAACCTGATTTTTGTCCCAAATGATCTTTGTGGTTACAGCTACTGTTTTCATGGTCCTGATGCCCCACCCAAGTGCATAGCATGTTAGTGGGAAAGATGATTTGGTACACAAGTTGTATGTGGCCACTTTTGGGAGACAATACATGGTAGGGATTGTTTGGCTGATGGGCTTCTAGCAAAACTCTGATGCTTTGGACAAGTTGGGATGGTTCAAATGCATGAACTCATAAACTGTGTACTTGGCAAACGCTTATTGTAGATGCTCCATGCACAAAAATAATTTTACAATTGAAGTTAGAATAGTTGATTCTTGTGAACAGTTAAAATGATAGGTGATCAACGACCCAAATTCAAAATTCAACGAGCAAATGTACATATAAGACGGTATGATCTACAGGCATTTCAAGGTTCTGAGTGTATATGGATGAAAGATATTCCATGGACTACCAATAATTTTATTCTAGGGATATTAATTAATAAAGCCGTTGACCTAGGGCTGCAGGTTCGGTCAGTTCGGTGTTGGGGGGCGATTTCCAACCAACAACTGAATTGACGAAGCCTACTAACAAAACTGAACTGCATAAATTCTGATCAGTTTTGTTTTACCAATTTTAACAGTTTAATGACAACGTTTTAGGAAGATCCAAATCTTTAGTGGACAAAACCATTGTAAAAATTACATTCTAAAATAGATGAACAGGGTAGATACAGTGCATGAATCACGCTGGACCTGAAAAGAGTTTACTTGCTCACTAAGGGGCGCGGATTTCCTAAATTCCTGCGTTGGGAACCACAGTAGGGCCCACAGTGATTCTTTTTTATAAATCCACCCCGTCCATCCGTTTTGGGAGCTCATTTTAGGACACAAAAGCAAAAATGAACCGGATCCAAGACTCAAGTGGGCCTCACTAAAGGAAAAGGTGGGTAGGTAAATTACTACCGTTGAAACCTCCTTGGGGTCCACAGTGATGTTTATATGACATCCATACCATTCATACCGTCACTACTACTGGGATGAACTGGAAAAACAAATATTATCCTGATTCGAAACTCTTGTGGCTCCACAAATATTTCAACTGTGGACGTTCAAATCTCACGTTTTCGGCCTACTTGAGTCTTGGATCCGGTTCATTTTTGCTCTAATATTCTAAAATGAGCTCACAAAATGGCTGGACGGTGTGGATTTATCACAAAAAATCACTGTGAGCCCGCCTTGGTTCCCAGCGCAGGAAATTCCTGGCAATGGCCGCGCCCCTAAGCAATCAACTTCTATAGAAAAGGCACGATCGCTTTCTTTGACAATGTCAACGCCAGAGTCTCTTCTATTTGGTCAGAGATGGCGTTCCCCATGTATTCTTTCCGTGAAAATGCCCACGTTCGCCCATTTACTCGTCCTTTCTGCCGCAAAATGTGGTGATCAAACCGTTCATCGTCCTTTCTGTTTTATGATACGATGATGATGATCAAACGGTTCATCTAAAATCAATCCTCAAATAAACAATATGAAAAAAATCCCCAACTCAATCAGAGTTCCTCTTAGTGGTTAAAAAGGTGGTCTGATAGCTAATTGGGCCATAAAACAACAGTCTGGCCCACCTAATAATTAAAACAGCCTGATTTTTTTGTACTAAATGATCTTTGTGGTTATACCTACTGTTTCTTGCTCTTGATGCCTCACCCAAGTAGCATGTTAGCGGGAAAGATGGTACGTTACCACAAGTTGTATATGGTCACTTATCAGAGACAATGCATGGTAGGGATTGTTTGACCGATGCCCACTTCTAGAAAAACTCTGATGCTTTGGACAAGTTGGGGTGGTTCAAATGCTTTGAACTCACTTGGCATACGCTTATTGCAATTAAACCGTCTAAGTTATTGGTGGTCCACTTTAGGTGCTCCATTCACAAATATTTTCACAATTAATGTTTAAATAGCTGAATTTTTTTTGGAAACGGTTAAAATGGTAAGCAATCAACGGTCCAAATTCAGCAAAAAAATGTACATTAATTAGAGGGTATAATCCACATGCATTCCAAGGTGATTAGTTCTGAGTGTATACGGATGAAATATAGTCCATAGACTACCATATAACTCCACGTTAAGATGGCAGTACCCTTTGACCGTGGTACTTTCGTCGAAGTTATCTTAAGTCAACTGCAAATTAGTCACTGTTTTATGAAAAAAAGTAAAGCACCTTAAACAAATGCTATGTGGCAGAATTTTGTGGGCCCTTTCATCATCTATGTGTTTCATCTTTGCCATCCATTTAGTTTTTTAGATCATTATAAAGGCATAAGCCTAAAAACGAGTTTATCCAAGGCTGATGTGGCCCACAATGAGAATAATTACGTCTACCATCAAACACCCTGTTTTCTATGGTGTGGTCCACTTGATGTTTGGATCTACTTCATTTTTAGTCCTAATACTCTAAAATGATTTGAAAATATAAATGAACAGGGTGGATATAACACATACATCATGATAGGCCCACTGAGTTTTTCTTCAAAAAGAGCTTTGAGTTTGTTACGCGGAGTGCGTACCTTTAAATGGATGGCTTTAAAAAAAAAAAAGCACAATCGTTTTACCGCGCATTATCACCATTTACCTCCAAACAAACGTGCTTTAAGTAATCTAATATTTTATGATTAGGCTTACCACACCACAAGTAGCAACGGTACTGACGCCCACACACTGTTGAAACCAGCCTAGGGCCCACCTTGATGTTTATTTGTTATCCAACCTGTTCATAAGGTCACATAGACATGGATGAAGGGAAAACAAAATTATCAGCTTGATCACAACTTCCTTGGCTCCTAAGAAGTTTTTAATGGTTAGAGTTCAATCCCCACTGCATGGTGCACTTGAACCTACATATGTTTTACTTCTAGGGTCATACCTTAAAATGAACTGAAAAAATGGATGGATGGCGTGGATAAAACCCATAACTCACGATGGTCCTACAGAGTGGACCGCAGGACGCAATCCGCTTCCTCAAAACTTACACAGAAGAAAATGGCAACCCTTCGGGTTTTTGGCCATTTGAAATTTAACCATTCACCTTCTACTTCTAATTTTCCATTAAGTGTATGGTTAGGATTGCTTGATCGAATAAATTTTTATAGTAAATTTTCCATCCACAATGTAGCCCCCGATTTGGATGGTCTGGATAACTGTACACGAGTGCCTCATGTGAAGAGGATGAGTCACCACCGTTTTGGAAAATGCCTGATGGACTTTCATATGAATTGCGTGACGAGCACTCCGCGCACTATAAAAAGATCTCGCGGGGTCTAATCACTCACAGAACAAGGAGAGGAAGAGAGATATTCTACGGTGACAAAGAACCTCACCAAAGGAGGTACGTCAACCATTCATTTCCTTATTTAGTTTGTCTTTATTTGGCAATTACTAGATTTTTCCAGTTTTTCACTTTCTTTTGCCGTTTCTCTTAATTTATTTATATAGCTGTGGGGTTTTTTTTTTTTTTTTTAGAAAATGGATTGGAATTTTCTATAAATCTTTTGTATAATCAATGGATTTTAAGAGGACAGAGGACCAATCTTTTTTTTTTTTTTTTTTTTTTTTTTTTTTTTGACATACGTTTTCTATGTTTTTAGTCAGTGATTTTTAACAGTTGATACGCAGGCACTCAGAAATTGTATGACTGGCACACTTCAAGCTTAAATTGAACCGTTCCTATTTTCAGGGCCCCACTGTAGATAGGCCATATTCAAAACTCGGTTTGGGTTGAACAATCCCAACATCCGATTAATAGCATTTGTTTGCTCAGTTTGAACCTTTCCATACTTTGCATCTCGCCCGTCCATTGAATTTTCGGTTTCAAACCATGTAAAATGAGATGGACGATTTGTACAGTTTTGATTTTTGTTATCTGGGCGCCATGTTCTTTCTACGCATACCTCAATCCAAACCGTCCAAATTGAGGACGCGAATTGCATGGTGACCCCAACACCACATAGCTGCGTGGTGTCAGGACTGTGGGGCCCACAGTGATGTATGTGCTTTACCCACGCGGTCCATCCGTTTTGCCGACTTATTTTAGGGCATGCGTAAAAAAATTGAATCATATCCAAAGCTCAAGTGTATCACACCTCAGGAAATAGGAGGATAATGATGTCTACGGTTTATGTAACTCACTACACTATAGCGGGCAAACTCTGTGGGGCCCACTATGATGTATTCCTCTTATCCATGCCATCCATCCATTTTACCAAGTTCATTTTAGAGCATGAGCCCAATATTGAAGTATATCCAAAGCTAAAGTGGACAACGCCACAAGAAACAATGTGAATTGAGCGCCTACTATTGAAAAATTATTGGGTGCAACATAAGTTTTGGATTAAGTTGATATTTGTGTTTTCCTTCTATCCATGTCCGTTAGTTGGATGACAAACAAGCCTCACTATGCACCCTAGGAAGGTGTCAACGGTGGATGGCATTATTTCCATTGTTTTCCATGGAGTGGCCTACTTGAGCTTTAGATATGCTTCAATTTTGGGCTCGCAGCCTAAAATGAGCTGATAAAATGGACGGACTATGTATAAGACCTAGATGAATGTAGAAGGCAAATATCCAACTCGGTAAAAAAAACCAGTAGACCTAAGAAGTTTTCAATCATAGGCGTTCAATCCCCACAGTTTCTTGTGATGGGGCCACTTGAGCTTTGGATATGCTTCGATTTTGGGTTCTTGCATAAATGAGCTGGCAAATGAATGACGGCGTGGATAAAGCAGATATATCATGGTGGCCCCACAGAGTGAGCTAATCCAATAAAATAAAATTGAACGGAAGAGATTCTAGCTGTCCACTTTGTGGGCACTTGCTTTCTGGTTCAAATCTTTTGGATGTCATTGACTGGATGGATCTCACATCTCCCATTCAGTGTGATAAGTTGAGTCAGGTCACATCCAAAGCGGCTGGGTCGGCGATTCAGAAAGTTTAAAATGGAAGAACATGAGTGTATGCGTGGCTACAATATTCTCCCACACTTTTGTTAAATTAGCTGATTTTTAGGGGGTATCTCTAATTTATTTAATTTAAAAGTAATTTCCATATCCAAGAAACTAGCCGTGGTTGATTTTAAATAGAAGTTTAGGAGTACGAGTAGCCCGATGCAGAAATCCTCCGGAATAGGCCCTGACTGCAACAGCTCAAAATCCGGGCCGAGACCTACCTAGACCTGGCCCGTTGACAGCCCTACAGGCGGAGAGATGGGTGGATCCCCAACTGTGGGTCTACTGTGATGTATGTGCCTTACATCTACACCGTCCATGCAGTTTGAAAGTTCATTTTAGGGCATGATCCCAAAAATGAAGTAGATCCAAATCTTAGGTAGACCATACCACATGAAATAGTAGTCATTGAATCCCCACCATTAAAAACTTCATGGGGGCCACTGGAATGTTTATTTTCCATCCAACCCGTTGACAAGATCACAAAGACCCGGATGAAGAGACCACACAATATCAACTTTTGATCCAAAACTTTTGTGGCCCATGATAAGTTTTTAATTGTTGAGTACCATTATTTACTATATTAGGGTCCACCTGAGATTTGGATCTACTTCACCTTTTGGATTATGCTTTAAAATGAGTTTTCAAAATGGAGGATGGCATGGATGTAAGACACACACATCATACAATGGATTCCATGGTCATGGATCCACCCACCTCGGTGGCATGGATGTAAGACACACACATTAGGTGGGTGGGACCCCTGATTGTGGGGCTCACAGTGATATGTGTGCCTTGAATCCACATTGTTCAATAATTTAATTTGACAGCTCATTTTAGAGCATGATCCCAAAAATAAAGCTAACTCAAACATAGGTAGTAGAGGAAATTGTTGTGATTGAATCCCCACCATTAAAAACTTTACGGATTCGGCCGGAATATTTATTTACCATCCAACTTGTTGATAAGGTCACAAGACCTGGATGAACAGGTGACAAAGACCTGGATGAAGAGACCCACAAATATCATCCTGATCCAAAGCTTTCGTGGCTCACAAGAAGTTTTTAATGGTTAATTAATTACCACTTTTTCCTGTAATATGGTCCATCTGAAATTTGGATCTGCATCATTTTTTGGATCATGCTCTAAAATGACTTTCCAATATGGATGGATGGTGCATACGTAGTCACAAACATCATGGTGGGCTCCACGGTCAAGGGTCCCACCCACCTTGGTGGATCTAAGGATTCACCAATGTGGCACCCCACCAGGACCTACCTAGAGATAGGGGCTCTATGGGGTCCATCATGATATAGTCGTCCAAACCATTTTGAAATATCATCTTAGGGCATGAGCCCAAAAAGGAGGCATATGGAAGGCTCAAGTGTACCATACCACATGAAGCAGTGGTGACAATGATCCAGCATTGAAACCTTCCTAGGCCCAATGTGATGTTTATTTTCCATCCAAGCTGCTCATAAGGTCGCATAGACCTGGATGAAAGGGGAAAAATAAGTATCAGCTTCCAAAACTTTGGTGGCTACCAAAAGGTTTTCAGCTATAGGAATTCAATTAATCCTCATTATTTCTTGTGGTGTAATCCATTTGAGCATTGATCTACCTCATTTTGGGAGAATCCCCTAAAATTATTTTTCAAACGGATGGTCGGTATGGATAAAACACATACACCACGGTGGGTCCCACAGATCCCCTGACAGAACCGTCTGGATCGAATTGACAAGTGAGCTTGTTTCTTCTAAGCACAACGGCAAGCTCAGTGCAATTTGAGTAACAGCCAAACGCATGCTTAGTCCATCTCTATTTTGGAATCCAATTGCATGGGGATGATCTTGTGCTACTTTCTCCTGTACAAAACTGCGCTGATTTCCGTGTTTCTATACATTCCATCCATATGTACTTCACTTCATTCAAAATATGGAAAATTTATAGAAGGTGGTCCTTTGATCTGGTGGACCACGGCATTGTATGGGCCCTGCCGCAATACCTCCCATGATTGATGACCATATATAGCCATTTAACTGAAATTGATCGCACTCACAAGTTTATAACCAAGGATGAAAATTTAATGGGAACATAAGGATAGTTAGGATAAGATCGATCATCCAATGGCTGAGATTTTTGGAGTACAACCATCTATCCATGTCGCACGCCATATGAACGATTTTGATTAGCATGAGCCCCACATGTACAGTTTCTTGAGCTGAGCATTTCTCGTCCAAACATTGTATATTTCGCTCTCTTCAAAGTATGCAATATTTTTTTCTTCTTGACAATATGCTTCTATTTTCCCAAAATATTCACACTTTTGGGTGTTCACATTCGTATATGATTCTTTTGTCTTTTCCTGAATTGTAGCAAAAATGAAATGCTATTCTCAATGGTGGATACTATCATCAGCAATTCTACTTTTAACCATATCTGTTCATGCCTCTCGAACTCTTCTGAGAAATGAAAATGGGGTGAAAACCGCCGTCTTCCTATCCCCTGCATTCGAGCTAGGACCGGGATCCGTGTCGAACAAAGACTACTACAATATCGACTTCCCAAGAGGCCACATTGCTCTCAAGTCCTTCAATGGTGAAGTAATCGATGAGGCTGGGAATCCTATACCGCTTTATGAGACTTATCTCCACCATTGGGTTGTGCTTAGATACTATGGTCCCACTTCAGCCGTGGATTCGAACATCACCGCTGTGATCAGGAATGCTGGAGTTTGCCAGGGAAATGCGCTTGGGCAGTACTTTGGGCTTGGTTCAGAAACGCGGCGGACTTCCACGAACGTGCCAGATCCTTACGGTATAGAAGTCGGGAATCCTGCTGAAATTCCAAATGGGAATGTGGAGAGGGTGGTTTCTGAATGTTCATGCGATTGATACGCGGGGCGTGGTTGATCGGATGGGGTGCACGGAGTGTAGGTGTGATCTTTATAATGTGACGAAGGATGCTAATGGCATGCCTTTGAGTAAGGATTACGTTGGCTGGTCTTCGTTGTTGCAATGATCAGGCACAGTGTAGGTTGAGAGAAAGCTTTGAGAATGTGAAAAGAAAGCTCTACTTGAGATACACAGTGAAGTGGGTCGACTGGCATGACAGCATCGTTCCTGTTAAGATATACATATTCGATGTCACTGATTCTGGAAGAGAACAAATTCAGCCGACGAAAATGATCGACTCGGTTGCAAGGTATATATCTTTCTTACCTACCCATGCACTACATTCTTAAGACAAACCATGAGTTTATATGATCCACACCATTCATCAGGCAGACCCACCTTGTATGTGCTATGTCCCCCAGAACAGGCCCATCTGGTTATCAAATGGGCGACACATATATATGTCAAATGGTCAATCTCTTTCATGACAATGATCATAACAGAAAATTCATATGGTTGGGTTTATGAAATCTCTTTCTTGATGTGGTATTGACAGTAATTGATTGCTTGATCCAGGTCGAATACGACGTTGAGTCATGTGGTGCTGCAGGCAAGGACAAAGGCCATTGTGTAGATGCCAAAAAGAACAAGCTTGGTCATGCCTCGTGGGGGCGATGTTATCTATGGGGTGGCCCACCAGCATTGGGGTGGAGCTGGTTCTACTCTTTATGGACAGGTAAAAAAGATCTTTTTCCTTATTTATAATCCATAACAATCATTTATTTATTTCTCCTTTGGGTTGTCTTGGGAATAAATCAATGTTTAAAACCGGAACGGACTAAGCTGTTGGGCCCCTTTTTTTTTATAATCTTAAATGGGCTAGAGTGGGTCTGACCAGTTTCATGGAGCCATTCAACAATTCCTGTCTGGATTTTAAAACATTGAAATGGAATGAAGATCATTGAGGAAACCATGTTCTGAGCTATGACCCAAGATAATATTGTTCTTCCCTTGTGATCTTCATGTCATACATTCTAACTTGATGAATTCTATGAAAGAAATGTTTGAAGAATCCAATCTCCAATGAGTTATCTGACTTTGTATTTTCACATGGTTTGCATGAACTGAATCAGGATGGCAGAGTTATATGCTCTTCAAAACCAACCTATGGTGATGGGAAAAAAATCAGGGAACGAGGATGGCTACATTGTTGGGATGTCCACTTGCTATCCAAAGCCGGGGTCTGTTAAAATCGCGGATGGAGAGGTTTTGACTCTCTATTCGAATTATAGCAGCAGCCAAATGCATACTGGAGTCATGGGCCTCTTCTACATCCTAGTAGCAGATCTGCCACTGAAGAATTGATAAGACCCCATGCGTGTGGATGAGACACGTGCTGAGGAAGTCACCTGAAAGGAATTCTCTCCGTCTCTCCTTCTCTACTTCTCGTACTTTCCCTCTCATGCTACTCTTCCACTTCTCTACTTCTAATAAAACAATAGAATTAGAAATCGGAAAAAACTGTTTTCCCATGTCTTGTGGTTTTTGTGTTTCCACATTGGTTATATATGAGATGTTAAATAAAAATATTTATATTTGGGTTCCTTTGGCATCTCTACTCTGATCTAATAAGTGCTGATCTAATAAGCTCATTTGGTAAATTACATTTTCAAAACCATAAAAAGCTCTTATACGTTTGGTAAAATGTTTAAATAAGAGTTTTTTTAGGGGTAGTTGTTAGAGTCCCTTGATATACATTGATACACCATCCCACAGGAGCTTTTAGATCAAGTGGTTGTTTGACATGGTACCAGAGATGAAGGTCTTGTGTTCTAATCCTGAAAGCAGCAAATAGGCTACTGGTAATATATTCTCCCACAGGGGCGCTGTTTATGGTGTGAGTTGTGAGTGTCCTTCCACCCTTGCCCAATATGTTGGCATGCGGAGTTCCACCTTGCACGTGTGGAGGAGTGTAAGAATCCCTCGACATACATTGATACACCATTCCCCTAACAGCTCAAGCTTTTAGAGAAAGTGGTGATTTGACGATAGTTGATGTCATTTTAAAAAATTTTAACTCCATTATAAGAGCAATCTAGATGGTTGTTGTTTTGGTTGACCTTTGTGTGGACCGTCCATTATATGATGCAAGCCATCCATCATATGGGGTTCACCATTAATGCTAATTGTCCTTTATGTGGGGCCTCTCATGATGTGGAATCCACATTTTTTTTTTTTTTTTGGGAAAGCAAATGAGCAATACTCTCTTATTACTTACCCGAGGCAAAGCCGGAAAAGATACAATAAGAGGGATGAGTCCCAAGAAGAGAAGAAAAAAAAGAAGCAACCCACATTGTAGGCACAAAGAAGAAGAGGGAGAAAAAAACTAGCAACAGAAGTGGGAGGAGGACTGATCAAGAGCATGCAAGAAGGAGGGGGACCCATAGCTTGGGCCAGGCATCAAAAGAAATTGGCTATCTCAATATCTGTGATAAATTTGGATGGCAATTGTATAGGAATATCGGCCAGCCTAAAAAGGACAGTCCGAAGGCAATCATGTGGGCCCCATCTTTGAACTGGGTCATGTGGGGGCACACTTTTTGTATCCACCATTAGTCGTGTGAGGCACACCTTCTATGTGGGCGCACCTTCTATGTGGATCATCCATCATGTTGGGCCACTTTAGATATGGGTAGTCCATCATGCAAGACCTTGGATGTGGGCTGTCCATTAGGAAGGGCCCACTTGATGTGGAAAGTCTATTGCGGGGGGTCACACTTTGATGTGAGTCATCCATCATGTGAGGCACACTCCATCTATTATGTGGGCTACCTTGGTGTGGACCATTCATTATATTGGGGCCCACCTTCAATATGAGTCATTCATCTTGTGGACCCACATTTGATGTCAACCATCCATCATGTAGGCCCACCTTTGATATCCATCATCCATCACATGGATCCCACCTATGATGTGGACCGTCCATCAAGTGTGGCACACTTAATGTGGATGGTCCATCATGTCAGGCCACACTTTTACGTGGGCCATCCATCATGTGTGGCCCACCTTTGATCTGAATTGTACATTATGTGGGCCCACCTTGATGTGGACCATTCATCATGTGGGGGCACCTTCAATATGGGCTGTTCATCATGCAAGCCCACCTTTGATGTCCACCATCCGTCATGTGGGTCCCACCTTTTCTATGGACTGCCCATCATGTGGGGCCCACTTGATGTGGATAGTCCATCATGCAGGGCCACATTTTGATGTGGGACCCACCTTTTTTGTGTACCATCCATCATGTGGGGCCCAACCTTCAATATGAGTTGTCCATCATGTGGGCCCACCTTTGATGTCAACTTTCCATCATGTGGTCCCACCTTCAATGTCCACCATCCATCACATGGGTCTCTTTAATGTGGGTTGTCCATTATGTGGGGCCTACCTTTGATGTGATCGTGCATTATGTGGGCCCACCTTGATGTGAACCATTCATCATGTGGAGCCCCACCTTCAATATGAGTTGTTCATCATGTGGGCCCACCTTAGAGAGATTGTAAAGAGATAAAAATAGGGTAAGATGAGAATTACTTAAAAAGTTTAAGGACAAACTTGTCCAAAAATTAACAAAAAATGTCTAATCAATTTATTTAAATAAGCTTTTAAAGAAAAAGTAACCTCCTTATCACTTATTTTCTAATTTCTAAAAAAAAAAAAAAAAAAAGCTCTGAAATTAGAGCTTTACGAAATGATTATTTTCAAAATAAATTTTTTTTTTTTTTTTTTAACAAGCAAATAAACTCTTATTAGTAGAGATGCCAAATGGCCCCTTAGACTCTTTGGCTTATTATTTCCATTGAGAACTAAGGGTACGCCATGAGAGCAACCTTGCATGTGCAGGCCGTGCCGTTGTCGACCATTTTTGTTTCTCTTTACAAGGGTGACATCATGTGCATGAACGCATGGACAGAGAGCTATCATGCACCTACAAATAATTAATGAGTCGACATGAGTCGACTTGTCATTAATGCGCTGTGCAGATGTGCCTTGAGCTCTATCGGCCATCCCTGATTTCTTTATAAATGCTTCTCGTTTGTCATTTTACATATGTAGAAAAAAATCTATCTCACCTCTTTTCTCTGGGATTTCCTATTGGTTTTATCTCTGCATTCCCTTATTTGGGCAAATCAGTAAGAGTAAGCATGGATTTGTGTGGCTGAGATTGCATGTGCACATGATCAAAAGTCATTCATTAAAAAAGAGAGTTGGTGTGTCCTAATGGGAAGAATAGTTGAGCCCCAATGCATTGATGATCTTCCTGGGCAAATTTGTCTTTAAGATAGCTACTATAACCTGCCTTGGCTCTCCATATAATATTCCTGTCATTTCTTGTCTATAATATTTAGATTTTTCACTTTATCTCTTATTAGTACCCATGATTTAAAGACAGTTTTCTCTTTCAAAATCTTGACATCTATAACAAGTTTATGAGAATTATAGAACCAAGATTTTTTATGAAATAATTTCAAGAGATAGCAAGAGAAAATGAAATTTTATCTCACTACTCTCAGGCCGCTCTGTTTCATCAAAGATCCTACCCGCTTAAGTCAAATGAAGCAGCGGCATCTTTTGAACAATCTAAATGGAAGAATGATGACTACCGGTGCCAAAATTATATTCTCAATGTGATGACAAATGATAATTATGATATCTATTGTCATTACTTGTTAGCTAAAAAACTATGGGACAACCTCAAAAAGAGCTCAGAATGAAGGATGGTGGAACAAAAAAATATATAGTTGTAAACACCGGTACCCCACCTATCCAGAAAGGGAAAATTTGCAAATCGTCGGCTCACCATGAGCTGACGGACACTTGCCGCCCTGGATGGCTCCTTTGCAACAAGTGTCCCCCTACATGAAGTTTTTCTGATACTTGTCTATCGGTGACCACCGAGCCGACGATTTTCCAACTCTGTATAAATGACACCAGACCCTCCGTCCAAAGGAGAGGCAGACATTATGCAGAAATAACATCATAGAAGTCTTCTAAATTCTTCTTGTTTTTCACCCCATGGCAAGGAAACTGTGCCACAATCAGACTCTCTCCCTATGATTTGCCTCGGCCAAACCTAACAAGTCAACTCACGTAAACCAGCTAATTAATGCACGAGTAGGGTCAGGATTAGGGGCATCTGACTATCATTTTCTAGCTCTGAAAATGGTGTTTGACTTCCCTTTTCTCTTTCTCACATCTCAATCAAAACTCAGGACGTAATTCATTCTGCACATTTCCTCCTCCAGCAAATATTAATATCTTTTTTTTTATTTACATTTACTGTCATTTACATTTATTCTATTTGCCTGTTTGGGGTATTATCCCTGCGAAGTACGGGCGAGAGAAGGTGCCTAATCCCTTCTTCTCTTGTAACCGAGACCCTTAACCTGATCTCCAGGATCACAAGCCAACCCCATGAGTCATTCAGGCCGAAGGATCTTCATGATTCTTTGGCCTAACCAGGCAAGTTTACGACTCTAGCCGACCGTAAACTATCATTTCGCTGAATCGGCTAGTTGCGATTCAAATAATTTTAAACACATTATTCTGGCCCTCTTGGGAAGGTATTATACAACCAAGGCAACTAGACCAAGCCAAATAAATCATATACATCAGGCCGTCATCACCCCCACAAGAAACAACTGCACAAACTATTAATGGGAACACCATCCAATGAGAGAGATTCTTCCGATCCATACTGCACATCACATTGCACGATATTAATATCGTTATATTGATTTTAAGATATTAAATGATAAGTATGTAGTAGAATAAATATATAATTTATAAAAAATTACTTATGAAGGAAACTTAACCTGATCTCCAAGGAAACTATGCCACTTGGGCGGCCCTATAGCAATCATACTCTCTCTCCAGGATTTGCTTCGGCCAAATCTAGAAAGCCAACTTACTTAAACCAGCCAATTAATGCACGAGTAGGGTCAGGATTATGGGCATTTGACTATTCATTTTCTGGCTTTGAAAATGGTGTTTAACTTCCATTTTCTCTTTCTCACATCTCAATCAAAACTCAGGATGTGATTCATTCCGCACATTTCCTCCTCCAGCAAATACTAATATCTTTTCTTTCATTTACATTTACTGTCATTTACGTTTATTCTATTTACCTGTCTGGGGTATTATCCCTGTGAAGCAAGGTTATAATTGTTTATATTTCCTGCATTTTTACTTTATTTCGTTCGCCTTCCTGACCTTCTTATAGGGTTATGCATAGCATGACTATATGATTAATCTTCTTGCAAATATTCGATTTTCCTGAAAATTGCACGCCCCTTAAAGTAGAGACTGTATGTATGTAAGTACGGGCGAGAGAAGGTGCGTAACCCCCTTTTCTCTCTTAACCGAGACCCTTAACCTGATCTCTAGGATCACAAGCCAACCACAGGAGTCATTCAGGCCGAAAGATCTTCGTGATTCTTTGGCTTAACCAGGCAAGTTTACAACTCTAGTCGACCATAAACTATTATTTTGCCGATTTGGCTAGTTGCGACTCCAATAATTTTAAATGCATTATTCTATCCCCCTTGGGAAGGTATTATACAACCAAGGCAACTAGACCAGGCCAAATAAATCATATACATCAGGCCGTCATCACCCCCATAAGAAACAACTGCACAAACTATTAATGGGAACATCCAATGAGAGAGATTCTTCGGATCCGTACTGCACATCACATTGCATGATATTAATATCGTTATATTGATTTTAAGATATTAAATGATAAGTATATAGTAGAATAAATATATAATTTATAAAAAATTACTTATAAAGTTTCACCGAAAGATATGGTGCTCGTTAAGGCATTTTAATCTTCGTAATAATTGAAAAACTTTCACCCATCCATAAGAAATATAAAAAAATATTTAAAGTATAAGAGAAAAAAATGTGCTTAGATGACATCAAACAAAAGCCTGTAAATCAGGCAGATCCAAAACTCATGTGAGCCACACCACACGAAATACTGGGGATTGAATGCCCACCATTGGAAATTTTGTGAGGGCCATGGAAGTTTTTGTATTAGGATGACATTTGTACTCATGGTTTATCTAGTGGTAAAAAGCCCTATGAATGGTTTGGATGACATGAAAACATCAAAATCAGCTCCCAGAAGGTTTCAATGGTGGACGATTCTTTCCCACTATTTCGCATGGCATGGTCCACATGAGTTTTTTATCTAGCTGGTTTTTATATCCCTATCCTATTGTGGTCTTTCAAAACTGATGGATGGAGTGGATTTTCAACACACGTCCCTGTGGGACCTACACAGCTTTGGACTATAGAACTTCCTATGACCGTGGGCACAGGCAATCCTTGTCCGCAATTGGTCCCTTTTCTTCAAACGATCGAGCTAGGAAAGGACAAGGCTACAAGGGGCCACCTTAATGCATGTGTTTTATCCAAGCCGTTCACCCATTTTGTCGATATCATTTTAGGATGCAAATTCAAAAATAGGCTCAAGCGAACAGCACAGTAGGGATTAAACACTTACAGTTGAAAAGTCATATCCATGTCCACTGTTGGAACCTTCCTATGGCCCACCATGATATTTATTTGAGATCCAACTTGTTCATAAGTTCACACAGATATAGACGAAGGGAAAACAAAAATATCAGCTTGATCGAAAACTTCTGTGGTCCAACAAGGTTTCAATGGTAGGTGTTCAATCCCCACTATTTTCTGTTGTGGGGTCCACTTGAGCTTTGGATCCACCTCATTCTTTAGCTCATGCCCTAAAATGATCTCTCCAAATGATTGAACAGTGTGATACAACACATGCATCATGGTGGGGCCCACGTAACATTGTGACGTAACTTCACTAGTAGCGAGATGGCTATGAGCCGTCGCTAATCCGCGTCCATTGTAGCATTCAAATCCAAAAATGAGGCTCAAGTGGATCGCACAGTGGGGATTGAACACTTACCCATTGAAAATATTTAGGTGTGGCCCTATGATCAAGTTGGATAGCAGTTGACCATCACCAGTACTTTTTGTGGTGTGATCCACCTGGGTATTGAATCTGGCTCATTTTTGGACTTATACCCTAAAATAATATCAACAAATGAATAGACGGTGTGAATAAAACACACGCAACACAGTGGACCCTCAGAGGCCCTGTTCGTTACTAGCTAGGTGCAGGAGGCGTATACGTAATCCACGTCCATTAAAAAAGGTGCAGTCGATTTCTCTGACAATGCTAGTTTGTACTCTAGTGGGTCAGAGATGGCGTTCCCATGCGTTTCTTTCCATGCAAATGCCCACCTTCGCCCATCCTACTCGTCCTTTCGGGCCAATAGCGTGATGATAAAACCGTTCATTGTTTTTTCTGTTTTAGGATACGATGATGATGATCAAACCGTTCATCTAGAATACCCTCTTGAATAAACAATATGAAAAAAAAACCAAGCAGAGAAAGAGTTCCTCTTAGTGGTTAAAATGGTAGTCTGCTAGCTAAGTGGGCCATAAAACAACAGTCTAGATCACCTAACAATTAGAACAACCTGATTTTTGTCCCAAATGATCTTTGTGGTTACAGCTACTGTTTTCATGGTCCTGATGCCCCACCCAAGTGCATAGCATGTTAGTGGGAAAGATGATTTGGTACACAAGTTGTATGTGGCCACTTTTGGGAGACAATACATGGTAGGGATTGTTTGGCTGATGGGCTTCTAGCAAAACTCTGATGCTTTGGACAAGTTGGGATGGTTCAAATGCATGAACTCATAAACTGTGTACTTGGCAAACGCTTATTGTAGATGCTCCATGCACAAAAATAATTTTACAATTGAAGTTAGAATAGTTGATTCTTGTGAACAGTTAAAATGATAGGTGATCAACGACCCAAATTCAAAATTCAACGAGCAAATGTACATATAAGACGGTATGATCTACAGGCATTTCAAGGTTCTGAGTGTATATGGATGAAAGATATTCCATGGACTACCAATAATTTTATTCTAGGGATATTAATTAATAAAGCCGTTGACCTAGGGCTGCAGGTTCGGTCAGTTCGGTGTTGGGGGGCGATTTCCAACCAACAACTGAATTGACGAAGCCTACTAACAAAACTGAACTGCATAAATTCTGATCAGTTTTGTTTTACCAATTTTAACAGTTTAATGACAACGTTTTAGGAAGATCCAAATCTTTAGTGGACAAAACCATTGTAAAAATTACATTCTAAAATAGATGAACAGGGTAGATACAGTGCATGAATCACGCTGGACCTGAAAAGAGTTTACTTGCTCACTAAGGGGCGCGGATTTCCTAAATTCCTGCGTTGGGAACCACAGTAGGGCCCACAGTGATTCTTTTTTATAAATCCACCCCGTCCATCCGTTTTGGGAGCTCATTTTAGGACACAAAAGCAAAAATGAACCGGATCCAAGACTCAAGTGGGCCTCACTAAAGGAAAAGGTGGGTAGGTAAATTACTACCGTTGAAACCTCCTTGGGGTCCACAGTGATGTTTATATGACATCCATACCATTCATACCGTCACTACTACTGGGATGAACTGGAAAAACAAATATTATCCTGATTCGAAACTCTTGTGGCTCCACAAATATTTCAACTGTGGACGTTCAAATCTCACGTTTTCGGCCTACTTGAGTCTTGGATCCGGTTCATTTTTGCTCTAATATTCTAAAATGAGCTCACAAAATGGCTGGACGGTGTGGATTTATCACAAAAAATCACTGTGAGCCCGCCTTGGTTCCCAGCGCAGGAAATTCCTGGCAAGGGCCGCGCCCCTAAGCAATCAACTTCTATAGAAAAGGCACGATCGCTTTCTTTGACAATGTCAACGCCAGAGCCTCTTCTATTTGGTCAGAGATGGCGTTCCCCATGTATTCTTTCCGTGAAAATGCCCACGTTCGCCCATTTACTCGTCCTTTCTGCCGCAAAATGTGGTGATCAAACCGTTCATCGTCCTTTCTGTTTTATGATACGATGATGATGATCAAACGGTTCATCTAAAATCAATCCTCAAATAAACAATATGAAAAAAATCCCCAACTCAATCAGAGTTCCTCTTAGTGGTTAAAAAGGTGGTCTGATAGCTAATTGGGCCATAAAACAACAGTCTGGCCCACCTAATAATTAAAACAGCCTGATTTTTTTGTACTAAATGATCTTTGTGGTTATACCTACTGTTTCTTGCTCTTGATGCCTCACCCAAGTAGCATGTTAGCGGGAAAGATGGTACGTTACCACAAGTTGTATATGGTCACTTATCAGAGACAATGCATGGTAGGGATTGTTTGACCGATGCCCACTTCTAGAAAAACTCTGATGCTTTGGACAAGTTGGGGTGGTTCAAATGCTTTGAACTCACTTGGCATACGCTTATTGCAATTAAACCGTCTAAGTTATTGGTGGTCCACTTTAGGTGCTCCATTCACAAATATTTTCACAATTAATGTTTAAATAGCTGAATTTTTTTTGGAAACGGTTAAAATGGTAAGCAATCAACGGTCCAAATTCAGCAAAAAAATGTACATTAATTAGAGGGTATAATCCACATGCATTCCAAGGTGATTAGTTCTGAGTGTATACGGATGAAATATAGTCCATAGACTACCATATAACTCCACGTTAAGATGGCAGTACCCTTTGACCGTGGTACTTTCGTCGAAGTTATCTTAAGTCAACTGCAAATTAGTCACTGTTTTATGAAAAAAAGTAAAGCACCTTAAACAAATGCTATGTGGCAGAATTTTGTGGGCCCTTTCATCATCTATGTGTTTCATCTTTGCCATCCATTTAGTTTTTTAGATCATTATAAAGGCATAAGCCTAAAAACGAGTTTATCCAAGGCTGATGTGGCCCACAATGAGAATAATTACGTCTACCATCAAACACCCTGTTTTCTATGGTGTGGTCCACTTGATGTTTGGATCTACTTCATTTTTAGTCCTAATACTCTAAAATGATTTGAAAATATAAATGAACAGGGTGGATATAACACATACATCATGATAGGCCCACTGAGTTTTTCTTCAAAAAGAGCTTTGAGTTTGTTACGCGGAGTGCGTACCTTTAAATGGATGGCTTTAAAAAAAAAAAAGCACAATCGTTTTACCGCGCATTATCACCATTTACCTCCAAACAAACGTGCTTTAAGTAATCTAATATTTTATGATTAGGCTTACCACACCACAAGTAGCAACGGTACTGACGCCCACACACTGTTGAAACCAGCCTAGGGCCCACCTTGATGTTTATTTGTTATCCAACCTGTTCATAAGGTCACATAGACATGGATGAAGGGAAAACAAAATTATCAGCTTGATCACAACTTCCTTGGCTCCTAAGAAGTTTTTAATGGTTAGAGTTCAATCCCCACTGCATGGTGCACTTGAACCTTACATATGTTTTACTTCTAGGGTCATACCTTAAAATGAACTGAAAAAATGGATGGATGGCGTGGATAAAACCCATAACTCACGATGGTCCTACAGAGTGGACCGCAGGACGCAATCCGCTTCCTCAAAACTTACACAGAAGAAAATGGCAACCCTTCGGGTTTTTGGCCATTTGAAATTTAACCATTCACCTTCTACTTCTAATTTTCCATTAAGTGTATGGTTAGGATTGCTTGATCGAATAAATTTTTATAGTAAATTTTCCATCCACAATGTAGCCCCCGATTTGGATGGTCTGGATAACTGTACACGAGTGCCTCATGTGAAGAGGATGAGTCACCACCGTTTTGGAAAATGCCTGATGGACTTTCATATGAATTGCGTGACGAGCACTCCGCGCACTATAAAAAGATCTCGCGGGGTCTAATCACTCACAGAACAAGGAGAGGAAGAGAGATATTCTACGGTGACAAAGAACCTCACCAAAGGAGGTACGTCAACCATTCATTTCCTTATTTTAGTTTGTCTTTTATTTGGCAATTACTAGATTTTTCCAGTTTTTCACTTTCTTTTGCCGTTTCTCTTAATTTATTTATATAGCTGTGGGGTTTTTTTTTTTTTTTTTAGAAAATGGATTGGAATTTTCTATAAATCTTTTGTATAATCAATGGATTTTAAGAGGACAGAGGACCAATCTTTTTTTTTTTTTTTTTTTTTTTTTTTTTTGACATACGTTTTCTATGTTTTTAGTCAGTGATTTTTAACAGTTGATACGCAGGCACTCAGAAATTGTATGACTGGCACACTTCAAGCTTAAATTGAACCGTTCCTATTTTCAGGGCCCCACTGTAGATAGGCCATATTCAAAACTCGGTTTGGTTGAACAATCCCAACATCCGATTAATAGCATTTGTTTGCTCAGTTTGAACCTTTCCATACTTTGCATCTCGCCCGTCCATTGAATTTTCGGTTTCAAACCATGTAAAATGAGATGGACGATTTGTACAGTTTTGATTTTTGTTATCTGGGCGCCATGTTCTTTCTACGCATACCTCAATCCAAACCGTCCAAATTGAGGACGCGAATTGCATGGTGACCCCAACACCACATAGCTGCGTGGTGTCAGGACTGTGGGGCCCACAGTGATGTATGTGCTTTACCCACGCGGTCCATCCGTTTTGCCGACTTATTTTAGGGCATGCGTAAAAAATTGAATCATATCCAAAGCTCAAGTGTATCACACCTCAGGAAATAGGAGGATAATGATGTCTACGGTTTATGTAACTCACTACACTATAGCGGGCAAACTCTGTGGGGCCCACTATGATGTATTCCTCTTATCCATGCCATCCATCCATTTTACCAAGTTCATTTTAGAGCATGAGCCCAATATTGAAGTATATCCAAAGCTAAAGTGGACAACGCCACAAGAAACAATGTGAATTGAGCGCCTACTATTGAAAAATTATTGGGTGCAACATAAGTTTTGGATTAAGTTGATATTTGTGTTTTCCTTCTATCCATGTCCGTTAGTTGGATGACAAACAAGCCTCACTATGCACCCTAGGAAGGTGTCAACGGTGGATGGCATTATTTCCATTGTTTTCCATGGAGTGGCCTACTTGAGCTTTAGATATGCTTCAATTTTGGGCTCGCAGCCTAAAATGAGCTGATAAAATGGACGGACTATGTATAAGACCTAGATGAATGTAGAAGGCAAATATCCAACTCGGTAAAAAAAAACCAGTAGACCTAAGAAGTTTTCAATCATAGGCGTTCAATCCCCACAGTTTCTTGTGATGGGGCCACTTGAGCTTTGGATATGCTTCGATTTTGGGTTCTTGCATAAATGAGCTGGCAAATGAATGACGGCGTGGATAAAGCAGATATATCATGGTGGCCCCACAGAGTGAGCTAATCCAATAAAATAAAATTGAACGGAAGAGATTCTAGCTGTCCACTTTGTGGGCACTTGCTTTCTGGTTCAAATCTTTTGGATGTCATTGACTGGATGGATCTCACATCTCCCATTCAGTGTGATAAGTTGAGTCAGGTCACATCCAAAGCGGCTGGGTCGGCGATTCAGAAAGTTTAAATGGAAGAACATGAGTGTATGCGTGGCTACAATATTCTCCCACACTTTTGTTAAATTAGCTGATTTTTAGGGGGTATCTCTAATTTATTTAATTTAAAAGTAATTTCCATATCCAAGAAACTAGCCGTGGTTGATTTTAAATAGAAGTTTAGGAGTACGAGTAGCCCGATGCAGAAATCCTCCGGAATAGGCCCTGACTGCAACAGCTCAAAATCCGGGCCGAGACCTACCTAGACCTGGCCCGTTGACAGCCCTACAGGCGGAGAGATGGGTGGATCCCCAACTGTGGGTCTACTGTGATGTATGTGCCTTACATCTACACCGTCCATGCAGTTTGAAAGTTCATTTTAGGGCATGATCCCAAAAATGAAGTAGATCCAAATCTTAGGTAGACCATACCACATGAAATAGTAGTCATTGAATCCCCACCATTAAAAACTTCATGGGGGCCACTGGAATGTTTATTTTCCATCCAACCCGTTGACAAGATCACAAAGACCCGGATGAAGAGACCACACAAATATCAACTTTTGATCCAAAACTTTTGTGGCCCATGATAAGTTTTTAATTGTTGAGTACCATTATTTACTATATTAGGGTCCACCTGAGATTTGGATCTACTTCACCTTTTGGATTATGCTTTAAAATGAGTTTTCAAAATGGAGGATGGCATGGATGTAAGACACACACATCATACAATGGATTCCATGGTCATGGATCCACCCACCTCGGTGGCATGGATGTAAGACACACACATTAGGTGGGTGGGACCCCTGATTGTGGGGCTCACAGTGATATGTGTGCCTTGAATCCACATTGTTCAATAATTTAATTTGACAGCTCATTTTAGAGCATGATCCCAAAAATAAAGCTAACTCAAAACATAGGTAGTAGAGGAAATTGTTGTGATTGAATCCCCACCATTAAAAACTTTACGGATTCGGCCGGAATATTTATTTACCATCCAACTTGTTGATAAGGTCACAAAGACCTGGATGAACAGGTGACAAAGACCTGGATGAAGAGACCCACAAATATCATCCTGATCCAAAGCTTTCGTGGCTCACAAGAAGTTTTTAATGGTTAATTAATTACCACTTTTTCCTGTAATATGGTCCATCTGAAATTTGGATCTGCATCATTTTTTGGATCATGCTCTAAAATGACTTTCCAATATGGATGGATGGTGCATACGTAGTCACAAACATCATGGTGGGCTCCACGGTCAAGGGTCCCACCCACCTTGGTGGATCTAAGGATTCACCAATGTGGCACCCCACCAGGACCTACCTAGAGATAGGGGCTCTATGGGGTCCATCATGATATAGTCGTCCAACCATTTTGAAATATCATCTTAGGGCATGAGCCCAAAAAGGAGGCATATGGAAGGCTCAAGTGTACCATACCACATGAAGCAGTGGTGACAATGATCCAGCATTGAAACCTTCCTAGGCCCAATGTGATGTTTATTTTCCATCCAAGCTGCTCATAAGGTCGCATAGACCTGGATGAAAGGGAAAAATAAGTATCAGCTTCCAAAACTTTGGTGGCTACCAAAAGGTTTTCAGCTATAGGAATTCAATTAATCCTCATTATTTCTTGTGGTGTAATCCATTTGAGCATTGATCTACCTCATTTTTGGGAGAATCCCCTAAAATTATTTTTCAAAACGGATGGTCGGTATGGATAAAACACATACACCACGGTGGGTCCCACAGATCCCCTGACAGAACCGTCTGGATCGAATTGACAAGTGAGCTTGTTTCTTCTAAGCACAACGGCAAGCTCAGTGCAATTTGAGTAACAGCCAAACGCATGCTTAGTCCATCTCTATTTTGGAATCCAATTGCATGGGGATGATCTTGTGCTACTTTCTCCTGTACAAAACTGCGCTGATTTCCGTGTTTCTATACATTCCATCCATATGTACTTCACTTCATTCAAAATATGGAAAATTTATAGAAGGTGGTCCTTTGATCTGGTGGACCACGGCATTGTATGGGCCCTGCCGCAATACCTCCCATGATTGATGACCATATATAGCCATTTAACTGAAATTGATCGCACTCACAAGTTTATAACCAAGGATGAAAATTTAATGGGAACATAAGGATAGTTAGGATAAGATCGATCATCCAATGGCTGAGATTTTTTGGAGTACAACCATCTATCCATGTCGCACGCCATATGAACGATTTTGATTAGCATGAGCCCCACATGTACAGTTTCTTGAGCTGAGCATTTCTCGTCCAAACATTGTATATTTCGCTCTCTTCAAAGTATGCAATATTTTTTTCTTCTTGACAATATGCTTCTATTTTTCACCAAAATATTCACACTTTTGGGTGTTCACATTCGTATATGATTCTTTTGTCTTTTCTGAATTGTAGCAAAAATGAAATGCTATTCTCAATGGTGGATACTATCATCAGCAATTCTACTTTTAACCATATCTGTTCATGCCTCTCGAACTCTTCTGAGAAATGAAAATGGGGTGAAAACCGCCGTCTTCCTATCCCCTGCATTCGAGCTAGGACCGGGATCCGTGTCGAACAAAGACTACTACAATATCGACTTCCCAAGAGGCCACATTGCTCTCAAGTCCTTCAATGGTGAAGTAATCGATGAGGCTGGGAATCCTATACCGCTTTATGAGACTTATCTCCACCATTGGGTTGTGCTTAGATACTATGGTCCCACTTCAGCCGTGGATTCGAACATCACCGCTGTGATCAGGAATGCTGGAGTTTGCCAGGGAAATGCGCTTGGGCAGTACTTTGGGCTTGGTTCAGAAACGCGGCGGACTTCCACGAACGTGCCAGATCCTTACGGTATAGAAGTCGGGAATCCTGCTGAAATTCCAAATGGGAATGTGGAGAGGTGGTTTCTGAATGTTCATGCGATTGATACGCGGGGCGTGGTTGATCGGATGGGGTGCACGGAGTGTAGGTGTGATCTTTATAATGTGACGAAGGATGCTAATGGCATGCCTTTGAGTAAGGATTACGTTGGTGGTCTTCGTTGTTGCAATGATCAGGCACAGTGTAGGTTGAGAGAAAGCTTTGAGAATGTGAAAAGAAAGCTCTACTTGAGATACACAGTGAAGTGGGTCGACTGGCATGACAGCATCGTTCCTGTTAAGATATACATATTCGATGTCACTGATTCTGGGAAGAGAACAAATTCAGCCAACGAAAATGATCGACTCGGTTGCAAGGTATATATCTTTCTTACCTACCATGCACTACATTCTTAAGACAAACCATGAGTTTATATGATCCACACCATTCATCAGGCAGACCCACCTTGGATGTGCTGTGTCCCCAGAACAGGCCCATCTGGTTATCAAATGGGCGACACATATATATGTCAAATGGTCAATCTCTTTCATGACAATGATCATAACAGAAAATTCATATGGTTGGGTTTATGAAATCTCTTTCTTGATGTGGTATTGACAGTAATTGATTGCTTGATCCAGGTCGAATACGAGGTTGAGTCATGTGGTTCTGCAGGCAAGGACAAAGGCCATTGTGTAGATGCCAAAAAGACAAGCTTGGTCATGCCTCGTGGGGGCGATGTTATCTATGGGGTGGCCCACCAACATTGGGGTGGAGCTGGTTCTACTCTTTATGGACAGGTTAAAAAAGATCTTTTTCCTTATTTATAATCCATAACAATCATTTATTTAATTCTCCTTTGGGTTGTCTTGGGAATAAATCAATGTTTAAAACCGGAACGGACTAAGCTGTTGGGCCCCTTTTTTTTTATATTCTTAAATGGGCTAGAGTGGGTCTGACCAGTTTCATGGAGCCATTCAAAAATTCCTGTCTGGATTTTAAAACATTGAAATGGAATGAAGATCATTGAGGAAAACCATGTTCTGAGCTATGACCCAAGATAATATTGTTCTTCCCTTGTGATCTTCATGTCATACATTCTAACTTGATGAATTCTATGAAAAAAAAGTTTGAAGAATCCAATCTCCAATGAGTTATCTGACTTTTGTTTTCACATGGTTTGCATGAACTGAATCAGGATGGCAGAGTTATATGCTCTTCAAAACCAACCTATGGTGATGGGAAAAAAGCAGGGAATGAGGATGGCTACATTGTTGGGATGTCCACTTGCTATCCAAAGCCGGGGTCTGTTAAAATCGCGGATGGAGAGGTTTTGACTCTCTATTCGAATTATAGCAGCAGCCAAATGCATACTGGAGTCATGGGCCTCTTCTACATCTTAGTAGCAGATCTGCCACTGAAGAATTGATAAGACCCCATGCGTGTGTATGAGACACGTGCAGAGGAAGTCACCTGAAAGGAATTCTCTCCTTCTCTACTTCTACTTCTACTTCTCGTACTTTCCCTCTCATGCTACTCTTCCACTTCTCTACTTCCAATAAAACAATAGAATTAGAAACCGGAAAAACTATTTTCCCATGTCTTGTGGTTTTTGTGTTTCCACAATGGATTTATATGAGACGTTAAATTAAAATATTTATATTTGGGTTCCTTTGGCATCTCTACTCTGATATAATAAGCTCTTATTTTAAATAAGCTCATTTGGTAAATTATATTTTAAAAACCATAAAAAGCTCTTATAAGTTTGGTAAAATGTTTAAATAAGAGCTTTTTTTAGGGGTAGTTGTTAGAGTCCCTCGATATACATTGATACGCCATCCCACAGCTGAGGCTTATAGATCATGTGGTTGTTTGACATGGTATCAGAGAGGAAGGTCTTGTGTTCTAATCCCGAAAGGAGCAAATAGGCCACTGGTAAAATATTCTCCCACAGGGGGCCGTTTATGGTGTGAGTTGTGAGTTTCCTTCCATCTTTGTCCAGTATGTTCACATGCGGAGTTCCACCTTGCACGTGTGGGGGGAGTGTTAGAATCCCTCAACATACATTGATACGCCATCCCCCTAACGGCTCAAGCTTTTAGAGAAAGTGGTTGCTTGACATGACTTTTAGAGAAAGTGGTGATTTGACGATAGTCGATGTCATTTTTAAATATTTTAACTTCATTATAAGAGCAATCTAGATGGTTGTTTTGGTTGACCTTTGCGTGGACCGTCCATTATGTGATGCAGGCCATCCATCATGTGGGGCTCACCATTAATGCTAATTGTCCTTTATGTGGGGCCCTCATGATGTGGAATCCACATTTTTTTTTTCCGGGAAAGCAAGCGAGCAATACTCTCTTATTACTTACCCGAGGCAAAGCCTGAAAAGATACAACAAGAGGGGCAAGTCCCAAGAAGAGAAGAAAAAAAAAAGAAGCAACCCACATTGTAGGCGCAAGGAAGAAGAGAGAGAAAAAAAAAACTAGAAATAGAAGTGGGAGGAGGACTGGTCAAGAGCATGCAGGAAGGAGGGGGACCCATAGCTCGGGCCAGGCCTCAAAAGAAATTGGCTATCTCAATATCTGTGATGAATTTGGATGGCAAGTGTATAGGAATATCGGCTAGCCTAAAAAGGACAGTCCGAAGGCAATCATGTGGGCCCCACCTTCGAACTGGGTTGTCCATCATGTGGGGGCCCACTTTTTATATCCACCATCAGTCGTGTGGGGCGCACCTTCTATGTGGATCACCCATCATGTTGGGCCACTTTGTATAGGGGTACTCCATCATGCAAGACCTTGGATGTGGATTGTCCATTAGGTAGGCCCCACTTGATGTGGAAAGTCTATCATAGGGGTCACACTTTGATGTGGGTCATCCATCATGTTAGACTCACTCCATCTATTATGTGGACCACCTTGGTGTGGACCATTCATTATGTTGGGGCCCACCTTCAATATGAGTCATTCATCATGTGGACCCACTTTGATGTCAACCATCCATCATGTAGGCCCACCTTTGATGTCTGTCATCCATCACATGGATCCCACCTATGATGTGGGCCGTCCATCAAGTGTGGCCCACTTAACGTAGATGGTCCATCATGTCAGGCCACACTTTTACGTGGGCCATCCATCATGTGTGGCCCACCTTTGATCTAAACAGTACATTATGTGGGCCCACCTTGATGTGGACGATTCATCATGTGGGGGCACCTTCAATATGCAAGCCCACCTTTGATGTCCACCATCCATCATGTGGGTCCCACCTTTTCTATAGACTGCCCATCATGTGGGGCCCACTTGATGTGGATAGTGCATGACTTGATGTAGATAGTCCATCATGCAGGGCCACATTTTGATGTGGGACCTACCTTTTTTGTGGACCATCCATCATGTGGGGCCCAACCTTTCAATATGAGTTGTTCATCATGTGGGCCCACCTTTGATGTCAACTTTCTATCATGTGGTCCCACCTTCAATGTCCACCATCCATCATGTGGGTCTCTTTAATGTGGGTTGTCCATTATGTGGGGCCTACCTTTGATGTGATCGTGCATTATGTGGGCCCACCTTGATGTGGACCATTCATCATGTGGAGCCCCACCTTGAATATGAGTTGTTCATCATGTGGGCCCACCTTAGAGAGATTGTAAAGAGATAAAAATAGGGTACGATGGGAATTACTTGAAAAGTTTAAGGACAAACTTGTCCAAAAATTAACAAAAAAAAATGTCTAATCAATTTACCTAAATAAGCTCTTAAAGAAAAGGTAATCTTCTCATCACTTATGTTTTAAGAGATTTTTTCTTTGCTAATTTCTAAAAAAAAAAAAAGAGCACTAAATTAGAGCTTTATGAAATGATTATTCCAAAATAAAAGCTTATTTTTTTTAAAAAAACAAATAAACTCTTATTAATAGAGATGCCAAATGGCTCCTTAAACTCTTTGGCTTATTATTTCCATTGAGAATTAAAGGTACGCTGTGAGAGCAACCTCGCATGTGCAGGTCATGGCGTGGTCGGCCATTTTTTGTTTCTTTTTACAAGGGTGACATCATGTGCATGCACGCATGGACAGAGAGCTATCATGCACCTACAAATAATTAACGAGGCAAAATGAGTTGACTTGTCATTAATGCGCCGCACAAATGTGCCTTGAGCTCTAACGACCATCCCCAATTTCTTTATAAATGCTTCTCATTTGTCATTTTACATATATAGAAAAAATCTATCTCACCTCATTTCTCTGGGATTTCCTATTGGTTTAATTTCTGCATACCTTTATTTGGGATTTGTGTGGCTGAGATTGCTGTGCACATGATCAAAGCCATTCATTAGCAAAGAGAATTGGTGTGTCCTAATGGGCAGAATAGTTGAGCCCCAATGCATTGATGATTTTTCATAGGAAAATTTGTCTTCAAGACAGCTACTATAATGTGCCTTGGCTCTCCATATAATATTCCTATTATTTCTTGTCTATAATATTTTAGATTTTCCACTTTATCTCTTTATTAGTACCCATGATTTAAAGACCGTTTTCTCTTTCAAAATCTTAACATCTATAACAAGTTTATGAGAATCACATAACCGAGATTTTTTATGGAAATAATTTCAAGAGATAGCAAGAGAAAATGAAATTTTATCTCACTAATCTCAACCCGCTCCGTTTCATCAAAGATCCTGCCCCATCGCTTGAGTCAAATGAAGCAACGGCATCTTTTGAATAATTCAAATGGAAGAATGATGACTATCGATACCAAAATTATATTCTCAATGTGATGACAAATGATAATTATGATATCTATTGTTATTACTTGTTAGCTAAAAAACTATGGGACAACCTAAAAAAGAATTCAGAATGAAGGATGGTGGAACAAAAAAATATATAGCTGTAGACATTGGTACCTCACTTATCTAGAAAGGGGGAATTTGCAAACCGTCGGCTCACCATGAGCTGACGGACACTTGGTGCCCTGCATGGCTCCGTCACGACAAGTGTCCCCCTACATGAAATTTTTCTGACACTTGTCTATCGGTAATTTTCAAGCTTTGTATAAACGACACCCGACCCTCCGTCCAAAGGGGAGGCAGACATTAGGCAGAAATAACATCATAGAAGTCTTCTAAATTCTTCTTGTTTTTCAGCCCACGACAAGGAAACTGTGCCACTTGGGCGGCCCTACAGCAATCATACTCTCTCCCCAAGATTTGCCTCGGCCAAATCTAGAAAGTCAACTCACGTAAACTAGCCAATTAATGCATGAGTAGGGTTAGGATTTAGGGCATCTGACTATTCATTTTCTGGCTCTGAAAATGGTGTTTAACTTCCCTTTTCTCTCTCTCACATCTCAATCAAAACTCAGGACGCGATTCATTCCGCACATTTCCTCCTCCAGCAAATAGTAATATCCTTTCTTTTATTTACATTTAGTGTCATTTACATGTATTCTATTTGCCTGTCTGGGGTATTATCCTTGCGAAGCAAGGTTATAATTGTTTATATTTCCTGCATTTTTACTTTATTTCGTTTGTCTGCCCGACCCTCTTATAAGGTTATGCGTAGCATAACTATATGACTAATCTTCTTGCAAATATTCGATTTTCCAAAAAATTGTACGCCCCTTCAAGTAGAGACTGTATGCACATAAGTACGGGCGAGAGAAGGTGCCTAACCCCTTCTTCTCTCGTAACCGAGATTCTTAACCTGATCTCCAAGATCGCAAGCCAACCACAGGAGTCATTCAGGCCAAAAGATCTTCGTGATTCTTTGGCCTAATTAGGCAAGTTTACGACTCTAGTCGACCGTAAACTATTATTTTGCCGAATCGGCTAGTTGCGACTCCAATAATTTTAAACGCATTATTCTAACCCCCTTGAGAAGGTATTATACAACCAAGGCAACTAGACCAGGCCAAATAAATCATATACATCAGGCCATCATCACCCCCACAAGAAACAACTGCACAAACTATTAACGGGAACACCATCCAATGAGAGAAATTCTTTCGAACCGCTTTGCACATCGCATTGCACGATAATATTATATCGCTATATCGATTTTAAGATATTAAATGATAAGTGAACAAATATATAATTTATAAAAAAATTACTTATGAAGTTTCATCCAAAGATATGGTGCATGTTGAGGCTTTTTAATCTTTGTAATAATTGAAAAACTTACACCCATCCATAAGAAATATAAAACAATCCTTAAAGTATAAGAGAAAAGAATGAGCTTAGATGACATCAAACAAAAGCCTGTAAATCAGGCAGATCCAAAACTCATGTGGGCCACACCACACGAAATACTGGGGATTGAATGCCCACCATTGGAAATTTTGTGAGGGCCAAGGAAGTTTTTGTATTAGGGTGACATTTTGTGCTCACGGTTTATCTGAGTGGTAAAAGCCCTATGAATGGTTTGGATGACATGAAAAACATCATAATCAGCTCCCAGAAGGTTTCAATGGTGGACGATTCTCTCCCACTATTTCGTATGGCATGGTCCACATGAGTTTTTTATCTAGCTGGTTTTTATATCCCTATCCTATTGTGTTCTTTCAAAACTGATGGATGGAATGGATTTTCAACACACGTCCCTGTGGGACCTACACAGCTTTGGACTATAGAACTTCTTATGACCGTGGGCACAGGCAATCCTTGTCCGCAATTGGTCCCTTTTCTTCAAACGAGCTAGGAAAGGACAAGGCTACAAGGGGCCACCTTGATGCATGTGTTTTATCCAAACCGTCCACCCATTTTGCCATATCAATTTAGGATGCAAATTAAAAAATAGGCTCAAATGAACTGCACAGTGGGGATTAAATACTTACAGTTTTTTTTTTTTTTTTTTTTTTGGGTTAGTCATGCAACGCACCAACCCAGTTAATCGCGGTACACACCAACCCGGTCAGTCATACGTGGCACCCACTAGTGCGGTTAGCAGTGGGGGTTTCACCCTATGGGTTTCGATACTAGACCTCTTGTTGAAACTCCTCTAAGTCTACCAACGAGGTAAAGGCTCCGAAACCCGGGTATTAAATACTTACCGTTGAAAATTCATATCCACTTCCACTGTTGAAACCTTCATATGGCCCACCATGATATTTATTTGAGATCCAACCTGTTCATAAGTTCACACAGATATAGACGAAGGGAAAACAAAAATATCAGCTTGATCGAAAACTTCTGTGGTCCAACAAGGTTTCAATGGTAGGTGTTCAATCCCCACTATTTTCTGTTGTGGGGTCCACTTGAGCTTTGGATCCACCTCATTCTTTAGCTCATACCCTAAAATGATCTCTCCAAATGATTGAACAGTGTGATACAACACATGCATCATGGTGGGGCCCACGTAACATTGTGACGTCACTTCACTAGTAGCGAGATGGCTATGAAGCCGTCGCTAATCCGCATCCATTGTAGCATTCAAATCCAAAAATGAGGTTCAAGTGGATGCACAGTGGGGATTGAACACTTACCCATTGAAAATATTTAGGTGTGGCCCTATGATCAAGTTGGATAGCAGTTGACCATCACCCCTACTTTTTGTGGTGTGATCCACCTGGGTATTGAATCTGACTCATTTTTGGACTTATACCCTAAAATAATATCAACAAATGAATAGACGGTGTGAATAAAACACACGCAACACAGTGGACCCTCAGAGCCCTGTTCGTTACTAGCTAGGGACAGGGGGAGGGGGATACTGAATCCACGTCCATTAAAAAAAGGTGCAGTCGATTTCTCTGACAATGCTAGTTTGTACTCTAGTGGGTAAGAGATGGCGTTCCCATGCGTTTCTTTCCATGAAAACGCCCACCTTCGCCCATCCTACTCGTCCTTTTGGCCCCATAGCGTGATGGTAAAACCGTTCATCATTTTTTTCTGTTTTAGGATACAATGGTGATGATCAAACCGTTCATCTAGAATACCCTCTTGAATAAACAATATTAAAAAAAAAAACCAAGCAGATAAAGAGTTCCTCTTAGTGGTTAAAATGGTAGCCTGCTAGCTAAGTGGGCCATAAAAGAACAATCTGGATCACCTAATAATTAGAACAACCTGATTTTTGTTCCAAATGATCTTTGTGGTTACACCTACTGTTTTCATGGTCCTGATGCCCCACCCAAGTGCATAGCATGTTAGCGGGGAAGATGATGCGGTACACAAGTTGTATGTGGCCACTTTTGGGAGACAATACATGGTAGGGATTGTTAGACCGATGGGCTTCTAGCAAAACTCTGATGCTTTGGACAAGTTGGGGATGGTTCAAATGCATGAACTCATAAACTGTATACTTGGCAAACGCTTATTGCAATTAAACCGTCTAAGCTATTGGTGGCCCAATGTAGATGCTCCATGCACAAAAATAATTTTACAATTGAAGTTTGAATAGTTGATTCTTGTGAACAGTTAAAATGATAGGTGATCAACGACCCAAATTCAAAATTCAACGAACAAATGTACATATAAGAGGGTATGATCTACGTGCATTTCAAGCTTACTGGTTCTGAGTGTATACGGATGAAGCATTTTCCATGGACTACCAATAACTTTACTCTAGGATATTAATTAATAAAGCCGTTGACCAGGGGCGATTTCCAACCAACACCTGAGCTGAATTGATGAAGCCTCACTAATAGAGCTGAACTGGATCAATTCTGATGAATGATCATAATTATCAATTTTACAGTTTAATGACAATGTTTTAAGAAGATCTAATTTTATCAGTTTAATGACAATGTTTTAAGAAGATCCAAATCTTTGGTGGACAAAACTAGTGTAAAAAATTGGTGAATGATTATTAATTTTTTTTTATAATTATATAGGCTACAAAAGTTTTAGATTAAGATGAAAGTGAAATTTGACTTTTCCCTTCATCGAGGTCTATTTGACCTTATCAACCAGTTAGATGGAAAATACATATTGTAGATCTTTTTCAAGTGGGTCCTAAGATATTTTTAATGGCGAGTACTCAATCAACGCTGTTTCATGTGGTGTGGTCCACCTGAGATATGGTTCTGATTAATTTTTGGAAACACATCCTAAAATGGGCTAAGAAAATGAATGGACTACGTGGATATATAAGATATTATCAAGGTGGACCTATGGTGTGGGTAATATATATATATATATATATATATATATATATATATATATATATATATATATATATATATATATATATATATATATATATATATAGTCGGTTCGGTTGAAAACGGTTTATAATTTTCAGAAACCAACAATTGAACTAACATTCTCGGTTTTTAATATTAAAAACTGAACTGACTCAAAATAGAATAGAAAAACGACTGAAACCGACCAGTTCGATCGGTTTTTTTAACAGCCCTACATTTACGTCATTATAAACAAAGGTTTCTATATTAGAAGGGTTTTTTTTATTAGCTGGCCTCTGGGCACTGTTGGCATTTTTACCGGACAAAAATGTCTCTCTGCCACACTGCTCTCGTACGGCGGCAGCAGAACATGGAAGTTGAGAGAGCCTTTGAGAATAGGGGTGTGAGCCCACTAAATCAACAATTGGGGCCAACCCTTAGTTGATTTGATTCATTCACTTTAATTGAACAACCACGAACCCACAGTAAGCTTATTTAAAAAAATGGAGCTTTCTATGGCCCACACCTGCATTAACATTATGAGTTAATTTCAATCTGTTTCCTCCGATGTGGTCCATCCATGATGAGTTTTTCTCTCAAACTTGGACAAATGACACAAAATTAAAACCTCATTTATGTGAATGACTTGGATTTACTCCAAAACTATCAAGTGGGCCCTTATGTGGGAAAGGCCATTTTTCTTTCTTTTTTCCTAGAAGGGGACCATTTCATCATTCGAACCGTTTCCACTTCCGTGGGACCCACTCTGGTGAGCTCCTGGTGTGCATTCAGCATCATTCCCTCAATTCCAACAAACTTTTAGGTGTTTTTATTGCCCACCTTTGGGCAATAAAATGGTGTCCAAATGGAGTGATTCCAAAGTCATTTGAAAGTTCATCAAATTACCTTTCTAATAAGTATAAGATCACCAAATTGAACATGTAACGAATGAGTTATGACTATTTTCGTTGAATCTGCAAAATTAAGATAGTAAGTATTGACGAATGACAGTGACTTTGGGCCCACTTTTGGTCACTCAAATGAGGTCCAAATACGGTGATTTCAAATCCATATGAAAGTTTGTCAAATTACCTTTCCAATAAGTAAAAGATAACCCAAATCACACATGTAATGAGGGAGTTATAACTGTTTTCGCCGATACACACAGACCATCGCCAATATGAGATATGACTATTTTCATCGATACACGCTGACCATCGCCAATAAGTATTGGCAATGGTCAATGTGTATCGGCGAAAACAGTCATATCTCCATCGTTATGTGTTCGATTTAGGTAATCTTGTATTTGTTGGAAAGGTAATTTAACGAACTTTCATATTGCTTTAAAATCACCTCATTTGGATACCATTTGATTGCCTAAAAGTGGGCCCAAAGTCATTATCGTTCGTCAATACTCACCGCGTTCACAGATTCGACATAAACGATGATAACTCCCTCATTACATGTTCGATTTGGGTGATCTGGTAGAAGTTCAAAAGGTAATTTGATGATCTTTTGAATGGCTTTGGAATCACCCCATTTGGACACAATTTTATTACCTAAAAGTGGGCCCATTTTCTTGGGATTTGCAACCCACATGGAGTTATATATGACAGTTATAATTGTTCATCCATTTCAACATTCTTTCACTACAATATTTATCAATTACAACATTCATCCAGTTCATTCATTAATTACATACCCATAAATTTTTTTTATAAAGGGAACCACCACACCATCCTCCCTTTCACAAACTCCTATTGTTGATACCCACAAAAAAAAGCTATTATTATCCTAACCTAAACCTATCTTTGGTCGTTATAGCTTCTACGTCGGAGATGGTGGCCGAAAATCTTTAAAAAAAAAAATACTCAGAAACTCGTTGGAATGAAGGAAATGATGTTGCATGCACTCCAGAAACTCACCAGAGTGAGTCCCACAAAGGTGGTAATGGCCAAAATGGTCCTCTTTCGAGAAATAAAAAAGAAGAAATAGGCTAAATGGCATTTCCTACATAAGAGACTCATCTATTGAACTCATCCTATGTCTTATGTGAGGCCCACTAGATAGTCTTGATGCAGATCTAAGCCGCCCACATGAGTAAGATTTTAATTTTATGCTATCTGTTTGAGGGCAAAACTCATCACGGATGGACCAAACAGGAGGAAACAGTTCAAAATTAACTTGTAGCGTTAATGCAGGTATGGGCTACAGAAAGCTCCATTTTTTTTTTTTTCTAAATTATCCCTATTGTGGGTTCACTGATTGTCTGATTAAAGTGGACGGATCAAATCTGCTGAGGGATAGCTCCAATCATTGACTTAGTGGACCCACACCCCCATTTTCAAAAGGCCCTCTTGACTTTCGCATTCTGCTGCAGCCTCGTATGAGGAGATAGTTGGGCAAAGGGACATTTTAGTTCGGAAAAAGCCAAATAATGCCCAAAAAGCTATATAAAAAAAACTTTTGACAAATGAGCTAATGTCATAATGATGTCACTAATCAAGGGCTTTATCAACTAATATCCTTCCACTCTACTATTCTTGTGTTTTACAACATAATGGGTGTTCACCTAACCTTGTGGGGCTCTCATTGATGTATTTGTTTTATATCCACCTAGTTTATTTGTTTTCAAATCTGATTTTAGGGCACGATTCCAAACTTTAAGAAGATCAAGATCTCATATGAATCATGCCACAATAAACAATGATGAATAGTCATTAATAATTTTTTGTGGGCCACAGAAGTGTTGGAACAAATTGATCTTCGTATTTTCTCTTCATCCAGCTTTTTTTGACATTATCAACAAAATAAAAAATATGAAAACTTGACTACGGAGTATTTGGAATTTTTAATGATGAGGCACTCAATCACAATTTTTTCCTGTAGTGTGGTCCACCTGAGATTGGATCCGCTTCATATTTGGGAACCCCTCCTAAAATGGGCTGGAGAAACGGATGAACGGCCTGGATTTATAAAAGATCATCTTGGTGGCCCCAGGGTAAGGGTAACACCCACTAAGATGTTACCCCGGTAACACCTAATCCGCTGCCTACATTAGACCATGTTTGTTTCGTGGAAGTAACGTAAAGTCAACTGCAAATAAGTAATAGTTATTGGCTACAGCACTTGCTACGTGGCAGAATTTTATAGGCCCTACCATCATCTATGTGCCTTCCTTTCATTTTGCTTAGGTCATTTCATGGCATAAGCCTAAAATGAGGCATATCAAAGCTCAAGTGCCCTAGCATCATCCGATCCACTCGAAATTTGGATCTAACTCATTTTTGGGTTCATACGCTAAAATGATTTGAAGAGATGAATGAACGGATTGGATATAACAAATACATCATGATGGGTCCATGGTGTTTTGCATGAAAAGGAGCTTGAATTTTTATTTTTATTTTTTTATTTGTAGTTCGTATCTTCCTAATGGGTGGCAAAAAAATCGTTTTCCCACACATTACCGCCGTTTACCTCAAACAAATATGCCTTTATATTTTATGATTGGATTGACCACACTACAAGAAGCAGCCGTCCTAGGGCCCACCAGGATGTTTATTTGTCATCCAAACGGTTCATAAGGCCACGTAGACTTGGATGAATGGAAAACATAAATATCAGCTTGATCACAACTTCTGAGCTCTAAGAAGTTTTTAATGGTTATCTATCAATCCCCACTGTGTGGTCCACTTGAAGGTTGGATCTGCCTCAATTTTGGGCTCATTCCATAAAATGAAATGGAAAAATGGATGGACGGTGTGGATAAAACCCATACCTCATGGTGGACCCCACAGACCCCCTGTCTGTAGGGCAGGATGCGATCTCTTCCTCGAAACTTGCCGTAAGAAGATACATAATGGTAACACTTTGGGTTTTACCATTTGAATTTTAACCATTCACGTTTTACTTCTAATTTTCCATTAAGTATATGATTAGGATTACTTGATCGATTCAATTTTTAGAGTAGATTCTCCATCCACAATGTGGCCCCCAATTTGGATGGTCTGGATAGCTGTACACGAGTGCCTCATGTGAGGAGGATGAGTCACCACCATTTTGGAAAATGCCTGATGGACTTTCATATGAATTGCATACGAGCGCGCGCGCACTATAAAACGAACGCGCAGGGTCTAATGACAGACAAAAAGAAGAGAGATTCTATTGTGTGACAAAGAACCCCACCAAAGGAGGTACGACGACCGTTCATTTCCTTATTTTAGTTTATCTTTTATTTGTTATTTCTTTTTATTTGGCAATTATTCGATTTTTTCCATTTTCTTTTGCCATTTCTCTTAATTTATTTATATAGTTGCGGGTGTTTTTTTTTCCTTTTTTTTTCTTTTTCTTTTTTTCTTGAAATGGATTTGAAATGAAATTTTCTGTATTTCTTTTGTAGAATCAACGGATTTTAAGAGGACCCATCTTTCTTTTCTTTTCTTTTTTCTTTTTTCTTTTTTTTCTGACATGCATTTTTTATGTTTTGAGTCAGTGATTTTTAACGGTTGATGCGCAGGCACTCAGAAATTGTACAACTGACACACTTCAAACTTAAATTGAACCGTTCCTATTTCGGGGCCCACTGTAGTAGGCCATATTCAAAACTCGGTTTGGTTGAGCAATTCCATCGTCGATTAATAGCATTTGTTTACTGAATTTGAACCTTCCATACTTTTCATCTAGACCGTCCATTGGAATCCCACTTATCGGCCGGTTAGGAAATCAAATAGATTGAATTTTCGCTTTCAGTACCATATAAGCTGGGATACAGAATTTTTACTGTTTTTAGAATTTCTTTATCTGGGCGCCATGTTCGCTCTATGCATACCTCATTCCAAACTGTCCAAATTGCATAAGCAGATTGCATGGTAACCCCAACACCACATAGTTACATGGTGTCTGGAGTCTGTGGGCCCATTGTGATGTTGATGTAGAGAGTAAACCCCATGATCAAGGGCGAGGATCGATGACGTTTATGATGGAGATGGACCGGAGGAAGAATTAAAGAAAACGTAAAAAAAGATGTCATTTGACAATGATCGGTCGTAGACGCTCAAGGACCGATTGCCCAATCGGTCAATTTTAACTAGAATCCAGTCCAAATTGTTGGATGATTTAGGGCTATCCACGACCGGTCGTGAGACACGTGGACTTTGCTAAAATTTCTAGTTTTGGAGTTTCAATTCGAACAGGAAACTACTATTCCCATTTTTAAATTTTGGCCCAATTCGTGGGGCCCATCTTGACCATTTATGATAATCCGTTTCGTCTATCTTGTAAAACTACTAGACGTCGAGAAAATTCAATAAGTTTCACGTCGATCCGAGTTATAGATAGACCGTGGCATCCAACATAGTACGAACTGTCCAGAAAGTTTTGAATTCCGTTGACTTAACTTTGAGATGGTCCAGGTGGCCCAATACTACTAATACGAAGAATCTGAGCCGACCATCTTGAAGAGTACATTGATATCAATAAAACTACAAAGTTTCGTGTCCATTAGATATGTGGATTACTTGTACCAGTGGAAGGAAGACTGCGCCTAACATGCGTTATACAGTTTGCGCAGATTTTTTTCGATATTTTCCTATTATGTTTAGGGTTCATCTAAGTACGAATAAGGGTTTTCTAAGTTTTTCTAGGCCTTAGTTTTATTATAAATATTAGTTTTTTTTTTCATTATTAAGTATCCAATATTTGATTAATGAAAATTATGGAGTTTATACTCTATTTTACTCGTGTTCTTCAAGTGCCCCTTAAGAAATCAAGGAAGATCGAGTGTCCTTCTTGATAGATTCGTGGATTCGGATTGTTTATCCCATAAGAGAGACGGTGCTCGATCTCACCCCTGCTCCGACTCCACTCAATTGGCATCAAAGCGAGGCTTTCCCTTGGGTGATGACTTTTAGTTGTGGCTACGACAAAAATCCTATGGACGGTGCTTTAGGGATCCATCCTCTCAAAGTGGCGGCTTTCGGGGTGACGCTTGAGACACTCTAGCAAAAGAACGATCAAGCTATGCAAGGGCTGCAGGTTAAATTCAACTGTAAAATAAAATATCAATGGAGCATAATTGTTCCATGCAGAGAGTTGAAAGATCGGGCAGGTCGATGCTATAAGAGGGCATGCGGATCCCAGAAGAAAGTAGAGTTACACTCGCATCACTTCATTTGATGGATGACGCTTATGATTAGTGGGAGCAAGTTCAATATTGTCCGAAGATAGAGATAAAGGAACCAATTCGCTCGTGGCCGTGGATGAAGCGACGCCTACTAGCCCATTTTCTATGCAACAAAGACTGTCTTGGTGAGATGTCAGCATAAGAAATCCCCAGCCCTGTCAACAACACACATGTTGTGCTTGCGGAAATAAAAGGCCATCAACAGATGAAAATTCCTCTCGAGACTTTTGAAGTGGAGGTTATTCATACAGACACGGGAATTCCTCTCGAAGGATTTGTTGAATCAATAGAGGAAAAGGCTATGGAGGGAGAGAAGGAGGTATCAGCCACCATCGTCTTAGAAAATATTCAAAGTTTTTAGAAGATTGAGGAAGATGATATCCCAGATGTGGTGAACAAAGAAGATGATCATGTTGCCGCTCCAGAAATTATAGATTTGCATTTGCAGGAGTCCATGAATGTGTTAGAGGCTAGTTTTTCTCAAATAGAGCCAATCTTCAATAGCACAATTGGTAGAGCAGATCCATTTACAATTTTTCTCGTTCCCGCTAAGAAGAAGACGACAATACTTGTTGCGCTATGCTAGGGAATGGCCGAGGAAAAGTATCTCCAATCACGCCTAAGTACGATACTTAAGCCAAGGTCGTGGAAGAAGACGAAGGCGAGGTTCCATCATTACCTAAGGCAAAACTCGAGGTCGAGTTTTCTTCAACTGGAGGAGTCTGATATAGGGAGTGAACCCCATAATCAAGGGCAAGGATCGATGATGTTCATGATGGAGATGGACTTGAGGAAGAATTAAAGCAAATGCAAAAAAAGATGTCATCTGACGACCAGTCATGGACGCTCAAAGACCTGTCACTCGACCGATCGATTTCAACTAGAATCCAGTCCAGATCACTGGACGATTTGGGGCTATCCATGACCGATCATGGCCCCCTATCGACAGGTCGTGAGATGCGCAGACTTTGCTAAAATTTCTGGTTTTAGAGTTTCGATCCGAACATGAAACTACTATTCCCATTTTTGAATTTTAGCCCAATTCATGGGGCTCATCTTGATCATTTATGATCATCCGTTCCATCCATCTTGTAGAGCTGCTCGATGTTGAGAAAACCTAACAAGTTTCATGTCAATTCAAGTTACGGATAGACCGTGGCATCCAAAATAGTACGAACTGTTTAGAAAGTTTCGAATTTTGCCGACTTAACTTGGAGATGGTTCAGGTGGCCCACTACTACTGATATGAAGAATTTGAGTGACCATCTTGAAGAGTACATTGATGTCAACAAAACCACATAGTTTCATGTCCATCAGATATTTGGAATATTGCTCGTACCAGTGGAAGGAAGACTGATCCCAACATGTGTTATACAGTTTGTGCAAATTTTTGTCGATCTTTTCCTATTATGTTTAGGGTTCATCAAAGTACGAATTAGGATTTTCTAGGATTTTCTAGGACTTGGTTTTATTATAAATATTACTTTTTATTTCATTATTAAGCATCCAACATTTGATTAATGAAAATTATTAAGTTTATACTCTGTTTTACTCGTGTTCTTCGAGCACCTTTAAGAAATCAAGGAAGATCGAGTGTCCTTCTTGATAAATCCATAGATTTGAATTGTTTATCATGTGAGAGAGACGGTGCTCAATCTCACCCCCGAACCGGCTCCACTAGATGTATTCATTTTATCCATGCATACACCTGTTTTACTAGCTTATATTAAGGCACGATCCCAAAATTGAACATATCCAAAGCTGGAGTAAACCACATAACAAGAAACAGTGGGGATAATGACATCCATCATTGACTAGCTCATTACACAAGTGAGTAAACTTTGTAAGGCCCATCATGATGCATTTGTAGTATCCATGCCGTTCATCTGTTTTACTAAGCCACACCACGGAAACAATGTGAATTGAAGATTTACCGTTTAAAAACTTATTTGGTGCCAAAGAAGTTTTGGATCAAGCTGATATATGTGTTTTCCCTTCATTCACATAGGGCCTGTTTGATTTTTTTGGGAAATGAAAGTACCCTGGAAACAAGTCATTATAACTTCTTTACCCCATTTGAAATTCGATGTAATTCCAACCTTGAAAATCGGTTCAAAAGAAATAGTTTAAAATTATAGGCCCCACCGTGATATACATGATATATCCACTTCGTCCATTAGTTTTACTTGAATATTTTAAGACATGAACCAAAATATGAGGCTGATATAACATTCAAGTGGCCCACACCATAGGAAACAGTGGTAATAAGAAGTTTTTAACGATAAGCATTGAATTCCCTTTTTCCTGAGGTGTGATCCACCTTAGCATTGGATTTGCTTCGTTTTTTGGTCCTTGCCCTGTGTTCATTTGCCAAAAAAGATGGATGGTGTGGATAAGCCACATACATAACGGTGAGCCCTACCTATATTTCACATTCTCCTTGATTTTAGCAATACAAAAGTAGACAGTCAAATTATACATGGAGAACCGCATAGGAATTACCCAAGAAGTAATCATTATACATTTACATTGCATTTACTTGAGAATTGAAAAATTAAATGTAAATAGGTAATGATTAGATGTACTTTTTTGTGACAAAAAGTCTCACATTGGGTATTGTGCTATGTAACAAAACCCTATAGGCCCCACCATGATAGATTGGGTATTGTGCTGTGTTATACCCACACCGTCCATTTAGTTTTCCAAATCAGTTCAGGGCATGAGCATACTTGTGTCTACCAAACCATGATGTATGTGTTATGCATACTTGTGTCTTCCCAAAATGAATGCCCTTTCGATTGCTAAAAAAAGAAGAAGAAAAAAAATGGTTAGGGCATGAGCTCAAAAATGAGGCAAATCTGAAGCTAAAGTAGCCCACAATAAGAATAATTACATCTACCATTGAACCTACTATTATCTGTGGTGTGGTCCACTTGAAATTTGGATATAACACATACATAATGGTGGGGCCCACAGAGTTTTACTATGAAAAAGGGTTGAAATTTGTATAGTTTTCCAAGTGGAATTCCTGTCTCTCTTTCAAACTGGGTGATAAAAATCATCATTATCGTTTTACTAGTTTCCTTTCATTTACTTTCATTTTCCTCCAATCAAACAGTCGGCATAATAGATGATTATATGATGAATTAGTTTTCTGTTGTAGCATAGTTTCAAAAACCATATGATACAACTCGATATTGTTTGAGTCGTATCAGTTTCAGTCTCAAATAAAATGAGTTATCACACTGATATAGGACTGTGTCAGACTGAATTTGATTTAGAGTGAGTTGTACAGGGTTTTTTTTTTCCTGGTACCCACATGGATACGGATACTCGAACCCATGATCTTCATGTTGTAATTCATAGAGTCTACCACTGAGCCATGCGTAGAGACCTTTTGTACCGGTTACAGTACCCTTTGTAAGTAGCATTTCCACGCCACTATTTAAATCCATGGTTTGTAGTTATTTGTGGAAAACAAAAAGGAATGTTTGAATTTTGTAGTTTTTCTAGTTTCTGCATCCAATTAGTAGACAACCATGTTCTTGAATATGGGTTTATTTTCAGTAGCTTTTGAAAAAAAGAAGATGTAAATGGAAATTGCAATTCCTTTTCGAATGGTGGCGCCGCTTAGTTTGAAAACAGTGCCTATATAGTTAGGAAGTTTAACCCAATTCTGCATTGAATGCAATGGAGAAAGCCCATCAAACTCTCTAATTTAGCAAGTGCAGAATCCCGATTTCGCTCAATGAAATTTTAGTAACAGCAAAACGCATGCTTAGTCCATCTCTATATTGGAACCCAATTGCATAGACATCTTGTGCTGTTTTCTCCAGTACAAAACTGCTCTGATTTTCGTGTTTCTATACGCCCATCCATATGTTCAATACATTCAAAATGTGGAAAAAAAAAAAAAAAAAAAAACGTACGGCATTGTATGTGTGCTGCCGCAATACCTCTCCTCGTTCATGATGACCATAGCCATTTGACTGAAGTTGACACTTACAAGTTTATAACTAAGGATGCATATTTTATGGGATCATAGTTAGGATAAGATCATCCAATGGCTGAGATTTTTTGTAGTACAACCATTGAACCAATGTCGCGCCCCATATGAACGATTTTGATTACCATAAGCCCCACATGAACAATTTCTTGGCTGAGCATATCTCATCCAAACATTGTATATTTCCTCTCTTCAAAGAATGCATTTTTTTCTCTCTCTAAGATGTTTCTTTGACAATATGCTTGTATTTTTCACCAAAATCACTCTTTTGGGTGTTCAGATTCGTATATCATTCTTTTTCTTTTCTTTTATGAATTGTAGCAAAAATGAAATGCCATTCTCAATGGTGGATACTATCATCAGCAATTCTACTTTTAACCATATCTGTTCATGCCTCGCGAACTGTTCTGAGCAATGAAAATGGGGTGAAAACTGCCGTCTTCCTATCCCCTGCATTCATGCTAGGACCAGGATCTGTGTCGAACAAAGTCTACTACAATATCGACTTCCCAAGAGGCCACATTGCTCTCAAGTCCTTCAATAGTGACGTAATCGATGAGGCTGGGAATCCTGTCCCGCTTTATGAGACTTATCTCCACCATTGGGTCGTGTATAGATACTACAGTAACACTTCAGCTGTGGATTCGAACATCACCCTTGTGAGTAATGCTGGAGTTTGCCAGGGAGATGTGCTTAGGCAGTACTATGGGCTTGGTTCAGAAATGCGGCGGACTTCCACGTACGTGCCGGACCCTTACGGTATAGAAGTTGGGAATCCTGCTGAAATTCCAAATGGGTATGTGGTTTCTCAATGTTCATGCAATTGATACGCGGGGCGTGGTTGATCGGATGGGGTGCACGGAGTGCAGGTGTGATCTTTATAACGTGACGAAGGATGCGAATGGCAGGCCTTTGAGTAAGGATTACACAGGCGGTCTTAGTTGTTGCTATGATCAGACACAGTGTAGGTTGAGAGAAAGCTTTGAGAATGTGAAGAGAAAACTCTACTTGAGATACACAGTGAAGTGGGTCGACTGGGATGACAGCATTGTGCCTGTTAAGATATACATAATCGATGTAACGGATTCTGGGAAGAGAGAAAACTCAACCAACGAAAATGCTCAACTTGGTTGCCAGGTATATATTTTCCTACCTAGCTACCACTACACTCTTAAAACAAACCATCCGTGTATGATCTGCACCATTCATCAGGCAGACCCACCTTGTATGTGACGTGTCCCCAGAACAGGTCCATCTGGTTATCATATGGGCCACAAAAATGTCAAATGGTCAATCTCATTCATGACAACGATCATAACAGAAAATTCATATGGTTGGGTTTCTGAAATCTCTTTCTTGATGTGGCATTGACAGTCATTGATTGCTTGATCCAGGTCGAATACGACGTTGAGCCATGTGGTACAACAGGCATCGACAAAGGCCATTGTGTAGATACCAAAAACACAAGGGTGGTCATGTCTAGTGACGCAGGGAGGACGTGGTAGGTCGATCACCGTCTCCCTAACCGATAGTTTCTCGAATCCACGAGAAGAAATAAAAGATAAAAAGAGGAAATAAATTTCGAATAATTGAATAATTGATAATTGAATGAATAAAACGGAATTACAATGCATATAAATAGGAAACTAAGCCCTAGGTAAAGTATCAAAATCCAATTCCAACTAAAACTCCTAGAAAACGCAACTTACTATAAATAGTAAACTTACTATTTATAGAAGTCGTTCAATCCTACTAGAACTCTTGGTTTTCGGCCAAAAATAGAAAGTTATCAAACGGCCTCAACCACGTTGTTCTACGAAATATTCTAAGCCCTTTTCATGTTGGGCACTAACTCTAAAACCCTACAGATGCAAAGTTATGATCGAATTAAAACTTACTATAAATAGTAAAAACGAAAATAAACTAGCCTAATGACCGTCGATACGGTCGATTCTCGCGATTCCGGGTTGGGCAACCCGGCGTAGCGGGGTTGGTTGGCTAAAGTAGCTCGAGCTACCCCAAATTGATATATTATACGTCCCGTAACTCATTCCGGATTGTGAGATACGACCGATTCACGGTCCTGACGGTCCGGATCACTTACGGCCCCGTCCGGTCTTCTTTTGCTCCATCTGGGCCATGAAATAGTCAGCGACCCGTCCTACATCAGTCTCCTCCACTTCGAAAGAACTCGACCCCGAGTTCTCGTCCAGCTTTGGTTCATGATATTCGTACAGATCTGCCACGTTGAAAGTCCTTGAAATCTCCATGTCATCTGGAAGATCAACAACGTAGGCATTGTCATTGATCTTGCGAATGATCGGTACCGGTCCAATCTTCTTGTGTTTCAACTTGTTGTAGGTCCCGGTAGGAAATCGCTCTTTACGTAGGTGGACCATCACCTGATCTCCTATTTCGAACACTTTGGCGCGGCGATGCTTGTCGGCCGCTTCTTTGTACTTCTCGTTCGAAGCCTGTAATTTGTTGCGCACGTCTGCATGTATGTCCATGATTCGGTCTGCCATATGTTCAGCTGTAACGCTCATGCCCGGAAGCTTGGGCAGGGGAACCAAATCGAGTGTGTGACGAGGAACGCACCCATAAACAATCTGGAACGGAGATTTTCCTGTCGATCGGTTTACCATGTTGTTGAACGCAAACTCTGCTTGAGCCAGGGCCATGTCCCACTGCTTCGGTTTGTCACCTGAAAGGCAACGGATGAGATTGCCCAATGTGCGGTTGACGACCTCAGTCTGTCCATCTGTTTGTGGATGATAAGCACTGCTGAAGTGAAGTCGTGTACCGAACCGATTCCACAAGGCTCGCCAAAAGTGGCTAACGAACTTTGTGTCCCGGTCTGAAGTGATCGTCTTAGGAATCCCATGTAGTCGCACAACCTCTCTGAAGAAAAGGTTCGCAACGTGTATCGCATCAAAGGTCTTCTTGCACGGAATGAAGTGTGCCATCTTGGAGAATCGGTCTACCACCACGAACACTGAGTCCATGCCGCGTTGTGTACGTGGGAGCCCTAATATAAAATCCATAGATAAATCCTCCCAAGGGGCATCTGGCACGGGTAATGGCATGTAAAGACCTGTATTTTGAGATTGTCCCTTAGCGGTTTGACAAATATGACATCGTTGTACCGCCCTGCCCACATCACGAGCAAGTTGCGGCCAGTAATACCGCTCTTCCACCATCGCTCGAGTCTTATCTCGTCCTAGATGACCGCCGAGGCCACCGCCGTGCAGCTCGATAATAATTTTGTCCCGTAACGAACTCTGCGGGATGCAAAGTCGATTTCCTTTGAAGAGGAAACCATCTTGAATTAGAAGGTCACTCGGGTGCCCTTCTTGGCACTTTTTCCATGCATCTGCAAAATCCTCGTCCTCGGCATAAAGTTCCTTGAGGCAGTCGAACCCGATCACCTCACTGCTCACTGTAATAAGAAGGGATGCACGTCGGCTTAGTGCATCTGCCACCTTGTTCTGCTGCCCTGATTTGTGTTTCAGAACGAACGTGAATTCCTGTAAAAACGAAATCCATCTAGCATGCATACGATTCACGTTAGTCTGAGTATTGATAAATTTTAAGGCCTGATGATCAGTGTACAGTATAAATTCCCTTTGAATAAGATAATGGCGCCAATGGCGCAGTGCTTGAACCACTGCATATAATTCAAGTTCATAGGTTGACCATTTCTGTCGTGCGTCGCTGAGTTTCTCACTGTAAAAGGCAACCGGCCTGCCCTCCTGAGAAAGGACTCCCCCAATGCCGACAATAGATGCGTCGCATTCTACCTCAAATAGCTTGTCGAAATTAGGGAGTACCAGAACCGGGGTAGTGGACAACCGATGTTTAATTTCTGTAAAGCTCTTCTCAGCCCCTTCGGTCCATTGAAACGGACCCTTCTTCATACAATCGGTAATCGGCGCGACGATACTGCTGAAGTTCCGCACAAATCGATGATAGAAGGTCGCCAACCCATGAAAACTTCGTACCTCATGAATGTTTGTCGGAGTCGGCCAATCCCGAATAGCTCGTACCTTTTCTTCGTCCACTCGGATACCCGTGGACGACACGATGAACCCCAGAAACAATAATTGATCAGTTAAGAAGCTACACTTTTTCAGATTTAAGTATAGCTTGTTGTCGGCCAACACTTGTAGCACTTTTCTGATGTGGGTCATGTGCTCTGTTTCATCCTGACTGTATATTAGAATGTCGTCAAAGTAAACGACAACGAAACGGCCAATGAACGGCTTCAACACTTGGTTCATTAAACGCATGAAGGTGCTTGGTGCGTTGGTCAAACCGAAGGGCATAACCAGCCACTCATATAGCCCTTCCTTGGTCTTGAAGGCCGTTTTCCACTCGTCACCTGGCCTAATACGGATTTGATGGTATCCACTCCGTAAGTCCAGTTTCGAGAACACCTTGGAGCCCTCGAGCATGTCCAGCATGTCATCCAACCGCGGTATTGGAAATCGATATTTAACTGTTATTTTATTGATCGCGCGGCTATCGATGCACATACGCCATGTTCCGTCCTTCTTTGGGGTAAGGAGTGCCGGAACGGCGCACGGGCTCATGCTCTCTTTAATAAGACCCTTACGGATCAGTTCCTCCACCTGTCCTTGTAGAATTTTACACTCTTTCGGACTCATCCGATAGTGCGGTCGGTTGGGTAGACTGGACCCTGGGATAAGGTCGATGTGATGTTGTATGTCTCGCATGGGAGGCAACTCATCAGGTAATTCTCCAGGCCAAGTACTTCGAAATTCTTCTAGCAGTGGTTTAAGGCGTTGAGGAATATTAGAGGATCCTGGCTCCTCGCCTTTTACCATAACGGCATAAACCTCGCCCGTTTCCTTTGATTCCTTAACAAACTCGCGAATGGTAAGGAGAGAGTTCCCCTCCACTTTAGAAGCTTCAGGGTGTTTGTCTGGTGTCATAGGGGCCAAAACAATTTTCCGACCATCTTTGGTGAACATGTATATGTTTTCCCGTCCACTGTGGGTCACATCTCGATCCGATTGCCATGGCCGCCCAAGTAACATGTGGCAGGCTTCCATGTCAACCACATCACAGAGGACCTCGTCCTTATAGCTTTTACCAATGAAAAACGAGATAATGCATTGATGAGTTACCTTGGTTTCGTTCACCTTCTTGATCCAACCGATAGAGTAAGGGGTAGGGTGCTTCGTCATAAGCAGATGTAACTTATCCACCATAATTCTCGAGACAATATTTTCGCTACTCCCACTGTCTATGATCACGTCACAGATTTTGCCCTGCACGGTGCACTTTGTGCGAAAAATATTATGTCGTTGTGGGTGCACTTCCTTCCTGGGAGCGTAAAGTAGTCGTCTTACTACTAGCGATTCCCCATGATCTTCAGTCAGCCAATCGACATCTTCTATGTCCCCCTCTTCGGCCTGTTCCAATTCAGGGTTGTCTTCTGTTGACTCGCCTTCCACGCCGCCTTCATTCGTAGTTAAGTGTGCTGCAGGGCGTTGGGGGCAAGCGTTCGACCAGTGACCTGGTTGGCCACAACGGAGACAATGGTCTGGTCTTGGCCGACCATATGGGTTGGGGATCCTGCTGGAACCTGCTGTAGTGGGAGCTGTACGTTGAGGTCTTGAGGAACCGCTTCCCCCGTCCCGGTTCGTGACCGTAGGAGGTTGAGGACGCCCTCCTATAGGCTCCTTGCCTTTGGCCAGCGTTGTATCTTGAGTGGGTCCGGTGTTGGGATTTCGTGTTGCCGGATAGGGTCGAGCAGGGGGCCGTGACAACTGTGTTTCTGCTCGAGTGGCCAATTGGTTGGCCTCACTCTACGTCCATACCGGATGCATCTGGACTCGATCCTGGATTGCAAATCGCAATCCACCAATGAATCGTGATACCTGTTGTGCCTCTGATTTCGATAAATTATTCCGTGTAGCCAATCGTTGGAATTCTTCAAGATATTCGGCTACGGTTCGATTTCCCTGACGACAATTTTGGTATTGTTGGAACAAAATTTGTTCATAGTCGCTAGGGAGGAATCGAGCTCTAAGAAGTTGTCTCATTCTAGGCCATGTTCGGATGGGTGCCTTATTCTGACGGGCGCGGGAAACCTGTAGGTTTTCCCACCATGCTGAAGCACCGGATTTAAATTTATAAGCAATTAGTTTTACCTTCTTGTCGTCCGGCACTTCCATATAGTCGAAGTATCGCTCGACCTCTGCCAGCCAGTCGAGGAACTCTTCTATTCGAAGTAGGCCATTAAAGCTGGGAAGATCAGCTTTGCCCCGATAGTCTCGTTCTGCTCGTTCCACACGCTCATTCCCTAGCGCAGGTCGTCGTACCAAAATGTCTTCGACCTCATCATCGCTTGGTTCTGAATCGTCTGGTGTAGCCCTACGATTATCCACCTGGGGTGCTCTACGGACAAAATGATTGTCCCGTATAGCAACGGTTGGTGGTTGTTGGTTGCCTTGGGCTCGAAGCGGAGCTAGCGATGTAGCAATCTGGTCGAGGGTTGCCTGTATACCTTGCAGGATCAACCGGTTCTCCCGTTGCGCTGCTTCGAAAGCTGTCGCCGTTAGATAGTCCCTTGGAGCACCGTCCTTAGGATGAGGATCCATCCCTTCATTAGAGGTCATCGTCCTGAGGAAGAAACCTCTCTCTGATACCAATGACGCAGGGAGGACGTGGTAGGTCGATCACCGTCTCCCTAACCGATAGTTTCTCGAATCCACGAGAAGAAATAAAAGATAAAAAGAGGAAATAAATTCTGAATAATTGAATAATTGATAATTGAATGAATAAAACGGAATTACAATGCATATAAATAGGAAACTAAGCCCTAGGTAAAGTATCAAAATCCAATTCCAACTAAAACTCCTAGAAAACGCAACTTACTATAAATAGTAAACTTACTATTTATAGAAGTCGTTCAATCCTACTAGAACTCTTGGTTTTCGGCCAAAAATAGAAAGTTATCAAACGGCCTCAACCACGTTGTTCTACGAAATATTCTAAGCCCTTTTCATGTTGGGCACTAACTCTAAAACCCTACAGATGCAAAGTTATGATCGAATTAAAACTTACTATAAATAGTAAAAACGAAAATAAACTAGCCTAATGACCGTCGATACGGTCGATTCTCGCGATTCCGGGTTGGGCAACCCGGCGTAGCGGGGTTGGTTGGCTAAAGTAGCTCGAGCTACCCCAAATTGATATATTATACGTCCCGTAACTCATTCCGGATTGTGAGATACGACCGATTCACGGTCCTGACGGTCCGGATCACTTACGGCCCCGTCCGGTCTTCTTTTGCTCCATCTGGGCCATGAAATAGTCAGCGACCCGTCCTACATCACCTAGTGGGAGCGATGTTATCTATGGGGTGGCCCACCAACATGCTGGTGGAGTTGGTTCTACACTTTATGGACAGGTACTGGGAAAAAAAAAAAAAAAAGGTTCTTTTTTCTTATTCATGATCTATCAAAATCATTTATTTTCTTCTCCTTTGGGTGGTTTTGGGACTAAATCAATGTTTAAAACCAGAACGGACTAAGCTGTTGGTCGGCTTTTTATAATCTTAAATGGGCTAGAGTGCGTCTAACCAGTTGGATGGAGCCATCAACGAAGTCCTGTCTGGAATTTAAAACATTGAAATATATAGAATGAAAATCATTGAGGAAAACCATGTTCTGAGCTATTGATTTATTATCTATAATGCAAGTTGGATTGAAAGCGCAAAACAGTTTCCACCATTCACTGAGGAAACCATGTTCTGAGCTATGACCCAAGATATTGTTCTCCCCTTATGATTTTCATGCCATACATTCTAACTTGATGAATTCTATGAAAGAAATGTTTGAAGAATCCCATCTCCAATGAGTTATCTGACTTTTGTTTTCACATGGTTTGCATGAACTGAATCAGGATGGCAGAGTTATTTGCACTTCAATACCAATCTATGGAGATGGGAAAGAAGCAGGGAACGAGGATGGCTACATTGTCGGGATGTCCACTTGCTATCCGAAGCCGGGGTCTGTTAAAATCGCAGATGGTGAGGTTTTGACTCTCTATTCGAATTATAGCAGCAGCCAAATGCATACCGGAGTCATGGGTCTCTTCTACATCTTAGTAGTAGATCTGCCACTGAAGAACTGATAAGGAGTTGAAGTCCCCATGCGTGCGGAGGATGTCACGAGAAAGGAATTCTCTCCTGCTCTCCCTCTCTAGTATACTTCTAGTCCCTCTCTACTTCTCTCCTGCTCTCCCTCTCTAGAATACTTCTAGTCCCTCTCTACTTCTCTCTCTCTCTCTCTCTCTCTCTCTCTCTCTCTCTACTTCTTACTCTTGGATTCTTCATTTTGCTGTAAAGACTCATAAATAAATCCATTAGCAAGAAGGTCATACAGTTGTGTGATCGCCTCCATGTATCTATGTGAACATCTCTCTCTCTCTCTCTCTCTCTCTCTCTCTCATGAGTTTCTTCTCGTTATTCGAGCTAACCACCTAAGCACCTTACGTGTCTCTGTAAACAGATCCTACGACCTTTTTTAAATTAAATACGGCCGTATCCCCAATCACAGCTCTATCTCTCTCCTCCGAAGGTCTAGAAGAAAACTTTTTACAAGTCATAAAAGATTACGAGATCCAACTAAAGCAGACAAATGCGAGACATGAAAGTGTGCAGGCAACCATTTTTTTATATTACACCGAGGCTTTAATTTATAAGAATTTTTAATTGGCTAGCAGCTATTCAAAAACTTAGAGCTCATGATGAAAAAATTGCCTATATGTGGACTTACCTAAAAATACAATTTTTTGATAACTTCTATGCTTACAAAGCCATCGTTTCCCTTTGTTAATGCAGCCGAGGTGGGGGGGTGAGATCGAGTACCGTCTCTCTCACGGAATAAACGATCTGAATCCATGGATCTATCGAGAAGGACACTCAATCTTTCTTGATTTCTTAAGGGGCAACTTGAAGAGCATAAGCCAAACAGAGTATAAACTCAATTTCAATTAAAATAATAAAAAACTACATAATAATGATCTAAAAAGAGTTTAAATAGATTAAACATAATCCTAATTTCGTGCTTAACACTAACTTGCAAAGGAATAAAAGAATCTCAATAAAATTAAAAAAGAAACAGAAAAATTTGCACAACTGTATAATGTCTGTCGGGTGCCGTCTTCCTTCCACTGGTATGAGCAATCCGCATATCTGATGGACACGAAACTTTGTGGTTTTGCTAACATTGATGCAATCTTCAAGATGGTCGGTTCAGATTCTCTATATCAGTAGTTGTGAGCCACCTGGACCATCTCCAATTTTCGTGATGGAATTCAAAACTTTCTAGTAGCTCGTACCATTTTGGACACCATGATCAATCTATAACTCGGATCGACGTGAAGCTTGTTAGGTTTTCTCATCGTCAAGCAGCTCTATAAGATGGACAAAACGGATCATCATAAATGATCATGATGGGCCCCACGAGTTGGGCCGAAATCCCAAAAATGGGAATAGTAGTTTCCTGTTCAGACTGAAACTCAAAAACAGAAATTTCAGCAAAGTTCACACGTCTCATGACCGGTCGGCAGGGGGCCATGACTAGTTGTGGATAACCCCAAATCGTCCAGCAATCTAGAGGGGATTCCAGTCAAAATCGATCAGTCCGGCGACCGGTCCTTGAGCATCCACGACCAGTCATCAGATGACATCTGTTTTTGTGTTTTCTTTTATTCTTCATCCGGTCTATCTCCATCATGAACGTCATCGATCTTCGCCCTTGATCATGGGGTTCACTCCCTACATCATTTGTGAACACCCTCGCACGAGCGGTGCCCTTACTTGCTCAACTTTCTTCTTTGTTTGGAGTAGTTGGTGTAGTGACTTTGATGAGATAATTTGTGCAATTTGGTTTAAATTCGCCACAAGCCAAATGAAGCTTTAAATCTATGACTAGTAAAAACTAATAGAATCGCCTGATTCCTCAATCTAAATGATCTTGTGGTTGCTCTACAACTGTAGATTCCGGATAGGAGCTTTGATGACAAAGAAGAAAGGGGTTAGGTATAATTTTTTACTCACACAATGTGTAGTCTCTACTCTATAGGATGTAAATTTTTTTTTAAGGAATTAGGCAAAATTTCAGCGTTACTGTATGTAGTTGTACTTCATAGAGTGAGAAGGATGCATGGTATGGAATGCAGATGTAAGAAGGAATTAACAAGGGGAAACTCAACACCCTTTTTAAAACGGATGATTAGATATCCATGATTCTAACTCTACTTATATCTTCAGTAGCTTCTTTGGTTTGAAATCTTCTCTTAATTAGAATAAGTTTCGACGTAGTTGGAAATTTTTAGATACCCCAAAACCTTAGGCTAGTATAGCACACACACCCTACAACACCATGAAATTGTAAACCCCCCTCGTACACTCTCTACTTCTCCTTTACCTACCGCTATTATCCAGATGTCTTGCTACTATGCAGTTTAAATAGACATTCAACTGATTCCTTAGGTACTGGTTGTAGACGTATAACTATTCTTTTTTGCCACGTAGTCTCTTTTGGATAGATAATGAATATGATCTAAAGTGGAAAAATAATTGCTATATACAATTGGTACAAGTTAAAACGTGTTGTGCCCAATTCATATAGTCATTTAATGGATATTATGTTGCAAGGAGATGCTTTTATTAAAGCTTGGCCAAAGTTGAAGAATAATTTAAATCTCATTTTAGGTAAAGTGTGTTGGGCAGAGCCTTCTATCTGAACAACAGGGGGTTTCAGGTGATGAACCACACAGGTCGGGCGACCAAAAGTCCCCCCATATATACAGATTGGTCTCTAGATGATTTCAAGTAGGTTCGAGCGACTCGACTTAGAGGCTCGGGCGCCCAATACTCTTCAGGATGTATGGCGAAACTCTCTGGATAGATTGGTGATCTATCAGGCGCTCGACGACATCAGTTGTTGTTACGCAGTTTACGTAATTTTGTGTTAATTATTTCTATTTTCAGTTATTGCTTACATAAGCAGGTGTAATCGGGTTATAGGGGATTTGAGACATTTTGAAATGTGATTAGGGTTTTGAGAGAGATTTTGGTGAGAGAAAGATTGGGTTTTCTCTTGGGTGCTTTGTTTTGGGTTGTTCATCTCTCGTATCTTCTGGTTTTACTTAGTGATCGCTTTGTGCCGTGGTTTTTTCCCGCAATGATTTTTCCTCATAAAAATAAGATCATCTTTGTGTGTGATTGCTTGTGTCTCGTGGTTTCCTTGTTTGATTCTCCTTTATGCTTCAATGAGATTCCTAATAAGTGGTATCAAAGCTTATGTTGGGTAGCAGTCCTCAATCTAAAAACAAGTATCATAGCATCTAGCATGAAATTCGATGTAAAGAAATTTTTCAAAAATAACTTTTAAACTATGGAACGTGAAGATGGAAGGCCTTCTAGTTTAGCCAGGGCTTGAAGAAGCGCTTGGAAAGCGACCAGAATCCATGTCAGAAGAAGATTGGATGAAGCTGGATAAAAAGGCCAAGATTTCTATTGAATTGTGCCTAAAAAATGACGTCATCTATAATGTCATGAGGGAGAAGACGGCCGCTGATACATGGGTGAAGCTAGAGAACATCTACACTAAGAAGTCTCTAGAGAACCGTTTATATTTGGTGCTCCAGCTATTCAAGTTGAAGATGATGGATGGGGTCGATGTCGAGGGCCAGATCAACAACTTTAATAAGCTCGTTTGTAAGTTATTGGATGTAGGAGAATAGATGAAGGATGAATATCAGGCATGCATCCTGTTGAATTCTCTCTTAGATTTGTATGAATCGTTTTAAGACTCCTTGTGTATATGTAGGGAGACCATAAACGCCAAGACTGTCGTGTCAGCCCTTCAGTTGAAGGCCATGAGAAAGAAGAGTGGAGACGTAGGGTCGTCTTTTGATGCACTAGTTACAAAGGGAAGGAATTCTAGTCGAGATACTAAATCATCTCATTCGAGATCCAAGTCCAAGGGTAAGGGAAAGGGCAAGGGAAAGTGTTAGGAGTGTGGCCAGACAAGGCACATGAAACAAGATTATAAGAATCCCAAAAATAAGAAAGAGAAGACAGGAAAATCTTCAAGGGAGGAAAAACTACATAATCATTTAAGGGCGGCAGTGATGTATGTGAGGTCTTGACGATTTCCAAGTCGGAGTTTCTCAGCGATGAGTTGCTCATAAACTTCGAGGCGGCTTCGTATCACATGCGCACCTGTGCACCCGCTCACTTTTACACACGTGTCATGGGCCCAAAATCCGAATGGTCCATGTGATGTGGCACCCCATGAAACCCCTAGGGCCTAGCTTTCAACCTGATCCAAAACTCTGATGAGCCGTAGCAAAGAGAGAGGCAAATCAAGAGAGGAAACTGTTTCCTTTTGTCGTGGCCCACTAAAGTTTTGGATCAGGGTAAAAAGTTAGGACAGGGGGTTTCATGGCATGCTGCATCACGTGGATCATTCAGATTTTGGACTTATATCACGTGGGATGAGTTATCAAGAAGTTCTCACAGAGTTCTCGTGAGAATTGGTGCGTAGGTGAGCATTTCACCATATAAACTAGGCCACTGCAACTCATCAAGTAGAGTACGGATTAGGTACTACCCGAGCCTGTCCCAAGCTCAAGACAGGTTAGTACATGGCGTGTGGGCATTGGGGGAGAGGAGGCGTGACATGACTATGTCAGGCTTGCTAACGTGGCAGGTCTCTTCTGACAACATGCCCTTCACCAATACAAATGTGACACGTACGTGCCACGTCAGGCATGTCCTGAGCTCAGGACAGGCTCATGTAGTACCTAATCCGAGCTCCATCAAGTAGGCCATGTGTGCACTAAACATGAACGGCTAGCAATGTTTTCTTAAAAGTGTCCACTCTTTTTCTACACACGTTTCCACCTGATGAGCTAACTAGTCTAATCTTATATATATATATATATATATATATATATATATATATATATATATATATATATATGAGTCACTCTCAAGTCCAACCGGTTGGACCACAATTTGCACTCCACCCAGTAGATTTCTTCCAACCTGTTAAGTTCTTGTGAAATCCAATCCTCCTATTAGGTTGGCCCCACCATGAGGATTCCCTAGTGGAAAAATCAGCCCTATCTAATCATTAAGTGAGCTACAATATAGAAAACAGTGTATAGCCATTGATTAATAGCAAAATTCAAGTGTGGTACACTGGGTCAGTGGATGCAGCTGATTTTTGTATGAATTGTTCCTTGTGGTTGGGCCAACTTATTAGTAGGATTGGATCTCACAAGCACTTAACAGGTTGGAAGCAATCTCCTAGGTGGACTGCAAATTGTGGTCCAACCGGTTGGACTTGAGAGTGCCTCTATATATATATATATATATATATATATATATATATATATATATATATATATATATATATATATATATGGGAAAAGGTACTATGCGGTCGACCTATGTGGGCCCCACTGTGATGTGTATCAGACATCCACACCATGCATTTGTGGGTCCCCTATTGGTTATGGTATATGCCAAAACTCAGCTGTATCTGAAACTCAGGTGGGCCATAGCAACTGAAACAATGTAAAATCATGCCTACAGCATCTAAAAGCACTCGTTGGGGCCCACCTGAGTTTTGGATACGGTTGAAACTTGGTGTGACCTCTTTTTTAAGTGGGACACACACAATGGATGGGATGGATTTCTTAACCACATCTCATTTCATCCTACATACAGTCATAAAGGTTTCAATAGGTGGATATTCACTCTTAACTATTGTCTATGGTGTGGCCCACAGAAGTCATGGATTGGCCTGAGTTTTAGTCCCATGGCCCACTATGGAATGGTGCATCTGACTGATGGAGTGGATGCCCATCACACATCACAGTGGGGCCCACACAGCTCGACCTCATGGGAACTTCCCATGAGGTCGACCGCATAGTACCTTTTCCCTACACACACACACATCTCTCTCTCTCTCTCTCTCTCTCTCTCTCTATATATATATATATGCTCACACACAACTTAGTTGGACCGTCCAACTAGTTCATTTAATTAGAGGGTAATTAATGCTAGAAACCATTGAAAGAGAGAGTAATTAATGTTGTTAAATGCCTCCGCAGCCTTTCCAATAGTAATGGGAAGGGGTGGATGGCTCTAGTGGCCACTAACTTGGTGTTAATGTGAAATCTACACCAACCATTAGGTGCATCATCCCATATTAGACCCAGGTCCAGAAAATTAGCTCCATCCATGGTTTAGGTGAACCATGAGATTGAAAACCATGTATGGACTAAAATTCACCATCTAAATTGTTTTCCTTGTTGGGGCCTACTTGAATCATGGATGGGCCTGATTTTTGGGCTCCAGCTCTAATTTTTTATGTTACATCTATTGGTTGTAATGGATTTATATATTCATCACAGTGTGCCCTATAGATATCATTGTTGGAGTCTCTCTCCCAACTTTTTCTGTTAGTGTGGCTCACTTGAAATACAAGTCAAGATTAATTTTTTGGATCTAGTTGTAACATAAGATTACATATTTGATGGTTGGAGTGGATCTCACATGCATATCATGGTGGGCCTCTGTAAAAAAAATCAAGGAAAACCTCAGGTAATATTCTTAAACGAGAAAGCCTAGAACCATTAGGTGAACTGTAGTTTGAGGTAGACTAGCTAGTAGGTAACTTTCAACCTTCCATGTGTATTCGACATACGACCCGTTTAATGGGTTGGCCCCATCTTAAGCATCATCTTTTGTGAAAAGTAAGTACATAAAACCCACTCATTAAGTGGACCCTACTTGTGATTTACTATTTACCCAATATTCATAGGATGTTTTATATGGCCTACATAATTCATAGATATGATTGACTATTGTACTAGAAGATCCTCATGGTGGGGCTAATCTGGTGGAAGGTCTGGATGTCAAATGCACTTAATATTTTTTAAAGTTAGGTGGAGGGTAGCTTGTTGTCCAACCTAGTGGACTTATAAATCCTCATACATATGGAATGGAATCGGCTTGTGGAGCGGAGATCACAGCACCGAACTCTGTATGTGCTACCTGGCAAAGCTTTGTGGGCCCCACCATAATGTGTGTGTTTTATCCACACCATCCATCTATTTTACCAAATCATTTTAGGGCATGATCTCATAAATGAAGCAGCTGCAAATTGCAAATGGACCACACTACAGGAAGCAATAGGAACAATGACGCCCATAGTTGAACCTTCATAGGGCCCACCATGATGTTTATTTGCCATCCAACCTGTTCATAAGGTCACGCAGATCTGGATGTATGGAAGAAACAAATATCAGCTTGATCAAAACTTATGTGGCCACATGAAGTTTTCAATGGTAGCGTTCAATCCCCATCGTTTCCTATTGTGTGGTTCACTTTAACTTTGGATCTGCCTTTGGGCTCATGCCTTAAGATGATCTAGGAAAATGGATGGACCACATGGATAAAACACATATATCATAGTAAGCCTATAAGGCTTTGCACGTATACACATTACCAAGGTGGGTTGTGTTCTGGATGAGTTTTCCTGGGGAGAAATTTCCAACTGTAAACCCTTCTTTTTACCCACCAGCAAAAGTAAACTCCTCAAAATTATTGTTTCCCAGTCTAAACTTTTAAAAATTTGTCGAACGAAAATACCCTTTCCTTCTCTCTTCCTCCACGGTTGTATTCCTCCTCCGTCTTCCTCCACCGCCGTCCGCCATCAACTTCCTCCTCCGTCATCTTCCTTAGCCATCGTCTTCCTCTTTAGAGCGGTCGTCTTCCTCCTTCGAGCGGCTGAAAATGGCTACTCGTCCAAGCGTCGAAAATGTATTTGAATATAAGTAAAAACGTAAAAGTGTGAATAGAGTGTGCCAATTTGATTGTGAAGTGTTTGTGAAAATGTGGAAATGAATGTGAAAATGGAATGGAATGTGAAGTGTTTGTGAAAATGTGAAAATGAAAGTGGAAATGCTAATGGAGGTGAGAATAATAGTGAATGTGAAATGTTTGTGAAAATGTGAAAATGGAAGTGAAAATGGAGGTGAAAACCCTCTGTGATCGGCCTAAACTTCGTTGTGATCGGTCTAAATCCGGTTTGATCGGACAAAATGACTTAGTTTCGCCCCTGTAATTGGCCAAAGCCCACTGTAATCGGTTAAAATGACCGATCACAGTCAAATATGCCCTTGTGATCGGCCAACGCCTACTGTGATCGGTCAAAATGACCGATCACAGTGAAATCTGCCCCTGTGATCGGTCAAAGCCCACCGTGATCGGTCATTTTGACCGATCACAGTGAAATCTACCATTGTGATCGTCCAAAGCCCACTGTGATCGGTCAAAATGGACCGACTTCTCCTTTTACGACGGACTTCGGCCGTTGTTTCACCAATCACTCGGTCAAAATTACAACGTGATCGGCAAAAGTGACCGACTTCTCCTTTTACGACGGACTTCGGCCGTCGTTTTTTCGCTTTTTTGGGTCAAATACAAAAAAGCGAAAAAACGACGAACTAAGTCCGTCGTAAAAGGAGAAGTCGGTCAATTTCACCGATCACGTTGTAATTTTGACTGAGTAATTGGTGAAACGACGGCCGGAGTCCGTCGTAAAAGGAGAAGTCGGTCCATTTTGACCGATCACAGTGGGCTTTGGAAGATCACAATGGTAGATTTCACTGTGATCGGTCATTTTGACCGATCACAGTGGGCTTTGGCCGATCACAGGGGCATATTTGACTGTGATCGATCATTTTGACCGATCACAGTGGGCTTTGGACGATCACAAGGGAGAAACTAAGTCGTTTTGTCCGATCTTTGGATGATCACCGTGGAGGAGGAAGAGAGAAGGAAATGGTATTTTCGTCCGACAAATTTTCAAAAGTTTAGACTTGGAAAAAATAATTTTGAGGAGTTTACTTTTGTTGGTGGGTGAAAAGATGGGTTTACAGTGGGAAATTTCTCTTTCCTGGGCATATGGCTGTTTTCGTGGGAGCCTGTGTGAGACGGATGCCTAGCTGTAATTTTTCATGGGACCCACCGTGATGTATATATTAAATCCCCTCCAATCATTAGATGTGTAATCCAACGCTGGGTCCAAATGCAGAAAATTAAGATGATTTGTGATTCGAATTAGGCACACCAAGGGACATAGCAGGAAGAAAGACCACCTTTGATTTTCACCGGCCAACATGATGAGTATATAAAATCTATTTCTAACATTAAATGCCACACCAAAAGCAAGGCCACGAGGCCCAAAAATCCTGCTCATACTTGATTCAAGTGGGGCACACAAGGGAAAGAGTTTGGAGGGTGAGCTTTTCCCAGTACACTATTTCAGGCATGTGGCCCACCTGAACCATAGATGAGTAAGATTTTCAGGCCCCAATTCTAACATGGGGCAACGGACCAGATGGTCGGGTTGGATTTCACTTTAACACCACATTAGGACCTAACCTACCATGGCTACCCATTTGACGTGAAATGTACTCTTCTCCTAGCATTAATGGCATTTATTGGTATTAATTAATGCTAAAATTAGCCAACTAGTTGGACGGTCCAACTAGTTGTGTGTGATCATTACTCCCTCTCTCTCCTCTCTCTCTCTCTCTCTCTCACACACACACACACGATCATCCTCAATGTGGGGTCCACCTTATGCACCACTCAGATGCCTCACACACTTGCGAGGTTGGCACCTGCCCTGTGTTTAGATGTGCGAGCAGAGTGGGGCGGGTATCAGACTAGCAAATTGCACTGTCCTTTCAACGAACTTAACAAGCTAACTCCAGAAACCCGAATCTTACCATCTGTGTTTATATGCAGGATAGCATAGAGTTCTCTAAGCATACATGGGCAGTGGTTTTTGCAGGTGTGACACTAGCGCTGGTGATTGCTGCTGTTAGCTATTGTCGAAGAACAAATGAGGGAGACGAAGGCTACCAGCCCATAGCAAGGTAATATACCAACGTTCCGCATATCTAGTACAACCAAGCTCTACAACATGTATGTGCGCACAACTTCAATGATGCTCTTTAGCTTTGTTTTGAAGAAGGTATGTAGGGGATAGCAATAAAAGGCACTCTGTTGTGCCTTCTTTATGGACTTGCTCGTTGTGGGTTATTTGATCAGGTGGTCCTGTTGGGTCTAGCTTGATGGCCCGCTTTTGTGGAATTTGATCATAACTGTTGTCCCCTAGCTTTCCCCAACTGACTCGCACAGACCCAATTCGTTGTTGCCTGCTAAATCATGCTTGGGTCCAGATCATTCACACATGTACTATGATGACATGTGTGCTTGAATTCTGGAATGTGTACAAGCATGGAGGGGTCATATAATGCTACAGTTGAGAGATTGTTGGGCCCGTTTGGGAAGATGAAAACCCTGGAGAAGTAATCACTACTTATTACTGTTTGATAAAATAAAATAAAATAAAAATAGAAAAGAAAAGTAGGCATGGAACTTAATTTCCATTTCCAAGGTTTTCCCAACTTGGATATTGATTACTTTCGAAAGAACATGCTAAATGTCAATTTCCACAAGTATTAGAAACAACTTCTATTGTTTCACCATTGACCTTCAACATTTCCATGGAGAACAACACTCCAAAACATGGAGTTATGGGAAATTCTGCAATTTATCCATTTCCTACGGATTCCAATGGTGTTTTAAATGTCCATGTTTTCGTAGAAAAATCTACAACGGAATGCAAGAATTATTTTAGTTGAAATTCCTAAAAATAGGTAAACTAATGAATCAATAAATCCATGGTTTAGCGATCGAGTGTTGATACGATGAACTCATTGTGAGCCAGTGATCAACATTAATGGGTCATTAACACCAAATCCATACGCACTGGGCAAACACCAATTGGTTTGTTTCATTTTGGCATTTTAGTGCTTGTATTGTCGAGCAGATGGTGAAACATGTTGGAGTTAGTACCTTAGAAAACCATTTGTGCCCCTTTGGCAGATTTAGTGTTATTCTTATTCATTAGGTTTCTTGAGTGGTTTCTTGGTAGTCATTGGGAACTTGAAATTAGACATGACAGTCATTGACTTGGGAGAGTCGTAGTCTACGGATTTTAGTATTCTGTTAAACTATGACCATTACAAGTGCGTGGGACACACCTGTGGACATCAGTTTATGAGATGTATGGTCATCTTGTGTGAGAGGACTGACTTGAGTCACGATGTATAACGACCCTAAAATTTCGGTAGGAAAATTTTCTTTTAGGAACAATAATGAGTTTAACTAAATAAATTTTAGATAATAAACAAAAGAAAAGCATGGACTGATTGTTTAAAGCTCTCTTAAGCGAGAGTAAAGACTAGGGATCAAGTCTTATCACTAGCAAGAATTTAATTTTCGTTTTTTGCTCTAAATACAAATTTTGAAATTCAAAATTATCTTATCTTATCTCAACCGCTAAATCAAGTAGGTGTTCTTTTTATTTCATTTAAGTAGGCCAGATCCAACCAATGAACGGGTCGGATCGTCCGTCCGTTCATTGTACGGATCTAGGGACCTTATGTTTATCTTAACCCTTGAATATGTGATCGTGATTGGTGGGAACCATTTGGGAGGGCCAGGAATCGATCTGGACTGGTCATAATGACCATAAGGCCAAAATGTACATGGGCCACAAAATTCAGATCGAATGGACCTTCAGATGGGCCACATCGATTGAATGAATTATAGCCTTTAAAATTTGTTTATTATTGTTTTATTTAATTATTAAATTAATTATGATAAATTATTTTATTCCAAAACATTATTGGGCCACAATGAGGTGGCCGACCCAATGGTCAGACCAGATCTCTTGTGAACCATATATATAGCATAAATTAATAATAATAATAATAATAAATTAAAAAAAAAAAGAAAAAGAAGTTGATGGAACGTCCAGCGTCTCTGATGCTGGAACGTCCAGTGTTACAACGTTTTAAAGGTAACGTGGGGGCCCCACTCATGGGACCCACCTTGATGTATTTTGTACATCCACTCCGCCCATTTATTTCTCCATCTCATTTTAGGGCTAGTGTCCGAATTTGGACCCAAACTGAGGTCCGAGTGGGCCACACCACCTGAAACAAATTAATGGTAAAAAAATTATAAAATAAAAATGAAAGTAAAAAAGATAGAAATTCTGGGCTTGGACAGCAGGTCCACTCGTGGACCTCATTGTGATGAAATCAGTAGATCCAAGCCGACCATATGTTGTATTATAATGTTTTATAGCTTAGGTCCAAAAATCAGGTGAATCTGAATCTCAGATGGCCCACACCACTTAAAATAGTAATGATAACAACACACATGGTTGAGGCAGTTCGATTTTGGATTGCTGTCCACTTTTGGGACCCATTTGATGACATTTTAAGAAATCTAATCCATCCAATATCTTAATAAATAAGTTTTCTGGTTAAGGAAAAAAATGGCCCGTACAGGATATTCCAGTGGGCCATACCAAGATAAACAGTGGGGACAACACCTGTCCACTGGTTGGGAGCTTGTGGGACTCACCGTGTAGTCTTTGGAAAATCTGATCCACCCAATCTCTGGAGTAATGAATTATTAGTTTTGTGACCAAAACTCAGCCCAATCAGATTTCCAGGCGGGCCATGCCAAGTAAAATAGTAAGGAGGTATGGTAGGGATTCTCATAAATGGATCATTTTAGGATATCCTACGACAAGATCCTTGCAAAATATAATCAACCATATTTGGTAGTGTACCATCGGGGAACTTGTGACCAAGTATAGGATGACCCACCAGTCAAGTGGGTCATACCATCAGAAAAAGTAAAAGGGCCATTCCTTTTGGAAAAGTGAGTTACAATAATCAAATCTGGACCGTCCATTAAGGAATCAAACCTCAATAAACTATAATTCAAATTAAAAATAAGTATATTAAGGCTAGATTGGTTATGAATAAATATAAATTACATTTATTGTAGATTTAGGACCGATTCTACTCAGGACGTGACAGAATTAACAAAGTAATCGCCACTATCAACAGGTGAGTACATCCCAACACATTTCCTAGTCATTTTAATTAAGTAAGTTGTGTGATGGATGTAATATTGATTGATTCATGCTTGTTTAAATATTAATTAAATAATTTCCATTTATTAATATCATGAAATGTTGCCTCTCAAAAGGAGAGATGAAATGTAAGGATGTGAATTATTGTATGGATGTAAATTATTACATGCATTTATGAATTATTGTGCCTGGAGTTCGACTCCGAAAGACCGGTAGGTACTTAAGTACCCGGTTACCCTAGGGACCATCCTAGAAGCCCGCTAATATGTGGAAGTCTGCCCTATAAAGAAGGGGGAGCCGATTGATGGGATCCAATCGAAGCAAGTGGAAGACTGAATATATGCCCACTTGATGCATCATTTCATATTAAACTCATTCCTACATTAAATTATGTATTACGTGTATTTAATGACATGTGTGATCCTGCTTAGTTGAAATGCATGTGAACCGCATTGGGTTACTCACTGGGCTTTCCAGCTGACGTTGTGGATTAAAAATATACAGATGATGTGGACGTTGAACCTTCAGAGAATGCCCCTGATAATGAGATGTGACCATTAGAGGAACCGCAGGACTATTGGCCTAATTTAACCGAGGAAGAAGTGGCGACCCTAAACCAAGACGTTTAGACTAGTTTCTTTTATTTTATTATTTTCAATAATTAGTAGACATCTAATAAAGTCCCAAATGGGTGGACTTAGTTTATGGTTGAATATTTCATGAATAAATGATAACTTAGTATTTCATTATTTTATGTATCTTAAAATTGTTTAACGTTATAAATGCATTTAGTGCACCAGTTATACCCCGTAAATTGGGCCGGAGGGTGCACACTCTAAGTCCGAATTTCGGGGCGTGACAGAATGGTATCAAAGAAAGGCTTTTCTTGAAAACCTAGTTGACCTGTAGGTTATGACCATAAATGGTAGACCCCTGAAAATTAGAAACCAAACTTAGGACATTCCCTAAATGATCGTGGTAAATGTAGAGAACTTAGAAATCAAAATTAGGGATCCCTATAAAAAAAATGAAATGAAATGTTTACTGCTCATCTGAAGTCTAATATAGACTCAAAATGCTTATTGTTATTGATAATTGAATTATAGTTCATTTTTTAGCAATTAGGTATTTTTAGATGATTTTATAACATAAAAATCCTGCTGGACAGCAATGTCCATCAGAAATTATTGATTTTTGTAAAATTTATATCTATTAATATACAGCTCCAATCAGTATGATTTAAAAGCTTGATCGTAGCTGGGTAAGTTTAGTTTAATATAAAATTTGTAAAAAAATATGAACCCATTAGTGACTATAATGAATTAGTAAATTCCTACAGACTAGTCAGAAATGTTCCAAATACCAGACATATTATAATGTACGAATTTTATAAAATTTTGTACTTCTTGGAACAGGTTGAAATTTTATGACAAATAATTAGACCTATAAGGTAATCTACAGAATTTTTTTATGTAAAAATATATTTTATAAAGTAGTGGATCAGTATTAGAATTACCCTGAACATTATTCTGTTGGACAACAATGGATAGCAGAATTAGAGTTATTATAAAATTCGTATCTATTAAAGTACAACTTCGATCTAGGTGGTTCAAAATCTTAATTGTAGCTGGAAAAGTGTAGTTTAGAGGAAAAATAGTTAAAAATTTTGAAAATATCATATACTGTACAAATTTAGCAAATTTATGAAGACTGGTCAAAAAGTACCTATTTCTGGATAGATTACACCATGGGAATTTTAGAAAATTCTGCAATTAGCTAAAAATCTGAAATTTTACAGTGATAAAGTGAACTCATCTAGAAAGGCACATAAAAATTTTGGTAGTAAAAATATAATCAATAAGATAATGAATCAATGCTGAAACCGACCCTGAATGTACATTAAGTAAATTTTTCAGATGTCTACCCTCACTGTTCTTCTTATTTAAGTACAATAAAACCCTTAGTGGCTCTTGGGCACTAAATTTCTTTATTCCTCTTAGGTGATTATGGCTCCTAGTAAATCCAAAAGCCTTCGTGATATAGGCCCATCAACAAGTGTAACTGTGGCCCAAGGACCAGTAGTGAATCCTACAATGGTGGTGGAAGAAGAGGCGTCAAATATAGAACAAGATGAAAATTATATGGAGGAAGAAGAAAACTTTGAGGAACAACAGAATCTTGCACCACCTCCACCGGCGGCAAATCAAAATGAAGCGGGGCCCAGTACTCGGTTACCATTGTCTCCTAGGACAACGCAGGTGAATCCTACGGGACCCAACATTCAACCCTTAGATGCAGCATTCGGATTACTTCACCAAATGGCGGCAATGATGAAACAACAACAGGAACAGTTTGCTGCACAATGGGCTGACATGACTCAAGCATCATGTGGAAGTCGACAGACAGTGCCAATGAGATCAGAACAACCACGAGAAGTGGACTTGCTGGAGAAGTTCACCAAACTCAGGCCTCCGGTGTTTTAGGGCGCCACAAATCCAACTATAGCGGAGGATTGGTTGGTCCAAGTAGAGAAGGTACTAGAAGCAATGAACTGCCCTGACAATCAAAAGGTTCGATTGGCCTCATTCATCCTTCAAGGAGAATCAGATGTCTGGTGGCGTGCGGCAAAGTGGGTGGTGGAAGCTAATCATGAGTGGACATGGACAGAGTTTGAGAAGAAATTTCTTGAGAAGTATTTTCCTCGGGCCTACAAAAATCAGAAAATGGCCGAATTCACTAAGTTGGAACAAGGCTCAATGACTGTGGCTCAGTATGAGGCTAAGTTCGCAGAATTGTCTAAATATGTTGCGAAAATCTTGGAAGATGAATAATATAAAATCTCTAAGTTTGATGAAGGACTTCATCAGAATGTTCGAACAAAGTTCTGCACCAATACTATTAAAACTTATGCTGAGATTGTGGACAAAGCGCTCAAGGTTGAAATAGATAATGAACGGTTCCAGAAATCTCGCACTCAAATAACTGAAAGTCAGTCTAGGTCTGCACCAAGTCAGACACAATCATTAGAGAAGAGACAAAGGGTTAATGTGCTAACTTTCGTAGCGAACAATTCAGGACCAATTCTTTGCTGGAAACTATTCTTACTGCAATAAGTATGGACACAAAGCAATACACTGTCGGACCCGACTTCGCGACATGAGTTTATTACCTTCCTTACCTTCTCGTGCGCAGTTCCCTGCTACAACTCAACAGTCAGGCATGACATCTTAGGCATCGCGATCAGCAAATTCCTATCCCCAATCTTCAAAGTTGTTACCTCCCAGGCCGCAACAATTCCAACAAAATCGGCCCCAGCAGCCAGCTCGACCTACGACTTCTCAGAATCGAGGAGGACAACAATTAGACAACAACCTATGCAAGTAAAAGTATATGCGATTGCACCAACTGCTGAGCCAGAGGTGGACAACAATGTGGTGGAAGGTATGGCGAATGTTCGTGATAAATCTGTTACTATTCTTTTCGACTCTGGTATTAGCTTATCTTTCATATCAACTGTTGTAGTGGGACGATTAGGCTTTAAACCAGAACATCTTAGAAAAACAATCTCAGTTGAGACACCTGTAGGAAAGGCAGTAGTCTTGAACCAAGTGTGTAGAGCATGTCAACTCAATATTAGGTGGTGTCCTTATGCCAGCAGATTTGATTGTGATGAACATGCTAGGGTATGATGTAATTCTAGGTATGGACTGGCTTACCTCGAATCGAGCTAAAATAGACTGTCATGATAAGTCAGTTACTTTCTCTATTCCTGGCAAAGAACCATTCCAAATGCAGGTCATAGAGAAGGGTAAAGAATTTATACATATCATAGTTCTAAAGGAAGGTGAGTCACAAGAGCAGACCTTGGATCAAATTCAGGTGGCGAGTGAGTATCCCGAGGTTTTTCAGGACATTCCTGGATTACCACCTCGACGGGACGTCAATTTCGGTATCGATCTCTTACTAGGTACTGCACCAATCTCTATTCAGCCATACCGAATGTCGACAGTAGAATTAAAGGAGTTGAAAGATCAGCTGGGCGAATTAACAAAACAAGGTTTCATAAGACCTAACACATCCCTGTGGGGTGCGCCGGTAATTTTTGTAAAGAAGAAGGACGGTAGTATGCGGTTATGTATTGACTACCGTCGGCTGAATGAGGTGACCATCAAGAACAAATACCCATTACCTCGTATCAACGATTTATTCGATCAGTTGAAGGGTGCTTACTATTTCTCTAAAATCGATTTAAGGTCGGAATATCATCAGTTACGAATCAAGGAAGCAGATATATACAAGACGGCGTTCCGAACACGATATGGGCATTATGAATTTTTTTGTTATGCCTTTTAGGTTTACCAATGCCCCAGCCGTGTTTATGGATTTGATGAATAGAATATTCCAGCCATATCTGGATCAGTTCGTTATCGTATCTATTGATGATATATTAATTTACTCGAAGACTAGTAGGGAGCATGAGACGCATTTAAGGACAGCGTTGCAGGTTCTGAACGATAACCAACTTTATGCAAAATTTTCGAAGTGTGAATTCTGGGCAGAGAAAGTTCAATTCCTTGGTCATGTTATTTCCAGAGAAGGAGTAGCAGTGGACCTGGCAAAGATTGAAGCAGTAGTCAAATGGGAGCAGCCCACTAATGTGTCAGAAATTCGAAGTTTCCTTGGTCTGGATGGATATTACCGGAGATTCATTAAAGACTTTTCCAAATTTTCTGGCTCGTTAACCAGCTTGACTCGGAAGGGCGTACCTTTTATATGAACTGAAAGATGTGAAGAAGCATTTCAGGAGTTGAAAAGACTTCTAGCTACAACCCCTATTCTCACCCTTCTACAGGAGGGTGTGAAGTTTATACTCTATACAGATGCATCTATCATAGGCCTAGGTTGCGTATTAATGCAAGAAGGCAAGGTGATAACATATGCGTCGAGGCAATTAAAGAATCATGAATGTAATTATCCTACACATGATTTGGAACTAGCCGCTATTGTATTCGCCTTAAAGATTTGGAGGCATTATTTGTATGGCGAGCGGTTTATTTATTCACCGATCATAAAAGCCTACGATATTTGTTCTCTCAGAAGGAGCTAATATGAGACAAGCGAAGGTGGGTGGAATTTCTGAAAGATTACGATTTTGAGTTATTATATCACTCGGGAAAGACTAATTTAGTAGCAGACGCTCTCAACAGGAAGCAATATAAGTAGCAAATCATGGCAAATCTTATGGTTCACGAATGAAAAATGCTTGATGATGCAAAGGAATTAGATGTAGAATTGTTATTTCGTGATCATGAGCATGTTCGGTTGGAAAATCTCATGGATAAGACCAACCTCAGCTGACAGGATCATAGAAGCCCAAGGAAGTAGTGAATGGTTACAGCAGGTGATAGTTAAACATCAATGGAAAGAAGCTTCAGAATGGAAGATATGGGAAGACAATGGTATTCGGTATCGTAATCGTCTATGCGTACCGAATGTACCTGAATTAAAGGAAGAAATTCTGAAGACAGCTCACCGAACAAAGTTCACGATTCACCCTGGGAGTACAAAGATATACCAAAATGTGAAGCAGTTGTATTGGTGGCCGAATATGAAGAAAGATATCGCCGAATACGTGTCACGGTATTTTGTCTATCAGCAGGTGAAGGTTGATCATCAAAATCCGTCCGGACTTCTTCAGCCGTTGAAGATACCCGAATGGAAGTGGGATTGTATATCCATGGACTTTATAGTTGGGCTACCCGTGACTCAGAAGAAGCACGATTCGATTTGGGTAATTGTGGACCGATTGACGAAATCAGCTCATTTCATTCCCATTCGAATAAATTATTCGATGGATGTCTTAGCCAGGCTCTACATTAAAGAAGTAGTGCGGCTGCATCGTGTACCGAGCTCCATCGTCTCAGATCGTGACCCTCGATTCACGTCACGGTTCTGGACAAGTTTACAAGAAACCATGGGTACAACTTTGGACTTTAGTACGGCTTATCATCTACAATCAAATGGGCAGACAAAAAGGTGAACCAGATACTCGAAGACTTGTTACGTGCATGTGCTCTTAATTTCAAAGGCAGTTGGGACGATAATCTGCATTTTACTGAGTTCGCCTACAACAACAGCTATCAAGCTAGTATTTGTATGGCATCGTACGAAGCATTGTATGGGAGACCTTGTCGAGCACCTAATTGCTGAACAGAAGTGGGTGAGAAGAGATTGATTGGTCCCGACATTATTCAGGAAGCTTCAGTAAAGGTTGAACTCATTCGAAAGCGTCTATTAGCAGCTCAAAGCTGTCAAAATAGTTATACAGACAATAGAAGACGAGACTTACATTTTCAGGAAGGAGATCACGTTTTCCTCAAAGTTTCACCAATGAAGGGATTAATGCGATTCGGAAAGAAAGGCAAAATAGCTCCGCATTTTATCGGTCCATTCCAGATTATAGAGCGAATAGGAGCTGCAGTGTACAAACTTGCGTTACCACCTCAACTTGCAAGTGTTTACAATGTATTCCATGTGTCTATGCTACGCAAGTACGAAAGAGATGCTTCGCATGCTATAGATTGACAAGACCTAAAACTTCAAGAAGACGTCTCTTATGTAGAAAAGCCGACTCGTATCTTGGACCGGAAGGAGCATATATTACGAAAGAAGACTGTGTTGTTAGTTAAAGTACTTATGGAACCATCATGGAACAGAAGAAGCATCATGGGAGCAAGAGTCGGAAATTCGCGAAAAATATCATCTGCTATTCGAATAAGAACCCAGGTAAATATCGAGGACGAAATTTTTATTAGGGGGGTAGAATGTAACGACCCTAAAATTTCGGTAGTAAATTTTCTTTTAGGAACAATAATGAGTTTAACTAAACAAATTTTAGATAATAAATATAAAAAAAGCATGGACTGATTGGTTAAAGCTCTCTTAAGCGAGAAGGAAGACTAGGGATCGAATCCTATCACTAACAAGAATTTAGTTTTCTTTTTTTGCTCTAAATACAAATTTTGAAATTCAAAATTATCTTATCTTATCTCAACCAACCCATCTTATTCGCAACAAATTCCAACAAACTTCTATTTAAAAAGAGAAAACGAGAGGGGATTTCATCCATCGTAAAAGAAATTAAAGAAAAGGAGAGAAAGAATGAGAAATTGAGGGATCTTGCGGCTAAATCAAGTAGGTGTTCTTTCTATTTCATTTAAGTACGCCAGATCCAAGTAATGAACAGGTCGGATCGTCCGTCCGTTCATTGTACGGATCTAAGGACCTTATGTTTATCTTAACCCTTGAATATGTGATCGTGATTGGTGAGGACCATTTGGGTGGGCTAGGAATCGATCTAGACTGGTCATAATGACCATAAGGCCAAAATGTACATGGGCCACAAAATTCAAATCGAATGGACCTTCAGATGGGCTACATCGATTGAATGAATTATAGCCTTTAAAATTCGTTTATTATTATTTTATTTAATTATGATAAATTATTTTATTCCAAAACATTATTGGGCTACAATGAGGTGGCCGACCCAATGGTCAGGACCAGATCTCTTGTGAACCATATATATAGCATAAATTAATTAATAATAATAATAATAATAAATTGAAAAGAAAAAGAAAAAGAAAAAGAAGTTGCTGGAACGTCCAGCGTTACAACGTTTTAAAGGTAACGTGGGGGCCCCACTTATGGGATCCACCTTGATGTATTTTGTACATCCACTCCGCCCATTTATTTCTCCATCTCATTTTAGGACTACTGTCTGAATCAAGACCCAAACTGAGGTCCGAGTGGGCCACACCACCTGAAACAAATTAATGGTAAAAAAATTATAAAATAAAAATGAAAGTAAAAAGATAAAAATTCTGGTCTTGGACAGCGGTCCACTAGTGGACCCCATTGTGAATGAAATCAGTAGATCCAAGCCGACCATATGTTGTATTATAATGTTTTACAGCTTGGGTCCAAAAATCAGGTAAATCTGAATCTCAGGTGGCCCACACCACTTAAAATAGTAATGATAACAACACACATGGTTGAGGCAGTCCTGATTTTGACTTGCTATCCACTTTTGGGACCCATTTGATGACATTTTAAGAAATCTAATCTGTCTAATATCTTAATAAATAAGTTTTCTGGTTAAGGAAAAAAATGGCCCGTACAGGATATTCCAGTAGGCCATATCAAGATAAACAGTGGGGACAACACCTGTCCACTGGTTGGGAGCTTGTGGGTCCCACTATGTAGTCTTTGGAAAATCCGATCCACCCAATCCCTGGAGTAATGAATTATTAGTTTTGTGACAAAAACAGCCCAATCAGATTTCAGGCGGGCCATGCCAAGTGAAATAGTGGGGAGGTATGGTATGGATTCTCATAAATGGATCATTTTAGGATATCCTACGACAAGATCCTTGCAAAATATAATCAACCATATTTGGTAGTGTACCATTGGGGAACTTGTGACCAAGTATATATAGGATGACCCACCAGTCAAGTGGGCCATACCATTAAAAAACGTAAAAGGGTCATTCCTTTTGAAAAAGTGAGTTACAATAATCAAATCTGGACCGTCCATTAAGGAACCAAACCTCAATAAAGTATAATTCAAATTAAAAATAAGTATATTAAGGCTAGATTAGTGATGAATAAATATAAATTACATTTATTGTAGATTTAGGACCGATTCTACTCAGGACGTGACAGAATTAACAAAGTAATCACCACTATCAACAGGTGAGTACATCCCAACACGTTTCCTAGTCATTTTAATTAAGTAAGTTGTGTGATGGATGTAATATTGATTGATTCATGCTTGTTTAAATATTAATTAAATAATTTCCATTTATAAATATCATGAAATGTTGCCTCTCAAAAGGAGAGATGAAATATACAGATGTGAATTATTGTATGGATGTAAATTATTACATGCATTTATGAATTATTATCCTGGAGTTCGACTCTAGAAGACCAGGTAGGTACTTAAGTACCCGGTTACCCAGGGACCATCCTGGAAGCCCGCTAATATGTGGAAGTCCGCCCTATAAAGAAGGGGGAGCCGATTGATGAGATCCAATCGAAGCAAGTGGAAGACTGAATATATGCCCACTTGATGCATCATTTCATATTAAACTCATTCCTACATTAAATTATGTATTACGTGTATTTAATGACACTGTGTTATCCTACTTAGTTAAAATGTATGTGAACCGTATTGGGTTACTCACTGGGCTTTCCAGCTGACGTTGAGGATTAAAAATATACAGATGATGTGGACGTTGAACCTTCAGGGAATGCCCCTGATAATGAGATGGGACCACTAGAGGAACCGCGGGACTATTGGCCTAATTTAACCGAAGAAGAAGTGGCGGCCCTAAACCAAGACGTTTAGACTAGTTTCTTTTATTTTATTATTTTCAATCATTAGTAAACATCTAATAAAGTCCCAAATGGGTGGATTTAGTTTATGGTTGAATATTTCATGAATAAATGATAACTTAGTATTTCATTATTTTATGCATCTTAAAGTTGTTTAACGTTATAAATGCATTTAGTGCACCAGTTATACCCCGTAAACTGGGCCGGAGGGTGCACACTCTGAGTCCGAATTTCGGGGTGTGACAGGATGGACAGTCTCCACCATCAAGAGCTGCCTTAGTGTCGGTTCATGCATTGCCCTTATCCTATATAAGAGTGTGAGTGTGCAATGTACAAAGGATTCAGGTTTGAAGCTTTGGTCACTCACATTGGTGGATTGAAATCAAGTCAACAGTCTGGGGGCTCATTAGTTTGGAATGTGATTGTGAGATCAGGACTTGGTAATGCATGAAAGATCTGATCATTGGACCTGAGGATGTGTTAGGGTCATGATTTTAACTAGTTGGCTTTAGTTCTTCCTATGATGCCTATGTATGGGCCAATAAAGTGGACGTAGCTGGGTACTTCTATTAAGAACCGTTGATTCTTACACAGGTCAACAGAGGATCTACTTATTTACATAGGAACAAGTTATATGACTTTGATAATGATAGATCAGAGACTCGTCAAGTGATGTTTTCGTTGGGCCTAGCACCCTGATTATTTTAATTGAATTTTCAAAGGTTTTTAACCATTTAAGTTTTTATTTTGACCATTAAAACTGCTTTGATCACACTTGATGATAGCATGATGGTCCACTTCTGATTGGTATAAGATATTATCATTAGTGGATATGTCATGGCAGTGGAATGATTGAACCATGAGTATATACATAGATGAGATGGATTAACGAGCTTCATTCACGATAAGTTACGTCTTAAGTCCGTAAGGTGGTGAAGTACCATATTGGGTGCAGCCCTGAAACCCTCCCCCTCCTTATTTATATGATCTCATCTTAAAGGAGAGAAAAAACTAGCCACATACGTTCCCACCCTATGAGATGTGTGAATGTGAAAAAAAAGGAGAAAGTCTGAGAGAGAGTGGAGATCCACCCATCCTCTTCAATTGTCCTCATATGTGGTCTAGAGAATGAGCCCAAAAATGAGGCACATCCAAAGCTCAAGTGGACCACACCACAAAAGTTGCAAGGATTGAACGACTACCGTTGAAACCTTCCTAGAGTTCACTGTGAGGTTTATTTTCCATCTAACCTCTTCATAAGGTCACAAATATCAACTTGATTAGTGCCTTCTGTGGCCCTAAGAATTTTTCAACAGTAGGGATCCACTTTCTATTGTTTCTGTATCGTGGCCCACTTGAGCCTTAGATCTACCTGGTTTTTTGTCTCATTCCATGCAATGATATAGAAAAATGGATGGACAGTGTGGATTTGATACATATGTCATTATGGACCCATGGAAGTTCCACATGTCAACACTTTCGGTTTTCTTCTCTGTTTGCAACAAGGAAGAGGATTAGGTTAGACCCGGGCCTCACCCAAGACTGGTGTGACCCTTACCGTGGTGCCCACCTCAACGTGTGTATTCTGTATCCATCTCGTCCATCCGTTTTTCCAGATCACTTTAGGGTATTATCCAAAAAATTAAGCAAATCCAATTATTAGGTGGATCATACCATAAGAAACAATGGTGATTGACCATTAATGGCCACAAAATTTTTAGATCAAGCTGATATTTGTTTTTTGTTCATTCAGGCTTATGTGAACTTATCAACAAATTGGATGGCAAATAAAATATGCAAAAACATTAAGGTGAGCCCTTAGAAAATTTTAATGGTAGGGTGTTCAATTACCACTGTTCCCTGGAGTATGGTCCACCTGATAATTAGATCTTCTTAATTTTTGGTATTGTGCTTTAAAATAATCTGAAACAACAGATGGATGGAGTGGATATAGAATAAACACATCAAGGTGGGCCCCACTGTAATGGTTGCACCGTCATGGGTGAGGCCGGGGTCTCACCTAATCCGCTCCCCTGCACCTAGCAGTAAGCAACGGAATTTCTTGAGGTATGAAATTTAGGTGGGCCCCATGATGATGTACTTTTTAGATCCACACCGTCCATCCAAAGCTAAAGTGGACCACACCACTAGAGACAATATAAATTGATGCTACCGTTGAAAACTTCTTGAGGAAAAAGAAGGCTTTAATCAAGCTGATATTTGTATTTTTTTCTTCTTCTTTTTTTCGTTAGTCATGCAACGCACCCACCCTGTTAGCTAGGCAACAGACCCACTCGGCTAGTCACACGATGCACCCACCCACTAGTGGGGTTAGTGTGTCTCCTTAGCACTCGAACCTGAGACCTACTGTTGAAACGCCTAGGCATCTTCCAGTTGGGCTAGCAAGCGAGACACAGCTGATATTTGTATTTTAACTTCATCCAGGTATGTGTTATCTTATTGACAGGTAAGATGGAAAATAAGCCTCACAGTTGGCTCTAGGAAAGTTTCAATGGTAGTTTCTTCAATCCCCACTGTTGTGTAATCCACTTGAACTTTGGATGTACCTCATTTTTAGGCTCATGCTTTAGAATTATCTGAAAAAATTGATGGACGGTGTAGATATAACACAAAAATCATGGTGGGACCAAAAAAAAGTCCCACAAGTTAAAAGTTGGATTGTGTAGTTAGCAATCTATTTAGGGCATGGAGCGAGTAAGATCCAAGATCTGATCTGCTTCGACTCCATATATAGCGGATTTCAATCCACATTTTTTTTTATATAAAATAAATGGATTGGACTCGGGTTCACCAAGAAAAATCCGAATATTATTCGGGTCGAATCTAAATCTGACACCAAGATTCGACCAAATCCTTACTATTAAATGACGTAAGAGTTTAATACATACTGGTTCATATGGTATGGTTCAGTTAAGCCTTAGATTTGCCTCCTTTTTGGGCTCAAGCACTAAATTGATATGTGAAGATAGATGGACAGCGTGGATAAAATATATAGGTCATTGTGGGCGCCACAGATCCCCTGACAAGACCATTCGTCTCAAGCTAGGTCAGTCCGCAAGAAATCAGGAGTGAATTAGCTATTACCAAGGTAACAGCTTAATGGGTGTTACCCTAACCATGTGGGGCCCACCTTGATGTATTTTTGTATATCCACGCAGTCCATCTGCTTTCTTATATCATTTTAGGGGACGATTTCAAACCTTAATAAGATCCAAATCTCAGGCGAACCTTACCACTAGAAACAGTGATAAATGACCATCAAAAACATTTTATGGGCCACGAAAGGTTTGGATCAAGCCTATATTTGTATATTCCCTTCATCCAGATCTTTTTGACATTATCAGCGAGTCGGATGGAAATTAAACATTACGAAAACCTTACTGGCCCTTTAGAATTTTTAATGGTGAGGCACTTAATCACCACTGTTTACTGTGTTATGGTCCACCTAATATTTGGATCTACTTAATTTTTTATAATTCGTCCTAAAATTATCTGTAGAAACGGATGGACAGTGTGGATATACAATAAATCATCAAGATGGGCCCCACAGTAAGGGTAATACCCACTAAGTTGTTACCCGTGTAACAGCCAAGTCGCGTCCCACGAAATCTCGGGGAAGCGGATTATCTGACGATCGTGGATTTCCTTTGATAGGAAGTTCCTGCGCTAGGAACCTAGGTGGGGCCCACCGTGATGTTTGTAAGAAATCCACTTCGTCCATCCATTTTTTGAGCTCGTTTTAGGACGAGATTGAAAATGAGCCGGATCAAAGACTCAAGTGGGCCTGCACTAAAGGAAAAGTTGGGTAGGGAGATTCCTACCATTGAAACCTCCCTGGGGTCCACAGTAATGTTTTTATGCGATCCATACCATTCATAACGTCATTCTTACTGGGATTATATGGAGGATTCGGATCATAATCCGAGTCGAATTCGATGTTTATATGGATTTTTGGATTGGATGCGGATCTCGCTCTTTATAAATGAATCGGATATGGATTTCACATTTGGGATCTTAGTCGGATTCGGATCTAGATTCGATAAGAGTTATAGATTTTCGGAGTCGGATTCAACTAGATCCACTCTAGATCTGATCCATTGAGAGCCCTAAAATCTATTTGGCAGATAAAGATCCAGCATATCTTATTTGGTGAAGTGATTGGAAATCATGAGGACCAATGAGAAGCCATAGCATGGAATCTTTTTATGGTTTGGGTTAGTTCACACATCTTACTGTTAGTACACATCCACACAGCTGGTTATAATGTATCCACAACTTTTTTTTTAAGGGTTATCACACACATCCCACTGGTAGTACACACACCCACACTGTTAGGTGCCGTTTGGTAAACTAAAAAATAAGGTCTGAAAATTAATTTAAGCAATGAAAACTTAAAGTGCTAAATTTTAGGACTTAAAAGTACTGAAAATTTTGTTTGGTAATTTATTAAAAAAAAAAAAGTCTTGATATCTAAAATTAAGTACTTTTTTCACAAAAAATCGTTTGGTAAATAGAGACCATAAATGTCTGAAAATTAACAATTTATCATATTTGCCCCTTTTATCTCCATTTCTATCTTCCGATAGATTATAAAACAAAATTTGTTTTTGTCATGCCACCAAAGTTGACACACTTATGGCCCATTCAGATACATCTCTCAGCAATGATCTTTTGATTGATCAGTGAAGCATATACTATGTTCTTTTAATTGTCATGCCACCAAAGTTGACACACCTATGCCCAATTCACATGCATCTCTTAAATGTAATCTTTTGATTGTCATGCCACCAAAGTGAACACACCTATGCCCAATTCATATACATCTCTTGAAAAAAATTAGTTGGTTTGACAAAAATGTTAAGTATGCCATGCTACTAACATTTTTATCATCCATCATTTAACAATTGCAAAGATAGGTAATCACAACCACCCATTGAAAACGTTCAATTACCATTTTTCCTGTGCTCATCCACCTAAGATTTGGATTAGCCTTTTTTTTTATTCTTTTCTCATGCCCTAAATATAAGCTGACACAATGAATGGACAGCGTGGACAAAATATATATGCATAGTGCTGGGGCCATGTCTGTGTGACCTACTCAAAGGATGAACAACTGATGTTTGTGCTTTCCTTTCATCCCAATTCATGTAATGTTTGTTGTCAATCCAACCTGTTGATAAGGTCTGACAGACCTGGATCAAGGTATAATACAAAAATCAAATTGGTCCAAAATTTATGGCCCATAACAAGATTTTAATGGTCAATCACCACATTTTTCAGTGGTGAGGTCCACCTGAGATTTGGATTTGATTACGTTTTGGGATCAAGTCCTAAAATGAAATTTAAAAGCGAATAAACATAGTGGATGTACAACAAAGTCATCCAGGTGGGCCCCATATGGTCAGGGTAACACCCACTAACGTGTTACCCAGGTAACATCTAATCCGCTCCGTCGTCCACAATTCGCTGTTGTGTTGAGGTGGCAAAGTTCTGTGGGTCCCATCATGATGTATGTATTAGATCTGCACCGTTCATCTATTTATTCATATCATTTTAGGTCATGAGCTAAAAACTTGGCATATGCAAAGCTCAAATGTATGCAAAATGATTCAACAGTAGCCATTTCTTTCCCCACTTTTCCCTCCTGTATGGGCCACTTGAGTTTTGGAATCCGCCTCATTTTAGCTCCACCTAACTTTCCAATATAGGAACCTGCTGGGAGAGTCTTTAACAGGCAATCCGCATCAACAGCATGTGTTAACGTGTTGACATAGGAAAGTCCCGTGGGCCCCACTATGATGTATGTGTTGTATCCATACCATTCATCCATATTTTCATATCATTTTAAGTCATGAGCTAAAAAAATCATGCCGATCCAAACCTCTAAGTGGCCCACACCACAGAAAATGGTGGGGATCGAATGGCTAACATTGAAAACTTCTTCGGGGCCACGAAAGTTTTTGGATCAAGCTGATATTTTTGTTTTCCCTTCTTCCATGTCCGTATGACCTTGTGAATAGATTTGATGGCAAATAAACATCATGGTGGGCCTAGGAAGGTTTCAACGATGGGCGTCATCATCCTACAGTTTTCTACCCTGGGTTCACTTCATCTTTATGTCAGTTTCATTTTTTGCCTTTTGCCCTTAAATGATTTGGCTAAATGGATGGAAGCGTGTGCATATAACAAACACGACATGATGTGGCCATAAAAACTTTGCTACGTCAACACGTCTCCAGCCATACCCAATTAGCCTAGTGAAAGCGATGGATATCCAGGGTAAAATTGTCATTTACTGAAAAAATTTAAATCAAAATTACTTACTTCATTACACGTTAAGTGTTAAGCCAAGGGAGGAAAACTTATAAAAATCTAAAATTTTCAGTGAAAATTGAAATTAAGCCCTTAACTTAAAAGATTCACCGAATAATCTAAACCATGAAAAATCACTAAAAATAGGCCAGTTCAATCATAAGGGCTGAAAATAAATTTTACCAAACAAGCCCTTAGTCACACTTACATGTTAACCACCCCACGTTGGGACTCGATACCAAGACATCAGTGTTGAAACGGGGTTATTTTCACTCAGTCTACCACTGTCCCAAAGGTGTGGTTGTATCCACAACTGACCCCATGATTTGGACGGTATAGGTTAGTTGTGCATACATGCAGCGTGCAAGGTTATTAACTATTGCATTTATATACCATTCGAAAAGCCGTATATTTATGAACAAACCGCCAGAGTCGCTTTTGTCGCGGAGCATCTCAAGGGTGGTGGGCGCGGATTTCCTGATGTGGGGCCCACAGTGATTTTTTTGATAAATCCACCCCGTCCATTCGTTTTGAGAGCTCATTTTAGGGCATGAGAACAAAAATGAACCGGATCCAAGACTCAAGTGGGCCGAAAATGTGAGGATTGAACGTCCACAGTTAAAATATTTGTGGAGCCACAGGAGTTTCGAATCAGGATAATATTTGTGTTTACTGTTCATCCCAGTAGTAGTGACGTTATGAACGGTATGGATGTCATATAAACATCACTGTAGACCCCAGGGAGGTTTCAACGGTAGTAATTTACCTACCTACCTTTTTTTTTAGTGAGGCCCACTTGACTCTTGGATCCAGTTCATTTTTGTTCTCCTGTCCTAAAATGAGCTCCCAAAACGGATGGACCGGGTGGATTTATCAAAAAACATCACTGTGGGCCCCACCTTGGTTCCCAGTGCAGGAACTTCCTGCGCAGGGCTTTCGCAGGAAATCCGCGCCCGTGGTAGTAGTGTAATTTTGTTCATTATTATGTGTGGCTATCGTGTGCGTTGACAACCACCTTCTGTTAAATAAGTGCCCATAAATGAGCTACACGTGGCATATATAAACCAATCAAGACGGCCCAAATCGTGAGCTCTATTATCGATGGTGCAAATCCCTGAAATTAAACGGATGGGATATCTCCAACCATCGGCTTTTCTTTGGAATAGACAATAGAAAGATAGAAACAAATATGGTATACGTCTTTTCATACATTTAAGGTCATTGTCACACTAAAGTCCGGACTGGGTGAGATAGCCTCGTTTCAGGTATCGATTCCTTGTAGGGGTGGCTAATATCTTGATGTGACTAATAGGAGTGGGTGGGTGCACCTACAGCTGGACAGGGACAATCATTTACCAAATAGTTTGCCCTGTCGGTTTGACTAGAAAACGAATTTAACCACCGATTGAAAAGTAGAACGAACTGGTTTTGGCTTTAACAACCGAATGGAATTTGATTTTGGTTGTTAGAAAATATTTTGAATAGCACATGAATAAATCATTTTTCGGATTCGATTCAATTTGTTTTACCGGGATTTAAATGACATATATAGTATAAATAATTTTTTTTTTTTACCCTTCATTTTTCACTTAACTCTAGCCGGTCTTAAAAAATCTACCTTGCCCAAAGAACAACTAAAACCTTAACCCTCCCTAACTTGTCCGGCCATCATTCTTCCTCTGTTGCTTGCTCTTTCCACTTCCACCCTCATTCTCCTCTGTTGCTCATCCTTCCTACTCCCACATTTCACCTCTGCCCTCTAAACCGACCAAGATTCCAGCTATCCTTTGTTCGTCCTTCATTCCTGTCGGACGCCCGACCATCCCTCTACTCATCAGTCCTGCTCGCCCATTGATTCCACCATTCTGGTCATCCTTCTGCTTGTCACTCGTCAGTCTTGCTCGTGGCTTGCCCATTCGATTCCACCATTCCGGTCAGTCTACATGTTCAGCTTCAAAGGTTCAAACGAAACCTCATACTCAGTTTCTCTTTTTTATTTTTTAATTATTTAATATTCTTAATATCTTATTTGTAAATGTCTGTAGCTACTGCTCGTTTGATTCCGGATCATCCCTTTGCTCGTCAGTCTGCACGTCTTGCGTCATGACTTGTGATTTGGTTTGTTAAAAATCTTATGATTTGTGATTTGTAATTCGCGAAAATGTATTAAAACAAAAATATTTTTACACGAAAAAAACAAATTGTTCGAACTAAAAAAATTGTCTGAAATGAAAAATGTTCGAACATGTACTGGACCAAACTAAATTGAACATGAACAGGGCCCCATTGTTCGAATGTTTGTTCGAACATTGTTCAAACTCAGCTCAGTCAACAACCAAATCGAACCAAAATGGCCCATATTCGACTCGGTTCAGCTCATTGTCCGGCTCTAGGTGTACTAACAATGGGGCATGTGAAAGACTTCTTATTTAATTTAACAAATTTTACAAAATAATATACTTCAATATGTACCAACAATGGGGCCTGTGAAAGACTTTTTATTTAATTTAAGAAATTTTACAAAATAATACTTCATTATACCGTATTTACATTTCAATATCTTTTAAGTTTTTTTTATAAAATCACAAAAATACCCATTACTAATGACATAGGTTCTTTTGTGGAGGTGGACCACATGGATGGTGGAAATTGAACTTCCACCATTAAAAACCTTTTGAGGGCCACTGAAGTTTTGGATCAAGCTGACATTTGTGTTTTCCCTTCATTCATGTTTATGTGACCTTATGCATAAGTTTGATAACAAATAAACTTGACGGTAGGAATTAGGATGGTTTCAACTGTGGGGTCATTATCACCACTGTTTTCTGTGGTGTGGTCCACTTAAGCCTTGGATCTACTTCATTTTTGGGCTCATATCCTACAATGGTCTTTAAAAATGGATGAACGGCATGGATAAAACCCATAAATCATAGAGGGGCTAGAGCCCCTACTTGAATTGATTTCCGTCCAGGGCAGGATGTAATTCGCTTCCCTCTTTTGCCTACTGATCGGTGCCTTGGGCCCACCATGATATATATGTTTTATCCACGCCGTCCATCCAGTTTTCAGATCATTTTATTGCATGAGCTCGAAAATGAGTCAGATCCATGTCTCAGGTGGACCACACTACAGGAACAGTGAACATTGATCATCCACCCTTAAAAATTTCTTAGGGCCAACAAAAGTTTTGGATCAAGCTGAGAATTGTTTTTTTCCCTCATCTAAGTTTGTGTGACATGTTGGATGGAAAACACATACATCAAGGTGGCCCCACAGCGCCCAACACCTCACCACACTATTAAAATCTTCCAAGGGCCCGCTTTAATACTCACCTTAATGTTTATTTTCCATCCGACCTGTTGATATGGTCACACGTACCTCACCTCGATGAAGGGAAAAAATAATCTCATATCCAAAACTTGTGTGACTCATAAGAAATTTTTAATAGCCACTCACCGTTGTTTCCTTTTGTGTGGTCCACCTTAGTGTTGGGAAAGCCGGCAGCGGAAATGGAAGCCGAAACACGTAAAGCAATGCGATATCAAACGAGTAAACAAGATGTAATCAAATCACACACAAGCATTTTTGTCGACCGGCTAGAGCTCAACGTCGACCGACCGACGCCCCTGCCGACCTGCCGGTCAGAGCACAAAACAGTCCAGGGAAAAATATGTCTTTGTTGCCTCACCACCTACCGGCCGAAGCCCCCTGCGGACCGGTCTAAGGCACACGAAATATGTCTAGGGGGGGTCTCCACTGCATCTAGGTCACACCGTCGGACCGGTCGGAGCACCCAATCCGTGCATAGTTTGAAGACTACTCCAACAATCTCAATCGAGGCTTCAAACGATGAAACAACACCATCCTTGCAACACCATCTCATCTTCAATCATAGCTCCACCGCTTCTCGTGTCACCATCGACCCTAACCTTGTAAATTCATGCCCTTTACCGCTCTTCTCATGTGGCCCTTGGGCACTTGCCATATATGAGCAACCATGGATCTCGCTGCCTTTCCCGCAGCTCCACCGTGAATTGTACTCCCGATCAACATGTAAAGATGGACACACCTCCGTGCCTTCATACACACGAGTGTCCCTTTCGACACTTCACAACAACGATCGTGGCCGATAAGCACGCACCCTTTCCCCTCGAGTGTTCCAAGAGAAATCACATTTATCTTCATCTTGGGAACGTGCTTAACATCTTCCAGGACCCGTTCGACCTCATCTAACATCGTGATGCGCACAATACCAATACCCACAACCTTATGAGCGAATCCATCGCCCATAAACACCGATTCTCCACCATATTCCCTATATGTCGTGAATGAACTCCAGTCAGGACAAACGTGACATGAAGCCCCTGAATTAAGGATTCACTCACTACCGTGAGATCCCTTCCTAGATACAGTCAGAACTTTACTAAAACCGTCACCTTCCTCTATGGTATTGACTCCCTCTCTAGAAGAATTTTCATACCTCTCTTGCTTCAATCTGGGATTCTGACAATCCCTTCTCATGTGGCCCTCCTGGCCACAATTCCAGCACTTCACCTTAGCCTTACCTTTGTCCTTGGCCCTAAATCCCGATTTCGAGTATCCTCCATGCTCAGAACTTCTTCCCATCATAGCCAATGCTTCTGAGGAATAACGGGAAGCCATGTCACCACTTTTCTTTCTCATCACTTTCGACTGGAGGGCTGAGATAACGGTCTCGACATTTATGATTTCCCTCCCTATGCACACAGAGTCCCTGAACGACTCATATGAATCTGGAAGAAAATTCAACAGGATGCATGCTTGATACTCATCCTTCTTCGGTTCATCAATCTCCACTAACTTGCAAACCAGTCTATTAAACGTGCTCAGGTGGTCATCCATCTCAGTTCTCTCAGTCATCCTCAAGGTGAACAACTGCATCAACACATACATGCGATTCTCTAGAGACTTCTTGGCATAAACCTTTTCTAGCTTCGCTATCGTTTCAGCCGCAGTCTTATCCTTCATGACATGATAGAGAACATCATCCGTAAGTTTAACATGATTGAGGTTCTAGCCTTCTTTTCGAGCTTCGTCTACTCATAATCTTTCATAGCCTCGGGTCGCTTTCCAAGAGCTTCATCAAGCCATTGCCGAACCAGGAAGGATTCAACATTCACCTTCTATAGCTCAAAAGTTATTTTTCCTGAAGAACTTCTCTAACTCAAACCTTGCGCTTGATCCCATCTTCTCGTCTCAGATTCAAATCTACTCCACCCCAACTTTAGCTCTAATACCACTTGTTGGGAAAACCGGCAGTGGAAGCGGAAGCCAAAATGTGTAGAGCAATGCGATATTAAACGAGTAAACAAGGTGTAATCAAATCACACACAAGCATTCACCACAAGAGACTTCGAATTTACGTAGAAAAACCCTTCAACGGGTAAAAAACCACGGTACAAAGCGATTCACTATGAATATCAGAAGATTACAGAGATTGACAGCCCACTAGCAAGGAATAAACAGAGAAAACCTCAAGTTCTCTCTCACACACACCTCTCTCCTCTTCTTAATACGATTAGGAAACATTGGACACCTTAGGATACAACCTAAATCCGGATTACAACTCCTTAAATAAGCAAACATCCGAAAATAGAAACTCCTTGCGCAAACCCGTGCAAGAATCCAACTCCAATAGGGAGACCGTTGACTGGCCAGAGCTCAACGTCGACCGGCCGATGCCCCTGCCGATCGGCTGGCTAAAGCACAAAACAGTCCAGGGGAAAATATGTCTTTGCTGCCTCACCACCGACCGGTCACTCGACCGGCCGGAGCCCCCTGCAGACCGGTCGGCCGACCGGTCTGAGGCACACGAAATCTGTTCAGGGGGGGGTCTCCACTGCATCTAGGTCACACCGTCCGATCGGTCGCCCGACCAGTCGGAGCACCCAATCCGTATATAGTTTGAAGACTACCCCAACACTAAGAATTGGATCCTTTATTTTTACATCATTCCCTAAAATGGACAGGAAAATGGATGGAAGGTACAGATATACAATACATACACAAAGGTGGGCCCACGGTCAAGGCCACACACGTTTTGGGTGAGGTCGGGGTGCACCTAATCCACGGGCAACAGCAACTAATGCCCCGGCACCTAATCCACTGGCAACAACAATTAATCTCGTTGGAGGAAGGAAAGATGGGAGCGGATTGGGTACTACAGTTTCTAAGTAATGGATGGACAAGGGTTTGAGGAGCTATTGTGATGTATAGGTTTTATCTACACCTTCCATTCACTTTTCCATATATTTTTTTAGCATATGAGCCCAAAAATAGGCAAATCCAAGGCTCAAGTGGACCACACAGTGAGATTAAAGTAACACCATTGAAAACTTCATCAAGGTCTATTAGGTCCATTATGACCTTATGAACAGGTGGGATGGAAATTAACCATCACGGTGGGCGCTAGGAAGGTTTAAACAATCACCCTGCTGCTTCCCATGGTGTGGTCCACTTGAGCCTTGGATCTGTCCTCATTTTTATTTTTATTTTTGCTCAAACGCTAAAATGATTTGTTAAAATGGATGAATGGTGTGGATAAAACCGATACATCACAGTGGCCTCTCAGAGCCCTGTCCACTCCTAGATATAGGCAGGGTACCAATCGGTGTGCGGGGAAGATGAAATGCGAATTGTCTACTCGTAATGTTGCTACTGGTTGTGCTCTGTGGGCCCACCATGATCTGTGTGTATTATCCATACCGTCCATCCATTTTTTCCAGATTATTTAGGGTATGGTCCAAAAAATAAGTCTGATTCAAATCTCAGGTGAACCACACCACACGGAAACAGTGGTGATCCAATGCCCATCATTAAAAGCTTCTTAAGGCCCACTGTAATACTTATATTCCATCCAACCTGTTGATTAGGACAGATAAACCCGTATGAAGGGAAAACATAAATGTCAGCTTAATCCACAACTTTTGTGTCCCCCAAGGAGTTTTTAATGGTGGGCGCTCAATGACCACCTTTTCCTGTGCTGTGTTGCACCTGAGATTTGGATCTTAATCGTTTTTTATCCTGCCATAAAATAATATAGAAAAATGGATGTACAGTGTGGATAAAAGGCATTCATCATGGTGGGCCCACAAAACATCGACCGGTAGTAACGTCAATAGGCAATTGGCTGGTGTTGTATTTTCTCCTTTTAGTAATTTTAAATAATAAATACTACAGTGAATATCGTATTTACATTCAAGTTGTTAGTAGAGCCTTCAATCTGTGCAGGAACAGCAATCATTGGCTGACCAACCAGTCAGGTCGCCCGAGTTGAATTAACCCAGGATAGGACAGTAGGTCACTGGATAGTTTTGGGCATTTTCTATCAGCCAACATTTGACATGTCGGATGTCGGTGACCGGCCGATTTTGGGGCTCAACTGGCCGACAATGTGGCTCATCTCACCAGACAGTTTTCGGGTATGTCAACTGACTGAACTTGGGGCTCGATCGGCCGACCTGATGGATGCTATTTTGTGCGGTTGCAGCAGTTTGCTTCTAATTTCGATTTTTTAGGTATATAAGCTACTTGTAATCAGGATTAAGGTTATTATAAGGGGGTGTTCTAGTGTTGAGAGGGTTTTGGTGTGTGTGTGAGAGAGAGAGAGAGGGAGAGCTTGGGATTTTTTTCTTCGAGTGAGTTTTATATTGGGTAAACTTCTGATTCATAATGTAGATCGTTTTGTACTATGATTTTTCCTCAAAAGGATTTTTCCATGTAAATTCGTTACTATTCTTTAGATTGAATTCACTTGTGTGATTGGATTATGTTGTTTAATTCTCCTCAGTATTGCTAATGCGGTCCAACACAAGTAATTAAGCTACACTACTAAGATGGGTATTTTAGTCATTTTATGAAAAATAATAAAAATGACAAAAAAGTAACGTTCGGTGCCCATTTAACCATTATCTTGACTAATGAGGTAGCTTAATAAAAATTTAATTTAAAAAAATACTGAAATGTAAATGTGATATTAATAAGGTACTAGTTTGTAAAATTCCATTTTATTTATAAGATTGACCGAATACAAGTGTTTAATAAATGGGCGCCGATTTGGCGTTACCTGGTAACAGCTTAGTGGGTTACCTGGTAACAGCTTAGTGGGTGTTACCCTTACCGTAGGGCCCACCTTGATCATATATTGTATATCCACCCCGTCCATCCATTTTTACAGCCCATTTTAGTAAGCATTCCAAAGTATTAAGCATATTCAAATATCAGGTGGACCACACAACAAGAAACAGTAATGATTGAACGCTCACCGTTAAAAACTTCACAAGGCCGACTGTAAGTAGATCCATAATGTTTATTTTCCATCCAAACCGTTGATAAGGTCAACCAGAAATGGATGAAGTAGAAATATAAAGATTAGCTTGATCCAAAACTTTCATGGCCTACAAAAGCTTTCAATGATCATTCACTAACTTTTCCAATGGTGTGGTCCTACCAGAGATTTGGATATGCTTAAGTTTTGGTACAACATCCTTAGATGATCTGAAAAAAAAAATAAGGACTGGGCGGCGTGGATATGAAACAAATTCATAAAGGTGGGCTTCAAACGTTAAGGGTATCACCCACTAATCTAAGCCTTTGAATGAGGAGGAATTATCTCAAACCAAGAGCCAAGAATGCATGCAATATCATCGAGCCTGGAGTATGGACAAATGGGCCAACAGACCAGCCATCTAGACCGTTGATCCAATGGGGCTCAATTTTTAAAGCCTATCGCTGAAGTCCCAGGAATGGAAGCTCCTCTTTTAGCGGTTAAATATGAACCGTTGCTGTATTTTCTTTAAGATTTTTATTTGTAGGCCATTGATAAGAAGCTTAGAATTGTTTTATCCAAAAAAAAAAAAAAAAATAGTTCATCCATCACCAATGCTACAGTCCACCTATTCAACGGTCTAGATCACCAATCCACATGTTCCCATCTGTCCAAATGACTTGCATGTCCCCCACCCCCAGGATGACGAGAGCACTGACTAGGGCTGTCAACGGGTCGGATACGGGCCAGATCAGTGATGATCCGTATCTGATCCGATTAAAGATATATCCGATCCGAATCCGACCCGAATCCGATTCGGATCACAAGTATATGATCCGAACCCGAGCAATTTAAATTTTTTGAAATCCGTTTCCGATCCGATTATGATCCGACCCGATATCCGACCGGATATCCGAAAGAGAGAGGAGAGAGAGAGAAAGAGAGATACTCATTTGTTTTTATTTTATTTTATTTTATTTATTATTTTTATTGGGTCGAGTTGTTAACGGGCCGGATCAAGGTTGATCCGAATCCGACCCGAATATCAAACGGATCATCTTTGGATATATGTATCTGACCAGATTATCCGATTATTGACCCGAATCCGATTAAATCGAATCGATACGGATCGGATACGGATCAAGATCCGTGCCATTAACAGCCCTAGCACTGACCTCTTAATTACACGTGGCATAGATGAACCTCGGATGAAAGTCTCTAGTATGTGGGCCCCACTACATATTGCAGATACTTCAAAAGTTAGCCCGCAGCTATAATCATTCTGGATTCGCGGAAGGGACGGTTTAAGTTGGAAATAGTTGAACAGTTCATATTCAGCAAATAAATGCCCATCTAAGAGATCCAAACCGTTGGTGTGAGAAGACTCAAAGTATATGTCGGGAAAAAAACCCAAAATTTTGCCCGTTGGAGGATCCTCGGTCTATGATACTTTGCCTTTCCTCCTTTCAATGTGAACCGTTTGTGTGTTTTCTATTTCAACCGTGTAGTTTTTGAAACCCCCGTTGTAGGGTAAGGATTCATTCTCTCCCAGTAACTTCTGGTGCATGGACCATCCACAGGTGGGCCCCTGATTCTAACTGTTTGGATCAATGAACCATGGGCCCCACTTGGCCCACGCGTATGAGTGAAAACCAAACGATATTGGACCTCTTTCGCCCGAGCATTTTACGTTCATACTCGATAGATGACAGGAGGGCATCTCTAGTCGGCCACGGCTACCACGGCCGTACATTTCATTTAGCTGACGTAAGACATGCCGTATGCCTTGACATTAACACGTCCACGTGGAATACGGTTGGGCGGGTCAACAAACACAGCCAGCTAGCTGGTGTCAAAACTGTGTGAGCCCCATCCTGATGTATGTGTTTTATCCACTCCGTCCATCCATTTTTCCATATTATTCTAGGTCATGAGCTTTAAATTGAGGTAAATCAAAATCTTAGGTGGACCACACCACATAAAAAAGGGGTGATTGAACGCTTACCGTTGAAAACTTTTTGACGGCCACAGGAAGTTTTGGATCAAGCTGGTATTTGTGTTTTCCATTCGTCCATGGTATGTGACCTAATCAAACGGTTGGATGGGAAAATAACCATTACAGTGGACCCTATGAAGTTTTTAAGGGTGGGAGTTCAATCACCACTGTCCTCTTGTGTGGTCGGCCCTGTTTTCTGTTGTGTGTTCCACCTGAGATTTGAATCTACAATGATCTGGAAAAGCGTATGGACGGCATGGATATAAGACACATACGTCAAGGTGGGCCCCACAGTCAGGGATACACCGACGTGGGTGGATTCGGGGATCCACCGATGATATGGGCATTGCGCGCTAGACTACCATGTTAGTTTGCTGCCATTTAAGACACCAAGAGCTTTCATACACTGGCGACTGGCTAGGTGTGAATCGTGTGATGGATGATATGCAGGCACTTAGAAATTACTCACGTGGCATGCACGTAATTCAAGGTAAACTATCCAAATTATAGATCATGAACCAAACGCCAGGATTTATTTGATTATCTGGCTGTCTGATTGGTGGACAACTGGACATTGATTGGACGGCCCAGAATAAAAAGTACTGGGCTGTTTTATTTCAGTTAACCAGTGTACACGAATCACATGCTCGGATTCTTAAATATGATTTTGGGACCGAGCTTTCAATTAAAGCGCCCGCGTATCAAGACTCATACTCTGTCAGAACATTAAATAACTCTCCATTTAATAAATCGTGGTGGCTATTTGGCAATCTAGACCGTCCAAATCCTGACACAAATCTCGATGGAGCATGGCCCAAAAATTACGCTGGGAAAATAATGTTAACCTTCTCTATTTGGCAATCTAGACCGTCCAAATCCCTGACACAAATCACGATTTACACTGAGAAGATAATGTTAACCTTGGCTATTTGGCAATCTATACCGTCCAAATACTTTACACAAATCTCGATGGAGCATCGCCTAAAAATTACACTGAGAAGATAATGTTAACCCTCAGATCTTTTGTCATTTGAATTTTGACCATTCATCTTTTACTTCTAGCTATCCATTCAACGTATGGATAGGATTGCTTGATTGGTGTTATTTTTAGATTGGATTCTCTCTGTGGCCCCCAATTTGGAAAGTCTGGATATAGCTGTACACGAGTGCCACGTAAGGAGGTTGAGTCACCACCATTTTGGAAAAATGCGTGATGAACTCTCATATACGGAGCACTGCGAGCGCTATAAAAAGAAGATCTCGCAGGATCTCAAAACGGAGAAATTCATGTGTAGAAGCTGATAGATATTCTACTCTCGGACGAAGAAACCCACCAAACGAGGTATTACGATCGTTCATTTCCTTATTTTAATTTTTTTTTTATTTCTTTTTATTTTAACTGTGTTTGGCAATTATTTTTTTTCCATTTTCTTTTGCCGTTTCTCTTTTATTATATCGTTATGGGCCCTGTTTTTTTTTTAATTTTTTGGGATGGATTTGAGATTTTCTGCAATTCTTTTGTAGAATCAATGAATTTTAAGAGGACCCATCTTTTTCTTTTTTTTCTTTTTTTTTCCTTTTTTTTTTTTTTTTGTTTTGTTTTGTGACATACAGTTGCTAGTTTTTATTCAGTGATTTTTAACGGTTGACACGCAGACACTCTGAAACTGTACACGTGGCACACTTCAAACTTAAAATGAACCGTTCCTGTTTCGAGGTCCACTGTAGATAGACCATAATTCAAAACTCAGATTGGTTGAACAATCCCAACATCCGATTAATAGCATTTGTTTGCTGAATTAGAACCGTTCCATACTTTTCATCTGGACCGTCCATTGAAATCCCACTAATCGGAAAGTTAGGAAATCAAATCGATTTTATTTTCAGTTTACGAACCATCTACAATGGGATGCACGATTTGTACAGCAATGTTCGCTCTATGCATCCCTCAATCCAAAAAAGGCCAAACCAAACCAAACCGAAGAAAAGATCCAAAGCCAAAAACCAAAAAGGCCAAACCAAACGCAAGAGACAAGAGATTGAGATCTACGTAGTTCGGCAATATGCAACTCCAAGAGGCAGCAATACAGCTTCATACTTCACTAAAAAAACAAGAGAAACCAAATTACAAGGCTTACGGGTTCTTATCCTTGCCTCAGTGGTAGATTCCCACGAGTTTCAACATGAGGTTTGGGGTTTGAGTCCCATGGGTGGTGAAATCCCACTACCGCGTGAGTGCGATGGTGTCAGGACTATGTGGTGTCCAATGCGATGTATGTGTTTTATGGCATGAGCCCAAAATTGAAGCATGTCCAAAGCTCAAGTGGACCACACCACAGGAAACAGTGGGGATAATGACATCCACTGTTGAAACCTTCATAGGGCCCACGGTGATATTTATTTGTCATCTAACCTGTTGATATGGTCACACGGAACTGGATGAAGGGAAAACACAAATATCAGCTTAATCCAAAACTTTTGTGGCCCCAGGAAGTTTTCAATGGTAGGCCTTCAATCCCCAATGTTTCCTGTGGTGTGGTCCACTTGAGCTTTGGATATGCTTCAATTTTGGGTTCATGCCCTAAAATGAGCTAGCAAAATGGATGAAAATCTTCCCAAAAAAAAAAACAAGGGATGGACGGTGTAGATAAAAATACATACATCATGGTGGGCCCCACAAAGTCTTGACACCTCGTAGCTACGTGATGTTGGGGTCACCACACAATCCACATCCCCAAATTGCGGGCATCGCTGTCAAGAGCTAATCCAAAAAATCAGATCAAATGGATGATTCTTGCCGTCTACTTGTGGGCACTTGCGTTCTGGTTCCAATCCTCTCGATGTCACTCAACGGATGGATGGATCTCCCATTCAGTGTGGTAATTTGGGTCAGGCCACATCCAAAGTGGGGCCTGCAATTTGGAAAGTTTAAATTGAAGAACATGCATGCTAATTGTGCAGTGGGCATATGCATGGGCATGAGATTCTCTGACACTTTTGTTAACTTTGTTGTTTTTGAGGACCCATCTGCAATTTTTTATACCTTAAATTAGTGTAATTTTCATATCGAAGAAAGTAGGCTTGGTTGTTTTTAAATAGTTTAGGAGTGCAAATAGCCCAGACATGGAAACCTGTACAACTCGCCCTGCATCATTCCATTCTGATGCTTTTTCATATGGTGGCTCTTTTTCTTTACCGATATCATGTGGTTGGTATTTGTGTAGAGCTTAGTTTCTGTTTTCTCATTTGTTAATTTATAATGATATGTTCTACAACAATCAAAGATTGTAAATTCTTTATTTGGCTTCTTTTATAGAACATAGTAGATGACTCTATAATGAATTAGTTTTCAGTTGTAGCATGGTTTGAAAAATCATCTGATACAACTTGATATCGTTCAAGTCGTATCGGCTTCAGTCTCAAATGAAATGAGTCACCATGCCGATACAGGACTGTGTCAGACCGAATTGGATCTAATCGGGGTGAGTCGTACTGGTTACAGCCCCCTTTGCGAGTTGCACTCCCACATCTCTACTTAAATCCATGGTTTGGAATTGAAGTAATCTGTGGAAAATAAAAAGGACATGTTTAAAATTTTTATCTATATTCTTAACTATACGAAATCCATTGATTATGGTTTTTGTTTTAATTAGTTTGTTTTAGTTTCTGCATACAACTAGTAGATAACCATGTTCATGAAAATGGATTTACTTTCGGGAGGGCTAGGAAAAAAGGGTGTAAATGGCAATTGCTCCCTTTTCAGATTGTGCCAGTTAGTTTGAAAATAGTGCTTTTGTTAGGGAAGTTAACCCCATTCTACATCGATTGTAATGGAGAAAGCCCATCGAACTGTCTCCAATTGGCAAGTGAGCTCATTTCGTCAAAGAGAAGAAACAAGCACAATTGTGATTTCGCTCAATGCAATTTAGTAACAGCCAAATGCATGCTTAGTCCTTCATCTCTATATTGAGCCCAATTGCATGGGGAACTTGTGCTACTTTCTTCAGAAGAAAACTGATCCAATTTTCGTGTTTCCATACACCCCATCCATGTGTTCAATAAATTCAAAATGTGGAAAAACAAATGGAAGGCAGTCCTTTGATCTAGTGGACCACAGCATTGTATGGGCCCTGCCGCAATACCTCCTCTCGGAGATGACCATAGCCATTTGAACAAAATTGACACTTACAAGTTTATAAACAAGAATGCAGACTTAATGGGACCATATTGGATAGTTTTGGATAAGATCATCCAATGTTGCATTGTCTCAAAAAGAGGTGCAATCGATTTCTTCGACAATATGCTTGTTTTTTTCACAAGAATCTGAAGTCTTTTAGTTAGAGATGTACACTCCTTAAAGTGTTCACATTCATATCTGATTCTTTTTTCTTCTATTTCTTCTTTTCTGAAATGTAGTAAAAATGAAATATTGTTCTCAATGGTGGATGCTATCATTGGCAATTCTACTTTTGACCATATCCGTTCATGCCTCACAAACTCTTCTAAGAAATGAAAATGGGGTGAAAACTGCCGTCTTCCTATCTCCTGCATTCGTGCTAGCACCGGGATCCTGTGGAGGACAAATACTACTACAATGTCGACTTCCCAAAAGGCCACATTGCTCTCAAGGACTTCAATGCTGAAGTAATCGATGAGGCAGGGAATCCTATCCCACTTCATGAGACTTATCTCCACCATTGGGTCGTGATGAAATACTATGATGGCACTTCTGCTGTGGATCAGGACATCACCACTGGTCAGGAGCTTCACCTGTCTAAGTTTATTGTTGCAAGGAATGCTGGAGTTTGCCAGGGAACTATGCTTGGGCAGTACTATGGCCTTGGGTCAGAAACGCGCCGGACTTCCACTTTTGTACCAGACCCTTATGGTATAGAAGTCGGGAATCCTGCTGAAATTCCAAATGGGTATAAGGAGAAGTGGTTGCTGAACGTCCATGCGATCGATACGCGGGGCGTGGTTGATCGGATGGGGTGCACGGAGTGCAGGTGCGATCTTTATAATGTGACGGAGGATTCGCATGGCAGACCTTTGAGAAAGGATTACACTGGCGGTCTCAGTTGTTGCTATGATCAGACACAGTGTAGGTTGAGAGAAGGCTTTCAGAATGTGAAGAGAAAGCTCTACTTGAGATACACTGTGAAGTGGGTTGACTGGGATGACAGCATTGTGCCTGTTAAGATATACATATTCGATGTCACAGATTCTGGGAAAAGGGAAAATTCAACCAAAGAAAATGCTCGAATCGGCTGCAAGGTATATCTTCCTTACCTACTGCTGCCTGTGGCCATAGCCATCTAAATCCTACACTCTTAAGACAAGCCATGTGTTTCTGATCCACACTGTTCATCAGGCAGACCCACCTTGTACGTCTCATTATCGAATTGGCCACACAAATGTCAAAACGTCAATACTTTTGTAGTAGCCCTTTTCTTCCGCATGTGGCATGGCTAGTGGCTAAACTTGCCTTATTTTTGCACTGAACATTCGGGTGGGGCCTGCCACCTGATGAGTGGCCCAAGTCTCATGCAAACATGGGACGGGAGAGGTGGAATTCCAAACCCTGCTTTGTGAATGGCCTTCACATAGTTAGAGAGGCTTTTTATAATGAACAACGCATGCAAACCTGCTCTTTGCATTATAACAGTTCAGCACCCTTCATTTGAAACTCAAACCCAACTTGGGAATCAATGTTTTGATTTCTGAGTTCAGCTTGGATTCCTTGGAAAGAACTCTTGATTTTTAAAATTGTACAGAGGTTGATTTATATAAGCCACGATTTGGACATGATATCGAGAGCAGAGCCAAGCTAAGCTGACTTGCTTGAGTTGTGAGTCGATCAGCTAGCTTCTGAATGCTGCACCATGACACTGATCATAAACAGAAAATTCATATGGTTTGGTTTCCTGAAATCTCTTTCTTGATGTGGCATTGACAGTAATTGATTGCTTGATCCAGGTCGAATACAACGTTGAGCTATGTGGTGCTGCAGGCATGGACAAAGGCCTTTGTGTACATACCAAAAAGACAAACGTGGTCATGCCCCATGGGGGCAATGTTATCTATGGGGTGGCCCATCAGCATTGGGGTGGAGTTGGTGGTACTCTTTATAGACAGGTGCTGGGAAAAAAAAGGATATTTTTTCTTGTTTATGATCCATCACAATCATTTATTTTCTTCTCCTTTTGGTGGTCTTGGGAATAAATCAATGTTTAAAGTCCCTGTCCGGATTTTAAAACATTGGAATAGAATGAAGAACTCTAACACAAATATGCAGTCCATGAGATGACCACATGCATCGTCTTCCCTGCTCTTTATTTTTTTTTGTTTCATCTCGAAGGCCATGTCTGGATACACCGTTGAATTAAATTGCAATAATTAGATTGCTAGCGCGGCAATGACCAAATTGCAGCCGCTCTTCTTAGCATCCATATTGAGGGACTAGGCTCCAAATTGCGCTTATGTTACTTCCAATTTGAATTTGAAAAGGAATCTAACTGCAGTTTGAGGATACTTGCTCACTATGAATGCCAAGAAAGGTAATTAAATTTTGGTCATTTCCTTTCTCCTTGAATCCGTTATGTCAATTCAATTCTATAATGCAACCAAACACTGCTTGAAGACTTGGCTGAGTTGACTCAGATCCAGTACTACCCAATTCAGTGCCCTGCACCCCTGGGCTCAGGTGAGTCACAACTCGACTCGAGACTGAACAAGTGGATCTGAATCTAAAAACCATGTTTTGATTTCTACTGGGGCTATCTGATTTTACAATTCCCACGTTCTTTGAGACGTTGATTGCTATTTTTCTGCTCCTTGTTACCGTTAGTGCTTTTACTATTGCCCTTGCTTCCTGCCACTTATAGTGGATCTCAACAGCCCAGCAGGCTCTGAATTTCCTAGATATCCCTGTCTCATCTCCTCATCTCCTCAGTTGAATGTCCTTTGTAGTTTTGGCTATCCATCTTCATGAGGTTTACAAGCGTGCATGCGTGCCTGTGTAGCCCTGTTCATCTACCCACCAGCACACTTGCCAATAAGGAGTTATATAATACTCAGGCAGCATCGGACACTTGACTACTCTGGCACTCAGATACTGTATACTTGGCCTGCTTAACTCAAATTTAGTCGCTAAGTAGTAGTCCCAAAATCAGATTGGTTGAACTATCCTAACATCTGATTCATGACACTTGTTTGTTGAAATAAGACCATTGGATATTTTTCACTTTTAACCATCCAATAAATGTCCATGAATCCAGTGAGTCAGATAAATAAGCATAATTTTTGGGACCTGATACATCTAAACTGGGAACCATAATTTGGACAGTTTAATTTGACTTGGTTGTACACCATGTATGCAATTTCTAAATAAATTATAACTAGCATCTGTATCATCCATCAAACCCTGCCAATGCATCAAAGTTTTTCTCCTTGCCCATGTAGTACACATGCAAGTTGGATATGCCAATCAAGTGGGTCCCAATTTACAAAACGAATGGATGGTTAGAAAAAACAACATGGTTTAGTCTCACTGTTTGACGACTTGACCTGATTAATGACCCGGAACGTCTACACAGTGATGACCAACTAATTGACCAACCTTGCACACGTGCACAACCCACGTGGGCTGCGTGGCTATTGTAAACGCCTGTCAGAGTGTGGATTAGCAGACCTCCCATCTTCAGCATGATACAGATGCACACCTAAACTAAGCTGGAAGAATCTCTGTACAATCAGAGCACTTGAATATTATCTATAATGCAAGTCGGATAGGAAGTGGAGGTAAAACAGATTCATTCACCAAGGCAAACCATGCTCTGAGCTATGACCTAAGATATTGTTCTCCCCTTATGAATTTCAGGCCGTATTTTTTTTGGCTTGTATTCTGTGTAAGAAATGTTTGGAGAATCCCATCTCTAATGAGTTATCTGACTTTTGTTTTCACGTGTTTTTGCATGAACTGAATCAGGATGGCAGAGTTATATGCTCTTCAATACCAATCTATGGAGACGGTAAAGAAGCAGGGAACGAAGATGGCTACATTGTCGGGATGTCCACTTGCTATCCTAAGCCAGGGTCTGTTAAAATTGCAGATGGCGAGGTTTTGACTTTCGAATCGAATTATAGCAGCACACAAACGCATACTGGAGTCATGGGCCTCTTCTACATCTTAGTAGCGGATCCGCCACGCAAGAATCTCTTATCCTTGCGCTTTCCGGCTCATGTAAGATGTCAATCTCCTCTACATCTCATGATGGCTACCCGGTCTTTTCTTCTTTCTATCTTGGGTTCATGTTTTACACTGCATTTGGATGCTTTTCAATGAAGCGGAAATGACCCTGGTGAGGCTGGCCCCACTCCAGTCATAATGATGGACCAACCCCCAAATAGCCATTCAGATCGTTTCAATTCCAACTTGAAATGCATGGAATTGCTATTGGGGGTTGGTTGCCATTTTGAATTAAAATGGACCCACCTCCAGTTTAGACATTTCCTCGTTATTTGACTGATTTATTAGAATGCAGTCCGTCCGAGAATACAAGCAAATGCAAACCCCTCTGTTGGTTTAACTGAATAGAGATGAGGGTACTCATCTTTCCAGTCATTAGGTAGGCCACACATGTATGTTGCATGTAAACCGCCGGGTCAATTATTTTAACCTTCTTTTTCCTACACAGCAGACATGATGACCCAAATGGCCTGATTTTTGGGCCACAACACATGGTAGGGCCCACTAGATGAATGACCTCTATCTCTATATACTGGAATTCAGATAGGCTTAAGAGATAGATGTCGATAGATGGATGGATAGACAAACAAACTTTGACAAACCTTCACAGTTGGACAGATACAGAGGTATTTTACAATGCTCTGCTTAAAGTTTGTGTGGTATCCTTCAGATCTGAGGTTTTTGGTGCATGGCCTGTCCACTGTGACTGTCATCACATCAACAGTCTGGATCACCTGAACCTTGGGCCTCACTTTTACAAACTGACAACCCAAATGAATACTGTACACACATCCAGCTTGACTTGATACGTAGGCAGGCAATATAGTTAGATACTGATCTTGGGGTTAGGTAGCCCCACGCCCACCCATCCCTTTCAGCACACATGCCAATCTGGCAAGTGTGTGGGAAAACTGATCCGTGCATAAGGTGGCCTCACAGTGAAGATGACCATACATATAAACTGGGCCATTGCAACTCATCAAGGAGACCATGTGTGCACTAAACATGAACTGCTGGCATTTTTTTCTTGCAAGTCTTTTTGTAGACCAGTTCCCACCTGATGAGTTGACTTGTCTGATTGATCATCCTCAAAGCGGGGGCCACCTTATTCACCACTCAGATAACTCACACACTTGCAAGGTGGGCATCTGCCCTGCGCGGAGAGGTGTGAGCAGAGAGGGGTGGGTGTCAGACTAGCAAACTGCACTAGCCTTTCAGCAAACTTGACAAGCTGACTCCAAAAACCCCAACTCACCATCTGTCTGTTTGTATGCAGGATAGCATAGAATTCTCTAAGTATACATGGGCAGTGGTTTTTGCGGGCGTGGTGCTAGCTCTGGTGATTGCTGCTGTTAGCCATCGAAGAACAACAAAAGAGAGAGACGGAGGCTACCAGCCCATATAGCGTAATGTAACAATGTTTTGTATAATCTACTACAACCAACCTCTACATACACTAGTGCAAGGCCGTTACGTAGGTTGTTTTAAAGATGGTATGCAGCAGATAGCAATAAAAGATACTCTGTTTTTCTTTCTTCATGGACTTGCTTGCTGTGGGTTCTTTCATTAGGTGGTCCTGTTGTGATCTAGCTTGATGGCCTGCTTTTGTGGAATTCGATCACAACTGTTGTCCCCAGGCTTTCCCTTACCAGATTTGTGCAGACCCAATTTGTTTGTGTCCCAATCTAAATCAAGCTTGGGGCGGCCTGCCTGATCAGTGGACCCAATATTGTTTGATGGGTAGACGTGGACCAGTGTTCACCTGCCAGAGTTTGCCCATAGTGCAGCTAACTGATTTGAGGTCCAGTTCATTCACACAAGCCAGAATGGCATGTGTGCTTGAATTCTGGCCTGTATACAAGCATGGAGATGTCATATAATGCGGTAGTTGAGAGATTGTGGGGCTGTTTGGGTAGGTGTAAACCCCTATGAAAGTAATTGGTACTTACTATCCGAGGAAAAAAAAATTAGGCATGAAAACCAATTTTCATTTCCTAGGTTCTTTCAAAGAATATGTTAAGAGTGTTGACTTCCATGACTATGAGAAGTAACTTCTATTATTTGATCATGGACCTTTTAACATTTTCATGGATAAATCCATTTCCTATGGATTCCATTAGCACTTTAAATGTCCATGTCTTCGTCGAACATTTAACCATGGAATGCAAGAACCATTGTAGTTGAAATTTCTAACAATGGGTAAATAGATGACTCATCAATTTATTTATTGATGCAGGCTGTTGATACGACTGGATTCATTGTGAGCCAGTGATCGACATTGATAGGTCATTTACACCAAATCTATTGACTAATTTATGCTAATTAACAGTTCATTAAAACCAATTAGTTGCTAATCAACTTCAATCAATGCTATATAAACAGTTTAAGGACTCATTTGGATGTTCTTGCAAGCAAGAGGGTTTCCACATTTCCCAGTTTCAAGCCTGCTTTTTCAGTTCACTCAGTGAAAGGCAATCCGATTGGTTTTCATCTTTGCATTTTAGTGCCTATATTGTCAAGCGGATGGTGAAACAGGAGCTGGCAAAATGCATCCATGCACAAGTTAAAAACCACACTCCATCACAAAAAGGCTGTTTATGCATCAAATGCCCCTTCGAAGGGTGCGTTGAAATGGGGTCGTAAAATCTAGAGACGAGGGAGGAATATTTCTTTCCTAATTTTGCATGCCCTGGATCAGGTCCTGGCATCCCAATTGATGAATCTTTACTTGTTCTCAGCACTTTTTTCGTTGCAGGCCACAATAGTATGGTTAAGATCATCTAATCAGACAATTTGCCAACAGGGTCCATATACGGCTAAACCACACTAACCATCGACCTCAGTCATGGACCATAGAGCCGCATGTGCAATGCACCAAATAAGAAAAAATGTTTTCTACTCAGAATTCCTCTTTCCAATGAAAGAATCCTAAATGGAAAAGTTCCTCCTTCAGACCAAAGAATCCCAAAATATGGTTATGGAAATTAGAACGTAAATTCTGCAGGAAATGGGAAACCTTGACCACATCTGTTTGGTTTGGTTGGAGATTTTAAGCAGTGTAAAGCAACAGTTTTCATGGAAACAGTTTGTGGCGTTTTTTTTCTCATGCATTGGGAAGTATAGACATTTAAAACTTAAACAAAAAATAATAACAATGATACTAGCATGCAAGAGTACATGGAACTTTGACGATTGAGTTGACTCCGAATCAACTCGGTTGAATCCATTCTGATTCAACACCACAAGCTAGTAGTGCAAATAGGCCCCACTGGGACGAATCATCCATGAGTGAGGCAAGTCCGCACCTTGATTCAGGACTGAATGAGACTTGTGAACCAAGTAAACTCAACCCCATTTTGTGGGTTTGTGATTATGTCTTTTTTATAGTAACAAAAAGGATAAATTACAGCAATAACTTACGAACGTAGAACAAAGAAACACAAATATTTCCTGAACTAGGGATATTGTAGATGTTGTCCCATGCAAAGTTGATAAGAAAATCATGCAATGGTGGTGAGAACTGGATTGGTCCGAACCCGTTTGAAGGGTTACTGTTCTGCCTGGTTGCCTGATCTTCGGCTCTTCTTTTCCTCAATGCCAGACTGAGAGAATCTGTTCCGAAGGACTTCGAGAACCTCCTCCATTTTCACGTCTTTAACAGCAAGTAGTACCATGGCATGATAAAGCACATCTGCCATCTCCGAAGTTGTCCGGGACCTATCTTCATTGCCTTCCAAAGTCTGGCATAACTCATTTGCCTCTTCCCTGGATAAGAAGGTTTCAAGATTCAAAGGTGAGGCTCTTAATTTAGAAGCACATTTTCCAAAGGCAAGGTAAGAGGGTCTTCTGATACGCCAGTCCATGCAAGTGAAACCCATGGGCAATGGTTAGGTGAGCCTGGCTGTGCATCTGATGGGTCCCACATGGATTGGGGGTTCCCCCAAAATTCCCAGGTTTGAAGATCCCATCTCTTAACTCAATGGTCTAAAAAAGATGGTCAAGGAAAAAAAAATACAAAATACAATGCAGAGAAAAAGGTTAGATGCTGGGAGTCCACGATCTTTCAATATGGAAAGGTTTTAGGGGGTGCTTGGGAACAATGGAAACCTCAAAAAAGAAATTGATTTCCATGGATATCTACTTTTCTCCTGTTTGTGGTGAAAAGTAGGTATGAAAATTGATTTTCATTTCCATAGCTCTACTAAAAAAATGGGGATATCCATAGAACTCTTTTTTTTAGAATTGAGAATTCTACTAAAAGGAAAGAAACAAAACTACACAAGACTGAAAAGGAAAAAGAACAAAAGAAATAAAAGCAGAAAAAGCAGAACTAAAATACAACACTAGGACCCGACTAGCAACAAAACCCAACAAAGAACAGGAAGCTATGGCGCTCAATCCCTAAAATACAACCCATAGAAGTCTGTTTTGACCACTGATCTTTTAAAATTTCCATGGAGAATTATACTCCAAACCAACATGGTTATTATTGGATTCTGAAAGGGATATCCATATCCACATTTTGGATTCTCTCCATCTATTTAGGGAAATCAGCCATCTTGGTGAGGCCATTAGTTTAATGATCTGGATCACCTACCAATGGACCCAATTCTACCAACATCATGACACCATTCACATCCTGTGCATTGTACACAACAGTTTTTTCTTTTCCAAAAACTCGGTTTGGTATGTTTTTATTCAATGCTGGTCCATTATGTCATGGGCTTGGCTGCACAAAAGCACGACTGGAAGCAAGAGCATATAAAAACCTAACCAAAGAAATAGATCTACGAATCCAGCGGGACTGCAGTACCATTTAGTAAATGGAATCAACCTATAAACCCTAGATTCGTAAACTTCGGTGATGTACCAAGGCTGTCCAACTAGTGTACTGCATCTTGGAAGACTGATAGCCCAAGACTCTTGCCTATTGAATGTTCATAACTGGTCCGATCAATCATCCATTTTCGCTAATTCAAGAAAATTTCAGAACAATGATCGAGGATAAATGTCTATAAATCAGGTTAACAGGAACAGCCAATCACTATAAATTTCAACAATTGGCAGCCTATCCATGAGGTGCCATATCAGTTAGACCGTCTGCATTCACACTGCTTGGCTCTCCTGCAAGCAATTTTGAAGAACTCAACACCCGATTTCAGTCTCAATTGAATGCCCAAATCAAAGTCCGCACAGAACTTTGTGACTATGAATTTTTTAGTTTTAAAAGCATGATCTTTTTTTCTTTTTTTGTCTTCTTTTTATTTTTTCATTTTTTTTTCGAATTTCTGCGTAGAGATCAAGTTTTTCAAATACTCAATTAACTATTTTGAGGGCTCAATCAAACATCTTGAGTATTTTATAGGCTTTATGGAATCTGAGTTTCTCGTTGACTCAACCTGAATCCCCGGTGAAGCTAGTCAACCGGACAATTTTAAGTACCTAATGGTGTGTTGAAACGTCACTTGCAGGCAGGGCTGTTGGTAGGCACGACCCATAAGGACTACGACAAGGTGGAAAAGAAGATGACACATTGCCTAATCACCTGTTCTCATGCAAGGGAAAAGCATTCACATCATCCGCCGCCTGATTACAGTTAGGATGCATTTTAATGGCTGACCATGCAGTTGGTCACTGGTATGGCAGGTCCTGTAGATAGGATTTTCAGGAATGAAACCCAAGAGTCCACTTGGTTAAGCATTTTGTGAATTCAAAGACCAAAGGAGCAGTCATCAAATGGGTGGCAAGGCTCTCTGCTAATGAGTTAGGGCTCAAATGGCCTAATCTGGGGGGTAACCTTGTATCCCTCCCTTTGGTTAAACACTTCATTTATCAAAGGGAGGTTAGTTTTCCCCTGGGTCCGTGTTTTCTTTTTTGAGGCTCTGATTTCATTTGTAGGCAGGACCTTTCAATGAGTTTCTGTTATTTGCTAATATATATATATATATATATATATATATATATATATATATATATATATAGAGAGAGAGAGAGAGAGAGAGAGAGAGAGAGAGAGAGAGAGAGAGAGAGAGAGAGGCACTCTCAAGTCCAACCGGTTGGACCACAGTTTGCAGTCCACCCAGTGGATTACTCCCCATCTGTTAAGCTCTTGTGACATCCAATCCTCCTAATAGGTTGACCCCACCATGAGGAACAATTCATACAAAAATCAACTTCATCCACTAACCCAGTGTATCACACTAAAATTTTGCTATTAATAAATGGCTATATACTATTTTCTATATTGTAGCTCACATAATGATTGGATAAGGCTGGATTTTTGCATTAGAAGATCCTCATGGTGGGGCCAACCTACTAGGAGGATTGGATGTCACAAGCACTTAAGAGGTATAGAGAAATCAACTGGGTGGACTGCAAAATGTGGTCCAACCAGTTGGACTTGAGAGTGACTCATATATATATATATATATATGAGAGGAAAGAAAGAAAGCAAGAGCCCACTTATCCAGATAACATGTGCACTATCCCTAATTTCTTCGTCAAAGCAGCTCATTCTTTCTTAAAGTGGCAAATGGAATTATGTTAGAAGCATAAAAGCCTAGTGTAATGGGAACTTCTCGAAGCGTAACATCACGGGGCGAAGAAAAATAATATGGCACCAGTCATAAAATTGTGAAGTATCTTTTGTTAATTAACAGCTTTAGCAAAAGAGAGAGTACATTAACACCCCCCCCCCCCCCCCCCCCCCCCCCCGGAAAAAAAAAAAAAAACACACACACACACAACAAAAAGAAGAAGAAGAAGAAGAAGAAGAATAGATCTCGATGCACCTTCCTCAGCAAAAGATTATCACCAAGCTTGTTAGCCTCACAAGGAATATGTAAGTCAAATCCAAAATCAGATCAGGCTTTTCCAAAAAGTTTTTTTTTTTTTCAAGGAATCATCCTTCAAGCTTACCAAATGAAGATACTTCCAACCATGTTTTCTTTATTCTTTTTTTTTTTTTTAATAAACAATGCCAGTTAATAACAGTGAAAATATTAGGAGAAAATGTGAGTGGCCCATCAGCACTTTTATTATTAATGAGTGCATCTAAATCTAAAATGGGGTATCTTTCAAAAAAAAAAAAAAAAACCTAAAATGGGGAGGAGCCAATCTAATGGGAGAAATGGTAGTAAGAGTAAGCCTGGGGATTACCAAAAAAGGTTTTGGCAAGATAAAAAAAATTTAGCATGCTGTCAACTGCCAACTGTGTTTGGATGCACAGTGAAATGAACTGAAAACATGTAACTTAGGGTGTGTGGTTGCACCAAATATCATAAAATTCATGATTAATCAGTCTAATTTGGTGCAAATATTCATGATAATTGGTGCAACCACACACACACTTAATCAAGAGAACTGAAAAATAACAATTATCGCTCCTAGTATTTGTTGTAAGGAATTCTCCAAATTGCAGTTATTTTCCTTTCAACTCAACTTGAACGTAAGGTAATTGCAGGTTTGAACCCAGACCCTCAATATGAATGAGAAGGAAGGAAAACTACAGTTTGGTTTTCTACACTACATTGGAATAATTAATACAATCCAATTCAATATTTCATCCAAACGCACTGTAAATATGTCTCCTTGATGTTCAATGTTTCCATATGGTGCAACCACACACACCCTTAATCAATAAAAATGAAAAAATAACAATTATCACTCCTAGTATTTGTTATAAGGAATTCTCCAAATTGCAGTTATGTTCCTTTCAACTCAAACTTGAACGAAAGGAAATTGCAGGTTTGAACCCAGACCCTCAATATGAACGAGGAAGGAAGGAAAACTACATTTTGGTTTTCTACACTACATTGGAATAATTAATACAATCCAATTCAATATTTCATCCAAACGCACCATAAATATACATCACCTTGATGTTCAATGCTTCCATATGGTGAATCTACACTAAATCATGAGTTCCAAACTTTTAGATCACGCAATCCATTTCTGATGTATGGTTTCAACAGAACTTAAAATCTAGTTCTCTGAAGTCTTTCAATTGGAGAATGCTTCTGGGCAGTGTGATGAACTCTCTTTTAATGACAGAAAAAATTCAGAATTCTATTGAAATGGCGTATAAATAACCACATAAAAATAACCAAAGTAGTAGAGCTGTAATTTCAAAAATAAGAGAAGCATGATACAGTATTAATGGAACTTAAATGAATTCCATACCGGATTTTGGAGCATAGCAACTTCTCATCGGACAATAACCGCTTTGTCCAAGAAGGCTTTCCATTTTGTATTGCCCCTATTTCAGCTTTGCGTTGGGAAATCGTTGACTCTAACGAGTATAAACTTGTCAATGCCAAGCGATTTTCATTGGCTTCCTGCAAATGCTCCATGAAAGAAAAATCCACATGAAAACCAATCACCTCTCATGAAACTGAGCTCAAATGAATAGCACAATTAGAAGAAAAAGAATAAAAATAAAATTAAAAAAAAAAACCGTTGCCTGCAATGAATTTGCACTATGAGAGGTTGAGATTGCAAACCTGTGGATGTTTTAAATGATCAGATACTGACGAGAAATAGCAAGTTTCCGACCCCGTGTGACAAGTTGGTCCACAAGGCTTCCCAAGATATATTATCTGAACAATGGATATGCCAGTATAATCTAGTTAAAATGCTGAAAAAGTAAAAGAACATCAGACAGGTAGCATCAACACGACGGGTATAGGTCATTGGAATCTTTCAAGAGGTGGGCCAACCATGAATGGGCCATTGGAGTAATGCCTCTCCCTTATCCAATCCTAACCATTCATCCAATGACAGCATAGAATGATCGTGTCTGCTTAGGATCATATAGAGGGCAAGACATTCTAATCGTCACAATCACCATGGAGTAGAACTCCAATTTGGGTTCTAACAGTGTATGCCACTATCCAAAAAAAAAAAGAACCCAAGTAAAATCTTTGAAACCAGCCACAAAGAGACATACAGAATCTCGGTCACAATCAAGGAAGACGTCATGCACATTAATGAAGTTCATCGACGTCTCTCCCTTTGTCCACAGTGACGAACGTGATCGGCTGTAGAACGTCGCCTTTTGTGATGAAATGGTTGTTGCAAGAGCTTCTCTGTTCGCAAAGCCTTGCATCAGGATGGCTCCGGTATCCACATTCTGAGCGATCGCCACTGCCAAACCTTTGTCGTCCCATTTCACGCTGTCTAACAAATTCTCAACCTATATACTGCGATCAGGGAATCCATCAAAACCATAATCCTTCCAAATGCATAGAAAGGCGCCAAAAAATCCTAAGCTGATGCAGTATGAATTCTCTAACTTATGTGTCCCAAGAAGGCCACCACGCATTGCCCATGGCCCAATATCACCTAGATCGGCCGTCTATTTTGCATGCCCTTAATGGTATGGCTGTGATTGTCCGATCATGGGTATTTTCAGTTCATGGGCAATTAATTGATCATGGATTCCTCCTGCTAAATGGTCTCCTTTGATCATAGGTGGTCCTGCATGCAACCCACAATGAAATTCGCACTGTAACAAGGTAAGGGATCATTTGGATGCCTGTAAATGGGGCAAGTTGTAAATGATTTACGGGGAAATCACTTACACTCTGCATTTGGATGACCTTTTTTGCATTTACAGGATTTACAGCATTTACCCCTATCTCATTTACAGGCAAAAAGGTGGGATTTCATTTACAGGTTCTCCATTTACAGCCTACCGGCTACATTTTCAAAAAAATAGCTCTCCATTTACAGGACTTAAAACCATTTACAGGCTATCCAAACACAGAAAATCATTTACCTGTAAATCATTTAGCATTTAAATCATTTACAGGCTGCAAACGGTTTACACCTGTAAATCACTTACAATTTAAATCATTTACAGGCATCCAAACGACCCCTAAGAAGAATCCGAACCATACAAATCATAATTTCCAACAAGAAGGATTGCTAGATTTGTCTGATAGTAGTCTGAGGGCCCTCCATGTGGACCCTCACCGAAAGGATCCATCATCTGGTGGGCATTTCAAGAACGGTTCACAGCACAAAACCCACATCATCACACAATCAAGACTGCCCATTTAATGCATATTTTCTAGCAGAATGGAAAATGAGAGCTTGTGGTTATAACCAGCCCATTTGCAGGCCATTGTTCAGCTGGCCCCACCAGCCGTCCCATCTGCAGGCAATCCACAGCAAATCCCACAAGGTGGGGCCAGCAGGTCATCCAATCAGTTGGACAGTCTCTCCATGGGCCATCCATCATGATTGGGCCAACTGCATGAACCGTCCCGATCATAAACGACGAGCCATGCGCACAGTGGAGGAACCCAGGGACTACAATTCCGGGTAGTCCCAAGTACTACTAGTAGTTTCTATTTCTTCCTTGAAAGGGGGAAAATGAGGGGGGACTGGGGAGTGGCAGATTGGTAAAATGTAGCGGAAATCAGGGTACTTTCTGAAGGGTCTGAGAGTACCTTTGATTGGAGGAGGAGCTCTTTCCCTGCTTTCTGAGAATCTCTCTCCATAGAAGCTGAAACGGAGAGGCAGTTCTTCTTCTTGCTGTCTGTTTGGGAAAACGAAGAACGAAAATCTCTGCCTGAAAATCTCAGAGACGCGAATCGGAATGAAGAGACCGCCATTGGACTCGCGTATTTACAATCTGTAAAGTATAAAATACGTAGAATACGCGCTTTATACGAATACGCGTATGAAGCTGCTCTCTCTCTCTCTCTCTCTCTCTCCCTTCTCCCCCGCTATTGTATACTCTGCACTCTGCAGCACAGCAGCGGTGTAAGCTGCGATCCCGGAACTAGTAAGCGGATTGCGTGCTGAGTAAACCCTGTGGGGACCACCGAGGAAGTATGTGCCTAATCCACGCCGTCCATCCGTTTTTCAAGATCGTTTAATTGCATTAGCCCAAACTTGAACGGTATAAAAATCTCTTAGTGGACCACTCCACAGGAAGCCGTGGGATAATAACGTCCACCGTTGAAACCTTCTTAGGGCTCCCCAAGAGACCGACGGTCCTGTCAGAGGCTCTGTGGGCCACCATGATGTTGATGTATATATTTTATCCACGCCATCCGTTCATTTTGACAGCTAGTTTTAGGGCGTGATCCAAAAAAGTAGGCAGATCGAATGCCCAAGTGAATCACACCAAAGGAATAACGGACACAATGATGTCCACTGAAACATTCCTAAGGCCCACAGAGATATTTATTTTTCATCCAACCTGTTCATAAGCTCACATGGACTCGGATGAAGGAAAATATAAATATCAGCTTCATCCAAAACTTCTATGGCCTGTAAGAAATATTGAACGATAGTCACTTTATCTACACTGTTTCTTGTGGTGTGGTACACTTGAGCCTATGATCTACCTCTTTTTTTTTTTTTATCTTCTCATGCCATAAAATGATCTTTCAATGGATAGACAGCTTAGACAAAATGAACTAATGGAACTGGTGGACGGCGTGGATAAGACACATATATCATGGTGTGCCCATAGAGTCTATTTCCACATATATCCTGGCGTGGATAAGAAATTTGTATCTATTTCATTTTTGGACCATGCCCTAAACTAAGCGGGAAAACAGATGGACTGCATCACATACGATTCATACCCGGAGGAGGGCCCTTGTCAGGGTCCCACCCACCCAAGTTGTGCTCCCAACTTGTATACATCGCATATATGAATGCTAACTAGTTGAACAATCCTAACCCTTGATTCGTGGACATTTGTTTGTTGAATTACGATCATTGGATAGTTTTCATTTTTGACCGTCCAAACAATTCCAGGATGCTTCAGTTTTTTTTCGTTGTAATGTCAAAAGAGGTTCATGATACATTTACACTGAGACCCATGACATGAACATTTTAATTCAAGTTAGTTGTATGATACATCTGCACTGATACTGATAACATGAACCGTTTAATTTAAGTTAATTGTATACCAGCCATCCATTTTTCATATAACGGGGCAATGGACCAGTCCAGACAAGGCCCAGGACTAGCCCGAAACTGAAGACCCAAGGCTCAAGACTGGCCCAGCCTAATATGGATTAGCATCTAGGCTCAAGGCCAAGCCCAAAAATTGTTTGGGCCCGATCTTGGCCCAGCTTGAAAATTAATAAAAGACCCAATTTCCCCACTTAATCTATCCGTTGATCAAGTGGACACATAAAGATGATGAAATTAGCTAATGCTTAAACCTTGTACGTGTGGGCTTGTCAAACCACATGGTCTTACACTACATAAAAAGAGGAACCGAAGCTAGGCTGGCTGTACATTGCAAGGGTTTGGATCAGTGGACCATGGGCTCCACATGCACTGAGTCATGTGGGTCAGCAGTTGGGTGATGAATAGGACTATAATTCCTCATTCTACAATACCCCACCTTGTCTTTGTACAGGGGTTGTGGTCTGGTAATCCTGTCCATTGGTTTGTTGATATTTTTCTGTAGACAGGGCATGTACCATGTGGGCCCACGTGATCATCAAGTGGCCCATAGTTGTTGTGACTAACTAATAATTCAAAATTTATGTACATGCATTACACATTTGATACGTGAGGAAGGGTTAGTCAGTCCAATGTCTCTCTTTCTCTCTCACACACACAGAGATCCTCATTTGGATTTTTGTGAGCGAGCGCGCACACACACACACAGATCCTCATTTGGATTTTCGTGAATGGGCTCTTTCGTTTAGATCGTAGCACACATTAGTATCAGCCCAAGCCCACTAAGGTGCTTTTTTCACAAGCAACAAGCGCACATGGGTCTCAAGTTCTTTGCACTATAATGTACTAATGATGCATCACATTGATGCATGGGTGGTACCCAGCGACCGCGGCGGTCATGACGGGGTTTCAACATTTGTTGGGTTGAGCCACATGAGTGTGCAGGACCGTCCAAGTCCCACCAGAGTTGTCAGACGATGTATTCTCGTACATGGAACAGAATGTAGGCTACTGATGTTCTACAACAGGCACGAGGTTCTCCCGTGCGCAGGTAGTCAGGGCAGGAGAGAGAGAGAGAGAGAGAGAGAGAGAATTAATGGTTCAAATGTATGTACATGGCACATGGCATAGTGAGGTATCAATTCATGCACAAGAATTATAGTGAGGTATCAATTCATGCACAAGAATTGTCAAATGGCAACTTTTGGGAGAAAGCCATCTATGGTAAGGCCCACTGGATGGACGATCTGGAATGATACTTAATCTTTTCTTTGTGCATTTCAAAGATGGTTCTACATATAATGTAACATAGGTGTCTTTGGGTTTGGTCCGAGGGGCAACCAACTCCAACCTCGAGATTGCTTGCAGGCCAGCCCAATTTATCCAGCCTAGGCTTAATTTAAGATACCAAATGCTTAACTCTAACGCAATTTCAATTGGATAGGAGGTAGATTAGGTTAGTAGTAGTAATTGATAAACTAATACATAAAATTAAGAGAACTCATCTCCAATAGGCATGTGTCTTGATATTTGATTAAGACTTTTCGAGCGATTGGATGCATTAATTGGGAAGATGAAAATAATTCTTTAAATAGTAGTGTAGGTGCTTGTAAGTGATCAGCTCTTTAAGATAATAAAATCTAGCCATCAAATAATAAAATTAAAACAACATATTATAATTACTAAAATAACACCCATGAGGTTCAATACTCATAAAATAAATCATGTATTTGAATTTGCCTTTGTTAAGTGGTCCACATAGCATAAAGTCTAGGACATATTTGGGCCTGTTTGGATACCACCAAATAAGTTACTTTTTCTACTTTCAACAATAGATAAGTAACTTATTTGAGATAAGTTTGGTTTAAGATCAATTATAAGTAACATTTTTACTTAAAGTTACTAAATCACTTTAGCTTAATAAGTAAAAACCAACATAAGCTACTTGAGGCATAAGTAGCTTAAGTAACTTATGATCTAAACACTCTTGAAGTGACTCCGACAATTGGACCACTTGAGGCATGGGACTGCAAGATTGGTTTCAATCATGAATGTTGTTTTCCATGGATTGATGGTTTTACTCATGAACCTCATATAGCACAATTTACAGATCGAGATAATTTCAATCATTTATATAAGCTATGTTTTATATTGATATCATGTATGTTAGTCACAACTCATATATGTATTAAATTGAATAAATTCTCTATGGTATAATTTTTTTTTTTTTTTTTTTTGTACATGTATACTTTTTTGTTCATAAACCCTATATAGCACAGCGTCTATACCTTGTATGTACAAGTGATATCATACTTGAGGTGGGTTGTGAGAAAACTCAACCTAAACTCACCTCAAGTTGATATCAAGGATTTTCAAAGCCCAAGCCAATTTAACCCGTTCGGATTGGGCCAGTTGGGTTCAAGTTAACCTTAACTCAAGTTGTAACCCTAAAATTGCCATATCAATAACCCCAAGCTTTGGAGGGCCATTGTGATGTTTGTGTTATATCTACTCTGTTCACCCAACATCAACTCATTTTGAGAGATCCAAAACTCAAGTGGGCTATATTATAAGAAACAGTGGAGATAGGGCACCCTCCGTCGAAACCATCATGAAGCTCATTGTGATGCTTGGATGCCATCTAATCTATTTGTTCATAAGGTTATTCCCACATAGACTGACCCAAATCATCTCTGACCCCACTAAGCTTTCGACTATGGGTGTTCGATCCTCACTGTGTGACCCAGTTGAGTTTTAGATTTACCTCAATGAGCTGATTGATGGAGTGGATGTAACGCAAACATTGTGGTGGGCCTCACAGAGCTTTGGGTTACAATAGAGCCCAATAACCCTGGGTTACCACGCATCAAGAACGCAGACGAGAGCCCAAACATGAGGCCTGAGGGAGCGCTTTTGACACAAGTGGGCCATACTGGAAACAATAGGAATGGAAACATCCAGTGTTAAACCTTTTTAGGGCCCACCGAGGTATTTTGATGCCATCTACCCTACGTATAAGGTGATTTTCCACCTGGATGAAGGTAAAACACAAATATAACTCCGATCCAAAACTTCCCTCACCTTTGGTAAGGTTTCAACCATTGGTGTTCAATCCTCATTCGTGTGACGCACCTGAGTTCTAGATCTCCCTCATGTTTGGATTCATATCCTAAAATGATCTGACGAGACGGATGGACGGACTGGATATGACACCAAATCGTGGTGTGGCCCAGGGACCCTTGGGTTACAGGGAAGCTGTGTAGCCCCGGGTTACAGGCAAGTCGCGTCCCCATGCAATGTGTCAACGTGGCACGAGGATCTCTCTCCAGGACTCCCGCACGAGAGTGCTGGAAAACTCAAGCAAGCAAATAACCAACGGCTGGATCTAAATCCTTCCCATCCGACGGCAGATAACCATCCATTACATTGCTATAAATATTATTCTTCCCTCGCCATTCTTTCTCTCGACTTCTTTCGGCGGCAGCTCTTTACTCGGAGAGATTTCTAGGGTTTTACAAAAGTCTGCTGAAAGGTTTCTCTTCTCTGTCAATCCAATCTAAGATGGTGAGATACTCGATTCCAGGGTTCCGATTTCTTAGGGTTTCTTGTGCTTGTTCTTCAAATCCTAGCTGTTTTTTACTTTCTTCATCTCGGTTCCACCATTTGCACTTTAATTTTTCAGATTATTTTTCTAGGGTTTGAATTTTGGGGGATTTCTGAGAATTCTCTTTTGTAGTTTCTAACGGTTGGATTTTTATTTTTCCTCTTGGGATTTTGTAGGTTCTTCCCAACGACATCGATCTGCTTAATCCTCCAGCAGAGCTTGAGAAGAAGAGGCACAAGCTCAAGCGTCTCGTGCAGTCGCCGAATTCCTTTTTCATGGTATTTTTTTATGTTTTGTTACTATTTTCTATTCGCATCTTGAATTATCGGAGTAGCTGATTTTGTCGATGAGGAATACGATGAATAGATTGATACTGAATTCGAACAAGTGTCATACGTTTGTTTGGGAGATTGGTGCCACGTGTCCGTAGTGATCCTCATCATTCGTTGGTCAGGACCTGAAAAGCAGGCATCCTAACTGCTTGATGGAATTGGCCAAGTACATTCAAGTGAATGTTTTGGAATGCCCTATCTGCCTTTTCTCGGCGATGGCAGTCAATGTTGTAGCTTCAACTCATGGGCCATGACTGAAAAAAAGGCCATTTGTATGGTTAATGCATCCCTAAGGGCCTGTTGACCTGTAAGTTGGGTAAAATGTAAGTGACTTACAGGCGGTGTTTGGGGGAGGAAATTCACCTGTAAGTTACTTACAGGCAAATCGTCCAGGTAACTGCAGGGGGTTACTTCCCTGTTATGGGTCGTTTGGATGGTGGTAAATGATTTACTCCTAAATCACTTAAAAGGTTACAGCCTGTCTGTTTGGCTTTAAATTGTAAATCATAAATCATTTACAGTGTTTGGATAGCTCATTAATGGTAAATGAAATCCGCTGTATAGGCTTTCATTAAAAAAAAAAAATAGAGCCATTGCTATCTTCTCATTTTTTTTGTTAGTCATGCAATGCACCCACCCTCTTAGCTGCGCAACAAACCCACACTGTTAGTCACACGATGCACGCACCGGTGCAATTAGTGTGTCTCCTTAGCATTCGAACATGAGACCTGCTGTTGAAATGCCAAGGCGTCTTCCAGCTGGGCTAGCAGGCGGACACATCTCCTCATTTACTAGGAAATGAAATCTTAGCTTTTTGCTAGTAAATGAAAGGGGGCTTTGCTAGTATTTACTAGCAAATTAGAGCATCCGAACAGAAGTAGTAAATGATTTGCTAGTAAATCATTTACTACTTGTCCCATTTACCGCCATCCAAAGGGCCCCTTAGTGACTTACAGGCCAATGTTCCGATTTTTTGAAAAAAAAGGAAAGAATGGGGGAATGCACTCCTCTTTGTGTGCAATTGGAGATTAGCAGCAGCTGCACCTCTCTCTCTCTCTCTATCCAAAAAAAATGGTGCAAACGCACTGCTTGCAGGGCCCACCGTGATTTGTGTAGACCATCCAATCCATCTATATTTAAGTCCCTGTTTTTCTATTCTTGGGTGCCAATTTTAGGCCAATAGTAAAATCTAGCGGGCCACACCAACAATCTGGATAGTTTTAATGGTGGTTGTACCCTTCACAATTGGTCCTTGTGGTGTGGCCCAGTTGAGTATTGTAATGGCCTGATTTTTTGCATGCCAATCATCTTGATCACTTGAATCATCTGACTTGATTAGTTGGTATGTACAGTTCACAGTGGGCCCCACAAATAATCATATTTTTTTAATGGTGAGCGTCCCTATCCCAAGTGTTGCTTGTGGCATGACCCACCTGGTCCTTCGAATGGCCTTTTTTGAAGAGTCCAATGAGTCAGGTGTCCAGTCAGATCCACAATCTGATTGAATTGGATAACATATATGGTCCACCGTGGGGCCCACAAATAAGCAGGATACTTTTAATGGTCCTAGATCGTCCACCCTAGCATTGTCTCGAAGTACATCGTGAATGGGCAAGGATAATTGGATGGACCTTAAGCACAATACGCCAAAGTTTATCTCTCCTACCTTCTTTTTTTTACACATAATTGCACCTGGATTTTTTAGAATTTGCTCTCATTTCCTCAACCTAATTTCTCTTTTTCCCCTTGTGGGCCTTTTCTTCAAGTAGCTCCAACTCCAAGGAAGTTTATGAATGGTGGTGAAATGGAGGTGTCAAAATGGCTCTATACTAGTGAAGATTCACTAGTCGGTACTTGAGATGTTGATGTTGTTGATTGTGGCCTTGCTATCATCAGTGGTGGGTGATGGTAATAACCAGCATGGGAATAATCTCTTGGCCTATTCTAATTTCTGTTGTTGAAAAAGCTTGCCTTGTTGTGAATCTTAGGACCTTCAAAACAACCATATAGATGAGAAAGAAATGGCGGGTGAAGTTACTGCTTCACATTGTAGATATTTTGAATATGTGGACCCACTTTTATGGTCCACCTGATGATTGGTCTAGCCTAAGAATCGGCTCAACTATTCATCTAGATGGGCTTAACAAAATGGCATGCTTTTTACCAACCTTTCTTATGTGTCAATTAGATTTTGGAACGATTTTGCACTCCAAGCCATGCTTGATGTGAATATACAACTTCTTACTTGTAACTGACTTACAGGTTATCCAAATATAAAAACCAACTTACCTACAAGTGACTTACAACTTACCCTGTAAGTGACTTTCACCTGTAAGTTACTTCCAAATTAAAAAACTTACAAGCATTCAAACAAGCCCTAAAGGGGAATGCAAATAGATTAAAGAAAAGAAGAAAGAGATTGTGGGAGAGAACTTGACAATCGTTTAGCCAAATGCTAGTGACCGAGGAAAACGTTCTCTCCAAATCTTCTATTAAATAAAACTAAAGGAAAAAAAACTTGAAAACTGAATTTTCATTCCATAATAATAATAATAATATAATAATAATGCATTATACCTCCATAGCATAGCCTTATAAAGGCTTCGAAAAAAAGAAGCCCTAATACTTGAAAATGAGGTCTGTCCAAGCCTGGCCTGCAAAGTAAAACCTAGGCCCGAGTCCGACCCACATGATAGGTTACATATCGAAGATGACGTGCCCCTTACCTTTGGTTGATATAATGTCTAAGCAGGAAGGTTAGAGGGAAATGAATGAAATGATAAGATGAGAGGTGGTTTTGGAGGGATTCTAGAGCGTGGACAAAGGGATGTACAATGGGCCCAATCAGACCATCGAGCTTTCAAGCCTGGCCCACTTAAGATGGCTATCAGGCTAGAGGACTGGGCCCAAACAAAAATTGAAGGCCATTTAACATCCTTATTTGCATTTGATAGTTGGTTTTTCTAAGCAAGAGAGAGTGGAATCTCTACAGTCTGTACGAATATCCACCATCCAATCTTAGTGGGCCACCAAAATATTTTGATGTTTGTGTGAAATCTACTCCAAGCACAACATTCACACCACAGGGCATAAAGGCATTGGGGCACATGAGTTATACCAAAACTCTAACTTGATTTAGAACGTAGGTAGGTTACTTATTAGGCCCACCATGTATGTTTTATTCCATCCAAGCTGGTCATTAGGTGATTTCCAACATCACGAGTCATCCAGAGCTTACTTATTAGGTGATTTTAAGTTGTAATTTACATTGTTTCAATGGTGTGGTTCACTTAAGTCTTGGATTGAGCCTTTTTTCCTATATACGGTGAGAAATAGATAGTTCGACTAATGAACAGAGTGGATGTTAGGGAAAGAACACAGCCTGCTTCACAGAATTAGTTGCTGCACATTTTTCCTGTAATAATTGTTGCGGAGGACATCAGTTATTGGGATAATATTTACTTGGCTTGATGTTAGTTTATAAATTTTGAAAAATGCTGGCCACTCTTCAAATGGACACATGCCACAGATTTACAAAAATCTTAGCCAATTACAGATTGAGGATAATTGTAACATTTTAATTGATAAGATAATTTTAACCATATGATTTCCTTCCTAATTCGGAGCGCTCACCACGGAAGGGCGCTGTTAATGTGTTTAAATGACTATTTTGCCCTTCAGGGCACTCAGTTTTCACAAGAATAGTGATCGTATGATGCGGATTGTGCGGCCCATTGATCATCTCACTAGATGATCGGAACCATCCATCGGTTTTGTACGATTGTTTAAAGCCATTAGCTGAAACAACAAGGTAGATCTAAATAAGTGGGCTGTAGGAAGGTTTCAATGATGGATAATGTTAGAACCGTAAAATATGTTTTCCTTGTGTACTTCAGCATTGGATCTACCTGATTTTCAGGGTCATACCCTAAAATGATCTTGAAAAATGGATGGACGGTGTGGATTTTTCACCCTAAAAAAAAAAACATTGTGGGCCTCACCAAGTTTACTACCCAAGATGTGGAGAGGAGTTGGTGCGACCTTGGCATTAGCCAACACGATGCTATGCTAATAGTGGGAGCCACCTTGATGCATGTATTGTATATCCACGACGTTCAACATTTTTATAAGTTCACAAAAAACTAAATGAAAGGAAAAAATAAATATTAGCTTGATCCAAATTTTTTGTGACCCAAGTTTTTAATGGTATTGTTTCCTATTTTTAGTCCATCTAAGATTTGGATCAGTGTAATTTTAGGGTTATGCCATAAAATAATATGGAAATATGGATAGACGGTGTGGATATACAATACATGCATCAAGGTGGGCTCCACGGTGAGGGCAGGACCATACCTAGTGAGATCGGATCGCACCTAATCCACTGACGGTTCCAATCATTTGGTAGGATGACGATGGGCCACATAATCTACATCATGCTGTTGCTATTCTTGTGAAAATGAGTGCCCTTGAGGGTAAAATGGTCATTTAAACACCTTAACGGCGCCCTTCCGTGTTGAGTGCTCCGAGTTAGGAAGGAAATCAAATGGTTAAAATTATCAATTAAAATGTTGTAGTTATCCTTAATCTGCAATTGGTTAAGATTTTTGAAAATTTGTGGCATGTGTCCGCTTGAAGAGTGGCTAGCATTTTTTAAAATTTTATAAACTAACATCAGGCCAAGTAAATATTATCCCAATAACTTGTGTCTTCCGCAACAGTTGTTACAGGGAAGATGTACAAGAACTAATTCTGTGAAACCGGCTGTTCTTTCTACTCTGTCTAATTATCTATTTTTCATCTTGTATAAGAAAAATAAGCTCAGTCTAAGACTCAAGTGAACTACACCATCGAAACAAAATAAATTTCAACTTAAAACCCCTTAAATTCAGCTCTAGATGACTCGTCATGTTGGAAATCACCTAATGATTAATTGGGATGGAATACAACCTACACGGTAGGCCTAATAAGTAACCCACCTATGTTCTTAATCAAGGTGGGTTTTGGTATAACTCATGTGCCTTTAGGCCCTATAGTGTGAATGTTGTGGTTGGTGGCCCACTGAGATTGGATGGTGGATATTTGTACGGACTATAGTTAATTTTTGTTTGGGCCTAGTCCTCTGGCTTGATAGCCATCTTAAGTGGGCCAAGCCCAATGGACCCATTGTACAGCCCTATGTCTAGGCTCCAAAACCACCTTTCATCTTTATCATTTCCCTCTAACCTTCTTCCTTGGACCTTATTTCAACCAAAGGTAAGGGGCACACCATCTTTGATATGTGACCTATCATGTGGGCCTAGTAGGCCGGGTTGAAAGTTTACTTAGTAAGCCATCAAACGGGATCAATTTTGTGTCATTTAGACGATGTATGACACACTTTGGTTCCCCAAAAGTGGCCAGCCAAAACAGTGAGGGAAATACAAAAGAGATTTTAGTAACTAAATCATGACTCTAACCACAAAGGCTAATTAAATAAATAAAACTGGTGTCCGACTGCTACCCCAACTGGAACGCCTTGGCATTTCAACATCAGGTCTCAGGTTTGAATGCTAAGGAGGCACACTAACTGCACCGGTGGGTGCATTGTGTGACTAATAGTGTGGGTGCTTTGCGCAGCTAACAGGGTAGGTGCGTTGCATGACTAACAAAAAAAAGAAGTAAAACTGATGAAATTGATGACCATTTGTTGATCCCATCAGCCCACAATTTAAGTTGACTGTTGATCCCATTCAATTGACTGTCAGACTGTTGATGTGGTCCACATCAATCAAGACAATCTGAATGGTAGGATTGATCATATTTTAGATCAACCAGCTTATGTGGTCAGTTGGTTGCATCATCCTAAGCGTTTATAAAAATGGGGCCTGAGTAATGGGCGGTTGTCAATTCTGTACTCAGGATGGGTGGTTTGGATTGTGCTGTATGCCTATCTTTTATGGCCATGGCCAATTGTGCTTGTGCACAGCCATGGAATGACCTGTCCGTCAAGTGTAACAATGAGAACTCATTTGCAAAGTGGGTCTTTGATATTGTTTCCACTGACACAGTTGATTTGGGACTATCCCAATTACGCAATAGAAATGGGGCCTGATTGGCAGCAGTCTTCTGTCATTTTTATTTAAAGTGAGTGGTTTGGATCAAGCTCCCTGCCTGATTTTTTTGCCATGGGTATTGACAATGTGACCTACCAGATTAGCCTTGTTTGCAAAGTCCCCAGTGAGAATTCATGATTGTGGGTGCAGTTATCATTCTGCTTTATTGAATTTATTCAGAAAGATTGGATGTGATAACTAGTGCTTTTCTTTTTCTGTTACAGGATGTGAAATGCCAGGGCTGCTTCAATATGTAAGTCCATCATCTTGATTTGTTGATTTATTTAGATTTGGCCTTTCTTTCTTTCTTTTTTTCTGTTGATCTTGCTTTTGGGAGAAGTTTTATGGTGCTTTTGGCATGACATGTATGTATGCCTGAAGCTAAAATTCTAAACAGCCCAAGTTACAGCCCCCACCATTGATGGCAACCACTGGGAAATGATCCTAACCATTTGATCAATGTTTCTTTGCTTGGGCACTGTTGACCTCTATTTAGCTGTTTAGTTTGATAGCCATCAATTGGATATGTGGGATTGTGCAATCTGTGTGAATTTTATTTGCCAGAGTATCATATGATTCCTCTCTTCTTCTTCTTCTTATTCTTCTTCTTCTTCTTCTCTCTCTCTCTCTCTGTCTATCTAATTTTTTCATTCTTTCGATTGGTTGGTTGATTGGGGAAATGGATATTGGTTTTGTTTTTTCTCGATGCAGAACCACTGTTTTTAGCCACTCCCAGACTGTTGTGGTCTGTGGCAACTGCCAGACTGTCTTGTGTCAGCCTACTGGAGGACGTGCAAGACTCACGGAAGGATGCTCTTTTAGGAGGAAGGGTGATTGAGAGTGTTACATTGTTCTGTTTTGACCTTCATCGTCATCATCTTATAGTCGAGTTAGTATAAGTTAGCATGCTTTTCGTGCATGAAGTGCCTTTGTCGGCCCCACATATGATGGTTATTTAGTTTTGTTTTGCCATGTTTTGTTTTGCAAATTGCTTGAAGTACCATTACATTTCCCCCCCTTTATGAGATAACACTAGTGGCATGATGGTTGTTTTTGGCTTCTGAATATTTCTCATACTCATCTGTTTCTATGCATACATGTTGGGGTTTTAATATGCCTTCATTTGCATCTTGTTCCATGTGGAATGCTTGCATATGACCAGCGGAATCACCTTAGGTTTCATGTAGCTTCTTGGTGCTTTGCATTCTCTTTGGCGACACAAAATCCTTAGTGTTTGACGCCTGGAAATGTTTTGGATGTTTGCTGAGTGCCTACAATTTTTCGTGCTAAAATGTTGCAATGCTCATCAAAATCGAATTATATTATAAAAAAAAAAAAAAAAAAAAAAGGCCAGGACTCCTACCCTAGACATGCCATCATCCAGGATGGATCGAACATGGAAATTGGCAGGAAGTGTAGACATACCTACGTTTGCTTGTGTGGAACTTTCATAAGATCTAACATATTCATCAGTTACACTGCTTCTCGTTATCCCTAAAACCCAGGAATTATGATGATTAAAAACTCAGGTAGACCAGCCCCATAGGAAACAGTTGGGATGGAACCCCATCATTAGTTGTTTAGTGCCCACTGTCGTGTCTATATTTCATCCAACCTATTCGTCTTACTTTTCTCATAGGCTGAAAACCTACTCTGATTAAAAAAAAAAAACTCAAAAGTAGGTCTAACACATGAATTTGGCCCAATGGGGTTATACCCACCGGAGTGCTGAATCAGCTTTAAATTAGGGGTTTTGTGCCTGATGTATGTAGCTGATGTCGCACCCAAATCAGCTTTAAATTAGGGGCTTTGTGCCTGATGGATGTAGCGGATGTCGCACCCATCGCATTACCGCTATGCATTGCTTCGCTTCTGCACTGTCTATATGAAAACATTTCCTGGGCCTTTAGATGTCCTCTGCTGGGGTCTGGTCCGTGTGGTGGTCTTATATGTGCTCGTGTTATGTGTTATGTGTTATCTTCATCCACATTTTTTTTTTCTTGTATTGAGCCCTCTGCCTATTTTGTTCATTTTGAAATGACTGGAAGGCCTATCTATCTATTTTGTATTCGGAAGAGAGAGAGAGAGAGAGAGAGAGAGAGAGAGAGATCATTGTGGGGTGGCCCCCCTGATGTTTGGATCAACCTGATTTTTGGGTCGTTCAATTGTCCTTGTGAGATGCACCTCTTGACGGATTGGATGTTATAGACAACGCGTGGGCGTCACAATGCTTCGCTCCACCAGGCTAAGGTGGGCCTCCGGAATACAAGGGCATGCAATACTAGATTGCGTGGTGTGTGTACTGCGTTCTACAGAAGCTCTGTGGGCCCATCATGATATGCCATCCATCCATTTGCCTTGGGGCAGAGCCCAAAAATGGAGGCAGATCCAAATCTCAGGACCACCACACCATAAATAAAAATTAAAAAAAAAAAAAAAAAAAAGGAGCGATCATCCATCCATTTGCCAACTCATTTCAGGGCATGAGCCCAAAAAAGGAAGTAGATCCAAATCTCAGGTGGACCACACCATTGGAAAAAGTAGTGATTGAACGTCTACCGTTAAAAACTTCTTGGGGGACTGCAAAGTTTTTTATTTTATTATTGTTATTATCAAGTGTTCTTCACTTTTTTTTTACACACCCCCCACAGGCACCCTACATTGGGATTTCACCACCGTTGGGACTCAAACCCCAAACCTTGTGTTGAAACTTCTAGGAGTCTACCACCGAGGCAAGGATAATTCATTTTATTCATTCAAGTTGTAACAATCAGGAGTTAATTACCTTCTTTATGCGGGGGTTGGATGGTCATTTCTTCATTCATTTATCAATGATCTAGACCATCCATCATTTAGGACCCACCGTTGATTCCTCCTACCTTTTCAAAATCCTTAGGAGTCAAAAATGTCTGTGATTGCCCATTATGCGGGCACACTTTCGTTTTCTCTATTATTCTTAATGTCACTTTGATTGGATGGTTAGGATCGTTTGGCTGGGAAAAAGGATGGCCATATTGATTATTCTGGCCAGTCCAGATATTGACACGAACTCTCCATCATGCCTACCCACCTTTTTCCCACCCAAAAAATCAGACCAATGACATGTGTCCAATGGCTAGGTGATGGGATGATCAGACGGTCCTAAACACACATGACTATGTCCAGGAAATGAATGATCCATATTTCTTATGCTAGAAAAGATCTGATCGGTTAACTACCCCCTTTTAAATATAATAACGAAATGCTGATGACCATTTCAGCAGTAGTGGGCCACAAACTAAATAAACGTGATGGTCCATGTATGTTGGACGATTGTGGATTTTCGTTATTTTGGGGTCCCACTCATCCCTGGAGAAGGGCTTGGTCCGTTAGTTTCTATCTAACCAGAGCACGACCCAGTCCACCACTATGCCTATTGAGCTTGGATGGAACTGTCTGTATCAAAGTAAGATTGGGTCGGGGCCAGTTGACTCGGTCTGTTGGTTGACAATGCCATGCATGCACTAAGGACCAAGTCAATGGGAAGGATTTAGGGACATTGGATCAATTCGTGGTGAAGCCGCGTCCATGGAACCATTCAGATCGGATTGATGACCTTGAAATAGATGGCTACGTCTTTTTGCTGAAGACCCTATGCATGACTTTGAAAAAACTGTCCATCAGTGAGATAAACGATGGAGGGAAAATAACACCTTGTCCTCTTCTATAACTCAGTTCATTAATAATGGGGGCCTACTAGTTGGACAGTTCAGATTGATTGATAACCAATCCACGTGTAATTGAGAGAGATCTACTATATTTCAGTTTGGCCGGCCGTATTTGGCCATAAGCCTACTGTTCCATGAGTCATGACAAGTCTCTTCTTATAAATGGTTCAGATCATTGAAACATTCCTCCACCCGACGTGTGTAAACAACACATGTGGGAACTGCCCACAAGTCTCTTTAAGCAGTCCATTGTGTAATGGTGACCCATTTGATGATTGAACCAGGCCAACAAGCCAGGCTGTGGCGTTCATCGGCTCTGTACCTCGGGCCTAAATTTCAAGCACGGGCACACCCGCTCAAGCCCTATTGGATCAGCCACGCTGTCCGGCCCATCTATAACCAGGCCTCAAACTTCTTGACCCGATCCATTCGCTCTCCTTGAGAGATTACAGCTCTTCTCTGCATGGGCCTGCCTGATCTATTTAGAGATAATGAAATTAGAGCACAGCTTGAAGACGAATGGATTGAAATGTGGACCCATGTCTACTCTTGTCCATGAGCCGGTGCTACCTTTGGAGGTTGTTTGATTGTTGAGGTCACCTCCGATGTTGATTCAACGGTGATGATCTCTCATTTAAGATAGGATTATGGTGGTCCCATTAATGAACGGTGATGATCTCATACATGCCCACTGTTACTGAATTAGAAAGCCCATAAAATCGAGCCCATTGTTACTGATTTAGAATGTTAATCTGATGGGCACTACTTGCATGGACCTTGACATAGAGTTCGTGATCTAAAGATCCTGGACTTCCAATATTCGGACTTGTTTCCCCTTTCGTGAAGACTCTATTTGGGCGGCTATGATCCAACGGTTAGGATTGTCCCACGGAGAAGATTTTTGAGACTTTTGGTAAACTAAAATATCCATTAAGATATACTGTAAGTGATCTTGAACCATGGGAGGCATGGAGCCCATGGCCTCAAGACGTCGGACAACGACCCCACCATCGAGTGGGGCCTACCTGAAAGATCCTGTCCATCCAAAAATGGGCATGCTCCCAATCATTGGGATCGAATTAGCTGTTACCCTAACTAGAGCTGCACACGAGCCAAGCTACCTCGAAAAGCTCGCTCGGCTTGACTCGTTTAAGCTCGGCTTGGCTTGGCTCGTAGGCCAGTTCGACCAAGCTCAAGCTCAATTTTGGGAGCTTGTTTGAAAACAAGCCAAGCTCAAGCACGAGTGAGCTTGGCTCGAAGCATGTAGCTCGAAAAAAGCTCGATCGGCTCGAGCTCAGCTCGGCTTGAGCTTGTTTAAAAATATTTATATATATTATATATATTATATAATATATAATATAAATTTTTATATATAATATAATTATAAGTTATTAAGTTACAAAACTCTACCCGACGCCCGACCCCACCTCATTTCCCTCTCTCTTAAAAAGACAAAACCCTACCCGCCACGTCACCTTGCCCACCCGATTGCCTTGCCCCTCCGGAGTCCGGCCCTCTCTCTCTCTCTCTCTCTCTCTCTCTCTCTCTCCAGCTTCCTTGCTCCACCCTCCAACGGCAGCGAGCGAACACCCCAGCCTAGTTAATGAGCGGCCGCTAGCCAGCGAGCGACCAGACCAAGTGGGCTTTCTTTTTATTTTTTTTCTTATTTAGTTTTTTTTTTTTTTTTAAATAGAGAATGTCAGAATGCCATTGGGTTTTTTTTGGTCGGGCCGTCGCCCGTCTGGTCAGCTAGTTGGGTTGGGTAGGGTTTGGGTCGAGTGGGTTGGGTTGGGTTGGGTTGGGTTGGGTAGGATAGGGTAGCTGGGTAGGGTTGGGTAAGTGGGTTGGGCTGAGTCAGTGGGTCGGGTAGGGTTGGGTCGAGTGGGTTAGGCTGAGTCAATGAGTCGGGTAGGGTTGGGCTGAGTCAGTAGGTCAGGGTAGGGTTGGGTCAAGTGGGTTGGGCTGAGTCAGTGGGTCTGGTAGCTGAGTAGGGTTGGGTCGAGTGGGTTGGGTTTAGTTGGGTAGGGTAGGGTTGGATCAGACTGTCATAAAAAAAAAAAAATTAAAAAAAGAGACAAAGCTCGAGCTTGGCTTGGCTCGAACAAAGCTTGATCGGCTCAACCAACAAGCCAAGCTCGAGCGGCTGTTTTGAGCTCGATGCTCAAGCCAAGCCAAGCTCAAGCTCAGTGGGCCACTGATCAAGCCAAGCTCAAGCTTTGTAAAGCTCGGCTTGAGCTAGGCTCATGTGCAGCTCTAACCCTAACCGTGTGGAGCCCATCTTGATGTATTTTTTTGTATATCCACTCCGTCCCCATCTTGATGTATTTTTTTGTATATCCGCTCCGTCTATATGTTTTCCCATCTCATTATAGGACAGGAACCCAAACCTTAAGAATATACAAATCTCAGGTGGACCATACCACTGGAAAGATTGATGAATGACCATTAATAACTTTTTGTGGGCCACAAAAGTTTTGGATAAGTCTTATCTTTTTATTTTACCTTCATCCAGATCTTCTTGACATTATCAACAGGTTGGATTTCAAATAAAAATTAATAAAACATTACAATGGTCCCTTTCGAATTTTTAACGGTGAGTCACTCAATCACCACTGTTTCCTGAGGTGTGGTCCACCTTAGATTTGGATCTACATACTCCATCCTCAAATGCTCTGGAGAAACGGATGGACGGCGTAGATATACAGAAAATCATCAAGGTGGGCCCCACGGATGGACGGCGTAGATTTTTTTGGTGCCGTCCGTATCCATGGCGGGGTGCCATTTATGGGGCCCACCTGAAAAGCTTCGTATGGGAAGATCCAATCCATCTTAGCCAATCATTTTGATCGGGACATCTTGCTGTGATAGTTATTTTGGGACGTCCGTATCAGTGGTGGGCCCACTGGAAGAATGCTGTGTAGCCATATGGTGGGCCCACCCAATAATTCAATCCTGAGAGTGGTTGCTATTGCTTGTCCAACGTTCGAATCTTCGCAAATCCTCAATGATGACGCTTTTTTTTTTTGTTGGATAGTAAGTATGATAACATCCACGTGGCACTTCCATATATCCCTGCCGGCAAAACAGGTGGGCCCTACAAAACGAACGTGTTAGAGAGGTCCAGTCACCCGATATCTCCCATCCGATACGTAACACGTTTGGGCTAATCCATCCCCCGCGTGGAGTTTTTATCCTCTTGTCCTTTCTTTAAGTGATAAGGGACGGTACGTGTCGGTGACGTGGACATGTGGGGCCCATTCTCCGCGTGTTTTTGGAAACTAATGACTTATTAACAGCTTTCCACGTCAGCGGTTGCTGCTAGCCAGAGAATTTCCATGAGAAACAACGGCTCACGTCCTTTCTAGTTTCCAGAGCGAATGATACCCCATTTGCAATCGCTCATCTGCACGCGCCAAACAAAGGTACTCGTGTGGTACACCTGTATCAAATCCAATACGTTCATCGTCATAGGCCCATGATTTTACGTCCATTATCTTTAGAATTAGGTGGGTCCATTTATCAATAGTTCCAATCTGTAGATTGAATAAACAAGCGTCCACATTCAAAGTTTCATTTTTGGCCCACCTTTTGAACGGATAATTATTTAAAAATGGGACAATTAATTAAGGGACCTTGCAGATGAACGTCCCTGTGGGCCACCTTGCTTGGCATGTGTAGACAAGTAGGATTTTTATCTTATAGAGCGAGTGGACCTGAGCGCTAGAAAACAATTCGCATACTTCCACAGCCGCTTGACTTCAAGTAAACGGTATAGCCTTAGATATATCCATCTATTTGATACTCTGACTATGTACGATTCTTGATACACAGGCACTTAGAAATTTTACTTGTGACATTTAGAAAAAAAAACTTATAAAACCCAAAAAATTGTAGAAACCACTGCTTATAAGTTATCTCGAAATCTTAACCTCTGTGGACCATTTTTCATAACTAACTGTCCAAAATCTCTCCATCAGTCTAACATTCATATAATTAAATAAGCTCGTAACTTTTGTGTCTTCATACATCCAAGATGTAACTTTGATTGGTTTGTTTGTATTTATTTTATGCCATGTATGCAATTTCTAAGTAGTTTCTAGGTGCATGCGTATTGTCTATCACACTCTGCCAGAGTATCGAAGTTCAACTTCTAGGTTTGCCGTTTGCTTCAACATATCCCGATGTATTTCCATCTTTTTTAATTCGGAACTGTGGTCACTTTTTTAATGATCTATACCGTTTATATGATGGGTATTTCTGTAGATGATTGATGGATAAAAGTATATTCATAATTATTGAGTATACATATCCATCAAAATGATCTTAAAGTGGATGGTCCACATTCAAAGGAAAAGATTACATCAATCTGAGAGCTTTCATTTTCATTGTCTGTCATCTACGGTTAGGGTCGCATGAAAATATCTGAGATCATTGAAACATGACGACAGATCCAACGGCTACAGTCTCTGCGTGAAGAGACTAATACGCGAGGGTATGTTGCAGCAAACCTCTGAATAGTTAGGTTTGCTAATTCCACACGCGTCTCAGAGCCTGCCATCCACACGCAGGTACACATGCCAAGATGGTACACATGTAATTAATCAGATCTTACTGTAAGGTGGGATCTAGATCTTCCAGCCTAGGTCATTTAAGACCCTCAAATGGGCCACAAGGTACAAAAAGAAAATAGACGGCCAGAAAATTAGCCTTAACTTTACGTTTACTTTGTACATTGTGCTCCAGATGAAAGATGAAACGGCATGAGTTTTTAGAAAGGAGATTTATGCATCGTTTGCAATCAGATGGACGGCTCAGATATTGCACATATCTAGTTTGGAACGTGTGCCTGCATATGAATAGGCAGTATTCCATACGTGAGTGGAATTATTAGATCTAGTGAAATGATAAAACGTGAAAAAGCAAGCGACTGATGTCATGCATCAAACAACAGGAATTATCATGTGCTTCCTACACCATCTCTCAAATGGTGCTGATTGATCTAATATACACGTGACATTTATGTAAGCAGATCATGACCGTCCAGATTGTGAGCCCCATTTTGGATGGAGGATTTGTTGAAAATCACATGTATAACCGTCTGAACGGTGCCTGTGTAATGGATTGTTTCTAAAGAAACATCAATAGTCCATATTCGTTCTCCAATATCAGCAGTGGGCCTGGGCCGTCAGGATATAACTGGGTCAAGCTTTTCTAAGCCGTCCACTTGTTTCTACCGTAGTGGCCTATGTGATGAGTGTGTACTCGCCTCATTCTTGGGCAACACTATTTTCAAGATGGGACCCACCTGATTGACGGCTGTTGTGGAAACTGGCAACTACCCAGCTTGCACGTGGGATTGCACGTGGTGAGAGACGTGATAGGGACGAAGATGACGGTGACCAAACCTCTATCTGGTTCTTGATCTCTCAATGCTCAACACCGTTCATTCTGTGGGCCCCACCTCGGATGGACGCACGACCAACGTAGCTGGTTATCCATTCAAGCTGTAGAATGACATGGTAAGCTAATTCTACTCATCTACAGATTTAGGCAAACAACAGTATCAGGACATAACTTTCAACTTATATGCTTGCTCCATCTACAGTGGGACCCACCACCTGGATTAACATGTGTATGGCACACGTGTACGGTGCATGAGTTACAACCATTAGTGGGCCCCACGTTTATCGATTCATCTGTCGATGAAGTGGGCCTCCTCACACCACGGATGGTCTATGCACCCTTATTTCCTACTTGGAAGACCATGCTATCGAGCCTTTCGACATGTATGGTTGAATCTGGAGCATTGCTGTATTGCTTTCTTAGATGACTATTTGATTGGCGTTTGGATTTATGGGCCATCCAAAATGGGTCCCATCAGATCAACGGCCTGAATGAGGACCGTGGGCCCTGCTTGTACAAAAATAAAAACCAAGCAACTGCTGCAGAAATCTCTCAAGCTCCACATTCAGTCATACCTGAAACAAGCATTTTCTACCTAATATATGTTGTAAGGGCATTTTCTGCATTTGGCGGTCATTGTATGTGGGCCGGAAAAAATCGACCTAACTCATTTTCTGCATTTGAGTCTGTTTGGATGTCAGCATTAAAAAAAGTGCCTAACTTATTTTATGCATATTGTTTGGATGTGGATAAGAAAAAAATGAGCCTAACCCATTTTCGGCGTTTGAGCCTGTTGGATGTGGGACAGAAAAAAAATAAAAAAGAAAAAAGAAAAGAAGAAGAAGAAGAAGAAGAAGAAGTGCCTAACTCATTTTCTGCATTAGAGCTTGTTTGGATGTGGGTCTGAAAAAATGAGCCTAACTCATTTTCTGCATTTTAATGCCTATAAAAAGGCATTCGGACAAAAGAGATGGGAAGCTGGCGATTTCTTATTCTACAGGTGATGAGCCTGGGCCCACTGGGGTGTGTGTATATATGTCATCTAACCTGTGCAAGCAGGGTTTCCCTTCGATAGAAGTGGCTAGGACACGCTAAGTAAGGGGGATCCAGCCATCACGTGACACCCTTCCATAGTGTTTTTGGTTTGTTGCATATGATAGGCATGGCTCGGTTCTTTTCGTTTGGAGCTATGCCAAAGGTATCTGTCTATCCTTTCGATTTGAATATATTTTTTAGTTTAAAAAAAAAGAAAGATGTGTTGCGCAGCACGCTAACAACGCCGGTGAACCGAGATCCAATCTCCGGTCTCACCCACAAACGATAAACAAGAAGAAAAATAATAACTAGAAAAGAATCACACAAACCAACAATCCACAAGACAAAGATTTACGTGGAAAAACCCTAACAAGGGTAAAAAACTACGGGTGCAAACTTCACTATGAAGAAAAACGAAGTTACAAGCAATGTACTTACCTTCTCCTATGCTCCCATGCACAGAGATGGTCCTTTTGCTAATCCTCTCGCCTTTTTCTCACCTTGGACGTATAGAAGCCCTAATCCCTATGTCTAATCCCGGTTTACACCCCTTTATATAGTAAACCACGCAATTAGAACACAAAATAGGAAACCCGCGTCTTAAGCCCGCAGCCGGTCGGGCGCCCGGACATAATTGGGTCGGGCGCCCGGATGCTCACAAAACAGTCCAGTGGACTGAACAGCAAATGGCTGAATTTCGGGTGCCCGGTCCACAGACCGTCCGGGCGCCCGGCCAAGCTCAGTGGAGTTTTTTGTCTCCACACTCAACAAGATGGTTGTCATTGCTTTCTTTGGTGGAGTTGCTCGTGTGGTGTTCATGTCCCACAACATGTGAATCACCATATATTGCTTTATTAAATGATGGGGTGTCTCAAAAGTTAAGTTTATATAATTATTATGTGGACCACACCATAGAGAACAATGCTCAAAAGTCAAGCTTATACAATTATTATATGGACTACATCATAGAGAACAATGCTTCAAAGTCAAGCTTATACAATTATTATGTAGACCACACCAAAGAGAAAACAATGCAAAACCATGCATCAAAACAAAAACTCATGTAACAGTGCATGTGATGGTTGGATTGGCCTAACTAACTTTTTAGGCCGACTTTCATGGAAAGTGACCAGCTGGACAGGTTTTATGCCATAACCACACCCCAGTGGATCCCATGTGCAGTGCTCATACAATACACTTATTCTACAAAGACTGTAGAGGAAGTGGACCACCAACATTTTAATGGAGGCACTGCACATGATACACTTGATAGCAATCTGAATAATCCTTAGGTGGGCCAAAGCAGTACATCTAACATGATTCATTGACCTTATTCTCGGGCATTCTCTCATCATACAACCATTCGGATATAAATAAATTGAGCTCATTTTTACTTGGCATCCAAACATGCCTTTAATAAGCTAATTAATGATCATCCTTTGAGCTTCTAAAATCTTGATTAAAGGTTTGTTTTTAAGAAAAGTTCTGTCCAGACATTACTGGGACTGATAACATTTGTCATACGCCCATGGAAAAGGAAAGACCCTAGTCCACCTTGTTAGGCCAGGATTTGCACTCTCTGTGTATACGAGCGTCGTACACACATGCTCGGTTAACTAGCTTTTCAAATAGCCCAAGGGCTTGACTCATGTGCCTATATGAGCTATAACATATGTATGGTATGTATGTGCCGCATGCATCGAGAGAGTAAGAAAGAGAAATTGAAAGACAAAAGTGTGATCAGCTATACAAAGATAAATGTTGTAGGCTGCATATAAAGAAAGAAACAATGCAAGCGATAAGGAAAGAAGATGTGGCTACATTAGAGAGAGAGAGAGGGACCTGGGGTACATGTATGGGTGTGGGTGTCAGCCATAGGCAAAGAGAGGAGAAGAAGTCCATGGCTTGAGCATGTAAAATCAACACATTCATAGGACGAAGTAGATTAAATCTAGATTATTGATTGGTCAGCATAGATATTCAAATTACTTAATTACCATTTGCTAGATTAACCAGCTCTTTTTCTTCCTTCTCCTTTTTTCCCCACGTACACACCCACTCACACCACATGGGAATTCAATCCCATGATTAGAGCTGAATATGAGCCAATCTAGCTTGGTTAACTCGCTCGACTTGGCTCGAATGAGCTCGATTCGGCTTGGATCGAAGCTAGGTTCAAGCCGACCTAACTTTTTAGCTCGAAACAATTTCTAGCCAAGTTCGAGCTGACCCAAGCTTGGCTCGACTCCGTTCAAAGCTTGGCTCAGACTTGACTCGGTTCTACCTGGCTCGACTCGCCTAGTTTTAAATACCTTAAATATATATAATACATATAATATCGATTGAATTTGAGCACCCTAATCCCTACCTCTTCTAAAAATATTTCACTTTTTTTTTTTGTTTTTTTTTTTTTTTTTTTGCCCAAACCGACCTGAACTAGGCTTAAGAGCTCAAACTCGAACTTGGCTCAAACTCAGCTCGAGCTGGCCTAAGTTGCTGACCTAACTGAGCTGATCTCGCCAGTCAAGCTTGAGGACCGAGCCGATCTAAACTTGAGCTGCGGTAGGCTGCTGATCGAAGCGAGCCGAACTGTGTCAAGCTCGACTTGGTTAAGCTCATGTACATGTACAACTCTACCCATGATCTTAGTGTTGAAACAGAGTTTGTCTAATACAAAGTCATGGAACCAAACCCAAGTTATTGACTACTGCCAAGACTAACTGTGTAAGTGATATAGAAGGAGAATCCTATTCCTTACTTTTTTTCTCTTAATCATTATCAACTTGGGCCTAAACTTCCACAGGAAAAATAAGTGAAATACAAGACAAAATTCCTTTTCTAACAAAGTCATTTTATTTTGAAACAAGCCATCAATATTTAGGGTTGCAACTTGGGTTGGAGTCAACTTGAACTTGATTGACCCAGGTTCACGTGGGGTTGTCAAGCCCGTAGGGACAGGTTTGGGTTAGAAAATGGCCAGCCATATTTGGAATTGGTTGGGTTCGGTTTGAACAAATTTGGGTCAGGTAGGGAAAAATCACATGTATTTGGGTTTTGGGTTGGGTCTCTCGTTAGGTTTGGCGGTTGGGTCCAGTATACATGAATTCGAGTTGGGCTAGGGTTGTGCACCTTCGGTGGCAATTCGGGTTGGGTCTGGTTACAGCTTGCGTCTTTTCGAGTTCGGGTCGGATTGGGGTTGACCCGGCCCAACCCACCCGACTTATTCCCCTGAAATATTTGGAAGCGGATTGCCCAGTGACCCTCCCTGGTGGCAGGTGCTGTGAGGCCCACGGTGATGTATGTGTTTTATCCACGTTGCAATCCGTTTTTCCAGATAATTTTAGATATTGAGCCCAAAAATGAATCAGCTCCAAAGCTCAAGTGGACCACACCACAGGAAACAATGGTGACTGAATGCCTCCCATTAAAAACTTCTTTGGGCCATGAAAGTTTTAGATCAAGATGATATTTCTGTTTTCTTTGACCTTATGAACAGATTGGATGGCAAATAAACACCACGGTGGGCCCTTGGAAGGTTTCAACGATGAGTGTCAGTGTCCTCACAGTTTCCTATGGTGTGGTCTACTTGAGCTTTGAATCTGCTTAAGTTTTTGGGCTCATGCCACAAAAGTATCTTGAAAAACGGATGGACAGTGTGGATATAAAGCAGGTACATCACAATGCCTGGATATCCGTGGGAATTCGCTTCCACAGCATTCACCTCATGTGAGCCAAGCTGTACAAAATACCAACCGACTTTCTTGGTATTCCCTTTACCATGCACTGTTAGGCTTGTGTCCAATATGGCACGTGGACATGTGTGAATGGGTGGGCCCCACAGGCGTAGAAAGTCTCAGTTGTTTACGAGCATTAAGACAAAGTAGCCCTCCGGCAGCTTCCTGTCTACTTACTCATTTTTCTTTTTAATTGTTTTATAATGGAAATTATCGTCTACAGCATTAACATACTAAGATCATAGCACTGCACCTTCTTTCCATCCAACATGTCATTTTTTTTGGAAATCTGATCTGTTCAAATGAATGGTACTCCCATCTCAAAATCCTCATGAAGAAATAAGTCGTATTCATTCATCAGGTGGGACACACCATCAAAATCAATAAACAACGAACGATCTGAACCAACGTACAGGTACAGGCACCTTGATGAACTGATACCGATGATTCTCATACCAGGTGATCTTCATGATGGGACCCAGCTCTGTCACCACTTGGATATCCAACAGATGTGACAGGTGGGCAGGAGAAGAGGTGCAGTAGTGTAATAATGCAACAGTACCCATCTTACACTTTCAGGTACTCCTCTCTAATATCCAGGCATTGCATTGGAGAGTTGACCCCACAAGAGACAGAGAGTTGACAAGAGGAAATGCGATTCCCAACACACATGCCAATTTGGCATGCATGTGAACGATCCGCACCGCTCATCAGGTGGGACCCGATGTGTGCATGCTCGTCGCCGAAAATCAAGCCATTCATGCATGTGAGCTGAATATATACTGTTGAGTACCTCTTTTTCTTACCATCCATTACACGTGTGGTCCACCTGATACGTGGCCCAGCCGGATTACTGGGTGAAACCATGTTCACATTGGGCCACAATGAATGGCCCAGATGTGGAACACGTGTGCCCGATAGCTATTCCCATGTAGATAAGGGTTTTTTTTAATTATTAAATATAAAAAATATATAACCTAGTCGATGGAAGGAAAAACCACCGTCTGTTGAGCTGCAAATGAGCAACATGTCACGTGTAGAAGAAAAAAATGTACAGCCCATGACATAATACGTCCAGATGTAATCGAGTATGATTCTTTATAGATTAGGTTAGTGGATTCTTGATTAAACCCAACAGACAGCACAATTATTACAATTTTATTTAAAAATGACATGAAATCAGCTGTCATCATCATTAATTTGTCTTATTTGTTTTCACGCATGAAACAATAAGATGCTACAATAAGCAATGTTATCTCGCTTGAATTCTATTTATCACCATGGATTTACACGCCCGACTTTATTTATAGTTAAATTTAGGTGGGGCCTTCTATTATATTTATAAGAAATTCACTATTTTCATCTGTTTTGCCCACTCATGTTAAGACGTTAGCCTTGACACACAAATACAAAACTTAAGTGAACTACTTAACAAGAAACATGTGGAGTTTAAAAGTGCAACGTTAAAACATTCATGAGAATCATTGTAACGTTTATATTCCATCTACGCCATTCATAACTAATGCTAATTGGATTCAAAACTTCCATGGCCCGGAGAATGTTTTCAGTGCCACTGTTTCTATTGTGTCGTCCACTTAAGTTTTGAATCTAACTTGTTTTTAGGCTACATAACATGAGCTAGCAAAACAGATGGAGGGAGTGGATTCATCACAAATATCATCACCATGGGCTCCACCATCATCACAATCCTCAAGTATCTTGGAAAATGACATTGTGAATGAAGATGTATTTGGAAAGATTTCATTATGTCATAGAGTCCCGATCCTATGTTGAAAACGAGCAGAGAACCTCTACTTTGATCGGTCTAGCTATGATCTGGACCAATCAGAGCAGCAGCAGTAGAGGTTCTCTAGCTCATTTTCAACAGAGGATCCGGATTCTATGTCATAATAATGCCTCTTTTACTCTAGCATCTAAACGTGAGCGGATTTTCTGCTAAAGCCTTGCGCATAAATTTCTTGCGCTGGGAACCAAAGTGGGCCTACAGAGATTTTTTTGATAAATTTACACCATCTATCCATTTTGGGAGCTCATTTGAGGATATGAAAACAAAAATGAACCAGATCAAAGACTCAAGTGGGCCGAAAACATGAGATTTGAACATCCACAGTTGAAATATTTGTGGAGCCACAGGAGTTTCGAATTAGGATAATATTTGTTTTTCTAGTTCATCCCAGTAGTAGTGACGTTATGAACAGTATGGATGTCATATAAACATCACTGTGGACCCCAGGGAGGTTTCAACTGGTAGTAATTTAACTACCCACCTTTTCCTTTAGTGAGGCCCACTTGAGTCTTGGATCCGGTTCATTTTTGTTTTCATGTCCTAAAATGAGCTCCCAAAACGGATGGACGGTGTGGATTTATCAAAAAACATCAGTGTGAGCCCCACATGGGGAAAACTTTCCTGAGCAAGGCTTTCGCAGGAAATCCGCGCCGGCATCCAACTACATGTCAAGAATAATAATTGCAGTTTGCAGTTATTTTCCAATCCAAACAGGCCGTGGTGAGGAGCTCTGAAGTCCAACTGATTGGACCTCAAGTCCCTGTCTGCACCCAGTGAATAATTCTCAACCCTTCATTTGTTGACGATATCCAACCCGTCCAATAGTTTACCCACATCATGAGGATCACCTGGTTCAAAAATTTGCCACATTTATTTATTGAATGGACCTCATGTTTGTATTTTATTATTTATCAATGGCTATAAACTGACACTGATTTTTGCAGAAGGTGGTCCTCATGGTCGGCAGGCCGCCCAATATAAGGGTTGTACATTGCATGCACATGACAAAATAAAAATTATTTGTAAGGTGGACCATACATTATTTTCTAACGGTTGCAGTCCAGACCTTCTCTTGGTGAAATAAAAAAAAATTAAAAAAAAAATCTCTGCGTTTGGGCGGTACACGCAGAAAGAATCTTGGCTTTGAGTTTCTCTATCTCATTCATGCATGCATGTCGCAGAGGATTGTGTGTCTTACGCCATTGCGTACGTCAATCTACGGCATTTATTTATTGATTTTTGTTTCAAATCTAAGAAGGAAACATCTCTTGAGTGTGGATTGCCAAAAGAGAGACTTTTCTTTTACGTCTTTGGGCGAGCAAGTTATGATTCCACGGATATCTGAGTCTGTGGATTAAGCTTTCCCACAACACATTTCACTTGCGTGTAAAGGTCACTACCATGACATTCGCGGAACTTGGGTTAATGATATTCAACCTTTTTATATGGGTTGGGCACAAGGTTCGACTCTACATAAAGGGAGCCCCACTATGATAATAGGATGTCCAAAAATCAGGTTTATATATTATCAAGAGAGCAACACCTTAGAATATTATGGACATCCACCTAAAATTTTCTAATTCACATGATGGCCCATGTAACAGTTTGGACACCCTTATTTTTAGGGAGTGGCTACTGAATCCACCAAGGTGGGTGGAATCTCTTACCATGGGTTCTAATGTGATGTATGTGCCTTAACTTTATGTCATTCATCTATATTGAAAACTTATTTTAAGGCATGATCCAGAAAAATGTAGCAATACAAATCTCACACGGAAACAATAGAAAATGACATTTAAAAACTTCTCATGGGCTACGAAAGTTTTGGATCAAGACTATATTTTTGTGGTCTCTTCATCCATGTCTTTGTGACCCTATCCACAGGTTGGATGGAAAATAAACATTTTGGTGGGCCTCATAAAGTTTTTAATGGTGAGGATTTAATCATGACTGTTTCCTGTACTATTCCACCTGAGATTTGGATCTGCTTTATTTTTTAGATCATGCCCTGAAATAGGTTCTCAATACGATCGAAGGCATGGATGTAATGTACATTTATCATGGTGGCCCCACAGTCATAGCCGCGCCGTACTTTTGATGTGTCCCTCCACTTTCTTAGTGCGGCAAGGACGCGGAAGTTCCTGCCAAAGCCTTCAGCAAGAAGTTCCTGCCTGGGAATTTAGGTGGGCCCTGCGTTGATGTTTTTGAGAAATCCACACCGTCCATACGATTTGTGAGATCATTTAAGATAGTGCGACCAAAATGAAATGGATCCAAGACTCAAGTGGGCCTCACTAAAGGAAAATGTGGGTAGGAAAATTTTTACCGTTGAAACTTCCCTGTGTCCTACCGTGATGTTTATATGCCATCCATACCGTTCATAATGTCATTCCTGGGATGAACTGAAAACACGGGGAAGTTTCAACTGTGGACGTTCAATCTGAGTCTTGGATCCGGTTCATTTTTTGCCGCACTTCCTAAAACGAGCTAAAAAAACAGATGAACAGCTTGGATTTCTCACAAACATCACCAGTGCGGCAACCCTCCAATGCTGGACACGAATCACAGTGGCCCCACAAGCAAAGTTGGGGGAGAGAGCTTTTTACTGCAAGTTGAGAATACGGGCCCTTCTTTGTTTTCGAACGCTAAAAAGGCAAAAAGCCATCTCACGTGGATTCTCAAAGAGGTTGGACCTACTGCAAAACCTTTTAGGTCAGCCTAACCTATAAGGGGACTGTGTGGGGCCCACTGTCATGTGTGCATGGCATCCAACCCGTCCATCATATAAGTCCCTTCATGTGATCTCCTTCGCTGAGAATTTTGGCCGATCCAAAACTCAAGTGGGTCCAACACGGGAAGCAGTTGGAATGGAGATGCCCACAGCTAAAACCCACTAGATTACGTGCGGGGCCCAAGTAGTTTGTGTAGGCCATCAAGTCCATTCAGAAGATGAACTCCACCAGGATGAATGGAACCCTAAAAATCAACCCATTCCAAAACTTGTGTGAGCCACACCACATGATTAATGCCATATACTGATCATGGCAGGCCCTGCAGTGGTTCCGGACTTCTCAAAACAATAGTCATTTGCAAAAAGGATTGAAGAGGCAAAGTATTCATCAGATGGGGATTTCGTGGGGACCACATACCCCTTCCAGCATCAATACCCCCTCGTGTGGGTCCCACCACCACAACCATGGATAATAAAACGTCGACAAGATGTTAATGGTTCACACACAAAAAACGTGCTAAGCTGAAGTGGGCCTTAAGGACATGATGTAGCATGTACTTTGTGGGGCCCACTTACCTTTAAATGGATATAACACATGGGCGTCACGGATTTCACACGGACGCATACACTTCTATCACGTGCGCAGTGTCATACCTTTCCATGGTATCCATTGGTCGTCTCAACTTAGCATAGTAACCCGAAATATGGCTCGACCCGACTGGTTGGGCCCTGAGTTAAGTCGCGACTCGCCCGAGTCAGGGCTGATTGGGGGTGACTCGTGGTAACGAACCGGATGCGGTCTGACTGATGATCTAAACCGTCAATATTCCAGCTATTATAAATAATCTATTGTCCTACGTGCGCGGCTTTGCTGGATCCCCGGATCCACCAAGGTGGGTGGATCCCTTACCGTGCCGTCCGCTGTGTGATGTGTGTGTGTTACATCCACGCCGTCCATTCATTTTGAAAACTAATTTTAGAGCATGATTCAAAAAATGAAATAGAGCTAAATCTCAGGTGGACCATAAAAGCTTCTCGTGGGTCACAAAAGTTTTGGGTCAAACTGATACTTGTTTAGCATCTTCATCCAGGTGTTTGTGACCTTTTCAACAGGTTGGATGGAAAATAAACATTCCAGTGGCCCCTATGAAGTTTTTAATGGTGTGGATTTAATCACTGCTATTTCATGTGTTATGATCCACCTAAGATTTGGATCTGCTTCATTTTTGGGATAATGCCCTAAAATGAGCTTTCAAAATGCATGGACGGTGTAGATGTAATGTACATACATCACAGTGGCCCACAGTTGGGGATCCACCGACCTCAGTGGATCCGGGGATCCACCCAAACCGCCCCCTTGTCCTACAGTCAGCTTTAAAAAAAGGAACCATTTGATCGTTAGATTTGAATGCCAGGCATCCATTGAAAATGTTCTTTTGATTGTTCAAAAGTCAGAGTAAGTTTCTAATGGCAGGCCGTATAGGATAGAATCCAAAACACGGACGGTTCAGATCATCGAAAGATAGACATAACGGATTCTAAATAGGAAGGGATGTGTTATAATGTGACACGTGCGTGATCTGAGCTTTCCATCAGCTGATCTACAGCGTTTAGATCTTCAGGCATAAAAATCAGGTCATTTCAAACCTCAAGTCGGCCAGAGAAAATCAAAACAAATGAATGGCTACGAAAAAAAATAATTTTAATGGACAATTTACTTTTTATGTTGCGGCCCATACTTGAAGAGTGAATGTGTTAGCATAAGATCTAAGCATTATTTCCAACTGGTGCGGAGGTGGGTGGATCCTTGACTCTGGGCCCACCTTGATGTATGTACCTTACATCCACAGTCCATCAGTTTTGACAGCTCACTTTATGGTATGATCCCAAAAATGAATCAGGTCCAAATCTCAAATGGACCACACCACAAGAACAGGGGTGAACAGGGGTGATTGACCATTAATTAGCCACAAAAGTTTTGGATCCAGATGATATTTGTGCGGTCCCTTCATTCAGGTCTTTGTGACCCTATCAATAGGTTGGATGGCAAATAAACATTCCGGTGGCCTCTAGAAGTTTTTAATGTTGGGTATTCAATCACCATTGTTTTCTGTGGTATGGTCCAACTTAAGATTTGGATCTTATTCATTTTTTGGATCATGCCCTAAAATGTGCTATCAAAAGGGATGGATGGCCTAGATGTAAGGATGGGAGGATCCCTAAATCCACCGAGGTGGGCGGGATTCCTGACATATGGGGCCTACAGTAATGTATGTGCATTATATCCATGCCGTCCATTCATTTGACCACACAAATATCAACTTGATCCAATACTTTTGTGGCCCACGATAAGCTTTTAATGGTTGATTACCAATGTTTCCTGTGTTATGGTCCACTCTTAGATCTAGCTCATTTTTTGGATCATGCCCTAAAATTAGCTATCAAAATGGATGGAATGTGTGGATGTAAGGCACATACATCACAGTGGGCCCAACATTTGGGAACCACAGCCCTCGGTGGATCTCGGGATCCACCCAAACCACGCCCTACAGAAAGCTAGAATCTCATACACATGTTCCATATATTGCACGTGTGGATGTGTTCAGCTCCACACGCGCGAACAATTAGCACATATTATCTAAAGTCTTAAGTAGACTCTCCGTTCCTTTTTTGCATACTGTTCTTCGTTCCCCACACCCAGCCAGCAAACTCCCTCTTTTCGATCCAAATGCTACACGTGGATGAGATATAGACCGTTAATCGAGTGGGCCCGAATTAGCCTGTCCATAAACGAAAATATCTCTAGACTCTTTTGCCACGTACGTATTGCATTGACGCGTATTGCCTGCAAATTGCATGGGATTCCTCCAACCCCAAGCACTGTGGGCCCACCGTCATGTTTGTATTATGTCCACGTCGTCCGTCCATTTTGATCCCAAATATTAGGAAGTAAGATCAAGTGGGCCACACCATGGAAAACAGGAGATGATAATACCTGCCGTTGAAATCTTTCGTGGGGCCACACATTAGTTTTAGATCGAGCCGATATTTGTGTTTTCCTTTCGTATACACCAGAATCACGGTATAAAGGCGTTGGATGGCATATAATATCACGGTGAACCCCGTAAAGGTTTCAACGGCAGGCGTTTCAATCCCACTGTTTCCTAGTGTGGCTATCTTGAGTTTTGTACATCCTTTTTATTTTATACAATACCCTAAAATGTTCTGAAAAAACGTATGTACGGAGTGGATGTAACATAAAAATGACGACAGGCCAGACAGTGCTTGGGGTTGCACGAATCTTCTGTAACCCCCGTTGCAGGAAATCCGTGCACGTCCTGTCTTCTCTTCTTTTTAACTTTCGCTTTGGCCAGCTTTTGAAAGCGGAAGGAAGTATTTCTGTTAAGATGTGGCTTCTCAAGATACTCGGGAGATCCACGAAGTATCATATACCCTACTCATCTGACGTACACATGCTATACATATAAGTCAATTGAGTCCGTCCAAAATCATGTGGTCCAACTATAGATACAGTCTAGATGAAGATTGAGATGTGATCGGAGAAATGCTCAAGGGACAAGATCAAAGAAATTCCCACCACGACAAAGAAAAAGTACAGGAAAAGTTGGAGGGTGAAAGACCACTAAAAGGCATACCCCTACACACTTTATCTACACGCAGGACAAGCTACTAAAGCGGACGCGGATTGCCTTTGCCACCAGCCACAGCCATAGGAAGTTCCTGTAGTGGGAAGCTATGTAGGGCCCACAGAGATTTCCGTGAGAATCCACTCCGTCCATTAGTTTCTCAACCTCACAATAGGGCAGGAATCCAAAACTCAGCCAGACCCAAAACTCATGTGTGCCACATGACAGGAAAAAGTGAGAACAGAAATATCCACCATTGAGAGCCGACCATGATGCTTATATGCCATCCAAACCATTCATAATATTATTAACACTGGGATAAAATTTAGGCACAAATATAATCCTGATACAAATTTTCTGTATCCTCCAAAAACTTTCCAATGGTAGGGTTCAATCCTTTCTGTATACTATCATGTGGCCCACCTTAGTCTTGGATCTGCCTGATTTTTTGACTCATGTCCTATTGTTAGGTTGAGAAACTAATGGACGTAGTGGATTTCTCACGGGCCTATCTGTAGGTCCCACATAACTTCTGACTACTGAAACTTCATGTGACCAAGGGCACAAGCAATTCGCGTGGTGGGTCATTAACTTTTTGCTCATAAAATGTGGATAGGAAAAGCCATGGATAAAGGGGGGCCACCTCGAATGTGCTTGGAAATTGCAGACTTGGTTGCAACTAATTCATATATTTCAACTGTCCAAATTATGTTTCCTACTTTTTTGTTTTTTTGTTTTTTTTTCCTGCGGTTAGTCATGCAACCCACCCACTTAGTCAATCACACAATGCACTCACCCAGTCAGTCATGCAACACACCCAAATTATGTTTCCTACTTAGATGTATAAGGGACCAAAAATTACTTTATTTCATTATCGATCAGGTTGGTAAAAAATTAGTGGACAGTTAAAAATGAAAAACATCCAATCATCCTATTTCAACTCGCAATTAATGTACACAAATCAAAGGCTAGAATCATGCAAACAATAATATTTTTAAAGACGCTGACTTAGTTGCAATGGACCCCACAATCTAAATAGTCTAATTTGAGTTAATATATGCCATGTGAACAAATTCTAAGCCTTTTAATCCTTAAATGCGAATTACTATATCATTAATGCCCATATGTTTTTTTTTCTTTTTATATCTCAGATGGTAGTGAGTAGTGACTATGCATGTCGATGGCCATGGTCCCAAAATTATCGGGATTGGCCAATCCCAACCATCCAATTTTATAACTCTTGCCAACTGAACCAAAGAAGGGGTGTGTGGAGGAAAGAAGGCAAGTATCCCCATCATTTTACTACACAAGATCCATGAATTTACTAAGAAAACAATAGTTTTAAAAGAGAAAAATAAAACTTAGATGATTGAATGAATTGTTGCTTACATCATGCTTGATGTGGCTTATATGCATGACTCTTAATTTGGTTCAAAATGTAAAGCTTTTAAGACCTAATAAGATTTAGTAAAAGTAGTAAAAGTGTCTAAATTGATTGAAACTCATAAACAACTATTAATTAGGGCCTGTTTAACTTACCATAATTACTTTGAATTGGAGATAAAAGTGTAATTTTTTTCTTTTTTTTCAAACATCTTTGGAAAAGAGTCCGAACGTCACCTCGAAAATTAAAGCCCTACTCATTAGCTAACAGGTGTTTCAAAGCTAAAATCCAGTGGGCCCTACCATGATGCATGTGTTAGATCTATGTTGTCCATTCATTTTTTCTAAATCATTTTAGGCCATGATCTTGGGCTTTTTTTATCAAGCTGATATTTCTGTTTTCCCTTCATTTATGTCCATATCACTTTATGAATTGGTTGGATCTCAAATAAGCATCTAGATGAGCCCTACGTGGGTTTCAAAGGTGGGCATCATTTTTGCCACTACTTCTATGTGATGTGGTTCACTCAAGTTTTGGATTGTGTAATGATCTGAAAAAATGAATGAACGTTGTAAATAAAACACATACATCTTGGTGGGGCCTACTTAGGGCTGTCAACGGGTCGGATTCGGAGCGGATAGCAGCTGATCTGAATTCGATCTGATTTGTGATCCGGGTGATCCGTATCCGACCCGAAATCCGACGGATCTCTAAACTTCTATCCGAAATCCAACCCGACAGAGATTTAGTCCGATCCGACTCTGATCCAACCCGATCCGTCCGTCCACCATGGGCCCTACTGAACTGATGGTTTGGATCATGAGAACTAGCTGGGTCTGTGGTTTAAAAAAAAAAAACAGAAAAAAAAAACGAAGAAGAAGACGTACCTGGTGGACGCCCCTCTCTCTCTCTCTCTCTCTCTCTCTCTCTCTCTCGTTCTCCCAGTGCGACAGTAGCTAGTTGTGTGGTTAAAAAAAAAAAAACAGAAAAAAAAATAAAGAAGAAGACGTACCTGGTGCCTAGGTGGACGCCCCTCTCTCTCTCTCTCTCTCTCTCTCTCTCTCTCTCTTCCAGTGCGACAGGTAGGTGGGTTTTTTTTTTTTTTTTTTAATTTTAAATCTAATCGGATCATTATCGGATCGGAGCGGGGTCGCTCCGAATCCGACCCGATTAATAAACGGATCACAGATTTTGATCCGTATCCGATCCGTTGATCCAATTAATGATCCAAATCCGGTTAAATCGGATCGGATACGGATCGAATACAGATCAAGATCCGTGCCATTGACAGCCCTAGGCCTACTAAGTTTTGCCAAGTACCCATGACAAACATCATTTTCTGAGTCAGTCCAGACCTAGCAAAAGATGTCAACATCTTACCCTGTGACTTGCTAACGATTTTACTATTGTAAGTAATAAATGTTAATTTCAATTAAATTACAATAAATCAAATAAACCCTTAGTTTAAATAATAGTAAAGTAATAAATATTAATTCCAATTAAATTACAAGTAATTACAATAAATCAAACAAGCCCCTAGCTTAAATAAAGACTTTAAGATAAGGCAAGAATTTTAAAATGGGAAGACGCAGCTTCGTCTTGCCTTCTCTTCTTTTGCTTTTGTTTGGCCCACTTTTGAAAGGAGAAAGATGCATTTATATTAGGATATGGTTTCACTCAAGATATGTATGAGGTTTACAAAGTATCAAATGCATCCACTCATCTGATCATATATAGACATGTTATACATCTACATCAATCGAGTCCGTCCAAAATCATGTGGTCCAACTGTGTATACAAATAGGTAACGATTGAGATGTAATATGAGAAATTCAATATCCAACAAATTCCCACCACAAAAAGGCGCATATCCACGCACTACATCTCCTAGATAGGACAACCTATTAAAGCCCTCCACTAGTGCGTCATTACATGTACATTAAGTTGATTGGACGGTCCTAATTGATCGTAATAAAGCTCTTTTCATTCATAAAGGAGCAGAGCGTGGGGAGCCATAACCTCGAAATTGCTTGGAAATTGCTAGCTAGTTGCAAGTAAGTCAATATCAATTGTTCAAATTATGGTTCCTAGCTTGGATGTGTCATGGACCAAAAATTACTTCTTTTGTTATGATCTGACTATCAATTTGGTAAAAAAATTATTGGACAGTTAAAACTAGCAAACATCCAATCATCCTATTTTAACAAACATTGCCCACCAATCAAAGGCTAGGATCATGCAAACAATATGTTTTTAAGACTGTGACTTAGCAGCAAAGGATCCCACAATCTAGGCAGTTGAATTTAAGTTGATATATGCTAAGTTTGCCTGCATATCATGCCGCTTGAAGATCATGTTACTTCCCAAATGTGAATTTTTTGATGGAGTTTTCCTCCTCACGTGACAGAGAGAGAGAGAGAGTGCAGTTGGAAGTGGCCGGGCGCCCGGGCCCTTTAGTGGCCGGGTGACCGGAATTCCGCCAGAAAAGGCAGCAGGCTACTGGACTGTTTTGTCCATTTCCGGGCGCCCCACAGTTTGGTGACCGGGTGCCCCATGATCCGGCCGGGCGCCCGACCATGTTGGTCCGGGCGCCCGAAATTGGTTTTCTCTTTGGTTTTTTCTCGCTGGACTAATTTTGAGTTGGCAGGGTGCCCGACGGTTTGGTGATTGGGCGCTCGACCCGGCGCAAACTGCTTGTACGCAGTTTTCATATTTGGCTCTAATTCCTCCGTTTTTGGTACTTAAGCGTTCCAAAACGGGATTAGGGCATCCCATTGGGTTGCTAACATGTCCAAGGTGAGAAAGAGAGAAAAAGAGGAAGAGAGAAAGAGAAGAGAGAGAAAGAGGAAGCTTGTAGAAGGGAGAAGTTGCTTGAAGAAGGATTCTTCTGCGCAACGGTCGTTCTCAGCGCTTCTACGTCCTCGGGATCGGTGAGATCACTCCTCTTTTACTATTCTCTTGTTGTTTATCCATCCCTACGTGGGTGAAGAAGTTTGATCCAAGCGGTGTGTGCTTGTGATCGGTTGTAACAGTTCCCTGAGATAGTGGATTGTTGATCTGGACTAGGTCCCGTGGTTTTTACCTCTTTTGAGGGTTTTCCACGTAAAAACTCTTTGTGTTCGTATGGTTGATGTTTATTCTTGATTATTGCATTAGCATAGTCCATAATTCTAGTGTATTGGGGGGCGAGATCCGAAGGTTTGTGTGAAACGCACCCAACATTTTTTCCTATATAATTAATGCTTCTTTTTTTTCCCCATCCCAAACAGTGGTGACCGTTTGCTATCCATGGTCTAAAAATTACAGTGATTGGACAACCCCAATCATCCAATTGTAATGACTTTTGCCAATTGAACTAGTGAAGGGGGTTCCACGGAGAAAAGAAGAGAGCTTCCCATCTTTTCAGTACATGGAACCATAAAATCCATGCTGGAAAGGAAAGCTCTAAGTAAGATTGGGATGATTGAATGATTTATTGTTTATAGTGTACTTAATGTGATTTATATAAGCAAAGAAGGCAAGATTTTTATTAGATAGGCCTTACAAGATAATTGGTTTTGATTTGACTGTTGGATTATTCAAACTGAGTGGTTTAGTAAGCTCCGCTACAATTTTAATCAATATAGATAAATTTGGGATGAAGTGTTGGGACCATGGTGCCTATGCATGGTTATTTAGATAGATATAAAAGCCTACGATGTTGAGACTTTAAAAGAGAAAAATATGATGAGTAATCTAATGTAACCCTCTTTTTTCTATAAATACAAGTATGTCCCTTATATGGATAGAAAACTTAATTCTATCGAGAGATTTCCATCAAAGTATGTGTTTAAGATTTTATCCAGCTACTCAATTTACAAAGACGTGCATGGCTCATAATCCCCCATTCGAAATGTAAAACTTTCAAAGAATAGTAAATTTTACTAAAAATAATAAAAACATTTATGCTTAGGACCTGCTTAGATTGTAAGCTACTTAAGATAAGCTATTTATCAGAGATAAGTAACATATCTTGGTTTCTACTTAATTAGCAAATAAGTATGTTTGGTAAACAACATGCTTAATTATCAATAAAAAAAATAGAAATGCATGTTTGTTTCCAACATCATTCCTCAAGTCTGTTTGGTCCTTGCACAACCACCATCTATCATTTGGGGCCAACTTTTGGTGTGGATTGTTCATTGTGTGGGCTCCGCCTTTGATGTAGGTAGTTCATCATGTGAGGCCCACCTTGAATGTTAGCCATTTGTATTGTTCTTTATGTAGGGCCCACCTTTGATATTGGTCATCCATATCCACTGCCCATCATGTGAAGCCACCTTTAATGTGGATTGCCCCAAATGTGGGGTCGTCTATCATGCAGGACCGCCTTGGATATGAGCCACTTATCATTAGGGCCAACCAATGGTGGGTGTCAATGACCACTGTTTCATGAGGTGCGGTCTATTTGAGATTGGATTCTGTTTCATTTTTTGGATGGACCAACAAGGGTACTGGACGGTGTGGATTTCATATGCATAGCATGTGGCCCCACTACCTAGTGGGCCACTTAAAACTAGTTAGAAAAACATATGCATGTCATGAATTATAAAACACATCACGTTGGGCTCAAGGAGATTTCAACGATGTCATAATTATCACTGTTGCTTCCTAATGTAGGGTTCACCTGAAGTTTAGATCCGCCTCACATGTTAGCCCCACTCACGTCTAAACCAGATGGATGGTGTGGATCAAATATATCGCAATGAGCAGAGCAAGCTAGATGGTCAACATGGGCTAGGCAGTTGCCACGAAAATCAGCACTGTTTATAGCTATGGATGAGCACCTCTTGTTTTAGTGAGCGGTGAAAAAGTATAAAAATAAATAAATAAAACAAAATAAAAATGCTGAAATGCTTAACTGATTTTCTGCAAGTTAGTAATGATCATCATTTATCAACCAAACTAACTTTTCTCAAATAAGCTACTTAATTGCTGCCATTAGTAAGAAAATGAACTTATTTGGTGGTATCCAAACGGGCCTTATAAACGATCTGATGTCCTGATATCGATTCCCCATGTAAGGGTAGGCTGACATTGAAGTACGACAAACTGGGTACAAAATAATTACTAATTAGTTCAAATTGAGACTTAAAGATAAGATAAGAACTTTGAAAACAACCGAGCAAATGAAAAGACAAGAATGCAATACTTACTAAAAATAATAAATTTTAACTTAAAACAAGGCTTTTATTTACAAATGCCAGTAACTTAATAAACTCGTTCGGGCCAACACGCTCTTTCCTTCCTCTTTCCTGGTTCTTTCCATTGGCAAGTCCTGGGTCTCGTCCACAGCTTTCCAAGGACATGTCGATAGCTTGACATATCATATTTAATTGTAAAGTTGTGGTTGTTGCCAAGTCATTGTACCCCATTGGGCTGCTTTTGGCTCATTTCAGAACTTTTCATATTGAATTCGTAGGATCCCGTCCCTCCATTAAGGCGTCTGCCTATCTAACGTCATGAATTTTGTTTTTTTAATCTCCTTTACCTAACTATGCATTAGATATTGCCTTCGATGTGGCCAGAATGGTTAGATTGCCCTTATTATTATTATTATTATTTTGGCTTATGGACCATCCACGTGATGGACCATCTGATCAACTGTCCTCATCACTGGTGCAAGAATGTGATGTTGTCTTCCACATGCATGCATTCATGATCATTCTTCATCTGTCACATTCATCTGTTTGATTGATGGAACAGGTCCTCCCCGTTTAAGAGCATTTTTCATGTAGATCGCCGTGGCAGGACTCTGTGGGGCCCACCGTGATTTATGTGTTTTATCCAGGCTGTCCATCTGTTTTTCCAGATCATTTTAGGGTGTGAACCCAAAAGTTGAAGGATCTTCAAAGCTTAAGTGGACCACACCACATGAAACAGTGGGGGTAATAACGTTCATCACAATTGAAACCTTCGTTCCGAGGGCCCACAGTGATGTTTATTTTACATCCAACCTGTTCATAAGGTCACATAGACCTGTATGAAGGTAAAACAAAAATATAAGCGAGATCCAAAACTTTTGTAACCTCAAAAGAGGTTTTCAATGGTAGCCTTTCGATTCCCACTGTTTCCTGTGGTGTGGTCCACTTTAGACCTACATATTCTTCAATTTTGGGATCTTGCTTTAAAATAGGTTTAAAAAACGGATGGACGGCATAGATAAAACACATTAATGATGGTGGGCCCACGAAGTCTTCACACCATGGTCAAGGGTGGTGACCGCCTCAATACACAATCCGCATCCAGTTTCACTTTCTTGTCGCATTTCTGTCGGAGAGGTTGATCTCTCCCACACGCCTGGCAACTTTACACGCAGGACACGTGCCAACTGACACGACTTTGGGACATCCGAAAGCTCTCCGGGTAATCTGAAGCGGAAAAGGTGTTGGAAGATGCTAAGTTTTTCAACCCCAGTTCTTAGGTTCGAGTGCTAAGGAGATACACTACCTCACTGGTGGGTGGGTGCATGTGTGACTAGCTGTGTGGGTGCGTTTCACAGCTAACAAGGTCGGTGTGTTGCATGATTAACAAAAAAGAAAGTTCAACAGGAGGGTCTCACTCATGTTGCCTCTCGATTTCAAATGTGGCCACGTGTGATGTATGTGGGCATGTTAGAATTGATTGTGCGGCTCAATTCCATCCGAACAACTTAGACCCTAAGCATCAAGATAGGTAGATACATGACGTAGAAAGGACGTGGTAGGTTAATTACCATCTCCCTAACTAGATAGTTTTCATCTTCACGAGAAGAAATAAGAGATAAAAGGAAATTAATTTTGAATAAATTGTAAGATTATTGATTAAATGCTAAAAATGAAATTACAATACATATAAATAGAAAACTAAGTCCTAGGTAAAGTATCACACTCCAGCTCAAATTTAAACTCTTAGAAAACCCGACTTACTATTTATAGAAGTCTCTCAATCCTACTAAAACTTATAGTTTTCGGCAAAAATAGAAAGTTTTTCAAATGGCCAAACCACGTTGTTCTACTAATTATTCTAAGCCATTTTCATGTTGGGTACAAACTTTAAAATCCTAGAGATCAAAACTTATGATTGAAACAAAACTTATTATAAATAGTAAAATTGAAATAAAACTAAGTTAATGACTGTTGATCTGGTTGAATCTTGCAATTCCGGCGTAGGCAACCTGGCATAGAGGTTTGGTTGGCTAAAGTAGCTCGAGCTACCCCAAAATCATATATTATATGTTTAGAAACTCATTCATGAATTACGAGATATGACCGTTTTATGATCCCGATGATTCAAATTACTTCCAACCCCAATCGGTCTTCTTTTGGTCCATGGGCCATGAAATAATTGGTGACCCGCTCTACATCAATACGTCAAACTTAACTGTATGTGATTGAAATCTTAAAAGATTGGTCGCCTACTCAACCACTCACTAGATGTTGTTTAAGATGATCATGCGATTTTTATAGGGTAGGATTCGTCCTCCATATATGGGTCACACCTTGATTTCTGTGCAAATCAACTTTCCAAATATAGTAAACAAAAAAAAAATAAAAAATACTTACAATTAACCACCGAAAACAACTGCAAAATAACTTTCACAAAGGAGAATTAGTTATATTGAAATAGAACTTGTCCTGCGTATGATCGTAGACTTGGATTAAATTACCGATTATGTTAAGTTATGTAAAAGATATATTATGTTAATGAGTATAAAGGATATTTGATTGATTTGTTTGATTGATTAGTGTGAGATTCTATGCTTCATATAAGTCATTTGCTATTTATAGACTATTTGGAGAGAACTATCTAGATGCGCCCCACGCAACCATATAGCATTATCCTGATCTTTTGGACTCTTTTTCTCTCTGCTCGGCCACGAGCCACCTCCGGATTACAATATTGCTCAATTAGCACCAACTATTATCACCGTAAAATATGTTACACATATCTTAGCAAATCACATGTGTGTTGTATACTGCTTCGTGCAATGATATTGTCTTTCCCTGATTGGTTCTTCTACGAATGGCAAAAAATGGGGTATAACAAGTTGTGCTTTAATCTGACCCATTGGGTTATTTCTTTCTAAACCATCCATTGTTACTGTATAGGGATGGCCTTCCTAATGAGTGGACTGAACTGATTTTTGTACCGGGCCACTTACAGATTTCGACCCACCTTAGTCACGGTTCAGATGTCCCTCATACAGGCCAGTGTCTCATGTGTGACCCAAGCGGCCACATTGGTGGTATGAAGGCATGCAATCTTACGGCGCGTGTAACTTTGTCCTGTTGGACTCACACTGTTGATTAGATTGCTAGAATCGTTTTATCATTATAACTTTCTGGCTGAGCCCCATCATTTAGACGGCATTGATGGGTCGTGCATGCCACATGTACTGTACATGTGTTTCTGTAATGCTTCCGGGTTATTTTACGGCTTGAATTTGGGTGTACTCAAAATCCTAAATTCATCATTTTACATTTGGTAGCAAAATGAAAGTAGAGAACTTGAATTCTAATGCATTTCAAATCTCAAAAAATTGATGATTTGAAATCACAGACTTTGGCTGTGATTCTAGACTCATCCCAAGCGGCCTTTAAAACTCAAAGAAGAGGAATCACATTGATAGTGTTCGTAATATATTGTTGGCATGGTTCAGCAGTATAGGTGAGCCCACCATAATACTTATGTGAAATTCACTCTGTCAATTAGGTGTCTCACCTCTATTAACCTCAGGGGGAAAAAAAGGAAAAAGAAAAAAAAAAAGAAAAAGAAAAAGTGTTTCGCCCGCTTAGGGCAAAAAATATCAACTCCATTCGTAAATTTAGGCTGACCGCACCGTAGAGAACAATGCACAATACAAGGTGGATTTTCCAAACTATTTTCTTTAGCATAGCCCACCTCAAATATGGACAGGCCTGACTTTTAGGACTTATCGCTAAATTTTTGTACCTCACCTAATGACTAATGGTTAATTGATTTCATAAAATCGTTATGGTGGACCTTGTTAAAATCAAGGGTGTATTATTCTCTCCCAACTATTTCCTTTGGTGTGGCTCATCTAAATCACATGTACGCTTGAATATTTTGCCTTGAGGCTTTACCATTGATTTAATTGTTGGGAATAAAATGCCGGTAGTGGAAGCAAAAGCCGAACATACACAGCAGAATATTTGAATCTAACGAGCAACACAACGTTGCAAATGATTTAATTAATTAAATTCAAGCGTTTGCAGCAAGTATAACATAAGCCACTGATGCTTTTAGAACATAAGCTTCTAAATAAAACTTTAGATTTAAGTGAATTTTACTAAAGGCTGCCAAACACAAGAAGATTTCAAATACATTAAATTTAGGTAAGATTTCGAATCCAATGCTCTTCAAGCACAAGCAACCAAGCTATTTGTAACATCTACATCAGCCGACTATGTTGCAATAGACCACCGGCCAACGGTTTCAATTAGGCTGACGCTGTGCGGGTGCATTCACACTGGTGAACGCGTTCGCACCATATTTTCAACTCTAACCCGTGTTGTTTACGATAAGTGAATAGGTACAGTGGGACGTATGCCAATTAGTCGTCCATTCATGCATTTCCTACCAACACAAAACTTTAATAGGAAATCCGTACCATACGAACGGTACATCCTCTTATAAAGTTATCTTTTGACGAAAATAATGCTAGTACAACTAATAGGTATTTCGTACCAACGGTCTAACTCATCATATATCTGCATGGCCCATATGATAAATTCACAAACCTAATTTTAGGTTCAAGTAATCTTCATGGTGGGACCCACCATTTTAATGGTACAGATGTTCTAGAAGAAAAAGGTATGGTTGGACGAGAAGTTGGAGCACTTCCGATTGTGCCTAAATCGTTCAATGTCTGGCACTCCATGACTTTCGGTTACAGATCACGTACAGCAGCAAGTATTTAAACTTGTTGTCCAGCCACATATCTTCGGCCAACACTCCACTTGTAAGGGGAATCCGTACGATGAAAACTGTATTTATATCCAGGAAAATCAAATGACTAAAAAATCAGGCCGGTCTGATCATCAGGTGGGCCATGTATTTGAAATCAATGGACGGACGACTGTCTGTCTCAACTTATATACGTAGCCAAGTTAAGTAGCTTAGCTGACTGATTTTTGTTCTAGTAGAGCTTTGTCGTAGGACCTATAGTTTTGATGGTACGGATTTCTTGTATAGATGGAATGTTGGCGAGAAAGATTCAGCTAGAGATGAGAAATTGATGTACATACGGCTGTATGTGGACAGTTCTCATGATTTTAGGCAACGGACGCGGGATAATTTTAGTCGGTCGAAACCGACAAATCGGAATATGATAGAAACAACTTTCTACGTTCCACATGCATGGTCATATGATCGACTGAAAGTAGTCTATTTAGTGGGGCCCACAAGATGTATGGTTGTATCTATCTATCAGAGCAACGGCCTTTTTAACCGAAGTCAGTGGAGAAAAAACCATCTGGAAGTTTCTACGGTAAGCAAGCGTTGCCCTCCCCAATGTCCCACATTGTTCCCTTCAATGTGGCCCACCTGAGTTTTGGATCATGCTTTATTAATGAACATACTCCTAAAATGGCTAGTTACACTAGATCCACGGTGATGACTCCACACGTGCACTTCACGTTGGAGGCTACACAGCTCGAACACCCACTCGCTTTAACGGATTGTCCTCTTTATTTCTTAGCCCAACCCTCCTTTTTGGGCTTCACCTCACATGAGTCCCACCTCACACAGTTCACCCGCTTCACACAGCTCGCTCTACCTACCCTCACCTCACACGAGCCGCCTTACTTAAGCCTGATGTGAAAATGTCATTGCATTATAGTAGGGATAATGACATCCACTTTCGATGCCTTCCTAGGGCGCGCAACGATGTTTAGTTGCTGTCCAACTTGTCAGTAAGTTCACGCAGACCTGGACGAAGGGAAAATACAAATGTTAGCTTGGTCCAAAACTTTTGTGGTCCCTAGGTAGTTTTCAATGGTAGCCATGTTCTAGTGTATAAAACATGCACATCACAAAGGCTCCACAGAGTCCTGGCAAGGTCACCATGAAATCCGGCGTCTGTTACGAAAATGAGGTTGGGTGGGACACACTCTTGAAATCAATAGCCAATAAATGATTTGACTCAATGCATAGGTGTGGCCCACCTGATTTTTGGACCGGCTTCATTTTTGGATCAACGTTAAACACGAGATGATGTAGCTGATGGATTTCGTGCATGCGCTCAAATCACGGGCATTAAGATGCGTTTTCGCATATGAAAGAACGACTTCAATCGCCATTATGATTATGGGTAGGATGGTAATGGACCACAGTTGTCAACGGTTGCAATTTGATTCTATTAGAATCATAATCACAATCCCAATCATCTCTGACTACGTCAAGGGCTTGCTTCATTGACCTCTTCGTTTTTGTTTTTGTTTTTTATTTTTTTATTTTTTTATTTTTATACATACAATTAATATCATGGGAACATGCATGGTGGACTTCCATGATAGTTTACCACCATTATAAAAATGAACGTGACTCATCCTCCTTTGGGGCTGATTGAGACCGAGACCGAGACCTCACTCAACATGGTAAGGCCCTTACGCAGTCGGTTGAATACGTAGTACTCGACCTAATCATTTTCAGGGGATCCACCTTGACTGTGGGGCCACTGTAATTTATGTTCCTTACATCCATGCTGTCCACCTGCTTTGACAGCTTATCCCAGGGAATGATCCAAAAAATGAAATGGAACCAAATCTCAAGGGGACCACACCTCAGGAAACACTGGTGATTGAATGCATGCCATTAAAAACTTCTTGGGGGGGGTAGCTGAATGTTTATTTTCCAGCCAACCTGTTGATAAGGTCATAGAGACCTGGATGAAGGGACCACACAAATATCAGCCTGGCAGAAAACGTTTGTGGGTCACAAGAAGATTTTAATGGTCACTCACGGCCACCAATTTCCTGTGGTGTGGTCTACCTCAAATTTGAATCTGCTTCATTTTTTGTATCATATCCTAAAATGAGCTTTCAATTGGATGGACTGTGTGGTTGTAAGGCACATACATCACGGTGAACCCCATGGTCTGGGATCCACCAACCTAGGTGGATTTGAGGACACACAGAAGCTGTGCCCTCACATTGATCAACCTGTTTTGCTTTGGGCAGACTCACCTCTAACAGCAGACACATGGCCCAATTAAATATTATTAGGTCACTCAATCCACCCCCCATACTCTGACCTAATCGCTCCGCCTACTTAAAATGGGGAGTGCCTGTTACCCCAAACCATAAGAACTACGTGGGGCCTGCCACGATCTCTGTGAGAAGTCTATGTGTCCATCCCGTTTTCAAGCTCGTGTTAGGACATGAGACAAAAAAATGAGGCTGATCCCAAACTCAAGTGGGTCACATAAGGGGAAACAACGGGGATGGAACTCTCACCATTTAAGCACTCGTGGAGCAACTGAAGTCATGCATCCGGCTAATATTTGTGTTTTCAGTTAATCCCTGTAGGAATAACCTCATGAACAGTTTGGATGGCAGGTAAATGCCAAGGTGGAATTGGAAAGGTTTCACCAGTAGGCATTTCCCTCTTCACTTTTTTCCTGTGGTGCGGCCCACTTGAGTTTTGGATCTATTTTTTTTTTGGGTTCATGTCCTAACATGAGTTAGCAAAATTATAAATAGATGGGGTGGATTAATCATGACTTTTGAACCACGCTGGCCCACCTTAGCTTTCGACCGCAAAAGCTTCCTACCAACCGATAGTTGAAAGCAATCTGCATCCTCCGAGCATTTACTACTCATATACAGCCATTAGGAACATCCAAGTCATGGGCTACATTATGGGTTAATCATGACTTTTGAACCACACTGATCAAGCAATCCTAACCATGAAGGTGATGCTTGTCACATGAGTGATTAAAAGTAAAATTGCTGAATGTCGAGGTTTTAGAGGGTGAATATGCATGGCAGAATTATTGCTAGGCATGTTAGGATGAATTAAATCGAGGCCTCCATTTCAATATTCATAGATCATTGTCACCACCGAGGAAGGCATTATGAAAAAAATCTAGGACGTGGGCCCTTCTATCTCTTGTGCTTTTCCTTTCCCTTCTTTTCCTTCTTTCTTCTCCCTTGCGCCACGATATGGATTGCATCTTTTTCTTTCTTTCTTTTTCCCTTTTATATTCTGTTTGGGAGCTTGAATGGAATCCAAAACACAATTACATTGGAATCAAGGTGATTTTGAATCCTTATATGTGTAAATGCATTGGAATCCAAATCTTCAGATTGAAAGCTTATGTTTGGAAGGTATTGGAATTCTTCAATATATTCATAGGATGTAACTTTGATTAACTAAATTAGCTTTTATATCCCAAATTAGCAGAATATATATATATATATATATATATATATATATATATATATATATATATATATATATATATATATGTATGTATGTATATATATATATATATATTTGATAGAATGATTTTAATGAGCCCATTAAAATATATACTTCGTAAAAAAATAGAAAATTGTAAGCCTTGGGTAGGCCACAAATGCAAGGATCACATATATGTGACTCATCAACTTTTTTAACCATCCACTTATATGCCCAATGCTTGTTTGGTTCAAATCATTGTATTGATGTGATTTTAGTATTGTAGGTGATTATTGAATATTTTTGGGGTATCATCTACATGCCAGTGTCCAATGGATTAATAGTTTAAAAATATCTTTGTTACATGTGCGACTCTCCTACATTTAAAAAGGATGCAAAACTGCATTTCATTTTTATTGCACTAGAATCTTAGCATTTTGATGAGATTTCAAAACACACTAGAAAGGTAGATTTGAAATACCTCTAATTCCATTTACTTCCAAATCTAAGGCTCCCGAATGAAAAAAAAAAAAAGCAGCTATTTAGATTTGAAATACACTCATTTACCACCAATTCCAAGGTGCCAAATGGGGTGTTAGGGGTTCACCGTGCTTGTTGTATCTTTTAAGGCTTTGTCTATAAGTAATAAGAAAGTATTCATAACTTGCTTTCCAAAAAAAAAAATAAATAAATAAAATCTAAGATGTTCATAGCCATATGATAAATGACATTTAGATGCCTTCCATGGTGTATTTGTAAAAGATAGCTAAGATGAGTGGGCTCATTGGATCTGAATGGGATTTATATGAATTTTGAAACCTCGCATATAATTGAAGATGGATGGTTTACGTTCAGCAGTCCTGTCTAACCACTACAAGAGCAGGGGAGTCTTATCACCCCTCTAGTTTATTACCCTTTTAATTTTGTGGTTAGGACTCTCGATTACGGTTTTTAAGTTAGATCATCCAGAGATGGACCTACAGTCTACCTATTTTCTCGTCATCTCATCCAATCTCTCCCTCTTTATAATTGAACTCTCTTGGACTTGAATTCAATTATAAATCCAATAATGATAGAAGATAAATAAGAAAGAGGGAAACGATCATGAGGGACCCACTCAATAGTGGTCACAACCACACGTCCAACAATTTGTTAGTCAACCATTGGATAACTGGGTTTTAAGCGTTTTTCATAGTGGCCCATCCAAGATCATCAAACACGTGGCATGTGTATGGTGAATTTCGGCACACATGTTTGGATATGTTTTCAATACTGCACACAACACCATAGATAATTACTAGGGTTGGCAACGTGCATGTGCCCATGTGTGTCAGTGTATGGGCAACCCTTAGTAGGGCCCACCCCAAAAGTCGCAGCAGGTGGGGCATCCATCCCCCACCAGTACCGACATGACACAACCACCCTTCTTTATTTAAGGGAAGAGCGGAGAAAGGAGAGAGGGCGAGAGAGAAAGAAGAAGAAGAAGAAGAAGAGAGAGAGAGAGAGAGGAGAGAAAAGGTGTGCGTGCAACGTAGAGAAGAAGAAAAAGTGCGACTCGGGTTTCCTCCAAATTATGTATATTAGCATATCATCATCACCGTCCAATCAGGTACGTTAATTAGTCTAATTTCTACACTTGTGTAGTTGATTTGAGCAGTTGGACTTTACTATTTGCTCACGGTCGCATAATCACGCGGCTCAATTCATATTTATAATAATAAATATAAACCACAAAAGTACTTGCCTGCTTCCCTGATCAGTTGGGTCATAATATAAAATCTCCACCGTACACGTGGAACTTATAAGGGCAATGGAAACCATTGATCTCGTGGGACCCAGCCAAAAATAACCGATCATGGAGCTATCTTAGCATGTATTATTGTCTGCAAATGGACAGCTAAACAATCTGCATTTAGTGTGTGAAATAAGATAGGTAGGATTGTCCGATCACCTCTTTTCTGGGCCATGGCCCATCCCAGTTGTGTCTCACCAGATGATCGGTTTGATCGTCCAAGATGTTTGTCACGTGTACGCTGGAGATATTCATGCAACCAACTCTAGCATGGCTGCTAGGCGATCCAAGCATTTAGGTAGGCCCGCTTTCCAGCTTGCAAGATCCCAGCCGCTCATCATGAAGTCTGCACCGCTATGTTTTCCCTGTCCTCAAAATCAGGTCAATCCACTCGTCGGATGAGTACTACTTTTTAGCCGTCCATTTTACCAGTTATGTGCGGTCCACATGATGAGTTCACCCGCTCGATTTTCTGACCAGGAGGCTCGCTTGGTAAGGTTTCTCATCGATGAATGGTTTGGATCTCGCACAGATGGGCTTCTGTGTAGCTGTGCGAGTGGATACATGCGCGTTGAGTTTGCATGGCTTATTAAATACATCTCGGGACGTTAACCGCTGGAATTGAGATTTGATCAACGATCCAAACCGTTTATATGATGGTCCTCACCTTGGATGGATGAGAAACAAAAGAACTCTCATATTGAAATATTTCAACTCATTTAATTTTAATGATTAGTTAGACCGTATATGTTCGAAGGTAAAGAATTAAATGATATAGAGGTAGAATAAGATTTAATTTTTAATGTCCCACGTCAAAGTGAGGTCCATGATATAAACGGTTTGGATCATTGAAAAATGACATCAGATCGTACATGTAAGATCGCAAGGTATCATACACAATACGTCGCGATGTACTAACCGTAACGCATTCGGGATACGCCCAACGAATCTCCCGCGACAGCAATCCGCGTAGACGGAAGAGAATCGTAACGGGATTACATGAGGCCCGGGTAACCTCTTGTTAGTGGGTGAGGCCATGAAGGTAGGCCCACCTTCATGAATATTTTTGTATATCCACGCCGTCCATCGGTTTTTGTATCTCATTTCAGTGCATGCTACAAAAAAAGTAACCAGATCCAAGTCTCAAGTGGACCACACAGTAGGTATTGAATTATCACCATTAAAAACTTCTTGAGGGCCACAAAAGTTTTGGATCAATCTGATATTTGTTATTTTTCTTCGTCCAGGTCTCTTTGACCTTATCAACTGGTTGGATCGCAAATAAACGTTATGGTGGGCTCTAGAAATATTTTAATCATGGGCGTTCTGGTTATTTTTTGGACCATGCCCTAAAATGGGCTGAAAAAGCTGATGGACGTCTTGGATATACAACAAATACATAAAGGTGGGCCCACGCCCAGTGCCTCATCCACTAAGCTGTTTCCCGGGCCTCACCTAATCCACTCCCAAGAGAATCAAAGAATAGGAAAGGATCTCATACAAACTGGCTGTATACAATGCTTGCGACGCAACTAGTTGCTTTGTACACGTGGGAAGAACAATCATCACGGTCCATGCATTTCTTGCCACCATTGGAAGTTGGCTTAGCAAAAAAAAAAAAGAAAAAAAAAGGCAAAGGACGGAATGATCTGGATATCTGATCCATAACATGCAAGAAATGGACTGTGAAGATCAACAAGAGAAAAAAGATCCAATCATCAACTTGGAAAATCTGTTCAACAGGCCCACTTTGGATTACTTGTAATTCTAAAGAAATCCATTGGTCAGATAATAACCGTCCATTCGAAAGGGCACGATCAGCCAATCCATGATTTTTCTTATCGTAGCCTGCCATCCGTAGTATGGTACGAATGGACGGTTGAGATCGATGATATGACTTCCCAAGCAGCTGGTTGTACGGTGACCTGCAGTGTAAACTATATAAGAATAGAAGAGCTTTGCTAAGTCCAGACGCGCGTATAAGGAAGCCCATGTACACGCCAGCAATGTACCAGAGTAGTACACACATGCAAGATCCAAGCCATTCATCAAATGGTCCCCACCAAGCAGATGACCAGAAATCGGACCTGCCTGCTGGTCATTTGAGCTACAGTCCGTGAAACAAATGGATGGCCAGAAAAAACTCTAGGAAAGTTTCCATAAACCGTTCTTTTACTTCTAACATCATGGCATGTTTGATGAGCGGTGCGAATAGCTTGATTTCTGGGAATTGTTATCTGCAAAGTGGGACCCACACCATGAACGTCATCGATTTCTTAAAAAAAAAAAAAAAAAAAAAAAAAAAAACCCTTGGAATGTGGACGGCTCCCCCTTACTCGCGTGTGGGCTTAGCAAAACCACGAAGTAGAATCATCGTGTGGGGCCCAGTTTTTCTTGACCCAAACCATTAAACTAATGATGAATCGCTATTGATGGGAATTAGGACTTGATTTCCCATCCTTTCTGTTAACAGCTTCCAACAAATGGTTTTAAAAAAAAAAAATGCAGCAACGGTCGGTAACGAGGACAAAGATTTCATGTCGATTGCCGTCCAATTTTGGCGTGTTTTCGAATATTCACCATCCACAGTGGGTCCCAGCATATTAACAGTCTAGATCACCGACCGTGGCGCCCACTTGAGCAGGCTAGTCGAGTCCGATCTTTAATCACGTCTTTCATGCCTCTTGGAAACCCGCAAATGGCATTAAATGAGATCATGTGCATGGAAACCCGCAAATGGCATTAAATGAGATCATGTGCATCCCTGCGTATTTTGTCTTCTTTCCCCTTCAAGGGCCCGGACTGTTGCCGGCCCCTTTCTCTCCTTCTTCCCTGCGAACCTCTCTCCTACTAAAATAGAAAAAAATTCAATTACAAAAATATTAAGAAATAAATAAATAAACAATATCATATATAGAATAAGGTAAAGTGCAGGTAGTCCTGAGACTACTGAAATTATATCGTAGTGCTCCAGGTGGGCCACGTGGGTACGTGTGAGACCTAGTCTACAAGATAGGCCCCACCATGGCTAACGAAACGAAACTCATACATTCTAAAAAGATCGTGTTGACAATTCAAAAAATAAACTTGAATTAGTAGCGTTGACCATCAAATACTTTGTTATGTTGATAGATTAGATGGATATGATCATTTATGGAACTGATAATCTTTAGATAGGTTACTCGTGGTGGGACCCACCCATTGAACGGTTCTGATCATTCTTAGGCATCAATCGATTAGAGGATGACGGTTTCATTTCAGTACACCGTGGAGTACAAGACCGGCCTTCGAATAAAATAACAGGTTTTCTTGCCGAAAACGCACATCTACACGCAACTGTAAGTGTTAAGGTGAGCATCCGAGCCGTTTATCAGGTGGGACTCACCGTATAGATGACTTGGGCAAAAAAATCCAGCTGGTCGGCAATGACGCAACACCTACATATGAAAAAGACGTGCTGTGCTGTCCTTAGGAAAATACGCGGGTTTTTCTGAGCCGTCCATTGTGTTGGCAATCTTCTGACCTACTGCATCGTTTCTCAATCAAGAGTTTCATCTAGAACATATAGCCTTTGGGTTTCCCATGATATACGGCTCAGATTCCATTCACATGTTCTAGGTTGGTAGCTCTGCCCGCGTGTAGATATGGACATCGTGTGTGGCTAGAGAAGACCTCTTCTCTCCCCCTCTCAGGTGCGGATTGCCTGTGACCCCGGCACAGAGATATCTCTGTGCCGCGGAGCTATGTGGGGCCCATAGATATGTCCATGACAAATCCACTCTGTCCATATGTTTTGAAAGACTACAATTGGATAGGATTCTAAGAATCAGTAAGATAGAAAAACTCTTGTGGTCTACATCACAAGAAAAATTGGAGATTGAACGTCTGACGGTGAAATTTTTTTTGTATCAGAATGATATATTTTTCTACAGTTTATCTTAGTAGTAATAATTTTATGAACGGTTTGGATTTCATATAAACATCATGGTCAGCTCCATTAAGGTTTCAACGATGGACGTTTCTGATCCAACTATTCTGATGGTGTACCCTACCTGATTTTTTTTTATCTACCTGATTTTTAGAATCCTATACTAATGTTGTCTTTAAAAACAAATGGACGGAGTGGATTTGTCACGGACATCTCTGTGGACCCCACACAGCCCCGGGCACAGAGATACCCTGTGCCCGGGGTCTCAGGCAATCCGCTCCCCTCTTCTCTCCATAAAAATAGACATCTCCCTCCGCATTTGAAATCTCATTTTTCAACGCCCGCGGAAACTCTCTCTCTCTCTCTCTCTCTCTCTCTCTCTCTCTCTCACAAACGTCTCCTTCTCTGAAACATCTTCGGAAAATCCAGTCCCTTTCCTCTGCAATTTCTAGGTTTAGGGTTTCTATTTCTTTCTGTGTTCTTGTTGTTGCCGCTGATTCCACATTGGGAATCCCGCCAGAGCCGAAGGTAGTATGAGAATCGATCGGCTGCAGCTGGCCGGCTATAGAATCCTCGGTATTTCAAGGCTTCTTCTTGAGAGAAAAATTCTATTTATAAGGTTTTTTTTTTCCTCTCTTCTTCTACCGTTACCGACGTCTTTCTTTCTTCGAATGCAGTTGAATCCCTGGGGGAGAGGCTGAAGTTCGACGAAGACCTCGTTCTTGCTTCGAAAGGAGAGGAGTTTCAAGAAGAGAAAAGAATCAGGGCTTATGAGAGCAGCACTTGCGTTTCTCAAAGAGTAATTATCTCTTCGTCTTCATCTTCTTATTGTCATTAACAGAGGAATTCTACGAGTTTCTCCTTGAATTCTTATAACTGGGGCCCATATTTCGCTAATCCAGACTGTTGGTCTGTTTTGCCCCACCGTGGATAGACCATGAACCGGAAATCTTCTCGATTGGACAATCTTAACCTTTCGATTTGTAGCTTACAGGTAGATGCTTGTGAAGAGAAATATAACAACCGGTCATATTCAACTGAAAAAGCACCATGATTGGTGCATGGGCTGTCGGTGGTGGGATGAAACATGACATTGGTCCAGATTACCGAACCATGGGCCCAGCTTGTCCGAATCGAAACCTCCATATACTTTGCAAATTGGCCTTTTTAGCACATAACATATTTCTTCTTTCTGAGATTAGGGAAGCCAGATATAAGCCCTTTGTTTATGACCCATGTGCCTGTTTTCTTACTTTTGGTGTTAGAGTAGTACCAAAAGTTGGAAGAAAGGGTGTGCATATAAAAACATAGGGTGCGTATATTATATTCCTTGTTGTTATTGGGAAGTGATATCAGCACCCAGTTATGATGGGTGAATACAACAATCCTCCCTAGTTTTGGATATACAATAGTACAATTTGTATAATCAAAGCTAGAAAGGAGCGATGTGATTGGCAGTTAGAGTGTGCAAATAGTGTCTCCCTTATCATCATTGTTACTGTTGTTGTAATTGTTTTTAATTTATTTTGTTTTTGTAGGGTTTGTAGGATACCATGTCTGCTTTGCTAGCTCGGACGGGTAGACACCGGCAGCGTTATGAGGACGATTATCGACTTGTTGCGGGGTAATTTTGTTCTCAGTTCTTGGGTTTTTTTTTTTTTTTTGGTGCATCTTTCTGTTTTTAGGACAATTTCCATTGGTTATTTTGATCTTGACCCTTGTCACCCTTTGGGCAGTTTTTCCTTCTTTTTTTTTTTTCATGTATTCAGGTTTGCTTGTCTGGTCAAGATTTTTTTATTTTTATTTTTTTTTTACCAATTGCAGTTGATTTTGATGATTTTCATCTTCAATACTTGAAACTGAAAAATCTGTGAATTTGTCCATACAATTAAAATTAGTGCATCTCCTTACTTCTTTTATTTGATATAATAAGGTCTTTATTGTTTTCATCAGATTGAAGTATATATCTGGTATTTTAGAAATGAAATATACAAAAAAATGGTGTTTTTTGCTTGGTCAGAAACTTTAGATGTGAGGCTACCTTTTCCATGAGCCAGATCCCTTATCTTGTCGGCCTTATTATGGATGGGATACGCCCAAAAATATCGCCCATCTGAAATTCTTAGCCACACAATCAGTGGATTTTCCCTGTTGGATTTCGACCTCTTGCCAACTTTTCTTCTAGGTCACCAGTCCAGCAGTTGTGATCACCTGATGGAGATGTTTGGCATAATATATCCCTGTTTGGGTCCGCCGGATGAGTAGTCTGGATCACTGAGAGATGGGCCCACATGTTAGGTTGGGCATCATACTCGAAATGTGTAGGTTAGCGTTTGTATTGATGCAGAACTGTTTGTGTATGGAGGCTTGGGGAGCTTGATAGAGATATCATATCTGTTCAATTGCTTGGCTTTTGTGATCTTTTGTTGATGAGCACAAGTTGGACACTTCTTGAATGGTTATTGCCAAATGGTTGTGGGTTATGTGTTATGTTATGTTGACTAACATGCATGCATTGTGAACTGTTATCAAGTTTTTTTCAGTATGTGCAGTGGAAATTAAATTTGCAGTTATTTATTTGGATAAAGGAGAATACGTTGAATAAATCCAGTCCAAGCCCACCAAAACCGTCACTCCCCAGCCCCAGCCCCAGCCCCAGCCCATCATTGGCTTTGATTTGATGACAAAGCCCAAGTGGCACACCAAAACTTTTGAGAGTGCAGCCATAGTCTAGCCCAGCTCACTCAGTAATGATGATTGCAACATATCTTTGATGTTTGAGGATTGCAGCTACAGTGAAGATTGACTGTACTTGTGCCCTATTAACAAAGAGTCCAGCTGCTTCTTGCTCCATCAAGATACAATGCCAAATCAAAGTCAGATAAATGAAGGGAGACACCTGGATCCATAGCTCTAGTGGTAGACTGAGTGAAGATAGCCTTGTTTCAACACTGAGGTCATGGTATTGATTCCCAAAGTGGGGGTGGCTAACATTACAGTGTGACTAACAGGGTGGGTGGGTGTACTAACAGTGGGGTGTGTGTACTAACAAAAAAAAAGAGTGAAGGGAGATGGATTGTCTCCACATCTACATGCATAGTTAGCTTGGAGTCATACCAATTGCACAGAAACAGGTTTCAGTGCATAGGAAACTCTTGACACGTCAGAGTTTTTCGAGAATCATTAAAATGGGAATGATGATACAACCAGCTGCAGGAATAATACTGCTAGTGTCCAACTATTATACCTGTGTTGGCTTGGTTTGAGTCTTCAGCTTTTGAAATTTTTAGAATGGTTTACAACGAAAGTGTTCACTTATAATGAAATAGCATTCCGAATCGGTGGATATTCTGTATCAATAAGGTGTTGGAGCTGGCCACCTTATTTTATTCAACCCATTCCACTGTTTGCAAGTGAAGTTTTGAGATGTGATGCATGGAAGAAGTGATTTGTTTCCTGTAACTGTAAGGGGAGGTGTCTTGGTAGTAAAGATATGATCTCACTCACTACATGTAGGCATGCAATGCCCATAACTAATTCTACCACACTTGTTGCTAGTGCTGCAGTGCCCATGAGTCTGGCACACCAGCCATGAGAATTCTGACATTGCATATGCCCTTACCAAAATTTTAAGTATAATGAAACATACTCAAAGAAAGGCTATGAGTTGTATTGGAAGTTGACCAAAATTTTAAGTATAATGAAACATACTCAAAGATAGGCTATGAGTTGCATTGGAAGTTGGTTAATCTATGTAAAGCTTCTCATCCCCAACTTTATGGCCATAAGGAAACCTTGATAAATTTATTTGTTAAGATGTGATTTTTTTTTTTTTTTGGTTAATACTCTCATTTTTAATCTGGTCAAATTTATGAGGTTATATCATGCTTGGGTCGAGTACCCAAAAAAGTTGTACATGTGGAATCCGCAGTTTGGTGATTAAGATTGTTTGTCCTGTCATATCATGGGTGACCCACTCCAAAATCTCCCTGATCAGATGATTTTAGCCATTCATCAGTGGAATGTTTCCTGTGAACTTGAATGTGGGCTTGCCTGATACTGATAGGTTTTTCAGGCATTGGCAATCCAGTGTGCTGCTGCCAGATGAGAACAGTCTGGATCACTCCTATGGGCACAGTTTGATGACTGCTCAACCCTGGCATTGCCTAGTTTCTCTTTTTTACATAGCCTGTGTTTTTCCTGCACAGCCATACAAAAAATAGTTAGTGTGACCTTTTCATTATACATGGTGTTTAACATCAGAAGATATTTGTTATAACAGCCCAGATTAAATTTCTTACCCTTTCATCCATACAATGCAAACAGGTGTATTCCTTACAGGCTGAAAGAAAATGAAGACAATCTCACTGGCAACTTAGAGAAAAGGTTGGAAGTTCTTATGATTTCTTCCCCAAATCGTCTTGACCTCGTGTTTCCAAAGGTATGCATCTACCATTTCCATTTTGTTTGAGGATTTAATCTTGAACTATATGGACCCTTGCACTTCCAATGGTGAATTTTGTATTATTTGTCATTGGGAATTTTGAATGTGATGACATTCCCTTCATTTGATTGTCAGGGTGGTTGGGAGGATGATGAGTCCAAGGGTGAAGCTGCCTGCCGTGAAGCATTGGAGGAAGCCGGAGTGAGAGGAAGACTTGATGTAGGTTCAATTTTCTTTGTTGACGTACTTAGTTATTCATCTTCAATAATGTTGGTTGAAATGCAAGGACTTATGTTAATTACTTGATTATTTTGTAATTTGTACATGTTTGTTCAGTATTAGGACCCAATGTATTGCGGTAGGAACATTTCCTGCAAATACAAGTGCTTAAAGACGTTAGGAATGGAATCTTTTGAAAAAAAAAAAAGACAACAGGAATGAAGACAAAGTTGTAATGATTCCACCTTTGGTATGGGTGTTCCTACTGCAATACAGTTTACTTGTTTTTCCAATTTCATTGATGAAAAGATACGATTGGGCTGTGTCTTTCATGATTGACTGATTCATGGTTGGTTTTATTAAGAGTAGTGAGTGGCTGGGCATGTGCTCTGTGCTCTTTATTTATGGCTGCATTTGGATATTACTAAAATTCTCATGGAGAATGGCCGTTTGGCGCTTCTCCGAAGCCAGGATTGATTCAGAACCAGGGCCAAGTTTCCCATGGACTCGACTCAAATTCTCACCAAGTCAGGTTGACTCAGCTAAGAGTTTCAAGTTGACCCAATGAGTTTTAGAACTATGGTATAATGTTTTAACAGGTCTCTGCCTTCATGCCTGTTCTACACAAATAACAATTGTCTGTCATTTCTGCCATCATTTCATTCGGTTCTTGCTTTTTGACTGCACCAATATGTGCCATGTGGCATATATTAGCCTCTTCTGTTGTTAGCCCATGCGTTTTCTATGTTCTCTCCTGTCATGCATACTGCTTTTGTAACCTTAACGTAGAGGGACTTCACTGCTCCTTCCATCTTCTGCTTGAACTACAATACCATCTTCTCAGTAACCTCTAAATTTGCTGATGAGTAGGGCCCTATTATTCCCCTTTGCAGAGTTGTCTGGTTGCGTCTATTGATTTCCCTTGTTTCATTGTGCTGATCAAAATGAGGATTAGTTATCTATGTTATCCATAGTCAGATATGTTCTCAAATAAAATATCCTCATGACGGATCCCACACCTTTCTCTAGCAGATGTAAGAGACCAGATATCTGTAATTGAGACAAACTGCTTGGTATTTTTTGACGATTAATCCTGTACAACATGGCACACTTGTATGAGTTCAGAACTGTTCATCAGGTGGCCTCATCATGAGTGGTCTGTCCATACTCAGTCTAGATGATGATCCTAATCTGTTTTGGAGACTTTTGGGAGACAGCAAATGGATGGTTGAAAGAGAAAGGACAGATAAACCACATTCAACTGCCAAAGACCACCCACTCTCTAGGGCTAGGATTTTGTCTTGGTAGGCCATCAGAGTCTTTATATATTTACATGTAGTAATATTGGTTACTGGAGGTTTTATATTCATTGATGATATGATATACAGAGTCAGTTGCATGATACAATGCTTTTGAGCCAACTGATTATTTGGATCTTACCTTCTGCTGTAATTACATGCCAGCATTCCAACAATCTCAAAACTAATGATTGATGTGCAGAAAAATGAGCTGGGGGTTTGGGAGTTTAGAAGCAAGAGCAAACAAAACTGTCGCGGTATGGAAGGATATTGCAGGGGTTACATGTTTGCACTGGAGGTGACGGAGGAGCTTGAATTCTGGCCGGAGAAGTCTAGCCATGAAAGAAGATGGGTAAGCATACAAAAGATGAGCTTTGGCTAAGCCTGAATCCACCAGGGGACGTGCATTAGGTGGGTCCCACCCTGTAGATGACCAGGCCTGAAAACAATATATGGTCTACACATTACAAAAGGTTATGGATGGGTCTAATTGCTTGGTTGTTGACATTGTGGGGCCGCCTGATGCACTGATCAGATGTTCCACACTGCACGTGGGGCTGCGTGTGGACCACCAAAATTCAGTAAAGAAAGAAAGCTACATCTACTTGCTGCTGAATTTGCATGCCTCTTTGATAGAACTCTGAAAGCTCACCCCTCTCCATTTTCTGTAATTTATGTACCAGCTGAATGTCGAGGAGGCATTCAATCTCTGCCGGTACGAATGGATGCGTGGAGCTCTGAAAGCATTTTTGAGATCCCTGCCGGAAGGCTACAAGCGTCGGGCGAGGGAGGATGCTGTGGCGGCGGCAGTGGAAGTGGCTGAGCATTCAATTGTAGGGCCATGCTTCGTAAATGCTTCGACTCCTAGTGCATCAACAAATCCCATAAATGCATTGTGTTAGGATGATCTCTCTCTCTCTCTCTCTCTCTCTCTCTCTCTCTCTGTAACTCTTATGTAAAGTGTAGCAGGGTTTCTTCCAGTGTGTGGATTCCATGATTTAGAGACTTTTGCTAATGTGTGAGGGCGGCAGTGTGGTTTAGGGCCAGATTTTGAAATAGTTAAGTCTGGGCTCAATTTCCATTTTGCTTGGGCCCAGGCCTAACCCATTTGAGGATGCAGGACAATGACACTTTTGAATGTTCAAGATCGGCCTGCAATTTCAATGTTGATTAGGGATTAGATTTGCAGATTCAGATGTTACCATGGTTTTGAAGACTAGGGTCGGGTCTTGAGTCGCGACTCACCTGAGATGGGGCTTTGGGTGGTTGACTTCGTTGTATTGAACTGGATTGTGTCCGAGTTGAGTCGAACGGGTCGCATCAGACGTCCAGTCTTAAAAGCATTGATGTTACTGCTCTAGTAGGAAATATGGCACCTATTAATTGAATGCAAAGCATCACCCCTATTGATTTTCAGGAATTCCCTTCCGAAAGGCTGTCAATGGGCCTAGCCCAGGACCGTCCAAATGGTGGGACTCTGATCGTTTATGAAGTCCTCCCATTAACAGAACGATCTGATCCATTGATTGTATTGATTTCCATCACCAAGAGTCATGCTGGTCCAGTCATAAGATAAGCCGCATCTGTACTAAATATGGACGGTTCAGAAATTGTTCCACGTTCAGTATCAACCCGGCCCATATGACTGGTGGACGTGCTTGATTTGAACAGTGGAGCTTCGGGTTTAAAAAACATGCATGTGAACATCTTTATGCTGACATATTTTGATGCATATATTTACCGTGCATGTCTGCACGTGATAATGATCTGAGCCGTCCAATTCGAGCAGGGCCTCTGGTGATCCTGACCATCTGTACATGGCATAAAAGAATTTTGGCAGTCCTGAATTCTACTAAATATTGGAAAAAATTGTAGTCCTTGTTGCCTGTCGGTTTCAAATCTGACCACGTGTTATGTATGAGGGCATGCCAGAAACAACTGTGGGGCTCGATTGGCCACCTATTCGGCCACTTGCAAAGATGTTGTTCAAAATAGTCAGGTGATTATTAAAGAATAAGGCTCATTGCCTGTAAATGAGTCATGCGTTTGCCTTTCGCACAAAGGACTTTCATAAGCACATTTTTAGAGAACAATTGCTTTAATTGCAACTGAAGATCCATTAAGTATAGATTTAGATTACAATTATTAATTACAGCTAAAGGTACGAAAGATACATTTTATGTTTCATATGAAAGGACTTGTAAACATAGACAAACAAAAAAGAAACACTTACAGTCAATTGCAAAGAGTAACCGCAAAAACACCTTTCTGATATAAGAATTGCTTGTGTCTCTTGCTAGCCCAGCTGGAAAATGCCTAGGCTTTTCAACAGTAGGTCTTAGGTTCAGGTGTTAAGGAGACACACTAACCCTACTGGTGGGTGGGTGCATCATGTGACTAAATGGATGCGTTGCCTAGTTAATAGGGTGGGTGCATTGCATGAGTGATTTGTTTTGTAACTGAAGATTGTCCAATATATAACTGTAGACTTGAATTACAACTATTGATTATGGTGAAAGGATTACTACTACTCAATAACGTAAGATTAGGCTACTAGTTTACGTGAAGGAATGTAAAGGACTCATTATGCTAAGGAACTATCTGTCCTCCTCTGATTGGTTTTCCATGTGACCGTTAAAACATTTGTAGGCAAAACTCCATCTTAATCGACTTGGACTTGGACTCAGTTGGATTGATCCGGTTCGATCCAACAAGTCACCCCCGGACTCAGGTGCTTTTGGTCAATTCACCTTGATCCAATTTGAGATTGGATGAGTCAGTCTGAGTCCGGGACATTTAATTTGTGGGCAAACGTGGATGGACCACCTTAGGGTTTTGTAGGCCAGGCTAATCCAAGGGTCAGAGCCCAAGTCCACCCTTCACCAAGCAGTAATATCTGAGGTGTGGAACCGCTTGATATTCGAGCAGTAATATCTGAGCTTTATAACAACCAAAAGGAAACTTCAGATCGTTTACACATATTCTACTGTATCGGCACGTGTGCCTACAAGTCGGTTGGCAACGTTACAAATATGTGTAACCTTTTAGTGAGATTTGTCGTTACTATAGCTTTTATAGAAGAAAAATACTATGATACACCCGCGAGGTGCGATAGATGATACGTAGGTAGTTACAAATTACTGTAAAAATAATCACGTGGCATACAAGTAATTTAAAGTAGACGGGTTCGGAGCATTGTTGGTAGACACTGTGGAGTTTCAATAGGAAATCTTGGTTTTGAAACAAAATCAAATGGCCTTTAAAAAAAAAAAAAAAAAAAATTGTCATGGAATCAGAGGTCAGGATTATTCAACCAATCTGGATTTAAGAGTATAACTTAGTGACAGTGAGCCATTTCTAAGTCCCTGTATATCAAGTGTCATACGCAGACAGAGTATCAAATAACTCCCCCTTCTATAAATTCATTGACAAAGTCCAGGAGAAAAGAAATCCCGTTAAAAAAAAAGAAGATCCGATACAGTGCACTCGCATCCACTTCAGTTAAGATACATGTGTACGGTACAATCCGAACCGTCCATATAGAAAGACCCATCGTATTTCGATCATATACTTAAAACAGATATGATTAGATAATTCTAACCGTTGGTTAATATTATTTATTTGCCAAATGCGGATTAAAATCTCTATCATATGTCTCTCAATCAGAGTCAGGATTTTTTTTAAGTTATATGTTCTGTCCTTTGATTCATCTAAACCTATTCCCACTATTTTAACGGTTTTGATTTAACTGAAATGCCACGTGTATAGTAAGGTAGGCTAATCTGCATAGTAGCTACAGTACATATGAGTGTGCCGTATCAAAATCGAAAGAGCAAACAAGCCAACCTCAATTCCCGGGAAGAACCTCTCACACGCGACAAAACATTCAGACGTGCAAACGCGCACACACTCCCTCGAAACCCTAAAACGTTGAATGGTCCACTTCCCATGGGCCCATCTTCTGGAATGAAGGTGTCCGTATTTTTCCGTCCATTGATTTTGATGGTGGGCCCATGCCTGGTATATCCAAGACAGTAAAAAGGTTGGCCCCATTGTGAAGATCAAGCTGGCGTGAAAATCAAAGGACAGACGATGATCTGATTCTGTGTGAAGTTTGACTCACATGATGAGTGGAACGGCTTGATTTTCACGCCATATGATCTCCATGATGGTGCCTACGGCTTGGATGTCCTACACGTGTGATACGCCCGTGGGGAGAAAAGGTGCTGCATGGTACGGAAAGTAAGCTTGAGGCACCGGACGCGGATTGCGTTCCTCCTCAGTATGAACACAAAGCATACATGCTGATCTATGGAGGAGCCCACCGTGATGTATCTGTTTATCCACACCGTCCATCCCTTTTATAATATTATTTTAAGGAATTATACCAAGAACGAGTCATGTCCAATACTCAAGTGGACCACACCAAAAATGACTCTCGCGTTTAATGCAAACAAGCTCAATATTTCGTGTGGTCCACATGAATGTTTTTTATGACTAATTATTCGTATCATAGCTTAAAATAATCGTATAGAATGGATGGAAGGCGTGGATAAACAGATACATGATGGTGGGCCTCTCCATGGATCAGCATGGACGCTTTGCGTCTATACTGAGGAAGGACGTAATCCGCGTCCTGAGGCACCCGGGTAAAAGGCTTTTGCAATTACTACAGTACGAGGAGTAATTTAATATGGTGGCAGAGTATGAGATTTCATGCGCATGCACATCTATAGTTGTACGGATGTCATGCGTGAAATTCGAATCCTTCAAAACACCCCCACTGTTAGGGGTCAGGTGGGCCCCACCACATCTGGTGTAGGTCTGGGTCAAGCTAATTGGGTGGTGGGTCAGACTGGGGTTGGAAAAGAAACTTTTTGGGTTACCATCCATTTATAGTGGGTGACACTTTTTGAACGGTTCTGATTGAGTTACATATTTGCAGTTTGTAAATTGCAGTTTGTAATCTGCTGTAATTATCGGGACTTTTTCCACTACTGCTGCCTACGCCCGTGAGATAGATACCAAAGGCTGACAATGTACATCCACACAGACATTGCACACGTGGCACACAGGTGCCTCAATCCTCAATCAAGGGAGCGGATTAGCTGTTACCCGGGTAACAGTTTAGTGGGTATTACCCTTACGTGTGGGGCCCACCTTGATGAATTTTTTTCATATCCACGCCGTCCATCCGTTTTTTAAGATCATTTAAGGTTATCCCAAAACTTAAGAAGATCCAAATCTCTGGTAGACCACACCACTAGAAAAAGTGGTGCATGATTATTAAAAGTTTTTTTAGACCACAAAAGGTTTGGATCAAGCTAATCTTTGTATTTTCCCTTCATCCTGTTCTGGTTGACCTTATCAACGGGTCGGATGAAAGACAAACATTACGGATCTTCTTACATTGGGCCTTGGAAGTTTTTAATGGTGAGAGTTCAATCATCACTATTTCTTGTGATGTGGTCCACCTGAGATTTGGATATGATTAATTTTTGGGACCTCATCCTAAAATAGGTTTTCAAAACGGATGGACGGAGTGGATATACAACATATCATCAAGGGTAACACCTAATCCAGGCCCTCAACCAAAACTGTTAGAATTGTGGGCCTCACAGCGGATGGAATGGAATAGAAACGTTAATATGACAGAATGATCCTGACTGCTAACCAATTGATGGCAACTAAATGGACGGTGGATATGAAAAAAAAAAAAAGTGAATTGTCCAAATTCACCTTTTAGAATTATCAAATCAATTTATTTTTGGGGATGCATGGTTAAACGATGATGTACACGTGTGACACGTTTATATCTTCTATACGCATGCGTATGGATCACACTACTCCGTAAGAGTACCAATGTTTCTCTAGCTACGCCTGTCCTACTGTTTCGTGTGGTATGGCCCACATGAGTTTTGGATCTTACTGATTTTTAGAATCCTGTTACAATGTGGTCTTTCAAAACAGATGGACGGAGTGGATTTCTCACGGACATCTCTATGGGACCCACACAGCTCCTGGCCCGGGGTCACAGGCAATCCGCTCAATTAAAATATTACATTGCGCATTTTCTTTGCCACAATACATCACACATTTTTTTTTCCCTTTTTTTATTTTAATTTTTAATTTAGGGGCATCCAAACCGTCTAAAGATCTTAGATCCATTCGCTAGAGTGAGAATCAGGCAGAGCCCATCATCAAGTTGATCTGAACGACCAAAATAATCTTTTTAGCCATCCATTTCTTTTGAACAGGTGATGCACCTGAGAAATTAGTCTGTGTAATTCCTAAATCAGAGGATCTAAATAGTGTGGTCCCCCTGATGGAAAGCACGTGTATCTTATACTATCTCTGTTAGATTCAATGGCTTTTTTAAAGCCACGTCTTAAACAAGTGTGCAAGGGGAGTTATTTGATACTCTGGGCATGAGAGTCGATACGCAGGCAGAACTCAACTTGGACCGATATTCAGACCGGTCGATTTGAATTAATGGTGTGACATCTATGCAATATCTTAGACAGTAGCTGCGTATCATCCATTACACTCTGCTCGAGTATCAATGTTTTCTCTATGCGAATGGGCATTCGGTGCCGCGTGAGCCCGGTATGTGTGGCATTACGTGCGTGTTACGATTGACACGTGGCACTTTAAGTTTTCCTCCAACTGTTTTCACGTGACATGTGTGGCACGCGGAATGCCATGACAGGGTATTATCCTAACCGTGATGTATGTGACGGCACCAAGTTTGGTGGGTCCCACCATGATGTATGTGTTTTATCCACACCGTCCATCCATTTGGAGAGATCATTCTATGGCATGAGACAAACAACGGGGCAGATTAAAATCTCAAGTAGAGCCCACCACAGAAAACAGTAGGGATTGAACGCGTACCATTAAAAACTTCTTGGAGGCCACAGAAGTTTCCGATGAAGGAGATATTTGTGTTTTCCCTTCTTCTAAGTTTTGTGAACTAATGAACAGGTTGGATCTCCGAAACACATCACGGTGGACGTCAGTGACCCCACTGTTTTTTGTTGTGGGGACCACTTGAGCGTTGGATCTACCTCCTCATTTTGTTCATCATCTCTCCAAATGTATGGACGGTGTGGATACAACACATACATCATGGTGGGGACTACAGAACTTGAGGAGATCGCAGCGTCCAGCAGAAAGAATGCCCCTACCGGCCTACCGTCTTTCTAGACACGCCTGGTCACGTGCGACCATGTAAGGTTTCATGCATGACCCGCTCCAAAACACTTCTTTGCAAAGCTCACACGCGTGTAGAACCGTGTAGAATCACACGCAGGCACACGTGCCATTGTGGCTGATGCGTGTGAGATCGGAGCTTTCCATCTGGTCGGGTATAATAATTAGGCCGTTTCACTCGTCAAAGTGCACCAGAATGTACAAAATAATCCTACCTGAGGATTGGAATGGCCTGAAGATCTAGCCCACCTGATGAAAAGCTCTGATCATCTGTACATATGCCATATTAGCACGTGCACATGAGTGCTAGTGGGCTGATCAAACCTCTTAAAAATGAAGATCTTGTAGTGTGTACTGAATTTCATGTGCGCGATTTGGATGGATCCCCTCCGGGGGATCCCTAACTGCGGGGCCCACTGTGACTGTCCATCCATTTTTACCGATCATTTTAGGTCGACATATTCCAAAAAATGAAGTAAATCAAAATCTTAGGTGGAGCTACCACAAGAAACAGTAGTGGTTGAATCCCAACCATTAAAAACTTCATGGGGGACTATCAGAATGTTTATTGCCATCCAACTGTTGATAAGGTCACAAATACCTGTATTCATGAACTTGGCTTGGCTCAATAACTGGCGTATGTTCACGACGAGCACGACACGATTTCAAACATGGACCCCACATAAAATCTGGTAGACTCCTGAGAAATTATTAGGTCAGCTAAGCTTCAGTACTTGGCCACTCCAAGATCAACCATCCATCGCAATTACGGTCCAAATTCAGTGCATGTGTGACACGTGGCCATGTCTGCCACTGAACACTTGACCGTTTCTCATTCAAATTTCAATGTACATGATGAAAAAGGTGGGGTTCTCATGGCCTAGTCCAAGCCATCTCCCCACATTGGTTTGTGACACTTAGTGCTCTCATCTCACATATTTGTTTATAATAAAAACCCTAATGTGGACAGTCATGAGTCAACGGATACCATATCTCAGTCAAACAAGAATTGATAAATGGCCGTTGGTTTGCACACACATTCAATAAAATACCAAACAGTGCAATCCATTTACAATGGATGGATGAATATAAAAATCAAATTACTCACCCTCTTGTGAGACCCCCTTTTCATTTCCCATCTTTTCATGTGAAAATGGACGGCTCCCAAAGCACTCTTGCTTCACTTTCAATGGGCCCCACCTTAGACCATGGAAATCAGGGTTAGGTCTTCCAAAGGGGCCAGGTTGTGTTGTACTAGGGCTTTTTATAACTTGATTATATTATTCATGTTGATAGGATTGAATGGACTTGTTTCTATTGCCTTTTTTGGTTGTATGTGAATGTGGGGTAGGGCTTTTGTAACCTTTGCAAATAGAAAAATCAACCCACATTGGCTTGCACATGGAAGAAAAAGGAAGGGTTTGAATGCTTGAAATCACACAACCTGAATGTGGGTCCATTCTCTTTATGGTGTGGTGTTGTTCCCAAAGATACCTTCTAATGTGGTCGCATTATATTGTTCTGGGTCCCACTTGGGTGTTACATATAGGGTTTGATTGAGGGAAGCATGGTTGTTTGAAAATTTATAGAAAATCATGTCATATCCCTAAATTGAATTTTGTAATGAGACCAATGGATCCATAGCATTTTGAAAATTACTGTGCATGCATCCTTAGGGTTGCCAATGGGTACATGGATCAGTGGTCCAATTACAGACCCGACTCATAAATCAGGTTGGGTTCAGGTAACCTCTCGGACCTATTTATAAATGAGGTCGGATGCTTAATTGAGTACCCGGTGGCTACCTATCTGGCTAATTTTAATAGTAATATATATTATTATATATCAACTAATTAAATAATTTCAATTATATGTGATATTAACTTAGTAATCAAGATTCTAGGAACTCGTACCAGACTGGAACTTGACACCCATGACCTAAAGCTCAGACCAAAGAACTTGACTGGTACCCAATGGGTACCATATCCAAACCTAGTAGGGCCTTAACCAACCCCTTTTGGCAGGTCGTAGACTGGACCCAGACGCAAATATATATATATATATATATATATATATATATATATATATATATATATATATATATATATATATATATGTGGGATATTATCTGGTGCAAATGCTTTCATTATAATTATAGCGCAAATGTTTGCTGTGGGGCCTACTGCTATGTGTTGATTATATTTGCATTTGAATTGTTAACATTAATTCTAATAAATAGAAATTATCAAACTGTAATTAGTAAGCAAGGATGTAACCCTCAAATTGTATTGTTATATTCATTTTAATATCCAGATTGAATATAAACGTGTAACCCTCAAATTGTATTGTTATATTCATTTTAATATCCAGATTGAATATAAACGTGTAACCCTCAAATTGTATTGTTATGTTCATTTTAATATCCAGATTGAACATAAACGTGTAACCCTCAAATTGTATTGTTATATTCATTTTAATATATATATCCAAATTGAATATAAACGTGTTGCAATTTAGAGCGTAGTACTTGCTGAATACGAATCCTACGGTGATTAAAAACCTCTCCTTTCTACATTGTTGCACTAATTATTGCCATTCTTACTTGAATATTCATCCAAACACACCAATCACATGCATCACAAAACCATTGTTATGCACTCCTTGTTGTTTGTCAACTGACGATGAACTTGTGCAATGTGAGTGAATACACCATCGACTGGTGTGTATGGTTTGGTGGCCCACCTCAATGGATGGCTAATGTATGTGGACATGCCACAAAGGAACCCAAATATTACAATTTTAGTTCAACCATTATAAATGAATCTTGTATTTATCATGTTTTGGTTGTAATTGGGTTAATAGATTGTCATGATTAACATAGTAAGATAATGAAAAATACATATGACTAATGGTGATCTCTTCCCTTTCTCCAGACATAGGGTCCATCTCTTTCTCCAACCCTAAGAGTAATCCAAGACAAAGAATAATTACACAAAGCATGCAGAAAAAAAGAGAGTGCCAAACATCTAATTCAAATCCCAATGTAACTTTAGCGTACACATCCATTTCATTCACTTCAGCTCCTTTTCTCATTAAAATATCACTACTTGCCTTTAAAGTCTAAGTAATTGGAAAAAATATCAGTCTTCGTCTTGGGAGCCTAAAAATTTCCTTTCTAAATGTCTATAAAGATTAATAGTTGCTATCAATATAATCTGAGTTAGTGGGGCAAGCACTCAATACCCTGTACGTGTTGGTGAATGCGTGTACTAGATCTGGACCTTTTATCTATTGTATGTGCCCCAACATGGATGAGGCGTACCCAAAAGGGAGTAAGAATGGGTGGCTTTGAAGAACTTGCAAACAATGATCAACAATGGTAGAAAGTCCTCCGCTTAGTGGCTAGGATCATCTGATCAGTCGCGAATTTTGATGTTTGGCCCATCCATGGTCGGGTTCAATACATGATCAGTCTTGATCTTGAACAAATAGTCCACGTGTATCGAAAGTCAGTGCTCAATTACTAACTTATGTATTTGTGTTTAGCTTTGGATACTTTCACCAATTAACCTAGTAATCTATCCTTTTACCCACCCAAATTCCAAACATGGTTAGTGTTTGGATGTAGTGCCAAACAGCAGTCCCAATGCGAACAAGGTGTGATTTTGTATTTGGGGAGACATGGAAAATGGTAATCCCCATTCATCAGGCTTCCATTTTTGTCCACCTTTTCTCCACCGCAGATTGCAAGTTAGGTATGTATAAGAGAGTCCCAAACACATCAAACTTTTGACTTGGGTATAACACTAGCCCACCCAGCCAGATTAGAATTTGGAAACTTCCAAACATGAACTTAGCCAACAAAAATGTGATTTAGGCCACAATATTACATAATTTCAAGGGCTCGGAACCTGCAACCTTTTGCCGCGGGCATGTGTGTAGGCCAGGGTCAAACCCCATGTCGTAATGGCTACAACCTAGGTATCTTTATGTTTCAGGTATGGGCTTGACCCTTGCATGAGCCCCTGAAAAAACGGGGAAAAAATTATTCAAATATGAAACCTAGTCCTTAGTGCATGGTCTGGACCAAGGCTTAAAAAATGGTGTTATGACCTTAAAATAGACAAAATAGAAAACGGCAGGCCCATGAAAAACTAAGGGTTGTTATTAAATAATAATAATAATAATAATAATAATAAGCATCCTATGAAAACGGCAGTCTTTTGTTGTCAATGGCCGTTATTGTTATAACGCCGACCGTTAGGCCTGTTCCTCCACGAAAGTGTAGAATAAACGCCTTCTACAGCACTTATTCAACTGTATTAAAAAGATTATTTGATTGTGACGGAAAACATATTCAACTGTAAGAGCAAGAGTTTATTTATGCTTTAAGGTTTAAAAAATGGTGTTATGACCTTATAATAGCCAAAATAAAAAAAAGTCGTGCCTATAGTTATTAATGGCTGTTTTTAACAAAAACAAATGTAGCATGCCATCACGTAATGCAGTTATAACAAAATAATATAATAATAATAATAATCTTATTAACTACAATTATTATTATCACAACAACCATTATTTAATAAAGATCCGTCTCTCTACTTGGTCCTGTTGAGAAGCTATTCAACTGTGAGGGTGAGAGCTGATTAGACTGCATTAAAAAGTTATGCAACTATATGTGTAGAAGCAAATCAATTGCTTCTATGGTGCCCATTGTGTTGTGTGTATGCCAAACATAGAATTAAGTGAGCCCCACCATGATGATGGGATCGACAACCCTACAAATCAGGCCTATCCAATCATCAGGTGGGCCACACCACAGAAAATGGGAATTCGCATGTTGGGTCACATGATGGTTGGATGGTCCTGAATTTTGGGGTGTCCCATCTTCACGGTGAGTCAACCCTATTGGGAGGTTCAGATGCCATAAATACAGAACTTTGGGACCCACACAAACAAATCTTTCATGATAGGCTTATCCTCCTAACTCTTTTTAAGCTTAAAAAGAGTTGGCCATTACTGAACACCAGGTAACGGCAGTTATAACGGCAATGTGAAGGTCACCCGACGTAGAGGTGTTGCTGCTAGAAAAGCTAAAAGCCAAGCTCATGCAATTGCCTTTTGTGTAGAGAAGACATGTTTTGATTAGGGCTGAAAGTCGGGCGGGTTGCGTCGGGTTGGTGCTGATCAACCCTAACCCAACCCAAGGTTCCTATACCTCAACCCTAACCCAACCCAACCCAACCCAACCTCGGGTTGGGAATTCTCAACCCAAGCCCAACCCAAGCGGGCTCGGTCGGGTTGATCGGGTTGGTTGGGTTGATACATGCTAATATTTTCGTTGTTACATTAGTCTATTATGTTTCAATACACGCCTTATTTTTGGTATCTATGGCTTTATTAATTATATATGTACTTATTTATGTAAAAAACTTCACTTTTCCTAAACAAATAAGTTAAAATACAAGTAAACATTATACGTTTACTTCACTAAAGTATAATAAAAGTATAAGTAACTTGTATATAGATCGGGTTCAGGTTGGGTCGGGCAACCCGAAACCTCAACCCAAGCCCGACCCAAACTTCATCGGGTTGATGTTTTCATAGCCCAAGCTCAAGATCGGGTTTGATACTTCTTGCCCAAGCCCAACCCAATGTCGGGTCGGTCACGGGTCGGTCGGGTTGAACCCGCCCAACTTTCAGCCCTAGTTTTGATGCAGCGTCCGGATGCGAAAATTACAATTCTCAGTTTCACGTAATTAGAGTATCATCCACCATGACCATTCATTCATCAGGTGGGCCCCTACATCAATGGACCATGGTGCAAGAACTTCTCACCAGCTGAGGATATTAATTTGAAGGATACAAATGGATGGTTAGAAAAAGTCCAACGATTTTGTCCACACTGGATGGACACAGTTCCTCTATGCTTAAGGTTCCACCATACGATCAGTCAAGATATTCTCCATGTGGGACACGTGTATGGGGATGGAATGCATAGAATCCAAGAAAAAGGAGGGTCTAAGACTAGATTCTAAGCCAGTTTTATAATGCCTACGGATGGATGGACCTTATCATTGACCCTTTTGGTCAAGGCCCACTTGATTTCACATCCCTCTTAGGAAGTAGATGGTGCCTAGTGATTGTGTTCCTATAAAAAAAAATATATGCCTATGTGGCCCTTTCACATGCAACCCAACACTCCTTCAACCTTCATGTGCATATATTGGAACCATATGGTACACAACCTTCATACAGGCACAGTACAGGCATTTTTGGGTTTCTCCCAAGTGGGGCCCTTTATTTGGTAATCCAGATCATTGATCTTTTGCATCCAATAAATGATGGATTGTGCCCCTAAAATCTCCTTGTTGTGTCAACCTCAACCTTTTGATTTGTGTCCTATAGATAGACGGTTAAGAATAAAATACAGCAACCGTCCAAACTCATCTGAAAAATAACTCCCAGTAATATTTTTTAGGATCTTCGAACTTGGAAGATTTTTGCCTCATGTCTATCCGTTGTGTGATGTAATAGACCAACGGTCCAGATTACCAAACCATGGGCCATGTGTCATGTAAATTCCTTGCACATTTGAATGTGGTATTTTATGACTCAAAAAGCTTGCAAATAAGTAAGAGGAGAATCATTCACATGAGCATGGAAAGCTAAAAAGGGAGCATTTTGCTTTGGAAAGGTTAAGGCTCATGGTACTTATCATTGATTTGGCCAAAATTGGAAGCACGTGGATGGGCCATATGCTATCATAGACCTTAAACTCCCCCTCTATTTGCAACCTTTGTATATAGGATTGGAGCATGATTTGAATTCAAGCTCTCATACAAAATTGATCACATCCTCTTTGTTTTACATTATCTTTAGTATAACTACCAACTTTGTAGACCATAGTTAAAAAAACACGAAAGCTTGACACGACTCGAAACTCAAATGAGCCTACTCGACTTGAAAATTCGGACGAGTTTCTCAAAAGCTCATATGACATTTTTTTTTTAAAGTTTTATCAGTATTATTTATATTTCAAAAGTATAAATTATATATAATGATGCCCATTCTTTTAGTTTTGTTAGAGTCGAGTTGGGTTTTAACTCTAATGTGAATAGATTGACTTTTCCTTTGATCTTAGTGAAATCTGGTTGATTTGAGTTGACTCAGGCCAGTCGAGCCTTTTTTTTTTTTTTTTTAATTGGTGATCTCCATGCTCCACAGGAGGTGGCCACAAATGTGCCCCATTCCCAACCCTTTGATAATAACCCATCAAGTATAGACCATTGGATGAAATTGTCCATTTTCATCAGATGGCTGGAATCAGAAGTTAAGAAAGATAGTTGGACATTGTTGATGCAGGACAAAGTCAAAGACAACCATGTGAACGGCTAGAATAGAAAGAAATTGAGGGTTATCTTGGACCAACAATTTAGACATGTAGAACCCGGGTTTTGCTGATCCAAAATGCTTGTATGGTACTGATCCCCATGCTCGACTGGAGGTGCCCACAAATGTGCCCCATTCCTAGCCTTTTGATCATATACCATCAAGTTTAGGCCATTGGATGAAATTGTCCATTTTCATCAGATGGCTGGAGCCAAAATATAAGAAAAATAGTTGCATGGTTGATGTAGGACAAAGTCAAAGGCAACTGCATGGACAGCTAGGATCGAAAGAAACTAAGTTACAAAGTCCAATCCATGGACAGAGTGCATTTGTAAACTCTGATGGCCATAACTTTGTGACTAATCATCCATTTAGTGTGTACAATAAGTCGTTGGACAGCTATCAATGAGGGCTCATTTGGAGATCAACAAATAAGTTACTTTTTCTATTTTTAGTAATAGATAAGTAACTTATTTGAGGTAAGTTTGGTTTGTGACCAGTTATAAGTAACTTTTTTACTTAAAATTATTTAAGAACTTTAGTTTAATTAGTAGAAATCAAGATAAGTTACTTAAGGCATAAGTAGCTTAATTTTCTTAAGTAACTTATGATCAAAACGCTCCTAAACTTTACATGTTGGCCAATCCTAAAGGAACCTTGAATGATTTTTCAAAAATATGTCATTTTAAGGATAAAATGTGAATTTTAGGTTAAAATATTTTTTTTTTCTATTTTTAAATGTTTAAAGGTTTGGAGAGTCATGGAATAATGTAAAGTTCTTATTTGAGTCATAATGAAGAGTTAAAATCTATTTATTATTTTCAATAAATTTACTACTTAGGAAGTTAATCAAGACATTATTCAAACTTTTAGAGATTTTAAACTATGAGATTGACAAATAATATTTAGAAAAGGTGACTCTTCAACCGTACACGTGGCATAGTTGTACCTCAGTCCAGATGCTATCCCACTTATGGTTGGAGAATCACCGAACATTAACTCGATGATACTATCTGATTTTCCCTTCGAATTAGAAGCACTCAACACTTTTCTTTTAACCATCCATTTGATAACCAGTGGTTGGATGGTTGGGATCCTTTGGTCAGCGTGATTATAGAGATATGCTCCATCCACTATGTGACCCACAATTTGGATGGCCTGGATAGCCGAACATGAGTGCTACCTTTGAAGATGGTGATGAACTTTCATGGGAAACTAGCTAGGTGGGTATTGCATGGTTGTTTTATAAGGATGAGGAAAGAGAGATGAAGCCAAAGTAGGACCCATATTAAATATGAGTAATGATCTACTGGACCTTGCGCATGAAAACCTTCCCATGCACATACTTGCATTTGGGGTTTTTGGCATTTATATCACATATCCGAACCGTTCATTAAGTCCAGTCCCTTTGTCTTCCTCTACTGGATAAAAATCACAGCAATCAAGTGGTAATAAACGTCTGTGACTAACATCTTCTACATACATTTTGCATGTCACTAAACGGACGGTTTGGATCCTCTGACTAGAATGAAGTTTTCAAAGAAGCCTAAAAATAGTGTATTGGACCTAATGGACAGTCCAGATAAGCGATTTGGATTCTGTCGAGTCCAAATGCAACTATGTGCACGCAAAGATTCCCATATACTCAGACAACTAGATTTTACTAATTAAAAACCGGCCATTACGTTTTTTTCTCAATAAGGATAAGAGTGACACATGATATTTATGTTTAGGAACAATTGTGCTTTTGCTACCATTTAGTAAATGTACCTGTTCGTTCAATACTTTGGATTGTTGGGTGTTCAAATGGATCCCGGCCGTCCCATTGGTGGGCCGCATCTTGCACGAACTAATAAACAGGGTTGATTGGAAGTTCTTTAATATTGGATCCGTTTACTTATCAAAAAGAAATAACGGATAAATTTATTAGAATCATCCAATCAATGGAGTATCTGCAGATTGGCCCATTAAGGAGTTATGGGGGGGTACTGTATGGATTGAAATTTGATATTTATATCATAGATTATATCTGACGGTAGCGTTTACTAAAGTGTACTAAAATCGCAACTCTCTAAAACGGTGGAGATGCATCCATTCCACCTGAGGAGACTAATATCCTGTCTCCGAGGTTCTCTACCGTACACGTGGCGATGATCTTAACCATTCGACAGGTAACCATAAAAAGGAGGGGAATAACGAAAATGGTCAGCAGTACTCCAAACTCAATGGTGAAAATTAGATGATTAAGATCGTCTTATGAGTGTGATTTTGGGGTACGATCGATCCATGACAGGGCCCACATAAGAACAGTCTAGATTGATAAACATGTACAGGTCCTTAATGGATGGCTGTAATCACTCAATTACGGTGATCTCGCACAGGATCATCTGCAATCCATGATGGTAGGCTATTCCTATCCATTGATTCATCATAATCTTAGGTAGGCCTACCTGGGATTTCCTCAAAGGAACGTCAGTGGGCCATTGAGTTATGCTGTTGCCGCAGTTCGCAGAGAGTTATCATTTGCTCATGATAATATATTATTCGATGGATTCGAACATGTGTAAAGTGAAAGGTAGATACAATGGGCCTGATCGTGGGCCCCATGCACCGAAAACACCTGAGATTCAAAGATCCTGCGGTTGACTGTGAACTGATACTGTATTTCTTTCTTGACCGTCTAGTCATTGGCCACCTATTAAAGGGCTAGGATTTTTTATATGGGACACTCTTGGTGCACGGCTCATCCACTGCAGCACCCATGTATCAATGGTTTAGATCATCGAACCATCGCCCCCACTTGGGCAGATTGAAAACCTGAACGATAAGCCGCTACGTCTATGTACATACGTGTGTATGTCGATGTGTTCGTGTGTAATAGAGAGAGAGGATTATCTTTTATACGTAGATCGCCTTATCTTTCTCCCGGCGGTAGGGCTCTCAATGGAGTGGGTCAGATTCGAGATTCGATTTGCTCCGAATCCGTATAATGTGGATTTGGATTTTAAAAGAGGTCTGATTACTTAAATGACTGGATATGAATTCACAAGTACATATCCCAGTTCGATCCGGATCCGATTAAGATCTGGCTCATTGTCACCTTACTGTATATGTTATATTCATGTTTGCCATCCGTTTTACAAATTATTTTAGGCCATGTCTCAAAATTGAGACATGCCACTCTTAATGGGATTTGCATCATGTTTCTACTAAATTAAATATATTATATTATATAATTTTTTAAATTTGTAATGGGGTGGATTTGAAACTAGATCTAACCCGAATCCAGTGATTATATCGATTTTTGGATCGGAAATGGATCTAACAGTTTATAAATGGACCTTTTGGATCCGAATCTGTCTACAAATATACGAACTTGGAGCCGAATTCAATTGGATCCGATCTAGATCCGACCCATTGAGAGCCCTACCTGACGGGATTGCATAATGACCCTGCAAGTAGCAACCACTAGTCGGTGCTTTGCGGGACCCATGATGATGTATGTGTTTTTTCTAATCCATCCCTCCATTCTCCGAATCATTTTAGGACATTAGCCCAAAAACTGAAGCAGATTCTAATCTCAACCAGACTGCATGTGATTGAATGCCTAGCACCAAAAACTTCCTAAGCACCACAAAAGTTTTCTATGAAGCTGACATTTGCATTATCCCTCCATCCAGGTCTGTGTGACCTAATCAACAGGTCTGATTTCAATAAACACTAGTGGGCCGTAGGAAGCTTTTAATGGTAGGCGTTCAATCAACATTGCTTTTCTATCATATCGTCCACCTGAATTTTGGATCTGCCTCATTTTTGGGCTCATACTCTCAGATGAGTTGGCAAAATGAACCAATAGCATGGATAAAATACGTACATCATAATGGCCCATGGAGCACACCATTAGCGGCTTGCTAATGAAAGGATTATAGAATCCGCGGGAGTAGACTACGTGAGACCCTGGATTCCCAGCAAGGTATTTAGTAATAGTAACGGTGGCATAACGGTCACCAACGTTATCTTTACAATACGGTGTACCGACTATTATGGTATCGTTTTTCATTAAAAGAAAAAAACGCAAGAAAAACTATATATATCCCATAATGATAAAAAAATCAGAAAAAACAAACTTTTTTTGGCTCATGAAAGATCACTACAGGGTTGTTATGGTCTTTAGATGAGCGGTAACCACACCAAAGGAAAAGTCGTGATTGAATCCTCACCATTAAAACTTCATGGAGTTCATAAAAATATTCATTTGCCATCCAACTTGTTCATACAAAGACCTATATAAAGAGACCACATAAATATCATTTTGATCCAAGGCTTTTTTTTGGCTCACAAAAATTTTTTAATTTTCAATTACTATTTTTTCTTGTACTATATGATCCATCTCAGATTTGAATCTGCTTCATTGTTTGGACCATATCCTAAAATGAGTTTTCAATGTAGATGGACCGCAAGGAAGTAGTCACATACATGAAGGGGTCCCCACAATCAGACTCCCACGCGCGGATCCTGATCCCAAGCCGCGGCCGGAACCCGCATCCTCTTCCTCCCTAATGTGTCATGTTTCTCGTACGTCTGAACCGTGCAAAAGGTAGGCCACACACACCAACCGGCATGAAAATTAGGCCGATCCACTCATTAGGTGCACCACTCCTGTAAAATGAGTAAAATCATTGGTTCTCTATTAATTTTTGTACGGTGTGGCCTACCTAGTGAGTGAACCCACATGATTCTCCCATCAGCTGATGTAATTCTTTTGTAATGCTTGAATGAGTATCATGAATCTATGATTATTCTCTCTAAAACGACTGCACTTTTCAAGATCACATACAAGTTAGTTGGATTATGTATCATATAAGAGAGAAATGATTAGCTACAATCACAATATCTGAACTTTCACATGAACCCCCATCTTTTCCACCAACGTGGGACATACACACTATATTCTTTCCAGCCGCTCAAAAGCTGGACCCCACCATGAAGATAACCTCTCATAACCAATAACGCATTCCACCCACCTGGCCAGGGACAAATAATCTAAATCAATGAACAACTGACGGTCTGACTCAACGTATAGGTGTTGTCCACCCAATGACTAGATCGACCTGATTTTCATGCCAGGCAATCCTCACGGTGTGGCCCATCTTCCACACGCCTTGGATCTCCTACACATGTGAAAATTTTGTGGTAATGACTGGGCCATCTTGAATGTTTGCATGCATGTATATGACCATTTCTCATGATATAAATATCCATTCAAACATCAAGACCAATCAGTTATTAATTCTGATAATCTACTTTGATTGGGAATAATCATGGAAGATGGCATATAAAAAAGGAAGAGATGGCACATGCCCATCATATGATCATACCCATTCAGCTTGCTAATCATGTTACTAAGCTTTTATTTTAGAGAAAGCTTTGATACTCTGCAATAGCGTGATGGATGATACACATGCATTTATAAATTACTTGCAAATTGCATACGTGGCAAACAAGTAACTCTAATTAACTCTCTAAACTATGGTTCGTAGTTTAGATGTATCATGAACCAAAAATTACACTTGCATGACCATCCGATATTTGGACGGCTAAAATTGGCAAGTCTCCATGAATGAGAGGTTGAGATTCTTCGAACAATCTCATATTGGTACTTGGTCTCAGCGAGAGTGGGTTCCATAAATTAGTCGGTTTAGCTTGAATTAATTTATGCCACGTGTACAATTTCTAAGCGCCTGGGTATCAAGCGTCATACGCAGCCGGAGTATCAAGTAACTCCTCTTTCTTTTACGAAGAAAACTGCCCCATCATTAGAATCATCAAGAGCCCCAAAAGGGATCGGAACCAACGTTAGATTTTCCCTAATGACCAAAATGCCCCCATTCGACGTCGCTGGGCCAGCTACTGTGGTTGCAGCAGTAGTAGGAAATAAAGGGTATTTTAGTAATTAGGAAGCAGCTTCGGAATTGAACGGTTACTAATGGCATTAGGGAAATCACGTGATTTCTATATGATTTTGATGATTAAGCAGAAAAAAAAGAATCCGTGATGGTGGGCCACATTGATCAGAATGGCATTTGCTTACACAAGGGTATTTTGGTCATTTCAAGGAAGATGAGATCTCCCGGGTTTTTCAAAAGGAAATGAAACGTCGCCGTATTTCTTTTCACGAGAATTTGAAAATGGGGAAGTTGTGGTTGATTGCGATGGACTGACTGTGTTTCGTCACATGTCATGCGCATACATGTTGCTATATGATCGTTGAATCTGAACCGTCCACTTTCATGGATTCAGTCTTATTGGACAATCCTGACCTTTCGATGAACGAACTGTTATCATTTGAACAAAACCATCGGTCATTTCTAATCTCATCCATCCAGATAAAGCCCCTGATCGTACATCTAGTATTTTTTCATGTTGATGACTTTCGGTGCTAACAGTCTAGATGGAGATCCAACAAAACGTACGACCAGATTCTCCAAAACGAGATGAAAGTGTACAGTAATGAGTGGCAATGAACCAAGAGGAGTTCCTCTCAGCGCTTAAAATGAGGGCGTGGGGTATCGCATTCCTCACCCGATGGAACTGCAGCAGTCCGTTTTGGGTCCCATATGGACACATATGCTTGATTAATGGCCCGTTTGGCACCATGGATTTGAGAAGAAGTGGATTCCATGATATGAATTCTCATCAATTCCATATTTTCTGTTTGGCAGCCAACATTTGGAGAGAAATCAGACGTGATGGAATAGATGGTGTAAATTTTAATCCCACTGTATGCCCATTGTATTAGCCTCGATTTTTAAAACCATGCTGTTCATCCATTTTTACATATCATTTTATGCCAGGATCCAAAAAATAAAGCAAACCACATCTGAAGTGGACCATAAAACAAGAAAAAGTGGAGAGTGAGACTTTTATGATGCACAAAAGCTTTGGATTAAACTGATATTTGTGTGGTCCCTTCATCCAGGTCTTTATGACCTTATCAACAAGTTGGATGGAAAATATACATCTTGTTGGGTCCCTAGTTAGGGACACATTATGTTGGGTCTCACTTTGGGGAGGATTTCTCATCAAATCCCACCCTTTTTTTAGAAAATTTGAAAAGGAGGTAAAATTGACTTTCTGAATTCTCCTAGCTAGTTTCCTTTCAAATCTACTTCTCATCAAATCCATGGTGCCAAACAGGATAAAGCACCGGTTTCTCCTCACTGCTCCTCAAATCCATGGTGCCAAATGAGCCATAACCATTACAAAGAAGAAGATGAAATTGTAACTTTTAGAAATTGCTTGAGCATTACTACTCTCAGTTGGATTGACTTCATTCATAGGGCATCTCACCCTATTTTCATGGTAGGACAACTTTGGTGTTTACACTTAAACGGTCCACAAGATACCACATGACAACTATGCCACATGTGATGCAGATTAACTTTAAAAGGAGTTCAAGATGTGCACATGTAAAAATATTAAATACTAGAGTTTCATCAAATGCCACTCTCTACATAGCAAATTCCTTTCAAGTATTAAATGCTAGTTCTATTAAAAGCATGTCTATGTATATGCAACACGAATCGACCTAGCTTGGTTAGCTCGCTTGGCTTGGCTTGGATAAGCTCAACTCAAAAGTATGGCTCTCAATGTAGCTGGTCAGATTCGAAATTCTATTCGCTTCGAACCCATATAATGTAGAGTTGGATCTTAAAATAGGTTTGATTAATTAAATGGATTGAATTAAGATTCACTAAAATGGAAACTGATTCGATCGAATCCCCACTATTACATATGTGGTCGTTCGACTTCTGCTCTTCAAACTTCAATACTACATGATTCTATATCTCGAGACGAGATTTTAATACGAAGAGAGTGAACTCCTCTAGAGAGAGAGAGAGTTTCTCTAAGAATCTCTCCCAAAATGGAAACTAGCTAATACGCGACTACATCTTAGTGGGTGATACCCTAATTGTGTGGGGGCCATATTGATGTATTTTGTATATATCCACGCCGTCTATATGTTTTTCTATATCATTTTAGGACATGATATCAAACCCTAACAATGTCCAAATCTCAGGTGGTCCATACCACTAGAAACATGATGAACGACCATTAAAGACTTTTTGTGGCCACAAAAGTTTTTTTTTATCAAGGTGATATTTATATTTTCCCTTCATCCAAATCTTCTTTGACATTATCAAAAGGTTGGATTGCAAATAAACACTACTAAAACCTTAAGATTGGCTCTTTGGAATTTTTAATGGTAGGGCACTCAATCATCACTATTTTCAATGGTATGGTCCACCTGAGATTTGGATCTATTTAATTTTTAAAACCCTATCCTAAAATGGGCTGGAGAAATGGATGGGCGGTGTGGATATACAAAATCTCACCCATGTGGGCCAAACGGTAGGGTAACACCCACTAAGCTGTTCGCCTATTCCCCGAGTAACACCTCAACGCACGTGGATTTCCTTCGAAGGGGAGAGAGAGAGAGAGAGAGAGAGAGAGAGAGAGAGTTCCAACTCCAACTAGGAACTTAGGTGGGACCACCATGATGTTTGTGAGAAATTCACCCTGGCCATCCATTTTGTGAGCTCATTTTAGGACATGCAACAAAAAATGAGCTGAATCCAAGACTCAAGTGGGCCGAAAATGTGACGATTAAATGTCCATAGTTGAAATTAAATACATTATCTTATATATTTTTGAAATTTGTGATGTGGTGGATTAAGACCTAGATTCGACCTGAATTCGATGTCTATATGGATTTTTTAATCGAAAATGGATCTGACTATTTATAAGTGGATCAGATATGGATATCACCTTTTGGATTCAAGTCGAATTCGAATCTAGATCTAGATCCAGCTAAGATTTTCGGACTTGGAATCAGATCCAACTAGATCCAATCCAGATCCAACCCATTGATAGCCCTAAAGCTGGTTCAGGCCGAGTCGAGTTGATTTTTTAACTCAAAAAAATTTCAAGCCGAACTCAGCTCAAGTTATAACTTATATATATATATATATATATATATACCAAGTTCAACTCAACTCAACTTGAAAGCTTGAACTCAAACTCAACTTGAAAGCTCAAGCTCAAATTTGGCTTAAACTTGACTTGAGATGGCCCGAGCTGCTGACCAAATTGAGTCGAGCTAGCCAATCAAGCTCGAGGATCGAGCCGAGCGAACTCGAGCTGGGGTAGGCTACTAGTTAAACTAAGCCGAGTTGTGCCAAGCTCGACTCAATTGGTTCAACTCATGTACAACTCTACATGCAAGAGCAAAAAACGTAGGGAGTTTAGCAACATTACTTGTGTAAGAGTCCTGATATAAGAGAAAAATAAATCTATTAGCGCGCAATCAAAATAGCAAGAGACATAAGTGATCTTTAGTACACATATCCTGATATAACGGGCTACACTTATATATAAAAACTATATTGCAACAAGTTTGGAGTCATTAAAATAGCAAGTCTAGGTCCTTACTCATGCCTCAATGGTAGACGAGCAAAAAGATCTCATTCTGAAAGACTAACCCTTACCTTATTAAATCGTCTGATCACTATAACAATTAGTGGGTGAACAATTAGGCCAACATTCACAGGTCTGGTCCTAATCCAGCTAGTTTGGCACCTGAGGTAAAAAGCTTTCAATCCATTCAAGTTGAGTATGACTTTGGCATGCTCAACACTTTTTCTAATCGCACATGTTTGACTAAATTTAGATCGTTCGTTACAAGTGTGGCCACTTGTCTAGACTTAACAACAATAGGTGGACATGTGAGATGTTATACAAACACCGTGGAGCACCCCACACTCCACCTGGTTGGGCTTTGTGGTCCCCACTGTTATGTGCATCGAATATCCACCCTATTAAGATGCATCATTCTATGGTGGAACATGCATGGGACTAAAAATCAGGCCAATCCATGACTTAGGTGAGCCATGCCATAGTTGAGAGTGGATGCCCACCCATTGAAACAACCTCTTGATTGTTTATTGGTTGGACTAAGATGTGGTTTAGACATACAACCAATCCATTGTGTCCTACTTGGATGAGGGATCTCACTAAATTTCAAGCCATTTCAAAAGTTAGATAAACCTTATTAAGTTCTTTTAGATGTTTTAGGCATAATTTCACATGGTTCCCAATGGTGTAGCCTGTATGAGTTCCCAATGAGACTTATTTTTTGGACCTTCTATAACCTAGAGGAGACCCACCAAATATAGTGTAGATTTCCAATGACATCACAACAGAGACATAGAGCTCGACCTCATGTAAATAATGCAGGAACATTTTCACATTGGCTCAAGTGGGGTGGCCTGTGTGAAGCTGTAACGCCCCCACAAACACTGTACAGATATTGTCCGCTCTGGGCACGCACGCGCGCCCGCACGATTTTGGTCCCGAGGTTTCCCCCAAAACGCGTCTGTACAGGGAATGTGAGAACCGCACATATAGCCCAGAATCAGGGCGCTCATCCTTCCGATGTGGGACTAACCTCACCCAAGCCCTACCAACTGGAGCGCTATTTTTGAAGCCCGACCAGTCCCCAACGGGGACCCGGATGCAACCCACGCTCGGACCACAGCCAGGCTGCACTGGGGCGCTAGAATCCCCCACCCTCAGGGCAGAGCCGCCCTCGGCTTTGATACCACCTGTAACGCCCCCACAAACATTGTACAGATATTGTCCGCTCTGGGCGCGCCTGTAACGCCCCCACAAACACTGTACAGATATTGTCCGCTGCGTGCCCAGAGCGGACAATATCTGTACAGTGTTTGTGGGGGCGTTACAGGTGGTATCAGAGCCGAGGGCGGTTCTGCCCTGAGGGTGGGGGATTCTAGCGCCCCAGTGCAGCCTGGCTGTGGTCCGAGCGTGGGTTGCATCCGGGTCCCCGTTGGGGACTGGTCGGGCTTCGAAAATAGCGCTCCAGTTGGTAGGGCCTGGGTGAGGTTAGTCCCACATCGGAAGGATGAGCGCCCTGATTCTGGACTATATGTGCGGTTCTCACCTTCCCTGTACAGACGCGTTTTGGGGGAAACCTCGGGACCAAAACCGTGCGGGCGCGCGTGCGGGCGCGCGTGCGTGCCCAGAGCGGACAATATCTGTACAGTGTTTGTGGGGGCGTTACAGGTGGTATCAGAGCCGAGGGCGGCTCTGCCCTGAGGGTGGGGGATTCTAGCGCCCCAGTGCAGCCTGGCTGTGGTCCGAGCGTGGGTTGCATCCGGGTCCCCGTTGGGGACTGATCGGGCTTCGAAAATAACGCTCAAGTTGGTAGGGCCTGGGTGAGGTTAGTCCCACATCGGAAGGATGAGCGCCCTGATTCTGGGCTATATGTGCGGTTCTCACCTTCCCTGTACAGACGCGTTTTAGGGGAAACCTCGGGACCAAAACCGTGCGGGCGCGCGTGCGTGCCCAGAGCAGACAATATCTGTACAGTGTTTGTGGGGGCGTTACAGAAGCGGGGGCAAACTCGGGGTGGGCAACTTATGTGAGGCGGGACCCATGTGAAGAGGGGCCCAAAAGGAGGGTTCGACTGAGGGCTTGACCTGGGCCATTAGATAAAGGAATTGATTCATCTAGCTTATCAGTTTAAACTTTTAGAGAAAGTGATTTGTTGTCTAGCACGAGGGATCTCATAGCTAGAACTTTCCCCGAATATACATGTGTTGAGAAGTTCTAAGTCCAACAATTTGATAACTAGCAATATACAAGTGCCGTGGACGTAGACATGCCTGATTTTTACACTAGGTATTCCTCATGGTGGGGATCCAAAGGATTGGTCTTCATAAGTTCCCATAACTTATGATCCAAATGATTGGTCTTCATACCTTCACTTTTCTAAACATATACATCTGCTTTAAACATTATTATCAATTAAATGTTGAAGAGACAAGTAAAGCCTCTTGTCTAAACCCTCGAGTTTACTCAACCTTGCCAGATATCTGAGTCAAGTTAGAGTTTCAAGTTTTCAGATATACCATGCTTCGGCTCAAAATGCCCATTGCAAAGGCTAACATTGAGACCACTCATAGTCCAACAAGGTACCACCTCGTATCGGGTCCGGCTTCATGGCTCAGTGGTAGATGGACTCTATTTCAACACTGAGTTCATGGATCAAATGCCCATGTGGTGTAGGTGTGTGAGTCAAGCAAACTGCAACTCTACGTACAGAGGTACACTTCTGAGCAAATGGTTAGTGATAGATCACAAGCATCCATCGCAATGCTTTGTTTTAATTAAGCAGTTGCATAATCCTAGCCACTGATTGAAACATGATGGAGTGGATTAACTGTCCAGATCTTCAGTGCCAAGTGTAGTGAGACCCTTGCTTCCTAGCCCAATAGAATTTCTTTTCCAGGAGAAACTAGGTACCAGCCAGGGAATTTTTTGGACACTCTGGCAGAGTATGCATGACGCTTGATACACAGGAACAAAGAAATTATATGCGTGGGTGTCTGTTAATTAAAATTAAAGTGACTAAAGAACCACGGCCCCAAACTCACATTGGACTTACTGAGAATTTTTAACACGTTTGTTGAAATAGGACCATTAGATATGCTGGGTATGCAATTTTTAAGTTTAAGCCCCTGCGTATCATCCATCAAAGTCTGACAGAGCATTTCGCATGGGGAACTAGCCATATGTGGGACCCATGTGATGTATCCACACCGTCTAACCTATCCATCAGAGCATCATAAAAAAAACCCAAGGTCCAATACCAAATATGATCGAGAACTGAAGTGGACCCCAGAAGAGGGAACAATCTTCCCACCCATGAATTTCACAGGGGCACACCTGGCTCGTGAAGGAGCCTGATTATTGCCCCGACCCTTGATCTTGCCTGATGAAGGCTCTGAACAGCTTGGATTATATATATACACAACAAGGAAGGCCCACCACTCTAATCAACGGTTGGCATTCCTTCTCAACATGGAATCCATGTGCCAGGGCCCACCTAAGTTTCGGATCAGGCAGATTTTTTTAGGGATGGGTGTTTTTTTGCGCTGATGTATCCGATACCACTGGAGTGGGGCCCCTTCTTCTTCAGCGTTTAAAAGTGATACGGACACGAATGCCATTTCGTAGAAAGTTATGGGCAATGCCGGTAAAAAGCAAAGGGTATATTAGGCAACCTCCCTTATATAAACGGCAGCATGCAGCAGCCCAAAACAAAAATCACAGACAATCACCAGCAGTAGAAGAAGAAGGCCGTCAGTCAGTCTCTTTCTCAAATGGACTTCTCTTCTTCTTCTTCTTCTTCCTCTTCTACCCCTCCCGAGAAAAAGACCCGAAGAAAATCTTCCCAAGATACCCCTGGCCGATTCCTCGGCGTTCGTCGCAGGCCCTGGGGCCGTTACGCAGCCGAGATACGCGACCCCACCACCAAAGAGCGCCACTGGCTCGGCACCTTCGACACCGCCGAGGAGGCCGCCCTGGCGTACGATAGAGCCGCACGTTCCATGCGTGGCACACGTGCGCGCACCAACTTCGCCTACCCCGACATGCCACCTGGCTCCTCCCTCACTCCCATCCTCTCCCCCGACGAGTCCGTCCAGACCCTCTTCCCGCCCACCGGGTGTCAGTTTCCCGGAACTGGCTGTCACTTTTCCGGCAATGATCAGTGGTTTCAGGCGGCACTCCCTGAGCAACCCGTCTTCAATTCCACCGAAGTCCATGGTGGGGCCTACATTGCGGATAGGACGGAGCTGCCTCCCCTGCCGCAGCCTCAAACTGCTACGACTATTCCTTCTGGCCTTTCGGACGTTACTGGGTGTTACGGTTCGACCGTAACGGATCCAACACGTGAGGTGGGAAGTGTTGGTTGGTGCGATCCACAGGAGCTTTACGCGTCCTCGGAGCAAACGGGCGGGTACGAATCGTTTTTCGGTGCCGGAAACGAGGAGTATCTGCACAGCCCGCTTTTCGGGCACATGCCGCCCGCTACAGATACGTTTCCGAACGTAACGGATGGGTTTGATTTGGGATCTTCCTCTTATTTCTTTTGATGGGTTTTTTTCGCAAGAGAGGTTTGAATGGTTGGAGATAGGTTGTCACGTGACTTGCATGTGCCAGAGTTTGTGACGTTTCGCTGCGTTTCGGGTTCCCTTTTTTGTATCGTTTTTTCTTATTCTCGTATGAATGTATTTCCTCAGTTTCTTCTCTCGATTGAATCTCAATCTACTCCGCTCTTTTGAATTTCTCGCGAGTTTTTTTACTTTCTCGTGTCAGTGATATTTTCGAGCGAACGTAACTGACAGTGCACTGTTCGCAACGCCTGCGAAATGTAACGCAACCATGCATTGATGTTACTAACGTGCGCTGGTGGCGTGCGGTTCGTGGTTTTGGTGGCATCGCGTTTTCTCGTGATGCCCCACACGCATGATGGTCAGTTGATCGCAACCGTCCGTCTTCTGGTGGCTACATGGAGAGCTGGCAGCGTGTTTGAATGCAAACGGTCGAAATTTTGAAAATTTTCTTTTCAACTATAGGTGAGTATAATCGACAGCAAACCTGCAGCATGAGTTTTGAACCATAACCCATCCACAATAGAGATGGACAGCTCTGATCATCGGATCTTTCTGGCTGTGTGTGAGCGGTTTAAATATATCACAGGGTTACCCTGTCGCCACTTGTATGAGGCACGTGAAAGAAAAGGTCTCGGATTCGGTAGTGACCCCTCCAGTACCGAGATCAGTACTGGTCCGTACTGGAAAATCCCTGTAGGCCCCACTATGATGTGTGTAGTTTATCCCCGCCGTCCATTCATGCTGCGAGCTCATTTTAAGAACGAGCCAAAAAAAAATGAGGCAGAATCAAAGCTCAAGTGGACCACACTAAAGGAAGCAGTGGGGATAGTGACACCCACCGTTGAAACATTCCTAAACCCACCAGGATGTTTATTTGCAATCCAACCTATTCATGAAGTCATATAAACCGGGGATGAGATGAAAACATAAAAATCAACTTGATCCAAAAATTCTGTGCCTACAATAAGTTTTCAATGGTAGGCAATCAATCCCCACTGTTAACTGTGGTGTGGTCCACTTGAGCTTTGGATCTGTCTTATTTTTTCGGATGATGCCCTAAAATGAGATGGAAAAATAGATAGATGGCGTGGATGAAAACACATACATCATAGTAGGGCCAAAAGAATAAACACTTGGATTCGGTAGTGACCCCTCTACCGACGTTGCTTCTAATTGGTACTCACCATGATGTACGTCTTTATGCTGTTCATCCATTTTGCCAGCTCATTTTAGGGTATAATCCAAAGAATACGTTGATCTAAATCCAAGGTGGGCCATACCACAGGAAAAGTAGTTATTTAATAGCCATCACTAAAAACTTCTTAAGGGCACTGTCATGTTGATCTGCCATCCAAGCCGTTGATAAGGTCACACTGGCTAGATGATGGTAAACACAAATATCAGCTTTATTCAAAACTTTTGTGGCCTCAAGAATTTTTAATGTGGGCCCAAATACCTTTTCCAGTAGCACACGGCACCGCCGTCGGTGCTGTGTCGGAGTCCGGACCCATCCTATCATTCCTCAGGCGAGGTTATTAAGCAATCATCAAGCGACTACTGGGTTACTCACTATTTCTTGCTCGCGCGACTAGGCATTTCTTATATGCGTTTACTTGGCTAGAAATGAGCAACAGCCCCACCTTTGGGGAATACCAATGAACGGGCCCCGAAAGCTACTCAGGCCTACGTGCACTACCGACTCGTGGTGACGAAGCACCTGGCACTCGACTGAGTCCGAGTTGACTCGGACGAGTTCTCAGTCAATAGAGCAACCAGGTCTACCCGTCCATCGCCATAATTTTATAAGTAAATCAAGTAAAATTAATTAAAAGATCCAAAGTGGCTGTTCCAAACAAGTTGGCAGTTTGAGGTGCGTATCCAACGGCTCTGGGCGGTTTATTTAGTAAGCCCACCGGGTCAAACATCTGTACGATGAATCGACGATCAAACCATGCATCTGCAGGTTCCGTTCTGCCGTTGATTTCTCATTCACCGAAAATTGCTTGGATTGATTGTCTTAACCATCATATAGATGGGCCTTTCTCTCAACTGGGCCAAGATTCGTTGCAATTAGCAACTACAGGACCTTGGACTGCAGCCTGGATTTGGGTCATGTTTGAGCTAGGCCCGGGTTTGGGTCCTTAGTTTCTGGGAGCTGGGCCTAAAATTTAAGGTCCTTAGTTTATAGACCCGAAAATGGACTGCTTCGCTTCATGGTTTGGATTGAGCCCGGGTTTGGGTCCTTAGTTTATTGAAGCTGGGCCTAAAATTTAAGGGCTTCTAATAGCTAGCCCTGGTTCAGACTTCCTTGAGTAGCTCGTGGGCAGCGCTATTGAACACCGCCAGCCCTGGTCTGGCACAAAAGTGTGTGACTGGGCTTTGGACTATGTATAATCATCAGTTGTCGGGCTCAAACATGTTTGTTTTGGCCCATCATGACTGAGCCATGCTTGTTCATATGTTTTTCTTTACTGGCATGAGACTAGCCTATTGTCAGCCCTGTTGATGTAACATCTACTTCAGGTTCAATTGTAAATGTTAGGGCTTTGACTTAAAAATAACTTAATCTATCACTTAAAACCGTCACAACATAGGAAAAAGTGAGGATGTGAAAGCTCTCTTTATATTGTTAATAGGAACATTGGCTTGCTTATATGTCATCCATACCGTTAATCCGGTGCCTTTTGTCGAGATCAAAAGGAACGTGACATAAATTAAACCGATCCAACCCACCTTGGTTTTGAGTCAGATTTATTTTTGGGTTGCGCAGTGAAAATGAGATGAGCACCTGATCAACGGAGTGGATTTCACGCAAATAACATGGTGGGTCCCACAGATCTCGGGTGTTTGGCCCATGTTTCAGCTATGAAAATGATATCTGCCCCACTTCATTTGATAGAAAGACCCACTTCATCTACTTCTGGTGAGACATAACATTCTCTTATCATGCTCCAATGGATAAGACTATAGAGAGACGCCGATTGCCTACAGACGCTGCCAGTCGCGAGTGGCTACTGGTCGGTGTTCTGTGGGCCCCCATCATGTATGTTTTTATCCACGAGCGTCCATCCATTTTGCCATACCACTCCATGGCATGAGCTAAAAAATTAGACATATCCAAATCTCAGGTGGACCACACCACAGGAAAAGTGGTGAATGAACGCCCACCGCTAAAAACATTTTGGGGTTCACAAAGTTTTGGATCAAGCTGATATTTGTGTTTTCCGTTCATCCATGACTCTGTGACCTAATCAATGGTTTAGATGGAAAATAAACAGTACAGTGGGCCCTAGGAAGTTTTTAGTGGTGGGCATTCAATCACCATTGTTTTCCTGTTGAGTGGTCCACCTGAGATTTAGATACGCTTAATTTTTGAGCTCATGCCTAAAATGATATGGAAAAATGGATAGATGGTGTGTATAAAACAAATACATCATGGCGAAGCTCACAGATCACTGACCATCAGTTGGAAATCCACGTCCGTGCACCCCACAATTAATGGATGGACAATTGTTGTATTTCTCTCTTGAACCATCTGATTTGTAGGCCACGAAACGAATGGTTACGATTGTCCCCCATCATGGATGAAAAATGATAACAAAAATCTCCCAAATTGAAGATCCTAACCGTTAAATCTCTTGGGTTCTGTCCATTGAATGTGGACTATTGGTGATTTTTTTATATAACCATGTGTTTACAATACTAAAATGGGAAAGCTACGGAGTGGAGTAGACCAAATGAAGAGATTTATTGGGCACCGTTCATCCATGACGATGCCATCAGACCGATGGATTTGATAAATCAATTGTGTACCCTACATATACAGATTAGGCATCAGATAATAAAACAGAAATCACCCTCAAGTGGGGGGAGGGCTGCCACGTAAGCAATCTTTGTCTTATGTTACCTAACCTTCTTTTTTTTTACCATGAAACAATTACGGTCCAGTCAGCAAGTAAGCAGTACTCGGTAAATGTCAACCGTTGATTAAGCTCGTAACCCTTTAATAGGACAAGGATTGCTAGGACTCTGTGGGGGCCACCATGAGGTATGTGCTTCGTACACGCCGTTCATCCGTTTTGCCCGTTCATTTTAAAGCATGAGCCCAAAAAACGAAGCACAACAAAAGCTCAAGTGGACAAACATTGGGGATTGAATGCCTATCGTCGAAAAGTTCCTGGGGCCATGTGTTTTCACTTCATCTAGGTCTGTGTGTTGTGAACAGGTTTGATGCCAAGTAAACTTTACAGTGGGCGCTAGGAAGGTTCAACGGTGGGTGTCATTAATTATCCCCACTGTTTCTATGGTGTGGTCCACTTGAGCTTTGGATCTGCCTCATATTTAGGCTCACATCCTAAAACAAGCTGACAAAACAGATGGACGGCATGGATAAAACACATACATCACAGTGGGCCCCACGGTATCCCTGGTGACCAGGTATCCTTGGACATGACACACATGCAAACTAGCACATTATGAGGAAGGTGTCATGTGTGGATGGCATTCAACCCGTCCAAAATATTGGCCCTAAGATGGATATCACCGGCCCTAAAAGTAGGGCCAATCCACTTTATTAGGTGGACCGCATGTGTACCTTGGCTAAGATTGGCGGTTCTATATTGCTTTGTGTGATGGGACGGCCCATATGAAAAATTGGGTCAGCCTGATTGTCGCATCAAATGCTCTTGATGGTGAGAATATGTTTTGGATTGAGCGGATATTGTACACACTGGACACGTCTGTATGTGCGCGTGCTTTACTACTGAAAGTTACACATAAATGTTTACATTTTTGTTTCTTTTCGGTGATGTCTCTTTCCCTACTTCACATCACCAAAACATCACTTATTTAGGTAATATGATATTTCAGGGCGATGCATGAAGGATATGCACCATCTAATGATCATTGTTGTAACTTCAAACCCAATCAGCCGATGAAGTAGAGCTAAGACGGCTTATGACCTCGTTCTGGGGCCTAGATCCTTCTATGCCTAAGCCAGATATGTGTAAGATGAATGCAAGACGTGTATAGGCGAGTATTCTCGTACATTGGTTAGGGTTTCTCGTTGGATGTACAAAGTGTGGGAGAAGGTTCTGACCTCTGAATCCCACTATGCTACGTTTAGAGAGTTCTTAATTAGGTGGGATTCTCATCCTGGATATATCGGAGGGATTATCTCGTCCGGATTTAGCAGGATTCGCTCAAAATTCCTCGTACTGCATCTCTGCCAATGGTCGACCTAATCTACTATAGATATTGCTCGAACTCGATGGCCAAGTTCGAACTCCCTCCGTTGGGCTTCTAACTCATGTTGTAGATCTTGCTCAGCGAACTAGTCATCTCACATTGAGCTCCTTACTTTGATGGCTTAGTTTAGCGGCTCGTCTCTGAGTTGGAGGATTGCTCGTCCAGCTTAGATGGTCTACTTGCTCGAACCATCAATCGTTGCTCCTCTGCTTAGAGGGCGAACCACTTGTAGATAAACTACTTCTTTTCCCACATGAGAAACTAGTTCGAAATCCCCCACAACAATCATAACCATTTAGTTGGTGACCACAAAAAAAGATAAGATGTTAAATTTCACACACACACACACGCACATAGTTGCAAAAATTACCGGCACACAATTGATGTAGATAAAATAAAACAACCAAAGAAAAAAGTTAAATAAAAAATCAAAATACCAACACAAAGGGAAAGGACAACTGTGATTTACATAATTTCGTAATATAGTTGCATTCAAAGGGCAACAATACAGAGCTTTTTTTATCGATTAAAAAATTAGAAATAAAAGACTTACCTCCATCTTATTCTTCTACCAAGTAGAACTTTCTCAGTAGAAATACTTTGGAAGAATATATTTCTATGTTCTATGTTTTCCTCATATGGACAATATGCTAGGAAACAATGGGCACGCCAAAGCCTAGGGAACTAGGGTTCATGGTATGTACGGACATATGTATGCAGGAGTGGAGTAATCCAATTGGTTGGACCAAAGTTATAGTCCACCAAGATGATAACTTTCTGTGACGCCCCACCCAGGGACATGATATTGTCCGCTTTGGCCAAAGGCCTCACGGCTTTGCTCTCGGGGTTGCCTCCAAAACGCGTCATATCCATATGGTGGGAACTCCACTTATAGCTCAGTCCGAAGGTCACTCCCTTTCCGATGTGAGATTGTGTCCAAGGCCCTACCAACTGGAGCGATATTTTCGAAGTCCGACCGATCCCAACGGGACCCGGATGACAACCCTCGCTCGGACCACAGCCAGGCTGCATAAGGACCCTCCCCCCCAACGGGAGACAGAGCGACCCCGCTCTGATACCATCTGTGACGCCCCACCCAGGGACATGATATTGTCCGCTTTGGCCAAAGGCCTCACGGCTTTGCTCTCGGGGTTGCCCCCAAAACGCGTCATATCCATATGGTGGGAACTCCACTTATAGCCCAGTCCGAAGGTCACTCCCTTTCCGATGTGGGATTGTGTCCAAGGCCCTACCAACTGGAGCGATATTTTCGAAGCCCGACCGATCCCAACGGGACCCGGATGACAACCCTCGCTCGGACCACAGCCAGGCTGCACAAGGACCCTCCCCCCCACCAGGAGACAGAGCGACCCCGCTCTAATACCATCTGTGACGCCCCACCCAGGGACATGATATTGTCCGCTTTGGCCAAAGGCCTCACGGCTTTGCTCTCGGGGTTGCCCCCAAAACGCGTCATATCCATATGGTGGGAACTCCACTTATAGCCCAATCCGAAGGTCACTCCCTTTCCACTTATAAGTGGAGTTCCCACCATATGGATATGACGCGTTTTGGGGGCAACCCCGAGAGCAAAGCCGTGAGGCCTTTGGCTAAAGCGGACAATATCATGTCCCTGGGTGGGGCGTCACAGATGGTATCAGAGCGGGGTCGCTCTGTCTCCCGTTGGGGGGGAGGGTCCTTGTGCAGCCTGGCTGTGGTCCGAGCGAGGGTTGTCATCCGGGTCCCGTTGGGATCGGTCGGGCTTCGAAAATATCGCTCCAGTTGGTAGGGCCTTGGACACAATCCCACATCGGAAAGGGAGTGACCTTCGGACTGGGCTATAAGTGGAGTTCCCACCATATGGATATGACGCGTTTTGGGGGCAACCCCGAGAGCAAAGCCGTGAGGCCTTTGGCCAAAGCGGACAATATCATGTCCCTGGGTGGGGCGTCACACTTTCAGTCTATTAAGTGCTTGTGATATCCAACCTTTTCAATAAGTTGCCCCACCGTGAGGATTGCCTTATGCAAAAATTGGCTCTATCTACTCATAAGCCACATTGTAAAAAATAAAATAAAACAAAAATCTTTGGCAAAACAAAAACTTTCCTTGAAAAGATTTTAGGTAGTCACTAACACGTGCTAGATTGACACATATGATGCATGTGGGATGCTTAGAGATGAATAATGGCAGATGTGGCATACACGGCATATGTGAGCACTTGAAGTTGAATCATGGCACACAAGGTACATATAAGGGGCATGACTTGGGTGAGACCTCGAAACCAGCAATGTGGGTGGGACCCTGACCGTAGGAGCCCACTTCTATGCATGAATTGTATATCCATGCTGTGTATCTTCTTGTTCGTCTTATTTTATGTCCTGGTACCAAAAATGAAGTAGATGCAAGTTTTGGGTGGACCACACCATAAGAAACACCGGTTAATGACCATTGAAAACCTTCTATGAGCCACAAAAGTTTTCTATCAACTTGATGTTTGTGTTTTCCTTTCTTCCCTGTCTACATGACCTTATCAACAGATCAGATGGTCAATAAACATTACGGTGGACTCCAAGAAGTTCTTAATGGTAGGTGTTCAATGAACACTGTTTCTTGTGGTGTGGTCTACCTAAAACTTCCACCTACTTCATTTTTGAGACTACACCCTAAAATAAACTAAAGAAACAGATGGATGGCATAGATATACAAAAAAATACATCCAGGTGAACCCTACGGTCAGGGTCTCACCCACATCGCTGGTTCCGGGGTCTCACCCAAGTCTTGCCCACATATGAGGTGTTTGAAGTTGTATGGTGGCACATGTGGCACAAGACATGCATTGGCACATTTAGCATGTGAACACTAAGGCTAGATGATGACACTTGTGCACATTGGCACCATTGGCACGTGGCATATTTGGAAAATTGAAGATAGACAATGCCACGTGTGGTGCATTGGTGCATGTGGAGTGCTTTGCACATGGGGCACAATAGCACATGTGGGGCGTAAGAGAAGATGGATGGTGACATATGTGGCACATCAACACATTGGAGGCTCTTTACACATGTGGAGCATAAGATGATGGATGGTGACACATGTGGCATAACGGCACGTGTGGGGCATGGCTGAAGATGGGCAATGTTTCATTTGGCACATGTGGCACATGTGAGGCAATTGGACATGGATAGTGGCTCATTTGGGCTTTAACTATTGAGAAATCCATTTTCCTTCTACCATGGGAAAATGCAATCCTTGGAGATGGAGGTGGGAAAATAAGTTCATTTATTTTCATACAAAGATAGAAAGAAGGAAATGATATTTCCCTAAAATTTCCTACAAAATAAGGCTTACTAAACAACAAAAAGTGAGTTTCATAAGAAACACTATTTCATTTCCCATACTTTCTATAAATCCAAACCGGCCTTAAAAGTAAAGTATTGGCAATTTTTCTAATATAGACGTTCCTTACATGTTTACAGTTGACCACATAAAAAACACAGTCGGGGCTCACCAAATAAACGGTTAAGACATCCATTTGTACTTCGAGGCATCATTGAGTACTTAAGGCATCATTGACTCTCATGTGATTCCGTGAGGTGTTGCTCATGTGAGGACGCAGAACACGTGCCAGAGGCACAGTGTAAATCACATCCGTTGCAAGGGAGTGGGTGGACTATGAACATGCGTGGGCCAAAAATGATACTGTTCTTCCTCTTCCTGCTTACCGCTCACCACCTCAAAATTGTATTAGAAAAATTGCCAATCAAAAATAAAAATATCCAAAAGTCACATGTTTGGTACACCCGACAACCGCACTACTCTAGCCCACATTATGGGGCCAGCTGGGTGCACTGTTAACATGAGGTGGGCCAAAAATAATATTGATCCACTAATCAGGCAGGTCAGAATATTAGAAAATTTGCCGATATCATAAAGAAAAAAAATCTCAACCGTCCAAATTCAACGTGCAAGTTTCATACCGACGCAGTTTGGTTAGTGCCAATGCCAGTAGCTTGGTTGGTGCTTTGTGGGCCTCCTCACCATGATGTATGTGTTTTATCCATTTTTTCTTATTATTTAGGGCTTGTTCCTAAGAAATGAGGTAGATCTAAATCTACCGCTCCACGGGAAAACAATAGTGATTGAATTTCCACCATTAAAAACCTCCTAGGGCGGGCCGTAATGTTTGTTGGACATCCAACATGTTGATTAGGTTATACAAACCTAGATAAAGAAAAGAAATTGGAAATCGTAGGCTGCACATTTTAATTTGACTAATTTGTGTGCCACTCATGCAATTTTGGACTGGGATTGCATGGTGACCTAACACCACTTAGGTTGGTGGTGTTGAGATGTGGGGGGATTTTATTGTTGAGTACCTACTTGACTTAATGACTTTCTAATAACATCACCCACCTCGATGATGTGTTGATGTCACCAAATTCTATGGGCCCCACTATGATGTATGTGTTATATCTAAACTGTTTGTCTATTTGGCGAGATTGTTTTAGGGCTTGAACTTAAAAATGGAATAGATCCAAAGTTCAAGTAGACCACATTATAGAAAATAGTATAGATTGAACGTCTAACATTGAAAATTTCTTTGGGGTCACAAAAGTTTTGGATCAATTTGATATTCATTTTTCCCCTTCATCCATTTGGTCCCATGTGATATTTTCTTGTGGATTTTGAAATTCGCTACATCTATAGGCCATATATTGATGCATGTGTTTTATTCATGTAGTCCATCCTTATGCATCCTTTACATGTGACATTCAAATTATATGTGTGTGTGCAAGTGTTCAACATTAGTTATGAATTTAGTCCATTGAGCATAAATCCATGATCTACCAAACAAGCCTTTCTTTAATACAATGTTTTTGGCTGAGGAAGAATTTCCTTTCAAACATGAGGATTTGATGGTCAAAATGCCACCATGGTATTTTCAGACATATAATCATTATGTAATAATGGTGTTAATCCCATCTAATGAAATTCTATATCATTTAAGTCCGTTTGAATACTACCAAATAAGTAATTTTTTCTACGGACGGTAGTAGTAAGTAACTTTTTTGAGATAAGCTTGGTGTAAGATCACTTATATGTAATTTTTTTACTTTAAGATTAATCACCTCAGCATAATAAGTAGAAACCAAGATACGCTACTTGAGGCATAAGTAACTTAAGTAACTTACGATCCAAACCCCCCTTAATCCCGTGGATCAAACCGCTAGTGTTGGGGGAGGTGGATTGTGTGCAGGCAAATTCTCTAAGGGTCAATGAGGCTCTATGACTTTTATCCACGCGGCCGTCTAATTTTTCCTTAGGTATAAAATAAAAAATGAGGCCTATCCATGGCTAAAATGGCCACACATGAAGGGGATTTAATGCCCACTATTGAAAACTTATAGAGGGATCAATCTGATATTTGTGGTTTTCGTCGGGTATATGCGACCTTATGAACTGACTGGATGGCAAATAAATACCAGGGTGGGACCTAGAAAGGTTTAGACTATGCTCACCATTATCTCCACTGCTCTATGCGATGTGGTCCACTTGAGCCTTATATGTTTCTCATTTTTTTTGACTTATAACCTCAAATGGTCTGGAAAAATAGATGGATGGTGTGTATGAATTCCCTTACATCAAGGTGGCCACTACACAATCAGCCTCCGTGCTGGGTCCTACGTATCATCTAATACTTTGCGAACCATGAGAAATGCTAGTTCCTGTACACAGTTTGTAAAATAATATCATTCTGCAACGTGACATGTGGGACCCACCGTAGAGTATGACATACATCAAATCTGTTCATAAGTTTATCCTATCCATTTTCACCCATTATGCCAAAAATCATCACGATCGAAGAGAAAGATGGGTCACACCACAGGGAGCAGTTAGGATAAGATGCTAACTGTTAAAACCTCCCAGATTGTTTTCTGAGTCAAAGCTGTTGTGTACATACCATCCAATCCATTCAAAAGATTTGATCCACCAGGATGAGTGGGCCAGAATTTATTCCATTCCAAAAATGAGGTGGGCCACACCACATAAATTTAGAGGCTTTCGCCATGATTTTACATGGTGCGGACTACCTGGGTTTTGGATCAGCCTTCTTTGTTTGCTTTTATGAATACATGACGTGGCGCACGTGATGGGCGGCTTGGATTTCATGGCATATCATGGTCGGCCCCACATACCATGTTGTAGAATAAATACAGACGCTGTAGACGAATCCTGTTTCAGAAAAGCAGTTTCTAGGAAAAGACAAACCCAAAACCCCGCAGCTTCAACGATTGTGAGTCCTCTTGGAATGTGGTCCCTCTTTCTAGATGGCACTCATCACTGATGAGAAAAATAATGGGAACTTTTCAGTAACTCACTGTCGAGGAAAACACAAAGAAATAAATAAATAAATAAATAATAAAAAAAAATAAAAAAAAAATTAAAAATGCAAGTCACTCTCTCATGGTGAGGAGGAATCCTGTGGAGGTTGAGCAGTAGACGCTTGTCTAAGCTACTATATATCCTCTTCTGCCCCACCATGGGATGATCCTGACTGTTTATCTAGAATAAACAACAGTAAATGGGCCACATGGGAAAAAGATGATTGACCGTAGATCCTTCCCTTGTATGCAACCATGAGTCTATAAAACACCGTTATTTCTTACTCAGTAACTTATAGACTAATATTTACTGGATAAGTTACAATATTTTCTCTGTGGTTGGTCTAAGATGGAATCTTAGAGAGATGAACGGCCTGGATTCAGGCAGATTAAGCACGCACCTTGGGCTTGCTTCTAATTGTGCGCATCCTTAGCATGTTTCCAAAGTGAGATGCCAGGAAAGTTCCCGCGCGTGGATGAGTGAACATTTATTTTATGAGTGTGGATCGTTTGTGTCCAAGGCACAGGAGAATTAAGTGCCATCGCTTTTCATTAGCCCACGTCATAGTTGAGGACCTTAGCTCACAAATTAGGCCCATTTTCTCTTAGAGTGGATTAAGTCACACAACCCAACTTTTAATGTGTGGAACTTCTCTTGCCCATGATTTATGTATTAGATCCACACTGTCCATTAATTTTTTCAGATTTATCTAGAGCATGAGCCCCAAAAATGAGGCACATCCAGAGCTCAAGTCCACCACACCACAAAAAACAGTGATGATTGAACGCCAAATGTTGAAACCTTTTTAAGGTCCATTGTTTTATTCTCTCCCACCCGTAATGGAATTTTTTTGCCCTTGGAATTTATGTGGGCCCCACGATAATGTATTTCTTAGATCCACACTATCCATCCATTTTGTTCAGATCATTCTAGTATTTGAACCTAAAAACAAAGTAGTTTCAAATCTCAAGTAGGCCACACGATAAGAAACATTAGGAATTAATGCTACCATTGAAAACTTTTTGCACCCACAAAAGGCAAAAGGTTCTGATCAAGCAGATATTTGTGCTTTACCTTCATCCAGGTATGGGTAGCCTTAAGAACAGGTTAGATGGCAAATAGGCCTCATGGTTGGCCCTACCAAGGTTTCAATGGCAAGTTGTTTAATCTCACAACTTTCTATGGTGTGGTCCACTTGAGCTTTGGATGTAACTCATTTTTGGGCACATTCTCTAAAATTATCTAAAAAAATTGATGGACGGTGGTCTAACACAAAAATCACGGTGGGCTCGGAAAAGTTGCACACATTAAAAATTCTGTTGTGTAGTAGGCTACCTATTTAGAGAAGAATTTGGCATATTTTGTGAGCTAGGGTCAACAGAAATTATGTATACCAATGAGAAGCGCTGGCATTGGCATTTAGTGTGCTTTCAACACAAACGATTTGCACCCTCATTTTATACTATGACTTCATACACAGTCACTCAAAATTAAAATGGCACACATGGCATACTTTAAGTCAAATTAAATTGATTGTAACCGTAGAACTGTGGCTAAGCCACAATCCAGAATCAGATTGATTGAATGATCCAGCCATTGTTTATTAAAACATTATTACTGGGCATTTAAATTTTAATCTCCAATAAATGTCCACCATGTTCAACCGATAGATGATCAAATGAACTCACTTTTGGGTTCATGATATATCTAAACTGGGATCATAATTTGGACAAACAAATTTGAATTAACGCCAAGTTTGCAAATTTTAAGTATGTCCTTTTCATCTAATCTAACTCTCCCAATATCAAAGTTTCTCTCAAAAAATAAATTTTCATATGGCTGCTTTACTTTTTCGCTCTGGACTGAAAACGGTTTACTTATAAATTATTTCTACAGAGTTAGTTGTCTTTTCAAGATTAGAACACTCGGTCACTTATATTGACTTTGATTGATGGCCTGTTGGTAAAAGTAAATGTTGAGTGGGAAAGTGATGTTTTTGCCCACAGTAGAAGTGACTTTTATTATTATTATTATTATTTTACTCAATTTGATGGGTGGAACTCCCTTTCCATTGACAACCAATGAAGTGGCACTGTTCGCAAAAACTGTTCATATGGAGAGTTTAATGGGGCCTATTGCATTGTTCTTGTGACATCCACTCCATCCATTCATTTCAAAAGCTCATGGAAAGACATGAGGCCAAAAATATTAGCTATGTCTAAAACTTAAGTAAGCCACACCACATGTAATAGTAAATTTTAATGCAAACTATTCAAAATACTATTGCTCATTACATGTGTGGTGGCCCATCAAGCGTTGGATCTGCCTAGATTTGGACTCCTGCTCTTCCATCAGCTCACGAATGGAATGAATGGAGTCCATGTTAGAAAGGAATCATTTGTCAATTACACCACATGAAGCAGTGGGGATTGAACATCTATTGTTGAAAACTTTTTGGGGCTATGAAAGTTTTGGATCAAGCTGATGTTTGTGCTCCCATAAACAAGGACTATGTGACTTTAAGAATGGGTTGGATGACAAATAAATATCACAATAGGCCCTTAGAAGGTTTCAACAGGGACAACATTATCACCATTTGCTTCATGTAGTGTAGTTTAATTGAGCTTTGGATATGCCTTAGTTTTGGGCTCATGCCCAAAAAATGAGTTGGCAGAATGGATAGATGACGTGGACAAAATACATACATTACGATGGGTCCCACTTGTCAAAATGGGACTGGAATCCATCTATATGTATCATTTACACTTGACATTCAAGTTATATATGTGTGCAAGTGACCACATTAGTTATGAACTTAGTCAATCATTGATTATAAATCCATGGTCCACCAAACAAGTTTTCTTTAATACAATGTTTTTGTCTAAGGAAGAATTTAATCCCAAACATAAAGATTGGATGGTCAAGATACCCATACCCCTATGGTATTTCCAACATATAATCATTTTATAATGATGGTGTTAATCCCATCCAATGCAACTCTATACCATTTAAGTCTCCTTGGATGCCACCGAATAAGTTACTTTTCTACTTATGATAGTAGATAAGTAACTTATTTGAGATAAGTAAGCTTGGTGTAAGATTAATTATATGTAACCTTTTTACTTCAAGGTTAATAACCAAGATAAGCTAATTAAGGCTTAAGTAACTTAGGATCCAAAAGCCCCTTAATCCCATGGATCAAACAGCTAGTGTTGTGGGAGGTGGATTGTGTGCAGGCAAGGCCTCTAAGGGTCAACTAGGCTGTATAAGTTTTATCTAGGCCGTCTATTTATTTTGTCATACCATTTTAAGTTACAATAAAAAAACAAAAAAAATAATAGGCATATCCATGCGTAAAATGGTCACACATGGGGATTTAATGCCTACTATTGAAAACTTCCCAAGGGATCAATTTGATATTTGTGGTTTTCCCGGGTACATGTGACCTTATGAACTGATTGGATGGCAAATAAATACCAAGGTGGGACCTAGGAAGGTTTAGCCTATGGGCACCATTATCTCCACTACTCTCTGTGGTGTGGTCCACTTGAGCCTTGGATCTTTCTCATTTTTTTTACTTATAACCTAAAATGGTATGGAAAAATGGATGGATGGTGTGTATGAATTCCCCGACATCAAGGTGGCCCCCACACAATCAGCGTCCGTGTTGGGGTCCCTCCGTATCATCTAATACTCTGCTAGGGCTCTCAATGGAGCGGGTCAGATCCGAGATCCGATTCGCTCCAAATCCATATAATGCGGATTTGGATCTTAAAAAAGGTCTGATTAGTTAAATGGACCGGATTTGGATCTTACAATAGGTCCGATTACTTAAATGGACCGGATATGGATTCATAGGAACATATCCTAGCTAGATCCAAATCCGATTAAAATCCGACTCATTGTCACCCTTACTGTATATGTTATATTCATGCTAACCATCCTTTTTACAAATTATTTTAGGCCATGTCAACCATACCATGGTAAATAGTGGGATTTGCATAATTTTTCTACTAAATTAAATATATTATATTATATATTTTATATCATATAGTTTTTTAGATTTGTAATGGGGTGGATTCGGACCTAGATCCGACCCGAATCCAATGGTTATATGGATTTTGGATCGGAAATGGATATCACCTTTTGGATCCGAGTTGGATCCGAATCCGATCCGAATCCATCTACAGATATACGGACTTGGAGCCGGATCCAACTGGATCCGATCCAGATCTGACCCATTGAGAGCCCTATACTCTGCGTACCATGAGTAATGCTAGTTGCTGTACACGGTTTGTAAAATCATATCATTCTGCAACGTGGCATGTGGGACCCACCATAGAGTACGACATACATCAAATCCGTCCATAAGTCTATCCCATCCATTTCCACCTAGTATGCTAAAAATCATCACGATCGAAGACAACGATGAGCCACACCAAAGGGAGCAGTTAGGATAGGATGCTCACCGTTAAAATCTCTCAGGCTGTTTAGGGAATCAAAGCTGTTGTGTACATGCCATCCAATCCATTCAAAAGATTCAAACCACCAGGATGAGTATGCCAGACTTTATTCCATTCCAAAAATGAGGTGGGCCACAGCACATAAATTTAGAGGCTTTCGCCATGACTTTACATGGTGCGGACTACCTGGGTTTTGGATCAGCCTTCTTTGTTTGCTTTTACGAGAACATGACATGGCGCACGTGATGGGCGGCTTGGATGTCATGGCATATCATGGTCGGCCCCACATACCATGTTGTAGAATAAGCTAATATACAAACGCTGTAGACGAATCCTGTTTGGCTGTTTCAGAAAAGCAGTTACTTGGAAAAGACAAACCCAAAACCCCGCAGCTTCAACGATTTTGAGTCCTCTTGGAATGTGGTCCCTCTTGCTAGATGGCACTCATCACTGATGAGAAAAATAATGGGAACTTTTCAGTGACTCACTGTCGAGGAAAAAACAAAGAAATAAAAAAAATGCAAGTCGCTCTCTTATGGCGAGAGGAATGCTGTGGAGGTTGAGCCGTAGATGCTTGTCTAAGCTACTATATATCCTCTTCTGCCCCACCATGGAATGATCCTGACTGTTTATCTAGAATTAACTACAGTAAATGGGCCACATGGGGAAAAAGATGATTGACCGTGGATCCTTCCCTTGCATGCAACCATGAATTTATAAAACACCATTATTTCTTACTCAGTAACTTATAGACTAATATTTACTGGATAAGTTACAAAATATTCTATGTGGTTGATCTAAGATGGAATCTTAGAAAGATGAACGGCCTGGATTCAGGCAGATTAAGCATGCACCTTGGGCTTGCTTCTAACTGTGCGCATCCTTAGCATGCTTCCAAAGGGAGATGCCAGGAAAGTTCCTGCGCGTGGATGAGTGAATGTTTATTTTATGAGTGTGGTTCGTCTGTGTCGAAGGCACAGAAATATTCAGTGCCAATGAAAAGTCCACGTCACAGTTGATGATGTGAGCTCACAAAACAGGTCCATTTTTCTCTAGAGTGGATTGGGTCACACAACCCACATTAAATTTAATGTGTCGAACTTCTCTTGTCCCACCATGATTTATGTATTAGATTCACACTGTCCATTAATTTTTCCAGATTAATTTAGAGTATGAGCTAAAAATTGACGCACATCCAGAGCTCAAGTTGACCACACCACAAAAGGCAGGGGTGTTTGAACATCAATTGTTGAGAACTTTCTAAGGTCCACTGTTTTATTCTCTCCGGCCAGCAATAGAATTTCTTAGCACTTGAAATTTATGTGGGCCACGATGATGTATTTCTTAGATCCTCACTATTCATCCATTTTTTCAGACCATTCTAGTATTTGAACCTAAAAACAAGGAAGTTCCAAAGCTCAAGTGGACCACACCACAGGAAACATTAGGAATTGATGCTACCATTGAAAACTTCCTGCGCCCACAGAAGGCGCTGATCAAGCAGATATTTGTGCTTTACCTTCATCCAGGTATGGGTGGCCTTAAGAACAGGTTAGATGGCAAATAGGCCTCATGGTTGGCCCTATGAAGGTTTCAATGGCAGGTTGTTTAATCCCACTACTTACTTTCTATGGTGTGGTCCACTTGAGCTTTGGATGTATCTCATTTTTGGGCTCGTGCTCTAAAATTATCTGGAAAAATTTATGGACAGTGTGGCTCTAACACAAAATTCATGATGGGCTCAGAAAAGTTTCACACGTTAAAAGTTCTGTTGTCGTGGTACGCAATCTATTTAGGAGAGGAATTATGCCTATGAGCTGGGGTCAATGGAAATGATGTATACCAATGAGAAGCGCTGGCATTGGAATTTAGTGTGCTTTCAACACAAACATTCTGCACCCTCATTTTATACTATGACTTCATATGCAGGCACTAAAAAGTGGCACACGTGGCATACTTTTAGTCAGATTAAATTGATCGTAAATGTAGAACTGTGGCTAAGTCACAATCCCAGAATCATGATTGGTTGAACGATCTAGCCATTGTTAATTAAAACATGATCATTGGACATATTTAAATTTTAATCGTCCAATAAATGTCCACCATTTTCAACCGATAGATGATCAAATGAACTCACTTTTGGGTTCATGATATATCTAAACTGGGCCATAATTTGGACAAACAAATTTGAATTACCTAAATGCCAAGTTTGCAAATTTTAAGTAATGTCCTTTTTCATCTAATCTAACTCTCTCCCAATATCAAAGTGACGCAGGGAGGACGTGGTAGGTCGATCACCGTCTCCCTAACCGAGTGTTCTCGAATCCACGAGAAGAAAATAAAAGAAAAAATAAAAGGAAATAAATTCCGAATAATTGATTTATTGATAATTGAATGAATAATAACGGAATTACAATGCATATAAATAGGAAACTAAACCCTAGGTAAAGTATCAAAATCCAACTCCAACTAAAACTCCTAGAAAACGCAACTTACTATAAATAGTAAACTTACTATTTATAGAAGTCGTTCAATCCTACTAGAACTCTTGGTTTTCGGCCAAAAATAGAAAGTTTTCAAACGGCCTCAACCACGCTGTTCTACGAAATATTCTAAACCCTTTTCATGTTGGGCACTAACTCTAAAACCATACGGATGCAAAATTATGATCGAATTAAAACTTACTATAAAAAGTAAAAACGAAAATAAACTAGCCTAATGACCGTCGATACGGTCGATTCTCGCGATTCCGGATTGGGCAACCCGGCGTAGCGGGTTGGTTGGCTAAAGTAGCTCGAGCTACCCCAAATTGATATATTATACGTCCCGTAACTCATTCCGGATTGTGAGATACGACCGATTCACGGTCCTGACGGTCCGAATCACTTTCGGCCCCGTCCGGTCTTCTTTTGGTCCATCTGGGCCATGAAATAGTCAGCGACCCGTCCTACATCAGTCTCCTCCACTTCGAAAGAACTCAACCCCGAGTTCTCGTCCAGCTTTGGTTCATGATATTCGTACAGATCTGCCACGTTGAAAGTCCTTGAAATCTCCATGTCATCTGGAAGATCAACAACGTAGGCATTGTCATTGATCTTGCGAATGATCGGTACCGGTCCAATCTTCTTGTGTTTCAACTTATTGTAGGTCCCGGTAGGAAATCGCTCTTTACGTAGGTGGACCATCACCTGATCACCTATTTCGAACACTTTGGCGCGCCGATGCTTGTCGGCCGCTTCTTTGTACTTCTCGTTCGAAGCCTGTAATTTGTTGCGCACGTCTGCATGTATGTCCATGATTCGGTCTGCCATATGTTCAGCTGTAACGCTCATGCCCGGAAGCTTGGGCAGGGGAACCAAATCGAGTGTGTGACGAGGCACGCACCCATAAACAATCTGGAATGGAGACTTTCCTGTCGATCGGTTTACCATGTTGTTGAATGCAAACTCTGCTTGAGCCAGGGCCATGTCCCACTGCTTCGGTTTGTCACCTGAAAGGCAACGGATGAGATTTCCCAATGTGCGGTTGACGACCTCAGTCTGTCCATCTGTTTGTGGATGATAAGCACTGCTGAAGTGAAGTCGTGTACCGAACCGATTCCACAAGGCTCGCCAAAAGTGGCTAACGAACTTTGTGTCCCGGTCTGAAGTGATCGTCTTAGGAATACCATGTAGTCGCACAACCTCTCTGAAGAAAAGGTTCGCAACATGTATCGCATCAAAGGTCTTCTTGCACGGAATGAAGTGTGCCATCTTGGAGAATCGGTCTACCACCACGAACACTGAGTCCATGCCGCGTTGTGTTCGTGGGAGCCCTAATATAAAATCCATAGATAAATCCTCCCAAGGGGCATCTGGCACGGGTAATGGCGTGTAAAGACCTGTATTTTGAGATTGTCCCTTAGCAGTTTGACAAATATGACATCGTTGTACCGCCCTGCCAACATCACGAGCAAGTTGCGGCTAGTAATACCGCTCTTCCACCATCGCTCGAGTCTTATCTCGTCCTAGATGACCGCCGAGGCCACCGCCATGCAGCTCGATAATAATCTTGTCCCGTAACGAACTCTGCGGAATGCAAAGTCGATTTCCTTTGAAGAGGAAACCATCTTGAATTAGGAGATCACTCGGGTGACCCTCTTGGCACTTTTTCCATGCATCTGCAAAATCCTCGTCGTCGGCATAAAGTTCCTTGAGGCAGTCGAACCCGATCACCTCACTGCTCACTGTAATAAGAAGGGATGCACGTCGGCTTAGTGCATCTGCCACCTTGTTCTGCTGCCCTGATTTGTGTTTCAGAACGAACGTGAATTCCTGTAAAAACGAAATCCATCTAGCATGCATACGATTCACGTTAGTCTGAGTATTGATAAATTTTAAGGCCTGATGATCAATGTACAGTATAAATTCCCTTTGAATAAGATAATGGCGCCAATGGCGCAGTGCTTGAACCACTGCATATAATTCAAGTTCATAGGTCGACCACTTCTGTCGTGCGTCGCTGAGTTTCTCACTGTAAAAGGCAACCGGCCTGCCCTCCTGAGAAAGGACTCCCCCAATGCCAACAATAGATGCGTCGCATTCTACCTCAAATAGCTTATCGAAATTAGGGAGTACCAGAACCGGGGTAGTGGACAACCGATGTTTAATTTCTGCAAAGCTCTTCTCAGCCCCTTCGGTCCATTGAAACGGACCCTTCTTCATACAGTCGGTAATCGGCGCGACGATACTGCTGAAGTTCCGCACAAATCGACGATAGAAGGTCGCCAACCCATGAAAGCTTCGTACCTCATGAATGTTTGTCGGAGTCGGCCAATCCCGAATAGCTCGTACCTTTTCTTCGTCCACTCGGATACCCGTGGACGACACGATGAACCCCAGAAACAATAATTGATCAGTTAAGAAGCTACACTTTTTCAGATTTAAGTATAGCTTGTTGTCGGCCAACACTTGTAGCACTTTTCTGATGTGGGTCATGTGCTCCGTTTCATCCTGACTGTATATTAGAATGTCGTCAAAGTAAACGACAACGAAACGGCCAATGAACGGCTTCAACACTTGGTTCATTAAACGCATGAAGGTGCTTGGTGCGTTGGTCAAACCGAAGGGCATAACCAGCCACTCATATAGCCCTTCCTTGGTCTTGAAGGCCGTTTTCCACTCGTCACCTGGCCTAATACGGATTTGATGGTATCCACTCCGTAAGTCCAGTTTCGAGAACACCTTGGAGCCCTCGAGCATGTCCAGCATGTCATCCAACCGCGGTATTGGAAATCGATATTTAACTGTTATTTTATTGATCGCGCGGCTATCGATGCACATACGCCATGTTCCGTCCTTCTTTGGGGTAAGGAGTGCCGGAACGGCACACGGGCTCATGCTCTCTTTAATAAGACCCTTAAGGATCAGTTCCTCCACCTGTCCCTGTAGAATTTCACACTCTTTTGGACTCATCCGATAGTGCGGTCGGTTGGGTAGACTGGACCCTGGGATAAGGTCGATGTGATGTTGTATGTCTCGCATGGGAGGCAACTCATCTGGTAACTCTGCAGGCCAAGTACTTCGAAATTCTTCTAGCAGCGGTTTAAGGCGTTGAGGAATATTAGAGGATCCTGGCTCCTCGCCTTTTACCATAACCGCATAAATCTCGCCCGTTTCTTTTGATTCCTTAACAAACTCGCGAATGGTAAGGAGAGAGTTCCCCTCCACTTTAAAAGCTTAAGGGTGTTTGTCTGGTGTCATAGGTGCCAAAACAATTTTTCGACCATCCTTGGTGAACATGTATATGTTTTCCCGTCCACTGTGGGTCACATCTCGATCCGATTGCCATGGCCGCCCAAGTAACATGTGGCAGGCTTCCATGTCAACCACATCACAGAGGACCTCGTCCTTATAGCTTTTACCAATGGAAAACGAAATAATGCATTGATGAGTTACCTTGGTTTCGTTCACCTTCTTGATCCAGCCGATAGAGTAGGGGGTAGGGTGCTTCGTCATAGGCAGATGTAACTTATCCACCATAATTCTCGAGACAATATTTTCGCTACTCCCACTGTCTATGATCACGTCACAGACTTTGCCCTGCACGGTGCACTTTGTGCGAAAAATATTATGTCGTTGTGGGTGCACTTCCTTCCTGGGAGCGTAAAGTAGTCGTCTTACTACTAGCGATTCCCCATGATCTTCAGTCAGCCAATCGACATCTTCTGTGTCCCCCTCTTCGGCCTGTTCCAATTCAGGATTATCTTCTGTTGGCTCACCTTCCACGCCGCCTTCATTCGTAGTTAAGTGTGCTGCAGGGCGTTGAGGGCAAGCGTTCGACCAGTGACCTGGTTGGCCACAACGGAGACAATGGTCTGGTCTTGGCCGACCATATGGATTGGGGATCCTGCTGGAACCCGCTGTAGTGGGAGCTGTACGTTGAGGTCTTGAGGAACCGCTTCCCCCGTCCCGGTTCGTGACCGTAGGAGGTTGAGGACGCCCTCCTATAGGCTCCTTGCCTTTGGCCAGCATTGTATCTTGAGTGGGTCCGGTGTTGGGATTTCATGTTGCCGGATAGGGTCGAGCAGGGGGCCGTGACAACTGTGTTTCTGCTCGAGTGGCCAATTGGTTGGCCTCACTCAACGTCCATACCGGATGCATCTGGACTCGATCCTGGATTGCAAATCGCAATCCACCAATGAATCGTGATACCTGTTGTGCCTCTGATTCCGATAAATTATTCCGTGTAGCCAATCGTTGGAATTCTTCAAGATATTCGGCTACGGTTCGATTTCCCTGACGACAATTTTGGTATTGTTGGAACAAAATTTGTTCATAGTCGCTAGGGAGGAATCGAGCTCTAAGAAGTTGTCTCATTCTAGGCCATGTTCGGATGGGTGCCTTATTCTGACGGGTGCGGGAAACCTGTAGGTTTTCCCACCATGCTGAAGCACCGGATTTAAATTTATAAGCAATTAGTTTTACCTTCTTGTCGTCCGGCACTTCCATATAGTCGAAGTATCGCTCGACCTCTGCCAGCCAGTCGAGGAACTCTTCTATTCGAAGTAGGCCATTAAAGCTGGGAAGATCAGCTTTGCCTCGATAGTCTCGTTCTGCTCGTTCCACACGCTCATTCCCTAGCGCAGGTCGTCGTACCAAAATGTCTTCGACCTCATCATCGCTTGGTTCTGAATCGTCTGGTGTAGCCCTACGATTATCCACCTGGGGTGCTCTACGGACAACATGATTGTCCCGTATAGCAACGGTTGGTGGTTGTTGGTCGCCTTGGGCTCGAAGCGGAGCTAGCGATGCTGCAATCTGGTCGAGGGTTGCCTGTATACCTTGCAGGATCAACCGGTTCTCCCGTTGCGCTGCTTCGAAAGCTGTCGCCGTTAGATAGTCCCTTGGAGCACCGTCCTTAGGATGAGGATCCATCCCTTCATTAGAGGTCATCGTCCTGAGGAAGAAACCTCTCTCTGATACCAATGACGCAGGGAGGACGTGGTAGGTCGATCACCGTCTCCCTAACCGAGTGTTCTCGAATCCACGAGAAGAAAATAAAAGAAAAAATAAAAGGAAATAAATTCCGAATAATTGATTTATTGATAATTGAATGAATAATAACGGAATTACAATGCATATAAATAGGAAACTAAACCCTAGGTAAAGTATCAAAATCCAACTCCAACTAAAACTCCTAGAAAACGCAACTTACTATAAATAGTAAACTTACTATTTATAGAAGTCGTTCAATCCTACTAGAACTCTTGGTTTTCGGCCAAAAATAGAAAGTTTTCAAACGGCCTCAACCACGCTGTTCTACGAAATATTCTAAGCCCTTTTCATGTTGGGCACTAACTCTAAAACCATACGGATGCAAAATTATGATCGAATTAAAACTTACTATAAAAAGTAAAAACGAAAATAAACTAGCCTAATGACCGTCGATACGGTCGATTCTCGCGACTCCGGATTGGGCAACCCGGCGTAGCGGGTTGGTTGGCTAAAGTAGCTCGAGCTACCCCAAATTGATATATTATACGTCTCGTAACTCATTCCGGATTGTGAGATACGACCGATTCACGGTCCTGACAGTCCGGATCACTTTCGGCCCCGTCCGGTCTTCTTTTGGTCCATCTAGGCCATGAAATAGTCAGCGACCCGTCCTACATCACAAAGTTTATCTCACAAAATAAATTTTCATATGGCTCTCTGGACCCAATATCATTTACTTTTAAACGGTCTTTTTATAGAGTTGGTTGTCTTTTCAAGCTTAGAACACTCAGCCTCTTACATTGACTTTCATTGATGAGCATGTTAGTAAAAGTAAATGTTGAGTAGGAAAGTGATGCTGGGATCATTTGCAGTGTTCGTGTGACATCCACTCCATCCATCCATTTCAAAAGCTCATGAAAGGACATAAGGCCAAAAATATTGGCTATATATCTAAAACTTAGGTAGCCGCACCATATGAAATTGTAAAAACTATTCAAAATACCAGTGCTCATTATATGTGTGGCGGCCCAAAAAGCATTGGATCTGCCTAGATTTGGACTCCTGCTCTTCCATCAGCTCACGAATGGAATGAACTGAGACGGTGTTAGAAAGGAATCATTTGTCCATTACACCACATGAAGTAGTGGGGGATTGAACATCTATTGTTGAAAACTTCTTGGGGCCATGAAAGTTTTGGATCAAGCTGATGTTTGTGCTCCCATAAACAAGGTCTATGTGACTTTAGGAATGGGTTGGATGACAAATAAATATCACAATAGGCCCTTGGAAGGTTTCGACATGGGACAACATTACCACCATTGCTTACTGTACAATTGAGCTTTGGATATGCCTCAGTTTTGGGCTCATGCCCGAAAAATGAGTTGGCAGAAAGGATAGATAGTGTGGACAAAATACATACATTACGATGGGTCCCACTTGTCAAAATGGGACCGGAATCCACCGCAACACACCTCTCTTTCTGCTCCAACCTTCAGAACCCCCACTAAACCCACTGCTGAAAACCCCATGGGGACCATCGTGATGTTTGTCCATGTCTACCAATTTTGTTAGATCATTTAGGAGGTGGGCCCAAACGGAGGCATATTTGAAACTCAAGTGGGCTGCACTACCGGAGATGGTGGAAATTGAACAGCCACCTTTGAAACATTCGGGGCTGATTGTGATGTTTCTGAGAAATCCACCCCATCCACCAGTTTCACTATATCATTTTAGGAAGTGGGTCCAAAAATGAGGCAAATCCATAACTCAAGTGGACCACACTATATGAAATAATGGAAATTGAACAGCTACCTTTGAAACACTCAGGGCCATTGTGATGTTTCTGAGAAATCCACCAATTTCACTATATCATTTTACGGGATGGGCCAAAAAATGAGGCAAATCCAAAAGTCAAGTGGTACACACCACAAATCCTCTCAGTCCATTAGTTTCACCATATAATTATTTTAGATGGTGGGCACAAAAATGAGGGAGATTCAAAGCTCAAGTGAGCCACATGGTTGGAACCAGTGGGTATTGAAGGCCACCAATAAAACCATCCTAGGACCCACATTGATGTTTCTAAGAAATCCACCTCATCAGTTTATTTTGGGGCATGAGCTAAAAAATGTGACAAATGCAACAACTCAAGTGGGCCACACGGTAGGAAACAATGGAGATTGAATGACCACCATTCGAAGACTTGGGGCCCACCATGATGTTTCTATGAAATCCACCCCATCCACCAATTCCGCCAGAGTTTTTAGGGCATGAGCTCAAAAATGAGTTACATCCATAGCTCAAGTGGGCTACACAACAAAAACAATGGATATTTAACGCCCACTATTAAAACACTCATGAGGTAGAGTTTTCGACCAGGCTACTACTTTTGTATTTTCAGTTCATCCCAGTGGAAACGACCATATGACCGGTTTGGATGGCATATAAACAACACAGTGGACCCCAAAAAGGTTTCAATGGTTGGCATTTCCCTCCTCATTATTTCTTGCAATGTTGCCCACCTGAGTTTTGGATCTGCTTTTTTTTCGGGGCCTGCCCCCTAAAATAAGCTAGTGAAAGGGATGTACAAGATGGATTTTTTAGGAACATCATGGTGGCCCTACTTACATCATAGGGCTAGCAACCAGCATAGGGTTAGTGAGATTTAGTGCAGTGAGGTCAATAGGAAATTAGGGCTCTCAATGGGTTGGATCTAGATCGGATCCGATTCCAAGTCTGTATATTTGTAGACGGATTCGGATCGGATTCGGATCCGATTCGGATCCAAAAGTTAATATCTATATCTGATCCATTTATAAATTGTTAGATCCATGTCTGATAAAAAATCCATCGGATTCAGGTCGGATCTAGGTCCGAATCTACCCCCATTACAAATCTAAAAAAATATATAATATAATATATTCAATTTAGTAGAAAAATGATGCAAATCTCACTATTTACTATGGTATGGTCAGCTTAAGAGTGCATGGCCTAAAATAATATGAAACCGGATGGCTAGCATGAATATAACATATACAATAAGGTGACAATGAGTCAGATCTTAATCAGATTCGGATCGAACCAGATATGTTCATGTGAATCCAAATCCGGTCCATTTAAGTAATCAGACCTATTTTAATATCCAAATCCGGTCCATTTAACTAATTGGACCTATTTTAATATCCAAATCCGTATTATATGGATTCGAAGCGATTCGGATCTCAGTTTTGACCCACTCCATTGACAGCCCTATAGGAAATACAAAGGTCAAACACATACTAAACTAGTGGCAGACAATTGTTTGACTAATGAGAAGAAATGTAGGCACTTCTATGCAAATAGTTTAAAAGTAGGTATATGAAAAATTCTTAAAACTAAAGAGAGAGAAAAAGAAAAATTTACAAAAAAAAAAAACTATCTAATTAATGTGAAATTTACATTATAATATCTTTTTAAAGAGGTTTTGAAAAGTTATCTTATTGGTTATATAATTATCATTCCACTACCTTTTATCATGGCTTCCTGTGAGCGAATGGGTTCCTAGCTTGGGTGGACTTCATTATGATATTTATATGAAGTCCACCTTTACTACTCTGTCACCTCATACTAGGTGAAGGGTTCAAAAAGTAGTTCTATTGGTAATTCAAGTAGACTACATTATTAGAATAGTGTATTGGGCAACACTTGCCTTCCATATTGTTTTCATTGGTATGGACCAGGTGAATCATGGATGTGTTGTTTTTTGGGCAACCTAAAGTTTTGCATGGAATCTGAAAGTTGGAGTGGATTTTATATAATTATCATAGTGGGCCTTAGAAGAATCAAGGGTGAACGTCTCTCTCTTACGTGTTTCTCTTGGCATGGGCTGTCAAAATCATAGGTCAACTTAATTTTTTTATCTCTAAGTCTAACATGGGACTAAATATCTAATCGTTGGAGTGGATCTTCCATAAACATTATGGTGAGCTCTATCAAAATATGAGTGGCATCCCAAGGATTTCTTTCTTCTTCTTCTTCTTTTAAACAATCTCAGTACAGTTGGGAGGTAGTTGAATTTTGGCAGGGCCCACCATGATGTGTAGGAAAAACCTACTATAATCATTAGATATATAATCTGATCAGTTTAAGCCAAAGCAAAAGATCAGGCTAACTTGTGATTCACAAAAGCAATGCCTAAGAAAACACATTTGGGAGAGATGTGTACGGTAGATTTTTACTGGGCGCATCATGATGATTATATAAAATTTATTCTAACCATTAAATGCCTCACTAGAATTTAGGCTTGAGGCCTTAAAAATCAAGTCTACCCGTGATTCAAGTAAGCCATGCCAAGGGAAGCAATTTGAAGGGCGATTGTTGCCCTACACACTTTTTTTTAATCACATGGTCCACCATGAGAGTGATTTTTAATTTGAGGTGATGGAGCTGATAGCTAGGTGAGCTAGGGTGGATTTCATGTAAATATTATAGTGAGGCACAACCAAGCAAAGGAATGATAATTATATTGATTAATGAGTTAGCATTTTGAAAAAGATATTATAAATTACACATTAATTATTATTTTTTTTCCAAGAAAAAAGGAGGACGGTAAGTGGCTGTGGTGACTCGGGAGCTGTCGTGCCTCAACGTCATTTCAACATACGTGGCATACTTGAACTGGATCTAAACAGCAGACGTGATAGTGGAAACAGTGAGTGGGCCATAATCCAAAAGTCCAAATGTCTGGACAAGCCAACTCGATCTGTTAGTGGAGGCATCCAAATGTACACTAGATAGGAGTAGGTAATGACTCCCATTCATTGAGAAGATGTACATTTATTAGGCTGTTAGACAACCAAACAATCCTAACCGTTGGATTCATGACCTGCAAATGGGCAATTGAAATTGTGAGTGCGGATCGTAAGTGTTGAAAGCACAGGAAATTTCAGTACAGGCGCTTCCCATTATCACACGTCATTTCCAATTGTCTCCAGCTCGTAGAATACGCGGAATTTCTCCCTCGCTACAGAATTTTTAACATGTGAAACTTCTTCAAGCCACCATGACATTTGTGTTAGATCCACACTATATATCAATTTTTCCAGATAATTTTAGAGCAAGGGTCTAAAATTGAGTTACATACAAAGCTCAAGTGGACCACACTACAAAAGGCAGTGGTGATTAAACAAACTGCCATTGAAACCTTCTTAATGCCAACCGTTAGGCCTATTTGCCATCTAACCTATTCATATATAAGGCCACCCAAACCTAGATGAAGGTAAAACACAAATAGCTGCTTGATCAGAGCTGTCTATGGACCTGAGAAGTTTTCAATGGTAGCATCAATTCCTAATGTTTCTTGTGGTGTGGTCCACTTGAGCTTTCAATCTGCCTCGCTTATAGGTTCAAATAGTAGAATGATCTGAAAAAATGGATGTAAGATGTAGATCTAAGAAATACATTCTCATGGAGTCCACATAAAATTCACACACCAAGAAATTCAGTTGCTGGCTGGAGAGAGAAGAAAACCGTAAGGTTGACATGTGTAAGTTGTAACTTTCATGGCCCCCAGCATGATGTATGTATTAGATCTACATTGTCCATCTATTTTTCCATACCTTTTAGGACATGAGACAATAAAGGAGGCACATCCAAGGCTCAAGTGGGGGTACACTACATGATAAAGTGGGAATTGGACGTCTATTGTTGAAAAGTTCTTGGACCCAGGGAGGCCTCTTATCAAGCTGATATTTGTGTTTTCCTTTCAGCTAGGTTTCTTTAACCTTATGAAGAGGGTTGTGGACCTGAGGAAGGTTTCAATGTTTGTCGTTCAATCCCCACATCTATCTATGGTGTTGCTCACTTGAGCTTTTGATGTGCCTCATTTTCTGGATCGTCTTATAGAATAATTTGGAAAAAAATGATAGAAAGTGTGGATCTAATACATAAATCATGGTGAGGCTTACGGAAGTTCCATACGTTAAAAGTTAGATTGCTAGTATGCAATCCTCTTTTGAGAGAGAAAATCAGCCTGATGTCATCGCTACGACGTAGATCCCCTACAGTGTGAGTGGTGCGATCCCCTAATGTAGTGGCATCACCAAGTTTTATGGGACCCAACATGATATACATATTGCATCCACACCGTCTATTTATTTGAAGAGATAATTGTAGCGCATGAGCCAAAAAAATGAGGCAGATCCAAATCTCAAGTGGACCCCACTATAAAAAAGAGTGAGGATTAAATGCCTACCATTAAAAACTTCCTAGGGCCATCGAAGTTTTTGATCAAGCTAATATTTGTGGTTGATCTTCGTCCATGACTGTGTTAACTTATGAACTGGTTGGATCTAAAATAAAAACATCATGGTGAACCCTAGGAAGGTTTCAATGGTGGGCATCATTGGCCCACTGTTTTCTGTGGTAAGGTCCACTTGATCTTTAGATCTGCTCATTCTTTATCTCATGCCCTAAAATGATATCTCCAAATGGATGTGCAGTGTGTATACAAGGACATACATCATGGTGGGGCTCCGAACTTAGTGACGTTACTTCAGTGGCAATCTCGCTGCATCCTCGTCCATTTTCCTGTGCCTTCAACACATACAATCCGCATTAATAGTGAATATCGTCCCGAAAAATACGCACGAATATTCGTCTACAGCTCAATAGTCCACTGTCTTTTAAATGAAGAGGGAAGTGGACAGGCCATCTAACGTGGGATCCAGATGTAGTATCAGAAGAGGGATTGTAAGATTTCTCCAAAAGAGGACATGAGCTATTATTTATGGTTTTCGGTTTGTAGTTGTGGGGCCCATTATACAGAAATAAAGACCATTGATCCGTCGGGCCCTACCACAGATAGAGCATGAATAAAACATCTCCCAGACCGGAGGATTTTATCCATCAATCTTGGGCCACCTTTCAACTGTCAATCTTGGAAATTTTCATTGAATCGTCCATCCGCTCTGGCAGACAACCGACCAACGGTTTGGATCACTGAACTTCAGGCCCCAGTTCAATAAATTGAAAGACCGGGTATGCTATGTGCATCCTCGGGTTTCTACCGTTGATGGAAAGAGAGATAACATTGCTGTCGTTGAAAGTTGTCTCTTTCTAGTTTGGCATCCAAGCAGACTCTTGATACGCAGGAGCCCCGACACGTGGCATGCATTATCGCAAACTAAACTGATCAAATCGTGGGCCCCACTGTCACTAAGCCATAGACGCAAAATCTGATTGGTTGAGGGTTACTGACCTCGAATATTTGGACACTTGTCTGTTGGAATAGGATCATTGGATATTTCTCATTTTAACCGTTCAATAAATGTCCACAAATCAGATATTCTGGTTATCAAATAAGTTTATTTTTGGTTCAGGACTATGATCCATAATTTGGACAGTTTAGTTTGGGTTATCTCGTATGCCACGTACGCATATTTTAACCAACTTCTAAGTGCCTGTGTATCATTCATAAAACTCTGCCAGAGTATCAAATTTATCTCATTGTCCTGCATGTTTTGCATGTGTCCATATTCAGTCACTCCGGAAAGGAGATATCCTTTTTGTTGGTGTTGAAGATTTTCTCATGTCCACTCGATTCCGAGGAAGAAAAAATGGTGTTCCGGCAGAGTCGGACAGTCCATATACATGCACATATCAAGAGTACATATCGCAAACGTATACTTCAATCCAAGCCGTTGAAATCCATGGCCATCACCTAATATCAAATTTTGTTGAACGGTTATATGACCTCTAAATGAGAAAATTTTGGTTATTGAATCTGGATAGTTGGAGCTTTCATTTTAACCGTCCACTCGATGCCCTTCCTCCGGACATAAAATGGTTACCACTTAGAACCTTTTGAAATTATTTATGGCTTCCATGGTAAAAGAAAATAGCAATGTTCTTTATCCACAAGTGGGCCTGTGATCCAAAGTAACTTTTAACGGCTCCTAAGTGTAACTTTGGCTATTCTCTATTCATAAGTGGGCCCATGATTCTCTCGGTTCTGATTAAGGTACACGTGTGGAAATTTTACAGTGGCTGCGTGCAGGAGTATGAATAGTCATAGGCTCGAAGCATATGAAATAACCAGGCTTTGACCACAGAGAGCGCAGCCCACGGTTTGCTCGAGGATTAGCAAGGACGTGTACGTAATGTCATTTTCCCTGTTAGTTAAGCCCGCACACGTGGAGCTGATATTAGGTACTATCCCACAAGTATGCACGAAGAGACCGACGGATATATGGCGCGTCTCCACTGGCAGATGCAGCAGGCCCCACACGTTGGATCTAATGTAGAGCTGCCACGCATGTCACATCCCACCAAAATCAAAATCAAGGTGTGGGGCGGCTGCAACGCACATACCCATCCATCTCCTCGTACATCCTAGTGGGGTAGTACCTAATCCAAGCTCACACATGTAGAGAGCTGCGACCATGTTCTACATGCATTTACCAAGGAAGTAGATTGGGTGGTGACCCAACACTAACCAGCTAGGTGGTGTGGCCACTGTACGGCCCATTATGATATATGCGTTTTATATCCACGTGGTGTTTGTATTTTGCTGGTGCGTCGCAGATACCCATCCATCTCCTTGTAGATCCTAGTGAGGATAGTACCTAATCCAAGCTCACACATGTGGGGAGCTGCGACCATGTTCTACATACGTTTATGGGGAAGTAGATTGGGTGGTGACCCCAACACCAACCAGCTAGGTGGTGTGGCCGTTGTGCGGCCCATTATGATATATGTGTTTTATATCCACGTTATGTTTGTGTTTTGCTGGCTCACTTGATCAAAGCCTCAAGTGGACCACACTACATGAAAATGTGGGAACGATAACACCCACTGTTAAAACTTTTGTTAGGCTCATTGCAATATTTATTTGTCATCCAATCTGTTGATAAAGCCGCATGGGCAAAAATGAAAGAAAAACACAAATACCAATCTCATCTAGGACAAGACGTGGATTAGCTAGCAGCGGCTTCAGTAGTTATTTGGCTTGATGTGATGTCACCAAGTGTATGCGGGTCCACCATGATGTGTGTGTTGTATGCATACCGCCCATCCATTTAGAGAGATCATTTTATGGCATGAGCCAAAATATGAGGTAGATCCAAAGCTCAACTGGACTCACCACTGAAAACAGTGGGGATTGAACACCCATCATTAAAAACTTCTTAGGTCCCACAAAAGCTTTCGATCAAGGTGGTATTTGTGCTTTTCCTTTGTCCATGTCTGCCTAAACCTATGAACAGTTTAGATCTCAAATAAATATCATGGTGAGCCTTAGAAAGGTTTCAACGGTAAGTGTCATTGTCCTGCTTTTTTCTCCCATCAGTCCTCTTGAGCTTTTGTTCTCTCATTGGTCCACTTGAGCTTTGGATGTGCCTCATTCTTTAGCTCATGCTCTAAAATAATATTTTCAAAATGGATGAAAGGCTATCAAGATAGGACGCACAGAACTTGGTGATGTCAGAAGCAAAATAGCTATTTGAGTTGTCTATAGTTAATCCGAGTCTTCCAAAACATTTGTAGCTTATACAAAGTTTTTAACGGTGTTACTTGAATTACTACTTCTTTTGGCCCGCTTGAGCTTTTAATCTACTTCATTTTTTTAATCATGATTTAAAATTAGCTAACAAAATGAATGGACAACATAGACAAGATACATACATCTTGATAGGCCCCACAGTGCCTAACACCATCTCGCTTGGTGGTGTTGGGCTCACCAACTGCGACATGTGTGCGGGAATCCAACGTCCTCACCATGTACATGCATCAGCCACAAAAATCAAGCTAGCTGGTTCATGAGGTGGATCGAGCGCATACATGGAATGTGGACCGTTCATTCATTTTAGCCGTTATAAATTCACACTCGTACATGGCGAACTAGGTGGTCTGGCGAACTATATTTTTTTTTTCTGCCATAGCTCATACACGATACACCATATGGCCCACCTAATGAATAATCTGGATCTGGCACACATGCTACTCCAGCAAACGTGGCGAGGGCGGGAGCATATTTCTCCGCGTGCAAGTCATTTGATGTGATGTTGACACGTAGAAACTCAGAAATAGTCCACGAGGCGGATATTAACTCAAACTAAACGGAATATATCGTGGAATCCACTTGTGCTATATAAGTCGTAGTCCCAAAATAAGGACGCTTGTGGATAAAAACCATCAGATGTTTTTTTTTTTTTAAACCGTCCAACAAATGTCAACCAATCCGATAGTATGATAACATTATAAGCCTTTTTTTTCGTTCATGAAACATCTAAACTGTGTCGCATTATTTGAAAAGATTGGAATTACTTGCATGTGAAGTATGCAATTTCCAGGCAATTATTAGCGGTTGCTTATCATCTATCACTATCCGCCTGAGTATCAATGTCTTTCCCGTCTCCGTTTTGCTTGTAGCAGGTAGTACCATTTTCGTAGTTATCTGCAATTCCAGTGCACATAATAGGAATAAAAGACAAAAGTTCCTCCAAATATTCATTGCGCTATTATTGTTGATGTGGTTGGAAATCCCGCGTCGGGACCGTGTGCATTGTTTATTTAAAGAAGCGGGCCCACGCCATCGTTTTAAAACCCTTATAATTCCTTAAATTCACGAAAATGCCACCATCGTTTTTAAAGAAAACGGCTTAACCTCATATCCGTAATTTCTTACAAAACCGTTGGGCATTTCGTTACCACAGGTTTCTCACTCTAATCTACCGGCCCTTCAGTTTGACTGGGGGTCGAGCGGCAATCCAACTCACGGATACCACGTGCCAACCGTGACAGTACGGATGACACGTGCGACCTTCAGGTGTGATAAATAGCGATTTTCAGAAGGTACAAAAATCCCGCTTTCTTCTGCTGCTGCAGCTGCTTGAGAAGAGAGAGTTTAAGCGATGGAGCCCGAGTCTGGAAGCTCCAGTCCTCGATCCCTTTCTCAGGTTAGGGTTAGGGTTTCCTCTCTCTCTCTCTCTCTCTCTCTCTCTCTCTCTCTCTCTCTCTCTCTCCTTGTTTGTTAATTGATATATTCACCCAACCTGATTGATAGAAGCACCCCTCTTTTTTTCGTTTTGGAATGAAGTAGAACAATTCGTGCTACTAAAAGTAGACAGAAAGGTTGTGTTTATCAAGATTTCTGGGCGTAAATTACAGCCACCTCTCCTTACTTTTATGTTTTGTATTTTTTTTTTTAAAATTTTCAAATGAGTATTTATTAGTTTTAGTTATTCTTTGTTGCTGTAATTTGATTTTTTTTTTTAATTTTAAGAAATTTTCTGCTAATATAACTGAGATTTTTCCCCTTTTTTGAGGATTTTGGTCATCTAATGTTTTCTTTTTCTTATAAATCTTTGGAATTAGTTGTAGTTGAATCAGACTGATGTGATTCAATTTTGGATGCAATGGATGGTAGAAAAAGATAAAGGGTATAGGAAAGGAAGGGAGTAAATTGAATTGATTCAAGTACGGACATCGTAGCATCCTTACTTCCTGAAATTGGGGCTTGTGTTTCAAATCCAGGCCGTTGATTTGATGAGTCCCACTTCGATTGGATGATGCCCTGAAAATCTCACGAATTGGAAGGTGCTATTCATCGTATCTTTGGACCTTACTCTGTTGATTTTGGATTTTTGCCATGTTTCATCTTTGCAATCTTCTGTCTATCCATTCTTTGGCCTTCCTCCGTTGATCATGGGTTTCGTGTTGCTTTCTTAACTGTATCCTGGACTGGAAGATTCTATCCATCCAATTTTTGGCCTTTTTAAATTGGTTGCGGACTGTTGCTGCATTTTTTTTTCCTTAACTGTTTATTTTCCGTCAGGTGATTGAAGGATTAGGATTTCCCTGACATCTCTGACCATAGTGGGGCCCATCAGATCAATGATCTTCAACATTGGAACATTGGGCCCATTTGTAGCAACTTAGGTCCAAGGATATTGTACATATCTTCATGCCAAGGATCATATAATTCCTCTAGATATTCATTGTTCATCGCATGTGCTTTGTATAGCTTTTGGTCGCCTCTGAATATGGTTTTGTTGAGATTTTTATTTATTGGCTAAGCAACTTGTGAGAATAACTGAGGCACCCCATGTAGATTCGAAAGAATGAATTCTGGTTTCATTAATTGGAGGGATTTGCTATATAATTTTTTTTGTACATGGAAAGAATGAATTCTGGCTTCAGGTAATAAAATAGTTTTTTTCTACTTCTTGTTGCCAGTCTCGCTCAATAGGGAAAGTCTTTTGTGTCATTGATTGACACACAAAATCCCATGTCCTGATCTAAAGTCATGCTGGTGGCTCACAAATCAAGGTCCATACTATTCATCAGATTGGGCCCACCATGGATATTACCCCAAATGTTGCTCCAACCGTTTCGTATCTGACCATCATCGTCTTCATAGCCTTGTCTTGGCTATTTGGGGACCCCTTTATGAATCTTTTTTTCACCAAAACAATCCAAATTCAATATGATCATCTAAAATCTTAACTAATGTCTTGGCGAAAAGACTTTGAAAGGTGGCTGGAAATGTCATATCATATCAATCTCGCAAGGGCATTTATTCATGGGAGATAAATCCGAGATGGGACTCTGATTGATGTGGAAGTGTCGATTGGCTTGATTTTAGATATGGGGAGTGTAGGTTTAGCATCATGTGCAAGCTCGCCATGAAAAGAAAATAATGTATGACCATGTTGATTCAGAGTTCTTAGAGCACATGATAAGGAGATTGGGTTCTGGGGTGAGGTCGAGTGGGTGGATGATGGAGTGCTTGAATTCAACATATTTTAAGTTTTTGGCAACTGCACGCTAGGGGGGTCCTTTGTCTTTCCTTGTCAGATATGAGTAGTATGCTAGAAAGAGCAAGGGAGGAGGGTTTAATTAGGTTGTTCAAGGTTGAAAATATCCGCTTTCAAGTATCTTATCCTCACTTTACTGATGTTATGATTTTTTTTTCTTGTGATGTGGTCCCTATTCAAACGGTAACCGAGGAAGATTTTTATCTAGAAAAAAAAAAGTGAGGAAGATTTTGAGGTGTTTCAAAATGTTGGTAGGTCAGAAGGTCGATGTCCAAAAAGGTGAATTTCTGGGTGTTAGGCTTCAAGAAGAAAAGTTAAAGCTGGTTTCCAAATATAAGGAAAGAGCCTCCACATAAGATTTTCCTCGAGGAGAATTTCTTTTGATTGATTTTTGATTATTCATTCATGGAATTGTCCCGCTACCTCACCAACCGATCTACCTGAATAGGGATGAGCGCCTCTTGGACAAATGGCCAACTCCCCCTTGTGGGTCGAACCGATTCATCACTGAGGACGGCAAGTGTCGCTGGGGAAAGACCAAATGGCTGGAACGGTTTCAGCTAAGATCCACCACTTCTGACGGATCATCCAACAAAAGGGAACCGAGCGGGTGAGTTGAAACGGGATAACATGATGTTACCCAACACTTTCCACTTTTTCATCGATGGTTCCACTTGACAGCCGTGGGGAACTACTACTCGGTCGGGGGGAGGGGAAAGCTTGGGCCTACCTATCCTGATAGGACCCCATAAAGGAACGGGAGTGGATAAACATATTTCTAAAAAAAAAAAAAAGATAAACAGTAGCATGCCACTATTCCTTTCCAATAATGATAATAATATGAGTTTTCTTTCTTTCTATTATTATTATCTATGAAGAATGCTATAAGCAGGTTGCTACATAAGAGTTCTATGTAGTTCCCTTTTTCAAGGTACACATGGCAAACAAATCTGGTGTTTAAAACTTTTTTGGTGGGCCATCACATGGACAGGCCCGTTACAATCCCAATGGTTTAATAGCCTAATTTCATGCATTCCATCAATCCTAGGGCTTTTGACGTATTGGTTAGGTTCTTGACAATTGATATTAGAGCCAACACCACGTCCTGTGTTCAAATCACAGAAGGGGCAACCTGTGGAAAGGGCGACTTGGACCAAAGTGAAAGCCACCTTGATGTGGAGAGAGCTGTCTGGACAACCAAGGTGCATCTACCATGAGTGGAAAGGGCTACTTGGAAAAGAGGCCAGAGTGAGTGCTGCCACAAAGTGGGTTGCCGTGAACGCCGGCTGTGGAGCATGGTGGAATGTTACAATCCAAATGGTTTGATAACCTAACTTCACGCATTCCATTAGTCCAGGGGCTTTTGGCGTATTGGTTGGGTTCTTAACAAGGCCATTTCCCCAGAAGCGAGCAGGTTAGATGATAATAGCCATCTGATTAGTGGCTGTGAAAGGAATGAGCAGTGGTCCACATTCAACTAGTACAACTCACAACAAGTAGATTGGGAAAGTTGTCCGACAACTGTGATTTTTTACTGATCCATACAATGGCCACCAGATCAAGAGTTCCAATCACAAGACATGGGCACTGCATGTAGAACTTTTATGCAGCAACCTGCGTATCAGTATTCTGTAAGAAGCAGCCAAGTTAATAATTGACCTATTTGCTATAAGATCAGAGTTTCAACTCAGTAGTTTGGGAGCCTTGCTTAACTGAGTTAACTAATCCCAATTATGACTCACTCAACAATTTTGAACCTTGTGTGTGTGTGTGTGTGTGTGTGTGTGTGTGTGTGTGGAGAGAGGCTAATCTCTTTTTTGTCCCCTTTGAGGCTGTGATATGATTCGAAACATGAAACACCAATTTCTAGTAGTATTATCTTGTACAATCTGGAAATTTGAAGTGTGATTTTCATTTTTTGCTAATCACAGTTAGGATCTAGCCATGGTTTTATTTCATAACACCCGTTATGATGGGAAATATGACTCTATGCTGTTGTATGCAATGAAAAATGCTTGTAAAATAAAAAAATAAAAATTTATTTACACCAGTTGTCTTTTTAACTAGAATGGCATTAAACTCTCTCTCTCTCTCTCTCTCTCTCTCTCTCTGGGAAAATATGAACAGCATTTTCCTGCAGGCAGGGCCTTCTCTGTTTCTCCATTTCCTCCCTTCTTTTCCATTTAATAGCAGCATTTCCCAGTATATAATAGCAATGCAGCTTTTATGGGTTCATAACATGTTTTTAAAACCTGGATCCAGCATCCTATGCAGTTACAGTTTCCTCTTATCTGAAATTATTGAGAAATGGGTGGTTTGGCTGGTTTTAGCTTGTCACTGCTTTTGCCTCTTGGAATTAAATATGGTCTGCTGGATAAATATGGTCTGCTGGTAATGCAGCCTTCATGGAGGAACCACTGCAGGAACTTAATGTTAGCATATCAAAGCTTCGGCGTGGTCTACGGAGACTTGAGCACATCCCCTCTCTACGTTTACTCCAGCACATTTATAGGGAAGTTGCAACATCATCAAAATGAGGAGGCCATTTTTGGTGCATTTTCCTTGATTTTCTGGACCCTTACATTGATTCCCTTAGTCAAGTATGTCTTCATTGTGTTGAGTGCTGACGATAATGGCGAAGGTACATCACAACTAAAAATCCTGCTCGATGGCCATTTATACATTCTCATGGGTCCGAAGTTGTTTATAGTGGCATTTTTTGTACCTTTCCAGGAGGACCATTTGCTCTTTACTCGCTACTTTGTAGGCATGCAAAGTTTAGTTTGCTTCCCAATCAGCAAGCTGCTGATGAGGAACTCTCAACGTACAAATATGGGCCCTCAGCACAGGCTTCAGTCTCCTCTCCATTGAAGAGATTGCTTGAGAAGCATAAAAAGCTACGGACGGGTCTACTTCTCGTGGTATTGTTTGGTGCTTGCATGGTGATTGGTGATGGTGTGTTTACTCCTGCAATTTCAGGTAATATGTTTCTTTCCTCGAGGACCTTAGCGGCACTTTGTTCATGCCTTTCTGATCCATGCTTAGTTCTGTTGACAAAGATTTCAGTATTCTGACTATTTTCATTCCGAAAGCACCTGTGATTTTGTGGCTGCATTTGTATGAATTCTGGAATTGAATTTACCTAATATGCGTGAAATAGAGGAAATGATCAATTTGTAATTACCTTGTAATGAGGAATTAGCCCTCAATTTTCAGTTAACATTCCTTCATTGTCCAACTCAAAAGAAACATAACTGTAACTTGTAGCCCACCCCTCAGCACAAATGCTAAGATTCTTACCATTTTATTTAACTTATCATTGCAATTCAATACAAATCATAGATTAATCTGATAGAATTTCTCATAAGTTTGGTTAGCTGAATTCGTCATGAATTAAAGATATTCGACCTTGCCATTTGCAGTTCTTTCATCAGTTTCGGGACTGCAAGTTACTGAGAGGAAACTAAAAGAGGGTAAGTGGTTAGCTGTTTCTTATTTGTGATGCAATGCTTCTTCCGTTTTCTAGCTGTAAAAGCCTGTAACTCATCACCCTTATTTTGAGCCAACTTTCAGGTATTAGGAGGGTAGAGGTACTGTCACATGCTCTGATAATCAATGTTTTAAAGCTGAGACAGTGCACTGTTCAGGCCAAACTGGTCCAACCAGCCCGCGCTTTGACATCACCATGACATAATGAGTGGAAAAAATTATCGGAATGTTTGACGAGTTACTGCATCTGATTGGATAGGATGGACTGCGTGAACCTGGATAGTTGGGCTTGTTGATCTGGACAGTTTGGAGTTTGAACTTGTTCTTTCCTAAAACGGATTTTTAGGGACCAGGCCTGTTTTAGTGGCGTGGTCCAATCCAGACAAACCCAACCCTCTGATTCCATTCAGGTTTCAGAAAACTGTTGATAATTCACATCCTTAGTTTCTATCTTGTGAGTTGTGATTGATGTTGTCTGAATGCATCCAGGTGAGTTGGTGTTGCTTGCCTGTGTCATCTTGGTTGGCCTCTTCACGCTGCAGCATTACGGCACGCACAGGGTAGCATTTCTTTTTGCACCCATTGTGATTATATGGTTGATATCTATTTTTGGTATTGGCCTATACAACACCATCCACTGGAATCCCAAAATATGGCATGCGTTGTCTCCATATTACATCTACAAGTTCTTTAGAGAGACGGGTAAAGATGGTTGGATTTCTCTTGGAGGGATACTCCTCTGCATTACGGGTACGTGCCATTCAGAACTTCAGATATCAATTGAGTTTCATTACATTAACCATGATCATGCATATGGAACATGCTGAGTTAGCGGAATTAATGGTATGTGAGATTGAAGAAACTCAATTCAGTAATTGAAAAACTAACAGATCCAGTCTGTAACTCGCTCGTTACTACAGTCAAGGGATAATTGGTCTTTTATAAAACCTTACTGAATTTCTAATCTGAAAAAGAAATAAGGATGGTTGAGTACTTGACACCATCTCAAATCAACTAAGACCTGGGCTCCTAATGTTCTCTGAGTCAAGTTTCAATCTCCTAAAGCAGGATATTATGTTAATTTTCTGTGGTTATTGACTGAATTGGGACATGACTTGAACTACTTATGTAGGCATTTTTCCAAATTCCATGGAAACGTGGGTGCTGGTTGGATGAAGGCCAAATCCCGGTGGTGTGGATTTATATCATGAAACAGATGCTTAGGGCTGCAACATGGACCAATGCTTGTCCAATATCCACTTGAGCTGAAAATCAGACCCAGCACAGACTGTTAGCCAACTTACCAGTAATGTTCGATAAGTCAGGCTGGCTGTCCCTATTGGGTATTTATGCATACCCAATCCAATGCCCATCCCATTTAGTTATCAGGCCTCAAGTAATGCCCAGGCCAGATCGCATGTCTCTATTCTCAACCCAAATCCACCCAGGCTCACTATCATCCCTGACTCGTATCTGCCCTGCTTGGTGCCTGGGAAGGCACAAATTTCTGGATTTGCTTCTGGTTTCTGCCACATTGCAAGATGCTTGAGATTTGGGTGGAGAAGCATCTGCATGCCCAGCTTCTTCATTATATCCAAAGGTACCCTTGGTTTCTGCTAGCTGAACATTTCCGGCTCTTACAGGTACTGAAGCTATGTTTGCAGATCTCGGTCACTTCAATGCCTTGTCAATAAGGGTGAGTCACTGCTACATTGGATTTTTTTCGTATTTGATGCAAGCATCATTTACCCTGCCTTAATTTTTTTCTTGATGATGCAGCTTGCCTTTGCTTTTGTCATTTACCCATGCTTGGTAGTACAATACATGGGGCAGGCTGCTTTTCTGACTAAGAACATTTCCAAAATCCCAGTCAGTTTCTATGACTCAATACCAGGTCGGTTAATGCATATACTCACACTGTTTTTTTTTTTTACCTTTCAATTTCTCTTAGGGTGTGATTTATAGTTTCATGCTTAGAAGAGAGATTCTGGGACACTTGGGGTTTTGTTGGAATCTCTGCTATTACTTGAAATACCACAAAACCAGAAGGTCCAGTGTTTTCATACTTTTTCTGGTTCCTGTTTCTGAAAAGCCAGCCACACCCAACAGCGTCTCTGGGATTTTTGGATGAAAGAAAGTAGCTTTTCAAATGTTCCTCTAACTTTAAAAGTTACTGTAAATAAATACCTAACTTTTAGGCCATTAGTCAAGAAAGCCCATGCAGTAAAAATCCATACATATTTCATACCTCATTTTTTAAATAACCAGAAAGCCCATAGTTAATAAGCTACTAACCCATTTATTATGCTTTCCAACCCGTTCATTATCTATCCACACTAGGATGGAGGACACAAAGATCATCTTAGTCCAAAATTTTGTGGTGCCCCAAGAATGTTTCAACAGTGCACAACATATCCCCACCATATCTTCTTGTATAGCCTACTTGAGTTTTGAATTTCCTCAAGATCATCCTAGTCCAAAATTTCTCCATGCTGTGCAACATATCCCCACACGTATCTTCTTGTATAGCCCACTTGAGTTTTGAATTCCCTCATTTTTGTCTCGTGTCCTAAAATGTGCGGCCGAAATGAATGGACATTGTGGATGTCATAGAAACATCACGGTGGGTCATGTCATCAACCATAAATGCTGTGTAAGGTGAAAACAATCCATTATGTCGAAATCAGGGGCAAAACTGTCTTTTCTGATGCTAGCATCCCTTTTGGTCAACTCTCTGTCAGTCAAAGTGAAAGTTGCTGGTTTTTCAACCGAGTGCCTAAAAGTTAAGCGTTTATTTCGAATAATGTCTAAATGTAACCTCTTTTTGGGAAATTAACTGAAGGATATGCGTTATATGGAAAAAATTAGAAAAGAAAAACAGAGAGAGAGAGAGAGAGAGAGAGAGAGAGAGAGTCTTTTTGAGAAATTAACTGAAGGATAGGCGTTATGTGGAAAAAAAAATTAGAAAAAAAATTAAAGAAAAACTGAGAGAGAGAGAGAGAGAGAGAGAGAGAGAGTTAACTTTCCCAGTGTTCCTCTTTTGGCTGACCCCCCACCAAAAGGTAACTTAAATTCCTAGAATGCTCTTTGCTTACCAATCCAAAATCAGTAGAACTTGACTTTTATCATGGCTCTTCTTGCAGTTCCTCTCTTTTGGCCCGTCTTTGTGATTGCCACCCTTGCTGCCATTGTGGGGAGTCAAGCAGTCATCAGCGCTACCTTCTCGATCATCAAACAGTGCCATGCCCTTGGTTGCTTTCCACGAGTCAAGGTGGTCCACACCTCAAGGCATATTTATGGGCAGATCTACATCCCTGAGATAAACTGGATACTCATGATATTATGCCTCGCTGTAACTGTTGGGTTTCGAGACACAACTATTATCGGAAATGCTTATGGTAAAAGATCTTATTTAAGTTGTTATTCAAGTTCATAAAGTGTTGGCCAAGGGAAGGCTTGCAAGTTGCTTCAAGATGGAGGCCCACTAGTCAATATCAGCTCTTATATGGCACATGGTGCACTTCTATGGCCAATGTGATCCATTGGTTAGGTGGCCCACCCACAGTTTAAAAGCTCAAAAAATTGACTCAGCTTGATATCCAGCCACATCAGGTTGACTCGAAGACTCGACTCGACTCAGTATCTCATAATTAAAGTAGGAATTTAATTACGCTACTTACGGACACTTAGGACAGTTTGAGTGTGCGTGCACACGTGAGTGCACGCGCACGCGTGCAGATACATTTTACTGAAAAGTCTCTTGAACCAAGCGAGTGACTCTGTTCAGGTCATGTTGAGTTGTGTCGAGTCGACCGAGTAGGCAAACTGAGTTGATGAGTCAAGCTGGTACTAAACCAAGTCAAACATACTTGGCGAGTTTCACAGTTACTTGGCTTAATTTCTAGTCAAGTTCAATCGAGTCACCAAGTTTTAGAACTATGGTCCACCATGTGAAGAGGCTAATAGATCAAGAAGCTGCAGTGAATGGACTATCTTAGCCATCACATTAGTGGTGGTTAGAAAATGGATGAAATTACAGTCGTAAGATGGCTGGGATCATCAAATGACTATGATTAGGATATCATCTGTCCTTTTGGTGGCCCACAAACCCATGAGCCTATGCCATAAAAATGGAACTTAAATGATTTATTTTACGGAAACCCGGATTGTTTTCTTGCAGGCATTGCTTGCATGACAGTCATGTTCATCACGACATTCATCATGACGCTCATCATAATCTTCGTATGGCAGAAAAGCATTCTGCTGGCAGCTATGTTCCTGATCATCTTTGCATCCATTGAGGGTGTCTACCTGTCGGCTGCAGTCACGAAAGTGGCCCAGGGAGGGTGGGTGCCCCTCGTCCTCTCATGCATTTTCATGGTCGTCATGTACGTCTGGCACTACGGGACCCGCAAGAAGTATGAGTTTGATCTGAACAACAAAGTCTCTTTGAGATGGCTACTCAGCCTCGGACCGAGCCTCCAGATTGTCCGTGTCCCAGGAATGGGTCTCATCTACTCGGAATTGGCCACTGGGGTGCCACCCATCTTCAGCCATTTCATCACCAACCTCCCCGCGTTCCATACAGTGTTGGTATTCGTCTGTGTGAAGTCAGTTCCTGTGCCCCACGTCTCCGTTGAAGAGCGCTTCTTGATTGGGCGGGCCTGCCCAAGGTCCTACCGGATGTACAGATGCATCGTGAGGTATGGCTACATGGATGTCCAAAGGGACAATGGTGACTTTGAGAACCAGCTCATCCAGAGCATTGCCGAGTTCATCCAGATGGAGGCAGACGACTCATCACAATTCACAAGCACCGAGAGCTCCCCCGTGGACGGACGGATGGCGGTGATAAGCGCGAGAGCTGACAGGCAGAGCACAAGCTTGATAGTGTCCGAGATAGAAGATTACAATCTGAGCCTCACAATTCGAAGCAGCAGATCGCCCACCCTGCAGCGCATAAGCCCTGTGTTCGAGGATGGGGCCGCGCCGAGGAGACGACGGCAGGTGAGGTTTCAGCTGCCGCAGAACCTGTCCATGAACACATTGGTGAGGGAAGAGCTGACAGATTTAATACAAGCCAAGGAGGCAGGCGTAACTTATATAATGGGCCATTCATATGTAAAGGCCCGGAGATCATCATCATTCATGAAGAAGCTGGCGATCGACTTTGGGTACTCATTCCTCAGGAAGAACTGCAGAGGGCCTTCCGTGGCCCTTAACATCCCTCACATCAGCCTTATTGAAGTGGGCATGATATACTATGTGTAGGCCGTCCAGAAAATAATAGACTTCCCATTGACTGAGTGAGGATTTAAGGTAAGGACCTTGCTCTCTCTCTCTCTCTCTCTCTCTCTCTCTCTCTCTCTCTGTTTTACTTACCCATGTTTTAAGATGAATTTGTATGTACATATATATAGTATGAATCATGTCAATCTGTATGTAAATATCACTAGGAGACCCACTTCAGGAGGTGGGCCCACAATGGATAGGCCATGGACGGTCTTCTATTTTTGCAGAAATGATCCTATAACCATTCAGAAAGTGGAGTTGAATGTAACGTTCGACTGTTCTATGCTTGTATCTGTCTATAGGTCAAATGAATGGCTGGGATGGTTTGTAGCAAGTCATATTTTGACCGTGGCCTATTCATTGCCAGGCAAGTTCATCCAGGTGAAATATTGTAGGAATACGATTTCCCATGGAGCATCTCATGCATAGTAAACCTAATCCCCATCTTTCGGTCTGAGTCGTCTGACCAATCTTTCTTTTGGGCCTTGTTCAGATGATCCATGGATCAACATGACTGAATTGCTTAGGGCCTGTTTGGAATCAAAGTTTTGTCTGATTAAGCTATCTGAATCAAGCTGACCATTTGAACTTAAACACTGATTGATCCTACATGTCAAGCACCTTAGATCATAGTCCAAAAACCCAAAAACTCGACTCAGAGACCGAGTCTTTTAAATTGACTTGACTTGATATTAACATATCATTGTACTCTTCAATATGAATGAATACTTGAGATTGTACGTGTATAAATTTATATGTAGAAAAGCGAAGCTTCAGCTCATAGACATGGCTGGCTGCTGCTTTTAATTGCACTTTTAAGGCCTCTGACATGGCTCTTGGCATGGTAGTTGACTTGGTTAGAGTCGTGTCGAGTCAGCTGAGTTGTCAAGTTGACTCAACAAGTCTTGTCCATTTTGTACCGAGTCAAGCTCATGACCGAGTTTCTCAAAGACTCAACTCCAAATCTCGGAGTCAAGTCAGCGAGTTTTATAACTATAGTAGTCATTCAAATGCTCTAGCAAAGCATCAACCAACTAAATTGTGGAACTTATTGTAATCGGTCCAAAATCAGATTGATTGAGCAATCCAAACCTCTAATTCGTGGAAGCTGGTTTGTTGAAATACAACTATTCAGTCTTTTTCTTTTAATCAAGGTTTTTTTAAATCAATGCATGGTGCATAGTATCTTTCACCACCGTTACGGTCTGTGTCGCCTTGTATCACCCTGTATTTGCTGTTTTGGCCCAATGTGGGGTATTGTTCATGGGCCATACTGGTACGTATCAGATGATACGCATCATCTCGGACGATATTTATAAGCCGGTGGATTGCGATCGGAGTTACTCAGGACGCTTTGCATACTGAGTAAACTATGTGGGGTCTACCATGATTTATGTATTTTATCCACTCCGTCAATCCATTTTAACATATAATTTTAGGGCTTGATACAAAAAATTAAGCATATCCAAAGCTCAAGTGGCCCACACCGCAGGAAACAGTGTGAATTGAACTTGTACTATTGAAAATTTCTTGGAGGTCACAAAAGTTTTGGATCAAGCTGATATTTGTGTTTTCCCTTCATCCATGTCTTTGTGATCTCATGGACAGGTTGGATGACAAATAAACATCACTGTGGACCCAATGAAGGTTTCAACGGTGGAAATCATTATTCCCACTGTTTACTATGGTATGATCCACTTGAGATTTGGATATGCTTCAAGTTTGGGCTCAAGTGCTAATATGAGCTGGTAAAACGGATGGACGGTGTAGATAAGCGACATACATTCACAGTGGGCCCAACTGAGTTTACTCAGGACGATAAGAGTGTCATTTTGAGTTTCTGGGGCCCATCACTTGGACTGCTTATTTTGAATTTCTTATCTACTATACTTTGCTAGAGTATTAAAGTTCCCAAGGGTGCCATGAAGTAGCTTGAGAATGTCACATCACATCGTGGGTTCTGCACGCATCTTGACCGTCCATTTGTGTACCACTATCCAACTTGATGACATCAGCAAGGATTAGCTACATGACCGTGTGATACACCGACTAATTTCCGGCAACGATAGACCTCCAATATAACTATATGCCCATTTTCCGGCAATGAACGTCCATGATCCAACGTGCCTCAGAAGGGAGAAGTTTCAGACAAGCAGCTGTGGCCCATGACTAGGTAGCAATAGCATCCAAGAAGACAAGCGTGTAATGTATGGTAGCAAATAGACATGCACTATGACACTAACGTGGCATCTCAGGCACGATAGCCCAGCTGGCCTGACGAGCCTGATGGATGGACCATGGCGCATCGAACTAGCCTGAATCTGTTCTGGGGTCCACTTCTCTTCTACCATACCCAAATAGATTGGGGGTGCAGATGGGTTGGGTCCACCAAATAAGTCATTAGATCGGACCGGTAATAAATGGGTTCGTACCAGACTGAATCTGTTCTGAAGCAGTGGTTTAATAAAATGCAAACACGTACCTAGATGATGAACAATTACTGTTGATCAATTGGGCCTCATATGCACAAAGAAATAAACATTTTAGAGGAATGAAACAAATAGTCTACATTCAAGATGTGTGGTTGCTGGAGCGGTGTTGGAATGGCATAATGAAGTTGGGTCGGGCTGGGCAGAAAGGACTTCTGACCTAAGCCCGGCCCTGAAAATTGATCAGGCCAGTAATCTGATCCATCGAGCTAGAAGGTCGGCTGCTTGAAGGCCAGTGCAAAGCCATTGCCACCCTTAGGTCCAAACCTAATCGAGCCTGCCAAAGCAGACAAGCCCAAGCCTTGTATTTTAGGGCCAGGCCTGTCCTTGGGTCTGATACGAACCCAAGCAGGGTTAAAAAAGAATTAGCCTAAAAGAGCAGTGGGCCAGCCTATCCAATCGGCAAGCCTACATGCCGTTGGGTGCTCAAGCTGTGCTATATTAATTAGGGACTAGAAATTAGACTAACCCAACTTAGACCTTGACCTGATTTAATCCTTAGCTTTGGGCTTGGACCTGACCTTGACCTGAACTAATTCTTAGCTTTGGACTTGGACCTGACCTAGACCCCAGGAATCGGTCTATATCACAACGTCGTAGGTTAGACGTTCACACATTCACCAAGAATTTTGCAGTAAGAAATAGAAAAATAAGACTAAGCAACAAGGTGGACGTGCCGGAGTGGTTATCGGGCATGACTAGAAATCATGTGGGCTCTGCCCGCGCAGGTTCGAATCCTGCCGTCCACGCTTTTTCTTATGTCGTGCACCATCATATGTAATGGGAGATCCCGGCCATCCATCAGTGTTTGATCCTTTTTAGTTTTTTATTGAATTTTGGCTGCTGGCTCCAAGGGGGTTGATGATCCCTCGGCCTATTCATACGATAGGACCCTCCACAGATGGCCCAGCATCAAAATTCCCATAAAAAAAGATCGTAGCCGTCAGATCTTGGACATCTTTTGGTTGAATTCTGCTGTCCACGCCTCTTCTTGTTTTAGTCCTTTGCTCCACTATCTGTACGGAAATCCCCTGATCGCAGGCATTCAAATCTCGTCCCGTTTTCAGTTGAAAAATGTTCGCCATGCGTCTTTCTTTTTCAACTGTCTACTTCCAGGACTAGTTGATGAGTTCGGATTTTGGCCCCATCATGGATGGATGGGCCATGCCCCCAAATCTCTCGAACTGGGAGATCCTAGCCGTCGAATATAATCGAGAAGTGTTCCAGTGCTACCAGTTAAGTAGGCACAGACTGGTCTGACAAAATTATAACCGTTCGATCAATTTCCTTTAATATGAACAGTCAAGATCATTCACACAAAAATAGGTCAAGTAACCGATCTGATCCATCTAATTGATAGAACCCATCATGAAATGCTTATGATTCTAAAGAATCACTTCTGTTAAGCAATTCTAACCATCCCATCCACTGGCTTGGAAAATGGATGGCTATAAAAGAGAGGCCAAATAAAGGATTGGTTGGATCGATTTTTGTATCGTAGCCTATGGAATGAGTGCTGCACTTAATAGACAACTCAGATCCATGGATTGGATTGTCCAAGTGGACAGATGCTAGAAGCACTATAATTTCATGGAGGTGACTCCCACGGCTTCCCTTAACCCAAAACTCGGTGGGGCCCATCATGATGTTTGTTTTATTTCCACTAAAGCCATCCGTTTCGTCTCCTCATTTTAGGACATGAGCACAAACAGAAAGGGAAATCCAAAATTCCAATGATAATAGAGATTTGAGACACCTTGCTGGCCCACCATGATGTTTAGATGCCATCCAACCCGTTCACAGGGTGAAGGAAAAACACAATAACCATATCCAAAACTTCTGTGACCCTCAGTAAAGTTTCAACAGTGAGCGTTAGATCCTCACTCATGTGGCCCACTTGAGTTTTATAGCTACATTGTATTTGGGTTATGTCCTAAAATGAGATGAGAAAAAACATATGGTTACCCTTACCATGGGGCCCACTTTGATGATTTTTTGTATATCTACACCATCCATTCGTTTTTCCATCCCATTTTAGGACATTATCCCAAAACTTACGCAGATCCAAGGCGTTCAATCACCATTGTTTCCTTTGGTGTGGTCCACCTGAGTCAGGACGAGTGGCCGAGTCGAGAAATCGAGCTAAAAATATCCAACGCGGCGAAAGTGGAAACATGGGTTGTAGGTGATTCCTTTCTCTTTTCACATACATTCACCCAATGAATCCTATTTTTGGCAATAGAGCATGTTCAAGCTGTTCGCCTACCAAATGAACGACATCCATCTTTCACACGTTCGACGCATTAGCACGTGCTTTTCAGACCATGCAAAATGCCAATCACCACACACCCAAAAGTCTTGATTCTCAACCAATGCAAGACCCTCCAACTACTAAAACAAGCCCACGCCCAAACCATCACACAAGGCCTCATTTCCCTCAACCCTTCATTCGTACTAGCCAAAATCCTCTACTCTTTAACGGTCCTCAACCCTCCATCATCACCGTCCATTCACTATGCCAACTCCATCTTCCATCAAATCCCAACCCCAACCACCTACGTTTACAATACCATAATCCGGGCCCACACCCTCCTCTCCTCCCCACAAAACGCACTCCTCCTGTTTGTTGAAATGCGTCGCCTATGTCTCCCACCTGACTCTCACACCTACCCCTTTGTGCTCAAAGCGTGCGCGCGCCTCGGCGCGCCTGCAACAACACATTCCGTCCACTCCCAAGCGTTGAAATTCGGGCTTCCGCGACCACATTTATGTGACGAACACGTTGATCCACGCATACTCCGACTCAGATTTGATGGACGAGGCGAGCCAGGTGTTCAACGAGGGTCCACAGCGGGACGTCGTGTCTTATAACACATTGATCGCCGGGTATGTTAAGGCCCGCAAGATGGACATTGCTCGTGCAATCTTCGATGAGATGCCCGTTAGAGATTCTGTTTCGTGGGGCACCCTCCTGGTGGGGTACACCCAAGTGGGCCGGTGCAACGAAGGGCTACAACTCTTTGATCAAATGCTCGATCTGGGAATGCATCCAGACAATGTTGCATTAGTCGGTGCGCTCTCAGCGTGCGCACAGTTGGGCATGTTAGAAAAGGGAATGGCCATCCATGATCACATCAGACGGACCAGAATCCTGCCCAATGTGTTTCTGTCCACTGGCCTAGTCGACATGTATGCAAAATGTGGGTGCATTGGCATTGCGATGGACGTCTTCGAATCGAGCCATGACAAGAATATCTTCACTTGGAATGCAATGATCACTGGGCTGGCCATGCACGGGCACGGTGAGCGGTCACTCGAACTCTTCATGAAAATGCAGCACGTGGGGATCAGGCCAGACGGAGTGACATTCTTAGCCGTTTTGGTGGGGTGTAGCCACGCAGGCCTGGTCGACCATGCGCGGCGGTTGTTCGATGATATGGAAAGCATTTACAGTGTTCGTCATGGTCTAAGCCATTATGGGTGCATGGCTGATCTGCTCGGGCGGGCTGGGCTGATCAAAGAAGCAGTGGAGATGATAGAGAACATGCCAATGGAGGGTGATGTGTATGTGTGGGGGGGTCTGCTAGGGGGGTGCAGGATACATGGGAATGTTGAGGTGGCTGAGATTGCAGCTGGGCACTTGATGGAACTGGCCCCTGATGGTGGTGGGATCCTACTCCATCATGGCCAACATCTATGCTAAGGCAAGGAGGTGGGAGGATGTGGCTAGGATGAGGAGGTTGATGTATGTGAGGAGGGTGAGGAAGAATCCTGGGTGTAGTTGGATTCAAGTGGATTGTGTGGATCATGAGTTTGTGGCAGGGGAGAGGTGGCACCCTCAGATTGATGAGGTCTGTTGGGTGTTGGAGGGGATTACAAAGCAACACTTGGAAGAATGCCATTAGACAGTGAGGTTTGTTTCATTCAGATGGGCCATACTTCATCCACAATCATGCTATCCTAGAGGTCCAAAGTGCTATCCTAGCAGGTCTGTTTGGGCAGCAGTAATAGATGGGATTAGGTGGTATGGAATTGCATTTGGTCCGTGCCAATTCCATCCTTCCTTTGATAACCAAAGGAAGGTTTGGATTAATTCTAGAATCTCATATTCCAATGCCAATGTTGGATTCGGCTAGATTTTTGGTGCATTTCAAATCCACCACAGTTGTGGGCCCCACATTGATGTGTATATTTTATCAATGCTGTCCATTCACACATGCCTTTTACAATAGCCATTCAAGCTGCGTTTGTGCACAGGCAACCAAAATCAGTTGTGAAATGTGGTCCATTGATTATAATCCCATGGTCCACCAAACTTGAAATTCAGGTGATACAGTGTATTTGCCAGGGGAATGATTTGATCCTAAACATGAGAATGACTTAGGTTAATCTCATGGTATTGCCCAGGTATGTAATAAATGAGCAATAAATGCTATAATGACATCTAATACCATTCCCAAACAGGCCCATCATGCACTAAAGTTGTCCCATCAATGTCAAAGACTTTTAAGGCCATGGTCAGGAACAGTGGGGCCCACTTGCACAACTTGCTGCCTGAAATACCAGGTTTGATGCTTCATTGGGAGCTCGAATTAGGTACTACCCGAGCCTGTCCCGAGCTCAAGACAGGCTAATACATGGCATATGGGCATGGGGGGAGAGGAGGCCATGTCAGGCTTGCTGACGTGGCAGGTCTCTTCTGACAACGTGCCCTTCACCGATACAAATGTGATACAAATGTGACATGTACGTGCCACGTCGGGCCTACCCTAAGCTCGGGATGGGCTCGATTAGTACCTAATCTGAGCTCCTTCATTGGTTGTATACACCGTCTTAGCCTAGGTTGGTTTTATGGGCTCCACTCAGGACTCAGTCTGGCCCACCTAGAGCTGCATCAAGAAGTCTTGTGTTGGTATTTGACTAGGATGTGCTCATGTGTGTGAGTGCTACTAGGACTTTACACCAACATGGACCATGGTTTTAAGACCCGGAGACCCAACCGTGCATGGGGTTCACCTCCTCATGTTCATCCTACATCACACGAATCATACCGATGCGAAACTCAGATGGCACACACCAATGGAGTAAGGTACTATCAGACCTAAAACCCAAATATTCATGCGGTGTGGCCCACCTGAGTTTTCAGGTTTCCCTTCGTCTTAGTGGGGCCCACATTACTAGGTTGGATGGGATATACACAACAATGGTGAGCCACAAATGCATGTGGAAATTTCTATGGTAGGCCTCACCTTTCCATTGTTTCCTTTGTTATGGCCCTCCAGAGTTATGGATAAGGCTAGATTTTGGGATCGAGGCCTAACATGAGGGCACATCTAATGGATGGGTTGGATGGCACTTACACATCACCGTGGGCCACACAAATACGTTCGAACGCATGAGATCATTCCTCTGTCACCTCACAATCTCATGGGTACTGGTGTAGTTGGGTGGATACGAATTTCCAAGGACCCCATCAGAGGGAGACCGTGTAACCAAAAGCTCAATGTGTGACATTCACTCCATCCATCAGTTTCTCCAGCTTTTTATTAGGACATAAATCCCAAAACGAGGCACATCTAGGACTCAAGTGGGCCACACCATGAAAATAGTAGAGATGGAGACGCCTACCACTGACACCTTCATGGGGCCTACCATTATGATTATATACCATCCAATCCATTCATAAACTCATTCCCACAAGGATAAAGGGAAAATAAAAATATAAACCAGATCCAAAACTTCTTTAGGCCCTACGGACTCAATGGTGAACATTAATTTCACCTTATTTTCGTGGTGTGGCCCACTTGAGTTTTGAATCTGACTTATTTTTTATTATTTCCTAACATGATCTGGCGTAATGGATAGATGGAGTGGATATAACAAAGACATCATAGTGGGCCCCACAGCGTGCACTATGATGCCTGCAATCCACGCGTTTATGAACTATCAGATCATCCGATCGAAGCATTCAATTGCTCTCCACCAATACCGAGATACCATGTACCCGTTCATCTCCTCCTGCCCCGTCCTAGTGGGGGTCGTGCCTAATCCGAGCTGGGTATTAAGAGTCATCCCAAGAATCAGCCCAATCAAAATTCAGGAAGGCCATACTAAGTAAATTTAGTGGTTCTATCCGCAATTTCATGTTGTTCGAGTGGTGTGGCCCACCTAAGTTTTGGACCAAACTTATTTACGGCTAAAATGAGAGGTTTCAAATGATTAACGGAGTGGATTTTATTTAGACCCCAGACATCACGATGGGCCCCACAAAGCACGGGTATTACACTCAGATCATTGGTTTATCTTTAAAACACCCAGGTCCATACCTCAAGTGGCAGACTGAGTAAAGATAGCCTCGTTTCAACGCTGAGGTCACGGTATCGGGGGGTGTGATGTGACTAACAGGGTTGGGGGTGTGAACGCATCTCCTGCGCAAGGAATCTGGGTGGGGCCCACCGTGAGGTTTGTGAGAAATCTACTCCGTCCAACAATTTTTTGAGATCATTTTAGGCGTTGCGACAAAAAATAAACGGTCATAATGTCATTCCTACTGAGATGAACTGAAAACACAAATATTATCCTGATTCGAATCTTCTGTGGCCCCACGAATATCTCAACTGTGGAAGTTCAATCTTCGTATTTTCAGCCCACTCAAGTCTTGGATCCAGTTCAATTTCAATTTTGGTGGCAACGCCTAAAATGATCTCACAAAAAGGTTGGACGACCTATGTTTCTCACAAACCTCACGGTGGGCCCCACCCAGATTTCTTGTGCAGAGATGCCTGCCAAAGCCTTTCGGAGTTTTGGCAGGCATCTCCTACTTAAGGAATCTGGGTAGGGCCCACCGTGAGGTTTGTGAGAAATCTACGCCGTCCAACAATTTTTTGAGATCATTTTAGGAGTTGCGACCAAAAATGAACGGGATCCAAAACTCAAGTGGGCCGCACTAAAGCAAAAGGTGTGTAGAGAAATTCTTACCGTTGAAACCTCTTTGGGGTCCACAGTGATGTTTATATGCTGTCCATACCGTTCATAATGCCATTTCCACTGAGATGAACTGAAAACACAAATATTATTCTAATTCGAATCTTCTGTGGCCCCACGAATATTTCAACTGTGTTTTCGGCCCACTCAAGTCTTGGATCCAGTTCAATTTTGATCGCAACGCCTAAAATGATCTCACAAAAAGGTTGGACGATGCATATTTCTCACAAACCTCACGGTGGGGCCCACCCAAATTCCTTTAGCAGGAGATGCTGCCTCCTGCTCAATGAATCTGGGTGGAGCCCACCGTGAGGTTTGTGAGAAATCTACGCCGTCCAACAATTTTTTGAGATCATTTTAGGCGTTGCGACCAAAAATGAATGGGATCCAAAGCTCAAGTGGGCCGCACTAAAGCAAAAGGTGTGTAGGGAAATTCTTACCGTTGAAACCTCTTTGGGGTCCACAGTGATGTTTATATGCCATCCATACCGTTCATAATGCCATTCCTACTGAGATGAACTGAAAACACAAATATTATCCTGATTCGAATCTTCTGTGGCCCCACGAATATTTCAACTGTGGAAGTTCAATCGTTGTGTTTTCGGCCCACTCAAGTCTTGGATCCAGTTCAATTTTGGTCGCAACACCTAAAATGATCTCACAAAAAGGTTGGACTGCGCATATTTCTCACAAACCTCACGGTGGGCCCCACCCAGATTCCTTGCGGCAGGAGATGCCTGCGAAAGGCTTTCGCAGGCAATCCGCGCCCCAAGAACGGAAGCTGTAGCATGTAAGAAGATTCAAAGGGGTTATTTGATACTCTGCCTGTGTAAGACGCTTGATAATCAGGCACTTAGAAATAATACACGTGGAATACATCTAAATTAAATGGACTAAATTATGGGATCCGATGTTGCTAAGTTATCCTCCAAAAATCATACACTCCGAAAAATTCTAACCTTTGATCAGTGCAGCACACTTGTTTGGTGAAATAAGACCGTTGGATCTTTTCATTTTAACCATCTAACAAATGTCCACCAATCTGATAGCCAGACAAAGGATACTCGTAATTTAGACGGTTTCATTTAAATTAGTGAGGAGCCATGCATGCAATTTCTAAGTAATTTCCAAGTACCTGCGTATCATCCATCAAAGTTTCTCTTCAACGAATCCCATTGGAAGGGAGTAGTGCACCTGAAATCTCAACCTTACAATTTTTTTATCCCTTTTTTGTCCACAAAAGCGCACTTTGACAAATCACGCTCACTATCCGGTTTTTAATTGATGAGAGTCGCTTTCAGAAAGGGATTTGACAAATGTGAACGCAATTGATATTTGTGGAAAACTTTCGTAATGATACTCCGACGGAGTGTGAAGGTTGATGCACTGGTATTTTGGTATTTTGTACACATGGCATAAATTAAAACAGATTAAACTGACTGAATATTGGGTCTAATTTAGATGGTTCATAAACCCAAAATTACACCAATTTGATAATCTAAATAGGTTTGGTCGATATTAAACATTACAAACAGACTAAGTTGAGTAATATACTACACTTGTTCAATTTTTTTGCACCTGACTGTCAAGTTTTGCACCCTGCCAGAGCATTAAATAACTCACTTGCTCAATGGACCATGTATCATTTTCTCCCAAATGCTAGCACTAAAACAAAAACAAGTTCATAATTCACGACCGTATATACAAGGACATGATCATGTCCAACCATTTAGATAAGTTCTAACCTACCATGTTAATGAGATTTCGACTCTTTTGAAGAGGTGGGCCCTATCATGAAGACTAGTTGATGCAAAAATCAACCCAATCCACTCATTAAGTGGATTCACAGGCATTGAGAAATTTGTATATGTCGTCAATTCAAACTGTCCAAACTGTTGGATTCCTGATAGGCAGAGATCAACCTCATTTTGCTCAGACGTTTGTTTGCTGTACTCAGATCGGTGGCCTTGGTCATCTCAACCGAGTATAGGGAATTCGATAGGTCGGACTAGTGTGTTTGGTTAGTGGGCTTTACAGCTTCGGCTTGCACTTGGGCTGGCTTTATGTGTACTGAGGGACGACAATCTTTTTCACGTTTGGCCCAGTTGACGAGTGGACGACAGACTGCTGTCCCCACCTCGTGTGGTTGGAGAATGTACAGCTAACGTGTGAAGGCCGCCAGCCAAGGTGCGAGCAGAGGTGCGCTAGGGCTAAAGCCGAAGAACCGCGTTAAAGTAGAGGTACGGAACGGCTGTACGCGGGTTTCGTTTTCAGATCATAACTCCGACCGGAAGCTAGGTGAGGCCCACCGTGATTGTTCGTGAGAAATACATCTCGTTCATCCGTTTTTTCCAGACCACATTAGGACATTGACCCAAAAATGACACAAATCCAAAACTTAAGTGTACCGTACATTGGAGGATTGAACCTTTACCGTTGAAATATTTTTGGGGTTACTGAAGTTTTGGATTAGGCTATTTTTTTTTTTTGTGTTTTCAGTTCATCCCAGTAGTAATGGTCTTATGAACGGTGTAGATGGTATATAAACATCACGGTGGACAAGGGAGGTTTCAACGGTAGGTATTTACCTACCCACGATTTCCTGACGTACGGCTTACTTGAGTTCGTTTTGGGGAATATGTCCTAATATGATCGGGAAAAACGGATGAACGGAGTGGATTACCAACAAACATCACGAAGGGTCCCACCTAGCTTTCCGTCTCAGGAAGTTCGCGCAAAAGCCTTTGGCAGGGACGGATTGTGTAGTGAGTAACTCAGTACTCTCTCTGTGGGGCCATCGTGATTTAAGTATTTTATCCACTCTGTCCATCCACTTTAAAAGATGATTTTGAGGACTGCATAAAAAAAAAATGAAACATATCAAAATCACAAGTGGACCACACCACAGGAAAAGTGTGAACTAAATGTGTACCGTTGAAAAATTCTTGGGGGACACAGACGTTTTGTATCCAGCTGATATTTGTGTTTTCCCTTCATTCTTGTCTATTTTATCTTTTGAACAGGTTGGATGACAAATAAACATCACTGTGGGGCCTAGGAAGGTTTCAACGGTGGAAATCATTATTCCTACGGTTTTTTGTGTAATGTTCCACTTGATCTTTGGATATTCTTCAATTCTAGGCTCAACCCATAAAATGGTCTGAAAAAACGGATGGACGGCGTGGATAAACCACAAACATTAACAGTGGGCCCAACAGAGTTTACTCAGTACGATAAGAGCGTGCTGAGTAACTCAGTACGCAATCCGATTTCCAGGGTCGCTGCCTCGTGCTCCCGACGTGCATTGCATGGTTACCTTGCTACCACCGAACTCCGCGGTTGTGGGGCCCACCGTGATGTGTGTTCCAAGCCATTCATCTGTTTTTCAGCTCATTTTAGGTCATGAGACCAATTTATTTATTTTTTAAAGTAGATCCAAAGATCAAGTGGACTGTACCACATGAAATACTGGAAATTCAACGCCCACCGTTGAAAACTTCCTGAGGCCCACAGGAGTTTTGGATCAGTCTGATATCTGTGTTTTCCTCCCTTCATCCAGGTCTGTGTGAACATAGGACCAGGTTGGATGGCAAACAAACATCACTATGGACCTTAGGAAGGCTTCAACGACTGTCATCATTTTCCCCCTTGCCTCATTTGGTATGGTCCACCTGAGCTTTGGATATGCTCCAATTTTGGGCTTATGGCCTTAAAACGAGCTGGCAAAACGGATGGACGGCATAGATAACAAACATACATCACAGTGGGCCCCACGTACACCTGCAACCACGCAATCCGCGCCCTTCGTGGTCACGCTGCAAAAGTCCACACCTTAGAAAACAATCCGTATGGAGCATCCACCATTAGTCTTATGTAGGGTCCGCCGTAGTGCTTACGTGCCATCCCATCCATTCACCTGCTTAATCAAGATAAAAGAATTATCCAACAATCCAAGTATCTGAAAACTCAATGATTCAGCCTGAAATTTGTTACCAAGACTAAAAAAGAGATGGTCTACCTGATGGACGGTGTGGATTTAATGCACGTGAAACCGTTTGCCCACGTTAGAGAAAATTAAACCTGGTAGATACCAGATGCGAAGCAAGCAAGCGTTACCGAGCGAAATCATTCCCACCCATTGAAAAAAGAGTGGGGTCCACAAACGTGGTGAGAACGGCCGTCTCTCCTCTTTCCACACCTCAATACATTCGCAGCAACTTCAATTCTTGCAAGCATTTCAAAATACATCACCAACCTCTCCCAAACCAAAACCCACGAGGCGAAAAAAACCCTCTCTCTCCTCTCTCTCTCTCTCTCTCTCTCTCTCTCTCTACTGCGATTATCAGATTTCTGGCCGCTCAGCAAGATCGATGATGATTGTCCGGGCAGCAGCGGTTCTTCGTTCGTACTGAGTAAGTTGATTTCTCAACCTTCCATTTCCCAGAGGATAGGCAGTGTGGCCTAAATTGTCGTTCATGGTGCGCCCCACCATGCATGGGACCCCACTGTGGACAGCCCACCGCTTGGACGATACAATCGGCCCCACCACATACACAAATTTAGAAATGCTAACGGCTCATGAAGAGCCTGAGTCCATTTATTGGACAGTTAGGATCGTGACGCCCATGCAATTCTCACAACTTACATCATCGGCAGTGCGCCCAACAGATGAACGGTTCTGATTGCCATGTGCGGGGACATGTGTGGTGGAAGACCAGTAGGCTACAATTCATCGCAGACCACTGAACCATTGGACACGGATTGCGTCGAGGGGTCCACCGTTATGTATCCGTTTATCCACTCCGTCCATCCATTTTATAAGATCATTTTAAGTTATTTCTCTAAAACGGAGAAACATCCAACGCTCAAGTGGGCAACACCAAACAGTGACCGAAACTAGTCACGACATAGCTACACTTGAGCGTTGGATCTGCCTTGTTTTTTAACCCAATTCCTAGTATGATCTTATAGAATGTATGGACGGAGTAGATAAACGGATACATCACGGTGGGCCCCTCCACAGGTCTGCCCGGACACTAATCCGTCCGGGCGGCTGCAGGACGCAATTCGGTCCTGCGAAGACGGACTCGGTCCTGACAGGGGCTCTGTGAGGACAACTGTGATGTATTTGTTTTGTCCACGTTCTCCAATCATTTTAATTGATCATTTGAAGGCATGAGCCCAAAACATAGGTAGATCCAACGCTCAAATGGGCCACACCACAGGAAGCAACGGTGATAATTACGCCACCTTTGAAACCCTCCCAGGGCCCCGTGTTGTTTATTTGCCATGCGACCTGTTCGTAAGAACACATGTAGTACTTAAGGGAAAATGAACGAAAACATCCGTGACCCCTTTCAGGCATTCAACCCCACTATTTCTTAAAATGATTTATTAAAATAGATGGGCGGCAGCATGGATAAAACACACAAGTCACGGTCAGCCCCATAGAGCCCAGGGTTGGAAGCAATCCACGTCCTCAACCATTCAAAAGTCTTAAGAGTTGACGGGACCAAACATCGCGGAGGAAGTGAATTTCGTCCTGCCTTAATGCGTCCAGGCAGGGCGCTGGGCCACTATATGATGTATGGGTTTTATCCATGCCGTCCGGCTATTTTTTCAGCCTGTCTTTAGCTACGTACGGGCAGATCTGTTTGCCGACCACCGTGATGTATTTGTTTATTCAGCTGTTCATCCCTTTTATCACATCATTTTACTTTACGGTATGAGCCAAAAATGAGACAGATCCAACGTTCGAGTGGACCACACCAAATAGTAAGCTTTGGTTGCATTAAATATATGTTGCATTAAATGCAAGAGTCATATGGGGTGTGGTCTACTTGTGCGTTGGATCTTCTTCCTTATTTTTTTAGCTCATGCATTAAAATGATGTGAGAGAAGGGATGAACTTCCTGGATAAACAGATACATTGATGTAGGATATTGATGTAGGATAATAACCTTCTGATGAAGGGCGTGGATCAAGCACATTTCTATAGCATATGGACCAGCCGAAGATGAAGGAAAAGTCGACAAATTCAACAATTTTTGAATGGATGGATCAAAAGAAAGCAGACTGTAAGTCAGCCGTGACTTTTGATCCGGGAGAAGTTACGGGATGCACGACATATAGATTCCAACTAAAATTTCGACCCACTTCAAATGGGTTGTGTCCGTTCGTTTCACCAGAAAACACACGGTTACAACAAAAAAACGGAATTTTAAGAAAAACTTACTATTTTTAGTAATTTCAATTTTTAGTTTGTTTAGTTTTTGTTTATCTAGGAATTTTTGTTATAGTTGAAGTCTAATACTTCTCCTTAGGGTTTAATTTATTATTTAAAGCATAGTGGAGATGATTTTATAATTAATCAATAAATTATTAAGAATTTTCTATGAATTATTTCTTTTTATTCTTCTCATGGATTCGAGAACATTTTGTGCATTCAAGGTATCTATTAGGTGGGGAGACCATGATCGACCTACCATGTCATCCCTGTGTCCATCCCTACATCAGTGGACACAAGGTTGGCACTTGGTCCCACAGATTTACCTGGACGATGGGAAGCAATCCGCATTCATCATTTTAGGTTATGTGCTAAAAATTATGCTAGTCCAATGCTTAAGTAGCTGCACCAAAGGTAGCAATGGCAATAATAAAACTCGACCATCTAACTTGTTCACAAGGTCTTAAGGAAAACACAAATATCAGATAGATCCGAAATTTCTACCACTCGCAAGAAGTTTTTAATAGTGGGAGTTCAATCCCCAACTGTGTGGTCCGCTTAGGGCTATGCCCGGTTTGATTGGTTTGCTTTTGAGGGGTGATACCCATCCGAACTTAGTTGATTTTAAATATTTAACAACCGAACCGGATAAATTTTGGTCGCTTCAGTTTTGTCAATTTTATCAATTTCAGGACAACGTTCAAAAAATTAAAAAGATCCAAATCTTTGATGGACCACACCAATGTAAAAACTGATAAATGACTATTAAAACTTTTTATAATTATAAGCTATAAAAGTTTTGGATCAAGCTGAAAGTGAAATTTAACTGTTCCCTTCATTCATGCTTGTTTTACCTTATCAACAGGTTGGATGGAAAATACACATTGTAGATCTTCTTCAAGTGGACATTAGGATATTTTTAATGGTGATCGCTCAATCAACAATTTCATATCATGTGGTCCACCTGAGATTTGTAACTGATTATCTTTTTAGAACACATCCTAAAATGGGCTGAGAACATCAATGAACGACGTGGATATATAAGATATTATCAAGGTGAGTCATACGGTAGGGATAACATATATATATATATATATATATATATATATATATATATGGAAATGGTTCTCTGAGGTCGACCTCATGGGAACTTCCTATGAGGTCGAGTTGTGTGGGCCCCACTGTGATGTGTGTTGGACATCAACACCGTGCATTTGATGGGTCCCCTTTAGTTTATGGAATATCCTAAAAATCAGCCGTGTGCGGAACTCATGTGGGCCATACCCTCTAAAACCATGTGAAGACATGCCTAAAACATCTAAAATCACTTAGTGGGGCCTACCTGAGTTTTAGATTCATTTGAAACTTGGTTTGACCCCTCATCCACGTTGGACACACACAATGTATGGGCTGGATTTGTGAACCACATCTCGGTGGGCCCAATAAATGATCATGAAGCTTTTAATGGGCGAGTAACCTCTCTCATCTGTTGTATGTGGTGTGTCCCACCTAAGTCATGGATTGAGCTGATTTTTAAGCCCATGGCCCAACATGGAATGTTGCATCTAACTGATGGAGTAGATGTTTGACACACATAATAGTGGGGCCCACACAGCTCAAGCTCATGGAAAGTTCCCATGAGGTTGACCTCATAGTACCATTTTCCATATATATATAGTCAGTTCGGATTGGTTCAAAATGGTTTATAATTTTCACAAACCAATAATTGAATTGGCATTCTCAATTTTTAATATAAAAGTTAAATCAACCAAAACCGACTGATTCGGTCTGTTTGATCAGTTTTATCAATTTGTCAGTTTTTTTAATAGCCTTAAGTCTACTTAAGCCTTGGATCTGCCTCTTTTTTATCATATCCTAGGATAATATGAAAAAAAAAATAGATGGACTATGAAATAGAGCCTGTTGTAGGTGAAATACGAGTTGACCTGACTAACTAAGGACCGACTTGAAGACAGGTCGGTATCGTCCGACCTGATGTGGAGACATCTCTAGATGCCTACAGAAGAACGATCTCGACCATACAAAGAACTGGGTCTTCCAACAACAATTCTGTGATCTTAGGCATACGCTAAGATAATAAGAGAAGGGTTCGGAGAATCATCAACCGATGCGCAAATATCTCTAGCGATTGCGGAACGACCCGAGGATCTCAACGATCCAAGATTTTCTCCACGGGGATTACGTTTCCTTATGGATGTATAACCCCAAAACTTAAGTCTATAAAAGAGGGCTTCTCCTTTTATACGAAGGTATCAAACAAATCTCTAACTGAACAAAAGAGACTATTTTCCTCTTTCTCAGAAGCTTGGACTGACTTAAGCATCGGAGGACTAACGGCCGGTCCCCGGCCCCTCCTTTAGCCATTGTTTCATCCTTGTAGATTCCAGAGGAAGATCTCGACCTCATCTCATCTGTTGACCAATTTTCAGCATCAACGGAACCCATACATCAGGTAGCGACTAATGGATGGTGTTGTGGCCCCGCCAGGATGTATGTATTTTATCCACACCGTCCATTCATTTTGCCAACTCATTTTAGGTAATGATCCCAAAAAGAGGTAGATGCAAATCTCAGGTAGACCACACCACATGAAAAAGTGGTGATTGGATGCCTACCATTAAAAATTTCCTAGGGACCTCAAAAGTTTTGGATCAAGCTGATTTTTGTGTTTTCCCTTCATCCAGGTCCGTGTGACCCAACAAACCATTTGATGGCAAATAAACATTACAGTACGCTTTAGGAACCCACGCCTACTGTAAATATTTTTCAGGCCTGAGCCAGCCCATTGACAACCCCACACTCATCAAGTTGTGTTTTCCTTAGATAATGGTCCAATGTTGACATGAGTCATTTGAGATGTAGAACCCGCGCCCATGGGAGGCGTGTGCATGTGACATGAGAGATGGAAGGTGCCACATCCCACCTTTAGGGCCCGTTTGGTTGGCATCTGGAAACCCGTTTCCAGTTTCAAATCTAGATTCCAGCAGAATCCGATTTTAATTGGGCATTTGGTGGCAAGTTCCAGCAAAAGAGGATTCTGTTTGGAAACCTAAATTGAGTGGAACTGGTATTAGTGGAAACGGTGTGGGTGACCGTTTCTACCGAAGGAAAAAGAGGCGGAACTAAGCATCACCACCACCATTTATGCATTGTATATATATGTTGTATATGTCTTATATCTCTACGGTCTATTAGTTTTGAAATCTCAATTAAGGGTATTGGACAAAAAATGAGGCAGATCTAATTCTCAAGTGGGCCACACCATAGGAAAATAGTGTTGATTGAACGTCCACCATTAAAAACTTCCTAGGGCCCACTATAATGTTTATTTGCCATCCAACTTGGCCATCTATCTTGCGGGACTATAATGGGCCAGGGGTAAGGTTCTCAGGTGGATCTGAAGCCCAAGTGGGCCATGCCACAAGCAACGGTTGGGACACAATCTGGATTGCATCGTTTTCAACCAAACAGCAAGTTATGGATGAAACCTGTGTTCTACTCTAGTTTCTAGAATTTTGGATTCCAACAGTGGAATCTAGATTTCTCTAGAATCTGGGTTCTGCAACCCAACAGGCCCTTACTCTTCTCTTTCGAGAGCGAATTAGGTGTTACCCAAGGAACAACTTAGTGGGCCCTGCCGTGTGGCCCACATGGGTTGTATTTTGTATATCTACACCGTCCATCTGTTTCTACAACTGATTTGAGGATGGGATTCCAAAAATTATGCAGATCCAAATCTCGGGTGGACCATAAAATTGGAAATAGTGGTAATTGAGTGCCCCAACATTAAAAATTCTAAAGAGCCAATCTTAATGTTTTAATAATGTTTATTTTCAATCTAACCTGTTGATAATGTCGAGAAGATCTGGTTGAAGGGAAAATATAAAGAGCAGCTTGATCCAAAACTTTTTTGGCCCATAAAATGCTTTTAACGGTCATTCATCACTGTTTCTAGTGGTATAGTCCACCTGAGATTTGTATCTGCCTCAGTTTTGGGCTCAAGCCCTAAAATAATGATCCAAAATACATGGACGGTGTGGATAAAATAAAGAGTACCGTACACGCCCGCATCTCGCCGATGCGGCTTGCCTCCTGCCCCTGCCCCTGCCGACAGGAAAGCCGTGTCGGTCAGCAGCTGCTAGGTGGGGCCGACTGTGATGTTTGTGAGGAATCCACCTCGTCCATCGGTTTTGCCAGCTCATGCTACGACATCACCCCCAGAAAATGAGACAGATAAACGTCAAGTGGACCATACAGTAGAAAACAGAGGGGACTGAAAGCCCACTGTTGAAACTTTCCCTAGCTTATACGTTTGTGTTTCCAGTTCATCCCGATGGGAATGACCTTATGAAGGCTTTGGGTTCATGTTTTAAAATCAGCTGTCAAAATGGATGGACGGCGTGGATGAAACACATACATCATGGTAACATCCCTAGCTTTATGACCGTGGGAAGGGGTCCATTGGCAATCCGCGTCCAGGAAGGACCTTTATTATAATCTGCACAGACATTTCAATGACGGTTATCGTTCTGATTCTTGATTGGCCCCGTTGCAGATCCCTGGTTCGAGACCCGGCGTATTAGGCCCTCGTAGAATCCGGGAAATCTTCGTCAGTCTGACGGTCAGAAATGGCCTCCATCGATCTAAACATGTCGATCGATCAGACGAACGTCATCGAGGCCGCGTTACAGAACTTGTGCGACCTTTTCGTTGCCAAGGTGATGAATGCCAAAGCCAACGCCAGTGACGTGATGATCAACAAGGAGAGCTCCCGCCAATTCTCCAAGTACGTTGCCGACATAAAGATCATAATCAAATCGCTTCATGACCAGAGGGTCGAGAAACGGATCGGGCCAGGACCTACAAGGGCTACCTTGCAGAAACTGGATTCTCAGCTTAGAGAAGCATGCGAGATCATCAAAAGGTGCGAGTCCGGGAGCAGTCTCAGCCAATTGCTGAACCCTGGTGATGTACTCGCGCAGATGCAGTGCACGGCCAATGAGATCGCCGAGACGGTCTCATTCCTCGGCGTATCCAATCTCGATACAACCCTCGAGGTGAAATCCAAGACTGACCGGATTCTCAACGATCTGCAGTCATTGGAGTTCAGGTCTGCAGCCACTGCCGAAACAATCCTCTCGGAGATTGAGAAAACAATGACCAAGAGCGGCAGTAGCCAGGACCTCAACATCCAGCTCCTGCAGAAGATTGCGGAAGCAGTTGGCACGAGGCGGAATTCTTCACTGAAACAGAGGGAACCGGATCTGCTGAAAAGGGGGAAGGAAGATATGAAGCCGCAGAGGCAGGATGAGGAGCTTCAGCTACCTCAACTGATGCAGTTCTTGCACGGCTCGGAAGCTGGACCGTGCCTGCGAAATGAGCGGACCGCCACACATCGGCAACACCCAATGCACTCAAGCCCACGAGATGAGCCGAGCACCTCATACAGTCAAGACCCAACGAGCCACAGAGAAGAAGACGAGCGAAATGCTACAAACAAGAAAGACCCACTTCCCCCAGACAAGCAACACCCAATTCGCCAATGTTCGCTAGAGGAGGGAACTGCTACAAACTGGCAAGACCCAGTTCGCCTGGGTACGCAAGATGAGCCAACCACTACAAACAGGGAAGACCCAGTTCGTATGGGCACACAAGTTGAGCTGACAACTACCATCAGGCAAGATCCAGTTCATCTCGGCACACGAGATGAGCAGACTGCTACAAACAGGCAAGACCCAGTTGGCCCAGGCGCACAAGATGAGCCGACCACTACAAACAGGCAAGACCCAGTTCGCCAGGGCGCACAAGATGAGCAGACCTACTACAAACAGGCAAGACCCACTTCGCTCACAAGATGAGCTTACAGCTGCAAGTGGGCAGGAGCCAAATCACCCTGACCGACAAGATTCTCGAACCAGCACAAGCCGACATGACCCAATCCGCTCGCTCATGTGCCAGTTATGCGAGGAGGTGATGGAGGATCCAGTGGCCATCGTCTGTGGACATAGCTTTGAGAGAAGGGCAATTCAAGAGCATTTTGAAAGAGGGGAGAGATCCTGCCCAACGTGCGAACAGGAGCTCCCTTCTAGGGCGCTAACGCCAAACATCTCTCTACGCAGATCAATAGAGGAGTGGAAGCATAGGAATCTGGACTCAAAGCTACAGACTGCAGTATCTGCTCTCACCTCCAATGACACACAAGCAAAAAATCAAGGCTTAGAAGAGCTGCAATTTCTGATGGCGATGGCTCGCTGCAGATCAGAAGTTACAGAAAGAGGACTCGTTCCTAAGATTGTAGAGTCGCTCAGAGCCGGTGGCAGCGGAAACACCAAGGCAGCTCTGAAATGCCTCTGCTACCTTGCCAATCACAGTGACGATAACAAGGTAAACATAAGCCTGGGCTGCAATAACTGCAATCACTTCTCTTATTCTTTCTCAGAAATCTTAACACCACTCAACAGTTCTGGCAAGATTGAGGCCCCCACCATGCATGTGCTGTGACCTAAAAATCACGCTGGGAGGTGCGCTGCACAGGGGTTGAAACTCAATTTCAATGTATGGACCAGTTGCCACCAAAACCAGGTGGAATCACCTCGTAACTGGTATCTAGCCAACGCGGCCGGGTTATTTACGGATGAAAACGGTACCTATTGGGTGACCCATACCAGTTTTGATACTTTGAAACTTTGTTTCCGCTATGTATGACAAAGGAAAAGGGGATAACTAAGACGAGAATCAAATGTGTGGCCCACCAGATCACCAGATTGGCCTGATATTTGGGCCCCAGCACACACATGGTGTGGCCTGCCTTTTTGAGTGGCTCAAGTCTTCTCCACCTCTCTTTTCCACTTAAAAACTAAGGAGTGTTTATCTTTGGGGGCAATCCATAGGAAGCCATTGTCGGAGCTGGAGCCATCCGTTGCATTGTAAAACAGATCGGTAGGGGCGAAGTGGAACCGGATGCGGTCAAGCTCTTACAAGAGCTGTCAGAGAAAGAAGAGCTTATCCAGGAAATAGGGAATGCCAAAGACAGCATTGCTTTCTTGGTCACTCTGCTTCAAAATCCCAAACCTGACATCTCCCGCAGAGCCCGGCTGGTGCTGGAGAATCTCTCTTCCAATGCCCATTTCATCATCAAGATGGCCGAAGCCGGGCACTTCCAACCATTCATCGATCACTTCAACCAAGGTAAGAAAGCATGCAAACTCATGAATACTTGCTAGAACATGCATGCAAGATCCAGGCCATTCCTTCTGAATTACCCCTTTGGTCACAATATCCTACCTTAAAAATGAAGTCAACCACTCATCAGGTGGGCCAACACTTGCAAGTTCAATGTGGACAGGCGGTTAATCATTTTCTTAATCATCCATATCCTTAACCACGGTTGGCCCATCTCTGACCTGATGAATCGCCCAGATCTCACACACATGTAAGCATTTGTTTTTAGCATCCGCTGACACGCAGCTAAAAATTGCATTTGCAATCTTTGTTCTTTCTCACTCTGTTCTCCTGAAATTTGCACCATGTCGGTCTCTTCTTCTCTACAGGTTCTCTCGAGACCCAAACATCAATGGCCACAGCTCTCATAAAGGTGCAGCTGAATGCCAACAGCATGAAGGCCTTCGAGCACAAGCAATTCATCAGCACTCTCATTCAGGTGCTCTCTTCAAGCTTTCCTGCCCACAAATCTGCATGTCTCGAGTGCATTAAGAAGCTCTCTGACTATCCAGCGATGGCAAAGCAGTTTCTGGCGGAACCTGCTACAATCCCAGCCTTGTTAGATCTAATTTCCTTAACTAGTTCTGACTCACACTGGCAGAACATGGCCGCAGGAATCCTCAGTTCCATGGTAGAATCCAGCCAGCCCTCTGATTTTCAGAGTAATCCAAACATGGAGGAACTGCAATCACAGCACAATATCAGCGTCTTCCTGCACTTTGCTGCATCTTCCACTCCTCAAACTCAGGCCCAGTTCCTGCGCCTACTACTCACAATCTGCAATATATCAGAGACAGCATGCGACCAGCTATGGTCGGATGATAACGCTGTGGCCCAACTATATTCTTCCCTAAATGGGGACCACACTGATGTCAGCCAACAGGCACTTAAACTCCTACACTACATGGCTGAACACCATCCAGCTGGAATCCCACTTCCATTGCCACCCGCTAGGGAGTCTGCAGTCAACACACTAGTGACCATCTTCATCAGTTCGCCAGAGGTTCACAACAAGTCCATCGCTGCTGGAATCATCAGCCAGCTTCCTGCTGATGATGATGCTGTTGACAATATACTCTGCAAGTCTGAAACCCTGAAAACCATTCATGAGGTGATCTGCGCTGCAGACGAAGGAATTGAGGCATTTGTGACCACCTCAGACAGGCTCCTGCTGGAGAACGCTCTAGCAGCACTCGTACGTTTCACAAAACCCAACAAACCTGAGATTCGGAAGCAACTGGGTGAGCTTGAGCTGTACCCATCGCTTGTCCGTATGCTCTCTACTGGCAGCTCAGTGGCAAAGAAGAGGACTGCAATTGCAATGGCCCACCTATCCCAATCCACCACCCCATCAACAGAAGACACAGCTACCATGTCCATGACACCAGCCAACTCAGTGCCAATGCTATGGCTGAGGAAACTCCTGCCCAACATGTCTTGGTGCTGCTCCTCACCTACAGCATGGGAATGGAGCCCCTGCTCCATCCATGGCTCTGCCTGTTCATCCAGGCACACCTTCTGCCTTGTCAGGGTGGATGCAGTAAGGCCACTGGTGCAGATGCTGAGAGAGATGGAAGCTGCCGAGGCTGCCCTCCTGGCCCTTGAGACCCTGCTCAAGGATGACACAACTATCTCAAGTGCAGCTGCAGCGATTGTGCACAACCAGGGTGTGGAGGCCATTCATGACGTGCTGGAGAGGGGACCCATATCTGCCAAGGACAAGGCCCTCGACCTCTTCCAAAAGATCTCCAAGCATGTGCAGATCACAGGGCAACAGTTCCGCCGCTCTGAGAGGATCCTCATCCAACTCCTCCAGGATGACACACTCAAGAAGAAGGCTGCATTGGTGCTCAGTCAGAATGAAGTCATCACAAAGCAGTCTTCCTTCTTCTGAATTTCCCACCACCTGACATAAGCAGCTGGTTTGTTTGACCCTGATAGCGGTCGAGGGATGGGTCACCGGTTTTTTTTTTTTTTTTTGAACCCTGACATCGACAGCCTGCCAAGGTTATTGGACAGCTAAAAGGATTCCTAGCGGCCCTAACACTCCAGACTGGTCTGGAGAGGTATTCGACATCCCGGTTCTGCGTTCACCATCACATATTTTGCAAATGGGAGAGCATGTATAGAATAAAAATGTGTGGACAGATTAATCGCTTAATATTTATGATTTATTAGAATCAACGAAGCTGGACAAAAATTGAATATCAGTGGGGGATGTACAGGGGAGCTTTTTCTTCTTTGTTTCAGCTGAGGAGAAAGTTAAATACGTCTCTCAGTGAGATTATTCCTTGTACACGATTGCTGCCAGCTTCGATGATGACAAGCCGCCGAACCGCTGAAAAATGGGAGCAGAGGTTGTTATTTTTTAATACCAAAGGCTCAAATACTGCTTTCTGTAACTCTATAAAAGAAAAGAAAGAAAAAAATGCTGTGTATAGAGAGGCATATAAACAGATGCATATGGGTTGTTTTCAAGAGTGTACCTGGATCTGAGAGCTTCTCCATAATCTCATGGAGGGTGTCGGTACGCAAACACGTATGGCAACGCCTTGGGCCATTGACAACAATGTTCGCCTCGTATCCTAGCTGCAGCACCTGAGATCAGATTCCAGGGACGTGACATCATCAGCTTTCATTCTACTACATGAGGCATAGAATATTCAATGATTTCATTTCTTTAGGGTTAAATAAGATGGTTGAAAGAAAATGTTGTCCTTTTCCTATAAGAGAACAGAGTTAAATATGTTACATTGTTCTTTTAGTATACAATCATGGAGTGTTCTTCCTTTTCTTGTTACCATTCCCATCAGCATACTGCATATCCGTTCGCCATGTAGGTAAATGGAGGAATCCAAACTCGCTCTCGTGGTATGGACATGAGGCTTTGCAGCACACCCCAACTCAGCACATACACAAGACCCTATCCATCCATTGGTTGCACTGTACATATGCCCTGGAGCAGAAATCAGGCAGTCCACTTGTCAGGGTAGGCCATACATGTTTGTTGGATATGGACCCATGCTCAGCTTCTCTAACCATCCATTTTTCTCATAAGAGTGTGGCCTACCAGCCTGATGAGTCGATCGGCCAGTTCACAGTGAGGACTACCTGACAAATGAAGTGATCACAGATGCACCACTTGTCAGGTAGGCCATACAAGTATGCTCCTGATTAGTCGATCTGCCAGCTAACAGTGAGGACTACCTGATAAATGAAGTGATCACACACGCACCACTTGTCAGGTAGGCCATAGAAGTATGCTTAGGATTCCTCATGAAAACATCAGTATCGATGGTGCTTTGCTACCTAGCTTGCTATATGGAGCTGAGCATACCACCCTCCAGGGCATTGTTTCTTACCATTCATGAATTTAGCAGTCGCATGCTTGATGTTTTATCCATCTGCTTTTCTTTTTGAACCAATGAGTGGAAATTTGGACCCCAATATGCCATGAAGATTTGTTCTGAGTCTAAAGTCGGAGATTCGGTTGTCCATGTGGCACATGGCAGTCATGTAGTAGAACAAGTTCCTTGGACTACTGCTGATTGACTACTGACAATCATCCACACGGTTGTCTTATCCCTAGTAATGGACACTTTGTCAAAACTAACGATTAAACTACTTCAAACTAGCCAGTCACTACACATAACAAATTGAATCTTTAACCTAAAATTTTGATTCTTAAAAAACAAAAGCTCCAAATTTTGTATTTGCTATCACCTACAATCATTGTTTAAAACAAGCAATCAGCTCTTAGAATATAAACTAATAAAACCATGGGCTGAGATTTCTCAATCAATACAGTGGCATGAAAGTTGACCACATTATACTATTTTGCTACATGCATCTGATTCAAGTCAATTTTGGCATGCCATCAGATGAACATCAGGCAATTAAAAAACTTTGGGAGCTAATTAAACAGTCGAACTATCGGTAATTGTTACGGTGGTAGTATGTCTACTTCAGACTTTAATAATCATTGTGGTGTCTATGCCCATCAGAGATCAGCAAAGGTACCACATAAATTTTTCTTTTCCTTTTTCTTACTATTATTACATAATATCTTTGTACGTCTCATGTGTTCTATTCAATAAGATGTGTTCTTTTCATAGTTTCCTTTATTTTTATTTTATTTTTTTTATGACAGTCAAGGTGTTCCCACCCCATTTTGAGGCGAGACTATTCCCTGTGGATGCACGCAATCACCCACAAACCATATGCATCGGGTAATCCCGGGGAGGGGAATTGAACTTGAATCTGTGGGGAGCACACCCATGATGCTTGCCGTTCACCCAAACCCTGTGCGGGTTTCATAAAAATGCAGATTCCAATATCATTGTGTAACCCTATTGATATTGCAGCGTGTGAAGTCCAACTGACAGAGAAAGACATGTCGTGCATCTAAGGGCCCATTTGGTAGCAACAAAAGTTTAGTCACAGACAAGCTATCCCAGTCAGGTTAAGCTGGACTATGTTGTCTGGGCTTAGCAGTCATGGACTAATTACTCTGATAGTGTTTTCTCAGGACTAAGGATTATTGAACAGATGTGATACATGTGCATGTTGAAAACTTTGCACATGTTGTGCATACGTGGAACTTCAAATGTACAGTCACACATAAGCACTTGTGGGGTGCCTTTTTTTTACACACACCACAACGGGGGGGGGGGGGGGAGACGGGACTTGACATGTGGCACATGAAGTACAGGAAAGGCATTTGAAGGATAAATGTGTCATATTTGCAGTTCTTGAAAATAGACGGTGGCATTTGTGGCAGATGTACTGCAGCCTTATAGTCTATCGTGTACCATTACAAGTACAAGCAATTCTCTTTTTAGGAACAACAATGCCTTCCAACAGTCAATAAATGAGACCAAGTTGTCCTTGCTTTTCAGGTTTGATGAGGACATCAAAGGAGCTACTCGAGTGTACTAGAGGCAAAGGCGACTACCTGCATCAGCAAAGTTTTCTTAATGGATGGACAACGGCTTCCAAACAAGACCCATGGGACCATTTTGAAGACCCCACATGCATTGGACGTGCATCAGGAATACCCAACTTTAGGATGATGCATGTGGGTTGCTTAGGAAGAGTTTTTAGCCATAGGATTTTAGTTTTGGGTCCATCTAACCATTGGACCATCTTGATTGGGCCATCGGAACGTTAAATCTTCCGGATTTGGGCCGCATGGACCCTAATTTTTAATTTATTTCATTTTATGTTATATTTTAGGATATGATGGTTGACACCTTGGTGTTTCAAACAGCAAGTCTTAGGTTCGAGACATACTAACTGCACCAGTGGGTGGATTGTGTGATTGACGGTGTGGGTACATTGCGCAACTAACAAGGTGGGTGCGTTGCATGACTAACAGAATAAAAGATTCACCTTTCAAAAAAAAAATGTTATATTTTAAGATATTATGGATGGTTTGGATCACTTTTATTTGCTTTGGATATTTTAGTTTGAGTTTGGCCCGTGGAACATTAAATTGGGGCATATTTGTAATTTTTTGTTTTTCTTTTAAACGTGGACAATGGTGGTAACGGAGAGGATTGGGTCTCCATCTCCCGATACAAAGGAAAACGAACTCTAAGAGGAAAGGAAAAATTAAAAGTCTCAAAATATCCAAAGTTGTTTGTCAAGGGTTTCCTGTTAGGGTGGATGCAGGTGAACTTCAAAAGAGTCTTCGGAAGGGCGGGTGCAGTTATGGAAGTGGTTCTCCCCAAGGACAGGAAGTTGTCGTCGTTGAGAGGCTTCGCCTTTGTGAGAATGAGTTCAGAGGAGGAGTTATGTCAGGCGGTGGAGATGCTTCACGGGAAGCGCTTTGGTGGAGAGACGCTTAAAAGTGCAACGAGCTCGTTTTGGTCCAAAAATGAATTTCGAAGGCAAAGGGACAGAAGATAACAAGAAGACAGACAAACACAAGGAGAATAGGAAGTGGAGAGGTCGGGACATCGGAAAGATATTCAGTTGTCAGAAAAGTCTCTGGAAACTGGAAAGCTATCATACAGGGAAGCAGTGACAGGTGAGATGAACTCCCCTCCCGTAGTCTCTGGAGTTGGGGTTGCGGGAACTACTTCTAAATCCGGGACTACAAAGGATTTCTGGGTGGAAACAGTAGCAGAAAGCGGCGAAAAGATCATCAGAGTAAGGGAAGAGGTGATTACGAGATCAAAGGACTCTTTTAGATGTTCTGTGGTCGCGACAACTAAAGAAGGCGCCTCCTTCACTCAAGTCAGGGAATGGCTAGATGAATGTTGCAAGCTGAAACCTAAGATGTACAAAATCAAACCCCTGCATTACAACGACCTCTAGATCAATGTTAGTCCAGGAGCCAACATCGACCTCCTTATCATGGCGGGTTCGATTCACAAAGATGGCCCCATTCTCAAGATGAGAAGATGGGAGTTCTCTGAATTCGGCAAGGAAGATAGTTGGTTCCTCATCTGGTCTGTTCCGATGGAGCTGTGGGGATTCAACTTCTTTATTGCTGCAGCATCCTGTTTGGGGGAGGCGGCGGAATCAGACCAGCAGACTGAACTTGCGGAGGAGGTCGGGGTTATCAGAGTTCGAATCCGAGCGAAGAAGGGTTCATCCTTCCCCTCTTACATCTCAGCAACCATCGGAGAGAGGAAGATCGTCATGCCAGTTCAAAGGGAAGAAGATGATAAGATGTCGCCTAGATGGGGGGACTTGTGGAGGCTAAGGGAGTCTCGTCCACAGTCAGAGCACATCGCTAGCCTCCGGAAAGATGAAGCTGGAGCACCGACAACATGCTTCCGCGAAGCTTTGGTGGTAGACGGGAACACATGTAGGTCTCCTATTGGAAGTGACGGGGTAGTTGAAACGGATCTGGCAGAAATCGCGACGCATGGCCATCATTCTCCTGAAGGTGTACTGGCGAAAGTTTACTCTTGCCCGAACCAATCAGCTACATTAGGTTCAGCGCCGGGCCACCCTCGCACCCTGCCGTGTGTCGACTTCGTTTGCGAGGGGGGCGAGGCTCGGGCGACGTGCTCGCCATTTGCTCCTCTCATAAGTGGTTTGGAACACGTGGCTCCATCCGAGCCATCGCTTCACATTTTCGAAGCTGCGGTGCTAAGCGGTAGTGGACACGTGACGGTGGATTTGGTGAAGAAAGACACATGCTAGCAAACCCGACTACACTCGCGCCAATCGACACGGTGTTGCTGCCCGCGTGGAAGCACGTGCCGGGTCTCTTAAGCCAACGCCCTCAGTGGCCACGTGCGAACAGGTGTTTCCTTGTAAGACGCCTATTGACTCGGGTGAGTCATATGCTAAGCCGCTTCAGTTCGAAAACTCTCAGAACCATGCGGCAAGCGACAACAAGCTCGACGCTGTCCATCGTCAAGAACTAGAGGAGGTTCAAGAGTCAAGCAAAGAAGAGGAAGACAACAGCTTCTCTTCTCAATCTGAAGATGACTACAGGGATAGTGATTCCGATGTAGACTCGGACGGAGAGAGGCCCCTGTCAGCGGGAGATTCAAGAGATGAAATGCCATTGTCCGAGAAAGAGCATAGAGGAGACTTAGCATTGATCGAGATCGATAACGAAGGAGAGGCATTTTAGGAAGCCTTGGATGTTACCCCCTTCTGTGCAGAGAAGATACAGACTTTCCATATGACCAAAGATCACTCTACGGCTCTGTTCAGAGAGGAAACGTTTGACTATATTTCGACGGAACAACACAAATGGGCAAAGGATGCCCTGGTGAGAGTGGGAGGAATAGTTGGAATGTCTTTCGAGCCTTCGGATGAGGATGTGCAGGCTTTTCTCTGCTTTGCCAAAGAGAGAGCTTCGCTAGTCCTCTTAGAATCTCAACACGTAAATGTCAAGAATGCTACCAAGGGTTGTCGAGAGCTTTTGAGACTCGAGTGCTCCATTAATTACGACAGTTCTAGTAGAGCTTCGGAAAGGAAAAGGGCGACAATGGGGAAGACAGGTGCTCCATGATGATTCATTCATGGAACGTTCGCGGTTTGGGGAATAAGTCCAAGAGGGCCCAAATTAAGAAGATTTGCAGGAATTCTAAAGCCGAAATCATTACGTTTCAATAAACCAAACTCCAGTCCTTCAATAAAGGTACGCTCCTCTCTTTATGGGGTGGAAAAGCTTTAGACTGGGTTTCGTTGAATGCCTCAGGTGCTGCAGGGGATATTTGCGTTGCGTGGAAAGCCAACAAATGGTCGAAAGCGGACTCGTTTCTAGGAAAGTTTTCGGTTTCGATTCTTCTGTCAGATTCTTCTTCTGGTTTTTCCTAGATCTTTACTTCTGTTTATGGGCCTTGTAAGTATCAGGATCAAAGCTCTTTTTGGGAAGAACTGGATAATGTCAAGTAGAGGTGGGCGGCTCCTTGGTGTATAGGAGGTGATTTCAACGTTGTCCGGTACCCCAATGAAAAATCACGTGGTGGTAAAATTACAAAAAGCATGGCCAACTTCACAGAGTGGGTGAACATGCATAAGTTGGAAGATCTGCCGCTGGGGGGAGCCAGATTTACGTGGACCAATGGTCAGGAGAACCCCACTACGTCGCACCTCGACAGATTCCTTATTTCCGCTGATTGGCTAGCAAAACATCCTCTGGTCTTCCAGAGGGGTCTTCCTAGGGTGACTTCCGATCATAGACCAATCCTTCTCCTAGTTGATGTGGAAGACTGGGGACCGAAACCTTTCAGATTTGAATTAGCTTGGTTGGAGATCAACGGTTTTAAACAGCTTATCGCTGATTGGTGGGCGTCCTTCTCGGTTGATGGTTTTGCAGGGTTCAAACTGATTAGAAAACTCAAAATGCTAAAAGACAAACTGAGAGAGTGGAAGAAAGAGGTGTATGAGCAGCGGGTAGAGACCTTTGAAAGGCTTTCGCATGACATTCATGATCTCAATGTTAAGGAAGAATCTCTTGGATTGTCAGAGGAGGACCGCAATCTGAGGACTGAGTTGACTTCCAAATTTGAGGAGAGGGCGAAAGAAGAAGAGATCAAATGGAAGCAGAGATCGCAAGCCATTTGGCTTAAGGAAGGGGACAAGAATGCTAGTTTTTTCCACAACATCGCTAACTCTAGAGCTCGGGCGAATAGAATTCTTAGTCTTCAAAGTACTGAAGGTGTCATCACAAACAAAGATCAAGTTTGCAAGGCCATCGTTTCTTTTTATGAAAATCTTTTATCGGGGGAATCTTGGAAGAGGCCGAGATTGGATAACTTGCAATTTGGTAGTTTCTCGACTGAAGATGCATCGAGACTGGAAAGACCGATCACGAAAGAGGAGGTTAAATTGGTTGTGGCTTCCATGTGTGGGGACAAGGCGCTAGGTCCAGATGGCTTTCCAATTGCTTTTTTCCAAAAATTTTGGCATGTTGTGGGAAGTGATGTTACGAAGTTCGTGATCGAATTCTCGGAGAGTGGTCACCTTGCGGTGGAGATGGGGCCATGCAGCTTAAAGATTTCAGACCGATTAGCCTTATCGGAGGTCCTTATAAGATTCTAGCCAAGCTCCTCACTAACAGATTTAGGGACCTCTTATCCAAAGTGATCTGTGAGAATCAAGGAGCTTTTGTTATGCATCGTCAGATTGTGGATATGGCTTTGATAGCGCATGAGTGCATAGATTTCAGACACCATGAAAAGAAGAGGGGGGTGGTCTGCAAGCTAGACATCAAAAAGGCTTATAATCATGTTGATTGGGCTTTCTTAGATTACATGTTAAATAGGCTCAGATGTGGGAGGGTGGATTTCAGCTTGCATTCGTGTAGCATCTTTTTCGGTCTTAGTAAATGGATCTCCAAAGGGATTCTTTAGGGCCTCTCATGGCCTTAGGCAAGGAGATCCCCTTTCTCCCTATTTGTTCGTGGTGGTTATGGAAGCTTTGAGCTCAATGCTTTTCAAAGGCGACGAAAATGGTTTATTCTCAGGATTTCAGATCGCGGGCCTTAACAGAGTTTCTCATCTTCTTCACGTTGATGATACTCTTCTTTTTTGTGACGCGAATACGGATTTGGTTCAAAACCTGTGGAAGATTCTAGTTTGTTTTGAAGCGGTTTCGGGATTGCAAATCAATGCGAGCAAATCAGAAATGTTGGGGATTCATGTTAACCAAACGGAGATAAACCAGTTAGCAACGGCATTTGGCTGTCCACCTGGATCTTTCCCTTCTAAGTATCTTGGTCTTCCCCTTTGCATTGGCAAGTCGGCCCTACACCTATGGGATAGGGTCATTGAAAAGATCGAGCGAAGGCTAGATGTGTGGCAATGCACTTCTGTCCTTAGGGGGCCATCTCACTTTGATTAAATTAGTGTTGTCCAATATGCCTATTTATTTTATGTCCCTGTTCAAATGCCGGCAATCAGTCATTGATAAAATCGAGAAGCTCAGAAGAAATTTTCTATGGAACGGATCGAGAGAAGGCAGGAAATTCCATCTTTTAAGATGGGAGGAGGTTTGTAAACCTTTGAAAGAGGGAGGAGCCGGTATAAGACCGATTTCATCTATGAACTCTGCTCTTTTGGGAAAATAGATTTGGAGATTCAGCGGCGAAGATAGTAGTCTTTAGACGAAGCTGATAGCGGCCAAGTATGGGGTTCAGGAAGGTGGATGGTGTGTCAATAGGTCTTCTCTGTATAGAGCTTCTGGAGCTTGGAAAGCTATCATGGACACTCAACATCTGGTCATCAAGGGCACTTCCTTCGAGGTCGGCTCTAGTTCTCGCATAAGATTTTGGGTTGATACTTGGTGCGGTTTTTTGCCACTCCAGACTAGATTCCCAACTCTCGCTCCTGATAGGTTCATCACGGTGGCTCATTGTTACTCCATCATCAGGGAGTTGATTGTGTGGAGTCCCCCGTGCCGTAGGAACATGTCCGATATGGAAATTGCAGAATTTGCAGCCCTTTTGGATCTCCTTCGCTCAATTAAGTTGAATGAGAAAGAGGATAGGGCTGTTTGGAATAGCTGTAAATCTTGAAAGTTCTCGGTTAAAGCGTTCCACTCCCTCATCTCTCAGGCGCCTTCCCTCTCGGCTCTTTCCCATCTGTTTCACCAATGGTTTTATGGAGCTCCCCCGCCCCCCCCCCCCCCCCCCCCCCCCCCCCCCCCCGCGCACGGGTCGCTGCATTCGTTTGGTTAGTGGGCCGGAAAAAGATGCTCACCATTGACAACCTTCAAAGAAGAGCGATGATCCTCCCTAATATTTGTCTTATGTGCATGAAGGGTGAAGAGATGATTGGCCATCTGTTTATCCATTGCTCGTTTGCTAAGAAGGTGTGGGACTTCTTTTTGGCGGCAAGCCAAATGGCATGGGTTATGCCGAATTCCGTTCACGAGTTACTCTGGGCTTAGCATGGGGCTGGAGGGGGAAAAGCTAGAAATGTCTATTGGTGCCTGCTTATTATGGCTATTCTATGGGTCATTTAGGGCTCTAGGAACACTCATTGTCTCAAAAACATGGAAGAAGGGGAGAATGTGGTCATTTGTAGGGTAATCTCCCTAGTTAAGGATTGGGCAATGCATGTCAAGTCGGTCCCAGCTGGCGCTTCTTTTTGTGTTCCTTCTTTTGTAGTGCGGACGTTGTATTCTTTCCTCGCTTTGTGAGTTTTCCTAATAAATTGCAGTTGTCTCTCAAAAAAAGAAGGCGGCGTCCAACCCTAACTTGGTTTTGGAGTAAAAGAAAAGGGAAAGATTGGAAGCTTGTTCTCTCTTGAGAAGTCCCTTCTTCATTCTTCTTTAGGGTTTATGAGAAAACTCTTCCTTCCAATCCAATTATGTAAGGGTTCTAAACTTAACTTGGTGGTGGACTCCTCCTCAAACATCTTCTTTTCTTCTTCCCTACAATTTTAAATATTTATTATTGTCATTTTTCATCCGTTTGAAGAATCTTTAATCTTCTCTTGAATCCATAGCAAAAACCCTCAATCCTTGAATCCCTTTTAATTCGGCATAGGCCTACATCCCCTTAATCTTCGTTTTTCCCCAAAACCCCAACTTTTTCACATCTGAATCCTTCAAATCTAATTTAATCTCACACCACTTTCAAATCCGACCATCCCCTTTCACCCAAATCTGAATTTCAGCCTTCCCATGGCCTTAAATCCCTAAATCCTTAATTCTCAAATCACTCAAACCCTAACCCTAACCCTAATTCCCATTAATCATTAATTTCAACTATACCCTAGAATCCCTTCCTTTCATTTTAGGATTAACCCTATGCTTGGACATGGAAGTTCTACCTTCCATGGGTCCCGGCCTTTAAGATTTTGTAGTTCTTTCATTACATGCTTGTAATTTATGGTTGTGATACATAATTTCTTGCTTATTTGAATTTTCGTACATGTGATTTGAGTAGTTTTAATTTAATTATTCGTTGTTATACTTTTCCGCTATAGTTTCATTTCGTATCATATTGATAGGGCCATTGTCCTACGTCAAGGTTTCTGTGAAAAGAAAACGATAATAATAGACAACGACAAATCAGGGACATGTTAGTTCCAGAATTAGTGAGGGAAAGAACCTTTGTTGGTGCCAAACAGCCCCTAAGCTACATCTATGTAATGAAGCATGATCCTAGGGATTGACATAATTCTGCTAAAAAAAGTCGATGACAAGATGCAAAATGTTTCATAACCCAAGGGCTACAGTACATTTCATTTATAATCACAATAAATGACTATACTAAGGGCTGCACACAATTCAATTTAGGATCAATTTATCGAATCGAATCGAATCGTTCCGTATCAAATTGAATTGATTGATCGAATTGAATATATATATATATATATATATATATATATAGAGAGAGAGAGAGAGAGAGAGAGAGATTTTCACATTTTTTTCACTTGGGACCTACATTTGCCTCTCACCTTGCTATAGCTCAGCAGATCTTTGCATTAGGCCAAGAACTTAGCCTTGGGTTTTCATGAGGTGACGCACCACATAGACGGTCAGGATTTCGAGAACACTTCACGTGTCAGAAGTTCACACAAACCCGTCGTGCGAACGAGGGCGCCACTTAGTCGGGACCCTAGAAACAGCGACTGAGCGATGTGAGTGGGACGCTAGCCGTGAGGCCCACCTCTATGCATGCGTTATATATCTACGTCGTCCATCTATTTTCCCTGATCATTTTCTAGCATGACCCAAAAATTAAATAGATCCAAATCTCAGGTGGCCCCCCTCTATGCATGTGTTATATATCTACGCCGTCCATCTATTTTCCCATACCATTTTCTAGCATGGGCCCAAAAATTAAATATATCCAAATCCTAGGTGGTCCACACCACAACAAACAATGGCGTATGCGGAATGACCATTAAAAACTTTTTATGGGCCACAAGTTTTGGATCAAGCTGATATGTGTTTTCCATTCATCCAGGTATAGTAAGTTATGAATAATGATGATGATGATGATGATGATGATGATGATGATAAAGATTAAAGAAGTTATGAAGAATGATATCAAGAAAACTCAATTTAGTAATTATACAATTTCTACTTGCACAATTTTTATAAAACATTATATAATGAGAAATGCTCTGGTGCTCTCACAGCATTATAAGTTATAGTGTTCCTAGTTGCATTGGTTCTCTCAAATAGTTCAATTGATCGATTTAAACTACTCATTTAGTCCAGGATTAATCCTGATAATTATGATATTCAATTCGCAGTACGTGGAAAATCGAATTGAATCAAAAAAATCCATCAATTCAATCTTATATCGATCCTAAAAAATTGGGGTCAATTCGAAATTTCATAATTGCGATCAATTCAATTTCATTTTCGAAAATTTGGGATCAATTCAATATCAATTTCATCCAAAATCAAATTGATTGAATCGATGTGCAGCCCTAATTGTACTAACAGTATACAAATATACAAAGAGAGTATAGATAAGTAAAATTCAGATCTCACAGACAAGACCATTTTTGTTTTAGAAGGAATTGTTGTGCTCCCACAGGGGGGAGAGCTTGTCTGCCCCAAAAAAGTCATTTCACTACCTAATACACCTTCAACATTACCCAAGGGTGCATTTGGCAGCACCACTAGAAGCTACTTCGGGCAGCTTCTCTTATAAATAGAAGCTATTCTAAAGTGTAGAATAGCTACTATTTTGAAAAAGAAGCCGCTACCAAACGCACCACAAATGATGCCCAACTGAATATCATGTGGCACTGTTGAAATTGGGCAGGAATGCCATTTAGCACTTTTCCAAGACCATGGAGGCATGGAAGACCTTGATGCCCTCGATTGAAAAGACCAACCTCTAAATTCCACACCATCCATTCCCCAATATTCAACTTGATAATAAAGGTGTACACTTGCATCATCGAATGGGATGTGTGAAAAGGGCTCAGTGAATAAATTTCTTTCTTTCCTCTTTCTTCTTTTCAGCAAGAGGTTGGTGAAAAACATCAATTACCAAAAGTAATTGAAGAAATTTCTTTCTTCTTCTTTCTTCTTTTCAGCAAGAGGTTGGTGAAAAACATCAATTACCAAAAGTAATTAAAGAATATAAAAGAGTGCACTTACATTTTGCATACTCGTTTGATCTAGCGGAATATGAGCATATGCACCACCTCTGGCTAAGGCTGTAATATCACTGCATATACAGAAGCCGCATTGATTCCCTACTTCAAGGTCCATAATGAAACAATAAAAGCGGAAATCACAATTAAAAAAGAAAAGAAAAGAAATAGATTCAATTACCTTCGAGAGTATGCATCTAGCAGGGATCCATTGTCATCGATGATTGGTATGGAACTCACTTGAGCTGGAAACAAAAAATAGATAAATAAATAAAGTGTATTTCACAGATGGGAGATAAATTAAATATTGATGTCCAGGAATTCTGAATGCAATTCACATCATATAGAAGCAAATAAGGAATTCTAGTCACTAAATCATGCACAAATTTTCAGCTGATACAGAAACCACGGCATTCACTCAGACAAATATAGTGCAATGCCAGTCTGACTTACGAAAACTGCAAAGCAGTGAGAACCTGATTTAAAACAATTTTACAAACTTTAAGGAGTTCTTCAAGACTCCGGAGAGAAGACAAAAATGACACCCAAAATAGCATGGAGCTGCAGGTCCTAAGCTTGGAAAGCTCCAAACCCCTCCAAAATGAGGCTTACAAACATTTAGCCAAGCGAAAATTTCCTTTTGCAGAAGAATGTGGAACCAAACTCTAACTTAAAAGTATGCCTAAGCACTTTTAAACAGAACAACTAGGTAATGGTCCAAACGTATGCAAGTAAAACACATTTCATTATCTGAGTGCCATTATTCACCAGTCAACAAGCATCATCTACACACAAGAGTTGGTGAAAGTTACTAAGAGCCACTGAGAAAGCAATAAGGGATAAACAAACCACAGATGGATCCCTAGGGAGCTGCACTACCCTACTGCACGCATGAATATGCACTCTCCAGGATCCTCCATTTTCATCAAGAATATCGCATGGGGTGGATTATTTCAGGAGAAACATACCCTGAATTTTCTGTATGAGTGGGTTAGGAATAAGCCCTGTTAACTTGAACTCATGTAAATAACAGGACAACAAAAGGATAAAAATGTTACCCAAAGTTCAAACCATTAATCATGCAATGACCAATTCATTCCACCCATACATGTGAAATTTGGAAAGGAAAAGAAAAGAAGAAAAACAAGTAAATAGTAGCCATTTCAAATAATCTTCCACATGATGTGATGACTAGGCCTGGCAATAGGCCGGGCCCGGGACTGGATTTTGAACGGATCAGGCCAGGCCTTCAGGCTCGGCCTATTCAATTTTTTTCCTTTTGCTACATCCAGGCCCAGCCCATTACCAGCCTTAGTGATGATGCACTTGTCTTTTAGTAGTATACAATATTGCCCCATTTACTTTTTTTGGTGCAATAGTAGTGACTGCATAAATTTGATGATAGAGAGCAATTCATTGAGCAACATAACTAAAATAACAACAGTTCCCCACTTTGGCAAAGACAATCATGACAGATTAAATTATAGAGTGTACCTTCCATTAATAAATTAAGAGCTGAACTTAAAGGGGCACTTGGCCGCAATACTATTAATTGTCGTCTACTAGCTATGCCCATTTCTGCTGCCCATGTTCCTAAAGGAATCGCAAAAATTGGTTGTTGCAAAAGTGGTAATGATCCAGGAGAGTGTCTAAAGTGCCTGCAAATATCTGGACATTTGAATTTGGAGAAGTAAGACAATTAATACATGGATAACAAGGCGGATAAAATGCAGGCGTGCAGAGTTACATAAGAGTGTACATTTTAGTATCCCAGGAAGGCATGCAAGATGTAATAACTGCGGGCATGACCCATCATGCATGGGAGAATGGATGATAGGAACTACAGATATCTCGTTTTGCAGAATCCGCAGAGCAACATCTTTTAGAGACTCGTGCGGGCCAGCCTGCAGATCAGTGATTGAATGTAAGAGCCAGAAGATGCCTAACATAGCAATAATTGACAAGCAAGGATAAATGCAGCATTCTAAGTTCAGACAAATACAGCATCATAAGTTCAACAATAAGGTAATGCTTTTGCATTTGAAGTTTGAACTACTTGTGCAGTGAATACACAATAGAAGTCCAGGAGGGGCACGTTTAACAAACTGCATCATACCAAATGCAAAAGTTACTTCCCAGCTTACTTTAATTTCTTTGTGAGGCAAATACCCTAACTACAGATGCAGCATTGTAACCCACCACAGGAATGCTTTTGACAGCCACATTCATCTCATCTAGTAAACCCTGATCTTATCAGCATCACCTTCCATGGGTTACAGCTGTATTCCTGACCCCTATTCTTTTCTGACATTTTAATTAAATAAGCAACTAGTTGCCTGAGTAAGTATTGACCAACCAAGAAATATTTAGTGAACTGGCTCTGACAAAATAAAGTCTTTTTTGCTTTCTTTTCCTTTTTTCTCCTTTTTAGGGCCATTTGGATCCACCAAATAAGTTACTTCTTAAGTAATTAAGTTACTTTTTTCACTTTTATTAGTTTGGTACACATCATGCTAAAAGTAACTTATGTGCCAAAAGCCACTTATTAAGTAATTATTTTTAGCTTTTTAACTTACGACTTTTCTGCTTCTGTCTCACAGTGCATGTCAAAGGAGGCTCTCTCACATGGTAGACATATCAAAGGAAGCTCCACATAGTGGACTGTCCACATTGAAAGTGGAGCTCACACAGTGGACGGTCCACATAAAAGGTGGGCCCCACATGATGGATGACCCCATATTAATGTGGGCCCACATATGTTTGGTCCATATCAAAGGTCGGCCCATAATGATAAAAACTAAAAAGACCACATCCAAAGTGGGCTGGTATGATGGATGACCCACTTCAAAAGTGGGGCCTACATGATAAATGGTCGACATCAAAGGTGGGCTCCGCATGATGGCCAGTGGTCATTGAAGCTGGGTCCCACATTATGGATGGCCCACAATGAAGTGGCCCCACATGATGGACGGTCCACATTAAAGGTCGGCCCCTAATGATGAATGACCCATATCCAAGGCGAGCTCTGCATGAGGGGCAACCCACATTGAAGGTGGGGCCCACATGATGGACAGTCCACATCAAAAGTGGGCTCCGCATGATGGGTAATTAATAATGGTGGGCCACACATGATGGATGATCCACATCAAGATGGACCCCACGTGATGGATGGTTCACATCAAGGTAGGCCCCACATGATGGACGGTCCACATCAAAGGTGGGCTCCAAATGATGGACGGTGGATATTGAAGTTGTGCCCCACATGATGGACAACAACATTGAAGGTGGGCCCCACTTGATGGATGGCTAACATCAAATCTGGGCCCTACATAATGAATGGTGCACATTAAACGTCAGGACATAATGATGAATGGCCCACATCCAAGGTGGGCCCCGTATGATGGATGGCCCACACCGAAGGTGGGGCCCACACAATGAATGGTCCACATCAAAGGTTGGCCCCAAACAATGGATGGTAGATGTGAGGGGGGACCAATCAAACATGAGGATAATTACTTATGATGTTCGAAACCAAGCATGCTTTTCTACTTTTTGGTTGATAAGTATGTTCATTACCAAACATACTTATCGGCTGAATAAGTAGAAACCAAGATAAGCTACTCATGGCATACATAGCTTACCCAAAGTAACTTACAATCCAAACGCCCCCTTAGTGACAACTTTGATTTGATTCCATATTGACCAAAGGCCTGCAAGCAAGGAAAAATGCCACAAGATTTTCTACCTTTTTCTCTTGTCAACCGTCCCATGCCTGAATGAAGACCTCTACAACCACTAGCATCACCCAGGCCCATGTTGTGCTGTAACAGCGGTTACATAACAATTAGCGGCAATCATTACACATTACAAGGCCATAACGGCTGCGATGGAAAAAATGACCCCTTATGGCCCCCGTAATGGTCCTTTATGGCCAGTATCGTAACAGTAACAGCAGTGTCCATTACGGCCACTGTTACAGTTACAGAATACCTTGCCCAGGCCACACCAGACTGCTCCCATGAAAGTGCAGTGCAAAAATCTGAAATGGCCATGCCTCTGCTGCTTAAATGTTGAATGGTGAGTATTTTCTCCTTTCCCAAAAACCAACTGAACGCGACCACTTGGGGAGAGCCTGGATACTTCCAAATATAAGGCAATCACCCAAAGAGGTCACACTACTATTAAAGAAAGTCTTTAGTAGACTTAATGATTTTTAAATAAAGGATATATAAGTACAATAAACACAACATATTTCTCCATTATTTTCCAGCTATAACTGTGAAACTAAATCCACATTATCTAATTGAACCGATATAACAAAAGTCATCCTTGGTATGGTGGACCTTAGATGTCTACAGTCAAATTGATCCTTTTTGCTGAGAAATGCCGATTTGTTCAGAAAGAATAACAAAGAGCATCAGAAAGGAGCATAAATTGCCCAATAATAGGGGAAACTTGAGAGATGCATCCACCATTCAAATTGATACACCTATATGGGCTAAAGAAGCAAAGAAGAAAAAGAAACAATGTAAAAGATAAAATGAGATTGCATGTCAACCCAACAAAAAACTACATTTTTTGGGGTCTCTTGGGGTGTTAACGCATCAAACAAGGGCGACACACCTCTTTGATTCCTGATGCGGACATCAGGCCCTTTAGGGTTTATCAGCGTAGGAGGCGAGTGACACCTATATATTTATGGCTAGATGATGACGGGCTTGAATCGTTCGTGACGACTTGAGGAGCATCGAAGACCTTACACATGTAGTCCGAGACATTAAGAAGACCCCACATAGGGAGGACATGTGTGAGTTGCTTGGAGGAGATGATTGGACCGTTGGATCACGATGATGATGTGATCGAACCGTTGGTTCGTCATGGCCCACTTTCATCGTGCCATCATCGGAGGCTATCGGGCATCTTAGATTTGATTTTATTTTATGCGCTTTTACTTATTTGAGTTTTGGGTTAGTATGTGCACGTTTTTTCATGCGAATGTCTCTTTTTTTTTTGAAATTTTGCTAGTACGGGTATTTTGGTAATTATGCTAATTCCGAATTTTATAAGAGTGTTGCCCTAAACCTTTTTCATTAGTTATTGATTATTGATTAAGAAAAGCTTGGTGGCTCATCTTCCTCTTTCTCTCTTGGAACTTCATCTTCTTCTCCTTGCTTCTTATGCCCCTCCAACATTCCTCTAAGATAAGTTCTTCTTCCTTCTATCTCTATCTCCATTATCCCCAATCCTTGAATCCTAAATTTAAGAATCAAATCAAAATCCCAATTTCTCAGATTTTCAAATCCCTAATCCGAGAAATCCTTGATCCCTTGGACTCACATTGGATATTTGGGTTGTGACCATGTAAGATCAGGAGGTTCCATCCCTCGCCGGATCTAACCTATGCATTATTTGAATTTTTTACTTCGTGGTTGTGATGATGGCCCGCTCCATTGCATGTCTCTTTATGGTTTTCTTAGTTTATGATGGTTAATGTTAAATTTTTAGATTATTATTGTCTTTTATTTCCGCCGGATTATATATGTTCATACACATGCATCATAATTAGGGCATCCTACATCATTTCCTTAATGCAATGAATATTGTTCAACTATGTTTTTCTATTACATTTTAACATGTATTCGTAAGACCTAAAAGCCTCTGCCAACTTTTTTTTTCTTTTCTTTTGTATGGAAAACAACTTTATCAAGAAAAGAAAAGAGAAAGCAAGTACAAGGGGGTTTGGGATGGCATTCTCTCAGTTTTTAACATGCCGTGGGTTATGCCGAAGTCTATAGAGGAGTAGTTTCTATCGTGGCATGATCGGCGCCATCAATTCAAAGACAAATCGAAGTGGCAGATGGCCTTGCTTGCTGTTCTATGGTCTATTTGGATGGAAAGGAATAGCAGGTGCTTCAGAAATAGCAGTAAGTCTATCATTGTTAGAAAGGCTTTATTGTTGATCGAGGACTAGGATCCCTGACCCACTTGTTGTTGGTTTTGTAAGGTTTTTTGGGTTATCTTTATGTTTTTTCCTTCCCCTTGTTGGTTTTTGCCTTTTGGCTCCTTCAAGAAATTTGTCAATTCTCAAAGAGAGAGAGAGAGAGAGAGAGAGAGAGCAAAAGAAAAGCAACAAGTGCCAATTGCATGCTCATCCTAGATCTCCCTTCCCTAGCAAGAAAGTGGCATCAGAATTTGCCTCAAGGTGGACATGAGAGAGGGATATATTATATAAGAGTGTATCAAGACAAACTCTCACTTCCTCCAAAACATCAGCCAACTTCTAAGAAATAGACTAGATCATGCCCACCTTATCACGTAGCAACAATCACTCTACAGCAAGTGGTTGAGGACTAAATCCTGGCATAACCAAGTGCCAATAAATAACGCCCAGGCTTTACTTCTCATTTGAATCACATACCGAGACAATCCGAGAAAGATAAATTCCCTTTCTGCCTCCTTCCAAGTTAAAGAAACCTTATTGGTAACTTATGAGAAAATATAAAGCTACATCAAGGCATGACAATTTTTCCCCTTGGAGGAAGTTTTTAATTCCCAATACATTTGAAACAGCTATTAGTGTGAATCTAAGTTTTGTTTTTCACCAATCAACTACAGTAACACATACTAACATGACCCAAACTCATGACGACCATCATTATTGGATATCAGTTGTTTCAGCAAAAACATACAGCTTTAGTGAATGGTTTGCTTCAGCAAAAACATACAGCTTTAGTGAATGGGACTACTTACCTGGATCAGAGACCTTCTAAATGGCTGTACAGGCCCATCAGGTTGTCCATTTAGTCTCAGTTTTTCTTCCTTCCAAGCAGAAATTGAATGCACTTCCAGCTCTTCATTAGTCAGCATCGATCGATTATTATGAAGCTGCATGGTAAAAGAGGTTATCCAACTGCAAATGAGTACATTATCGTTTTTCTTTTGAATGGTACAACAGAACTATTGTCTACAGCATATAAACAGTACTTGTAAAAAATTAAAAAGATTGATATCATCATAAAAATCTTAAGTTTTGCATATCCAGACCAGTGTTTTAAATAGCGAACAGCGTGTAGCATAGTGTTCACTCCTCTGAAGCGTGAGGCGTAAGCTACATAGCGTGTTGCGTAAGCTACACGTTACTTATAGATTTTTAATTAAGGTTGTCCTTGGTTGCACTAATTCCATGATATTCACCAAATTAGACTGGTTAATAATGAAATTTAACAAATTTTCATGATATTTAGTGCAACCAAACGCGACTTAAAAGTGATAGAAAAAGGTAATCGTTAAGTATAAAGGTAAAGAAAGAGCAACAAAACTAATTTAATACTGTTACTTATATTATGTTTACTAAAAGCATTAAATATTGAAAATAGAAAAATATAACAAATCATCGAAAATATTATTTGATTTTAATGTTGTAATAAAAAATAACTTGTAATGTGAGGCACGCAGCATGTAGCCTAGTTTATGTAGCGTGTGAAGTATGCAAATTATCATGTAGCGTAGGCTACACGTGACTTAAGCTATTTTCATGAGCTACGTAGCGTTAAGACTAAGGTGCCGTTTGGTAAACTAAAAAATAAGGTCTGAAACTTAAGTGCTGAAAACTTGAAGTACTGAATTTAAGTACTTACAAGTATTGAAAATTCTATTTGGTTATTTGTCTGAAAAAAAGTCCTGATATCTGAAAATAAGTAATTTTTTCACAAAAACGTGTTTGGTAAAAGTAAACCATAAAGATCTGAATATTGACAATTTGTCATATTTACCCCTATTGTCTCAGTTTCTATCCTTTGTAGAATATGAGACAAAACATGATATTGCCTTGCCACCAAATCCAAATCTCATGTGGACCATCCTATAGGAAACGGTGGTGATTGAACGCCCTCCAATAAAAACTTCTTGGTGGACACCATGGTTTTGGATGAAGCCAATAGTTGTGTTTTCCCTTCATCCAAGTACGTGTGACCTGGATGAAGGGTAATCAACAGGTTGGATGGCAAATAAACATTACAATGATCCATGGAGTTTTTTATGGTTGACATTCAATCACCACTGTTTTCCTGTGGTGTGGTCCACCTGAGACTTGAATCTGCCTCATTTTTCTTTATTACGCCCTAAAATACTTGTCCAAAATGGATAAGCAACATGGCTAAAACACATATATCATGGTAGGTCTTACAGAGCACCATCCAATAACATATAGCTACCGGCAACATCACTAGGCAATCCGCATCCGGTTGTTACCCAGGTAACACCTTAGTAGGTGTTACCCCTACTGTGTGGGGCCTACCTTGATGTATTTTTTGTACATCCATGCCGTTCATCTGTTGTTACGCCTAATTTTAGGATGCAATCCAAAATTAGAAGAAGATCCGAATCTTAGGTGGACCATACCAATAGAAAGAGTGATGAATAATCATTAAAAGTATTTTGCAAGCCACAAAAGTTTTAGATCAATCTGATCTTTAAATTTTCCCTTCATCCAGACATTCTTAACATTGACATTCTTAACATTATGAAGAGCTTGGATTGCAAATAAACATTACCAAAACCTTACGATGGGCTCTTTGGAATTTTTAATGGTGGGCACTCCATCTGCACTGTTTCCAGTGGTATGGTCCACTTGAGAATTGGATTTTCATAATTTTTCAAATACCATCCTAAAATGGGCTATAAAAACGGATGGACGGCGTTGATATACAAAATACTAACCATGTGGGCCACACGGTAGGGGTAACACCCACTAAGTTGTTCCCAGGTAACACCTAATTCGCTCCCCATCGGACGCAGATTTCTTGCAAAAGCCTTGCGCGCTAGAACTTAGGTGGGGCCCACAATGATGTTTTCTGATAAATCCACCCCATCCATCCGTTTTGGGAGCTCATTTTAGGACATGAGAACAAAAATGAACCGGATCCAAGACTCAAGTGGGCCTCACTAAAGGAAAAGGTGGGTAGGGAAATTACTACCATTGAATCGTCCCTGGGGTCCACACTCCACAGTGATGTTTATATGACAGCCATACCGTTCATAATGTCACTACTACTGGGATGAACTGAAAACAAAAATATTAGCCTGATTCGAAACTCCTGTGGCCCCACAAATATTTCAACTATGGATGTTCAATCCTCACGTTTTCAGCCCACTTTAGTCTTGGATCTGGTTCATTTTCGTTCTCATGTCCTAAAACGAGCTCCCAAACGTATGGACGGGGTGGATTTATCAGAAAACATCACTATGGGCCCCACCTAGGTTCCCAGCGCAGGAACTTCCTGCGCAAGGCTTTCGCAGGAAATCCACGTCCCTCCCCATCCGGTTCGAACGGACGCGGATTGGCTACTGACAGGTTGAGTAGTGAATCTCGCTAATGAAGTGACATCTCCATGTTCTGTGGGCCTCAGCATGATGTATGTGTTGTATCCACACCGTCCATCCATTTGGAGAGACGATTTTAGGGCATGACTCAAATAATGAGGAAGATCCAAAGCTAAAGTGGCCCCACCACAGGAAACAGTGGGGACAGTGACATCCACCATTGAAAACTTCTTAGGCCCATCATGATGTTTATTTGAGATCCAACCTGTTCATAAGTTCACACAGACATGGAGGAAGGGCAAACACAAATATCAGCTTGATTGAAAACTTTTGTAGCCCCTAAGAAGTATTCAACGGTGGATGTCACTATCCCCACTGTTTTTTGTGGTGGGGTCCACTTGAGCTTTGGATCAGCCTCATTCTCCAAGTCGTGCCTTAAAATGATCTCTCCAAATGAATGGACGGTGTGGATACAAAACATACATCGTGCTGAGGCCCATGTATCATGGTGATGTCACTTCAGTAGCGAGATTTGCTACTCAACCTGTCAGTAGCTAATCCGCATCCGGTTTGAACGTGGTTTGGTGTGTCATGCAGCACCACATACTTCCTTTTGGTCAGCAACATCAAGTTTTGTGGGCCCTACCATGATGTATGTGTTATATCCAAACCGTCCATCCATTTGGTGAGATCATTTTATCACATGAGCCCAAAAATGAGGCAGATCCAAAGCTTAAGTGGACCATACAACATAAAGCAATGAGATTGGACGTTTATCTTCTATAACTTCTTGGGGGTCATAGAAGTTTTTGATCAAGCTAATATTTTTGTTTTCCCTTCATTCTGGGATGTGTGACCTTATGAATAGTATGCATGACAAATAAACATCATAGTGAGCCCTAAGAAGGTTTTAAAAAAAAAAAAAAAAAAATCAAAACCTCACCTCAAGATTGAGGGAAGAAAAGAGGAATTTGAGAACTATTTCGCTTCCATATCTTTAGGGATTTTCCCTTTGCGGGAGAAGAAGGAACCACTTCATGACTTTTGGAAACTCTTGGTGGGTAATCTTGTAGTTTTTAAAAGTTGGCAGGGGTATTTTCGTCACAATTCATAATAAATTTAAAGGCAAATCGCTTACCACATTTAGCATTAAGTTTTAAGTCAAGGTGCGATGACTGAAAAAATCTCACCAAATTTCAGTGATATTTCCAATTAAGTACTTAATTTATTTTAGTTACCAAACGGTCTGAATTACCAAAATCACTAAAATTAACAATTTTAAGTGATAAGTCATGAAATTAAATTTTACCAAACACACCCTAAGCTACACTACATACTATTTAAAACACTGATCCAGACGAAACGAGAATAATGCAGCTCTTGAATCTGGTAATTTGGAATGAGTACAATCTAAATTTGTCATGAGCTCGGCAGGGTTGTCTGGCACGGCATGCTCTAGACACCAAATATTAACAAATTCCCCTTTGTGGGTAGTGTGCAATATTCGTGTTAAGGTGCAGCATGGGGCGTGAGTGCGGTGGCATATAATGGTGTGGTGGTCATGTATCTAAGGGCTCCCTTCTATCCTGAGCAGCCAACCACACAAGCATGACCCTTCATGTGTGGGTGCTCCATGTCTAGCAGTTTGCATAGCAACATGCCCTCCATGACCAAACTTTGCTTGCTCGCCCTTTTGCATGTGTGTGGAATAGTGGTGCTAAGGATCAATACTAGGTGGGACTGTGTTGACCTGCCACTAGTGTCAATGAGAGCCACAACTATGGCATGTTCCAAGAACCTGAGCAAAAGAGGTAAGTAGTGATACAGGCAATGAGTGGACGTTGACCCATGGAATGGATCCAAGGTACTCAATAATAGTAATGGTGGCCATTACGACCTCTTTTTTTCGAAAGAAAACCAGTATAGGCCCAGTAACAGTACTAACCGTTACAGGCCATTTTTTCTGTAAAGGTTGTTACAGCCCCATAACACGTAACGGTTCCCACTTCCCACCATTAACATTACATAATGGCTGTTACGTAACCGTTTTCTAATACCTTGGGTGGACCCCAATCTATTCGTACACAAATGGATGTGGTCTAATGAGAATCAGATAGTAAGGCCCCACAAGCAGTGGTATCAGAATCATATGATTCATATCGTATCATATCGGTGTACGATTTGAATTGTACACCCAAATCGCAAATCCTAAATTATCGTACGAATCAAATCAAATCACACAATAACAATAGACTGCATAAATGGACCTAAAATTACTTAAAAATCAATTTTTTATTTTTTATTTGATTTTTTCTCCTTTCTTTGTAGCCCAAAACAAAAAAAACCAAGATATCTTTTTATTCAACGCCATTTTTTCTAACATGATTCTACACTCAAGAAAGGTAAAAAATAAAAAAAATAAAAAATAAAAAATTTTAAGGACTTCTATTTTTTTAAAGACAAAAAAAAAAGGAAAAGACAAGAATCCTTTACTATCATGATAGACATTAGACATTTTCTCAATTGATAATATCATGATATGTATTACTTTTTTGGTACATGTTGATGGACAATGGATGACTATTGAGTTTTTATTTTTTATTTTTTTATTTACTTATATTTTTTCATATGTTTTTAATAGAAGTGGGCACAAACCAAGCCAGCTCGAAAGCTCAGCTCGGATTGGTTCGAATTGAAATTCAAACCAAACTGAGCCTTGGAGTCAAGCTTGTTTAAAAAAACAAACCAAGCTTAAACTAGGGCAGTACTGGCTCGGCTCGACTCAAAGCTCAGTTTGATTCAACTCGATTTGATTCGGCTTGATTCAGCTCATAGATTGTAAGTAGATTGTTTCATGTGGTGTGATCCACTTGAGCTTTGGATATGATTCCATTTTAGGATCATGTCCTGAAATGATATGTAAAAATGGATGGATGACATGGATAATACATATACATGATGACATGAATAACGCATAATACATATACATGGATGCATACTGTTTCCTTGCACTTGTAAAATTATGCTTGTGTACTTTTGTTTGGGAAAGGCTCTTACATGTCTATTTTGAAGTTGCACTCCTCATTTGGAAGACGTTAACCATCATGTAGTAAGATACTTTTGTATTTTTTTCAAACTTTTTAAATTCTTTTCTATTTAAACAAACAAAAAAAAAAAGAGCCGTCACCTGTTCAAACTCGACCTGGCTTGGATCGAAATTTTTTACCAAACCGATCCTGGCTTGAACCAAATTTTTCTAGAGCAAACCAAACTTGGGCTGTATGGGTCCGCCCGAAACCCAAATCGGGCCAATCCACAAACCAAGGTGGCACAAAAACAAGCCAAACCAAACTAGGGCTAACTCGGCCCGACCCGGATCGTTGCCCACCTCTAGTTTTTAATATTTTTTTTTTAAATCTGGGAAAAAATCCTACGATTGATGATACAATTTGCGATTCAAAACAATTCAACCCCTATTACGATTTGCGATGCGATAACAATTTTGACAACATTGCCTACAGGTTGTACAGGTTGATTGTTAACCGCATATGCATCACCATGGACAAATGACCAATTTCACCCGTGCACCATTCATGTCTGTAGAGTGCAAACCACACCAACCGTACACATTTATGGACTAGTACAATTAGCTACTTAATTTCATTTTTGTTTCAAGTTATGAAAAAGTTTCCTTTTCAATTAAAGCACCTGTTTAGCAAACCAAAGAGATTTAGTGTTATATTTAGATTAGGAAAGTTATTCAAGAAAAGCCTGCAAATAGAAGGCCATCTATATGGACTAAAAGGCCTAAAAAGTACAAGACCATACACATGTAATAAACATCTTTTTGAAGTTATGGTACTTAATAGAGTGGAATGGGCCGAATGGCAGAACCAAGGCATTTTGTATCAATAAAGGTGGCCATATCAGTCGCTACCATTACCGATACGGAGGCGTAATGGCCATTATGCCCCCCATAACAGTAGTTAGGGCTGTTCAAAAAACCGACCGAACCGATAAAACCGACCGAACCGGACCAAACCGATTGATTTCGGTCGGTTTTCCAATCTATTTCGGGTTGGGTCGGTTTTTTAATATAAAAAACCGAGAGTGTCGGTTCGGTTGTCGGTTTGTAAAAATTATAAACCGTTTTCAACCGAACCGAACCGATATGTGTGTGTGTGTGTGACAAGTTGAGGTTGGCCCCACTTTGATATTTACATGAAATCCACTCTAACCAATAAGGGTGCCACCCCAAGTTAGGCCCAAGACTGAAATATCATCTTTATCTGTAATTCAAGTGGGCCACAGCAAGAAAAAGAGTTTGGAGGGTAATGTGGCCTGTACACTATTTCCAATTGTGTGGTCCGCTTGTATCAAAGATGACGCTGGTTTTTCATATTTAGGCCTAAAATTGGGTTAGTCACCTGCTAGTTGGAGTGGATTTTTAAAATGCATGATAGTGGGGCCCATTTAAACTACATTACCAATTACCTCATGTCATGTAAAAGAATTTTACGTAGACACCGACTCTGCAGCACAGTGAGGGTGCGAATTAGGGTAACAGTGCAGTGGGTGCTATCCTAACTGTGTGGGCCCACCTTGATGTATGTTTTGTATATCCATTCCATTCTCCTGTTTTCATCTATCATTTTAGGACATGATTCCAAACCTCGAGAAGATCCAAATCTCAAGTAAACAATACCATTGGAAAAAATGATGAATAACTATTAGAAGTATTTGATGGGCCACAAAAGTGTTAGATTAAGTCCCAAACCGATACAACCGACAAAACCGAACCGACCCGAATTTATCCGGTTCGGTTCGGTTGGTGATGATTCATCGGTTCGGTTCGGTTGTTAAATATTCAAAACCGACTAAGTCGGTTCGGTTGGATATTTTCCCTCAAAACCGAACCGACCGAACCGTTCACAGCCCTAATGGTAGTGGTTGAATTTATTTTTTTTTTCTTTTTCTTTTTCTTTTGTTTTTTTCCAAAACATCTAGAAATTTATCGAGAAATTTTCAATAATCTAAATATTTCAAATATATATTCAATTTTTCTTTTGAACATGTTTATGGCAGCGTAATGGTCCACTCTTTGGTGAGACTATTGTACCAGGCTGTCTAATGAATTTATGACCTGGAAGGCTTAGATTGATCTCAAATTGCCCTACAATTAATGCAAGTTATAGCACTCATCACACTAATGCACATCCCTAAGCATTTGACATCGTTCCCCAAACAAATTTTAAGAAAATTGAAACTAAATTCAGATGAATAATGGCGCCGATTTAGAGGGCCATTCAAATGCCCCCAAATAGTTCCAAAATTCATATAATATATGGCATTCATCCCACTAATGCATATTCCTAAACATTTCACATCACTCTCCCCAGTAATTATAAGAAAAAAATGAAATTAAATTCGGATGAATAGTGTCATTGATTTGGAAGGCCACTCAAATGCCCCCAAATCGGCCCCAAATTCATGCAAGCTATGACACCCATTTCACTAATGCATATCCCTAACCATTTAACATCATTTCCCCCATTAAGTTTTAAAAAAAAAAATGAAATGCAATGAAATTTGGATGAATAGTGTCGCCAATTTGGGGCTGATTTGAGGGACCAGTAGATGCACCAAATGAATCTCAAAATTCTTGTAATCTATTATTGGCACTCAACCCACTAATGTAATGGCCACAAATTGATAAACATTCATTGGACGGTGAAAAATAAAAATAAAAAATCCAATGGTCCTATTTCAAAAAACAAGTGTTTGCAAATCAACCGTTAAAATTGTTAAAACAAATTGATTTTTTTGGGATTGACTTAGCAACAACGGCACCCATAATTTAATTAATTAATTTTGAGTTAATATATGCCACATGTATAATTTTTTAGGGCGCGGATTAAGTGAGGCAAGGAAAACAGCTTGGTGAGGGCCCTGACCGCCCACCTCGATGTGTGTGTTGCATATCCATGTCGCCCATCTGTTTTGCTAGCTCATTTTCAAGCATGGTCCCAAAAATGAAGCAAATACAAACCTTGGGTGGACCACAACACAGGAAAAAGTGATCATTGAATGCCCACCACTAAAAACTTCCTAGGGTCTAACATAACGTTTATGTGCCATCCGACCAGTTGATAAGGTCACATAGACCTGGATGAAGGGGAACACACAAATGGAAGCTTGATCCAAAACTTTGTGGGCTCCAAGAAGTTCTTAATGGTGAAAATTCAATCCCTCTTGTGTGATCCACCTGAGCTTTTTATCTGCGCGTCTATAAGAGTCTTTACTGTCTTTACTATTGACATTAGGCAAAGTGTTCCATATCCGTTACGATATGGCCGTAAAGGACGATACACATCGGTAACAGCTGTGACCATTACATGATATGGAGGTGAAATGGGGCAGTTGGTTTTTTGGGACCATCGTAACGGCCGCTATGAGGCATAATGGGTAACAGTCGAAAAATGGCCACTTTTTTATTTAAATTCATTTTTTCACTTTTCTCATTCCAAAAACTCTCTTAAGATCATTCTACAGCAGATTTCGACCACTCTTAGTATATTTTTTAAGATTAAAACTATATATTGAAGCGATTTGAGCGAATAGAAGCTATGAGGGCTATTTTTTTCAGAAAATTGAAAAAAAATGGTATTTATGCCTTTTTCCGATTTCTAGCTCTAATGCTTGATTGTGATGTGTAAACATAAGAAATATATAGCTATGTTCATAAATTCACCAGACAGCCCGATCTAACACTCACCAAAGAATGGACTGTTACGCTACCATAAATGTGTTCAAAACAAAAAAACAAAAAAAAAATGAATATATTTTGGAATATTTACATTATTCTAGATTTTCTATATATTTTTCAGAATTTTTCGGACAAAAAAAAAAATCAACCATTATGGAGGTAGAAACGGTCGTTACGCCCCCGTACTGGTTGTTACAGCCAATACCCGTATCGATAATGGTGGTGACCATTACGACCACCGTTACCAATACGAAATACCTTGACATTAGGTCCTTCATTTGTTGGATCATGCCCCTCAAATGAGCTAGCAAAACTAATGGACAGCGTGGATCAGGGGTCGCACCTACTTAGCGTCCATTTTTCAATTACAAGTGCACCTAACAACATTCACCAGTAGAGTATTTAAAAACATGCCTTTTAATACTTGGTTCACAAAGGGCCATGTAGTCATCTTTGCTTGAGAAGAAGAAGGAGAGGAGCAGCAGTAGCCCCACCAGCATGAGAAGAAGAAGAAGGTAAGTTTTCTTTTGATTTTTTTTTATTTTTTTTTCCTCTGAAAATCGCCATCAAGGGTAATGGCCGTTATGCTTCGGAAATTCAGCCCCGCCCCATTTCACATCACGACCATTACTAATACGTATTGGCCATTACAGCCCATATCATAACTATTTTGGTATACCTTGGGTAGAACAAAATTAAGTAGCCGGCCGCAATTAGTTGGAGATAAGACTTAAAATGATGATGATGACAATGATGATTATTGATTGAGTTTCAGACTTTTGCTTCCAGTAATTGAATTATTGAGAAAAATAATCCTTCCATCTTTTTCTAGTGGTGTGATGCCATCGTACTGTTGACATCTTTTAAGAGTCTTTTTTTTTTTCCAATCAACTTTTTTGCAATTACATGGGACTTTTTTGGAGAGATTGAATCTGAAATCTAGTACGTGCTCCATATTTAAACTGCTTCGGTTTGGTTCCAACTCCCACTTTATACTGCGCCAGGTTGATGTCCGGTGGGCAGCCAATCATAAAAAAATTATAATTTTCCATTTAAAAGCAAACCCAAAATTTCTGAGAGAGACTAAGATGATGAGGGGCCATGAGGCAGCCAACAATAATATGAAAACAAATATAAAATTACGGTGGAGCTATCACTAAAAATAGTTTGTGCTGGCACTGCCAAGACTAGAAGCTGGGGTAAACAATGTCTCCAAGTGGCAATTCTCAATGCAAACATGATCTCATGGCAATTCACAATACAAGCATGATCTCGATTTATGCACAGTATTTATTCATTGTTCACAAAAAATTAAACAAAAGCCATAGGAAGATGTTGGAAAAAGAACAGGAAGCCAAAAATACATAGAGGGAGAGGCATTGAGGAGCCAATAATGAGTGACCTTGGTGTCACTCCCACTCTCACAATATTATTGGCAACCTCATTTGCATCCCTGTAAACCATATGGGAACTAAATGTCTATCACTGCAAAAATTCCAAGTCCATGATAAAAATAAATGCATATTTCCATGGGGGTATGGAATCTACAAGAAAGCCCACTTAATGGCATTATTGGAGTCCCCTTTGAAGAGAAGAGAGCAGGTATCTGAGGGCATGAAAAAATGCAAATCTTCAGAAAGAGCCAAGATTTCCAGTCCCATTTGAAGATTAAAGAGCAAGTAGCTTAGGGTGTGACTCGTGACTAAACTCAAATCTTCACAAAGAGCCAAAATTTCCACGTCATTTTTTATATGGATAAGATTTCCACATCATCTGATTACACCAACCACAAGGACCACAGTATGCCTTCAGAATCTCACACTTCTTGTCTCTAATTACTTCCTCCAACTCAAAGGGACCCTACCAAGAGTAGTGCCCCAGGGAAAAGGGCATCCACCAAGCTTTATTCATCATCATTGGCATCTAAGCCCCTTATCCCAACTATTTTGGGTCGGCACCAAGATTTACTAATTAATGCTTTAATTTTGATGTACTCCACTACATCCATCACACTTTTCGATCAAGAAAGAAATCTGCCTTAACAACACACTGAAATTCCAGTCCAACCAACTCCCAATTGATAATCATAGGCACAACTTTTCTTTAAAATACTCTACTATGGTGGAAAGTGAAAAAGGAAAAGCGTTATTTGCCACAAAGAAATTCAATTCATAGCCCACCATCTGATCCATTAACATCAAGAACCATCTCTTTTGGAAAAAAAAAAAAAAAATCAGCATCCTTCCGAAGCAAATTATCTCTCTGTTATCAAGATTGTGGTGGAATATAAGATTCCAGACCATGAACTCCCCAATCCTTTTTTTTTCCGATCAGAAAATGGAGTTTGTTAAGAAAGAAACCCCTAACGGTACTCACAAAGCCTTAAAAAGAAGAAGGGTCGCCATCTTGAAGCGACAGGCTTGGTTGAACAGGAAAAACACCCAAGGATTCTGACCAAGAGCACAAACTCCCCAATCATTTCATAGGACCTTCAGAAGGGGGAAAAAAATTCTACACAAAGAACAGGAGAACAAAGAAGGCAACAACAAGCACATCCTCACTAATCCAAGGCTCTTCCTAAAACCCCACTCTACCACTAACTCCAATATAAATAAATAATAAACCTCATGACCTTCTTCAAGAGGCTCCTGATAGCGAGTCCTCAGCAATCCAGGAGTCTTCCCAAAACCACACTCGCATCAACGACTCCAATCAATTACCTCACTCCCTTCTTCAAGAGGCTCGCCACAATCCAAGACCCCTACCGCCATTGGATCTGAACTTACCATTCCCAAAGATTTGATCTATCTCCTCTCAGAACAATTCTGAGAAATAAACCCCTTGCTAACTCGCCATATTTGCAAGCAATAACATCCGTCCATAGATCACCATGTTCCTCCCCTAATCTCTACCAACATTTGCTGATAAGCTGACCAATTTCTTTCCCTTGTGTTACCAGTCCAAATGCCCCTCCCTTTTCAGTTTTTTTACCTCTTCCCAATTCATGAGGTGAAATTTATAGTATAAACCCTTCCCTTCCTATATGACATTTCATTAAATATGATCCATCTTTTTTTATTTTTTCTTTTTTGAAAGAGATAATATGATCCATCTTTTTTGCCACATTCACCAGCAAATGAAACAGAGGGAGTATGCCAGAAATTTCATAACAGTTAATTTGAGTGATTCTACGTGCTAGTGATAACTACGTTTTGTTCCAAAAAGTGACCTTCTTTTCCATCCTCTCAAAGACCATGTCCCGGAAAGTTGTGGCCTTCAAGTTTCCTCACAAGGGAGGCCACGATAATTGAACAGAAGCGCCACCCTTACACATCTCATCCAATATACCAAACCTTGAACATCTCCATCCCATGTGGCTACCCCTGCCATCACACTTTTACTAACATTCACTATAAAGGACAGACACCAATTCAAAGCATGAAGAGCGGCCTTAAGATCCCTCAATTGATCAATAGTGGCATCACCAATATTAGGGTGTGCTGTCTGCTAATAGCAGACAAGGGTATGATTTCCAAACTCCCCACCAAAAAACCTTTAATGAGGTCAATATCCGCTGCATTTTTATTTTTATTTTCAAGGATGTCAATATCCGCTGCATAGTAGAGCAACATATTAAAACTTTCAGCAACAGTGGAAGAAAGGATGGGCAATAAAGGATCACCTTGTCTCAGACTCTTGAAAAAACAGGACAGAGGCCCATGAACTAGAGCAGAGAAATAGGCCGTCCATATACGTTCCATATCCACCTGACCCAACTCTCTCTGAAACCCACTCTAGAGAAGGAATAAGAGAGGAATCCTCAACACACATGTTTTTACACCTTTCCATATCAATTTTACCCGGATAGACAGCATTTATTAGAGAATCGATATGATCATAGACACAAGCACACTGTAAAAATTTATTGATCCTTTATGATAGCCCCTTGGGATTGGTATACAATGAAAGTTACCGCCTCTATAAATCTGAAAGTGTTTTGCCAAAATCTCGGATTTGCACCCCACCTAACTGATATATATGAAATATTTAACTTACATGGCTCCTTCGGTTTCAAATTTAGGGTGATGAACATGGCATTAAACTTCTATTATGCCCCAGTCATGGAAATCCTTCAAAGAACATCATATCACCTGTGATGATGTCCCGACACTCTTCGGAAGAAAGCATTGGTAAACCCATCTGGCCCAAGGACCTTGTCTCTATCCATCTCCAAAATCACCTCTCTAACCTTTTTTCCTCCTCAAACTCCCTTTCAAGCCATGTGGCGACCTGCAGCGACATACTTTTGAAGTCAACGCAGTTAAGGGATGGTCTTTCCATCTGGATCATATCCTCCCTAGAATACAAGAGCACAAAGAACTCCACAATTCTGCCTTTAATTTGAATCGTGTCATCCACCACCATGTCTTTGACCATCAGGTTATGGATAAAATTTCTCCTCTTCCTGCAAGACATAATCAAAGTTCTTGCCCCCTTCTTTTCACGACATAGTTGATGACTATTGTCTCCACACTGATTCTTCCCTCAAAATCTGATAGTTCACTCAAAATCTCCAAGTACTCCAACTGCAAAACCTGCATCCTCCTTGACAGAAGCCTTATGGTTTCTGATTTCTTCAATCTCAGAAAAAATGGTAACAATCTGCTAAGTTCCTTCTTTTCTATAGCCCCACTCCCATACATGACTTTGCTCCATTCTTTAATTTAATCTTATGAAGTTGAACATTATTACCCAGCCTAAACACGCCCATCCCTCAAAACAAAAAATTATCCCAGAAATTCGAGACCAACTGCTTTGACTTATGAACTTCCAACCACCAATTCTTGAAGTGAAGCGGTGTTGAACCAAAAGATGAACCCACCATCTCCACAGATATCAGCGAATGATCTGATGCAGGCCATGGAACTGCCACCCGAACACATATTAGAAGTGTCTCTCCCACTCCATCAAGATCAAGAATCAGTCAAGCTTGCAAGAAACCAACTTTTGTTGATTATAAGACCAAGTAAAAGAACTGCCTGTGGAGAAGTCGATCAGCTCCTAAGAGAAGATAAAATCAGTAAATCTTCTCATATGACCATTCGCTCGGCAACCACCAAACTTAGAATTGGATGACATTAGAGTCCCCTCCCACCCTCCATGATAGATTCCACCTTCTACTGGACACACATTGCTCCGCCAAGACTCAGGACTTTGTCTTGCACCATTCAGCCCATAAACAGCCATAAAACCCAATGGAAATTGTTTCCAACAAAATAAGAACTAGTCATTGCAGAATGTTCACCACTGACTCAACTTACATTTTTGTTGGACACAACCCTATGAGGGACACTAAAAAACTCACAAAAGGAACTTTGTCCACACCATGCATCATCCAAAAAGTTCCCGAAAGAGTTTAGAGCAGAATGCTTCCTCAAGAATATTGCCCTCCACATCCAAAAACCTTGAACATGCAAACATTGAGCCGGTACAAGTTCCCAAAGGAGTTTGGAAACCAATGAAAATGCTGAGATCAGAAAAGGCATCAAATACAATAATGCTAAACAGTTTGAATAAGTCAATCAACAACATAGATCAAGTATGGAAATTGTCATAAATACCTCTCTTAAGATTAATATGAAGTCAGAAGCAGTAAGCATTCCTGAAAACTGTCCTCTAGAATCATCCCAAATAGGCACAACAGCAAGGCCCTGTAAAAGATGGGCAACATACCACTTTGAGGTCATACAAAAGTGAAACAGCCTGTGTTCTCCTAACGTACAAGTATAACAATGCATTTTTTTTATGACGTCAGGGTGTCCGCGCCCCATTTTCAGGCGAGACTATTCCCTGTGGATGCGAGTATGATTCGAGAAATCACCACAAAAAAAAAGTAATAAAAAAAGAATGAACATAAGATTTCTCTTCACTTTTCTGTATTCTTTAACTTCATGACAGATTCCTTGCCTGGCTGACACTGTGGGCTGGGCCCTAGTTATTCCCCAAGAAAATTTACTAAAAAAAAGGTAATCGAAAAAGAATAAACATAAGATTTCTCTTCAATTTTCTGTATTCTTTAACTTCATGACAGATTCCTTGCCTGGCTGACACTGTGGGATGGGCCCTAGTTATCCCCCAAGAAAATTTTATTGGACAAAGCCTTAAACTACTGAATAGTTTTTGAATAATGCGTATGTGATATTAAAAAATTCTTCCCTAAAAGAGTAATTACAAGTTGTGATTCAAAGAAAACACTTAGCAATACACGTAAACACGATCATATCAAGCCGTAAACTCAACAATGAGATGGGCTTCAGTGTTTCGCATACTCCACCTAGTGCAAATTCAGATTGTAGAATGAAGGTAGTAAACAAGTTTTGCAGAATGGAGTTGAGTTTTTCCACATCTTATATGCAAAGACATGCCTGGGTATTCTGTGCAGACGATCACTCAAGCATGACCTCACTCTTGCTCAACAAAAATGCCTAATAACTGCCCCTCAAGGGCCATACTCAGTGTTATTGCCCTTTGGGGTGTGCATGCAATAGTTGAGCCAAGAGTTAGTACGAGGCTGGACCGTGTTGGCATGTGAGTGTTGTCAATTAAGCCTCAGCCATGGCTGGTTTCCAAAACGTAATGGACTCGTGTTTCCCATTTACAAAGAGCCTCCAGCCACTCCAAGGAACAACTACAACAACCCTTTGATTTCATTAACAATAATTTGTCATTAATGGACTAGGGTCCTCTGTCTTGTTTTTTTTTCCTTTTTTCAATAAAAGTTCATCTTTCAAAAAAAATATTTGTCATTTCCAAGGAACCTGCCTTGACCCTGAAAACCCAGGCAGCTGTAGCATGCTTGGAATCACCTTTGATGATGGTCCATGAATAATCCATGGCATCTTTGAGAAACTTCAGACCAATTCTGATTGCTCACAATTCCACTTCTTTATTTGAGTCACCAATTTGGAGCTTTTTTTCAAAACCAGTTTGATCCTGCCTTGGTCATACTTGACTTCCACGATACTTTTAGACTGCTGTGGATTTCCCACTGAACTTCCATCTGCATTCAGCTTCCACCATCCCATTGGAGAAGGAGACCATCTAGCGATTTTCACAACCAGCCTTGTACAATCTTTAATTGCATCATTCCAAATTCTAACCAATCCCGAGACAACCCTCCACAAGATCTAACCACACAGTTTGAAAGGGCAAACTTCTAAACAATTTGTGCAGAACATAGTTTAGGTCTTCTGCACTTTATAAAAAAAAAAAGATGCACCTTGCAATTCTGTGCAGCCATCCATATAAGCATGACCTTGTGTGCCTGACTCATGCTCAGCGTTGATGCATGACAATTACCTCCCAACCAGACACCCATGGCCCTACTTTGTTTGCTTTCCCTTTACAGTGTTCATGTAATAGTTAGGCTGGGGGGCTAGTACTTGATGGGACCATGTCATCATGTAAGTGTTGTCGATTGAGCCTCTACCATGGCCAATTTCCAAGAGCCCGCCTAAAAATATAAAAGAAAGGTTTACGTCTAGTGGGCGATCAATCATAAAACTTCTACCAATCCACCAGAAACCTCATCCCTCAATTTACCTACTCAAATGCCTTCTTCTTGACTAGGTCAAGTCCTCAGTCAACCTGGGAGATGGGAAACCATGACGCAGGACGACTAACCACTTGCTCTAAAAGCTCGAACTGATAGAGTATGTCAGATCAACTCCTTTATCTCATAGCTCAAGCCCCAAGTCCGTGGGTTAGGTCCTCGGCTGAACCCTCATTCGTGGGCCCAAGTCCGTGGGTTAGGTCCTCGGCTGAACCCTCATTCGTGGGTACGCATCACACAAGCCACCCGAGTCCACGGGTGGGGCCTGAATCCACGAGCTACCCACGCGGATGTGGCCCGAGTCCACAACCCAACCCACCTCACACGGGCCGCCCACCCCGAGTGTGTCCCCGCCTCCACAGGCTACCCTACTCAAGCCTGGTGTGACAATGCCCCCGCATTAATCACCCTCGGTGAGGAGTCTCAAACACGAGACCTCCTGCTCTGATACCAATTTGACGCCGGACGACTAACCACTTGCTCTAAAAGCTCGAACTAATAGAGCATGGTGAATCAATTCCTTTATCTCATAGCCTAGGCCCCAAATTCATGGGTTAGGTCCTCGGCCGAACCCTCCTTCATGGGCCCCAAGTCCATGGGTACGCATCACACGAGCCACCCGAGTCCACAAGTGGGGCTCGAATCCATGAGCCACCCGCACAGGTGGGGCCTGAATCGACGAGCCACCCACCTCACATGAGCTGCCCACCCTAAGTGCGTCCCTGCCTCCACAGGCTACCCCACTCGATCCCTGTGTGACAGTGCCCCCGCATAAAACCAAGTTGTACCAAAACAACCCAGGAAACCAGGCAGAGTTGCACAAAGACTAAGACAAGCCTAGTCTTCTCGACCCAATCACCCAAGATTGAGCAAGTTGGCTTGGTTCACTCAAGTGAGTCTCAGATTAACCAGCCCAGCATGCAAGCTATTATTTATAAGTGCTTTCTCATTATCATCAATCTGGGTTACCAACGAATCTCTATCCTCCATATGATCCTTTTTATCTTTCTTTTTTTCATTCTCTCTCTCTCTCTCTCTCTCTCTCTCTCTCTCTCTCTCTCTCTCTCTCTCTCTAAAGGCTACACTGCTATATAATCATGTATGGGATTTCTAAAAAAAAAATTAAATGTTCTGCGAGCATAGGAGCTTCTTATACGAATATTTCCATTGCCCACTTAGAAGAGAAAAAGTCCACTATACCAAAGAAATGAATCCTAACAATAGAAACATTTTACAGATTTACAGTCTTGTCAACATCGTAGTGGAGTGTCATAATTTAGTAGATATTAAAGTACTCAACTGTAACAGACATTTACAGACATCGATAGCAAAAAACAAAAAACTAACAAAGAAAATTTAAATTTTAAGAACTTCTATTTCACTAATGGAATGTCGGGTGCAATATTAGTTTGCCGAGAAAAACAAAATATCAACAGAAACAATATAGAAGAGGCATTTCATACTACTAGTTACATCAAAGACCTTGCCATAAGTTAGCTGAGAGAACGGATTCGGTGCCCTTTGGAGGCACACATTTTCGGTGCCTCCACACCTACCACCCTTATTACATTGAAGGCCTTGCCACAAGTTAGCTGAGAGAATGGATTCGGTGCCCTTTGGAGGCACACATTTTCCATGCCTCCACACCTACCACCCTACACTCTACAATGAGGGTGAGATGTAATCTGCCGAATCAAACTGCTCGAACCTTTGTCGAGCCAATCAAAAAGAAGGCATGAAATGACAAAAACTAAGTTCTTGTTTCCCTCCACAGCACCTTTCTTTCTCAGTCTCACTTCCCATCTCACGTATTTTCTTTCTCCAACCTCTCCCTCCAATGGCATTTCCATAGTTTTTGAACCCCATCGGGGCATCGGGGAGATCATGCTACATTTGAGCATAGACAATGATAGAATTTCCACAGCGTTGAAGAAGATCAGAAGAAGAAGAGGTTAGAGCAGGACAATGTTCAAAATATTGTTACTGTTACATGTATCGGAGATTTAGGATACAGAAACATGTATCGATATACAAGGGAATACATCGCTGAAACATTGGGGGAAAAGGAGGAATTTTTCAATGAAATTTCAGGAAGATGTTAAAAGACACATGATTACACACTTAAGACTCAAAATATTACAAAAACAACTATACATAATAGGTTTCAATTGCATCAGAGCCCAATCTAAGCGTTGTTGGACAAAAATATTTAATTAGTAAATATGATTTTAATGCACTAATTTTAAGGAAAAAATGCAATAATTCATCACATATACTGCACTGTGAGCAAGAATTTAAGAGGATAAACATATTTCCAAATCACAATGGGAAATTAAATTGCGAATTTTAGTCTCATGAAATGGGAATAACCAAACTGTGATTTCCTCTGCCACAAGACTCCAAGTCGATGACTGCTAAACTTTAAAAAGGGAGTTCGAAGAAACATAAACACACTTTGAGGGCTACTTCTAGGAATTCACAATTCAATTCACTTATGCGTGTCAATACTAATAAAATACACAATGACGAGGCCGAGCAAAGACTACTTCCACAGATCACCGATTAAAGGGTCGTGATTTCAAATTCAAATCGGCTTCTAGAGGTAGGGGAAGAAGATGAGAGGGAGGCGTGCCTTAATGGGAAAGGAGATGGACAGTTATTAAATACTCTGGCTGTGAATGACAGCTTGATACACAAGCACTTAGAAATGGTACAAGTAGCATATACTAAATCGAATTAAACTGAATAAATTGTGGAACTCACTGTCACCGAGTGACAATCGAAAAACCATTTGTTGAACAATCCTAACCTCTGATTCATGAACACTTGTTCATTGAAATGAGAAGATTAGATATCTTTGATTTCTAATTGTCCAGTAAATGTCAAACAATCTGATGGTCAGATGATCAAATGATGACCAAATAAGTGTAATTATTGGTTCATGGTATATCTAAACTATCGCACAAAATTTAGACGATTTAATTTGAATTACATATATGCCATGTATACAATATTTAAGTAATTTCTACATACCAGTGTATCATTCATCACACTTTGGAGTTTGAATTTGGGAAAGAGAGGCTTGCTAATTTCACACACATGGAGCAATACACATCCAGGTTGGAATTTGGAAATGATGCTTATATTTTCTGCCTAAAAAAGCAAACAATTTCACTCTTCAAGTGGGCCACAACATGCTGATTAAATTGACAGTTAAATTTTTATTTCTAGTCATTCATTAGTTATACTATTTTGTGGCCCAACTGAGGGGTGAAATGGCCTTATTTTTATGCCAAAACATCTAAACTGAGTAGCGTGCCTGTTGATAAGCTTAGATCTCACATGTGCAACATTATGACCACATGCGCCCGCATGTGAATGTGTTCACCCCTCACATGCATGTGGAAATAGTAGACCTCGAAAGAGAAGAATGTTTTGCCGTTTTTTGCACTGTTACATCAGCTTCACAATGGTTCAGCCTAAAATTCCGTGACTCTAAGGTACCGAATCCTTTCTCTTTCGTTAAATAGATTTCTAGACAGTGACAAGGTGGCATCACCTATTCACTTACACAGAAATCCTCAACTCTTCATGACAAGGGTCTCCCCCCACTATTAGGAGCCGGGGGGGTCCAGGGGGGCGGCGTAAAATCCAGTAAAATCGCAATTGATTCCGTTAAACGTTAAAAAAGATATGAGAACTTCTTTCTCCAAGATTTCTTAGCCCCACAAGCTCCAAAAGTTGCAAAAGATGTGTTTTTCTAATGAGGGTGGGCGGGCCTATATAACACACTTTAAAGAGAAATCCCTAAAAAATTTACAAGAAAACAAAAAACAAAAACAAAAAAAACAAGATTTTTAACACCACCACAGAATCGTACAATTCGATATTAATCGTACGATTCACGATAAAATCATACGATTCGATATCGAATCGTAAAAAGATATGAGAACTTCTTTCTCCAAGATTTCTTAGCCCCACAAGCTCCAAAAGTTGCAAAAGATATGTTTTTCTAATGAGGGTGGCGGGCCTATATACACACTTTAAAGAGAAATCCCTAAAAAAATTACGAGAAAACAAAAAACAAAAATTACAAGATTTTTAACAACACCACAGAATCGTACGATTCGATATTAATTGTACGATTCACGATAAAATCATACGAATCGTAAAAAGATATGAGAACTTCTTTCTCCAAGATTTCTTAGCCCCACAAGCTCCAAAAGTTGCAAAAGATGTGTTTTTTTAATGAGGGTGGGCGGGCCTAAATACACACGTTAAAGAGAAATCCCTAAAAAAATTGCAAGAAAACAAAAAAACAAGATTTTTAACAACACCGAAGAATCGTACAATTTGATATTAATCATACAATTCACGATAAAATCGTACGATTCGATATCATATGGGATTTGCGATTCACTCGTACGATTTGAATCGTACGAGTGTACAATACGCTTCGAATCGTAAATCATACAATTTTAACAACATTGCTAAGGAGCATGATCCAGACAGATGAATCTCATCTCTGTGTTGAGATTTATTAGTTTTCTCTAATTGAAAACAGTTAGTTGTTAATTTTATTATTTGAGTATCTTCCAACTGAATATACATGCATCTAAGGTTAGGTCATTGCATGCCCCTACATCACCCCTTCCCTTCGAATATTGGAAAATCAACACAAATGGTAGTTTGTTGGGCAAGCCTGGGAAGTCAATTATTGGAGTGATTAAAGATGAGGTAAGCTTTATTCTTCCCTCTTTCTTGGGGCTGGTGGGACCAGGCAACTGTAATAGAGCTGAGCTTATGGCAATTAAAGTTTGGATGGAATTATTTTCTGGCCATTTAGAGGGCATGTTCATTGTTGAAGGTGATTCCTCATTGGCTATTGCATGGGCCTCCAAAAAAACCTGACCTCCTTGCACTCTTTAGCTTTTATTTTAAATGACAATAGATTGCATTGTCATTCTTCATCCATTAGCTTTAGCAATATTCCAAGAGAAATCAATTTTATTGTTGATTCTCTTGCGAAGGAAGGGGTCCATAGATCTAATCTTTGTACTGGAAACTCTTACCCATTGCCTTGATGGATCTTTTTTTCCTTTCCTTTTAGTTTTAGTAAAAATGAGTTATTCATCAGAAGAAAAAGTTAAACAGATTTTTTCTTTTTCTTTTTCTTTTTCTTCTTTTTTTTTTTTTTTTTTGAGAGAGAGATTAGAAGAGATTTTTTTAATGAAGGAGATAGAGCACTCCAAGCATACGATGTAACAAAAACATCATCATCGTCATCTTTTTTTTTCCCATCTAAGCCTTATACCAATTAATTGGGGTCGGCATACAACAAAAATATCATCCGCTAAAAAAAAATTCCCTGATCAATAAAAACTATCTAAATAAACAAGCGGATAACTGAAGAATAAGAAAGGAGTACATGCCTGTTCATACATGATATGGAATGCTCGTTTGACGGGCAATTTAACATCTAGGGCGGAAACCTAAAAACATACATGATCCACCAAATTAGAGAAGTTGTTGACACACTAATGGGATAATATAAAAAAACGAGAAAGACTGACAAGAGTCAAAAAGCAGGTGAAGTATGCGAACCTTGCCTGACTCGGGAAGCAACTCATATGCTGTATAACTTGACAAAAGTAGAGAAATCCGACCGCGTGAAACATTGATGTCCGCATCTGGAATCCGTGCCATGAGCTCCCGATGCATGCCCCCTGACGATGAAGCCTGGATGGGATAACAGGAGTAAACAACATATGTTATAGGTAACCAAAACATATGAATTAAGAATTGTTTCCACCAAGAATCAGGAAGCGATAGCAAATAGTCAAATGGAGCAGTAGCTAAACTAACCGCATGCTGATAGGCGCCATTATCTACCTCCATGTGTGGCTGAACACGTAAAACCGAAGAGACAAGTTCTGGTTCCTTTACGAATATGAAATTGTTCACTATTCCATATTCATCAGTGAAAAAAGGCTGTTGTTCGTCATGCCGCCATACGCCATCGACCAAAAACTTATACTGTCAAAGGGAATATTATCATTAAACACAAGATAAGCAATGAATCACTCTAAGAAGATGCTTCAGTTTGCATGTTAGTTGAGGGAGGGGTGAAATAGTTTTCCAATAAATCTCAAGATTGAACGTTCCTTTTTTGAAGAAGAAGAAGAATAATTGATGGGGATATTTGATAAAGTTTACATTCACACACTAAGTAAGAATATGCAGCCCTTTTAGATCACATTCAACTTTGCTCTTCGGACCCCTCTTCCACGGATAGGATGACTTGGAGACTAGACAAATCAGGTTTCTTCTTTGTCAGATCTTTCTACTCAAAATTATGCGAGATCGACACCCAAGATGAGGAATTGAAGATCTTTCTACTCAAAATTATGTGAGATCGACACCCAACATGACGAATTGAAGATCTTTCTACTCAAAACTATGTGAGATCAACACCCAACATGACGAATTGAAGATCTTTCTACTCAAAATTATGTGAGACTAACACCCAAGATGAGGAATTGAAGCACACTAAGTATGTTTGGCACTATGATGTTCCTCCTAAGATTGTCGCTTTTGGGTGGTTGGTTGGTAGAAGGAAAGTCTTAACCGTAGACAATCTTCAAAAAAGAGAAATGATTCTCCCTAATATTTGTATATGTTGCAAAAATGTTGAGGAATCGGTTGATCACCTTTTCGTGCATTGCCCCTTTATTAGGTCTATTTGGGCAGACTGACTACATCACTTCAAAATTACCTGGATTTTCTGAGATCGACGGGTGATCTCTTACATGTGTGGCATGGAGTTGGATTGGGGAAAGATAAGAAAATAATTTGGAGAATGTCTTTGCCAGCAATTTGGTGGGCTGTTTGGGAAGAAAGAAATGGTAGATGCTTTAGAAATGAGAACAAAAATGTAGAGTGTTTGTCAACGGGCCAGATTGTTAGTGGTGGAGTGGACGGCGAATGCTCGTAAGCTTAAGGATCGTAGTCTTTTCTTTCTTGGGATCTAGCCAGGTTGCTATCTCGGCAGCTCTGCTCTTCAGTCGTCATAGTTTCATTTTTTCTTCTTTTTAATAAAAAAATAAATTGTTCTCACAAAAAAAATTACATTCACACCGAGACAGTTTAGAATTGGTCACAGAACATGAATTCACATCAATGTCTTTGGATGCAATATGGACATGGTGTCCCACAAATCACACATCATTGAACCAGCAAGCAACAACAAAAGGATGCTATTGTGCATGAGATGAAGGTAGAATGCTTGCAGGGTCCTGCAAACATGCACTTCGGAAGGCATGAAGCATTACCACGACTCTCAAGCTGACACTATTGTTTGTCACTAAGATCATGGCCTAGTTCCATGGCCAAACAACAACAACAAAAGATGATGCTAATTTTGTCCCATCCAAAAGACTATTGAGTTACAATCAAGATTAAACATGCTCGTGGTTGGTGCCACACCTGTAGTAAGATCCAACAAATGATTAATTGGACCAAGCATTACTGCATGAGATTCTAGCCACAATTCCAAAGTTGTGTTTGACACAGAGACATTGAATGTCATAGAATATCATGTCTAGAACTCTTCAAGTTCAGTTGATGTTGGATTCCTAAATTGTAGAGAACTTGGCTGGAATAGGAAGTGTAGCACCATCGGGTTGTTAATGCCAGTTGTCAGTTTCCTACTGTTCTCAGCAACGCTAATGGAGCTTTGACAACCTTTTTTTATGACTTTCATGTCTCTTGTCCAAAAGCAAAGAAGAAACGAAGGCCAAAGAAGAAAAGGAAGATTATTATAATCCATTAATTGTGGTTTTAACTGAGGATATGGTCCTAGATAGAGTGGGATAGCGAAAGAAGATTCATGTAGCTGACCACAAGTAGTTGGAATAAGGCTTAGATGATGACATTGTTGTTGTTTATATAATAAGACATAGCTACACCTTGCCTTAAAGTTGTGTTCTATAGAAAAACAGAATTTGATAACTTTTATGGGTCATTTGGATGCCTGTAAAATCATTAAGTTGTAATCTGATTACAGCTGTAAAGTGTTTACAACATGTCCTGTTTGGCTTTAAGTTGTAATCTGATTACAGGTAAACAGTTGTCCGTGTATGGATAAATTGTAATTTTTTTACAGCCTGTAATTGGGTATTCACGCACGACAAAGCTTGGAGTGATAAATCCTTTAAAAATTATCAAATGACATATAAAGTTTTGATTTAAAATAGATCGTTGGGATAAGCCCAACTCAATAAAGCACGTAGCCGATCCTTACGCTAAACCAATAACTTGATAGGCTACAAAAGTGGGCCCACTATGAGAAACTATTGAATATAAACAATTAATTATAAAACAACATCAAATTAATAGTAACAAATGTGTTTAGACATGTCTTTAGTAATCCAAATAGACATATCCCCATATACATCAAAAAATTGATTAAAACTGTATCTGCTGAATAGAAATGACCTACATATAATCAATCTACAATGTTTATTTATTTATTGGCCATGGGTCATCCAATCAACGGTTAGAATCATTGGATCCAAACCTTTCAATTGATTACTGTCAAAAGCTATGTTAAAAAGAAGAAAAAATTTGATAAAAACCATACTTGTTGGATGCTAATTCCATTGGGGTGTTTTTCCTTTAGTGGCTAATTCAAAAGACTTCTGTACAACCTCTCTATTGCAGTTTTCTCCTCTATTGGCTCCTTCAATTGATGGCAATTAATCGGTATTATAAGTAGTTATAAGCAGTTGGGTAATTTTTCTTGAGGCTTGAGATAATCTCAGTCATTGGATTTGAAAAGCCCTTTGGTTGATGAGGCTTGAGATAATCTCAGCCATTGGATTTGAAAAGCCCTTTGGTTGATGAATAAATACTTTCGATCTGTGTGAGGGAGTTAATGAGCCACGCTAGATCTAAGTCGTTGCCAGATAAAGTTGCCAGTGATGGACGTCTCTCATTTGATTTCCTTTCTTAAATAATGTACGTTTCTCGTTCCTGAGTTCCTTAAACAATGCACTGCCAATTGGGGCACGGATTGGGTACTACCCCGCCAGGACCTAGCTAGAGACAGACGGTCCTGTCAGGGGATCGGTGGGGCCCACTTTGATATATGTGTTTTATCCAAGTCGACCATCCATTTTGAAATATCATTTTAGGTCATGAGCCCAAAACGGAGACAGATCGAAGGCTCGAGTGGACCACATCCCAGGAAGCAATGGTGACAATGACCACACCACCGAAACCTTCCTAGGGCACACCAAGATTTTTATTTGCCACCCAACCTGTTCATAGGGTCACATAGACCTGGATGAAGAGAAAGCATAAATATCAGCTTGATCAAAAATTTCTGCAGCCCCCAAGGGGCTTTCAGCGGTAGGCATTCAATCCCCACTGCTTCCTGTGGTGTGGTCCACTTGAGCCTTCAATCTGCCTCCTTTTTGGGCTCATGCCCTCAAATGATCTTTCAAAATGGATGGACGGCATGAATAAAACACATACATCATGATGGGCACCACAGAGCCCCTGACATAACCGTATGTCCTGGCGGGGGTAGTATCCAATCCCCAGCCCACCGTTTTGAGGGGTTTCTTGCATTCTACGAATCAGAGGGTTTCCAACCCTAGCAATAGTAACCCAAAAGAGAGATAGGGAGGAAGAATTGAGGCCTAGACACTCGCCACAGAGAAGGTATGTTCTCCTTCTTCATTTTTTTCTTCATTTTGGATCCTTGGATAGCCATTAGAAAAAAAACTCTCAGTAGAATTTTTCAAAAATTAGAGCCATTGCCTGAAATCCCTTTACCTGTAAGCCGAAACATGACCTTTGCCATGTTTCAGATTACAGCTAAAAGCTATAATCGGATTACAGCCTGCAATCAGTAAAGCAAATACACCCATCCAAACACCCCATGTAATTGGATTAACTGTATTTGGATCAACATTTAATGATTTTCAGGCATCCAAACGACCCCTTAGGTGTCTATTAAAGGGGTTAAGAGTAGGTGGAATTAATAGTGGCTATGTGCCACCTAACACATCCTAATTCCAAACACTTCCTTATTGCAAGGATCTACTGTTTCAACAACCATGAAACCCTCATTTCGATCATCAATTGATAAAATGTAACGCCAAACAAATCAGCATCATTCAGTAGGAAACCATCCTTTTTCTTTTTTCTTTTTTCTTTTTCTTTTTCTTTTTTTTCTTTTTTTTTTTTATTTTTGAAGATTAGGAAGAAAAAAAAAAGAGGTCGATAATGAACTTTTGAGTGTTTGTTTATGACAATCACTTGTATGCCAATATGCAGCCAAACATGGCACAATAACCACGCTAGCATTGTTAAAAAGTTTATATGTGGATATGCCATGTAGGTTGCCCATTTACTGTGTATCCATCCATGCACCCATGTATGTATGTAGATACACGCATTTCCTTTCTAATGATGCTTTCATTTTACCAAGACGAAGCTGAGAAAAAGGAATTTTCTTGGTTTAGTAAAAATTCAGTCCTCACCTTATGATGACCAGGTGGAAGATTGCAAATTGCCTGGAAAATTGTGGACGAATCCTCCACTAGAGTCATTGGCACATGCTTGCTCCACCTAATATCAAATAGTTCAAACCACTCAGGTTTTCAGTCTGTACAAGTGGTGCCCATGGTTCTTGATCCAGACCACTGGTCTGCCAGATACTGCCATGGATGGACTATGCAAGCCGCGAAAAATATCAATATTGCAAGATTCCAGCCCCCGGCATTGGGCCTATTCTTTTTTCCACTGGACATGGACAGGTACTGCGTATCTTCTTGACCGTCCATTCACATGCCACAAATCAAGTTCCACTGGACATGGACAGGTACTGCGTATCTTCTTGACCGTCCATTCACATGCCACAAATCAAGTTCAGAATTGCACTAATTCCAGGACACGGTCGTGGCCCAACAAACCAACAGTCGAGATCATCCAACCATCAGTGCTGGTATACTGCAAATCCTCCCCGACAATTGTATGATTCCTCAAAATAATAAGAAAAAAAAATACCAAAAGAAAGAAGGAAAATTCACCCTGTGAAGGAACCACTGAGAAAAACATCGCGGCCTCCATACGTCCAAGCAAACCGCTTTGTAACCATCGCTGCTGCGGCTGCCACAAATGCTCTGAACTACCTTTCAAGCCCTAAAACGATTCTACCCTCCAAACTTCGAAGAATTGCAAAGACCACCACCAGAAGGGGGACCCTCCACGTCAGCAGAGGATCCCTCAGGAACAACGCATTACGAGAAACTCGCTCCCGAAACCCTAATCCAGAATCACAGAAAAAGGAGGGGGAAGGGGGGAATCTGATTGAATCTTGTCCGTCCGATCGAAGGAGCGAGCAGGTGCGGCTCTCGGGCGTGCCCTAATTTCTGCCTCGGTTTGTCCACAGAAGAACAGAGAGGAATTTTCAGTTGGAAAAGGAAAGCGCTTTCCTTTTCTCTTTCAGTCGGGCGTGCCCTAATTTCTGCCCTAATGTAAATGAAAGCGAGAGGGGGTGGGCGCAGCAGTGGAGGTGGCGCACGTTAGTGTCTTGCCAGTGATCCTTGGAAATCCGACGCTTTTATGGAATTATCCGGCAGCCCTCCCTCCCTCTCTCTCTGTGTCTCTCTCAGTTGGAAAAAACAAACGGGTGAGGAAATCGAGCTCGCACGGAAAGCGGGTTTTGATAGCTCGCGGGTTCTTGGAAATGTTTCATACTCGAGGTTCTCTCCCATTGGATGCTCTCCACTTACGATCCAGACCGTTCATCTAGAAGATCCAACAGTGTATGGTTGTCCTGGAAAGAATCTCAGTCATCATGGATCATTACCGTGTGTGTGGATGTGAATGAGAGTTGTAAAACTTCGATGAGTGAGATTTTTCCTATATAAACTCTCAATGGTGGGGCTTTTTAGATGGACAGTGTTGATCAACGTATAGTGGGCCAGAAGGGCGCGAGCGTTGGTTTTTTTCCAGAGGGAATGGGGAGCTTTGCTAGCCTCGCTCATGTGTAGGTCTATGTGTAAAACATCCTAGCCGTTCATCGGATATTACCCACCGTGAAGATGATCTGGGCAAAAATTACGGAGGCGGCTCGTTGGGAACGCAAAAATTGTACGGAAATAAAGGCAGGAGTTCATTTTTTATCTGCCGTCCATTGTCTTCATTGTGATATGGCCCATCTTAATTTTTACGAATCTAATGTTTTGGGAATATGATATATGTAGTGGGCCCCACCTGATGGATGGATTTGATTTCGTGAACTCGTGACAGGTTGACAGTTGTATACACACGTGAAGGGGTGCATGGAGTGGGGGGCGTGTGGCTTGCCAGCATTTGGAAGCGACAAAAGGGAGCGGAAATTCCTAGAGAAGTATTCTGATTATAGATAGCTACGCATCTTCAAGCGCCAGACACGCAGGGGCAGAGCCACGTAGGGGCGAGGGGGGGCACATGACCCGTGAGTTTTCAGCGGTAAGAGTTCAACCCAGTGGGTCATCTGGTGTGGTCCAATTGAGCCTTCGATCTGCCTCTCTTTTGGGCTCAAGCACTAAAGTGATGTTTCAAAATAAATGGACGGCTTAGGATAAAATATATAGATTACCGTGGCCCCACAAAGCTTGACAAGGCCGTCAGTCTCAAGCTAGGTCCCGGACCTGGTCGGCAGGAAATCTCGGACGCCCATTTCTTGGGCAGGAAGTTCTTTCGCTGGTGTGGGTCCCACTATGATTTTTGTGAGAAATCCACCCTCTCTATCTTTTTTTGAGCTCATTTTAAGACATGAGACTGAAAATGAGCTGGATCCAAACTCAAGTGGGCCGCACTAAAGGAAAAGGTAGGTAGGGAAATTCCTACTGTTGAAACCTCCCTAGGGTCAATAGTGATGTTTATATGCCATCCATACCGTTTATAACTCTATTCCTACTTGGATGAACTCAAAACATAAATATTAGACTGATTCAAAACTTTTGTGGCCCACGAATGCTTCAACTATGAGAGTTCAATCCTCACTTTTTTGGCCCACTTAAGTCTCGGATCCGGCTCATTTTGTGACATGTATTAAAATGATCTCACAAAAAGGATGGACGGCTGGATTTCTCACAAACATCACAGTGGGCTCCACCTAACTTCCTAGACCGGGAACTTCCTGCTAAAGAAATCCGGCGTCCAGCTCTTACCGTTCAGTAGCCATCTCGCCTATGAAGTGACATCACCAAGTTTTATGGGCCACCATGATGTATGTGTTGTACCCACACCGTCCAACCATTTAGAGAGATTATTTTATGGTTCAATACAAAAAAAAATATGGGAAAGATTCAAAGCTCAAATGGACCCCATAAAAGAACAGTGGGACAATGGCGCACACCGTTGCTTCACGTTCGTGCCTTGCCCCCTCTTGTAGAAAATCCTGGCTCCGCCCTGCAGACACGTGAGGAAGTAGTAAACCCGTGCGAGATCCCAGCCATCCCTTGGGCTGTCCACCGTTGGAAAAGCTAGGTGGGGAAAAATCAGGCAGGCCCAGTTAAAAAGCGGCACAAATGTACATAGAACGTGAGCATCTGACTATCAATTTTTAACCGTCCAACTTCTATCCGTTATTCAAAATATTTCCTTGGGCCTCGCATGATGAACGGACCAGATTCATAAACAGTTTTTCAACTCTAGCAAAGATTAAAGCGCTTGTGTTTGGCGTTTCTGGATGCGTGGTTGCATGGAGTATCGTCTGCATTAAATTCAGTTTAACTCCTTTGGAAAAGAGCTTTGCTTGCAAGTTGCAACACGCGCCTCCTTCATACCTGGCAAAGCGGCTCGCCCCATTTTCCCCAGCACGTGACGATCCAGGGCGTTCATCTTCTGCCGAATAGGCCCTCAGCCGTAAAAATCTCTCTGATCAAAGATCATCACCATCCATAGGACAACCAACTGCTTTGATGGCGATTATAACTAACTAGCATTTTGTGGACAGTGTAACTTGATGAGTGAGACTTTTGACATGTGATATATACTATTCATAATGAGACCTTCTAGATGAACGGTCTGGATAATCACCGGGTGGGGAGGAAGGGCTGCAACTTGGATGTGCATCTAGGGCGAGTTTCCATGATTGCGGCCGTATGGCTGCTCACAAGAGTGGAATTTGAAAAGAGGTTTCCTACAGTACATTCGGATGTATTCCTGTAGGGTACCTTGGGTTTTAGCTTTTGGATATGAAATCATATTTAAATTACTCAAACCATTTAAATTATGGAATCCACTTTTTATGCAGTAATGAACAAAAAAAAAAAAAAAATCATTTTGGATTGAAATATTTTAATCTTTGATAGCTTGATTCTTTTACTTTGAATGTAAACCGTGTTATAATTAATTAGTGTCTTTAAATATTTAGATTTATAAGATTTTTTTTTTTTTTTGAAAATATGTGATTGATGATAAAGCCTGTCATAGAATTGGTTTGGATTACTTAAAAGAATGACAATGGAATGGCCAGAATGCCAATGCATCTATATATAGTATGTCCAGATTCTTTGTACCAAACCTACTTTTGAAAAATGGTTATTAGGGGAAGTCTATTGATGTGATATGTTTATGTTAATGGCCCCATCTTTTCTCAACTCAAGTTTTTATAGCCCTTAAACTATTTTTTTTAATTTTCAATGGATAAAATTGTCCATCTAACACAATTACACCTCATATAGTGGGCTCTTGTCTAAGGAGGATAATTTTTTTTTTAAAGAAGGGCATAAGCCCCATTAAAAATAGGGATTTTGCGCACCCCTTGGCTGAATCTCATCCGTTCATTTTAATCGAACGATCATAGACTCATAAAGAGGTTTTAATGACTTTCTTTTTAAAGCTCTTTGTGACCCATAACCTCACTAATGGTATGCGTTAATTTTAAATTGTGTGTCCTCCGTTGTGGCCCACAACCCCACTGGCGATTGCATAGCCTTCAACATATGAAGGATTTTGACAATCGACTTGCAAATCTCATTCATTTTCCATGTCAACATAGCCTATTGCATATGGTCATGTGTACAAGAGATATACTCTCACTTTTTTAGCTCGTGCATTGGCTAAATTCTCCATCATCAAACTCCCACATAGGAAGGTTATTGGAGTCCTTACATCACTTAGTTTTGTCATGTGTGGATAGTGTTTTTTTTTTTTTTTTTTCATGACTTTAGCATTTAGTGCTATATAGAGATATGTTTTGATATGATTTTGGTATTTAATGTTGAGAGAGATAAAGGCTTGCATTAATGAGTTTTTGCATATAATACTTTTTATTTTAAAACTCTAACATTTAATACTCTTTCATGTGACCTTCCCTAATTCCTCATTTTGAAGTTGATCTATACCACACATGGCACAATTGCCATGTGCGGAATCTTTTGAATTGTTTAATCTACCATGCTAGGCTAGATGTAAACAATATTCTCAATGCACGAGTAGGATTTCATCCATCATTTAGCATATAATGTCGACATGTGACGGCAACTCATTAGTCCATAAGGGTATACAAAAAACGGGTGTAAACAATAATGATTGTAATAAGCCCATTGAAATATATAGTGTGGGCCACAAACTTGGGATCACAAACAAACAACTCATCGATGTTTTTTAACCACTCATTTAGATGTTCAATGTTTGGATGGTTCGGATCATCCTATTGATGTGATGTTAGGTTGCATCCAATAATTATATTATCTTAGATTATTAACAGTGTGCTACTTGTACATTGGATTAATAGCCTAGCAATACCTTTGTTAAAAAGTGCAACTCTCTTGTCTTTAAAAATGAGCAAAAAATGCGTTTCATTTTTATATACGGGAATCCCAACATTTTGCTAAGATTGTGTATTTGAAATACTTCATATTCAATTTACCTCTAAATTTAGAGATACCAAACACAAAAAAGTTGCTACTTGGATTTGAAATACACCCATTTACCCACAAACCCAAGGTGTTAAGTGGCCTCGCAGTGAGCTTGCACCCATTTGAAACTCAAAAGTGGACTTAAGAAATGAGTTTGTTTAAGTTGGGATTTTGGCCTGATTTCAAGCCTGGTTCATGATTCAAAATGGGCCTGGCGTTGGGCCGAGTCTCATATTGGAAGAAGGTTCGATTGTGGGCTTGTTTAAGCCTTGAATTGAGCCAATTATGGGCTTGATTAAGCTTTGGTTTGGGGGCCATTGATTATTTAGGCTTATATATTGATTTAGGCCTAGATCATAACTTATTGGTTAGGCATTAGGATCATGGGCCTGGTTTTTTTATTTGTGCCTAGCTCATTTTAGTATGCCAAAAATCTCTTATCGAGCCTAGATTCCATCAATGGGTCTCTATATTATAAGCCATGTTTCTTTGATCTTTGAGTATAGATGGATTCTTTGGTTGGCCTTATCTATTTTGGCCTAGTTTATTTATTTATTTTTTGTTTGGGCTACGCTTTGGATCTAACCATTAAACTCTGGGTAGCTTCGGGCCTAATTGTTGCATTTTGGGTCAGTTTCTTACAGCTTGTTTGAATTATGGACTACTAAAGTAACATGTAATTAATCAGTGTCTTTAAATACTTAGATTTATGAGATTTTTTTCTGAAAATATGTGATTGGTGATAAAGCTTGTCATGGAATTGGTTTAAATTACTTGAAAGAACTCCAATGGAATGGTTAGAATGCTAACGTATCCATATACAGTACCTCAAGATACATTGTACTAAACCTACTTTGGAAAAAGGGTTATTAGGGCCAGTAGTCCACTGCTGAGATATGTTCATGTCAGTGGCCTGTCTTTTCTCAACTTAAGTTTTTGTAGTCCGTAAAATACTTTTTTTTTCTTGGATAAAAATGGCTATCTACAACAATCGCACCTCATATGGCAGGGTCTTATCTCAAGAAGTTTTTTTTTTTTAAGAAGGGCATGGGCCCAACTAAAAATAGCGATTCGGCGTACCCCCTGGTCAATCTGATCCGTTCATTTTAATCAGATGGTCGTGAACCCATAAAGGGATTTTAATGATTTTATTTTCAAAGTTATTTGTGACCTACAACCCCACTGACGATTGCGTAGCCTTCAACATCATGAAGGATTTTGACGATCGACTTGCAAATCGCATTTATTTTCCATGTCATCATAGTCTATTACATATGGCCATGTATACAAGAGATATACTCTCACTTATTTAGCTCGTGCGTTGGCTAAATTCTCTGCCATCATACTCTCGCATGAGAAGGTTGTTAGAGTCCTTACATCACTTAGTTTTGTCATATCATATGTAGATAGTGTTTTTTTCATGACTTTAGCATTTAGTACTATAGAGAGATATGTTTTGATATCATTTTGGCATTTAATGTTGAGAGAGATAAAGACTTGCATTACTGAGACTCTTACTTTTTACAAATAATATTTTTTATTTATAAAACTCTGGCATTTAATACTCTTTCATGTGCCCGTCCCTAATTCCTCATCTTGAAGTTGATTCATACCACACATGGCACGATTGTCATTGCGGCATCTTTTGGATTGTTTAATTTACCACACATGGCTAGATGTAAACAATATTCTCAATGCGCGAGTACGATTTTGCCCATCACTTAACGTATAGTGTCGACGTGTGACGGCAACTCATTAGTTCATGAGGGTATACAAAAAAACAGGTGCAAACAATAATGATTGTATTAAGCCCATTGAAATATATAGTGTGGCAAAAACTGTGGAAATTTTAAGCCTTGTGTGGGCCACAAACTTGGGATCACAAACAAGCAACTCGTCGATATTTTTTAACCGCCCATTTAGATTTTCAATGTTTGAATGGTTCGGATCATCCTATTGATGTGATGTTAGTGTTGCATCCAATAATTATATTATCTTAGAGTATTAACAACATGCTACTTGTACATTGGATTAATAACCTAGCAACACCTTTGTTAAAAAGTGCAACTCTCTTGCCTTTAAAAATGAGCCAAAAATGCATTTCATTTTGTGCTACAATCCGAAGATTGCACACCCAAGTGCAGGTAGCGAAGTAGTAAAATACTCGGTAAGACCGAGGTCGATCCACAGGGATTGGGGTTAAGAACACTTAGAGGAATTAGTTTAGGTGAGTGAGATGAAATTTGGTTTATCCACGTGAGTGGAGCAAGTTGTTTGTGGTGAAGGACAAAGATAGAAAATGGACTAAGGCATTAGGGATCCACCTTTGATTCATTCTGCAGGATTTGATTCATTGGTCCAACTATAACTCAACTGGAATTGAATAAAGATTCATTCCAATCGGAAGATGAAACAGTTAAACCATTTGCATATTTCATAAAAGATAGTGATCTGGACCGATTGATTTGACCATGAAGCACTTGTTAGTTGATCGCAGGGAATTCCAAGCATCCACTGTACCCGGAGTCGACAATGGATCAAGGAATTGTACAGATCAACAACTTTGCCAACAAGTCAACCGATAAGATCACAATTCATATGATCAAATGCATACTTACAAGATAGGAGGCTTTGATTGACCGATCCAACCGTTAAGATCTCGTCTATCGATCGCAGGGAATCCAAAGCATCCAATGTGCCCGGAGTCTACAATGGATCAAGGGATTTTACAGATCGATGACTTTACCTGCACTAGCTCGATGACCGTAGGGAATCCAAAGCATCCAATGTGCCCGGAGTCGACGATGGATCAAGGGACTTTATCGATCATGAACTAGCTAATTGGTGTGCAAGGGATCCCAAGCATCCAACGTGCCCGGAGTCGACGATGGATCAAGGGGCTTGTACAACAATAGCGTCCGCCGAGGTGGATAACCAAACCAATCAACCAAAGAGAACTCCAACAATTACACCACACAATGTTGAACCAAAAGAACCATAGCTTGCAAATTTCTTCAAAGGCTTCACCCCTAGCCTTAGCTAGAGGTTTAGCCAACCATGCTACAATGGAAGACTAAATTCTCTACAAAAGAGAAAATTCTACACTACTCTACTTCTACAAAGAAAAGAAAAGAAGACTTGGATTGGATTTGAGGGATTGAGGGATGATTGAAATGAGGAGGAGAGGCCTCCTTTTATAGCCTTATGAGGAGCTTCCAAGCCTCCTCCCAATCCTAGATGGCACACCAAAAGTTTCTTTAGGTTTGGGAATGGAGTTAGGCTTGGAGTGCCCAAAGCAAACTTTGCTTTTATGTTTGGGCTTGGAGTTAGGCTTGGATGGACATGTGGTAAGAAAAGTACTCCAAGCCTAGGTGTCACTCCAAGCCTAAAGCAACTTTTCTTTTAGGTTTGGGCTTGGAGTGAGGCTTGGATGATGAGGTGGCATTCCAAGCCTTGCACATGTGTGTGGGGAGAGAGAGAGAGAGAGAGAGAGAGAGAGAGAGAGAGAGAGCTCCTCTCTTGTTGCACGTCAGCTGGAGATGGGGCCCACTTTTGCTGGAGACATGTTCACAAGATGGAGTGGTCCACCTGATGCACATGGAGTGAAGGCAGCTGCAGTGGACGGTGATGAGGCTGGCCTTTACTGGCCGTTGATGTGCTGAAGATGTGGGCCACCTTGCTACTGTTGGAGACTTTGTGGATGGCTGGACGGATGTCCTTGATGAAGCTGGACCCATCTTGCCGGATTGGATGGTGGACGTGGACATTGATGAGGAAATGGGGTCCACCTTGCTGGACGGTTCATCCAGCAACTGGATGAATGGATGGCTGGAAGGATGGTTGCACGTGTGGATGGGGACCACCTGATGATGATGACGTCCACCGTTGGAAATGGATGGACGGCTGATGATTGGAGGGAGTGGACGGCTGTTGATGATCAGCTGGCCGTTCTGATGCAGCACATACGTGCTGATGATGGGTGCTGGACAGCTGCTGATTGGAGGTGGTCCACCTGATGGAGTGGACTGCACGTGTGATCAAATCCATCAGATGGACGGCTGGAACGTCCATTGGTGTTGCAGCACTGCTGCTGCACGTGTGAAGCTGCCTGGCCGTTTGATGATGGACGTCCAGCAGCAGGACGGGTGGAGTTGGGACGTCCAAATCAGGACGCTGCTTGTACGTTGGAGTGGGGCCCATCTTGATGGACGGTGGATGTGAAGGACGTGGGCTCCACATTGATGGATGCTGGTGGGGTCCTCCTGCTGAACGTGGAGCTGCTGGAGATGGTCCACTTGATGCTGGTCATTTGATGCAGATGGACGGTGGCTGATGAAGGTGAGTTGTTCAGCAGCTGGTAGATGGACGACTGAAAATGCATCTGTGTGCTGCTGCTGGAGATAGATTGCATGATATGGACGGTGGAGATCAGCTGGAGCTTGGATGAGATTTGATCATCCACCAGCTGGAGCAATGGACGGTTGGAGATCTCCTTAGCTGTGGGCGTGTGAGGCATGCTTTGGTAGCTGCTGATGAGCTGCAACATGTGATGGACGGCTACATGTGCGACTTGACCAAAGTTCAGCTAGTTGATGATCTTTGGAAGCTGCACGTATATCAGATCCTGACCATTGATTTTTAGGTTGCATGTGTAGTAGACATCCATCAGCTCCTAGTTGCTGGACATGTGATCTGGACCAGCTTGGATGGATGGACAATCTTGCATGGCTGATGATGGACGGTGGATGTTCATGTGAGATGGGAGCTCATCTACCTTGCTGGTCTTTGGAGCTGGATCGCATGCGTTGCTCATTGATCGCACGTGGCATGAGCTACACGTGAAGGAAAGACTCCTCCATGTTTGTTTATCCGTATGTGTGGAGATGAGAGGCACGCCGATGTGGTCTCGCATGTGTAGTGCTCACATATGTATATAACGCACATGGATCCCCCATCATTAGTGAATGCTTGATTTTGACCATCCAATGTATTCGGCCTTGATCTCCAAATTGTGTTGCTGTGATGAGGCCCTTTTTAGCCATCTTCATTCCATCTATACCATGGAAAATGGTCTGGCCTTCGATCTTCCTATCCTGATTTCCTTCAGGGCCACCAACGTACTTGATCTTGATCGCTTTTGGACCTTTAAACGCCCTGATTGGCTTAGATCTTACCTAACCTCTCCTGAACACCTGAAGACAGAAAATTAACCTAATGAGGGATAATTAACCAGAAAAACAATGATAACGCCCTTAACAACCAGGGTTAATTATACAATATTAGGTACTTATCACACCCCCCAACCAGCATTTTGCTAGTCTCGAGCAAAACATGCGAAAATAATCGAAGGATATTTCAAGATACAGCAATAAATCTTATCCTCGACAGTTTTCATCAATCGAAATCATCTCAAGACTTCTCTTATTTCCTAATAAAACAAAGATAAAGGAAGAAAAGATTTTATGTGATCCTTCAAATTATCTAAACAGTAGAGTTTCCAAGGCATATAGTTTTGAGAATATTTAAATATAGATTCTAGTCATTTAGTAAACAAATTGAGTTCAAAGCATTAATCATTCAATAGAAGCATTCTAAACATTGAGTTCCATGGTGCACGGTGAAGTCTAGCCTTAACACAACTAGGGGTTCAGTCCTCTACTTTCATGTTAACACTGATGATTGAAGAGAATGGTCAAATCAACCAAGTCACTGATTCCGAACCTTGCTACTGTTCTTCTTTTTTTTCTCTTTTTTTTTTTTTTTTTTTTGAACCAAAAACCGATAGCCGAAGACTCCAAAAGGCTCACTTCGTACTATGGTAATGTTTTGTAATGGTAACAACAATGGATGAAAATCCTTGCCCCAAATTACTATGAGTATTCCCCTTTTTTTTCACTATTTTTTTTTTTTTCATGTGAACCAAGTAAACAAGGATCTCCAGGCTTGGTTCCTAGCATTCTCAATAATCATCAAGTCAACATTATAGTATCAAACTCAAATCCTGGTAGTGCAAGCTAGATGTGAACTTGTGAAAATTCATGACTCAATCAATGTTTATCATTTTCTAATAGAAGATTAATGAAAAGAACTCAATTTTGAAATTTACTAAAGCAACTAAACTCTAATTTTTAATATTCTCATTATTGGATGCCTTTTCATTCTACTATTCAAATTATTTCAAAATCACATAAATTCATAGGATTTTTTTTTTTAAGGCTAAAGAAATAATAATTTACAGTCAATACAACCACAAAATTTCCTGCTCCTTTTGTGCAATGCACATAGACCACGTATCATCCGACAGACTCCTTCGGCCACAAGATGAGCCACATCCTCACATTTCCCATGATCAATTCAGTTTGGGGTCTTACACTGCTCATAATACCATGAGAGTGTGCTTCACCTCCCAGCTGCCTTAATCCCCTTCATGATTTCTGAGAACAGGGAATATCTGTCGGTTTCAACGGCGATTTCCAACTAAGGTCCTCTATCACGGTGCGTTCAACACGAACAGGATGTTTCCCATAAAACCAATTTTTTTTTTTTTAATTGACCTAAAATAGTAAAGAGATAGGCAAAATAGCAAAGAGATAGACAATTGGAAAGATTTTTCACAAGAATTCCACACCCCCCAACCTAAATGTAACATTGTCCTCAATGTTGAAAAATGAATGCATAGACAAATGCAACATGAGAGCAAAATATTAAAGAATAGAGGGTAAAGAGTACCTGAGAGGATGAATACTTGTAAGCGCTGGAATTTTCCAAGTTGCCAAAACAAAATACAAGAAACAAACTAACCTACTAGTATACAAAAGGGGATCTCCGTCAGACTAGGAGATCAATCCTGATAAACAGGATCTTCCAGAGGGGTGGATTCCTCCTTTGGGGCAAATTCCTCAAGAAAGGGCTTCAAACGCTGCCCGTTCACTTTAAATACATTTCCATTTTTGGGGTTCTCAATCTCAATAGCCCCATGAGGGTAAACAGTTTTGACTACAAAAGGGCCGGTCCATCGAGATTTCAGCTTTCCTGGAAACAGATGTAGCCTAGAATTGTACAAGAAAACTTTCTGAGATGGTTCGAAAGATCTTCGAAGGATATTCCTGTCATGGAATACCTTCGTTCGTTCCTTGTATATTCTGGCATTATCATAAGCCTCATTCCGGATTTCCTCCAACTCGTTCAGCTGGAGTTTGCGAAGCGAGCTGGCCTTGTCAAGATTGAAATTGAATTTCTTTATAGCCCAATAGGCTTTATGCTTTAACTCCACAGGCAGATGGCAAGCTTTCCCATAAACAAGTCTATAGGGAGACATTCCAATCGGGGTTTTGTATGCTGTACGGTAAGCCCACAACGCATCGGTTAGTCTTAGAGACCAATCCTTGCGGTCTGGATTCACAGTTTTTTCCAAGATGTGTTTGATTTCCCTGTTGGAAACTTCTGCTTGACCACTTGTTTGTGGGTGATAGGGCGTACTCACCTTGTGTGTGATACCATATCTCTTCATCAAAGCCTCGAAAGGTCTGTTACAGAAGTGTGTACCCCCATCACTGATAATGGCTCGAGGCGTCCCAAATCTTGATAGAATATTCTCTTTTAGAAATCGTAGAACCGTTTTGTGATCATTGGTTCTACACGGGATTGCCTCAACCCATTTGGAGACATAATCGACAGCCAATAGGATATATAGATATCCAAATGAGGAAGGGAATGGTCCCATGAAATCGATGCCCCAACAGTCGAAAATTTAGATGATCAATATCGAATTTAAAGGCATCATATTTCTACGGGAGATTCCTCCCAACTTCTGACAACGGTCACATGCTTTGCAAAAAACATGGGTGTCCTTGAATATTGAAGGCCAGTAGAAACCGCACTGGAGAATCTTGGCAGCGGTTTTCTTAGAAGAGAAATGACCACCACATGCATGAGAATGGCAAAAGGAGACGACACTGGTTTGTTCATTATCTGGAACACACCTCCTTATGATCTGATCTGGGCAGTATTTGAACAAATACGGATCATCCCAGAAAAATTTGCGTACCTCGGTGAAAAATTTTCTTCTATCTTGTGGGGTCCAATGACTTGGAATTCTACCTGCAGCAAGATAGTTAACAATGTCAGCAAACCAAGGTTGGCAAGAGATTTCAAACAACTGTTCATCAGGGAAAGTGTCCTTTATCGGTGTCGTCTCTACGGAATCAGAGAGTACTAGGCGAGACAAGTGATCAGCCACTACGTTTTCTACTCCATTTTTGTCTCGGATCTCAAGGTCGAATTCTTGGAGCAAAAGGATCCACCTGAGCAAGCGAGGCTTAGCATCTTTCTTAGAAAGAAGATACTTGAGAGCCGCATGATCAATAAAAATCACAATTTTGGACCCAATCAAGTAGGACCCGAACTTGTCGAGTGCAAAGACTACGGCAAGGAGTTCCTTTTCCGTAGTAGAGTAGTTTACTTGCGCACTGTTCAAGGTTCTACTTGCGTAGTATATAACATAGGGCTTCTTGTCTTTTCTTTGCCCCAAAACTGCCCCAACAGCGTAGTCACTTGCGTCACACATGATTTCAAAAGGTATAGTCCAATCGGGTGGTTGCATTATCGGTGCGCTGGTCAACATGCCTTTAAGCTTGGTGAAAGCTTCTTGGCAGTCATTGGTCCACTCGAATGGAGCATCTTTTTGCAGGAGATTGCATAATGGACGAGAGATATGACTGAAGTCCTTTATAAATCTCCTATAGAATCCTGCATGACCCAAGAAAGAACGAATGTTTCGTACACTTATGGGGGCTGGTAGGTTGGCAATTAAGTTGATCTTTGCCTTGTCTACTTCTATTCCGTTTGACGAAATATTATGTCCAAGAACAATTCCCTTTTGAACCATAAAATGACACTTTTCCCAATTCAAAATAAGATTCTTTTCTTCACACCTTGTCAAGACCAATTGTAAATGATTCAAACATTCATCAAAGGAACAACCAAATACCGAGAAGTCATCCATGAAGACTTCCAAGAAATGTCCAACCATGTCAGAGAAAATGCTGAGCATACATCTCTGAAAAGTGGCAGGAGCATTACACAGTCCGAAAGGCATCCTCTTGTACGCAAAGGTGCCAAATGGACAAGTGAATGTGGTTTTCTCTCGATCTTCTAGGGCAATCTCTATTTGGTTGTATCCAGAGTACCCATCTAGGAAACAGTAATAGGAGTGACCAGCTAACCTCTCTAACATTTGATCAATGAATGCTAAAGGAAAGTGGTCCTTCCTAGTAACAGTATTCAGTTTCCTATAGTCGATACACATTCTCCAACCAGTAGTGACTTTAGTTGGCACCAACTCATTGTCTGCATTTGCAACTATGGTAACTCCAGATTTTTTGGGTACCACTTGGGTTGGACTTACCCATTGGCTATCTGAAATAGGGTAGATGATACCCACATCCAATAGTTTGAGGACCTCGGCTCTAACCACTTCAGTCATGTTTGGATTCAATCTCCTTTGTGGTTGTCTAGAGGGTTTAGCATTCTCCTCGAGGTGTATCCTATGGGTACAAATCAGGGGATCAATTCCCTTGATGTCAGCAATTGTCCAACCTATGGCATCCTTGTGTTCCTTGAGAACATTGATCAATTTGTCCTCTTGGTCTTTATCAAGGTGAGATGAAATAACCACAGGAAAAGTATTGCCTTGACCCAAGTATGTATATTTCAGTTCCAAAGGTAATGGCTTCAGGTCAAGCTTTGGTGCTTCAATTCTTGATGGTAGAGGTCGTGAATCATTTAGAGAGAGTTTTTCAAAATGGGGCCTCCACTGGTTTGTATCATGCACAAGGGTGGATTCTAACAATCCATTCACCACTTCCAAAATTATCTCATCATCAGAATCAGCAAAGTGGGCTAGACATGCTTCTAAGGGTTCGGATAAAGAGGTTAGAAGGAATTCTTCTTCCATAAGGGTATCGATCAGGTTGGCCTCATGGATCTCATCATCATTCCCTTGTTGTTTACACATGTTGAAAACATTTAGCTCTAGCTTCATATTGCCAAATGAAAACTTCACGACCCCATTCCTGCAGTTGATCACAGCATTGGAAGTTGCCAGGAATGGTCGGCCAAGAATAACAGGTATCTGGGTGCTAACATTTGCTACAGGTTGGGTATCTAAGACGATGAAGTCTACTGGGAAGTAGAATTTGTCGACTTGTACCAACACAACTTCCACTACTCCTCTCGGTATCCGTACAGATCGATCGGCAAGTTGCAAGGTGGTTCTGGTGGGTTTCAATTCACCGAGTCCCAGTTGTTCGTACACCGAGAAGGGTATAAGATTGACACTCGCCCCTAAGTCAAGAAGTGCTTGTTCGACCCGGAAGTTCCCTATTATGCAAGTAATAGTAGGACTACCCGGATCTTTGTATTTTGGGGGAGAGTTCTGGTTAATGATAGCACTGACCTGTTCAGTCAAAAAGGCTTTCTTTTGTACATTGAGCTTGCGCTTAATAGTACAAAGATCTTTTAGAAACTTGGCATATGAAGGTATCTGCTTGATTGCATCCAACAAGGGTATGTTGATTTTCACTTGTTTAAAAACTTCCAAGACATCTTGAGCTTTAACCATTGCTTTAGATGAGAGTAGGCGTTGGGGAAACGGGACCACTGGTTTGAAAACATGCTCTATCTCCTTCTCAGGTTGATCATCACTAGATCTGTCATCACTCTTAGATGATTCCTTAGGTTTGTCAACTGTCCTAGGAATATCTTTTTCAATCACCTTACCACTTCTTAGGGTGGTGACAGACTTAGCGTGCTCAACATGAGGGTTGGAAGAACCCGAATCATTCACCTCATACTGTCCCCTCGGGTTAGGTTGAGGTTGGGCCGGAAAGGTCCCTCGCTCCCTAACATTCTGGCATGATTCGAGTCCAATTAGGCGAGATTCGAATCTTTCCATCGAAGTTTTAAGCTCTTGGAGGGTTTGCATGATGCTCTGATTGATTTGATTTTGCACGGTATCCTCCTGAGTCTTCCTCTGTGGGGGCACATAAGGAGTGCTAGTGGAAGGCACTTGAGGATTATTCCCAGCATTGGCAGTCGGTCCGTTTCTCCAACTGAAGTTGGGATGGTTCCGCCTATTAGGATTATACGTGTTTGACACTGGAGCATTAAAAGGTCTTTGATAAGTATTCATGGCATTGGCTTGTTCGTGCAACACTTCTTGAAGAGCTGGGATTGTAGGACAACCCTTAGTAATGTGTGCATCGCTCTTACAAATGTCACAAACACTTTCAGTCTCCCTGGTTTTAATAGCGTTGACCTTCCTTAATTCCATGGCTTCTATTTTACGTGTGAGCCCTGCTATCTTTACATTGACATCGTCATCCTCGGTTAAAAGATAAACATCTCTTTTTTCATTGGGCCCAGGCTTGGTCTTAACGGGTTTGTCAGATGTGTCCCAAGATTGGGAATTTTCTGCTAAGAAGTCAAAGTATTCCATAGCCTCATCAGAACCTTTGCTCATGAACTCCCCATTACACATCATTTCTACGAATTGGCGCATGACTGGGCTCAATCCATTATAGAAGAAGCTAATCAAGCACCATGTTTCGTAGCCATGAGGTGGGCAGGCAAGTAAGAGTTCCTTGAAACGTTCCCAACACTGAAAAAAAGTTTCATTCTCCTTTTGGGAGAAATTCATTATATCTCGTTTCAGGGTGTTGGTCTTATGAATAGGGAAAAACTTTTTTAGAAATTCCTTAGTCATCTCTTGCCATGTCCCTATGGTTCTGGGCCTTAAGGAGTGCAACCAAAACTTGGCTTTCTCCTTCAAAGAAAAAGGAAATAGTTTTAACCTAACCAAGTCATCAGAAACGTTGTCGTAATGCAAAGTAGCGATTACTTCATCAAATTCCCTCAAATGTAAATAGGGACTTTCAGTGTCGAATCCATGAAATTTAGGAAGTAACTGTATCACTCCAGGTTTAAAATCAATGTTGCCCGCATTCACTGGAAAAACCATACAAGAAGGAGTACTCGTTCTTGCAGGTTGCAAGTAATCACGTAAACTCCTAAATGGTGGCTCATTGTGTACTTCATTCTCATCTTGATCATATTCATTTTCATTCTCGGCCATGTTTATGGTTAATTCACAAGTATCAGGAAGTTTTCTAACACAGTGATTGGATAGACCTTCAACCAAAATTCCGTCGCTTAGAAGACGTCTTGTGTGATCACGAGTCCACTTACGCATAAACACTAAACAAGGAGATAAGGAAAGAGGTTACCCGGAAAGAAGAACACTTGGCTATGAGTAATTCCTGAGAGCAACAAAATAAAATAAGTTAGTAGACTATTGACAAAATATATACATAAACCAATTCCAAAAATATTCTTAAATCGATGCCAATCCCCGACAACGGCGCCAAAAACTTGCTACAATCCGAAGATTGCACACCCAAGTGCAGGTAGCGAAGTAGTAAAATACTCGGTAAGACCGAGGTCGATCCACAGGGATTGGGGTTAAGAACACTTAGAGGAATTAGTTTAGGTGAGTGAGATGAAATTTGGTTTATCCACGTGAGTGGAGCAAGTTGTTTGTGGTGAAGGACAAAGATAGAAAAGGGACTAAGGCATTAGGGATCCACCTTTGATTCATTCTGCAGGATTTGATTCATTGGTCCAACTATAACTCAACTGGAATTGAATAAAGATTCATTCCAATCGGAAGATGAAACAGTTAAACCATTTGCATATTTCATAAAAGATAGTGATCTGGACCGATTGATTTGACCATGAAGCACTTGTTAGTTGATCGCAGGGAATTCCAAGCATCCACTGTACCCGGAGTCGACAATGGATCAAGGAATTGTACAGATCAACAACTTTGCCAACAAGTCAACCGATAAGATCACAATTCATATGATCAAATGCATACTTACAAGATAGGAGGCTTTGATTGACCGATCCAACCGTTAAGATCTCGTCTATCGATCGCAGGGAATCCAAAGCATCCAATGTGCCCGGAGTCTACAATGGATCAAGGGATTTTACAGATCGATGACTTTACCTGCACTAGCTCGATGACCGTAGGGAATCCAAAGCATCCAATGTGCCCGGAGTCGACGATGGATCAAGGGACTTTATCGATCATGAACTAGCTAATTGGTGTGCAAGGGATCCCAAGCATCCAACGTGCCCGGAGTCGACGATGGATCAAGGGGCTTGTACAACAATAGCGTCCGCCGAGGTGGATAACCAAACCAATCAACCAAAGAGAACTCCAACAATTACACCACACAATGTTGAACCAAAAGAACCATAGCTTGCAAATTTCTTCAAAGGCTTCACCCCTAGCCTTAGCTAGAGGTTTAGCCAACCATGCTACAATGGAAGACTAAATTCTCTACAAAAGAGAAAATTCTACACTACTCTACTTCTACAAAGAAAAGAAAAGAATACTTGGATTGGATTTGAGGGATTGAGGGATGATTGAAATGAGGAGGAGAGGCCTCCTTTTATAGCCTTATGAGGAGCTTCCAAGCCTCCTCCCAATCCTAGATGGCACACCAAAAGTTTCTTTAGGTTTGGGAATGGAGTTAGGCTTGGAGTGCCCAAAGCAAACTTTGCTTTTATGTTTGGGCTTGGAGTTAGGCTTGGATGGACATGTGGTAAGAAAAGTACTCCAAGCCTAGGTGTCACTCCAAGCCTAAAGCAACTTTTCTTTTAGGTTTGGGCTTGGAGTGAGGCTTGGATGATGAGGTGGCATTCCAAGCCTTGCACATGTGTGGGGAGAGAGAGAGAGAGAGAGCTCCTCTCTTGTTGCACGTCAGCTGGAGATGGGGCCCACTTTTGCTGGAGACATGTTCACAAGATGGAGTGGTCCACCTGATGCACATGGAGTGAAGGCAGCTGCAGTGGACGGTGATGAGGCTGGCCTTTGCTGGCCGTTGATGTGCTGAAGATGTGGGCCACCTTACTACTGTTGGAGACGTTGTGGATGGCTGGACGGATGTCCTTGATGAAGCTGGACCCATCTTGCCGGATTGGATGGTGGACGTGGACATTGATGAGGAAATGGGGTCCACCTTGCTGGACGGTTCATCCAGCAACTGGATGAATGGATGGCTGGAAGGATGGTTGCACGTGTGGATGGGGACCACCTGATGATGATGACGTCCACCGTTGGAAATGGATGGACGGCTGATGATTGGAGGGAGTGGACGGCTGTTGATGATCAGCTGGCCGTTCTGATGCAGCACATACGTGCTGATGATGGGTGCTGGACAGCTGCTGATTGGAGGTGGTCCACCTGATGGAGTGGACTGCACGTGTGATCAAATCCATCAGATGGACGGCTGGAACGTCCATTGGTGTTGCAGCACTGCTGCTGCACGTGTGAAGCTGCCTGGCCGTTTGATGATGGACGTCCAGCAGCAGGACGGGTGGAGTTGGGACGTCCAAATCAGGACGCTGCTTGTACGTTGGAGTGGGGCCCATCTTGATGGACGGTGGATGTGAAGGACGTGGGCTCCACATTGATGGATGCTGGTGGGGTCCTCCTGCTGAACGTGGAGCTGCTGGAGATGGTCCACTTGATGCTGGTCATTTGATGCAGATGGACGGTGGCTGATGAAGGTGAGTTGTTCAGCAGCTGGTAGATGGACGACTGAAAATGCATCTGTGTGCTGCTGCTGGAGATAGATTGCATGATATGGACGGTGGAGATCAGCTGGAGCTTGGATGAGATTTGATCATCCACCAGCTGGAGCAATGGACGGTTGGAGATCTCCTTAGCTGTGGGCGTGTGAGGCATGCTTTGGTAGCTGCTGATGAGCTGCAACATGTGATGGACGGCTACATGTGCGACTTGACCAAAGTTCAGCTAGTTGATGATCTTTGGAAGCTGCACGTATATCAGATCCTGACCATTGATTTTTAGGTTGCATGTGTAGTAGACATCCATCAGCTCCTAGTTGCTGGACATGTGATCTGGACCAGCTTGGATGGATGGACAATCTTGCATGGCTGATGATGGACGGTGGATGTTCATGTGAGATGGGAGCTCATCTACCTTGCTGGTCTTTGGAGCTGGATCGCATGCGTTGCTCATTGATCGCACGTGGCATGAGCTACACGTGAAGGAAAGACTCCTCCATGTTTGTTTATCCGTATGTGTGGAGATGAGAGGCACGCCGATGTGGTCTCGCATGTGTAGTGCTCACATATGTATATAACGCACATGGATCCCCCATCATTAGTGAATGCTTGATTTTGACCATCCAATGTATTCGGCCTTGATCTCCAAATTGTGTTGCTGTGATGAGGCCCTTTTTAGCCATCTTCATTCCATCTATACCATGGAAAATGGTCTGGCCTTCGATCTTCCTATCCTGATTTCCTTCAGGGCCACCAACGTACTTGATCTTGATCGCTTTTGGACCTTTAAACGCCCTGATTGGCTTAGATCTTGCCTAACCTCTCCTGAACACCTGAAGACAGAAAATTAACCTAATGAGGGATAATTAACCAGAAAAACAATGATAACGCCCTTAACAACCAGGGTTAATTATACAATATTAGGTACTTATCATTTTGATATATTAGAATCCCAACATTTTGTTAAGATTGTATTTTTGAAATATTTTAGATTCAATTTACCTCTAAATTCATGGCTACCAAACACAAAAAAGTTGCTACTTGGATTTGAAATACACCCATTTACTCGCAAACCCACAATGTCAAGTGGCCTCACAGTGAGCTTTTCACCCATTTGAAACTCAAAAGTGGATTAGGAAATGGGTTTGTTTAAGTTGGAATTTGGGCCTGGTTCATGATTCAAAATGAGCCTGACGTTGGGCCATGTCTCGTGTTGGAATAAGGTTCGGTTGTGGGCTTGTTTAAGCCTTGAATTGAGCTAATTATGGGCTTGATTAAGCTTCAGTTCGGGGGCCATTTATTATTTAAGCTTATATATTGTTTTAGGCCTAGATCATAACTTATGGGCTAGGCATTAGGATTATGGGCCTAGCTTTTTTATTTGTGCCTAACCAATTCTAGTATGCCAAAAATCCCTCGTAATGTCTAGATTCTATCATTGGGTCTCTTTGTTATATGCCATGTTTCTTTTATCTTTGGTTATAGACGGATTCTTTGGGTGTCTTTATCTATTTTGGCCTAATTTATTTATTTATTTTTTGTTTGGGTTGAGCTTTAGGTCTAACCATTGAACTCTGGGTAGCTTCGGCCTAATTGTTACATTTTGGGTCAGTTTCTTACAGCTTGTTTGAATTATGGACTACCAAAGTAACATAATGTAAAACTCATATCATTACATCTCACATTTGATTGGATATTGGCAACTGTCACATCATGGTAATCCTTTTGAATCACCACAAGACACGGATTAGCATTGGCGCGGCATAGTTTTATAGGCCTCATCATGATGTATGTGTTATATCCACACCATTTATCAATCTTGCTAGATCATTTTATGGAATGAGATAGATCCAAAGCGTAAATGGACCACACTACATTTAGTAGTAGGGACTGAACGCTTACCATTGGAAACTTCTTGGGGTCCATAGAAGTGTTGGATTAAGTTAATATTTGTGTTTTCCCTTCATCTAGATTTGTTTGACCTTATGGACAAGTTGGATGGCAGAGAAACATCTTGGTGGGCTCTATGAAGGTTTCAATAATAGGCGTCATTTTCCCCAATGCATTTTGTGGTGTGGTTCACTTAAGCTTTAGATCTTTCTCATATTGGTGGACATGCACTGAAAAGATATTGCAAAATAGATGGACAAAATGGATATAATACATATTGATGAAATTACATTCAAGTATATCTAACCAGGGAAAGTATTTTACATGCCAGAGGTAGAACTACAATAAGACTATTGCATACAACCATTACCCTGTTTTACTTTCCAACTACCACAACAATAATGATAATTAGTAATCCAAATAGGCCATACAATTTGTGCATAATATTACAGTATTGAGCTTCGTCTGAGCTTTGGGCTTGGCCTCTTTGTTTCAAACTCATTTATCATTTTGGGTCTTTACCCAACAGCAGTGGGCCTGCGTTTAGTGCGCTTCGGGTTGCCTTTACATATTTAGATTAGGTTTTCTCTTTAAGATCCTTGTGTTGGGCCCGACCTTATCTTATTTAGACCTTATTTTTACCCGTTTTGTGCCCAATAAGTTTGTCTTGGACTTAGTTTCTCAATTTAGTTTAACCTTAATTGTCTTGGATTTTATGTAAACTTATCTTTATATTTGGGCCCATTGTCTAATCACGACGATCCTTGAACCTATCGAGTATCTAGCCACTTAGGTATGTGGGGCCCACCCTTGGCTTAAAATGTTTAACCCCTCAACTGTTAGACTGCTGGATCAACACATGAGATTGTGAAGCGTCCGTGTGTTGACCCTTTAATAGTACATAATATGTTAGCATAGTGCGACCCATTTTTTGCCTTATTTTTGCTACATTTTGAGAGATCTGATCCACTAGTCTTCGAAACATGTAGTCACTCGCTACGATTGAGTCCAGATCATGGAGATAGGTAGACAAATAAGTTTCTAGTTGAAGTGAGTTTCATCGCATGATCCAATTGTTGGATCACGATGAAAATTAATCTGAGTGACAAAATTTGTCACGCCTTAAAATTCGGCACAGAGTGTGCACCCTCAGGCCCAGGTTATGGGGTATGACTTGTGCACAAGTGCACTTTAAGGATTCTTCAAGAGTCTCAGGTCCGAGAAGTGCATGTTCCAGTGTAATACAATTATATAGGCATAAAATCATACATACTAAGTTCAAAATCATCAATCAATCATTAATTCATCAGTCACTTTAATAAACCTGAAAGTTACATCAAGGTCCACCCATTTGGGACTTACTCAAATGCTATCAATTGAAACTAATAACAGAAACAACTATCAAATTATCAGAGTTTATGCAGTCTTAGTTTAAAGTTGTCACTTATTCCTTAGTTGAGTAGTGTCAGTTATTCTACGATTCCTCCACCGGTTCAATTCCATTCTCAAGGACAGTTTATGAGGGATCAACTTATATATCATCTGTATACGTTTAATCCACAACCGTTAGCTTGAAAGCCTAGTGAGCAAATTCATCATAGTTTATATACACAAGAATTAAAATAAGAAACAACAATCCATATTTATTAAGGATAAATGTTATACAAAGATGTTATGTATACATGATGCATGTATCAAGTGGGAAGCTCACCAATTTGCTTGAGTTGGACTCCATCAACTTGCATCAACCCTCCTAGGGTCAGCATCTACCCCTCGGGTAGGCTTGCACTATTGCGTGAGCATCCAAGATGGTTAACATCGGGTACTTAAGTACCTAGCAGTCTTTAGGAGAGATCCTCCTGAAAGTTTTCATGATGCATGAGTTATGAAATGTACATATCCAGTCCCTCATGCCATCTCCTATTTTTATATTAAAGATATACCACATCAGTAGCCCATCTCACCATATGAGAGGTAAACCACACAACTTTGCTTCTCTTGTCTCATGTCCTAATAATATGCATATACAACAATTTATCAATTTCAGATCAACAAAAATACAATTTACAATCTAGGATAAATTCAACACGGTGTAATTAACATACACGCTATCTTAATTGAAATGCGTAGGAAATATGGTAGGATCACTCACTTGTCTCGATGAACATACGTGTTTGGTACTTCTACTGATCACAAAGTGCGATTTTTGCACCATTTAAATAAAATAATTGGCCTGTATTTGAAGATTATGTTGGGTACATAAAATGATTAAATTTGCAATTAGTTTTAACATGGTTCGAATATTATTATTTAAATATAATTTAATTGTATTCTTAATAAGGGTTATGGTATGAGTGTAAACAGGTAGAAAATTATGGTTATAAAGTAGTAATGGCATAGGTGTAAATAAGATTAAAAGCAGGGTTCAAAAGTATTTCTAACACAAATTTCATTTTGAAGAGAATAAAGACAAAAGAGTCTTTTCAACTTTCTTTCGTTTTGTCTTTTGGTGCATCAACAAGTGTATCCCACCTAATCTTTGGACTCAGTTGATTTCTTGGTTTGGACCTTAATAATGGGTGATTATTCAGGTGGATAGATCTGACACATATGCTAAGGTGGGATCCACAATCCCAAGCCCCAAGGTAATACAAGACTTCCAACGTTGGAACTTTTCCAACGTAAAAAGGTTTTGCTTTCTCAATTTTTTTCTTCTTTTTGGTACCAGGTCCACTATGGGCATCTATGTAATATTTTGACCGTTCATATGATTATTAGAAAAAAAATCTTAACTATAAAAGAGATTTGTGGAGTTCACAATAACCAAAAGAACTCAACATACGATTCCACTATTATATTTCAGTGGGGACCACACAAATCTAAGATCTATCACAAAATTTCACCACAAGCCTTAAACAACCTTCCAACCACATTACGGAGTAGATATAACATATACAAAAACATAAATCATTCCCGTATGTGGAACAACTTTGGTTCCAGCGCTCGGAACCTTTAATATTACGTGTGTATTTAAAAGTGGGTACCTAAGGTTTATCCATTGGGCAAACATATCTTCTTGATATATATATAAGATGTCAAGGGACCGCATGAAGCTGGATACTGAATGTCAATTCCATTGTTCTGTGAAATGTAGTACACCTATATTTTAGTTCAAGATGATGTTTAGGCCCTAAGATGTAAAGGTTGAAGAGATGAATGAATGACATGGATCTTTCACACACCTTGAGATGGGTCCTACATAAATGATGCACAGGTTCGGATCAATTACGGATCTGAAACTTTATTAAATATGATTTGGATGTCACTGAGTCTTTTAGCTTTATAAAAATTTATTTGGCGGCCCACACATGATTCGTGTGCACTAGATTCATTTCGTTCATCAATTTAACACCACCATTTTAGGACATGTATAAAAAAACAAGTTGGATCCATGACTCAGTGTTGGGGTTCCAAAAGTAAGGGTCTTCAAAACGATGATTACGAGTGTCCAAATTATCACTTGATTGGATTTAAGGCCAGTGCATCGGAATCGCGTCAAAAATCGCAACACACATCAGACTTAACAAAAAAATGAAAAATTGGGCCAGTGGTGGACTCCACCGGTTATCATGATCAGAACCCTCCAAATTTGGGAGGGTTACCTCAATTATGAAGAAATAGAGCCAGTGCATCGACATTCATCGCAAAGCGGGCCCCACAAGCCCTCCGTTTTGCAAAACTCAATTTTGTGAAACATGAGTACGTCAACGCATCGAGAAAATCCATGGCCAGCGCATCATGAAATTCAGTCATTTTTCAGAAAGTGAATTTCAGGACGCACTGCCTCCAGCGCGTCCAGAAATTCGTCCATCGCATCAAGAAATTCAGACGGTTTTATGAAGTGAATTTCAGGACGCACTGCTTCCAGCGCGTCCAGAAATTCACCCGGCGCATCATGAAATTCAATCATTTGTAGAAAGTGAATTTCAGGACGCACTGCCCCCTGCGCGTCCAGAAATTCGTCCAGCGCATCCAAAAAATTCAGGAATTTTAGGACGCATTGACCCTCAGCACGTCCAATAAATCAGGCATTTTCAGGAATTTCAGGACACACTGACAGCCAGCACGTCCTAAAAATCATCTTTCGAACTAAGCCATTTTGAGACGCGCCGAGTGATTTTATCGACGCGCCAACCCATTTTCTCGACACGCTATACGTGGCGGCCTCCGATTCGCTGACTTCACCTATAAATATCGGCGCTTCATTTGCAGGATTCAGAGAAAGATAGAGCTGACCCACTTTGCCGGAAAACCTTTTTCAGATCACCGGAACCCTTTTCCGATCGCTGGAACCCCTCGCCGGGAATCGCATCTCTGACCATAACAGGTCCGGAGATAAAATAACTTCAAATTGCACAAGTATAACAGCGCATCATGAAAATCAATCATCTTAAAACAAGTCATCTTTTTTTACGCGCTGGCCCTAGCGCGTCAGAAAATACCTTCAGCGGATCAGAAAAATACATATCTTAAAAATCGTCATTTTCGGACGCACTGGTCCCAGCGCATCACAAAAATGGGCCAGCGGATCAGAAAAATACACATTCCAAAAGAGTTATTTTTGGGCGCACTGGCCCCAGCGCATCGCAAAATGAGCCAACGGATCAGAAAAATACATATCTTAAAAATCGTCGTTTTCGGACGCACTGGCCCCAACGCATCACAAAAATAGCCCAGCGCATCGCAAAAATAGCCCAGCGCATCATGAAAATAGAACATTTTTAACAATCATTTTTTGGACACGCTGGCCCCAGCGCATCAGTAAAATCAGGCCAGCGGATCATAAAAATTAGCACCTTGAACGTTCGTTTCAGCACCTTTAAATCTTCATTTTATGACGTTTTTGAGCCCCGTTTGGGCCTATTTTGGGTATTTCGAGCATTCTGGACGCAATGGAACAGTCAAATGACCCATCCGGGTCACCCAGTGAGCAGAATGCAAGCCTTCGGAGCCCGATCCGATCTAACGAGATGAGCGAAATAACTTCTCGAAAAGAGGCCGCCAGCGCCCAGAACCATATTGATGCATCATCATTACATGTACTATCTTAATATGACCCGGATTCAGGCCCGGACTAAGCAAAGGGGACTATGGTTAACACGATAAACCATACCAGGAGAGTTCTAAACTATCATACACAATTTGTTAAAGACTGACAATTCAAGAACAGTCGATGCCTTACCCATCCAAACGGCATCCGCTGGTTGAGCTGCTCAGGTACACACAACTGTGGAATGGACTTCCAGAGGTCACCTGTCCATACATTGACAGGCGCAGGCCCAGAGTCGTCCTTCCCGGCCATAAACCCTGACAGTCTCAGCCTGGATCTCCGGTCAAAACATGGGACATAGACATCCGACTCGTACAAAGATGGATCAGTCCATAACAGAACACAATAAATACAGGTCTCCGTGACCATACAAATACAGGTCTCTATGACCACACAAACACAGGTCTCCACGACCATGAACTCTGAGACCATAGTCCCCGCTGACTAGTCTTTTGCCTTTTAATCAAGGGTCATCGATCATTCGATGTAATTAAGGGCTCGTGCCAGATCACGGTCCGGAATGTACAAGATCTCAGATCTCTGGAATAAAATTCGCCTTGCGATATCTCTTCTCTTGTGTACTTTTGTGAATGCTTGTGATTGTCTACGAATGCTTCTATTATTCAGAACCCCAGAACAACAAAACACGACATTTCAGGAAAATGTCCTCGCGGAGCATTTTTCTAGTTCTAACACTCAGCTAGGCCAAAAAGACTGAAATTACATCCATCGTTGAAAACTAAATAATTTCATCTAGGGTCCACTAAAGGGTCTAGATAAAATCTGACCAGGTCATTGGTGTACCATTTCGAAATCAAGAGGTCATAATAAATATCACATTGATTAGAAGCCTCAGTGGCCCCAAATTGATTCTCAATGGTAGAAAGTCAAGATATATCATTTCATGTGATACGACGCACCCAAATATCCTATGTAATTGATATTTGGAGGACTGCCTTATATCAACCTTGAAAAAGTAATGAACCATTCATATTAGGCCTCGTAGGTACTAATGGGCCCAACACATTTTTCAAGTAAAAGCAAAAGAAATCTCTTTTGTAATATTTTACATTTTCTTTATTTTACATGCGTAATGTGTTCTAAAGTGTATCGAGTATATGCACACACATTGTGATATGTGTGCATGGGATGGACCATCGACTAATTTGCACCATCTACCATATGGCTCGATGCATATATATATATATATATATATATATATATATATATATATATATATATATATATATATATATAGTAACTAAACTTGTGTCTCTTGATCTCTCCTCTTATCTCTAGATAGGATAAGGTAAGCTCTATCTTATATGGATGTTGAAATTTTAATTTATAGCTAAAAGAAAAAAAAAACAAAAAACAAAATTTACCTTCCTACTTAAGGCAAAATTCAAATTTATAGTTACAAGAAAAAAAAAAAACAAAATTTACCTTTATGCTTGAGTCAAAATTCAATCCCTGGCCTACTTTCTCAATAACGAAAGCCTTAACCAACCATCTCAATGTCATGTTTTTATTTATAAGTTATAAATTAATTTCTTTAAGCCTTTTATTAATTATTAAGTTTAGGTGGCTAAAATTTCAGGTCGTTACAAAATTGATACAATCTTAAAGGTGGATCGATCATATTATCCAAATCCTATCTAGATTTGGCCATATTAATTCTAATAATTTACAAGGTGTTTTGAATGTATTTGATTCGTTTTACATTAAGTTTGGTTAAAATTCATTTTCTAGTCCAATTGGCACATTTTGAACACAACCAATGACTCATATTGACCAAGGATAGCCTAATCACGAAAATATAATCAATTCACTCTTGTTATGTATATTAAGTATTGATATTGCCCAAATTTTGAACTGATGCCTATTTTTAAAAGGCCAATAATGATCATTGGTCTTAGTGAATAAAAATGGATGAACTTAATCATTTGAATTAGACAAAATCCCCATACCCCATCAATGATCAGCATTGGCCATCTTGGAGACATGAGGGACGTTGGGCAATGGTTTTAAGCGTGTCTGTCTCCTACGGCCATGCCCTGAGTTTTTTGCCCGTAGTTATGACGGTGGGAGTTCGGATTGGCTTGTCGAGGACTATGGTCTAGGCCGATCTTTTGGTCTGCTTGGTCTTGTCAATAGAAGATTAGAGCTAAGTTTGACTTTGACATGTCGAAAATGTCAATCGCTAAGGCTAACCTATCGTCAGCTTGGCCTGAGGTCCTCAGCTCTCTGCCTGTTTGCGACCTGCCTTGTGGGCAGCCACAACATCTGAATATAAGGGCATGTTCGTTAACGCTTAAAATTTGTACTTAATGGAGAATTCGGAATACGCTCGGCGTTTATTGTTGTTTGTTAACACTAAAAGCGGAAAGCACTCGATAATTCTTTGATGATTTTTTCAGTGACAGAGGTCTAGCTTAATGGTGAATTCAGAAAGCACTCCGCAACTCTTTTTAAAAAATCCAAACTTGCCCATGCACAAGAGAGATTTTCTCCTTCATGTAATACATAACCCAACTTTTAAAAGTGTGGCACTTGTTTGGGCCCATCATCATTTATGTGTTAGATCCACACCATCCATTAACTTTTCTATATATTTCTAGAGCATGATACCAAAAAATGAGGCACATCAAAAGCTTAAGTCAACCATACCACATAAAAGAGTGGGAATGGAACGACTATCGTTAAAACCTTCCTGGGGACCACTGTAAAGTTCATTTGCCATCTAACCTCTTCATAAGGTCACACAAACTTGGGTGAGGGGAAAACAGAAAAATCAGCTTGATCAGAGCCTTCTGTGGCCCCAAGAAATTTTCAATGGTAGGCACCGCACTGTTTCTTGTAGTGTGGCCCACTTGAGCCTTAGATCTGCCTTATTTTTTACTCGTCCCCTAAAATAATATGAAAAAATGGATAGATGGTGTGGATAAAACATATACATCACGGTAAGCCACATAGAGCGCTCTTTGACAGGACCGTCCAGTACTAGCTAGATCTGGGTGGGGGTAGTGTACAATTCCCGCCCGAATTTGGGACGCCCAATTAGCCACGACAATGTTAGTAGCGATGATGAAGTGACGTCACCAAGTTCTGTGGGACCGACCATGATATATGTATTGTATCACACCGTCCCTCCATTTGGAGAGATCATTTTAGGGTATGAGCCAAAGAAAGAGGCAGATCCAAAGCTCAAGTAGACCCCACCACAGAAAACAGTGGGGCACAGTTGAAACCTTCCTAGGGCCCACCATGATGCTTTTTTTTAGATCCAACCTATTCACAAGCTAACACAGGTATGGAAGAAGGGAAAACACAAATATCAGCTTGGTTGAAAACTTCTATGGCCCCTAAGAAGTTTTTAATGGTAGGCGTTCAATCCCCACTGTTTTTCTGTGATGGAGTCCACTTGAGCTTTGGATCTCCCTCATTCTTTGGCTCATGCCCTAAAATGATCTCTCTGAATGGATGAACGGTGTGGATACAACATATAAATCATGATAAGGTTTATAAAACTGGTAACATCACTTCAATAGCCAATCTGGCAACTCACTACGTCCGCAGCTAATGTGCGTCCTTGGATTTTGGGGAGCGAATTAGGTGTTGCTGGGGTCTTGGATTTTGGGGAGCGAATTAGGTGTTGCTGGGGTAACGACTTAGTTGGTGTTACCCCAACCGTGGGGCCCACCTTGATGATTTTCAGTATATCCATGACGCCAATCCGTTTCTCCGGACCATTTTTGGATGGAGTGCTAAAATTTATGCAGATTCAAATTTCAGGTGTACCACACCACAGAAAACAGTGGTGATTGAGTACCTCACCATTAAAAATTTCGAAGGGCCCATCATATAGTTTCTTATTGTTTATTTGCAATCCAACCTATTGATAATGTTAAAAAGATTTGGTTGAAGGGAAATTAGAAAGATCAGATTGATCCAAAACTTTTGTGGCCCACAATTTTTTTAATGGTTACTCAACACGGTTTCTATTGGTGCGGTCCACCTGAGATTTGGATCTTCTTATGATTTGGGATCACACCCTTAAATGAGATGGAAAAACAGATGGACGCCTGTATGTACAAAAAATAGATTAAGATAGGCCCCACACGGTTAGTGTAACACCCACCAACAGCTAATTTACTCCCAATTTGGGGGAGCCGATTAGGTGAGACTTTGGATTGATCGAGTTGGGTGGGACCATCGATTGTGAGGCCCACTGTGATGTATGTGACTACATCCACACCATCCATCCGTATTGAAAGCTGATTTTAGAGTATGAATAAAAAAATGAAGTAGCTTCAAATCCCAGATGAACCATATTACGTGAAACAGTGGTAGTTGACCATTGATGGGCCACAAAAGTTCTGGGCCAAATGAGATTTGGATCATCCTCATTTTTAGGGTCATTACCTAAAATGATTTGGAAAAATGGATGAACGGTGTGGATAAAACACATACATTATGATGGGGGCCACACAACATTGTCCAGTCAAATTTACGAAGTTTTTAATGGTATGGATTCAATTATGACAAATTCACAAGGGCAAATGTGTCACATTAATATGTTTTAAACATTTCAGACGTTAGTTAACAAATAGGTTATTCTAGATTCAATACTAGTTTTCTAACTTTAGATTCAGACTTCAGATTCAGATTTCAGGTTCAGACTTCAGGTTTTAGATTTAACAAACAGGCCCTAAGACCTAGGCTACGGGCTTATAGCTCTTATGGGCTTTGCTTACGATCTAAGGTTAGCTCGAATTTACCCATAACACCAACCACTAAAGTGATCTCAATTGGTGAAGCGTATTTGTGTTTAGACTTGTGTGCATGGAATATAGTAATTCTTCATTTTGGGATTGTATTAAGTTATGTTTGTATAAATCACATCAATTACGAATAGTGATTAGAATAAAGAGGTATCATCATTTAGCATGACATGACTGTATCGAGTGATTAATATTGGTAATATAAATTTAAAAAGATCCATCTCACCTAAAGCCTAAAGGTATTGGGTGTCTAAGATTTATGTAATCACACTGATTATCTTTATGTTTAGTAGAACCACTATAATTTAATCACCTAGTTTCTTGTGATGCGGTCCACTTGAGATTTGGATATGTTTCATTTTTTGCTTATGTTTTTTGGCTCATGCCCTAAAATGAGCTTGCAATATATATGAACGTGCATGAATAAATAACACAAACATCAGGGTAGCCTAATGGTCACAACATTATTGAACTTGGTGTTTACCTCGACTTGATTGAATCCGCTCCCTCAAAAGTGAATTGGGTACTAACCCCAACATCATTGATATCCCTACTAATTGGACTCTGTAGGGTCCACCTGTTGATGTATGTGTTTTATTCGTTCCATTCATCCATTTTGCCAGCTCATTTTAGGGCATGAGCCCAAACTTGAATCATATCCAAAACCTAAGTAGACCACCATACAAGATAGCGAGGATAGTGGTGTTCACCCTTGGAAACTTCATAGGGCCCACTTTGATGTTTACTTACCCTCCAACCTTTTCACAAGGTCACATGGACCTGGATAAAGGGAAAACACAAAATATCAACTTGATCTAAAACATTTGTGACCTCCAAAATGTTTTCAACAGCAAGCATTCAATCTCATTGTTTATTGTGGTATCGTCCATTTGAGCTTTGAATATGCTTCAATTTTGGGCTCATGCTATAACATGAGCTAGCAAAATGGATGAACGGCGTGGATACACATACGCCACGGTGGGCCCCATAGTCTGGTCACCAGGGATATCAAGTGGTATTCAGGTCGCCACCCAAATCCACTTCCCAAAGAAGGAGTCGAGTTGAGTGCGAATACAGATTAGGTGTAACCAGGGGTCCAACCAGGTGGATGAGGCCCTAACTGTGGGGCCCACCAATGATGTCTATGTGGACTCTAAACCATGCATCTTGTGTGAATCCTCATGCTCATTATACATCATGAGAATCATTCCTGTTGCGGAGGAATGTGCCGAGATGGGCTAAGGCGGCTGAGGTAACAAGGTCGAGCTCGAGCGAGCTTCAACTGACCATACGTACAATCGCCACGGACAGGCACACCCAAGGTGCTCGACTTGCGGGACTTTGTGCCAAAGGTTGGTACCGACCTACAGATCGACACCTAGAACTGAGACGGACGATTACAAACAAAGAGCTCTCCGTGGAATGGGACCTCGAGCTCGTCCCGCACTGGAAGGGCTTGGTAGGGGTATCCGACCTCGCCCAAGTAACGTGAGCCACAAGGGTCCCACTAAGCGAGGGCATGGCCTCCTCATTAATGCCGCCTAACAGACATCATGGCACCTGCACCTACCCCCATAAATGGGGTAAGGAGTAGGGGCATGACACCCCTCGCCATGAGTGACCTCCAATGACTTGACGCGCCACACCACCTACCCTTGGTGGACGCTCTCGCCTATAAATACCCTCCCCCACATGAGGTAAGGTATACATAACCAATCCCTAAGCCGACCTACTTGCCCATTTGCATTTCCGACCTAACTTTGGTATGAGAGGGCTAACGGCCGGATCCCAACCCCCCTTTATTCGACTTCCACTTTCTTCTTTGTAGGTAATTCAAAAGTCCCTCAACCAAGGAACCTCCACCCTACGATGAAGCTTGGTCCGTCATACTAGTTACGAAGTTTTAGCAACAACAATTCCTATAAAAAAACCTCAGGTGGGGTACACATCACAAGGAACAATGTAAAATCATTTCTAGTGCACATGCATTCATAAGTTCTTGCTCACAAAATGACCATATTTTCAGTCTCTCAACTCTGGTGGCTCACATTTTTTAATGAATTGAACAACATATTCACAAAATGGTAGGTCCCACATTCCATCTTATAGTTTCTATGGCAAGTGTCCTCCCAAACCTTGCCCTTGTTCCCTTTGGTGCAGCCCACCAAAGTCATGTTTGTAGCTAATATTGGGTGGCACATCTAATGGATGGATTGGATGGAATTAAGACACCATGGTGGGCCCCCTTGTAGCTTAAGAATATAGCAATTATCATGTATTCAAGATGCATGTGACCATTCACCCTATGGCAATTGGTATGTCAAGGCAGAAGTTGCAAGTTGCAATTGGAAAGCACCCACTTGAACATGGCATGTTGCATGTCCTTACATGTGCACATTGCTCTAGGGACTATTTTGACACTTGTCTGTTAAGCGATGGGTTTGTATTTAGCACTCGAAGATGGCATACTTCGATTGGCATTTATCTTCATCCTATCTCAAGATTGTTGGCGTATCTATTCCCAGATGACGGATGGTCCAGATGAATGATTGAAACATTTATATTAAGATGAATATATATGGGCATTTTATCTTCCAAGGCATGAGTGAAAGGTTAGGATCATCCAAAAAAGTGAGATTTACGAATGATGGTATATCTAAGGGTCGGATTCGCATGATAGATGGCATAGATCAATGATTTGAGAGGATTAAGATCATATGGCTCTGATCAGGTACTACCCTCACCAGGAGGCACGAGGAGAGGATGAGTACGCGGTGCGTCCTCATTGGCCGACGAAGTCGGCCCCATACCTCGGTATTGGTGGGATGTGACGGGTCTGACAGCTCGGCATCAGACCCGAGGTGCGGGGCCCACTACATTGGTCAATGAAGATGCACACGTACCCGTTCGTCTCCTTATGCGTCCTGGTGGGGGTAGTACCTAATCCAAGTCCAAGATCGTATGACTAGAGTGGATGAGCACACCATAGATAATCTAGAGAGAAATTTTCGACTGTAAACCTCTCTTTTGACCATTATTCCCAGCTAAACCTCCAATAGTTTTCTTTCCAAAAGTAAATTTCACTTGTACGGATGGGACATTTTCGGACCGAAATATCCCTGTTGTTAGGATTTATTCCTTTAAAAAAAAACATATTTTCTCCTTTTCTATATTCAAAACTCATTTTTTTCTCTCATCTATAGCAAAAAAAGCGTCATCTCTTTAGTTTTGAGATCGGTTTCACTTCAGAGCACTATTTTTCTATTTCTTCAACTCGTGTTTCATTGGAAACGAGGTTGTGGTGTGGACCAGGTAAGAACGAAGAATGTGAAATTTTTTTCCCAACGAATGCGTTTTTTTTTATAATCAAGTAGGATCTTTGTTTTATCGCAGTGTGTTTTTGCAATAATCGATCTCGATGAATTTCAATGAGCATATTGATATTTCAAAGAGCACAGTGTAAATGTTAGGACATTCGAAGATTCGTGATAGCTGTGCTCTTTGAATTACTGTGCTCTTTGAATTTTACATTGTGCTCTTTGAATTTTACAGTGTGCAGGTTGAATTATATCTGTGCTCTTTGAAATTCAACGAGATCGCGGTGAAATTCACCGTGATCGCGGTGAATTATATCTGTGCTTGTTGAATTAACGAGATCTCGTTCACTTTCAATGAAATGATCTCCTTCAATTTCAAAGTAATCTCATTGTATGTCAACGCGATCACGTTGAAATTGAACGCGGTCTCCTTAAAATGTCACTGTGCATGTAGAGATTCAACGCGATCGCGTTCAAATTCAACGTGCCCACGTTCAATTTCAACGAGCTCTCTACGAGATCTTGTTCACTTTTGTCTGTGCTCGTTTAATCTAAATGATGTGATCGCGTGATCACGTTGCATTGTCATTCAAAGAACACCTGCATCCTCAACATTTCAAGGTAACATTGGCATTTCTACAAATACCTTGTATGGTTAATCAAGCCATAATATTCTCATTTCAACATTTCAAGGTTACATTGGCGTTTCTACAAACACTTTGTATGGTTAATCAAGCCATAATATTCCCATTTCAAACATTTCAAGGTTACATTGGCATTTCTACAAACACTTTGTATGGTTAATCAAGCCATAATATTCCCATTTTAATATTTCAAGATTACATTGGCATTTTTACAAACACTTTATATCCCAAGGTTAACGAACAATCTTAAAACGAAAATAACCTCCAAATATTCAAACGAACAATCTTAAAACGAAAATCACCCCCAAACATTCCTAAAACATACCTTTCCGTAGCCTCTTGGACGGAGGAGCCATAATAACCATTGAAAACTGAAGATATATGAACGAAGATGAAGATGAAGATGAGATGGAAATTATGTGTCTCGTTGAATTTCAACGAGATCAATTCAACGAGATCGCGTTGAATTTCGAAAGGAACAAGGACAGTTTGGTCAGGAAAATAATGAAAGTTTACTTTTGGAAACAAAACTACTGGAGTTTAGATGAGAATAATGGTCAAAAGAGAAGTTTACAGTTGGAAATTTCTCTAATCTAGATGAATGGCTACACCTTTATAATATAAATAATATGAACCATCCATTTCTCTCGGTGTTGAATGGATGAATAGGATCATCTAACAAAGTGATTTTTGAGGGAACCAATGATGGATTGGTATATATTAATGACCACGCTAATATGATCAATATGGATCATGCATTTCCTAATTATTGAATGGATAGTTAGAATCGTACAAAATAAGTATTTTCTTTTATAATGATGGGAAACCAAGTGTGAAACCATGCGATGGATGGTCTAGATCAATCATCTGATCATATTTAAAAGGATTAATATATATCCATCATTTCCCCACCCACCAGGGACTGCCAAAAGTGATTCTTTATAGTGATAGTAATCAAAGGTGAGACCTATATAATGGTTAGCCTAGATCAATGATTTGATTGTGTTGCAAATCTGATCTATGTGGGTCGCTCATTTCTCTACAACTAAATGTATGGTTAAGATCGTTTGACAGAAGAGATTTTTATAGTGGTCGATGAATGGTGGGGACACAAATGATATGTGGTTTAGATTAATGGTTAAATTGTTTATAGGGAATTTGATGGCCCGTTAAAATCATAAGATACAAATGGGTTTAAGGTGGGACCTACATGGAATGGTCTAAATCAGGAAATGTACAATTTGCAATATGATGAATATGGACAATCCATTTTCCTAATAATTGAATGGACTATTTCAATCATTTAAAAAGAGAGATGATTGGCTAGTGACCCCAACACCAGCCCCCAGGCTGGTGTCAAAGCTGTGTGGGCCCCACCATGATGTATGTGTTTTATCCACGCTGTCCATCCATTTTTCCACCTCATTTTAGGGCATGGGCCTAAAAATGAGGCAGATCCAAATCTCAGGTGGACCACACCACAGGAAAACAGTGGGAATTGAATTCTCACCATTGAAAACTTCTTGGAGGCCACAAGTTTTGGATCAAGCTGATATTTGTGCTTTCACTTCATCCACGTCTGTGTGACCTTATCAACAGGTTGGATGGCAAGCAAACATCACGGTGGGCCCTGGAAAGTTTTTAAGGGTGGACGTTCAATAAACACTGTTTTCCTGTGGTGTGGTCCACCTGAGATTTGGATCTGCCTCATTTTTGGGCCATGCCCTAAAATGAGGTGGAAAAATGGATGGACAGCGTGGATAAAACACATACATCATGGTGGGGCTCACATAGGTTTGACACCAGCCCCAAGGCTGGTGTTGGGGTCACTAGCCAATCCGCGTCCTTTATTATTGGTCCACGTCATCACATTAGTTTCAACCACATCACACTGTTCAGACAACCACATCACATTAGTTTGCAACCTCATCACACTAATGTCGTGTTGTGACGACATGGACCAATAAAAAATCTACAAACATGGATCTCCTTTTTTTAGCAAAACAGAGGATTCAGACTCCTATAGAAGGTGTTTGATAATCCTAGGCAAGGGTAGACCACATGATGGATGTTCTAAATCAACTATCAAATTATTGTATGCTAAATACAGATGAGTTCATTTTCCTAACGATTGAATGGGTGGATAAGATCATTAGAAAAAAGTGTTTTTTTTTTTTTTAATGGTGGTGGGCAATCAATAGGGCTCTCAATGGAGCGGGTCAGATCCGAGATCCAATTCACTATAAATCCATATAATGTGGATTTGGATCTTAAAATAGGTCCGATTATCTAAATGGACCGGATTTGGATCTTAAAATAGGTCCGATTACTTAAATGGACCGAATTTGGATTCACAGAACATATCTGAGTTTGATCCGAATCCGATCTAGATCCGACTCATTGTCACCTTACTGTATATGTTATATTCATGTTGGCCATTCATTTTCTAGATTATTTTAGGCCATGTCTCAAAATTGGGACATGCCACTCTCAGGTCAACCATATCACAGTAAATAGTGGGATTTGCATCATTTCCTACTAAATTAAATATAATATTATATATTTTTTAGATTTGTAACGGGGTGGATTTGGACCTAGATCCGACCCGAATCCGATGGTTATATGGATTTTGGATCGGAAATGGATCTAACTATTTAACTATTTATAAATGGATCGGATATGGATATCACCTTTTGGATCCAAGTTGGATCTGAATCCGATTTGAATCCGTCTACAAATATTCGGACTTGGAGCCGGATCCAACTGGATCCGATCCAAATTCGACCCATTGAGAGCCGTAGCAGTCAAGGGTAGAACCTACATGATGGATGGTCTAGATTAATAGTTGGAACGTTTGGGCACTATCAGCATGGGTTATTCATTTCCCTACTAGTTGAATGTTTGTAAGCATCGACTTTGGGGTTGCAACTTGTTAATTCAGCGGAAAGTCAGATCAACGGTTGTGATTACCCATTGCACAACTTGAACTAGCAAAATGAATTCATGCATGTGTAACAAACGACCTCCTCATGCACCTCCCTATCTCCAATTAATCAGGGTCAGCTAAATGAATGTTGTTCTATCAGTCTAGGGTGTCAATGGGCTAGGCTTGAGCCTGAAGATCAAAATTTTGAATAGGCCCGGCTTGGCCGGCCTGAAACAATGCAAAATCCAGACCTAGACCTAAGCCCCTTGACAGCCCTATCTATCACTCCTCCATGAAGGTCATGTCTTTATATTTAAACCATATATCATCAAATGAAATATAGAAATTATAATTGAGTTTTCATGTTGATAATGTTTCATTCTATTTAATTAGTGGCGACTATCAATTTTTAAGGTAAAAAAGTAAAATGGCCAATAATTCAGGTTGGGCTAAGGTTTCGAGTCTTAACTATTTGGGTGGGGACCTAACCTGCCAACCTCAATCTGGCTCATTGCAACCTATCATTGTGTTAGTGACGTCCACTCTGTCAATCAGGTGGACAGCCGAATGTTCAAGACTGACTATCCAAAACTTTGGTGGGCCACACAACTACAAACAATGTAAAACAAACACTCCTAGAAAAGTCTAGGCGCCGCAAGATTACCCGCTTGAATTTGTTTTTAGGGAGGCTCACCAGCTAGGGGGTGGATGGAACATAAACTACGTGCAAATGGTGCACCCAATACGCAAACCTATGGTTGGTGTACTCTCCTTAGTGTGCTCATTGTGGTGTGGCTTACCATATGCATTCCAATGGCCTTCCTTCTCAATGAATGACCACAGGAAAGAATTGCCTGGAGACCTGTTGATCAGCAGATGGGATTGCCCAGGGATCTGGTGACCTGACTCTTTTACCACCTTGATGTATCTATTTCATCTACACCGTTTACACACCCTGAACTTTTAGGACGCGACACGGATACGTAGAGCAGAAAAAAGATACCAGCTTCCTATTTGGTCCTTGGCGTGATGCTATAAACTGCTTTTGGGCACTTTTTTTTTTTTAGTTAGGTCATGCAATGCACCCACCCTATTAGTTGGGCAACACAACCACAAGGTTCGTCGTCACACGATGCACATCGCCCACTGGTGGGGTTAGTGTGTCTCCTTAGCATTTCAACCTGAGACCTGCTGTTGAAATGCCTAGGCGTCTTCCAGCTGGGCTAGCAGGCAAGACACCTTTTGGGCATGTGTCCATTTTATATCATCAACATACATTCGAATATTAGACCATTTCATCACTCAAATGGGCCATCTTGTTCAAAGCCCGGGTCGAGACCTACCCAGGCCCAGCCTGTTGACAGCCCTTGCTGTTGCCTCAGTAAGGAGGGCGGATTGGTACTACCCCCATCAGGACCTAGCTAGAGATGGATGGTTCTGTCAGGGGGTCTGTGGGGCCCACAGTAATGTACATGTTTTATCCACAACGTCCATCAAAACAACGTCCATCTATTTTGATGGGTCATTTTAGTTGTGAGCCCAAAATTATGTCAGATTGATGGAGTAAGTAGGTCACACCAAAGGAAGCAATGGGGATTGAATTCTTGCCATTGAAAATTTATTTAGGCCCAGGAGATTTAGATCAAGCTGATATTTATGTTTTTCCTTTATACAGGTCTATGTGACCTTATTGGATGGAAAATAAACATCACAGTGGGACCCAGAAAGTTTTCAACGGTAGGAATTCAATCCCCACAGCTTCCTATGGTGTGGCCTACTTGATCTATTAATCTGATTTCTTTTTGGCATACTCAACTAAAATTATCTTTCAAAATAGATGGACGGCATGGATAAAACATATACATCATGGTGGGCCCAAAAATCTCCTGACTGGACCGTCCATCTCTAGCTAGGCCTGGTGGGGGTAGTACCCAATCTACGCCACTCGGTAACACCTTGGTTGGTGTTACCCGTAATGAGGGGCCTTCCTTGATGATTTTTCATGTATCCATGCTGTCCATCCGTTCTTCCATCCCAGGACGTGGTCCAAAAAATTAACAAGATCCAAATCTTAAATCTCAGGTGGACCATATCTAGAGTTGGGCACGGGCTGAATCAATTCGGTTGACTCGACTCGTCCGATGTTTATACTCGAATCGTGCAGATATGCCAGCAGCAGACGATCTAGGATCGGGCATGTTGAATAGGATCTGAATCCACATCAAGTCAGGTACAGTCCATTAGTAATCCGACTCGACTTGTCTCATTGTTCGACTTGATGCATAACTGACTCGACCCGTACTCGATCCAACTTGGGCTGGTAAAAGAATAAATATAAAAAAAATAACTTAATTTGTTTTTTTTACTTTTACCCTACCCAACAGTCAGCTGCACGCCTGACCCCACCCGAACCCTAATCCATTTTCCTTCCTCCTCTCACTCCCTACTCGCCAGTGACCACCGGCCGGACCTCCTCCTCATCCTCTTCCTCTTCACTCTCATAGAACTCATGCCGGACAACCCTCCAGCTCGCAGCAAGCCCTTTGCAACAGACATCTGTTCGTCGTACTAGCCAGCCTGATCATCTTCTCCGGCTCTCTGCTTATCTCGACTAAAGCAACTCACCAAATAAAAAAACAAAGGTAGAGCCCGACCCATTTTTACCTCATTTCAATTATATTGTTCAACAAATTAGGGTTTTTTTTTTTATAAAAATTTTGGGGTTTGATTTTGAATGGTGGTTTTGGATTCTTGGAAGTTGGAATGGGTCGGGCAGGGTTGGCTCTTGTGGGACCGTCTGGGATGGGTGGTTTTGGATTCTTGAAAGTAAAAATCGATCGTGCAGGGCTATCTATTGTGGGACCGTTTGTGATGGGTGGTTTTGAATTCTTGAAAGTGAAAATCAGTCGGGCAAGGCTGTCTGTTGTGGGACCGTCCGAGATGGGTGGTTTTGATCCTTTTGAATTCTTGAAAGAAAAAATGGGTCGGACTCAGGTCAGAGTTCTCCTGCAATCCAAGAGGTAAAAAGAGAACCAAATGATGATTCAGGCGACGAATGTGGAGGCGGGGATTACTTTTATGGGCATGGATACTCAGACTATACTCCACAGAGGCATTCATCATACAAATGATATTATTGAATGAATGAATAAATGCATAATAGAATATGCTCAAAAGTTTATCTGTTTATGTGATATGTTTTAACTTTTTTTTATTTCCGTCATTTTTTAATTTTTTGAAAATTTCAACTGTAACGCCCTGGAAATTTCAATCCTCGAGCCTCGAGAGTACTTGAGCACCTCTAGAAAATTTTCTAATTTAATTATCAATTGAGAGTGCAGACGCCCGATTTAGAACTAAGACTTTAGGAGATTTGTATTGAAAACCCTAGTTTGGACGATCCGATTTGATCGAAACCTCGTAAGACATTTAGACACATCAATCTAACCATACATTCTTTGTTAGATATCTTGGATAGCTACAGATTCCTTTTTAATTGTCTAATCGTACATTCGATCCGTTGATTAATGAATCTCAATCTATGATGTACTGAAATCACAATGGATTAATCTATATAATTGACTTACAATGCAGATCCACCTTAGACTAGCTTAATCAATGAATCAAATCTCGATTATCTTGAGTTTAGAAATCGATTTGACAAAATAGTCATTTTGACATGTAAAACCATACGAATGAGATTAACCGCCCTTATCCTACAAATAAATGCACCCCATATATCACATCATATACCTAGCTATGCCCACTACGACCTAGTGAAAGGATTCGCTAAACTCTGTTATCTAAATCAACCAATTGGTGTCCCGAAAACCTAGAACAGCTATAGACCGTTCGTTAGTGGGTCGTTGATCACGAATCTACGTGGAATTGATTGTCTTAGTGGGCTTGACCTTTCTCCTATATCAGATACCCGACACCCTATCCCGAACTGCACAACTTAGATCAAGACCAGAGAGGGTAGGTTGTGTGACTCACCTCAACCTTGGACCATCTGGAACTATAAATACCAAGCCCATTTGAGAATTTCATTTGAAATAGAATTTTGGGGGTTTTTCTTGGGTTTTCTTGTAGGGTTTGCTTAAACCCTTTTACTCTATCGCCATTCTTTTTACCGATCGTAGGCGGGCTGTACCTTGAAGTAAGATACCTCTCCTATTGTAGAAATTAGGAAGTTTCATTAGGGATTCTTATTTCTAATTTAGGTGTTCTAGCTGGATTTTCTTCAAATCCTCAAGGAATAATCATTCCTAGCTCGTGAGTTCACCAACACTGGTGAGGACTATCTTCTAACTTGGCTATTATCAGCCCATGAGGGTTCCAAATAGTGAAAATTAGATTTTTCTTGAATTCCATTCAAAGTTAAGTGCCGAATGATTTATGTTTATGATTGATATTCTATATATGTTGATTAATTACACGCTTACTTCAATGTGTGGATTGATTGCCCATTTGAATCGATTTTATGAAAATATGAGATTTGATGTGTTGTGCATATCAAGTGTTCGATAAAATTCCTGAGTGAACAGAAGTTCACATATGCTTGAGTAAGTGGATTACCATCCACCCAGGCTAGTGCCTGATTGTGAATTTGATGAGTTGGCCTGCAATAGCATGCGGAGTGTTTGATTTTATGCCCATATATGAAATGAAGTATATCGCATATCAACTGTTTGGTTTTATGCCTGATTGAGACAATGAATGCTATGATGTTCTATTCCTCTCACAATATGCTTAGTATATTATTTAATTGACATGATTGGGATTAATCTTTGAAAATCATAATTTATGAACTGCCTAGTTGGGTTTGGCCGTCACGGACTTGTTTGGTCGACTTGGGAGTAACATGATCGACCGACCCTAGCTACGCCGGTTTGGTTGATGTTTCGATCGGCCTACCAAATCAGTCAATTTCAGGGTTAATCATATTTGTTTGATCATTGTTACATATTCTGTAGAATCTCGAATACCACAATTACCATTGTTATGCAGTCACTTATAACTGTACATATCAAGTCTCATGAGCCAGACATGGAATATGGGTAACTGTGTTTGTGCTGTCTTTGGCTGGTGTGGGTGATGAGCCCACCAATAGCCTTGAGTATTGAATCCTACATACTGAAGCTCATGGGCCAGGTATGGTATATGGGTGACTGTGCTTGTACTGTCTTTGATCGGTATTGATTTTGATGGTCTTATCGAGAGTCTTGAGCACCGATGCTAGGCGACGAGCCTACCATCATTGATCTTGGGTGACGACCCATTACCATGCATATAACATTCTAGGGTATTGAGACCCCTACCATTTGATTCATTATTCAGTTATGTTGGGTGACGGACCTAAATTGGGATTCCAGGAGTCGGGCATAGGACGCTCTGACCTGGCGGTAAGTCCCGGCCTGGTAGAGGGTACCCCGACTTGGCATTGTCCAGTGTTCGGTAAGGCCACTATCTAGTGTCCTGGCTTTCCTCACTGTCCAGTGTTCGGCCGCGTTCCTGTCGGTCGTGTTCCTGTTTGTAAGACTCTTGATAGAATTAAGGTATTCTGGCTTCGCCAATACTGCTGATTGAATACGGAATTAAATAAATACTTGGTAAACATGCATGCATCACATTTTCACTTGCATTGGTCCGATGCTGCTGTTGGGTGATAACCTCACCGTTTATTTCTCCAGAACATAACATTTGCATATCATGACTGCATGCATTATTCAACTAGAATAAGAACTTGATTGTGGGGTTATGCTATCTGTTAATGCTGGGGTGGTAGGTGTGAGAGCCCCGCCATTTATTATGTTCCACTATTTGTACTTGATTGTATTGATAATATGTTTAACTTAGAGAATGGTAACACTGGGTATGATTACTCACTCCCACCTGGGGGGGTTTAAAACACCAACTAGTTATTTTGATGCAGGAGTTGCTGCCACTTGATGCATGAGATGCAGGACCTGTTGGCTTACCTATGTCATGCGTTTCATTTTCTGTCTTGAATTGGACGTCTTGGGTCGATATTCTTAAAGACTTCATTGTACATGTATAAATTGAGCTTCAGCTGAGTGGACTCCTTGATTGTATGGATAATTGTATATATTTACCCTTTGAATTTAAACTGAATTATATACTGTTTAGCTTAAATCTTTATTTATGAGTTGATGTCATCGATTTGTGCCATTAAACTATACTTCCGTAAAATACAGTCACCTCAGAGGAGTCGGGAGCCGCGGACTGCCCGACACTTGATTTTCAAGGCGTGACATCAACCTTAACTCGAAACAACTCATTCTGGCTTGAATCAACTCAATTACTGTGGATGGGTCAGAATTGGATCAGACTAGATCATTCCTAATTCGGTTCATCTCGAGTTATGACTGGCCAAGTCGATCCAAAATCCAATTGCCTCGATAGGAATGAGTTCTCAAGCCAAGCCTAACTCGTTCCGACTCGACTGACCTGACGTATGGCTCTAAAGATATAAGAGGAAACAATGGTGATTGAATGCACATTATTAAAAACGTTTTTGGGCCACCTTAATATTTCTTTTCCATCCAACACGTTGATAAGGTCGACCAGACCTGGATGAAAGTAAAATACAAATATCGTCTTTATATATAACTTTTGTGGCCCACAAAAAGTTTTTAATGATCATTCACTGATTTTTCCATTTGTGTGGTCCTCCTGTGATTTGAATCTGTTTAATTTTTTACATAACGTCCTAAAATGATCTGAAAAAACGGATGGACGGCGTGGATACACGAAAAATCATCAATGTGGGACCCATAAGGTAAGGGTAACACTCGCTAAGGTGTTGCCCGGGTAACACCTACTCACCATTCACCAACAACAGCTCCGAGGGCAAAATCGACTTTTTCATTTTATAAATTTTCGGATAGAAACGCGAGAAAAAGACGAACGCTACAAGTTTCCAGAACTCTGCACGCATAATTATGGGACGGAATGACATGGTGCTTCAGGAGCCTTCCATTGCCTACGTGTTCGCTTCAGGGCCCTCCACGTGTCGTGCAACCTCCACTCCTGCCGCGAGCTTCGCACCTCTTTTTAAATACGTGCTGGAGGCTCGCAAGTAAGGCATCAGTGAGTTCCGGCTTTTCTGCTCGCTATATATATTTCCATTCCGAGGAGTAGATTCGTTCGCAGTTCATCGCAGAGCTTACAAGTCATTTTGAGCCGTCGATCATGGCTTCTAGGGCGACGGTAAGTTATTCATGGCGTTGATTTACTTCCTCTCTTTCCGTAAGCTTCCGTACATAAGGAAATGGCATCTGAAAATGAGGAATGCGATCTCCACAGTACATTCGCATCACACGTGGAGACGCCGAGACGTTTGTGAGATCCTAGCCGTTAATTAAAGCGATCTCCAACGCCTACCACCCGCCCTTTTTTTGAGACAGCACTGATAGCTTGATGAGCGGTTCGGATTTTGCAAACAACAACTCCCTAGTCTGTAAAGGAGATGCGCTCTTGCTCGTGTATTAAATCGTAGACTTTCATCTGGTGGAATAATCTCAGCTGTCCGGTCGATGCCACGGTTTGATCGGACTGTGTACATTGTTTGCCCACTAATGAAAGGCCCAGATCTCATCCGTGCGTGTATAATGGACCTTAGTTGCACAAAGATGTGGTTACGACTTAAGAGCACCAAATACAATCAGGGTCGTTGATCTCGCAGCGCAAGATCCTAACCGTCCATCTGTTTATTTTGATATTGCAGAGTTACTGGAGATCGATGCTGAGTCGAATCGCAGGGACTCATGGGATTTCGACATCAGCACCACGTATGAAAATTGCTTCCTCGTGGGAGGCTCCTGAGTCTGACACCAACCTATGGTACGTCTGCTCGCTGCGCTGGATACCATGCACGTCGGGTACCAATCGCTAGATGTTACCGCCCCTACAACACGTCCGAAACTAGTGGTTTACATGGGTCGGGCTGGATCATAGAAGGCCCAAAATCTAAGCGGGCCAGGCCCATAGAAGCCTATGAGCTAAGTATCCATGTGTCTGCCATCTGAATGGCATCAGGCCCAAACAAGTGATGAATTGGACGGTTATGATTTTCCATTCTGTTCATTTTTTGGGCTAGGGCCCTTGATGGACGGTACGGATCCATTGCCATATGGATCAATATCGGTTTGTAATGTTACCATTGTGCAATGCGCATGATATTCAGATTGCACAATTTGTATGAATATGTGGTCTGGATTGTGAGTAATCCACCCCGTTCATCCATTTTTCCGGCTCAAGTTAGGGCATGAGCCCAAAAATGAGGCAGATCCAAAACTCAAGTGTGCCACACGACAGGAAACGGTGGGGATTAACACCCACCGTTTTTATTTTTTGTTTTTTCAGTTCATCCGAGTGAGACTGACCCTATGAACGGTTTGGATAGCATATAACCCTTTCCACATTTCCTTGTTGTGTGGCCCACTTGAGTTTTAGTGTATGCTACTGGGGAAAGGGCGGGCTATCCTATTTATCAGCCCAGCCCCAACAGTAGCCAGTAGGGCCTGGCTTGCAAGCCCTACCCCTCAGGGCTGGTTTGGGTTGGGTAGGTGAAAATCATTTGATCCACAGTCGTGTTGCGACTCATCAAGCCCTTCTGAGTCAACTCACCGTGCCTTTCTGAGTCGGGCCTATTTGCACTGCTGACTCATGGTGTCGAACGGGACTGCTGATCGATCAATCCACTATAAGACATGATGATGATGATGTTCTGATGTGATTTCAGGCGGGTGAAAGGGGAATTCGTACCTGTCTATGTAGCATTGGGGATGATCCTACTGTCATTGTCGTTCGGGGCTTACACAGCCAATCACCAGCTGTTGTATGCTCCCAATGTCTTCGTAAGCAAGAAGAAGAGGGAGGAGGTGCCGGAGGTTGTGGAACCTGATTACGTGGTGGATGAGGCCGATAAGTTCATCACCAAGTCCTTCTTCAGGAAGGTGGCCCACATCCAAGACCCAAGCAAAGTCCACGTCATATCCGATCCGACCCGAGGTGATCCTTCCAAGAGGTAATGATTCTGATGTTTACAATTTGCCATGAAAATTCCAGCATGGTTTTCTTATGGTGGCCCACCTAAATTGGCATCCGGATAATGGATGGTGTCGATCAGTGGGCCATATAGCATGTGGGTTCAAATGGGAAATTCATGCCTGTGATTGTCAGTCGCGACATATGTTTAACCTGTAAAGGGTTACGTTCTGGTTATTGATTGTGTACACCATTTTTTTGACGCGGAGTTCCTGTGAAAGTCGTACCTGCACCGGGATGCTAGTTGGGGTCCACCCTGATGTTTGTGAGAAATCCACCCCGTCCATCCGTTTTGCGATATCATGCTACAAAAAATGAGGCGGATCCAGAAAAGAGTTTCTTACTGTTGAAATCTTCTTGGCTCCACTTTGTTGTTTATATGCCATCCAAACCGTTTTACAAGTTCATTCCCATTGGGATGAAGTGCAAGCACGAAAAACTTACCATGATACGGAACTTTTGTGGCATTCAAATCTTTCAACGGTGGTCACTGAATCCCCACTGTTTCTTTTCGTGTGGCCCACTTGAGTTTTAGATTCACCTCATTTTTGGTCTCCTCTTAAAATGAACTCGCAAAATGGATGAACGGGATGGATTTCTCACAAATATCACAGTGGGCCCCACCGGGCATCCTAGCGCAGAACTCCCCCGGAAGGCTTTTGCAGGAACAGAACAGGAAATCCGCGTCCTGCCATTTTCTATATGGAGGCTTTTTGGCTGGTGTGGATAGAGCTGCACACAAGCCGAGCTTAGCCTTGCTTGAGCTTAACTTGATCAGTGGCCCATTGAGCTTGGCTTGGCTTGGCGAGCATCGAGCTCAAAACAGTTGCTCAGCTTGGCTTGCTGGTTGAGCCGAGCAAGCTTTGTTCAAGCTAAGTTGATCGAAGTCAAGTTGAGCTTTGTATTTCTTTTTGCTTTTTTTTTTTTTTTTTATTTTATAGAGTGTATAACTATTGACCACCACTAACCCAACCCATCCCTACCTGCGTCACTAACCTAACTTGACCCAACTCACTGACCCAACCCAACCTATTGACCCGACTCCAATTCAACCTAAAAACCCGCAAAGCTAGGGCTTTTCCTATTTCAAATAAAATAAATAAAAAATAAATAAAAACAAAAAATCATACTTGGTGGATGTTCGGGTGTTCGTTGTCGGGTACAGTGCAGTCAGGCATTCACTGTTGGGTGCAGTGCGGGGAGGTAATAGAATGGGTACAATGTGGTCAGGCATTCACTGTCGGGTGTGGTGCAGGGAGGAAGTCGGAACGGAGAGACTAGAGAGAGAGAGAGAGATTGATTTGAAAGATTAGGAAGGAGGAAAAGAGGGAGAGGGGCAACCGGGTAGGGGTGCGACGGGATAGGTGAGGACTAGGGTGAGAGTGAAAATAAAAGGAAAAGAAAAAGGAGTCGAGTGGGGTCTGAGGTAGGGTTATGTTTTGTTCTATATATACACACACTTCATTCAATCTTCTAGCTTCGAGCGAAGTTTACTCGTGCTTGAACTTAGGCTTGATCGAACTGGCCTAAAAGCTAAGCCGAGCTTAAGTGAGCCAAAGCTAGCTTGGCTCATGTGCAGCTCTAGGTGGGGATAGTTGATGTCAAAGCTTTGTGGGCCCACCATGATGTATGTATTTATCCACTCAGTCCATCCATTTTGACAGCTCATTTTAGGACATAATCCAAAAAAAAGTCTGATATAAAGCTCAAGTGGACCACAGTACTACATGAAACAGAGGGGATCAAGTGGACTCCACCACAGGAAACAGTGGGGAATTGAACCCTTGCGTTGAAAACTTCTGGGGGCAAGTTTTGGGTGAAGCTGATATTTGTGTTTTCCCTTCATCCAGGTTACTTGACTTTATGAGCAAGTTGGACCGCAAATAAACATTGCAGTGGTTTTCAACGGGCAAGCGTTGGATCCTTCATTGTTTCCTGTGGTCCACTTGAGCTTTGGATCTGTCTCATTTTTGGGCTCATGCCCTATAATTAGCTGAAAAAAATGGATGGACAGCTTATATAAAACGCATTCCTCGTGGTGGGCCCCACAGAGCTTTGACACCAGCTATTTGGGTGATGTTGGGTCACCAGCGTAAACCGAGTTCTTTTTATACGGTTAGGATGGTCTTGTTGACCTGTAGCCCCTCATGAATGAATGAACGGTTCAGATCATGGTATGAAGCCCAATTTATACCGTCCAGGGTCCAGGGAATGGGATGATGAAACACCATCATCTTGGGTCGATTGTATTACTTCCCTTACAACAGACAGTAGTTAACCTATCCATTCCCATTATGCAATCCTAGACGTCCATATCTGGGTCCCCAACAAACGGGGCACACGGGGCCAAGCTTCCTGCGGTCTACATGAATCACGTGCATTATACATATGAAGGTGCGCCTGCAGCAGAACAATCCAGCTCGCGGCCAACTGATGGAAATGAACCGTCGATCATAAATTCTCGAACGGTCTGGATTGTCCACCTACAAGATCGAGACGGATCATGGTTTGATGTAGGGCCTCGGTACGAGTTGGATGATCACATCAGATCAACATATGTTTAACATTATCCTCTTTATTCTACTGCAGCCCAAAACGTGCAGAGACGTTGAAATCTGTCGGTGTAGATCCTACGACTATCTAAGCAGGCAATCATAAATCTGAAATGGACGGTTCTCAGGCGACAGCACACTTCATTTCTTACTTTCAATGTTGTTGTAGCTATTGTGTAAAGTGTAATAACCCGTGCGGCATGAACGCTTGCTTGAGATTCTAGTTTCCAATCTCTGTTGTTGTGTTCTCTCTCTCTCTCTCTCTCTCTCTCTCTCTCCAAATGGCAAACGAAAGGTCTCATTAAACATTGAAAGCTTAAAGCGACCTTCCCTTGAAAATGGGTCAACGTGGAAAATATTGATAGTCTGCCGGCTCTGGAGCTTTCATAAATGTGGATATTTAAATTTCTAACGTACAGTCCCTAAATATATATATATATTGGGAGACATATTTGCTGCTCCTTGGAAATGGAACCCAAGACCTTCCTATCTATATCATCTCAAACCACCACTTTCTCTAAAAGCTGAGCCTTTAGACTTTAGATGATGACATATGTATATCAATGGACTCTTTAGACTTTAGAATGATGACATATGTATATCAATGGACTCTTTGACACTTTGGATCTCTACTCTTGGCTGTGATGATGACTGTTTTCTCTAAATGCTCGAGCCTTTACATGATACATGATGACATATTAATGTAGATCGATGGACTCTAGCACTTGGGTCTCTACTCTCAATAGATTCACAGGAGTTTCAACACGGAGACTAGGGATAGAGTGCCCATGTGGTGGGTGGGTGGGTCGGTGAATGTGTGGGTATGGGTGCTTTTTGAAATGAAATAAATAAAAAACCTCATTACACTCGAACAAAAATGTTAAAAGATGTTACTATATATTATTTCTTGTTGTTTAGGTTAGCTTTAATAAAAATATTGAAAGGTCAAGATCCCTTTGTTAGAAAGTGCTCATAGATTAGTTTTTTGGAAAAAATGAAATCTGTTTGTCGTTTATTGGGAAAAGTATAATCTTATGAGAAAAAATATAATCCTATAATTAACGTTAGTTTCTGAGCTATTTCAATGTAGAGAACAAAAATATTGTGTTGAAGGTAAAATTTTCGGCTATTTAGTACATGAATAGAAAATATTATATTGTGAAAAATGAAATTGATTTCCAGTGTTTCCATGGGGATTCAGTAGTGGCCCCTCCAGTGGGTACTGGTTTGTATTGGAAAAGAAGCTCTGGCCCCACCATTATGTTGAAAAAAGGTTGTTTTTTAAAACAATTTTTAAAAGAAAAGAACGTTTGTTTTTTGTCCCATATCGGATGGGAGAAAGAATTTTTACCTCTTTATAAGTAGGGTGTTGTGCACCTTACTTATTTATGGTGGAAGAGAGGGAGAATGGTGGCTTGCGTGTTCCAGTGCGAACGCGCACGGGCACGGTCTCGGTCTCGGTCTCGGGCTAGGTGCGAGGGCGTTGGCACATGAGGCAGTGTGACTGTAGAGGCGCTAGTGGCGCACTTGGTACTTCAGCACGTGCGCATCGTGTTGCAGATGGGTCGCGATGCGACAGAGGCTAGGTGATAGGTCAGGTGGCTAGGTTCGGAACAGAGGAGGTGCTGTGGGTGGGAGGTCTGACAGAGAGACTAGTGCCATTATGGCTCTGGACCAAAACTGCCAGCCACCCTTGCCTATATAAACCGGACAGGTCTGGTTCATTCTAACACAACAATAGCAATCACAATCTCGAATACTGAACCGGCACCCATTTTAGTCTCTTAGCCTCTCGGTTTGGTTGAAACAAATCAAGCCACTTAGACCAATGTAGTGGTCTGTTGCTGTCAGAAGAAGACTTACATTCTTTTCTCTCTTTCTTTTTCTTTATCTGCCAGAGTGTGTTACTGAGTTCCATAGTGGTTCCTTCGTTTTTGCTGAATGCAGAACCACATAAGGCTCGTCGTATCCTGGAAGCAATCCGCGTGCAACTTATCAGCATAATCAAAATAATTTGAGTAGGGGCGAATTACGCTTTAAGGACAGCGTGTTTTTTCACGTGCTTCAGCCTGTCCTTATTTCTCGATTTTTCCAATTAATTTATTTTCTAAGATAAAAAAATTTCTCAACAATCTTAAAGCGTAATTTTTCTGATATGGAAACCGAAGGGGTATCATCAATCAAATTGATGAACCAGGATCTGATTCGTCTGGATCGGTTCGATGGAACTAATTTCACCAGATGAGAGGATAAGATAAAGTTTCTGCTTACGGCGTTGAAGATATTCTATATCTTAGACCTGAACTTGAAGCCGCTTCCTCCAGCTACTGATACAGACACGACTGAGCAGATCAACGCACGCATCAAGAGAGAAGAAGATAATCTGCTGTGTCGAGGACACATTCTGAACACGTTATCTGATCGTTTGTATGATCAATACACAAGAACTGAATCTGCCAAAGAAATTTGGACCTGCGCTCGAGTTCAAATTCAAGACCGAAGAAGAATGTACGAACAAATATCTAATAGCTAGCTATTTCGACTACACCATGGTAGATAACAAATCGCTATTAGCCCAAATCAAAGAACTACAACTAATTGTTGGCAAAATTAGTGCCCTAAAAATTGATATCCCTGAAGCTTTCTAAGTCGGGACTATTATCGCAAAATTGCCTCCGAGTTGGACAAAATACAGGAAGAAACTGCTACATAAAACCGAGAATTATTCATTGGAACAAATCCAGGAACAAATCCAGAAACATATCCGAATAGAGGAAGAATCCCGAAACCGTGAAAAGAAAAATGGAAATGGGAATTCCTCATCCAAGGTGCAAGCAGTAGAAAGTACCCAAAACAAGAATCCCGAGAAGAACGGTTCCCTGAAACCCAATAAAGGGAAATTCAAGAAATCACATAAGAAGAACGGAAAGTTCAAAGGCTCTTGCCATGTCTGTGGGAAAACCGGGCATTACGCTCGACTATGCCGTCTTCGAAAGTCGAAGAATGAGGCAAGTGCAGTTGAAGAAGACATAGTTGCCATGATCACTGAGGTCAACATGATCCAAGGCAAAGACCCGGTTGGTGGTATGATACAGCTGCCACAGTCCATGTAAGCTATGACAGATCAGCCTTCAAGACTTATGAGGACGTGATCGATGGTCAAGAGGTCCAAATGGGTAATGAAGTCCGATCGAAAGTCGTAGGCAAAGGAACCGTGGAACTAGTCTTTACCTCTGGAAAGAAAGTGATTCTAACTAATGTACTGCATGTCCCTGACATGAGACGAAACTTAGTTTCTGGGGATCTTCTGGGAAAACCTGGAATACGGGTAGTGTTTGAGTCGGGAAAACTGATTCTATCCAAGAACGAGAATTTCGTTGGTAAGGGATATGCTTGTAATGGGATGATAAAATTTTTCTTGAATGAAAGTAGCCCTTCTGCGTATATGATTGAATCTGTAGCATTGTGGCATGGTAGATTAGCACACATAGGTTATAGTACCTTAAAATTCATGTCTAAGAATGACTTAATCTCATACACAGATAGTTAAAATGACAAATGTGAAGTGTGCATAAGGTCCAAATTTACAAAGAAACATTTTCCTAGTGTTGAGAGATCATCTCAAATATTGAACCTAATACACACTGATATTTGTGAGTTAAATGGCATTCTTACACGTGGAGGAAGAAGATACTTTATGACCTTCATCGATGATTGCTCCAGATATGTACATGTATATCTTCTAAAGAACAAAGATGAAGTACTCAACATGTTCAAGATATATAAAGCAGAAGTGGAAAATCAACTAAACAAAAAAATTAAAGTTCTTCGTAGCGACAGAGGAGGAGAGTATTTTTCAAATGAATTCTCTAACTTCCGTGAAGAACATGGCATAATACACCAATGCGTTGCGTTCGTACACACCACAACAGAACGGTATAGCTGAACAGAAGAATAGAACCTTAGTAGAAATGGTCAACTCAATGCTAATACAAGCAAAGTTGCTACTAGGACTTTGGGGAGAAGCACTTCTCGTAGCGTGCCACATCCTAAATAGGGTTCCTTCTAAGAAGTTTAACACTTCATCATATGAGGCATGGAATTGTAGAAAACCTAATCTAGGATATCTTAAAGTGTGGGGGTGCCTCACATATTATAGAATGCCTGATCCCAAAAGAACTAAATTAGGATCCAGAGCTATTAAGTGCGCCTTTGTAGGGTATGCACAAAATAGCAAAGCATATAGACTCCTAGACTTAGAGTCTAATACAATCATAAAGTCTAGAGACGTTGAGTTCTTTGAAACTCACTGTCATTAGAGTTAAAGGATAATGAAATCCAAACTCAAACAGAGAAACCTATGGTAGAAACTCAACATAAAGTTGAAGCTTCAATAGAACCACGTAGGAGTCAAAGGGTAAGAGTAGAAAAGAGTCTTGATCCTGAACAGATAGACTCTCAACGTATCTCTTTTCATTTCGTAGAAGGAGATAGAGAGAATGTTATTAGAAAGATACCTATAGTTATGATTATAGAAGATGATCCAACAACTTATAGAGAAGCTGTAACTTCTAGAGATTTAGCTTTTTAGAAAGAAACTATCAATGATGAGATGGACTCGATTATGTCAAACCAAACCTGGGAACTGGTGGATCTACCTTCAGCTTCTAAACCCATAGGGTATAAGTGGGTATTTAGAAAGAAATATCACACTAATGGAACTATTCAAACCTTTAAAGCTAGACTAGTAGCTAAAGGGTTTAGACAAAAAGAAGGAATAGATTATTTTGACACATACTCACCTGTGGCAAGAATAACATCTATTAGAATTATGTTTGCTTTAGCATCCATACATCAACTGTATATACATCAGATGGATGTAAAGACTGCTTTCCTGTCACGCCCCAAATTCGGTTCTCGACGTCCATTCGCTGTAACCCGAATTCAGAGGTGGCAGCCTCCGTAGTACCCCGATCTCGGATCCTAACCCTACACGTCAGGTTCCGATCCTGGGATACCACAAGGAGGATTTTAGGGTCTAAAATTTTTTTTTTGAAAACATGAGCATCACAATATGAGTACCATCAAAGACAAACACAATATTTCCACTAAATCATTTCGTTTATATACAGTACTGGAAAGTAAATATACAATGCGTAAATATAAAAACTGTGCACACTTCGGCACCTCCTGCTACTGCACTACAAACTCCAACTCAACGTTGCTGATATACTCTGGTAGAACCTGCAGCGTAACAAACGCGCATAAGCTTCGAACGAAGCTTCGTGAGTGCGTGTGTGCGTGCACAATGCGTATGACAAGCATGATAATATCAGAGTAAGCAGTAAAGCATGATGAGAACTTTAAACCAAGACTTCGCCTAATTAGGCTACACGATCATGTGATATGAATAACCAGTTTACCACGACTATGCAAGCATGCAGTACATATAACTAGCCTACCATGGCTATGCTAGCGTGCAATACAGGTAACCAGCCTACCAAGGCTATAGACTCATACTATGCAATGGCCTACAGGGCCTAATGTCACATACAATGATCCAATGCATGTATGCAAATCACCACATCTCAGTACAGTGGTCCAGATACGAACAGTCATAACGCAATCACGTAAGCAATGCAGGACTCGGAACTGGTAGCTCGCCAGTGTGGTAGCTCGCCCAGGCTTACAGCCTCGCCCACATCACACCCGCCCACATCAGGTCCGTCCCACACCATACAGAACATCAGTCACATCACTGATACCAATACCATCTCTGAAACGGAACATCACCGGGGTCTCACAGACCTCACTACTCACCAGTAGAATGCCAAAGCCTATCTGGTGCAATAGCGGACCTACTCACAGCTGGTCAAACTCGACCCCCTTTGCCAACACTCTTCCGGCAGGTTAGGTCAGACCTCCTTCCAAACTGACCACGTGCAGTGGATAACACCGCCGTTTGGTATTCGGCATACTGGTGTATGATTAAACCACCCGGTCCTTGAATGGAGCACCCACCTTGGTACCAACGGGATCAGGGACTTTCACCCAGGGACATCTTTGGCATCCAGTTTAAAGATCACATATTTCCGGTGTTCTGCAAACCACGATGGAGCTGTGGTTGCAACGTAGTAACCATGCTATATGCGGCACAAGCAGACGGTGCGAAATGCAACCATGCATACAAACGTGGGACGACATGCACATGCAAGTCTCCAAAGAGCACCATAAAACTATAAGGTCTCAAACACAATGTCACCGTCAGCTGGTAATGAATTGCACGACAATCACGACCGATATGGCCGGTTGATACAAGACAATCAGATGAGCCAAGCATTCATGATGCATGAGTCAAGTATACAGTATGAGTGCCAACAAGTAGCCCATCTACCACGATGGCAATAAATCAATCTAGTCCAACCTATTTGAGATATGATTAAGATGAGGGGACACATATGAATGATCGAGTCATAGTGCGGGATGTCGCTAGCCAGGGAATCTCGCACCAAGGGCTACAAGGTATGCTAAGCTATTCCTACCATACAGTGTAGGTCAGGATGATAGATTCCTGTCCTCGAATAGTCCCATACCTATTGGAGAGGTTTGCGATAGAGAGCACATGAATTACGTTTGCGCAACTACATCTCGAATGCTTTATGAATGCGTTTATGCCCTAGTGGTCCCCAACTAACAATGGTGATTCGGGATGCATACTCATTACACATGCATGGTGATCGTCGAAGCATATAGTATAAAGATCATATATGAGTATTCTAACAACACTACGTGTGGCAATAGACATATCAAAAATAGCATAAAAAGATAATTCACTTATAATACAAGCAAACATAAAGAGATAAGACTCTAAATGGATGGTATACAACAACACAGACGGTCCAACAACTGAACGGTGTGGATTAACCTTCAATATTCAGATAACCCAAAAGGAAAGAAAATGATTGAATACACTACCGACACATCAAAGGTAGAACATACTTGAGCGGCAAGAGTAGAATACCCAAAATCATGCCGAGACCCATAATCCTGTAGTACAGTTGGGATGAACACAATAATGGTCCATAAAAGGAATGTCATAGAAGGGGTTGCAAGATAGACGTGTCATGACAGAGGATTATAAATGGTAGGGTAATTTGCGATAGATGGTCAATACAATGAGGTCCAAAAAGGGACAACAGGTCTAACCTCATACTACAAGATAGGCTCCATATAATGGATGGCCTAGATGACATACGAACGTCGAGGATGAGCCCAACACTCGTCCTAAGGGTAAACGAACGGTGTGGATGAGATATACACGATATGGTAGTCTTTTAATAGTTAGGTACAAGGGTAGAAGGGGTGAGTCATATGAGTATACACAAGCTGAGTTACCAGGGTCAATCAACATGGTGAGTCAACAAGGTGAGTCAACAAGGCAGGTTGACAAGACGGGTCAACATGGTGAGTTAATAAGGTGAATTGACAAGACGGTTCCACAGGGTGAGTTTAAGAAGGTAGTCCTGTGACTTGGATCAAGCAAACTCTAAGGATGACCTTTCAATAAGGGTTTACACAATTAATCATCAAGGTGGATCCATAGGATGGACAACGCAGTCATTCGAATACGCACACTAAGGTGGTCCCAAGGGCCATCCTGTACATAACATGCTAGGGTTCATTCATTTGGATGGTTTGGATTAAGCACAAAATTAAGGCGGTCCTAATCGATGGGCAACATACATATCGCACCATAGAGGCCAATGGCTGACATGGATAGAACACATGCATAACAAGGTGGACCCGTGGTTGGGTATAACCGCACAAAGGAGTGGGGAAGCCATATACATCAAAGGGGGCTACAACAGTTTGGGATCAACTCAATATTTGTGCTTTCCTACTCATCAAGTAAGATGGCAATCAAACACCATGGTGAGGCCCGCACACCACATGTGTGGAACCCTACCCATGGCTGGGTGACTTATTAACAAGAAGAATGGCAAATAAATATAACAGATGGGTCCTGTAAAGTTTCCAATGGTAAGCATTCAATCACCCTTATTTTCTACGTGTGGCCCACCTAAAACTGGGCCCACACCTTTACCAAGAAGAACGACAAAGTATCCCCAACATTCATCAAGGTGGGACCCAAAATTGGGCCCCATCACCTTGATTAGATGGATAAATAAACATTACAATGGCCCCAAGGAAGGTTTCAAAGGTGGGCATCAATGGCTACGGTTTCCTACAATGTGGTCCACCTGAGGTTGGGATTTACCTCACTATGAGGGCCCCCGGCCCTAAAATAATATGGAAAAACAGATGGGCGGCATACATAAAACAGATACATCGAGGTGGGACCCATAGAGCGTAGCACCCAAATGGGCCCCAAGCATTTTGAATCAAACTAATATTTTTGTTTCCCCCTTCACCCATATCCATGTGATCTTATGAACAGGTTAAATGACAAATAAAACATCACTGTAGAGCCTGGGAAGGCTTCAACGGTGGAGATCATAATTCCCACTGTTTCCTGTGGCATGGCCCACTAGAGGTTTGGATATGCTTCAATTTTGGCTCAGCCACTAAAATGAGCTGGAAAAACATGCTGGCGGAATAGATAAGGCACATACATTATAGGTGGGGCCCAACGAGTGGGGCCCATTGCCATGCCCAGAGAGGGCTGCGCCGCTGGGCAGCAGCGTCCCCTGGACGCTGTCTGTCCAGTGGCCAGCTCCCATATTTTTTTTTATTTTTTTTTATTTTTTTATTTTTTTATTTTTATATTTTTTTTTATTTATTTATTATATCCTCTCCTCAAGTAGGGCCCACAAGCTTTTGATCAATCTGATATTTTTGTCTTTCCTTTCTCCATGTATGTGTGAACTTATGAACAGGTTGGATCTCAGATAAACATCATGGTGGGCCATAGGTAGGTTTCAATGGTAGGGTCATTGTCCCTGCTGTTTCCTGTGGTGGGGTCCACTGGAGATTTGGATCTGTCTCATTCTTGGAGTCATGCCCTAAAATGGTCTCCCCAAACGGATGAACGGTGTGGATTACAGCACATGCATCATGGTGGGACCCACAACTGGGCCACCAGCTGGGACGAGCCAGCGTCCAAGGACGCTGGTACGCCCAGCGCGTCAAGCCCTTCTCTTATCTTTTTCTTTTTCTCTTTTTTTTTTTGTTTTTGTTTTTGTGAGGTTTTGATCGAGTGGGGCCCACATAAGAGTGATCTACTCCGTTCATCAGCTGGGCCATCTCATGGTGGGTCCAATGAGTCCAATATTGAGTATGTTACGGGGTCTATAAACACCAGTGTGGGCCGAGGCAGTCTCGACAGTGGACATCATATTCTCCACTGTTTCATGTGGTGCGGCCCACTTAAGAATTGAATATGCTTCACATTTGGGCCTTAGCCCTAAGCTGATATGGTAAAACAGATAGACGGCGTGGATGGAACATAAACATCAAGGTGGGTCCCACGAGTGGGGACCCCTTCCAGCCGTCCTGACGCTGGACGGTTCCAGCGTCCCAGACGCTGTGAACGTCCAGCGTCTGGACGTTGTGATATATATTTTTTTTTTTTTTTCTTTTTTTTTTTTGTTTTCTAATGGTCATTTCATGTGGGGCCCACTTATGGACAATCCAATCCGTCCATCAGGTTTCCCAGCTCGCTGGGGACCTAATAAGCCCAATATTGGGCGGGTGATTCCGTCTACAAACATCACGGTGGGCCAAAAAAGTGTCAACAGTCGTTTCCACTGTTTTCTATGGTGTGGTCCACCTGAGATCTGGATTTACTTAATTTTTGGCGTCCAGCCCTAAAATGGGCTGTAGAAACAAATGGTCGGCGTGGATCACATACATACATCAAGGTGGGTCCCACGAGTGGGGACCCACGGTCATGCCCAACGTCCCAGCGCTGCTGGGCAGCAGCGTCCTCTGGACGCTGGCTGTCCAGCGGCCTCCTCCTGCATTCTTTTCTTCTTCTTTTTTTTTTTTATTATTTTTTTTTTTTATAAAAACAAGTGGGGCCCACATGTGCAGATCCGCTCCATCCACCAGCTGGGCCATCACATGGTGGGCCCACATGGTGGACAGCGTGGATGAACAACATACATCATGGTGGTCTATTGGCCACACTATATATGCCACAAAATAGGCCTCCAAGTGGGATCCACACCATCAAAAGGTGGGACCCATCCATGGACGATCCAGCCCATCCATCTCATTGCCCATCACAAGGTGGGACCAAGGAAAGAAAACGAAAAGTAAACGAGAAAAAAGGGGGGGAAAGGTATGCACTCACAATGATGGTTGGACGGTTGGATTGCCGATCGGACGGTCCGGATGATGATCGGGGTCCTCCAAGCTTGATCTTCACCTTCAATCTCTCTAACTCTCTCTTTCTCTCTCTTGATCTCCCTCTAAAACTCACTCAATCTCTCAAATCTCTCTACTTCTCTCTCTTCTTTCTCTTCTCTCTCTTTCTCAAATCTCTTTCTCTCTCCTTTTCTTGCTCTCTCTCTCTCTCTCTCTCTAACCTTGAAATTGAGAAACCACCCCCCCCCCCACGTATGGCTCTTGTATGGGAAGAGGGGGGTGCATGATGTCATGATGATGATGGTGATGATGAGAGAGAGCATGAGAGGTATGGGTTGTGGTTGACTTTTGGTGAGAGAGGATGGGGTGGGTATGGTGATGATGGCTAGATAATGATGGGGGTATGGGTAAGGGTGATGTGATAGATTTGACATGTTGTTGGGAATTGTGCAAGTGGGGCCCACGCCACACGCGCGTTGCGTGGCCCACCTCGAATTGCACGAACGTATGCATCTCACACACCGGGTATCGCAATGGGGCGTGCCGCGCGGCGTTGGAATCGTGGCGCCCGCGCGGTCGCAAGGGTACAAGTCTTGGGTCGTTGCGGTACTAAATCAGGGTCGCGATCAAGGCTCTCTAATCTGGTCCGTCCGGGACGTACCGGTACCGGAAACTAAACGTACGGAGGGCAATTCAGGGAATGGGTCTTACAACTCTCCCCTCCTTATAAAAATTTCGTCCTCGAAATTCACAACGAAACGAAGTCAAAGCAAACCACACAGATATATAGATAAAAACAAAAAAACATACAAAAAATCAATGAAAGTTTGCAACATCGCTAAGTCCACATAGCATGCGTACACCTCTTGATGGTGTCAATCTCCTCTGGTGTCTACCTCAAAATGTCGGGGTCGAGGGAACAACGCTCTAGTACTGCTACTGACGGGATGGGCAGTCCCTAACTCGGTGTCCAATCTCGCCACACTTGAAACAAGTGCCCTTGAATGGCTTTTGGAGGTCGGGTGCTCCTGGTGTCGTAGGCGGCTTCTGCGGATGAGCTTTTCTTTGACGCCTAGTTCTTCGAGGACCTACGATCGGAGGGATTGGTGCAATCGGTGCTCTGCGCCATGGTTGTTGTTTAGGTGCTCTTGGTCGCTGAGGGCATTCCTTCCTTCGATGGCCAGCTTCACCGCACTCGAAACAGTGACCTGAGATCCGCGATGGGGTCTTCTCTGAAAACTGTGTCGTCTGGGAACTGCTAGGGGAGAACTTCCTCTTCCTGCTGTCACTCGGGGGTGCTTGTTGTTGCTCGAACAAAGCGGTCATCAACCGGAGCATCCCTTGGAATTGCACTGCGCTTACTAGGGTGACAGGTGCTAACTCTGGCTGGGACGTACCAGCCTCAACTTCAGCTACTGGTGTCGCGTCCATCTTTTTAAAAAGAAGGGACAAGAAACCCTTAGCCTCAGAAAACTACAAACATATTACGATTAAAGAACTATACCATTGGAATTCTAGTGATTCTAAGTTCGCAAACATCAACAAGTGAGGGGTGATCTAATCCTAAAACACTAAGTAGAAACATTGTGTTGTTCACAGGTAGCTCCCAAATCATGCTCTGATACCAACTCCTGTCACGCCCCAAATTCGGTTCTCGACGTCCATTCGCTGTAACCCGAATTCAGAGGTGGCAGCCTCCGTAGTACCCCGATCTCGGATCCTAACCCTACACGTCAGGTTCCGATCCTGGGATACCACAAGGAGGATTTTAGGGTCTAAAATTTTTTTTTTGAAAACATGAGCATCACAATATGAGTACCATCAAAGACAAACACAATATTTCCACTAAATCATTTCGTTTATATACAGTACTGGAAAGTAAATATACAATGCGTAAATATAAAAACTGTGCACACTTCGGCACCTCCTGCTACTGCACTACAAACTCCAACTCAACGTTGCTGATATACTCTGGTAGAACCTGCAGCGTAACAAACGCGCATAAGCTTCGAACGAAGCTTCGTGAGTGCGTGTGTGCGTGCACAATGCGTATGACAAGCATGATAATATCAGAGTAAGCAGTAAAGCATGATGAGAACTTTAAACCAAGACTTCGCCTAATTAGGCTACACGATCATGTGATATGAATAACCAGTTTACCACGACTATGCAAGCATGCAGTACATATAACTAGCCTACCATGGCTATGCTAGCGTGCAATACAGGTAACCAGCCTACCAAGGCTATAGACTCATACTATGCAATGGCCTACAGGGCCTAATGTCACATACAATGATCCAATGCATGTATGCAAATCACCACATCTCAGTACAGTGGTCCAGATACGAACAGTCATAACGCAATCACGTAAGCAATGCAGGACTCGGAACTGGTAGCTCGCCAGTGTGGTAGCTCGCCCAGGCTTACAGCCTCGCCCACATCACACCCGCCCACATCAGGTCCGTCCCACACCATACAGAACATCAGTCACATCACTGATACCAATACCATCTCTGAAACGGAACATCACCGGGGTCTCACAGACCTCACTACTCACCAGTAGAATGCCAAAGCCTATCTGGTGCAATAGCGGACCTACTCACAGCTGGTCAAACTCGACCCCCTTTGCCAACACTCTTCCGGCAGGTTAGGTCAGACCTCCTTCCAAACTGACCACGTGCAGTGGATAACACCGCCGTTTGGTATTCGGCATACTGGTGTATGATTAAACCACCCGGTCCTTGAATGGAGCACCCACCTTGGTACCAACGGGATCAGGGACTTTCACCCAGGGACATCTTTGGCATCCAGTTTAAAGATCACATATTTCCGGTGTTCTGCAAACCACGATGGAGCTGTGGTTGCAACGTAGTAACCATGCTATATGCGGCACAAGCAGACGGTGCGAAATGCAACCATGCATACAAACGTGGGACGACATGCACATGCAAGTCTCCAAAGAGCACCATAAAACTATAAGGTCTCAAACACAATGTCACCGTCAGCTGGTAATGAATTGCACGACAATCACGACCGATATGGCCGGTTGATACAAGACAATCAGATGAGCCAAGCATTCATGATGCATGAGTCAAGTATACAGTATGAGTGCCAACAAGTAGCCCATCTACCACGATGGCAATAAATCAATCTAGTCCAACCTATTTGAGATATGATTAAGATGAGGGGACACATATGAATGATCGAGTCATAGTGCGGGATGTCGCTAGCCAGGGAATCTCGCACCAAGGGCTACAAGGTATGCTAAGCTATTCCTACCATACAGTGTAGGTCAGGATGATAGATTCCTGTCCTCGAATAGTCCCATACCTATTGGAGAGGTTTGCGATAGAGAGCACATGAATTACGTTTGCGCAACTACATCTCGAATGCTTTATGAATGCGTTTATGCCCTAGTGGTCCCCAACTAACAATGGTGATTCGGGATGCATACTCATTACACATGCATGGTGATCGTCGAAGCATATAGTATAAAGATCATATATGAGTATTCTAACAACACTACGTGTGGCAATAGACATATCAAAAATAGCATAAAAAGATAATTCACTTATAATACAAGCAAACATAAAGAGATAAGACTCTAAATGGATGGTATACAACAACACAGACGGTCCAACAACTGAACGGTGTGGATTAACCTTCAATATTCAGATAACCCAAAAGGAAAGAAAATGATTGAATACACTACCGACACATCAAAGGTAGAACATACTTGAGCGGCAAGAGTAGAATACCCAAAATCATGCCGAGACCCATAATCCTGTAGTACAGTTGGGATGAACACAATAATGGTCCATAAAAGGAATGTCATAGAAGGGGTTACAAGATAGACGTGTCATGACAGAGGATTATAAATGGTAGGGTAATTTGCGATAGATGGTCAATACAATGAGGTCCAAAAAGGGACAACAGGTCTAACCTCATACTACAAGATAGGCTCCATATAATGGATGGCCTAGATGACATACGAACGTCGAGGATGAGCCCAACACTCGTCCTAAGGGTAAACGAACGGTGTGGATGAGATATACACGATATGGTAGTCTTTTAATAGTTAGGTACAAGGGTAGAAGGGGTGAGTCATATGAGTATACACAAGCTGAGTTACCAGGGTCAATCAACATGGTGAGTCAACAAGGTGAGTCAACAAGGCAGGTTGACAAGACGGGTCAACATGGTGAGTTAATAAGGTGAATTGACAAGACGGTTCCACAGGGTGAGTTTAAGAAGGTAGTCCTGTGACTTGGATCAAGCAAACTCTAAGGATGACCTTTCAATAAGGGTTTACACAATTAATCATCAAGGTGGATCCATAGGATGGACAACGCAGTCATTCGAATACGCACACTAAGGTGGTCCCAAGGGCCATCCTGTACATAACATGCTAGGGTTCATTCATTTGGATGGTTTGGATTAAGCACAAAATTAAGGCGGTCCTAATCGATGGGCAACATACATATCGCACCATAGAGGCCAATGGCTGACATGGATAGAACACATGCATAACAAGGTGGACCCGTGGTTGGGTATAACCGCACAAAGGAGTGGGGAAGCCATATACATCAAAGGGGGCTACAACAGTTTGGGATCAACTCAATATTTGTGCTTTCCTACTCATCAAGTAAGATGGCAATCAAACACCATGGTGAGGCCCGCACACCACATGTGTGGAACCCTACCCATGGCTGGGTGACTTATTAACAAGAAGAATGGCAAATAAATATAACAGATGGGTCCTGTAAAGTTTCCAATGGTAAGCATTCAATCACCCTTATTTTCTACGTGTGGCCCACCTAAAACTGGGCCCACACCTTTACCAAGAAGAACGACAAAGTATCCCCAACATTCATCAAGGTGGGACCCAAAATTGGGCCCCATCACCTTGATTAGATGGATAAATAAACATTACAATGGCCCCAAGGAAGGTTTCAAAGGTGGGCATCAATGGCTACGGTTTCCTACAATGTGGTCCACCTGAGGTTGGGATTTACCTCACTATGAGGGCCCCCGGCCCTAAAATAATATGGAAAAACAGATGGGCGGCATACATAAAACAGATACATCGAGGTGGGACCCATAGAGCGTAGCACCCAAATGGGCCCCAAGCATTTTGAATCAAACTAATATTTTTGTTTCCCCCTTCACCCATATCCATGTGATCTTATGAACAGGTTAAATGACAAATAAAACATCACTGTAGAGCCTGGGAAGGCTTCAACGGTGGAGATCATAATTCCCACTGTTTCCTGTGGCATGGCCCACTAGAGGTTTGGATATGCTTCAATTTTGGCTCAGCCACTAAAATGAGCTGGAAAAACATGCTGGCGGAATAGATAAGGCACATACATTATAGGTGGGGCCCAACGAGTGGGGCCCATTGCCATGCCCAGAGAGGGCTGCGCCGCTGGGCAGCAGCGTCCCCTGGACGCTGTCTGTCCAGTGGCCAGCTCCCATATTTTTTTTTATTTTTTTTTATTTTTTTATTTTTTTATTTTTATATTTTTTTTTATTTATTTATTATATCCTCTCCTCAAGTAGGGCCCACAAGCTTTTGATCAATCTGATATTTTTGTCTTTCCTTTCTCCATGTATGTGTGAACTTATGAACAGGTTGGATCTCAGATAAACATCATGGTGGGCCATAGGTAGGTTTCAATGGTAGGGTCATTGTCCCTGCTGTTTCCTGTGGTGGGGTCCACTGGAGATTTGGATCTGTCTCATTCTTGGAGTCATGCCCTAAAATGGTCTCCCCAAACGGATGAACGGTGTGGATTACAGCACATGCATCATGGTGGGACCCACAACTGGGCCACCAGCTGGGACGAGCCAGCGTCCAAGGACGCTGGTACGCCCAGCGCGTCAAGCCCTTCTCTTATCTTTTTCTTTTTCTCTTTTTTTTTTTGTTTTTGTTTTTGTGAGGTTTTGATCGAGTGGGGCCCACATAAGAGTGATCTACTCCGTTCATCAGCTGGGCCATCTCATGGTGGGTCCAATGAGTCCAATATTGAGTATGTTACGGGGTCTATAAACACCAGTGTGGGCCGAGGCAAGTCTCGACAGTGGACATCATATTCTCCACTGTTTCATGTGGTGCGGCCCACTTAAGAATTGAATATGCTTCACATTTGGGCCTTAGCCCTAAGCTGATATGGTAAAACAGATAGACGGCGTGGATGGAACATAAACATCAAGGTGGGTCCCACGAGTGGGGACCCCTTCCAGCCGTCCTGACGCTGGACGGTTCCAGCGTCCCAGACGCTGTGAACGTCCAGCGTCTGGACGTTGTGATATATTTTTTTTTTTTTTTTTCTTTTTTTTTTTTGTTTTCTAATGGTCATTTCATGTGGGGCCCACTTATGGACAATCCAATCCGTCCATCAGGTTTCCCAGCTCGCTGGGGACCTAATAAGCCCAATATTGGGCGGGTGATTCCGTCTACAAACATCACGGTGGGCCAAAAAAGTGTCAACAGTCGTTTCCACTGTTTTCTATGGTGTGGTCCACCTGAGATCTGGATTTACTTAATTTTTGGCGTCCAGCCCTAAAATGGGCTGTAGAAACAAATGGTCGGCGTGGATCACATACATACATCAAGGTGGGTCCCACGAGTGGGGACCCACGGTCATGCCCAACGTCCCAGCGCTGCTGGGCAGCAGCGTCCTCTGGACGCTGGCTGTCCAGCGGCCTCCTCCTGCATTCTTTTCTTCTTCTTTTTTTTTTTATTATTTTTTTTTTTATAAAAACAAGTGGGGCCCACATGTGCAGATCCGCTCCATCCACCAGCTGGGCCATCACATGGTGGGCCCACATGGTGGACAGCGTGGATGAACAACATACATCATGGTGGTCTATTGGCCACACTATATATGCCACAAAATAGGCCTCCAAGTGGGATCCACACCATCAAAAGGTGGGACCCATCCATGGACGATCCAGCCCATCCATCTCATTGCCCATCACAAGGTGGGACCAAGGAAAGAAAACGAAAAGTAAACGAGAAAAAAGGGGGGGAAAGGTATGCACTCACAATGATGGTTGGACGGTTGGATTGCCGATCGGACGGTCCGGATGATGATCGGGGTCCTCCAAGCTTGATCTTCACCTTCAATCTCTCTAACTCTCTCTTTCTCTCTCTTGATCTCCCTCTAAAACTCACTCAATCTCTCAAATCTCTCTACTTCTCTCTCTTCTTTCTCTTCTCTCTCTTTCTCAAATCTCTTTCTCTCTCCTTTTCTTGCTCTCTCTCTCTCTCTCTCTCTAACCTTGAAATTGAGAAACCACCCCCCCCCCCACGTATGGCTCTTGTATGGGAAGAGGGGGGTGCATGATGTCATGATGATGATGGTGATGATGAGAGAGAGCATGAGAGGTATGGGTTGTGGTTGACTTTTGGTGAGAGAGGATGGGGTGGGTATGGTGATGATGGCTAGATAATGATGGGGGTATGGGTAAGGGTGATGTGATAGATTTGACATGTTGTTGGGAATTGTGCAAGTGGGGCCCACGCCACACGCGCGTTGCGTGGCCCACCTCGAATTGCACGAACGTATGCATCTCACACACCGGGTATCGCAATGGGGCGTGCCGCGCGGCGTTGGAATCGTGGCGCCCGCGCGGTCGCAAGGGTACAAGTCTTGGGTCGTTGCGGTACTAAATCAGGGTCGCGATCAAGGCTCTCTAATCTGGTCCGTCCGGGACGTACCGGTACCGGAAACTAAACGTACGGAGGGCAATTCAGGGAATGGGTCTTACATTTCCTGAATGGAGACCTTGACGAGGAGGTATACATGGAACAACCTGAAGGGTTCGTTCTGCCAGGAAATGAGAAGAAAGTCTGTAAATTAATTAAATCATTGTATGGACTAAAACAAGCACCTAGACAGTGGCATGAGAAGTTTGATTCTAAAATACTTTCTCATGGTTTCATGCATAATGTAACAGACAAATGCATATATTCCAAAACAAGTAGTAACTATATAATTGTTATTTGTTTATACGTTGATGACCTGTTAATAATAAGTAACAAGATGGAAAGTGTAACTGAAACAAAGAAGTTTCTGTCTTCCGTATTTAAAATGAAGGATCTTGGACAAGTTGATACCATTTTAGGTATTAAAGTAAAAACTCATAGTGGGGGTTATGCGCTATACCAATCTCATTATATTGAGAAAATAATAAACAAGTTTAAACACCTGAATATTAAAGAAGCGAAAACTCCATTCGATCCAAATATCAAGTTAAATGAAAATACTGGAAGAACAGTTGCACGATTAGAGTATGCGAGTGTTATAGGAAGTCTAATGTATGCAATGCAATGCACTAGACCAGACATCGCATATGCTGTGAGTAAACTAAGTAGGTTTACTAGTAATCCCAGTGTAGAACACTGGAAGGCAATAGGAAGAGTACTTGGTTATTTAAAAGCAACCAAAGACTTAAGGTTATTTTACTTAGAATTTTCAGCTGTACTGAAAGGATATACTGATGCAAGTTGGATATCGAGTGCAGGTGACAACAAATCCACTACTGGATGGGTTTTCACCTTAGGAGGTGCAGCTGTATCTTGAGGATCCAAGAAACAAACCTGCATAACTCACTTAACTATGGAATCTGAGTTCATAGCCCTTGCTGCAACAGGTAAAGAGGCTGAGTGGCTTAGGGATCTTCTTTTAGAAATTCCATTCTATGCGAAGCCGATACCGGTTGTTTCGCTACATTGCGATAGTGAAGCCACATTAGCTAGAGCTTACAGCGGCACGTATAATGGGAAATCCAGACATATAAGTCTGAGACATGACTATGTAAGACAACTGATTCAAGATGGAATCATTGCAATATCTTATGTAAAGTCAAGTAATAACTTAGCTGATCCTTTTACTAAACCTCTAACGAGAGAGGTAGTAAGGACAACATCCAGAGGGATGGGGTTGAAACTCTTTTCAAAAGATTTCACCGGTGATGGAACCCAACCTAAAATTAGAAAATCTCTATATAAGGGTTCAATGGGTAAAAACAAGTCACTGATACGTGAAAAGTTTCAACACTAAATGATATATATATATATATACCTCATCCAGGATTATAGTGCTGGCCGTTACAGACAGAGGGTTGAGTCTTAGAAACTCTTAATGCAATCCAGTCTTAAGGACAAGTGTCTGAAAGTAACGGAGACACTGGAAGGACTTCACCTATATGAACGTAGAGGTGGTGCTGCTTCTCATGAGAATGAGAGTTTTCTCGGGATCATTCATGAAACAGGATAAGCACAAGGCCTTTGAATGTGTTGAGCAAGAATTGTGGGAACTCTAATAACACTTAGAAAGTATGTGTGTGGTATTTTCGATCCTGTTATATAAAAATAACTGGTTCAAAGCTGCGGCTACCAGTAATTTCGATAGGTCTTTGAAATACTTACACTAAGGAAGGATTCTAATCGAAAGATATCTTTCTTTATGCATATAATCTTTTATACTCTAGCAGACATTCACTTTTCTATTTTTAAAATTATTTTAAAAAACAAGTGGGGGATTGTTGAAAAAAGGTTGTTTTTTAAAACATTTTTTTTAAAAAAAGAACGTTTGTTTTTTGTCCCATATCGGATGGGAGAAAGAATTTTTACCTCTTTATAAGTAGGGTGTTGTGCACCTTACTTATTTATGGTGGAAGAGAGGGAGAATGGTGGCTTGCATGTTCCAGTGTGAAGCACTGGATTCGCACTGGAACACCGCGCACGCGCACGGGCACGGTCTCTGTCTCGGACTCGGGCACGGGCACGGGCACGGGCTTGGGCTCGGGCTCGGGCTAGGTGCGAGGGTGTGGGTACGTGAGGCAGTGTGGCTGTAAAGGCGCTAGTGGCGCACTTGGCACTTCGCACGTGCGCATCATGTCGCAGATAGGTCGCGATCTCGCGGATCGGAACGAGACTGGTGCGAGTCGCGATGTGACAGAGGCTAGGTAATAGGTCAAGTGGCTGGGTTCAGAACAGAGGAGGTGCTGTAGGTGGGAGGTTTGACAGAGAGACCTCTCTGCTTTTTATACAGAGCTGCATGGCTAATTAGAGGGACCTGTGTAACTGCTCATGCAGTAACGGTCCATACCATGCAGTAACAGCTGCATGTGGCTAGCCCAACAGTCAGAAACGGCTAGCCATTGAGTCTAAACAGCCAGCATGCAGGTGCATAACTCCCACATACACAACAGTCAGAAACTGCCATAAACGGCTAGTTTTTCACAACAGCCAAAAAAGGCTAGTGCCATTATGGCTCTGGACCAAAACTGCCAGCCACCCTTGCCTATATAAACCGGACAGGTCTGGTTCATTCTAACACAACAACAGCAATCATAATCTCGAATACTGAACCAGCACCCATTTTAGTCTCTTAGCCTCTCGGTTTAGTTGAAACAAACCAAGCCACTTAGACCAGTGTAGTGGTCTGCTGCTGCCAGAAGAAGACTTACATTCTTTTCTCTCTTTCTTTTTCTTTATCTACCAGAGTGTGTTACTGAGTTCCATAGTGGTTCCTTCGTTTTTGCTGAACGCAGAACCACATAAGGCTTGTTGTATCCTGGAAGCAATCCGCCTGCAACCTATCAGCAGACTCAAAATAATTTAAGTAGGGGCGAATTACGCTTTAAGGACAGCGTGTTTTTTCACGTGCTTCAGCCTGTCCTTATTTCTTGGTTTTTTCAATTAATTTATTTTCTAAGATCAGAAATTTCTCAACACATTATGTATGTGTTTTGTTCATGCCATTTATTCATTTTGTTATCTTATTTTAGGGTGCGAGTCAAAAAATTGGTTAGATCAAAAGCTCAGGTGAATCACATGACAGGAAATTATGGGGATTTAATGGATTTAATGCGTGCATGCTTACCAATTAAAACAACTTTTATTTGTGTTTTCCTTCATATAGGTAAATTGGGGTAGATCAAAAGCTCAAGTGGACCACACAACAGGAAATAGTGGGGACTGAATGTATTTAATGCATGCTGCCAACCAGTTAAAACAACTTTTATTTTGTGTTTTCCTTCATTTATCATTTATGTTTTATGTGACTGTTCAAAACAACTTTGGATCAAAGCTGGTATTTGTGTTTTCTTTCATTTAGGTTTATATGACCTTCTGAACAGGTCGGACGTTTTGATGAGTAATAGGAATAGGAAGGTTTTAACCCGCTTCCTATTTGCCTTATCTTTTAGGCTAATGCCCTAATGAGCTGGAAAAATGGATGAAAGGTGATAAAAATAAAAAAGAAAGAAAAGCAATAATTGAAATACTGAATGATTTTCTTACTGAGTTTACATAGGAGAAATGGCCTCAAAAAAGGCTATAACAAAATCAAATTTATTCGAACTTAATTATAATTTAGTGAAATCTGGATAAAAAAGAAAGAAAGAAAATGAATATATTAAAATATAGAAGGCGTGAATAAAACGCACGCATCAGGTGGAACTCAAAGAGCTTTTCAAGTACAGCACTGACTAATAAGGAGGTGGGTACTGGAGGGGTCACTACTGAATCTGAGTGGGTGTTTTCATGGGTCAACATCCATCAGCAACACCTCTCACTTGCATGCACCAGAAAGACAGGATATCATGACCCTTCAACTGGTTGGCTGGAACATTAGATGGAAATGAAATCACGCCATGGGTTCACTTCCAACTTGTCAATAGAGGGTATCTTTTGGTGCAATTGCAACCCTCCAATGGTGCATATATTTATCCATGCCTTGGATCACTCAACCATGGGCCCAGTTGAACAAGTTCATTGCAGCATACGCCTCCTAGGACCTAGGACCAAGATTGCAGGAGCGGATGAGGTGCAACCCCTGCCAAGACGGTACGTCCCTTACAGTGGGAGCCATCTTGATGTATTTATTCTATATCCACACCATCCATTTGTTTTGTAGGATAATTTTAGGGCATGACCCAAAAAATGAAGAAGATCTAAATCTCAAGGTGGATCATACTATAGGAAACGGTGGTGATGAACGCCCTCCCATTAAAAACTTCCAAAGGTCCACTGTAATGTTCATGTAATGTTTGTTTTGGTTTAAGAAGGGAAAAACCAATACAGGATTTGATCCAGAACTTTTGTGGCCCATTAATGGTCAATCACCACTGTTTCTTATGGTATCGTCTACCTGAGAATTGAATCAAATGGATGGATGGCGTGGATATAGAATACATACATCAAGTTGGCCCCCATAGGTGCCGTATCGTCCAGCACCTAATCCGCTCCGGAAGCGGATTGCTTACTGAGTAAGGAAACTCTTTGGGGCCAACATGATTTATGTGTTTTATCCAATCCGTCATTACATTTTAGCACATAGGACTGGATCCCAAAAATTAAGCATATCCAAAACTCAATTGAACCACATCACATGAAACAATGTGAATTGAACGTCTACCATTGAAAATTTAATGGGACCACGTATGCTTCGGATCAAGCTAATATTTGTTTTTTTTTTGTTTTTGTTTTTTTTTCCTTCCTTCTTTCGTGCCTTTGTGATCTTATTAATAGGTTGGATGAAAAATAAACATCACAGTGGTCATCAGGAAGGTTTCAACGGTCCAAAATCATTATGCGTTACCCAATCCGATTTCATCTGCTGCCCCGCCTTTTTGCAGCCCAATCAAAGAGTACCATGTGCACCTCTGCGGGTAAAAGTAAATATTCCCCGAGTAGATTCCCTGGGTAAAAGGACGCCGATTAGTAGAGAATTCCCTACTGAAGTTCTATGGCCCCCACCATGATGTATATGTTGTATCCACACCCGACCATCCATTAGTAGAGATCATTTTAGAGCATGAGCTAAAGAATGAGGCAGTTCTAAAGCTCAAGTGTACCTCACCATAGAAAACAATGGGGACAGTGATGCCCACCGTTGAAACTTTCCTGAAGCCCCACATGATGTTTATTTGAGATCTAAGCTGTTCATAACTTAACACAACACAGACGTAGACGAAGGGAAAACAGATATCAACTTGATCGAAACTTCTGTGGCCCCAAGAAGCTTTTAATGGTAGGCGTTCTATCCCCATTGTTTTCTGTGGTGGGTCCACGTGAACTTTGAATCTGCCTCGTTCTTTGGCTCATACCTAAAATGATTCCCTCCAATTGGATGGAGGGTGTGGATATAACACATACATCATGGTGAGGCTCAAAGAACTTGGTGACGTTGCTTCATTAGCCAATCCGCGTCCCTCGGTGAAATAACGTTTTTGCCATTTTCACCGTAGAGTACATCTGACAGCCCCTCTTCACTGCAGGACCCAAATCTGGCCACATCAGGCTGCAGGCAATTTGCGTGCCATATATAGTAAATTAGAATAATGTGATTATTTCGAGCATGCAAAGAAAACAATTGGTATCAGTAGTTATGTATTAAAGATAAGCACCTATCAATTAGGGCCTCATGATTATGTGAAAAATATATAAAAAATATTTTGCAAATGTGCTATTTAAGTGGATTTCATTTATTTATTTTGGATTTCATCATTGTTACCGTTCCCATGAGGGTTGGATGTGAATTGTGTGCCGTGACTATTCGGCAATGACATGCCACCAATGAAAAAATATTTTGTGCGCATGTCAAATGTGAGACTTCAAATGAAAAATAAAAATTTTCCTACCTATACAAGTTTCATGTCTGACATGCACTTGACACTTTTTCGTTGGCAGCACACCGTCATTGGACAATTAAGGTTAAGACAAGATGGGAGGGGAAAAAAAAAATCTTCACTAAAATGAACAAAAAAATGGGGGAAAGATATTTGTAAACAACTTAAAAACTGTTCCACTTCCCATGGCTTTTTAAACATTGCCCATGGAAGTAAATCATTCAACCTGTTATCCTCATATCCAAACAGCCCCTTTGAAGAGAGAGAGATATTTTACGCATTTCCTTGGATGCGCAAGTCCCTTCCATTTTGGTAACTTCTATGATTTTTTTTTAATGACAATAGTGTGTCCCTACCACTTTTTAAGGCGAGACTAATTCTTAAAGATACACGCAATCACCCGCAAACCACTTGCATTTGATAAAGCATGAGGGAAATTGAACTCACGTTTGTGGGAAGCAAACCCTATGATGCTAGCTATTTGCCCAAAACCTCATGTGGGTGTAACTTACTACTACTATTGAACATGAAAAGCAAGAAAATGGGAGTATTGCATGGGAGGGGGAGCATTATGGAAATGAAGGCACTTTAGAAGAAAACAAAAAAGGGTATGTCATCATTTCCTAGACCATATAAACAGTGGGCTGTGTTTGGATGTGCAGGAAACTTGAATCTTGAATTGAGAACATTCAGTGCAATCATGAAGAAATTAAGAAAGGACATTCTATGTATACTCCCAGTATTATAGTCTGATGAAGTAGCCATCAAATGGCAGCTATTTTTAGTTGGACCCCAGCTTGCATTTTGCAGCCAAGACCCCCAACTCATCACACTTCAATATGATAGTGCATCCAAACGCACCCTGAAACTCCAGTATGCAACACTGATCTGTAGAGCAGCAAAAAACATCAGCGTCCTATATCTGTATCTTGTTTTCAGATTGAAGGCCTTCACTGCTAACAACATAAGAGTAACTACCTGAACCTTGGCCTGAGGCTACAGTGTTCTTGGGAGCTGAGTCCAACGACTTCGAGCTTGGAAGATCGTAGTCAAAATCTGGGGTCAAATCTCTGGCTGTGTTCCGTCAAAGTGTGTGGACCGTGACGTCTTCTCTCTTCTCTCTTATCAGTCTATTTGCAGACCATCAATTGAAGGGTTAGATTCTTCCGTCTGAATGATTTCAGGGCAACATGGGCCCATCAGATCACGCCTCAATTTTGAGGATTCAGGACAAGGAACATATATAGTCTCTAAGGTGGAAGATCAAATAATTCCTCTTAACATAAGAAGTGGTGTACAAAGTGCAGCTAGAAGAAAGACTAGAAAGAGATGAACAACGGAGAACGCCATGATGTAACAAACAACCAAAGACGTCTGAGAGTACTCAAACGCCAATTTGGCTATTAAGGTGTTTGTAACGACATTCAACATAAGAGGGAGGAATTATATGATCCTTGGCCCAAGAATATGCAATGTACCCCAATGCCTAGAGTCCCTACAAGTGTGGCCCACTTCTCGATGATCCACCAATAATCTCTTAGGCAACGCCATTGATGAACCATATACCAAAAATCATCCAACTGGAAAATCCAAAACATCCACTTACTGTCCTGCCAGACAGCAATGACAAGCCACATTCAACGAGAAAGGGCTATGATTGCATGGCCGGGACCTACCAATCTGGAGATTTTCAGGGCATATTCCATCCAACTAAGGCATGAAAGATCAGCACTTAGATCACCAAAATGTGACCCAATTCACAGTAACCTAGCACACAAGGATAGTAAACATATCCCGGCCCAAGGATCATATTCTTTCTCAAGAAATGCATACCACTAGCCATAGTTGCTCCATACATGAAAGATTTCCTACTACAAAACACATCGAGTTAAATACAGTTCAAAACAACAATACCTTCCATTCTCAGATGCTTTGCAAGTCAGTGCATCCTGCCTGACTAAGGGAATGGAATGGCTTCGGTCAACTACCTATCTCTTGTGATACAACAATCCGCTTCTTTTTCCGTTGGCTTTTCCTACGTTGGCCCGGTGGCGGACAACCAATGCGGCGGATACGGGGTGGATATATGACTGTGCCTAGGATAGCATCTTCATTCATGGGCTTGTCTACATCCGGTACTGGATTGATCTGCTTTGAATATGTTAAACGGTAACGGTCCAGGGTATAGTACCCAGAGCAGTAATCATAACTGTTCCTAGCCGTCCGATCAAAGACTGCAACCGCATGCATGCATGGCAAACCAATGATCTGCCATCTCTGGCATGTACACTCCCATGTCTCAAGGTTGACAATGTTGACAGTGTCATCACGAACCTCAAACATGCTGCCTGATTGGAACGCCACAGTGAGCGACTGTGAGCGGTGCATCTCTTTCCGTAGCTTTTGCTCCATTGCATGCGTGAGCGTTGTCGACCACCTGTTTGCTGCCTCCCGACGTGAACAAATCATCTCCATCATCTTACACCGTATCACATCTACCATTTTTATCACAGACAGCTCTCGCTCCTCCGATATCCAGCCCACAAAGAGCTCCGTGATGCTTTTCGGGACAGATATGTGATCATACCGCGAACCCCTGAAGTACACATTCGACCACTGCTCGGGCTTACTAGCCACGACCCAAGCAGTGATGCCTGGAGAGATGTTTTTCATGTTCTCGATACACGAATTGAAATCGACAACCCTGCAAGCATGGGCGGCCCGCCTAAATTCACCCGACATCTGCTCCCTCATCGGTTGCGGGCATGACCGTGTCAGCTCTGTCTGGAAGTCCCTTATGAGGTGGCGTAGGCTATATGCATGATAACTGTCATCAAACACTTGTGGCACAGCTTCTGCCAGACCCTTGTGCCTGTCAGACACGAATGTTATGGTGCGGGTCTTTGACACTGCAGATTTCAACTCGAGTAGAAACCAGTGCCAACTATCATAAGTCACGTCCTCTACTATAGCAAAGGCAATTGGAAAAATACCATCGTCCGCATCGACTGAGGCTGCAACCAACAATGTCCCCCAATACATGTCTTTCAGAGATGTCCAATTGAGGAAAATAAGGGGTCGGCAGCCATGCTCAAACCCATGTTGCGAAGCGTGGAAAGAGACAAAAAGGCGGTGGAACCTCGAGTCATCAGTTGTGGCCAATGTAACACGGCTGCCTGGGTTTGTCTCCCTTATCTTCTCACAAAACCAAGGCAGATGATTATACGTTTGTGCATGCACACTCTGAAGCTGCTCCTTCGCAACCTGCTTTCCATGCCTTACCTGATGGTACTTCAAGCTAACTCCGTAATCTCGGTGGAGATCATCTACAATGTCCTGGGTCTTATACAGTGGAAAGCTTCGCAGCTTGTCTTTTATAATATTCACAAGCCATTGCTTTGTAGCCAGAGGATGGCCATAGTTGCCTCTAACCCCACCGCACGTATGTACATTGGTTAGCGATCTAACTCTAAGCTTTTGTGTACTCTTCACTTTAGATGCGTGTATCCGCCATGGGCAGCCGTCAGCTTTACACTTAGCATGTAGGCGGCCTGATTCATTTCTAACAAATATGCAGACAAAAGATTTCGCCATGGAATACTTGCGTAACGCATCGCGGAAGTCATGGGCACTGTCAAATTCTTGGCCCACGCCAATGGTAGCTTTCTCCCCGGTGTTTGTTAGCCTCAGCTGCTTAATAGGGTCAGCAGGAGAGATAGTAGAAGAAATAGGGGTGACAGTATCCACAACCGTAGTCCTGCTTGCAGTCCCGCTTCCCCTGAAATATCACGCATTCCATGTAATGTCATGCAAAGTACAATTCCCATATGCACCACGGCCCAAACTTAAGGCAAGAGGAAATATACAATTCTCAATCAGGTTTTGTTCGGTCCAGCAAACTGTTCATGTTGAGCCCACCTTCCAGTGATCCAAATAATTTGCATGGTGGGCCCCACAGTCGATAGTAGATGCCCCGAGGATGTTCCTAATTATATTATTTCTAACCATCCAATTCGACACCAATTAAATGTAGACCATTGGTTTTAGTCGCAATTTGCATCAGATGCACAGGATCATCTGGTTGGGAAAATATTTGGGCACTGGCCACCCTGTCATGAGGTCAACCAGATCAATGGATTAGGTTACCCAAAGTTGGGTCCCACATGAACCATTGCAGGGTCAAAGAAAATGCCATTTCAGCGAGCATTATGTAAATAATTTGGGCAAATACCTCTGGCCAACCGTGTTCAACACACTGTGAGGAATAGCATTGTGATGAATGGTATCTCCTGCTACAATGTAAACATCTATTGTGGCCGAATGCTTGTGAAAATCAATCATGCGTTGCAAATCTTTGTCATTTGATACTGTGATAGGAGTTCGCTTGTTTCCTGGGAGGAAGTACTTAATGGATGAGGTACCTACATCACATTTTCCCATCTCGGCTATTTCGGACTTAAAATCATCCAAGTTTGTGTTGCGATCAACCTCCATTGCATGTGCTTCGCCGCCCATATATAACATGGTCCCGTCATAATTTGGCACAAACTCCCCACCAAATTGGCAAATAACCACAATTTTCCCCGTCTGGCCGCAATTATCTAAGATTAGACATTCAAAGAGAATTCAACAAGTGAGATGTAAAACCTACATAAGAAGACAACCAATTTTTTAATTAGATAGTCTCGTGTTTGTGCAACTTGATTCAACAAGATATGATTGAAAGTTTAACATAAAAGCCAAGAAACGACATATATGGCTCATGTACACAAGTTTTGATACAGTTCAATACATGTCGACAGCGTAAACAAAATATAACTAAAAGTTTAATAGAAAAGCCATGAAACTGCAAATAAAGATCATGAACACAAGTATATACATATCAATGACAATGATCAATGACAATGACTATTTGAGGTATCTATAAATCATTGTCGTCATAGCCGTCGTCGTCATAGCCTAACCCTAAGCTATTTGGGGGGGTGAACAGTAACAGGTAGCTGGCCTGCGCTGTCCCCCTCCTGCTGTCCCCGATCTCCTTAGGACTCTTGCACCAACCCATTGATGGTAGACGTCCTATCACACCCTTGGGGGAGCAAACCCCAGGTGTTCCAGACGTTCCCCACCAAAGAGCCATTTAAGGCATCTGGTGCACTGGGGCGCCTACCCGCATTTCATCCTAAGGCGCGTTGGAACCCAGCTTCCATGAACTCCCTGACATCCCATTCAAGGGAGGAAGTTTCCCAGCATATGGGATTTTAACCTCTCTCCCTTGAGGTAACAGTTTAAGGACACTGTTGGGGTCTGCTGATTCTGAAAAAAGATTGCTTAGCAAAGTTTGATTATTTGCTGCCCATCTGATATCATTATCAAACTTCATCCTTTTCATCCTGTACCTACCCTGGGAGTGGCTGGATGATCACATGCAGGCAACACCTCTACAAAAAAAATGTGTACAGTACAAGAAAAATAACAGTTTGAGCCAAAGCTTGGCTTAAATTAACTTGATATGCCTCACGTTGACCACCATGAATTCACATGCATATGATAGAAAAAAAGATCCGAGTACATGAGGAGAGGAATAAATTCAAACACAATTTTTTTTTTGAAAGGTAAATTCGAACCCAATGACAATCATAAATAACTAAAGCAGAGTCATCGTTGTCACCATCTTCATCATCATCTAAAACCATTATCCCAATTAAATGGGGTCGAATACATGAATCCCGTTCCACCATTCAACTCTAAGGACCAAACCTTCAGTTAGACCATAGGTCATCAAATCCTTTCTTACTACCTCCATCCACGTCCTTTTGGGCCTTCTCCATGCTCCTTTAGAGCCTTCAATGTATACCCACTCACTCCTAACCAAAGGGATTGTTGGTCTTTGTTGCACGTGACCAAACCATCTAAGTCTACTTTCCTCATCTTATTACCTATTGGTACTATTGAGTTCCCTCAAATGCATTCATTTCTAATTCTATCCTTCCTTGTCTTGCCAGTCATCATCCATCTCAACATCTGGATTTTAGCTACAGTCATCCTATGAACATGTTGTTCCTTAATTGCCCAACATTCTTTCACATAAAGCATGGGTGATCTTTTTTTTCTTTTTTTTTTTTTTTTTGAGAGATAACTGAAATTTATTGAGAAATTGGTGAAGCAAGGAAAGAATACAAGACCCACAAAAAGAAAAAAACTACTAAAAAGGAATGGCAGACGAGGCTGCCTTAACATAAACCACCAAATCCTTAACAAGGCCTTTTGAGCAAGCAATCACCTCGTTCACCCCCACTTCCGCATTCCGGAAACAATGCCCATTCCTAGAACCCCAAATAGACCAAAACATTGCCAAAATGAGCAATCACCAACCGACTTGTCATTTCTTCCCAACTGTTGTGCCATGCCACACCCAAAGCAATTCCTCAATAGATCTTGGCATGATCCAATGGACGTGAAGCAGGGAAAAGAAGTGATCCCAAACTTCCTTGGCAAACGAACAGTGAATGAAGAGACGATCGATTGATACCCTATTTCCCATACACATCAAACATATATTCGGAAGGATCATCGCTCTTCTTTGGAGGTTGTTTATGGTAAGAATTCTTTTTTGGCCTACCAACCAAACGAAAGCAGCGACCTGAGGGGGAGCCCCATAGAACCAATGATGAAAGCATGGGTGGTCTTATAGCTATCCTATAAAATTTCCCTTTCAGTTTGAGTGGTAAATGGCAATCACATAAAACTCTAGAGGCACATTTCCATTTCTTCCACCTAACTTGAATTCTATGGGCAACATCTTTCTCAACCTCTCCACTCTCATGAATTATTGACCCAAGGTATCGAAAGTGCTCATTTAGGGAAACTTCTTGGTTAGCAATCTTACCTAATTCCTCGTTTCCACTCCTATTGTTACTAAAACTGCACTCCATATACTCTGTTTTAGTCCAACTTATTTTAAATCCTCTAAATTCTAAAGCATCCCTCGATAAATCTACTGTCGCGTTTACACTCTCCCTTGTCTCGCCGATCAAAACTATGTCATAACATACACCATGAGATCTCTTCCTATAAATGCCTCGTTAACTCATCAATAACCAATGTGAAAAGGTACGGGCTCAATGGCTAATGCCGAACCCTGATGCAAGCATACAGTAATTGGGAACTCATCTTTTTTTTGGGAGTTCACTTGACTCTCCACTAGTGGTCCTCAAATTTGTGAACACTCCCTCAAGCATATCCCTAATCATATTAGTATATTCTCTTGAAATTCCCTTCCTTCCCAACATCCACCAAATTAACTCTCTAAGGAGTAAGGACCCTACAGTAAGGTTTCTCTAAATTAAGAAAGACCATGCGAAGATCCTTCCTTCTTTTCCTATGTCTCCATCAATTGTCTAAGTAGGAAAATAGCTTTAGTTGTAGACCTCCCTGGTATGAAACTACATTGGTTTTCCGATACATTTGTCCCATGCCTTAGTCTTTACTCAATCACTCTCTCCCAAAGTTTCATAGTATAGCTCATAAGTTTAATCCCGCGACGGTTAGTGTGGCTATGTATGTCTCCTTTGTTCTTATAAATAGATATAGCAGTACTTTTCCTCCATTCATATGCATTTTCTTCAAGCTTATGATCTTGTTGAACAGCTTGGTCAACCAAAATAGCAGAATATCTCCTATACACTTTCATGCCTCTATTGGTATACCATTTGGTCCAAGGGCCTTTCCTATTTTCATCTTTCTCAAAGCCTCTTTCACTTCAAATATCCTAATCCTACGAGAGTATCCATGGTCTCTAATATCATTTGAATTTATGATTCCAAAACAACAAAAGCAGAGTTAACCTAAAAAATTTAGAGACCCTAAGCCTTAAAATGGAAAAACGATAAGATTTCCAAAAGACCAACCCTAAAGTAGATAGGGTTCGGAGTTTGAAAGCTCGTTTGTAAAATAGGGGATACACATAAGTATGTATACGTGCGTCTGTCTATGACAAATTACGACATCCCTACCTTCATGGGATGTCATCAATGTCCCAAAGCTTTTAGATTGACAGGTGACGTGATCTATCTTCAACATTCCTAATCATAAAGCAGCTAGGAGATTTTGGGAATATTTTCTGCAATTATTAGTTGCATAATAGGTATTGTAGAGAAACTTAGCAAGACATCAGTGAGGGATACGGTACTTAAGAGGCATATTTCTTTCGAAATGAACGACTGATTATGCAGAGAATGCTCCCTTTGACGCTATGTGGAAACCTTGGAAGGGGCACTAGGATTTGCAACAATAAAGTGGAGAATTGGACGAAGGTAATACTCATAATGAAGGACTTTATCAATGAACAGCCATTGGTAATTCAATGTATGACTACTGAACCTGAGAACAGATTTGAAAGCAGTCACTGAATGTAAAAGGAAGGCACTTCCATGTCCTATCGCCGTCATTTGAAAGCATACCTTCATCACTTGTCTTTTATTACCAGGCAAACCCAATAACTTTAGTCTCTAGACTCACAAACAATCTGCAAATGTGCCCCAATTCATAGCCACCAGCTGAAAAGAAAAATGAAAGTCTAGAATCATCTCACCCATGAATTGGGTTGGACATCCAAGGATTGGAAATCCAACGGAAAGACTACTCCACTTGTGCTTTCGTGATTGGTGAAAACAGTTGCCAACTTGCCACTGCATTTCGCAAATGAGATGATTTAGGCTGTGTTTGGATGCATTATTGAAATAGAAATGCAAAAGTATGTTCAACAAAATGGCTAAGGCCAAATTGCAATTGCATTCCTTAATCCTTAGTATTCACATTAATAGCTAGCTCCTGAGCAGTTAATTTCAAGGTGGACTTGAAAGGCTGTAAGTGTGATTTGAGGGCTACTGACTCATTATGATAAGATGATGAAAAGTTGGGGATTTGCTCTTTATTGAACTAATTCTTCATCATGGTTCAATTCAATAATGCATTAGCCTTAAGAATCAGCAAAAAGTTCACAAACTCAAAGGCATCTAACCTCTGGAAGGCATATACAACTCAATCGAACAAAACAATAGAATGAATGAGCATTTTCCTTCTGTTTACCTTGCTGCCGAAAGGGCAAAGCACCAGAATCTGCACCAGAAGAAGGAGAAGAAGGAACTGCTAATGCATCACAAAAAGCTCTATGTGCAATGAAGCTATTTTTCCTGACAAAAGGGGGAAAAAAAAAGCCAAATAAAAGAGGTTACCAATTCAGCACAATGGCAATCCCTATAGTGCACTTCCAGGATAAATGACACATAGCATGGTAATCCATGATCTGGATTGTTCATTGAGCATGTTCCACCATGAATCAACCACAGCCCAAAAAGACTTCACTGGTCATGACAGGCTTCAATGCCTGATTACTGACCTACAAATGAATGGCAGAAATGAATATTCACAATCATCAGCACTGAAGAGAAGGCCTACTGTCCTATTCGTGCAATTCGCAAATAACAGGCAATCCACAGTAGGAACCACCTAATGAACAGGCCAGAGCACGTGGAGTTGTGCCAGATGTTAACTTGAGTGCAACACAGTGGACAAAAAAGAGGAAATGCACGACTGCTCAATCAATCTTTCTTTTCACCGAACAAACTGTACCTAGTCTTCCAGTGATCCAAATCACTCACAAGGTGCTCGCACAGTTTGCCAGACAAGCTGATTGATCAAGATTTTAAGAATCCAACCGTTCAAATTGTCTTGATGATCTGGACCTTGATGATCAATCTGATGGGATCAACGGTAAGATTGCATTGTGGAGCTGAGAGGATCAATGGAAGGCCATTATATTTCTAGGATTTGTGATTTAGTTGGTAATTAGGGTTTGATTAAGTATTTAATTTTTTTTTTCCATTTTTTGTATTTTTGGCACTTTATTGGTAGGCCACTTCTGGCATACCAAACGATCTATGAATGACACAAAATTGGCCCATCTGATAGCCTATTAAGTAAACGAGCCCAAGATAATTGCAGTTCCAGGACTGTTTGGGTGAGATATGGCCCATTTACATTAGACCATATGGTAGTGACGGGATTTAGGGCCAATTTGGTCATTTTTTATTAGTGGGACTTCTCCTTTTTGTTTTAAACCCATATAAGGCTATGTTATGGAGGTGTAATGTATTATTATGATTATTTGAATAGAACTTCTTTCATTTGTTGGGCTTTTTCAGTCTCTAACATTCGGCTAGAGGATTGTCGGGTTTTTATCCCATAATCTATTTCTTCTTTTCTTTCATTCTTTTGTAAACTGAAACAAAGTAATTTCCTCATCTCAATCATTGCCTTTCATCTTTCCCATTTTCCTCAATCCTTCATCATCCCTTTTCTTTTCCTTTTCGCTTTCCCTTCCTTCCCAAATCAACAAACCCTAAACCATGCCCTTTTACCTTCCCAAATCTTACCCAAAACCCTCCAAAACCTAATTGCACACACCTTTAAAAAAAGAAAAGAAAAAAGAGGAAGTTTCAACTCCCTAAAAACACTTACATCTACGATCCAAGCCCAAAGTTTGCCACATGTTCTTTCTTAGAGATGTCGTGGATAGGAAGATGTTCATACGCCTCGTATGATTATCATTATCCGGACTCACATTTCCCTCCATATCCTTCACATTATTCTTATCCACGTTACCTTGGCTATCATGATCGTCCTTCGTATTGCCTTGAGTCTTGCCCAATCTTCTCATGTGTCTCATGGCAATTTCTTTCAGCAACCCTCCCGATATTATGAACGATGACAGCCGCATATCAGTTGCTCAAAAGCATTTTGTTACAATGAAATGTACAGCAACGGCTAAGAATGTTCAAGAGACATGAGAGGAGAATCTTCGGGAACTAAAGAAGGATATTAGAGCATTATTAAGGGAAGATATTACAAAAGATGCAAGGAACTCCAGGAGATGGTAAGAGCTTGGTTTGAGCCCTTGATTGAAAAGGAAAAGCGTGTATAGGCTTCAATCTATTTTATCTGGAGTTCCTAGCGATGATGTGGTTGTAGATAGTGTAGCAACCCAAAAGGAATCCTCCTTTGGATTGCTTAATGGATCCATGGATGGAGATGGATCAACGGCCAGATCGGAGTAAGTTCCCGTCAAACCAAAAGATTAGCAGATGGACGACCTAATTGAACAGACCGAAAGTTTAATAGATGTGGACAATCTGATGGTCAAAGATATGGACAATGCTGCTACAATCATAGTGGCAAACTCTATATAGAGGTCAACATAATGGTACAATCTCAATGTCAATCAGGGTACACAAATCGGAAGGCAAACTATGATGAAGGGGTCACAATCGATGTCTAGAACATGGAGGACCAACAAGAAGCAATAGAAAAGACGGCACATTTTTCAACGTTGTATTATGCACAAGCTGCCTGTCAGGTGCATAGGTCTCCACTACTAGCGAAGCAAAATATGCACTACAAATAAGGATCTTCACTAGAGATTATCACTACCAATTTAAACTCAAGGACGAGTCCTTTTCCAAGTTGGATGGAATTGATGCAACCAAGTGGCCACACAAGTCGATTGATCAAGATTTTAAAAATCCAACAGTTGACATTATCTTGATTAGTGATTTAAACTAAATCTGTGGTCCAATGATCAATCTGATGGGATCAACGGTTAGATTACATTGTGGGGCTGAGAGGATCAATGGATGGTCATTATATTTCTAGGCTTTATTTGTTTTGGTTAGTAATTAAGGTTTCGTTAAGCATTTAATAATTTTTCCTTCTGTATTTTTGTCGCTTTTTTAGTGGGTCACTTTTGGGGTACAAACAACGTCCAAATGACAAGAAATTGGTCTCGTTTGATAGCCTGTTAGGCAAGCTTTGAAACGAGCTCAAGATCATGAAATTTCAGGCCGTTTGGGTGAGATATGCCCATATGATAGTAATGGGTTTTAGGAGCAATTTAGTCATTTTTTTAATTATTATTAGGGCTTCTCTTTTCTTGTTTTAAGCCTATATAAGGCTATCTTTTAGAGGTGTGATGCATTATTATGATGATTTGAATAAAATTTATTTGGTTTTCGTTTCTTTATTTGATAAAAGATTTAGAGATGGAGTTTTTCAGTCTCTAGCATTTGGGTAGAGGATTATTGAGTTCTTTCCCACAATCTCTTTCTTCTTTTCTTTAATCTATTTGCATCCCCTTTTGGGGGTTGCATTACAGTTGAAGGGAGATGCACCATGAAATATTCTCCACATTTTCTTCTTAATCATCCCAGTTGGTCTCAAATGACAGCCACTTTTTACAGTCCCCCATTTCACCCAACGGCTATGATCATGTAGCGGGCGAGATATTAGGACAGGGCCCATTCCAAGACAAGGCCCCACTGATCACCAGCTCAGGCCACTGAATTATAGGCCCACCAGTAAATGTAAACCACTTTTTGTATCCACCCACTTCATTCAACGTCTACAATCATCTAGAAAGCAAGATGTTAAGGCTGGGCCCATTCGAAGATGGGGTCCACCTGATCAACAGCTCGGCCCACTGAATCATGGCCCCCACAAGTAGCGTTGTCCAATCAAAGGAGCAACATATGGACATTCTGCTGCATTTGGGTCGGCACATCTCTAAATAAAAAATCTTAATCCCCGCAACATCAATAACGGAGAATGAGGAATAGCGAGCTATAAACCTGGAGAAGACGCTGCCGCACCCGCAGCGGTGCCCCATCCTCCTGCTCCTACCGCAAGTCTTGGAGTGCGTCTTCCAGTCGGCCTCCACCGCATACTCTCGCTCGCACCGCCCACACTTCCACTTCTTCTCCCCATGCTTCCTCCTGTAATGCATCTTGATCGCCGTCGGGTCGCCGAGCGCCCGCGCCGGGTCGTGCCGGTCGCACGTCGGCTCCGGGCATATGTAGACCCGCTTCCGGCCTGCCGCCTCCTCCTCCTCCCTCGCCCGCCGCTCCAGCTCCTGCTGCTGCTGCTGCAGCAGCTGCTGCGGCAGGTTGTGTGTCCGCAGGTGCATCTGGAGGTTGTGGTCCCGCTGGAACTCCTTGTTGCAGATCACGCATATGTAGCGGTTGATGGCCGTTAGGGTTTCGGGTGAGAGAGCGACGACCTCCGCGTCTGGATCTGCGCCAAAATGAGAAATGCAAATATCGTATTAGAAATGCTTCTAGGGTTTGACATTTTTGCATCTTTTCCCTTTTTTCGTCCTTTTACCTGGTGTGAGATCTCGCTTTCTCTTCGCTGTCGAGGCCATTTTTGCAGATTTTCCTTTCTTCTTCTTTGAATAGCTTGGAATGGATTGGGAATTTCGGATTCTAGGGTTTTTACAGAGATTCCAATGGGGGTTTGATGGAAAGAGGGGAACAGGAAAAGGAGCTTTGGACACACCTACCTCTGCAGAGGGGGAATTATGAGAGAGGCGCCATAGTACTCAACCGTACGTACATTGGCATACTCATTCGCGGGGTTTTTTGTACGTGGGGCCCACTTCTTTGTGATTCTAGCCGTTGGTTTTGATGGGGAAAGATGTAGATGGGGGATGATTCGGAGACCTCCTTGGTTTCGGTAGTTCCTAGTCCTTCCATTCGTGGCCCTCAAATAAACGGTTAGGAGAGAGGCGATAAAGAGCTGTCGTATTTTGATGTCGGAATGGCCAAAATTGAAGGGTCAGGATCTTCCAGCAACGCACGTTGCTGACAAATCCATCAGCCGTTTTCTGATCGCACAGGAATGGTGTCCCCCTGTGCTGCATGCGTAGTGCGCGTACCCGACAAATAGCTCCATCTTAGTGGGGGGAATTGTGCGTTCGTCGGGGACATGGGAGTTTTGTGTCCAACACCCAAAAAATGGAGCGCTTGGCACACGTGTGTGTGATCGTAACCGTTCATCGAGTGGAAACAATAGCTGATGGATCAGAAAGGTAGATTGATCTGATGATCTAATTCATCATACTGAAGAACTTTGCCTAAAGTATGTGTACTGTTGCTTTCTTACTATCCGTTAGTGCCAATTTGCAGTAGAATCAAGACTATCCGATTAGTGTGTCTTTGGGGTGTGAACTCTCCATTGTGGGCCCAGTAATGGACAGTCCAGGTATCGTTCGCGTGTTTCAACTGTGCGTTTTAAAGTGGAATCAGTGGGACAGGAAACATGGAAGGGCCCGGCCCATTTAAAGCTGAAAGAAGGCATCCGACATGACAATGCTCGTTTTTTGTAGCTGCCTTGAGAAGGGAAAAGGGTCTGCACTCTGGCGGCGTACAGCGTCCTAATCTGCTATTTATCACAACTGATGCCTATTTTCCAGTGATCTGGACCGTCCATTTGATGGATCCCAGCGTTTTTAGGACATGTCCTAAAACCCTCTATACCAGCACGCCAGTATTCGATAAAAATCAGCACTTGTCGAAATATATTGCCAACACCCATCCGGGATTTTTAATGGCCATTCCCCGTCGGAAGCGGTTTGCGTCCGGCCCCGCCCGTCTCTATCAAGTGGCAGGGGATCCAAGGGGTCGCCGTGTGATGTGTGATGTGTGGGTTTTATCTAGGCCGTCCATCCCTTCCTCATATCATTTTAAGGTATAAGCCTAAAAATGAGTTAGATCTAACGCTCAACTGTACCACACCATAGCGGTGCTAGTAACACTCACCCTATAAACCTTCTCATCCAAACCTTACTAGGGCCCTACCATGATGGTTAGGTACCATCCAACCTGTTTATAAGGTCACGTAGACCTGGATGAAGGAAAACACAAATATCAGTTGGATTCAAAATTTCTAAAGCTCCGGAGAATTTTCAACGGTAGTAATTTAATCAACACGGTGCAATCCACTGCAAAGTCGATGGACGGCGTAGATAAAACCCACACATCATGGTGGCCCCGCAGAGCCCCAGTCCGTTCCTTGCTAACCACAGGCGGAACACAATCCGCTTACTTCGGGAGCCGATTAAGTGTTACTGGGCAACACCTTAGGGGTTGTTAGGATGGGAGTAATTGAAGGTAAATGATAAGTCAACTTTTCTGATATTTTGAGCCACTGGTAGTTGACCGTGGTCGCAGACCTCCTGCGGAAGGCTTTTGCAAGAAGTTCCTTGGCTAGAAAACTAGCTGGGCCACTGTTATTTTTGTGAGAAATTTATCCTATTATACTTTTTGCAAGCTCATTTTAGGACATTGTGTGGGTGGGTGCATCATGTAACTAACAGGTGGGTGCATTGCATGACTGACAAGAAAAAGAAAGAGAGAAAAAAAAAGGTTGATCTAAAACTATATGCGCCACTCAAGGAGAAATAATAAAAATTAAACGACTACCATTGAAACATTCATAAGGGCATAGATGTTTTGCATCAAGCTAAGTTTCTTTCCTTTTCAGTTCATCCAGTGTGAATTACATTATGAAAGGTTTGCATGTAGTAAAATGATCTCCTAAGACAGATGGATGGCTGAATTTCTCACAATATCATGCTAGGCCTAGCTAACATACCGCACAGGAACTTCCTCCTAGACGCTTTCGTAGAAAATGGGCGTTTTTTAGGGTGGCCAGCAGGGGCCGAGGCTGTGTAGACATTCGCGTTCTTGTACGGTGCCCAACTTGAGATGAATGGGGCCTAGGCTGTGTGGGTCTACATAGATATCCTTGACCAATCCACTCTGTACATTTGTTTTGAAAGATCACACTCGGATAGGATTCTAAAATTCAGGCAGATCCAAAAATCAAGTGTCCCACACAAACAAAACATTGGGAACAGCAATGTCCATCATTGAAACTATCTTGGAGCTGACCATGATGTTTATATTCCATCCAAACCGTTCGTAGAATTATTACCAGTCAGGTAAACCGTAGGAACAAACATCATCCTGATACAAAGCTTCTGTCACCGCCAGGCATTCAATCCCCACTTTTTTCGGATGTTATAGCCCACATGAGTTTTGGATCTTCTGATTTTTAGAGTCATTTCTTAATATGGTCTTCCAAAACAGAATGACGGAGTGGATTGATCAGGTACATCTCTGTGGACCCACAGACTCCGGTACATAGCTCTCTTCCCGGGGTCATAGGCAATCCGCTCCCCCCTGATGAATGTCTAAATCCTGCTTCCACGTGACGGGTCACCAGGCGTGCTTCAGATCGACTTTTCACCCTTGCCTTCAGCATATATGGCGCTCATGGTACACTGCCCACGTGCGCGAGTTCCAGCCCATTCATCAGGTGGGGCCGGGCTGATTCTGTCCTTGTTCTGAATCATGCAGATTCAGTAATTGGACCAGGCATGACCTGTTAGCTTTGCCGGTGGTTGGGAGAGCTTGGGCCTGGCGTGTATAGACCGGTGGAATCTCAGGCGTGCTGCGGCTCAAGTAACTTTAGCCCGGGGCGGCTCAACGTAGCTCCATACGCATGACATTTTGTAATGCAAGCGTGCTGTAACATGATATTAAGTAATTTTGAGCATTAATGTTTGCAGTTCTGTTGCATTGTTGGAATATAAAGACATCAGGAATTGGATGGACAACATGTGATGTATCGTGCGATGTGTTTATTGTCTTTCAAAAATGCTGGAAAAATTATTAAAATTTTCAATAAAACTTCAAAAAATGTTAAAAATACATCAATACAAGCTTAAAAATAAAAAGATGGCACAAAAAATAAATATGCATGATAAACTTTTCCTGTAAATGGTCCTAGATTATGCATTATTTGATAAGTGATACAGCTATATACAAATCAGTTTATAGCATTTGTAAATCTAAGAATACATATGTGAAAACACAAATATTAACCACCAATCAATCTTGAATTTGTTAAAATGCTTTTTATATTTTAAAATTAAAAAAAAAAAAAAACATCCATCAATTTGTAAATCAACTTCTAGCATGTCCAATATGATTTTCACATGCACGAAAGTAATGTTGAAATTCATGATTAAGTACCTGGGACATGTAGAAAATCATGGACTTTCCAAGTGATGTATGTTAAAAAATGAATTAAAATTGAAAAAAAATCTGACCGTTTAATATTGGGCTCACCTCACCTGTTGTTCATTCTCGATTTCCAAACAAAAAATCTCATTATTTCTTCATAAAAGAAAAGGGGGTTAGTCAAAATCAGGTTATAAGTGAATTACATGGGGATATTACCACATGTATTATCAATACCAATAAGATTTTAACTGCAATGTCGTCACTATATCAATATCTTATCAATTACGATATCTAGCACAATACTTTAAAGTTTTGGAATGTTTCGTATCTAGCCCATGCAATACCAATAGTATCAGCATTGCAGACACTAGCTATAATTACTTTAATGCATCCCGACACACTGTAATGTGATAAGTGAGATAGCATCTGAATATTGATCACCTTTCGTTGGTCCCAAGCTTTTATACAACATGTTGTACTTTTTATAGTGGATGGACAGCAAATAGACTATCTCATATTTGATTGTTTCAACTGTTTGAAGATTTGGTTTTTTCTTTGAAAATGAATGATGAAGAGCTTTATATAATCAAATAATTGAAATACTTGATATGAGGTATTTCTGGTGCATCTCCCATCTATAAAAAGGCACTGTCAAATAAATAGTTCATCTCGTTGAAAGAAACTAATTCTAATAGGATGAAATCCCAACACACCACGTTGCAATACATTGAGATGATTCAAGCAGGGCTCATCATGCAAATATGCCAGTCCAATCACATGCTTAAAAGACTTGGCAATGCGGCTTAGCTTATTTAGTCCCAAGTTTACCTAAGTCAGGCTAAGATAGTCCAACTCACCCAAGTCAAGAACATCTATGGAGGGTGACATGTGGAACCAAATTGGAATTGCTCAAGTTCAAGTGAACTTTGATAAGTTATATTAACTTCACCTAAGTCTTAAAACCACAAGGTCCTTCGGCAGTTTTTGGGTACCATTTTAGTTATGCATAAAAAGTTTACTTTCTAAAGTCAAATTAGTATAGTAGGCAGTTTTCAAAAGTAACTTAACATCCTGAAATTGATTATAATGATCTTTATATATTTTGCATTTTAACCTTTACTCAATATGACTAAGTATGTATATGACAAAAGATAGAAGAAGAAGAAGCCATTGAAAAGGTCCAAGCCTATCTCTTATGTGACAGTCAAGTGGGTTGGAAGTGTCAGGCTGATGTATGTGCTTTATCATGCTGGCCATTCATTTTGCCAGCTTGTTTTAAGGGCATGACTCCAAAATTGAAGCATATAGCCACACCATGAAACATTGGGGATAATGACGTCCACGGTTGAAACCTTCTTTAAGGCTATTAGCGATGCTTATTTGTCAACCAACTTAGTTCATAAAAATCACACCAACCCAAATGAAGGGAATAACTCCAAAACTTTATGGTCCTAAGAAGGTTTCAATGATGGAGATCTAATCTCCATTGTTTCCTATTGCGTAGCTTACTTAAACTTTAGTTTTACTTTAATATTAGGGTCATGCCCTAAAATAAATTGGCGAAATGTATGGCATGGATAGAACAATTATGTCACAATGGGCCCATGGATTCCTTACACTGCGTAGCCAGTGGTGCTGGGTTCACTACCTGGTTGGAGGAATGGCTTTACTTTTTAAAAACAAAACCCATGTGATAACCTTATCAATGGGTTTTTGTACTGTTACCTAGTTGCATACTTGACCATCAAGCGCCTTTGTTTTGAACAATTATATCACAAATCCGATGGATAGGATTGACTGATAAGTGTGACTTTGGAGAAAACGAGACATGGAACGGATAAGATTACTTAACAAGTGTGACTTCAGAGAAATAAAAGCCTCTGAAACGAGAGACATCGATTGCATGGTGACCTGGCCATTGTTGTCTGCCAAACCCAATTAAATATGTACTTGGCCTAAAACTTATGGGCAAGAACTAGGTGTTACCCTGGGAACAGCTTAGTGGGTGTTACCCCTACCGTATGGCCACATGAATGATGTTTTGTATATCCACAACGTCCTTTTCCACCGGCTATTTTAGAATGATGTTCCTAAATTTATGCACATCTAAATCTCACGTGGACATACCAGTAGAAAGAGTGTGATTGAGTGCCCTACCATTAAAAATTCCAAAAAGTGGTTTTGGTAATGTTTATTTGCAATCCAAGCTCTTAATAATGTCAATAATATCTTGATGAAGGGAAAATATAAAGATCAGATTGATCCAAAACTTTTTTGGCCAACAAAACGTTTTTAATGGTTATTCATCACTGTTTCTAGTGTTATGGTCCACCTGAGATTTAGATCTTGTTAGGGTTTTGAATTACATCCTAAAATGATAGGAAAAAATAGATAAATAGCATTGATATATACATAATACATCAAGATGGGCCCCACACGGTTAGGGTAACCCCACTAAGCTGTTCCCAGGGTAACACCTAATTCGTGCCACGCCATGTCATCATGGATATCGGTGGTGGTAGGGTCAACTAGCAATCCACGTCCCCACGAAAGGGACTTGGATGGACAGGATCTCCACATCATCCGAACACGTACACATATACTGCAGAGAGATGGGAGCGGATCAGGTGAGGCCTGAACTCCTTGAGCCCTGATGTGGTGACATTTGATTTGCCATGAGCCGCTGAGCCCTGATTGTGGTGACATCTGATTTGGCTATGAGCCGCTTCAAAAAATGGGCATGAAGGCAGTTACTCGACTTCTACGGAACTGGACCAATCAAATGCGGCAATGTCAGGGCTCACCGAATCCGCTCCGCTCCCCAGAGAAATTGAGATTGCTGCGCCATATCCCGGTTGGGCGCGACTTGGGTGAGACCCCGGAACCAGCGATGTGGTGGGACCCTTAACCTAAGGCCCACCTGGATGTATTTTTTGTAGATCCATGCCGTTAATCCGCTTTTTCAGATTATTTTGTACTATGGTACCAAAAATGAAGAAGATGAAAATTTTGGTTGGACTACAACATAAGAAACATTGATTAATGATCATTAAAAATATTTTGTGAGCCACAAAAGTTTTCTATCAACCTGATATTTGTTTTCATCTTTCACCCCCTGTCTACGTGACTTTATCAACAGATTGGATAGTCAATAAACATTACGGTGGACTCCAGAAAGTTTTTAATGGTCACGGTTGAATGAGAACTGTTTCTTGAGGGTGTGGTCCACCTAAAGTAAGGGTCCCACCCACATCGCTGGTTCCGGGTTCTCACCCAAGTCGCGCCCATCCCGGTTCGGCCGCCTCCCTGTGCCATGTCCGGGCTGGCCTTAGTCTAGCCAGACACCTCATGCGGCAAGAGCCACTGGGATGGGACTTTCATGAGATCCACCCCGTCCATCAGATACCATGCCTAATTTTTACTTTGGAGCCGTAAAATCATGACCGTCCAGGAGTCAGGTAGACCATACTTTAGGAGAAAGTTATCATGGGATGCGTACCATTAGTTTTGTGTTGGGCCAACAGTAGATTGTTGTTCAAATCCATTCATCTGATATGCTCCAAAAAAGAATTACCAAAAACTCAGGTGGGCCATGCCACGTGATTATAGGTTTTAGTTATAATCCTATGGTGTGTCCCATCTCACCGTTGAGTGATCTTGATTTGATGAATTAAGAGTAAAAAAAGGGGTGATGTACGTGATCAACGGGGTGGATTTCATGCTGCACGTTGGGAAAGTGATCCAGGTAGATCCCTACTCGAGGCAAGCGTTTTCCGAATTGAATCCCATAGTACACACGTGCCATATCCCAAGCGCGGGAGAATAGTCTGGCAGTGCAAGCGACAGACTTGTGAATTCGTAGAAAACCAGGGGCATTTGCCATCTCTGTCCTCGAGCAATAAAACCTTCGCCACTCCAAGACAGAGACAGACCTCCGACTTGAAAAAGGAGGGAAAAAAATACAGAACCAAACCCTAGATGAAAACAGAAAAATCCCACTGAAATTCTCTTTAACTCTCTCTCTCTCTCTCTCTCTCTCTCTCTCTCCAAGCTCGAAACATTATAGAGAGACAGATGGCGAGGCTTCTTCTCAGAAACGCTTCTATAAGACACTCTCTCTCTGCAGCAGAGGTCTCTCTCTCTCTCTCTCTCTCTCTCTCTCTCTCTCTCTCTCTCTCGTTCTCCTTTCGCTATTGAAATTTTGGATTAAAATTTTTGTATTGTCTGATTTATGTGGACTACGAAAGTTTTAAAACGGTATTTCGACCACGTCAGTTGATTGGTGTCACCATTTTATAACAGTAACATTACTGCAAAATGGGGAAAATGGAAAAAAAATGGTAGTGGCGAGAAAAACGAAGTGAATGGGAAAAGGGAAGTGTAATGGTACAGTAGGGCCGGAAGAAGTGCAATATATGGTAGGGCCATCTCTAGGCTTATCAATCGGGAGCGTCCATTTAGTGGGTTCTATCATAGATGACTTACAACTCATACCTATTAGACAACTGTAACTGCCATTTTAGTCAACTTCGCTCAGCGAGTATTGGTCGTTGAATCCTTTTGTTTCCTACCATCTATTTGAACGATGCTGATTAGATTAATAGGATTATCGGATCAATTTTTATTCTCAATCACCAACCATCCATGCTAAAGGAACTTATATGGACGATCTCGATTGATTCGTGGCCATTGTTTGATCATATTAATGGCTGTTGTTAAACAGGCCTTTTTCATTACATAACACAGCAGAGTGACTGCTCTCGTTATAGCAACCATTATAATGGGTGTTGAGTACTTCTACTCTTTCTCATGTGGTTGTACACTTGGTGTGAACGTATGCTTATCCAGACGCACCAAGCTGTGGGCCCCATCATGGATGGAGCATATCCTGAAAATCACACTGACATTGTGATCCTATCTTTCCAGTAGGTGGCCATAGGATGGATGGTTAGGAAAGACTATGTTCTGCTGTTCAAATTCTATGGAGGAAATAAGATGGTTGAACTTCCCTGATCAGTCTGATTTTCAGGCCATGCTCTATCCATAGTGGGGCTGAAGCTTCGTGCAGTCTGGATAAGCCATGTGTACAGTGGAGGCATCACCCCCATATGACTGACATGGTGGGGTAAAAAGCAGACCTGATCCTTGTCTTTTTTATTTTATTTTATTTTTTTATAAATCTTAAACTGAACTCGTCTTCTTCTTATTACTCTTCTTCTTTTGGACATGACAATAAGGAATTTTGTTTAGAAGATCGCCACCTTGTTTGGAAAGAGTGTACAAGGCCTGGTATGAACTTCCAGCGTCTTAGTCTAGACCAGTGTTCTATTCAGATCTGTTCCATCTTTTAGTGACCTAGACCATTGATTTGGTGGTCTTTATCACGGATGGCAATGTTGCAAGAAATGCCCTTTTGGGATAATCTTAGCCATCCACCTGTTGCCTTCAAATGGATGGTTGATATTAAAATTTAGGAGATGGTCCTATGTGCATTGGAAAAAGGTCATGTCAATGGTTTTGATTATCTAGTGGAGGAGATTTTGGTTGCAGTGCCCAGTTGATGGACCATCTGGTTCATTGAAGCATGAGCCTTGCCGGTGCTGAATGCTGGCCCAAAGCAAAAGCATTGTTGGGTTAGGCTTAGATACTATTAACCAAGGTTAAAAATACAGGTGTTGGAGCATGTATTGGCAACTCCTAAAACCTAGGTGAATCAGTATGCATTGATGGACTATGTATTGGATTACCCATGTAAATTTTGGCCGATTTAGTGATACATTGCTGATAAATACCAAAAACACATCAGTATCTTTTTTTTTTTTTTATATTCTCCCATAATACATTCATCTACCAGCTCATATTTTAACCTTGAGTATAACCCCTTTTTTTGTGGGCATTTGTTCGGAGTAGCATTGTATCCTTTCCTGCACAATGCTTACTTGAATCGTGTGGTTAAGGATTTGGTTTTTGTGGATAAAGTCTGTCTTTCCTTCCAGCGATGATTCCCTGAACCCTGTGTTGAATGTCATCCATTTCAATGAATTATTTTTTTCACATGCACAAAAAGGTATTTTCTGTGAGGATTTTCATTTGCTTTTTACATTTTCGGATTTTATATTTGCTTTGATTTCTTCTAAAGATGGTTTAGATTTGTCTGCTAATTTCTATCATACAACATACTCTTTTTTATGTTACTTTTCCCTTAATGATGGATATTATCTGGGTTATGTAGTAGGACTTACCGCAAAATGTTCAGAAAGAGTGAGCTGTAATGGTGTTATGTGATCCATGCCCATTATCATGTCTTTAGTTGTTTTTTATGGCAGGGTTTTAGGCAAGGAATTTTGGGGTCAGCCTTCCATTTCCACAGCTCTTCTTCAAAAGGTGCCAGGGGATTTCTATCAATATTTCATTTGTTGAATTTTGAGCTAAAGCGCACACAGCATGCTTGAAGAAATCATCTGTCTATTACCTTCTGTTTCAAATTGTTCGATACTGAGGATCTGGGATTTATTTGTGATTGATTTCATTTTTAATTGATATTGAAGTAATTAAAGAAATCGAGGGGGTCGCCAGGCACAGGGACCCCAGATAGCTGGGACTAGGCTACAATGATGATGACAATGATGGTGTTGAAAGAAATCCAGGGTATTATGGATGTAGTTTATGGATTCTGTGAAATGGTGGAAGGTAGATGTGGCAGTGTGGCTATGTTTTGTTTTCTGTACATTCAGGCATTAGGTGTCACTATCCAGGACCCTATTTGTATGCATTTTCATCAAATCATTATGTCACTAACCAGATTAGATTAAATTAAAAAAAAAAAAAAACGTATAGCATATTATCAAATCCCCCCCCACCAAAAAAAAAGGTCTCCTTATTTGTATTATTTAGGTTCCTCCATGGGCTTAAGTGTTTGCCAGGTGACTACCTTGAGTCGTTTTTATAGATCTTGACGTGCAGGTCAGTAGCACCTGAATTTAGTATTTGATCAAATATAAGAAACCCAAGCTCCTTGTTGCCTCATGCGTCAGAAGTCATCCTCCACTGAAATGTGTAAACCAGTCGATCTCTGTTTGAGCTCTATTTTTTTGGAAAGTGAATGCAACTCTCTGTTTGAGCTCCATTGCTCAGTTATTTTATATGAGCAATCCAGTGTTTACCAAAGACCAATTTCGAACCAATACCTTCTGCCTGTTTGGACACGACACATCTGAGTACTCCTGACTCCTGTCACGTTGGTTCATAAGGCGGCTGAGTGTTTTAGTTGTGCATCCATTGTCCTGTATCATATCTTTGATTGTGAAGCTTTGGAGGTGTCATATCTGACATTCACCCCATAAATGTGCTATTTCTCAAAGTTCCAATTTGATTAATTCAGAGCAAATGCTTGCTGACCTGAATATGTTGATACTGATTCCAATCATTAGTTGTGTAGGTCTATTAAAAAACCAGGAAAAAAATGTTGTGGAGGTGAGATGATGATGTCCTTTTGATTCTCTTGGTGTGGGTCATCACTTGTCCCATTTGTGTGATGCACTATAAGGGGTTGCTAATCATACGTATATGCCAAAGCCTTTTTTCACATCTAGTCTTGTAAGAGTACCCTGCCTTTTAGGTGATTGCAGTTTCACCATTGACATTTCCATCTTGTACACAACTGGTATTGTGATTGGAATGGACATTTGCTGCCTCTTTTACATTGCTACTATGAATTTAATGCATCTTGATTGTCTTCTTGTTTTCAAGCTAAGCTCTTAACTTTATTATTTAGCCATGCTGAAAAGTAATTGCTATTGCATTGTTTTCTTCTTGCAGCTAGAAAGAAATCTAAGTCTGATGGAAGTGATTCTAGTGAAGAGAATATGTCCAAGAAAGACTTGGCTCTACAACAAGCTTTGGAGCAAATCACTTCCTCATTTGGAAAGGGGTCAATCATGTGGCTTGGTCGTTCCATTTCTCCTAGACATGTTCCTGTGGTATCGACAGGATCTTTTGCTTTGGATATGGCATTGGGAATTGGTGGGCTTCCAAAGGTAATTTGGTCATTAGAACTGTAAATGGTTCTCTCTCTCAGGCAACTGTGACATGCTTTATTATCTCTACTGTCAGTATGGTACTTCTCTTTATTGATAGAATAAACCTCAAGCAGTATCTTGAAATGCCTTGGAAAGTTTGTTTCTGACATTCTCATTCTGCTGCATGTAGCAGTCCAATAAGTAGTGACAATTATAAATGCCCTTTTATTATTACTGGAGAATCTATCAGTGTATTGTTTTGTTGATCACTTTTCTTGAGAAGTTGTGGGTTAACCCTGAAAGAACCAGAAATACCGAAAATTGATTTCTTTAAATAGCAAGATCTTCTAAGAAAAACTTAAAATAAAAAAAGAGAACAGATCTTCTTAGAAAAAGCTAAAATGAAGTTTATTATATGTTTCTAGGATATTATATCTTTTATTTTCTCGAGAAACCCATTTGATTTCAATTGCTTTTGTATTATTTAGATTCCATTTTACGCTTCCTATGGCTGTTTTTGTTCCATTTGTGACCTTTCTAAAATATGAATCACGACTGGTTTAGGGACTTGCCATTATAATATTCACATATGCCTATACATTCATGATGCGTTCTACTAGGCTAGCTTATTAGCATTTTCAGCTTCAGCATGTTTCAAAAAATTGTGGCCTGCCATTTTTTCTCATTCAAAGGCTCAAGATTATTTGGGTCGTTTATAATTGAGATACACCACAGACCCTTCACACAATGATTTAGACGATGACATTGGTAATGGATTTGAAAGAAAAAAAGAGCCGATGATCCAAGATGATCAACTATTCATGTTTTTTCTTTTAAAAATTAAACCAATAGCTGCCCGATTAATGTTCGCTTGTTTTCTCTTTTTGTAAATTATACTTTGTATTAATTTGATATACTAGTATACTACAGACCCTTCACACAATGATTTAGATGATGACATTGGTAATGGATTTGAAAGAAAAAAGGAGCCAACGATCCAAGATGATCAACTATTCATGTTTTTTCTTTAAAAAAAATCAAACCAATAGCTGCCTGCTTAATGCTTGTCTGTTTTCTCTTTTTGCAAATTATACTCTGTATTAATTTGATAGAGTGGAATGGCAGAAAAGGATTCATGTAGCCTACCCCAATTAGTTGGGATGGGGCTTAGACTGATGATGATATTTTGTATTATTTGAAACCATTTTTCATTATGTGATGTTCGCTGCTAATAGCAGGCATGCACCATTGGCATCCTCCTGGACCATGTGTATAGATAAGAATTTTCTATTTGTCTTCATTGAAGTATAGGTTAGAGTTCATGATGGGGCCAATTGATCTTACACATGTTTGGAAATTCAGTCTCTCTACCATCCATTAGTAACAAGAGCAATGATATGCTCTATGACTAGCATGATTGAATAATTTGAATCCCGGCCATCCTTCTGACTTTTGACCTCTCTTGTTGTGGCTGCTGCTCAGTTATTCATATTTTTGGCTTTCTGTAGGGACGTGTTGTGGAGATATATGGTCCAGAGGCTTCAGGGAAGACAACTCTTGCTCTTCATGTAATTGCCGAAGCACAAAAGAATGGAGGTAACTCTTACTGCATTTCCACATCCATTCAGTTCTCCCCATCACTCCCACCCATACTTTATTTTAAAGGAGGCGAAACAATGCGTGCAGCGTATGCCAATTTGTTGACGTTCTTCAACTGTTGAATAGGTCATCAATCATGCATATTTGCCGGATCTTGTTTCCAAAATCATTTGGGTACTTTCTACCCAAACTGCGAATAGTATTGTCTTTCTGGAGCAGTTTAACATATTCATTCAGTTACAACAGTATATTTGATCTTCTTAACAAGAATACCAAGTTAAAGAAGCTGACCAAAATATCTGATGATGATGATGATAATGCCTGTGCAATAAATATCTTCTCCATTGCCTTTTTGACTGGAGTGGTTTCCAGTTTCTTACCTCTAACGATTATGAGGAAGAGAATCAGTTCAAGATTAATCATTGCATGTGACGATGCTTGTTTGAGAAATTTCAGCTATTTCTAGGATCATCCTGTTAGCTCTTTATATCTTGGTAACATGTTTTTTTGTATCTCTTTTTTTTGTAGGTTATTGTGTTTTTGTGGATGCTGAGCATGCACTTGACCCAGCTTTGGCAGAGTCTATTGGTGTAAAAACTGATAATTTGCTGCTATCACAGCCGGACTGTGGCGAGCAGGCTCTTAGTCTTGTGGACACCTTAATCCGGAGTGGTGCTGTCGATGTTGTAGTTGTGGACAGTGTAAGTAGATCCCATGAATCTTCTATTCCTCGTGAAAGCCAATCTTTAGTTCATACTCAATTCAGTAATCATTCCTTGTTTTACCTTGGTTGAGTCTAAACAATTTAGCAATATTATGAAAATCATCTAGGGGGATGATCGACTTGGTCATTAGTTTATAAAAGATGTGTTTGGACTGAATATGCTGAGTTCCATGTTTACAGTGATGGCTTAACATCAGTGGAGTGGTTGCCTATATGGTTTTTAGGCATATTTCTTGTTGATAGTGCTTGTTTCAAAAGCCTTAGCATTTCTGTTACAGATATAAGGAAACATCTTTTATACTTGAAATTTTTTATAAGCATTTCCGTTACAGATATATGGAAGCATTTCTGTTACAATTTCTTTCATATTCTGATAATACACATATTATTGAAATTGTTGTACTGCTTCAAAGATGGCATGATTTCTTGATAATGGCTTATGCCTGAAGTTAGAAAAAGTTAAGAGAGTTTATATACAGATAAACACACATTAGGGCACTACCAATAGGGGTAGCCATGGGCTGGTGGATCTGGCCCTGCAGGGCCAGGTCCTGGGCCCCTAAACCTGGCACGAGGGCCAGGCCGGGGTGAATGATGAATGGCCTGTCCTGACCTGGGCCGGCCCTAAAGTAAGTTTTTCCTATCTTTTGTTGTACATCTTAGCCATGCAAAATGTGGGTTGCAAGTCACAACAGAAAATTCTCATGATGCAAAAATCAGGCCAGTCCGCTAATTAGGCAAAAGGCTTACTCCATCGAAATCAATGGACAACTGGTGGTCTGCGTCAATGTACTTTTAGCCCACCTAATGAGCATATTGGTCTGATATTTTGCCCAATTGACCCTTTTGGCTGCCCCTAGCCAGGCCCTGTCCTTTAGGGCTATGGCCAGGGCTAAAGCCTTTTCAGCCCGATTGGTTCTAGGACTGGGTGATGGCTAATCCTGGCCCATTACCACCTCTAGTTACAGGGAATATGTAAATAAGTTTTTCATTTCACTATCCAAGAATCGATCCTCTGTGTATCTAGATAAATGATTCGGTGAAGAGTTTAAAAAATCAACACCATCTTGAACTATTTTCGGAATTTCCCATTTGTGCAATGCAGGTAGCAGCTCTGGTGCCTAAAAGTGAACTCGATGGTGAGATGGGGGATGCACACATGGCACTACAAGCAAGATTGATGAGCCAGGCCCTCCGCAAGTTGAGCCATTCATTATCCCTCTCCCAAACTATCTTGATCTTTATCAATCAGGTGATTCTTAAAATTTTGACACTGTCAGCCAAATGTTCTGATGCAAATCAACCCATTCATTTCAACCACTTGAAGTGCTCATGGCATTTATGGTCTGCAAAATGTGACTAGAATTAGAATTCATAGTCTTACTAGCAGGAATCTTCGACCCAAAATGCTAAGTTTTCACTTCAGAATATCCTGCCTACTCCATTTCCCGATTCTATCACCTCCTCCAGCTCCCACCAAATTTTTTTTTTAATAAAGGATAACGAAAAATAAGTTCCAAAATACAAAGCGAAACACCATATCAACTACTTTAAAAAAAGAAGTTAAAAGTAACAAGTTTTATTAATGAGAAGAAAAAGGACGGATGAGGAATTTACACCAAAATTGCTATACACAACCAGAATCCATGGAGTCTACAGCGCAACTGGCAAGGGACTTGATAGACGAGGCCCAAGTCAGGACATCCAACTTTGCCCTTCTAAACGCCTCATGCAGCAACCTAAGCTGGTTAAGGAAACATCTCTCATTCCAGCTCCACCCAAATGGACCATAAATCTGCTAGAAGAGAGCTTCTGCAGCTTCCTTTTTGACCCAAGCCATTCCCATGCCATGTCAGGGAAAAAAAAGGCCCTAGCAACTACAACTATCACATGAAGAAACATCAACTGCCTCCCCCCACCCACCATAACCCACCCACCCATGATGCGTGGAGGGTGTGGTCTCAGAGGAAGAAAGTGAAAAGGAAAAGAACATGGAATGAAGGAGAGATGCATCTCTCATCATACGCGTTTCTCACAATTTGAAGCGGTGGTTTTTTGGGGTGTTCACCTCTGCAAGATGATCTCTTACTCTATAATACAATTCTTTTTCTTTGTTCAATTCCAAGCCTATGTCATCTACAAAACTATCCATACTGCAAACAAAGTTATAGCCTAAACCAACCATTAATCTCTATTAGATCCCAATTCCAGCCCTTGTTTATCACTGAAAAACCAAAAATTAGTGTGGTATACTTAGCAGGTACTGCAGCATGGTAGTGAATCCAGTACTGTCACAAGTACTGTAGCACTCCCCTATATATAGAGAAATAGGGCCCATAACTCAAGCGTTTGGGAGCACATCTTCATTGTGTGCTTCTTACTATCTTCCCGGCTTGCATACCTTCTCTCCATAACCATCCCTTTCCCCATGCGATGCTTCTCCAATTGATTGCCATTTGCCATTACTGATTCTAGATACTTTAAACTGTTTGTATAGCAAGATCCAACAAAATTCCAATCTGATTTAGTTGAAAATAGCTTATGTCAAGTTCCACGTTGGATTTTTATCTTGTTTTCAGGGGGAAAGTGCCCCACAGGAGAAGGGTCTTTGTTATGATATTTTGTTGCTCTTTCTGCAAAAGACGAAATGAATCTGATGTGTGAAGCCGCCAGAAGATATCAGCAACAAAAACCAGTCACAAGCTATTTGTGTCAAGCCTACGCAGGGAGGTCCTAGGCTTCTATAGACACCATCACTGACAAAGTTGATTTCTGCATCTTGTTTTAGATGAAAAAATCTCAAATGAAAAAAGAAAAAGAAAAAAGGGGAACAAACTAAATCTCAAATAAAAAAAAGAAAAAGAAAAAAGGGGAAAAAAACTCAAATCTCTAATGTATTTTTAAAGTCCTCTTTCTATCCATTAAAACATCAAATTCTTAAACATATTTCGAATGGATGCTTCCTCTGATCAGCATTTATTCGCAAAAAAATCAATAACTTGCACCTGATCGCAGCCTGTTCTTCTGATTAAGTTCCCCCTTCCCCATCTTCAGACTGTTCTTCACAGTTCACTGCTTTACTAATTGCTTTTTGCTTGCCATTCACGTTCGTCTTCTCGTAGTAGCGATCCAATTGAGATGGGGTTGAAATTTGTGGGTAGTGAAGGTGAAAATAAGAAGACCATTATAAGCAACAATTGCTTTGGAGATGTTCTACTTGTTTCTCACATGTTCAAATTCTTTCCTGCAGTCCACAAAACATCTTAAGGGATGTTTGGAGAGAGTGATTTGGGTCAGGGACTTTTGAAATCCATGGATTTAAAGTCCCCCAGATTTGGGGATTGCCAAGTCTGTGGGAATTTCCAAATCCATCCCACAACAAATCCATGGATTTGGGTCAAATTCCAAATTCCCCTCAAAACTAAAGACTTGGTAAATCCACGAAATGAGAAACCATCTGAAAAGCAATAAAGTTGTGCTTTTGCAATAAATGCTCTGCCAATTCCACAATCCAATGCAAATCCATACCCTCGTTTCCTTGATCCCAAAAAATGCCCTAGGTACTTCTGTGATTTAACTTGGAGTTGCGTAGTTGTATTCAAATCATACGTTGATGACCTCTATCATGAGTGGGGAAACTTGTATTTGTAGGTGAGATCAAAGTTGAGCACGTTTGGAGGATTTGGGGGACCGACTGAAGTCACTTCTGGGGGGAACGCCTTGAAGTTCTATGCATCTGTTCGCCTAAATATCAGAAGGATCGGACTAGTAAAAAAGGGAGAAGAAGTAATAACTCCTGCCCATTTGTTTTGTCATTACACAATATATGTATTTATTAGTTGCATATACTATCAGCTCTTACTGTATGATGGTCCTACAATGTATTGGGGTGTTAGCTCTCAGTTGTTAGACGTGTTAAGATTTTGTCTAGCAGTCATCAATGCTTTTCTTTTTGTTCCTTTTGTTATCGCGATGACATGATCAGTTGTTTTTCAGACTGTTGGAAGCCAAGTTCTCGTGAAGATTGTGAAGAACAAGCATGCTCCGCCATTCAAGACAGCCCAGTTTGAGCTTGAGTTCGGTAAGGGAATCTCCCGTGATTCAGAGATCATAGAATTGGGGTTGAAACAGAAGTTCATAACAAAATCAGGAGGTGCATTCTACAGCATGAATGGGCAGAGTTTCCGTGGAAAAGATGCCATCAAGCGGTATTTCACTGAGAATGAAGGCGCCCGAGAAGAGATGATGGTGAAGCTAAGAGAGAAGCTGATGAATGAGACACAGAAGAAGAAATGCCCGGAGACGGACTCTCCAGAAGGGGAAGCGTCGGAGGAGGTGGTCACATCTGAAACGACGGATGATGAAGTGATTGCTGCAGTTGAGGCATGAGGTACAAACACAATTTGCTCATATGGGTCTCTCTCTAGTCTACAGACCCAAACATTTTCCAACTGCTGCGGCTATTAAAACAAACAGATGCGATGTCCTCTTAGGCAGAATGTGTAAGCTCCGAGATGGTGGGATTTAACATTGTCGGAGATCAGTGCTAAAGAATCGGGTGTAGCTGGCATCGGTAAGTGGTATTTTCTTTCATACAGTGGTTGTATCTGTCGGTGTATGTTTGTCGTATTGCCAACGGATGCTTTCTAGAGGGGATGGCATGGATAAAATTTTGTGGGCTATATTTAAGCCTTGCGGTGAATGCGAGGTCTAACAAGAAACGCATGGTGAGCTGTACCATTGTAAATTCAGCTGCTTTTTTTTTTTTTATTAGTTCTAAATGTGTGGATGAAATCCATTGGAGGATTCTGACTGTTGCTGGTTATTATTGTAGGAAATACCGAAATTGGATGATTCCCTTTTTGGGTCATGTAACTTCTCTGCATTGTCGTGGCTGCGGCTGTTGATGTTGAATGGACACCGATTTCCTATAACTGTTGTAGGGAGCTTGCAACAAGGCGCATGTTTTGATATTGCCAATTCCATGGAAATCAATGGAAATGGGAAAGGTTTGTTGGGACTGCGGAAGTGAGAATTAAACGAAAGGCAAACCACAATGGTTGTCAAGGCAAATCAACATGCAAGAGAAGACGATCCAAATTTTATGTGGAAAAACCTTCACGGGAAAAAAAAACATGGCACAAAGTGAATCCATTATGAATTAGAAGTTACAAGAGATGAAGAAAACTTACTCGGATCCAAGCCCCATAACAGAAATTCAAGTTAACCCAAGCTTTTTTTTCTCACGCTAGAACTCTCTTAATCCCTTGAACACGTGCAGGACTCCTTGTGTTACACTAATTCTGCATTACACCCCTTTAAATAGTATAAATTGGAATTAGAAACAAATTCTTGCAAACTTTTGCAACCGGCTTAAACAGTGTGCTAGTTGTCGGGCGACTTGACCCAACCCGACCCGACCAAATTCGTTAAGAGAGTTCTCAATTCTATCCCGAGAGTTTTGGGTGCCCGACAACCCTCGATCTTGATCCAATAGTGTCCAGCAACCATCCACCAATATCCACCAATATCTTAGATAGTTTCAGGCACTGATTTCATCGGGCGATCGAAACTCCTTGATGTCAAGATTGAAGATATCTCCAATAATCTCCATCGTGGCTTCAATCTTCAAGCTCCATTGCTCAAAAGCTGTCCTTCATCTCTACTTCGTCTCCATCATAAATCTAGCACTTTCACGCCCCGCTCGTTCATGTAGCTTTTGTCCACTTGCCATATATAAGCAATCGTGGATTCCGCTACAGCTGCCGTAGCTCCACTTGACAAAGTGCTCCTGATCAACTTGTAAAGATGGTCGCACCTCCGAACTTTCATCACCACGAGTGCTCCCTTTGTCACTTGACAAAATCAATTGAAGTCGATGAAGTTGTACCCAATTGCTTGAGTGCACCAAGAGAGATTAAATTCTTTTTCAACCTAGGGACATGTCTCACATCTGTTAGGACTTGTTTGATACCATCGAACATCCTAATGCGCACCGAACCAATATCGACAACCTTGCAGGCGTAGTCATCACTCAAGAACATCGATTCACCATCATACTCACTGTATGTTATAAATGAACTCCGATCAGGACACATGTGATATGATGCACCTGAATCCAAGAGCTACTCATCGTAGAGAGACCCTGATCTGAATATAGTCATTACATCGCTATCATCACCCTTGTCCTCTGTAGATTTCACGTTAGTAGCCTCCCTAAAAGAATTTTTAGGCTTCTCTTGCTTCGTATTATGATTCGGATAATCCCCTTTTATGTGCATTAACTCACCACAATTCTAACACTTCACATTGCTCTTCCTTTTGTCCTTGGATTTAGATCTCAATCGCAAACATATCGCATCCTACTAAGAATTTCTTTCCCTCATAATCAGTGCTTCCGTAGAAGAACCCACGTCACCGCTTTTCTTTCTCATCGCCTTCGACTGGAGGGCTGAGGTAACGGTCTCAACGCTAATGATCTCCCTACTTGCATACAAAGAGTTCTTAAACGACTCAAATGATTCTGGTAGAGAATTTAACAGAATGCATGTTTGATATTTGTCCTTCATCGATTCATTGTACGTCCAATAGTTTGCAAATGAGCCTGTTGAAGTTGATGATGTGACTCTTAACATCGGTTCCCTCCATCTTTAGGTTGAACAACTGAAGTGTCAGATATAAGTGGTTTTTCTAGAGATTTCTTCGCATAGATGCCCTCCAACTTTGTCCATGTTTCAACCGCAATTCTCTCTCATGACATTATAGAGGGCGTCATTTGTTAGGTACAACTGGAATAAGATATTAGCTTTCAGATCTAACTTGTTCTACTCTTTTTCTTTTATAGTCTTCGGTCGCTTTTTAAGGAGTGCATCTTCCAATCCTTGTTGAACTAGGAAGCCCTTCAACTTGACCTTCTATAATTTAAAAATATTTTTTTCAAAATACTTTTTTATGTCGAATTTTATGTTGGACGCCATTGATACCTCGTCTTAGATTTTGTTTGCTTCCCAATGTGCGCTCTAATACCACTTGTTGGGAGAACCTGCAGAAGTGAGAATCAAATGAAAGGCAAACCACAATGGCCGTCAAGGTAAATTAACATGCAAGAGAAGTCAATTTGAATTTTATGTGGAAAAACTCTCATGGAAAAAAAAAAAACCACTATGAATTAGCGAATCCACTATGAATCAGAATTTATAAGAGATGAAGAAAACTTACCTGTATTCAAGCCACACAAGAGAAACCCAAGCGAACCCTAGCTTTTTCTCTCACCCTAGAACTCTCTCAATCCCCCTGAATACAGTCTAGGACTCTTTCTGTTACCCAAATCCTACATTACACCCCTTTAGATAGCATAAAACTGGAATTAGAAACAAATCTGCGCAAACTTGCGCAGCTGACCTACACAATGCACCAATCATTGGGCGCCCGACTAGACTGTTTGGGCGATCAAACCCAGCTAAATTTGTCTAGAGAATTCTCAGTTCCATCTAGGGAGTTTCGAGTGCTCGACCCTAACCTTGTTAGGTGACCAACAACCTCCGATCTTGATCCAATAGTGTCCAGCAATCATCCGCCAATATCTTGGGTAGGTTCGGGCGCCAGACCTAGATTCCATAGTATGACCAAAATCCCTTCGATGTTAAGATTGAAGACATCCCCAACAAGGTTTTCCATTGATGTGACAGCTGTGATCTTTGGATAGGCAAAGAAAAAGGATGATTCCACAGTTATTCTGTTGGTGGCATTGTCTACACAAGAAACCATTTGATCATTCTCACGAAAATGAATGTGCTAGCCAAACAAGGCCTTCAAAATTGGTATCCCTTTGCAATAGTTGCAATAGTGCTTGTGGAAATAATTGTTACCTAATCATTGTCGTTTCTTTGCATCTTTCCTTGGAATACATGCATCCGAACATGGCCAAAAACCATTTCCTACAACTGTTGTAGGGAGCTCGCAGCCAAAAGCTTTAGGCCCATGTGATGTGGTAGCAGCATCCATTCTGTCCACCATTTGTGCCTCCTCAAGTTAGGAAATGAACCCAAAAATCAGGCCTATCCAATACTCAAGCGGGTGGGCCACACCGCAGGGAACAGTGGTCATGGAGATGCCCACTATTGAAGCCTCTTTGGGCCCGCCGTTATGTTTACATGGCAATCCAAACTGTTCATAAGTCAATTCCCACCAGGGGAAAAATTCAAATATCATCACGGCCTGCATAAGCTGGCACAAACGATAGATAAGAGTGGATGTCACACACATCATGGCTGTCCCCACAACTTTCTCTTCCACGGGCTACCTGCATCAGACATCGGAAATTGGCGACCTTTGTATGTTGGCGGTATGGCAGGTACCATGACTTGGAAAAACCGGAATACAGTAGAACCACCTCTCTTCATGACTGCAAGGGAGATGAATAACTCAGGTCCATCCATCTATTGGGTCCTGTCATGGATGACTGATACTCAAAAAGTCACACCTTTTAGAAATGTTATTAAACTTCAATGTCCCCAATGAATATTTATTTGGTCATCAACTTTTCTGTTTCTACCATCAGTTTGAAGGACATTGATTAGGTGGCTAGGATCGTCTGGTTCGTGTGTATTTTGAACCATTTACCATCCAAATCCCGAGCAACTAGATGGGCCATCCCCCATGAAGAGACACTGTTCAAAGTTTATTCAGGAGAGAGAGCTCTACAATATTCCGTCCTCCACAGCTCCGCGCGGGATTTCCAAAGTAGCCAATGGGCTGGCCCAGGCCCGTTTGAGCTAGCATTCTCAGGGTTGTCTTGGAATGATCGCCAGGTTGCGTTTTGGACCCCAGCTCGAGTATTAGGCCCAAGTAATTGAACTGGATGATGGCTTGAGTCTCTGAAGTGGTCTGATAAGTGTGGGCCTATTCCATTCCCTATTGGATTTGAGCATTTGGTCGGTGAGTTTTGATTTGTTTCAAGACAGATTGGGTCCATTTTGATCCCTAGCCATTTTTAGCTGGGCATGCTGGGCTTAGACACGTTTCCATTCTGTCCATTTTCATCCCTAGCCATTGGAAAAGAAGGGGGGGTAGGACTGCTACCAATTCCTTAGGCTTGGTTCCATCGGATATGGGACTACCCGAGATCCCGAGAGCACCTATTTGCATGTGTCAATGTATGTTTGATTCAGATAGTGGAGGTATCGAGTTCCAAGCATTAGGGCTGTCAATGAGCTGGGCTGGTGCCAAGCACTATTAGTCTTGGGTTGACTGATCTGGGCTTGGTCTGCGATGCTCTTCAATTCAGCCTAGTAAATTAAACAGACTGAGCCCTGGTTTCCATTTCGGATGCCCTTCGAGGTCCAGACCCAGGCCGAGTTTGGGCCTTTACGTGATTGACATGGTCTGGAACTGCACCTCTTGGGCTCAGCCTGAATTTTAGGCCTGCAAAGATTAACGGTCCAGGCTTGGGCTTACTGGAGACTGAACCAAGTGCAGCCCAATGATGCTGCTTTGATTTATGGTAATTCACCTGTATTGGAGAAAGAACATACCTAGATAGTTAGAAAGAACACATCAAGCTCGACAGTGTCGTTGTTGGAAAGATATATGAAAACAGTCTCTCAGGGTTGCCTTTGTCATGAGGGGCTTCCTGTACATCTCCGACAAAGAACCCGATGCCTAATGAAAACTATCTTCTTCTGGGCATTGGACGCCTTTGAGGGAGATGAATAGAAAACACGTCAGTTTTGTTTTTTCAAGCCACCACCACCATCATAGCCATGGCCCAGCTATTTTGTGTCAGCCCATTCACGTGTACACTAATGACTCATGAGTCCAGACAGTAACTCAACTTGAAATGTAACTTACTGAGTCGACACAATGAGTCTAAGAACTAATGCGTACACATCGCCTCTCTGTTGCGACTTGCAAACTAAACTACACACCATGGATTTATATAATGATGATCTTAATTCACCATCACGCTAATGGTTATGGAATCTCAAATGACCGACGTTGACATTTTCTGAATTCGTTTATATCTTATTGTATCGTGCAATTGCAAATCCACCATGTGAGAAGTAGGTGGATAATCGGATATATGGTCTGTGAAAAGGAGTTCCTGATTGGGTCTGATCGGCGGATGGGATCGTGTATTCGAGTGGGGCCCAGTTGAATTGACATTCGTTGAGAATAAAAGGGGTTGACGACTCCTTGCCTAATCCAAGGGTCAGGAGAATATGTAATGCTCATTTTCAGAATCCATTTCTTGATGGGATGTTTGAATACATTTGCCTGAGCAGCTTATCCATAATTCACAAGGACCACCTCTCACGAGTCGTTTGGCTCTTTGAAAAAGTAATTTGGAATTGAAATCCATGAGTGTGTTTCCTGGAAGCTCACTCTTTGTTTTGTGGATTTTGTTTGGAATTGAAATGCTAATAAGCTATCCATGAATCAATTCAGGATTTTGTTTCCTGGAAACTAACTCGTGTTAATCTCGCCCAAGTATTGGGCTGATCGACTGATGAGGTGGACCAAATATGAGCAAGGATGATGGACGTACGGCTTTTAAAAGTTTGATGATGTTCCATCTCAAAAATCAGGTTGCCTAAAACCTCTAAAATCATGTTTTGTGACATTTCTTAAGTTTTAGAATGATCAAATTTTTTAATGGTAGGTGTTGTGGGTAAATCCAAGCTGACCTTGGGTCACGAGGCTGTCCGACTTGCCTGGCGACGACTTGAGGTCACTTAAGATGGCCCATCCCAGGAAGACCAGTATGAGGCCAACCTCCCTAAGGTTCAATGCTCTCAAGGGTTAATTCACACACCCCATTGTTAGTACACCCACCCACCCCTGTTAGCCGGCATCACAATGTTAGCCACCCCCTCTATGGGAATCAATACCATGACCTCAGTTTTGAGATGAGGATATCTTCACTTAGTCTGCCACTTGAGCGATGCATCTTATGCGTATATGGGATTGCACATAAAAAAAAGCATGGTAGGCCCCACACACAATCTAGAAGTTTAATAATGGTGGGCATTCCCATCACAACTATTCCTTGTAGTGCAGCTTACATGGGTTTCAGATCAACCAAAATTTTGGATGAAAATCAGAAACTTAGGCTCCCTAAATGATGGACGTATTGGATGTAAATAAAACATCACGGTGGGCCCCACGCGTCAATCCGTACATTTAGGCTAACTTGGAGATTTGCATTGGATCCGGCCTGGCCTCCATGTTGGTGCTCCTGATAGTAGACTGGACTGAGTTTGGGCCAGGTCATCTGCACACTTGTGGGTGTGGGACACACCTGACACGTGATGTGACCATGGCACGTGCGGTCTTTTGGAGAGGAGTAGAGGTGGATGTGTTTGAACATGCGACATTTTCAAATAATCAAAAGAACAATTGTTAAATAATGTGGTCATAGCCAAAGGATATGATTCATCCAAGTGATGTCTTTTTTTTTTTGTTTTTTTTTTTTTCAGATGAAAACTATGATCCTTGGGTCCGTGGATACGTGGTGTCCTTGGGCTAAGAGTAAATCTGAGTGGAGCCCATGATTCAATTATCCAAACCGTTGATCTGATGGGCGCCACCATGGAAGTGAGATATATCCGATAAATTTCTTCAGCTCGTAAAATCCTAACCTTTCAATCATGGCCTGCAAATAGACAGTTACAAATTGAATTCGACGGCAGTCTAAACTTATTGACAAAGGGGTCAGAGATTGTTCTTAGTGCATATCCGTACATGGTTAGATCCACTGGATCAACGGTCTGGATGACCAATAATGGGCCTCACTTGCATTAATCAACGGCCCAAGGATACTATAATATGCTCCGTAATTAGGAGAAAGAAGGGAATATATCTGCAAATGGGTAACGGATATCCACGGGATTTAGAGGTTTTGGGCATCATCTTACAATGCTACAGGTGTTATGGCCCACCTGAGTTTTGGATCTTGACAGTTTTATAGGAGTGCTATTTTCTCGACGGAGCGCATCAGATGCCAGGTTTGGATGTCTGAGACACATCACGGTGGGCCCCACATGAAGTCGGCTCTACGGTAATTTTGACCCTTTGGGATTATTCTTCATGTAATTTTATCTTCTTTGCCACTGGGAGCTTTCAAGTGGGCTAGGGTCAGCAAGTTGATTTGTTGACCCAATTGAGGAGCACAAGGACACACATAAAAGGTCCACAGGGCTTATTTATTTATTAATTATTTATTTTTTAACACCTAAAGGTAAGAGGAAGAAGTGGATCCCACGGGTTTTTCTTGATAGAAGTGGACGCAATTTGCCTACTTGACGGTGATCCGTGGACCCACTATGATTTATGTTTTTTTATCCACATCGTCCATCCATTTTTCCAGATCATTTTAAGTCATGTGACCAAAAAATGAGGTTGATCAAAATATCAGGTGGACCACACCAAAGGAAACAGTAGTGATTGAACACCCACTATTAAAAACTTCTTGGAGGCCACAAAAAGTTTTGGATCAAGCCGATATTTGTGTTTTCCGATCATCCAGGTCTTTGTGCCCTAATCAAAAGGTTGGATGGCAAATAAACCTTACAGTGGGCCCTAGGAAGTTTTCAATTATGAGCGCTCAATTACCACTGTTTTCTTGTGGCGTGGTCCACCTGAGATTTGAATCTGCCTCAGTTTTGGGCTCATACCCTAAAATAGTGATTCAAAATGGATGGACAGTGTGGATAAAATAAATACATCATTGTGGGGCTCACAGAGAACCGTCTATCTCACTATTGACAGTGTCAGTAGGCAATCCGCGTTCGATAGAAGAAGAGTAAGTGGGGCCCACAAGCTCTATTTTTTGGGAGGTAGAATGGCAAGTGGGGTACATAAGCTCTTACTCTAGGAAGTTGGCCAAGCAAGAGAAAGAGGTGGGCCATTCCAAAGAAATAAAAAATGGACCCACAAGCTTTTTATGGACGAAAGAGGCCTAATTGGACCCATAAGCTCTTCAAAAGGCAATTGGAACCACATTGCCTTGCTTAGAGGTGTCGTAGGAAGTGGGGCCACAAGCACTTTTACAGGTAAAGCTGGCCCACAAGGTTTCCATACATAAGGTAATGGGCCACAAGAACCTCCAATCACTGCTAGAGGTATAGAGGAAGCAATGGGACCTATGAAGGAATATGAAAGGTTAGGGTCCGCAAGCTTTTCTGGAGGTAATAGAATCCACAAGCCTTTTTAGAGGCCTAATATGGAACAGGCCCCATAAGCAACTCTACAGGTAAAGGTAGCCCACATGGTTTTTATATGTAAGAGAAAGAAGTGGGCCCATAAGATGTTTTAGAGGTAAGGGCTCCACTGTACCGAGCTTGGTACTGGTCAGTGCTGGAAAAAGCTTTGTGAGCCCCACCATGGTGTATTTGCTTTGTCCACTCCGTTCATCCACATTTCTAGCTAATTTTAGGGCATGATCCAAAAAATTAGGCAGATCGAAATCTCAGGTGGATGACACCATCGGACAATGGTGATTTAATGCCCACCATTAAAAACTTCCTAGGGTCCGCTGTAACATTTATTTGCCATCCAACCTTTTGATTAGGTCACACAAACTTGGATGAATGGAAAACACAAATATCAGATTAATCCAAAAAATTTGTGGCCCCCAAGAAGTTTTTAATGGTGGGCATTCAATCACCATTGCTTCCTGTGGTGTGGTCCACTTGAGATTTCTATTTGTCTCATTTTTGGGGTCATGCCCTAAAATGAGCTGAAAAAAATGAATGGTCGGCATGGATGAAATACATATATCATAGTGGGGCCACATAACACTGACCAGTACCAAGCTCAATACTAGAGGGGTCACGGTGCATGTTGGGTCAGGTTCCCATAATCATTCCTAGAGTTAAAGAGGAAGCACATAGGGAGGATGTGGGAGGTCGATCACCATCATCCTCACCGGTTGATTCTCGAATCCATGAGAAGAATAAACAAGATAAAAAGAAAAATAATTTCGAAAAAATTGATAATAATTGATTGAATGCCTAAAAAGGACTAGATAAAGTATCAGACTCGAAGTCAAACTCTTAAGAAACCCGACTCACTATAAATAGTAAACTTACTATTTATAGAAGTCTCTCAATCTTACTATAACTCATGGTTTTCGATAAAAAATGGAAAGTTTTCAAATGGACCCAACCAAGTTGTTATACTAATTATTCTAAGCTCTTTTCATGTTAGGCACAAAGTCTACAACCCTAGGGATCAAAAGTTATGATCGAAACAAAACTTACTATAAATAATAAAATTAAAATAAAACTAAGCTAATAACCGTCGATCCAGTCAAATATCGCAATTCCGATGTGGGCAATTCGAAATAGTGGGTTGGGTGGCTAAAGTAACTCGAGCTACCCCAAAATTATATATTATATGTCTAGAAACTCATTCCGAATTGCGAGATACTATCGTTTTACAGTTCCGATAGTCCGGATCACTTCCAACCTTGACAAGTCTTCTTTTGGTCCATCTGGGCCATGAAATAATCAGCAACCCGCTCTACATCACAATGGGACCCATAGAGGTGTGAGAAGGGAGTGGGGCCTGCAAGCTTTTCTAGAGGTAATGTGGTCTAGAGCCTTTTTAGACACCAACTAATAAGTGGGGCCCACAAGCACTTCATAGGTAAAGTTGGGCCTACAATATTTCTATATGTAAGATAAAGAAGCGGCCATACTAGATGTTTTAGAGGTACCGTAAGATGAGGAACTGGACCCACAATCATTCTTAGGGGCGTGTTTGATTTTTTGAGGTCAAGGTAAATACAGGCGAAAGAGTAATTATCACTCTTTTAACGAGTTTGAAAATCCATACCATTTCTAGCCTTGAAAACCGATCCAAAAAGGTAGTTGAAATTTATGGGCCCCACCGTGATATATATGATATATCCACTTTGTCCAAAAGTTTTACCATAACTTTTTTAAGCTTTAGCTCAAAAACGAGGCAGGTCCAACACTCAAGTGGTCCACACCAAATAAAAGAGCAGTTTCAAGAAGATATTAACGATGTGTGTTTGTTTTCCTTGGTCATTTTGTGTGGTCCAATTGAGCTTTTGATATGGCTTATTTTTTAGATCATAACATAAATTTAAGTGACATAATGAATGGACGGTGCAAATTTATGACATAACATAAAGTGGGACCCACAAATATGAGCCGTTGGCATCTTCTATTTTAACAATAAAAGAGGCAGTCAAATCAGAGCATTGGGAATGATGCAGTAAATCCTTGAGGAAATAATAATTACACATTTGCTTGTATTTACTCGGACTTCAAAAAATCAAACACGCCCTAGAGGTAAAGAGGAAGCAATGGGAACCCATAGAGGTGTGAGGAAGGAGCTGGGCCCACAAGCTTTTTTAGAGCTAATAGGATTCACGATCATTTTTAGACGTTGGATAGGAAGTGAGGCCCACAAGGACTTCTACCGATAAATCTGGCTCTACAAGGTTTTTATATGAGAAAGAAGTGAGCCCAATAGATGTTTTAGAGGTAAGGTAAGAGGAGGAGGTGGGCCCATAATCATTCCTAGAGTTAAAGGGGAAGTAATGAGACCCATAAAGGCATGATGAAGGAGTGGGGCCCACAAGCTTTTCTAGAGGCAAAAAGATCCACGTGCCTTTTTAGAGGCCTAATAGGAAGTGGGGCCCACAAACACTTCTACAAGTAATGCTGGCCCCATTAAGATTTCTAGATGCAAAAGAAAGAAGTAGGCTCACTTGATGGGATTTTATTGGAGATGGGCAATGAAATGTGATTCTTTGAATCCAAAACAAAATCCTAATCCCAAGACCTCTTGAGTATGGTCACGTACAATTTATAAAATTCAAAATCTAACTTGAAAATATTATATCATATTTCAAATTTGACGGTGTATGTTGATTTGATGCAATGATGACCCTCCAGCCTAAGAGGTATCTTTCTAATTTATTTTAGTACCAGATAGATTTAGATAGCCAATTTTTTTCTCTGATAGGTACCAAGGAATTCCACAACCATTCACAAGAATAAACCAAATGGAGATGGAGAAGATGTTAAGAGGATATGGAGATGTCATTCCTCTTCTCTCTCTACACACTCTCTCCCCTTTCTCTAATTCACATGCCCAATAGGAAAAGGTTTTAAGGGCTTTTATTATGCTCTCATTTGGGATATAATTTAATGTAAGGGAGGATGTTAGGTTAGTGTTTTAAGGGAATCCCAATATGATACTCCGCTATCCTACACATAGCTTTATAACTTATTGTAAGACAAATGCATTAATCGGCCTCGTCCATGTACATATTCTTGATCTAATTCCCCATTGCTATGATTATAAACTAATGAGCATATCCTATGCCAATAAAAAGTGGATCATCATATCTGAGTCATCATATTGTCATTAAGTGCGATCAAATCAATTTTAATAGCTAAAAATAATACTTTAACTGTTAAAAACCTTTGAAAAATCAATTAAAACATTCAGAGTGCTGGGTCGGAAAAATCACTTGATGAGTCCTTGATATATCTAAATCAAAGCCATAAACATATTCCGAGGTAAATTAGAGGATCCCTTGTTAGACCGTGTAAGAATCAACATTTTTTTGATGAAAATATCTAACTACATTCACTTTATTGGCACATGCACGAACTTCGTAGTAAGAGCCAAAGCCTACATGTCGAGATTGTGACCCTTATAAGTCCTTATGTCTAAGGATTAACCATCGTTCATGTATCATATATAAAGTTTTAATCTCACGATCATAGTTCAGGCTAATAGGCCTCCTAGACTGTTGACTTGATCTCGATCTACTAATGTGAGTGACTAAAGGTTTGAACTTGAATCCTTTATTTATGACACACTCACACTCCTGTATAAGGTAAAACAAGGCATAAATTGACACCAAGTTGGTTCCCGATGGTATAGATTTATATCCTAACCCAAGTCAGTCTTCTCACATAAGATGACTGCCTATTTTATGAATTAATGTCTATAGGTGTGTCCCACGCACCTACGATGGTCATGGTATAATAGGATATTGAGATCTATGAACCACGAGTACTCTATCGAGCCAATGACCGTATGCTCAATTTCAATAAACCCATGATGTAGATTTAAGATAACACTATATACTGAGTATTAATAGGATAATGTCCACCAAGGACTCATGGATATCATGATCTACGACTAAAATCGCCCTAAACACATCCACATGGTTAATCAATTAGCGCTCACATTGGTTTTCAAAGACATCAATTCCAACATCACTAAATCTTTTAGAGGCATAATAATAAGAGGAGTTGGGCCCGCAATCGTTCCTAGAGATAAAGAGAAAGTGATGGGGTCCACAAGCTTTTTTAGAGGTACAAGAGTTGGAGCGACAACTTTATGGATATAAAAATAAGTGGGGCATAAGGTTATGTTGTCGGGTTGATGACCCTTGGGGTTCATTGCATACTAATTTTTTTCCTACTTTATTTTTCTTATTCTGAAAAATACAATTTTGTTACACCCATACCTTTAGGACAACGGTAGACTCAGTGAAGATAACCTCATTTCAACACTAAGGTCTTGGTATCGATTCCCAACATGGGCGTGGCTAGCTAACATTGCGTTGTGTACTAACAGTGGGATGTGTGTACTCCTCATCCCTCAAAATGTAATACTCATTCATGTTATCAAAACCATTTGAATTGCATAGCTGCGATAAAACTAGCCATGTTTAGTGCATGTGGCAGGCTATGTATCAATTTGGGTTGTCCATCCAGTGGGCCCTAGTATAGATGGCAGTTAAATTGCATTATCATGGTCATCGCAGTAGTGGCCTTCCAAGCGACAGTGGTGAAGAAAATCAGTTAATTGTAATATTAAAGTTCGAGAAAACCAGTAGCTATGATTATTTGGTAAGTGTATTTTTCATGGTATTGGCTATCCATCATAAAGTCCACAAGGTGGATCTTTGTATTCTGGTCCTTCCCATTCTTCCTTACCATAAGGGGTTGTTTGGCAGCATCGATTTAAGGGATTTGTGATGATTTTAGTTTTTTAGATTACTTGATAGTAAATATTTGAAGGATTTGGATTTTTATTCTTCCAAAATCCCTCAAAATAACCCTTTTTTGCATTTGAAGCTCGTGGAGGGAGGTCGGTGATCGGAAATCAGGATGGTGCTGTTTGGTAATGGATCGTCGGACAGGCGAATTTCTCACCAAAACAACAAGCATTCTTTTATATTGGTTTTGTGTACTGGATCTCGTTCATGGCTGTCCCTTTATAGGGATTAGATTATAGCCATTTTGGGATCTTCCATTATTACCGGAGAAGCTATTATGACAGAGAGGGAGGCGCCGTTTGATCTGTTGCAAGAGGAGGTGGGGAGTTTTCAATCTTTACAGGAAAAGTCCATCGATGACCATGTGTTCTAACAGCATTTCCATTTCAAAGATGGGCTGCAAAATCTACTCCAATTCACATGTTTCAAAATCCACTAGATTCCATAGGATTTTAAATCCACATTGCCAAACGACTCTTGTGAAATACATGGGAAGAAATAGGTTGCTAGCTTGTTCTTGAGGAGCAAGCCAATAAACATATGTTTAAGGGATGCAATTCTTCTCTAACGAGAGTGATTCATGCATAGTGCCATAGCATTACTCTTATTCAAATGATTTAACAAAAGAAGGGATTCATACAAAGTTCCATAGCATTGCATCACTCTTATTCAATTGATTTAATAAAATAAGGTCAGGACAAGGGCTGGTTACATTCAACTCTCCCATTTCTTTCCAATTCTCTCTCTCAGTTTTTCCCCCCTTTTTATTAATAATTTCTTTCCTTTCTTTCTTCAGGAAATGCGGATAATCACTTGGAGTTCGGGTAATCTGGTAAATTATTCAAAGAATGGTACTCTTAACTAGAGCGTATAGGTGCGATACATACATCAGGTGGGCCTACTGTTCAAAACAGATGGACAACGTGGGTGCAACACATACATTAGGTGGGCCTACTGTCCAAACAGGTGGAGCCCACCCAGATGTATGTTTTTATCCATGGTGTCTATCCATTGCGGGACCCATTTGGATGTATTTCATCCACGATGTCCATCCAGTTTGCTGGGGCCCACTATGGTTATCTGTCCATCCTTTTTCTAGCCCATTTCAGGGCATGATTCCAAAAATGAGGCAGGCCCAAACCTCAGTGGACCACACTGCAGGATAACAGTGCTGATTGAAAGTCCACCATGGCACGAAAACTTCTAGGGCTCCACAACTAATCCCAAATTTCGTTTGCCTTTTTTGCAATGAAGAAACGATCAACCAGCTCATTTTCTTTCGAATATATGAGACGATTATTTATGAAGCTGATCCATCATTTGCGCCCCTTCATGTTCTCTCTTGTGCCCAAAAATCTAAGCTCATCCGAAACCCAGGTAAGCTGCACAAAATGGAATAGTTGGGATGGGGATACCACACGAGTGTGTACATGGAGATGTTGAAGATCAGGAGAGTAGAGGCTTTTTTTTTAAAATTTTTTTCTTTTTTAACACACACACACCACACTCCCACATTCACGCGGTAGTGGGATTTCACTACCAATGGGACTTGAACCTTAGACCTTGTGTTGAAACGACTGCGAGTCTACCACTGGTGCAAGGATAAGAACCCATGTAGAGTAGAGGCTTGCTAAGTGCATACTGGTGCAATATCTAAGCTGTCCGTCACATGGTTTGTGGTAGACTGGTGCAATATCTGTCTATCACATGGTCTGACTGTCTAACCGTTCTCCACCAAAGAATCAGTTAATTCTACTTTTGAAGTGGACAATGCCGTTGTTTGGGTAGCTTAAAAAACCTTCTCTCAGTTTTTTCAGCCGTGCTAAATTGTGGTGTGCTTGATTAATGGATTAATGGATGGACTTGATTTTTGGGTCTGGACATCAAAATAATGGGACCCTCAAAAGATTTTGGGATGTAAAAATTGTAGAGAATAAAAGACATTTTATTTATTTGAAATGAAAAACTCCAGAGTTTACACTTGTCGTTTTTTCTTTGGGCTTCAAGAATTCAATAGTGAGCTCTGTCCTCAAACTAATGAACTCTTAGATGTTGAAAGGATATAGTTACAATGAGATAATTGTTAGAACATAGAATACGTAATTATAGAAGAGGTGAAGAGATGAAAAGATTTATGGGAAATCTTAACAAATATACATGAATTTATGTAAATAGCTATCTATCGTACATGGAGTTGTCTAGATACACAATATGGTATATGCTCCAACAAAAAAATAAATAAAAAAATTTAACAATTGTTGCAGATGGGCTGCAAATTATCTCAGGTGAAAGATAGTGTTGCGGGTAAAATCTCCTCCATCATCGATATTGTTGATGTAAGAATGGTTGTTTCCACCCTTCTTCATAGGAGCTGGATTCGGTGAGACTGGGGAAACGTTGGTGAGGCCCTGAGGTGGTGAAATTTGATTGGTCTAGCCCTCTGTGACATTGGTTGAGTGGTTTGAGTACGCACTCTTCCTTATGATGTGTAACTGAAACAAGTTCTTGCAAATGGTAGTGAGTGAGTTCTGAATGTAGGGGCTGTTTTTATTTTACTTGAGGGATTCAAATTAGCTCTCTCAGTCTATTTCTTCCAAGATGAAAAGAGAGATGGGTAATTTGTCTTTTTAGAGTTATTGCCCCACTAAAAGAAATATTCTTGTGGTCATGATCAGAAATATAGTACTGAAATTCGGTTCTTTTCTCAAACCCTGCTAACTGAATTTCAAACATACTTTGTGTGGTCCTATCCCTAACTGGGAGCGCATTCGGTGTGGCCAAGGACTCGCTCAACATGATAAGGCACTGATGTGGTGAGATTTAATTGGGGTAGTTCCATGTGATACCGGTGAAAGATGTAATCCACCTAATTAATTACCTCCAAACATGCTCTGTACTGTGGTCTCATTTCTAACAACAACATATTTCCCAATAAAATCTTGCCACGTTAGGGCCTTACTGTTAAGTGAGGCCCTGGCCTAACCTAATCCACTCTCTCTCTCACAGTGGCTCATGACCCAATCAAATCTTGCCAGTTCAGGACCTCATTGACTTCAGTGTTACCTAGGCCTTACTAAGTACTCCGCTCCCTTCTTTATAAGCCTCAAAAGAGCCTCAAAAGACTATTGTTGTGGAATAAACATGGCCTCCTTACTATCCCGCATTCTCAAAGACGATTATAACAGTCTGTTGGAGTAATGTATGTCATGACATGCTACAGGATTCCACAACATGGCCTGTGGCGACAACCTATGTTGGTCTCGTGATAAGGCAGATTTCTACATCTTTAAGGATTTCTTGATTGGTGTTTTTATTGCTATCTTTGGTATATTTTTGAACTGTTTTGATTATCTTCAAATATTTGAAGCTAACTTCAACCACTGCCGTGCCTTTTCAGCCATCTGATCATCCTCCTATAGTATTTTAATGCTGCTACATGGAGACTCGGATTGTATTGTGTAGCACACAGCACTCCCGTTGGTACCATGTGCTGCTGGAAAAGCTGTGGGCTCCACCATGATGCATGCGTTTTATCCATACCATCCACATATTATGCCAGCTCATTTTAGGACATGTTTAAAAAAAATGAGGCAGATCCAAATCTCAAGTGGAACACACCATAGGAAACCGTGGTTGATTGAACGCCCACCATTAAAAACTTCTTGGGGCCACAAAAGTTTTGGATCAAGCTGATATTTGGGTTTTCCCTTCATCCAGGTCTGTATGATCTAATCAATAGGTTGGATGGCAAATAAACATTACAGTGGGCCGCAAGAAGTTTTAACTGTGGGCATTCAATCACCCCTGTTTCCTGTGGTGTGGTCTGATCATCCGTTGACGTGATGTAAAAACATCTGGATTGCCAGTTGTTATGTGCAAAGCTTCTCATACAAATAGTACAGTAGAGTAATTTTACCTGTGTCTTCACGGCACGGGAATGCCTGCAAAAGAAAAGAGATGTCCCAACACGATAAACGGTCGGGATCATGGTTTGCCCATCTAACGGTTTATAACATCAAATGGCACGGAAGAACCAGAACGCTCCAGTCGACTCGGTTAGTCTCTGTGGAGACCATAGAGACCGAGATCTAAGGCTGTCAATGGGCCACCCGGGCCCAGCAAAATCAAAATTTTGAACAGGGTTGTCTTAACCAGCTCAAAACCGTGCCTCACCATCAAGAATCATGAGAAGTAAGCTCTCCATCCCCCCCAAAGGCACCCGGAACTCCATATCGACATTAGCCGAGAGCAGCAGGAGCCTATTGAGGGAGATAGGAAGCTTGCCCAACACAGAAATTGCCACTCTCCTCCCAACACCTCCATGGGTTTACACTAAGGTTGAAACTGGGCCGGGCCCACTATACAATTCTCACGCCCATCTATTTTTGTTAAGCATGGGCCACGTGTTCTTGTCCTCAGGCTTTCAAGCAGATACAAGTCCAAATACTTCCCTTAGGGCTGTCAAATGGTCGGCGGATGGCCTAACAATTTTAAATTCTAGGCCCGATAAGCCTGGCTGAAGGTTTCAAGGGCATTTTTGTGAATATCATGCATGATGGAGCCGACCTTATGAACAGCCTAAATCTTGCACAGAAATGGGTGACGGGGCTCAGTCTCAGGCTGGAATCAGGCTCTGTTCATGCAAATAATCATGGGTCAGGCCTGTTTGTTTTGGCTTGCCATGGGCCCGCCGGGGCCTCAGCCAAGGTTTTACTTTGTGGGCCAGGCTTTGACATACCTTGGCTTGTACGTGACCAGCTCACAATGTAAAACATAGGCCTGAGCCTGGCCTGGGTCCATGATGGACCAAAACAAACAAGCCCAAACTTAGGCTATAATGATTATGCATGGTGCAAAGCCGAGTCCAGCCTGTGCAGCAGCCCAATAAACCACTTTTGACAAGATCTCCCACCATGCATCATATATGACAAAAAATGTCCTTGAAATTCGATGAGCTCCTAAACAAAGCTCGAGCCCTGCCTGGTTATTAAACGGGCTTAACTTCAGGCCCACCCGGCCTTCGGGTCTAGTATTCCAGGGTGATCCTGGCCAGATAGCCGGCCAGGCCAGAAACACTGACAGACCGCTGAGCTTGTTGACAGCCCTACTAACTGCCTTATCTGGGACTAACCCATGAGCCTTGAGGAGCATGCGCTGGACAAGATGGGCCCGGACGGACCTAGCCAACGGCGAGGCCCAGTTTCAACCTTACAGTCAGCTTCCACACTTCAAAGTCTCCAACGGCGTCCACCAGGAGCTTTGAAGTGAGGCTGGAAGTTCACCCAACTGCTGTATAGAAACTAGAGACTTCCATGGGCTTATATAGAGAGGATCTGAGTGCACTCTACTTCATAAAGCCGACGGAATCTGATGCCCCAACAGCGACAGTTTTCTAAATTCTTGGACGTCTCATCATTTGAATGAATCTGGGTGCCACCCTACAATCAGCTGGACTGGGCTGGGCCGCGGTTAAACTATAAAGAAAGTTTGAGGAGACCTCATCGGATTAGGTGCGGCCCTTAGCATGTGGCCCACCGTGATGCATCTATTCTATATCTACTCCGTCTATACGTTTTTCCAGATTATTTTAGAGGATGAGTCTGAAAAGAAAGCAGACCCAAATCTCAGGTGGACCATAATATAGGAATCAGTGGTGATTGAACGCGACACCATAAAAACTTTCTAGGGCACACCGTAATGTTTATTTTCCATCCAACCTGTTAATAAGGTCACAAAAACCTGGATGAAGGGAAAAAAAAAAAAAAACGAATATCAGCTTGATTCAAAACTTTTGTGGCTCATAAGAAGTTTTTAATGGTCAATCACCACTTTTTCCTATGGTATGGTCCACCTGAGATTTAGATCTGCTTCAGTTTTGGGATCATGACCTAAATTGATATGAAAACATGGATAGATGGTGTGGATACGGAATGGATACATCAAGGTGGGGCCCACCGTAAGGGCCGCACTGTCTAAGGTAGGGTTAGGGCCGCACCCAATCCGCTCCCAAAATACAAAGCGTAACGCTATACCAACTACTTATTTATTTATTTAAATTTTTTTTAAAAAAAGCATAGAGGAAGAAAAAAGTGAAAAGGAGAAGAAAATGGAACAGAAGAGAGATGCATCCAACCACACATGTTTCTGACAATTCCAAGAGGTGGTTTTCTTCTCTGCAAGGATGCTCTCTTTATCTAAAATACAAAATTCTTTATCTTTAATTATTCGATTCCAATCCAATGCCATCCACAAAACTATCTATTTTATATACCGTAAAAGAAAATATAGCATCATCCAACAATTAATCTCTCTTAGATCCCAATTCCTACCAAACCCCCCCCTCCCCCTAAAAAATAAAAAACCGTAGCATGCCCAGCGAGTACTGCAGCATGGTACCGAATCATAGTACTGTCAGCTTATTACTTCAGTGAGGCACTGTAGGACTACCCTGTACTATTAGAATCTACGGCGTGGTGACAGAAGTTTTGTATCAGGATGAGGATTAGCTACTGACAGGTTGAGTAGCTATCTCGCTACTGAAGTGACGTCACCAACTTCTGTGGGCCCCACCGTGATGTATGTGTTGTATCCACACTGTACATTCATTTGGAGAGATCATTTTAGGGCATGACCTAAAGAATGAGACATATCCAAAGCTCAAGTGGACACTACCAAAGAAAACAGTGAGGACTACGGCTGAAAGTTGGGCAGGTTCAACCTGAACGACCCGTGACCGACCCGACATTGGGTTGGGCTTGGGCAAGAAATATTGAGCCCGATCTTGAGCTTGGGCTATGCAAACACCAACCGATAAAGCTTGCGGTTGGGCTTGGGTTGAGGTCTTGGGTCGCCCGACCCAACCCGAACCCGATCTATATACAAGTTACTTATAATTTTATTATACTTAAGTAAACTTATTGGTCTATATTACTTTAGTAAGTAAACTTATAACGTTTGAAATTTGATATACTTTTAGTATTAAAGGAGTAGTTATCCTAGCTAATTTGTTTGGAAAAAAGTGAAGTTCTTCATAATAAATTACTACGTACATAATTAATAAAGTCATAGGTACGAAAAATAAGACTTGTATTGAAACATAATAGGCTAATGTAATAACGAAGATATTAGCATGCATTTATCAATCCGACCAACCCGATCAACCCGATCGAGCCCGCTTGGGTTCGGCTTGGGTTGAGAATTCCCAACCCGATGTTGGGTTGGGTTGGGTTAGGGTTGAGGTACAGGAACCTTGGGTTGGGTTAGGGTTGAGCACCAACCCAACCCAACCCGCCCGACTTTCAGCCCTAGTGAGGACAGTGACGCGACCGTTGAAACCTTCCTAGGGCCCACCATGATGACTCATATGTTCACACAGACACGGAAGAAGGTAAACCACAAATATAAGCTTGATCGAAAACTTCTTTGGCCCCAAGAAGTTTTTAATGGTAGGAGATCAATACCCACTGTTTTCTTTGGTGGGGTCTACTTGAGTTTTGGATCTGTCTCATTCTTTAGCTCATGCCCTAATAAGATCTCTCTAAATGGATGGACGGTGTGGATACAACACATACATCATGGTGGGCCCACAAAAGCTGGTGACGTCACTTCATAGCTAGATATAGCTACTCAACTTTTCTGTAGCTAATCCGCGTCCTACAGTTTATCTAAGCGGTGGTAATCCTATGAACGGTTTGGATGGCTTATAAACATCATGATCAGCTCTAGGAAATGGTATAGCCCACTTGAGTTTCCTCACTGTAGGACATTTCCATTCTCTAGTGCTAACCCTATGAACGGTTTGGATGGCTTATAAACATCATGGTTTCCATTACCTCACTGCAGGACATTTCCATCCTCACTGTTTCATGTGGTATGGCCCACTTGAGTTTTGGATCCACCCGATTTTTAGGCTCCTATACTATGGTAGTCTTTTAAAACATATGGATTGAGTGGATTTGTCACTAACATCTATGTACGTCTCACACAGCCCCGAATACAGAGATATATCCCGCGCGATCCGCTCTCTGGTGCCTTGGGTGGTATCTTCATTTCGCGCTTCTTACTACGTCAAATCCACAAAATTACAAACCTTCTCATGAAGACCGTGAAGAACAAGCATGCTCCGTCATTCAAGACAGTTCAGTTTGAGCTCGAGTTCAGCAAGGGAATCTCCCGTGACTTGGAGATCATAGAATTGGGATTGAAATACGAGTTCATATCGAAATCAGGAGGCACGTACGTTCTACAACATGAACGGGCAGAGCTTCTGCAGAAAAGACGCCATCAAACGGTATTTCACCGAGAATGAAGGTGGCCGAGAAGAGCAGATGGTGAAGCTCAGAGAGAAGCTGATGAACGGGACTGAGAAGAAGAAAGAGCGAGGTACGGACTCTCCAGTCGGAAGAGGTGGTCACGTCAGAAACGATCGATTACGAAGTGAGGCATGAGGTACAAACACATTTCTTCATATGGGGCTCTCTCTAGTCTAAAGATTCGAACATTTTCCAACCGCTGCGGCTGTTAAAACATACAGATGCGGTCCAGTCACAATCAGTGCTTAGGAATCGGGTGTCACTGGCATCGGTAAGCGGTCCTTCGTTTCTGACAATAGTTGTATCTGTTAGTGTACATATGCTACATTGCCAACGGATGCTTTCCAGAGGGATGGAATGGATGAAATTTTGTGGGCTATATTTAAACCTTGGGCCCAAATGCAATGCCTGACAAGAAATGCATGGTGAGTTGTTCCATTGTAGATTCAGGATTTTTTTTTTCCGAGAGCTCTATATGTGTTGATGAACTAGATTGGAGGATTATGACTGTTGCTGGTTATTGTTCTAGGAGATACAGACAAGTGGATGGATTTCGATTCCTTTTCTGGGCCTCTTATCTTCTATGCATTGTTGTGGCGCCGGTGCTGTTGATGTTGAACTGACGTCCATTTCCTACAACTATTGTAGGGAGCTTGCAACAAAGTGCATGTTTGATGTTACCAATTGGACGAAATCTGACACAAGGAGGGCGTGGTAAGGTTGATCACCATCTCCCTCACCGGATAACTACCTTAAATCCACCGGGCTCTTGGACTTTTTCAAATTCATGAGGAAAAATAGATAGAAAAAGGAAATAATTTTTAAAAAATTCATAATAATTGATTGAATAATGAAAAACATAATTACAATGCTTTAAATAATAAACTAAACCTTAAGACTAAGTATCAGACTCATACTCTAACTAAAACACGTAGAAAACGCGACTTACTATAAATAGTAAACTTACCATGTTGGTCACAACTCCTAAATTACAACGGATCAAAAGTTATAATCAAAATAAAACTAACTCTAAATAGTAAAAACAAAATAAAACTAGCCTAATGACCGTCGATTATGTCGGATCTTGCAAATCCGGCATAGACAACCCGACATAAAGGGTTGGTTGGCATAAGTACCCAAAATCATATATTATGTCCCAAAACTCATCTCAGATTGTGAGATACGACCGTTTTTCAGCCCTAATGGCCCGGATCACTTCCAACTTTGATCGGGCTTTTTATAATTCATTTGCGATAGAAAAGTGCTTGATTTGTGCCCTCCATAAGAGAGTTCTTGTTCTACATCAAAATCAATGGAAATGGAAAAGGATTCCATTGATGCAAGAGTTGAAATGTTTGGATAGCAAAGAAAATGAAAGATTCTACCGGATAACTCTTTAGTTGGGATTGTAAGACATAAGAAACCATGACCATTCCAACTAATATGAAACTCACACGTGAAGTTCAAACAAGACCTTCAAATTGATGCAGGTGCATCTCTACACTGGGGTGAGGTGGCTCACGAGGTGGGGTCTATATTTTGTAGAATGGCCACGAGGTGGGTTTATGTGATATAAAATGGCCACGAGGTGGGGTCTGCGTGATTAGAATAGCCACGGGGTGGGTCCCACTGTGGGACCTGTGAGATGCAGGGTAGCCAATGAGGAGATCTTGGTCAGTTTGCCTAAGGGGGCCTAGGTAAAGGAATATTTTGGTGCTTCCCCAACTACTTTGAAGCTCTCGGTGGACTGGCCATAACTCCTTGCATCACAAATTAGAGTTTTCATGTTTCAATAATACTCTTATGGAAATAGTTGCCTAATCATTTTCATTTCTTTTTCCTAGAATACATGCATCCCAACATGGCCAAAAACTATTTCGTACAACTGTTTTAGGGTGCTAGAAACCAAAAGCTGTGGGCCTGCGTGATGTGGGTGCGGCGTTCACTGTCCATCATTTGTGCCAGCTCAAGTTAGGAAATGAGCCCAAAATTCAGGCCTACCCAAGACTAAGTGGGCGGCACCAAAGGGAGTCCCTGGGCCCACCTCTATGATTACATGCCAATCCAAACCCTTCATAAGGCAATCCCCACCAAAATCAAACGAAAAATTAAATATCAGCACGGCCTACATGAGCTAGTGAAAATGATGGATAGACTAGTAGATGTCACACACATCATCACGGCCCCCACAACCTTCTCTTCCACGAGCTCCCTGCACCACACTATTAATGGAAATTGGCGACCTTTATGTGTTGGCGGTATGGCAGGTACTACTGGCTTGGAAGAACCGGAATATAGTAAGCCATCTCTCTGCATAATAACTGGCAGGGAGATGTATAAATCAGGTCCATATATCCATCTATTTGGTCTTGTCATGGATGGTTGATGCTCATCAACCCTTCCTGTTTCTGCCATCAGTATGAAGGACATTGATTAGGCAGCTAGGATCATCTGGTTCATGTATATTTGAACCATTTTCTGTCCAAATTCCGAGTAATTAGATGGGTCGTCTCCAAGACGGACACTATCTCTACTATGTTCCGTCTTCCTCAGTTCTGTGGAGGATTTCCCAAATAGCCAATTGAACGGGGCTGGCCTGGCCTAGGCCGAGTTTCAGTCCAGCCTCTTCTGGCATTGTCTTGGGTTGACCCTTCTGGGCTTTTGGATTGCGTCATCCATTTGATTGAGCCCAGTAAAATAAATAGGCTGAGCGCTGGTTTCCATTCCAGTAGCCCTTCTACTTGGGTCCAAACTGAGGCTGATTTGGGCCTTTACGTGATTGACATGGTCTGGAACTGGGCCTCTTCTGCACGGCCTGAATTTTAGGCCCATAAAGATTACTCGAGACAGGACCAAGCTTGGCCCATTGACGGCCCAATGGGCCTCCCATATATGGTAATTCACCGGCATTGGGGAGACAACGTACCTGGATGGCTGAAAAGAACACATCAAGCTCGATGGTGTCCTCATTGGAAAGATGTATGAAAACAGCATCCCAGGGTTGCCTTTGTCATGAGGGGCTTCCTGTCCATCTCCCCCAAAGTGACCAATGCCGAATGAAAACTAGCGAACCGATTCTTCAGGGCACTGGACGCCTTTGAGGGAGATGAAGAGAAAACACCTCAGTTTCGATCTTTCAAGCCACCACCATCATCATAGCCATGGCCCAGCTATTTGGTGTGGTCACACTCACGTGTACACTAATTGACTCGCTGAGTCTGCACAGTGACTCCTCTTGAAATGTAACCAACCGAGTCGAGTCAATGAGTCTAAGAACTGAGGCGTACACATCGCTTCTCTGTTGCAACTTGAAAACTAAACTACACACCATGGATTTATATAAGGATGATCTTAACTCACCAGCACGGTAATGGCGATGGAATCTCAAACGACTGATGTTGACATTTCTAAATTCGCTTTATATCTTACTGTTGCGTGCAATTGCAAATCCACCATGTGAGAAGTAGGTGGATAATCGGATATATGGTCCGTGAAAAGGAGTTCTGATTGGGTCTGATCGACGCATGGGATAGTGGATTCGAGCAGGCCCAGTTGAATTGACATTCATTGAGAATAAAGAGTTGACGACTCCTTGCCTAATCCAAGGGTCAAGCCCATTTTGAGAATCCATTCCTTGATGGGATGTTTGAATACATTTGCTCAAGCAGCTTATCCATAATTCTCAAGGACCACCGCTCATTCTGGAATTGGAATCCATGAGTAGGGGTAAATTCTTATGCTTGGGACCCTAAAGAAACATAGAAATGGTTTCCAGTTGGGAACAGATTTTGTGCCATTTGTTTTTTAATTTCTATCCCAAGCTGGCCGGCTTGCAAATTCTGAGGATCAAACTAGGCCACTCGTGTGACGAGGGCCTATATTCGGTTTTCGTGCGTGGGTAAGATGAGTGGGTGTATTGGAGTCTACTCGACTTAAAAGTTTCACTGTTGGAGTTTCCCTACGTTGAGCTGAACAAATTGGAGACTGGGGTCTAGATATCTATAAGGTCCTCTTAACCACCAATGTTTGCACGTCTATTTAGGCAATTTGTGAAAGGGTAGAGGTTAGCATTTTTAAATGAATTATTTTAATTGCCTTGTGACAATAGATGTGAGTCTATGAACTTAAGGATTGTTCTTTCAACGTGATTCCTTAGTGAAGTTCAACAGTAAAAATAGGGAAAGAAGATATTGTTCTCTCTAGGACTTTATGTTAATTCTATACATTAGCTCTACATCACTCCTCTTGGAATCTCTACATCACAGTAGTATTCTACTTCTACCTTTTATCTAAACTTTGTATGTTGTAATAGTCTATCAAAGAGAAATAAGAAGAAATATAATAATTTAGAATTTCTCATGTTCCTATTTCTTCACATGGTATCAAAGTATTTGTATCATTTTTAGTGTGATGAATAACAAAAAAAACATACATTTTATAGCACTTTTATTCAATTTGTTTCTACTCAATTTTGATATGTGAATATAGCATACGCATAAAAATACACGTAAGTGTGAGATGTTGGGAAGTATTCTAATCAAAACTTGAAATGAGCTTTTTCCATTGAGAACCATAATTAGGAATCCCTCAATAACATAGCTAGTTGACAATACCGCATCCGGCTGTAAGAAATTTGAGACATTCATTTGAAACCTAACAGGCTATTGAGATTCATGGATCACGACTCTTGCAGGTCAATAACCGTTATGCTTAATCTCAATAAACCCATAATGTAGATTCATGATAACACCACACACTGAAGATTAATAGCATGTCAAACATGGACTTATGGTTATTATGATCTAGGTTGAGATCGCCCTAGTCACATCCACATGGTTAATTGATTAGGGCTCACATTGATTTTTCGAGAATAATTGTGGCCTCGTAAGCTTTTCTACAAGCTTTTTTAGAGACATGACAAAGAAGTGGGGTCACAAGTTTTTATGGATATAAAATGAGTAAGTGGGGGTATAAAGTTATGTTTTCGGGTTGATGGCCCTTTGGGTTATTAATGCATGTTATTTTTTTTTTCCCTACTTTACCTTATTTTTTCTTATTATGAAAGATTTGATTTTGTTCTTTATGAATATTGTTAGATCATGTTGGGTTTCTTGCTGATTGTAAGCCATTGTCCTGGTTTTGTAGATTACAGCGCCACAAATCACTATTCGTTGGAGTTGGTGTCATATTTCAATGATCCAAACCGTTGATCTAGCGAGATATACAGCTGATATTAGCTGCCTTGGAAACCTTCAAAAGCGAATAATCCTAAACTTAGGCTCACAAAACAGTGTTTAAGGATGCGGTCCATATCCAAAGAGAGAGGTTAAACCATCAAATGGCTGAAATATTTCAATTTGACACGTTTTTTTGGGTATCCCCATTGAAAACGTCTACTCAAAAGATACGTACGCTGGTGTGCCAAGTAAACCGTTGCATGTGAAATCCTCAAAATGTAAGGCTCATGCATGTTATCCAAACCATTCTAATTGCATGGCATCCTATAGATGGAGCATATCCTGAAAATCACAGTCATCGAGCAATCTTAGCCTTTCACTTGATGGCTATCAAATGGATGTTTAAAGTAAAAATATGGAGCAGTCCAATTTCCTAGCTAAGATACGTGGTTCAGCAATTTGACCGGCTCAGATTGCCGTAGAACTAGCCATGTTTAGTACATGTAGTAGGTTATGTATCAATTTGGGTTGTCCATCTAATGGGCCCTAATATAGATGGCAGTAGTTATATCGAATGGTCATAGTCATCTCAGTAGTGGCTTTCCAAGCGATGGTGGTGAAGAAAATCAGTCATGGTTAATATTAAGTTCAAGAAAAGCAACAGCTATGATCATTTGATTATAAGTGTGTTTGTCCTGGTAGAGGCCATCCACCACAAAGTCCATGAGGTGGATATGATCTTCCTGCTCTACCTTATCATAAGGGGTTGTTTGGCAGCATCTATTTAAGGGATTTGTGAGGATCTGAGCTTTTGGGTTCACTTGATTGTAAACATTTAGAAGGATTAGGATTTTGATTCTTCCTCAACATGGCCCTTTTTGAATTTGAAGTTCGTGCAGGGAGATTTCTCACCAAAATAACAGGTATTTTTTCATATCGTTTTTGTGAACTGGATCTTGTTTATGCTGTCTCTTTTATAGGGGATTAGGGATTAGATTGTAGCCATTTTAGGATCTTCCATTACTACTGGAGAAGCCGTTACAAGAGAAAGGGAGCTGTTTCATCCATTGCAAGCGGAGGTGGGGAGTTTCAATCATTACGGGTAGAGGCCATCAATGGCCATGCGTTCCAACAACGCTCCCAAAAGAAGCCGGATCCAATACTCAGCATTGTAAGTTAAGCTGTGTGCAAAATCTACTCCATTTAACAAGTTTCAAAACCCATTAACCACAGAATTTTAAATCCACATTGCCAAACGACCCAAAGTGAAATACATAAGAAGAAACTGATTGCTTGTTCTTGAGCAGCGAGCCAACATGTGTTCAATGGGACACAAATCTTTTCTAATAGGTGATTCATGCAAAGTGCCGTAGCATTACTCTTATTCAACTGATTTATAAGAGAAGGTTAGGACAAGGCCTGCTTATATATAACTCTCCTTAGTTTTTTCCAATTTTCTCTACCTAGTTTTTTTTTTTCTTCTGAATAAAATCTTTCCTTTCTTTCTTCAGGACGTGCAGATAATCACTTGGAGTTCGGGTAATCCAATAAATTATTCCAAGAATGGTACTCTTAACTAGAGCACATAAATCAACCCCATATATATGCAAGATCATTGCCCACATAATGTTTAGCCCTTATCTATTTTTAGTCCAATACATGTTATGTGGTGGTGTCCAAAATCTCCTCTCTTAATTGCAATGGATCGTTGGACGCATATTGTTTCATTTTGTTTCTCTTAATGAAGTTGTAATTCTTAAAATAAAGAAAAAAAAATGTAGAAATTACTAAACTTATTGGTTTGGTTTAATATTAATGAATGATAAAAACCCACTAAAAGTAAAATGTTGGAAATTAAGCTTCAAATGGTACAAAAGTTACATGGGCTTAGGTTTTCATCTTCTTGTCTTTGGAGTCTAGAGTGGTCGGAAGATTTATACTTCATTAAGCTGTTCATTGCACCGAAGATTTTAAGCACTTAAGCTCGATTATTGCAAGAAAGAAGATTAAGTTGCTGATATTTTCACGAAGCTATTAAAATCCAAGACCTTTCAGACTGTGAGGGAATCTTTCCATGCATTTTGCCTTATCTTTTTTGTCAGCACCCATGCAATTCTGCAAAGGTAGTGATGAGTGGCTCTAAATTTCATTTGCCATCTTGGCAATGAAGAAACGATCAATCGGCTCCTTTTCTTTCCAACACATGAAATGATTATTTACAAAGATTTGTAGGCTAACTTAATGTACATTGTAATGCGTTGGGTCCACCAGGATGTACGGCAGAAATTCAATTCATCCATCATTTGCATCCCCTCATGTTCTCCTTTGTGCCCAAAAATGAAGCCAATCCAAAACCCAGGTAAGCCACACCAAAAGGAAGAGTTGGGATGAAGATGCCCACCATTAAAAAACTTAAATTTTGTGTGGGCCCACTATGTTTCATATATCCCATCCAATCATCCAAAAGATACACCCTACCAAGATGAATAGACTGTAAGACTACTGTTTGTGCATTGGTCATTACCTTACAGCCATTAACGGTGGTGATAGAGGTCACCGGAGAAGGTGATATGATGGAAGCCCGATTATTCCTTTTTCTAGCTCCGTCACTTGAATGGGAATCCGGATTTTCACCACTCAGTAGAGAGAAGTTGTGCACACAACACATGTGGGCCCACTTGAAACTATCGCGTCTATTCCATTGCTCCGGCAACCAATGTCATAGATAGACCATAAATTCCAACATAGACACCTTAAAAAGTCAGGCTATTCTGAAACTTAGGTAACCACACCACAAGAATGTAAATGAAGATGTTGAAGATCGGACCTGGAGAGTAGAGGCTGGCTAAGCGCGTACAAAAGCATAACATACACACATGGCCACATGCGTGAATATGGCAGACTGCTGCAATATCTTAGCTGTCCTTCACATGGTCTGTGGCAGACCGGCGCAATATCTAAGCTGTCCATCACATTGTCTGACTATCTAGACGTTTCTCCACCAAAAAATCAGTAAATTCTACTTTTGAAGTGAACAATGCTGTTGTTTGGGCAGCTTAAAAAACCTTTTCCCAGTTTTTTGGGCCATTCTAAACTGTGGCACACTGATTAAGGGATGGACTTGATTTTTGAATCTGGACATCAAAATAATGGAACCCTCACAGATTTTGAGAAATAAAAATTGTAGAATAAAAGACATTTTATTCCTTTGAAATGAAAAGTCACAGAGTTTACAATTTACACTAGACACACCTTCAAGAATTTAATAGAGGGTTTTGTCCTCAAACTAATAAACTCCTAGATGTTAGAAGGACAAAGTTACAGATGAGATAACTGTACAGCTACACACACACACTAGATAGCTATTTATAAAAGAAAGTTGGAGATCATAACAAATATACATGAATTTATCTAAATAATTATAGTATATATAGTTGTATAGATATGCAAGTTATATTCTCTAACAAGAACAAAGAATTTAAAAAAAAAAAAAAAACTCCAGGGAAGTGTTGCAGATGGTTTGCGAATTACTGCATGTGAAATAGTGTTGCAGGCAAAATCTCCTCCTTCCCTGATGTTGCTGATTTAGTGATGTGGGTAAATACCAAAGTCATGAGGCCTGACATGGTGAGATTTGATTGGTCTAGTCCAGTGGGATGTTAGTCTGAGACATGCTTTGTGTAGCTTCATCATAGGGAGCGGATTCAATGTGTTAGGGCCTCATCCAATACTGTAAGGAACTGACACGGCAATATTTGATTGTGCCAGTCTTATATGACCCCGTAGCGAATTAGGTGTCACCCCGGGACAACTTAGGTGGGTGTTACCCCTATTGTGTGGCCCACATGGATAGTATTTTGTATATCCACACCGTCCATCGGTTTCTCCAACCCATTTTAGGATGGTCTTCCAAAAATTATGCAAATCCAAATCTCAAGTGGACCACACCACTGGAAACAGTGCTGATTGAGTGCCCACCAATACACATTCCAAAGAGCCTATCGTAAGGTTTTGATAATGTTTATTTGCAATCGAAGCTCTTCGTAATGTCAAGAAGGTTGGATGAAGGGAACATTTAAAGATCAGCTTGATCTAAAACTTTTGTGGCCCGCAAAATGCTTTTAATGATTATTCATCACTCTTTCTATTGGTATGGTCCACTTGAAATTTGGATTTTCTTATAATTTTGAATCTCATCCTAAAATTAGGCGTAACAACATATAGACGGCATGGATATACAAAAAATACATCAAAGAGGCCCCACACGATAGGGTAACACCCACAAAGGTGTTACCAGAGTAACAGCTAATTCGCTACCGCCCACGTAATCACTTTCAAAGCATGGCCTTCTTATGTTAAGCGAGGCCTGGCCTCACCTGATCTGCTCCCTATTTGACGGGCACACATAACCCACTCAAATCTTGGCAGGTCAAGGCCTCACTAGGTCGGTGTTATTCTGGTCTCACCAAATCCAATCCTTTATAAGCCATAAAAAGCAGTTATAACTGTCTGATGCAGAGCAGTGTGTACATGCTACAGTACTCCACCACATGGCCGGTTGTCCCCACCTGTGCTGCTCCTACGGCAAGGCAGATTTCTACCGTCTCTCTTTTATTTATTTATTTATGTCGCGGCCTTCTTGATTGGTGTATCTGTTGTGGTGACTGTCTTTGTTGTATTTTTAAACGATTTTTATTACCTTGTGGTGCTTTTTCAGCCGTCTGATCTTCAGCCGTCTGATCATCCCATACATTTATTTAATTTAATGCTGCCACAAGGGGACTCGGATTGGTAGTGTAGCACACAGCACTGTCATTCTACAGCACCTGCGTCCTGTTGTGTGCTGCTGGAAAAGCTACGTGGGCCCGATTATGATGCATATGTTCCATCAGAAGATGGATGCAGGAAAGGATGTGTGAAGGTGAAGAGGGGAGATTACCGTCTCCTCTACGTGACACGTGACATGAACCTTGAATCTACAGGGTGTAATGACTCTTGAATTCACGAGAAATAAAAGAAAATTCGACATAATTTTATTGTTGTCCCAAAACAATATTATAATGCCTTAAATAATAAAATACAAACTTTAATTAAAAGTCCTAATGCAGCTAAATTGAAACTTACCCAAAATGGTAAAATATATTAAAGATAATAAATTCTAATTTAATTTTGTCGGATGATTTCCTGCATGATAAGAAACAAATCTTAAGTAGACATCACATACTAAATTCTAAGGTGAAAGATATACGCCAATCTTAAAATTTACTAGTAAGTTTTTTCATAAAATTTTAATTTTGAATAGGAAGGATTTATTTTCTCATGAAATAGGGCTACACGATTCGCTTGTGTAGGTCAATTGGTTCTGAATGGCCTGTTACAGTCAAGATTTATAGGTTGCGTGTCCTGTAACAATACCCGGATAAAAAGTTATGTTTGTTTTACTATTCACACTTCGAACAACAATAATTTCTGTCGATCCGGACACACGAGCCCAATTACGTCAAGCCCTGCATAGGATTGGGCCTGGATCTAACGGATTACGTCCATTCCATTCAGGCTTCTTTCAGTCCATATGGGCCATGTATAGGTTTGTAGCCCGCTCCACATCAAAGATCCAAATCTCAGGTGGACCACACCATAGGAAACAGTAGTGATCGAACACCCACCGTTAAAAACTTCCTGGGGGCTACAAAAGTTTTGAATCAAGATGATATTTGTGTTTTCCCCTCATCCAGGTGTTAAGGTGACTGAGTAACCTAATCAACAGGTTTGATGGCAAATAAACATTATAGTGGGCCCAAGAACTTTTTCATGGTGGGCGTTCAATCACCGCTGGTTTATGTGGTGTGGTTTGATCATCCGTTGATGTGATGTTGTACATCTGGATTGCCCGCTGTTATGTGCCAAGCTTCTCATACAAATAGTACAGTAGAGTAATTTTACCTTTGTGATCTTCACGGCACGGAAATGCCTGCAAAAGAAAAGAGATGTCCGAACACGATAAACGGTCGGGATCATGGTTTGCCCATCTAACGGTTTATAACATCCAACGGAAGAACCGCAACGCTCCAGTCGACTCGGATAGTCTCTGTGGAGACCATAGAGACCGAGATCTAAGGCTGCCAATGGGCCGCCGGGCCCAGCAAAATCAAAATTTTGAACAGGGTTGTCCCAACCAGCTCAAAACCGTGCCTCACCACCAAGAATCATGAGGAGTAAGCTCTCCATCTCCCCCAAAGGCACCCGAAACTCCATATCGACATTAGCCGAGAGCAGCAGGAGCCTATAGAGGGAGATAGGAAGCTTGCCCAACACAGAGAAATTGCCACTCTCCTCCCAACGCCTCCATGGGTTTACACTAAGGTTGAAACTGGGCCGGGCCCACTATACAATGTCTCGGGCCCACTATACAATTTCTCAGGGCCATCTATTTTTGTTAAGCATGGGCCATGTGTTCTTGTCCTCAGGCTTTCAAGCAGATACAAGTCCAAATACTTCCCTTAGAGCTGTCAAATGGTCCGTGGATGGCCTGTCGGGTTTTTGTGGCCAGGCGTCCTGGGGTTAAATTTTAGATTCTAGGCCTGATAAGCCTGTTTTATTAATTAGACCATGATTGGGCTGTCCATAAGAGCCCATCATCTTGCCTGACCCTAACTGAAAGTTTCAAGGGCATTTTTGTCAATATCATGCATGATGGGGCACACCTAATTAACAGCCTAGATCTTGAACAGAAGTGGGTGGCCAGGATTGGGCTCAGGCTGGAATCAGGCTCGGTTCATGAATAATCTTCATGGTCAGGCTTGTTTGTTTCGGCCTGCCATGGGGCCGGCCTATGATTGGGCCAGGTTTTACTTTGTGGGCCAGGCTTTGACAGACCTTGGCCTCTCCGTGCCCGGCTCATAAAGTAAAACATAAGCCTTAGCCTGGCCTGGGTCTGTGATGGGCCAAAACAAACAAGCCAAAACCTTGGCTATGATGGTTATGCATGGCTCAAATCCGAGTCTAGCCCGAGCCAGAGCCAGAGCCCAACAAACCAATTTGGACAAGATCTCCTAACATGCATCATATATGACACAAAAAAAAAAAAAAAAAAAACGCTCTTGAAATCCTAGACAGACCAGACCGGGTGGATGGGCTCTTAAACAAAGCTCGAGCCCTGACTGGTAATTAAACGGGGTTAACTATTAGGCTCGCCCCATCCTTCGTTCCTAGTATTCCATGCCAAGCCCGTCAGGATAGCTGGCCAGGCCAGAAACACTGACGGACTGCCGATGCTGTTTGACAGTCCTATCTGGGACCAACCCATGAACCCTTGAGGAGCATGCGCTGGACAAGATCTTGGCCTCGTCCAGCGGGGCCCAGTTTCAACCTTACGGCCAGCTTCCACACTTGCAAAGGCTCCAACAGTGTGCAGCAGGAGCTTTGAAGGGAAGCTGGAAGTTCACCCAACTGCTGTATAAAACTACACGCTTCCATAGACTTATATAGAGGGGATCTGAGTGCACTCTGCGTCATAAAGCTAACGGAATACGGTGCCTCAATATCGACAACTTTCTAAATTCTTGGAGGTCTCGTCATTAATTTGCACGAATCTGTGGGCCACCATATTAGTTTACGATAGTCCGTTGCGAATTTTGTGAGTGTGGAATCGATCTTTACCTCATTGGAGAATAAAGGACACGTGTATCTATCTATAGTGTCCCCCTCACCATCACAAAAGTGATTTTTCTTTTTGAGAATGATTTTCTTGTTTGATGCTGAAATCTATTTTAATATATGGTAGCGATCGCGTGATGTATGTGTCTTATCCATCGCGTCCATCCGTTTTTACTTAGGGCATGAGCTCAAAATTTAATCACATCCAAAGCTCAAGTGGACAACACCATAGGAAATAATGGGGATAACGACCTCCACCGTTGAGACCTTCCTAAGGCCCATAGTGATGTTTATTAAACATCCAACCAGTTCATTAGGTGACACATATATGGATGAAAGGAAAACACAAATATCAGCTTGATCCAAATCTTCTATAGCCTCTAAGAAGCTTTCAGTGGTCGGTGTTCAAGTCCCGCCGTTTCATTTGGTGTGGTCTCCTTGATCTTTGGATATGCTTTAATTTTGAGTTCATACTCTAAAATGAGCTGCTAAAATGGATTGACGGCATGGATTAATCACATATATGACAGTGGGCCAACAGAATTTACTCCGTATAGATTCCAAGTAACTCAGTACGCGGATCCGCGTCCCATGCAACTACTTAGTATTATTATTATTTTAAGAAAAATTAAAGTAACTAGTTTTATTAGTGAAAGAAAAGAAAAAGTATAGACGATCAATTTAGGGTTTGATCCCATCTCGCTGTATCTATTCTATATCTACACCTAACATTTATTATACCAGATTATATTCTATATCTACACCTAAGATTTATTCTACCGGATTATTTTAGGGTATGAGCCCAAAAATGAAGCATATCCAATTCTCAGTGGACCATGCCATAAGAAACAATGGTTTTTGACTACTAATATGCTGTTGGGAATCCTGTAATTGAAAGTTAATCAAACAAGTAATCATAATGACAATGATCAAGTAACAATCGACACACATAAGAAGGCAATTTGATTTTATGTAGAAAACCTCCATCAGGGATAAAAAAAACTACAACACAAAGCAAATCTACTATAATATCAAAAGTTATAGAGAATAAAGAAGAAACACCTGGATCCCAAGCTTTTTCTCTCACCTTATAAATCTCTCAATCTTTTTTTTTTTTTTTTATCTAGGATGTCCTAATTCTTGTATTATACTCATTAAATAAGAAGAAAACCGGATTAGAAACAATTTATGCAAAATTGCGTAAGAACTCGGCTCAAAATAGGAAACAGTTGACCACACGAACCTCACCATCATCCGGTCGAGGGCCTTTGTCTACCGGTCATGCTTCACATCTGACCGGTCATCAATGCCTAAAACCTGTCCAAAGAGTTTTTTCATGAAATCCTTCATATTCGACCAGCCAATCGCCACTATGACCGATCGACGACACTGCTGTAAGATTTGAGATGTCCAATTCCAACATATGCAACATTAGTTTTGGATCAAGCTGAGATTTGTTTTTATTTTTCATCCGGGTTTATGGGACCTTATCAACAAGTTGGATGACAAATAAATATTACATAAACATTATAGCAGGCCTAAGAAGTTTTTAATGGTAAGGCGTTCGATCACCACTGTTTCCTATAGCATGATCCACCTGAGATTTGGATCATCTTCACTTTTGGGCTCATGCCCTAAAATAATATGGAAAAATGGATGGACAACATGGATATAGAATATATACATCAAGGTGGGGCCCATGGTAAGGGATGCACCTAATTGACTCCCAGCAGCCTAAGACATCTCACCCAAATGAATCATAAACACGAAAGAAGATAGAGCCTCCACGCCTTCCTTTTGACCTAAGCTACTCCCATGCCATGCAAGGAAAAAAGTCCTAGCAAGTACGGCGGGTGTGGTCTAAGAGGAAGAGTAAAAAAGTGTGAGAGGAGAAAATGGAATACAAGAGAGATGCATCTAATCACACATGTTTCTCAAAATTCCAAGAGAGTTTTTTTGGATTGTTCTTCTCTGCAAAGATCATCTCTTACTCTAAAATATAAAATCTTTTTCTTTGTTCAATTTCAATTTCCAGCAATGTCATCTACAAAACTATCTATATTCTATACTGTGAAAGAAAACATATCGTAAAGCGACCATTAATCTCTATTAGATCCCAGCTCCCAGCCCTTCACATATTCTCGCTGAAAAACTAAAAAATAACCATAGCATATGCAGTGGGTACTGCAGCATGGTTGTGAATCACAGTACCATCAACATGTGAGGTAGAGCAGGTGCAGACCTATGATCTTGGCACAATTGGACTGAAAGAAGCCCGAAAGGAAGTGGATTTAGTCCATCAAATCTGGCCCAGTCCTATGTAGGGCATGACGTAACTGGCCCCAGGCATATCTGGATCGAAGAAATTCATTTTGTATGGAGAGAAATTGTTCTTCGAAGTGTGAACAGTAAATCGGCGGCTATAATTTTTGATAATTATGCCTGTAAAATTTACTATTTCGGAAAAGTTCCAGTTTAGTTAAATTAGGACTCCTAATTAAGAATTTTTTTTTCTCAAAAAGTGAGATCATTATTGATTAATAAAATTTCAAATTTTATTTTTTTATCTTGTGTATTCAAGAATAAACTTAAAATTTAAGGTTTTGCCTACTTGAGGTAAACAATCTTCCTCCTCACACCCTTTCCTACGTCAGCATATTATTGCAGTTAGGCATATATATGAAACGTATAATAACTATTAGAATATATGGTTGTCTGTCGAGTCCTGGCTTGCATTACTGTAGTCGAGATCCAATTAAGATGGGTTGAAATTTTTGGGCTTTGAAGGTGAAAATAAGAAGATGATTATAAGAACCAATCACTTTGGATATATCCTACTCATTTCTCACATGTTTAAATTATTTCCCCAAGCCCACAAAACATCTTAAAGGCTGTTTTGAGTGAGGGATTTGGGGCAGGAATTTTTGAAATCCATGGATTAAAATCTCTTATCTTTGGGGATTTGCACCACAAATCCATGGATTTGGGTCAAAATCCAATTTTCTCCCAAAATTAAAGACTTCAAATCCACGAAATGAGAAACCATCTTAAGAGCAATAAAAGTAATGCTTTTGCAACAAATGCCCTGCCATGGGTGCTTTGGGATCTACCAAATCCAAATCCAAAATTCCAATGCAAATTCATGAGTTAGACAAGTTCAAGGATTTGGACTCTGATTAGTTACTGAAGGCACCAAGTTCTGTGGGCCCCACCCTGATGTATGTGTTGTATCCACACTCTCCATCCATTTGGAGAGATCATTTTAGGGCATGGCCAAAGAATGAGGCAGATCTGAAGCTCAAGTGGACCCTACCACAGAAAAAGTGGGGATTGAGCGACTACCATTAAAAACTTCTTGGGGGGAGGGGCACAGAAGTTTTCGATAAAGCTGATATTTTTGTTTCCCATCGTCCGTGTCTGTGTGAACTTATAAACAGGTTGGATCTCAAATAAACATCATGGTGGGCCCTAGGAAGTTTCAACAGTGGCGTCACTGTCCCCACTGTTTTCTGTGGTGGGGTCCACTTGAGCTTTGGATCTGCCTCATTCTTTGGCTTATGCCCTAAAATGATCTCTCCAGATGTATGGACGGTGTGGATACAACACATACACTCATGGTGGGTCCCACACGGAACTTGGCAAAGTCACTTCAGTAGCTAATCCGGGTCCCTAATGATTTATCGTATCCATACTCTCATTTCCCTGGAACTTGGAAATACGGCGGTCCCATTAGCTACGTGTTAAGATTAGGTCTGGCGGTCATGAATGCTTCTTTTCTTTCATTGTTGGAAGCCAAGTTCTCATGAAGATTGTGCCTCTGCCATTCAAGACAACTCAGTTTGAGCTTGAGTCCGGCATGGGAATCTCATAGAATTGGGATTAAACACAAGATGGGCCGTTCCCCAATGACTAGACACTATCTCGACAATATTACGCCCTCCTCAGATCTGGGGCCTTTACCAAACAGCCAATTGGGCTGGGCTGGGCTATCTTAGGCCGGGTTCAGCCTGATCTGGCATTGTCTTGGGTTGACCCTTCAGGGCTTTTGGACTGTGTCGGCTATTCGATAGAGCCCAGAAAATTAAACAGGCTGAGCCCTGGTTTCCATTCCACTAGCCCTTCTACTCAAGTCCAAACTGAGATCGATTTGGGCCTTTATGTGTCCGGAATTGAGCCTCTTGGGCATGGCCAGAATTTTGGGCCCATAAAGATATTAACGGTCCAGGCTTGGTTTTACTCGAGACCGAACCAAGGTTGGCCCCATTGAAGGTCCTCCCATTTACGGTAATTCACCTGTATTGGAGAAACAACATACCTGGATAGTTGAAAAGAACACATCAAGCTCGACGGTGTTGTCCGAAAGATGTATGAAAACAGTTTCCCAGGGTTGCCTTTGTCATGAGGGGCTTCCTGTACATCCCCCAAAGTGTCCGATGCCAAATGAAAACTAGCAAACCGATTCTTCAGGGCACTGGACGCCTTTGAGGGAGATGAAGAGAAAACACCTCAGTTTCGATTTTTTCAAGCCGCCACCATCATCATAACCATGGCCCAGCTATTTGGTGTGGGCCAACTCACGTGTACTCTAATGACTCGATGAGTCTGCACAGTGACTCATGTTGAAATGTAACCTACCGACTCGACTCAATGAGTCTAAGAACTAATGCGTACTCATCGCCTCTCTGTTGCTACTTGCAAACAAAACTACACAGCATGTATTTATATAAGGATGATCTTAATTCACCAGCACGCTAATGGCAATGGAATCTCAGAGTACTACCGATGTCGACATTTTGTAAACTTATTTCTTATTGTTGCGTGCAATTGCAAATCCACCATACGAGAACTAGGTGGATAATCGGATATATGGTCTACGTAAAGGAGTTCTGATTGGGTCTGATCGACGGATGGGATCATGGGTTGAAGTGGGGCCCAGTTAAATTGACATTCATTGAGAATAAAAAGGGTTGACGACTCCTTGCCTACTCCAAGGGTCAAGAGAATTTGTAATGCCCATTTTGAGAATCCATTCCTTGATGGGATGTTTGAATACATTTGCCTGAGTAGCTTATCCTAATTCACAAGCACCATCGCTCATGGTTCGTCGCTTGGCTTCCTAAAAAAGCACTCATCTGGATTTGGAATCCATGAGCAGGGGTGAAATACCGTGTTTGAGACCTTAGAAAAGGTTTAGAAATGATTTCTAGTTGGGAAACAGTTCCTGTTTTTATACCATTTATTTTTATACATCTGTGCATTGGATGGGTCCTGTCTGTTGTCTGTAGATGACGTCACCCAAGTGTTGGGCCAATCGACTGATCAGGTGAGCCAAATATAAGCAAGGATATATGATGGACAGTTTTTAAAAGTTTGATGATGGTCTCAAAAATTATTTTGATACAAAACACACATAAAATAATGTTTTGCGCCGCGCCCGAATTTTAGAGGGCGCGGATTGCCTGCGAAAGCCTTTCGCAGGCATCTCCTGCGCAAGGAATCTAGGTGGGGCCCACCGTTAGGTTTGTGAGAAATCTACGCTGTCCAAACGTTTTTTGGGATCATTTTAGGCGTTGCGACCAAAACTGAACGGGATCCAAAACTCTAGTGGGCCGCACTAAAGCAAAAAATGTGCAGGGAAATTCTTACCGTTGAAACCTATATGGGGTCCACACTGATGTTTATATGCCATCCATACCGTTCATAATGTCATTCCTACTGAGATGAACTGAAAACACAAATATTATCCTGATTCGAAACTTCTGTGGCCCCACGAATATTTCAACTGTGGAAGTTCAATCGTCATATTTTCAGCCCACTTAAGTCTTGGATCCCATTCAATTTTGGTCGCAACGCCTAAAATGATCTCACAAAACGGTTGGACGGAGTAGATTTCTCACAAACCTCATGGTGAGCCCCACCCAGATTCCGTGCGCAGGAGATGCCTGCGAAAGCGCAATCCGAGCCCAATTTTAGAAGGGTCTAATATCTAGGTGTCGATGCAGGATAAAAGCCTTTCGCAGGCATCTCCTGCACTCGGAAGCTAGGTAGGGCCACCGTGATGTTTGTGAGAAATCTACACCGTCCAACCGTTTTGTGAGCTCATTTAACCAATGTTACAAAAAACGAACTGGATCCAAGACTCAAGTGAGCCGAAATATTCGTGGGGCCACGAAAGTTTTGAATCAGGATAATATTTGTGTTTTCAGTTCATTTAAGTAGGAATGACATTATGAAAGGTATGGATGGCATATAAACATCACCGTGGTTTCAACGGTAGAAATTTCCCTACCCACCTTTTTCTTTAGTGTGGCCCACTTGAGTCTTGGATCTAGTTCATTTTTTGTCGCACCGGCTAAAATGAGCTCACAAAATGGTTGGATGGCGTAGATTTCTTACAAACTTCACAGTGGGGCCCACCTTGACATGTGTATTCTATATCCACCCGTCCATACATTTTTCAGGATCATTTTAAAGCATTATGCAAAAAATAAAACTATGGTGGCTTACCATTAACTATACCATAGGAAACAGTGGTGATTTACCAATAATTGGCCAAAAAAGTTTTGTCTCAAGCTGATATTTGTTTTTCCTCTTCGTCTAGGCTTATGTGAACCAACAGATTGGATGTCAAATAAAAACATTAAGGTGATCCTGAGAAGTTTTTAATGGTAGGGTATTCAATCACCACTGTTTCCTAGAGTATGGTCCACCTGATAATTGGATATTCTTAAATTTTGTTATAATGCTCTAAAATGATCTAAAAATGTGGATGGACAGAGTGGATACATAATACACAAATCAAGGTGGGCCCCACGGTAAGGGTTGCACCGTCTTGGGTGATGCTGATTGCCGGGTCTCGCCTAATCCGCTGCCCTACACCACACAGCAAGCAGCAGAGGTGTGAAACTTAGGTGGGCTCCACGATGATGTATTCTTAGATCCACACAGTCAATTCATTTTTTTCAGATCATTATAGGCTATCGGTTTCGAAACCCATCAGTAGTGAAATATCCACGTATGACGGATTGGGTGGGTGTGCAGCAATTTAGTGGAAGAGAAAAATCCGGCATATCTTGGTAGATGGAGGCATCGAAAATAACGTGTACCCATTAGAAGCAACGGCTTTGTAACTTTTCGTGCCTTCCAAGGCTTCAACCCATGCGATCCGCACTCAAACGGAGTAAGCCCCACCCAGTCTAAAAGTTTTTTAATGGTCTCAGTGCGTGTTTCCAATCCAACTGTTTCCTGTGGTGTAGCTCACATGAGTTTTAGATCGACCTAGTTTTTTGGACATAAATTTAGGCTGGCTGAATGATGGAGGTATTGGATATAAATAAAACACCACGGTGGACCCCACGAGTCCATTTATACATTAAGGTTAACCTAGAGGTTTGCATTGGATCCGGTCTGGCCTCCATGTTGGCGCTCCTGGTAGTAGACTGGACTTGATATTGGGCCAGGTCATCTCCACACTTGTGGGTTTGGGACACACCTGACTCGGGATGAGACCATGGCACGTGCGGTCTTTTGGAGAGGACTACAGGCGGATGTGTTTGACTGCGCGACATTTTCAGCGAAGTAAAGAACAAAAGGTATAAACTGTTGATAGCCGATGGATTTTATTCATCCAAGTGGGTTTTTTTCTTCTTCTAAAAACTATGATCTTTGATCCCGAGGATGAGTGGTGTCGTTGGGCTGAGAGTAAGTCCAAGTGGGCCCTGGTTCTGATGGGCAACACTATGGAATTGAGGTATACTCCATAAATTAATATCTCAGTTTGTAAAATCCTAACCTTTCGATCTTGGCCTGCAAATAAACAGTCGCAAGCTGAATTCGGCCGCTGGCGCAGCGTAGACGGGTGAGGGATCGATCACCGCCACTCCACTCAGATAACTACTCCGAATCCATGAAGCTATCTGGAATCCTCAACCGATTTTCTTCGAATCCACGAAGGAACACTCGAATCCACAAGCAAACAGAGTAAAAACTCAATAATTTTATTAGTCAAAGGGTAACCTCTCTCAAACGAGTTAAACATCATTTAAATAGAAGAAAACAACCCTTAGAAACCCTGATCCACTAGCGTATTCAGAGGCCTAACAGGAAGTGGGGCCCACAAGCACTTCTACAGGTTAGGCTGACCCAAGATTTCTATATGTAATAGAAAGAAGTGGGTCCACACAATCATTCCTAGAAGTAAAGAGGAATCAAAAGGATCCCCTGAGGTACGAGGAAGGAGTGGGGCCCACAAGCACTTCTGCGAGTAAGGCTGGCCCAATAAGATTTTTATATGTAAGAGAAAACTGGCCCAATATATGTGAGCCCACAATCATTCCTAAAAGTAAAGAGGAAGCAATGGGACTCACATAGGTACGAGGAAGGAGTGGGCCACAAGCACTTCTACAAGTAAAGCTGTCCCCACAAGATTTCTATATATAAGAGAGAAGTTGGCCCATAATCATTCTTCCAGGTAAAGAGGAAGTAATGGGACCGCAGCGATATGAGGAAGCAGTTAAAGCTGGCCCCACAAGATTTCTGTATGTAAGAGAAAGAAGTGGGCCCACAAGATGTTTCGGAGGTATTGTAAGAGAAGGTGGTGGGCCCGCGCGAACATTGCTAGAGGTAAAGAGGAAGCAATGGGGCTCACAAGCTTTTCTAAAGGTATGACCGTACGAGGAAGAAGTGGGGCCCACAACCTTTTGTGGAGTGAAAAGGGAGGAAGTGGGGCATGAAGTTCTGATATCAGGGTGATGGCCCTTTGGCTTTGTTGCATGTTAATTTTTTTTTTCCTCTCATACTGAATATTCGATCTCGTTTGTTTTTTTGGTTTCTTGCTGATTGTGGGCCATTGTCCTGGTTTTGATAGAATGTGGTGCCACGGATCACTATCCGTTGGATTTGGTGTCAATTTCAATGATCCAAACCGTTGATCTTGCGAGATACACAGCTGATGGTAGCTGCTTTCAAAACCTTCAAGATAGGATGGTCCTGAACTTAGGCCCACAAAACAGTGCTTAAGGATGCGGTCCATATCCAAAGGGAAAGGGTTAGATTATCAAATGGCTGAGAATCCCCATTCTCAGCAGAGAACGCCTACACGTTGGTGCCAAGGAAACCATTGCATGTGAAAGTTGACGCCCTGGCATCAGCACCATTAGTATGGTGACTCATTCTCCTCAACATGTAACACTCATGAATGGGTACCTAGACCATCCAAATTGCATGACATCTTATGGATGCATAATATACTGAAAATCACAGTGATCAAGCAATCTCAGCCTTTGAATTGATGGCTATCATATCGAAGGTTTAAAGTAAAATATTGAGTGTTCCAATTTCCCAAGATACGTGAGGTAGTTACTCTCAGCTTCTCAATACAATTTTTTTTTAATTTTTTTGGGTTATTATGCATGAAAATTTGAGCCAGCCCATATTTAGTACATGTAGGAGTCTACGTATCAATTTGGGTTGTCCATTTAGTGGGCCCTAATATATAGATGGCAGTTAAATCACATGATCATAGTCATCAATCGCATCATCATAGTCATCTCGATAGTGGCCTTCCAAACGACGGTGGTGAAGAAAATAAGTAAATGATTAATATTAAGTTCCTAAAGTCAGAAAAGCAATAACTAAGATCATTTGATGTGTTATATATATATATATATATATATATATATATATATATATATATATATATATATATATATATATATATATATATATAGGTTTCCAAGAGATGCATCTATCATTTTCTTTTCACAAGCATGTGATGGATGAGGTATCAAGATTTACGTGGTTTGACAACATGCCTACGGCAATAATACAAAATATTCTTTTTCACTAGAAATAAAAGAAACAAAAATACAAGATTCTCTTTTCTTCCACTCTTATTTTTACAATAAATATCTCACTTAAAATTTTTCAAAAGATTCAAACATATGACCCTCTTTATATATACCACACAAGAAAAAGTAAGAAGCCTAGCTAGAGAGACTAGGCTTCATCACTGGTGAGGAGGTGGGAGAGGACATCTCCAACGAGGAGATGTTGTCGCCTTTTAAAAGGAAAGAGGCACCGCCTCAATAACCATAAGAGTTTATTTGGGAGCATCGATTCTAAGGGATTTGTGAGGACAGTTTTTGAGTCACTTTATAGTGAGGATTTGGATTTTGACTTTCCCAAAATCCCTTAAAATAGCCCTTTTTCATTTTCATCTTAAAGTTGGTTTACAAAATTCACTTGATTCAACAAGTTTTAAAAATCACTGGATTCTACATGATATTAAATCCTTGTTGTCAAATGACCCTAAGTGAAATATATAGAAAGACACTATTATGGAAAAATGCTCGCACGTTCAATGTAAGCAAGGTTAAAACACAAAAAAAAATGGCCAAGCAAAAGTAAAAAAGGTCAAACAAAAATAAGATACAAGAAGCACAATGATTTATGTGGTTCAATAACATATCTACTCCATGGGGTAGCAATTGAGCTTTCTTCTTCACTAGAAAGAAGAGAAATAAAAATACAAAGCTTATTTCTCTATAACTTGTATAAGAAATCCCAAACTAAGGAATACCGGCCCTAGAAGATTAATTAATGTAAAAAAATACCTCTCTCTACCATTGGCCCTCCTTTTATTGACATCATATGAGAGAGCATGTGTAAAGAGTAGAGGAATTGGACTTCACATAGACATACATACAAGAGAGAGAGAGAGAGAGAGAGAGAGAGAGAGAGATCCAATTGGGAGACCATTCTTGAGCAATAAGCTAGTAAACATGTGTTCGATGGGACAAAAATCCCCTCTAAGGTGTCATTCATGCAAATTTCTATAGAATTGCTCTTATTGAATTGATTTAATAAAAGAAGGTTAGAACAAAGGCCTACCTACATGCAGCTCTCTCTCCATATTTTCTCTGTTTTTCTTTCCCCCATTTTTCTTAGTAATATCTTTCCTTTTTTTGTTGAAGACGTGTGGATAATCACTTGAAGTTTAGGCAATCCAATAGATTATTCAAAGAACAGTACTCTTAACTAGAGCACAACAATCAACATGATACCTATGTGAGATCATTGCCCATATGATGTCCAGCCCTGCTCAATTTATAGTCCAGTGCATGTGAAGAGTGGGGTCCAAAATCTCCTCTCAACCTTGCAACGGATCCTTCGGCACATGTTTTCTTTCGTCTCTTTTAATGAAAGTATTAATTCTTAAAATAAAGGTAAAAATGTAGAAACACATTAAGTTAATATTAGCGAATGATAAAAATGGACTAAAAGTACAATATTGAAATTTAGCTTCAAGTGGTCTAAAAGTTACATTGGCTTAGATTTTCATCTCCATATCTTCAGATTGCAGAGCGGTTGAAAGATTTATCCTTTATTAAGGCTCTTCATGGTACGGAAGATTTTAAGCAATTAAGCTTGATTATTGCAAGACATAAGATCAAATTGCTGATATTTTCATAAATGCGGTAAATCTTTTTGATTTCGTAGCCATGCATTGCCGTAAGGTTGGCGAGCAATGAAATTATCAATTGGCTCATTTCTTTCCAATATATAAAGCAATTTTATTTATTTATTACTTTTCTACACACACCCTACACCCCACACACTCACACACCTGCACACACCAATATATAAAACGATTGTTTACAAGCTTTATAGGTTAAACTACAATCTTGGTCCAAACCCGGGTGGGCAAATTTGACGTGAAATCAGCGTGGGAAAGTTTTAGGTCCCCTGGTGAGCGGAGAGGTTGGGTCAAATGGGTGCGGCATGCTAAAATGCTAGCAAAATTCTCGCTTCTAACCTGGAGAATTTTACTTTGGGCTGTCCCGGTGGATAGGAGTATCCAATCTAAGGGTGTGTGCCTTGTTTCGAAATGCGAATGTTGTGGCATCGAGAAGACTCTGAGCATTGAGGCATTAGACCATCTTTTCGCTTTAGGAGAGTTGGCAACCTAGGTTTGGGTGCACTTCAGCAAAATGTTTGATATCTCTTTCTTAGAAGGCCAATCAGTGGTGTGATGTTGCGTTAACGAGTGATGGCTTCAATGTCCTGAGAGATTTGCTGCTGTCTATCTATTTTTGGGAGATATGACTGGCTAGGAACAATAGTCGTTATGAAGGGTACCAGTTGCAATCATCAAAGGTAATTAGTAGGATCTAGGGATGGATTTGTCAGATAAGCCCGCTCCTTCCCCCATTGAAAGACAATTTGTTATCCAGAAATCTGGTTGCTCAAGACCTAAATGCTCTTGGGGGCAACATAAGTTTTGGATCAAGCTGATGTTTGTTGATCTTATGAGCAGATTGTATGACAAGTAAACATCACAGTAGGGCTAAGAAAAGTTTTAATCATGGAAATCATTATTCCCACTGTTTCCTTTGATTTTGTCAACTTGAGCTTTGGATATGATTCAATTTTACGTTCAATCCCTAAAATGAGATCGTAAAACCGGATGGGGCACACACTCATTTACGGTTAGAGCATCGACTTAGTCACTCAATACGCAATCCCATTTCACTTGAGTATCGACTTTGTATCTTTAATCTATTTGGCAATGGCTAGGTGGAGCACCTATTGGGCAGGCTGGATAATTCGCTTTGTGTGCAATCAATATTTTGCAGATTCTTACCACCCGTTCGATTATTATTTGGCTCTCGCCTATCGCACGTACCAATGTGGCATTTAGATCATGAACCGTTCATTTCATGGCCATCATGCCGGGTATTCATATATCATGTTTCGTGTAATTCTTAAATATCCTCCATCCACAATTGGGCCCACGAATTGAAGGGGGTTAGATTTGGGTACAGGGTTGTACACGTGTCTAATAGGAGCTTTTTTTTAGCCAAGCAGTAGGAGATTCAACGTTACCGATCAATCTGTTAATTATTTTTACCCTTCATCAAGGCCTTCGATGGAAAATAAACATCATGGAATGCTGCTTTGAGAAAAAGGGGGAGGATTGGGAGTGCAAACCAGTCTGATTTATGAAACTCGGGAAAGGGGGAGGATCGAGAGTGCAAACCAATCTGATTTTTGGAACGAAACGCGTGTTTTATGCCAATCAGCACACAAACCGCAAAAAGAAAATAATAATAATAATAATAATAATAATAATAATAATAATAATAAAACACAAATAGTTCCAAGAGTTAACAAAGATTAATCACCAATATTTCAAACTTACATCCATTTAAATAATAATATTCATGTCCAAAAAGTCGATGTTCAAAAAGTGCACAAAAACAAACAAATTTTTTTGTAGTCTGGTCTGTGTTGCTAGAATACCAACAGGTAACAAAAAGACATGTATATCCACCCTCCGATCTACAGCCGGAACATCCACTGGCAAAGAAAACCATCCTAAAAAAAAAAAAAAAAACCTTCGCAAAAAGCAGCATCTTCAAATTAAGCAAAATCTTTTCCTTCGATACGCACTGCCCGAACAACCACCAGCTCTTTAGTTTCCATCATCTGGAGATCAAATTGGACTTTCATCTGTTACAAAAAAAAATAATTAAATGACAAACAAAAATCCATGAAAGAGATGAAGGGGGGGAAATATTACCACTTTTTGCTGTGATTTCATCAATCCTTCTCTTTAAGAGCTAGCCTTTCCACAACATCATTTCCAGCAGGTGATCGAGCATCCAAACAACCTCGGTATCAACATCTGAATCATCGACAATCCTACTTACGTGACAACTCATATTCCGAGGCCTTTCAAAATTTAACTTAATATTCTCTTCCAATGCGAGGGAATCAGAAGGTTCAAAATAATCAACATTTTCAAGCATAAAATCAAAAAAATCAGGGGTAGTAAAAAACACCCTACGGAGAGAAGAAAATGTCACTGAAGGGGCAGACGCTTCACCACCAAAAAACTTAAAATGCAATTCAAACCTTAAAATCTCTATAGCAACAATAAGCATTTCAACCCTATCAGATATAGATTTAATTGATGCTGTAGGAGGAGGGTCGTCTAGACCCAAAATCACATTAATCAAGTTGCGACCTTCGTATAGACTTGGCACTGAAGACTTTCCGTCGCAAAATTCATAAAGCGGAAAAGAATCTAACATGCCCTTCAAAACGTTAGTCGTTGACAATAACCCGTCAAGCTGTTCCGCAATCATTGAAAAATGAGCGGGATTACCACGTAATAGAAGATGAAAGAAAATTTTATCAACATCGTCTATGATTTTCGAAACCTCCTTTTCCATTAGAAGCATTTTTAGAGGACTATGATCATTCAATAATTGTATATGATCATTTATAACTCGACTGAATCGATCGAGTTTTACGATTATTTCGGAGTTGGCGTCCACCGTTCCATCGACACTGGTTGCAGGAATGCATTTCCTAACCTCATCGCGAATATGCTGTATGGAAGCTATCAGCATATTCGTCTTCCAGCGTAAATTATACAAGTCGGTAGTGGTCAGAGGTGCGACAACCTTCAAACTTTCGTTTACAATAATAGCTCGAAAGCACAAAGGCGTAGATTTGTAATGTAATGGAGAAGAACAAAATGTATGTGGGTGGGGCATAGCTAGGTGAAGAATATGACGAACATGATAAGCAGATGGGTCGCAATAGAACGCGATAATATTAGTTTTGGAAGAGAAAATATCTTATTGAATTTCGGCATTTTCTAACTGAAAAAACAACTAATGATTTTCATTTAACTTGAGCGCAATTTATAGTTGAAATAAATGGCGAAATGATAAAAAAAATCGAAATATAAAACAATAACAGCGGCGAACTAAGAATTGGTTGGACCAGGTACCAAATTTGGAGGAGGCAGTGCTCCGCCGTGCTCCTGCAATCGATCGAAATTTTTGCCATTTCAGAAGAACGAAAGGAAACATTTTGAGGGTTAGGATGAAGACAGGAGATGGCGCGAGGATCGATTCTGTACAGATAATATCTGCTACTTCTGGGTCACACTGACCTGAATAAAGATCAGAATCAAACATCAGATTCAAGAACACATACCTTTGGATGGGCTTATACCTCTTGAAGAACATGCAGAATTTCGATGGACATTCAGAATTAGCAATCTGCATCCGAAAAGAATGTTCTTCAATGCAACAAAAAATTCACTTCTTAATGAAAACTGTTAGAGTCACCAACCAAACAGCGTCACCGTTCCGAAGGTGCATCCCAAAAAAGAATCTTATCCTTGTTTATAGACGCAGTTCAAATCACCAGCCATTAGTAATGCAGCACTTGGTGCATAGAAAATAAGAGACATGATGGCGTGAGGCTCAATGTCTGTCGTCTCTTCTGCACCACTGTCACTATCGACGTCTGCAGTCTCGACGACTCTGACACACACGGCTCGAGGAGGACGCGGATTTCCTGTGAAAGCAGCGTAAGGAAGTTCTTGCGCCGGGAACTAAGGTGGGCCCCACATTGATGTTTTCGGATAAATCCACCCCGTCCATCCGTTTTGGGTCCTCATTTTAGGACACTAAGGCAAAACTGAGCCTGATCCAAGACTTAACTGGGCCGAAAACGTGACGATTGAACGTTGACAGTTGAACACATACCTTTGGATGGGCAAAACTGAGCCTGATCCAAGACTTACTTGAGCTTTGGATATGATTCAATTTTAGGCTCAATCCCTAAAATGAGATCGTAAAACCGGATGGGGCACACACTCATTTACGGTTAGAGCATCGACTTAGTCACTCAATACGCAGTCCTATTTCACTTGAGTATCGACTTTGTATCTTTAATCTATTTATCAGGGGCACACACTCATTTACGGTTAGAGCATCGACTTAGTCACTCAATACGCAGTCCCATTTCACTTGAGTATCGACTTTGTATCTTTAATCTATTTGGCAATGGCTAGGTGGAGCACCTATTGGGCAGGCTGGATAATTCGCTTTGTGCGCAATCAATATTTTGCAGATTCTTACCACCCGTTCGATTATTATTTGGCTCTCGCCTATTGCACGTACCAATGTGGCATTTAGATCATGAACTGTTCATTTCATGGCTATCATGCCGGGTATTCATATATCATGTTTCGTGTAATTCTTAAATATCCTCCATCCACAATTGGGCCCACGATTTGAAAGGGGTTAGATTTGGGTACAGGGTTGTACACGTGTCTAATAGGAGCTTTTTTTTAGCCAAGCAGTGGGAGATTCAACGATACCGATCAATCTGTTAATTATTTTTACCCTTTATCAAGGCCTTCGATGGAAAATAAACATCATGGAATGCTGCTTTGAGAAAAAGGGGGAGGATTGGTAGTGCAAACCAGTCCGATTTATGGAACTCGGGAAAGGGGGAGGATCGAGAGTGCAAACCAATCTGATTTCTGGAACGAAACGGGTGTTTTATGCCAATCAGCACACAAACCGCAAAAAGAAAATAATAATAATAATAATAATAATAATAAAACACAAATAGTTCCAAGAGTTAACAAAGATTAATCACCAATATTTCAAACTTACATCCATTTAAATAATAATATTCATGTCCAAAAAGTCGATGTTCAAAAAGTGCACAAAAACAAACAAATTTTTTTTATAGTCTGGTCTGTGTTGCTAGAATACCAACAGGTAACAAAAAGACATGTATATCCACCCTTAGATCTACAGCCGGAACATCCACTGGCAAAGAAAACCATCCTAAAAAAAAAAAACCTTCGCCAAAAACAGCATCTTCAAATTAAGCAAAATCTTTTCCCTCGATACGCACTGCCCGAACACCCACCAGCTCTTTAGTTTCCATCAGCTAGAGATCGAATTGGACTTTCATCTGTTACAAAAAAAAATTAAATGACAAATAAAAATCCATGAAAGAGATGAAGGGGGGAAAATATTACCACTTTTTGTTGTGATTTCATCAATCCTTCTCTTTAAGAGCTGGCCTTTCCACAACATCATTTCCAGCAGGTGATCGAGCATCCAAACAACCTCAATATCAACATCTGAATCATCGACGATCCTACTTACGTGACAACTCGTATTCCGAAGCCTTTCAAAATTTAACTTAATATTCTCTTCCAATGCGAGGGAATCAGAAGGTTCAAAATAATCAACCTTTTTCAAGCATAAAATAAAAAAAATCAAGGGTAGTCAAAAACACTCTACGGAGAGAAGAAAATGTCACTGAAGGGGCAGACGCTTCACCACCAAAAAACTTGAAATGCAATTCGAACCTTAAAATCTCTATAGCAACAATAAGCATTTCAACCCTGTCAGATATAGATTTAATTGATGCTGTAGGAGGAGGGTCGTCTAGACCCAAAATCAAATTAATCAAGTTGCGACCTTCGTAAAGACTTGGCACTGAAGACTTTCCGTCGCAAAATTCATAAAGCGGAAAAGAATCTAACATGCCCTTCAAAACGTTAATCGTTGACAATAACCCGTCAAGCTGTTCCGCAATCATTGAAAAATGAGCGGGATTACCACGTAATAGAAGATGAAAGAAAAGTTTATCAACATCGTCTATAATCTTCGAAACCTCCTTTTCCATTAGAAGTATTTTTAGAGGACTATGATCAATCAATGATTGTATATGATCATTTATAACTCGATTAAATCGATCGAGTTTTACGATTATTTCGGAGTTGACGTCCACCGTTCCAACGGCACTGGTTGCAGGAATGCGTTTCCTAACCTCATCGCGAATATGTTGTATGGAAGCTCTCAACATATTCGTCTTCCAGCGTAAATTATACAAGTCGGTAGTGGTCAGAGGTGCGACAACCTTCAAACTTTCGTTTACAATAGTAGCTCGAAAGCACAAAGGCGTAGATTTATAATATAATGGAGAAGAACAAAATGTATGTGGGTGGGGCATAGTTAGGTAAAGAATATGACGGACACGATAAGCAGAAGATCGATTGGTCGCAATAGAACGCGATAATATTAGTTTCGGAAGAGAAAATATCTTATCGAATTTCGGCATTTTCTAACTGAAAAAACAACTTATGATTTTCATTTAACTTGAACGCAATTTATAGTTGAAATAGATGGCGAAATGATAAAAAAAAAATCAAAATATAAAACAATAACAGCGGCGAACTAGGAATTGGTCGGACCAGGTACCAAATTCGAAGGAGGCAGTGCTCCGCCGTGCTCCTGCAATCGATCGAAATTTTTGCCATTTCAGAAGAACGAAAGGAAACATTTTGAGGGTTAGGATGAAGGCAGGAGATGGCGCGAGGATCAATTCTGTACAGATAATATCTGCTACTTCTGGGTCACACTGACCTGAATAAAGAGCAGAATCAAACATCAGATTCAAGAACACATACCTTTGGATGGGCTTATACCTCTTGATGAACATGCAGAATTTCGATGGACATTCAGAATTAGCAATCCGCATTTGAAAAGAATGTTCTTCGATGCAACAAAAAATTCACTTCTTAATGAAAACTGTTAGAGTCACCAACCAAACAGCGTCACCGTTCCGAAGGTGCATCCCAAAAAAAAATCTTATCCTTGTTTATAGACGCAGTTCGAATCACCAGCCATTAGTAATGCAGCGCTCGGTGCATAGAAAATAAGAGACATGATGGCGTGAGGCTCGATGTCTGTCGTCTCTTCTGCACCACTGTCACTATCGACGTCTGCAGTCTCGACGACTCGGACACACGCGGCTCGAGGAGGACGCGGATTTCCTGTGAAAGCAGCGTAAGGAAGTTCTTGCACTGGGAACTAAGGTGGTCCCCAGAAAAGTTTTAATCGTGAAAATTATTATTCCCACTGTTTCCTTTGATTTTGTCAACTTGAGCTTTGGATATGATTCAATTTTGGGCTCAATCCCTAAAATGAGATCGTAAAACCGGATGGGGCACACACTCATTTACGGTTAGATCATCGACTTAGTCACTCAATACGCAGTCCTATTTCACTTGAGTATCGACTTTGTATCTTTAATCTATTTAGCAGGGGCACACACTCATTTACGGTTAGAGCATCGACTTAGTCACTCAATACGCAGTCCCATTTCACTTGAGTATCGACTTTGTATCTTTAATCTATTTGGCAATGGCTAGGTGGAGCACCTATTGGGCAGGCTGGATAATTCGCTTTGTGTGCAATCAATATTTTGCAGATTCTTACCACCCGTTCGATTATTATTTGGCTCTCACCTATCGCACGTACCAATGTGGCATTTAGATCATGAACCGTTCATTTCATGGCCATCATGCCTGGTATTCATATATCATGTTTCGTGTAATTCTTAAATATCATCCATCCACATTTGGGCCCACGAATTGAAGGGGGTTAGATTTGAGTACAGGGTTGTACACGTGTCTAATAGAGCTTTTTTTTTAGCCAAGCAGTGGGAGATTCAACGTTACCGATCAATCTGTTAATTATTTTTACCCTTTATCAAGGCCTTCGATGGAAAATAAACATCATGGAATGCTGCTTTGAGAAAAAGGGGGAGGATTGGTAGTGCAAACCAGTCTGATTTATGGAACTCGGGAAAGGGGAGGATCAAGAGTGCAAACCAATCTAATTTCTGGAACGAAACGCGTGTTTTATGCCAATCAGCACAAAAACCGCAAAAAGAAAATAATAATAATAATAATAATAATAATAAAACACAAATAGTTCCAAGAGTTAACAAAGATTAATCACCAATATTTCAAACTTACATCCATTTAAACAATAATATTCATGTCTAAAAAGTCGATGTTCAAAGTGCACAAAAACAAACAAATTTTTTTTGTAGTCTGGTCTGTGTTGCTGGAATACCAACAGGTAACAAAAAGACATGTATATCCACCCTCCGATCTACAGCCGGAACATCCACTAGCAAAGAAAACCATAAAAAAAAAAACCTTCGCCAAAAGCAGCATCTTCAAATTAAGCAAAATCTTTTCCCTCGATACGCACTGCCCGAACACCCACCAGCTCTTTAGTTTCCATCAGCTGGAGATCGAATTGGACTTTCATCTGTTACAAAAAAAAATTAAATGACAAACAAAAATCCATGAAAGAGATGAAGGGGGGAAAATATTACCACTTTTTGTTGTGATTTCATCAATCCTTCTCTTTAAGAGCTGGCCTTTCCACAACATCACTTCCAGCAGGTGATCGAGCATCCAAACGACCTCAGTATCAACATCTGAATCATTGACGATCCTACTTACGTGACAACTCGTATTTCGAAGCCTTTCAAAATTTAGCTTAATATTCTCTTTCAATGCGAGGGAATCAGAATGTTCAAAATAATCAACCTTTTCAAGCATAAAATAAAAAAAACCAAGGATAGTAAAAAACACTCTACGGTGAGAAGAAAATGTCACTGAAGGGGCAGACGCTTCACCACCAAAAAACTTGAAATGCAATTCGAACCTTAAAATCTCTATAGCAACAATAAGCATTTCAACCCTGTCAGATATAGATTTAATTGATGCTGTAGGAGGAGGGTCGTCTAGACCCAAAATCACATTAATCAAGTTGCGACCTTCGTAAAGACTTGGCACTGAAGACTTTCCGTCGCAAAATTCATAAAGCGGAAAAGAATCTAACATGCCCTTCAAAACGTTAGTCGTTGACAATAACCCGTCAAGCTGTTCCGCAATCATTGAAAAATGAGCGGGATTACCACGTAATAGAAGATGAAAGAAAATTTTATCAACATCGTCTATAATCTTCGAAACCTCCTTTTCCATTATAAGTATTTTTAGAGGACTATGATCAATCAATGATTGTATATGATCATTTATAACTCGACTGAATCGATCGAGTTTTACGATTATTTCGGAGTTGACGTCCACCGTTCCAACGGCACTGGTTGCAGGAATGCGTTTCCTAACCTCATCGCGAATATGCTGTATGGAAGCTATCAGCATATTCGTCTTCCTGCGTAAATTATAATGTAGGTGGTCAGAGGTGCGACAACCTTCAAACTTTCGTTTACAATAGTAGCTCGAAAGCACAAAGGCGTAGATTTATAATGTAATGGAGAAGAACAAAATGTATGTGGGTGGGGCATAGCTGGGTGAAGAATATGACGGACACGATAAGCAGAAGATCGATGGGTCGCAATAGAACGCGGTAATATTAGTTTTGGAAGAGAAAATATCTTATCGAATTTCGGCATTTTCTAACTGAAAAAACAACTGATGATTTCCATTTAACTTGAACGCAATTTATAGTTGAAATAGATGGCGAAATGATAAAAAAAAATCGAAATATAAAACAATAACAGCGGCGAACTAGGAATTGGTCGGACCAGGTACCAAATTCGAAGGAGGCGGTGCTCTTGCAATCGATCGAAATTTTTGCCATTTCAGAAGAACGAAAGGAAACATTTTGAGGGTTAGGATGAAGGCAGGAGATGGCGCGAGGATCGATTCTGTACAGATAATATCTGCTACTTCTGGGTCACACTGGCCTGAATAAAGAGCAGAATCAAACATCAGATTCAAGAACACTTACCTTTGGATGGGCTTATACCTCTTGATGAACATGCAGAATTCCGATGGACATTCAGAATTAGCAATCCGCATCTGAGAAGAATGTTCTTCGATGCAACAAAAAATTCACTTCCTAATGAAAACTGTTAGAGTCCCCAACCAAACAGCGTCACCGTTCCGAAGGTGCATCCCAAAAAAAAATCTTATCCTTGTTTATAGACGCAGTTCAAATCACCAGCCATTAGTAATGCAGCGCTCGGTGCATAGAAAATAAGAGATATGATGGCGTGAGGGTCGATGTCTGTCGTCTCTTCTGCACCACTGTCACTATCGACGTCTACAGTCTCGACGACTCTGACACACGCGGGTCGAGGAGGACGCGGATTTCCTGTGAAAGCAGCGTAAGGAAGTTCTTGCGCTGGGAACTAAGGTGGGCCCCGGAAAAGTTTTAATCGTGGAAATCATTATTCCCACTGTTTCCTTTGATTTTGTCAACTTGAGCTTTGGATATGATTCAATTTTGGGCTCAATCCCTAAAATGAGATCGTAAAACCGGATGGGGCACACACCCATTTACGGTTAGAGCATCAACTTAGTCACTCAATACGCAGTCCTATTTCACTTGAGTATCGACTTTGTATCTTTAATCTATTTAGCAGGGGTACACACTCATTTACGGTTAGAGCATCGACTTAGTCACTCAATACGCAGTCCCATTTCACTTGAGTATCGACTTTGTATCTTTAATCTATTTGGCAATGGCTAGGTGGAGCACCTATTGGGCAGGCTGGATAATTCGCTTTGTGTGCAATCAATATTTTGCAGATTCTTACCACCCGTTCGATTATTATTTGGCTCTCGCCTATCGCACGTACCAATGTGGCATTTAGATCATGAACCGTTCATTTCATGGCCATCATGCCGGGTATTCATATATCATGTTTCGTGTAATTCTTAAATATCATCCATCCACAATTGGGCCCACGAATTGAAAGGGGTCAGATTTGAGTACAGGGTTGTACACGTGTCTAATAGGAGCTTTTTTTTTAGCCAAGTAGTGGGAGATTCAACGTTACCGATCAATCTGTTAATTATTTTTACCCTTTATAAAGGCCTTCGATGGAAAATAAACATCATGGAATGCTGCTTTGAGAAAAAGGGGAAGGATCGGGAGTGCAAACCAGTCTGATTTATGGAACTCGGGAAAGGGGGAGGATCAAGAGTGCAAACCAATCTGATTTCTGGAACGAAACGCGTGTTTTATGCCAATCAGCACAAAAACCGCAAAAAGAAAATAATAATAATAATAATAATAATAAAACACAAATAGTTCCAAGAGTTAACAAAGATTAATCACCAATATTTCAAACTTACATCCATTTAAACAATAATATTCATGTCCAAAAAGTCGATGTTCAAAGTGCACAAAAACAAACAAAATTTTTTTGTAGTCTGGTCTGTGTAGCTGGAATACCAACAGGTAACAAAAAGACATGTATATCCACCCTCCGATCTACAGCCGGAACATCCACTAACAAAGAAAACCATCAAAAAAAAAAAAAACCTTCGCCAAAAGCAGCATCTTCAAATTAAGCAAAATCTTTTCCCTCGATACGCACTGCCCGAACACCCACCAGCTCTTTAGTTTCCATCAGCTGGAGATCGAATTGGACTTTCATCTGTTACAAAAAAAAATTAAATGACAAACAAAAATCCATGAAAGAGATGAAGGGGGGAAAATATTACCACCTTTTGTTGTGATTTCATCAATCCATCTCTTTAAGAGCTGGCCTTTCCACAACATCACTTCCAGCAGGTGATCGAGCATCCAAACAACCTCAGTATCAACATCTGAATCATCGACGATCCTACTTACGTGACAACTCGTATTTCGAAGCCTTTTAAAATTTAACTTAATATTCTCTTCCAATGCGAGGGAATCAGAAGGTTCAAAATAATCAACCTTTTCAAGCATAAAATAAAAAAAATCAAGGATAGTAAAAAATACTCTACGGAGAGAAGAAAATGTCACTGAAGGGGCAGACGCTTCACCACCAAAAAACTTGAAATGCAATTCGAACCTTAAAATCTCTATAGCAACAATAAGCATTTCAACCCTGTCAGATATATATTTAATTGATGCTGTAGGAGGAGGGTCGTCTAGACTCAAAATCACATTAATCAAGTGGCTACCTTCGTAAAGATTTGGCAGTGAAGACTTTCCGTCACAAAATTCATAAAGCGGAAAAGAATCTACATGCCCTTCAAAACATTAGTCGTTGACAATAACCCGTCAAGCTGTTCCGCAATAATTGAAATATGAGCGGGATTACCACGTAATAGAAGATGAAAGAAAATTTTATCAACATCGTCTATAATCTTCGAAACCTCCTTTTCCATTAGAAGTATTTTTAGAGAACTATGATCATTCAATGATTGTATGTGATCATTTATAACTCGACTGAATCGATCGAGTTTTACGATTATTTCGGAGTTGACGTCCACCGTTCCAACGACACTGGTTGCAGGAATGCGTTTCCTAACCTCATCGCGAATATGCTGAGTATGGAAGCTATCAGCATATTCATCTTCCAGCGTAAATTATACAAGTCGGTAGTGGTCAGAGGTGCGACAACCTTCAAACTTTCGTTTACAATAGTAGCTTGAAAGCACAAAGGCGTAGATTTATAATGTAATGGAGAAGAACAAAATGTATGTGGGTGGGGCATAGCTAGGTGAAGAATATGACGAACACGATAAGCAGAACATGGATGGGTCGCAATAGAACGCGATAATATATGTTTCGGAAGAGAAAATATCTTATCGAATTTCGGCATTTTCTAACTGAAAAAACAACTGATGATTTTCATTTAACTTGAACGCAATTTATAGTTGAAATTGATGGCGAAATGATAAAAAAAAATTGAAGGAGTTAAAAATTTATAGTAGAAATATAAAACAATAACAGCGGCGAACTAGGAATTGGTCGGACCAGGTACCAAATTCGAAGGAGGCGGTGCTCCGCCGAGCTCCTGCAATCAATCGAAATTTTTGCCATTTCAGAAGAACGAAAGGAAACATTTTGAGGGTTAGGATGAAGGCAGGAGATGGAGCGATGATCGATTCTGTACAGATAATATCTGCTACTTCTGGGTCACACTGACCTGAATAAAGAGCAGAATCAAACATCAGATTCAAGAACACATACCTTTGGATGGGCTTATACCTCTTGATGAACATGCAGAATTCCGATGGACATTCAGAATTAGCAATCCGCATCTGAAAGGAATGTTCTTCGATGCAACAAAAAATTCACTTCCTAATCAAAACTGTTAGAGTCACCAACCAAACAGCGTCACCGTTCCGAAGGTGCATCGCAAAAAAAAATCTTATCCTTGTTTATAGACGCAGTTCGAATCACCAACCATTAGTAATGCAGCGCTCGGTGCATAGAAAATAAGAGACATGATGGCGTGAGGCTCGATGTCTGTCGTCTCTTCTGCACCACTGTCACTATCGACGTCTGCAGTATCGACGACTCTGACACACGCGGCTCGAGGAGGACGCGGATTTCCTGTGAAAGCAGCGTAAGGAAGTTCTTGCGCTGGGAACTAAGGTGGTCCCCAGAAAAGTTTTAATCGTGGAAATCATTATTCCCACTGTTTCCTTTGATTTTGTCAACTTGAGCTTTGGATATGATTCAATTTTGGGCTCAATCCCTAAAATGAGATCGTAAAACCGGACGGGGCACACACTCATTTACGGTTAGAGCATCGACTTATTCACTCAATACGCAGTCCTATTTCACTTGAGTATCGACTTTGTAACTTTAATCTATTTATCAGGGGCACACACTCATTTACGGTTAGAGCATCGACTTAGTCACTCAATACGCAGTCCCATTTCACTTGAGTATCGACTTTGTATCTTTAATCTATTTGGCAATGGCTAGGTGGAGCACCTATTGGGGAAGCTGGATAATTCGCTGTGTGTGCAATCAATATTTTGCAGATTCTTACCACCCGTTCGATTATTATTTAGCTCTCGCCTATCGCACGTACCAATGTGGCATTTAGATCATGAACCGTTCATTTCATGGCCATCATGCCGGGTATTCATATATCATGTTTCGTGTAATTCTTAAATATCCTCCATCCACAATTGGGCCCACGAATTGAAGGGGGTTAGATTTGAGTACAGGGTTGTACACGTGTCTAATAGGAGCTTTTTTTAAGCCAAGCAGTGGGAGATTCAATGTTACCGATCAATGTCTTAATTATTTTTACCCTTTATCAAGGCCTTCGATGGAAAATGAACATCTTGGAATGCTGCTTTGAGAAAAAGGGGGAGGATCGGGAGTGCAAACCAGTCTGATTTATGGAACTCAGGAAAGGGGGAGGATCGAGAGTGTAAACCAATCTGATTTCTGGAACGAAACGCGTGTTTTATGCCAATCAGCACAAAAACCGCAAAAAGAAAATAATAATAATAATAATAAGAATAAGAATAATAATAATAATAATAATAATAATAATAATAATAATAATAAAACACAAATAGTTCCAAGAGTTAACAAAGATTAATAACCAATATTTCAAACTTACATCCATTTAAACAATAATATTCATGTCCAAAAAGTCGATGTTCAAAGTGCACAAAAACAAACAAATTTTTTTTGTAGTCTGGTCTGTGTTGCTGGAATACCAACAGGTAATAAAAAGACATGTATATCCACCCTCCGATCTACAGCCGGAACATCCACTACCAAAGAAAACCATCAAAAAAAAAAACCTTCGCCAAAAGCAGCATCTTCAAATTAAGCAAAATCTTTTCCCTCGATACGCACTGCCCGAACACCCACCAGCTCTTTAGTTTCCATCATCTGGAGATCGAATTGGACTTTCATCTGTTACAAAAAAAAAATTTAAATGACAAACAAAAATCCATGAAAGAGATGAAGGGGGGGAAATATTACCACTTTTTGCTGTGATTTCATCAATCCTTCTCTTTAAGAGCTGGCCTTTCCACAACATCATTTCCAGCAGGTGATCGAGCATCCAAACAACCTCGGTATCAACATTTGAATCATCGACAATCCTACTTACGTGACAACTCATATTCCGAGGCCTTTCAAAATTTAACTTAATATTCTCTTCCAATGCGAGGGAATCAGAAGGTTCAAAATAATCAACATTTTCAAGCATAAAATCAAAAAAATCAGGGGTAGTAAAAAACACTCTACGGAGAGAAGAAAATGTCACTGAAGGGGCAGACGCTTCACCACCAAAAAACTTAAAATGCAATTCAAACCTTAAAATCTCTATAGCAACAATAAGCATTTCAACCCTATCAGATATAGATTTAATTGATGCTGTAGGAGGAGGGTCGTCTAGACCCAAAATCACATTAATCAAGTTGCGACCTTCGTATAGACTTGGCACTGAAGACTTTCCGTCGCAAAATTCATAAAGCGGAAAAGAATCTAACATGCCCTTCAAAACGTTAGTCGTTGACAATAACCCGTCAAGCTGTTCCGCAATCATTGAAAAATGAGCGGGATTACCACGTAATAGAAGATGAAAGAAAATTTTATCAACATCGTCTATAATCTTCGAAACCTCCTTTTCCATTATAAGTATTTTTAGAGGACTATGATCATTCAATGATTGTATATGATCATTTATAACTCGACTGAATCGATCGAGTTTTACGATTATTTCGGAGTTGACGTCCACCGTTCCAACGGCACTGGTTGCAGGAATGCGTTTCCTAACCTCATCGCGAATATGTTGTATGGAAGCTATCAGCATATTCGTCTTCCAGCGTAAATTATACAAGTCGGTAGTGGTCAGAGGTGCGACAACCTTCAAACTTTCGTTTACAATAGTAGCTTGAAAGCACAAAGGCGTAGATTTACAATGTAATGGAGAAGAACAAAATGTATGTGGGTGGGGCATAGCTGGGTGAAGAATATGACGAACACGATAAGCAGAAGATCGATGGGTCGCAATAGAACGCGGTAATATTAGTTTCGGAAGAGAAAATATCTTATCGAATTTCGGCATTTTCTAACTGAAAAAACAACTGATGATTTCCATTTAACTTGAACGCAATTTATAGTTGAAATAGATGGCGAAATGATAAAAAAAAAATCAAAATATAAAATAATAACAGCGGCGAACTAGGAATTGGTCGGACCGGGTACCAAATTCGAAGGAGGCGGTGCTCCGCCGTGCTCTTGCAATCGATCGAAATTTTTGCCATTTCAGAAGAACGAAAGGAAACATTTTGAGGGTTAGGATGAAGGCAGGAGATGGCGCGAGGATCGATTCTGTACAGATAATATCTGCTACTTCTGGGTCACACTGACCTGAATAAAGAGCAGAATCAAACATCAGATTCAAGAACACATACCTTTGGATGGGCTTATACCTCTTGATGAACATGCAGAATTCCGATGGACATTCAGAATTAGCAATCCGCATCTGAAAAGAATGTTCTTCGATGCAACAAAAAATTCACTTCCTAATGAAAACTGTTAGAGTCCCCAACCAAACAGCGTCACCGTTCCGAAGGTGCATCCCAAAAAAAAATCTTATCCTTGTTTATAGACGCAGTTCGAATCACCAGCCATTAGTAATGCAGCGCTCGGTGCATAGAAAATAAGAGACATGATGGCGTGAGGGTCGATGTCTGTCGTCTCTTCTGCACCACTGTCACTATCGACGTCTGCAGTCTCGACGACTCTGACACACGCGGGTCGAGGAGGACGCGGATTTCCTGTGAAAGCAGCGTAAGGAAGTTCTTGCGCTGGGAACTAAGGTGGGCCCCGGAAAGGTTTTAATCGTGGAAATCATTATTCCCACTGTTTCCTTTGATTTTGTCAACTTGAGCTTTGGATATGATTCAATTTTGGGCTCAATCCCTAAAATGAGATCGTAAAACCGGACGGGGCACACACTCATTTACGGTTAGAGCATCGACTTATTCACTCAATACGCAGTCCTATTTCACTTGAGTATCGACTTTGTATCTTTAATCTATTTAGCAGGGGCACACACTCATTTACGGTTAGAGCATCGACTTAGTCACTCAATACGCAGTCCCATTTCACTTGAGTATCGACTTTGTATCTTTAATCTATTTGGCAATGGCTAGGTGGAGCACCTATTGGGGAAGCTGGATAATTCGCTGTGTGTGCAATCAATATTTTGCAGATTCTTACCACCCGTTCGATTATTATTTAGCTCTCGCCTATCGCACGTACCAATGTGGCATTTAGATCATGAACCGTTCATTTCATGGCCATCATGCCGGGTATTCATATATCATGTTTCGTGTAATTCTTAAATATCCTCCATCCACAATTGGGCCCACGAATTGAAGGGGGTTAGATTTGAGTACAGGGTTGTACACGTGTCTAATAGGAGCTTTTTTTAAGCCAAGCAGTGGGAGATTCAATGTTACCGATCAATGTCTTAATTATTTTTACCCTTTATCAAGGCCTTCGATGGAAAATGAACATCTTGGAATGCTGCTTTGAGAAAAAGGGGGAGGATCGGGAGTGCAAACCAGTCTGATTTATGGAACTCAGGAAAGGGGGAGGATCGAGAGTGTAAACCAATCTGATTTCTGGAACGAAACGCGTGTTTTATGCCAATCAGCACAAAAACCGCAAAAAGAAAATAATAATAATAATAATAAGAATAATAATAATAATAATAATAATAATAATAATAAAACACAAATAGTTCCAAGAGTTAACAAAGATTAATAACCAATATTTCAAACTTACATCCATTTAAACAATAATATTCATGTCCAAAAAGTCGATGTTCAAAGTGCACAAAAACAAACAAATTTTTTTTGTAGTCTGGTCTGTGTTGCTGGAATACCAACAGGTAATAAAAAGACATGTATATCCACCCTCCGATCTACAGCCGGAACATCCACTACCAAAGAAAACCATCAAAAAAAAAAAAACCTTCGCCAAAAGCAGCATCTTCAAATTAAGCAAAATCTTTTCCCTCGATACGCACTGCCCGAACACCCACCAGCTCTTTAGTTTCCATCATCTGGAGATCGAATTGGACTTTCATCTGTTACAAAAAAAAAATTTAAATGACAAACAAAAATCCATGAAAGAGATGAAGGGGGGAAAATATTACCACTTTTTGTTGTGATTTCATCAATCCTTCTCTTTAAGAGCTTGCCTTTCCACAACATCATTTCCAGCAGGTGATTGAGCATCCAAACAACCTCAGTATCAACATCTGAATCATCGACGATCCTACTTACGTGACAACTCGTATTTCGAAGCCTTTTAAAATTTAACTTAATATTTTCTTCCAATGCGAGGGAATCAGAAGGTTCAAAATAATCAACCTTTTCAAGCATAAAATAAAAAAAAACCAAGGATAGTAAAAAACACTCTACGGTGAGAAGAAAATGTCACTGAAGGGGCAGACGCTTCACCACCAAAAAACTTAAAATGCAATTCGAACCTTAAAATCTCTATAGCAACAATAAGCATTTCAACCCTGTCAGATATAGATTTAATTGATGCTGTAGGAGGAGGGTCGTCTAGACCCAAAATCACATTAAACAAGTTGCGAGCTTCGTAAAGACTTGGCACTGAAGACTTTCCGTCGTAAAATTCATAAAGCGGAAAAGAATCTAACATGCCCTTCAAAACGTTAGTCGTTGACAATAACCCGTCAAGCTGTTCCGCAATCATTGAAAAATGAGCGGGATTACCACGTAATAGAAGATGAAAGAAAATTTTATCAACATCGTCTATAATCTTCGAAACCTCCTTTTCCATTATAAGTATTTTTAGAGGACTATGATCATTCAATGATTGTATATGATCATTTATAACTCGACTGAATCGATCGAGTTTTACGATTATTTCGGAGTTGACGTCCACCGTTCCAACGGCACTGGTTGCAGGAATGCGTTTCCTAACCTCATCGCGAATATGTTGTATGGAAGCTATCAGCATATTCGTCTTCCAGCGTAAATTATACAAGTCGGTAGTGGTCAGAGGTGCGACAACCTTCAAACTTTCGTTTACAATAGTAGCTTGAAAGCACAAAGGCGTAGATTTACAATGTAATGGAGAAGAACAAAATGTATGTGGGTGGGGCATAGCTGGGTGAAGAATATGACGAACACGATAAGCAGAAGATCGATGGGTCGCAATAGAACGCGGTAATATTAGTTTCGGAAGAGAAAATATCTTATCGAATTTCGGCATTTTCTAACTGAAAAAACAACTGATGATTTCCATTTAACTTGAACGCAATTTATAGTTGAAATAGATGGCGAAATGATAAAAAAAAAAATCAAAATATAAAATAATAACAGCGGCGAACTAGGAATTGGTCGGACCGGGTACCAAATTCGAAGGAGGCGGTGCTCCGCCGTGCTCTTGCAATCGATCGAAATTTTTGCCATTTCAGAAGAACGAAAGGAAACATTTTGAGGGTTAGGATGAAGGCAGGAGATGGCGCGAGGATCGATTCTGTACAGATAATATCTGCTACTTCTGGGTCACACTGACCTGAATAAAGAGCAGAATCAAACATCAGATTCAAGAACACATACCTTTGGATGGGCTTATACCTCTTGATGAACATGCAGAATTCCGATGGACATTCAGAATTAGCAATCCGCATCTGAAAAGAATGTTCTTCGATGCAACAAAAAATTCACTTCCTAATGAAAACTGTTAGAGTCCCCAACCAAACAGCGTCACCGTTCCGAAGGTGCATCCCAAAAAAAAATCTTATCCTTGTTTATAGACGCAGTTCGAATCACCAGCCATTAGTAATGCAGCGCTCGGTGCATAGAAAATAAGAGACATGATGGCGTGAGGGTCGATGTCTGTCGTCTCTTCTGCACCACTGTCACTATCGACGTCTGCAGTCTCGACGACTCTGACACACGCGGGTCGAGGAGGACGCGGATTTCCTGTGAAAGCAGCGTAAGGAAGTTCTTGCGCTGGGAACTAAGGTGGGCCCCGGAAAGGTTTTAATCGTGGAAATCATTATTCCCACTGTTTCCTTTGATTTTGTCAACTTGAGCTTTGGATATGATTCAATTTTGGGCTCAATCCCTAAAATGAGATCGTAAAACCGGACGGGGCACACACTCATTTACGGTTAGAGCATCGACTTATTCACTCAATACGCAGTCCTATTTCACTTGAGTATCGACTTTGTATCTTTAATCTATTTAGCAGGGGCACACACTCATTTACGGTTAGAGCATCGACTTAGTCACTCAATACGCAGTCCCATTTCACTTGAGTATCGACTTTGTATCTTTAATCTATTTGGCAATGGCTAGGTGGAGCACCTATTGGGGAAGCTGGATAATTCGCTGTGTGTGCAATCAATATTTTGCAGATTCTTACCACCCGTTCGATTATTATTTAGCTCTCGCCTATCGCACGTACCAATGTGGCATTTAGATCATGAACCGTTCATTTCATGGCCATCATGCCGGGTATTCATATATCATGTTTCGTGTAATTCTTAAATATCCTCCATCCACAATTGGGCCCACGAATTGAAGGGGGTTAGATTTGAGTACAGGGTTGTACACGTGTCTAATAGGAGCTTTTTTTAAGCCAAGCAGTGGGAGATTCAATGTTACCGATCAATGTCTTAATTATTTTTACCCTTTATCAAGGCCTTCGATGGAAAATGAACATCTTGGAATGCTGCTTTGAGAAAAAGGGGGAGGATCGGGAGTGCAAACCAGTCTGATTTATGGAACTCAGGAAAGGGGGAGGATCGAGAGTGTAAACCAATCTGATTTCTGGAACGAAACGCGTGTTTTATGCCAATCAGCACAAAAACCGCAAAAAGAAAATAATAATAATAATAATAAGAATAATAATAATAATAATAATAATAATAATAATAAAACACAAATAGTTCCAAGAGTTAACAAAGATTAATAACCAATATTTCAAACTTACATCCATTTAAACAATAATATTCATGTCCAAAAAGTCGATGTTCAAAGTGCACAAAAACAAACAAATTTTTTTTGTAGTCTGGTCTGTGTTGCTGGAATACCAACAGGTAATAAAAAGACATGTATATCCACCCTCCGATCTACAGCCGGAACATCCACTACCAAAGAAAACCATCAAAAAAAAAAAAACCTTCGCCAAAAGCAGCATCTTCAAATTAAGCAAAATCTTTTCCCTCGATACGCACTGCCCGAACACCCACCAGCTCTTTAGTTTCCATCATCTGGAGATCGAATTGGACTTTCATCTGTTACAAAAAAAAAATTTAAATGACAAACAAAAATCCATGAAAGAGATGAAGGGGGGAAAATATTACCACTTTTTGTTGTGATTTCATCAATCCTTCTCTTTAAGAGCTTGCCTTTCCACAACATCATTTCCAGCAGGTGATTGAGCATCCAAACAACCTCAGTATCAACATCTGAATCATCGACGATCCTACTTACGTGACAACTCGTATTTCGAAGCCTTTTAAAATTTAACTTAATATTTTCTTCCAATGCGAGGGAATCAGAAGGTTCAAAATAATCAACCTTTTCAAGCATAAAATAAAAAAAAACCAAGGATAGTAAAAAACACTCTACGGTGAGAAGAAAATGTCACTGAAGGGGCAGACGCTTCACCACCAAAAAACTTAAAATGCAATTCGAACCTTAAAATCTCTATAGCAACAATAAGCATTTCAACCCTGTCAGATATAGATTTAATTGATGCTGTAGGAGGAGGGTCGTCTAGACCCAAAATCACATTAAACAAGTTGCGAGCTTCGTAAAGACTTGGCACTGAAGACTTTCCGTCGTAAAATTCATAAAGCGGAAAAGAATCTAACATGCCCTTCAAAACGTTAGTCGTTGACAATAACCCGTCAAGCTGTTCCGCAATCATTGAAAAATGAGCGGGATTACCACGTAATAGAAGATGAAAGAAAATTTTATCAACATCGTCTATAATCTTCGAAACCTCCTTTTCCATTATAAGTATTTTTAGAGGACTATGATCATTCAATGATTGTATATGATCATTTATAACTCGACTGAATCGATCGAGTTTTACGATTATTTCGGAGTTGACGTCCACCGTTCCAACGGCACTGGTTGCAGGAATGCGTTTCCTAACCTCATCGCGAATATGTTGTATGGAAGCTATCAGCATATTCGTCTTCCAGCGTAAATTATACAAGTCGGTAGTGGTCAGAGGTGCGACAACCTTCAAACTTTCGTTTACAATAGTAGCTTGAAAGCACAAAGGCGTAGATTTATAATGTAATGGAGAAGAACAAAATGTATGTGGGTGGGGCATAGCTGGGTGAAGAATATGACGAACACGATAAGCAGAAGATCGATGGGTCGCAATAGAACGCGGTAATATTAGTTTCGGAAGAGAAAATATCTTATCGAATTTCGGCATTTTCTAACTGAAAAAACAACTGATGATTTCCATTTAACTTGAACGCAATTTATAGTTGAAATAGATGGCGAAATGATAAAAAAAAATCAAAATATAAAACAATAACAGCGGCGAACTAGGAATTGGTCGGACCGGGTACCAAATTCGAAGGAGGCGGTGCTCCGCCGTGCTCTTGCAATCGATCGAAATTTTTGCCATTTCAGAAGAACGAAAGGAAACATTTTGAGGGTTAGGATGAAGGCAGGAGATGGCGCGAGGATCGATTCTGTACAGATAATATCTGCTACTTCTGGGTCACACTGACCTGAATAAAGAGCAGAATCAAACATCAGATTCAAGAACACATACCTTTGGATGAGCTTATACCTCTTGATGAACATGCAGAATTCCGATGGACATTCAGAATTAGCAATCCGCATCTGAAAAGAATGTTCTTCGATGCAACAAAAAATTCACTTCCTAATGAAAACTGTTAGAGTCCCCAACCAAACAGCGTCACCGTTCCGAAGGTGCATCCCAAAAAAAAATCTTATCCTTGTTTATAGACGCAGTTCGAATCACCAGCCATTAGTAATGCAGCGCTCGGTGCATAGAAAATAAGAGACATGATGGCGTGAGGGTCGATGTCTGTCGTCTCTTCTGCACCACTGTCACTATCGACGTCTGCAGTCTCGACGACTCTGACACACGCGGGTCGAGGAGGACGCGGATTTCCTGTGAAAGCAGCGTAAGGAAGTTCTTGCGCTGGGAACTAAGGTGGGCCCCGGAAAGGTTTTAATCGTGGAAATCATTATTCCCACTGTTTCCTTTGATTTTGTCAACTTGAGCTTTGGATATGATTCAATTTTGGGCTCAATCCCTAAAATGAGATCGTAAAACCGGACGGGGCACACACTCATTTACGGTTAGAGCATCGACTTATTCACTCAATACGCAGTCCTATTTCACTTGAGTATCGACTTTGTATCTTTAATCTATTTAGCAGGGGCACACACTCATTTACGGTTAGAGCATCGACTTAGTCACTCAATACGCAGTCCCATTACACTTGAGTATCGACTTTGTATCTTTAATCTATTTGGCAATGGCTAGGTGGAGCACCTATTGGGCAGGCTGGATAATTCACTGTGTGTGCAATCAATATTTTGCAGATTCTTACCACCCGTTCGATTATTATTTGGCTCTCGCCTATCGCACGTACCAATGTGGCATTTAGATCATGAACCGTTCATTTCATGGCCATCATGCCGGGTATTCATATATCATGTTTCGTGTAATTCTTAAATATCCTCCATCCACAATTGGGCCCACGTATTGATGGGGGTTAGATTTGGGTACAGAGTTGTACACGTTCCTAATAGGAGATTTTTTTTAGCCAAGCAGTGGGAGATTCAACATTAACGATCAATCTCTTAATTATTTTTACCCTTCATCAAGGCCTTCGATGGAAAATAAACATCATGGAATGCTGCTTTGAGAAAAAGGGGGAGGATCGGGAGTGCAAACCTGTCTGATTTATGGAACTCAGGAAAGGGGGAGGATCGAGAGTGTAAACTAATCTGATTTCTGGAACGAAACGCGTGTTTTATGCCAATCAGTACAAAAACCGTAAAAAGAAAATAATAATAATAATAATAATACACAAATAGTTCCAAGAGTTAACAAAGATTAATCACCAATATTAAAAACTTACATCCATTTAGACAATAATATTCATGTCCAAAAGTCGATGTTCAAAGTGCACAAAAACAAACAAAATTTTTTTGCAGTCTGGTCTGTGTTGCTGGAATACCAACAGGTAACAAAAAGACATGTATATCCACCCTCTGATCTACAGCCGGAACATCCACTAGCAAAGAAAACCATCCAAAAAAAAAAAAAAAAACCTTCGCCAAAAGCAGCATCTTCAAATTAAGCAAAATCTTTTCCCTCGATACGCACTGCCCGAACACCCACCAGCTCTTTAGTTTCCATCATCTGGAGATCGAATTGGACTTTCATCTGTTACAAAAAAAAAATTAAATGACAAACAAAAATCCATGAAAGAGATGAAGGGGGGAAAATATTACCACCTTTTGTTGTGATTTCATCAATCCTTCTCTTTAAGAGCTTGCCTTTCCACAACATCATTTCCAGCAGGTGATCGAGCATCCAAACAACCTCAGTATCAACATCTGAATCATCGACGATCCTACTTACGTGACAACTCGTATTTCGAAGCCTTTTAAAATTTAACTTAATATTTTCTTCCAATGCGAGGGAATCAGAAGGTTCAAAATAATCAACCTTTTCAAGCATAAAATAAAAAAAACCAAGGATAGTAAAAAACACTCTACGGTGAGAAGAAAATGTCACTGAAGGGGCAGACGCTTCACCACCAAAAAACTTGAAATGCAATTCGAACCTTAAAATCTCTATAGCAACAATAAGCATTTCAACCCTGTCAGATATAGATTTAATTGATGCTGTAGGAGGAGGGTCGTCTAGACCCAAAATCACATTAATCAAGTTGCGACCTTCGTATAGACTTGGCACTGAAGACTTTCCGTCGTAAAATTCATAAAGCGGAAAAGAATCTAACATGCCCTTCAAAACGTTAGTCGTTGACAATAACCCGTCAAGCTGTTCCGCAATCATTGAAAAATGAGCGGGATTACCACGTAATAGAAGATGAAAGAAAATTTTATCAACATCGTCTATAATCTTCGAAACCTCCTTTTCCATTATAAGTATTTTTAGAGGACTATGATCATTCAATGATTGTATATGATCATTTATAACTCGACTGAATCGATCGAGTTTTACGATTATTTCGGAGTTGACGTCCACCGTTCCAACGGCACTGGTTACAGGAATGCGTTTCCTAACCTCATCGCGAATATGTTGTATGGAAGCTATCAGCATATTCGTCTTCCAGCGTAAATTATACAAGTCGGTAGTGGTCAGAGGTGCGACAACCTTCAAACTTTCGTTTACAATAGTAGCTTGAAAGCACAAAGGCGTAGATTTATAATGTAATGGAGAAGAACAAAATGTATGTGGGTGGGGCATAGCTGGGTGAAGAATATGACGAACACGATAAGCAGAAGATCGATGGGTCGCAATAGAACGCGGTAATATTAGTTTCGGAAGAGAAAATATCTTATCGAATTTCGGCGTTTTCTAACTGAAAAAACAACTGATGATTTCCATTTAACTTGAACGCAATTTATAGTTGAAATAGATGGCGAAATGATAAAAAAAAAATCAAAATATAAAACAATAACAGCGGCGAACTAGGAATTGGTCGGACCGGATACCAAATTCGAAGGAGAAGGTGCTCCGCCGTGCTCTTGCAATTGATCGAAATTTTTGCCATTTCAGAAGAACGAAAGGAAACATTTTGAGGGTTAGGATGAAGGCAGGAGATGGCGCGAGGATCGATTCTGTACAGATAATATCTGCTACTTCTGGGTCACACTGACCTGAATAAAGAGCAGAATCAAACATCAGATTCAAGAACACATACCTTTGGATGGGCTTATACCTCTTGATGAACATGCAGAATTCCGATGGACATTCAGAATTAGCAATCCGCATCTGAAAAGAATGTTCTTCGATGCAACAAAAAATTCACTTCCTAATGAAAACTGTTAGAGTCCCCAACCAAACAGCGTCACCGTTCCGAAGGTGCATCCCAAAAAAAAATCTTATCCTTTTTTATAGACGCAGTTCGAATCACCAGCCATTAGTAATGCAGCGCTCGGTGCATAGAAAATAAGAGACATGATGGCGTGAGGGTCGATGTCTGTCGTCTCTTCTGCACCACTGTCACTATCGACGTCTGCAGTCTCGACGACTCTGACACACGCGGGTCGAGGAGGACGCGGATTTCCTGTGAAAGCAGCGTAAGGAAGTTCTTGCGCTGGGAACTAAGGTGGGCCCCGGAAAGGTTTTAATCGTGGAAATCATTATTCCCACTGTTTCCTTTGATTTTGTCAACTTGAGCTTTGGATATGATTCAATTTTGGGCTCAATCCCTAAAATGAGATCGTAAAACTGGATGGGGCACACACTCATTTACGGTTAGGCATCGACTTAGTCACTCAATACGCAGTCCTATTTCACTTGAGTATCGACTTTATATCTTTAATCTATTTAGCAGGGGCACACACTCATTTACGGTTAGAGCATCGACTTAGTCACTCAATACGCAGTCCCATTACACTTGAGTATCGACTTTGTATCTTTAATCTATTTGGCAATGGCTAGGTGGAGCACCTATTGGGCAGGCTGGATAATTCACTGTGTGTGCAATCAATATTTTGCAGATTCTTACCACCCGTTCGATTATTATTTGGCTCTCGCCTATCGCACGTACCAATGTGGCATTTAGATCATGAACCGTTCATTTCATGGCCATCATGCCGGGTATTCATATATCATGTTTCGTGTAATTCTTAAATATCCTCCATCCACAATTGGGCCCACGTATTGAAGGGGGTTAGATTTGGGTACAGAGTTGTACACGTTCCTAATAGGAGATTTTTTTTAGCCAAGCAGTGGAAGATTCAACATTAACGATCAATCTCTTAATTATTTTTACCCTTCATCAAGGCCTTCGATGGAAAATAAACATCATGGAATGCAGCTTTGAGAAAAAGGGGGAGGATCGGGAGTGCAAACCTGTCTGATTTATGGAACTCAGGAAAGGGGGAGGATCGAGAGTGTAAACTAATCTGATTTCTGGAACGAAACGCGTGTTTTATGCCAATCAGTACAAAAACCGCAAAAAGAAAATAATAATAATAATAATAATACACAAATAGTTCCAAGAGTTAACAAAGATTAATCACCAATATTAAAAACTTACATCCATTTAGACAATAATATTCATGTCCAAAAGTCGATGTTCAAAGTGCACAAAAACAAACAAAATTTTTTTGCAGTCTGGTCTATGTTGCTGGAATACCAACAGGTAACAAAAAGACATGTATATCCACCCTCTGATCTACAGCCGGAACATCCACTAGCAAAGAAAACCATCCAAAAAAAAAAAAAAACCTTCGCCAAAAGCAGCATCTTCAAATTAAGCAAAATCTTTTCCCTCGATACGCACTGCCCGAACACCCACCAGCTCTTTAGTTTCCATCATCTGGAGATCGAATTGGACTTTCATCTGTTACAAAAAAAAAAAAATTAAATGACAAACAAAAATCCATGAAAGAGATGAAGGGGGGAAAATATTATCACTTTTTGTTGTGATTTCATCAATCCTTCTCTTTAAGAGCTGGCCTTTCCACAACATCATTTCCAGCAGGTGATCGAGCATCCAAACAACCTCAGTATCAACATCTGAATCATCGACGATCCTACTTACGTGACAACTCGTATTTCGAAGCCTTTCAAAATTTAACTTAATATTCTCTTCCAATGCGAGGGAATCAGAAGGCTCAAAATAATCAACCTTTTCAAGCATAAAAAAAAATCAAGGATAGTAAAAAACACTCTACGGAGAGAAGAAAATGTCACTGAATGGGCAGAAGCTTCACCACCAAAAAAGTTGAAATGCAATTCGAACCTTAAAATCTCTATAGCAACAATATGCATTTCAACCCTGTCAGATATAGATTTAATTGATGCTGTAGGAGGAGGGTCGTCTAGACCCAAAATCACATTAATCAAGTTGCGACCTTCGTAAAGACTTGGCACTGAAGACTTTCCGTCGCAAAATTCATAAAGCGGAAAAGAATCTAACATGCCCTTCAAAACGTTAGTCGTTGACAATAACTCGTCAAGCTGTTCCGCAATCATTGAAAAATGAGCGGGATTACCACGTAATAGAAGATGAAAGAAAATTTTATCAACATCGTCTATAATCTTCGAAACCTCCTTTTCCATTAGAAGTATTTTTAGAGGACTATGATCATTCAATGATTGTATATGATCATTTATAACTCGAATGAATCGATCGAGTTTTACGATTATTTCGGAGTTGACGTCCACCGTTCCAACGGCACTGGTTGCAGGAATAAGTTTCCTAACCTCATCGCGAATATGCTGTATGGAAGCTATCAGCATATTCGTCTTCCAGCGTAAATTATACAAGTCGGTAGTGGTCAGAGGTGTGACAACCTTCAAACTTTCGTTTACAATAGTAGCTCGAAAGCACAAAGTCGTAGATTTATAATGTAATGGAGAAGAACAAAATGTATGTGGGTGGGGAATAGGTAGGTGAAGAATATGACGAACACGATAAGCAGAAGATCGATTGGTCGCAATAGAACGCGATAATATTAGTTTCGGAAGAGAAAATATCTTATCGAATTTCGGCATTTTCTAACTGAAAAAGCAACTGATGATTTTCATTTAACTTGAACGCAATTTATAGTTGAAATAGATGGCGAAATGATAAAAAAAATCGAAATATAAAACAATAACAGCGGCGAACTAGGAATTGGTCGGACCAGGTACCAAATTCGAAGGAGGCAGTGCTCCGCCGTGCTCCTGCAATCGATCGAAATTTTTGCCATTTCAGAAGAACGAAAGGAAACATTTTGAGGGTTAGGATGAAGGCAGGAGATGGCGCGAGGATCGATTCTGTACAGATAATATCTGCTACTTCTGGGTCACACTGACCTGAATAAAGAGCAGAATCAAACATCAGATTCAAGAACACATACCTTTGGATGGGCTTATACCTCTTGATGAAGATGCAGAATTCCGATGGACATTCAGAATTAGCAATCCGCATCTGAAAAGAATGTTCTTCGATGCAACAAAAAATTCACTTCTTAATGAAAACTGTTAGAGTCACCAACCAAACAGCGTCACCGTTCCGAAGGTGCATCCCAAAAAAAAAATCTTATCCATGTTTATAGACGCAGTTCAAATCACCAGCCATTAGTAATGCAGCGCTCGGTGCATAAAAAATAAGAGACATGATGGCGTGAGGATCGATGTCTGTCGTCTCTTCTGCACCACTGTCACTATCGACGTCTGCAGTGTCGACGACTCTGACACACGCGGCTCGAGGAGGACGCGGATTTCCTGTGAAAGCAGCGTAAGGAAGTTCTTGCGCTGGGAACTAAGGTGGTCCCCAGAAAAGTTTTAATCGTGGAAATCATTATTCCCACTGTTTCCTTTGATTTTGTCAACTTGAGCTTTGGATATGATTCAATTTTGGGCTCAATCCCTAAAATGAGATCGTAAAACCGGATGGGGCACACACTCATGTACGGTTAGAGCATCGACTTAGTCACTCAATACGCAGTCCTATTTCACTTGAGTATCGACTTTGTATCTTTAATCTATTTAGCAGGGGCACACACTCATTTACGGTTAGAGCATCGACTTAGTCACTGAATACGCAGTCCCATTTCACTTGAGTATCGACTTTGTATCTTTAATCTATTTGGCAATGGCTAGGTGGAGCACCTATTGGGCAGGCTGGATAATTCGCTTTGTGTGCAATCAATATTTTGCAGATTCTTACCACCCGTTCGATTATTATTTGGCTCTCACCTATCGCACGTACCAATGTGGCATTTAGATCATGAACCGTTCATTTCATGGCCATCATGCCTGGTATTCATATATCATGTTTCGTGTAATTCTTAAATATCATCCATCCACATTTGGGCCCACGAATTGAAGGGGGTTAGATTTGAGTACAGGGTTGTACACGTGTCTAATAGGAGCTTTTTTTTTAGCCAAGCAGTGGGAGATTCAACGTTACCGATCAATCTGTTAATTACTTTTACCCTTTATCAAGGCCTTCGATGGAAAATAAACATAATGGAATGCTGCTTTGAGAAAAAGGGGGAGGATTGGTAGTGCAAACCAGTCTGATTTATGGAACTCGGGAAAGGGGGAGGATCGAGAGTGCAAACCAATCTGATTTCTGGAACGAAACGCGTGTTTTATGCCAATCAGCATAAAAACCGCAAAAAGAAAATAATAATAATAATAATAATAATAATAATAATAATAATAATAATAAAACACAAATAGTTCCAAGAGTTAACAAAGATTAATCACCAATATTTCAAACTTACATCCATTTAAACAATAATATTCATGTCCAAAAAGTCGATGTTCAAAGTGCACAAAAACAAACAAAATTTTTTTGTAGTCTGGTCTGTGTTTCTGGAATACCAATAGGTAACAAAAAGATATGTATATCCACCCTTCGATCTACAGCCGGAACATCCATTAGCAAAGAAAACCATCAAAAAAAAAAAAACCTTCGCCAAAGCAGCATCTTCGAATTAAGCAAAATCTTTTCCCTCGATACGCACTGCCCGAACACCCACCAGCTCTTTAGTTTCCATCAGCTGGAGATCGAATTGGACTTTCATCTGTTACAAAAAAAAATTAAATGACAAACAAAAATCCATGAAAGAGATGAAGGGGTGAAAATATTACCACTTTTTGTTGTGATTTCATCAATCCTTCTCTTTAAGAGCTGGCCTTTCCACAACATCATTTCCAGCAGGTGATCGAGCATCCAAACAACCTCAGTATCAAGATCTGAATTATCGACGATCCTACTTACGTGACAACTCGTATTTCGAAGCCTTTCAAAATTTAACTTAATATTCTCTTCCAATGCGAGGAAATCAGAAGGTTCAAAATAATCAACCTTTTCAAGCATAAAATAAAAAAAAATCAAGGATAATAAAAAACACTCTACGGAGAAAAGAAAATGTCACTGAAGGGGCAGATGCTTCACCACCAAAAAACTTGAAATACAATTCGAACCTTAAAATCTCTATAGCAACAATAAGCATTTCAACCCTGTCAGATATAGATTTAATTGATGCTGTAGGAGGAGGGTCGTCTAGACCCAAAATCACATTAATCAAGTTACGACCTTCGTAAAAACTTGGCACTGAAGACTTTCGGTCGCAAAATTCATAAAGCGGAAAAGAATCTAACATGCCCTTCAAAACGTTAGTCGTTGACAATAACCCGTCAAGCTGTTCCGCAATCATTGAAAAATGAGCGGGATTACCACGTAATAGAAGATGAAAGAAAATTTTATCAACATCGTCTATAATCTTCGAAACCTCCTTTTCCATTAGAAGTATTTTTAGAAAACTATGATCATTCAATGATTGTATATGATCATTTATAACTCGACTGAATCGATCGAGTTTTACGATTATTTCGGAGTTGACGTCCACCGTTCCAACGGCACTGGTTGCAGGAATGCGTTTCCTAACCTCATCGCGAATATGCTGTATGGAAGCTATCAGCATATTCATCTTCCAGCGTAAATTATACAAGTCGGTAGTGGTCAGAGGTGCGACAACCTTCAAACTTTCGTTTACAATAGTAGCTCGAAAGCACAAAGGCATAGATTTGTAATGTAATGGAGAAGAACAAAATGTATGTGGGTGGGGTATAGCTAGGTGAAGAATATGACGAACACGATAAGCAGAAGACCGATGGGTCGCAATAGAACGCGATAATATTAGTTTCGGAAGAGAAAATATCTTATCGAATTTCGGCATTTTCTAACTGAAAAAACAACTGATGATTTTCATTTAACTTGAATGCAATTTATAGTTGAAATAGATGGCGAAATAATAAAAAAAAATGAAATATAAAACAATAACAGCGGCGAACTAGGAATTGGTCGGACCAGGCACCAAATTCGGAGGAGGCAGTGCTCCGCCGTGCTCCTGCAATCGATCGAAATTTTTGCCATTTCAGAAGAACGAGAGGAAACATTTTGAGGGTTAGGATGAAGACAGGAGATGGCGCGAGGATCGATTCTGTACAGATAATATCTGCTACTTCTAGGTCACACTAACCTGAATAAAGAGCAGAATCAAACATCAGATTCAAGAACACATACCTTTGGATGGGCTTATACCTCTTGATGAACATGCAGATTTCCGATGGACATTCAGAATTAGCAATCCGCATCCGAAAAGAATGTTCTTCGATGCAACAAAAAATTCACTTCTTAATGAAAACTGTTAGAGTCACCAACCAAACAGCGTCACCGTTCCGAAGGTGCATCCTAAAAAAAAATCTCATCCTTGTTTATAGACGCAGTTCGAATCACCAGCCATTAGTAATGCAGCGCTTGGTGCATAAAAAATAAGAGACTTGATGGCGTGAGGCTCGATGTCTGCCGTCTCTTCTGCACCACTGTCACTATCGACGTCTGCAGTCTCGACGACTCTGACACACGCGGCTCGAGGAGGATGCGGATTTCCTGTGAAAGCAGCGTAAGGAAGTTCTTGCGCTGGGAACTAAGGTGGGCCCCAGAAAAGTTTTAATCGTGGAAATCATTATTCCCACTGTTTCCTTTGATTTTATCAACTTGAGCTTTGGATATGATTCAATTTTAGGCTCAATCCCTAAAATGAGATCGTAAAACCGGATGGGGCACACACTCATGTACGATTAGAGCATCGACTTAGTCACTCAATACGCAGTCCTATTTCACTTGTGTATCGACTTTGTATCTTTAATCTATTTAGCAGGGGCACACACTCATTTACGGTTAGAGCATCGACTTAGTCACTCAATACGCAGTCCCATTTCACTTGAGTATCGACTTTGTATCTTTAATCTATTTGGCAATGGCTAGGTGGAGCACCTATTGGGCAGGCTGGATAATTCGCTTTGTGTGCAATCAATATTTTGCAGATTCTTACCACCCGTTCGATTATTATTTGGCTCTCGCCTATCGCACGTACCAATGTGGCATTTAGATCATGAACCGTTCATTTCATGGCCATCATGCCGGGTATTCATATATCATGTTTCGTGTAATTCTTAAATATCATCCATCCGCAATTGGGCCCACGAATTGAAGGGGGTTAGATTTGAGTACAGGGTTGTACACGTGTCTAATAGGAGCTTTTTTTTTAGCCAAGCAGTGGGAGATTCAACGTTATTGATCAATCTGTTAATTACTTTTACCCTTTATCAAGGCCTTCGATGGAAAATAAACATCATGGAATGCTGCTTTGAGAAAAAGGGGGAGGATTGGTAGTGCAAACCAGTCTGATTTATGGAACTCGGGAAAGGGGGAGGATCGAGAGTGCAAACCAATCTGATTTCTGGAACGAAACGCGTGTTTTATGCCAATCAGCATAAAAACCGCAAAAAGAAAATAATAATAATAATAATAATAATAATAATAAAACACAAATAGTTCCAAGAGTTAACAAAGATTAATCACCAATATTTCAAACTTACATCCATTTAAACAATAATATTCATGTCCAAAAAGTCGATGTTCAAAGTGCACAAAAACAAACAAAATTTTTTTGTAGTCTGGTCTGTGTTTCTGGAATACCAATAGGTAACAAAAAGATATGTATATCCACCCTTCGATCTACAGCCGGAACATCCATTAGCAAAGAAAACCATCCAAAAAAAAAACCTTCGCCAAAAGCAGCATCTTCGAATTAAGCAAAATCTTTTCCCTCGATACGCACTGCCCGAACACCCACCAGCTCTTTAGTTCCCATCAGCTGGAGATCGAATTGGACTTTCATCTGTTACAAAAAAAAAATTAAATGACAAACAAAAATCCATGAAAGAGATGAAGGGGTGAAAATATTACCACTTTTTGTTGTGATTTCATCAATCCTTCTCTTTAAGAGCTGGCCTTTCCACAACATCATTTCCAGCAGGTGATCGAGCATCCAAACAACCTCAGTATCAAGATCTGAATTATCGACGATCCTACTTACGTGACAACTCGTATTTCGAAGCCTTTCAAAATTTAACTTAATATTCTCTTCCAATGCGAGGAAATCAGAAGGTTCAAAATAATCAACCTTTTCAAGCATAAAATAAAAAAAAATCAAGGATAGTAAAAAACACTCTACGGAGAAAAGAAAATGTCACTGAAGGGGCAGATGCTTCACCACCAAAAAACTTGAAATGCAATTCGAACCTTAAAATCTCTATAGCAACAATAAGCATTTCAACCCTGTCAGATATAGATTTAATTGATGCTGTAGGAGGAGGGTCGTCTAGACCCAAAATCACATTAATCAAGTTACGAACTTCGTAAAGACTTGGCACTGAAGACTTTCCGTCGCAAAATTCATAAAGCGGAAAAGAATCTAACATGCCCTTCAAAACGTTAGTCGTTGACAATAACCCCTCAACCTGTTCCGCAATCATTGAAAAATGAGCGGGATTACCACGTAATAGAAGATGAAAGAAAATTTTATCAACATCGTCTATAATCTTCGAAACCTCCTTTTCCATTAGAAGTATTTTTAGAAAACTATGATCATTCAATGATTGTATATGATCATTTATAACTCGACTGAATCGATCGAGTTTTACGATTATTTCGGAGTTGACGTCCACCGTTCCAACGGCACTGGTTGCAGGAATGCGTTTCCTAACCTCATCGCGAATATGCTGTATGGAAGCTATCAGCATATTCATCTTCCAGCGTAAATTATACAAGTCGGTAGTGGTCAGAGGTGTGACAACCTTCAAACTTTCGTTTACAATAGTAGCTCGAAAGCACAAAGGCGTAGATTTATAATGTAATAGAGAAGAACAAAATGTATGTGGGTGGGGCATAGCTGGGTGAAGAATATGACGAACACGATAAGCAGAAGATCGACGGGTCGCAATAGAACGCGATAATATTAGTTTCGGAAGAGAAAATATCTTATCGAATTTCGGCATTTTCTAACTGAAAAAGCAACTGATGATTTTCATTTAACTTGAACGCAATTTATAGTTGAAATAGATGGCGAAATGATAAAAAAATCGAAATATAAAACAATAACAGCGGCGAACTAGGAATTGGTCGGACCAGGTACCAAATTCGAAGGAGGCGGTGCTCCGCCGTGCTCCTGCAATCGATCGAAATTTTTGCCATTTCAGAAGAACGAAAGGAAACATTTTGAGGGTTAGGATGAAGACAGGAGATGGCGCGAGGATCGATTCTGTACAGATAATATCTGCTACTTCTGGGTCACACTGACCTGAGTAAAGAGCAGAATCAAACATCAGATTCAAGAACACATACCTTTGGATGGGCTTATACCTCTTGATGAACATGCAGAATTCTGATGGACATTCAGAATTCTGATGGACATTCAGAATTAGCAATCCGCATCTGAAAAGAATGTTCTTCGATGCAACAAAAAATTCACTTCTTAATAAAAACGGTTAGAGTCACCAACCAAACAGCGTTACCGTTCCGAAGGTGCATCCAAAAAAAAAAATCATATCCTTGTTTATAAACGCAGTTCGAATCACCAGCCATTAATAATGTAGCGCTCGGTGCATAGAAAATAAGAGACATGATGGCGTGAGGCTCGATGTCTGTCGTCTCTTCTGCACTGTCACTATCAACGTCTGCAGTCTCGAAAACTCTGATACACGCGGCTCGAGGAGGACGCGGATTTCCTGTGAAAGCAGCGTAAGGAAGTTCTTGCGCTGGGAACTGAGGTGGGCCCCAGAAAAGTTTTAATCGTGGAAATCATTATTCCCACTGTTTCCTTTGATTTTATCAACTTGAGCTTTGGATATGATTCAATTTTAGGCTCAATCCCTAAAATGAGATCGTAAAACCGAATGGGGCACACACTCATTTACGGTTAGAGCATCGACTTAGTCACTCAATACGCAGTCCTATTTCACTTGAGTATCGACTTTGTATCTTTAATCTATTTAGCAGGGGCATACACTCATTTACGGTTAGAGCATCGACTTAGTCACTCAATACGCAGTCCCATTTCACTTGAGTATCGACTTTGTATCTTTAATCTATTTGGCAATGGCTAGGTGGAGCACCTGTTGGGCAGGCTGGATAATTCACTGTGTGTGCAATCAATATTTTGCAGATTCTTACCACCCGTTCGATTATTATTTGGCTCTCGCCTATCGCACGTACCAATGTGGCATTTAGATCATGAACCGTTCATTTCATGGCCATCATGCCGGGTATTCATATATCATGTTTCGTGTAATTCTTAAATATCATCCATCCACAATTGGGCCCACGAATTGAAGGGGGTTAGATTTGAGTACAGGGTTGTACACGTGTCTAATAGGAGCTTTTTTTTTAGCCAAGCAGTGGGAGATTCAACGTTACCGATCAATCTGTTAATTATTTTTACCCTTTATCAAGGCCTTCGATGGAAAATAAACATCATGGAATGCTGCTTTGAGAAAAAGGGGGAGGATCGGGAGTGCAAACCAGTCTGATTTATGGAACTCAGGAAAGGGGGAGGATCGAGAGTGCAAACCAATCTGATTTCTGGAACGAAACGCGTGTTTTATGCCAATCAGCACAAAAACTGCAAAAAGAAAATAATAATAATAATAATAATAAAACACAAATAGTTCCAAGAGTTAACAAAGATTAATCACCAATATTTCAAACTTACATCCATTTAAACAATAATATTCATGTCCAAAAGTCGATGTTCAAAGTACACAAAAACAAATAAAATTTTTTTGTAGTCTGGTCTGTGTTGCTGGAATACCAACAGGTAACAAAAAGACATGTATATCCACCCTCCGATCTACAGCCGGAACATCCACTAGCAAAGAAAACCATCCAAAAAAAAAAAAAAAACCTTCGCCAAAAGCAGCATCTTCAAATTAAGCAAAATCTTTTCCCTCGATACGTACTGCCCGAACACCCGCCAGCTCTTTAGTTTCCATCAGCTGGAGATTGAATTGGACTTTCATCTGTTACAAAAAAAAATTAAATGACAAACAAAAATCCATGAAAGAGATGAAGGGGGGAAAATATTACCACTTTTTGTTGTGATTTCATCAATCCTTCTCTTTAAGAGCTGGCCTTTCCACAACATCACTTCCAGCAGGTGATCGAGCATCCAAACAACCTCAGTATCAACATCTGAATCATCGACGATCCTACTTACGTGACAACTCGTATTTCGAAGCCTTTCAAAATTTAACTTAATATTCTCTTCCAATGCGAGGGAATCAGAAGGTTCAAAATAATTAACCTTTTCAAGCATAAAATAAAAAAAATCAAGGGTAGTAAAAAACACTCTACAGAGAGAAGAAAATATCGCTGAAGGGGCAGATGCTTCACCACCAAAAAACTTGAAATGCAATTCGAACATTAAAATCTCTGTAGCAACAATAAGCATTTCAACCCTGTTAGATATAGATTTAATTGATGCTGTAGGAGGAGGGTCGTCTAGACCCAAAATCACATTAATCAAGTTGCGGCCTTCGTAAAGACTTGGCACTGAAGACTTTCTGTCGCAAAATTCATAAAGCGGAAAAGAATCTAACATGCCCTTCAAAACGTTAGTCGTTGACAATAACCCGTCAAGCTGTTCCGCAATCATTGAAAAATGAGCAGGATTACCACGTAATAGAAGATGAACGAAAATTTTATCAACATCGTCTATGATCTTCAAAACCTCCTTTTCCATTAGAAGCATTTTTAGAGGACTATGATCATTCAATGATTGTATATGATCATTTATAACTCGACTGAATCGATCGAGTTTTACGATTATTTCGGAGTTAACGTCCACCGTTCCATCGGCACTGGTTGCAGGAATGCGTTTCCTAACCTCATCGCGAATATGCTGTATGGAAGCTATCAGCATATTCATCTTCCAGCGTAAATTATACAAGTCGGTAGTGGTCAGAGGTGCGACAACCTTCAAACTTTCGTTTACAATAGTAGCTTGAAAGCACAAAGGCATAGATTTGTAATGTAATGGAGAAGAACAAAATGTATGTGGGTGGGGTATAGCTAGGTGAAGAATATGACGAACACGATAAGCAGAAGACCGATGGGTCGCAATAGAACGCGATAATATTAGTTTCGGAAGAGAAAATATCTTATCGAATTTCGGCATTTTCTAACTGAAAAAACAACTGATGATTTTCATTTAACTTGAATGCAATTTATAGTTGAAATAGATGGCGAAATAATAAAAAAAAATGAAATATAAAACAATAACAGCGGCGAACTAGGAATTGGTCGGACCAGGCACCAAATTCGGAGGAGGCAGTGCTCCGCCGTGCTCCTGCAATCGATCGAAATTTTTGCCATTTCAGAAGAACGAGAGGAAACATTTTGAGGGTTAGGATGAAGACAGGAGATGGCGCGAGGATCGATTCTGTACAGATAATATCTGCTACTTCTAGGTCACACTAACCTGAATAAAGAGCAGAAGCAAACATCAGATTCAAGAACACATACCTTTGGATGGGCTTATACCTCTTGATGAACATGCAGATTTCCGATGGACATTCAGAATTAGCAATCCGCATCCGAAAAGAATGTTCTTCGATGCAACAAAAAATTCACTTCTTAATGAAAACTGTTAGAGTCACCAACCAAACAGCGTCACCGTTCCGAAGGTGCATCCTAAAAAAAAATCTCATCCTTGTTTATAGACGCAGTTCGAATCACCAGCCATTAGTAATGCAGCGCTTGGTGCATAAAAAATAAGAGACTTGATGGCGTGAGGCTCGATGTCTGCCGTCTCTTTTGCACCACTGTCACTATCGACGTCTGCAGTCTCGACGACTCTGACACACGCGGCTCGAGAAGGACGCGGATTTCCTGTGAAAGCAGCGTAAGGAAGTTCTTGCGCTGGGAACTAAGGTGGGCCCCACATTGATGTTTTCGGATAAATCCACCCCGTCCATCCGTTTTGGGTCCTCATTTTAGGACACTAAGGCAAAACTGAGCCTGATCCAAGACTTAACTGGGCCGAAAACGTGACGATTGAACGTTGACAGTTGAAATATTTGTGGGGCCCCAGGAGTTTCGAATCAGGATAATATTAGTGTTTTCCGTTCATCCCATTAGTAGTAACGTTATGAACGGTATGGATGTCATATAAACATCACTGTGAATCCTAGGGAGGTTTCAACGGTAGTAATTTTCCTACCAATATTTTCCTTTTTTGAGGCCCACTTGAGTCTTGGATCCCGTTCATTTTTTGTCTCATGTGAGCTCTAAAAACAGGTGAACGGGGTGGATTTATCATAAACATTACGGTGGACCCCACCTACGTTCCCAGCGCAAGAGGCTTCAGGAAACCCGCGTCCACTCGAGGACTAGTCTCTACTCGACTGACACGCGACTCGAGACTGCAGTCACGCGACTCGAGGACTGCAGTCAACAAGACTGACACACGCAGGTTAAAGACTGCAGTCTCTTGTCATGCGTACCAGCTCATAACTTTCTTCTTTTCAGCGGATTAAGGTGCTGTTTGGTAAACTGAAAAATTAAGCCTGAAAATTAATTTGAGTACTGAAAACTTAAAGTGCTGAATTTAAGTACTTAGAAGAACTGAAAAATATGTTTGGTAATTTATCTGAAAACTACCATTAAAAACTTATCACGGCCACAAAAGTTTCGGATCAAGCTAATATTTGTGTTTTCCCTTAATCCAGGTGTTTGTGTTCTTATGAACAGGGTTGATGGTAAATAAACATCATGGTGGGCCCTAGTAAGGTTTCAATGGTGGGCATCATTGTCCCCATTGCTTTTAGTGGTGTGGTCCACCTGAGGTTTGGACCTGTCTCATTTTTGGGCTCATGCCTTAAAATCATCTCTCCAAATGGATAAACTATGTAGATATAATACACACATTATGTTGGGACTTATAGAATTTGGTGACTTCAAGTACTTGCATGAGATAATTTCATGGATGGAAAAGTAAACAAAAAAGGGTAATCTTGCCATCTTTAAATGTTAATAAGGATACTTTTATCAATTTTTATCTAAAAATTTAAAGAGAAACCACTTACCGCATTCAACTATAAGCTTTAAGTCAAGTCGGCATGACTTAAAATAATCCACTTAATTTAAGTGATTTTTCCAATTAAGCACTTAAATATTTTTAGTTACCAAACAATCTGAATTATTAAAATTACTGAAAATATCAGTGATAAGTTGTGAAATTAAGTTTTACCAAACGCACCCTAAGTGAGACGATCCACTAAGTTGGGTGGGATCCTTGTCTATGGAGCTCACATTGACGTATATGTCTTACATCTACACTGTCCAACCATTTTAAAGCTAATTTTAAGGTATGATACCAAAAATTAATCAGAGTTATATCTTAGGTGGACCACACAACAGAAACTGTCGTAATTAAATCTCTACCATTGAAAACTTCATGTATTTTCGGTGGATTCCACCAGAATGTTTATTTTCCATCCAACCTGTTGATAAGTACACAAACACGTAGATGAAGAGACCACTTAAATATCATCGTGATCCAAAGCTTTTGTGGCCCACAGGAAGATTTTATTGGTCAATTACTACTGTTTCCTGTACTATGGTCCATCTGAGATTTGGAACTGCTTTATTTTTTGGATCTTACTCTAAAATGAACTTTCAATGCGGATGTATGGTGTGGATTTAGTCACATACATCACAGTGGCCCCACAGTCCGGTCTCACATAATCCGCTCCCCTTCTTTTGCGTCCGACCCCTGGTCGAACCATTAAGCGTCCGACTAGATCTGTTTGGAGTCCCACCGTAATGTATCTGTTTATCCAAGCCGTCCATCCTTTTTCTAATATCATTTTAAGGCGTTGAACCAAAATTGAGGCAGATCGAACGCTGTAGTGGACCATACCAGAGATGACTCTTGCATTTACTGCAGCATGCATTTATGCTCAGGGCATTTAATGCAACCTGGTGTGGTCCACTACAATGTTGGATATGGCCTGTTTTCGGAACCAGATCTTTACATGATCTTAGAAAATGGATGGACGGCTTAGATAAACAGATACATTAGAGTGGCCCCTAACGCAAATTGGGTCGGACGCTTGAAGGGTCAGACGCAAGGGCGCGAATTAGGTGTTACCCCGGGAACAGCTTACTGGGTGTTACCTCTACCGTATGGCCCACATGTATGATATTTTGTATATCCACTCCGTCCGTCCATTTCTATAGCCCATTTTAGGATGAGTTACCAAAAATTATGTAGATCCAAATCTCAAGTGGACCATACCACTAGGAACAGCGTTATTGAGTGCCCCACCATTAAAAATTCCAAAGAGCCCATCATAAGATTTTGGTCATTTTTATTAGCAATCCAAGCTCTTGATAATGTAAATAAGGTATTGATTAAGGTAAATGTAAAGGTCAGATTGATCCAAAACTTTTGTGGCCCACAAAATATTTTTAATGGTTATTCATCACTTTTTCTAGTGAAATAGTACACCTGAGATTTTTATCTTCTTATAGTTTTAGATTACATCCTAAAATGATATGTAAAAACAGATAGACGGCATGGATATATAACAAATAGATGAATATGGGCCTCATACGGTTAGGGTAACACCCACTAAGCTGTTCCCGGGGTAACACCTAATTCGCGCCCCAGACGCAATACGCGTCCCTTCTTCTTTTCGTAGCGATTGAGGCAGAACAACAACAAGGTTCGGCACTGTACGGAGGCCCACTTTTATTTATTTATTCCAAATCTTCACGGTTCATTTTTTTTTAATTCATTTTCTGGTTTATTCAACAAAATGAATCAGATCAAATTTTATTTGTCCCATTTCAAATGAAATGGTAGCGATATATGGTATGGTCCACTGAATTCTTGGATATGCTTCTTTTTTTTTTTTTCTTTTTTTTTCAGGCCTTAAAATGACATGAAATACCGGATAAACGGTGATAATATAGATTACATACATGCAGATGGGAACTACTGCGGGAGTGCACCGAAAATGGTTCACCTCAAAGATGCACCGAAATCATCTAATGGTAACCGAGTGGATCGTTTTTCGAGGGCAGATTTGGTGAATCCTAACACACGTTGATTACGGAAGGAGATTAGGTTAACCTTGCTGGCGTAGGACGGTGTCAGTCCTCGAGTACCGTAATTGTACGAACGGTCCAAAGAAGGCCAAGGTCTGTGGGCCCCACAATGATATTTATCTGCCATCCAAACTGTTCATAAGGTCACAAGAACCTGGATGAACGGTAAAAATAAATATCAGATTGATCAAAGACTTCTGTGACCGCCAAAAAGGTTTCAATGGTAGACGTTCAATCTCTACTGCTTTCTACAAATGTGGTCCACTTGAGATTTGAATCCATCTCGTATTTGTTATAAATCCTTCCAACGACCACGAAAAATGAGTAAACAGTTTGGATAAGACATCAAGTCGGTGGTGTAGGGTTCACCAGTCTATCCGCTTCCGTTGAATAGGAGCATCTCAGTGGGCGTTACATACGAGTTACCCCTTCTGTATGGCCCATCTGAATGATATTTTGTATATCCACTCTGTCCATCCGTTTCTACAGCCTATTTTAGAATGAAAATAGAAAAATTATATAGATCGAAATCTCAAGTGGACCACACCACTAGAAACAGTGTGATTGAGTGCCCCACCATTAAGATTTTCAAGGAGCCGTAAGAATTTGGTAGTGTTTATTTGCAATCCAAGGTCTTTATAATGTCAATAAGGTCTTGATGAAGGGAAAATATAAATATCACTTTGATCCAAAACTGTTGTGGCCCACAAAACGTTTGTAATGGTTATTCAGCACTGTTTCTTGTGGCATGGTCCACCTGAGATTTTCATCTTCTTAGGTTTTTGGATCACATACTAAAATGATATGAAAAAACAGATAGACGGCGTAGATATCTAATAAATTCATCAATATGGGGCCCACATGGTAGGTGTAACACCTAATTCGCACCCTTGAATAGGAGGGACACGGATTCGCTACTGAAGTGACGTCACCAAGTTCTGTGAGCCCCACCATGATGTATATGTTGTATCCACACCGTCCATCCATTTGGAGACATCATTTTAAGAAATGATACAAAAAATGAGATAGATCCAAATCTGATGTGGACCCTACCATGGAGATTGAATGCCTACCATTAAAAACTTCTCGGGGCCACAAGTTTTCAATCAAGCTGATATTTTTGTTTTACCTTCGTTCATATCTGTGTTAATTTATTAACTGGCTAGATGTCAAATAAACATCATGGTGGGCCTAGGAAGGTTTCAACGGTGATCGTCACTGTGCACTATTTTCTGTGGTGGGGTCCACTTGAACTTTGGATCTGCTTCATTTTTTGGGTCATCCCTTAGAATAATGTCTTCAAATGGATGGACGGTGTGGATACAACACATGCATCATGGTGAAGCCCACAGAACTTGGTGACGTCACTTCAGCAGCTTTTTTTGGCTACTGACGCGCCCATAATCCGTGTACCACGATTGCGGTGCGGGTAATTTTTTTTGGAAGCGGATTGGCTGGTGAACCTACACCAGCGACCTTGCTGGAGTAGGATGGCGATTGCGTCCCACCTTGGTCAAACGTTTAAGCGCCCGACTAGATCTGTGTGGGGACCACTGTAATGTATCGATTTATCCAAGCCGTCTATCCCTCTTATAAGATCATGTTAAGGTATGAACCCAACGGGCGCGACTTAGGTGAGACCCCGGAACCAGCGAAGTGGGTGGGACCCTGACGTGGCAGCGCACGATTCGTCCAGTCAAGTAGCATGTGTGTTAGACTGTCGCACGTGAGAAAGCCCACTGCCGTTAGAGACTAACGGACCATGAGCCAGGGTTTGGGGTTCTCGCGGTCCTCATTCCTCTCTCTCTCTCTCTCTCTCTCTGGTTCTCTCTTCCTCTCCCACGGACCTATCGCGAGCGATCTCCCTCTCTTGCGAGAGATCCTGTTCTCTCCATCCGTCTCTCTGTTCGATTGAGGCAGCAGGAACACCTTGATGCAAGTATTTTCTTTTACTTTTTTTTTTTTTTTGGTCCTCTATCTGCATTTTCATTTTCATTCGCTTTTTGTTGCTTTTTTTTTTTTTTTTTTTTTCTTTCATGCATTACACAAGAAGGATTTGTTTCCAAAATCGCCAAAATTGAAACTAAAAACTTTACTAATGGGTTTGAAATAGAGTGAGAGATTGGGATTTTGATTGGAAAAATGCAGCCAATAATATTTTTGGTAGTATAAATGAGGAATGTTATAGTGTTCATATAGTGGGACCCATGGTGGATGAGAAATACCCCGAAAAAAAAAAAAGCCCTGGGGTATAAGTACACTGGGGTAGGCTCTCATGAAATGTTGACTATGAGTGGTAATCGTCCATTTCAGCTGATGGCTAGGATCATTTGATAGGATGCACTGAGGCAGAGTCTATCCCATGATGGAACCAACCATAATAGTGGCTTAGATAACCTAAATAGTAGGTCTCACCACAATTATCATATAATCCCTAATCCATATATCATAGCAAGAGATCCAATACCCTACCAGATGCAAATTTTTTTAAAGTGTAATCTTTGTCAAGAAATGCTTCAGTGCTAATAGTGCACTATAAGTGATAGTGCTCCTAGTTCCATTGGGACACTTGGAGTTTTCCTGACTGAAATCCGTATAAAACCCCATTTGGGGTTTCTAATTGTGGATTTGGGGTCCTTTTCCTGACTGAAATCTTTAAAAATTCCTATTTGCCATCATGCTCATGCTTACTCGAATACCCTCTCATCCTTTCAATCATCTTCTTCTCCTTGTCACCTCGGCAATTCATGTCATTTTGATGCATTTAGCATAGGGATTAATTGGTTCTCAATTTTACAAGGAATGGAAGATAGACTCAAGCCAGTGATTTTTCTAGCCTCACCCAATAATTTCTGACCTTCTTTCAACTTGATATGTAGTTTGGGAGATCCACTTGAACACATCTATCCTTAGATTATATAGTTTCTCTTAAATTTGATGGAATTTGAATCTCTTGACCTCTAATCATGGGCCTATCTCAAATTGGTGTGGACCCATGTTGTGTTTCACTTCTGGGCTATCTAGTTACAGGTCACAAATGGAGAGGAGGTTTCTGACTAGGCAGGTACATGTGTGGCTCACCTAATGAGTAGACTAGCCTGATTTTCTTTTAACTAAAGTTCATGGTGGGACCCAGCTGATGATTGCCCTACACAAATCTCATGGACATTGCCACAAATCAATGCTTCAATCTCAACTCACATGAATCACCATAGCACTTCTCTTGTGTGAGTGGTTTGCTCCAATCCAATTTGGTTTGAAGGAATATTATTTCCTTTTTTTTCTTCTTCTAGGTCACAAGCAGTGGATGACAGAGGTTCAGTTTCTTGGTGCCCTAGAGCACCCAAATCCGGTAAAACTTATTGGTTCTTCCTTGGGAGTTGAGATTAGAGATTGTCTTGGGTGCCACTCAAGTACGAGCATATCTGCATGATGGATTGGAAGTTCATGTCCCCCTCATTTTGCTCGTCTTTAGACTAAAAATCATGTTTTATGGGTGAGAGATCAACTTATTGTCAACATGATCCAAACCATTGATTTGATGGACCCCACAGTGGATGGACATTGATCCAGTAGTCTTATCAAGCACAAGATTATAGCCCTTTGGTTGGTGGCCTGCCAATGCATAGTTAAGGAAAGGAATACGGCAATGGTCCACACCGGGAATAAAGAAGGGAGGCAAAGGTCGAGTGGCTTGGTTTTCTAATTAATCTTGAAGATTTCTAAGACATGGTCCATCAATGATGGGGACCATCATCATATGAATTATTTGGCTATTGAACAAGCTGGGTCCTAGTTGAGGATCACAAATTTCTCCCATGTATGATATAATTTTTTCCTTTTTTGTTGTTATTATTATTATTATTATTTTGTTATGCCATTGACTAGGCCTTTTACCACATTCACCAAACTCCTTTTACCACACCAATTTTTCTTATTGTTGTTATATTATCATATTTTAAAGCCAAAAGTGACAAAAGGAACCAATTGAAGTTTTTGTTTTCTTTCTATGCAGGAGCGTCTGAGATCATTATTTGAATACTAATTCATTAATGCCATGGCAGAGGAGCTGAAAGCGAGGCTGACCAGCAAATCAAAGATGGGCTAAAGAAGACAAGTGCTATCTTGAGCCGTCATTTCTAGTAGTGGATGCATGAATGGACGTGCATTTCTAGGCTCGACCTTTCCTGTGTAAAGCTCAACTTTATGTTGGCAAATTCTGATGCTTTATGTCTAACAGAGTCTTGAGTTGATTCGGATAAGGGTGGGGTGTCGACACCCACCATGATGTTTATTTGATGCAGTCCACTTCTGCAAGCAACATCCTGAAGCAGCTTGGGACTCTTCTAGTTCGACCTTTATGACACTGTGGGCCAGAACTTCATATTTCTGACCATCAGCCGATTTGGCTCTCTTGCAAACACCACAATAATGACAACCCACAAGTTTGCGAGCATCATTGTGTCATCGTTGTTGAAGGGTAATCCCGTCTTCTAAGCAAAGGGGGAGAGTTGTCATGATCTTGCAGGCTTCATTCCTCAAGTGGAGGATGGTGCAGAAGAAGGATGTATTTTTATTTTTATTTTTTTGAGGGGGGAGGGGGGTGGATTTTTTTTCCCATTATTGCCTGTGTTTTGGGCCATGGGTAGTTGTCCAGGGCAAATGTGGTTGAGATTGCTCAATCAATTTGATTTTTGGCCCATGGCCTAGCGAATGTATATTCCACAATTTATTCAGTTTAATTTGAGCAAATACATGCTATGTATATTATTTCTTAGTGCCAAGTATCAAGTGCCATATACAGGCAGCTTACCTACACCATATGCATCTAGCATACCGAATAACTCTCCAATTTAACTTGTTTTTATCTCTAGCATGGCATATAGGTAAGACGTCTAACCCAACCACCAGAGCTTATATCAAACAAGTAGTTTGATTGTTGAAAAAGAAGAAAATAAAGAACATGACCCATGTTCCATCTTCAACTGAAAATGTGATTTCTTGATAGTCACCTGCACATGTACAGCCTATATTATTCCATTTTCATGCCACAAATTCCATATTCGCTTGCCTTCAGTGCACAATCACGTTCACTCCATATCATGTATACAAATAGTCCAAATACACAAAAACTAGCATATACAATTGCTTTTTTTTTTTTTTTTACATCACAAACCATTCACATTCAGAACATATTTACCTATACATTCACTCGTTGTTTTTTTTTTTTTTTTTTTTTTTTTTTTTTTTTTTATAGAAAGGTGGGAGAACACCACTATAACTTTATTAAATAAAAATTGGCTTTACAATCATTCGGGTGGGCACAAAAAAAGAAGAAGAAAAAGACGGGCCTCTCTTATCATATAGCATTTCTTTCTTAGGCCTTCACAGTGACGTGCCCATCAACAACAATACACAAGAGAGCATCACCATCCAATAGGGCAACAGATGTACACTCATTCGGTTGGGCACCACAAAAAGAAAGGAGCCTCACCAGGTTAAAATCCCAAATCATAGATTCATCCGTATACTCAAATTCAGATATTCCTGACCATGGTCCTGAAAGCTAGAAACTTCCAACAAGTAACATGATCTCATCTCTAACTCAGCGAAAGTAGCAATGCAATCGTCTGATTTTCGTAATTGCTAAATGGGTGATCTTCTTCAACAGAAGATTCAATCTTTGGATTGTTTTTTTTTTTTTTTTTTTGCAAACCCCGAAGAGGGTTCCGTGCCTGCCCTTCATTTCATCCCTTGAATTCTTCTGAAAGTTGTTTCTTCATAGGAATTGGATTCACCTCCCTGCTATTCTGTAAGCTCCGATGGGGCATATTCACCACTAGGTTCATCCAGGAATAAAACAACAACGAGGCCTTCAAAAGGAAGTACTTGGCATCATGCGTGCAATAACGCGAAATTTACAACCCTCACAGCAGCCTCGGGCCAAAACAAATTCAGCCCTCCCAACTTCTCCTTAAGCATTCATTGCTACTGAATTCTCAACATACCAACCTCCTCACCAACATACTAAAGTTACTTAAAAATAGACAACTTAGCTTGTCTATTACAGGGAGATAGATATCATTCTATTCAGTCGGCCGAGCCATCTTAATTTCAAAACTCACTTTGATTGGACGATCTTCTGCTCTATCAAAATCTGTAGTTTCAAATAATACCAAATTACCAAAGTCATGAAAAGTCCAAAAAATATAAAAATTAATAATAAGAATGTTGTCAATGAGCTTTTGTAAGACACATGTGCAATTAATAAGTGGGCTACTCCTGTGATGGTTCCCCACCATTTTGAAAACAGTGGTGATTCATGTGGCATTCATGTATGTCTAACCAAACCATCCAAAGTATGCAAAATATTGTTGATGGATCATATCTTTAAGATCATAATAATCAAGAACTTTTAACTATCCAATTGATGGTTGCCAAATGGATGGTAAAAAGTAAAATGGTGAGAGGTCTGGGCAGCGCAGTAAGGATGTCACAACACCTGTGCTTTCAGTGGGCTATCCTTGTTTTCTAGTTTTTTTTATAATGATTTCTCAGTGCTTTTTTTATTATTATTATTCCTGAGTTGGGCAGGGCAGGGCAACAAAGGTGTCACGGCGCCTTTGCTATCAGTACTTTGTATGCTTTTTGGCTCCTAATGAATTTTGTCATCTTTTTAGAACAAGAAAAAGAAAAAAAGAAAGAATAAGATCAATCAACGACACAATCTCAATTCAGCTATATTTTAATTCCATATTGAAAAGAGAAGCTATGTAACACATTCATAAAGACATCATGTAAGGATGTTTTTACAGCAAGGTAGCAAAGATTAACTTTATGTGATTTATGTGTTTACTTTATATCCTGGTTTAGTTTGCACTTGGAGGATGGAGGCACCACAAATCACAAGCAGAATTGATATTGTTGGATGGCTATCCATTCCCCAATGCATCTGGGGCCACATGAGAGTGTGAAGTTTTCTATGCCAAACACCATTTATCCATGCCTTCTCTGCCCGAAATCAATATCCAGAACATTTCTGGCCAGAAAATAAACATACCCAGATATTGATTTCGGGCATCCTACATGTGACCAAAGACTTCTATGTAAATGCATGTATCTCAAGATCAAGAAACCGTGAGTAATGACTAATGAAGAAGGCGAGAGTAATTATCAGTTGAATTACGGCTACTGATTTCAAAAAAAATTCAGCCAAATGCTGAGCAGATCTCTTATCAGACAGTATAGAAAATCAATCTAAAGTTTGCATCATGTTTACCCAACTCAATCAACTGTCGATTCTTCTCTAAGAACCTTCCGTTCGACCAGCTTTGCATTTGAATCTGTAGTGCCCGGACCACGATACCGTAAGTACTTGGTCTCGTGTCTCGTCCTATGATTGCTTCAGCCAATCTATCTCCACAGTGTCCTCCAACAGATCCTTCCTACACAAACCACCAATCAATGGACTATAAGTAATGTCATTAGGCCTAATGCCTCGGCTGATCATCTCACTAAAAAGCTCCATTGCCTTCTCCATATCCCCTTTCTTTGCTAACCCATTGCTGACGGTATTGTAGGTGATCAGGACGGGAAAACACCCAATATCACCTAAAGAGTGAACTACATCGCGCACCTCATCAGCCATGCTCTCCTTACAAAGAGCACCCAAAAGAGTATTGTACGCGATTACATCAGAAGAACAGCCCTGAGAAACCATTTGATTTAGAAATCAATAACCCAGTTCAAATGTTCGTACTTGCAGAGACTGTTGATCAAGTATTGTAAGTGACAACGATAGGAGGATGGGACATCTTGTTCATGATCAAAAGAATCTCATCAGCTTCAGTCCATTTGCCGCTGCTGCATAGGTGGTGGAGAAGGGTCTTAGGATTATAATAAAAAACTAGAAATTTCATTTCATTCCTATTCAACCAACGTCCATCTGAAAAGCCACCCAGATATCTCTTAAATTTCTCTTGAGATATTAAAACTCCCCAAAAATCAGAAGAAAAACACAAAAAATTTAAGAACTCAAAAAACCGAAATGAGATTTCAAATAAAAAATCATTGGCTTATGAAAATTATTATAAAAAAAAGAAGAAGAAGAAGTTAAAACTCAAACATCTGAATTCGTGGGCACAATCAAAATCTTTTTTACAAATTCCAATAACCACCAAAACCAATATAAAGGATAAAAATCTAAGCAACGGAGAAAACCCAATTAACCCATTTCATTCATATACGGAAAATGGAAACCAAATAAACAAATTAAAAAACCCAGTTCATTAAACTCAAACTAAGAACTCTAATAATATTAAAATAATCAAATACCATTTTCTATGGATTGTTGAAATATCTTGAGACACCACCAAACCGACTACAGGATTTAAGAAAGAAATAAAGAAAGAAAGTAGAAAATCTGCCTATGTTTCTCCTTCAACAGCCAACTTGGAAAAAGAAAAGAAGAGATTACAAATAAAATTAAATTAAATGAAAATTTGATTTTAATGGGGGAAGAAAACGTACACTTTTTCATCTCTTTTTTTAGTTTTGGTGAAAACAGAGATAGCTTGGTTGAGAGGAGTTGATCTTCCTCTCTATTGTTTTCTCTCTCCATTTTGGGCGCGATTTGGGTGAGAACACAAGAAAGGGAGAGGATTCGCGAGAGAGGGAAAGAGGGAGAGGAAGAGAAGCGGATGAGAGAGGGGCTGAGACCTCCAAAACCAGCCCTAACGTCCGTTAGAGATTAACGTTTGTTGTGTTTTCGCACGTGCCCTCCTCTCGCACGACACCCGCTTTCCTGAACAAATGATCGTGCGACACGTCAGGGTCTCACCCACTTCGCTGGTTCCAGGGTCTCACCTAAGTCGCGCCCGAACCCAACAATAAGTAAGATCCAACGTTGTACTCGACCACACCAAATAGTAAGTTTGGGCGGTATTAAATGGGCATTAAATGCATAGAGCAATAATGCAAGTTGCATTAAATGCAAGAGTAATCTCTGGTGTGGTCCATATCACCGTTGGATCTTTCTTAATTTTAAGCATATCTCTTAACATGATCTTAAAAAATGGGTGGACGGCGTAGATAAACAGATACATGATGGTGGGCCCTCCCACAGATCTGGTCGGACGCTTAGAAGTCCAACCAGGGTCGGGCGCAATCCGCGTCCGCTGGAGTAGGGTACGTAGATCGCCCAGACGAGAATGCCAGACCTCGAGCAGTGGCTATACGAATGGTCCAAAAAAGATCAAGGTTTTATGGGCCCTACAATGATTTATTTCATAAATCCACACCGTTCATACATTTGGTGAGATCATTTTAGTATATTATCCAAAAAAATGAGTAATATTCAAGTGGACCACACCATAAAAGGAAGTAGGGAAAATGATTATCACCATTAAAACTTTTCCGGGGCCCACCATGATGTTTATTTGTCATCCAAACTGTTCATAAGGTCACACAGACCTGGATCGAGGCTAAAAATAAATATCAGATTGATCCAAAACTTCTGTGACCTCCAAGAAGGTTTAAATGGTAGATGTTCTATCCTCACTGGTTTCTGAAAATGTGGTCCACTTGACATTTGGATTCATCTCATTTTTTCTATAAATACTTACAGCGACCATGCAAAATGATCCGACGGTTTGAATATAATAAATACCTCTTTGTGGGCCGCACATAACTTGCTGCGTCAATACACCATCCAAGTCGGTGGTGCAGGGTTCACCAGCCAATCCGCTTCCGTGCGGATTGGACGTAGTTTGCGTCCGACCTTGGTCGGAGCTTTAACCGTCCTACCAGAACTGTTTGGGGACCAACTGTGATGTATCGGATTATCCAAGCCGTCCATCCTTCTTATAAGATGATACTACGGTATGAGACCAACAGCTTGTCAGATCCAACTCTGTAGTCGACCACACCAAATAGTAAGCTTGGGTTGCATTAAATGCCCAATCATAATTCAAGTTGCATTAAATGCAAGAGTTGTCTCTGGTGTGGTCCATAAAACCGTTGGATCTGCCTAAGTTTTGGGCTCATACCTGAACATGATCGAAGAAAATGTGTGGACGGCGTGGATAGACCGATACATTACAGTGGGCCGTCGTACAGATCTGGTCGGACGCTTAAAGGTCCGACCAGGGGTCGGACGCAATCCCCATCCGAGAGGATTAGGTGAGACCCTGGGCTCTCCTAAGACGGTGCGGCCCTTACTGTGGGTTACCGTGGGGCCCACATTGATATATGTATTATGTATCCACGCTGTTCATCCATTGTTACAGATCCTTTTAGGGGATTATACCAAAAAGGAAGCAGATCCAATCATCAGGTGGACCATAACATAGGAAACAGTGGTGATTGACCATTAATGGGCCAAAGAAATTTTGGATGAAGCTGATATTTATTTTTTTCCCTTCATCCATATGATGGGATAAACCTCACTGGACGGCTCCGAAACTCCATATAGACATTAGCCGAGGGCATTCGAAGCCTATCGAGGGAGATCAGAAGTTCGCCCAATCAATATACACACAAACACACAAATTGCCAGTCCTCCCAACGCCTCCATGGGTTTACTCAAGTTTTCAACTGGGACAGACCCACTATCCAATTTCTTAGGCCCATCTGTTTTAATGAAGCATGGGCCAAATCTACTTGTCAGGCTTTTAAGTAGATGAAAGCCCAAAAGCTACCTTAGGGCTGTCAATGGTCAGTGGATGGCCCATCAGGCTTTCGTGCTAGGGCCTCCTTGGGCTGAATTTTAAATTCTAGGCCCGTAAACCTGTTTTTATTAATCAGACCACGATTGGGCTGTTCATAGGAGCCCATCATCTAGCCTGGCCTGGCTGAAGGTTTCAAGGGCATTTTTGTCAATATCATGTATGATTGGGCACGCCTAATGAACAGCCCAGATCTTGCACAAAAGTGGGTGGCCGGGCTCGGGCTCGGGCTCAGGCTGGAATTAGGCTCTGTTCATGCATAATCATCATGGGTCAGGCCTGTTTGTTTTGGCCCGCCATGGGGCTGGCCTGGGCTCAGACGTAGGTTTATGGGCAGGCTTTGACAGACCTGGGCTGTCAATGTCTGGCTCGCAAAGTAAAACATAGGCCTGAGCCTGGCCTAGGTCCATGATGGGCCAAAACAAACTAGCCTGAACCTATGGGATGATGATTATCCATGCCTCAAATCCGAGTCCAGCCCGAGCCCAACAAACCACTTTTGGACAAGATCTCTCAACATGCATCATATATGACAAAAATGCCCTTGAAATCAAACGGGCTTAATGTTAGGCCGGGCCCTGGCCATTAGGCCTAGTATTCCAGGACAAGCCCGCCAGAAACCCTGACGGGCCACCCAGCCCTTTGACAGCCCTACTAACTGTCATATCTGGGACCAACCCATGAGCCTTGAGGAACATTGGACAAAATCTGGGTCTGGTCCAATGAGGCCCAGTTTCAAAATTACAGCCAGCTTCCATACTTCAAAGGCTCCAACGGTGCGCAGCAGGAGCTTTGAAGGGAGGCTGGAAGTTCACACAACTGCTGTACAAAACTACACAAAGCTGATATTTATTTTTTTCCCTTCATCCAGGCTAATGTGACCTTATCAGCAGATTGGATGGTAAATAAACACTACGGAAACATAAAGGTGAGTCCTAAGAAGTTTTTAATGGTAGGATGGTCAATCACCACTGTTTCTTATGGTATGGTCCACCTGATAATTGTTTCTCCTTCAGTTTTGGGATAATGCCCTAAGATAATCTGGAAAAACGGATGGACGGAGTGGATACATAATACATACGCTCAAGGTGGGCCCCACGGTCACCCCATGGTAGGGGCCGCACCGTCTTAGGTGAACCCGGGGTCTCATCTAATCCGCTCTACGAGTTAGGCCTATGTGGGTCCCACCATGACGTACATGTTTTATCACTGCCGTCATTTGGCCATATTATTCTGACACGGATCCAAAGTTCAAATGTACCACATCACTGGAAGAACATTTTAAGTGGTTAGCATTTAATATCCATTGATTAGTGTGGTCTCCTTAAACTTTGAATCTGATTCGTTTTTGGGCCCACGCCCTAAAATGATCTCTACTAATGAATGAATGGCGAAGATACAGCACATATTTCATGGAGGGCCATGATGCAATGTCGTCTTAGTATGATGCTTAAAAACATGAATATTCACCAGCTTTTATCAAGGTTGAATTAGACTAATGGGAAGCGAATTTCATTAAATGTGTCAGTTTTGTATTAACTGTACAATTTTGTTAGCTGTGTACCACTTTGGATTTGCTACTGTTTATCTTACGAGAATTCTTGTTTTCCAAATGACTAGACACGTGAATGGGAGCGGAAGCTGGAGGAGGCAAACAAAGAGCAGGAAGCTCTCATTGATATATTTTCAGAAGAGCGGACCCGGCGTGACAAAGAAGAGGAAAACTTGAGAAAGAAGTTGAAGGTGAGATTGAGAGCGCTAGTATCTCCCTTATTGTTGTTTTGGTGACCCAGTTTGGACAGGAATTGCCAAGAACTCCCAACAGTTGTGTGGGGCCGCATGCTAACTGAGCTGGCACTATGTGTCCCACTACTGTCAGGCCCAAACTGGACCCCTATAGTATTAATGAATATGACGATTGGATGGTTTTTGTTCTTGAAGGATGCTACTATCACCATACAAGAGTTGATTGAGAAGGCGACATCCAATAATACTCCTAAGATTAAACAGGAATGATAGGGCATGGCATCAAAACACAAACACAAATGTGTTTGTTCTCTTGCAGTCTCAATTTTCGCTCTAAAACACTCTGACAGGGAATTCTTCATCATCCAGCCCATGGATTCGCACATCTTTCTGCCCCAGTGGAATGGCCAGTCGCATTTTGAGAAGACGGGTATGGAGTTTCACTGAAGCAGCAAGAGCTCCGACCATATAAAATCACAATTCTTTGATTATTTTCCCCCTGCTTCTGCTTAATTGCTGTTCCACCATAGTAGCAACGAAATGCGTGGCAATGGAGGGATGACTGATTATTTATGTGTAATATTTGATTACTATTTTCTCTTCGGCGTGGGCCACCATTTCTCCATCATTCAAACCCATCATTCAAACCCAAGATTGTCAAGATCCGAGTTCTTGCAGTGCATGAACGTTCTGGATCGACTATATCATGGTTGTGTGGACCCCACCTATCTTTTCAACGGATTCCTTGGGAGGTGTGTTGTAAGAAAATAGGAACCAAATTCAACTTGGATTCGGAACCTCCAACCATCCACGTCAATTGCAAGTGTTTCTTGTTTGGCTATAAAAGCCAACCGTCCGCTCCTCTTTCTTTCAAAGAAACGTGAGAGAGAGAGAGAGAGAGAGAGAGAGAGGTCGTGTGGTCTCTCTAACCAGTGGGGGACTCACCCACTGTTGCTGTTCCTGTTGCTGTTGGGAGGACTCTCCAGCAAATAAGAAGAAGAAAGAAAGGAAGAAGAAAGAAGAAAGAAGAAGAGATTTCTTCTCTAAACCGAGTCGACTTGCTGAGTTAATCCGAATTCGAGCTGACTATTTGAAACTCAGAGATCAGCAAATCTGTGAGTGATTCATCTCAGAAACTTCTAGTTGATTTCTCTTTTCATGTGTATGTTATTCTCCATATTTAATTTCCAACTCTCTTTGCTATGGATCTTAGGTATAGGTCAATCTCCTCAACCTTTTTTCCTGAATTAAATTTAAGATTTCACTTTGTTGTCATATATAGTTCGGATCCTAAGTAAGGGATCCATCTTTCGCTTCCATTCTTAAGATTCTTCTTTCAATATTTCTTTTCTTGTTAGTTTCTTTTCTCAACATTCTCTTTCTCGTTGCACGAATCGAACTTTTAAGAATACGATTGACTTAGGCTACATACTCACGATGTCAACAATGTACAACCCTAGAATAGTTGTAGCATTATCCAAATTCTATGTAGTATTGTCATTACACTTCCTAATAGACACTCACCTAGAGTTTGAATAAAGAGTTTGAATAAAGAGATCCCTAACAAAGTTAATGCATGCATGGTGTGATTTGATTGAATGATGAATTGCATTATGTACTTGATGAATGCTTCCATAAACTCATGACATGTGCATACATTTATACACTGTGACAGAACAAGAGCATGGTTGATTTGACTCCTAGCGTGCATAGTTGATTTGCCGCCTCGCTGTACTAGTTAGGTGAGCATAGTTAATTTGCGACAGGTTCCTAGTGTTCAGTGACAGCGCGTTCTGGTCGTTTCACTTATTGAGCATGATTGATTTGCTCGGTTGGATCAGTGGTGCATGGTTGATTTGCCCACTGGCGTGCATAGTTGATTTTCTGCATCGTTGTACCGGTTAGGTGAGCATGGTTGATTTGCGACAGGTTCCTAATGTTCAGTGGCAGTGAGTTCCTAGACGTTTATTGCACTCACACGTATCATAACATAAATGATATTATGATAATAATGTTCCATTTATAATAAATCATAAAGTGTATCAATCATAACATCATCCTCGTATATTTCATACAATTCTATCCGTTGATGATTCGAATCCTATCTCTTATTAACTGGAATAATACTTGTGATGGAAATGACTTCACTGGGCTTTTAGCTCACCAAAATCACCACAGTTCTTGCAAGTCTTCAAGAAGAAAAAGACGTAGAAGGAGCAGAGTATTCAGATGGTCACGTGTTACTCAAGCGCTAACCGTGGTCGATTTATTTTGTAAAATTCAATGTAATAAGACATTAGTGGAAAAGAAACTTTATGTTTGGGATTTATTTTAGTTATGCGATGTGTGGAATGGAATCACAAGGAATTTATGCTCGAATTTTAAATTCACACATTGGAAATCGGGCTTTGGGTTGTTGTACTTGAGTCCCGAATTTCGGGGCATGACACGGATTGTTATAAACAATGCAAGTGTTGCATGTTGAAGTTTCTCTTCACCATCTGTGACACTACTAGAGCATATCAAGGGGTAGAGGATGACGCATTGCATCCAGCAGTGCTCTCATGCTTGATTGCATCCGGCATAGGATCCACAACCAAAAAGGGTAATATGGTTATTTCACGTTGGATATTTTCAAGTTTTCATTATCAGTTCCATGCTTAATTTTTCACTGGTGTTGTACTGAGTGTGCCTGTGGGGGCATGTTCAACATTCAACTTTTCACGACAACTTGTAAATTGCTAACAATCGTACATACATGGCAAAAAAAAAAAAAAAAAAAAAAATCACATATGGGAAGCATCTTGTATTAAATGGTCCAAATTCCAAGAATTGGTGATTAGGATTGCTTAGCCAATCCAATTAAAAGATGATAGGTGTAATCAAAATTTTCAAATACCATCTTGGAATGAGTATATTAAGATCCCCTAGCCAACCTTTGGAGTGTTGGAGAGACAGTGGATGCTCTCTCCCAGCACACGAAAACGCATAATTTTCCCATTTTATTGGGTTTGCTCAATGGTAATGTGGTAGATCCAACTTAATAGAGGTGGGCGTATGAGGCGAAAATATGAGTTCAGGTTTGGAATGTACACATGTCTAAGCACCCGTGTACATACATAAGCATAAGTATTACACCTTCATAGCAGAGAGTTGGTTCACAATATTGCTAACTTTATTCATGTGCTCAGCCACAAAATCGTTTTTCTTGAACTTGAAATTCACAAGTCTTCTTATCAGGAAGATCTTATCGCCGATTGTCTTCCCCTCATACAACCCTTATAATTTTTGCCACAGGCTAACGGCCGAGGTCTCCGTAGACACATGGTGGAACATCGTATCATCCAGTCATTGTCTAATGAACCCAATAGTCTTCCGGTCCAACTTCTTCCAATCATTGTCGGTCATATCATTCGGCCTAGCCGATTTCCCTGAGATTAAAGTATATAAGTCCTTGTAATAAAGCAAGTCTTCCATCTTTGCCTTCCATATGGGCCAATTAGACCCATTAAGGTTGATCATCCTTGTCGAGCATTACAAGAAATTTCTTATCTACTGAAGAACTTATTTCTGACGAAATAAGTTTTGTCGGTATACATATCGATAAAAGGTATAAGCCCTTCCCCCACCGTCATATATATTCCTGCCATAGTTTATAACGATGGGAAGGAGATTTTTATCGATGATAAATACTATCGTCGGTAAAAATATTTTCACCGACAAACACGTTCGTCGGTAAAAGGCAAACACCCTTCCTGCCAATGTTCCCGCTACCATTCGGTGAAAATCATTTCACTGATGAAAGCGTTCGTCGGTAAATAACTTGTTTACCGATGAATAATTTAAATCGTCGGTAAAACTGAGACGAGGTATGAAAATTATTACCGATGAAAATTTTCATCGGTAATAGGTTTATGTTTTAAGTTGAGAACGAGTCTAGCGCACTCATCTCTCTCTCTCTCTCTCTCTCTCCCTCTTTGTCTCGCATGGCTCCCTGCCTCCGGCGACCGTCTTTCTTCTCAGTCACCAGCCTCCGTACGCTGCCTCCAGCAACTCTCTCTCTTCCTTCTCCCTACATTCTCTCTCTCTCTCTCTCTCTCTTTCTCTCTCTCTCTCTCTCTCTTCTCACCGTCCTTTTGTGAGGCCCACCCACTGCGCGCTGTCCATTGTTTGCGGAGCCCACTGTCTTGGTAAATCCCTAATTAGGGATTTTGAAATTAAAATTTCCTAATTTGCAGTATGTACATCCACACCGTCCATCCATTTTGACAGCTCATTTTAGGGCAAGGTCCTAAAAATGAAGCAGATCCAAATCTTAGTTGGACCATACCATAGGAAACAGTCATGATTGAATCCCCACCATTAATAACTCCCTAATTTTGGCCTAAACCCTAACCCTTAGGTTAAATCTAACCCTAGTTGCTCATAGCCATAGAAACCGTTCTTCATTCACTTTCCTAGGTTTGGATTAAAGAAGGGTTCCACGGTTCTAATAGCATTTAACATCATCCAATCTCAGAGGTGAGGGTTCTCTTTAAGCCTAGTTATAATAATATCGAATTCATTGTCAATTCCTTGCATAGAAATTAGGATCTTGTTGTATGATTGTGTTGAAACCCGTGATTGTTGAAATCTTCCTTGTAATGATGAATTTATATGAAAATCATTGATACGCTTGCATTGAACTTTTGGCTTGTACGTACCATAAATTATTATTATACTTTTTGGTCAGCGTGTCTACATAGCAAGTCCAACATGATGGATGGATTAGATGTCATACCTTTGCTCTCATCAAAGATAGATAGGGGCTGTGATACATCTGCTTAGGTTCACATGGCATGTACTATGTTCCTCGAATACGAACCATCCAAATAATGGGCCATCCGAGATGGATTATAACACAAAAATTAGACTGAAAGTATAATCCTAACAAAGCTATCCATCAGATGGATCCGACAAAGGATATGATATGGCCTAAAAAATGAGGTTGACGAACTCATCATGCCGCCCACCATGTTAATACGAAGCGAATGGCTTAGAAAAATTAAGCTGAGACCTTTTTTTAGCCGTCCATCCACTGCGTAAACAGTTCAAAATCCGTGGCTCAACCTACCCTGACCCACTCAATGCCAGGCCCACCAAGAATTATGAGGAGCTAGCTCTCAACCTCTCTCGATGTCTCCGAAACTCCATCCCAACATTAGCCGAGGGCATTCAGGAGCCCATCGAGGGAGTTCGGAAGCTTGCTCAATCAATATACACACAAACACACACAATTGCCACTGTCTTCCCATCACATCCATGGGTTTACTCAAGGTTGCAATTGGGCCATGCCCATTATCGAATTTCGTAGGCCCATCTGTTTTAGTTAAACATGGGCCATAACTACTTGTCAGGCCTTTAAGCAGATTCAAGCCCAAATACTAGCCCTAGGGCTGTCAATGGTCGGTGGACTGCCCATCAGGCTTTCATTCCAGGGCATCCATGGGCTGTGCATAAGAGCCCATCATTTTGCCTGAGACTATCTGAAAATGACATTTTTGTCAATACGATACATGATGGGGGAACACCCAAAGCCGATGGAATCATGCTCGATTCATGCATTACAGCCAGCTTCCATACTTAAAAGGCTCCAACAGTGTGCACCAGGAGCTTTGGAGGGAGGCTGGAAGTTCACCCAACTGCTGTACAAAACTACACACTTCCATGGGCTTTATATAGAGAGGATCTGCGTGCACCCTACATCATAAAGCCGATGGAATCCGATGCCCCAACATCCACAGTTTCTAAATTCTTGGATGTCTCATCATTTGCACGAATCTGTGGACCACCTCATGATAACCAGCTGGACTGGGTTAGGCCTAACCCTGGTATATTAAACAATAAAGGAAGTTTGGCAAGGCATCATCTAAAATACAAAGCCAAACGCCATACCAACGGACACGATTACTTACTGAGTTACTCAATATGCTATATGTTAGGCCCATACGTGATGTATTTGTCTTATCCACGCCATCCATCTGTTTTTCCAGATCATTTTATGGCGTGAGCCCAAAATTGAAGTATATCCAAAGCTCAAGTTGACCACACCAAAGGAAACAGTGGGGATAATGGCGTCAACCATTGAAACATTCCTAAGGCCCACAGTGATGTTTATTTCTCGTACATCCTGTTCATATGGTCGTACAGGCATGAACGAAGGGATCAAAAACAAAAATATCAGCTTGAGCCATATCTTCTGTGGCTCCCAAGAAGTTTTCAACGGTTGGTGTTCAATTCCCTCAGTTTCACGTGGCGTGGTCTACTTGAGCTTTGGATATGCTTCAACTTTTTGGGCTCATGCCTTAAAATGATCTGGAAAAAAGGATCAATGGCATGGATAAGACACGTACATGATGGTTGGCCCATCCATCTAATTATTATTATTTAAAAAAAATTGAAGTATTAATTTAAAAAGGAAAAGAATAATAATAATAATAATAATAATAATAATAATAAAAAAAAGGCACAGACGAAGAATCTGCATCTAAGTTACTATGGACGAGACCAGAATGCATGGAGTCTAAAGCACAAATAGCAATGGACTTGATAGACGAGGCTATGGGCCCATGCGATGAGGGTGCAACATTTAGTGTCCATCATTTATGTCAGCTCAAGTTAGGAAATGAGCTAAAAAATAGGCCTATCCAGGACTCAAGTGGGCTAAATCTCCCTGGGCCCACTGTTATTTTTATATGCCAATCCAAACCGTTCATGAGGCAATTCCCACCAAGATAAGGGAGAAAATTCGAATATCAGCACTGCCTGCATGAGCTAGTGCAATGATGGATAGAGTGGATGTCACACACATCATGGCAGGTTCTTCCTTCCTCTTCCAGGGTCTAATTTGCAACCTTTGGAGCCTTGGCGGTATGGCAGATGCTACTGGCTTGGTAGAACCGGAATATAATAGAGTCATCTCTCTACATAATGAGGAGATGTGTAAATCAGGCCCATCTACTGGGTCCTGTCATGGATGGCTGATGCTTGAAAAGTCACACCTTTTAGAAAACTTATAAACCTTCAATTTCCCCAATTGAATATTTACTTGGTCATCAACCTTTCTGTTTCTACCATCGGTTTGAAGGACCTTGATTAGGTGGCTACGATCATCTGGTTCATGTTTATTTTGAACCATTTTCCGTCCACATACTGAACCAGATGGGCCGTCCCCCATGACGACTGGCTATTCCTCAGCAGGTCTGGGGGATTTCCCAAATACCCAATCATACTGCGTCGGCCATTCGATTGAGCCCAGTAAATTAAACAGGCTGAGCCCTGGTTTCCATTCCACTAGCCCTGCTACTTAGGTCCAAACTGAGGCTGATTTGGGCCTTTACGTGACTGGAGCTGGTCCTCTTGGGCTCGGTCTGATTTTCAGCCTGTAAAGATTAACGGCCCAGGTTTGGGTTTACTCGAGACTGAAACAAGCTTGGCCCATTAACAGCCTTCCGATTTCTGGTAATTCACCTGTATCGGAGAAAAAAACATACCTGGATGGTTATAAAGAACACATCAAGCTAAACAGTGTCGTTGTGGGAAAGATGTATGAAAACAGTTTCCCAGGGTTGCCTTTGTCATGAAGGGCTTCCCTGTGCATCTTCCCCCAAGCGTCCCATGCCGAATGAACACTAGCGAACCGATTCTTCTGGGCACTGCACGCCTTTGAGGGAGACGATCGAAGGTGTGGGTCCACTCACGTGTACACTAATTGACTCCTCTTGAAATGTAATCACTGAGTTGACTCAATGAATCCAAGAACTAAGACGTACACATCGCCTCTCTGTTGCATCTTGAAATCTAAACTACATACCATGGATTTATATAAGGATGATCTTAATTCACCAGCACGTTAATGGTGATGGAATCTCAAACGACTGATGTCGACATTTTCTAAATTTGCTTATATCTTATTGTTGCGTGCAATTGCAAATCCACTAAATGAGAACTAGGTGGACAATCGGGTATATGGTCTATGGAAAAAAGTTCTGATTGGGTCTGATCGACGGATGGGATTGTGGGTTGGAGTGGGGCCCAGTTGGATTGACATTTGTTGAGAATAAAGGGTTGGCGACTCCTTGGCTAATCCAAGGGTCAAGAGAATTTGTAATGCCCATTTTGAGAATCCATTCCTTGATGAGCTGTTTGAATGCATTTTCCCGAACAGGTTATCCATAATTCCCAAGGACCACTGCTTATATCTAGGGGGTCGTTTGGCCCCCTAGAAAAGTACTCATATGGAATTGGAATCCATGAGTAGGGTGAATTCCTGTGTTTGGGACCTTAGAAAAGCTTAGAAATGGTTTCTAGTTGGAAAAGCTTAGACGTGGATGTGTTTGACCGTGCTACATTTTCAGCTAGTCAAAGAACAAAAGGCACATGAGGTGCTAATAGCCAGTGCATTTGATTCATCTAAATGGGTTTTTTTTTTTTTTCTTTTTTTTTTTCTCACGCTGTATTCGTACTGAAGGCTATGATCGGACCCGAGGATACGTGGTGTCTTGGGCTGAAAGTAAGTCCAATTGGGGCCCATGGTTCCTGTTGGGATAAGTCTTCAAACGATGCATGAATCGGGTGCTCCGATCGGCTGGACGGCCTGACCCAGATGCAGTTGAAGAGCTCTCCCCATGGACAGTTTCTGTGCCCAGACCGGTTGGCCGACCGGTCGTCAGTGGGCTCCAACTAGTCGGGCGACCGGTCGGATGTGAGGCAGTGTCGGCTGGAACTCCCTGGACTGTTTTTTGTGAAGGCCGACCGGTCGGCTGTGCGAGCGGATTCCTTGCGCAGTCCGTAGTACTGCGCAAGGTGTTTCTATTTTCGTATTTCTTCCTATTTAAGGTGTTGTAATCCGATTTAGAGAGGAATCCTAAGGTGTCCAAGGTTTCCTATTCGTATTAGGAAGAGGGGAGAGGTGTGTATGAGAGAAAAACTTGGAGTTTTTCTGTGTTTCCTTGCTTGTGGGCTGTCATATCTCTGTAATCTTCTGATATTCATAGTGGATCACTTTATGCCGTGGTTTTTTACCCGTTTTGGGGTTTTTCCACGTAAAATTCGGAGTCTCTTGTGGTGAATGCTTTTGTGTGATTGATTGCATCTTGTTACTCGTTTGATTTCGCATTGCTTCACGGTTTCGGCGTTCCGCTTCCGCTGCCGGCGCTTTCCCAACAAGTGGTATCAGAGCTAAAGTTGGGGTGGAGTAGATTCGAATCTGAGACGAGAAGATGGGATCGAGCGCAAGGTTTGATATAGAGAAGTTCTTCGGAAAAAATAACTTTGAGCTATGGAAGGTGAAGATTGAATCCTTCCTGATTCAGCAAGGGCTTGATGGAGCTCTTGGAAAGCGACCCGAAGCTATGAAAGACGATGAGTGGACGAGGCTCGACAAGAAGGCAAGAACCTCAATCCTGTTAAACCTTACGGATGATGTTCTCTATCATGTCATGAAGGAGAAGATTGCGGCTGAAACGATGACGAAACTAGAGAAGGTTTATGCTAAGAAATCTCTAGAGAATCGCATGTACGTGTTGATGCAGTTGTTCACCTTGAGGATGACTGAGGGAACTGAAGTGGAGGACCACCTAAGCACATTCAATAGGCTGGTTTGCAAGTTGGTGGAGATCGATGAACCGATGAAGGATGAGTGCCAAGCATGCATCTTGTTGAATTCTCTTCCAGATTTATATGAGTCGTTCAGGGACTCTGTGTGCGCAGGGAAGGAAACCATAAGCGTCGAGACCGTTATCTCAGCCCTCCAGTCGAAGGCGATGAAAAAGAAAAGCTGTGACATGGCTTCCCGTTATTCCTCAGAGGCACTGGTTATGAGGGGAAGAAGTTCTGAGCATGGAGGATATTTGAAATCGGGGTCTAGGGCCAAGGGCAAAGGTAAGGCTAGGGTGAAGTGCTGGAATTGTGGCCAGGAGGGCCACATGAGAGGGGATTGTCAGAATCCTAAGTTGAGGCAAGAGAAGTATGAAAATTCTTCTGGAGAGGGAGCTAATACCATAGAGGACGGTGGTGATTTTTGTGAAGTTCTGACTGTATCTGGCAAGGGATCTCACGGTAGTGAGTGGATTCTTGATTCAGGGGCCTTATGTCACGTTTGTCCTAACCGGAGTTCATTCACGACATATAGAGAGTATGGTGGAGAATCGGTGTTTGTGGGCGATGGAGTCACTCATAAGGTTGTGGGTATTGGTACTATGCGCATCAGGATGTTCGATGGAGTCGAACGATTCCTGGAAGATGTGAAGCACGTTCCCAAGATAAAGATGAATGTGATTTCTCTTGGTGCACTCGAGGCGAAAGGGTGCGTGTTTATCGGCCGCGATTGTTGTTGTGAAGTGATGAAGGGGGTACTCGTGTGTATGAAGGCACGGAGGTGTGGCCATCTTTACATGTTGATCGGGAGCACAATTCAAGGTGGAGCTGTGGGAGAGGCAGCGAGATCCACGGTTGCTCGTATATGGCAAGTGCCCAAGGGCCATATGAGAAGGGCGGTAAAGGGCGTGAATTTGCAAGGATAGGGTCGATGTTGGCACGAGAAGCGGTGGAGCAATGATTGAAGATGAGATGACGTTGCGAGGATAATGTTTGATTCGACGTTTGAAGCCTCGGTGGAGATTGTTGGGATAAGTCTTCAAACGATGCACGAATTAGGTGCTCCGACCGGCCGGACGGCCTAACCCAGATGCAGTTGAAGAGCTCCCCTCATGGACAGTTTCTGTGCCCAGATCGGTCGGCCGACCGGTCGGAGCCCACTGACGACCGGTCGGATGTGAGGCAGTGTCGGCTTGAACTCCCTGCACTGTTTTTTGTAAAGGCCGACCGGTCGGCTGTGCGCACGGATTCCTTGCGCAGTCCGCAGTACTGCACAAGGTGTTTCTATTTTCGGATTTCTTCCTATTTAAGGTGTTTCTATTTTCGGATTTCTTCCTATTTAAGGTGTTGTAATCCGACTTAGAGAGGAATACTAAGGTGTCTAAGGTTTCCTATTCGTACTAGGAAGAGGGGAGAGGTGTGTGTGTGAGAGAAACTTGGAGTTTTTCTGTGTTACCTTGCTTTGGGCTGTCATATCTCTGTAATCTTCTGATATTCATAGTGGATCGCTTTGTGCCGTGGTTTTTTACCCGTTTTGGGGTTTTTCCACGTAAAATTCGGAGTCTCTTGTGGTGAATGCTTTTGTGTGATTGATTGCATCTTGTTACTCGTTTGATTTCGCATTGCTTCACGGTTTCGACGTTCCGCTTCTGCTGTCGACGCTTTCCCAACAGTTCCATTATCCAGGCTGTTGATCCGATGGGCACCACCGTGGAAGTGAGATATACCCCATAAAAATCGCAGTTTTTAAAATCCTAACCTTTCGATCGTGGCCTGCAAATTCTGCGGCAATCTAATGACAAAGAGGCCAAAGATTGTTCTTAGAGTATATCCATCCATGGTTCATTAGATCAACGGTCTGGATGACCAAACGATGGGCTTCAATTGCATTAGCCTAGGGCCCAAGCTATTATAATGTACACGGTGATCAGAAGAAAGATGGGTACATTTCAACAAATGGGTAACTGATTTAGAGGTTTTGTGCATCACCTTACACTGCCACTGATGGTTTGGCCCACCTGAGTTTTGGATCTGGATGATTTTTTTGTAATTCCCATTTTCTGACGGAGCGCATCGGATGCCCGGTTTGGATGTCTGAAACGAAGTCGGCTCTACGGTATTTTCGACACTATGGGATCATTCATGTAATTTATATTCTTTTTCCAATGGGTGCTTGAAGTGGGGCAGGATCTGCAAGTCGACCTGTTGACCCAATTGCAGAGCACAAGAACACCCACAAAAGGTTCACAGGCTTTTCTTTTTCTTTTTCTTTTTGTTTTGTTTTGTTTTTTTTTATTATTCTTTCTGAAACCTAGATAAGAGGAAGAAGTGGTCCCACAGGTTTTCCTTGATAGAAGAAGAGAAAGTTGGGCCCACAAGCTTTTTTTTTTTTTAGGTAGAAGGGCAAGTGGGGCACATAATTTCTTAAAAGAAGTTGGCCACAAGATTTTAGAATCAAGAGAAAGGAGTGGGCCCAAAAGTTTTTTCTGAGGTAGGAAGCCGAAGCAGGGACCATAAGCTCCTCAAGAGGCAATTGGAACTATAGAGGCTTTCTTAGAGGTATAGTAGGAAGTGGGGCCCACAAGCACTTCTACAGGTAAAGCTGGCCCACAAGATTTTTATGTGCAGGAGAAAAATGTGGGTCCACAAGATGCTTTAGAGGCCAAGTAAGAGGAGAAGGTGGACCCACAATCATTCCTAAAGGTAAAGAGGAAGAAGTGGGACCCACAGGGGTACAAGGAAGGAAGCCCACAACTTTTCTAGAGGCAATAGGATCCAAGAACCTTTTTAGAGGCCTAACAGGAAATGGGACCCACAATTTTTCTAGAGGCAACAGGATCCACGAGCCTTTTTAGAGGCCTAATAGAAAGTGGGGCCAACAAGCATTTCTACAGGTAAAGCTGGTCTCACTAGGTTTCTATATGCAAGAGAAAGAAGTTGGCCCACAATCATTCCTAGAAGTAGAAAGGAACAATGGGACCCACAGAGGTAGGTGGACGTACCGGGGCCAACAAGCACTCCAGTAGATAAAGCTGGCTCCACAAGATTTCAATATGTGAGAGAAAAGTGAGCTCACAACCATTCCTTCCTATAAGTAGAGCAGAAGCAATGGGACCCACAAAAGCATGAGGAAGAAGTGGGGCCCACAAGCACTTCTACAGGTGAAGCTGGCCCCACAAAATTTCAATATGTAAGAGAAAGAAGGGGGCCACAACCACTCCTAAAAGTAAAGAGGAAGCAATGGGACCCACAGAAGCATGAGGAAGGAGGGGAGCCCACAAGCACTTCTACAGGTAAAGCTGGCCCAGCAAGATTTTTGTATGTAAGAGAAAGAAGGGGGCCCATTAAATGTTCCGGAGGTATTGTAAGAGAAGGAGGTGGGCTTACAGAAACATTCCTAGCGGTAAACAAGAAGCAATGGGGCCCACAAGCTTTTATGGATGTAAAAGGAGGAAGTGGGGCATAAAGTTATAACATCAGAGTGATCAGTGATTAGCTCTTGGTTTTGTTGCATGTTAATTTTTTCCCCTAACTTTACCTTATTTTTTCCTCCCATACAGAGGGATTTGATTTTTTTTTTTTTTTTTGATTCATGTAAATGTTGGGTTTCTTGCTGATTGTGGGCCATTGTCCTGGTTTTGATAGAATATGGTGCCACGAATCACTATTCGTTGGATTTGGTGTCATATTTCAATGATCCGAACCGTTGATCTAGTGAAATAAGCAGCTGATGGTAGCTGCCTCCAAAACCTTCAAGATAGGATGGTCCTGAACTCAGACCCCCCAAAACAGTGCTTAAGGATGCGGTCCATATACAAAGGGAAAGGGTTCAATCATCAAATGGCTGATATATTTCAATCTGACACATTTTTGTGGGAATCCTCATTCGCAGTCATCAAGCAATCTTAGCCTTTCAATGATGGCTATCAAATCAATAGTTAAAATAAAACATTGAGTGGTCCAATTTCCTGAGAGACGTGAGACAGTTATTCTCAGCTTCTCAATGTCATTTTTGGGTTATTATGCATTAAAAATTGGGTGAGCCATGTTTAGTACATGTGGCAGGCTATGTATCAATTTGGGCTGTCCATTTAATGGGCCCTAATATAGATGGTATGATCATAGTCATCCCCAGTAGTCGCCTTCCAAGTGATGGTGGGGAAGAAAATCAGTTAATGGTTAATATTAAGTTCCTAAAGCCAGAAAATCAATAGCTATGATCATTTGATAAGTGTGTTTTTCATGATATAGGTCATTTATCACAAGTTCCAAGAGATACGACTATCGAATTCTCATTCTTCTCGCTCTACCTTATCATAAAGGGGTTATTTGGTAGCATTGATTTTGAGGGATTTGTGAGGATTTTGGTTTTTAGGTCACTTTTTTTTTTTTTTTTTTTTTTAAAGAAACTTTATATTCAATAGCAACAGGAGCTATACAACAAAAAACACACACCCTTCGGGCAGACCTGCCACAAAAAGACTAGCAGGCCCATCTATCTTATACAATGCAAATCAACAATTCCTCTCTATGATTGCCTAGGCCCACTCTATCCAAGAAAATCAAGCCTCTGATCACAGCCGGTAACACCGACAGGGTAGAAAAAACTCGACGGGATTGGGAAGAATTCCCCCAACGGGCCAAACCATCCGCCACTGCATTGGCCTCCCTCTGAGTGTGGACGATATTGAAGTCCAGCTTTGAGCCCAGCAATCCTAGCTCCCCAGTGCCACACAGTCCACAAAGAGAGGGAACGGAGAGGAGACGAGCTGCAACCTGGGAGTCGGTCAGGACGTCAACGTTAGAGAGTCCCCGGTCCGCGCAAATAGCGAGGCCATCCTCAATCGCCCTGATCTCGGCCCTGGTATTGGAACCGGAGCCGTACCCTGAGGAAAAGGCGAACAACACCTCACCTGAGCTGTTGCGGCAAATACCACCACCACTAGATAGCCCCGGGTTGCCTCTGGCCGAACCGTCTACATTAAGGGAACATCTGGCCGCCGCCAGTCTCTTCCATTTCACGATGAAGGCCCCTTTGCTACCTCACGGAGGGGCGCTAATGCCTAGCGAAGACAACAGGCCAGCGCTATTTTGATGAGAACAAATCTGGTTTGGGAGCAAGCCAAAGGTCAGCCTAATCCAGAGATGCACGCCGGCATTAACAGATTGCGAATGCATGTGACGATCATCGAAGACGGCTGAGTTTCTTGCCAGCCACAGCTCCCAGAAAATGAAGCAGGGGGTGATGCCCCTCAGCCTCGAACCCGTGTCCTTCTCCATAGCTTCGGACCACCATTGGTTGGCCCGGCAAACGGCATGGAATGGGTGGACTGGGAGACCTGCAAAATCCTCCCAAAATGGTTCCAAACTAAAGCAGCAACTTCACCTTGGGAAAATAGGTGGTCCAAGCTTTCACCCTAAGTGAGAGGAGCCCGTGTACTGCCCACAACAAATGCACTTAAGAGGCCAGACTGATGCCCCTAGATTGGATCATGTCGTTGACTGGGACGGCCTTGAAAAAAAGCTTCCACATAAACAGGAAAATTTAGGGGGGGGGGGGGGGGCAACAAAGGGTGCCACACCCACCTAGCCCTAGCCCAGAGTCTCTTCAAGGTAGCGGGTCTACAGAAATTCCAAGCCAACTTGATGGTAAAATCCCCGGGACGATGATCCGGTCAAAACCCCTCGATAGTAAGGATGTCAAGGGATTTGGATTTTGATTTTTCCAAAATCCCTTAAAATAGCTCTTTTTTCATTCTCATCTTAAAGTTGGTTTGTAAAATCCACTTTGATCCCACATTGTCAAACAACCGGTCTCTTGTTCTAGAGCAGGGAGCTGGTAAACATGTGCTCGGTGGGAAAAAAAATCCCCTCTTTTAAGGGTCCATTCATGCCAATTGCCAAAGCACTGCTGTTATTCAACTGATTTAATAAAAGAAGGTTAGGACAAAGAGCTGCCAACATGCAGCTCTCTCCCCAGCTCTAGTTTCTCTGTTCCCTCACTTTCTTTGTTGAAGAAAGGATTCCACATTCAAGAAGGAACCAGATCAAACAATTTTCAGTAAGAAGCAGGTTACTCCCCGCAAATATCTGTACCATAAGTTTGTTTTTCATTGGATCAAATTTCTTGCTCATTCCGAGTAGATGTCTTCATCTGATCGTGGGAAATAGATAGAATCAATTAATTGTTGCGACGTGCTATGTTTTCTCCCTCATTGCTAGTAGGTCGATGGGATGAACGCTTTCAGATAATCACTTGGAGTTTGGGTAATCCAACAGATTATTTGAAGAATGGTACTCTTAACAAGAGCACAGAAATCAACATGATACATGTATGACATCATTGCCCATATGATTTCTAGTCTTGATAAATTTATGGTCCAACGCATGAAAAATTGAGTCCAAAATCTCCTCTTCATGTTACAGCAGATCCTTGGGCACATGTTTTCTTTCGTCTCTCTTTATGAAAGTATTAATTATTAAAATAAATAAACAAAAATCTAGAAACACATTAGTTTAATATTAGCGAATGATAAAAATCGACTAAAAGTACAATATTGAAATTAAACTTCGAATGGTCCAAAAGTTACATCAGCTTAAGTTTTCATCAACGTATCTTCAGAGAGCGGAGTATTCAAATGGACACCCTAAAAGTCAGGCCATTCCGAGATTTAGAAAGGCCAAACCATGTAGTTTTTTCCCACTACAATGAAGAGTACATGAAGATGTTGAAGATCAGGATGTGTAGAGCAGAGGCTTGCTAAATGCATACACATATATAGGCATAACATATACATGCCAACACATGCCAATGTTGGAATATACAAGCAGTCCATCATATGGTCTGATATCAGATGTTCTCCACCAAAAATCAAGTAATTCTACTTTTAAAGTGGAAAATGGTGTTGTTTTGGTGGCTTAAAAAATCTTTTCTGTTTTTCCAGCCATGCTAAACTATGGCACATCTGATTAATAGATGGACTTGATTCTTGGATCAGGATATCAAAATAATTAAACCCTCACAAATTTTGGGATGTGAAAATTGGAGAATTAAAGACATTTTATTGCTTTAAAATGAAAAGTTACATTGTCTACCCCTTTATTTTAGGTGGGGTTCATTTGACTTGGAATTGGACCAAACACTTCAATTCTTCAAGAATTTAATAGAAGAGGTAGACACACACACACACACACACACACACATATAGCAGTACATGTGTATCTTATACTTTAACAAGAAAAGGAAAAAAGAAAGAAAGAAAGAAAGAAAGAAGAAGAAGAAGAAAAAAACTCCAACTGTTGTAGATGTGTCGCAGGTGATGAGAACAGTCATTTCCACTCCTTCATCCTTATAACCCTCAAAAGACCATTGTCATGGATACGACCAGCTTTCACGTGTTCACACATTCTTGTTCACAACCACCCTTGTTGCTCCTATGACGAGGCTGAGTTCTGCCATCTTTTGTAGTTTTTCCTCTGTTGTGGCCTTCTTGATTGGTGTACATATCATAGTGATTGTCTTTGGTGTACTTTTAAACAACTATACTTCTCACACAAGTAATATGAGCAAGGGTTTCAATCTATGGCTCAACGGTAGACTGAGCACGTTTCAACACTGAGGTCATGGGTTCGAGTAACCATGAGTTCATGTTTCAACACTTTCACAAACCTTCATGGGCATTCAAACCCGTGACCTTAGTGTTGAAACACACTCTCATCTACTAATGAGTTATAGGTCAAAACCATTTTGCCCTTAAAGGCATAGGAATTTTTGCAAAAAAAAAAAGAGATATCCCAACAATAAAAGGTGTAGATCAAAGATTTTTGTGCGTATAATGCGTACGTGACCTACCTTTTACATGGAATGGTTTGGTCACCATGATAGATGATGATGACCGGATGGAATTCACCATGATAGGCCATGCCATACGGTTGTTTTCTTAAAATGTGGCCCATCTGATGAGTGGAAGCAACTATCCTGTTTGGCCAGGGCGTCCAAATAGCGAGACTTACTTGGACGGATTTGATGCTGTAAATCACTGCCCTCATCAAAGAAAGAGAGGAGTTGTGATACATCTGATGAGGCTTGCATGGAATGTACATGCACCTCGAATACGAAGCAAAGCTGTCCATCAGGTGGGTCCGACAATGGACATGATATGGCCCAAAATATAAGGTTGACCAACTCATCATGCCGCCTGCGACGATAGTACAGAGCATGTGGCTTGGAAAAACTAAACTGAGACCTTTTTAGCCGTCCATCCGTCGTGTGAACTGTGGCCTACCTGAGTTTTGGATTTCCGTGTGTGTGTGTGTGAGCCATACTGGGCCCGGAAAAATCCAAACTTTGAACAGGGCGGCCCAACCAGTTCAAAATCCGTGCCTAGACACACCCTGGCCCACTCAATGAAAGGCCCACCAAGAATCATGAGGAGTAAGCTCTCAACCTCCCCGACGCCTCCGAAACTCTGTACGGACATTAGCCGAGGGCATTCAGAGCCTATCAAGGGACGTCAGAAGCTTGCCCAATCAATAAACACACAATTTGCCACTGTCCTCCCAACACATCCATGGGTTTACTCAAGGTTGAAACTCGGCCAGGGCCATTATCCAATTTCTTAGGCCCATCTGTTTTAGTTAAGCATGGGTCATTTCTACTTGTCAGGCCTTTAAGCAGATTCAAGCCCAGATACTACGCTTAGGGCTGTCAATGGTCGGTTGATGGCCCATCAGGCTTTCATGCTAGGGGCTGCTTGGGCTGTGCCTAAGAGCCCATCATCTCGCCTGAACCGAGCTGAAAAGGGCATTTTTGTCAATATCATACATGATGGGGCACACCTGATGAACAGCCCAGATCTTTAACAAAAGTGGGTGGCCCAGATCCCCAATGTCGACAACTTTCTAAATTCTTGGAGGTCTCATCATTTGCACGAATCTGTTGGCCAGCCCATAATTGGGTGGGCCAGATAGTCCGTTGTGAATTTTCTTAGTGTGGAATCGATCTTTACGTCATTGGAGAATAAAGGATACGCATCTTTAGTGTCCCCCTTCACTGTCACAAAAAGTGATTAGTTTTTTTTGAGAATGATTTTTTGTTTGATTGCTGGAATCTATTTTTATGAATGGTATGCGGTGGTGGGCCATGGTTGGTATTGGACCCAAATTCTAGACTCGAATTTAGAAATGGGCCTACTTTAGATCTAGCTGGCCTGCGATGCTATGGCTCAGTGGTAGACTCACAAGAGTTTCAACATAGGTTATGGGTTCGAGCATCCACCCATTGTGGTGTGAGTGTGCAGGCGTGTGTGGGGTACTGCGTGTGTGTAGAGAGAGATGCTCTTCCGTGCTGCGCTCATGAGCACCGGTTTGAGAACTCATCACACGTGTTGTGAGCCCAAAATTTGAGCCATCCACCTGATGCAGTACCTCAAAAAACCCCTAGGTCTCAGCTTTCAACTTGATCCAGAACTTTGTTAGGCCATGGAAAAATGAAACAATTTCTTCCCTTGATTTGCCCCTCTTTATGTTACTGCCCATGAAAGTTTTGGATCAGGTTGAACGCTCTCCCTTTTTTATTTATTTATTATTATTATTATTTTTTTAATGGGTTAGTTCCCACACCCCATTGTTAGTACACCCACCCACCCACCCACCCATGTGAGTCACATCACAATTTTAGCCACCCCCACTATGGGGATCGATTCCACTCAGTCTGCCACTTGAACTATGGGCCTGGATGCTCTCTCTCTCTCTCTCTCTCTCTCTCTCTCTCATATGGTACTATGAGGTCGACCTCATGGAACCTCCCATGAGGTCAAGCTGTGTGGGCCCCACCATGATGTGGATCGGACATCAACACCGTGCATTTTATGGGCCCCCTATAGTTTATGGGATAGCCCAAAAATTAGCCGTATATGGAACTCAGGTGGGTCATACCATCTAAAACCATGTGAAGACATGCCTAAACATAAAAAAAACACTTGGTGAGGCCCACGTGAGATTTGGAGGCGGCTGAAACTTGGTTTGCATCCTCATCCAAGTGGTACACACACAATGGATGGGTTGGATTTGTGAATTACATCTCAGTTGGCCTAATAAACGATCATGACAGTTTTAATGGGCTGATAACCCCTCTCAACTTCGGTATGTGGTGTGGCCCACTTAGGTCATGGATTGACCTGATTTTAAACATGTGGCCCACCATGGAATGGTGCACCTGACTGCTGATGGGGTAGATGTCCTATCCATGTCATGGTGGGCCCACACAGCTCGACCTCATGGGAAGCTCCCATGTGGTCGACCTCATAGTACCATTTCCCATATATATATATAACTATGCGAGTCCTATTGTGATGTATGATGGGCATCCACACCATTAGTCAGATGCATCATTCTGTGGTGGGCCATGGGCATAAAACTCAGGCCAAACCATGACTTGGGTCGGCCACACTATAGACAACAGTTAAGAGTGGCCCATTGAAATTTTTATGATCGTTTATAAGATTGACTAAGATGTGGTTGAGAAATCCAGTCCATCCATTGTGTGTGTCCCACTTAAAGGTATCCAAGTTTCAACGGTATCCAAAACTCAGGTGGGCCCCAACAAGTGTTTTTTTATATTGTAGGCATGATTTTACACTGTTCCAGTTGGTATGGCCCACTTCAGTTCTGGATACAACTGATTTTTTGGGATATCCTGTAACTAATAGGGTACCCACCAAATGTATGGTGTGGATGTCTGATGCACATCACAATGGAGCCCACACAACTCGAACTCATTTATCAACAGATTGGGTGGCAAATAAACATTCGGGTGGCTCCCATGAAGTTTTTAATAGTGGGGATTCAATCACTATTGTTTCCAGTGATATGGTCCACCTAAGATTTGGATCTACTTCATTTTGGGGGCGTTTGGATCATAAGTTACTTTGGTTTCTACTTATTCAGCTGATAACAAACATACACTTATCAACCAACGAGTTGAAAAGTATGTTTGGTTTCCAACTTCATAAGCAATCATCCCTTACGTCTGTTTGGTCCCCCTCACATCCACCATCTATCATGTGGGGCCAACTTTTGATGTGGACCTTTCATTGTGTGGGCCCCACCTTTGATGTGGGCCATCCAACAAACGGGGCCCACCTTGGATGTGGGCCATTCATCACTATGGCCCGACCTTTAATGTGCACCATTCATTATGTAGGGCCCACTTTTGATATTGGTATCCATAAAGTGGGGCTCACCATCAATGTTATTGTCCATCATGTGGGCCTCACCTCTAATGTGGACCGTCCATCATGCAAGGCCCGCCTTGGATATGGCCACTCATCGTTAGGGCCGACCTTTGATGTGGATCATCCATCATGTGGGGCACACCATTATTAATTGCCCATCATGTGGAGCCCACCTTGATGTGGACTATCCATCATGTGGGCCCTCCTTCAATGTGGGTTGCATATCATTTAGGGCTTGCCTTGGGTGTGGGTCATTCATCATTAGGGGTTGACCTTTGATGCAAACCATCCATCATGTGGGGCCACCTCAATATAGGTCATCCATCATGTGGGGCCCAGCTTCAATATCCATTGCCCATTATATGGAGCCCACCTTTGATGTGCACCATCCATCATGTAGGCCCCACCTTTAAAGTGGGTTGTCCATCATACCAGCCCGTTTTGGATGTGGGCTATTTATCATTATGGGCTAACTTTGATGTGGACCATCCATATGTGGGCCCACATTAATATAGTGTCATCCATCATGTGGGGCATGCCTTTTATGTGGACCGTAGTATGAGCCCAACCTTCAATGTGGACAGTCCACCACCTGGGGCCTCTTTGATATGGACGTGAGAGAGCCTCCTTTTTACATGGATTGTGAGACAAGTATAAAAGTTACAAGTAAAAAAACTATAAAAAAAATTACTTATTAAGATAAGTAGCTTTTGGCAGGTAGTTACTTTTGCCATGATGCTTACCAAAATAACTTAAGTGAAAAAGGTTATTTGGTGGTGGTATCTAAACGGGCCCTTTGGGATCATACCCTAAAACGAGCTTTCAAAATAGATAGATGGTGTGAATGTAAGGCACGTACATCACAGCAGTGGACTTTAGTGTAAAAATAGTCAAACAGAGATAAACTCAAAGATAGATGGTTTGAAGAACAAGCCAAACAGAGATAAACTCAAAGATAATTGTATTAAAATTGCATAATGTATCCAATAACGAAAATTAAAACAATATTTATAATCTCTAAGTCCTAACCCTCATAGCATAGGTGTCCTAGTTGCATTAGGAAAAGGAAATAAACAAAGAAAAGCGAAAGAAATTCGAAATTAGAAAGTTCATGGATTTCACGGGATACTGACCGGCCGGTCGGCCAGGGGTCCGACCGGTTGGACTTTAGTGTAAAAACAGTCCTGAGAGTTTTGACTCTCTCTAGAAGGGGACCGACCTGTCAGCCGATTGGTTGGGATAGGTCGGACTAAATGGTCCGGCCGGTTAGCCGGATTGGACAAAAACAGTCCAGAGAGTTCGGGGCTTTTGGGCTCCTGGGGTTCGACCGATCGGGCAAGGGTCCGACCGGTCGATTGGAGCAAATTTGGCGCCTTCTTCGGGGTCTTTGGCCCGCGTTTGGTGACCTTCCGTTAATTCTTCGTGCAGTTTATCTTAAACATATAGAGGTCAGCTTCACCCTTTACATCAATAGGATGGCCCAAACTTAAGCTCACAGTGCTCAAGGATGCTGTCCATATCCAGATGGAAAAGGCCAAATCATCAAAGGGCTGAAATATTCCAATATGACATTTTTTTAGGTTTCCCCATTCACAATAGAAAACATCTACACAAAAGAAAACGTATCTCAAGGAAACCATTGCATGCAAAAGTTCACGCCATTGCATCAGCACCATTAATGGTGACTCATCCTCCTGAACATGTAACACTCATTCAAGTATCCAAACCATCCAAATTGCATGGCATCTCATGGATGCAGCTAGCATGTACTTAAAATCACAGTGATAAAACAATCTTAGCCTTTGAACTGATGGCTATCAAATGGATGGTTTAAAATAAAATATTGAGTGGTCCAATTTCTTGAGATACGTGAGATAGTTAATCTTAGCTTCTCAATGTAATTTTTGGGTTATTAGGCATTAACTACAATAATTTGATAAGTGTGTTTTTCATGATATGGGCTATCTATCAGAAGGTCCAAGAGGAATTCTCATCCTCCCCGCTCAATGCCAAGGGATAGGATTTTGGTTTTTGGCTCAATTGATGGCAAGGATGTTGAAGGATTTGAATTTTTATTTTTCAAAAATCCCTTAAAATAGCCCCATTTGCATTCTCATCTTAAAGCTGGTTTGTAAAATCCACTTGATTCCACAAGTTTCAAAATTAAGTAGATTTCAGGGGATTTTAAGTGAAATTCATGATAAGAAACATGCGTTTGATGGGATGCAAATCTCCTGTAAGGGGCAATAGCATTGCTCTTATTCAAATGAATTAATAGAAGAAAGTTAAGACAATCGCTCCTTTTTCTTTCTTTCTAATATATAAAACAATGATTTGCAAGCTTTGTAGGTTAATCTACAATATGATGTTGGCCCACTAGGATGTGAGAGCTACGTCCAATCCATTCATCATTTGCTCCCTCTCATGTTCTCCTTTGTGCCTAAAAATCAGGCCCATATCCAAAACCAAGTAATGCCAAGGGGAACAGTTGGGACGAGGATGCCTACCATTTAAAAAATTAGATAGATGTGGGGCCCACCATGTTTTGTACATGCCATCAAAGGGAGCGGTTTGGGTGGATCCCCAGGTCGGTGGATCCCTAACTGTGGGGCTCACTGTGATGTATATTCCTTACATCCACACCATCCATCCATTTTGACAGCTCATTTTAGGGCATGAGCCCAAAACTGAAGCAGATCCAACTATTAAGAGACCATACAACAGGAAACAGTTTTGATTAAATCCTCACCATAAAAAACTTCATGGGCCACCAGAATGTTTTTTTTTTTCCATCCAACCTGTTGATAAGGTCACAAAGACTTGGATGAAGACACCACACAAATATCAGGTTGATTCCAAAGCTTTTGTGTCCCATGAGAAGCTTTTAATGATCGACTACCACTGTTTCCTGTATTATGGTCCACCTGAGATTTGGATCTGCTTCGGTTTTTGTACAATACCTTCAAATAAGTTTTCAAAACAGATGCATGGCCTGGATATAAGGAACATACATCATGGTGGACCCCACGTTTGGGGATCCAACGAAACTGCGCTCGCCATCAAATCCATCCAGAAGATGCACCCTACCAAGATGAATATAAAACCTAAAAGTCGGGCCATTCTGAATCTTAGGAGGGCAACCATGTAGTTTTTTACCCATTGCAATAAAAAGGAACATGAAGATATTGAAGAAGAATATGTAGAGGCTTGTAAGTGCATAAGCATACAAAAGATATAACATATACATGCCACCACATGTGGTAATGTGGCAGATTGGTGCAATATACAAGCAGTCCATCGTATGTATGTTCTTCACCAAAAAATCAGGTACTGCTACTTTTAAAGTGGAAAATGGTGTTGTTTGGGCGGCTTAAAAAATCTCTCCTGTTTTTTTCGGCCATGCTAAACTGTGGCACATCTGATTAACGGATGAACTTGATTCTTGTGTCAGGATGTCAAAACATTAATGGAACCCTCACAAATTTTGGAATGTGAAAATTGGAGAATGAAAGACATTCTATTGCTTTAAAATGAAAAGTTACATTGTCTACCCCCTTTGTTTTAGGTGGGTTTATATGACTTAGGCCTGGAACAAACACTTTGATTCTCCGAGAAGTCAATAAGAGAGGTAAAGATCTGTAGAGAACTATAAAAAATCTTAATAGATATACATAAATATATAATTAAATATCAGTACATGTGTATCTTATACTCTTAACAAAAAAAAAAAAAACTCCAACAGCTGTTGTAGATGTGTGGCAAGTTGAGAGAACGGCCATTTCCACCGGCTTCTTATAACCCTCAAAAGACAGTTGTTGTTCGTGACAACCTGTATTGCCCCTGTGACATGCTGATTTCTGATATCTTTTGCGGTTTTTCATCTGTTGTGCCATTCTCGGTTGGTGTCTATATCATGGTGAGCGTCTTTGGTGTACTTTTAAACAGCTAGACTTCTTACACACATAATACACAGCTAGACTTCTTACACATATAATATGAGCATGGTTCCAACCCATAGCCTAACTCATAGCTTAATGGTCGATAGAGCACGTTTTAACAATGAGGTCATGGGTTCGAGTACTCATGAGTTTTTGTTTCATCACTCACACAAACCCACATGGGCACTCAAACTCATGACCTTAGTGTTGAAATGCACTCTCATCTACCAACGAGTTATGGGTCAGAACCATTTTTGTCCTGACAAAAAATATTATAGATCAAAGATTCAAAAAATATTATAGATCAAAGATTTTTATGCGTATGACCTACCTTGTACATGGAATGGTTTGATCACCATGATAGATGATGATGACCGGATGGAATTCACCATGATAAGCCATGCCATACGCTTGTTTTCTTCAAATGTGGCCCATCTGATGAATGGAATCACCTATCCTGTTTAGACCAGGGCATCTAAATAGCAAGACTTACAAGATGGACGGATTCAATGCTGCAAATCTATATATGGCCTCATCAAAGATAGACAGGGGCTGTGATACATCTGATGAGGCTTGCATGGCATGTACCATGTACCTCGAATACGAACCGTCCAAATAATGTGACATCGGAACACAAACCATATACTGAAGGTATAATCCTAACAAAGCTGTCCATCATGTGTGTCCGACCATGGATATGATATGGCCCAAGATATGAGGTTGACCAACTCATCATGCCGCCTCCGTGATAGATCATGGTGTGCTCATCCAACGGTTTATAACATCCAGAGTCAGAGACGAATCACAACGCTCCAGTCCACTCAGATTGTATCTGTGTAGACCATAGAGAGCGACATTCAAGGCTTCCAATGGGCCATCCCGGGCCCAGAAAATCCAAGCTTTGAACGGGGTGGTCCCAACCAGTTCAAAATCCGCACCTAAACCAACTCTGGCCCACTCAATGCCCACCAAGAATCATGAGGAGTAAGCTCTTGGCCTCCCCCGGAAGGCTCCGAATCTCAGTAAGGACATTAGCCAAAAGGCATTCGGAGCCTATCGAGGGAGATCGGAAGCTTGCCCTATCAATACAGACACACACAGACAAATTGCCACTGTCCTCCCTACCTCTATGGGTTTACTCAAGGTTGCAACTGGGCCAGGCCCACTATCCAATTTACTAGGCGCATGGGTCATATTCAGTCAATGGTTGGTGATGGCCCATCAAGCTTTCATGCCGGGGCCTACTTGGATTGTGGATAAGCGCCCATCATCTCACCAATATCATACATGATGGGGGGTACACCCCATGAACAGCCCAGATCTTGAACAGAAGTTGGGTGGCCGAGCTCGGCTAAGCTCAGTCTCAGTAGAATAAGGCTCCGTTCATGCATAATCATTATGGGTCAGGCCTGTTTGTTTTGGCCCGCCATAGAGTTGACCCGGGCTTAGGTCTATGCTTTCCTTTGTGGGCCAGGCTTTGACAGACCTCGGCCTGTCAATCCCCAGCTCACAAAGTAACACATGGGCCTGAGCCAGGCCTGGGGCCATGATGGTCCAAAACAAAGTAGCCCAAACATGGGGTATGATGATTATGAGCCCGAGCCCGAGTCCAACCAACCACTTTCGGACAAGATATCCGACCATGCATCATAAGTGAAAAAAATGCCATTGAAATCGTAAACGGGCCAGACTGGGCCAACAAGCCCTTAAACAAAGCTCGAGCCCAGCCTGGTTAAATATTCAACGGGCTTAACTTTTAGGCGGGCCGTTGCCCTCAGGCCTATTATTCCAGACCAAGCCCGCCAGAAACCCTGACGGGCCACCCAGCCGTTGAGAGAGCTAGTAACTGCCCCTATCTGTGACTAACCCATGAGCCTTGAGGAGCATCCGCTGGACAAAATCTGGGCCTGGTCCAGTAGGGTCCAGTTTCAACCTTGCCGCCAGCTTACATACTTCAAAGGCTCCAACGGTGTGCAGCAGGAGCTTTGAAGAGAGGCTGGAAGTTCACCCAACTGCTGTATAAAACTACACACTTCCAAGGGCTTATATAGAGAGGATCTGAGTGCACTCTACGTCATAAAGCTGACAGAATCTGGTGCCCCAGTATCGACAACTTTCTAAATTCTTGGAGGTCTCATCATTTGCATGAATCTGGGGGCCAGCCCATAATTGGGTGGGCCATATTGGTTCGCAATGGTCCATTCAAATTTTGTTAGTGTCGATTCGATCTTTATGTCACTGGAGAATAAAGGACACGCACCTTTAGTGTCCCCCTTCACTATCACAAAAGTGATTAGTTTTTTCGGAGAATGATTTTTTGTTTGATTCTGAAATCTATTTTTATGAATGGTATGCAGTGGTGGGCCATGGTTGGTATTGGACCTAAATTCTGGACCCGAATTTAGGAATGGGCCTACTTTAGATCCAATGAGTAACTGGGTTGGGCTTAAGTTTGACAACTTTTGCTTTGAGGCTTTGTCTTTGCCCATGTCCAGGTAATTTTATTTTTACCTTGTGCTGGTCCAGGTCCATTTCTTGGGTTTAAAAATCAATGGGCCGGGCCTGATTAGGGAGATAAAACCTCACCCATTCCCATCGTCACTGATATTATGGGTGGGTTGGCCATGGGCTAGGCAGCTTGATCTTGTAGGCCCAGGGCTTGGGGCCCTAAAGTTGGCCATGGGTGGGGCCCTGGCTTGAATCATGGGTTCAATTCATAATAAAGAAAGAATTCTTTGTTCAGTTGTCCACCTCGATAACATAAAATAAAAAAATTCTATTGAATGTAACTCATAGTCATTATTTATCAAAAGATGGATGGCCCAGATCGCCTGTTGGCCCAATCTAATCATCAAGTGGGCAACCATTGTACTAAAGAATGGATAGTTTTAAAAGATACTGGCAAGCAATTCCCAGCCATCATGCATAAGTTGGTTAAAGACACTCATTGTTGAATCCGGCTCATGTTTCGATGATCCACATCCCAAGCCATTTATATGATGAAATCATCATATGTGGAGATTCCCTCTCTCCCTATCTCTGTCTCTCTCTGAGTGATCCAGCCAGTTGGACCACAAGTTGTTACACAGTGGATAACTCGCAACCTTCATGTGTGTCAGACATCCAATCCATCCAATGGGTTAGCCCCAAGAAGATTTGCCTTATGCAAAAATCAGTCACATCCCATCATTGGTATTTATCAATGGCCAGAAATTTTTTCTATGATATGAACCACCTGACGAGTAGATTGGGCTAATTTGTTTTTGCATTAGGTAATCCTTACGGTGGGCCAACCCATTGGACGGGTTGGATGCAAGGTGTCCCATAAAGAGTAATGTTGACCATAACGGTCACCACGGTTACCGTTATGATGGCAGACTGTCTGATTTGACATGAATTTTTCACTAGCCTGATAAGCAATCATCATTAATTTCATCTTGGTGATGCAGCTCAATTTTTGAATGGCTCAAATGCCCTATATATGAGTCACACATGAATGAAAAGATACGCATGCATGATGAGTCCCCACTCCAAATGCTCCATCTAATATTTTTTTGCCTCTTATTTATCTAATTATTCCTGCGTGTTATTTTAACCGAATAGAGCCAAGGTCAGGGCTTAAGGGCCTCAGATGGCTAGGGCTAATGCACCCCCCATCTGAAAATAATATGAATATAAGGCTAGGGTTGTACATAGTTGGGTTTGGGGTGGGTTTAGCCAAAACTAGACCCGCCCATTTACTAAATGAGTCTGGGTCCAAAGTCTTTTACCCAAACCCTTTTACTAAAGGGGTAGGTCTAGGTCAGATCTAAGTCAACCCCATCAGACCCATTTATAAATGGTTCTAGGTTTGGTAGAGGGAGATCCACCCTGACTCATTTATAAATGATGGGTCAGGTCTAATGGGTTTGGGCCTGGATTTGGTATGCAAGTATTTTTACAATATATGGACGGTTTTAGGCCCGAATGAGTCTAGGCCCGGACGAGCCCCTTACAACATAGACCAAACCCGCCCATTTACTAAATGGGTTCCGTTCGGGTCGGATCGGGTCGGGTCGGGTTGGGCCTAATATAAAGGAAACCAGATCCAGACCCATGTAGCAATTGGGTCTGGTCTTGGACCCAGACCCGTACCATTTAACAAATGGGTCGAGTCTGGGTCGAGTCTAAATGGGTTGGGTCTGGGTACCCCCATTGGGTCCACTGACCCATTTACAGCCCTATATAAGGCTTGTTTGGAAAGGTAGGATTAAGTAATATTGAATTGCATTAGGTGGAATTAATACCATTATTATACAATGATTACGCTTGAAAATACCATGGAATTTTGACTATCCGAATCCCATGTTTGGATTAAATTCTTCTTTGAAGAAAAAACATTGTATTGAGTGAAACTAACATTTGGTGGACCATGGAATTATAATCAACGGATTAAATTTTACAATTGATGCCAGTCACCTATATGCATATGCAACTCGAGTGATAGACAGCATGGATAAAACACATGCATCAATGTGGGGCCCATAGATGTACTGGATTTCAATATCTCTTGATGGTAATGGATGATATGATACATGGATTAATCTAATCCTTCCCATCGATTCCAAAATCATGATGAAATTAACATTGGACCAAATGCAATTCCATGCCACCTAATCCCACCTTCCAAACAGGCCAATGAAATTCCTACACAGTTACTTTTATTTCTAAGGCTTATAATTGTATATCTAGTAGATGTATCCGATAGAATGGATAGATCCAGTTGGACTGGAGGCCAAGCCGAACAACCTAGAAACATAGGCAGGTGGTCCGTTTGGCGTTTCCGGATATTTTAAAAATTAAAGTTATTTTTTAGAATATTTTATTGCAAATCATTTCTAGAACTTTAGAATATAGTTTTATAAAGTAGGTGCTAAAATTCAACTTTTCAACAAATGTTTCCAAAACATCTCTTTCTGATTGATGTTTTTCAGAACATGTTCTTTCTAGTACGTGTAAAGTTTATAAGGAAAGACAATTAGGAATCAAACTATGGACCGCTCACATATGCTACAGTCTCTACCAACTCTAAAGAGCAGGAGACTTTTTAAAACATGAATTGCAAAATATTTATTTGCATAATGAGAAAATTTTGATACTTAGTATGATGGATGCACATATAAATGACTAAGTACTTGCATAATGACATAAAAGTATTTCAAGTTAAATCATCCAAATTAATTATACCATTTTAGATGTACAATAACAAAAAGCTATACTTATTTGTTTATCTAACAATAAGATTAGTGGATATCAAAGGTCCGAGTATTGTTACGGTCTGTGGAGCGCAATCATCTAAGATGTATTGTTCATGCAGCTAGCATTGTTGCGTAGCCTCTATCTTGGAGGGCAAGTTATATATATATATATATATATATATATATATATATATATATATATATATATATATATATATATATATATATATATAATTACGTAAATGAACTAGGGTTTATATAGGGTTGTACATCGAGCTGAGTTGAGTCGAGGTGGGCCAAGCTTGGCTTGACTCGTCTGAGAGAGAGAGAGAGAGAGAGAGAGAGAGAGAGAGAGAGTTGTTATTACATTGAGAGATGCTCTTTTTGTTTTTTGTTTTTTTTTTCTTCTTTTATTATTTTTTTTTTTTTGTTTTTTTTTTCCTTCAAGCATAGTAGATCAATGTGAATTCGTGGATATCCCGAAGGTTAACCACATAAATCTCTATGTTGTGGTTTGCATCTTTTCTCTATTTTTTTTTCGATATTATTGTATGTGTGGTCGAAAAGGGATCTCTTTTCCCAGCAAGAATCAAATACTTCCCCTTCGAAAAATGATTTACAAAGTAACTAAAAGCAACTCTACAAAAAGTTATCTTTTCCAATTCCTAGTATCTTGGCGCCATACAAGGTAAGTGGTGTCAATGGTCCTCTTGAGTTAAAGTTCATTGCCAAATTAAAATTGGGACCATAGCCTGACCCATGATCTAAGATAAGATGACTAGGCCCAATCCATGACCAAATTCCTAACCAAGCCTAGTTGAGCTGATAGCACCCACTTGTAAAAATTTATATAAAATTTCACGTGTTTTTATCACTTCGATGAAAATTTATTATTTATTCATGCATACACACGTAGGTATGAGCTGTATGGCATGTGCAATGCACATGTTGATAAACACGTTCTCAAGATCTAAGAGGGAAGCAATAGCTAAAAAGATAGAGCTCCTCTTAAGGGGATGGCTTCGCCTAATGCCCTCTATTTAAAGGCTCCCCGTGTCCTTAATAATGTAATGTAGAGGGTGCTTAGAAAAAGTAAGAAGATCGTTGTCTTCTTAGCAAGAAAAGCCCTTGAATCCACACACACACACACACACACACACACACACACACACACACACAGATCATCTAAATGAGAATAAAATTGAAATTATTGATGAAAAAGTATTGTTTACAACTTGACTAGTGGCCTTATATAAGCAAAAGTCCCGAGCTTCCTAATTAACTCAAATTGAAAAGCTTTCGAAATAGTAAAACTCAGTAAAAATAGTAAAAAAATCATGCTACTCAAATTTGTCACTAACATTTACATGACTAAAGCAAAGACTTTGGACTACAATGAGACTCTTAAAAAAACTTTTACATGATTTTGACTTAGAAGACCTTTTTTCCCCTTTGAGAAATCCAATCAGGTCATTTAATCTCTTCAATTGTCATGTCTTATGGTTCATCGTTAGCTTTTCAATGATAAATTATATGTGTAAATTTGATAACCATTTGCAAAGTTATAGTCGTTGAAAATTATAATGCTCGTTTAGGTCATTTTTGCATATTAGGGTCACTTATGTTGCTCAGCACACCAACAACGCCCGTGAACCGAGATCCAATCTCCAGTCTTACCCACAAACGATAAACAGGAAGAAATAATAACTAGAAGTAGAATTCATATAAATTAACAATCCACAAGACAGAATTTACGTGGAAAAACCCCAACAAGGGTAAAAAACAACGGGTGCAAAACTCCACTATGAAGAAAACGAAGTTATAAGCAATACACTTACCTTCTCCTATGCTCCCATGCACAGAGATGGCCCTTTTGCTAATCCTCTCGCCTCTTTCTTACCTTGGACATATAGAAACCTTAATCTCATGGCTTAATCCCAGTTTACACCCCTTTATATAGCAAACCCTGAAATTAGAACACAAAATAGGAAACCCCGCACTTAAGTTTGCAGCCGGTCGGGCGCCCGCCCATTATAAAAAATGTCCAACGAGAAACAACATAAATCAGACTATTATTGGGCGCTCGGTCAGACTGGGTCGGGCACCTGCCCATTACAAAAAATGTCCAGTGAGAAACAGCATAAATCAGACTATTATTGGGTGCCCGGTCAGTTTGACCGTTGGGCGCCCAACTGTTCATAGAACAGACCAGAGACATCTGTCTCAAACACATGAATATCGGGCGCCCAGTCCACTGACCGTCTGGGCGCCCGACCATCCCCTGATGTTGATTTGGCTCCACATCTCAACAATTTTCCACTTGGAGACACATCACCATAAACTTTCGTCTTCTACATCCGAAGTGCACTACCTCCCCATCTTCAAGCCTGAAGACCAATCAAAGCTGAACAAAGCTTCAGCTTTTCTCGTGTGACCGCCTTGGTCAACATATCCGCAGGGTTCTCACTTGTATGAATCATCTCCAGATCAATCGATCCATCTTCTAGTAACAAATGTATGAAGTGATATCTGATGTCAATATGCTTGGTCCTTGAATGAAAGACTGAATTCTTAGCCAAGTATATTGCACTTTGACTATCATTGTACAGCTTGCAATCTATTTGCTTCTTCCCCAACTCTTCCAAAAAACCTTTCATCCACACCATCTCCTTGCACGCTTCTATCGCTGCAATATATTCTGCTTCCGTTGTACTGATGGACACTATCTTCTGTAACTGAGAGACTCAGCTGACTGCAGCACTACCCAGGGTAAAGACGTACCTTGTTGTGCTCCTTCTACTGTCAATATCCCATACCAAGCCTAAATCGATGTAGCCTTGTAGCTTGATTTTCGATCATCCATAACACAGCCCTACATCCACAGTACCTACCAGGTATCTGAGGATCCATTTCACAGCTTCCCAATGTTCCTTCCGGCGGTTGTTCATGAACCTGTTAACGACTCCCACTGCTTGAGCAATATCTGGCCTCGTGCTAACCATAGCATACATGAGGCTCCCTATATCTGACGAGTATGGGACTTTAACCATGTAGTCATGTTCCTCCTGCGTCTTTGCTCATTGCTCCTTAGAAAGCTTGAAGTGGTTGGCTAATGGAGTGCTAACCGGCTTAACACCTCCTATGCTAAATTGATCAAGTACCTTTGCTATGTACTCTGCCTGTGACAAAACTAGCTTCTTGTTTTCCTTATCACGCTTTATCCTCATGCCTAGAATTTGTTTTGCAGCTCCTAAATCCTTCATGGCAAACTCTCTAGACAATTATCTTTTGAGATCTGAGATGTCCTTCATGCTTGATCCGGCCACAAGCATATCATCAACATACAGAAGAAGAATGATGTACGACATATCAAACTTCTTCAAGTAGCAACAGTGGTCAGCATGACATCTCCTGTACCCATTTCCCGACATGAAACTGTCGAACTTCTTGTACCACTGTCTCGGGGCCTGCTTCAGGTCATATAGACTCTTCTTTAGTCTACACACCTTGTTCTTCTTTCCTGGTGCCACGTATCCTGTTGGCTGATGCATGTATATCTCTTCTTCAAGGTCCCCATGAAGAAAGGCTGTCTTAACATCTAGCTGCTCTAGATGTAAGTCTTCTGTAGCCACTATACTCAAGACCATGCGAATCATAGACATCTTCACCACTAGTGAAAATATTTCAGTGAAGTCGATGCATGCCTTTTATTGGAACCTTTCACAACCAATCTAGCCTTGTACCGCTTTGAACCATCATTCTCCTCTTTCAGTCTGTAAACCCACTTGTTTTGAAGAGCTTTCTTACCCTTAGGTAGAGTGACTAACTCTCACGTACGATTGGACTCAAGAGAGTCAATTTCATTATCCATGGCCTGCTCCCACTTAACCCGCATATCTGACCGTAATGCCTCTTCAAAACACACTGGTTCACCATTATCTGTCAACAGTAGATAATGTAAGGAGGGTCAGTATCGAACCTTGGGTCTTCTCTCTCGAGTAGACCTCCTCACAACCGGTGTCCGTGGTTTTGTCTCATCATGCTCCTGCGCATGCTCGTCATGTGGCACTATGACACCTGTGTCCGGTAACTTTTCTAACTCTAAGAATTTCTTCTCATCGGCCTTATTCTGTTTTTGCTACACATTGTCCTTATGCATCACTTTTTCATTGAAGACTACGTCCTTGCTTCTGATGATTTTTCGGTTCTTTGTATCCCAGAACCGGTAGCCAAAATCATTCTGCTTATAGCCTATAAACGTGCACCTCCTGAACTTCGCATCCAGCTTGTCTCTGTCCTCTGCATCAATGTGAACATAAGAAGTGCAACCAAACACTCTGAGATGTGTAAGGTTCACCTCTTTTCCAGTCCACGTTTCTTCTGGTAGCCTACCATCCAATGATGCTGAGGGACTTATATTGATGAGATATACGACAGTATTCACAGCATCTGCCCAAAAGGTCTTAGGCAACCTTGCATATAGCCTCATGCTCCTAGCGCGCTCAAAGATGGTCCTGTTAATGCGCTTAGCCACACCGTTCTACTGCGGTGTCCCTGGAATCGTTTTCTGATATTTGATCACATTTGTTGCACAATACTCCTCAAACCTCTTATCACAATACTCTCCCCCATTATCCGATCTGAGACATTTTACTGTTTTTTCTGTCTTATTTTCTACCATACACCTCCACTTCTTAAATACATCAAATACATCAGATTTATGCTTTAAGAAATAAACCCACAGTTTTCTATTAGCATCATCAATGAAAGAGACAAAATAATGTGAACTACCAAGAGATGATACCTATACCGGTCCCCACACATCAGTGTGTACAAGCTCTAACAGATGAGTTTTTGGAGCTCGTCCTGTTTTCTTGAAGTTGACTCTCTTCTGCTTGCCATACACGCAATCCTTGCAGAATTCGAGATCGATTGCCTTCAACCTTGGTAGCTTTCCTTTTGACAATAGCACTTTCATCCATTTCTCACTCATATGTCCCAACCTTTGATGCCATAACTGCCCGTTCACTCCAGTTGATGCGATTGCGAGTGAACTATACGATCTGGAAGTCACATACAATGTACCTTCCTTCTTGCCTCGAGATATTACCAAGGCACCTTTTGTGACCTTCCATACATTGCTCGTGAATGTCCTCACATATTCAGTATTGGCCAACTGCCCCACTGAGATCAAATTCTATCTCAAACTCGATACATGTCTGACATCCTTTAACTTCAAGATCGTTCTGTCTTTTTGACTTAAATGAACGTCTCTCTTACCAACAATACTACATGGATCATCATCACCTAGGTAGACTCTTCCGAAGTCACCTGACATATAATCACGAAAAGCTTTCTTAGACGAAGTGGCATGAACCGAAGCACCCGAGTCTACAACCCAAGACCTATTCCGCGCATCAAGAGACAAGATTAACACCTCTGTGTCACTCTCCTTAGATAGATTCACTGAATCCTTCCCACCTTGAGAGCTTCCTTCTTGTTTCTTAAGCGTCCTATAATCACGCTTCATGTGCACTTTCTTCCCGCAATGCCAACACTCGTCCTTATTTTTAGTCCCTTGGACTTATTCATTGACTTAGAACGCCCGTGTTTATTGCCTCCTTTGTTCAAAGATCTTCCTCTTCCTTCAACATTTGGAGCATTCCCTGAATCCCCTGAAGCTCTTGATGCCTTCCTTCTAGATTCTTTGCTGAGAATTAGACCGGCCACATCATCAAATTTCAACTTCGTAGACCCTGAGGAATTACTCACGGAAATTACCAAACCATCCCAACTGTCTAGCAAACCGGACAAGATCAATAGTGCTCTGACCTCATCATCAAAAGTGATGCCAAAGGATTCCAATTGGCTCGTGATTGTATTGAACTCGTTTAGATGTTCAGTCATCCCCACCATCTGAGATCTTCATGTTGAATAACCGTTTCATGAGATGAACATTGTTGGACGCTGATAGTTTCTCATACATCGTAGCCAAAGCTTGTGATCTTTACTTTGGATATATTGAAAGCGACGCTCTTAGACAAAGAGAGTCGAATCGTTCATAAAGTCTTCCAATCCACTAAAGCACATTCATCATTTGTCATCTTCTCTTTTCCTTCTAGAGGAATATAGAGGTCCTTTTGATACAGATAATCCTCCATCTGCATCTTCCAAGAGGCAAAGTTTGAACCATCAAACTTCTCAATTCTAGTTTTCCCTTCTTCCGTCATCGCTCCCACTTGAACTAAACCAATAGCTTTGATACCAGTTGTTGCGCAGCACGCCAGCAACGCCAGTGAACTGAGATCCAATCTCTGGTCTCACCCACAAACGATAGACAGCAAGAAATAATAACTAGAAGTAAAATCTAAGCAAACCAATAATCCACAAGACAAATTTTATGTGGAAAAACCCCAAATAAGGGTTAAAAACCACAGTGCAAAACTCCACTATGAAGAAGACAAAGTTACAAGCAATATACTTACCTTCTTCGATGCTCCCATGCATATAGATGACCCTTTTTGCTAAACTCTTTCCTCTTTCTCACCTTGGACGTATAGAAACCCTAATCCCATGTAAGAGAAAGAAGTGGGCCCATTACATGTTCCTGAGGCATTGTAAGAGACAGGAGGTGAAGAGGAAGCAATGAGGCCTAGAAGCTTTTCCAGAGGTACCAGGAAGAAGTGGGGCCCACAAGCTTTTATGGATGTAAAAGGAGGAAGTGGGGCATATAAAACCCTTATGCTATACACAGCCCATTGTTGTGGGCCCACTTGATGAATGTCTAGTGATCCAAACCGTTCATGGCACTACCCACATCGCTAATGATCCGAATTGTTAATCCTGCGAGATACATGGTAGCTGCCTCCAAAACCTTCTTATAGGATGGCCCCGAACTTAAGCTCATAGTGTTTAAGGATGCGGTCCATATCCAGATGGAAAGGATCAAATCCTCAAAGGGCCGAAATATTTCAATCTGACATTTTTGTGGGCATCCCCATTCATAGTAGAAAAACGTCTACACAAAAGATGGTGCCAAGGAAACCATTGCATGTGAAAGTTCACGCCCTCGCATCAGCACCATTAATGGTGACTCATCCTCCTCAACATGTAACACTCATTCAAGTATTCAGACCATCCAAATTGCATGGCATCTCATGGATGCAGCATATACTTAAAATCACAGTGATCAAACAATCTTAGCCTTTGAACTGATGGCTATCAAATGGATGGTTTAAAATAAAATATTGAGTGGTCCACTTTTCCTGATGAGATACGTGAGATAGTTACTCTCACCTTCTCAATGTAATTTTTGGGTTTCTACCCATTAACTATGATAATTTGCTAAGTGTGTTTTTCATGATATAAGCCATCTATCAGAAGGTCCAAGAGGAATTCTCATCCTTCCTGCTCAATTCCAAGGGAAAGGATTTTGGTTTTTGGTTCACTTGATGGTGGGGATATGTTGAAAGATTTGAATTTTTATTTTTCAAAAATCCCTTAAAATAGCCCCTTTTGCATTCTCATCTTAAAGATGGTTTGTAAAATCCACTTGATTCCACAAGTTTCAAAAGTTACTAGATTTCATGAGATTTTAGGTGAAATACATGGGAAGAAACAGGTTGCTTGTTCTTGAGCAGCGAGCCACTAAACATGTGTTTGATGGGATGCAAATCTCCTCTAAGGGGCCATTCATGCAAATTGCTCTTGTTGAACTGAATTAATAAAAGAAAGTTTCTCTGTTTGTCTTTCCCTATTTTTCTTTATAATTTATTTCCTCTCTTTCTTGAAGACATGCAGATAATCACTTGGAGTTGGGGTTATCCAACAAATTATTCAAAGAACGGTACTCTTAACTAGGCCACAACAATTAATGTGAAAAGTTACATTGGCTTAGATTTTCATTGTCCTGTGTGTGTGTGTGTGTGTAGAGAGAGAGAGAGAGAGAGAGAGAGAGAGAGAGCGGTGATTTATCCTTTATTAAGGCCCTTCATGGTGCTAAAGATTTTAAGCACTTTGTTGTGTTTTTTTTTATAATAAAAATAAATTTAAAAAATAGAAGTTTATTTTTAGTAAGTAAATAAATATATTTATTATTAAGAAATTTCTATAAAAAGTTTATATAGCCCGATAGTAAGAGGAGAGATTTTTGTTATTGAAATCAAGGTTCAAATCTCCACAATCCTCACACGCGCGCACCCATGGCATGGGATATAGGGTCTGCTTGGGCGCTTTTTTAGGCGCACTTCACATCGTCACAAGGAGCCTAACTTTTTGGCACTTCGTGTAATAAGGAGTGAACTAGGTTTAGGTCAAAGGTCTCACCTATTGACATCTAATGTTTAACTAGAATGCTGATTATGAGAGTGACTGAGACATTTTTGTACATGTGGCATTTGTGCCACGTATCATTCATGTGGTGGTAGTTGTGTTGACTAAAATCTGAATCCCATATTTACAATAGTTTTGGACTGATGCATAACTGTTTTTGTCGAATAGAAGAGAAATAACTGACACAAGAGAAATTGTCATGTCCTTTCATTGCAGAATGTCTCTTGCGTATGAATGGGTGTGGATGTCTTGAAGAGGCACATGAGTGTCTCTATATGAAGGACTCCATGACTCTTCAATTATTATATATATTGGACACCATAATCCAAAAGACACATTTAATTTTCAGATCAAGCAATCTATTATCCAATGATCTTAAATTTGCACTATTGCTGTATTTTTCTTCAGAACATTTTTTTAGGTATATCAGTGTCAAAACTAGAGATTTATTCAACACTTAAATGTGTAAATTTTCATATTGAAATTCAGATGTGTGAGTTCATTATATCATGAAGACAATTTGCGTCTTTCCTTCTTTTGCACTTATTAGTATTTCCAAGAAAATGGCAGTTAATTTGTCTTGAGAAATTAACTATTATAGTCGAGCCTTGAACCTGTTGGATCTTATTATCCCATTATAGTTCTCTTTTGTTCTTCATTATATACTAAAAGTCCACAATTTCCAACACACTTTAAGCTCGATTATTGCAAGACAGAAGATCATGTCGCTAATATTTTTGTAACAAACTATTCAATCCCAAAATCTTCTAAAACGTGAGTGAGGCTTTTCATTCATTTTGCCTATCTTTTTTTTTTTGCACCCATGCAATGCAGCATGGTTGGTGAGAGCAGCTCTAAATTTTATTTGCCTTTTGGCAACAAGGAAACATCAATCACTCCTTTTCTTTCTAATATATAAAGCAATTATTTACAAGCTTTGTAGGTTAATTTACAATATGATGTTGGCCCACTAGGATGTGAGAGTTAGGTCCAATCCATTCATCATTTGCAGGCCGATCCAAACCCCAGGTAAGCAATGCCAAAGGAAGCAGTTGGGACGAGGATGCCCACCATTTAAAAAATTAGATAGTATGTGGGACCACCATGTTTTGTATATGCCATCAAATCCATCCAGAAGATGCACCCTACCAAGATGAATATAAACCCTAAATGTTGGGCCATTCTGATAAATCTTAGGAGGGCAGCCATATAGTTTTTTACCCGTTGCAATAAAAGAGTACATGAAGATGTTGAAGAATAATATGTAGAGTCTTGTAAGTGGGAAAGCATACAAAAGGCATAACATATACGTGCCAGCACATGTGGTAATGTGGCAGATTGGTGCAATATACAAGCAGTCCATCATATGGTCTGATATCTAGATGTTCTCCACCAAAAAATCAAGTGCCTCTACTTTTAAAGTGGAAAATGGAGTTGTTTGGGGGGCTAAAAAAAATCTTTTCTGTTTTTTCAGCCATGCTAAACTGTGGCACATCTGATTAATGGATGAACTTCATTCTTGGGTCAGGATGTTTAAATAATGGAACCCTCACAAATTTCGGGATGTGAAAATTGGAGAATGAAAGACATTTTATTGCTTTAAAATGAAAAGTTATAGCTGTCCACCCCCTTTGTTTTAGGTGGGTTTATGCGACTTGGGCCTGGAACAAACACTGGAACAAACACTTCGATTCTTCAAGAATTCAATAGAAGAGGTTAAAACCGGTAGAGAACTATATAAAATCTTAATAGATATACATGAATATACATTTAAATATCAGTACATGTGTATCTCATACTCTTAACTGTTGTAGATGTGTGGCAAGTTGAGAGAACGGTCAATTCCACCGGCTTCTTATAACCCTCAAAAGACCTTTGTTGTTGGAGACAACCTATATTGCTCTTGTGACAAGGCTGATTTCTACCATCTTTTAATTGCAGTTTTTCTTCTGTTGTGCCATTCTCGATTGGTGTATATATCATGGTAAGCCTCTTTTGTGTACTTTTAACGGTAGATAGAGCACGTTTTAACAATGAGCTCATGGGTACGAGTACTCAAGAGTTTTTGTTTTAACACTGCACAAACACACATGGGCACTCAAACTCATGACCTTAGTGTTGAAATACACTCATCTACCAACGGGTTAATGAATTATGGGTCAGAACCATTTTATGACCTACCTTGTAAATGGTACAGCAAAAGAAAAGAGGCGTCTTGACAATAAATGGTCTAGATCAAAGATTTTTATGGGCATGACCAACCTTGTACATGGAATGGTTTGGTCACGATGGTAGATGATGATGACCGGATGGAATTCACCATGATAAGCTATGCCATTCGGTTGTTTTCTTCAAATGTGGCCCATCTGATGAATGGAATCACCTATCCTGTTTTGACCAGGGCATGTAAATAGAGAGACTTACATGATGGACAGATTCAATGCGGCAAATCTATGGCCTCATCAAAGATAGACAGGGGCTGTGATACATCTGATGAGGCTCGCATGGCATGTACTATGTACCTCAAATACGAACCGTCCAAATAATGTAACATCGGAGATGGGGATATAACACAAACATTAGACTGAAGGTATAATCCTAACAAAGCTGTCCATCATGTGGGTCCGACCATGGATATAATATGGCCCAAAATATGAGGTTGACCAACTCATCATGCCGCCTACGAATAGATCACGGTGTGCTCATCCAATGGTTTATAACATCCAGAGGCACAGATGAATCACAACGCTCCAGTCCACTCAGATAGTATCTGTGTAGACCGTAGAGAGCAACATTCAAGGCGTCCAGTGGGCCATCCCTGGCCCAAAAAATCCTAGCTTTGAACGGGGCGGTCCCAACCAGTTCAAAATCCGTACCTAAACCAACTCTGGCCCGGAATCGGATTGCGTGCGGAGTTACTCCGCACGCTCTTATCGTGCAGAGTAAACTATGTTGGGCCCACCTAGAATGTATGTGCTTCATCTATTCCGTCCATATGTTTTTACAGCTCATTTTAGGGGTTGAGCCCAAAATTTAAGCATATCCAAATCTCAAGTGGACCATGCCATTGGAAACAGTGGGAATAATGATTTCCACCGTTGAAACCTTTCCAGGCCCCACAGTGATGTTTATTTGTCATCCAATCTGTTCATAAGATCACATGGACATGGATGAAGGGAAAGCAAAAATATCAGATTGATCCAAAACTTCCGTGTCCCCCCAAGAATTTTTCAATGGTAGACATTCAGTTCACACTTTTCCTGTGGTGTGGTTGACTTTAGAACTTGATATGCTTCATTTTTTGGTACCATACCTACAATTATCTGTTAAGATGGATGGACGGAGTGGATAAAATAAGTAAATCACGGTGGGCCCCACAGAGTTTACTCCGCACGCTTAGCGTGCGGAGTTACTCACTACCCAATCCGCTTCCCTCTGGCCCACTCAATGCCAGGCCCACTAAGAATCATGAGGAGTAAGCTCTTGGCCTCCCCCGAAAGGCTTCGAAACTCCATAAGGACATTAGCAAAAGGGCATTCGAAGCCTATCGAGGGAGATCGGAAGCTTGCCCAATGAATACAGACACACACACCGACAGATTACCACTGTCCTCCCAATACCTCCATGGGTTTACTCAAGGTTGCAACTGGGCCAGGCCAACTATCCAATTTACTAGGTGCATGGGTCATATTCTGTCAATGGTCGATGATGGCCCATCAAGCTTTCATGCCAGGGCCTCCTTGGCTTGTGGATAAGCGCCCATCATCTCACCAATATCATACATGATGGGGCCACACCCGATGAACAGCCCAGATCTTGAACAGAAGTGGGTGGCCGGGTTCGGCTCAGCTCAGGCTCAGGCTCAGGCTCAGGCTGGAGTCAGGCTCGATTCATGCATTATCACCATGGGTCAGGCCTGTTTGTTTTGGCCCGCCATAGAGTTGACCCGGGCTTAGGTCTAGGCTTGACCTGGGTCTATGATGGGCCAAAACAAAGTAGCCCAAACATAGGGTATGATGATTATGAGCCCGAGCCCAAGTCCAACCAACCACTTTCGGACAAGATCTCCCACCACGCATCATAAATGAAAAAAATGCCCTTGAAATCGTAAATGGTCCAGAAAGCTCTTTAACCAAGCTCGAGCCCAGTGTGGTTATTCAACGGGCTTAACCTTTAGGCCGGGCCCTGGCCCTCAGGCCTAGTATTCCAGACCAAACCCGCTCGAAACCCCGACGGGCCACCCAGCCATTGATAGCGCTAGGAACTGCCCTATCTGTGACTAACCCATGAGCCTTGAGGAGCATCCGCTGGACAAGATCTGGGCCTGGTCCAGTGGGGCCCAGTTTCAACCTTACAGCCAGCTTCCATACTTCAAAGGTTCCAACGGTGCAGCAGGAGCTTTGAAGAGAGGCTGGAAGTTCACCCAACTGCTGTATAAAACTACACACTTCCATGGGTTTATATAGAGAGGATCTGAGTGCACTCTATGTCATAAAGCCGACAGAATCCGGTGCCCCAGTGTCGACAACTTTCTAAATTCTTGGAGGTCTCATCATTTGCACGAATCTGTGGGCCAGCCCATAATTGGGTGGGCCATATTGGTTCGCAATGGTCCATTCAAATTTTGTTAGTGTCGATTCGATCTATACATCATTGGAGAATAAAGGACACGCATCTTTAGTGTCCCCTTCACTATCACAAAAGTGATTAGTTTTTTGGAGAATGATTTTTTGTTTGATTCTGAAATCTATTTTTATGAATGGTATGCAGTGGTGGGCCATGGTTGGTATTGGACCTAAATTCTAGACCCGAATTTAGGAATGGGCCTACTTTAGATCCAATGAGTAATTGTGTTGGGCCTAAGTTTGACAACTTTTGCTTTGAGGCTTTGTCTTAGCCCATGTCCAGGTCATTTTATTTTTACATTGTGCTCGTCCAGGTCCATTTCTTGGGTTTAAAAAATCAATGGGCCGGGCCTGATTAGGGAGATAAAATCTCACCCATTCCCATCGTCACTGATATTATGGGTGGCCATGGGCTAGGCAGCTCGATCTTGTAGGCCCAGGGCTTGGGGCCCTAAAGTTGGCCAAGGGTGGGGCCCTGGCTTGAATCATGGGTTCAATTGATAATAAAGAAAGAATTCTTGGTTCAGTTGTCCACCTCCATAACATAAAATAAAAAAATTCTATTGAATGTAACTCATAGTCATTATTTATCAAAAGATGGATGGCCCAGATCGCCTGTTGGCCCAATCTAATCATCAAGTGGGCAACCATTGTACTGAAGAATGGATAGTTTTAAAAGATACTGGCAAGCAATTCCCGGCCACCATGCGTTAAAGACACTCATTGTTGAATCCGGCTCACGTTTCGATGATCCACATTTTCAAGCCATTGATATGATGAAATCATCATATGTGGATTCTCTCTCTCTCTCTCTCTCTCTCTCTCTCTCTCTCTCTCCCCCTCTCTGTCTCTCTCTCTAGGAGATCCAGCCAGTTGGACCACAAGTTGTTACACCCAGTGGATAACTCCAAACCTTTCATGTGTGTCAGACATCCAATCCATCCAATGGGTTAGCCCCAAGAAGATTTACCTTATGCAAAAATCAGTCACATCCCCTCATTGAATGGACGGCACTTGTATTTATCAATGGCCAGAATTTTTTTCTATGATATGAACCACCTGACGAGTAGATTGGGCTAATTTTTTTGCATTAGGTAATCCTTACGGTGGGCCAACCCATTGGACGGGTTGGATGCAAGGTGTCCCATAAAGGGTAATGTTGATCATAACGGGCACCACCCTTACCGTTATGATGGCAGACTGTCTGATTTGACATGAATTTTTCACTAGCCTGATAAGCAATCATCATGAATTTCATCTTGGTGATGGAGCTCAAATGTCCTATACATGAGTCGCACATGAGTGAAAAGTTATGCATGCATGATGAGTCCCCACTCGCCAAATGCTCCATCTGTTATTTTTTTTGCCTCCTATTCATCTAATTATTCATGTGTGATATTTTAACTGGATTAGAGCCAAGGTCAGGGCTTAAGGGCCTCATACGGCTAGGGCTAATGCGCCCCCATGTGAAAATAATATGAATATAAGGCTAGGGTTGTAAATGGTTGGGTTTGGGTGGGTTTAGCCAAAATTAGACCCGCCCATTTACTAAATGGGTCCAGGTCCGGGTCCAAAGTCTTTTACCCAAACCCTTTTACTAAAGGGGTGGGTCCAGGTCAAGTCTGAGTCAACCCCATCAGACCCATTTATAAATGGTTCTAGGTTTGGTAAAGGTAGATCCACCCAGACTCATTTATAAATGATGGGTTAGGTCTAATGGGTTTGGGTCTGGATTTGGTATGCAAGTATTTTTACCAGGTATAAAACTAGGTATGGATGGGTTTAGGCCCGGATGAGTCCAGGCTCTCGGACGAGTCCCTTACAACATAGACCAAACCCGCCCATTTACTAAATGGGTTCGGTTCGGGTCGGCTCGGGTCGGGTTGGGTCTGGCCTAATATAAAGGAAACTAGATCCAGACCCATTTAGCAATTGGGTTGTTCTTGGACCCAGACCCGTACCATTTAACAAATGGGTCGAGTTTGGGTCGAGTCTAAATGGGTTGGGTCTGGGTACCCCCATCGGGTCCATTGGCCCATTTACAGCCCTATATAAGGCTTGTTTGGAAAGGTAGGATTAAGTAGTATTGAATTGCATTAGATGGAATTAACACCATTATTATACAATGATTACACTTGAAAATATCAAGGAATTTTGACAATCCAAATCCCACGTTTGGATCAAATTCTTCTTTGAAGAAAAACATTGTATTGAGCGAAACTAACATTTGGTGGACCATGGAATTATAATCAGAAGACTAAATTTTACAATTGATGCTAGTCACCTATTTGCATATGCAACTCGAGTGATAGATAGCATGGATAAAACACATGCATCAATGTGGGGCCCATAGATGTACTGGATTTCATTATTTCTTGATAGTAATGGATGATATGATACATGGATTAATCTAATCCTTCCCATTGATTCCAAAACCATGATGAAATTTACATTGGACCAAATGCAACTCCATGCCACCTAATCCCACCTTTCAAACAGCCCAATGAAATTCCTAAAAATCCTGTCTATTGCATCGGGGCATAGTTACTTTTATTTCTAAGGGTTATAATTGTATGTCTAGTAGATGTATCCGACAGAATGGATAGATCTAGTTGGACTGGAAGTCAAGCCGAACAGCCTAGAAACATAGGCGGGTGGTCCGTTTGGCATTTCCAGATATTTTGAAAATTAAAGATATTTTTGAGAATATTTTATTGCAAATCATTTTCAGAACTTTAGAATATAATTTTATAAAGTAGGTGCTAAAATTCAACTTTTCAACAAATGTTTCCAAAACATTTCTTTCTTCAGAACATGTTTTTTCTAGTACGTAAAAAGTTTACAAGGAAAGACAATCAGGAATTGAACTATAGACCGCTCACATATGCTACACAGTTTTTACCAACTCTAAAGAGCTGGAGACTTTTTAAAACATGAATTGCAAAATGTTTATTTGCATAATGAGAAAATTTTGATACTTAGTATGATGGATGCACATATAAATGACTAAGTACTTGCATAATAGCATAAAAGTATTTCAAATTAAACCATCCAAATTAATTATACCATTTTAGATGTACAATAACAAAAAGCTATACTTATTTGATTATCTAACTATAAGATTAGTGGATATCAAAGGTCCAAGTATTGTTACGGTCTGCGGAGCGCAATCATCTAAGATGTATTGTTCATGCAGCTAGCATTGTTGCGTAGCCTCTATCTTGGAGGGCAAGTTTATAGTCGAGCCTTGAACCCATTGGATCTTATTATCCTATTATAGTTCTCTTTTGGTCCTCGTTATGCACTAAAAGTCCACGACTTCCAACACACTTTAAGTTCGATTATTGCAAGACAAGATCAAGTCGCTAATATTTTCGTAACAAGCTATTCAATGCCAAAATCTTCTAAAACGTGAGTGAGGCTTTTCATTCATTTTGCCTATCTTTTTTGTTTTGCACCATGCAATGTAGCATGGTTGCTGAGAGCAGCTCTAAATTTTATTTGCCTTTTGGCAACAAGGAAACATCAATCGCTCCTTTTCTTTCTAATATATAAAACAATTATTTACAAGTTTTGTAGGTTAATCTACAATATGATGTTGGCCTGCTAGGATGTGAGAGCTACATCCAATCCATTCATCATTTGCTCCTTCTCATGTTCTCCTTTGTGCCCAAAAATCAGGCAAATTTTCTCCTTTGTGCCAAAACTTCAGGCCGATCCAAAACCCAAGTAAGCAATGCCAAAGGGAACAGTTGGGACGAGGCTGCCTACCATTTAAAAAATTAGATAGTATGTGGGGCCCACCATGTTTTGTATATTCCATCAAATCCATCCAGAAGATGCACCCTACCAAGATGAGTAGAAACCCTAAAAGTCGGGCCATTCTGAATCTTAGGAGGGCAACCATGGAATTTTTTACCCATTGCAATAAAAGAGTACATGAAGATGTTGAAGAATAATATGTAGAGGCTTGTAAGTGCAAAAGCATACAAAAGGCATAACATATACATGCCACCACATGTGGTTATGTGGCGGCTTGGTGCAATATACAAGCATTCCATCATATAGTCTGATATCTAGATGTTCTTCAACAAAAAATCAAGTACTTCTACTTTTAAAGTGGAAAATGGTGATGTTTGGGGGCTTAAAAAAAATCTGTTCGGTTTTTTCAGCCACGCTAAACTCTGGCACATTAATGGATGACCTTCATTCTTGGGTCAGGATGTCTAAATAATAGAACCCTCACAAATTTTGGGATGTGAAAATTGGAGAATGAAAGACATTTTATTGCTTTGATATGAAAAGTTACATTGTCTACCTCCTTTTATTTTAGGTGGGTTTAGGCCTGGAACAAATACTTCGATTCTCTGAGAATTCAATAGGAGAGGTAAAGATCTATAGAGAACTATAAAAAATCTTAATAAATATACGTAAATATATATTTAAATATCAGTACATGCGTATCTTATCCTCTTAACAAAAAAAAAGAAAAAAAAAAAAAGAAAACTCCAACAACTGTTGTAGATGTGTGGCAAGTTGCGAGAACGGTCATTTCCACCCCCTTCTTATAACCTTCAAAAGACCGTTGTTGTTTGCGACAACCTGTATTGCTCCCGTGACAAGGCTGATTTCTGCCATCTTTTGCAGTTTTTCTTCTCTTGTGCCCTTCTCGATTGGTGTATATATCATGGTGAGCCTCTTTGGTGTACTTTTAAACAGCTAGACTTTTTACACATAATATGAGCATGGGTTCCAACCTAACTCATGGCTTAACGGTAGATAGAGCATGTTTTAACAATAAGGTCATGGGTTCAAGCACTCATGAGTTTTTGTTTCAACACTCACACAAACGCACATGGGCACTCAAACTCATGACCTTAGTGTTGAAATACACTCTCATCAATTTCTGCAAGAGATGTCCCGGCAATACATGGTCTAGATCAAAGATTTTTATGCGTATGACCTACCTTGTACATGGAATGATTTGGTCACCATGATAGATGACGATGACCAGATGGAATTCACCATGATAAGCCATGGCATGTGGTTGTTTTCTTCAAATGTGGCTCATCTGATGAGTGGATCACCTATACTGTTTTGACCAGGGCATCTAAACAGCGAGACTTACATGATGGATGGATTCAATGCTGCAAATCTATGGCCTCATCAAAGATAGACAGGGGCTGTGATACATCTGATGAGGCTTGCATGGCATGTACCATGTACCTCGAATACGAACCGTCCAAATAATGTGACATCGGAGATGGATTATAACACAAACATTAGACTGAAGGTATAATCCTAACAAAGCTGTCCATCATGTGGGTGCGACCATGGATATGATATGGCCCAAAAGATGAGGTTGACCAACTCATCATGCCACCTACGAGATAGATCATGGTGTGATCATCCAACGGTTTATAACATCCAGAGGCACAGACGAATCACAACGCTCCAGTCCACTCAGATAGTATCTGTGTAGACCATAGAGAGCGACATTCAAGGCCGTCTAGTGGGCTTCAAGCTTTGAACGGGGCGGTCCCAACCAGTTCAAAATCCGTACCTAAACCAACTCTGGCCCACTCAATGCCAGGCCCAAGAATCGTGAGGAGTAAGCTCTTGGCCTCCCTCGAAAGGCTCCGAAACTCCATAAGGACATTAGCCAAAAGGCATTCGGAGCCTATCAAGGGAGATCGGAAGCTTGCCCAATCAACACAGACACACACAGACAAATTGCCACTGTCCTACCAATACCTCCATGGGTTTACTCAAGGTTGCAACTGGGCCAGGCCCACTATCCAATTTACTAGGCGCATGGGTCATTTTCTGTCATTGGTCGGTGATGGCCCATCAAGCTTTCATACCAGGGCCTCCTTGGGTTGTGGATAAGCGCCCATCATCTCACCAATAATATACATGATGGGACCACACCCAATGAACAGCCCAGATCTTGAACAGAAGTGGGTGGCCGGGCTCGGCTCAGGCTGGAATCCGGCTCGATTCATGCATTATCATCATGGGTCAGGCCTGTTTGTTTTGGCCCGCCATAGAGTTGACCCGGGCTTAGGTCTAGGCTTTTCTTTGTAGGCCAGGCTTCGCCAGGCCTGGGTCTCTGATGGGCCAAAACAAAGTAGCCCTAACATAGGGTATGATGATTATGAGCCCGAGCCCAAGTCCAACCAACCACTTTCGGACAAGATCTCCTACCATGCATCATAGATGAAAAAAAATGCCCTTGAAATCGCAAATGGGCCAGAAAGCTCTTTAACGAAGCTCAAGCCCAGCGTGGTTATTCAACGGGCTTAACCTTTAGGCCGGGCCCTGGCCCTCAGGCCTAGTATTCCAGACCAAACCCGTTTGAAACCCTGACGGGCCACCCAGCCGTTGATAGCGCTAGTAACTGCCCTATCTGTGACTAACCCATGAGCCTTGAGGAGCATCCGCTGGACAAGATCTGGGCCTGGTCTAGTGGGGCCCAGTTTCAACCTTACAGCCAGCTTCCATACTTCAAATACTCCAACGGTGTGCAGCAGGAGATTTGAAGAGAGGCTGGAAGTTCACCCAACTGCTGTATAAAACTACACACTGCCATGGGTTTATATAGAGAGGATCTGAGTGCACTCAACGTCATAAAGCCGACAGAATCCGGTGCCCCAGTGTCGACAACTTTCTAAATTCTTGGAGGTCTCATCATTTGCGCGAATCTGTGGGCCAGCCCATAATTGGGTGGGCCATATTGGTTCGCAACGGTCCATTCAAATTTTGTTAGTGTCGATTCGATATTTATGTCATTGGAGAATAAAGGACACGCATCTTTAGTGTCCCCTTCACTATCACAAAAGTGATTAGTTTTTTGGGAGAATGATTTTTTGTTTATTCTGAAATCTATTTTTATGAATGGTATGCAGTGGTGGGCCATGGTTGGTATTGGACCTAAATTCTAGACCCGAATTTAGGAATGGGCCTACTTTAGATCCAATGAGTAACTGGGTTGGGCCTAAGTTTGACAACTTTTGCTATGAGGCTTTGTCTTAGCCCATGTCCAGGTCATTTTATTTTTACATTGTGCTGGTCCTGGTCCATTTCTTGGGTTTAAACAATCAATGGGCCGGGCCTGATTAGGGAGATAAAATCTCACCCATTCCCATCGTCACTGATATTATGGGTGGCCATGGGCTAGGCAGCTCGATCTTGTAGGCCCAGGGCTTGGGGCCCTAAAGTTGGCCAAGGGTGGGGCCCTGGCTTGAATCATGGGTTCAATTGATAATAAAGAAAGAATTCTTGGTTCAGTTGTCCACCTCGATAATATAAAATAAAAAAATTCTATTGAATGTAACTCATAGTCATTATTTATGAAAGGATGAATGGCCCAGATCGCCTTTTGGCCCAATCTAATCATCAAGCGGGCAAACATTGTACTGAATAATGGATAGTTTTTAAAGATACTGGCAAGCAATTCCCAGCCACCATGCATATATCGGTTAAAGACACTTATTGTTGAATCCGGTTCATGTTTCGATGATTCACATTCCAAGCCACTTATATGATGAAATCATCATAGGTGGATCTCTCCCCCCCTCTCTCTCTCTCTAAGAGATCCAGCCAGACCACAAGTTGTTACACCCAGTGGATAACTCCCAACCTTTCATGTGTGTCAGACATCCAATCCATCCAATGGGTTAACCCCAAGAAGATTTGCCTTAGCCAAAAATCAGCCACATCCCCTCAATGAATGGACGGGACTTGTATTTTGCTATTTATCAATGGCTAGAAATTTTTTCTATGATATGAACCACCTGACGAGTAGATGTGGCTATTTTTTTTTTTTTTTGCATGAGGTAATCCTTACGGTGGACCAAACCATTGGATGCAAGGTGCCCCATAAAGGGTAATGTTGACCATAACGGTCACCACCGTTACTGTTATGATGGCAGACTGTCTGATTTGACATGAATTTTTCACTAGCCTGATAAGCAATCGTCATGAATTTCAGAAACATGATCTTGGTGATGGAGCTCAATTTTTTAATGGCTCAGATGTCTTATATATGGGTCGCACATGAGTGAAAAGATACGCAAGCATGATGAGTCCCTACTTGCCAAACGCTCCATCTATTATTTTTTTGCCTCCTATTCATCTAATTATTTTAGTGTGATATTTTAACTGGATTAAAGCCAAGGTCAGGGCTTAAGGGCCTCCAACGGCTAGGGCTAATGCGCCCCCATGTGAAAATAATATGAATATAAGGCTAGCACCGTAGATGGCCAAGTTTGGGGCGTGTTTAGCCAAAACTAGACTCGCCCATTTACTAAATGGGTCTAGGTCTAATTTTTTTTACCTAGACCCTTTTACTAAATGGGTGGGGCTGGGTCAGGTCTGAGTCAACCCCATCAGACCCATTTGTAAATGGTTCTAGGTCTAGTAGAGGGGGATCCACCCAAACCCATTTATAATTGGGTCGGATCTAATGGGTCTGGGTCTAGATTTGGTATGCAAGTACCCAAATGGGTCCCTTACAACATAGACCAAACCCGCCCATTTACTAAATGGGTTCGAGTCAGACCTAATATAAAGGAAACCATATCCAAACTCATTTAGCAATTGGGTCCATTTTTCGGCTCAGACCCGTACCATTTAACAATGGGTCAAGTCTGGTCGGGTCTAAATGGGTTGGGTCTGGGTACCCCCATTGGGTCCATTGACTCATTTGCAGCCCTATATAAGGCCGGTTTGAAAAGGTAGGATTAGGTAATATTGAATTGCATTAGGTGGAATTAACACCATTATTATACAATGATTATGCTTAAAAATACCATGGAATTTTGACAATCCAAATCCCATGTTTGGATCAAATTCTTCTTTGAAAAAAAAAATTTGTATTGAGTGAAATCAACATTTGGTAGACCATGGAATTATAATCAACAAACTAAATTTTATAATTGATGCTAGTCACCTATATGCATATGCAACTCGAGTGCTAGACGGCATGGATAAAACACATGCATCAATGTGGGGCCCGCAGATGTACTGGATTTCAGTATCTCTTGATGGGAATGAATGATATGATATATGGATTAATCTAATCATTCCCATCGATTCCAAAACCATGATGAAAATTACATTGGAACAAATCCAATTTCATACACCTAATCCCACCTTCCAAACAGGCCAATGAAATTCTTAGAAATCCGGTTAGTTGCATTGGAGTAGAGTAACTTTTATTTCTAAGTCTTACAATTGTATATCTAGTAAATGTATCCGACAAAGTGGATAAATCTAGTTGGACTGGAAGTCAGGCCAAACAGCCTAGAAACATAAGCAGGTGGTCTGTTTGGCGTTTCCTGATATTTTGCAAATTAAAGATATTTTTTAGAATATTTTATTGCAAATTATTTTCAGAACTTTAGAATATAGTTTTATAAAGTAGGTACTAAGATTCAACTTTTCAAGAAATGGTTCCAAAAAATCTCTTCCTGATTGATGTTTTTCAGAACATGTTCTTTCTGGTACGTGTAAAGTTTACAAGGAAAGACAACCAGGAATCGAACTATGGACCGCTAACATACGCTACACAGTCTCTACCAACTCTAAAGAGCTGGAGACTTTTTAAAACATGTATTGCAAAATATTTATTTGCAAAATGAGAAAATTTTGATATTTAGTATGATGGATGCACATATGAATGACTAAGTACTTGCATAATGCATAATAGCATTTCAAATTAAACCGTCCAAATTAATTATACCATTTTAGATGTACAATAACAAAAAACTATACTTATTTGATTATCTAACTATAAGATTAGTGGATATCAAAGGTCTGAGTATTGTTATGGTTTGTGGAGCCCGATCATTTGAGATGTATTGTTCATGCAACTAGCATTGTTACGTAGCCTCTATCTTGGAGGGCAAGTTTATAATTTCACATTGTGTTTTATGGAACCCTAGTTCATTTACGTGTGTGTGTGTGTATGTACGCGCCCGCGTGCACGCGCGCGCACACACACACACACACACACACACACACACACACAGAGCTGTTATTGCATTGAGAAATGCTTTTTTATTTTCACATTGGTTTTATTTTTATTATTATTATTATTATTATTATTATTATTATTATTTGCCTTTAAGCATAGTAGATCAATATGAATTTGTAGACAACCCGAAGGTGAACCACATAAATCTCTATGTTGTGGTTTACATCTTTTCTCTGTTTTTTTTTTTATTCGATATTATTGTATGTGTGGTTGAGAAGGAATCTCTTCTCCCGACAAGAATCAAATACTTCTCCTCCCAAAAATGATTTGTAAAGTAACTAAAAGCAATTCTACAAAAAGTTGACTTTTCCAATTCCTAGTGTCTTGGCATGATACAAGGAAAGTGGTAGCAATGGGCCTCTTGAGTTAAAGTTCATTATCAAATTAAAATTGGAACTATAGCTTGACCCATAATCTAAGATAAGATGACTAGGTCCAATCCATAACTAAATTCCTAATCGAGCTCAGTTGAGTCGATAGGACCCACTTGTAAAAAATTATGTAAGATTTAACATGTTTTTATCACTTCAATGAAAATTTATTATTTATTCATGCATACACAGGTAGGCATGAGCCATATGGCATGTGCAATGCACATGTTGATAGAGAAGTTCTCAAGACGTGAGAGGGAAACAATAGCTAAAAAGATAGAGCTCCTCTTAAGGGGATGGCTTCACCTAATGCCCTCTATTTAAAGGCTTCCTATGTCTTTAATAATGTAATGTAGAGGGTACGTAGAGAAAGTAAGAAGATTGTTGTCTTCTTAGTAAGAAAAGCCCTTGTATCCCCACACACACACACACACACACACACACACACACAGAGAGAGAGAGAGAGAGAGAGAGAGAGAGAGAGAGAGAGAGAGTATAAAATTGAAATTATTGATGAAAAAGCATTGTTTACAACTTGACTAATGGTTTTATATAAGCAAAAGTCCCAAGCCTTCTAATTAACTCAAATTGAAAGGCTTTTGAAATAGTAAGACTTAGTAAAAATAGTAAAAAAATCATGCTATTCAAATTTGTCACTAACTTTTACGTGACTAAAGCAAAGACTTTGGACTACAACGAGACTATTAAAAAAAAGTTTTACATGATTTTAACTTTGAAGACTTTTTTTCCCCTTTGAAAAATCCATTGGGGCCAATTAATCTCTTCAATTGTCATGTCCTATGTGGTTCATCATTAGCTTTTCAATGACAAATTATATGTGTGAATCTGATAACCATTTGTAAAGTTACAGTCGTTGAAAATTATAATGCTCCTTTAGGCTATTTTGCATATTAGGGTCGCTTCAACCTAAATTTGTGTTATCATGTGCTTTGTTGATTCATCTTTCAACTTGTCCTTCATTAAATTCAAAAATCTAATTGTATATATATAAAGATTTAATCGTATGCTCATGTTATATATAATAGAGATAATATCTATACAACCTATACAAAGTCGTATTGTATCATACTATTTCAGGTCGATCCAACCATATTATTTATAGACGATACTAGTATATATTAGGCTTGTTCAGTGGTAAATAGACTCTGTTTCAACATTGAGACCAGAGGTCGAGTGCCCATGTGGTGTGGTGTGGGTGGGTGTGTGAGTCGTGGGGTGTGGGTTTAAAAAAAAGGCATGTATTAGACAATTTGCATCAACATTTTGATGCTTTAAACCTTCTTTGTGGTCCTAAAATATGACCAACTTTATTGTATCATGAAGCTGAAATGGCCGGAACTTGTTTTTAAAGAGTAACAGGGGAGATGATAGAGCAAGTAGAATCTAAATATAAATGAGAATACTTTAAAATTCACAAAAATGGAATGACATTAGCCATATGATAAGTCTCCTTTAAATCAAGTTGTATAGAATGGAAATGATTAACTATCCAACATTTATTATAAATTAAAGAAAAGTGGCGGATATGATTGTCTTCTAGGTGTGAATTTTGGAACACGAGTCATCTAGGATAGACCCACTATACTAATGGCCTGGATATCTCTCTCTTTCTCTCTCTCTCTCTCTCTCTCTCTTTCCAATACACATGTTCTTCCACCTCCTCCCAAGGACATTTACCATGTTAAGAAATGGATTGATTCGAAGGTTGGATAGCTTCTACTATCTTTTCTTCCATTTGTATTTTTTATGATTCTAATGTTTTGGGGCGTTCAAACAATTTTATGCCCGCCTTACCTCATATTGTGCCCGAATGGTATTTCCTACTGATCCATGCCATTCTTTGCAATAACTGACAAATAGAGAGGTATAGCCACAACAACACAATTTTTATGCCTCAATCAGCTTTATCTTTTCTTCATAAGTATGTACGCAAGTAGTTCAAGTTTTTGCCCAATTCACTGATGAATATTTTGTTTACATTTGGTAAATTGCTTACTACTAGGTTGGATCGGATGTCCTGTGGAGGCTTCATTTGTTACTATTGTATAAATTTCTCTTGTAGTTTTCTTCTTGTTCTTTGCCACAATGCCCATTCTGGGATGAATTAGTGTTGAAATATTTTAAATAAAATATATTTTGGTTAAAAATTATTTTGAAAAACCTTTGAAAACTAAACTTTGTTTTGTCCATGTCGGATGGGAGAAAGATTTTTTACCTCTTTATAACTAGGGTGTTGTGCACCTTACTTATTTATGGTGGAAAAGAGGGAATATGGTAGCGCTTGGTCTCGGTCTCGGGCTCGGGCTTGGGCTAGGGCTAGGTGCGAGGGCGTGGGCATGTGAGGCAGTGTGGTTGTAGAGGCGCTAGTGGCACACTTGGCACTTCGCATGTGTGCATCGTGTCGCGACCTCGCGGACTGGAGCGAGACTGGTGCGACAGAGGCTAGGTAGTAGGTCAGGTGGCTTGCAGTAACAACTGCATGTGGCTAGCCCAACAGTCAGAAATGGCTAGCCATTGAGTTTAAACAGCCAACATGCAGGTGTGTAACTCCCACATACACAACAGTCAGAAACTGTAAAAAACGGCTAATTTCTCACAACAACCATAAAACAGCTAGTGTCATTATGGCTCTGGACCAAAATTGACAGCCACCCTTGCCTATATAAACCAGTCAAGTCTGGTTCATTCCAACACAACAATAGCAATCACAACCATCTCTACTGAACTAGCACCCATCTGAGTCTATTAGCTTTTCGGTTTGGTTGATACAAACTAAGCCACTTAGACCAGTATAGTAGTCTGCTGCTGCAAGAAGAAGACAGACATTCCTTCTCTCTCTTTCTTTTCTTCATCTGCCAGACAGTGTTACTAAGTTCTATAGTGGTTCCTTCGTTTCTTGCTGAACGCAGAACCACATAAAGCTCGTCGTATCCTGGAAGCAATCCGCCTGCAACTTATCAGTAGACTCAAAATAATTTGAATAGGGGCGAATAACGCTTTCATGACAGCGTGTTTTTTCACGTGCTTCAGCCTGTCCCTATTTCTCAATTTTTTCAAATTAATTTATTTTCTGAGATCAGAAATTCTCAACAGTTGGAAGCTAGTGGAATTCCCATTTCTTACATGGATGAGATTGATCACACCTTAGAGTGAAAAGTTCTTATACCAATCATTTACAAGTGAGAATGACACCAAGAATTGACAAGCGGATGAATTTTCTAGTAGGCTATGTTGTTATAGCTTAGATAAAGAAAAGAGACTCTACCATAGGATAGAGCTGAGCTTTCAAATCCAAGTATTCCCAAAACTCCCCTTAGCTTCCTTCCCCTCCTTTGGACACGAGAGAAAAAAGAAAAGATAAGGCTAGGTGTTCAATGTTAGGGGGCGTTTAGCATCCCTACAAATAAGAGCTTATCGGCTTATTTCTAAAAAAATTAAGCTTTTAGACCGTTTGGTAGAAGTCTAATGAAGTGCTTATTTTTTTAGAAAGTAATAGATAAGCTCCGATTTAATAAGTTGGGGAGGGGTTACTTTTTGAAATGGAGCTTATTTGCTCTATGCGGGTAGACATTTTGGACTAATTTTTTAACAAGTTTACCCTTAAACTTTTCAAGTAATTCCCATCTTACCCTCTTTTCTTCTCTTTACAATTTCTTCGAGAAAGGCCCACACGATGAACGACCAATAGTGAAGGTGGGCCCCACATGATGAATGGCCCATATCAGAGGCGAGCCTACATAATACATAGTCACATCAAAGTGTGGCCCTGCATGATGAACAATCCACATCAAGCAAGCCTTACCTGATGATGGTCCACATCAAAGGTGAGACCCACACGATGGATGGTGGACATTGAATGTGGGACCACATGATGGAAGCTTGACATTAAAGGTGAGCCTACATGATGAATGACCCATCTTGAAGGTTCAGCCCCACATGATGGGTGGTCCATAGCAAAGGTGGGACCTACATGATGGATGGTGGATATCAAAGATGGGTCCCACATGATGGACTATCCACATCAAGTGGGCCCCACATGATAGATAGTCCACAACAAATATGGGACCCACATGATGGATGTTCCACATCAAAGGTAGGACCCACGTGATGGATGATGCACATTAAATGTGAGACCACATGATAGAAGGTTGACATTAAAGGTGGGCCTACATGATGAATAACCCATATTAAAGGTTAGGCCACACATGATGAATGGTGAACATCAATGGTGGGTTCCACATGATGGACTATCCACATCAAGTGGGGCCCCACATAATAGTGATCCATAACAAAGGTGGGACCCACATGATTGATGGTGGACATCAAAGATGAGCCCCTCATGATGAATGATTCATATTAAAGTGGGGCCCCACATCAAGGTGGGCCCACATAATGAAAGGTTCACATCAAAGGTGGGCCCCACATGATAGATAACCCACATCAAAGTGTGGCCCAACATGACAGAACACGCGCATCAAATGAGTCCTATTTGATGGACAGTCTACGTCAAAGGTGGGACCCACGTGATGGATGATGGTCATTAAAGGTGGGCCCATGTGATGGTAAGTTAATATCAAAGATGGGCCCACATGATGAACGACACATAATGAAGGTGGGGCCCCACACAATGAATGGTCCACATCAAGGTGGGCCCACATAATGAACAGAGTGGACTTCACATGATGGATGACCCACATAAAAGTGTGGCCCCTTATAATGGACAGTTCACATCAAGTGGGCCCCACCAATGGATGGTCCACATCTAAGGTCTCTCATGATGGATGGCCCATATCCAAAGTGGGCCGTATAATGGATGATCCACATAGAAAGTGCACCCCACATGCTGAATGATGGATATCAAAAGTGGGCCTCACATGATGGACAATCCAATTCAAAGGTAGGGCCCACATGATGGACACATCAAATGTGGAGCCCATGTGATGGGTGACGGGTAGTGGACATTGAGGGCTCCACATAAAAAACAATTAGGAATGTTGGGCCCTACATGATAGATGGTCTACCAAAACAACCATTTGGATTGCTCTTATATTAAAGTTGTTGTAATCTTTAAAAATGACATTAACTACCCTTAAAAAAAAAACTCTTATTTGAAAATTTTACTAAACGTGCTTACTTTAAATAAGACCTTTTTTTTTTTTTTTTGAGATTTTACCAAACAAGCTTATTTAAAACAGAGCTAGAACAAAAAAGACTTACTGAAGTGGCTCTTATTGAATTAGAGTAGAGATGCCAAATGAGCCCTTAGTTTATTTCATTTTTTTCTTATTTTAAAAGTATGTGAGTGTGCATTTAATTAGTTAGACAGCACGAAGGGCAGGGATGGCAATGAAGGAATGCTTTATGGTCCAAACCCAACCTAGGCTCGAGCCCAATCTAGGCCCACAATGGACCAACACAAACAGGCCCGGTCCCAGCCTATGATGATTGTGTATGGCCTGAGCCCAATTCCACCCAAGCTGGGCCACCAATTGTTGGGCAAGGTCTGGTTTGTTATTTGTGTGTGGCCCCATCAAGCATGTTGAATTCCTAAATGGGTTGGGCTAGGTCTGAGATTATGGGAAGCTTGAGCCAAGCCTGATTATTAAACGAGCTGAACTTTTAGGCCCCAACTGGGATCCAAGCAAGTGAGGCTTGAATGCCCGACGGCTCAACCCAGTCCACTTACCACCCAACTTAAAGTGAGTCTATATTAAAGGCAATGCCTATGTGTTATTGTCATGTGCATGCCTTTACGAACCTTATAAAAGATCAGTAATTCTCTTCTATAGATCCATCCCATCCACTTGAGGTTCACCAACCTCAGTATGACTAAGGCCCAAAAATCAGGTCAATTCGGGAAACTGTTGAAATGATGAGTACCATGATTAAAATCATCAATATTGTATGTGGGGTCCACCGTGATATGTATATGCCATCTAGCATACTCATCTAAGGTGCCACACGGATAAGGGATGCCCCCATGAAAATAGGACATTCCAAGACTCATGTGAACCACACCGAACAGAGATTTCTATCAGGTGTGGCCAACTTGAGTCTTGGATCATTATCATTTATGACCTCAACTACTAAAATGAGCTAGAAAAAACGGATGGATAGTAAATTTATCACAAACATCACAGTGGGCCCCACCTGGGTTTGCAGGAACTTCCGGCGAAGGGCTTTTGCAGGAAATCGGCGTCCGCTCGGCGAAAGCGTTCCACCTAAAGTTCCTGCGTTGAGAACCTAAGTAGGGCCCACCGTGATATTTTATTTAGAAATACACCTGGTCCATCTGTACAAAACTCAATTGGGCCACAAAAGAGGAAATAGGGGAAAGAAATGCTAATATTGAAACTTCTCTGGCTCCATGTTTATATTCCATCCAAACATTTTACAATGTCATTTACATTAGGATTAACTGAGAAAACAAGAATCTTAACCTGATACAAAATTTCGGTGCCCACATGAATTTTTCAATGGTAGTCGTTCAATCCTCACTGTTTCCTCTCGTGTGGCTAACTTGAGTTTTGTGCCCTGCTAATTTTTGGTCCCACAATAAATGAACTCACAAAATGGATGAACAGCTTCCCTGCCCAAGAGCTTCATGCAAAAGCCTTCCGCTTCGGAAGAATCCGGATCTCTTGTTCGTGGGGACGCGGATTAGCTACTGTGTCAGTTGAGTAGCTATCTCCCTACTGAATGACGTCACCAATTTCTATGGGGGCCACCATGATGTGTGTTATATCCACACCGTACATTCATTTCGAGAGATCATTTTAAGACATGAACCAAAGATTGAGGAACATCCAAAGCTCAAGTGGACCTCACCAAAGAAAACAGTGGGGATTGATCTCCTACCATTAAAAACTTCTTGGGGCCACAGAAGTTTGCGATCAAGCTAATATTTGTGTTTTCACTTATTCCACGTCTGTGTTAACTTATGATCAGTTGGATCTCAAATAAACATCATGGTGGGCCCTAGGAAGGTTTCAACGGTTGCGTCACTGTCCCACTGTTTCCTTTGGTGGGTCAACTTCAGATTTGGATCTGCCTCATTCTTTAGCTCGTGCCCTAGAGTGATCTCTCGAAATGGATGTACTATGTGGATACAAAACATACATCAAGGTGGGTCCCCCCAAGTTGGTGACGTCACTTCAGTAGCCAAATAGCTACTAACTTGTAAGTAGCTAATCCACGTCCATTGAAACATGCTGATGTCATCAGTGATGTTGTGGCCCAGTGAAAATGGTCCATTCATTTTTCCATGTAATTTTAGGTCATGAGCCGATATAAGGCTCAAGTGGGCCACACCACAGGTGAAGCCTACCGTTGAAACCTTCCTAAGGTCTACCGTGATGTTTTATTTTCCATCCAACCTGTTTATAAGATCACAGAGACATAGATGAGGGGAACAAAATCAGCTCTATTCAAAACTTTCTGTGGCACCCAAGAAGTTTTCAACGGTCAGAGTTTAATCCCCATTTCATGGTCCACTTGAACTTGGATCTGCCCCATTCTTGGTCTCATGGCTTAAAATGGCATGGAAAAATTAATGGACCGTTTGGATAAGATCCATACATCACAGTGGCCCTCACAGGCCTAGCCTGTTCCAAGCTGGGGAGAGGCGAGGGAAGTTCAATCTGCGCCCCAAGTTACCTACTCTACGGGAGCGGATTATGTGAGACCCCGGATGGACCAATCCCTGACTGTGAGGGGGGCGGATTAGGTGCTTCCATGTCCTGAGCTCAGGACAGGCGCATATGGACATTAGGGGAGAGGAGGCGTGACATGACTGTGTCAGGCTTGCTGACGTGGCAGGTCACCTCTGACAATGTGCCCTGCATCAATACAAATGTGACAAGTCGGGGCCACGTAGGGCCTGTCCTGAGCTCGGGACAGGCCCGGGTTGTACCTAATCCGCTGCCGACTGTGAGGCTCACATTGATGTATGTTGCTTAAATCCACACCGTCCAACCATTTTGAAAGCTCATTATAGTGTATGATACCAAAAACAAATCTGACTCAAATCTTAAGTGGACCACACCATAGAAACAGTCGTGAATGAATCTCTACCATTGAAAACTTCATGGATTTTCAGTGGATTCCATCGAATTGTTTATTTTCCATCAAACCTGTTGATAAGGACACAAACACCTAGATGAAGAGACCACATAAATATCACATTGATCCAAAGGTTTTGTGGCCCATAGGAATATTTTAATGATCAATCACCACTGCTTTTTGTACTATGGCCCATCTAGGATTTGGAACTGGTTCATTTTTTTGGTTCATGCCCTAAAGTAAAATTTCAATACGGATGGATGGCGTGGATGTAGTCAAATACATCACAATGGCCCCACAGTCAGGGGTCCCACCCCCCTCGGTGGATCCGGGGTCTCACCTAATCCGCTCCCCTATTTTATAAAAACAAGAGATCCCGACTCGCTTCGGAAACATGCTTTGTTAAACGGACGCCGATTAGCTACTGACAGCGCCAGCAGTGAATCTCCAGTGACGTCACCATGTTTTGTGGGCCCCATCATGATGTATGTATTGTATCCACACTGTCCATCCATTTTGAGAGATCATTTTATGGTACTATATAAAGAATGAGATAGATAAAAAGCTCAAGTACACCCCACCACAGAAAATAATGGGGATTGAACGCCTACCATTAAAAACTTCTTAGGGCCACTTTGATCAAGCTGATATTTATGTTTTCCATTCTTACGTATCTGTGTTAACTTATGAACAGGTTGGATCTCAAATAAACATCATGGTGGGCCTTGTCCCCACTGTTTTTTTTTGGTGGGGTCCACTTGGACTTTGGATCTGACTCATTCTTTGGCTCATGCCTTCAAATGATGGACGGTGTGGATACAAAATATACATCATGGTGGGACCTGACGTCACTTCAGTGGCTAGCTAATCCGTGTCCCTATTAAATACGAAAGGTACAAATTACGAAAGCCATATGTATTTTGGGCGCGGATTTCCTGCGAAAGCCTTGCGGAGGAAGTTCGCTGGGAATCAAGGTGGGGCCACAGTGATTTTTTTGATAAATCCATCCCGTCCATCCGTTTTGGGAGCTCATTTTAGGACATAAAAGCAAAAATGAACCGGATCCAAGACTCAAGTGTTAGGTGCAGGGGGCAGCGCGCCCATGCCTGGGGTTCGGGGCGGAGCGCCCGAAAGCCCAACGATTTTTTTTTTTTTTTTAGGGAGGAAAAACTAGAAGAAAATCGAAAAAAAAAAGTCATTTTTTTCTATAAAATGGGGGACTCTTGTGTGTCTAACCAATATAGTAAAATAGGCCGATCTGCGAACACTGGTTTTTAACAAAAGAATAAATTAGAAAAAAAATGGGAGAAGAAAAGTATGAAAAAATAAAAAAAATCAGATATATATATATATATATATATATATATATATATATATATATAAATTCCGTTTTTTGACCATTACGGGGGGCGTAACGGCCGTTACGGGTCAAAAATTTGGGGGTCCTCATTTTGGACCCCGTATCGCGTAACGGCTACGGCCGTTTCCGTTACGCCGATACGTAACCGTTTTGGCCTACCTTGACCAAGAGTGAAGCCAAAAACTCATCTTGTTACCATCGCTTAGAGACAAGGAGATGTTTTCCTTGAAAGGCTTGGAAATTTTTTCAATATTTTTTCACATAAAAGAGGCTCTGTAGATCGTTGACTCAAAGGGCCACAAGTCTAGACCTAAAGACCCATATTTTGCCGCTATCACTTGTCTCCAAAAACTCTCTCTCTCTCAATCCCAAAGTGCCACACCCATTTATCGAGAAGGGCTTTGTTCATGAGATCCAGCTTTTTAATATTCACTCCCCCTTCGCTGTAGGGGGTGCACACCTAGTCCAACAATGAAAATTTGAAGGACTCTCCACCACCTTGCCAAAGGAATTTCTTGCTAATTTTGTCTATTCTGCAAATGATATATTTAGGACATTGAAACAACAATATGAAGTATATTGGCATACTAGAAAGGGAGGCATTGATCAAATTGATTATGCCACCTAAAGACAGCACATTACACATCTAAGAAGCCAATTTTTTTTCTCCATTCTTTCAATGATACTATCCTATAGGCTAATTGGAGGCTTTCCAATATAGAGCGGAAGACCTAAATAAAGTGTAGGGAGAGAGCCTACCTTGCAACCAAAAGAGTCAACAAGAGAAGCGCAGACCGCACTGGATGTATTTATCCCGAACTGGGTAGACTTCTCCATATTGACTTTAAGGCCCGAGACAACCTGAAACCAACATATCGTCATACTTGAAAAATTCACCATTAATTCATTTGCATCACAAAAGAGTAAAGTATCATCAACGAACTGCGGATGGTTAGCATGGAATGAAAAATTTCTGATAGAGAATCCCTTGAACAACCCCATTTCTTAGCCTCTATATAACATTGCACTTAGAGCTTCAGTGACGATAACAAAGAGGAAAGCCCCCTGATGGATTCCTCTAGAAGGTATGAAGAATTCAAAAGGGATCCGTTAATCAAAACAGAGAATTTGGGAGAGGATGCACGGATTCTCATCCAAGTTCTCCAAGTGAAGTTGAACCCTAATCTTTGGAGCATATAATTTAGGAATGACCAATCAACATGGTCATAAGCCTTTTAAATGTCTAGCTTACACATGATTCTACTTTTTATCTCCCTCGAACACAAGTTAAGGCATTCGTTTGTAATCAACACCGAATCTAGAATTTGCCTTTTCCTTCGACGAAAGCAAACTGATAGGGGAAACCACCTTGGCAACAACTTACTTAAGGCGATTAGCGATAATTTTGGAGAGGATTTTGTAAAGATCCCCCACAAGGCTAATGGGGCGGAAGTCCTTAATATGCTATGCTCCTTCCAATTTAGGAATCAAGGTAAGGAACGTGTTGCCCATCTCCAAAGAGAGCCTCCTATCAACATACAATTTGAGAACAAAGGCAAAGAGATCACCCCTAAGTAGCTCCCAAAATGCTTTAAAGAAAGTTACGGGGAAGCCATCAAGGCCAGGGGCCTCTTCGCTACCAAGCTCCTAAACCGCTGATTTCAACTCTTCTATATCCCCTAGTCTTTCCAGGGAAACCGCATCCTCCCTGGAGATCATCAATTATGGGCCAAACAACATCCTCGACAGTCAGCAATTTAGTATAAATTTCCACACATTTGATTCTATAGAGAATTTATACTGAATTTCTGACTAGAAGTACATCATGCGTTCCTAAAGGGTTCCGGTACATGATTTCTTTTCTTTTTTTTTTTTTTTTTGGAAGACAGAAGGACCAACTGGTTGTTAGAGTTTATGATGGATGGAGAACTAGCATTTACATACACTGATGGTTGATAGTCATGCAAGAGCCACTGATGGTTTAAGTTTTTTCAAGGGAAACCATGGTGAATAACCTTATTTTTAGGATTTTATTTTACTTTTTTTTCTTTTAACTTGAACAGCACTATATTTAGTTGAGATAATAAGTCATTTGTCTCTGCAAGTTTACCCTTCTCATTTATTGTGATAATAGTAAAATGCACTCTCTCATACATATGAAATTTAGGTTTTTTTCTTTTCTTTTCTCTTCTTTTTTTAATGAAGTTGTGGTGCATCACATTGCTAGGGACCTACAACAGTCATCACATCGTACATAAAGCAAAATTTACACCCTCTCCGTGCATCGCATGTCATTTTAAGGGGGGTGGATTAGGTGTTATTCAGGTAACACCTAACATCTTAGTGGGTGTTTGAGGGGTTTGATCTTTCTCGACAAGGTGGGCATAAGGAGCATTTTGGAAGCGCCTATTTATAGTGGGGGGTTGGGTAAGGTGGTTTTTTGGTAGGCCCCATCCAACCCCTCCGTAGTGGGTTCTATACAATAGATGGCTTGTTGTGTTTTTGTGTGAGCAAAGGCCCACCCAAATATGTTTCTGGTCTTTGTAATGGTTGTGAATGTTGTAAATAAAACTTTTATTTTCTTAAAAAATAAAAAAATAAAATCTTAGTGGGTGTTATTGTTACCCTTACCATAGGGCCTATTGAGAGAAATACCCCTTCTTGACCACAACACTGAGATTTATATGGTTCCCTTCCAATACATCCACAAATTTCTGTCAATCTATTATGCTCAAAGAAAGAAAGAAAAAGAAAAAAAAAACTACTTTCAAAACAAGGACCGCTCTCACGACAAAATATATATAACCCCATAAGAACTAGGGTTTATATAAAATTTCACGTGAAATTACAAAATTGCCCTTAGACCGAGGGTTATGCCTCAATCAAGGGGGCGTCGCCCTCCTGTAACCCCCAACAAGCTCAGTGCGGAGCTCAACCTGCGAAAGTAATGGCTAGATGAGTAGTATTACCTCTAATGATCACTTCCACAAATCCTAACAGGCCCACATTGATGTTGTACTATATATCCATGCCGTCCATCCATTTTTGCAGACCATTTGTGCACATAGTCCAAAAATTAAGCAAATCCAAATCTCAGATGGACCACACCAAAGGAAACAGTGGTGATTAAATGCCCTACTATTAAAAAACAGATGGATGGCATGGATATACAACACATTCATCAAGGTGGTCCCCATACGGTCAGGGTAACACCCACTGAGATGTTACCCAGGTAACACCTAATCCTATCCCCATTTTAAGATGATTTTTTTCTTTTTTCTTTTTGCATTAGATAGCATGTTAATTTTGTAATATTTGAGTTGCCTGCACTCTTTCCTGCAATTTAAATATTGGTTTTGGCCTATCATATTGTTAACCACTAATACAAGGTCGTATTGTAATGTATCGCCCTGCAACCTTATTATTTATGGATGATACCAGTATGCATCGGGCAATATGCATCGATTTCATACAATATGACTAGCTTTGTTGTATCATGAAGTTGAAATGGCCAGAACTCGTTTATAAATAGCAATGGGGTATAGAGAAAGTAGAATCTAAATATGAATGGGAATATATCAAAATTCACAAAAAATGGGATGACATTAGCCATGACAGTCTCCTTAAAACAAGTTGTATAAAATGGTCCAACATTTATTATGAATTAAAGTAAAGTGATGGATGCGATTGTCTTCTAGGTGCGAATCTTGGAACCCGAGTCATTCAAGATAGACCCACTATACCAACGGCCTGGCTTGATGTCTCTCTCTCTCTCTCCCATACTCATGTTCTTCCACCTCCTTCCAAGGACATTTACCATATTAAGAAATGGACTAATTCATTGCTCAATGCCAGTTTATTTCATTTTTTTTCCCATTTTCAAAGTGAGTGAGCATTTAGTTAGATAGCACAACAGAACAGGGATGACAATGAAAGAATGCTTTATGGTCTAAACCCAACCTAGGCTCGACCTCAATCTGAGCCCATGATGAACCAACACAAACAGGCCCAGTCCCAGGCACAAGTCCACCCATTTTTGTGCAAGATCTGGTTTGTTCATTGTGTGAACCCCGTCGTGCTTGTTGAATTCCTAAATGAGTTGGGCTCGGTCTAGGATGACGTGCTCATAAATGAAACCTGAGCCCAGCCTGATTACTGAACGAGCTAAAATTTTAGGCCCCAGCCAGGATCGAAGTAAGTGAAAGACAGACAGTCCAACCCGGTCCACTTAAAACCCTAACTTAAAAGTGAGTCTCAGTGAGGGGCAATGCCTATGTATTATTGGATCTTCCAAAACAAAACATGTGTATGCCCATGTGAACCACATAAAGGATCCTAGATCCATCCCATCCATTAGGTTCACTAACCTCTATTTGGACTAAGCCCCAAAAATCAGGCCAATCGTGGACTCAATTTCCTGGTTGTAAGCTTCTGGAACGAATCTTCAGCTATTCTTTCGCCTGCTCTTGTGCTGCCTGAGTTTGGTGATTCTTTGAGCTCTCTCTCTCTTAAAGGGTGTGTTTGGTTCCACCCCTAAGTGAATTGAAGTTCTCTCCTTTCCTTGGCCAATATTATTTGTTACAAACAAAGGAGAAGCAGTTGAAACAAAAGAATTCACATAGGTTGATGGTATGTATTACGGGATAGTTCAACAAAGTTTCTTCTGTGGGCCCCAAAGATCAATGCATCCATCATAGGCTATGATCAAACAATCTGGAATTTGGGGTTTTAATATGTGTGGCCCAGCAAATAATGGTTTGGATTGGGCAGCTAGGATCAATAAATTTGTAGGGTTGTTGCATACCGGCCCATCAATGGTGGGCCCAAGAGATAAACATTCTGGATGGCTCAACTCCAGTAAAGACAGGTGAATCAAGTTGTATCGAGTATTTGAGTTTTATCCAACAGCTGTCAGTGAGCTAAAACTCGAGCCGGGCTTACTATCTAAAGATTCAGTCCCAAGCCCAGTTAGCTGCCATACTTGGTAAGAATCAGAAATTTTTATAAGTTGGGGTGAGCCAGGTTGTCCTTTTGGGCCTTAGGGCATTAGCCAAGCCTAGACCCAGGTCCAAATAGGTAGATTCAAGACCCAAGTGGGCCTCACGACAGAAAACAGAGGGGATAGAAATAACCACCATACCTGGGGGCCACCTTGATATTTATACATCATCCAAACCGTTCATGAGGTTGTTCCCACACATGTAGATGATGAATGGTCTAAAATTCATTCTACTGGCCTGGTGATTTAGACAAGGCATCAAAGCAACGAGGAACGCTGGAAGGCAAGAGATGGATTAGATCAACGTATCGACAGAGACTGATGGATGGACAGACAAACAGATAGCAATCTCTTGATCGAACGGCAGGAATGAACCGATCACGGTGATTTTGGGCCACCATATTCTCATTGGTTTAAGAACTTCACACCTCCATAGAATTATAATCACAACCGTTAATCGGCTCATCCAGTCCGTTCATCATGGTCAAGCATGTCGATTGATCTGGTTTTGTAGCTTTGTCATCAATGTAAGCCACAGACACCAATGGAAAATCTTACACTACACACGCCTTAATGAACGGTGGAGATGAGGAGTAAGCTCTCTGCCTCCCTCCGAGCACCCAGTCGTCCAAAAGCTCCGGCCACGACGTCTGTCGGAGCTCAGGGGTACTGGGTGCTTTGAGGGAGGCTGGAAGCTTGCCCACTCAGTATACCAGCCAGCCCTGCAACCGATGTACCAAAACCGCATACCTTCATGGACTTATATAGGGTTCATCTGAGGAGGAATCATAGGATTCTCCACTTATAAGTAGGGCCCACCATCTTTTAATCTGGACCATTGGTTCATTGCTCCCCGCAGCGGATGGACTAATCCTCCAAAAAATCTCCTTAGTAGGAAGATTCTAACCTTTACAAAAAAAAAAGTCTCAAGATTAATGGATAGGATCTTTCGGTCCAGTATATTTTTATTGCACGGGTCTATCTGTGGTGGGACACAGCAACGGGTCTATCTGTAGTGGGACACAGCAGACCAATGGTTCGGATTATCTAATTGCGGGGTTCAATGGCCAGATCTGAAAACCCAAGTAAATCCTCGGACTGGGAATCCTGTCATTTTGATAGTATGCGGTTCTCCACATGATGATAAAGCTGATAGAATCCGATGCCTGATGTGAACATTTTCGAGATTCTTCTCTATCTGATCGATTGTGGGCATACGTGGATCGACCGATATTAAAGTGGGTCTATACATCGGACGACCAGAATTATTCACGAGGGGTCCCACTTGAATCAGTAGTAGTGGTGGCTGAAATAGCCGTAGCCGTTTAAGAATTTTCTTTTGTGTATTCTTCCTTCACGATAAATCCCATTATATGACGGGCTTGGATCGTTTAAACATGACCCAAATTCGATTGAATTGAACGGTCAATTTCATTTGTAGAATGAAGGCCCACTTGATGATTGGACCTGGCCAACAGGTTTGGCTGGGACATCCATCAATGGCCTGTGATGGGCCTGGCCCACACACCGGACCTAGATTTCAAGCCCGGCCTGCCTCTCTGGCCTAGTTAAGGGGCCCAGACCTAGGTCCTACAAGGTCCGGCTGCACTGGCCGGGATGGACCAATCACGGTGGCCCTCAAGAAGGTTTCATGGGTAGGCATTCAGTCACTACTGTTTCTTGTATTGTGGCCCACTCGAAATTTGGATCTTCCTCATTTTTGGGCTCATGCTCTAAGATGAGATGGCGAATCCGATGGTTGGAGTGGATATAACACATACACATCAAGGTGGGCCTCACAGAGCTTGGGGTTACACTAGATTCTCTAACCCCGGGTTAAGAGGCAAGTCACATCGTCACGTCCGCTTTTTGGGTGCATTGCATGATAGCTTGTTACTTGAGTAATAAACCTTTACATGGTTGCATTATCGTGAGTCCATCTGGTGGGCCCTACCATTGATGGTCTACCGTACAAAAAGCCACCCTGAGTCAATGGCCCTAGACCTCTGCTGAGCAATCATGGCCGCAAATCTGATCTGAATAGTTGGGACAGGGCTACGATGATCAAAGAGAGAAACAACGCAACATCAGAGCCGTAGGCTTGAAACTTGGTCCGTCGAAGACGATCAGGGTCAGTAGCAACAAAAATATATGTAAGAGATTACAATGCAGCGAAGCATCCGGCTTTTGTTCTCTTGAATTTGCATTTTATATATATATATATATATATATATATATATATATATATAGGACACATCTTGAAGACCTAGTCCTAGCCCGAAAGTCAGGGACGCGGTTTGGCTGGTGTCCCCGCTCCCCAACACCTGCAAGATAGTTGGTGTCAAAGCTCTGTGGGCCCCACCATGATGTATGTGTTTTATCCACACCTTCCATCCATTTTGCCAGCTCATTTCAGGGCATGAGCTCAAAAATGAGACAGACCCAAATCTCAAGTGGATCACACCACAGGAAACAATGGGAATTGAACGCTTGCCATTGAAAACTTATTCATCCAACCTGTTCATAAAGTCCATCCAAAACTTCTGTGGGCCCGAAGAAGTTTTCAAAGGCAGCAGCCGTTCAATACCCACTGTTTCATGTGGTGTGTATCTACCTGATTTTTTGTATCATGCCCTAGAATGAACTGGAAAAATGAGCTGGAAAAATGGATGGACAGCGTGGATAGGCCCACAGAGCTTTGACACCAGCTGGTCACCAGCCAAACCGCCTCCGCTCATCCCTACTGACAAAATCAATGGACAGCCAACAATATAACACAATGCACATCTATGGCTCACCTGATGAGTAGATCAATTCGATTTTTGTGCTGGGCGATCTTCATGATGGGGACACATTTTCTACAGGTGTGTGATGAGTTGGAGGGGAAAAGATACGCATTGTAAGCTCAGAAAGCAATGGGTGTATATGATCATTATTCAGTATGCATACGCTCCAACTATACACCATAGTATTAAAACTCGATAGGTCGACTTGACTCGATGAATTGAGTCTCATAGAAACTCGTTGGTAACACTGAGTCACTAGACCAGTCAATGCATTTTCACATGTGTGTGTGTGTGTGTGTTTTGGGTTAGCACACCCACCCCCACTGTTGGTCTGTTAGTCACACCACAATGTTAGCCACCCCCACTAGGGAATCAATACCAAGACCTCAGTGTTAAAATAAGGTTAACGTCACTCAGTCTACCACTTGAGCTATGGATCAGGGTGCCTGCGTGCGTGTGCGTGCGTGCGTGCGTGCGTGTGCATGTGTGTGTGTGTGTGTGTGTGTTAAATGCACTAATACTGTGAATCTAAATTTTAAATATTGAGCCAAGTTAAGTTTTTGAACTTTGCACAATGTATTGCCCTTTCAGGCCAGTTTCCAAATCCATAAACCACAAGAGAAAAACTTTGAAACTGTGGCAGTGTGATGGATTATACACAGGCACATATGGTCCTCTTTCCGCAAGCGTCCACAAATCAGAGGTTAGGATTTTTCAACCAATCTGAGCTTGGGATTGTAACTTGGCAACAGTGGGCTGCACAATCAAGTCGGGTTTTATTTAAGTTAATATACGCCACATGTACAATTTCTTAGTGTCTGCGTATGAAGCATCACATACAGCCTGAGTATCATAGAACTCCAAAAATAAAGGAATAAACAGATAAACGAATCTCAAATTGTCCACATATAATCCACTAACTGAATGAAATTCCCATTTCTATGATTTTTTTTTGTATCAGACCTAAGAACAAGAGAACCATATCTCATCAACAACACTCCCAATATCAAGATCCAAACGGGCCTTGATTTCTGCAAATTCTAAGTTCCATACAAACACCAACTACACCCCAAACACATACAAACCAAAACATACCAAAATGTACAGTCTCTCCTTACCAGCTACAAAAAAAACACATTAGTCTACAAACAACACATCCTGTACCAGGCTCCTCAAATCCCTTCCAAGAGCATTTGGGCATCTCATGCAGTTTCAATTATCTTCCCTCCCCAGTTTCCGACAATGATATCCACTGCCACTATGTTCCTGTTAGTTATATTAGTTATCATTTACCATCTTCAGGGAATAGATATGTCCAATTACCACACCCATTTCAATGGCTTATCTTCTCCCTTTCAGTGAAGCCTTTGTGCTCCATTCCAAACTCAGTGGGGAATGCCTGCGCGTCGGGCATGATTTCCCAGTTGCCTTTCTGGACCCAGTTTGAGCGCCTCGTCTGGCTCCTGGACCTCTCTAACCCAATCTGGTTCTGTATATCTTCAAAGTCCTCTGCAGCGACAGCCTGCCGTTTGCTGCCCGTCTCTATGTCTAAGCTCGCCTTCGCAATCTCCGGGCTGACAACATGGCCCCGAGGGAGAGAAGCAGTGGAGGAGGCCAGGTCCTCATTCACCCTCGCTCGGAAGTCGATATGAGAACTGGGAATCCTTGAGCAGAAGATCTCCCTAATGTTTTTGGCCCACCCGAGGTCATAAGGATTCACCTTCCCATCGTAGCGGAATCGAAAATTCTCATAGGTTGTCTGCATGACAATGAGGATATGTTGTGGCGATCTGTATGAGAGGAAGAAAAATACTAGAAGCATGGAAACTCAAGGGCGATATTTATGCTTGCATTAACGAAAGATGCAAGTGAGACAGTGGCCACCACTAGGGCCCTCAATGGGTCGGATCTGGAGCGGATCTAGTTGAATCCGACTCTGAATCCGGAAATCTGTAACTCTTACTGAATCCAGATCCAAATCCGACTAAGATCCGAAAGGTGAAATCCATACCCAATCCATTTACAGACAACCAGATCCACATCCGACCCAAAAATCCACATAAACACAGGATTCGGGTCAGATCATGATCCAAATCCATCGTTTAAGTAAAATTTAATCTGATTGTGTTTGTACATAGTGGCTTCCCTAGTATAAATCTTACCCCCTCTTTCAAACGGTGATGATTCATCATCCAGCTATCAAGACCATCCAAACTGTGGGCACATTGTTGATGGAGCATGCATAAAAATCACACTAATCTAGCAATCCTAACCGTTCCATTGGTGGCTTTCATATGGATGGCTAAAAGCCAAAAAGTGAATGGTCCAAATTAGACAGGCAGAATCAGATTGTTACTCATGTGATTTTTGGGTTATGCTGCGACCGCAAGCTTGACGGTCAGGATTGACATAAAACTATGACACGTATCTTCACATTTGAACTTGTTTAGATAATTGTGCATGGGACTCACCAAATTTCTATGGTGGGGATGATGACAGGTGAGTAGGGTGACCACTGTGGTGCTGAATGTAAACATGATTTGCAAGGCATGTGCAGCAACTCAAAAGCATTGAGAAAATTTCCCTACCCACCTTTTACTTTAGTGCGGCCCACTTGATTCTTGGATGCGGCTCATTTTTTATCACATGTCCTAAAATGAGCTCACAAAACGGATGGATGGAGTGGATTTCTCACAAACATCATGGTAGGCCCCACCTAGGTACCCAGCGCATTAAGGCTTCCGCACCAAATCCGTGTCGGATCTCTTGAAGAGATTCTTGGAAGAGAGAGGAGAGGAGAGAGAGACTCTCTCCGCACGAAGCCATAGAGGCAGAGAGAAAAATTAGGGTTTTTTCTTATTCTTTACAGTTTTTTTTTTTTTTTTTTGGCATTATGTAGTTTAGAGATTATAGGGCAAACAAAAATAGACTGTCTAGATCTAAAGAAGATGAATAGGCAAACAAAAATAGATGGTCTAGATATAAAGAAGATGAAGAGTCATCTAATAGTAAGGATCCGATCAGATCTTAGTGTTAGATCTGAATCCGACCCGAATAATATTCGGATTTTTCTTGGTGAACCTGAATCCGATCCATTTATTTTTTCGTAAAAAAATTTAGGATCCAAATCCGCTATATACGAAGTCGGAGCGGATCGGATCTCGGATCTGATCCGCTCCATTGAGAGCCCTAGCCACCACCGAATGGCCCGCATTGTGGATGGTCCATGGTTAAAGAATTGCACAAGACATATCATTCTAAAGAACCAAGAAATAATCAATGGTTGACATCTAAGGGGAAAAGGTGAGAAAGCGACCGCCATGATTATTTGATTGGTGTTGTTTTTTATCCATTGGACAACCAAGGCTGAGCCAACTACGTGGATGATCCTGATCCAGTGTCACCCTTGCCAAATGCAAGATGGAAGTGGGGCTCTATCACATTATGACAGATGGGTCTTCTCTCATATCCCTCTAGTATACAAACCACTAACAAGGTAATGATCCTGAATCCTACTCCCCCTATGCATGCAAATGTGGCGCGTTTGTGAGAAATCAGGGATTTACATTAGATGGGGTTAGTGTCACCAAGAGACTTCTACCTCTCGTTTTTTTGCTGGAACACTTCTCAACATGACACAATACTTCAAAATATATATGCATGAAGTTTCCTCGTGATGTCATTGGAAAGTGCCACATGTTGGACATTTCAAATGAAGTGTCATCCCTCACAAAGTTTTCTTTCATCATTTTCAATTTATTTAGTTATATAAATATCTTTTCTCAAGGTGAAAATTCTTGCTTCTTGCTTGCAAGCTTGCTCCATTCTTTTGGTGATGAAGAACCTCATTCGTACGGACTCCGTCTAACAGTCTAAATTTAAATTCATTCTATTATAGGTATATGGCCTACTTAACGAGAAATATCACAAGCCTTATTGATTTTACTTTTTATGTTCTTTTTATAGGGTTCTCTAAATGTTTTGACTTTTGAGAGAGAAAATTATAAAGTATCATTTACACAAACTACTATTTCTTGAGATGATTATTGCACAATTTTTAAATTGGTTGAATTATGTGAGTTCTCCTTTTAAATTCCCCTTGATTTTCTATTTGACAAAAAGAACCCCTTTATGATGTGGGACAAGTAAATCAGGCTAGAAAGTTTTGACCCAAGGGTCTAGCATGCACTACAGCTTTCAACAGCATAACTTTGAGACCGGTTATACGTTTTGGGCATATAATTTGTCGTTGGAAAGCTATCAACAAGCTCTATATGCTGGCCATTGGCCCTGAACAGGTTTCCAGAAATAGGTCATCTTAGGGGTTATTTTTTATTCCAAAGTTAAAATTTACTAGCTTTGGCAAGTTCCAGTTTTTGCTATTTTGAGGGTGTTAAGGGTATGGAGAGCCCTAGAATAGCATAAAGTCCTTGTTTGAGTTATGTCAAAGAGTTTGGATTAGTTTAAAAGTTCTTTACAATTTCTTAGAAAGTATATCATTTTAGGAAATTTCACTGTTTCAAGAAATTTATGAATTTGTGGTTCAGAGAATGTATAAGTCATATGAAAGGGCTTTGTAAATAGACTTTCATTAGTAATATCAAATTTTATTTGTCAGGTTTAGAGATTTTCTTTCCTTATGGATTCAAGAGATTTTATTTGTCAGGTTTAGACAATGATCTCCTCTTTCTCCACGCACCCGCTACATTACTTCATTATTATATTTTATTCATCAATTTATTATTGTGTTAAAAAAAATATTTATTTGTGTACAAAGTGTCCTTGTGCCTGGAATTTTGGAGTTTGTTGCGCTATATACTTTAAAGCACTTTGACAATTCACACAAGTCTAGGTAACATTGGGTGGGGTCCAAAATTATATACATTGACTTGAAAATCAAGCCGGTCCAGTTGTCAAGCGGCCACCTGTTTATGAACAGTCCAGTCGTCTAGAGGCCACCTGTTTATGAACAAAGTTGGATGGTTAAAATAATTGATCAACAGTCCAAATTCAATAGACATGTGAGACCACTTAGTGACCAGACCAGACAGATTTTCAGGCCACAGGACATATAGCGGCGCCCACCTGATGACCGGCTTGGATCTTGCCCTAGACATGTTGCATTGGCACATATTGGAATAGGATTTAGGTTCATACAGTTCTCCACGAAAAAGGTTGAAAAGAACCAACACAGTTCCCAAAGGCTATGTCTACATATGAGGAGAAAATTACGAGTACATTAGATCTAACAAGGTAATTAAAGGAAAACAAATGAACCTGGTTGGTGGAGATTAAATATAGGTGAAATGCCGTGAGCCCTCCGACGAACCAAGCTGCTATGAATGTGTATATGATTAGAACGGCAGACATGGGCGACCTCAGAAAAGCCCTCCAGAGATTACATTGATATGCATCCATTATTTTCTTGATATTTACCCAGCAAAAGGCGAAGACATACAAGCATAACATAGTTGTGGAAGACACGAACATGAAAAAGAATCGGTAGTTCCTCTGCACAAAAAGAATTTCATACACAAGTCATGGAGTCAAAATTCTATAAGAGAAGCGCATAGTGATGGATGCCAGACAAGTAAAGAAGAATTGTATGATCCTCAACTTAAGGGTATCCAAAGTATGATCGAAGTTCTGTTGTACACATGAGGCCCATGGTTAAGCGATCCATATACCATTTTTGTGTTGAGCCCCACTACAATGGAGCATGCCCCAAAAGATATCCTCAATAGGGCAATCCTAATGAGCCTTGCAAACAGATGGTCAAAAGGAGAAAAGGGTCCATATTCAACTTAGAAAAAGTGTGAGATTGGTAGATTTTTGGGTCATGGTTGGTCTGTGATGGGACTGAACAGACCAATGGTCTAGCTCATAGAATCATAGGTCCAACTTGTCCTAACTGAAAAATTCTAAAGCTTTAGTGCAAAATAAGAATTTATATCCTAAGGCTTCAGTGCAAAATAAGAATTCATATTCTGAAGCTTTAGTGCAAAATAAGAACTCATAGCAACCATACAAAGAAAGCCAAAACACTCGTCTGCAAGGGTGATAAAGTAGGGGAATCTAGCATCAATGACCATGAAACAATGATAGTTCAAAGGATGGACTCTTAATCAAGGTTACCTGGATAGTGGATCTCTCTGGCAGTGTAGTACGAGAATGAGTACATGGTATGCAGCATGCACTATCCTAGGGCTGTGGGTCATTCCAGTACATAAGGCTAAGTATACACAATATAATTATGGATACAAATTGATAGTGTAGTCTTACATATGAAATGATGAGTGCTATTATTTTAGATCCAGCATGCGTGGTATTAATCTGATATGCCTCCTATTGCATGACTTGGAAGTGTAGATCTCTACATTCTAAATATAAATTCATATTATGGCCTAATAAACAATAAGAGTATAGAATCATAATTTCAGGTCGTAGAAGTAGCAATCCAGATTGCAAATAACCCATAATCCTGATCACATGATTCAGAAGAGAAAATGCATGGGGTTGGGGATCTAGGTGATATTGCTCTTGAAACACTTGTAAAATGTGACAAATATCAGTCCAGCTGTCATTTCCGAAAATTTTCCCAGCATCCATGATATTTTCATGATCAGTTTGATCTCTCTTTACAGTTAGTCTTGATCTCCCTAACAATAAGTTCACTTACGCATCGAAGAGATAATAAACATATAATGAAGCAACAAACAAAGCATACCTTCCCAATACACTGTCCAACCCAGGGGCAGTGGTGATCAAAACGCTCTACGCAATTGTTGCAGATAGAGCAATGGGAGCAACGTGGCGGCCTATATAACATGCACGTGTGGCAGTACTTGACTTTGACAACCATCCCATTGACAAGAACATCCTTTGTGGGGGGTAAAGCTGAGGTGGGGCCCTGATTTCCTGCCCAGTCTATCGATAAACAAGCATCGCCATCCTCTTCTGGTTCTGGAGGATGTGTACTACGAGGAATGATGCCTGGATCTCTTCCAGAAGTGAGGAAGAGAATACAAAGAACCTGCAGGTATAGGCAGCAAAATGGAAGCATCAAATAGCAACTCTGTCAGTGAAACTGGATGTGGAATTAACGGTCATGCAAGAAGATGCAAGTCCCAAGAGAATTATAGCACATGCAAAAAAACAAAAGATAAATCTCTAGGAAAGGCTACTTTGATCCTATTAGTCCTGAATGACAACTAAATCAAATTAATATCTTCTGAAATCTAAATACCATGTTATATTTCAACTTTTCAAAGAGCCATTGCAAACTTTAAAACAGGCAAGAGAAGTTTGTAATAGCAGGAATATGACTTTAAGCCATGCCAATTGGAAAGTAGATAGGGAAAAAAAAACAATGGAACTCATATATATTTATAAAACGAAAGATCAATCTCTAGAAAAGGCTTCTTTGATCCTATTAGTCCTGAATGACAGCTAATTCAAATTAATATCTTCGGAAATCTAAATACCATGTTATATTTCAACTTTTCAAAGAGCCATTGCAGACTTTAAAACAGGCAAGAGAAGTTTGTAATAGCAGGAATATGACTTTAAGCCATGCCAATTGGAAAGTAGATGGGAAAAAAAAAAAAACAATGGAACTCATATATATTTATAAAACGAAAGACCAATCTCTAGAAAAGGCTTCTTTGATCCTATTAGTCCTGAATGACAGCTAATTCAAATTAATATCTTCTGAAATCTAAATACCATGTTATATTTCAACTTTTCAAACAGCCATTGCAGACTTTAAAACAGGTAACTGAAGCTTGTAATAGCAGGAATCTGATTTTAAGCCATGCCAATTCGAAAGAAGATGGAAAGAAATTTATAAAAAAAAAAAAAAACAATGAAACTCACATATATCATGAAGATAACCGGAATTGATACTATAAGCTCCCCCATATGATGCTGAAACTCATTAACTAGTCTTTGAGAAATAAATGAAACAAAGATGATCACTGGAACTACAATTAGCAATACTGTAAATGACAGTGACCTCACATCTGGACCAAATATAAGCCTGCCTCCAAGGAAAAATCTCTGCAAGATATTTTAACAGACTGGTGTTCAGTGTTTGTCAAGTAAAAATAGAGTTGCAGAAAATACAAGACCAATAATGAGAGCATTATAGAGAAAAAAGGATAGCAAGTGGCTAACAAGAACATGCCTGGAAAAAATATATATGTACTTGAAAATTCATGGGTATCTTTGAGTAATGATAAAGCAGAAATGTGTGAGCAATTAATATAGAAACATATCATATATGAAGGAGATTTGTAATCTTAAAATGAGTTGCTACAAAGTTGCCATCGATATCAAAGATTGTGGTTGAATTTCTAGTTCATTTCACACAACTCAAAGTATGTTTTATTTTATCTTTGTATCAACAGAGAGCTCCTAGTCTCCTAGGCAGCGGCGGCAGCATCAAGATGCTCTGTCCTCTAAATCAACTGTTCTAGTCAAAACATGTGAAAACTCCCGACCAGTACATTCCATGAGGAATTCCTTTATTAGTTCTAAATTACAACCAATCAGGTATCTACAACAGATGTTTAACTTTAGCCTGTTTAAGAACACTTGCAAACAAAAAAGAAAAATCAGTCCTACATGGGAGCTGGTGGAGAAATCACAGGGGCATCAGGAAGAGGCCCCAATCTTCTTGGGTTAACTGGCGCTCCACATGAACCAACAACTGCAACAGTCCCCAACAGTAAGCTCCCAAAACTTGTCACTAGGGATCAATTATAAGAGGGAAAAAAAAACTTTGATCAAGTTCCATCTCGTTGTCACATTATCTGGGCCATCATGTCCACTGAGTTCAAAGGCGTCTCTTGGCTGAAGATTTCAACTGCAGCTAGAACTTGGCCAATTAGGATTCATCCAAAAAAGGTGCAAAAAAGACATATTTGGCAGCCTGCATCTGGTATATGGAAACTGAACATTGACAGTAGTTCCTTGGAAAACCTCTGCATTTCTGGTGCTTGCGTGTCACGAGTAATTTTTAGCTTTAGGAATCTTACCGGCACTCTCTCTCTCCCTCTCTCCCTCCCTCCCCCCCTCGCTCTTTTTTTATGAAGAATTTATACAACCATCAACCGAGAAAATGGGGAAGTGGAGATCTCGGAAAAAGCTACACATAAAACTATGTGGCCCCATATACATGGGATTAAACAAGGAGACCATTGCATGAACTTATTAATGAGAAATCCAACACCAAATTAGAATGGGTGGTTTTGCATTTCATTATTTTCATTTGGTTGGCTTTTTTGCACCGCCTAGAGATATCTACAGTTGCACAAGTCTCCTCTTAAGGTGCTGCCCCGCTTCTAAATCTTACGACTCAAATGCATTAGAGCGATTAACAAAGAATGGCAACTTCTACTGGCTAAAGATCTAATGCCAAATAATCTCTCCATCAAACTATCCCAGAATCCAAACAGTGGGAAGTTCACTATTTCATATGTCAGATGGCTATAATTATCCAACCAGAGCACATGCAGAGAACGGATAATTTATGAACAGTGCCAAGTCCTCTAAAGAAGTGGAGGTCCGTGCTTCAGTGATCAAGACTGTTGACGACAGGCCCGACCGTGTGCTGATGAGACAATCCTAACTGTTTGATGAGTAACTTCAAATAGGCAGTTAAAAGAAAACCGCAGCAAAGAAGGAAGAGGCCAAAGAACAGATGGCATGGGTGGTCTTACAACCAGGGATGTTTCTGGTGCATGGTCCACATATGGTGGACCTACAAGGTCTATGGTCTGGATCATCAGACTATGGGTCCCACTAGTACAAACTAGACCGGCGCTCAGGGTAAGGAGAATGTATGGACGGTGCTGAATCCTCGAAGTGCAGGTCCATGTTTCAGTGATCAAAACTGTTGATCTGACTGGCCCAACCGTGGGCTGATGAGACAATCCGACATTCAAACAGACAGTTAAAAGAAAACTGCATTAAACAATTAAAAAAAAATCCAAAGATTGGAAGGCTTGGGTCTCTCACTCCAGGAGATTTTCAGGGCATGGTCTACGTGGGGTGGGTTCAATGGTCTGGATCATCAGATTATAGGTCCCAGTAGTAGAAACTGAAGGCCCACATAGAGCATACACACCCTTGGCCCCAAGAATCATATGAATTGGTCCACTCAAAGGTGGACCACAGCTGTGTTGGATGGTGACACCAAGAGGGAAATCCAGGCCCCACATTGTGAATTTCATCAACATCACCTGCAACTAAGTTCAAAACGCAAGATAAGATCGACAGACGGATGGGCAGTGATTCATAGAAAAGATAGATGATCGAAGGAAATCTTACATTGCTTCCTTTCCAGGCTTGATAGACCCGTTTCGACTGGCCACGAGTTTCAATGATCCGTCGATTCGAACGCGAGCGCTGGGGAACCGAATACATCTTCTGGTTCTGCGTTCCGGCCCAACCTCGGCTCTACAAAAACCTCCAGGTTTCGCCGTAATTACCACATTTACCCTCTGTAACCAGCAATCCGCAGAAAAACAGAGAAAATCAGCGTCTGCAAAAAAAAGAAAAAAAAAAAAAAAAAAAAAGAAAAAGGGAAAGTAGTATTTAATTAATCAAGAAAAAAATTGAGAGAAATTCAACAGGAATTATGAAAAAAGACAGTTTTGTTAGAAATCATGGAATTCTTTTTTTTTTAAATTCACAAAAATTCACGGAATAAAAATGATGATAAATCCAAATAAAATCAATAAAAAAGACTTCAAAAATCAAAAGAAGAAAATAGGAAAAACCAGCAGAAATGTTACATTCCATTTCGAGAAAATGCAGAAAATAACAATACAAAAAATTTTCAAAAAAAAAAATCGTAAAAAACAAAAACAAAATGGCAAATCCAGAGAAAATCAAGATTCCGCGAGATCGATACAAAAAATAACTCCATTTCATTTAAAAAATATATAAACGAAAATGCGGGCAAAAATAGACGAAACGTTCCGAAGAAAAGGCTTCACAGAAGAAGAAATCGAAATTCCATTCCATTTCAGGAAATTTTAATAAATGAAACAGAACACGTTACAATGTCTTTTCTACATTTGAAGAAAGAAAGAAACGAGTCGAAGCTTTGAAACGACGCAACCGACGAGAGAGAAGAAGAAGTAGAAAGACAAAACCTTAGGCCGGGCACGGATCGGCTTCGGATTTCGGTTCGGAACCGGGTTCGGCCAGAGGTGGGGAAGAGGGCGGAGCTACTACATAGGGGGTTGGCGAATCGGCCGATTTTTCGGAGAGTTACAAAGGAATCGGCGGAGTTGGACGGAATGACGCGATGATGTTGGTGGTGAGGAAGGAAGAGGCGGTCATTGCCGGAAGCTCCGATTCTCACTGCGATGCACGGAAAGACGAAAGCAATTGAAAGAGCTAAAAAGACGCAAAAGCATGGAAACAAAAGGAATCTATAAAGAGAGGACAGGCCCATGCTAAAGCTACTCGCGCGAGTGAGACCGCTGAAGAGACGTTGCCTTGCACGTGCCACAGTGTGTGTCCGCTCGCGTGCTTACGTGTATGAGATCCAGGCCATTCGTCGTTACCGAGAACCATGGCCCTCCCCCTGCCTTAATCAGATTATGAACTCTCTCATCATGCTGATAACAGTTCGATGAGAAAAAAAAAAAAATTAATAGACGGCTAGAGAGGAATAATAATAAATAAAAAACAGTGCTCAGTATTCATGGGATGTGCGGCCCACCTGATGAGTGGACCGGTTTTGGTCAGGCTTTTAGTGCGGCCCACCTATTGATGGGCCATGATCTGGCTTGCATCTGCCGGATCCTATTGATGGATCCTCTCTTGGCCTCCGAGCCTTTTGTCACACTGCATTTGATCAGGTTGCACCCAACAGAGGATCCAGACTCAATTCATCTTACATGCAACAGAGAGTGGCTTGCCTGTGACCCCGGGCATAGAGATATCTCTGTAGCCGGAGCTGCGTAGGGTCCACAGGGATGTCCGTGATAAATCCACTACGTCCGTCTTTTTTTAAACACAAAATTAGATGAGGAATATAAAAATCAGGGATAATCAAAACTAAGGTTGGCCACACCAACAAAACAGTGGGAACACCAATGTCCACCATTGAAACCTTCCTGGAGCTGACCATGATGTTTATATGCCATCCAAACTGTTCACATAATTATTAACACTCATATATACTGTAAAAAAAAAAAAAAATCATCTGATGCCAAACTTTGTCACCGCTAAGTGTCCAATACCCACTGTTTCTTGTGGTATGGTCCACCTGAGTTTTGGATCTTCATTATTTTTAGAATCCTGTCCTAACTTGGTCTTCCAAAACAGATAGACGGAGTGGATTTGTCACATACATCCATTTGGACCCTACACAGCCCCGGCTACAGAGATATCTCTGTGGCCGGGGTCACAGGCAATCCGCTCTCCATGCTACAGGGATCAGTGATTCAGTCGGGATAGGGACGCTAGCGTCGAAGTGCAACGCACCCACCCGGAGACCAGTAGTTGAAATGCTGAGGCGTCTACATGGATCAAGCTGATATTTATGTTTATATGACCTTATGAATAGGTTGGACGGCAAATAAACATAATAGTGGGACCTTGGGAAATTTACTACCGTAGGAATTCAATTCCCACTGCTTCCTATAGTGTGTGGTCTACTGATGCCTTAAATCTGCTTTCTTTTTGAGCTCATGCCCTAAAATAATATGTCAAAATGGATGGATGACGTAGATAAAACATATACATCATGGTGGGCCTCACATATCTATAATAGGACCATAAGTCTCTACTTAGGCCTAGTTGAGGTGGTACCCAACCCGTGCCCACCCCCTTGCTAGAGACGGATGGTCCTGATAAGAGCTCTCTGTAGCCCATTGTGATCCATCCATCCATTTTGACATGTCGTTTTAGGGCAAGTTCCAAAAAAGAGTCAAAACAAAGGCTTAAGTGGACCATGCCACATCACAGTGGTTCGTAGGAAGATTTCAATGGTAGGCATCATTGTCACCATTGCTTCATGTGATGTGGTCCACTTGAGCGTTCAATCTGCTTCCTGTAATGTGGCACACTTGAGCTTTCAATCGGTCTCCTTTTTATAGTCATATTCCAAAAAGATATTTCAAAATGGATGGATGGACGAAGGTCCATCTCTAGCCAGGTCCTGGCCGGTGTAGTACCCGATCTGCATCTGTCAGCGCGGGGTGCACTCAATATGTATGCCCGAACCCGGGCCAAACATGGGCTGGGTATGGCTTAAACTAAATGGGCATCCTTGTTAGTTTGGTATTTTTCTGAGCGTGATTTATAAATAAATTTAGTATGATATATGCTGATTCATGCTCCAACGCCACTCGAAAACCCGATTATATATATGAATAAATAAAATAATTATTACATGTATTATAATTTAAAATAAGGTAGCATCTGCCACTTATCCAGTTTGACATGGACATATAGCCCGCTAAGTAATGAAACAGTTGTTGTACAAGTGCCATATGCCAGATGCACGAGGATTGCGTCCTGTCCCAGCCCGTATGGATTACCGTCTTGGCAGAGGATATGAGAGGCCGACCGTGACGTATCTATTTATCCATAAAGTATGAGACAAAAAATAATGCAGATCCAACGCTCAAGTGGACCACACCATAAATGACTGTCGCATTTAATGCGGCTTGAATTTAATGCAACCAAAGCTTACTATTTGGTGTGGTTCACATGAGCGTAGGATTTGTGTCATTATTGGTCTCGTACGTTAAAATGAAGTCAGAGAAGGAATGAATGGCGTGGATAAATAGATACATCACAACGAGCTACCCAGAGCCTCTGCCGCCAAGACGCAATCCACGTGGATGTCCATGGCAGATTGGAGTAGCATTTATATATTGAGTCAAAAGTTCTTTTACTTTTTATTTTTTTAGAATTTATGTACCAAATCAAGAGCCCTAATAAAATAGAGAGTTATATAATAGTATTATACCATGGGATATGCAGGTAGACAGATAACACCCAGGTCCATGGCTCAAGTGGCAGACTGAGTGAAGATAGCCTCGTTTCAACCCTTTAGGGCCTGTTCGGAGTGTGGATTTGGAAACCCCCCTGATTTGGAACCCCTGGTTGTGTTTGACACCCTAGATTAGGAATCCCCTGTAGTCCAAAACTATGATATTTGCAAGGGTTTGAATTTAATTACTAAATCAACTTTAACATCCCTAATTAGTATAAGCATGTAATGTTTGACACAATGGTTGTAACAAGCCCATTGAAATATATACTTTGGCTGAAAATGATAAAATTTCAAGTCTCGGATGAGCCACAAGCACAAGATTACATCCAAGTGACTAACCTACAAGTTTTAGCCATTGATTTCTATGGACAATGTTTGGATGGCGCAGATCATCATATTAAAGTAATTTTAGTAATGCAGTTGATAATCTAATTGTTTCAGGGGTATCATTAGTGGGCCATGTGCCCAATAGATTAATTGCCTAGTGACATACATGCTATATACGTGACTCTTGAAAAGATTTTAGATGTAATCCAAGCTTTACCTTGGATTGCAAACCCCCTCATCAAGGGGATTTGAAAACCCTTGGATTTGAAAAGTTGCTTTATGTGCAAACGAACCAGGGGATTTGAAACCCCCTCAAAACCCCCCAAATCCATGGTGCCAAACGGGCCCTTATGATATGGTATCGGAGGTGGCTAACATTGTGATGTGACTAACAAGGCACCCATAAAGAATAAAATAAGTAAAACATGAAAATCATCATTATTATTACTGGTCCTTGGGTCTAGGCTAGCTCTATGGATGCGGATTTCTTGGGAACCTAGGTGGGGCCCATCGTAATGTTTGTGAGAAATCCACCCTGTCCATTCGTTTTGTGAGCTTATTTTTTAGTTAACCATATATGTTTTATATTTAAATCTTAAATCATAAATAAATGCTTCATTGAAGGTACACCAACACCCTCTTGTAGACATGTTGCATTAGGTATATGATACTTTTTCCTTCATCTCAATGGATCTCAACTGATCTACCACGGTCGGTGGGACCCTAACTGTGGGGCCCACCTCAATGTATGAGTTATGCATCTATATTGTCAATCCGTTTGGCCCTATCATTTTAGGCCATAAGCACAAAAATGAAAGAGATACAAAATCTTAGGTGGACTACACCGTAAGAAATAGTGGCCATTGAACACCCACCACTAAAAATTCATGGGGTCCGCCATAATGTTTATTTGTCAGCTAACCTATTGATAAGTTCATACAGACTTAGATGAAGGGAAAACACAAATTCAACTTGATCCAAAACTTTTGTGGCCTACAAAAAGATTTTAATGGTGGTGTGGTCCACTTGAGAATTTGATTTGCTTCATTTTTTGACACATGCTATAAAATGATCCGGCCAAAATGGAATAAACGGTGTATATATACAACTCATACATCGAGGTGGGCTCCATGATCAAGGTCCCACCCAAATCACTGGATCTCAGCTAAGTCGCGTCCCACGTTGAGACCCAAGGTCTCAATCATAAGCACCCCACTCCCGTTGTTCCCTGTGGTGTGGCCCACCAGATAGGATCAATCTGAGATTTGGCATGTATAGTTTAAAATGTTTTAAAAAATATATTTGAAAAAACTGTTTTTTCTCATTTTCTTTAATTGGCTTTAGTTTTGTCCCACGTTGGAAAGTTGTTTGGAAAATTAAGTCTTTATATTAAAATACATCACTAATACTTTGTATTGGATAGTAAGGGTATACCATGGGAGCAACCCCACATGCGTGCACGCGCCGTGACCGTGGCGAGGCAAGGTGCAGGTATTCTCTACACATGTTTTGTCATTTTCTTCATATAAAGACAAAAGTACAGTTGCCTACCTATCTATTTATTGAAAATGTGCATGCACTGTCGTGCATTTATTACAGCAACCGCATGCACCTTAAAACCCCAACGGTTGCCTGCTCTGCCTTTATAAAGATATCTTCTCTATTTTGGAAACCATTAGAAAAGATCTATCTTTTCCTCTAATTTTATCTCTGCAACTCTCCTGTGGGCAAATAAATTCAAGCTTCTTAGGTTCGTTTGGCTGTGATCAAGAGTGCACCAGATTAAAGCCGTCCATCTCGTGGAGGAGGGCTGTTGTATCCTAGAGGCAGACTTGCTGGGACCCAATGCATCAGGACTGTCTTCCTATGAGGGTAAATCTATCTTTAAGACAACGACTGTGACGTGCCTTAGCTCTCCAGCCTTCTCGTTCTTTCTCTAGTTATTATTTTTGTTTTGTGTTATATCTCTTCAAATCAGAGCCAACGGTTAACTGCAGTGGTGATGATTGCTAAGTTATTTATGGGGATGATTCTTGGGATGCACGGCGCTACAAGTAGAGCACCAAATTCACTATTCAAAATCTAGATAAACGGACTCCCGTTAGCTACTAACAGGTTGAGTAGCGAGACTCGCTACTAAAGTGATGTCACCATATTTTTTGGGCCCCACCATGATGTATGTGGTGTAATCGTGCCGTCCATCTATTTGGAGAGATCATTATATGGCATAAGAGAAAGAATGAGGCAGATCCAAAGCTCGAGTGAACCCCACCATAGAAACAGTAGGGAAAGTGATGCCCACGTTGAAACCTTCCTAGAGTCCACCATGATGTTTATTTGAGATCCAATCTGTTTATAAGTTAATACAGACATGAAGGAAGGAAAAAACACAAATATCACATTGATCGAAAACTTATGTGGCCCGTAGAAGTTTTTAATGGTAGGCATTCAATCTCCATTATTTTCTATGGTGGGGTCCATTCCAATCTGACTCATTCTTTGCATATTGGCCTAAAATGATCTCTCCAAATGGATGGACAGTATGGATACAGCACATACATCATGATGGGGCCCACAAAATACAGATTAGTTGTTATTGGGGGAACAACTTAGTGGGTGTTACCCTAACGGATGGGGGCTATATTAATGTATTTTTTATATAACTACACCATTCATTGGTTTTTGCATCTCATTTTAGGACGTGATGCTAAACCCTGAGAAGTTCCAAATCTTAAGTGGACCATACCACTAGAAACAATGATGAATGACTCTTAAAAACCTTTTATGGGCCACAATAGTTTTGTATCAAGCTGATCTTTATATTTCCATTCATCTAGATCTTTTTGACACTATCAACAGCTTGGATTACAAATAAACATTACCAAAACCTTGCGATGGGCTCTTTAAAACTTTTAATAGTGAGGCACTAATCACCACTGTTTCCAGTGGCATCATCCAATTGAGTTTTGGATCTGGAACCCCATCCTCAAATGGGCTAGAAAAACGGACGGATGGATATACAAATTATCATCCATGTGGCCCATATGGTAGGGGTAACACCCACTAAGCTGTTCCCTCGGGTACCACCCCCATGGGGACCTAGCAAGAGAAGGACGGTCCTGACTTGGGGCTCCTGTGGGGCCACCATTTTGCCTATTTTATCCACACTGTCCATTTATTTTGAAAGATCATTTTAGGGCATGAGCCCAAAAATGAGTCACATGGAAGGATCACAACACAGGAAGCAGGGGTGACAATGATGCCCACCACTGAAACCTTTTTAGGGCCCACTGTTATGTTTATTTCCCATCCAACCGTTCATAAGGCCACATAGACCTGGATGAAGGGAAAACACAAGTATCAAGCTTAATGTAAAACCTTATATGGCCCCTAAGAGATTTTCAATGGTAGGAGTATCAATCCCACGGTTTCCTCGGGTATGGTTCACTTAGGCCTCCGATTTGCCTTCTTCTTAGGTTCATGTCCTAAAATGATATGTCAAAATGAATGGACAGTGTGGATAAAACACATACATCAATGTGGGAGGCAGTACCCAATCGGCGTCTGCTTGAGCATATTCCGTAGAGATTGGGGTCCCTCATTCATTTATCTAGATGGATCCACAATTAACCAGATCCTAGCTATCAAATTTTGTAGCTTGTCAAAGTCTATAGCTATGTTTTAACCGTCTATTTGTGGTTGGTCATCTACTGATGAAGAGCTAAGATATTCCAGATTGGGAGATTTTTTTTATGTAGAATGGGACATCGACTATTTCATAGCTTAGATGGACTAAAAGAACACCGATTAGGGTCGAAAGTGATTCAGACCATCAGGATCATAAAACAGTCATATTTTACAATTCGAAATGAGTTTTTGGATATAATATATAATTGTAGGTAGCTCCAACTACATAAGCCAACCAACCTCGCTAAGCGATATTCGACCCGTCAGTCATAGCCTAGTTTCATTTCAATTTTACTATTTATATTAAGTTTTATTTAAAGTGTGTAGAAGTACGTGGTTGAGTTGGATTGAAAACTTTCTATTTTTTTGCCGAAGACTTCTATAATACTAAGGGTTTTCTAAGAATTTGAGCTTAAGTTGAAATCGATGCTTTTAACTAGGGTTTAATCAATTATTCAATATTTTTTTAGAATTGTTTTTCTTTTAGTTTTCCAGTGGATTTCGAGAACTAACGGTGAGGAAGGCAGTGATCGACCTCCCATGTCAACCCTACCTCATTTTTAAGGCACGGTCAAGCCACTGTAGGACCTACCGGATCAACAATTCATATCACCTAACCATGGGCCCAACGACATGTACCAGGAGTAGTAGTAGACAATTCCAATCATGATGCATGGAACCGATATCCGATGCATCTAGATGTCCAGCTAGTCCTCATGCGCCCATCGGTATAAGTGGGCCCCTTATTTGGTGATCAGGACCATTGGTAGGATGGGACTCACTGTGGATGGGAGATATCTAAACACATTCCTGATTAGAAATTCCTCGCCCTTTTCGTGGATCTTTGCTTTTATTTTCCACATGCTTGTCAAACACAGGCCGCTAAAAAGGGTAAGAATCAGGTTTTAGGGGTATGTCCCACCACCGCATGTCCATAGATCAACGGTCTGGATTAAAAAAAATAATAATAATGGTCCTATCTGTACGGATCTTTCGCTTCAACACGTACGAATGGTGCCCAATGTACAAGATGTTCCCGTATCTTCACCGCACAATGTCAAACCTCAACGCCAATGGGTTCCTATGATATTATACGAGGCATTAATCCTCTTTCTTCCCCTTATATAGACGTTTACCCATTGCCTATAGGTGCCCTAAATCTCCAAAACCCGTAGTAGAATGTTACGATGTCCACAATACCGGGTGGACTCAAAACCTAGAACTGTCAAAATATCCTCACGATAAAAGAGCTGCCTCGCGTAGTCTACGGTCCAAACCTACAGACTCTGTGTAGTGCCACCCGGGGTGTACTTCAGCCGAGATGCCATTAAAACTGGGAAACCCTAATAAGAAGTACATTAAAATAGAAGAAACGGTGACCCTCGAAAGTTCACCCGATCCCAGTCGTTCAACTAAACAACTGGGTTAACTCCTCGTGTTCCTGTGTGTATTTTCCAGGTGTCCCGAAAAAATAAATAATTAATAAATAAAAAATTGTGGATTTCCATTCTCCTTCTTCACCTAGGGTGCCCAAAAAGAACTATCTTCACCTGCGTTAAACGGATGAACTGCCACTAGGCACCTGGGTGATACTAAATACAAAAAATAGGTGTAGCAGGTAGGTAAAAAGGTCTAGTAAAATTCAGTACACTGGTTTTTTACTCCAACTAGTTTTATAGTCCACCTGGTGTGGTTTCCTTTGTCATCACTAACTTGTGGGTGATAATTTTTGAAGAACCTCCGGTGTTTTTCAAAACCTAGTTCGGCTATAAACACAAAAGGCTAGTAGGTCCAGAAACACGGGATTAGTTTTCCAACCTACCGTTTATTTGGAATGTCACCCGGGATCCTTCAAAAGTTAATACTCGCGAGTTAATGGTGACAAAAGAACACCGCACCAGGTGGACTCTAAACTTAGACGGAGTCAAAACCCGAGTATGGGATTTTATCACTAAGTTTTACCTACCTGTCACTTTATTTATGTAGTAACACCCCGAGTGTCTCTTGGCAGATAGAGTGATAACTGTCACAGTCATCCGTTAGGCGAACCGATAGAAGAAGAGGAAGTGGGGTCCACAAGCTCTATTTTTTGGGAGGTAGAATGGCAAGTGGGGTACATAAGCTCTTACTCTATGAAGTTGGCCAAGCAAGAGAAAGAGGTGGGCCATTCCAAAGAAATAAAAAATGGACCCACAAGCTTTTATGGACGAAAGAGGCCTAATTGGACCCATAAGCTCTTCAAAAGGCAATTGGAACCACATTGCCTTGCTTAGAGGTGTCGTAGGAAGTGGGGCCACAAGCACTTTTACAGGTAAAGCTGGCCCACAAGGTTTCCATACATAAGGTAATGGGCCACAAGAACCTCCAATCACTGCTAGAGGTATAGAGGAAGCAATGGGACCTATGAAGGAATATGAAAGGTTAGGGTCCGCAAGCTTTTCTGGAGGTAATAGAATCCACAAGCCTTTTTAGAGGCCTAATATGGAACAGGCCCCATAAGCAACTCTACAGGTAAAGGTAGCCCACAAGGTTTTTATATGTAAGAGAAAGAAGTGGGCCCATAAGATGTTTTAGAGGTAAGGGCTCCACTGTACCGAGCTTGGTACTGGTCAGTGCTGGAAAAAGCTTTGTGAGCCCCACCATGGTGTATTTGTTTTGTCCACTCCGTTCATCCACATTTCTAGCTAATTTTAGGGCATGATCCAAAAAATTAGGCAGATCGAAATCTCAGGTGGATGACACCATCGGACAATGGTGATTTAATGCCCACCATTAAAAACTTCCTAGGGTCCGCTGTAACATTTATTTGCCATCCAACCTTTTGATTAGGTCACACAAACTTGGATGAATGGAAAACACAAATATCAGATTAATCCAAAAAATTTGTGGCCCCCAAGAAGTTTTTAATGGTGGGCATTCAATCACCATTGCTTCCTGTGGTGTGGTCCACTTGAGATTTCTATTTGTCTCATTTTTGGGGTCATGCCCTAAAATGAGCTGAAAAAAATGAATGGTCGGCATGGATGAAATACATATATCATAGTGGGGCCACATAACACTGACCAGTACCAAGCTCAATACTAGAGGGGTCACGGTGCAATCCATGTTGGGTCAGGTTCCCATAATCATTCCTAGAGTTAAAAGGAAGCACATAGGGAGGATGTGGGAGGTCGATCACCATCATCCTCACCGGTTGATTCTCGAATCCATGAGAAGAATAAACAAGAAAAAAAGAAAAATAATTCCGAAAAAATTGATAATAATTGATTGAATGCCTAAAAAGGACTAGATAAAGTATCAGACTCGAAGTCAAACTCTTAAGAAACCCGACTTACTATAACTCATGGTTTTCGATAAAAAATGGAAAGTTTTCAAATGGACCCAACCACGTTGTTATACTAATTATTCTAAGCTCTTTTCATGTTAGGCACAAAGTCTACAACCCTAGGGATCAAAAGTTATGATCGAAACAAAACTTACTATAAATAATAAAATTAAAATAAAACTAAGCTAATAACCGTCGATCCAGTCAAATATCGCAATTTCGATGTGGGCAATCCGACGTAGTGGGTTGGGTGGCTAAAGTAACTCGAGCTACCCCAAAATTATATATTATATGTCTAGAAACTCATTCCGAATTGCGAGATACTATCGTTTTACAGTTCTGATAGTCCGGATCACTTCCAACCTTGACAAGTCTTCTTTTGGTCCATCTGGGCCATGAAATAATCAGCAACCCGCTCTACATCACAATGGGACCCATAGAGGTGTGAGAAGGGAGTGGGGCCTGCAAGCTTTTCTAGAGGTAATGTGGTCTAGAGCCTTTTTAGACACCAACTAATAAGTGGGGCCCACAAGCACTTCATAGGTAAAGTTGGGCCTACAATATTTCTATATGTAAGATAAAGAAGCGGCCATACTAGATGTTTTAGAGGTACCGTAAGATGAGGAACTGGACCCACAATCATTCTTAGGGGCGTGTTTGATTTTTTGAGGTCAAGGTAAATACAAGCGAAAGAGTAAATATCACTCTTTTAACGAGTTTGAAAATCCATACCATTTCTAGCCTTGAAAACCGATCCAAAAAGGTAGTTGAAATTTATGGGCCCCACCGTGATATATATGATATATCCACTTTGTCCAAAAGTTTTACCACAACTTTTTTAAGCTTTAGCTCAAAAACGAGGCAGGTCCAACACTCAAGTGGTCCACACCAAATAAAAGAGCAGTTTCAAGAAGATATTAACGATGTGTGTTTGTTTTCCTTGTTCATTTTGTGTGGTCCAATTGAGCTTTTGATATGCCTTATTTTTTAGATCATACCATAAATTTAACTGACATAATGAATGGACGGTGCAGATTTATGACATAACATAAAGTGGGACCCACAAATATGAGCCGTTGGCATCTTCTATTTTAACAATAAAAGAGGCAGTCAAATCAGAGCATTGGGAATGATGCAGTAAATCCTTGAGGAAATAATAATTACACATTTGCTTGTATTTACTCGGACTTCAAAAAATCAAACACGCCCTAGAGTTAAAGAGGAAGCAATGGGAACCCACAGAGGTGTGAGGAAGGAGCTGGGCCCACAAGCTTTTTTAGAGCTAATAGGATTCACGATCATTTTTAGACGTTGGATAGGAAGTGAGGCCCACAAGGACTTCTACCGATAAATCTGGCTCTACAAGGTTTTTATATGAGAAAGAAGTGAGCCCAATAGATGTTTTAGAGGTAAGGTAAGAGGAGGAGGTGGGCCCATAATCATTCCTAGAGTTAAAGGGGAAGTAATGAGACCCATAAAGGCATGATGAAGGAGTGGGGCCCACAAGCTTTTCTAGAGGCAATAAGATCCACGTGCCCTTTTAGAGGCCTAATAGGAAGTGGGGCCCACAAACACTTCTACAAGTAATGCTGGCCCCATTAAGATTTCTAGATGCAAAAGAAAGAAGTGGGCTCACTTGATGGGATTTTATTGGAGATGGACAATGAAATGTGATTCTTTGAATCCAAAACAAAATCCTAATCCCAAGACCTCTTGAGTATGGCCACGTACAATTTATAAAATTCAAAATCTAACTTGAAAATATTATATCATATTTCAAATTTGACGGTGTATGTTGATTTGATGCAATGATGACCCTCCAGCCTAAGAGGTATCTTTCTAATTTATTTTAGTACCAGATAGATTTAGATAGCCAATTTTTTTCTCTGATAGGTACCAAGGAATTCCACAACCATTCACAAGAATAAACCAAATGGAGATGGAGAAGATGTTAAGAGGATATGGAGATGTCATTCCTCTTCTCTCTCTACACACTCTCTCCCCTTTCTCTAATTCACATGCCCAATAGGAAAAGGTTTTAAGGGCTTTTATTATGCTCTCATTTGGGATATAATTTAATGTAAGGGAGGATGTTAGGTTAGTGTTTTAAGGGAATCCCAATATGATACTCCGCTATCCTACACATAACTTTATAACTTATTGTAAGACAAATGCATTAATCGGCCTCGTCCATGTACATATTCTTGATCTAATCTCCCATTGCTATGATTATAAACTAATGATCATATCCTATGCCAATAAAAAGTGGATCATCATATCTGAGTCATCATATTGTCATTAAGTGCGATCAAATCAATTTTAATAGCTAAAAATAATACTTTAATTGTTAAAAACCTTTGAAAAATCAATTAAAACATTTAGAGTGCTGGGTCGGAAAAATCACTTGATGAGTCCTTGATATATCTAAATCAAAGCCATAAACATATTCCGAGGTAAATTAGAGGATCCCTTGTTAGACCGTGTAAGAATCAACGTTTTTTGATGAAAGTATCTAACTACATTCACTTTATTGGCACATGCACGAACTTCGTAGTAAGAGCCAAAGCCTACATGTCGAGATTGTGACCCTTATAAGTCCTTATGTCTAAGGATTAACCATCGTTCATGTATCATATATAAAGTTTTAATCTCACGATCATAGTTCAGGCTAATAGGCCTCCTAGACTGTTGACTTGATCTCGATCTACTAATGTGAGTGACTAAAGGTTTGAACTTGAATCCTTTATTTATGACACACTCACACTCCTGTATAAGGTAAAACAAGGCATAAATTGACACCAAGTTGGTTCCCGATGGTATAGATTTCTATCCTAACCCAAGTCAGTCTTCTCACATAAGATGACTGCCTATTTTATGAATTAATGTCTATAGGTGTGTCCCACGCACCTACGATGGTCATGGTATAATAGGATATTGAGATCTATGAACCACGAGTACTCTATCGAGCCAATGACCGTATGCTCAATTTCAATAAACCCATGATGTAGATTTAAGATAACACTATATACTGAGTATTAATAGGATAATGTCCACCAAGGACTCATGGATATCATGATCTACGACTAAAATCGCCCTAAACACATCCACATGGTTAATCAATTAGGCGCTCACATTGGTTTTCAAAGACATCAATTCCAACATCACTAAATCTTTTAGAGGCATAATAATAAGAGGAGTTGGGCCCGCAATCGTTCCTAGAGATAAAGAGAAAGTGATGGGGTCCACAAGCTTTTTTAGAGGTACAAGAGTTGGAGCGACAACTTTTATGGATATAAAAATAAGTGGGGCATAAGGTTATGTTGTCGGGTTGATGACCCTTGGGGTTCATTGCATACTAATTTTTTTCCTACTTTATTTTTCTTATTCTGAAAAATACAATTTTGTTACACCCATACCTTTAGGACAACGGTAGACTCAGTGAAGATAACCTCATTTCAACACTAAGGTCTTGGTATCGATTCCCAACATGGGCGTGGCTAGCTAACATTGCGTTGTGTACTAACAGTGGGATGTGTGTACTCCTCATCCCTCAAAATGTAATACTCATTCATGTTATCAAAACCATTTGAATTGCATAGCTGCGATAAAACTAGCCATGTTTAGTGCATGTGGCAGGCTATGTATCAATTTGGGTTGTCCATCCAGTGGGCCCTAGTATAGATGGCAGTTAAATTGCATTATCATGGTCATCGCAGTAGTGGCCTTCCAAGCGACAGTGGTGAAGAAAATCAGTTAATTGTAATATTAAAGTTCGAGAAAACCAGTAGCTATGATTATTTGGTAAGTGTATTTTTCATGGTATTGGCTATCCATCATAAAGTCCACAAGGTGGATCTTTGGATTCTGGTCCTTCCCATTCTTCCTTATCATAAGGGGTTGTTTGGCAGCATCGATTTAAGGGATTTGTGATGATTTTAGTTTTTTAGATTACTTGATAGTAAATATTTGAAGGATTTGGATTTTTATTCTTCCAAAATCCCTCAAAATAACCCTTTTTTGCATTTGAAGCTCGTGGAGGGAGGTCGGTGATTGGAAATCAGGATGGTGCTGTTTGGTAATGGATCGTCGGACAGGCGAATTTCTCACCAAAACAACAAGCATTCTTTTATATTGGTTTTGTGTACTGGATCTCGTTCATGGCTGTCCCTTTATAGGGATTAGATTATAGCCATTTTGGGATCTTCCATTATTACCGGAGAAGCTATTATGACAGAGAGGGAGGCGCCGTTTGATCTGTTGCAAGAGGAGGTGGGGAGTTTTCAATCTTTACAGGAAAAGTCCATCGATGACCATGTGTTCTAACAGCATTTCCATTTCAAAGATGGGCTGCAAAATCTACTCCAATTCACATGTTTCAAAATCCACTAGATTCCATAGGATTTTAAATCCACATTGCCAAACGACTCTTGTGAAATACATGGGAAGAAATAGGTTGCTAGCTTGTTCTTGAGGAGCAAGCCAATAAACATATGTTTAAGGGATGCAATTCTTCTCTAACGAGAGTGATTCATGCATAGTGCCATAGCATTACTCTTATTCAAATGATTTAACAAAAGAAGGGATTCATACAAAGTTCCATAGCATTGCATCACTCTTATTCAATTGATTTAATAAAATAAGGTCAGGACAAGGGCTGGTTACATTCAACTCTCCCATTTCTTTCCAATTCTCTCTCTCAGTTTTTCCCCCCTTTTTATTAATAATTTCTTTCCTTTCTTTCTTCAGGAAATGCGGATAATCACTTGGAGTTCGGGTAATCTGGTAAATTATTCAAAGAATGGTACTCTTAACTAGAGCGTATAGGTGCGATACATACATCAGGTGGGCCTACTGTTCAAAACAGATGGACAACGTGGGTGCAACACATACATTAGGTGGGCCTACTGTCCAAACAGGTGGAGCCCACCCAGATGTATGTTTTTATCCATGGTGTCTATCCATTGCGGGACCCATTTGGATGTATTTCATCCACGATGTCCATCCAGTTTGCTGGGGCCCACTATGGTTATCTGTCCATCCTTTTTCCAGCCCATTTCAGGGCATGATTCCAAAAATGAGGCAGGCCCAAACCTCAGTGGACCACACTGCAGGATAACAGTGCTGATTGAAAGTCCACCATGGCACGAAAACTTCTAGGGCTCCACAACTGATCCCAAATTTTGTTTGCCTTTTTTGCAATGAAGAAACGATCAACCAGCTCATTTTCTTTCGAATATATGAGACGATTATTTATGAAGCTGATCCATCATTTGCGCCCCTTCATGTTCTCTCTTGTGCCCAAAAATCTAAGCTCATCCGAAATCCAGGTAAGCTGCACAAAATGGAATAGTTGGGATGGGGATACCACACGAGTGTGTACATGGAGATGTTGAAGATCAGGAGAGTAGAGGCTTTTTTTTAAATTTTTTTCTTTTTTTACACACACACACCACACTCCCACATTCACGCGGTAGTGGGATTTCACTACCTATGGGACTTGAACCTCAGACCTTGTGTTGAAACGACTGCGAGTCTACCACTGGTGCAAGGATAAGAACCCATGTAGAGTAGAGGCTTGCTAAGTGCATACTGGTGCAATATCTAAGCTGTCCGTCACATGGTTTGTGGTAGACTGGTGCAATATCTGTCTATCACATGGTCTGACTGTCTAACCGTTCTCCACCAAAGAATCAGTTAATTCTACTTTTGAAGTGGACAATTCCGTTGTTTGGGTAGCTTAAAAAACCTTCTCTCAGTTTTTTCAGCCGTGCTAAATTGTGGTGTGCTTGATTAATGGATTAATGGATGGACTTGATTTTTGGGTCTGGACATCAAAATAATGGGACCCTCAAAAGATTTTGGGATGTAAAAATTGTAGAGAATAAAAGACATTTTATTTATTTGAAATGAAAAACTCCAGAGTTTACACTTGTCGTTTTTTCTTTGGGCTTCAAGAATTCAATAGTGAGCTCTGTCCTCAAACTAATGAACTCTTAGATGTTGAAAGGATATAGTTACAATGAGATAATTGTTAGAACATAGAATACGTAATTATAGAAGAGGTGAAGAGATGAAAAGATTTATGGGAAATCTTAACAAATATACATGAATTTATGTAAATAGCTATCTATCGTACATGGAGTTGTCTAGATACACAATATGGTATATGCTCCAACAAAAAAATAAATAAAAAAATTTAACAATTGTTGCAGATGGGCTGCAAATTATCTCAGGTGAAAGATAGTGTTGCGGGTAAAATCTCCTCCATCATCGATATTGTTGATGTAAGAATGGTTGTTTCCACCCTTCTTCATAGGAGCTGGATTCGGTGAGACTGGGGAAACGTTGGTGAGGCCCTGAGGTGGTGAAATTTGATTGGTCTAGCCCTCTGTGACATTGGTTGAGTGGTTTGAGTACGCACTCTTCCTTATGATGTGTAACTGAAACAAGTTCTTGCAAATGGTAGTGAGTGAGTTCTGAATGTAGGGGCTGTTTTTATTTTACTTGAGGGATTCAAATTAGCTCTCTCAGTCTATTTCTTCCAAGATGAAAAGAGAGATGGGTAATTTGTCTTTTTAGAGTTATTGCCCCACTAAAAGAAATATTCTTGTGGTCATGATCAGAAATATAGTACTGAAATTCGGTTCTTTTCTCAAACCCTGCTAACTGAATTTCAAACATACTTTGTGTGGTCCTATCCCTAACTGGGAGCGCATTCGGTGTGGCCAAGGACTCGCTCAACATGATAAGGCACTGATGTGGTGAGATTTAATTGGGGTAGCTCCATGTGATACCGGTGAAAGATGTAATCCACCTAATTAATTACCTCCAAACATGCTCTGTACTGTGGTCTCATTTCTAACAACAACATATTTCCCAATAAAATCTTGCCACGTTAGGGCCTTACTGTTAAGTGAGGCCCTGGCCTAACCTAATCCACTCTCTCTCTCACAGTGGCTCATGACCCAATCAAATCTTGCCAGTTCAGGACCTCATTGACTTCAGTGTTACCTAGGCCTTACTAAGTACTCCGCTCCCTTCTTTATAAGCCTCAAAAGAGCCTCAAAAGACTATTGTTGTGGAATAAACATGGCCTCCTTACTATCCCGCATTCTCAAAGACGATTATAACAGTCTGTTGGAGTAATTTATGTCATGACATGCTACAGGATTCCACAACATGGCCTGTGGCGACAACCTATGTTGGTCTCGTGATAAGGCAGATTTCTACATCTTTAAGGATTTCTTGATTGGTGTTTTTATTGCTATCTTTGGTATATTTTTGAACTGTTTTGATTATCTTCAAATATTTGAAGCTAACTTCAACCACTGCCGTGCCTTTTCAGCCATCTGATCATCCTCCTATAGTATTTTAATGCTGCTACATGGAGACTCGGATTGTATTGTGTAGCACACAGCACTCCCGTTGGTACCATGTGCTGCTGGAAAAGCTGTGGGCTCCACCATGATGCATGCGTTTTATCCATACCATCCACATATTATGCCAGCTCATTTTAGGACATGTTTAAAAAAAATGAGGCAGATTCAAATCTCAAGTGGAACACACCATAGGAAACCGTGGTTGATTGAACGCCCACCATTAAAAACTTCTTGGGGTCCACAAAAGTTTTGGATCAAGCTGATATTTGGGTTTTCCCTTCATCCAGGTCTGTATGATCTAATCAATAGGTTGGATGGCAAATAAACATTACAGTGGGCCGCAAGAAGTTTTAACTGTGGGCATTCAATCACCCCTGTTTCCTGTGGTGTGGTCTGATCATCCGTTGATGTGATGTAAAAACATCTGGATTGCCAGTTGTTATGTGCAAAGCTTCTCATACAAATAGTACAGTAGAGTAATTTTACCTGTGTCTTCACGGCACGGGAATGCCTGCAAAAGAAAAGAGATGTCCCAACACGATAAACGGTCGGGATCATGGTTTGCCCATCTAAGGTTTATAACATCAAATGGCACGGAAGAACCAGAACGCTCCAGTCGACTCGGATAGTCTCTGTGGAGACCATAGAGACCGAGATCTAAGGCTGTCAATGGGCCACCCGGGCCCAGCAAAATCAAAATTTTGAACAGGGTTGTCTTAACCAGCTCAAAACGTGCCTCACCATCAAGAATCATGAGAAGTAAGCTCTCCATCCCCCCCAAAGGCACCCGGAACTCCATATCGACATTAGCCGAGAGCAGCAGGAGCCTATTGAGGGAGATAGGAAGCTTGCCCAACACAGAGAAATTGCCACTCTCCTCCCAACACCTCCATGGGTTTACACTAAGGTTGAAACTGGGCCGGGCCCACTATACAATTCTCACGCCCATCTATTTTTGTTAAGCATGGGCCATGTGTTCTTGTCCTCAGGCTTTCAAGCAGATACAAGTCCAAATACTTCCCTTAGGGCTGTCAAATGGTCGGCGGATGGCCTAACAATTTTAAATTCTAGGCCCGATAAGCCTGGCTGAAGGTTTCAAGGGCATTTTTGTGAATATCATGCATGATGGAGCCGACCTAATGAACAGCCTAAATCTTGCACAGAAATGGGTGACGGGGCTCAGTCTCAGGCTGGAATCAGGCTCTGTTCATGCAAATAATCATGGGTCAGGCCTGTTTGTTTTGGCTTGCCATGGGCCCGCCGGGGCGTCAGCCAAGGTTTTACTTTGTGGGCCAGGCTTTGACATACCTTGGCTTGTACGTGACCAGCTCACAATGTAAAACATAGGCCTGAGCCTGGCCTGGGTCCATGATGGACCAAAACAAACAAGCCCAAACTTAGGCTATAATGATTATGCATGGTGCAAAGCCGAGTCCAGCCTGTGCAGGAGCCCAATAAACCACTTTTGACAAGATCTCCCACCATGCATCATATATGACAAAAAATGTCCTTGAAATTCGATGAGCTCCTAAACAAAGCTCGAGCCCTGCCTGGTTATTAAACGGGCTTAACTTCAGGCCCACCCGGCCTTCGGGTCTAGTATTCCGGGGTGATCCTGGCCAGATAGCCGGCCAGGCCAGAAACACTGACAGACCGCTGAGCTTGTTGACAGCCCTACTAACTGCCTTATCTGGGACTAACCCATGAGCCTTGAGGAGCATGCGCTGGACAAGATGGGCCCGGACGGACCTAGCCAACGGCGAGGCCCAGTTTCAACCTTACAGCCAGCTTCCACACTTCAAAGTCTCCAACGGCGTCCACCAGGAGCTTTGAAGTGAGGCTGGAAGTTCACCCAACTGCTGTATAGAAACTAGAGACTTCCATGGGCTTATATAGAGAGGATCTGAGTGCACTCTACTTCATAAAGCCGACGGAATCTGATGCCCCAACAGCGACAGTTTTCTAAATTCTTGGACGTCTCATCATTTGAATGAATCTGGGTGCCACCCTACAATCAGCTGGACTGGGCTGGGCCGCGGTTAAACTATAAAGAAAGTTTGAGGAGACCTCATCGGATTAGGTGCGGCCCTTAGTATGTGGCCCACCGTGATGCATGTATTCTATATCTACTCCGTCTATACGTTTTTCCAGATTATTTTAGAGGATGAGTCTGAAAAGAAAGCAGACCCAAATCTCAGGTGGACCATAATATAGGAATCAGTGGTGATTGAACGCGACACCATAAAAACTTTCTAGGGCACACCGTAATGTTTATTTTCCATCCAACCTGTTAATAAGGTCACAAAAACCTGGATGAAGGAAAAAAAAAAAAACGAATATCAGCTTGATTCAAAACTTTTGTGGCTCATAAGAAGTTTTTAATGGTCAATCACCACTTTTTCCTATGGTATGGTCCACCTGAGACTTAGATCTGCTTCAGTTTTGGGATCATGACCTAAATTGATATGAAAACATGGATAAATGGTGTGGATACGGAATGGATACATCAAGGTGGGGCCCACCGTAAGGGCCGCACTGTCTAAGGTAGGGTTAGGGCCGCAACCAATCCGCTCCCAAAATACAAAGCGTAACGCTATACCAACTACTTATTTATTTATTTTTAAAAAAAAAAAAGATCGTATCTCCTTCTTTTTTCACTTTTCCTCTTCTTTTACCTTGTCTTCTCTCTACGTAGGTTGGTGTGTACAAAGACTGTTAAGGTTCTCCACCAAAAGAAGAGACGTTCCTACGAGAGAAATAGCTTTTATGTTTTAAGAATATAAATTAATAAGCTAAGGTTAGGTTACGGTAGGTGTTTTGATAGATAAAATATATGGCATTTTCTTTTATATCGTAGTAGGTTTAATTAGAGAGAATCTAGGGTTAAGGATGGTTTGGGGGGGGAGGGGGATTTTTTATTTTTTGGCATCGTACGGGTCGCGCATTACTTCGTACCATGGCTTGTCTCATGACAGTCGAATAATGAAGTCACTCCGTGACATCCTGATGGGACATGATAATCTTAGATGCCGCACCACTGTCTTCAAAACATAGTCCTACTCCTAATCGATGACTGTCCAACTCATCGATAGAGAGATGACTTCACTGCAGTGGTTGAAGACACCCGGGGTGCGTGATGTATGTGTTGTATCCACACTGTCCATTCATTTGGAGAGATCATTTTAGGGCATGACCTAAAGAATGAGACATATCCAAAGCTCAAGTGGACACCACCAAAGAAAACAGTGAGGACTAGGGCTGAAAGTTGGGCGGGTTCAACCTGAACGACCCGTGACCGACCCGACATTGGGTTGGACTTGGGCAAGAAATATTGAGCCCGATCTCGAGCTTGGGCTATGCAAACACCAACCGATAAAGCTTGGGTTGGGCTTGGGTTGAGGTCTTGGGTCGCCCGACCCAACCCGAACCCGATCTATATACAAGTTACTTATAATTTTATTATACTTAAGTAAACTTATTGGTCTATATTACTTTAGTAAGTAAACTTATAACGTTTGAAATTTGATATACTTTTAATATTAAAGGAGTAGTTATCCTAGCTAATTTGTTTGGAAAAAAGTGAAGTTCTTCATAATAAATTACTACGTACATAATTAATAAAGTCATAGGTACGAAAAATAAGACGTGTATTGAAACATAATAGGCTAATATAATAACGAAGATATTAGCATGCATTTATCAATCCGACCAACCCGATCAACCCGACCGAGCCCGCTTGGGTTCGGCTTGGGTTGAGAATTCCCAACCCGATGTTGGGTTGGGTTGGGTTAGGGTTGAGGTACAGGAACCTTGGGTTAGGTTAGGGTTGAGCACCAACCCGACCCAACCCAACCCGACCCGCCCGACTTTCAGCCCTAGTGAGGACAGTGACGCGACCGTTGAAACCTTCCTAGGGCCCACCATGATGACTCATATGTTCACATAGACACGGAAGAAGGTAAACCACAAATATAAGCTTGATCGAAAACTTCTTTGGCCCCAAGAAGTTTTTAATGGTAGGAGATCAATACCCACTGTTTTCTTTGGTGGGGTCCACTTGAGTTTTGGATCTGTCTCATTCTTTAGCTCATGCCCTAATAAGATCTCTCTAAATGGATGGACGGTGTGGATACAACACATACATCATGGTGGGCCCACAGAAGCTGGTGACGTCACTTCATAGCTAGATATAGCTACTCAACTTTTCTGTAGCTAATCCGCGTCCTACAGTTTATCTAAGCGGTGCTAATCCTATGAACGGTTTGGATGGCTTATAAACATCATGATCAGCTCTAGGAAATGGTATAGCCCACTTGAGTTTCCTCACTGTAGGACATTTCCATTCTCTAGTGCTAACCCTATGAACGGTTTGGATGGCTTATAAACATCATGGTTTCCATTACCTCACTGCAGGACATTTCCATCCTCACTGTTTCATGTGGTATGGCCCACTTGAGTTTTGAGTTTTGGATCCACCCGATTTTTAGGCTCCTATACTATTGTAGTCTTTTAAAACATATGGATTGAGTGGATTTGTCACTAACATCTATGTACGTCTCACACAGCCCTGAATACAGAGATATATCCCGCGCGATCCGCTCTCTGGTGCCTTGGGTGGTATCTTCATTTCGCGCTTCTTACTACGTCAAATCCACAAAATTACAAACCTTCTCATGAAGACCGTGAAGAACAAGCATGCTCCGTCATTCAAGACAGTTCAGTTTGAGCTCGAGTTCAGCAAGGGAATCTCCCGTGACTTGGAGATCATAGAATTGGGATTGAAATACGAGTTCATATCGAAATCAGGAGGCACGTACGTTCTACAACATGAACGGGCAGAGCTTCTGCAGAAAAGACGCCATCAAACGGTATTTCACCGAGAATGAAGGTGGCCGAGAAGAGCAGATGGTGAAGCTCAGAGAGAAGCTGATGAACGGGACTGAGAAGAAGAAAGAGCGAGGTACGGACTCTCCAGTCGGAAGAGGTGGTCACGTCAGAAACGATCGATTACGAAGTGAGGCATGAGGTACAAACACATTTCTTCATATGGGGCTCTCTCTAGTCTAAAGATTCGAACATTTTCCAACCGCTGCGGCTGTTAAAACATACAGATGCGGTCCAGTCACAATCAGTGCTTAGGAATCGGGTGTCACTGGCATCGGTAAGCGGTCCTTCGTTTCTGACAATAGTTGTATCTGTTAGTGTACATATGCTACATTGCCAACGGATGCTTTCCAGAGGGATGGAATGGATGAAATTTTGTGGGCTATATTTAAACCTTGGGCCCAAATGCAATGCCTGACAAGAAATGCATGGTGAGTTGTTCCATTGTAGATTCAGGATTTTTTTTTTCCGAGAGCTCTATATGTGTTGATGAACTAGATTGGAGGATTATGACTGTTGCTGGTTATTGTTCTAGGAGATACAGACAAGTGTATGGATTTCGATTCCTTTTCTGGGCCTCTTATCTTCTATGCATTGTTGTGGCGCCGGTGCTGTTGAACTGACGTCCATTTCCTACAACTATTGTAGGGAGCTTGCAACAAAGTGCATGTTTGATGTTACCAATTGGACGAAATTTGACACAAGGAGGGCGTGGTAAGGTTGATCACCATCTCCTTCACCGGATAACTACCTTAAATCCACCGGGCTCTTGGACTTTTTCAAATTCACGAGGAAAAATAGATAGAAAAAGGAAATAATTTTTAAAAAATTCATAATAATTGATTGAATAATGAAAAACATAATTACAATGCTTTAAATAATAAACTAAACCTTAGGACTAAGTATCAGACTCATACTCTAACTAAAGCACTTAGAAAACGCGACTTACTATAAATAGTAAACTTATCATGTTGGTCACAACTCCTAAATTACAACGGATCAAAAGTTATAATCAAAATAAAACTAACTCTAAATAGTAAAAACAAAATAAAACTAGCCTAATGACCGTCGATTATGTCGGATCTTGCAAATCCGGCATAGACAACCCGACATAAAGGGTTGGTTGGCATAAGTACCCAAAATCATATATTATGTCCCAAAACTCATCTCAGATTGTGAGATACGACCGTTTTTCAACCCTAATGGCCCGGATCACTTCCAACTTTGATCGGGCTTTTTATAGTTCATTTGCGATAGAAAAGTGCTTGATTTGTGCCCTCCATAAGAGAGTTCTTGTTCTACATCAAAATCAATGGAAATGGAAAAGGATTCCATTGATGCAAGAGTTGAAATGTTTGGATAGCAAAGAAAATGAAAGATTCTACCGGATAACTCTTTAGTTGGGATTGTAAGACATAAGAAACCATGACCATTCCAACTAATATGAAACTCACACGTGAAGTTCAAACAAGACCTTCAAATTGATGCAGGTGCATCTCTACACTGGGGTGAGGTGGCTCACGAGGTGGGGTCTATATTTTGTAGAATGGCCACGAGGTGGGGTTTGTGTGATATAAAATGGCCACGAGGTGGGGTCTGCGTGATTAGAATAGCCACGGGGTGGGTCCCACTGTGGGACCTGTGAGATGCAGGGTAGCCAATGAGGAGATCTTGGTCAGTTTGCCTAAGGGGGCCTAGGTAAAGGAATATTTTGGTGCTTCCCCAACTACTTTGAAGCTCTCGGTGGACTGGCCATAACTCCTTGCATCACAAATTAGAGTTTTCATGTTTCAATAATACTCTTATGAAAATAATAGTTGCCTAATCATTTTCATTTCTTTTTCCTAGAATACATGCATCCCAACATGGCCAAAAACTATTTCGTACAACTGTTTTAGGGTGCTAGAAACCAAAAGCTGTGGGCCTGCGTGATGTGGGTGCGGCGTTCACTGTCCATCATTTGTGCCAGCTCAAGTTAGGAAATGAGCCCAAAATTCAGGCCTACCCAAGACTAAGTGGGCGGCACCAAAGGGAGTCCCTGGGCCCACCTCTATGATTACATGCCAATCCAAACCCTTCATAAGGCAATCCCCACCAAAATCAAACGAAAAATTAAATATCAGCACGGCCTACATGAGCTAGTGAAAATGATGGATAGACTAGTAGATGTCACACACATCATCACGGCCCCCACAACCTTCTCTTCCACGAGCTCCCTGCACCACACTATTAATGGAAATTGGCGACCTTTATGTGTTGGCGGTATGGCAGGTACTACTGGCTTGGAAGAACCGGAATATAGTAAGCCATCTCTCTGCATAATAACTGGCAGGGAGATGTATAAATCAGGTCCATATATCCATCTATTTGGTCTTGTCATGGATGGTTGATGCTCATCAACCCTTCCTGTTTCTGCCATCAGTATGAAGGACATTGATTAGGCAGCTAGGATCATCTGGTTCATGTATATTTGAACCATTTTCTGTCCAAATTCCGAGTAATTAGATGGGTCGTCTCCAAGACGGACACTATCTCTACTATGTTCCGTCTTCCTCAGTTCTGTGGAGGATTTCCCAAATAGCCAATTGAACGGGGCTGGCCTGGCCTAGGCCGAGTTTCAGTCCAGCCTCTTCTGGCATTGTCTTGGGTTGACCCTTCTGGGCTTTTGGATTGCGTCATCCATTTGATTGAGCCCAGTAAAATAAATAGGCTGAGCGCTGGTTTCCATTCCAGAAGCCCTTCTACTTGGGTCCAAACTGAGGCTGATTTGGGCCTTTACGTGATTGACATGGTCTGGAACTGGGCCTCTTCTGCACGGCCTGAATTTTAGGCCCATAAAGATTACTCGAGACAGGACCAAGCTTGGCCCATTGACGGCCCAATGGGCCTCCCATATATGGTAATTCACCGGCATTGGGGAGACAACGTACCTGGATGGCTGAAAAGAACACATCAAGCTCGATGGTGTCCTCATTGGAAAGATGTATGAAAACAGCTTCCCAGGGTTGCCTTTGTCATGAGGGGCTTCCTGTCCATCTCCCCCAAAGTGACCAATGCCGAATGAAAACTAGCGAACCGATTCTTCAGGGCACTGGACGCCTTTGAGGGAGATGAAGAGAAAACACCTCAGTTTCGATCTTTCAAGCCACCACCATCATCATAGCCATGGCCCAGCTATTTGGTGTGGTCACACTCACGTGTACACTAATTGAGTCGCTGAGTCTGCACAGTGACTCCTCTTGAAATGTAACCAACCGAGTCGAGTCAATGAGTCTAAGAACTGAGGCGTACACATCGCTTCTCTGTTGCAACTTGAAAACTAAACTACACACCATGGATTTATATAAGGATGATCTTAACTCACCAGCACGGTAATGGCGATGGAATCTCAAACGACTGATGTTGACATTTCTAAATTCGCTTTATATCTTATTGTTGCGTGCAATTGCAAATCCACCATGTGAGAAGTAGGTGGATAATCGGATATATGGTCCGTGAAAAGGAGTTCTGATTGGGTCTGATCGACGCATGGGATAGTGGATTCGAGCAGGCCCAGTTGAATTGACATTCATTGAGAATAAAGAGTTGACGACTCCTTGCCTAATCCAAGGGTCAAGCCCATTTTGAGAATCCATTCCTTGATGGGATGTTTGAATACATTTGCTCAAGCAGCTTATCCATAATTCTCAAGGACCACCGCTCATTCTGGAATTGGAATCCATGAGTAGGGGTAAATTCTTATGCTTGGGACCCTAAAGAAACATAGAAATGGTTTCCAGTTGGGAACAGATTTTGTGCCATTTGTTTTTTAATTTCTATCCCAAGCTGGCCGGCTTGCAAATTCTGAGGATCAAACTAGGCCACTCGTGTGACGAGGGCCTATATTCGGTTTTCGTGTGTGGGTAAGATGCGTGGGTGTATTGGAGTCTACTCGACTTAAAAGTTTCACTGTTGGAGTTTCCCTACGTTGAGCTGAACAAATTGGAGACTGGGGTCTAGATATCTATAAGGTCCTCTTAACCACCAATGTTTGCACGTCTATTTAGGCAATTTGTGAAAGGGTAGAGGTTAGCCTTTTTAAATGAATTATTTTAATTGCCTTGTGACAATAGATGTGAGTCTATGAACTTAAGGATTGTTCTTTCAACGTGATTCCTTAGTGAAGTTCAACAGTAAAAATAGGGAAAGAAGATATTGTTCTCTCTAGGACTTTATGTTAATTCTATACATTAGCTCTACATCACTCCTCTTGGAATCTCTACATCACAGTAGTATTCTACTTCTACCTTTTATCTAAACTTTGTATGTTGTAATAGTCTATCAAAGAGAAATAAGAAGAAATATAATAATTTAGAATTTCTCATGTTCCTATTTCTTCACATGGTATCAAAGTATTTATATCATTTTTAGTGTGATGAATAACAAAAAAAACATACATTTTACAGCACTTTTATTCAATTTGTTTCTACTCAATTTTGATATGTGAATATAGCATACGCATAAAAATACACGTAAGTGTGAGATGTTGGGAAGTATTCTAATCAAAACTTGAAATGAGCTTTTTCCATTGAGAACCATAGTTAGGAATCCCTCAATAACATAGCTAGTTGACAATACCGCATCCGGCTGTAAGAAATTTGAGACATTCATTTGAAACCTAACAGGCTATTGAGATTCATGGATCACGACTCTTGCAGGTCAATAACCGTTATGCTTAATCTCAATAAACCCATAATGTAGATTCATGATAACACCACACACTGAAGATTAATAGCATGTCAAACATGGACTTATGGTCATTATGATCTAGGTTGAGATCGCCCTAGTCACATCCACATGGTTAATTGATTAGGGCTCACATTGATTTTTCGAGAATAATTGTGGCCTCGTAAGCTTTTCTACAAGCTTTTTTAGAGACATGACAAAGAAGTGGGGTCACAAGTTTTTATGGATATAAAATGAGTAAGTGGGGGTATAAAGTTATGTTTTCGGGTTGATGGCCCTTTGGGTTATTAATGCATGTTATTTTTTTTTTCCCTACTTTACCTTATTTTTTCTTATTATGAAAGATTTGATTTTGTTCTTTATGAATATTGTTAGATCATGTTGGGTTTCTTGCTGATTGTAAGCCATTGTCCTGGTTTTGTAGATTACAGCGCCACAAATCACTATTCGTTGGAGTTGGTGTCATATTTCAATGATCCAAACCGTTGATCTAGCGAGATATACAGCTGATATTAGCTGCCTTGGAAACCTTCAAAAGCGAATAATCCTAAACTTAGGCTCACAAAACAGTGTTTAAGGATGCGGTCCATATCCAAAGAGAGAGGTTAAACCATCAAATGGCTGAAATATTTCAATTTGACACGTTTTTTTGGGTATCCCCATTGAAAACGTCTACTCAAAAGATACGTACGCTGGTGTGCCAAGTAAACCGTTGCATGTGAAATCCTCAAAATGTAAGGCTCATGCATGTTATCCAAACCATTCTAATTGCATGGCATCCTATAGATGGAGCATATCCTGAAAATCACAGTCATCGAGCAATCTTAGCCTTTCACTTGATGGCTATCAAATGGATGTTTAAAGTAAAAATATGGAGCAGTCCAATTTCCTAGCTAAGATACGTGGTTCAGCAATTTGACCGGCTCAGATTGCCGTAGAACTAGCCATGTTTAGTACATGTAGTAGGTTATGTATCAATTTGGGTTGTCCATCTAATGGGCCCTAATATAGATGGCAGTAGTTATATCGAATGGTCATAGTCATCTCAGTAGTGGCTTTCCAAGCGATGGTGGTGAAGAAAATCAGTCAATGGTTAATATTAAGTTCAAGAAAAGCAACAGCTATGATCATTTGATTATAAGTGTGTTTGTCCTGGTAGAGGCCATCCACCACAAAGTCCATGAGGTGGATATGATCTTCCTGCTCTACCTTATCATAAGGGGTTGTTTGGCAGCATCTATTTAAGGGATTTGTGAGGATCTGAGCTTTTGGGTTCACTTGATTGTAAACATTTAGAAGGATTAGGATTTTGATTCTTCCTCAACATGGCCCTTTTTGAATTTGAAGTTCGTGCAGGGAGATTTCTCACCAAAATAACAGGTATTTTTTCATATCGTTTTTGTGAACTGGATCTTGTTTATGCTGTCTCTTTTATAGGGGATTAGGGATTAGATTGTAGCCATTTTAGGATCTTCCATTACTACTGGAGAAGCCGTTACAAGAGAAAGGGAGCTGTTTCATCCATTGCAAGCGGAGGTGGGGAGTTTCAATCATTACGGGTAGAGGCCATCAATGGCCATGAGTTCCAACAACGCTCCCAAAAGAAGCCGGATCCAATACTCAGCATTGTAAGTTAAGCTGTGTGCAAAATCTACTCCATTTAACAAGTTTCAAAACCCATTAAATTCCACAGAATTTTAAATCCACATTGCCAAATGACCCAAAGTGAAATACATAAGAAGAAACTGATTGCTTGTTCTTGAGCAGCGAGCCAACATGTGTTCAATGGGACACAAATCTTTTCTAATAGGTGATTCATGCAAAGTGCCGTAGCATTACTCTTATTCAACTGATTTATAAGAGAAGGTTAGGACAAAGGCCTGCTTATATATAACTCTCCTTAGTTTTTTCCAATTTTCTCTACCTAGTTTTTTTTTTCTTCTGAATAAAATCTTTCCTTTCTTTCTTCAGGACGTGCAGATAATCACTTGGAGTTCAGGTAATCCAATAAATTATTCCAAGAATGGTACTCTTAACTAGAGCACATAAATCAACCCCATATATATGCAAGATCATTGCCCACATAATGTTTAGCCCTTATCTATTTTTAGTCCAATACATGTTATGTGGTGGTGTCCAAAATCTCCTCTCTTAATTGCAATGGATCGTTGGACGCATGTTTCATTTTGTTTCTCTTAATGAAGTTGTAATTCTTAAAATAAAGAAAAAAAAATGTAGAAATTACTAAACTTATTGGTTTGGTTTAATATTAATGAATGATAAAAACCCACTAAAAGTAAAATGTTGGAAATTAAGCTTCAAATGGTACAAAAGTTACATGGGCTTAGGTTTTCATCTTCTTGTCTTTGGAGTCTAGAGTGGTCGGAAGATTTATACTTCATTAAGCTGTTCATTGCACTGAAGATTTTAAGCACTTAAGCTCGATTATTGCAAGAAAGAAGATTAAGTTGCTGATATTTTCACGAAGCTATTAAAATCCAAGACCTTTCAGACTGTGAGGGAATCTTTCCATGCATTTTGCCTTATCTTTTTTGTCAGCACCCATGCAATTCTGCAAAGGTAGTGATGAGTGGCTCTAAATTTCATTTGCCATCTTGGCAATGAAGAAACGATCAATCGGCTCCTTTTCTTTCCAACACATGAAATGATTATTTACAAAGATTTGTAGGCTAACTTAATGTACATTGTAATGCGTTGGGTCCACCAGGATGTACGGCAGACATTCAATTCATCCATCATTTGCATCCCCTCATGTTCTCCTTTGTGCCCAAAAATGAAGCCAATCCAAAACCCAGGTAAGCCACACCAAAAGGAAGAGTTGGGATGTAGATGCCCACCATTAAAAAACTTAAATTTTGTGTGGGCCCACTATGTTTCATATATCCCATCCAATCATCCAAAGGATACACCCTACCAAGATGAATAGACTGTAAGACTACTGTTTGTGCATTGGTCATTACCTTACAGCCATTAACGGTGGTGATAGAGGTCACCGGAGAAGGTGATATGATGGAATCCCGATTATTCCTTTTTCTAGCTCCGTCACTTGAATGGGAATCCGGATTTTCACCACTCAGTAGAGAGAAGTTGTGCACACAACACATGTGGGCCCACTTGAAACTATCGCGTCTATTCCATTGCTCCGGCAACCAATGTCATAGATAGACCATAAATTCCAACATAGACACCTTAAAAAGTCAGGCTATTCTGAAACTTAGGTAACCACACCACAAGAATGTAAATGAAGATGTTGAAGATCGGACCTGGAGAGTAGAGGCTGGCTAAGCGCGTACAAAAGCATAACATACACACATGGCCACATGCGTGAATATGGCAGACTGCTGCAATATCTTAGCTGTCCTTCACATGGTCTGTGGCAGACCGGCGCAATATCTAAGCTGTCCATCACATTGTCTGACTATCTAGACGTTCTCCACCAAAAAATCAGTAAATTCTACTTTTGAAGTGAACAATGCTGTTGTTTGGGCAGCTTAAAAAACCTTTTCCCAGTTTTTTGGGCCATTCTAAACTGTGGCACACTGATTAAGGGATGGACTTGATTTTTGAATCTGGACATCAAAATAATGGAACCCTCACAGATTTTGAGAAATAAAAATTGTAGAATAAAAGACATTTTATTCCTTTGAAATGAAAAGTCACAGAGTTTACAATTTACACTAGACACACCTTCAAGAATTTAATAGAGGGTTTTGTCCTCAAACTAATAAACTCCTAGATGTTAGAAGGACAAAGTTACAGATGAGATAACTGTACAGCTACACACACTAGATAGCTATTTATAAAAGAAAGTTGGAGATCTTAACAAATATACATGAATTTATCTAAATAATTATAGTATATATAGTTGTATAGATATGCAAGTTATATTCTCTAACAAGAACAAAGAATTAAAAAAAAAAAAAAAAAAAAAACTCCAGGGAAGTGTTGCAGATGGTTTGCGAATTACTGCATGTGAAATAGTGTTGCAGGCAAAATCTCCTCCTTCCCTGATGTTGCTGATTTAGTGATGTGGGTAAATACCAAAGTCATGAGGCCTGACATGGTGAGATTTGATTGGTCTAGTCCAGTGGGATGTTAGTCTGAGACATGCTTTGTGTAGCTTCATCATAGGGAGCGGATTCAATGTGTTAGGGCCTCATCCAATACTGTAAGGAACTGACACGGCAATATTTGATTGTGCCAGTCTTATATGACCCCGTAGCGAATTAGGTGTCACCCCGGGACAACTTAGGTGGGTGTTACCCCTATTGTGTGGCCCACATGGATAGTATTTTGTATATCCACACCGTCCATCGGTTTCTCCAACCCATTTTAGGATGGTCTTCCAAAAATTATGCAAATCCAAATCTCAAGTAGACCACACCACTGGAAACAGTGCTGATTGAGTGCCCACCAATACACATTCCAAAGAGCCTATCGTAAGGTTTTGATAATGTTTATTTGCAATCGAAGCTCTTCGTAAGGTCAAGAAGGTTGGATGAAGGGAACATTTAAAGATCAGCTTGATCTAAAACTTTTGTGGCCCGCAAAATGCTTTTAATGATTATTCATCACTCTTTCTATTGGTATGGTCCACTTGAAATTTGGATTTTCTTATAATTTTGAATCTCATCCTAAAATTAGGCGTAACAACATATAGATGGCATGGATATACAAAAAATACATCAAAGAGGCCCCACACGATAGGGTAACACCCACAAAGGTGTTACCAGAGTAACAGCTAATTCGCTACCGCCCACGTAATCACTTTCAAAGCATGGCCTTCTTGTGTTAAGCGAGGCCTGGCCTCACCTGATCTGCTCCCTATTTGACGGGCACACATAACCCACTCAAATCTTGGCAGGTCAAGGCCTCACTAGGTCGGTGTTATTCTGGTCTCACCAAATCCAATCCTTTATAAGCCATAAAAAGCAGTTATAACTGTCTGATGCAGAGCAGTGTGTACATGCTACAGTACTCCACCACATGGCCGGTTGTCCCCACCTGTGCTGCTCCTACGGCAAGGCAGATTTCTATCATCTCTCTTTTATTTATTTATTTATTTATTTATGTCGCGGCCTTCTTGATTGGTGTATCTATTGTGGTGACTGTCTTTGTTGTATTTTTAAACGATTTTTATTACCTTGTGGTGCTTTTTCAGCCGTCTGATCTTCAGCCGTCTGATCATCCCATACATTTATTTAATTTAATGCTGCCACAAGGGGACTCGGTTTGGTAGTGTAGCACACAGCACTGTCATTCTACAGCACCTGCGTCCTGTTGTGTGCTGCTGGAAAAGCTACGTGGGCCCGATTATGATGCATATGTTCCATCAGAAGATGGATGCAGGAAAGGATGTGTGAAGGTGAAGAGGGGAGATTACCGTCTCCTCTACGTGACACGTGACATGAACCTTGAATCTACAGGGTGTAATGACTCTTGAATTCACGAGAAATAAAAGAAAATTCGACATAATTTTATTGTTGTCCCAAAACAATATTATAATGCCTTAAATAATAAAATACAAACTTTAATTAAAAGTCCTAATGCAGCTAAATTGAAACTTACCCAAAATGGTAAAATATATTAAAGATAATAAATTCTAATTTAATCTTGTCGGATGATTTCCTGCATGATAAGAAACAAATCTTAAGTAGACATCACATACTAAATTCTAAGGTGAAAGATATACGCCAATCTTAAAATTTACTAGTAAGTTTTTTCATAAAATTCTAATTTTGAATAGGAAGGATTTATTTTCTCATGAAATAGGGCTACACGATTCGCTTGTGTAGGTCAATTGGTTCTGAATGGCCTGTTACAGTCAAGATTTATAGGTTGCGTGTCCTGTAACAATACCCGGATAAAAAGTTATGTTTGTTTTACTATTCACACTTCGAACAACAATAATTTCTGTCGATCCGGACACACGAGCCCAATTACGTCAAGCCCTGCATAGGATTGGGCCTGGATCTAACGGATTACGTCCATTCCATTCAGGCTTCTTTCAGTCCATATGGGCCATGTATAGGTTTGTAGCCCGCTCCACATCAAAGATCCAAATCTCAGGTGGACCACACCATAGGAAACAGTAGTGATCGAACACCCACCGTTAAAAACTTCCTGGGGGCTACAAAAGTTTTGAATCAAGATGATATTTGTGTTTTCCCCTCATCCAGGTGTTAAGGTGACTGAGTAACCTAATCAACAGGTTTGATGGCAAATAAACATTATAGTGGGCCCAAGAAGTTTTTCATGGTGGGCGTTCAATCACCGCTGGTTTATGTGGTGTGGTTTGATCATCCGTTGATGTGATGTTGTACATCTGGATTGCCCGCTGTTATGTGCCAAGCTTCTCATACAAATAGTACAGTAGAGTAATTTTACCTTTGTGATCTTCACGGCACGGAAATGCCTGCAAAAGAAAAGAGATGTCCCAACACGATAAACGGTCGGGATCATGGTTTGCCCATCTAACGGTTTATAACATCCAATGGCACGGAAGAACCACAACGCTCCAGTCGACTCGGATAGTCTCTGTGGAGACCATAGAGACCGAGATCTAAGGCTGCCAATGGGCCGCCGGGCCCAGCAAAATCAAAATTTTGAACAGGGTTGTCCCAACCAGCTCAAAACCGTGCCTCACCACCAAGAATCATGAGGAGTAAGCTCTCCATCTCCCCCAAAGGCACCCGAAACTCCATATCGACATTAGCCGAGAGCAGCAGGAGCCTATAGAGGGAGATAGGAAGCTTGCCCAACACAGAGAAATTGCCACTCTCCTCCCAACGCCTCCATGGGTTTACACTAAGGTTGAAACTGGGCCGGGCCCACTATACAATGTCTCGGGCCCACTATACAATTTCTCAGGCCCATCTATTTTTGTTAAGCATGGGCCATGTGTTCTTGTCCTCAGGCTTTCAAGCAGATACAAGTCCAAATACTTCCCTTAGAGCTGTCAAATGGTCCGTGGATGGCCTGTCGGGTTTTTGTGGCCAGGCGTCCTGGGGTTAAATTTTAGATTCTAGGCCTGATAAGCCTGTTTTATTAATTAGACCATGATTGGGCTGTCCATAAGAGCCCATCATCTTGCCTGACCCTAACTGAAAGTTTCAAGGGCATTTTTGTCAATATCATGCATGATGGGGCACACCTAATTAACAGCCTAGATCTTGAACAGAAGTGGGTGGCCAGGATCGGGCTCAGGCTGGAATCAGGCTCGGTTCATGAATAATCTTCATGGTCAGGCTTGTTTGTTTCGGCCTGGCCATGGGGCCGGCCTATGATTGGGCCAGGTTTTACTTTGTGGGCCAGGCTTTGACAGACCTTGGCCTCTCCGTGCCCGGCTCATAAAGTAAAACATAAGCCTTAGCCTGGCCTGGGTCTGTGATGGGCCAAAACAAACAAGCCAAAACCTTGGCTATGATGGTTATGCATGGCTCAAATCCGAGTCTAGCCCGAGCCAGAGCCAGAGCCCAACAAACCAATTTGGACAAGATCTCCTAACATGCATCATATATGACACAAAAAAAAAAAAAAAAAAACGCTCTTGAAATCCTAGACAGACCAGACCGGGTGGATGGGCTCTTAAACAAAGCTCGAGCCCTGACTGGTAATTAAACGGGGTTAACTATTAGGCTCGCCCCATCCTTCGTTCCTAGTATTCCATGCCAAGCCCGTCAGGATAGCTGGCCAGGCCAGAAACACTGACGGACTGCCGAGGCTGTTTGACAGTCCTATCTGGGACCAACCCATGAACCCTTGAGGAGCATGCGCTGGACAAGATCTTGGCCTCGTCCAGCGGGGCCCAGTTTCAACCTTACGGCCAGCTTCCACACTTGCAAAGGCTCCAACAGTGTGCAGCAGGAGCTTTGAAGGGAAGCTGGAAGTTCACCCAACTGCTGTATAAAACTACACGCTTCCATAGACTTATATAGAGGGGATCTGAGTGCACTCTGCGTCATAAAGCTAACGGAATACGGTGCCTCAATATCGACAACTTTCTAAATTCTTGGAGGTCTCGTCATTAATTTGCACGAATCTGTGGGCCACCATATTAGTTTACGATAGTCCGTTGCGAATTTTGTGAGTGTGGAATCGATCTTTACCTCATTGGAGAATAAAGGACACGTGTATCTATCTATAGTGTCCCCCTCACCATCACAAAAGTGATTTTTCTTTTTGAGAATGATTTTCTTGTTTGATGCTGAAATCTATTTTAATATATGGTAGCCATCGCGTGATGTATGTGTCTTATCCATCGCGTCCATCCGTTTTTACTTAGGGCATGAGCTCAAAATTTAATCACATCCAAAGCTCAAGTGGACAACACCATAGGAAATAATGAGGATAACGACCTCCACCGTTGAGACCTTCCTAAGGCCCATAGTGATGTTTATTAAACATCCAACCAGTTCATTAGGTGACACATATATGGATGAAAGGAAAACACAAATATCAGCTTGATCCAAATCTTCTATAGCCTCTAAGAAGCTTTCAGTGGTCGGTGTTCAAGTCCCGCCGTTTCATTTGGTGTGGTCTCCTTGATCTTTGGATATGCTTTAATTTTGAGCTCATACTCTAAAATGAGCTGCTAAAATGGATTGACGGCATGGATTAATCACACATATGACAGTGGGCCAACAGAATTTACTCCGTATAGATTCCAAGTAACTCACTACGCGGATCCGCGTCCCATGCAACTACTTAGTATTATTATTATTTTAAGAAAAATTAAAGTAACTAGTTTTATTAGTGAAACAAAAGAAAAAGTATAGACGATCAATTTAGGGTTTGATCCCATCTCGCTGTATCTATTCTATATCTACACCTAACATTTATTATACCAGATTATATTCTATATCTACACCTAAGATTTATTCTACCAGATTATTTTAGGGTATGAGCCCAAAAATGAAGCATATCCAATTCTCAGTGGACCATGCCATAAGAAACAATGGTTTTTGACTACTAATATGCTGTTGGGAATCCTGTAATTGAAAGTTAATCAAACAAGTAATCATAATGACAATGATCAAGTAACAATCGACACACATAAGAAGGCAATTTGATTTTATGTAGAAAACCTCCATCAGGGATAAAAAAAACTATAGCACAAAGCAAATCTACTATAATATCAAAAGTTATAGAGAATAAAGAAGAAACACCTGGATCCCAAGCTTTTTCTCTCACCTTATAAATCTCTCAATCCTCTTTTTTTTTTTTTTTTTTTTATTATCTAGGATGTTCTAATTCATGTATTATACTCATTAAATAAGAAGAAAATCGGATTAGAAACAATTTATGCAAAACTGCGTAAGAAATCGGCTCAAAATAGGAAACAGTTGACCACACGAACCTCACCATCATCCGGTCGAGGGCCTTTGTCGACCGGTCATGCTTCACATCTGACCGGTCATCAATGCCTGAAACCTGTCCAAAGAGTTTTTTTTATGAAATCCTTCATATTCGACCAGCCAATCGCCACTATGACCAATCGACGACACTGCTGTAAGATTTGAGATGTCCAATTCCAACATATGCAACATTAGTTTTGGATCAAGCTGAGATTTGTTTTTATTTTTCATCCGGGTTTATGGGACCTTATCAACAAGTTGGATGACAAATAAATATTACATAAACATTATAGCAGGCCCTGAGAAGTTTTTAATGGTAAGGCGTTCGATCACCACTGTTTCCTATAGCATGATCCACCTGAGAATTGGATCATCTTCACTTTTGGGCTCATGCCCTAAAATAATATGGAAAAATGGATGGACAACATGGATATAGAATATATACATCAAGGTGGGGCCCATGGTAAGGGATGCACCTAATTGACTCCCAGCAACCTAAGACATCTCACCCAAATGAATCATAAACACGAAAGAAGATAGAGCCTCCACGCCTTCCTTTTGACCTAAGCTACTCCCATGCCATGCAAGGAAAAAAGTCCTAGCAAGTACGGCGGGTGTGGTCTAAGAGGAAGAGTAAAAAAGTGGAGAGGAGAAAATGGAATACAAGAGAGATGCATCTAATCACACATGTTTCTCAAAATTCCAAGAGAGTTTTTTTGGATTGTTCTTCTCTGCAAAGATCATCTCTTACTCTAAAATATAAAATCTTTTTCTTTGTTCAATTTCAATTTCCAGAATGTCATCTACAAAACTATCTATATTCTATACTGTGAAAGAAAACATAGCGTAAAGCGACCATTAATCTCTATTAGATCCCAGCTCCCAGCCCTTCACATATTCTCGCTGAAAAACTAAAAAATAACTATAGCATATGCAGTGGGTACTGCAGCATGGTTGTGAATCACAGTACCATCAACATGTGAGGTAGAGCAGGTGCAGACCTATGATCTTGGCACAATTGGACTGAAAGAAGCCCGAACGGAAGTGGATTTAGTCCATCAAATCTGGCCCAGTCCTATGTAGGGCATGACGTAACTGGCCCCAGGCATATCTGGATCGAAGAAATTCATTTTGTATGGAGAGAAATTGTTCTTCGAAGTGTGAACAGTAAATCGGCGGCTATAACTTTTGATAATTATGCCTGTAAAATTTACTATTTCGGAAAAGTTCCAGTGTAGTTAAATTAGGACTCCTAATTAAGAATTTTTTTTTTCTCAAAAAGTGAGATCATTATTGATTAATAAAATTTCAAATTTTATTTTTTTATCTTGTGTATTCAAGAATAAACTTAAAATTTAAGGTTTTGCCTACTTGAGGTAAACAATCTTCCTCCTCACACCCTTTCCTACGTCAGCATATTATTGCAGTTAGGCATATATATGAAAGGTATAATAACTATTAGAATATATGGTTGTCTGTCGAGTCCTGGCTTGCATTACTGTAGTCGAGATCCAATTAAGATGGGTTGAAATTTTTGGGCTTTGAAGGTGAAAATAAGAAGACGATTATAAGAACCAATCACTTTGGATATATCCTACTCATTTCTCACATGTTTAAATTATTTCCCCAAGCCCACAAAACATCTTAAAGGCTGTTTTGAGTGAGGGATTTGGGGCAGGAATTTTTGAAATCCATGGATTAAAATCTCTTATCTTTGGGGATTTGCACCACAAATCCATGGATTTGGGTCAAAATCCAATTTTCTCCCAAAATTAAAGACTTCAAATCCACGAAATGAGAAACCATCTTAAGAGCAATAAAAGTAATGCTTTTGCAACAAATGCCCTGCCATGGGTGCTTTGGGATCTACCAAATCCAAATCCAAAATTCCAATGCAAATTCATGAGTTAGACAAGTTCAAGGATTTGGACTCTGATTAGTTACCGAAGGCACCAAGTTCTGTGGGCCCCACCCTGATGTATGTGTTGTATCCACACTCTCCATCCATTTGGAGAGATCATTTTAGGGCATGGCCAAAGACTGAGGCAGATCTGAAGCTCAAGTGGACCCTACCACAGAAAAAGTGGGGATTGAGCGACTACCATTAAAAACTTCTTGGGGGGAGGGGCACAGAAGTTTTCGATAAAGCTGATATTTTTGTTTCCCATCGTCCATGTCTGTGTGAACTTATAAACAGGTTGGATCTCAAATAAACATCATGGTGGGCCCTAGGAAGTTTCAACAGTGGCGTCACTGTCCCCACTGTTTTCTGTGGTGGGGTCCACTTGAGCTTTGGATCTGCCTCATTCTTTGGCTTATGCCCTAAAATGATCTCTCCAGATGTATGGACGGTGTGGATACAACACATACACTCATGGTGGGTCCCACACGGAACTTGGCAAAGTCACTTCAGTAGCTAATCCGGGTCCCTAATGATTTATCGTATCCATACTCTCATTTCCCTGGAACTTGGAAATACGGCGGTCCCAATAGCTACGTGTTAAGATTAGGTCTGGCGGTCATGAATGCTTCTTTTCTTTCATTGTTGGAAGCCAAGTTCTCATGAAGATTGTGCCTCTGCCATTCAAGACAACTCAGTTTGAGCTTGAGTCCGGCATGGGAATCTCATAGAATTGGGATTAAACACAAGATGGGCCGTTCCCCAATGACTAGACACTATCTCGACAATATTAAGCCCTCCTCAGATCTGGGGCCTTTACCAAACAGCCAATTGGGCTGCGCTGGGCTATCTTAGGCCGGGTTCAGCCTGATCTGGCATTGTCTTGGGTTAACCCTTCAGGGCTTTTGGACTGTGTCGGCTATTCGATAGAGCCCAGAAAATTAAACAGGCTGAGCCCTGGTTTCCATTCCACTAGCCCTTCTACTCAAGTCCAAACTGAGATCGATTTGGGCCTTTATGTGTCCGGAATTGAGCCTCTTGGGCATGGCCAGAATTTTGGGCCCATAAAGATATTAACGGTCCAGGCTTGGTTTTACTCGAGACCGAACCAAGGTTGGCCCCATTGAAGGTCCTCCCATTTACGGTAATTCACCTGTATTGGAGAAACAACATACCTGGATAGTTGAAAAGAACACATCAAGCTCGACGGTGTTGTCCGAAAGATGTATGAAAACAGTTTCCCAGGGTTGCCTTTGTCATGAGGGGCTTCCTGTACATCCCCCAAAGTGTCCGATGCCAAATGAAAACTAGCAAACCGATTCTTCAGGGCACTGGACGCCTTTGAGGGAGATGAAGAGAAAACACCTCAGTTTCGATTTTTTCAAGCCGCCACCATCATCATAACCATGGCCCAGCTATTTGGTGTGGGCCAACTCACGTGTACTCTAATGACTCGATGAGTCTGCACAGTGACTCATGTTGAAATGTAACCTACCGACTCGACTCAATGAGTCTAAGAACTAATGCGTACTCATCGCCTCTCTGTTGCTACTTGCAAACAAAACTACACAGCATGTATTTATATAAGGATGATCTTAATTCACCAGCACGCTAATGGCAATGGAATCTCAGAGTACTACCGATGTCGACATTTTGTAAACTTATTTCTTATTGTTGCGTGCAATTGCAAATCCACCATACGAGAACTAGCTGGATAATCGGATATATGGTCTACGTAAAGGAGTTCTGATTGGGTCTGATCGACGGATGGGATCATGGGTTGAAGTGGGGCCCAGTTAAATTGACATTCATTGAGAATAAAAAGGGTTGACGACTCCTTGCCTACTCCAAGGGTCAAGAGAATTTGTAATGCCCATTTTGAGAATCCATTCCTTGATGGGATGTTGAATACATTTGCCTGAGTAGCTTATCCTAATTCACAAGCACCATCGCTCATGGTTCGTCGCTTGGCTTCCTAAAAAAGCACTCATCTGGAATTGGAATCCATGAGCAGGGGTGAAATACCGTGTTTGAGACCTTAGAAAAGGTTTAGAAATGATTTCTAGTTGGGAAACAGTTCCTGTTTTTATACCATTTATTTTTATACATCTGTGCATTGGATGGGTCCTGTCTGTTGTCTGTAGATGACGTCACCCAAGTGTTGGGCCAATCGATTGATCAGGTGAGCCAAATATAAGCAAGGATATATGATGGACAGTTTTTAAAAGTTTGATGATGGTCTCAAAAATTATTTTGATACAAAACACACATAAAATAATGTTTTGCGCCGCGCCCGAATTTTAGAGGGCGCGGATTGCCTGCGAAAGCCTTTCGCAGGCATCTCCTGCGCAAGGAATCTAGGTGGGGCCCACCGTTAGGTTTGTGAGAAATCTACGCTGTCCAAACGTTTTTTGGGATCATTTTAGGCGTTGCGACCAAAACTGAACGGGATCTAAAACTCAAGTGGGCCGCACTAAAGCAAAAAATGTGGAGGGAAATTCTCACCGTTGAAACCTATATGGGGTCCACACTGATGTTTATATGCCATCCATACCGTTCATAATGTCATTCCTACTGAGATGAACTGAAAACACAAATATTATCCTGATTCGAAACTTCTGTGGCCCCACGAATATTTCAACTGTGGAAGTTCAATCGTCATGTTTTCAGCCCACTTAAGTCTTGGATCCCATTTAATTTTGGTCGCAACGCCTAAAATGATCTCACAAAACGGTTGGACGGAGTAGATTTCTCACAAACCTCATGGTGGGCCCCACCCAGATTCCGTGCGCAGGAGATGCCTGCGAAAGCGCAATCCGCGCCCAATTTTATGTGGGAGCGGATTTCCTGCGCAAGGCTTTCGCAGGAATTTCCTGGGAACCAAGGTGGGGCCCACAGTGATAATTTTTGATAAATCCACACCGTCCATCCGTTTTGGGAGCTCATTTTAGTACATGAAAACAAAAATAAACCGGATCCAAGACTCAAGTGGGCTGAAATAAAGGAAAAGGTGGGTAGGTAAATTACTACCGTTGAAACCTTCCTGGGGTCCACAGTGATGTTTATATGACATCCATACCGTTCATAACGTCACTACTACTGGGATGAACTGGAAAAACAAATATTATCCTGATTCGAAACTTCTGTGGATCCACAAATATTTCAACTGTGGACGTTTAAATCTCACGTTTTCGGCTCACTTGAGTCTTGGATCCGGTTCATTTTTGTTTTCATGTCCTAAAATGAGCTCCCAAAACGGATGGACGGTGTAGATTTATCAAAAATCATTACTGTGGGCCCACCTCGGTTCCCAGCGCAGGAAATTCCTGCGCAAGGCTTTCGCAGGAAATCCGCGCCCAGGGTCTAATATCTAGGTGTCGATGCAGGATAAAAGCTTTGCTCGGAAGCTAGGTAGGGCCACCGTGATGTTTGTGAGAAATATACACCGTCCAACCGTTTTGTGAGCTCATTTAACCAATGTTACAAGAAACGAACTGGATCCAAGACTCAAGTGGGCCGAAAACGTGACGATTGAACTTCCACAGTTGAAATATTCGTGGGGCCACAAAAGTTTTGAATCAGGATAATATTTGTGTTTTCAGTTCATTTAAGTAGGAATGACATTATGAACGGTATGGATGGCATATAAACATCACCGTGGTTTCAATGGTAGAAATTTCCCTACCCCCCTTTTTCTTTAGTGTGGCCCACTTGAGTCTTAAATTTAGTTCATTTTTGGTCGCACCGGCTAAAATGAGCTCACAAAATGGTTGGACGGCGTAGATTTCTTACAAACTTCACAGTGGGGCCCACCTTGACATGTGTATTCTATATCCACCCGTCCATACATTTTTCAGGATCATTTTAAAGCATTATGCAAAAAAATAAAACTATGGTGACTTACCATTAACCATACCATAGTAAACAGTGGTGATTTACCAATAATTGGCCAAAAAAGTTGTCTCAAGCTGATATTTGTTTTTCCTCTTCATCTAGGCTTATGTGAACCAGATTGGATGTCAAATAAAAACTATAAAAACATTAAGGTAATCCTAAGAAGTTTTTAATGGTAGGGTATTCAATCACCACTGTTTCCTAGAGTATGGTCCACCTGATAATTGGATATTCTTAAATTTTGTTATAATGCTCTAAAATGATCTAAAAATGTGGATGGACAGAGTGGATACATAATACACAAATCAAGGTGGGCCCCACGGTAAGGGTTGCACCATCTTGGGTGATGCTGATTGCCGGGTCTCACCGAATCCGCTGCCCTACACCACACAAGAAGCAGCGGAGGTGTGAAATTTAGGTGGGCTCCACGATTATGTATTTTTAGATCCACACTGTCAATTATTTTTTTTGAGATCATTATTGGATATCGATTTCGAAACCCATAAGCAGTGAAATATCCACGTATGGAGTGCCGATCGTCTATGTTGGCCGCGCAGAAGAATCCAGCGCTGCTCCTTATTCGTCCACGTCATTGGAGCCTATGTCAGCTGACGTCATCAATAACTTAAAGAAAAAAAAAAAAAAAGAATACATCTCCATTTTTATACGTATCTACTCATTGCTTATACGAAATACCACTCATTCAAATATGATTTTACAGGCCGGCAAATCTTCTGACAGCTAGCACATCTGCCCGAGGAGTGCATAGTTTGTGGGCCCACTATGATATATGTTTAGATCGTTACCGTCCAATCATTTTTACAGATTATTCTAAGGCACTGTCCAAAAAATAAGCTGATCTAGAGCTCATGTGGACCACACTAGAACACCAACCATTTTAATTGTGAATGTTCATTCAACACTGTTTTTTGTGTTGTGGTCGACTTGAGATTTGAATTTGCCTTTGCTTTAGTACATATCATATGGATGAAGCACAAAATCATACTAGAGCCTACATAGCATTGACCACCTAGCCAATCTTCGTCTAGTCTCCCCCATCACCGTCCACGCGGATTGCCATCCAATAGATTTCCTGTGAAAGCCTTGCGCAGGAAGTTACTAAGCTGGAGACCAAGGTGGGGCCCACCGTGATGTTTTCGAGAAATCCACTCCGTCCATCTGCCTCGTGAGCTCATTTTAGTGCATTATACCAAAAATTAATAGGATCCAAGACTCAAGTGGGCCGAAAATGTGAGGATTGAACGTCCACATTATGAAATATTCATGGGGCCACAGAAGTTTTAAATCAGGCTAATATTTGTGTTTTCAGTTCATCCAATAGGAATGACGTTATGAACGGTATTGATGTCATATAAACATCACTGTTGATCCCAGGGAGGTTTCAATGGTAAGAATTTCCCTACCCATCTTTTCCTTTAGTGCGGCCCACTTAAGTCTTGTATCCGGTTCATTTTTTGTCTAATATCCTAAAATGATTTAACAAGGCGGATGGACGGTGTGGATTTATCGAAAACATCACGGTTGGCCCCACCTAAGTTCCCAGCGCAAGGCTTTCGCAGCCTTTGGAGGTGCTGCGCGGGGCGCAACTTGGGTGAGACCCCGGAACCAGCGTTGTGGGTCGGATCCTGAACCCAGGGCCCACCTGGATGTGTTCTTTGTAAATCCATGCCGTCCATCAGGTAGACCATAACATAGGAAGCAGTGGTGATTGACCATTAATGGGCCACAAAAGTCTTCGATGAAAATGATATTTGTTTTTCCCTTTCATCCAGGATCATGTGACCTTATCAACAGATTGGATGGTAAGTAAACACTACAGAAACATGAAGGTGTGTTCTAAGAAGCTTTTAATGGTAGGATGGTCAATCACCACTGTTTCTTATGGTATGGTTCACCTAATAATTTTTTTTGCTTAGTTTTTGGGATAATGCCCTAATATAATCTGGACAAACGGATGGACAAAGTGGATACATAATACATACATCAAGGTGGGCCTCACAGTAACCCTACGGTAAGGGCCACACCGTCTTAGGTTAGCCCGATGTCTCACCTAATCCGCTCTCGTCAAGTTCCCCGACAAAGATGATTGGGAGCGAATTAGGTGCTACCCTGGTAACGCCTTGGTGGTACCCCTACCGTGTGGGGTCTATCTAGATGTATTTTTTGTACATCCATGCCGTCCACCTGTTTGTACACCTAATTCTAGGATGAAATCCAAAATTATAACACCTAATTCCCTCTCGAGATGATTAGGTGTTACCCAAGTAACACCTTAGTGGGTGTTACCCTTAGTGGGGCCAACCGTCCATCATAATGTGTTGTATATCCACGACGTCTAACTATTTCTCCAGCCTATTTAAGACTTGATCCTAAGAATTAACCAGTTCCTAATCTTACGTGGACCACACCATATAAAAAACGTACATCATGATGAGAATAGCTAGTGGTAGATCACTAGCCCGTCCACTTTCGGTTTGGCTAGTGAAGGTGTGGTAGGTGCTTTGTGGCCCCACCATGATGTATGTGTTCTATCCTTGCCGTCTATCAATTTTTTCAGATCAATTTAGAGTGTGATCCAAAAATGAGGCAGATCTAAATCTCAAGTGGATCACACCACAGAAAATAGTAGCAATTGAATGTTCACCTAGGGCTGTCAACGGCATGGATCTTGATCCGTATCCGATCCGATTTAATTGGATTTGGATCAATAATCGGATAATCGGGTCGGATACGGATATCCAAATATGATCCGTTTAATAATCGGGTCGGATTCGGATCAACCTTGATCCAGCCCGTTAACGACCCGACCCGACCCGATTAAAAAAAAAAGAAAAAAGAAAAAAGAAAAAAAGCCGTCTCTTTCCACGCACGAGCATCTCTCTCTCTCTCTCTCTCTCTCTCTCTCTCTCTCTCTCTCTCTCTCGGATATTGGGTCGGATCGTAATCGGATCGGAAACGGATTCTAAAAATTTTAAACAGGTCGGGTTCGGATCTATACTTGTGATCCGAATTGGATTCGAGTCGGATATATCCTTAATCGGGTCGGATACGGATCATCATTGATCCGGCCCGTATCCGACCCGTTGACAGCCCTATGTTCACCATTAAAAACCTCATAAAGCCCACTTTAATATTTATTTGACATCCAACCGATTGATTACATCATATAGACCTGATTTAAGGGGAAAAAAAATATTTGCTTGATCCAAAACTTTTATGGCCCTCAATAAGTTTTAAATGGTAGGCATCCAATGAACATAGTTTCTTTTTATGTGATGTGGTCCACTTGAGATTTGGATATACCTCATTTTTTGTCTTGTGCTATAAAATCATCTGGAAACATGGATGGACGGCGTTGATGAAACACAAACACTGTGGTGGGGCCCACAAAGCACCAACCACTTGCCATTGCATGTTAACAATTAGCCATGTACACGAGTCGAATCAAGTCGAGCTTGGCCCTGCTCAGTGCCTGACTTGAATCCCCCAACCCTTGCTCGGTAGTCGACTCGACTTGGCAACGAGACTAAATGTCATACTTGGTCGGCAAACTGAGCGAGTTCAAGTCAAGTTCGAGCTCGATTCGAGTTCAGAGTATTTGGTTTCGAGTCGACTTAGGGTTATCAGGTTAGGGTTATTTGGTTAGGGTTATCTGGTTAGGGTTTAAAATACATATATAGATTCATATTTACACCATTATTCTAGCCATGGCAGCATCTGATTGGGTTGTCGTGGTTGGACGGGATGCCCAAATTCATTGTATTGTATGAATGAGAGAGAGAGAGAGAGAGAGAGAGAGAGAGAGAGCTGATGGGACAAACAGCGAGTCAATGACGATCAACGAATGGACAACTGAACAAGTAGGGCTGCAAGAGTAGCTAAAGCAGGGAAGGGCTGTGATGAACGTCGATCGCTGGACAATCAGTGGTGGATTGGGAGGAAAGGGATTGGGTTTGGGATTTGAAGGGTCGGGTAGGGAGAGAGAAAGAAGGAGATATGAAAGTAGGATTTTTTTTCTTTCCAAATGAGTATTTATAACACTTATTAAAAATCGAGTCGGGCCGAGTCGAATCAAACCGAGTCAAGTCAAGTTATATTCTGAGTCGAGCAATGGCCAACTCGATACTCGACTCAAACTACTCTCGATTTTAAAATTTTAACTCGACTCGGCCCAAATTCAAATTCGAGTCGAGCTATTTCAAGTTGAGTCGAGAGAGTTAACAGAGCTTTTCCGGCTCGTGTACAATGGTATTAGAGTGTCACTAGCTAATCCACTTCCTCATTGGATGCAATTTGTTTAGTGACGGGTCGGTGCTCTATATGCCCCACCATCATTATTTCTTTAATCCATTCCATGCATCCATTTTTTCATATCACGGCATATCTAATTCTGAGGTGGACCACACCATGAGAAAACAGTGGCGATTGAATGTCCACCGTTAAAAACTTCTTAAGGCTCACTGTAATGTTTGTTTGACAAAACTAAGATGTGGTCCACTTGAGATTTGGATCTACCTTATTTTTGGGCTCATACTAGAAATTAATATGAAAAAATGAATGGACAGCATGAATGAAACACATACATCATGATGGGCCCAGAGAAAAATGACCACTAGACATTGGCTGATGGTCACTAGACAATCCACTTACCAATTGGATGGGATTTGGCTAGTGAAGCTATGGCCAGTTCTATGTGGGGCCACCATGATGTATGTGTTTTATTCTCATCATGCATCCATTTTTCCATATCATTTTAGGTGTTGATAAAAAAAAACTTAGGCGTATCTAAATCTCATTTGGACCACACCATAGGAAAACAGTAGCGATTGAATCTCCACCATTAAAAACCTCATAGGGCCCATTTTAATGTCTATGTGACACCCAAGCTATTGATTAGGTCATCCAGACTTGGATGAACAGATATATATATATATATATATATATATATATATATATATATATATATAGAGAGAGAGAGAGAGAGAGAGAGAGATGCTTGATCCAAAACTTTTGTGGCCTCGAGAATGTTTTAATGGTGGACGTTCAATAAACACTATTCCTATGAGCCCAAAAATGAAGTATATCCAATTCTCAAGGGGACACATAGTATTCATTGAACGCCCACCATTAAAAACTTTTTTTTACCTTCATCCATGGATGTATGACCTAATCAAAAGGTTGGATATCAAATAAACAATATAGTGGACCTTAGGAGGTTTTTAATGGTGGACATTCTATCATTGCTATTTTCTATGGTGTGGTTCACCAGAGATTTATATATGCCTCATTTTTTATATTAAGCCCTAAAATGATATGTAAAAATGAATGGATGGAGTGGATAAAACACATACATCATGATGGGTCACCTAGAGCACCGACCACAGCTAGTGTCATGTAGTGGATTTCCTGCCAAAGCCTTTTAGGGGATTCACTGGGTTAGGAACCTAAGTTGTGCCACTGTAACGTTTGTTTGTTAGAAATCCACCCTTTCTATTTGTTTGTGAGCTGAATTTAAAACATGCGTCTGAAAATAAACCGGATCCAAGACTCAAGTGAGCCAAAAGTTTGAGGATTGAACGTCCACAGTTGAAATACTCATGAGGTCACAGAAGTTCTAAATCAGGCCAATATTTGTATTTTAACTTCATCCCAGTATAAATGACGGTATGAACGGTATGGATGGAATATAAACATTACTGTGGAACCTAGGGAGGTTTCAACGGTAGGAATTTCTCTACCACCTTTTCATTTAGTGCGGCAAACTTGAATCTTGGATCCGGCTCATTTTTATCGCATTTTTTAGAATGAGCTCACACAAGGGATGGACAGGGTAGATTTCGCCGGAACTTCCAGCGAAAGGCTTTGGCAGGAAATCCATATCCACCAAAATGCGTCCCTAGGCGGGGTGCGGCTTCGCTGGATCCCCGAATCCACTGAGGTGAGTGGATCCCTTACCGTGCCATCTACTGTGTGATGTGTGTATTACATTCATGGCGTCTGTTCATTTTAAACACTCATTTTAGAGCATGATTCAAAAACTGAAGTAGATCCACATCGGTGGACCATAATACAGTAAACAATGGTGCTCAACAATTAAAAGCTTCTCGTGGGTCACAAAAGTTTTAGGTCAAGCTGATATTTGTTTAGCAACTTCATCCAGATATTTGTGACCTTTTCAACAGGTTGGATGGAAAATAAACATTCCAGTGCCCCCATGAAGTTTTTAATGGTGTGGATTCAATCACTACTATTTCATGCGGTATGGTCCACCTAAGATTTGGATCTGCTTCATTTTTGGGATAATGCCATAAAATGAGCTTTCAAAATGCATAGACGGTGTAGATGTAAGGTATATACATTAAATCTAGGTTTGTCTGACCAGGTGAACATCCTAGATGGAAAAAAAAAAAAAAAAAAAAAACACAAACAAACAAACAAACAAACAAACGTGATGGGGCACTAGGAAGGTTTCAACGGTGGTGGGAGTTCAATACCCACTACATTTTATGATGTTCTATGGTGTGTTCCACATGAGCTCTAGATCGGCTTCTGTAAAAATGATTGGACGGTAACGATCTAACACATATATCATAGTGGGCCCACAGACTATGCACTCCTCCAGGACACGGATTAGCTACTGACGGGTTGAGTAGCGGACATCGCTACTGAAGTGACGCACCATGCTCTTTGGGCCCAGAATGTTATATGTGTTGTATCCACACTGTCCATCCGTTTGGAGAGACGATTTTAGGGCATGAATCAAATAATGAGGCAGTTCCAAAGCTCAAGTGGACCCCACCACAGAAAACAGTGGAGACAGTGACATCCACCGTTGAAAACTTATTAGGCCCACCATGATGTTTATTTGAGATCCAACCTGTTCATAAATTCACACAGATATGGAGGAAGGGAAAACACAAATATCAGCTTGATCGAAAACTTCTGTGGCCCCTAAAAAGTTTTCAACGGTGGATGTCACTGTCCCCGCTGTTTTCTATGGTGGGGTCCACTTGAGTTTTGGATCAACCTCATCCTCTGAGTCATGCCTTAAAATGATCTCTCCAACGGAATGGACGGTGTGGATACAACACATATCTCATGCTGAGGCCCACGTGCCATGGTGACGTCACTTCAGTAGCAATGTTTGCTACTCCGGTAGATGTGCTAGCTGTCAGGTATTTCGTATAAGCCATGAGTAGATACGTATAAAAATGAAAATGTATTCCTACTTTTTTTTTTTTAATTTATTGATAACGTCAGCTAACATAGGCTCCTATGACGTGGACGAATAAGAAGGGGCAGCGCTGGATACTTCTGCGCGGCCAACATAGACGATCCGCACTCCCACGTATGACGGACTGGGTGGGTGTGAAGCAATTTAGTGGAAGAGAAAAATCCGGCGTATCTTGATAGATGGAGTAATCGAAAATAACGTGTACCCATTAGAAGCAACGGCTTTGTAACTTTTCGTGCCTTCAAGGCTTCAACCCATGCGATCCGCACTCAAACGGAGTGAGCCCCACCCAGTCTAAAAGTTTTTTAATGGTCTTAGTACGTGTTTCCAATCCAACTGTTTCCTGTGGTGTAGCTCACATGAGTTTTAGATCGACCTAGTTTTTTTGGACATAAATTTAGGCTGGCTGAATGATGGAGGTATTGGATATAAATAAAACATCACGGTGGACCCCACAAGTCCATTTATACATTAAGGTTAACCTAGAGGTTTGCATTGGATCCGGTCTGGCCTCCACGTTGGCGCTCTTGATAGTAGACTGGACTTGATATTGGGCCAGGTCATCTCCACACTTGTGGGTTTGGGACACACCTGACTCGGGATGAGACCATGGCACGTGCGGTCTTTTGGAGAGGACTACAGGCGGATGTGTTTGACTGTGCGACATTTTCAGCGAAGTAAAGAACAAAAGGTATAAACTGTTGATAGCCGATGGATTTTATTCATCCAAGTGGGTTTTTTTCTTCTTCTGAAAACTATGATCTTTGATCCCAAGGATGAGTGGTGTCGTTGGGCTGAGAGTAAGTCCAAGTGGGGCGCTGGTTCTGATGGGCAACACTATGGAATTGAGGTATACTCCATAAAATAATATCTCAGTTTGTAAAATCCTAAACTTTCAATCTTGGCTTGCAAATAAACAGTCGCAAGCTGAATTCAGCCGCTGGCGCAGCGTAGACGGGTGAGGGATCGATCACCGTCTCTCCACTCATATAACTACTCCGAATCCACGAAGTTATTTGGAATCCTCAACCGATTTTCTTTGAATCCACGAAGGAACACTCGAATCTACAAACAAAAAGAGTAAAAACTCAATAATTTTATTAATCAAAGGGTAACCTCTCTAAAACGAGTTAAACATCATTTAAATAGAAGAAAACAACCCTTAGAAACCCTAAAACGTTGTAGAAAAGAATCCTAGATAAACTAGGAAAGAATCGTAAAAAATCGGAAAGTTCGCGCATGGTCAGCGCCCAACGTTTACGACGGCTCAAAAGCATCGGGAATCCTAAAGGTCGGCGCCCGACGTTGCCGACGGCTCAAAACCATCGGAAAAACCGTCGGAAAATTCAATTACGACGGCTCCAATCCGTCGGGAACCGTCAGAAATCCAGTTTCCTGATTTTCTGCTACCTTTTCCTGGATCTTTTTTCGGTCTCTTTCTTCATGAACTTCGTCGTTTCTCGTCCTTGATCCAGGAATTCCATCCTTAAATCAGCCGCAGTCTAAACGTGATGAGAAAGAGGCCAAAGATTGTTATTAGAGTACATCCATCCATAGTTCATTAGATTAACGGTCTGGATGACCAAATGATGGGCCTAAATTGCATTAACCTAGGGCCCAAGTATACTATAATGTACTCGATAATCAAAGAAGGAAGGATATATTTCAGGTTTTGCACACCATCTTAGAGGTTTTTGAGGTTTGGTGCATCATCTTACGCTGCTACTGATGGTTTGGCCCACCTGAGTTTTAGATCTGGATGATTTTTTTGGGAGTCCAATGCTGCGTCTGGATGTCTGAAACACATCACGGTGGGCCCCACATGAAGTCGGATATAGATATTTTTTACTCTGTGGGATCATTCATGTAATTTTATTCCAATGAGTGATTCAAGAGGGGTGAGGTCTGCAGTTGACCGTTGACCCATATGCAGAGCACAAGAACACACATAAAAGGCCTACGGGCTTTTCTTGATAGAAGAAAAGAAAGTCGGTCCACAAGGCACAAGCTCTCAAGCGCTCTCTCTCTCTCTCTCTCTCTCTCTCTCTCTCTCTCTCTCCGTGTGTAAAAGCTGGGCGCGAATTAGGTGTTACCCCGTGTGGGGCCTATATTGATATATTTTTTTTATGTATCTACTCCGCCAATCTGTTTTTTCATATCATTTTAGGATGTGATCCAAAACACTAAGAAGATCCAAATCTCAGGTGGACCATTCCACTAGAAACAGTGATGAATAACCATTAAAAACGTTTTGTGGGCCACAAAAGTTTTGGATAAATCTGATATTTATATATTCCCTTCATAATTAAAGACCTATTGACATTATGAAGAGCTTGGATTGAAATAAACATTACTAAAACCTTACAATGGGCTCTTTGGAATTTTTAATGGTAGGGCGCTTAATCACACTGTTTCTAGTGGTATGGTCCACTTGAGATTTGGATCTGGATAATTTTTGTAAATTCATTCTAAAATGGGCTGTAGAAACGAATGGACGGAGTGGATATACAAAATATCATCCATGTGGGCCATAGAGTAGGGGCAACACCCACTAAGCTGTTCCCGGTGTAACACCTAATTCGCGCCCGTAAAAGCTGGCCACAAGCTTCTTCTGGAGGTAAGAAGTGGGCTCTGTCTTCTCTCTTTGAAAGAAGTGGGCTCAAAAGCTTATTATGGAAATAAGAAGCCGAACTGGGGGCCATAAATTCTTCAAGGGGCAATTGGAATGAAAGGTCTTTCTTAGAGGTATAGCAGGAAGTGTAGCCCAGATTAATACAGGTAAAGCTGGCCAACAAGATTTCCATATGAAAGAGAAAGAAGTGTGCTCACAATACAGGTAAAGCTGGACCACAAGTTTTCTATATGTAAAAGAAAGAAGTGGGCCCACATGATGTTTTAGAGGTAAGTTAAGGGGAGGAGGTGGACCACATTCATTCCTAGAGGTAATGAGGAAGGAGGGGGGTCCACGACTTTTCTAGAGGCAATAGGATCCACTAGCGTATTCAGAGGCCTAACAGGAAGTGGTCCCCACAAGCACTTCTACAAGTAAAGCTGTCCCCACAAGATTTCTATATGTAATAGAAAGAAGTGGGTCCACACAATCATTCCTAGAAGTAAAGAGGAATCAAAAGGATCCCCTGAGGTACGAGGAAGGAGTGGGGCCCACAAGCACTTCTGCGAGTTAGGCTGGCCCAATAAGATTTTTAAATATAAGAGAAAACTGGCCCAATATATGTGAGCCCACAATCATTCCTAAAAGTGAAGAGGAAGCAATGGGACTCACATAGGTACGAGGAAGGAGTGGCCCACAAGCACTTCTACAAGTAAAGCTGTCCCCACAAGATTTCTATATATAAGAGAGAAGTTGGCCCATAATCATTCTTACAAGTAAAGAGGAAGTAATGGGACCGCAGCGATATGAGGAAGCAGTTACACAGGTAAAGCTGGCCCCACAAGATTTCTGTATGTAAGAGAAAGAGGTGGGCCCACAAGATGTCTCGGAGGTATTGTAAGAGAAGGTTGTGGGCCCGCGCGAACATTGCTAGAGGTAAAGAGGAAGAAGCAATGGGGCTCACAAGCTTTTCTAAAGGTATGACCGTACGAGGAAGAAGTGGGGCCCACAACCTTTTATGGAGTTAAAAGGGAGGAAGTGGGGCATGAAGTTCTGATATCAGGGTGATGGCCTTTTGGCTTTGTTGCATGTTATTTTTTTTTTTCCTCTTATACTGAATATTTGATTTCGTTTGTTTTTTTGGTTTCTTGCTGATTGTGGGCCATTGTCCTGGTTTTGATAGAATGTGGTGCCACGGATCACTATCCGTTGGATTTGGTGTCAATTTCAATGATCCAAACCGTTGATCTTGCGAGATACGCAGCTGATGGTAGCTGCTTTCAAAACCTTCAAGATAGGATGGTCCTGAACTTAGGCCCACAAAACAGTGCTTAAGGATGCGGTCCATATCCAAAGGGAAAGGGTTAGATTATCAAATGGCTGAGAATCCCCATTCTCAGCAGAGAACGCCTACACGTTGGTGCCAAGGAAACCATTGCATGTGAAAGTTTACGCCCTGGCATCAGCACCATTAGTATGGTGACTCATTCTCCTCAACATGTAACACTCATGAATGGGTACCTAGACCATCCAAATTGCATGACATCTTATGGATGCATAATATACTGAAAATCACAGTGATCAAGCAATCTCAGCCTTTGAATTGATGGCTATCACATCGAAGGTTTAAAGTAAAATATTGAGTGTTCCAATTTCCCGAGATATGTGAGGTAGTTACTCTCAGCTTCTCAATACAATTTTTTTTTTATTTTTTTGGGTTATTATGCATTAAAAATTGAGCCAGCCCATATTTAGTACATGTAGGAGTCTACGTATCAATTTGGGTTGTCCATTTAGTGGGCCCTAATATAGATGGCAGTTAAATCACATGATCATAGTCATCAATCGCATCATCATAGTCATCTCGATAGTGGCCTTCCAAACCACGGTGGTGAAGAAAATCAGTAAATGATTAATATTAAGTTCCTAAAGTCAGAAAAGCAATAACTAAGATCATTTGATGTGTTATATATATATAGGCTTCCAAGAGATGCATCTATCATTTTCTTTTCACCTGCATGTGATGGACGAGGTATCAAGATTTACGTGGTTTGACAACATGCCTACGGCAATAATACAAAATATTCTTTTTCACTAGAAATAAAAAAAACAAAAATACAAGATTCTCTTTTCTTCCGCTCTTATTTTTACAATAAATATCTCACTTAAAAATTTTCAAAAGATTCAAACATATGACCCTCTTTATATATACCACACAAGAAAAAGTAAGAAGCCTAGCTAGAGAGACTAGGCTTCATCACTGGTGAGGAGGTGGGAGAGGACATCTCCAACCAGGAGATGTTGTTGCCTTTTAAAAGGAAAGAGGCACCGCCTCAATAACCATAAGAGTTTATTTGGGAGCATCGATTCTAAGGGATTTGTGAGGATTTCAGTTTTTGAGTCACTTTATAGTGAGGATTTGGATTTTGATTTTCCCAAAATCCCTTAAAATAGCCCTTTTTCATTTTCATCTTAAAGTTAGTTTGCAAAATTCACTTGATTCAACAAGTTTTAAAAATCACTGGATTCTACATGATATTAAATCCTTGTTGTGAAATGACCCTAAGTGAAATACATAGAAAGACACTATTATGGAAAAATGCTCGCACGTTCAATGTAAGCGAGGTTAAAACACAGAAAAAAAATGGCCAAGCAAAAGTAAAAAAGGTCAAACAAAAATAAGATATAAGAAGCACAATGATTTATGTGGTTCAACAATATATCTACTCCATGGGGTAGCAATTGAGCTTTCTTCTTCACTAGAAATAAGAGAAATAAAAATACAAAGCTTATCTCTCTATAACTTGTATAAGAAATCCCAAACTAAGGAATACTGGCCCCAGAAGATTAATTAATGTAAAAAAATACCTCTCTCTACCATTGGCCCTCCTTATATTGACATCATATGAGAGAGCATGTGCAAAGAGTAGAGGAATTGGACTTCACATAGACATACATACAAGAGAGAGAGAGAGAGAGAGAGAGAGAGAGAGAGAGATCTCCAATTGGGAGACCATTCTTGAGCAATAAGCTAGTAAACATGTGCTCGATGGGACAAAAATCCCCTCTAAGGTGTCATTCATGCAAATTTCTATATAATTGCTCTTATTGAATTGATTTAATAAAAGAAGGTTAGAACAAAGGCCTACCTACATGCAGCTCTCTCCCCATAGTTTCTCTGTTTTTCTTTCCCCCATTTTTCTTAGTAATATCTTTCCTTTTTTTGTTGAAGACGTGTGGATAATCACTTGGAGTTTAGGCAATCCAATAGATTATTCAAAGAACAGTACTCTTAACTAGAGCACAACAATCAACATGATACATATGTGAGATCATTGCCCATATGATGTCCAGCCCTGCTCAATTTATAGTCCAGTGCATGTGAAGAGTGGGGTCCAAAATCTCCTCTCAACCTTGCAACGGATCCTTCGGCACATGTTTTCTTTCATCTCTTTTAATGAAAGTATTAATTCTTAAAATAAAGGTAAAAATGTAGAAACACATTAAGTTAATATTAGCGAATGATAAAAATGGACTAAAAGTACAATATTGAAATTAAGCTTCAAGTGGTCTAAAAGTTACATTGGCTTAGATTTTCATCTCCATATCTTCAGATTGCAGAGCGGTTGAAAGATTTATCCTTTATTAAGGCTCTTCATGGTATGGAAGATTTTAAGCAATTAAGCTTGATTATTGCAAGACATAAGATCAAATTGCTGATATTTTCATAAATGCGGTAAATCTTTTTGATTTCGTAGCCATGCATTGCCGTAAGGTTGGCGAGCAATGAAATTATCAATTGGCTCATTTCTTTCCAATATATAAAGCAATTTTATTTATTTATTACTTTTCTACACACACCCTACACCCCACACACTCACACACCTGCACACACCAATATATAAAACAATTCTTTACAAGCTTTGTAGGTTAAACTACAATCTTGGTCCAAACCCGGGTGGGCAAATTTGACGTACGTGAAATCAGCGTGGGAAATTTTTAGGTCCCCTGGTGAGCGGAGAGGTTGGGTCATATGGGTGCGGCATGCTAAAATGCTAGCAAAATTCTCGCTTCTAACCTGGAGAATTTTACTTCGGGCTGTCCCGGTGGATAGGAGTATCCAATCTAAGGGTGTGTGCCTTGTTTCGAAATGTGAATGTTGTGGCATCGAGAAGACTCTGAGCATTGAGGCATTGGACCATCTTTTCGCTTTAGGAGAGTTGGCAACCTAGGTTTGGGTGCACTTCAGCAAAATGTTTGATATCTCTTTCTTAGAAGGCCAATCAATGGAGTGATGCTGCGTTAACGAGTGATGGCTTCAATGTCCTGAGAGGTTTGCTGCTGTCTATCTGTTTTTGGGAGATATGACTGGCTAGGAACAATAGTCGTTATGAAGGGTACCAGTTGCAATCATCAAAGGTAATTAGTAGGATCTAGGGATGGATTTGTCAGATAAGCCCGCTCCTTCCCCCACTGAAAGACAATTTGTTATCCAGAAATTTGGTTGCTCAAGACCTGGATTTGTCTCCCGTAACCAGCCGAAAGAGCACGTCTATCATTTAAAGTGGGACCGTCCATTGCCCAGATGGGTTCAGATGAACGTTGATGGTTCTGCTAGAGGTAATCTAGGGATGTCAGGTGGCGGGGGAGTGTGTAGGGGGAGTAATGGCAATTTCCTATTTGGCTTTGCAATAGGATACTGCCTAGGCTCGAATGTTTGTGCAGAAATTAGAGCGGTGCTGGATGGGTTGTCAGCCTGTCCAGATCGAAGATTTCAAAGAATTGTTATTGAGAGCGACTCTAAGATTGTCTTTAACAAGCTCAACAACTTCAGTCCCCCTAATTGGGCTCAGTGGTATTGATAGGCCCAAATTGCTGCTCTCAGGAACACCCGGCAAGTCAAGTTCAAGTATGTGCTGAGGGAAATCAACGGAGTCGTGGATGCTTTAGCAAAGTTAGGAATAGATTCTCAGGTCCCAAGAATTTTTGAGAAGGTGGACAACCTCCCACTCTTGGTGCGGGGCTCAGTCTTCATGGATAGGCTGGGGTTGGGAGTAATCTTAATGAGCAGTAGGATGCCATGGATAGAATTTCTTTCTTTTAAGATAGATTGTTGTGGGCACTTTTCTGCTTTCCAGGCAATCCGAATGTATCTTCTCCGTTAAAAAAAATATATATATATATAAGGTATACACATTTCACCTTTAAAAAAAAAGGGTTAAACTACAATCTGATGTTGGGCCCACTAGGATGTGCGAGTGACATCCAATCTGTTCATCATTTGCTCCCTCTCATGTTATCCTTTGTGCCAAAATATCAGGTTGATCTAAAACCCAGGTTAGCCACACCAAAGGAGAGAGTTAAGGCAGATATGCCCCCACATGAAAAAAAATTAGATTGTTTGGGGCCCACCATGTTTTGTATATGTCATCAAATCGATTCAGAAAATGCACCCGACCAAGATGAACAGACACCTGAAAAGTCAGGCCGTTACCAAACTTAGGAGGGCCAAACCATGTAGTTTTTTTTTTCCCACGAAGATGTTGAAGGTCAGGATAGGTGGAGCAGAGGCTTGCTAAGTGCATACGCATACAGAAGGCATAACATATACATGCCCCCACATGTGCCAATGTGGCAGATTGGTGCAATATACAGGGCGGCTTAAAAAATCTTTTCTGTTTTTCCAGTCATCCTGAACTGTGGCACATCTGATTAATGGATGGACTTGATTCTTGGATCAGGATATCAAAATAATGGGAACCTCATGTGTGTGTGTATATATACTAATCTTATACTGATCTAACAAAGGGGGGGAAAAAAACTCTTTAACTGTTGTACATGTGTCGCAAGTTATTGCGAGAATGGTCGTTTCCACCCCTTTTTCTAACCAAGGCAGATTTCTACCATCTTTTGCAGTTTTTCTTCAGCATGTGGCCTTCTCGATTGGTGTATATATCATGGTGATTGTCTTTGGTGTAGTTTTAAACAGCTGAACTTCTCACACATATAATATGAGCATATGAGCATGGGTTCCAAATCATGGCTCAGCGGTAGACCAAGTATGTTTTTACATTGAGGTCAGGGTTCGAGTACCCATGAGCTCGCGTTTCAAATGCTTACAACACACCCCACATGCGCACTCAAACCTATGACCTCAGTGTGGAAACACACTCTCATTGACATGAGGAGTAAGCTCTTGACCTCCCTGGACGGCTCCAAAACTCCATATAGACATTAGAGGGCATTCGAATCCCATCGAGGGAGATCAGAAGCTCGCCCAATCAATATACACACAAGCACACAAATTGCCAGTCCTCCCACCGCCTCCATGGGTTTACCCAAGTTTTCAACTGGGACAGGCCCTGGACGGCTCCGAAACTCCATATAGACATTAGAGGGCATTCGAAGCCTATCGAGGGAGATCAGAAGCTCGCCCAATCAATATACACACAAGCACACAAATTGCCAGTCCTCCCACCGCCTCCATGGGTTTACTCAAGTTTTCAACTGGGACAGGCCCACTATCCAATTTCTTCGGCCCATCTGTTTTAATGAAGCATGGGCCATATCTACTTGTCGGGCTTTTAAGCAGATGAAAGCCCAAAAGCTACCCTTAGGGCTGTCAATGGTAAGTGGATGGCCCATCAGGCTTTCGTTCTAGGGCCTCCTTGGGCTGAATTTTAAATTCTAGGCCCATAAACCTGTTTTTATTGATCAGACCACGATTGGGCTGTGCATAGGAGCCCGTCATCTAGCCTGGCCTGGCTGAAGGTTTCAAGGGCATTTTTTGTCAATATCATGTATGATTGGGCATGCCTAATGAACAGCCCAGATCTTGCACAGAAGTGGGTGGCCGGGCTTGGGCTTGGGCTCGGGCTCGGGCTGGAATTAGGCTCGGTTCATGCATAATCATCATGGGTCAGACCTGTTTGTTTTGGCCCGCCATGGGGCTGGCCTGGGCTCGGACCTAGGTTTATGGGCAGACTTTGACAGACCTGGGCTGTCAATGCCGGGCTCGCAAAGTAAAACATAGGCCTGAGCCTAGCCTGGGTCCGTGATGGGCCAAAACAAACTAGCCTGAACCTATGCTATGATGATTATCCATGCCTCAAATCCGAGTCCAGCCCGAGCCCAACAAACCACTTTTGGACAAGATCTCCCAATATGCATCACATATGACAAAAATGCCCTTGAAATTAAACGGGCTTAATGTTTAGGCCGGGCCTTGGCCATTAGGCCCACTATTTCAGGACAAGCCCACCAGAAACCCTAACAGGCCACCCAGCCCGTTGACAGCCCTACCAACTGCCATATCTGGTACCAACCCATGAGCCTTGAGGAACATTGGACAAAATCTGGGTCTGGTCCAATGGAGCCCAGTTTCAAACTTAAGCCAGCTTCCATACTTCAAAGGCTCCAACAGTGCGCCGCAGGAGCTTTGAAGGGAGGCTGAAAGTTCACCCAACTGCTGTACAAAACTACACATTTCCATGGGCTTATATAGAGAGGATCTGAGTGCACTCTACGTCATAAAGCGGATGGAATCCGATGCCCCACTGTGGACAGTTATCTAAATTCTTGGACGTCTCATGATTTGCACGAATCTGTGGGCCACCTCATAATCAGCTGGACTGGTTCAGGCCTAACCCCGGTCCATTAAACTATAAAGGAAGTTTGGCGAGGCTGATAGGGCTCTCAATGGGTCGGATCTGGATCGGATCCAGTTGGATCTGACTCCAAGTCTCGGCTCGGATTCAGATCCAACTCGGATCCAAAAGGTGATATCCATATCTGATCCATTTATAAATTGTTAGATCCATTTCTGATCCAAAATCCATATAACCATCGGATTCGGGTTGGATCTAGGTCCGAATCCACCCCCATTACAAATCTAAAAAAAAAAAAATGATATAAAATATAAAATATAATATATTTAATTTAGTAGAAAAATGATGCAAATCCCACTATTTACTATGGTATGGTCGACATGGCCTAAAATAATTTGTAAAACGGATGGCCATCATGAATATAACATATGCAGTAAGGTGACAATGAGTCGGATCTTAATCGTATTGGGATCGAACTCGGATATGTTCCTGTGAATCCATATCTGGTCCATTTAAGTAATCGGACCTATTTTAAGATCCAAATCCGGTCCATTTAACTAATCGGACCTATTTTAAGATCCAAATCCTCATTATACGGATCCGGAGCGAATGGGATCTTGGATCTGACCCGCGCCATTAAGAGCCCTAGCGAGGCATCATCCAAAATACAAAGCCAAACACCATACCAACGGCTGCAATTACTGACGCAGGGAGGACGTGGTAGGTCGATCACCGTCTCCCTAACCGAGTGTTCTCGAATCCACGAGAAGAAAATAAAAGAAAAAATAAAAGGAAATAAATTCCGAATAATTGATTTATTGATAATTGAATGAATAATAACGGAATTACAATGCATATAAATAGGAAACTAAACCCTAGGTAAAGTATCAAAATCCAACTCCAACTAAAACTCCTAGAAAACGCAACTTACTATAAATAGTAAACTTACTATTTATAGAAGTCGTTCAATCCTACTAGAACTCTTGGTTTTCGGCCAAAAATAGAAAGTTTTCAAACGGCCTCAACCACGCTGTTCTACGAAATATTCTAAGCCCTTTTCATGTTGGGCACTAACTCTAAAACCATACGGATGCAAAGTTATGATCGAATTAAAACTTACTATAAATAGTAAAAACGAAAATAAACTAGCCTAATGACCGTCGATACGGTCGATTCTCGCGATTCCGGATTGGGCAACCCGGCGTAGCGGGGTTGGTTGGCTAAAGTAGCTCGAGCTACCCCAAATTGATATATTATACGTCCCGTAACTCATTCCGGATTGTGAGATACGACCGATTCACGGTCCTGACGGTCCGGATCACTTTCGGCCCCGTCCGGTCTTCTTTTGGTCCATCTGGCCCATGAAATAGTCAGCGACCCGTCCTACATCAGTCTCCTCCACTTCGAAAGAACTCGACCCCGAGTTCTCGTCCAGCTTTGGTTCATGATATTCGTACAGATCTGCCACGTTGAAAGTCCTTGAAATCTCCATGTCATCTGGAAGATCAACAACGTAGGCATTGTCATTGATCTTGCGAATGATCGGTACCGGTCCAATCTTCTTGTGTTTCAACTTGTTGTAGGTCCCGGTAGGAAATCGCTCTTTACGTAGGTGGACCATCACCTGATCACCTATTTCGAACACTTTGGCGCGCCGATGCTTGTCGGCCGCTTCTTTGTACTTCTCGTTCGAAGCCTGTAATTTGTTGCGCACGTCTGCATGTATGTCCATGATTCGGTCTGCCATATGTTCAGCTGTAACGCTCATGCCCGGAAGCTTGGGCAGGGGAACCAAATCGAGTGTGTGACGAGGCACGCACCCATAAACAATCTGGAATGGAGACTTTCCTGTCGATCGGTTTACCATGTTGTTGAATGCAAACTCTGCTTGAGCCAGGGCCATGTCCCACTGCTTCGGTTTGTCACCTGAAAGGCAACGGATGAGATTTCCCAATGTGCGGTTGACGACCTCAGTCTGTCCATCTGTTTGTGGATGATAAGCACTGCTGAAGTGAAGTCGTGTACCGAACCGATTCCACAAGGTTCGCCAAAAGTGGCTAACGAACTTTGTGTCCCGGTCTGAAGTGATCGTCTTAGGAATACCATGTAGTCGCACAACCTCTCTGAAGAAAAGGTTCGCAACATGTATCGCATCAAAGGTCTTCTTGCACGGAATGAACTGTGCCATCTTGGAGAATCGGTCTACCACCACGAACACTGAGTCCATGCCGCGTTGTGTTCGTGGGAGCCCTAATATAAAATCCATAGATAAATCCTCCCAAGGGACATCTGGCACGGGTAATGGCGTGTAAAGACCTGTATTTTGAGATTGTCCCTTAGCGGTTTGACAAATATGACATCGTTGTACCGCCCTGCCAACATCACGAGCAAGTTGCGGCCAGTAATACCGCTCTTCCACCATCACTCGAGTCTTATCTCGTCCTAGATGACCGCCGAGGCCACCGTCATGCAGCTCGATAATAATCTTGTCCCGTAACGAACTCTGCGGAATGCAAAGTCGATTTCCTTTGAAGAGGAAACCATCTTGAATTAGGAGATCACTCGGGTGACCTTCTTGGCACTTTTTCCATGCATCTGCAAAATCCTCGTCGTTGGCATAAAGTTCCTTGAGGCAGTCGAACCCGATCACCTCACTGCTCACTATAATAAGAAGGGATGCACGTCGGCTTAGTGCATCCGCCACCTTGTTTTGCTGCCCTGATTTGTGTTTCAGAACGAACGTGAATTCCTGTAAAAATGAAATCCATCTAGCATGCATACGATTCACGTTAGTCTGAGTATTGATAAATTTTAAGGCCTGATGATCAGTGTACAGTATAAATTCCCTTTGAATAAGATAATGGCGCCAATGGCGCAGTGCTTGAACCACTGCATATAATTCAAGTTCATAGGTCGACCACTTCTGTCGTGCGTCGCTGAGTTTCTCACTGTAAAAGGCAACCGGCCTGCCCTCCTGAGAAAGGACTCCCCCAATGCTGACAATAGATGCGTCGCATTCTACCTCAAATAGCTTGTCGAAATTAGGGAGTACCAGAACCGGGGTAGTGGACAACCGATGTTTAATTTCTGCAAAGCTCTTCTCAGCCCCTTCGGTCCATTGAAACGGACCCTTCTTCATACAGTCGGTAATCGGCGCGACGATACTGCTGAAGTTCCGCACAAATCGACGATAGAAGGTCGCCAACCCATGAAAACTTCGTACCTCATGAATGTTTGTCGGAGTCGGCCAATCCCGAATAGCTCGTACCTTTTCTTCGTCCACTCGGATACCCGTGGACGACACGATGAACCCCAGAAACAATAATTGATCAGTTAAGAAGCTACACTTTTTCAGATTTAAGTATAGCTTGTTGTCGGCCAACACTTGTAGCACTTTTCTGATGTGGGTCATGTGCTCCGTTTCATCCTGACTGTATATTAGAATGTCGTCAAAGTAAACGACAACGAAACGACCAATGAACGGCTTCAACACTTGGTTCATTAAACGCATGAAGGTGCTTGGTGCGTTGGTCAAACCGAAGGGCATAACCAGCCACTCATATAGCCCTTCCTTGGTCTTGAAGGCCGTTTTCCACTCGTCACCTGGCCTAATACGGATTTGATGGTATCCACTCCGTAAGTCCAGTTTCGAGAACACCTTGGAGCCCTCGAGCATGTCCAGCATGTCATCCAACCGCGGTATTGGAAATCGATATTTAACTGTTATTTTATTGATCGCGCGGCTATCGATGCACATACGCCATGTTCCGTCCTTCTTTGGGGTAAGGAGTGCCGGAACGGCACACGGGCTCATGCTCTCCTTAATAAGACCCTTAAGGATCAGTTCCTCCACCTGTCCCTGTAGAATTTCACACTCTTTTGGACTCATCCGATAGTGCGGTCGGTTGGGTAGACTGGACCCTGGGATAAGGTCGATGTGATGTTGTATGTCTCGCATGGGAGGCAACTCATCTGGTAACTCTGCAGGCCAAGTACTTCGAAATTCTTCTAGCAGCGGTTTAAGGCGTTGAGGAATATTAGAGGATCCTGGCTCCTCGCCTTTTACCATAACCACATAAATCTCGCCCGTTTCCTTTGATTCCTTAACAAACTCGCGAATGGTAAGGAGAGAGTTCCCCTCCACTTTAGAAGCTTCAGGGTGTTTGTCTGGTGTCATAGGGGCCAAAACAATTTTCCGACCATCCTTGGTGAACATGTATATATTTTCCCGTCCACTGTGGGTCACATCTCGATCCGATTGCCATGGCCGCCCAAGTAACATGTGGCAGGCTTCCATGTCAACCACATCACAGAGGACCTCGTCCTTATAGCTTTTACCAATGGAAAACGAAATAATGCATTGATGAGTTACCTTGGTTTCGTTCACCTTCTTGATCCAGCCGATAGAGTAAGGGGTAGGGTGCTTCGTCATAGGCAGATGTAACTTATCCACCATAATTCTCGAGACAATATTTTCGCTACTCCCACTGTCTATGATCACGTCACAGACTTTGCCCTGCACGGTGCACTTTGTGCGAAAAATATTATGTCGTTGTGGGTGCACTTCCTTCCTGGGGGCGTAAAGTAGTCGTCTTACTACTAGCGATTCCCCATGATCTTCAGTCAGCCAATCGACATCTTCTGTGTCCCCCTCTTCGGCCTGTTCCAATTCAGGATTATCTTCTGTTGGCTCACCTTCCACGCCGCCTTCATTCGTAGTTAAGTGTGCTGCAGGGCGTTGAGGGCAAGCGTTCGACCAGTGACCTGGTTGGCCACAACGGAGACAATGGTCTGGTCTTGGCCGACCATATGGATTGGGGATCCTGCTGGAACCCGCTGTAGTGGGAGCTGTACGTTGAGGTCTTAAGGAACCGCTTCCCCAGTCCCGGTTCGTGACCGTAGGAGGTTGAGGACGCCCTCCTATAGGTTCCTTGCCTTTGGCCAACGTTGTATCTTGAGTGGGTCCGGTGTTGGGATTTCGTGTTGCCGGATAGGGTCGAGCAGGGGGCCGTGACAACTGTGTTTCTGCTCGAGTGGCCAATTGGTTGGCCTCACTCAACGTCCAAACGGGATGCATCTGGACTCGATCCTGGATTGCAAATCACAACCCACCAATGAATCGTGATACTTGTTGTGCCTCTGATTCCGATAAATTATTTCGTGTAGCCAATCGTTGGAATTCTTCAAGATATTCGGCTACGGTTCTATTTCCCTGACGACAATTTTGGTATTGTTGGAACAAAATTTGTTCATAGTCGTTAGGGAGGAATCGAGCTCTAAGAAGCTGTCTCATCCGAGGCCATGTTCGGATGGGTGTCTTATTCTGACGGGTGCGGGAAACCTGTAGGTTTTCCCACCATGCTGAAGCACCGGATTTAAACTTATATGCAACTAGTTTTACCTTCTTGTCGTCCGGTACGTCCATATAGTCGAAGTATCGCTCGACCTCTGCCAGCCAGTCGAGGAACTCCTCTATTCGAAGTAGGCCATTAAAGCTGGGAAGATCAGCTTTGCCCCGATAATCTCGTTCTGCTCGTTCCACACGCTCATTCCCTAGCGCCGGTCGTCGTACGAACATGTCTTCGACCTCGTCATCGCTTGGTTCTGAATCGTCTGGCGTAACCCTACGGTTATCCACCTGGGGTGTTCTACGGACAACAGGATTGTCCCGTATAACAACTGTTGGTGGTTGTTGGTCGCCTTGGGCTCGAAGAGGAGCTAGCGATGCTGCAATCTGATCGAGGGTCGCCTGTATACCTTGCAGGATCAACCAGTTCTCCCGTCGTGCTGCTTCGAATGCTGCCTCGAAGGCTGTCGCCGTTAGATAGTCCCTTGGAGCACCGTCCTTAGGATGAGAATCCAACCCTTCATTAGAGGCCATCGTCCTGAGGAAGAAACCTCGCTCTGATACCAATGACGCAAGGTAGGACATGGTAGGTCGATCACCGTCTCCCTAACCGAGTGTTCTCGAATCCACGAGAAGAAAATAAAAGAAAAAATAAAAGGAAATAAATTCCGAATAATTGATTTATTGATAATTGAATGAATAATAACGGAATTACAATGCATATAAATAGGAAACTAAACCCTAGGTAAAGTATCAAAATCCAACTCCAACTAAAACTCCTAGAAAACGCAACTTACTATAAATAGTAAACTTACTATTTATAGAAGTCGTTCAATCCTACTAGAACTCTTGGTTTTCGGCCAAAAATAGAAAGTTTTCAAACGGCCTCAACCACGCTGTTCTACGAAATATTCTAAGCCCTTTTCATGTTGGGCACTAACTCTAAAACCATACGGATGCAAAGTTATGATCGAATTAAAACTTACTATAAATAGTAAAAACGAAAATAAACTAGCCTAATGACCGTCGATACGGTCGATTCTCGCGATTCCGGATTGGGCAACCCGGCGTAGCGGGGTTGGTTGGCTAAAGTAGCTCGAGCTACCCCAAATTGATATATTATACGTCCCGTAACTCATTCCGGATTGTGAGATACGACCGATTCACGGTCCTGACGGTTCGGATCACTTTCGGCCCCATCCGGTCTTCTTTTGGTCCATCTGGCCCATGAAATAGTCAGCGACCCGTCCTACATCAATTACGTACTGAGTAAGTACGCTATATGTGAGGACCACAAGTGATGTATGTGTCTTATCCACGCCGTCCATCTGCTTCTTTTTTTTTTTTCAGATCATTTGAGGGTGTGAGACTAAAATTGAAGTATATCCAAAGCTCAAGTGGACCACACCATAGGAAACAGTGGGGATAATGGTGTCCACTATTGAAACATTTCTAGGACCCACAGTGATGTTTATTTGTCATCCATCCTGTTCATATGGTCACACAAACATGGATGAAAGGAAAACACAAATATCAGCTTGAGCCAATTCTTCTATGGCCCCAAGAAGTTTTCAATGGTTGGTCTTCAATTGCCACTGTTTCATGATATGCTTCAACTTTGGGCTCATGCCTTAAAACGATCTGGTAAGACGAATTAACCGCGTAGATAAGACACAACAAATAATAATAAAAGTCATAGATGAGGAATCGGCACAGTAGGTTACTATGCACAAGACCAGAGTGCAGGGAGTGTAAAGCACAAATAGCAAGGGACTTGATAGATGAGTCTGTGGGCCCATGCGATGAGGGTGCAACATTCCGGAAGCGGATTAGCTGGTCCACGGCACACCAGCGAGCTCGCTGGTGTATTGACGTCACCAATTTCTGTGGACCCCACCATGAGGTTTGTGGTATATCCAAGCCGTTCGTCCATTTGGTGACATCGTTATAAGGGTTTAAACCAAAAATAGGACAGATTTAATGATCAAGTGGATCACACTGCAGAATGCAGTGGGCAATTGAACGTTGACCATTGAAACCTTCTTGATGGTCACAGAAGTTTTGGATCAATCTGATATTTGTTTTAACCCTTCATCCAGGTATATGTGACCTTATGAACAGTTTGGATGGCAAATAAACATCATGGTGGGCCCTAGAAATGTTTTAACGGTGAAAATCATTGTCTCCACTTCCTTTTGTGGTGTGGTCCACTTGAGATTTGGATATATCTCATTTTTTGGAACATGCCCTAAAATGATCTTGTAAACTGGATGGACGGTGTAGATATGTTAAATACATCATTTTGGGGCCCACATGATCTTGATTTTCTTTGAACCGTAGGTATGAACACGGAGCTCGAGGACTGACAAAGTTGTCTGCAGGCGACACGTACTCACACCACAGCAAATTAGCTGGTGTAGGGTACACCAGGCAATCCGCTTCCAACATTCCGCGTCCATCATTTGTGTCAGCTCAAGTTAGAAAATGAGCCAAGAAATAAGGCCTATCTAAGACTCAAGTGGTACAAATCTCCCTGGGTCCACTGTTATTTTTATATGCCAATCCAAACTGTTCATAAGGCAATTCCCAACAAGATAAGGGAAAAATTCAAATATCAGCACTGCCTGCATAAGCTAGAGCAATGATTGACAGAGTGGATGCCACACAAATCATCGCAGTATGGCAGGTGCTACTAGCTTGGAAGAATCGGATCCGGACTCGAAGTAGAGTCATCTCTCCGCATAATGACTGGCAGGGAGATGAACAAATCACGCCCATCCATCTATTGGTACTGTCATGGATTGCCGATTCTTGAAAAGTCACACCTTTTAGAAATCTTATTAAACTTTTCCTCAATGAATAATATTTACTTGGTCATCGACCTTTCTGTTTCTACCATCGGTTTGAAGGATATTAATTGGGCGGCTAGGATCATCTGGTCCATGTATATTATGAACCATTTTCCGTCCACGTTCCGAGTAACTACATGGCACTATCTCTACAATATTCCAGCCTACACAGCTCTGGGGGATTTCCCAAATACCCAATTGGGCTGGACTGGGCTAGCCTAGGCGGGGTTTCAATCCAGCATCCTCCGGCGTTTTCTTGGTTTTACCCTTCTGGGCTTTCGAAGTACTGAGTCAGCCATTTGATTGAGCCCAGTAAATTAAACAGGCTGGGCCCTGGTTTCCATTCCACTAGCCCTTCTACTTAGGTCCAAACTGATTTGGGCCTTTACGTGATTGACATAGTCTGTAACTTGCCCTCTTGGGCTCAGCCTGAATTTTAGGCCCGTAAAGATTAAAGGTCCAAGCTTTTTTTTTTTTTTTTTTAAGAGTTGGTACACACATCCCACTGTTAGTCACCCTCCAATGTTAGCCACCCCCCACGTTGGGATTCGATACCTTGACCTCAGTGTTGAGACGAGGTTCTTGGGTTTATTTGAGTCGACTGAACCAAGCTTCGCCCATTAACGGCCTTCCGATTTCTGGAAATTCAGCTGTATTGGAGAAACAACATACCTGTATAGTTCAAAAGAACACATCAAGCTCGATGGCTTCGTCATCCAAAAGATGTATGAAAACACTCTCCCAAGGTTGCCTTTGTCATGAGGGGCAATTCCCTGTGCATCTACCCCAAAGCGTCCACCTCCGACTGAAAACCAGTGAATCGATTCTTCGGAGCACTGGACGCCTTTGAGGGAGATGAAGAGAAAACACCTCAGCTTTGATTTTTCAAGCCACCACCATCATCATAGCCATGGCCCATCTATTTGGTGTGGACCTTTGCTAATTGGCTCGATGAGTACTCTGCAGTGCCTCGTGTTGAAATATAATCGACGGAGTAGACTCAATGAGTCTAAGAACTCAGACGTACACAATGCCTCTCTCTATTGCAACTTGAAAACTAAACTACATAGCATGGATTTATATAAGGATGATCTGAGTTCACCATCATGCTAATGGCGATGGAATCTCAAACAACCGATGTGGACGTTTTCTAAATTTGCTTGTATCTTTTCGTTGCGTGCAATTGCAAATCCACCATTCGAGAAGTAGGTGGATAATCGGATATATGGTCTACGTAAAGGAGTTCTGATTGGGTCTGATCGACAGATGGGATCGTGGGTTGAAGTGCGGCCGAGCTGAATTGACATTCGTTGAGAATAAAAAGGGTTGACGACTCCTTGACTAATCCAAGGGTCAAGAGAATTTGTGATGCCCATTTCGAGAATCCATTCCTTGATGGGGATGTTTGAATACATTTGCCTTATTCATAATTCACAGGACCACGGCTCATAGGTCGTTTGGCTCCTTAGAAAATTACCCATATGGAATTGGAAAGGAATCCATGATCACTAGGGGTGAAATTAGTGTTATCTTATATGTTGCATAATAATCGGATCATCTATACATCAATAACGGAGATTCTACAGATAATCTTAAAAGGCCTACTTAATTGGGAAGACATTCTTAATGCCGTCGTGTTGCCAATAAGAGCTCTTGGTCCTCCGCACCTAACACACTTAGGAGAACCTATTAATGAGACCAAGGTTTTCTCTTACGTGTTAGTGAGGAGGACTAATACATATATTTATAGAGTAGAGAGCTAGAGAAGCTTACCCATCACACTTCTTCCCGCTAAGGTCTCCACACCGTAGGTTTCTATATCATGCATAATAACTGCATATAGGAACCATAGTTCAAGCGTCCCTCCCCAAACTCATTCGTAATGATCACAACTTTAGTGAGGCCCATTGAATCACTTAATCTAAATAATCCAACGGTCATGATCTAAAGCGATGATCATATGTGGTCCACCTAATGGAGTCTAATATTCTCCCACTTGGGCTACACTGATCTTTGAAAGAAAACAAAACATTTTATTTTATTTTGTGGAAAACATTTTATAAAACGCGTTTATTTCAAAAGTTTCTAATGGGTGCTCTACTGAATTTCAAAATAATACTGTTGGATAATTATGAGTAACGCTCGTCAGATCCGGTTCATCAAGACCACTAATATTGAATCGTGTAGTCAACACAACATTTAATCTTTTCAAAGTGTGACGAATTACGACCACAAATACCAATAGCCTTAACGACATGGATCAAGGATATGGGCTGTTGTATGAAGATTACATGTCTAATGTGATCATACGTGCCTATCTTAAAGTGGTCCAACTAAACGTGTCTCTAAGACACAAACCAAAGTCTTGCTCACTCAGAACTGAACGTGCACACTTAAGTAGAAACATGTAGTTTTTTCCCACTATATGAAGATTTTTTTTTTACACACACTCACACCACAATGGGATTTCACTACAATGGGTACTCGAACCAATAACCTTGTGTTGAAACTCTTATGAGTCTACCACTGAGATGTTGAAGGCCATGATATGTAGAGGCTTGCTAAGTGCATTAGCATACAAAATGGGTAATATAAACATGCCCCCACATGTGCCAATGTAGAAGATTGGTGCGATATACAAGTAGTCCATCATATGGTCTAATATCTGCATGTTCTCTATCAAAAAAATCTAAGTAATTATACTTTTAACGTGGAAAATGGTGTTGTTTGGTTGGCTTAAAAAATCTTTTTTTGTTTTTCCAGCGAAGCTAAATTGTGGCACATCTGATTAATGGATGAACTCAATTCTTACATTAGGATATCAAAATAATGGGACCCTCGCAAATTTTAGGATGTGAAAATTGGAGAACGAAAGACATTTTATTATTTTAAAATGAAGAGTTATAGTATCTACCTTCCTTGTTTTAGGTGGGGGTTCATGTGACTTGGGCCGGGACCAAATGCTTGGATTCTTTGAATTCAATGGAAGAGGTACTGATATGTAGAGAACTATAGAGGATCTTTATATATATGGTACATGTACATTATAGTCTAACAAAAAAAAAAAAAAAATCCTCCAACCATTATTGTAAATGTGTCGGAAGTTATTGCGAGAATGGTCGTTTACACCCATTTTTATAACTGTCAAAAGACCAATGTTGTGGATAAAAGTGACTTAATTTCACATGTTCTTAGTCACAACCTGTATTGTTCCTGTGATAGGCGGAATTCTACCATCTTTTGCAGTTTATTTTCCGTAGTGGCCTTCCCAATTGGTGTATATATGATGGTGATTGTCTTTGGTGTACTCTTTTTTTGAAATCGATACCATGACCTCAGTGTTGAAATGATGTTGCTATCTTCACTATGTCTACCACATGGGCTATGGATTCAGGCGTACTTTTAAACAGCTGAACTACTCACATATATAATATGATGATATGTTCCATGCAACTCAAGGTTCAGTGGTAAACTGAGCACATTTCAATATTAAGGTCAACGATATAACGCCCTAAATCTTCAAGATTCATTTGGAAATTTTTGAAAATTTATTTTGATTTTAGTTTAATTAAATATCGAGCATCTACTTTGTTATGAAAACAACGGACCATCCATGAGACTTTTAATGGGTAACCCTTTACAAAAATTGCTTAGAATAATTCCATGAAAGACTTAGAATGATTAGATTTCTCAAAACTCGCATTTTTTCGATAATTACGATAATGCCCATGGATCTCCTAATTCGCAATTTTTTATCAATTAGATGGGTAGTTTTCAAATTCATCTAAATGGTAAGCTTAATTTTAGCTATATAATAATGCAGTGTAGATAGATTTTCAAGTCAAATCCCGATCTATAATCCTACACCATTCAACCACAAAGTCAACCCCTTCATTTTTTACCAAAAGTTAGAATTTCAGATCTAAGCATTTTCCACAATCGATTAACCATTAAATTTTGTTCAATCTTTTGCCTACCATGACTACACATATCCCCTAATTTTGGGCCCTGATCATCAAGCGTGGACAGTTAATTGAAATCAAGCCCATTTTAGCACCCATTAGGCCATTTTCAAAGATCGACCAATCTAGAAAATGGACCGCCAAGAAAATTACATATTACGACTCATCTTTTAAAATCAAATCAGATTAGTGGTACGTATTTTACAAAATATCATCATGGACATCATAATGTGGACCGTCAAAGCATTGAACATTCACCCTTATGCGCATGAGGCGTTATACATGAGAGAAAGCCTCTATTAACTTCTGTTATAGAAATTTTTTTAAAAATCCAGCCATCTCTACCCCCTTACACGTCCAAACCTTAAGAGAGAGAGAGAGAGAGAGTTCTCTGATTTTTTAGCAACATACTCAGCTTCTTCAATCTCCAAGTGTGTCCTTCCAAGAGGTGATGATTTTTCCTTCAAACCATTCATAGTTTTCTTTTATTTTTCTAAGTTTTCTTTAATATAGATCGTATTAATTAGATTTGTGTCGATGATTCATATTATGCGTTGATAACTGTAGGATTATCGTTGAGTTCCATTATATTATCTTGTGGTATGTGCATGTGGATGTTTGGATGTGAAAACATAAATATTTTCATGTTTATGCGAAAACCATGCGTAGATTCATCTTGACTCATGTTGTGCATGTGCTGATGATGTTTATGACATTACATGTATTGTGTGAATGGGATTGTTTATATGAATGTTGCATTAATGTATACCCCTTGTTCCCATGTTGGTGAAAGAATATGACGTAGAGAGATGAAACCCGTGTGAGGATATCCATGATGGAAAGATGTGTTTTGGCTTGGTTATGAGATTACAATAAATGTGTGCCAAGGGATCCTTATGATTTTATGTTGCTTAAGATGGATCCATGTATTATACTTGATGATTTTGGCTATGTTGAACAATATGGGTTTTGGGAATATGATTGGATTATAAGTCGGGACAATGAGTGAACATTGATAGTATATAAATTTCATGAGCTTAGGTTGGTGCTATGGACATTAAGCCCATGCTGTCGGCATATGTTGGGTTGCTTGCGACTCTCCATAGTGACCATTGAGTTATATTTAAAACGGATGTATGTGAAAACACTCAAATAAATGTGAAACAAAAGTCATACATTCACTTCGCTCCATGTGGGTGTACGAAATTAGGAATAGGCTAGACCCTCCTACTTCTCTCGTGCACTGTCTCATAAGATTTAGACTATGAGCGTCCCACTTCTTATTTGGTCGGGAAAAACTATAAGCTTGTGTATCCCAAAAACCTCTGGTGACTAGTAGCTAGCTTGAAGTCGTAATAGGGAGTTTCCTGCTTCATGTATTATGATTCTAACCGGCTGCCTTAGTTAGAGCATGCATCTCATGCATCGTATTAATAAGATTTACATATTTGTTTTGGTTGGTTAATATTATCTTCCTGCCTGTGTATATTCTGTGTTATCCTTACTATTATGATTGTCTTGGAAGGATATACCTCACTATGATAGTAATTAACGTTGTCCAAACACATCACAGGTGATCCATGTAAAGATCCAGCAGATGAACCGAATTATACGAAGGTTTGTGGCAACAAATGATGGATGACGTAGTCGGAGCGGCGTCATGGAGATTTTACTTGTTTACGTATTTTAGAATAGTTTACTACTTCAAACGAAATTATAATAAGACTTTCTAGTGAAGGTAACAATTGAATATACATTCATTTTTAAGAATATTTTGTTGTTAACTTAATTTATAAATTTATGAAATAATATAATTTATTTCCGTCACTGTGCTTGGAAGCCACAAATATTAAATGTTTGAATGCTTAATGGAATGTAAATGATTTTTTCCTTAGCGCATTCCAGTCAACACCTGGGAACTCAGCTCATCGCGGTATCCACGGGAGTAAAACATCTCGGGGTGTTACACAGGGTTTAAGTATCCATGAGTACGAGTTTCAATATGTACATACACAGACCCCACATGGGTACTCAAACCTTGACTTCAATGTGGAAATATACCCTTGTCTACCAATGAACTATGAATTATAACCATTTTATCCATTTTACTGTCTTTGAGGTGTGGGCTATATATACCTTACTTGTACATGGAATGGTTTGGTCACCATGATAGAGGATGGTGACTGGATGGAATTCACCATGATAGGCCATGCCATATAGTTGTTTTCTTAAAATGTGGCCCATTTAAAGGGTGGAATGACCTATCCTGTTTTGGCCAGGGTGTCTACATAGCAAGACCTACATGATGGATGGATTCGATGTTGTACATCTCTGCCCTCATCAAAGATAGATAAGGGTCGTGATACATCTGATGAGGCTCGCGTGACATGTACCATGTACCTCAAATATGAACCATCCAACTAATGCGATATTGGAGATGGATCCAACAAAGTTATCACAACTAGAGTTGTACACAAGTCGAGCGAACTGAGTTTGACCCAAGTTTGATTTGACTTCTTTATGTGACACCCCTTATACGAGCTTTATACGAGCTGAGTTTTTGAGCTTCTCCCCACTGTTTGAGTTTGGTTTGGTTTCAATATCCAAGCCAAGCCGAGTCGAGCTGAGCCAAGTTTGAACAGGGGTTAAATTGTTATTTATTTATTTAAATAAACAATATATATAATATGAACTTTTTTTTATATAAAAGTTTCTATTATATATAACACTACAAAATAACGCTAAAAAGACTAATACAAAAGTAACAACACTAAAAAATAACATAAAGTTTAATATCTTCGGACTATAAAATGAACAAAAGTTATGACTTAAAATATAAGCATATATGAGTCTTAAAGTTCTCAATCACAAAACACGACTAAAGTAATATAATTACATGGAAGTAATATCTCAATGCAGGTAAAAAAGAGACCTTCATGCAGACACGATCTCACATTCATGTGTATATGTATTATGTATTATCCACATCATCATGTATATGTATTATCCACACAATCCATCCATTTTTACATATCATTTTAGGACATGATCTCAAAATTAAATCATGTCCAAATCTCAAGTGGATCACACCATAGGAAACAATGTGCATACAATCTATGAGCAGAATCAAGCCGAATCAAACCGAGCAGAATGAAACCGAGCTTTAAGGCGAGCCGAGCTGGTACTACCCTAGTTTGAGCTTAGTTTGTTTTTCTAAATGAGCTGACTCCAATCCAAGCTGAGCTTTTTCAAACCAATCCAAGCTGTGCTTTCGAGCTGGCTTGGTTTGTGTCCAGCTCTAGTCCCAACAAAGCTGTCCACCAGGTGGGTCCCACAATGGATATGATATGGCCCAAAAAATGAGGCTGACCAACTCGTCATGCCACCCACAATGTTGCGCACATGATGGATGGATTGGATGTCATGCAAATACCATAGTGGGCCCCACGAATTGCATCGTAGGTTAAACTTAATCGACACAGCTTTGTTGTGGATCCCACCACAGTAGACGACGCCAAAAGATAGATCATGGTGTGCCCATCCAACGGTTTATAACATCCAGAGCCACAGAAGAATCAAAATGCTCCGGTCCACAAGGATAGCATCTGCGTAGACCATGGAGACCGAGATTCAAGGTTGCCAATGGGCCATCCTAGGCCCAGAAAATCCAAACTTTGAACATGGCGGTTCCAACCAGTTCAAAATCCGTCCCTAAACCAACTCTGGCCCACTCAGTGCCAGGTGCACCTAGAATCATGCGGAGTAAGCTCTTGACCTCCCTTGACGGCTCCGAAACTCCATATGGACATTAGCTCAGGGCATTCGGAACTTATCGAGGGAGATCGAAAGCTTGCCCAATCAACACACACACACACACAGACAAATTACTACTATCCTCTCAACATCTCCATGGGTTTACACAAGGTTGAAACTGGGTCAGGCCCACCATCCATTTTTAGGGCCCATATATTTTAATTAAGCATGGGCCATATCTACTTGTAAGGCTTTTAGCAGATGAAAGCCCAAATACCTGTCAATAATCGGTGGATGGCCCATCAGGCTTTCGTGCTAGGGCCTCCTTTGGCTGAATTTTAAATTCTAGGCCCGATGAGCCTGTTTTTAATTAATCAGACCATGATTGGGATGTGCGTAAGAGCCCATCATCTAGCCTGAGCTTGGCTGAAGGTTTCATGGGCATTTTCATCAATATCATGCGTGATTGGGCATACCTAAGTATGAACAGCCCAGATCTTTCGCAGAAGTGGGTGGCTGGGCACGAGCTCGGGCTCGGTCTCAGGCTAGAAGCATCATGGGTCCGTCCTATTTGTTTTTTCCTCGCCAAGGGGTTGGCCCAGGCTCGGAGCCATGTTTATGGGCTAGTCTTTGACAGACGTGAGCCTGAGCCTGGACTGGGTCCGTGAAAGGTCAAAACAAACTAGCCTGAACCAAAGCTATGATGATTATCCATGGCTCAACTCCGAGTCCAGCCTGAGCCTAAAAAACCACTTTTGGACAAGATCTCCCAAGATGCATCATATATGACAAAAATGCCCTTGAAATCCTAAATGGGCAGGACCAGGCCACGGGCTCCTAAACGAAGCAGGATCCTAGCCTGGTTATCAAAGAGGCTAACTTTTAGGCCGGGCCCTAGCCCTCAGGCCTAGTATTCCATGCCAAGCCTGCCAGAAACCCTGGCAGACCACCCAGCCTGTTGACAGCCCTACTAACTGCCCTATCTGGGACAAACCCATGAGCCTTGAGGAGCTGGTCCAGTGGTGCTCAGTTTCAACCTTACAGCCAGCTTCCATACTTAAAAGGCTCCAACGGTGTGCACCGGGAGCTTTGTAAGGGAGGCTGCATATTCACCCAACTGCTGTACAAAACTACACACTTCCATGGGCTTTATATAGAGAAGATCTGCGCGCACTCTACGTCATAAAGCTGATGGAACCAATCCCCCATGTCATATAGTTGTTTTCTTAAAATGTGGCCCATTTAAAGAGTGGAATGACCTATCCTGTTTTGGCCAGGGTGTCTACATAGCAAGACCTACATGATGGATGTAATCGATGTTGTACATCTCTGCCCTCATCAAAGATAGATAAGGGTCGTGATACATTTGATGAGGCTCGCGTGACATGTACCATGTACCTCAAATATGAACCATCCAAATAATGCGATATTGAAGATGGATCCAACAATGTTATCCCAGCTAGAGTTGTACACAAGTCTGGCGAACTGAGTTTGACCCAAGTTTGGTTTGACTTCTTTATGTGACACCCCTTCTACGAGCTTTGTACGAGCTGAGCTTTTGAGCTTATCCCCACTGTTTGAGTTTGGTTTGGTTTCAATATCCAAGCCAAGCCGAGTCGAGCTGAGCCAAGTTTGAACAGGGGTTAACTTTTTTTATTTAAATAAACAATATATATAACATGAACTTTTTTTATATAAAAGTTCCTATTATATATAACACTACAAAATAACGCTAAAAAGACTAATACAAAAGTAACAACACTAAAAAATAATATAAAGTTTAATATCTTCGGACTATAAAATGAACAAAAGTTATGACTTAAAATATAAGCATATATGAGTCTTAAAGTTCTCAATCACAAAACACGACTAAAGTAATATAATTACATGGAAGTAATATCTCAATGCAGGTAAAAAAGAGACCTTCATGCAGACACGATCTCACATTCATGTGTATATGTATTATGTATTATCCACATCATCATGTATATGTATTATCCACACCATCCATCCATTTTTACATATCATTTTAGGACATGATCTCAAAATTAAATCATGTCCAAATCTCAAGTGGATCACACCATAGGAAACAATGTGCATACAATCTATGAGCAGAATCAAGCCGATTCAAACCGAGCAGAATGAAGCCGGGCTTTAAGGCGAGCCGAGCTGGTACTACCCTAGTTTGAGCTTAGTTTGTTTTTCTAAATGAGCTGACTCCAATCCAAGCTGAGCTTTCTCAAACCAATCCAAGCTGTGCTTTCGAGCTGGCTTGGTTTGTGTCCAGCTCTAGTCCCAACAAAGCTGTCCATCAGGTGGGTCCCACATTGGATATGATATGGCCCAAAAAATGAGGCTGACCAACTCGTCATGCCACCCACAATGTTGCGCACATGATGGATGGATTGGATGCCATGCAAATACCATAGTGGGCCCCACGAATTGCATCGTAGGTTAAACTTAATCAACACAGCTTTGTTGTGGATCCCACCACGGTAGACGACGCCGAAAGATAGATCATGGTGTGCCCATCCAACGGTTTATAACATCCAGAGCCACAGAAGATTCAAAACGCTCCGGTCCACAAGGATAGCATCTGCGTAGACCATAAAGACCGAGATTCAAGGCTGCCAATGGGCCATCCTAGGCCCAAAAAATCCAAACTTTGAACATGGTGGTTCCAACCAGTTCAAAATCCATCCCTAAACCAACTCTGGCCCACTCAGTGCCAGGTGCACCTAGAATCATGCGGAGTAAGCTCTTGACCTCCCTTGACGACTCCGAAACTCCATATGGACATTAGCTCAGGGCATTCGAAACCTATCGAGGGAGATCAGAAGCTTGCCCAATCAACACACACACACACACACACACACACACACACACACACACACACAGACAAATTGTTACTGTCCTCTCAACATCTCCATGGGTTTACACAAGGTTAAAACTGGGTCAGGCCCACCATCCATTTTTAGGGCCCATATATTTTAATTAAGCATGGGCCATATCTACTTGTAAGGCTTTTAGCAGATGAAAGCCCAAATACCTGTCAATAGTCAGTGGATGGCCCATCAAGCTTTCGTGCTAGGGCCTCCTTTAGCTGAATTTTAAATTCTAGATCCGATGAGCCTGTTTTTAATTAATCAGACCATGATTGGGCTGTGCGTAAGAGCCCATCATCTAGCCTGAGCTTGGCTGAAGGTTTCATGGGCATTTTCATCAATATCATGCATGATTGGGCATACCTAAGTATGAACGGCCCAGATCTTTCGCAGAAGTCGGTGGCTGGGCTCGAGCTCGGGCTCGGACTAGAATCATCTTGGGTCAGTCCTGTTTGCTTTTTCCTCGCCAAGGGGCTGGCCCAGGCTCGGAGCCATGTTTATGGGCTAGTCTTTGACAGACCTGAGCCTGAGCCTGGACTGGGTCCGTGAAAGGTCAAAACAAACTAGCCTGAACCTAAGCTATGATGATTATCCATGGCTCAAATCCGAGTCCAGCCCGAGCCCAAAAAACCACTTTTGGACAAGATCTCCCAAGATGCATCATATATGACAAAAATGCCCTTGAAATCCTAAATGGGCCGGACCAGGCCACGGGCTCCTAAACGAAGCTAGATCCCAGCCTGGTTATCAAAGAGGCTAACTTTTAGGCCGGGCCCTGGCCCTCAGGCCTAGTATTCCATGCCAAGCCTGCCAGAAACCCTGGCGGACCACCTAGCCTATTGACTGCCCTACTAACTGCCCTATTTGGAACAAACCCATGAGCCTTGAGGAGCTGGTCCAGTGGTGCTCAGTTTCAACCTTACAGCCAGCTTCCATACTTAAAAGGCTCCAACGGTTTGCACCGGAAGCTTTGTAAGGGAGGCTGGAAGTTCACCAACTGTACAAAACTACACACTTCCATGGGCTTTATATAGAGAAGATCTGCGCGCACTCCACGTCATAAAGCCGATGGAACCAATCCCCTAATATCGACTGTTTCTAAATTCATGGACGTCTCATTATTTGAGTGAATCTGTGGGCCACCTCATAATCAGGCCCCTTAAAATATAAAGGAACTTTGGTGAGGCATCATCCAAAATGCAAAGCCAAACGCCATACCAACGGCCACGGCAGTACGCTACATGTGGGGCCCACAAGTGATGTATGTGTCTTATCCATACGGTCCATTCATTTTTTCGGGATCATTTTAGTGTGTGAGCCTAAAATTGAAGTATATCCAAAGCTCAAGTGGACCCCAACACAGGAAACAGTAGTGGGGATAATGACATCCACTGTTGAAACATTCCAAGGGCCCACAGTGATGTTTATGTATCATCCATCCTGTTCATGGTCACACAGACATGGATGAAGGGAAAGCACAAATATCAGCTTGAGCCAAATCTTCTGTGGCCCACCTGAAGTTTTCAGTGATAAGTGTTCATTTCCCGTCTTTTCATGTCGCGCGGTCTACTTGAGCTTTGGATAGGGTTCAACTTTGGGGTCACGCCTTAAAATGATCTGGTAAAACAGATTAACGGCATGGATAAGAAACATAACCGTGGGCCCATGGAGTTTGCTATTGCATACTAGTAAACTCAGCACGCAGTCCGCATCCCAGACCATTAAACAAACTAATTATTATTATCTTTTAAATCTAAAGTGACAAGCATTAATTAAAAAAGAAAAAGAAGAAAAAAACATATACAAGGAATCTGCACCTAGACCTAGGTTCCTATGCACAAGACCAGAATGCATGGAGCCTAAAGCACAAATAACAAGGGAGTTCATAGACGAGGCTGTGGGCCCACGCAACGATGGTGCAACATTCCGTGTCCATAATTTGTGTCCGCGGGGCTCGGATCGGGTACTACCCCCACCAGGACGCAGCTGAAGACGGATGGGTAGGTGTCACCTCTGCATTGATGGAGAGCAGGTGGGACCGGCGCCTTGTAATAGTGGAGAGCTGACAGACCTGTTACATCAGCCGGTCCCACCTGCTCTCCACCAATGCTGAGGTGACACATATCCCGTCCGGCTGCGTCCTGATGGGGTAGTACCAATTCGAGCCCGATTAGGTGAGACCCCGAATCCACCGAGGTGGGTGGGACCCCTGACTCTGGGGCTCACAGTGATGTATATGCCTTAAATCCACACCATCCAACTATTTTGAAAACTCAGTTTAGGGCATGATCCCAAAAATGAAGCTGACTAAAATCTTAGGTGGACCACAGCACAGGAAACAATCCTAACTGAATCCTCACCATTAAAAACTCCACGGATTCCACCGGAATGGTTATTTGCCACCGACAGGTTGATAATGTCACAAACACTTAGATGAAGAGACCACACAAATATCATCTTGATACAAAGCTTTTTGGGCCTACAAGACGTTTTTAATGGTCAATCACGGCTGTTTCATGTACTATGTTCCATCTGGGATATGGAACTGCTTTATTTTTTGGATCATGCCCTAAAATGAGCTTTCAATCAGATGAACGGGGTGGATGTAGTCACATGCATCACAGTGGGCCCCACAATTAGGGGTCCACCCACCTGGGTGGTGGATCCGGGTTCCCACCTAATCCGCTCCCAAAGTTAGAAAATGTGCACAAAAATCAGGCCTATCCAAGACTCAAGTGGGCCAAATCTTCATGGGTCCACTGTTATTTTTATATGCCAATCCCACCAAGATAAAGAGAAAAAAAAAATTCCAATATCAGCAATGTCTGAATAAGCTAGCGCAATAATGGATAGACTGGATGTCACACACGTCATGGCAGACACTACAACTTTCTCTTCGAGGGGCTAAATTCGAGAGTCATCTCTCCACATAATGCTTATAGGGAGATGTATAATCAGGCTCATCCATCTATTGGTACTGTCATGGATGGCCGATGCTTGAAAAGTCGCACCTCTTAGAAATCATATTAACCTTTCTGTTTCTACCATCGGTTTAAAGGACATTGATTGGGCGGCTAGGATCATCTGGTTCATGTATATTTTTGAACCATTTTCCATCCACGTTCCGAGTAATTAGATGGCCCCGTCCCGCATGACAATCCAATACACTATCTCTACAATATTCCACCCTCAGCAGCTCCAGGGGATTTCCCAAATAGCCAATTGAACTGGGCTGGGCTGGCCTAAACGAGTTTCAGTCCAGCCTTCCCTGGAGTTGTCTTGGTTGAACCTTCTCGGCTTTTGGACTGCGTCGCCCAGTAAATTAAACAGGCTGAGCGCTGGTTTCCATTCTACTAGCCCTCCTACTTGGGTCCAAAATGATGCTGATTTGGGCCTTTACGTGATTGACATGGTCTCGAACTGGGCCTCTTGGTCGTGGCCTGATTTTAGGCCCATAAAGATTAACGGACCTGGGCATGGTTTACTCGAGAGCGAACCAAGCTTGGCCCATTGACGGCCCTCTCATTTATGGTAATTCACCTGTAATAGGGAAACAACGTACCTGGGATAGCTGAAAAGAACACATCAAGCTCGAAAACAGTTTCCCAGGGTTGGTTGCCTCTGTCGTGGGGGGGGCTTCCTGTGCATCTCCCTCCAGAGTGTCCAATGCCGAATGAAATATAGATAACTGATTCTTCTGGGCACTGGACGCCTTTGAGGAGAGCTGTCAACAGGCGGGGTCTGGAGTAGGTCTCGGCATTTTGAACTGTTTCAGGCCGGTCATATTCAAAATTCTGATTTTTTAGGCCCGAGCCTGGCCCATTGACACCCCTACCCACCAGGACCTAGCTAGACACAAAGGGTCCTGTCAGGGCTCTGCAGGCCCACCATAACGTATATGTTCTATCCACGTTATCCATCCATTTTGAAAGATCATTTCAGGCATTAGCCCAAAAAGCAGGCAGATTGAAGGCTCAAGTGGACCACATCACAGGAAGCACTGGTGATTTAATTCCTACCGTTGAAAACTGCCTAGGGTCTAGCATTATGTTTATTTGCCATCCAACCTGTTCATAAGGTCACATGGACTTGTATGAAGGGAAAAAAAAAAATATCTGCGTGATCCAAAACTTCTGTGGCCCCCAACAAGTTTTCGACGGTAAGCTTTCATCCTCACTACATATTGTGGTGTGGTCCACGTGAGCCTTCAATCTACCTCTTTTTTGGGATCATGCCCTGAGATGATTGGTAAAAATGGATGGACAGTGTAAAAGTGGATGGACAGTGTGGATAAAACATATACATCACAGTGAGCACCACAGAGCCCCTAACAGGGACCATCCGTCTCTAGCTAGGTCCTAGTGAGGGTAGTATCCAATCCGCGCCTGATGTCACATTGCGCAGAAATGCAATGAAACATCCATGCAAATGTCTAAAAAACACCCTCATTTTGACTTCGAAAATAGAATGGATAAATACGGTGCACTTTGGTTGCATCATAAATATCTAAGCCATCTATCAATTGTGATGAGAGGTGCCCACATAGTGCAGTAATCTTGACCATTGGCACGTAATGTCACACTATACATGGATGACTCCTCCGATATCTCGGTCATAAAGGGCTTATTTGGATGCAACCAAATAAGTAATTTTTTCTGTTGATGTTAAGTTACTTATCTTGGATAAGTAAGTTTTTAAAAATTAATATCAGATCTTTATTTATTGAAAATTATGTAAGTATTTCTGCTAATTTTTTCTTTTCAACTTCCCAAGGTAACTTCATTTTTTTTCTGTCACATAGTAAGTTGATTGCAACCAACCTGTTGTTGGGCATACAAACCCAGTTGACATGAACACTAATACCAGCTTAATGTATCACTAGTGGGCCGTCAATTTATGGGCCCCACTGAGGTATGTGATGCATATACTCTCCATCTATTTTCAGGTGCAAAGTAGTAGATTTAAATCTTAGATGTGGGCCCCACCTTCTGCAAATGGTGGTGACCAAGCACCTACGGACGGTTGAAACCTCTCTTTGGAGTACCATCCTGCCATATGTGTTAGATCATCACAATCCATCCCATCCTTCATAAACTTTTGAGTGTAGGTCTCACAACGTGGGATAATGGAACCCACTATAATTTTAAGGAATCCACGTTGTCCATCAAATTAACCCATCACTGGCAGCTGGAGGCAATGACACCCACTGTCGCACATGCCCTGATATCCCACCTCTCTACATGTGTTGTATATCCATGCCATCCATCTGTTTTCCTATTTATGTAATGTCCATCAGTGTAGCCTCCCTACGCTCTGATGTAGGGAGTAGATTCCATGATCAAGGGCAAGGACCGAAGATCTTCATGGAAGAGATGGACCGGAGGAAAATAGGCGAAAATGCAAGGCAACATCATCTAATGATTGGTTGTCCGTGCATGCTCAAGGACTGGTCGCCCGATCGGTCGAATTTTCAAGCCAGGTGAGCTAAGCTCGGTGGACAGTTCGGAGCCCTGACCGACCGGTCGCCCCCTCAACTCCAACCGGTCTTGGCCAACGGCCAACTGGTCGTCAAATGCGCGGGCTGCGCGGGAAGTGGAGGTTAAGCATTCAACGTTATCGAAAGAGGAAGATGAAAGCATCAATTCGCTCATGGCAGCGGATGAAACGGCGATTGCTGGTCCATTACCTAGTTGACAATGAAGATCCATTTGAGGTGGTGACACCACAAGTCTCAAACCCCACTAACAACACACGTGTTGTTCTTGAGGAAGCGATAGGCCATCAACAGCATACATGTGGCATAGATGCAGACGTGGATGCCCTGAAGTAGAGGTCATTCATGCAGACACAAGAGTCCTTCTCGACACTTTAACATAGGAGGAGTATTCTTCTGTGTTTCCTTAGGATCGCGACGAGGAAGTTGCTGAATCGGTCGATGTTGAGACCATAAAAGAGGAACACAAAGTGCAGCTCTCCATCGTAAGTTATTCAGGTTCCTGAGGAAGTGAAGGAGATTAATATTCTAGATGTTGTGCATGAAGAATACGATTTAGTAATCGCTTCAACGATTATGTATCAAGATTCGCAGGGATCCACGATCACCTCTAAAGATACCGCGTCAGCATTGCAAGATTTCAAGGAGACCGTGAACGTCAAATTCTTTAAAGATCCGTTTACGATTTCTCTTGCCCACACTGAGAAGAAAACAACGATGATTGCTGCGTTGTGTCAAGGATTGGCCAAGGACACGTGTCACCAATCAAGTCCATTGGTGAGGCAGAGCACGAGTCACAAGCCAAGCCCGAGAAAGAAGATGAAGGTGACTCTCCAACATCACCTGAGGCAAACCTCGAGGTCGAGTTTTCTCAAAGTAGCGGAGATTGATGTAGGAAGTAGATTCCATGATCAAGGGTGAGGATCAAAGAACTTCATGGAATAGATGGACCAGAGGAAAATAGGCGAAAACGCAAGGCACCGTCATCTGACGATTGGTCAGACGACCAATTGTGCTTGCTCAAGGACCGATCGCCTGATTGGTAGAATTTCCAAGCCAGGCAAGCTGAGCTCACTGGACAGCTAGGAGCCCTGACTGACCGGTCACCCCTCAACTCCGAATGGTCTTGGCCTACGGTCGACCGGTCGTCAAACGCACGGGCTGCGTGAGAAGTTGTCGATTTCGTTAAAATCTCTTTCTGATTTTTCCTCATTGCTTTCCTAATTTGCTTAGGATTTTTTTTATTACGATTCTAGAGTTGTATACTTAGTTTTCCTTATTTATATGTTGCTTAAACTCGTTTGTAATGAGTCTTGATTATTTTCTTAATGAAATTGAGTTTATACACTTTCTTCTTTTTTCTTCTTCTTCTTCGTGGATTTAAAGATAAGCTCGTGTATTGGAGTTGTTTCGTCGTGGATTCTATGAAGACAGGTCGAGGAATCCCCGTAGATCAAATCGGTTATCCGTGATAGAGATGGAGTTCGATCCCACAACACGCCCGGCTACGGCACACTCCACCGAAATGGTGCCCACGGCTCAGACCCACTATATGTGTTTGCCATCCAAGCTAATTAAGTGTGCCCCACCAACAGAAAACAATGAGGATGAAATCTCTACCCGTTGAATCACTCCCGAGATCTAGTGAGTGGGCCCACCTTGATGTATGTACCTTATATCCATGCCATCCATCTGTTTTGAAAACTCATTTTAGGGCATGATAAAAAAATAAGGAGATCTTAGTCTTAGCTGGACCATAATACAGGAAATAGTGCTATAGTGGGCCACAAAATTTTTGGATCAAGCTCATGTTTGTCTGGTCTCTTCATCGAGGTCTTTGTGACCTTATCAACAGAGGGTGGATGGGAAATAAACATTTCGGTGGCCCCACGAAGTTTTTAATGGTGGGGATTCAATGACAACTGTTTTCTGTGGTGTGGTCCACCTAAGATTTAGATCTACTTCGTTTCTGAGATCATGCCCTAAAATGATATGTTGAAATGGACGGAAGGTGAACATAAATCAAAGTCGGCCCCACAGTCTGGATCAAACCCAAACTGTGCCCCGTAGGCTCTAGAAAGATGAGGGTAACACATCCACATCCTAAAGCACATTTCGTGCGCATATCACCTAAAGCTAATTCGTAGTCTGCCTGGTGGGCCATGCCAACTGATGATCACTAACGTTCAGTAGGTAGGCACCACTATGAATGGACGAATACAATCCTAGCTATTCGCTGTACAAACAAAAAAAACCATAAACGGTTGCCTCGGTGGGAGACTCGGAAGAGTTTCAACCCGAGTTCATGGGCTCGAGTACCTATTGTGATATAAAAAGCTACACGTGTGAGTTTGTGGGTGCGTGACTGGTGGGTGCATGAGGCGTGTGTCCAATCGTAGGAGAAATACTTTGGTACTCTTAAAGTGTTATGGACGGTACTCACATACTTAGAAATTACTTATAAATTGCACATGTGATGTACGAATAATTCAAATTAAAATGTCCAAACAATGTAACCATTATGAACCGAAAATTGAGCTTATTTGATTATCTTTGCACCAGGTTGATGGACGCTTAGTGGACGGGTTCAAAAAATAAAAAAGTAAGTTTAAATAGTTTTGTTCAGTAAACAAGTCTCAACGTATCAGAAAATCTGAATTTAGTACCGTTTGCCATCACAGTGGGCTCCGCAGCAGCCCAGGGTGCTTAAATAGGAAGCAGATTGCATACTTAGTAAACTGTGTGGCCCACTTTAATTTATATCCCGTCCGGCCAACCATTTTATCAAATAATTTTGGGCCTGAGCCCAAAAATGAAGCATATCGAAAGCTCCATTGGATCACACCGTGGAAACAGTGAATTCAACCTCAACCGTTTAAAAGCTATTGGGGCCAACAGAAGTTTTGGATCAAGCTGATGTTTGTTGATCTTATCATAAAAGAATAATAATAATAGTAGTAATAATAAAACGCAAATAGTTTCAAGAGTTAACAAAGATTAATTACCAGTATTTCAAACTTACATCCATTTAAACAAGAATATTCTGGTTCAAAAAGTCAATGTTCAAAAAGTCCACAAAAAGAAACAAAATTTTTCTGTAGTCCGGTCCGTGTTGCTGGAATACAGACAGGTAACAAAAAGACAAGTAAATCCACCATCCGACCTGCAGCCGGAACATACCTTCTCAAAAAGCAGCATCATCAAATTCAGCAAAATCCATCCCCTCTTTTCCCTCGACACGCACTGCCCACCAGCTCTTTAATTTCCATCAGCTGGAGATCGAATTGGACTTTTATCTGTTAAAAAAAAAAAAATTTAAATGAGACACAAAAATCCATGAAAGAGATAGAAGGGAAAAAATATTACCACTTTCTGCCGTGATTTCATCAATCCTGCTCTTTAAGAGCTGGGCTTTCCACAAAATCTTTTCCAGCAAGTGATCGAGCATCCAAACAACCGAAGTACCAGCATCTGAATCATCGACGACCCTACTTACGTGACAACTTGTATTCCGAAGCCTCTCAAAATTTAACTTAATATTCTCTTCCAATGCGAAGGAACCAGAAGGTTCGAAATAATCAACATTTTCAAGCATAAAATCAAAAGATTCAAGGGTTGTCATAAACACTCCACGGAGAGAAGAAAATGTCATTGAAGGAGCAGATGCTTCACCACCAAGAAACTCAAATTTCAATTCCAACCTCAAAATCTCTATGGCAACAATAAGCATTTCAACCCTGTCAGATACAGATTTAATTGATGCTGTAGAAGGAGGGTCGTCTACACCCAATATCACATTAATCAAGTTGCGGCCTTCGTAAAGAGTAGGCACTGAAGACTTTCCGTCGCAAAATTCATAAAGCGGAAAAGAATCTAACATGCCCTTCCAAACGTTAGTCGTTGACAATAACCCGTCAAGCTGTTCCGCAATCATTGAAAAATGAGCGGGATTGCCACGTAATTGAAGATCAAATAAAATTTTACTAAGATCGTTTATGATCTTCGAAACTTCTTTCTCCATTAAAAGCATTTTTAGAGGACTATGATCATTCAATGATTCTATATGATCATTTATAACTCGACTGAATCGATCAAGTTTTACGATTACTTCGGAGTTGATATCCAGCGTTCTAACGGCACTGGGTGCAGGAATGGGTTTCCTGAGCACATTGCCAATATGCTGTATGGAAGCAATCAGCGTATTCGTCTTCCATCGTAAATTATTTAAGTCGGTAGTGGTCAGAGGTGCGACAACCTTCAAAGTTTCGTTTACAATAGTAGCTCGAAAGCACAAAGGCATAGATTTGTAATGTAATGGAGAAGAACAAAATGTATGTGGGTGGGGCAGAGCTAGGTGAAGAATATGACGAACACGATAAGCAGAAGACCGATGGGTTGCAATAGAACGCGATAAGATTAATTTCGGAAGAGAAAATATCTTATCGAATTTCGTCATTTTCTAACTGAAAAAACAACTGATGATTTTCATTTAACTTGAACGCAATTTATAGTTGAAATAGATGGCGAAATGATAAAAAAAAAAATCGAAATATAAAACAATAACAGCGGCGAACTAGGAATTGGTCGGACCGGGTTCCAAATTCGGAGGAGGCAGTGCTCCGCCGGGCTCCTGCAATCGTTCAAAATTTTTGCCATTCTCAGAAGGAAAGGAAACATTCTCAGGGTTAGGATGAAGACAGGAGATGGCGTGAGGATCGATTCTGTACAGATAATATCTGCTACTTCTGGGTCACACTGACCTGAATAAATAGCAGAATCAAACATCAGATTCAAGAACACATACCTTTCGATGGGCTTATACCTCTTAATAAACATGCAGAATTCGCAATCCGCATCCGATGGACATTCAGAATTAGCAATCCGCATCCGAAAAGAATGTTCTTCGATGTAGTAAAAAATTCACTACTTCTTAAAGAATGTTCTTCGATGCAGTAAAAAATTCATTACTTCTTCATGGACACTGTTAGAGTCACCGGCAAAAGAGCGTCACCGTTTTGAAGGTGCATCCGAAAAAAAAAAGAGCTTATCCTTGTTCATCGACGCAGTACGAAACATCAGCTACAGTAATGCAACGCTCGGTGAAAAGAAGCGGATTGGCTGGTACACCCTACACCGGCTACGTTGCTAGTGTAGGGACGGGGCGGACGCAGAGCGAGTGTGCAGTCCTCGAGCACTGTGTTTGTACGAACGGTTCAAAGAAGATTAGGGTTCTGTGGACCCCACAATGATTATTTAGTACATCCAAACCGTCCATCCATTTGGCGAGATCATTTTAGTGCATGATTCCTAAAATGAGTCATATCCAAAACTCAAGTGGACCACACCAATAAAGAGAGTGGGGACAATGATTCTCACCGTTAAAACATACCAGGGTCCACCATGATGTTTATTTGTCATCCAAACTGTTCATAAGGTCACACGGACCTGGATGAAGGGTAAAAATAAATATCAGACTGATCAAAAACTTCTAAGACCTCCAAAAAGGTTTCAATGGTATACGTTCAATCTCCCACTGCTTTCTGCAGTGTGGTCCACTGATCTTTGGATCGGTCTTAGTTTTTGGGTCAAGCCTTAGAATGATCCCAAAACATGGACGGACGGTTTGTATATCACAAGTACCTCATGGTGGGACCCACAGAACTTGATGACGTCACTACACCAGCACCCTCGCTGGTGAAGGGTGCACCAGCCAATCCGTTTCCGAAAAGAAGAGATATGATGGCGCGTGAGGCTCGATATCTGCCGTCTCTTCTGCCAGCACCACATCACTGTCGACGTATGCTGTTTCGACGACTCTGACACACGCGGCTCGAGGAGAACGCGGATTTCGTATGAAAGCTGCGTAAGGAAGTTCTTGCGCTAGTAACTAAGGTGGGGCCCACATTGATGTTTTCGGATAAATCCACCCCGTCCATCCGTTTTGGGTCCTCATTTTAGGGCAAAAAACCAAAACTGAGCCTGATCCAAGACTTAACTGGGCCGAAAACGTGACTATTGAACGTTGACAGTTGAAATATTTGTGGGGGAACAGGAGTTTCGAATCAGGATACTATTAGTGTTTTCCGTTCATCTCATTAGTATTAACTTTATGAACGGTATGGATGTCATATAAACATCACTGTGAATGCCAGGGAGGTTTCAACGGTAGTAATTTTCCTACCATTATTTTCCTTTCTTGAGGCCCACTTGAGGCATAGATCCCGTTTATGTTTGGTGTCATGTCTTAAATTGAGCTCTAAAAACAGGTGAACGGGGTGGATTTATCATAAACATTACGGTGGACCCCACCTAGGTTCCCAGCGCAAGAGGCTTCAGGAAACCCGCGTCCAGGATTAGTCTCTTCTCGACTGACGCACTACTCGAGACTGCAGTCACGCGACTCGAGGACTGCAACGAGACTGACACCGCAGGTTAGAGACGGCAGTCCAGCTCACAACTTTCTTCTTTGGAGCGGATTAAGTGAGACGATCCACCAAGGTCGGTGGGATCCTTGTCTGTGGAGCTCACATTGATGCATATGTCTTACATCTACACCGTCCAACCATTTTAAACGCTAATTTTAAGGTCTGATACGAAAAATCAAACAGAGGTATGCCTTAGGTGGACCACACCACAGAAACTGTCGTGATTGAATCTCTACCATTGAAAATTTCATGTATTTTCAGTGGATTCCACCAGAATGTTTATTTCCATCCAACCTGTTGATAAGTACACAAACACGTAGATGAAGAGACCGCTTAAATATCATCCTGATCCAAAGCTTTTATGGCCCACAGGAAGATTTTAATGGTCATTTACTACTGTTTCCTGTACTATGGTCCATCAGAGATTTAGAACTGCTTCATTTTTTGGATCTTACCCTAGAATGACCTTTCAATGCGGATGTATGGTGTGGATTTAGTCACATACATCACAGTGGCCCCACAGTCCGGTCTCACATAATCCGCTCCCCTTCTTTTGCGTCCGATTCCTGGTCGGACCATTAAGCGTCTGACTAGATCTGTTTGGAGTCTCACAGTAATGTATCTGCTTATCCAAGCCGTCCATCCTTTTTCTAATATCATTTTAAGGGTTGAACCAAAATTGAGGCAGATCGAACTCTCTAATGGACCATACCAGAGATGACTCTTGCATTTAATGCAGCATGCATTTATGGTCAGGGCATTTAATGCAACCTGGTGTGGTCCACTACAATGTTGGATATGGCCAGTTTTCGGACCCAGATCTTTATATGATCTTAGAAAATGGATGGACGGCTTAGATAAACAGATACATCAGAGTGGCCCCTAACGCAAATCGGGTCGGACGCTTGAAGGGTCAGACGCAATCCGCGTCCCTTCTTTTCATAGTTTGTAATGAGACACGGGACTCGAGGACTGCATCGGACCTTTCTCAAGAATCGTGAGTGGATTGCTTTAGTATCGATTGAGGCAGAACAACAACACGGTTCGGCACTGTACGGAGGCCCACTTTTATTTATTTATTCTAAATCTTCACGGTTCATTTTTTTTAAATTCATTTTCTAGTTTACCCAACAAAATGAATCAGATCAAATTTAAGTTGTCCCATATCAAATGAAATGGTAGCGATATATGGTATGGTCCACTGAATTCTTGGATATGCTTTTTTTTTTTTTTTTCAGGCCTTAAAATGACATGAAATACCGGATAAACGGTGATAATATAGATTACATACATGCAGATGGGAACTACTGCTGGAGAGCACCGACAATGGTTCACCTCAAAGATGCACCGAAATCATCTAAATGGTAACCGAGTGGATCGTTTTTCGAGGGCAGATTTGGTGAATCCAAACACACGTTGAATACGGAAGCGGATTAGGTTAACCTTGCTGGCGTAGGACGGTGTCAGTCCTCGAGTACCGTAATTGTACGAACGGTCCAAAGAAGGCCAAGGTCTGTGGGCCCCACAATGATGTTTATCTGCCATCCAAACTGTTCATAAGGTCACAAGAACCTGGATGAACGGTAAAAATAAATATCATATTGATCAAAGACTTCTGTGACCGCCAAAAAGGTTTCAATGGTAGACGTTCAATCTATACTGCGTTCTACAAATGTGGTCCACTTGAGATTTGAATCCATCCCCTGTTTCGTATAAATCCTTCCAACGACCACGAAAAATGAGTAAACAGTTTGGATAAGACGTAAAGTCCGCGGTGTAGGGTTCACCAGTCTATCGTGTACGGTTCACCAGTCTATCCGCTTCCGTCGAATAGGAACATCTCAGTGGGTGTTACATACGAGTTACCCCTTCCGTATGGCCCACCTGGATGATATTTTGTATATCCACTCTGTCCATCCGTTTCTACAGCCTATTTTAGAATGAACCTAGAAAAATTATGTAGATCGAAATCTCAAGTGGACCACACCACTAGAAACAATGTGATTGAGTGCCCCACCATTAAGATTTTCAAAGAGCCGTAAGAATTTGGTAGTGTTTATTTGCAATCCAAGGTATTTATAATGTCAATAAGGTCTTGATGAAGGTAAAATATAAATATCACTTTGATCCAAAACTGTTGTGGCCCACAAAACGTTTGTAATGATTATTCAGCACTGTTTCTAGTTGCATGGTCCACCTGAGATTTTCATCTTCTTAGGTTTTTGGATCATGTACCAAAATGATATGAACAAACAGATAGACGGCTTAGATATCTACTAAATTCATCAAGATGGGGCCCACACGGTAGGTGTAGCACCTAATTCGCGCCCTTGAATACGAGGGACACGGATCTACTCGTAAACGCGACTGAAGTGACGTCACCAAATTCTGTGAGCCCCACCATGATGTATATGTTGTATCCACACCGTCCATCCATTTGGAGACATCATTTTAAGAAATGATACGAAAAATGAGATAGATCCAAATCTGATGTGGACCCTAACATGGAGATTGAATGCCTACCATTAAAAACTTCTCGGGGCCACAAATTTTCAATCAAGCTGATATTTTTGTTTTACCTTCGTTCATATCTGTGTTAATTTATTAACTGGCTAGATGTCAAATAAACATCATGGTGGGCCTAGGAAGGTTTCAACGGTGATCCTCACTGTGCACTCTTTTCTGTGGTGGGGTCCACTTGAACTTTGGATCTGCTTCATTTTTTGGGTCATCCCTTAGAATAATGTCTTCAAATGGATGGACAGTGTGGATACAACACATGCATCATGGTGAAGCCCACAGAACTTGGTGACGTCACTTCAGCAGCTATTTTGGCTACTGACGCGATAATCCGTGTCCGACGATTCCGGTGCGGGTAGTTTTTTTTGGGAAGCGGATTGGCTGGTGAACCTACACCAGCGACCTTGCTGGAGTAGGATGGGGATTGCGTCCCACCTTGGTCAAACGTTTAAGCGCCCGACTAGATCTGTGTGGGGCCCACTGTAATGTATCGATTTATCCAAGCCGTCTATCCCTCTTATAAGACCATGTTAAGGTATGAACCCGATAATAAGTCAGATCCAACATTGTAGTCGACCACACCAAATAGTAAGTTTGGGCAGTATTAAATGCACAGAGCAATAATGCAAGTTGCATTAAATGCAAGAGTAATCTCTGGTGTGGTCGATAACACCGTTGGATCTGTCTCAATTTTGAGACTATCTATTAACATGATCTTAAAAAATGGGTGGACGGCGTGGATAAACAGATACATGATGGTGGGCCCTCCCACAGATCTGGTCGGACGCTTAGAAGTCCAACCAGGGTCGGACGCAATCCGCGTCCGCTGGAGTAGGGTACGTAGATCGCCCAGACGAGAATGCCAGACCTCGAGCAGTGGCTATACGAATGGTCCAAAAAAAGATCAAGGTTTTATGGGCCCTACAATGATGTATTTCATAAATCCACACCGTTCATACATTTGGTGAGATCATTTTAGATATCATCCAAAATATGAGTCATATTCAAAGCTTAAGTGGACCCACCATGATGTTTATTTGTCATCCAAACTGTTCATAAGGTCACACAGACCTGGATGAAGGCTAAAAATAAATATCAGATTGATCCAAAACTTCTGTGACCTCCAAGAAGATTTAAATGGTAGACGTTCTATCTCACTGCTTTCTGAAAATGTGGTCCACTTGACATTTGGATTCATCTCATTTTTTCTATAAATACTTACAGCAATCATGCAAAATGATCCGACGGTTTGAATATAACAAATACCTCTTGGTGAGCCCCACAGAACTTGCTGACGTCAATACACCATCCAAGTCAGTGGTGCAGGGTTCACCAGCCAATCCGCTTCCGTGCAACAAGAACTTTGCAAAACACGAGATAGGGAGAGCGGATTGGACGTAGTTTGCGTCCGACCTTGGACGGAGCTTTAAGTATCCTACCAGAACCGTTTGGGAACCAACTGTGATGTATCGGTTTATCCAAGCCGTCCATACTTCTTATAAGATGATACTAAGGTATGAGACCAACAACGAGTCAGATCCAAGACTGTAGTCCACCACACCAAATAGTAAGCTTGGGTTGCATTAAATGCCCAATCATAATTCAAGTTGCATTAAATGCAAGAGTTGTCTCTAGTGTGGTCATAAAACCGTTGGATCTGCCTCAGTTCTGGGCCCATACCTGAACATGATTGAAGAAAATGAGTGGACAGCGTGGATAAACCGATACATTACGGTGGGCCGTCGCTCAGATCTGGTCGGACGCTTAAAGGTCCGACTAGGGGTCGGAGGCAATCCACGTCCAAGGGGATTTTGACCGCATTAGCCCCGAGATGTGGCTATTTTTACTAAAAGTTGAACTTCTCGTGGCCTCTTTTCCCTTTGACCTTTTGACGAGAAATTGAAAATATGACGGTCGAGAATGCCCTTCTGACCGACTACTCTGCGTACGGAAGCCTTGCAAATGAAGGCTTTAAGAGCCAAATGAAATGAGAATGTGGGGCCCACAAAATCAGTGATTGTGGACATCGGTTGAACAATCGAATCCGTTCACATTAAAGGAAGCATTTCTAAACCCATAGGAAGTATTTGATTTCATATCTAATAGAGGCCTTGTGGACCCTAACAGAAATAACGGTGGCTTTTCAAATGCAATCATTTCTATGGTGTGGCCCACCTGGGATCTGGGTCTGGTCCAAAATGGGGCCCATGGCCTAGAGTGATCTAGCAAAAACGATGAACGACATAGATTAAATACATACATCATAGTGGGTCCCACGAGTGGGACCTTGTTCATGCCCAAAAAGGGGCTTCCGCCTTCACAGACGCTGGACAGTCCAGCAACCTTCCTCTTTACTTTATTTCTCTCTCTTTTTTTTTACAATTTTTTTTTGTTTTTTTTTCATACAGGTGGGGTCATGTGTGGATGATCCACTCCATCCATCAGGTTGGCCAACCTATGGCAGGCCTAATGAGTTCTATTTTGGACAGGTTTCCTACCATACAAACATCACAATGAGCCTCAAAATTTTCAACAGTGGGAATGATTTCCTTTGGTATGGTCCACTTGAGATCTGGATCTTCTTCATTTTCTGACCCTTGGCCTAAACTAAACTGGAGAAACAGATGGATGGCATGGATTGAACATAAACATCGCGGTGGGATCTTCCCACGATGGATCTATCTCATTTTTCGACTCATGTCTAGCATGAACTGGTAAAACAGATTAGTAGTATGGATATACTACAGAAATCCAAGTGGATTTCATAGTGCTCAATGGGATTCAATAGTGCTCAGGATGATTCCAGAGTGCTCAGTGGGATTCCAAAGTGCTCAGGAGGATTCCCACATAGCACTTTGGAATCCCACAGACCAATGTGTAATCCCACATACCACTATGGAATCCCACAGACCAATAAGGAATCCCACAGAACACTATGAAATCCCACAGACCAATATGGAATCCCACAGAGTACTATGGAATCCCACATAGCACTGTGGAATCCCACAGAGCACTGTGGAATCCCATTGACCACTGTTAAAATGGCTGAAAACCACAAATCCTGTAAGCAATCAGTGGAGAGGTCGTCGGTCTACTGACATTCCTCGTCGGCTTACCGAATATGGCCGTCGGTTACAACCGACAACACGAGATCGTGCCGACGAGGGATTCCAACACGAGATCTGTGGGATTCCGTAGTATTCTGTGGGATTCTATAATACTCTATGGGATTCCATATTGGTCTGTGGGATTCCATACTGTTTTGTAGGATTCCATAGTACTCTATGAGATTCCGTATTAGTCTGTGGGATTCCATAGTGTTCTGTGGGATTCCATATTGGTCTGTGGGATTCCACAGTGCTCTGTGGGATTCCGTAGTGTTCTATGGGATTCCATGGTACTCTGTGGGATTCCATATTGGTCCATGGGATTCCACAGTGCTCTGTGAGATTCCGTAGTGCTCTGTGGGATTCCACAGTGCTCTGTGGGATTCCATATTGGTCTGTGGGGATTCCTTATTGGTCTGTAAGATTCTATAGTAGTATGTGGGATTACATATTGGTCTGTGGAATTTCATGTTGGTCTGTGGGATTCCATATTGGTCTATGGGATTCCATAGTGCTTTGTGGGATTCCATAGTGCTTTGTGGGATTCAATATTACTCGGTGAGATTCTAGAGTGCACGAGAGGATTCGATGTGCTCAGGGGAATTCCATAGTGTTCAGGGGGATTTTATAATGTTCAGGGGATTCCAAAGTTCTCAAGAGGATTCCATAGCACTCGAGGGATTCTATATTGCTCAGTGGGATTCCAGAGTGCTTCAGAGGATTTCATGTATTCAGAGGGATTCCATAGTGCTCAGGGGGATTCTAGAGTACTCAGTGGGATTCCAGAGTGCTCAGTAGGATTCCAGAGAAAGAATATAGTAAGGAGGAAGCTGAGAAACTTGTGTTGTTGCTTTGTTGACATGATGCTGATGCTAATGATGCCGAGCCTCCTGTGTCTTGGCAATTTGCCGGACTTCCCTTGAGGAGAACGTCCACCTTGGCGTACTTCTCTCTCATGCTAGATCTCCTTGAGAATCACGGTCACGTCCTTCATCATCGGCCTTTCATCAGGGTGGGGTTGACATAAAGGAAAGCTATACCCAATACTTGAAGCATCTCCTCCACTTTCGAATCGGGGCCACCATGTAAGCTCAGATTAAGGACCTTCATGCATCATTTCCTATGCCTCACCTAGTCCACGATATGTAGCCCATCAAGGATTGTTAGATGGATTGTTTGATTCCCTGTTAAAACTTCTAAGATGACAACACCATAGCTGTAGATCCAACCTGTTCATAAGTTCACACAGACATGAAAAAAGGGAAAACACAAATATCAGCTTGATTGAAAACTTCTGTGACCCCAAGAAGTTTTTAATGGTAGGAGATCAATCCCCACTGTTTTCTTTGGTGAGGTCCACTTGAGCTTTGGATCTGCTTCATTCTTTGGTTCATCCCCTAGAATGGTCTCTCCAAATGGATAGACGGCGTGGATGTAACATATGCATCATGGTGGGGCCCAAGGTGGAGCCCACAATGGAGCCCTAATGTAACGCCCACGAGGGCTACCACCTCTTCAAAAGCCTTCCTTTACAAGGCTTCCGTACGCAGAGCAATCGGTCAGAGGGGCACTCTCGACCATCATATTTTCAATTTCTCGTCAAAAGGCCAAAATGAAAAGAGGCCATGAGAAATTGGACTTTTAGTACAAATTGCCACAACTCGGGGCTAATGCGGTAAAAATCCCCTTCCGAGCGGATTAGGTGAGACCCTGGGCTCTGCTAAGACGTGCGGCCCTTACTGTGGGTTACCGTGGGGCCCACATTGATATATGTATTATGTATCCACACTGTTCATCCATTGTTACAGATCCTTTTAAGGGATTATACCAAAAAGGAAGCAGATCCAATCATCAGGTGGACCATAACATAGGAAACAGTGGTGATTGACCATTAACGGGCCAAAGAAGTTTTGGATGAAGCTGATATTTATTTTTTTCCCTTCATTCAGGCTAATGTCACCTTATCAGCAGAGTGGATGGTAAATAAACATTACGGAAACACGAAGGTGAGTCCTAAGAAGTTTTTAATGGTAGGATGGTCAATCACCACTGTTTCTTATGGTATGGTCCACCTGATAATTGTTTCTCCTTCAGTTTTGGGATAATGCCCTAAGATAATCTGGAAAAACGGATGGACGGAGTGGATACATAATACATACGCTCGAGGTGGGCCCCACGGTCACCCCATGGTAGGGGCCGCACCGTCTTAGGTGAGCCCGGGGTCTCACCTAATCCGCTCTACGAGATAGGCCTACGTGGGTCCCACCATGACGTACATGTTTTATCACTGCCGTCATTTGGCCATATTATTCTGACACGGATCCAAAGTTCAAATGTACCACATCACTGGAAGAACATTTTAAGTGGTTAGCATTTAATTTCCATTGATTAGTGTGGTCTACTTAAACTTTGAATCTGATTCGTTTTTGGGCCCACGCCCTAAAATGATCTCTACTAATGAATGAATGGCGAAGATACAGCACATATTTCATGGAGGGCCATGATGTTTTGGCTTCTAATCCTGTGTCATGTAATGAAAGCACGTCCTCCCGTTCAGACGTGGATTAGCTACTGAAACTCACAGTAGCCAGTGACGTCACCAAATGCTGTGGGCCCAGCATGATGTATGAGTTGTATCCACCATGTCCATCCACTTTGAGAGATTATTTTAGCGCATTAGCCAAAGAATGACGAAGATGTCAAGATCAAGTGGACTCCACCGCAGAAAACAGTGGGGACTGTGACTACCACTGTTGAACCCTTCGTATGGTCCACCGTGATGTTTGTTTGAGATCCAACGGGTTCATAAGTTACAAAAAGACATGGGATAAGGGAAAAAACAAATATCAGCTTGATCGAAAACTTCTGTGGCTAGATAAGTTTATGATGGTAGATGTTCAATCTCCACTGTTTTCTTTGGTGAGGTCTACTTTAGTTTTAGATCTGTCTCATTCTTTAGTTTATGCCCTAAAATGATCTCTCCAAATGGATGAACGGTGTGTGGATACAACGCATACATCATGGTGGGGGCCATAGAACATAATGACGTCACTACAATAGGCATACTTGCTGCTGTCATGTTCAGACGCGGATTAGCTACTGAGAGGTTGAATAGCTATCTCGCTATGGAAGAAACCTCACCAACTTCCATGGCCCCACTGTGATGTATGTGTTGTATCCCACCGTCCATCCATCTAAATCTCAAGTAAACTTATGAACAAATTAGATCTTAAATAAACATCATCGTGGGCCCTAAGAAGGTTTCATCAGTCGCATCACTTTTCCCACTGTTTTCTTTGGTGGAGTCCACTTGTGCTTTGTACTTGTCTCATTCTTTAGCTCATGCCCTAAAATTATCTCTCCAAACAGATGGACGGTGTGGATACAACATATACATCACAGTGGGGCCCACAAAAGTTATGACGTCACTTCAGTAGCCAGATAGCTACTCAACCTTCAACCTTTCAGCAGCTAAGCTGCGTCCCTCACGTTCAAATGCAGTGGTAAATGCATTTATTGATGATGTGAGAAGAAATTCAGCTAAATACATATAAATAGACTATTTCAAACAGGCCTTTATTGCAGTTAGTTTTAGGGCTTTTTTTTTCATAGTAAATAATGTAAATCATACTTAATAAATATGTAATGACGCCCCACCATAATTTGTATATGAGATCAATTCCGACCATTAGAAACGGACTCCCACTTTAGGCTTAAGGATGAAAAATCAAACTGACCTTCTATTTAAGTGGGCCACACCAATAGGAAAAATTGAGGGAGACAACCATTCTTAATTTTTATAGGATCTACTATGATGATTATATGAAATCCAGTCCAGCCATTAAATGCCACACTTATATATATGTCTGAAGGCAAAAAAATCAGGCCCATATGTGATTAAGTGGGCTATACAAAGGATTACAATTTAGAGTGTAAGAGTTGATATGCACATGTTTTCCAATCATATGATCCACCTGACTCACATATTAGGTTGAGTTTTGGACCTTAGGCCTAAAATGGGGTGCCACATCAGGTCGACTGGGTAAATTTCACATATACACAATGGCTGAGATGTATTCTTTTTCCCCTTCTTTTTTATTTATTTGCTCGTTTACAGGTGATGCCGAAGTGGTTGGACCTAGCTATTCCTACAGCTGCCCTGGCACTTCGGCTGGACCTAGCTATTCCTACAGCTGCCCTGGCTGAATCCAACCTCAAGCTTGAGCTTGATCGAACTGGCCTGCGAGCCGAGCCAAGCCAAGCCAAGCGAGCTTTTCAAACTAGCTCGGCTCGTGTGCAGCTCTACTCATTAGACAAGTGTACAACCATGCCCCAATCTAACCCCCTCAAATCGTAGGCCCATTGTTGATGGAGGATTGTTCAAGTAATACAGTAAACAAATGCCACATGATAGCCATCAAATGAACGGTTCATGATCTAAATGCCACATTGGCACATGGGATAGGAAGTACATGGGATAGGTGAGAGTCAAATGGTAATCGAACAGGAGGTAAGAGTGTGCAAAATATTAACTGCACACAAGGCGCTGCCCAATACTAGGTGGGCAACCTAGCCATAGACAAAAAAGATTTAAAGGGTTAGGGGAGGTCAAACGGCCAAGGAAGTCCCCAACGTACGCGAATTGGCTAGTGACCCTGCCACTGGCCAATGGTTAGTGCTTTGTGGGCCCCACCATGATGTGTGTTTCATCCATGCCATCCATCAATTTTTCATATCATTTTATGGTATTATCCACACAAAAAAAAAGGTAGATCTAAATCGCAAGTGGACCCATCACAAGAAACAATATTTTGATAGAATGGCCACCATTAAAAAACTTCTTGATTAAAACAAGAGTTTTGGATAAAGCTTATTTCCCCTTCATCCAGGTCATATACATCATGGTAGGGCCCATAAATTTAAACTAATACTTTAGAACTAACTTTCAAAGTAGGAATTTGGATGAATTTTCAAACATGGTAAAAAAGTAATAATTACCCATTCACAGGGTATTACGAAGGATCCCAAAAAATCGAACAGGCCCTAAACAGATTTCTATTCAAGAGTTATGGATCATAAACACACGTTGCCAAACAGATTTCTATTCAAGAGTTATGGATCATAAACGCATGTGGCAATATAAACTGTTAGAAACATGGGTCCATACCTAATGGGCATTGGCATGAATCACAATAGGTGTAACATAGACAAGGTGCATGTGTATGGTGTACTAATTCACCCAAAAGTTCAATCAATACAACCGAAATATTCAAATTTATAAATAGAAAGTTTAAGACTCAATTTCTTACTTGAATCCCCAGCCCAATCAGCAGCACACGTCTCCATGTTGTTCAGTTGGTTAACATTTAGAAATAAGCTGGCGGAACTTCGTCTTTCTTATTTCTCGCTGAAGTCCTTTGCTCAATAAGTTGCAGCAATTGGTCCTCTGTAAGGCCAGTTCTCTCCAATGCCTTATCCTTCAACTGTTTTAGAACCTGGCAATTTTGACCATGAAATAGTTAAAGATGACATCCCCCCCTTTACCTACTATGACTGTAGAAAAATGAAGAGGTGATGTGCAGCACAGCAACAAGATGGTCAGGGATCTCGGCCACAAGTTAGGTGGTGAGTGGTGACCATGAGGTCGACCTCAATAGTACCATTTCCTCACACCCACCCGCTTGCCTGCCCACCCGCATGCTCGCGCGAGCGCACACACATCAGTTTGGAAAATCCCATTCTCATTAGAGCTGTACACGAGCCAATCCGAACCGAGTTTGACCCGAGTTTGGTTTTGCTTGTTTATGTGACACACCCTGTTTGAGCTTTACACGAGCCAAGCTTCAAGCATATCCCTACTGTTTGAGCTTGGTTTGGTCCAGATTATACGAGCTTGAGCTTGAGCTTGGTTTGGTCCAAATATTTGAGCTGAGCCAAGCCGAGCCAAGTTTGAACGGGAGTTAGCTTGTTCTTTTGTTAGACAAACAATATACATAATATGAACTTTTTTAATACAAAGATAACAATACAAAATAACATTAAAAAAAAAAAAAAAAAAAACTAATACAACAGTAACAACACCAAAAAAATAACATAAAGTTTAATATCCTCCAAAAGACAATAACAATGAACAAAAAGTTAAATTTATGTGTATTATCAACGTCATCATGAATATGTATTATCCACACCATCCATCCGTTTTTACATATCATTTTAGGACATGATCCCAAAATTGAATCATATGCAAAACGAAAGTGAATCACACCACAGGAAACATTGTGCACGTAATCTACGAGCCGAATCAAGCCAAATCAAACCAAGCTGAATCAAGCCAAGGTGGTACTACTGCCCTAGTTTGAGCTTGGTTTGTTTGTTTGTTTTATTTTATTTTATTTTATTTTATAAATGAGCTTGACTCCGAGGCTTGGTTTGGTTTGAACTTCTATTCGAACCAAATGCAAGCTGAGCTTTTTCAAACCAATTAGGACCGAACTTTCCAGCTGGCTTGGTTTGTGCCCAGCTCTAATTCTCGTGAGAGTATTTATTTAGTATTTATTTCCTCAATGATTTTCCAACGATGGGTGACCGGACAAAGAGAGAAGGCGGATTGATTATGACCCCAGGTATGGCCCACTGTGATATTTGTGAGAAATCCACCCCATCCATCCGTTTTGCTAGCTCAATTTAGGACATGAGCCCAAAAATGAGGTAGATTCAAAACTCAAATATGATTGGAAAGTGGAGTGGGAAATTCCTATCGTTGAAACCTTCTCAGGGTCCACTGTGATGTTTATGGATCCACCGTGATGTTTATATGCCATCTAAACCATTCATAAGGTCACTCCCATGGTGATTTTTCATAGAAAAAAAACAAAAAAAATATTAGCCTGATCCAAAACTTTTGTGGCCCACGAATGTTTCAAAGGTGGGCATTCAATTCCCACTGTTTCCTATTGTATGGTCCCTTTGAGTTTTGCATCTGCCTCATTTTGAAGATCGTGTCCTAACATGAGCAAAACGGATGAAGCGGGTGGATTTCTGACGAACATCTCATGATGGGCCCTACTCGAGGGTTGCTGGCAATCCTCATCCCAAGAGAACTAATTTTAGAAAAATAAAATTACGAACGTGGAGCGTGGTGAGTAAAACGATGTTGGTTTGTCCCACATAGGTTGGGAGGGGGGCAGGGTTTATCTTCATATGTACTGGGTCACTCCACCTAATAGGTTAGCCTCTTGGGTGTGACACAACAGTGGTATCAAAGCCAAGGTTATCAACCCGAGCCATGCCCCAGGCCCACGTAGGCAGGAGGAGGAGGAGGCCCCTGTGCATGTGTGTTGCACGCCCCAGGTTCCGCTGTGGGGATGGGGATTGTTAGTTTGTCCCACATCGGTTGGGAGGGGGCAGGGTTTATATTCATATGTATTGGGGTCACTCCACCTAATAGGTTAGCCTCTTGGGTGTGACACAACATGTGATGTATGTGTTTCCAGCTCATTTTAGGGCATGAGCCCAAAATTGACAGATATCTAAATCTCAGGAATTGAATGCTACTATTGAAAACTTCTTTAGGGCATGTTGGATGACAAATAAACATCATTGTGGGCGCTAGGAAGATTTCAACAGTAGATGTCATTATCTCCACTTTTTTCTGTGGTGGTCTTCTTGAACTTTGAATGTGCTTCAATTTTGGGCTAATGCCCTAAAATGAGCTGGAAAAACAGATGGACGGCATGGAAAAACACATCATGGTGGTCCCCGCATAGCGTGGTGAGTTCTACACTACACGATTCACATCGCTAATTTACCCTGTGACAGTGGCTAGGCCAGAAACATTGTCAACACCGTGGCTTGAAATGGATTTCATATAATCATTTTGGTGAGCCCCATAAAATCAAGGGTGGATGCGTCTCTCCCAACTGTTTCTTTTGACGTGGCCCACATGAATCAGAGGTTAACCTGATTTTTTAGCCTTGGGCATAACATGTTATTATACATTGAATGATCGAAGTGAATTTCACACAAATCACAATGGGCTCTAAAAATCAAGGGTGCGCCTATGTCAGCCACCCCTTCTAAAACATGGAGACTACGCAGCTAGCACACGACACGTATGTCGGTGCTATGTGCTGCAAGAAAAGCCCTGGGGCCCACCATGATGTGTATGTTTTATCCAAGCGGTCCATCTATTTTGCCAACTCATTTTAGGGGATAAGCCCATAAATGGGGATCTTCAAATCTCAGGTGGGCCACACTACAGTTATAGTTTGGAGGGTGGACCCAGGTATGGCGCAGCGTAGACGGGGTGAGATCGATCACCGTCTCTCTCACAAGGATAAATACTCTGAATCCACAGAGCGACTGGGACTCCTCAACTGGTCTTCTTCGAATCCACAATCCACGAGCAAAACAGAGTAAAAACTCGAGATATTTTGTATTAATCAAAGATGAACTAACTTAAAACGAGTTTAATCAGCTATTTAAAACTAACCCTAGAAAACCCTAAAAATAGAATTAAAAGAGTTTTAATCAAAATAGGAAACAAATCTAGAAAATAAAAAAAAAAATCGCGGAAAAGTCAGCGTCTGTCGGCCGGTCTACGAGGGTCGTCAGTCGGTCTAAGTTAGAAGTCGGCCAGCCAACGGGCTCTAGTCGGTCAGTCCACAGGGCCAAAAATAGTCCAGCGCGTTGGATCTTGATTCCAGCTGATGTTCGGTCGGCCGATGGATCTAATTCAGCCGGTCGACAGAATGTTAGATGGTGATTTTCTTGGTCTTTTTGAGATCTTCTCACGGTCCATCTCCAATAGGAACGTCGTTGATCCACGCCCTCAATCATGGGGTTCTCTCCGTACATCAGTCTCCCCTACTTGAAGAAAACTCGTCCTCGAGTTTCGCTTCAAGCTAGGGTAGCGACCCACTTTCAATTTCTTCCACGGCATTGGCTTGTGATTTGTGCTTAGATCCACCAACGGACGATACATGCCCTCGACCATTCCCTGGCATATGGCAACAAACTTCGCTATCTTCTTCTCGACGTGAACAAGGAAAATAGTAAATGGATCTACTATACAATTCGCGCTACTAAAGGTTGGTTCCATCTTAGAAAAACCAACATCCTGCATAAGGAACAAATCTGCAAAAAATTTGTCGTCCATGATCGTCTCAAATTCTTATATCCTCCACTTACGGAACAACTTGAGCAACATTGGATTCAATCACTTTCTCAGGAGCTTGATCAATCTCAGAAACTGTGGGATAATGAATTTCATTCTTCCCTTCCATGATCTCGGCTTCTTCCAACTCAACAAACTCATCAGCGTGACTTGAGCGGGTACATAAGATTCCTCCCCCACTATAACAGTTTCAAGAGGTTCTCCCCTGTCTGCATAAATGACATATGTGCGTTATTGATGGCCTTTCGTTGCTGCAGGCACGACATGTGCGCCGCTGACGGGGTTGGAAACCTGTGGCGACACTGCCTCATCCAAATCTTCCTCATCGACTAGGAAACGAGCCTGCAATCGTCGTTTCATCCGCGACCATGAAGATATCGGTGCCTTCCACTGTCGTGTCCAATGTGTTGTTGTTGTGTCAACCAAGTCACAGCGATACTTCCCAACTTATCTTCTATAAATTGAACCTTCTTCTCGTATGGGAATCACGTATAGTTGAAGAAGTGTTCGACTTCCAAGAGCCACTAGTCGACGCGACACCAGCCATTGAAGTTGGGAAGATCTATTGTCCTTCTACAAGATCAATCTCTCTAATCCAACCAATTAGAGAACCTAGCGGATCCCGGGAGCGGGATTCCACTATGAACAAGGAATCGATTTAATTTTTTGTTTATATGGTCGAACCCATTGAAGTTGGGAAGATCTATTGTCCTTCTACAGGATCGATTTCTCTAATCCAACCGATCAGAGAATCCAGTAGATCCCAAGAGTGGGATTCCACTATGAATAAGGAATCGATTTAATCTTTCATTTATACGGTCAAACCCAGCCAGCAACTCTTACATGGCTTGATCAACCTTTCACGGTACCTGAGTACGTGGCAAAGTCGGAGCATCCGTTGAACGGTAGAGGGGTGTCTGCTGCCCTTGCATGGTCTCCAGCCTCTCCCGATAGAAAGCTTCCATTCTTTCCGATAGATGATGAATCCTTGGATCACCGCCCAAAGGATTTTTGTCATTGCCTTTGCAAAGATGAATCAGCCTGAGGGGATTCCTTGTTTTGATACCAATTTGGCACAGCATAAATGGGGTGAGATTGATCACGCTCTCTCACAAGGATAAATACTCAAAATCCATGGAGTTACTAGGACTCCTCAACCAGTCTTCTTCGAATCCACGAGCAAAACAGAGTAAAAACTCAAGAAATTTTGTGTCAATCAAAGATGAACTAACTTAAAACGAGTTTAATCGGCTATTTAAAGAAAAAAATAACCCTGGAAAACCCTAAAAACAAAATTAAAAGAATTTTAATCAAAAAAGGAAACAAACTAGAAAATAAAAAATTTCCATGCAAACATCAGCGTCTGTTGGCCAGTCTACTAGGGTTGTTTTGTTGGTCGGCCGAAGTTAGAAGTCGGTTGGTTGACGGGCTCTGGTCGGTCGGTTGATAGGGCCAAAAACAGTTTAGTGTGTTGGGTCTTGATTCTAGCTGTTATTCGGCTGACGGACCTAATTTGGCCGGCCGACGGACTATTGGATGGCAATTTTGTTAGTCTTCTTGCGATCTTCTTGCAGTCCATCTCCAGTAGGAATGTTATCGATCCGTGCCCTCAATCATGGGGTTCTCTCCCTACATCAAGGTAGGTTTCAACTGTAGGCATTTCCCTACCCAAATTCTTCCAACCATGGGGAACACCTAAGTTTTGAATCGGCCTCATTTTTAGTCCCATGTCCTAATATGATATGGCAAAACAGATGGATGGAGAGGATTGCTCATAAACATTACAGTGGCCCCACCATGAATAATGATATTCCATTCTTGTATTCCCTTCTTCCTTACACATCATGGTGGGATTCTCTTGGACCTTTCACAATTAGCAAGGCATAATAAATGTAAGCATGTTATTTTCTAAACCATTAAATAAGTCCTCTCTCCTCTTCCAACTGGCTTGACTTGAGAGTGCCCCTAAACCATTAAATAAGTCCTCTCTCCTCTTCTAAACCATTAAATATAAAGAACACACAGACACCGAAAATGGTCATGAGGTCAAGTTGTGGGCCCCACCAAGATGTGTGATGACATTCATGCCGTACATTTGGTAGGACCCCTCTAAAAGCGATTGGTGAGGTACACCAGAGTTTTGAAATGGCCTAAAACTTTGTGTGACCCTCATCCAAGTGGGACACAATCACTGGGTCGTATATACAATCAGAAAGGTTCTAATGGGCAGACATCCACTCTCAAATATAGTTTGCAGTGTGACCCACATGAGTCATGGATTAGCCTTATTTTTTTGCCCATGGCTCATCATGGATGGGTGCATCTGATCAATGGGATGGATGTCTATCACACATCATGGTGGGGTCCACACACACACATGGGTTTTACCACGTCCCCACCTTCATGAGGATGTTAGCAACATCCACAGAGCTTTTAAATCTCTCTCTCTCTCTCTCTCTCTCTCTCTCTCTCACACACACACACACACACACACACGTGTTTTGCTACGTCCCCACCTTCATGAGGATGTTAGCAATATCCACGGAGCTTTTAAATGACATATGGGATTCCCAGTCGTGGATCTAAACCATTCATTCATTCATACAAGTGGGAGCAAGCCATGTTGCAAAAATCATGCCAATTGGATAATCCGAAACATCTTATCAAAAGCACGAAAAATGAACAGTCGAAATTGAGAGGAGAAACAAAATATGTCCAATCAATCATCCTGAAACATCTACTTGATAGACCCCACTTTGTACCGGTGTTGTCAAAATCCTATGGTTTACAATTTACGATTTGAGTTGAATCTTAAGCAAAATGATTTGAATCCCACATTTGAATATATTTTTATATGAATCCTATGATTTTATGATTTGAATTCTATGATTTAAGATTCAAATCCTGATTTACGATTCAAATTATACTTGTTTTCTTCTAATTTAAGCTTCACTTGACTTTCATTTCATCTTTTTTTTTTTTTTTTTTTTTTTGGGGGGGGGGGGGGGGTTGCATTAAGAATCATTTAAAAAAAAGAATTGTTTAGAAAAGATAAATTATTTTATTTTGTTCTTTATAAGAGATTAAATGATATATATTATCTTCAACATTAAATTATAGAGCCTTTTGTTTTAATGATTTCTTACTTCTTAGTGGTCAAAACACCAAATTGATGTATGACTTATCTGGAATTTTTTATGGATTGTTACAATCATGTTAACTTACATGTACTATGGAATGATTGTTGGAAATCAAAATATCTTTTTTCCTCAATCTACAAAATCAAATGCTACTTTTCCAATGTGATTCTACTTTCAAGAAAGGTAACAAAAAAACATAAATTATTAAAGGATCCTTGTAAGTTTTTTAATGAAAATTTCTTCAAACACAAAATGAAGGAAATATAGGAATCCTTTAAAAATATCATGACATGGTATTACTTGGTGCATGTTGATGGCAAAAAGGATGATTTTGAATTTTGAATTTCTTTTTTATGATTTATGAATATATTTCATATTTTTAAGAAAATCATAAAAAATCTTACGATGTACGATTTGATATGATTTAATCCCTGTTATGATTTGTGATACAATAACGATTTTGACAACATTGCTTTGTAATGCTTATAATAAACTCCAAATAGGTGCATTTTGTGTTAATCGAGGGAGGTAATAGTTGACCACATGTTTCTTCATTGTGTAGTGGCAAGAGAAATTTAGGCCTCCTTCATCTTAAAAATGTTGGAATATTTGATTGAATCAAATAGACTATTAAAATTGAAAACCAAAAAAAAAAAAAAAAAAAAGATAGAAAACTTATAGGTTTTAGTCGAGGCGTGATGTGAGTCACTCTGCTTGAAATCGAATGTGCTCCCCATGGACAGCATCCCAAGTGCAATAGTTTTCCAGAGCAATCAACTTCCAGGATACAATGACTATGACCTGATCCCAGCAGTGCATTCACTGTACACGGGCTCGAACCACTTGCAATTTAACCCGAAGTGCTGAGTTGACTCAGCAACCAAAACTTCTTAAAACCAACACAACCATAGAGTTTTTAAAGAAAGGAGAAAATGAATTTGTATGATGTTAAAACCGGAATGAGGGAGTCCTTATATAGACTCTGAAATGGTGCCTTAAGCACCCTTTCGAACGGGTTTGGTCCGTTGGGTTTAAACCCAACAGGAGTGACCAACCGACCGAATGCATCTCTCTGTTTCAAAACGAAAAGCACTTGCACAAAGCACTCGGCTCGGTACGCACGCGCTCGTGTAGATTGCTTTGAGGGGGGGATAATCTGGAGGATCACATCCTGATTTGGCAGCTTTTGTTCTCTTCTCTTGTAGCTCTTTAAACAATCGATTAAGAAAACACACCTCAGAATAAGTCGAAGATGACATCAGCCCCAAAATATTCAGAACATATTTTACTTCTTTCTCCAACGCAATGAGAGACTGAATCAGTGATGGCTGCTGCTGATTCTTCTGTAATCAGAGAGATTAGTCAAGGGTGCCAATGCAGCCTATACACAAATCTGCTTTCAAAAAAAAAACCATACAGTTTCGAGCATCTTTAGGAATTAATGAGAAAAAGGTATACCTTTAACGAGTTCAGAACAATGTTAATGGTCTTCACGGCTTTTATCCTTAGTGCTTCCAAAACAGAATTGGTATCCAAGTTGCATGCCATCGAATTCACGAACCAACTACGGAGCCCGCCAATGCACTTTCGGGTACAGGGCGTGATTTCATCCTTGAAACTCTTTCCTCGAAATGGAGAAAGAGCCACTTCACAATCGTATAATGCCTGCATATATGATAAAGTTAAACACATCGGACATGTAAATAGTTAGTGCATGCATGCATGTGTAAAGTTAAACACATTGGGCATATAAATAGTTAGTGCATGCATGCAATGGCAAATAAATTTCCATGGGGAAACTGAAACTCTCAAGAACTTACAAGTGGTTTACCTGATAAATGTTAAAAACTTGGTCTGAAGCATCTTCGAGTTTTTCACTCGAGTACTCGAGCAGGGACCCATAGAGTGAGTTGATCAAGAAAAATCTCAATGCCAAAGGGTGGTACAGTCTTAAGACCTACATCGCCCATTAATCGGTTATTGTCAACACAATTCTTGTAAGAAAGACCAGATTCTGTAGATGCTTGACTCAAAATAGACTTACACCAAAAACTTAAAAGCGAATTAGTTGTTTCCAAAGCACAGAAACCTTGTAGCTTACCTCGCGGATTGTGATAAAATTCCCTGTTGACTTGGACGGTTCTTTACTTTTGTTTAAGAAAAAACCAGTGTGCATCCAATAGCGCACATTGCTCACTGAACAGGCAGCACAATTCAGGGCAAACTCATTCTCATGATGTGGAAGGATTAGATCCTTTCCTCCACCATGAATGTCAAAGGAGGGACTTAAATAATGCATACTCATGGCACTGCATTGAATATGCCATCCCGGTCTTCCCGGGCCCCAAGGACTATCCCAGCTTGGTTCATTGGGCTTTGCAGACTGCAAAACATTAGAGATGTTATTGCCAAATTAAAATATATATCTAAGTTGAAAACACCAAAAAACACTTCAAAAAGAACATTGAGAATACACACACACACATACATACACAGATACATACATGGATACACACACATCCATCCATAAATACATACATATATACTTTATAGGAAAACACTCACATGGTTCCAGTATCACCACTGATAGTGGTGGTACCCTTTGTTGTGGGCCCACATGGAGTCTGTACGACATTCAATCTGTCCAAAAGATATGGCCCACCATGATTTGTACCTAGATAAAAGAAACCGGGCCAACCCAGTCATTAGGTGGGCCAAATCATAGAAAAAAATATAGAACTTCCCCAAAAGACCCGATTTCAAGTGGTGGATTCCATGTGGTATTTATATGGCATCCAACTTATCAAAAAGGTGTTCCACACCATGATGTGGCACCCCAAAAGACCCGATTTCAAGCGGTGAATTCCATGTGATATTTATATGGCATCCAACTTATCAAAAAGGTGTTCCACACCATGATGTGGCACCCCAAAAATAGGTCAAACGAGTCAGGTGGGCCCACCACTTGAATTTGAAGGTTTGGGGGCTTTTTTCTCACTGTTTTCGATGTTGTGACCCACCGGATGGTTGGATCAGCCTGACTTTTGGGGTATCTAATCATCATTGTGGGGCACAATGTATGGGGTTGGATGTCATACACACCACGTGGTCCCCAAAATAGCCTGGTACCACCACCAATAGTGGCGATACTGGTACCATGTGAGCACACCAGATATGTATGCATGTGTGTGCATGTATGTTTGTATCCATATATTATATAGAGATGCGTGCACACACAGATACGACAGGTGATCTCTCACCTTCCATAATGCAAAATCAGAAGGGTGTCTCTTCCTAGGATCAATGATGACCCCTGCGCCTGCTCGAATATCTTCCAATTTATTTCCACATAAATTACCATAACCAGAGAATTTATCAACTGAGAAGTACACATCTCCATCAATGGCATAGCCACATCCATTATGAATAATCTGTCAGGAAATACCAACTATTAGACATACTAGTTTCCTTTGGGTGCCTCTGGAGGCACGAAAAAATCGTGCCTTTTACATCTAGCACTATCCTTTTGACTTTGCAAGTGAAAAGAGGATATGTTAGTTCAGCTCCATCTGAAGTCTGAATTTTCACCTAAGGACGTGAATCAACAGTCGCAGATCCGGAGGCACTGAGTCACTTCTCTATATTTTAATATGTCCAATGCCCATGATGGAAAGATACTCGAAGAAAACATAATAGCTATGTGTAGGATTGGAGACAAAGGTATCATTTAGTAAGCAATGCTATATAAACACTTTCTTTACTTAAAATGATTGGAGATATTGCACGACGAGTGTCTATGTCCAAAAGTGATGCATAAAAAAGAAACAATGAGTGTCCTATCAACATGCTTTAGCATCATCAGCACAGAAAGAGAAACTTGGCTGAAAAATGAAATACACACCATAATTGAATCTCTACACTATTCCCAATATGTCCGAAATCAGGAGAGGAGCAAATCAAACTTCACTTACCAAAAAAAGAATAATTTTGTAAAAGTGTACAGGGACTTTAATGGTGCGAATTCACTTTGCGCTAACCGAGAAGGATGAGCTACGCTACTGTCGCTTGTTGAGTTTGGGAACCATTTATCAAACCAAGAAGCGATACAAATGCAAATGGTCACAGTTCCAGTTTTCAGAAAAGGCGTCGCATTAATTTTCGACAATCAAACAAGTGGAAGACAGGTTCTATCTGTTATTTATTCAAAGCATATGTTTACTCATCAACAAAAATTAATATTAAAGCAGCACGAGGAGGTTAAATCCCAAACTACCAATATAGAAAAGTTGGATATAAGAGGAATTGTAGAGCTAAGTTTGTAAAATGCAATGTCTTTTTTTTTTCTTGAGCGATAAGAAAAGAAATATATTACGAGAAGAGGCAAAAGCGAGAATATACAAAGGGAAAACAAAAGCTATACAATGACCCAACGAGCTATAATAGCTCTGCCCAGTTGACTGGAAAATGATCTATAACCTTCGCCGCCACAGCCCGCATAATAACATGCCCTCTAGCTTTGGAGAAAACATCGTCAACTCGACCCTATCGATTTCTGAAAGTTCTATTATTCCTTTCTAACCATAAGAACCATAAACCCGCTAGCAAAGCAAGATGCCACACTTTCCGGCCCACTTTCCTTGCATGCCTTTGTGCCTCGTATAGAAAAATTGATCAATGGAACTTGGCGAAACCCACGAAACTCCAAAGAGGTTGAAGAACTGATGCCACACCTTTCTCGCAAAGTCGCAATGGATAAAGAGATGATCCACCATTTCCCCATCTTGAAAACACATCACGCAAACATTCGGAAGGATCATCTTTCTTTTCCTAAGGTTATCAACTGTCAAAACCTTGCTTCGCCCAACAAGCAAACCGAAAGCAGCCACCTTAGGAGGCACAACATGGTGCCACACCTCCACAAACGAACTAACCTCACTAAGAATACCACCTCCTTCCAGGAGTGAATAGAGAGACCTGACTGAAAATCTTCCAAAACTATCCTTCAACCACACCATGGAGTCTGGATCTGATAAGACCAGCCTAACCTCATCAAGGATGCCCAACAAACCCAAAAGCTCCTCGAGCTCATCGTCATACAAATTCCTCCTACATGGAGGAACCCAAATACAAACATCTCCTTGGATTGAGAAGCAACTAGCTATGGCAACCCCCTCCCCCAAAGCCAACCTCACCACCCTCGTAAATCTCTCTCTCAAATTTTGTTCCCCCACCCAAATGTCTTCCCAGAACTTGATCTTCCTCCCATTACCTAAAAAGAACCCTACACCTTCCCATATCTTGATTCTTATACGAGCTACCGCTTTCCACACTGTAGAAGATCAATATAACGAAGATGATCAGGTCCACCCCCCCATATTTTCTAGCCAATACCTCCCTCTAGAAAGATTCCTCTTCCACCCCAAACCCCCACACCCATTTACCTAGCAAAGCATAATTGATCCTCTCCAAACTTCTCAAACCGGCACCCCCTTGCTTTTGTAACTTGCATACTTCCTCCCACTTCATGAGATGGAATTTATGCATATCCTCTGCTCCCTTCCAAAGGAAATCTCTTCTAATTTATGCATGTCCTCCGCTCCATTTGTAAAATGCAATGTCTACGCATCTAGAGGTGAAAATGAAGAAAAATATAGTGGTAGAGATTGGGAAAATGATCTTATCACCTAGGAGTGATGTTAGTGGTTAATTTCGTGTCAAATTCTTACATTAGCAAGACTACCAAAATATTGCTTTTCAACCAAAGACTATAAAAGAGATTCTGGAAATAACTTAAACAGAGATGGCTTGTTATTCTATAAATTTCAAGCCAAGGATGCTTCGAAGTGGAGGCCAAATCAGAGATGTTAATGTCATCGTACTAAAGAATATAAGCTACATTCTAGTATTGACTAAAGCTATATCTTTGTTTCCAAAACTTTTAATTTCTGCAAGTATAATATAAATGGCTTCTAGGTGTCAAAGTTATGAAAATACCAACTATAGAAAAAAAAAAAAAAAAACAAGTTTTGAAAATATCAAAGCAAGGGAATGCGACTTCTTTCCAAAACAAAAAAGTGTCTGACTATTCCATTGGCAAGTTATATATGGGTGGCAATTGGTGGGGCAAGGCTAAGCAAAGATTGCCCGACATTAAAAGCCTAAGCTTGAGCATAGCCCGGCTTGGCCGAAAATTGATCAAATCACTATTGCCTGCATTAACTTTTCCAATCCATTCATTGATCAAGTACGCCACACATACACAAAGAAACAAGCTTTTAAAAAAATGAAACCAACAATCTACATGCAAGATGGATGTGTTGCCTAATTGAGGACTGGAACAACATATATTTTTAGGATAGAACATATGTACATATGAAGTTGGGTTAGGCCAGGTTGGGCTTAGATAACTTGGGCCGGACCGGGTAAGGCTAAGATAACTAAATCCAATCCTTGCCTGAAAATTTAACAAGTCATAAATGATAAGCCCATGTTTAGCCCATGGCCAAACTAATGGGTGCATGCCTAGTCCAAATCCAAGCCAAGCTCGCTGGGCTACTCGACCTTGACAAAACATAGGGACTTACGCTCATGTGGAGGGGACTAATCAATAAAACAAAATTCTTTCTGGGTGGCAATGGGCTTTGGACTGAGACAAGCTATGTCTGGTTTGACTCTAATACTATAGGGCCCAAGACTAGTGTAACGCCCCGGATTTTCGAGATTTATTTCAGAATTTTTTAAAAAATTTATTTTGATTTAATATCGTACGTTTACTTTGTTTTGAAAACAACGGACCATTTGTAGGAGATCCGATAGGGGACCCTTTACAAAAGTTGCTTAGAATAACCCTATAAACATTGTAGAAAGACCGGATTTCAAAAATCTCACTGTTTTTAATTAATTACGAAAATGTCATTAGATAAACTTAAGTTAACCCACCATTTTTAAGTATTATGATTTCTGACGATCACTTTCACACAAAACTTCGTATATGAGCTTTTGGGCACATTTTAACCGTACATGTCGAATTTCAGCCCTCCGATTATCCTACAAGTGCCCCAATCATAAATCAGACCATAAGTGGCCCACCTTAACTCGGACCCATCTTAAATTTCATGACAGCGGTTAAAATTATGTTGTCGACTTATCTGACGAAGCATATAACTAGAATCCATCACAGTGGACCCCACCCGTCGAGCGCATGCATAACGCACGGGTTCCGTACAATGACTTAACAAATAAAGAGTTTTTTTTTTTTATTTCTTCTTCTTCTCTAGCGGCAACAGCGGACGGACGTTGTCCGTCCGTGAGCTCCACATCGTCCATCATCTGGACTCCACTTGAAAATCCAACCCGTTCATGCGACTCCAACGCTTTGACACCCTAGTCCGTTGTAACCGTTCGTCCAACCGTCAACATTGTGACCCGTTCCAAACCACCCTCCAAACCATGAACCAATAAGATCCGGGGATCCGCTCAGCATGGGAACTCAGGATTTCGACTGAGATATCTTGTGGGCCCCACCCACCACTTCAACGGTCCAGGTACATTAGAACTCGAGGAGGAGAGGGAGAGTCTCGAACCGACTCCAACTCTTAACTCTTCGTTCCTTCCGCACCACGCAACCAACCTCTTCATAAATCCTTAGAAAAAGTCAAAGAGAGAGAGAGAGAGAGAGAGAGAGGAGGGTGTTCTACACTTGTGAGAGTGGAGAGAAATCCACCAGCTATCGAAAGATTCTCAGCCGTTGGATGATCTACTTGAGATCCTTGGGCTGCTGGCCATTGATTAGGATGGATGGTAGCTGCTGATCTGATGTGTGAAGGGTGAAGATGCTCCAACTGCAAAGTTGGTGATGGGATCATTGGACATTAACTGAGATTGGACGATGATGATAAGAAAGCTTCCAACTGTTGTTGATGGTGATGGCAGGGTCCACCTTGTGCTGATCATGAAGGAGAATGGAAGATGGGAACTGGTGGAGACGTCTTCACTGCTAGTTTCCATGCTGCTAGACGCATATGAGATGGGAGCTTTGAAGGCCATCTGCTTCCGCTTTTCTCACCTGGATGGTGGAGATTCAAAGCTTGCAATGGCACGTTTGAAGGCAGAAGCAGCTGACGTTGATGAGAATGCTGCATATAATAGCTACAGCTGTTTTCTGTGGATGGTGTTGGAGGACAGTGGCTGATGGACGTTTGAGAAAGAGAAGAAGAAGAAGAAAAGAAGAATAAGAAGAAAAGAAGGAAAGAGAGAGGAAGAACTAGAACCGAGTTTCGACATTGCCCCCACTTTGTGAAAGGTTTGGATCTAAGTTTGGTTTCACGGCCCTAATAACATTCAAACCACCAAATCTCAAAGGTGGGGATTTCCTTTAAGCCTAGCTATGATAATAGTAATTTGTATGTTGATTTTATGCTTAGAAATTATGATTTTGTTACGTAATTTCTTGAAACCGTGCTTGTTGAAATCTTTCCATGTAAATATGATTTGTATGGTATCCCTTAATGTGTACTCTGAATATTTTTTATGTATGAATCATGAGTTATGCTTAGTTGTTTAAAGAAAGATTTGTGATAATGTACATGCTTATGTGGAGTTTATACTTGATTTATGTGGTCACATGCTCATGATGATCGATGCATTGTTTGCTATGGGATATTGTATATGGATGTTACGTTAATGAACACCCCTTAACCCTGTACTGATGTAACCATTTGATGTTAAGAGATGAAGCCGTATGAGGCCTTGACATGTTGGCATTACTATGTGTATATTTATGGATGAATGTGCCTTATTGGTTGTACGTAGTAAGAATTGGCATCACCATGTGTATTATTGAATGATATGCCTGGATGTTGAGGATTAAGTGTTGGCATTACCGTGGATGTGTTGTTGGTTATATATGCCATGATGTTGAGTTGGGCACCACCGTGTGCATTGTTGGATACGTGCCAAGGGATCCTTGTTTGATATGTTATCTGTGGTGGACCCTTTGATGAATGAGATTGATGAGTATGAGAAGTTTCATGAGCCAGGGTTGGTGGTATGGGCCACTAAGCCTGAGCTGTCGACCTATGCTGGGTGACGAGCCCCCCATAATGACCTCGAGCTTCCTTAAACTAATTGGGGTAAGGAGTGGTCATTAGTCGTGAACATCATTTAATTTGCTGGATGCTAAACTTAATTAAAGGTGAAACTAATCATGCATTCACTGGACTCGACCTGGTGAGTCAGCCCTGCGGGCGCTAGCTTGTGATAGGGGGATGGGTGGCCATCACCTCCATTGGCTGGGTTTGTTGACATGAAGTTGTGGAATTACCCGCCTCATCATGGACTCTGGTGACTAGTGGCTGGTGAGAAGAGTTGGAATAAGTCCCGTCTCATTTAGTCAGGGTGCCTTTGCCAGAGCATGCATGCCATCTATTGCATTAATAAAGATCTTTTATTGGGCTGTTTTCATTTGATTAAATGATAATATCCTGCTTGCGTTTACTCTGTATTTACTCTGTGCCATTATTATTATTATTATTATTATTATTATTATTATTATTATTATCTTGGAGGGATATTCCCCACTATGATAGCGTTCAACACTATCCAACCACATCTCAGATGATCCAGGTGAAGATCCAGTAAGGGAATCGAATACTACGACAAGGTGATCGAAGGCTCATAGCAGCAAATGGCGAACGATGAGGCTGAAATGACGTGAAGATGCTCCGCCCAGTCTCTTTATTAAAGTAGATTTGTTTTCCTTTGAACATGTAATAAGTCTCTCATGGAAATAACAAGTGGAATGTTTGGTTAAACATGTTTTATTACATTGATTTAGAACTTAGAATAGAATATTTATGGAAAAAGAACTTAAATTTTCGTCATTATGCTATGTATGCCATGAATGTATGAAATTACAGGTAAGTGTGTGGAAACATAACCCTGACACACATGAGTTAACACCCGGAAGCTCGACCCATCGTGTTGTCCACGAGAGTCGAAATTTCAGGGCGTTACAACTAGAGCCCAGCCCATGCATAGGTCTAGTAGAGAATACCCAAGCCCACGCCCAAGAATTGGTTTGGCCCGGGACAACTCAACCTGACTTCAAAGCTGATCAAATTCGTATTTTTTACATGAATGTGAGATGCATGTGTTGCATAACCAACTATTGGAATGACAATTTGTAGGATATAACATATGTTTGTAGTATTGGTATCGTTACATGTATCTTTGGGTGGGGATACAGAAACATGTATCGACATCACCGATATTATCGCTAATAACCATAAATGCATCATTGACTGAGGGAAACACGAGACATCAGCAAAACTTGAGGAAATGGTGGAATTTCTCAATGAAACTTCAGGAGATGATAAAATACACATATTTGCATACTTAGGAATCAAATAATTGTAAAAAAGATGCATATTAATGGGGACTAAAAGCAAGTAACGCTAACTTAGCAAATATTAGAGAAACGTGAGGAAAATGGTGGGATTTTTTAATGATACTTTAGGAGATGCTAAAATACACATTTCCATATTTAAGAATCAAATAATAGCGAAAAAGATAACATACTTGCTTATTTAAGAATCAATAATAAGTTACCCTTTAACGGGACCTAAAAGCATGTGTTGTTGACTCGATGAAACATTGGGGAAACATAGGGGAAATGGTGGATCCATCCATCCATGCGTGCATGCACATTCATACACACATGCATGAGCCATCCATCCATACATCCATACACGCACAAGCGCGCGCGCACATCCATTCATTCATACTATCATGCTACATATAACATGCATTTCATCATACAACTAGTCACCCATAAAAAAATTGAAATGGAAATTTTTTAAACAAAGATTTTTGATGATATCGATACATTGGTGATATTATCGAAATATCGCTGATACATTGGCGATACAAGTGGACACTTGGAATTTACACGGTAAAAAATATTCATGATACACTGGCAATATTGATACATCGACGATACAAGTGACACTTGGAATTTATTGGCGATAGTTAGTGTTATATCACCAATACCTAAAATTTCTAATATTAGCAGTGTTATCGGTATCCCCAAGCTGGAGATATCAATAAAATCGGGGATACTCCGAACAATGGATATAACGCATGTACATTTGAAGTCGTGTCGGGTCAGGCTAAAATGATTTGGCCCCCCTGACCTGAAAATTGATTGGGCCATCTATGTCAAGAATAAGCATGCCCATCAGCGAAGCTAATAGAGCCAAGCCAAGTCCAAAGCTTAGCGAAGCTCGTAGGACCGGGTAGGTCGCTCGGCCCGTTGCGACCCATTAGCACCATGCACAGTTGCATACTCAACCGACCATGTTGAGTATATTAGCCTAAGCATATCTTTACTCACAAGTTTGAGACATGGAATTCCAACTTCTCACTTCAATGGTGTGGCAACTACTTCCTTCAAAAGCTAGCATATTTTAAAGGATGGTCTCTATTATATGGGGTATTTGGAAGGAAAAGAATATAGGATTTTTAACAATATCACAAACTATGAGAATATTTCACTAGACATCAAATTCTTATGAAGAAAGAAAGTTAGTGCACGTCAACAACCAACTTAGGTAGAGATTGAAAAGTGTCCTTCTGCCCAAGTCTATAAAGATAAAGCTAAATGACAAGGGTGTAGTTACTAATGGTGAAGCTCAATTTAGCAGCTCCTTTGGAACCCTGAACCAACTTCCATCAGGGACAATTATTAGCGATGTCAATATGATACAAAATGTCTTGCTAGTGTAGTAAGTCCCAACGTTACCCATATAGTTGCCTTCAAAAGATTGAGCCAATCTAAAAGATTGACCTCCTCTGTAGATATGCTGATATGCATGCTAGCTCGCATTCCACTTCTTAGATTTCCGATATATTTATGAAGATCACCATCATTGTTGTCGTCATCATATATACTATAATCATGATACGCTACTTCCAAACCGATTGTTCTTCTTTCAATTCTTGAAAGATCCACTTCCCTCACCTTTTTCTCCTAATTTTCTTCTATTGCCTCCGACAGTAGTCTCTCTTATCTACATTTGGGTCTCTGTCGGCACATTTGAATGCCCTTGCCTTTAAAACATGGGATTCCTCCATAGATCAGACTTGAATAGTAATTGTATCCTTCATTCTATCTCCCCACTCTATCTATGCAACCATCCACTACTATCGTCCTTATCTAGGTTCAACGCTGAACTAATCGCAACAACAAGATAAGCTTATTCATTTTGTTTCATGCGGCGGCATTTTTCAAAATTTTGTACTTCCTCAACTCACATAGCCATGTGTCAAAATGGAAAATCATTCGAACATTATTATTAAAAAAAAAAATTGAATTAAGAGTTATAATGGCCAAACAATTATCATAAAACATAGTTATTTTTTAATCTTTTTTGAAAAATTTCAAACTTTCTAAAACTCTAGATCTAAAGACCAAACCATCACGAAAATCATCCACAAAAACTATAAAAAAGAATAAAACACGAAAGGAAAGAAAAAATAAAAGCTTGAACTATAAATAAATTCTTAAACATAGATCTAAGATAACAGTAAGTGAAAATTATGTGACTACCATGACATGTGAAAAGAAAATTTTAAAAAAAAAATTTCAGTTTTTAATTTTTTCATAAAATAAATAGATCAATGGGTCCAAGCCTAAATTCATGGATCATGATTTAGATGTGGTTTTGAGTTGAAAGGTCAATTGAAAAGGATGAATACTGACACGAATCGCAAATCCAAATATTTTCTTCTCTCTCTCTCTCTCTCTCTCTCTCTCTCTCTCTTGAAAGGTGATATTTTTTATTTTGTTAGTCACGCAACGCACCCACCCTGTTAGTTGCACAATGCACCCACATGGTCAATCACACAATGCACCCACCGGTGCAGTTAGTATGTCTCGAACCTAAGACCTGCTGTTTGAAACGTCAAGGCGTCAACCAGCTAGGCTAACAAGAACTTGACTTATCATTATTTTATTTTTTATTTTTATAATCAATGATGTTCTATTCTCTACCCCCCAACCAACATTTGTTTTATATGCATCGAATGAGTGGCACTATCCAGGTCTGGGACATCTAAGTATTTCTCACTTATTCATTGCCAACGAGACTCATTTGTTTTTTAATGGAACCAAGAAGGTTGTTTGTCTCTTCAAAAGTGACAATTTCAAGAATTCGTATTATTCAAAATTGCATTGGTTCTAACACATGTGCCTTCCATTGAGTTATTTGGGCGTTCTTCTCTATCAAGGCAGATACACTATGGCCTTATTTGATAATCTTATTGCAAAGATTGATAAGCGAGTAGTGTGCTAGAAGCATAATCTTCTCTTACTTGAGGGAGAATTTGTTTCTGGTGCCATGTGCTTAATAGCACAATTATCAACGTAATGTCTACTTTGCAAGTCCTAGCTTCAAGTTAGATGGACTTCAAGTTAGATGGAATTGAAGGCATGTTCACCATTTTTTTTTATTGGTGTCTGAATTTCTAATAGGCTTTATTGGATTTCTTGGGATTAGATTTTCAAGCCAGTTCAGGAGAGATCTTTCTCAGTTTGTAAACTCGTTGAGTTTCAAAAGGCCTTCAATCTTCGTTAAGCTTATAAGTTTGTCCTCAAGTAGCCTATGGGCAAGATTTATGCGAACCAAATATCTTCAGTGTTCCCACTTTCACAGAGTGGGGTGCCTCTTCATGGATCTAGTTCTTGGAAAGCAATTTTTAGGGTGAAGTACGAGCTTTTTTGTCAACCTAAAATGGCTCATGGGAAGGGAAATGTTAGCCTCTAGTTTTGCCCTTCGAGGAGTGATCGTCTAATTTTTTTATGGGTTCCAAGATAGCAGTGTCGAATTCCCAAATTTATTCCTTAGAGATGTTCTTCATTTGGATGATCCATGGGACCTAAAGTACTAGTTCTTCATTATCGTGTGCCCTAAAAACTCCATGACCAACATCTTATTGCATTTTTCCTCTCAAACATAGGCTTGTGTGGATGCCTACCTTATTTCCTATTTCCTTTTAGGCTTGTGGTAGATGCCTTCTTTGGATGGAAGATTCCAAGTAAAACCAGTTTGGAATTCAATAATGTTCATTGTCTTCTATGAAAGTTTCTAACAATGTGCTGAAGTGGCTCCTAAATGTTGCAGATGGGCATATTTTTAACTAGAAATGCTTTCTTGAAGAAGCTTTTGTTGCAGTGCATCAATGTTAAGCCCACAAGCCGAGTCTAGGTGTCATTTCATTTGTGATCTAAATTCTCAGATGAGGCCACCTAGATGTTGCAAATGGGCATATTTTTAACTAGAAATGCTTTCTTGAAGAAGCTTTTGTACCAGTGCATCAATGTTAAGCCTGCAAGCTAAGTCTAGGTGTCATTTCATTTGTGTGGTCTAAATCCATAGATGAGTTCTTCAAACTTAATGTGGATGGGGTGAAATTATGTGGTCTAAATCCCAAGCGGGGTGCTTCAAACTTGACGTTGATGGGGTGTGTCATGGTAACCCAGGAATAACAGCAGCTGATGGATTCTTTGGGATTGGAAAGGTGAGCTCATTTCTAAGTTTTGCTCATAGTTATGGCATTTGCTCACTATTGACCAAAGTTCACAATATCGTTAATATCGGCTGATATTATTGATATCCACCAAAAACCCATTTCTTTTGTTAGAAAAACTCGCCAATACCCAAAATTTTCCCATTTCCCCACAAACTTCTTCCTTCTTAATCGTGGGTGGATTTCGGTCCATTTTGCATGAACTTTTGCGAGAAAAACGAAAAATTCAAACCGGAACCATCATCTTCTCAAATTTGGGGTCGTTTCTCAATCGGTGAGATATTTTCCATTTTGATCCATTTATTTTTGTTCAAATCGTATAAAATGGGTGTTAAATCATACAATATCCTTTATTCTTCATGTTTTGGGCGGAAAAACAAGGATTTCAACCTTCGATTTGGAGATTTAAGTGTAGGTGGCCCGATTTGGGGAAATTTTGGAAAAATCCAAAATTTCCTCAATTTCACCCAAATTGCTTGCAATGTTGCACTCCAAACATAACAATCAAGCATCTATGTGGCCTGATTAACTGATTTGTTAACTTTTTCAAATTTTGAAAAAATAAAAAACTTCAACAAAAAAATATTAAAATATTATTTTTTTCAAAATTTCCCTTCAACCAGCAACCATTTAAGTGCAATTACAAACTATTTAGAGGTCTTTAATAAATTCATCATCACATACACTCCAATGTCCATATTTGAGTGTAGGTGGCCTGATTTGGGGGAAATTTGGAAAAAATCGAAAAAACCATACAGGGTTATTAGCCACAATGCGTGAGACGTGTGGTGGGGATATAGTGCGCCTCAGGGTGATGCGGTTCGCCACAAATTATATCGCATTAAATAGCCTCCTCAGACACAGGCAGGGGCTACGAGAGCTTTTCAGCTCTCAAGACTACGAAAATTGGAATAGGGGGGAGAAGAGAGTAGCTTGGAGAATTGAGGAGCTTGTGTTGAGCAACACGTTCTAGGAGCGCAAACACAGTGTAGTAAGTATTCTGGAACCCATTTATGTGGTGTTGAGGATGGTCGACAATGAGACAGATCCATTGATAGAGTCGTTGTATGCATCCATACACTAGATGAAAGAGGTCATTCAGGCTAAAACCCCAAAGGTATATAATTGGTGCATGCAATTATAGACAATCGTTGGGAAATGATACTTTCTCACCTACTTCGTTAGGCTGTAAGTAGTAATAACGTTTAATTTTTTTCATCTATATGCTTCAGTACTTTACTACTTCTTCGCATATCATGTATCCATATTTTATTATACTGATGTGTAAATATTTGAATCATGCTGGGTTTTAGCATATTTCATGAATCCCAAATATAACTAGAATCGGAGACTCCATGAAGACAATTCATTAAAGAAAGTTGTACATGAGGTGTACTATCACTTATTCCCTGATTGTTAGGAGAAAGACACATTTAGTAGCGAAGTAAATATGTTCCACACTTACATTCTCCATATCTTCATCTCAACCATTCAATACTTAAACTTATTGCTATATGTCATCAACAGATTGTTAGACTCTGCAACGCGTTTGGAATGTTCGGATACCAGGCTGTGGTGAGGTCGAGGAGCACCACGATGGCATGTGAGTTGCTGCAGTAAACTTAGTTTTCATATTATTTTAGCAAATTTAAAACTAATGAAACAATTTTATAATTAGCTGGTGAACGGTGGGCCATGTACGGTACTAACTGTGAGGTTTTACAGCAGCTGGCTATCCATGTACTCGCGTAGATGGTGTCATCCTCACCCTGTGAAAGGAATTGGAGCAATCATCCACACATATAAGCGCAGTAAACTGGGGTATGAGAGGCTTCAGAAGCTACTGTGTTGTCACTACAATATGAAGTTACGAGAGAGGCTACTCCGTTTCGAAGGAAGAAGAGAAGTGCAAGACCCACTAGACCCAATGGCAGTCGAACATCATATGTTGAGGACGATGAGGACCCAATTTACCAGTGGGTTAGGTTGAATGACTTGGATACTTCGAATGGGCGATCGAAGCCGCATGTGGCGACGAAGGCAACGAAACAAGGGATTGATGGTGACGCACATGTGAGGCAACTGAGATTTCCTAATGAGACATTCGACCCACTGACGAGGAGTCCGGCGGGCAGCCCACGACATTTACTGTCACGCAGGACACGTGGCAGGGAGACATTATCCGACACTAAGACTGAGACAGTGACTGATGCAAGAGGTGGGTCCGGAGATGGTGATGACAACGATGATGGTGAGGGTGATGGTGATAGTAGCGACGATGGTGATGATGGTGACGGGGATGGTGGCAATGAGAGGGAGTCTCAGAGGCTTCTTAGCCCATTCACCATGGAGAGAGATTTTGATCACGCCACATAGGACACTGACCATAGTTCTCATCTAGAGGAACCACGGCCTCGTCTTGTCATTAACAAGGCATACACTCGTAAGAAGCTACTAAAGAAGAAGAAGAAGAAGACCAAGCAGCTAATATAATTAAAGTAGCAGTTACTGGCGATATCCATGAGGGACATACAATCGTGAGAGTATCCGAAGCTCTAAACGGGAATCACGAACGAGGGAGGGGAGCTCGAGTTCCAAGCCACAACATGATTATGGATCACAAACACAGGAGAGTAGCTCGAGTTCTATGTCATAGTATGGGTATGGATGTGGAGCTAGTGGATATGCAGGGAGTGACTTGTTGAGCCTCCAATTTATACATTTGCCAACCCATTACATCACATTATATGCATGATTTGCATGCTTAAAAGATCATTCTAATGCATGTTTTGTGAATGTGGGATTGAGAGAGATTTCATTCCATTGATGCTTAAAAAACACATTTAGGAGCCTTTGATGAAGACCCAAGGTGGGCCAAAGAAAGAAGAAAGCAAGGAGAGGAGAGAGAGAGAGAGAGAGAGAGAGAGAGAGAGAGAGAGGGAGAAAGAAAGAAATTGTGAAGAAAGGAGGTCCGACCGGTCATGACCGGTCGGCCACCCTCCTACCCCTCTGTATAGGTCGCTGGACCAAGGACCAGTGTGGTCCGACCGGTCAAGACCGATCGGCCAACAGGTCGGCAGTGTATTTCTGCTGATTTTCAACAGCTTCTTCAGCAAGCTTCGAAAATCCATGCGATGTACGTAAGTGTTGCGCAATTTTGGAAGTCTCGGAGTCGGTGGAACTCTAAATCTATAAAAGGACACCTAGGGATCGAAGCTAAGGCATCATAGAAGATTAAGAACTTCGTGGGAGGTGAAGAGGGTCGTCGTGGAGCGTATACAACTCTCCCAAATCCGGTTTTTTATGCTTTTAGTTAGTTTTTCATTGTTTCTAGCTAAAGCATGATAATGCTCGGGTAGAACCTCTTACCTAAGGCTAAGAGGTGAAGCTTGTGGGTAGGTATCATGTTGAATTCGTTTTAATTCAAGTATTTTACTTTAAGTTAGATTTTAAGTTCTAGTTTGAATAAAAGTTTGTATTTTTGGATGTTTTATGAGAGTGCATGTACTTCGGACATGGGTTCATTGCAATTCTCTGAGATTATCATGTTTGGATTGTTTAGATTCGAATTATAGTAACCCCTGAGCGGAACTAGAATCTTATTCTTCAACTTGAGTGGGGATTGTTTGTGTTTGAATGTTGAATCTTCCAACTAGAAGAGAGATAGAACTTCAATTCTAGTTGTGTTTATGCTTGGATGAATGAATTCACATGGAACTACTACAAGTAGATCCTTGAGGCCTTAGTTCCGTTTAAATTTCAGATTTTACAAGTTAGCTGTTTTAAGTTAGTTTGTTAACTTGAACTTCTAAATTAATTGAATTTGAAGTCGCTGGAATAATTAGAATTGGTTTACCTAATTCCCTGTGAATCGACTTCGGTCTTACCGAGATTATTACTACATCGCAAGCCTTGCACTTGAGGCGAGCGAACATGACTCCAGCAGTTACGGCTCATCGTTTTTCGACTATGGTAAAGAGTTCGCTTCCACATAAGGCATATGGGCAGCAGTATGGATATGGAGAGCAGTATGGATACCCAAGAGCTCCGAATGGGCATATTGGTTCAGTTTGGAGAGGATGAGTACCAACATTACGTCAGGGAGTATCATAACTAGTACCATTCTACTATGACCTGGGCACAATACTATCGATTTGTGCAGCAACAATATTATTCCTAGTTCCTTCAAGATGGAGACGATGATTACAAGCTACCGCGCAACTCTGTGGGTCTAGGCCAAACTAGTCACATCATTCATAGGAATATTTCTCAATTTCTACTTCTTTTGCTTTTGAATGAATTGGTTATTTTTTCATACATGTCTTCATACATTTATAAATGTTATGCATTCAATTTGAATACAGTTGCATTAGTTCAGTCAAACAGTGCATAGCTTAGGACCCTATACAAAGGGAATCTATTATGTGCACTTCTTTTTTGAGATGTTATGATTTAAAAGTGTGTATTAAGGTCTTATTTAACAATCCATGAAGTTTCAAAAATTCAACCGTTTTCCCAATGTTTCCCCATTTTTCCCAAAAACTGCGATAAATTGCCCAATACAAACGATATATCCCATGCGATAACCGATACATATCCGTATCCCAAAGGTGCGATACGTAATGCAATATCGATAATTCGAACATTGATGCTAACGTCAACTTCTGTTGGTGTTATTTTGCATAGACATTCACATTTAGAATGCATATAGTTGGAAGGATTTATTTAAAACTTTTATTACTCTCGGGATCTTAATATATTCCAAGTTGTGGTATAACACAAGCCCTTAATTACATTACATATAATAACATTGGATTCTATGTCAATGATAATAAAGAACCTAGTATATAAAACAAAGAAAAATAAAGAATGTAATGCAATCGATGAATGTAATGAAAATGCATATTACATGCAATGCAAGGACGAGCATAACCTTCGTTCATTGGGCATAGCTCAAGAAAATCATAGAAGAGCCGTTATCGATTGATCAAGGCTCCGTGCTCTCTCACACAATGAGTTGAATATTGCAAGAGCACTATGTTGCCAATGCTCTATCTCTCTCTCATAGCGCAAATGTCATCGGTACAAGATGGACCGAGGAAGGGTTATACGACTATGCATGGTCTTGTGGATAAACTTCTAAGACAGGGAGCATTAAGTTGCATCTTTGATGGAATACGTGTCACGACATGCAGGTAGCTACAAAGTAAGAGGGTAATACGGGGTGTAAAGCACCAATGGTATGCACAAGGCATACAAATGCTGGTGAGAGACTGAGAGAGAGAGAGAGCACCACACAATGGTCAAGGCACTCAAAAGAGTCATAACTGCTTACTCTCCATGTGAGCTGGCACGGGCTCAAGTTAAACAACAAATATTAATCTTGCATGATGAACGTAAGAGAGCATTTTGTTGAGTGCTTTATAGCTTGCCAGGATGCCATATTGTCCTTTGTGAAGCATGGTAAGCTAAAGCCAATTTGTCTTGCAAAGATATCACAAGCTTAGGATAAGAGAGCGCTAACTCCTTGATAGGTCCAAGATAAGCTTATATATGATGCCAGTGTACATTATAACACAATGTAATAGAACGACCAATGGCAATAATCATTTGGAATCCGATGACCCCATGATAAAAGAATACATAACGCCATGCTACAGACACAAGAGTCATGTAGAAGGCACGGTTTATAATCTTTAGCCATAAAGGAATTGAGGGCGGTCATGCAATTCCTAGGGTGACATTCAAAGGATCATAAAGCAGGGAGTGCGAAGGCATGGAACAAGCTTAGTCTGCAAACCATAGTCAATTCTAAAGGATACCACAAGTGGGCCAATAGGTTGCCTAGAAACGGCCAGTGGTATAATAGAGGGTGCAAACCAAATATGGCAAAGAAAGAGACACTTCCCGCCCCGCCTACACTAGATCTCTACTTGTTAGAATATAACTATCCGACACTCTGGGGGCCATCCACTAGGCGCCGCCAACCCCCAAATTGCACTTGTTGCATGGTATTCCGTAACGGTAACAACCACTACCGTTACCATTACGATATGGGCCATAATGCTCTAGCAATCTCTTTTACTTTTATAGAATAAAAAAACTGGAAGAAAAAAGTATCGATCCAGTAATAGACCATTATAGGGCTGTTACAGGGGGCATAACAGTCATTTCAGGTCATTTTTTCCATAACGTCCGTTACAGCACACCTTAATTGGCCACCACCTGTGGAATAGTCCACCAGGCATAGGTATGGGCTAAACTACACTATTGATTATACTAGAAAAGGTCTAGTCATTTGTTTTCGAATTCTATTAGGTTATTTGATATTTGTTGTTGAAAATTTTTCAGCTTGTCTTAATCATCTTGATGTAATTTTCCCCCACTTGTGGTACCGTCAATGTCACTTAAAAGAAAGGAGTTGCACCTCATCTAGTCGACTTGTCACGATTCATACCAAGACCAATTGAATGCCCAAATGGAAAGTACTGAAGTGAAAAATCTAAAACAAATAACCTCTCTTATTTGAATAACTCTCTCTTATTTACCAGCTTAAAGCCCTCATTGTGATTCCTTTTATGCAGAAATATCCTTTTGGATACCTTACATTATCTCTATTACTAATCCTTTATGTACCTTTGTGTTCTTAACCATCCAGTCATTTTTTATTGATCCTCGATACTACTTCCCTATCGGTCACCTAGGAGTATTTAGCCTTGCAAGGTGGTCCTTGCTTATTCACTCAAGATTCCACGTGCCCATGCTAAGAGTTGTATTTATTAAGTACATGTGGGTATAACTATCTAGCTATCCACATATCCCATCTTTTATCGCAGTTCCTCTTGAGGGTTTGAATCCCTCCTCGCCCACAACCGGTCCAAAATAACTTCTTATTTTAACTCTCTTATTTGAACAACCATCATAACTACACACACACATACACACACAATTGACTTTAACAAGCTTGGAATCATGTTGCCAAAGCGTTGCCCACACCGTTAGATTCTATATTAATATGAAAGCACACAAGATATCATTCTTTTCTTATAACATATAAAAGCTACTAATGCAGGCTGATCTAGGCCCACAATCCATGAGCCAGGCCTAGACCCATTAAGCCTAAGCCTAACAGTTGGCCCATCAATAAGGAGGCCCAAGCCTCCTATTTAGGTAGCTAGCTTATTTAGGTAATTAGCTAGCAAAATCTATCAACTAGCTATCAATAAGTCATTAGTCAAATATTCTTAAATACATTCTTATCCCCTGCATTTCTTTTCCATATTTGTAAAAAGTCATTGGTTGTAAATGACATTATAAGTTTTCCTTATATGTGTGTTTCAAAGCTTATTCAAGGACCTCAGATGAGTAGTATCGAGGCACCTTTTAATGGAGTAAAAATTCTAGATTATTTCTTTCTATTTTGTGGGATTCTTGTACTTAGCTTGGAGGTGCCTACGCTTGTGAGGGGATCCTCCCCATCAACTGGTTGTGCCAGTTTGGTGTCAAAGCCAGGTTCCAACAACTAGATTGAAGTCCTGGATCAACAACGATCTCCATATTTTGTTTATAGGTTTTTAATCACAAAATTTAGCATCGTTTCCTTTATTTTCTTCATGTTGAAATCTTGGCAGCCATCCACCCTCTATAATCCAGCCCATTAAAATCCAAAATCAGCCCCATTCCAGCCCATCAAAACCCCCAAAAGTCATCCATATTGCAACCCATCAAAACTCCCCAAATCAGCCCTATTCTAGCCCATTAAAATCCCAAAATCAACCCCATTCCAGCCCATTAAAACCCCCTCAAAATTCAGCCACATTGCAGTTCATCAGCCAACATCACCCCTCCCCCCCAAAATCATCCCCATTCCAGCCCATTATGAGCCCCAAAATCAGCCTATTCCAGCCCATTAAACTAAAACTTCCTAAGCAAGGCCATGAACTGATCCCAAACTTCCTTAGCAAAGGTTGAATGCAGGAATAGGAGGTCAACAGATTATGCATCATACACATGATGCAAACATTGGGGATGACCATCAAAAATTTGATGTTAACTACTCTTCTTCACTCCGCTTACATAACAGTTGATGCATTTGGCTAGAAGAATGAAGGATTGACCCAACTAAAGCTTATGCAAAGAAACTGCAGATGCATCGATTTTGATGGTGGGTCTTTCATTAACCTTTTAGCTGGCGAGCTGGCACTGATATTTGGGAGAAGAGCTCCCTTTCCCCCACCATCAAAATATTTGTTTACCATGACATCTTCCTAAGTAACATCTACTACATTGGAAACTTTCTTCTCTCCTTGCCTTAGAGTAATACTTACTCTCCTAGTGACCCACCCCCTTTCTAAGTCATTTGTTCCCTTTCTACCCTATCCCCGTGTCTCCCTGACTGCTGAAGGATGAGACATAACCCCCTGCCCTACTACATAAGACCAAAAAACTTTATCTAGAAAAACCAACTTTGATTCTTCTCCCAACGACAATTGGACCATCAAGCTCTTCAATGGTGATATCTACTTCTACTCTTGAAGCAAGCCACATGAATGCAAATCCCCATCAATGGCCTGTCCACCAGCTTCCTAGGATGGCAATGTCCACCACTGACCCAACCTTGCTGAAATGATACATCAGAACTTTCTAATACGCTAGTTCCACCCTACTAGAAAACCCTCCACAAAAAGTGACAAAAGAGACCGAGCTCAATTTATCTCCACTTTTGAGGTGTTTGCTCTATAGTAAAACCCACTCTCACATCTCCATATTTTCCTAGAAAATACAGTGGTTGATGGATTTCAAAACAGCCAAGCGAGTTTTGATTTCATGACCCATACAGCGCAGGACCACTCTAACCAATGTACCCAAGTAGGGCATCTAGAAAAGTAGGATTCTTTCCTTGTTTTTTTTTTCCATTAAATAGTGATTTAAGCAAAGAGGCCATAAATATAACAAGGTAATTTTGAGCTATAATATCATCAACAAGAGAAAAGGACAAACTAAAGTGCACAACATCAATGGCAGATGAGCAGATGATTTTTAAGATCAAAAGACAATAATGAAAAAATAACGTACAGGCTGACTTGATGTTAACAACCTCCGGTTCACACACATCCTATGAAAATAGATTCAGAAATTCTCTCATAATACAAATTATACTAAGTGTGGCAACTATGAATTGCGGTAGTCGTTATTCAGTTGAATAATGCAAAAAAAAAAAAAAAAATCATATTCAATAATCTAGTTGCTATTTCAAAAATATGATCAGAGTAAGGAGGCAGAGAGTTTCCTGAGCTTTCACATCTTTTATCCGGTTCATATGATCAGAAGCACGTAGTTCATGAGTAGGAGCTAGGCACTGAAGATCAAACATATCATCATTAAATTCTTTGGAAAATCGACGACTCAAATTCAATGGATCTTCCCCTAATTCATTTGCTTTGCGAATTATCTGCAGTGGTACAAAAGTAGGCTATATCATATAAGGCATAAGATGCAACTTGACAGAAACTTGCAACAATCTTATAATATTACAGTTCAAAAAGAACAAAATGTAAAGATTGTAATCTGTAACAAACACCCTTACCTTATCATCAACATCCGTGAAGTTCCGTACATAAGTTACTTCATATCCCAAATGTTGTAAGTATCTGCTTAAGAGAGTAAAGATAACATCTAATTAGCATCCACAGATTGACTTGAGTATTAAGTAACATTTCTATGGACAACAAAATTTTATTAGGAATGAAGCAAAAGAGAAGTAACATAATTAATTCCTTACCTTTTTCCTTTTTCCTTTTTCAAAATCAATCTTAGAAGAAAACAGGAAAAACATGAAGCTTCAAGAAACCAGGAACGATGAGCCAATGCAAAATGCTCGTTACTCACACTTCAGCAAGGGTATCAGCAGCCTTGTTCACATGGAACCCAGTTTGGGCTTCCTATGGTACAACTTGTGATCAAATGCTTACATGCATCAATTCCCAATGGCTTGGATGAACTGAGCTACATCAAGTAAACGGCAATGTACTCTGCATAGAGTTTTGGGTTAATGTGCTTACAGTTTTTGGAAGAAATCCACCTAAAATCGTACGATTTTTAACACCACCATTGAATCGTACGATTCGATATTAATCGTACGATTCACGATAAAATCATACGATTCGATATCGAATAGTACGATTCTATGGGATTTGCGATTCACTCGTATGATTTGAATCGTACGAGTGTACGATACAATTCGAATCATACGATTCAATTCGTAAATCGTACGATTTTAACAACATTGGTTGTAGGACCCTGAAAAGAAACTGGTCTAGTTTGAGCCCCACATTGACCTCATTTCCTACTTTAAACTACTTGAAATCATCGGATATCCATGTACCTCTTGTAGCTCATATTGCTAAGTGATATCTTGTGCCTTGCTTCTTCATAGTCGATTATATTAATTACGAAACTTTTGTAAGTGATTTCGGACTAAAGAAGAACATGACCACGATTCCCAACCACTGATATGATTGTTAAGGGGGTGCTTGGATGCATGACATTACTCAATTCATGATTTTGGAAGTTCACTCTTAGTTTCTTCATTAAATTGAAGTTTGTGATTTACAACCTTTTTTTTTTTGGAAAGGTACTAAATTTAGCAACTTTCTTGTTTGTTTAGTCATATCAAAAAGTTTGGGAGAGGTTTACATTAGTTTCTCAAGGTCTTTTGAAACACTTGAGATCGGAAAATCCAAACCATTCAATCAATTCTCATTAAAATTGATGTTCTAAATCAAAAAGAACATAAAAAAATGTCCAACCATGCATATGAATCGCCCATCATGTATCCAACTTTGAATGCTCATACCTCTCTCAATGACCACTATGATTGGATCATTCTAACCATCTAATTAATGGATAGAAAATGGGTGATCCGTACTAGATACAATAGAGATCGATCATTAATAACAATTGCCCATCATTTGTGGCCCACCTTCGATTGTCCTTTCCTATTGATCACAGTTAATCAATGACTATGAAAATGAATGGTCCATCTTGATTATACTAGAAAAGTCGATCATTACTAACAATTACCTATCATTTGCGGCCCACCTTCAATTGCCCATTCCTTTTGAAGTCACTTTGATAAGATGATCACAGCTAATCAATGACTATGAAATGGATGGTCCATATTGATTGTAATAGAAAAGGCCTGGTCATTTGTTTGGACTGTCCATGATTCAGCCACCCCTCATTCCTAGTACTAACTTGGAAAACTCCAATAGATAGGAAAAGGGTCAATATTTATTATACTAGAAGAGGACCTATGAGTGATATAGATCAACCTTCTTGTGGGAACCATATTTCATTTTTATTCCAATAAAAAAAAAAATCACTTTGATTGGATTATCTGTTTCGTCAACAACTAGGAAATGGATGATCTGCATTTATTATACCAGCAAAAGGTACGATCACTGTCCATCATGTGTGGCTCACCTCTTATTGCCAATCTCTCTTGAAAGCTACATTGATCGAAAGATGCTAACCATCCAAACAATGGCTTGGAAACTTACTGGTTGGTACTAAATATAGAAATGGTAGTTGATTTGAACCTTCAAGTGATGTCTAGCTTTGATTGCCCACACTCCCTAAAATCGCTTTGATCTTATGATCCAGACTATCTGAACCAATGAATGGAAATAGATTCATGTATCTAAAATACTAAAGAAGGTCCTATAAGTGATCTGGACAATGTGCGCCCCACCTTTGAATCATGATGCCTCCTGAAAATCAATTCGTTCAGATCATCCGCCCGTCTAATTAATGTCTAGAAAAATAGATAATCCATGCTGTTTTTTTTAAGATGCAAGTTGCACTCGAACCTGAGACTTCAATGTTGAAATGTACCCAACCTACCATTGTGCTATGGGCTCGAACCCTGACGATCCATGTTGATTGTAAAAAAAAGTTCTGAACAATGATAGCAACCATCCATCATGTGGTCCAACCTTTGATTGCTCATCCCTCACAAAAGTCGCTTTTATTAGATCCAATCAATGGCAGAGTCAATAATTACAATGGTGAAGCTCCGATCATTAATTTGTACAGCCCATCACATGGATGATCCCAACCATCAAATAAACGGCTAAGAAAATGGATATGCACATTAACCATAATAAAGAAGGTTCAGTCATTGGTGAAAATAGACCATGATGTGGGACAGCCTTCGAGTGCTTGTCTCTTTGAGAGTGATATAGTGATCCTAACATCCGATCAATGGCTATAAAATGGATGGTACATATTATTACTATACTAGAAACGATCTAGTGCTGATCTAGATCATCCAATTTGCCCTCCCAAAAACTCACTTTGATCAATGATACTAACCATTTGATCAACAACTAGGAAATAGATGATCTATGTTTATCATACCAGAAAAGAATGATCGTTCTCCATCATGTGGGGCCCACCATTGATTGGCCATCCCTATAACAAAACTATATTGATCAAGTGATGCTAACCATCTATGCAATGGCTTGGAATTTTATGGCCCATACCGATTTACTAGAAATGGCATTCACTTGGAGGTTACACTATTGGGGTCCGCCTTTGATTGCCCATCCTCCTCGAAAATTGTTTTAATGGGATGCCCATAACCATTCAATCTCAACCTAAAAAAACAAACCTTTTGCCAATGGTTGGGAGCAACTTCGTGATTTGGGGACTTATAACTTTTTTTCTTAACAACCAAGTTCATGACCTGTCCCCATTTTGTTAATTGGCGATTAATACATTAAGCAACTAAGGCTAATCAAACACATTAATTGCCATGAATTTGGTAACCCATCCAAACACCCAAGAAAAAAAAAATGGAGAAGATTGCCCATTCTACGATTAATCACCTTCCTCTGACCATTCCTCTGTGGGTAATAAGCGCTAAAGAGTGAGCTTAGTTCTCATTTTCGCATATATAATTTCCTTGAAATAGCTCATAAACTTGACATCTCAGTCAAACAAAGTAGTCTTTTGAGCCACATGCATTCAAACGACTTCATTAGAGAAGATATTAGCAATGTGCATATCATCTAAAATCAAATTGCAAGGGATAAAATGGACCTCTTGGAAAGCCTATCAACTACAACATACATGGAGTCATTCCCATTTGTATCTTAGGTGCCAAAGAATGACGACCAATTCATGTCTTCCAAAGAAGCATTATGCACCAGTAGTGGATTGTCAAGGCTAATATCCTGCACATGGCCCAACTAGCATACCCAAAATTGACAAATAATAGTTATGACTTACGAGATCCTTCTTCATGCTTGTTCAGTAGAATCAATCTCAGAAACAGGTTATCATCTTATTAATCTCAAAGTGACAACCAAGGCCACTCAAATGGAGATCTTGGACTACAAGCTCTCACAGAGAAATCCCAAGGAGACAATCGTTCGTTGAAGAATGAGTAGCCATCATGCAGTGCATATCGTGGATATTGGAAATTAGAGTAGGCTAAAGGCATTGAAAAGACACTACCAAGGTTTTCATCATCTGCATAGTCTCTTCTGATTTCCTCGAACTCAAGGAAGAGAGATGCAATTTCCAACAAAGGCATATACTTCAATGCTTGCCCATTGTTTCAAATTAAACTTAAGACACCTAAACATATGCGGTCCACTTCGCATGTCTAATGCAACCTGGTTACCGAGTCAATGAGATCTCGGTGCCCAAATTGCAAAAAAAATTAAAAATATATTGATAATTACAAGAACAATGGAGTAGAGAGGGAGAGAACATTTATTGATATCAACATTTTTCTCTTACAAAACTTAAAGAAAAACCACACTAAGAAAATTATTCCAATGACCAACTCTTATTCCACCATCCCCTTTTTATAGATCATAAAAGGATCATTAATTGAAATCTCTACAATTAAGAGAATCAATCAGAATTTATTACAAATTAATCTAAACTTTCTTCATATGGCAAAAGCCTAATGAAAAGCAAACATGGAAAGCAATTAAATATCTTCAATCATATCAATTACAACCTCATCACATCTTTAAATCAGACCCCAGATCTCCCAAAAAATGTAAATTATAATCCCCAAATCTGTAAATAATTAGCCCAAAAATCAGCACATGTTGAGCTCTACGGTGGGCTATGGTCCAATGTCTTGCCAGGCCCATGGTGGGCCTACATGGGTGAGCCGGGCCCTATAATAAGCTTGGATGAGCCTAAGTGGGCCAAGGGCCTACATCATTCCCCTGATTTTGGAAAGAACTCGACTCCAACAAGTTGGACACTTGATATAAGAAGTAGATGTCTGAATCCAATCTTTTCAATTCATCGTCTGTGATCCATGTGCATTTAGAATAAGGCTTGTTCTTCCATTTCATCAAGTAATCCTTGTATTGGCCATGTCAAGTATTAGCAATCTTCATTCACAATACTTGTTCAACTTCTTCTTTTTCTCTAGGAGTTGTTTATCCGTATCGATAATGGCTTCCATTTGTACATCAAATGGTTCGCCATGGTACTCGAATAAGTCTGCCACATTGAAAGTCGATGAGGTCTAAGTCATCTAGCAATTCGACTTCATACCCATCGTTACCCAACTTCCTCCTGACTTGGCATGGACCAATCTTCTTAGACTTGAGCTTATTGTAAGTTCCCTTTGGAAACCTTTCTTTGTGGAGATAGATCATAACCAAGTCACCTTCGTTATATATCTTCTGATGCTAATGTTCATTCACAGCTTCTTGGTATCTGGTATTGTTGTCATTAATCTTCATTTTGTTTGAACTTACAAGTCTTGGACATGCTTGGTGAAAGCATCAGCATCTTCGTTCACTTGATCTTATGCCCGTAATAGTACCAAGTCAAGTACATGATGTGGACTTCTCCCATTTACAATCTTAAATGGAGATTTTCCGGTAATACAATTCATTGAGTTGTTATAAGTAAACTTGGCTTGAGATAAAGTCAAGTCCCACTGAGATACGTTGCCGTCAATGATACTCCTCAAGAGATTACCAAGGCTCATGTAACTATGTCGGTTTGGCCATTTGTTTGAGGATGATATGCGTTAGAGAATTGAAGCTTAGTCCCCTATCGCTTCCATAAAGTGCGGCAGAAGTGGCCAACAAACTTCAAATCACAGTCTGAAGTTATTGACTTCGGTACCCTGTGAAGTCGCACAATTTCTTTGAAAAATATGTTGGCGATATGCATAGCGTCCATCGTCCTTTTGCATGGAATGAAGTGGGTCATCTTCGAAAAAGATTGACCACAACGAAAATCGAATCTGCTCCCCCTTTGAGTCTTAAGTAGACCCAAAATGAAGTTTATATAAACATACACCCAAGGCACGACTAGAACGTGAAGCAGCGCATAAAGGCCAGTGTTTTACACATGACCTTTGGAAACTTGGAATCGGCGACATCGTGTTGTAAACTGTTCAATGTCGTGCTACATACGGGAACAATACTTTTTTCCTCTACCATGGCCAACTTTTTATCCCTTCCGAACTGTCCAACCAATCCTTTTCCATGTAGCCCAGATAGGATCTTTTCTCACATCGATCTTTCAGGAATGCATAGACGAGAACCCTTGAATAGATATCCATCGTGTGAGATGAATTCACACTTTTGATCTCAGCCATCCACACACTTGTCAAGTACTTTGCAAAAAATCGAGTCATCTTTGTATTGTTCTTTTAATGCCTCAAATCCAACGACCACCGCGGCGAGAGTTCCTAGCAGAACCACTCTCCTCCTTAAATCCAACTGACGCAAAAGGAGGGTGTATTCTTATAGGAAAGTCGTCTACTTCGCATCACAAGCACTTAGCTTCTTTTAGGAGTTGAGATATCTCAACACCTCATGGTCCGAATATAAAATGAATTCCCAGGGAATCAAGTAATGTCTCCAATGTCACAGTGCCTGGACCACTGCATAGAACTCGAGATCATACGTGGAGTAGTTCTTCCGTGTATCATTAAGCTTCTCTCTAAAGAAAGCGATCGGCTTTCCTTCCTGACTTAACACCGCGCCAATGCCAACATTTGAAGCATCGCTTTCCACTTCAAAAACTTTATTGAAGTCTGAAAAACTTTATTGACAGATTTGTTCGGCTTGGAGGTCATCCCACCATGTTAACTCATGACCAGAAAACTTCACAGCCACTTACTTCACATTCCGATTATCTACAACTTCCTTGTAATCGAACACTTTTTCCACCTTGCTTAGCCAATTGATGAAATCATCAAATGCAAATAGCCATGGAATTCCGAAATTCCTACCTTAATTTGAGGCACTCTATCATGTTCCAACAATCGACGGATTCAATTCTTGGTGTCTTCATGAACCAGGGCCACCCGTAGTTGGTTAGGACCTCCTACATGTCCACGTGCTCCAACTTCAGTCTCTAAATTCCTTACACGTTGGAGCTCCCCCACTTGACCAATGAGGTTGCCAACCGGATGTGTGAGTTGATCTACTCGCACTGTAAGTGTGCGGATCAATTGGGCTACTTGTACAAACTCTTCCTGTCTCACCCCCTTCGAAGCCATTAGAGGATAAAAATGCCAAAGATACCTGCTTTGATACCAAAATGGTGCGACCCAGTTATCAAGTCAATGAGATCTTGATACCCAAATTGCAAAGAAAATTTAAAAATATATATATACTCACGAGAACAATGGAGTAGAGAGGGGAATGATTTTTATCAATATCAACATTTTTCTTTTACAAAACTCAAAGAAGAACCACACTTACAAAATCATTCGAATGACTAACTCCTACCCCATTCGAAGCCATTAGAGGATAAAAATCCCAAAGACTCACCTTTCAAAAAAAAAAAAAAAAAAAAATTCCCAAAGATCACCTGCTCTGATACCAAAATGGTGCGACCTGGTTATCAAGTCAATGAGATCTCGATACCCAAATTGCAAAGAAATTTAAAAATATATATATATATATACTCACAAGAACAATGGAGTAGAGAGGGGAATGACTTTTATCAATATCAAGCTTTTTCTCTTACAAAAACTCAAAGAAGAACCACACTTAGGGAATCAATCACAATTTATTACAAACTAATCCAATCTTTCTTCATATGTCAAAAGCTTAATGAAAAGCAAACATAGAAAGCAAATAAAGCTTTAAATCTAACCCATATCTTGAATCATATTAATTACACCCTCATCATATCTTTAAATCAGCCCCCATATCTCCCAAAAATAGTGAATTATAATTCCCAAATATGTAATTAATCAACACAGGTTGGGCTCTATGGTTGGCTATGGTCCTATGTCTTGTTGGGCCCTATAGTAGGCCTAGATGGGCTTAAGTGGGCTTGACGGGCCTAAGTGGGGTGTGGGCCTGCATCAATGTCACATGCACAATTTCTTTTGCATGTTCAAGCAACATAAAGCATCATGATTGGAGTACCTCAAAAGTCGTAAATTCCATATCTAGCTAATGACAGCAGTGCTACAATGCTTCCACAGCAACATAAAACACAAAATTGATAAGTTGAACACTTCTTGCATTCGTCATTGAGTTTCTTATTGAAGAAAGCCACGGTGTGTCCTTCCTAACTAAGATCACTAGTTATGCTTGCATGAGATGGTTTAAAATGCGACCATATAGACTTTCTCAAAATTAGGAAAACTAAGAATAATGGGTCTCATCATACTTTCACTTGTTTTGTTGAAGCCATTTGTTGTGGCTTGGGTCCACTCAAAAGGACTGGATACATAATGTGCTATCAGCTTGTTGGTGTGCTCCTCTCTTCCAGATTTGAGAGGCTTATCCTTGCTTCTCAGTCTAACCATTGCCAACTCCTTTCGATCCTTAGCCCTTGACAGTTACCATGCCACCCATTGTGCAACCATCTCAACCAGCTTACCATGAACCCCCGAGTTATAGTACTTCTACATGTACTCTTTTATAGTTACATTCACCTGCCTACTTAAGGGTAGGAAGCTCTTGGAATGAGATAACATCATAACCCAATGGTAGAAACCGCCTTTATATCTTGGCCCTCATCTCCTCTCAGTTGGATATAGATTTAAGGCCATTGTGCATCGAATCCTTTTCAACAAAGTTCCAACATTGCAAGTCGATACTTGCAAATTTAAAACTGCAAAACACAACTTAGCATGCTACATCACCAAGAAGTAGTTTTCCATCAACCTCAGACACTTATGGAAAACATTAGGGTCTCAAGATTACCATTGGAATATGGAATTTCAGTCTTTACGTGCTTGGCGGGGTTTCCTGTGAATGGAATTCATCCTGCTTTGACATTGATCGAACAAGGATGACAAGAGGCCTTGATTCTTTGCCAGGGTTGTTGATATTTGCCGCAAGTCTTATGTTCATGCTCAAATGTCGATCCTGCCTGCCTTCAGAACCTGGGGCTGTATTCCTAGATCAACATACATTCCCTCATAATAGTGCTATTTAGGAACTTCATTCACTTGTGGGTCAGAGTTTTCTCTCTGATGTCTTTCCATGCTCTCATCTCGCAGGATATTCAACCGTTAACAGTTTGCAACTGCTGCAATCTCTGATGTCTTTCCTGTAAATTTTCAAGTTATAATTGACTTGAAAAAAAAATTTTGACAAGTGACCTGTTTCAAGGTGGGCATATACTGGTGATATCATAAGTAAGGGTTGCCTAAGGATACGCCTAGGGGTTAAATGCTCAGACAGATTTAAATGAGAATCTGCAGAGCAAATTTAAATGAGAATCTGCAGGGCAGATTTAAGTGTGGATGCACTGAATAATTAAAAGTGAGAATCTCGCAGATGGATTTAGACTAAAATAAGGGAATGAAATTGGGCCGACAATGGCAAACTGTGGGCAGTTCTCTAGATTCTTCTCTAAGTAGACTACAACTCAGGCTAAGGGAAAAATAGGACTTTTGGGACAGATTATGAGCTTATGTAGACAGAGTATACACTAAAAATGTAAGGCTGGTTATAAGGGCAGGTTCTTGAACAGATTAGCTGTAGAAGGAAGTGTTGGGTGATGGACTGGTAAAGGGAACACTATAGGAAACAATGTGAATCACACCGAAAAATTCTAAATTCACATACATGGCACACCTGATTGTTGGTGTGTCCCTGCATCATAGCAGGGTGCATCTGATGAATTGATCGGATGGAATATACATAGTACTCTGGACCCAACAAAGATTCTAAAAGGTTTTATTGGTTGGGCATTCACTTCAACTGTTCCCTGTGATGTGGCAAACCTGAGTTTTTAATAAGGCTGATTTTTGGCCCCACAGCCTAACATTGAAGGGACAGGGTGGATCTGATGTGTGGATCACATGGCCACACACATTAACTCGGTACCACCAATAATTGTGGTTGTATTGGCATGCCCACTCAAAAATAAGCCCGACCCATAACTCAGGTGGGCCACACTACATGGAGAAGGGATGCCCACTATTCGACCCATTCATCATGTGCGCTGAGGGACAGCCCAAAAATCAAGCTATTCCAAAATACAAGATGCTGCACGTGATTTTAGAAGTCTCAAACATGATTTTTAAATTGTTCCCTGTTGTGTGGCCCACCTAAGTTTTGGATTTGACTAGGGGCGTCCCATTTTCTTGATAGGGCACATCAAAGGCACATTCAGATGCCACACACGCATCATAGTAGGCCCTATGCTGCTACGCATTCATGTTTATGGTACAGTCAACACTATTGGAGCATTATAGAGAGAAATTTTCCCTAGGAATCTATGTGCAAATAGCTTCCATGAGAACTTATCCCAAATGACATGTGCACGGCGTCAAACCCACCCATCAAATGCGTCACCTAATGAACCACCAGCGCCCAAAAATCACCCCAATCCAAAACAAAGGTGTGGGCCATAGCAAAGGGAACAAGTTGGGAGGGGAGGCCCACCCTTGATTATCACCGTGGCCCGCTTGAATTGGAAAACAGCCTGATTTTTCACCTAATCCTTCATCAAGCCAGGTGAGCATGGTGACCCCCATGCAAATCAAGGGTGGGTGTCCCTCTCCCAACTATTTCATTTGGTTTGGTCCGTCTTATTTTTGCACCCTAGATGCATCTGATGGTTGGAGTGGATGTCACATACACATCATAGTGGGATTGTTCCCATTGTAAGCTACTTGCACACCTCTGTGTGTGTGTTTGTGGGGGGGGGGGGGGGGGGGGGGGGTAGGTAATTTGATATGTCCATTCTTTCATGCAACGGTACACCCACAACTTTGGGACAGTGGTAGACTGAGTGAAGATTACTCGTTTCAACACTGAGGTCCCGGTATCGATTCCCAACGCGTGGGTGGCTAACATTGAAGTGTGACTAACAGCGTGGATGTGTACTAACAGTGGGATGTGTGTACTCACCTTAAAAAGGGAAGGGGGGGGGGGGGGGGGGGGGGGGTGCAAGCCAGGGTGCAAAAATTACACCAATTGGATGATCCTAACCATCCAATCAATAGTGAGGAAATGGACAATCAAGATTGAGCAGAGAAACAATAGGACAACTCATCATCTTACACCATCTATTTGATGTATCCCACTTTGTATTGCTTATGATTCCAAAGTAGCACTTCTACTCAATGATTCTAACCATGCAATCTACAGCTTGTAAAAAATAGATTGTTGGAATAAATTTGCCTCATTCACATGGTTAGGATCATCTGATCGGCGTGATTCTCGCATCATGGCTTGCTCCCAATGGTACTAGTGAAAGAATTTTCTTGATTGATGATTCAGCATCCCATGTGTCTTTCAAAAGCTGTGGGAACATTGCTAAGAAGATGGGCATGTTAACAAAATCCTGTGTGTGCGCGTGCACACCCGTGCGTATGTATTATATAAAATAATTTTTTTTTTTTAAGTTTCCAATGAAGCATATTGTATAAAGATGGCAAGTGTTGCTGAGTAAGATATCAGCAAGCACCTAATTAAAATAACGAATGGAATGAAGACAAGCAGAGAGAGAGAGAGAGAGAGAGAGAGAGAGAGAGAGAGAGATGTACCTGTACAGGACATCGAAAACTACGTTGACGCGAGCATGACCTAGATGGCTGAAATCGTAGGGCCTGATGCCACAGACATACATGCCTACTTTTCCGGGGATTTTAGGCTTGAAAACCTCCATCCGTTTGGTCAAAGTGTTGAAGATACCAAGCCTCATCCTAAGCCTCTCTTAAACCCAAATCCTTGCCCTAGTCTCTGTTAGAATGCATGTGAAAACAGAAGGAAAAAAGATAGTGAGAATTAAAAAAACTAATTACTCATGTTAAAGGAACATCATCGAACTAATCTTACCACTCCAAAAAATAAAAATAAAAATCTACTCAATCTTTTAAGACTACAGTACCAATTAATAGTATTTTTTCCAAATACACCTCTATTCAACTCCATCTTACTCTTTGTTTATTTTTATTTCTTGTAATGACTTTGCCACGAAAAGCTTAGCTTTATTGTCTTATACCAACAAAAGAAACTAGATGAGTTCTTCAAGAGGCATCATACAATACTTGGATAAGACTTTGTATTGTAATCTTGGGTTTAGACAAGTGGCCCCATGTCTAGTCCGATGACCCAAACATTTGATATAATAGGCCCACCATGGATGAATCCACTAGAGTTGATGGAACATAACCAGGGAATTTTTTGTTTATTTTTTTATTGAATGTGGAACGGACCTTTATTTCCTTTCTTAATCATTTATCTTGTGGCCTCAAATTGAGGGTTTAGGATTCCCATCAAGTAGACTTTTTTTATGGCCATGTATAATATTGCCCATAAATTTAACGATATGGACCACCAAAACATGACCGCACTACATGAATGGACCGCATACGTATATCCCACATGTATGATGGATGTGTCCCAACCTCCTTTCAAAATGGTGGTGAACAATCATAATAGACTTGTCGAGCCCGGAGATCCAATTTGATCCGCACAGTCCATGCGAAGTTACGAAAAAGATGTGAGATTGAAACACAAACAAACTCTTTTGTCTATTAATTGAAATGGTGGGTTACAAGTAGCTAAAACTAGGGTCTCTCAGTTTTTATCCTTTTGACCACTCATGCTCTACCCTCGAATGTCAGCAAGAAACAAAATGGCTAAAAAAAGATATTAAAACAAGAAGATGTGTGGACATAGAGGAATCTCATCCAGGGAAGTTGCTTGAAGATTTCTTCTTCCTAGTTGCTTTCTTTTGCTTTTAACTCCTTGATTTTTTTCTCTCTTTTTGTTTTTTCCTTTGAATGGTTCCACTTCCTCCTTGACTTTACGCAATAACTTTTAAAACTTAAGTCATCTCTTTCCCTTTGATTGTATGTGACTAAAGATTATGGTAAGAATCCATTCTTCTCATATTTCATCCTCATTACATCAAGTCATGATTTCCAGTCATCCGGGGGAGTGTGCAAGCAAGAGACATATCTGCACATGCCTCCACCAAAATTAACCCCCCTCAAAATGCGTTGATCCCGGATGCCCTTCTTCCTCAACATCCCCACCCCAGCATTATCCAAGGCAACTAGGCACTGGATTTCAAGTGATTGCTCACTTCTATTCCGGAATACACAATTGGGTCCCCCACTTCTGCCTAGACTAGCTAGGCCATACACTACCAAACTTCTTCTCACAAGGTATGGAGAATCCAAGATTCCTGAGATTTAGAGATGGCCCCTAGCGAGCAATCTCTCCTACTCTATACCAAATAATCCAAGGGATTGGGTGACAAGAGCTAGAGATAGCGTCATATACAATATGAGAATTAGATTCCATCACAACCAGTGTTTGAAGTATCGGTATTGCTACAAATATCGTTGGCCGTGGAAACGGAAACAATATCAATATCACTGATAACCAGAAATGGGGGGAAACACTGGGAACACCCGTGGAATTTTTTAGTGAAATGTTTCGACATGCTAAAATACACATATTCGCGTATTTAGGAATAAAAGAATGCAAAAAGAATGCATATATAATAAGTTTCCATTTGATGGGGACCTAAAAGTATGTGTTGTCATAAGAAATCAGTCCAACCATTCCATCAATCCCACCTATCCATCTAAATATTCATCTAACCAACTAATCTTGCATTGGACCATCCATCGATATTTCAAAATATTGACAACACACGATATTTCACTAAGAAATCGTCAACAACTGAAAGGAAACAAAAGACTGTAGTCTTGATATTGCTATGTTGCAATAACGATAATATTGTGATATTTTCGATATTATTGTCGACAATTTGAACATTGCATACAACAAGATGCCCATAAGAGAATTTGAAATGGAATTTTTTTAATAAACAATTTTTTGTCGATAAAGATACATTGGTGATATTATCAAAACATCGCCAATACACTAGCAATACAAGCAACACCTGAAATTTACACAATAAAAAATATTCGCATACATTGGTGACACAAACGACACCTGGAATTTACACAATGAAAAACATTGGCGATACATTTAAGATATTAATGCATTGGCACGCTCTAATTAATGATCACAACAATGTTAAGACCCAACTCGATGCATAATCTATTCCTATCCAATATCATCAACGCTTCAACCGCCGTATTCGCTCCTCGGCCACACACATTATGAAATGCAAAAATGACTTTTCCCAAGTGGTCCCTACACACACGTCCCCCACCATAGATTGCCTCTGGAGTCTAGAGGATCCATCAACGTTCGGTTTAAACCATCCCAATTTTGGCCTAGAACAACTAGTTAATCATCTCTTGATGAGTGATTGTTGCCCATTAGATTTGGCTCACAATTTAAACATCATATCAACCCCAGACTTCACACATTTTTCTAGTAGATCAAGACCTTCATCTTTGTGTGCTTCCCGAGTATATCCACAAGTGGGCCACTGACAATTTTGTGATGAGTGACAGTGGCCTACCATATTTAACTTTATTGTGATGTTGAATTAACCCTAGACTTCACACCTATTTCATATATCAAGATCTTCATTTCAGTAGCTTCTTAGAGCAAATTCATAGGTGGGCCCTACTAACCGTCTCTTAGTGAATTCCCATTGGAGTCGACTTGATTTAGACCTTGGATCAACCCCCAAACTAAAAAATTGTTCCAAGTAAATCCAGACCTTCATTGTAGTGTATTTCTTGGAGTAGATCCATAGGTGGGCCCCACTAACCATATCATGATGAATGAAAATAAACCATTAGATTTAAGCTTGATTGTGAGATTGGGTCAAACACAAACTTCAGTAGTGTACTTGGTAGTCAAGATGTCCATTTTGTTGTGCTTCGTGAAGCATATCCAAGGTGTCTTTGGCATCCCATGACGAGTGATGGTGGCCCATTTGGTTAGGTAGATTTTACCACTAGACCAATTCAAATCTTATGGCAGTGTATGATGCGTCAAGAACTATAACTCCAAATTTCATGCATGCGTTCGCTGCATATTCAAGACCTTCAACTTTGTAGTAAGCTAATGATTGGAGCCGACTTGATTTAGACCTTGGATCAACCCCCAAACTAAAAAATTGTTCCAAGTAAATCCAGACCTTCATTGTAGTGTATTTCTTGGAGTAGATCCATAGGTGGGCCCCACTAACCATATCATGATGAATGAAAATAAACCATTAGATTTAAGCTTGATTGTGAGATTGGGTCAAACACAAACTTCAGTAGTGTACTTGGTAGTCAAGATGTCCATTTTGTTGTGCTTCGTGAAGCATATCCAAGGTGTCTTTGGCATCCCATGACGAGTGATGGTGGCCCATTTGGTTAGGTAGATTTTACCACTAGACCAATTCAAATCTTATGGCAGTGTATGATGCGTCAAGAACTATAACTCCAAATTTCATGCATGCGTTCGCTGCATATTCAAGACCTTCAACTTTGTAGTAAGCTAATGATTGGAGCTTGCAGAAAGGAGGCATCATACAACGCTTAAGCTAAGATTCTGTACAACAAACTTGGGTTTTTAGTTGCAGGGCCTATGGTTCAGAGACCTAATTCCTTGATAATTACGGACCCCATTGCAAAACACTTAACCAAATCAGAAAATCCTAACCCTGACTTGTTTGGTTTTCCTACTACAATGGTAATTGGCTTTGATTACTTACCCATGTAATCGTGTGGTGACATCACTTACATTTGACTACAACGATTATATTTAACATTTTTTTAAGGTTAATGGGAATTTTATTAAAGGCCCGCTTGCAAACAAGCAGGAAAAGAATGCAACGAGGAAAATGAAAAACAAATTACAGCCTTAACAAAGACTTCTCAAAATCTAAGGGCTCATTTGGCATCTCTACTCTAATTCGATAAGAGCTTTTTCAATAAGAGTTACTCCAATAAGCCCTTTTTGTTCTAGCTCTTGTTTAAAATAAGCTTGTTTGGTAAAATCTTTTAAAAAAAAAGCTCTTATTTAAAATAAGCATGTTTGGTAAAACTTTCAAATAACAGCTTTTTTTAAGGGTAGTTGACGTCATTTTTAAATATTACAACAACTTTAATATAAGAGCAATCCAAATGATTGTTTTGGTAGACCGTCCATCATGTAGGGCCCAATTGTCCTTTATGTGGGGGCCTTCAATGTCCACTACCCATCTACATTTGATGTGTCCATAGTGTGGGCCTTACCTTTGAAGTGGATTGTCCATCATGTGGGGCCCACTTTTGACATCCACCATTCATCGTGTGGGGTGAACCTTTTATGTGGATCATCCATCATACAGCCCACTTTGGATATGGTTCATCCATCATGAGAGACCTTGGATGTGGACCGTCTATTAGGCATTTAGGCAGGGCCATCTTGATGTGAACTGTCCATTATGAGGGGCCACACTTTTATGTGGGTCATCCATTATGTGAAGCACACTCCGTCCATTATGTGGACACACCTTAATGTGAACCATTCATTGTGTGGGGCCCCACCTTCATTATGGGTCGTTCATCATTTGAGCCCACCTTCAATGACCATCATCCATCATGTGGGTCCCACCTTTGACGTGGACTACCCATCAAATGGGACCCACTTGATGTGCATGTTCTGTCATGTTGGGCCACACTTTGATGAGGGTCATCTATCATGCGGGGCCCACCTTTGATGTGAACCTTTCACTATGCGGGCCCACTTTGATGGGGGCCCCCACTTCAATATGAGTCGTTCATCATGAGGGACCCATCTTTAATGTCCACCATCCATCATGTAGGTCCCACCTTTGTTGCGGACCACTATCATGTGGGGCCCATTTGATGTGGATAGTCCATCATGTGGGCCCACCTTGGTTGTGGACTGTCCATCATGTGGGGCCCAACCTTCAATATGGGTCATTCATTGTGTAGACCCACCTTTAATGTCAACCTTCCATCATTTGGTCCCACATTCAATATCCACCATCCATCACATGGGTTCTACCTTTAATGTGGACCATCCATCATGTGGGTCCCACCTTTGTTATGGACCATCTATCATATGGGGCCCACTTAATGTGGATAGTCAATCATGTGGGACCCACCTTTGATGTCCACCATCCATCATGTAGGTCCCACCTTTGTTATGGATTGTCCATCATGTGGGGCAACCTTTAATGTCAACCTTCCATCATGTGGTCCCACATTCAATATCCATCATCCATTATGTGGGTCCCACCTTTGATGTGGATCATCCATCAGGTAGGGCCTACTTGATGTGGATCGTTCATCATGCAGGGCCACACTTTGAAGCAGGTCATCCATCATGTGGGGCTCACCTTTGATGTGTTCATTATGTAGGCCCACCTTTGATATGGGCCATTCATCATGTGGGGCCCACCTTCACTATGGGTTGTTCATCATGTGGGCCTACCATGAAGAAATTGTAAAGAGAAGAGGGTAAGATGGGAATTACTTGAAAAGTTTAAGGACAAACTTGTCCAAAAATTAGTCCGAAATGTCTACTTGCTTAAGCCAAATAAGCTCCGTTTCAAAAAGTAGCCCCTCCCCAACTTATTAAATCGGAGCTTATTTGCTACTTTCTAAACAAATGAGCACCTTGATTAGACTTTTACCAAACAGTCTAAAAGCTTCTTTTTTTTTTTTTAAACATGCCAATAAACTCTTATTTGTAGAGATGTCAAACGCCCCCTAGGTCAGCTTTCAGGTTAGCAACCCATTCAAAGATACTCACTTTTATGGACAGCAATAGAGCTTCATCCGATCACATGCCGATACAGAAACATGCCGATATTATCATCGATACTTCGAAAAATATCACTATCTAAGGGAAACATTGGAGAAATTTTACGAAAATGGTGGAATTTTTTTAGTAAAACTTCATGAAATGTCAAAAGACACATGTTGACATATGTAAAAAATCAAAATCTTGTAAAAAAACAACTACACATAATAAGTTTCCATTTTATCGGGGCCTAATCATGTGTTGTAAAAAAAAAATCTGCATAAAATAAATATACAAAATTTGTAGCGAATTAATAGATTAGCCAACACACATTAATATATAGAATTTCCACATTAATTAATAGTGAGATACACATATTTTCTAATATAAAAATGGAAAAACTAGAATTCCCTAATTTCCCCCATTTTTCACATAAGTACTAATTTTTTTTTTGCAACAATCCATGTCAAAGCATGAGAATCATGCATAGACATGAATTTTCATTGCAATTCATTCTAACATTTGAAAAAAAAAATGAAGTTTCTATGAATTTTTCATCGCCTTTGAGATCCTGCTATCTTCGTTTCCAGAAGGGATTTCTTCCCAAATCCAAACTTTGATTCGATAATAAAAACCAAGAGTGATCAAAATCACCAAGGAACAAAATTAAAAAAAAAAAAAAAAAAAATGGGTTTTAAAAACAACAATTTTTAGTCCATTTTTCCTTATTTATGGATATTTTCCTGCTATCAAGGATGTTATCACTGATATCAGGATATTCTCGATGATATTGCTGATACTAGGGAACCTTTATAAGGAGCTCTTCTCAAAATATCGTTGTTATCGATATTATCGCCAAATATTGTCAATATTATCGAAACTATGGGTGATATTTGAAAACTTTTAAACTATCGCCAATATTAGTATCATTGTTATTATCCATAAAATCAATGGTATTTGGAACAATGAGTCCATCAATAATAGATCTTAATATTTAGAAGGATGGGAGATTTGTAGGGTACATGCCATGTGAGTTGTAGGGAGGCCAACCTATATCGTAGCTAAAACACATACCAATGTGCTACTAATGGGGGCAAAATCTTCACAAGGAAAAAAAAATTGAGAGGAACAATGAAAGTTTTAGGAGGGATGCAAATTGCCAGGGACTCAGGGTTATAGGAATCCCATGCAACTCTAAGCATTATGGGCCCACGTGATATTCATGTTATATCCACCCTATCCATCCATATTTTCAACTCAATTAGGACACGAGCCCAAAAATGAGGGATATGCAAAACTCAAATGGGCCATATACCACAAGGAACATTGGGATTGAATGTGCACCACCAAAACCTTCTTGGGGGCTATGAAAGTTTTGAATGAGGACGATATTTGCATTTTCCCTTCATCAAGGTGGGAAACACAAAAAAGGTGGGAAACACCTTAGGGCCTGTTTGATTTGTTGTAATTCGTGTGAATTGGGGTAAAAACATAATTATACTTTCTGGCAAGTATTTGGAAGGTAGGTGGAATTCCACGAGTGAAATTCAAATTCCTAACACATGTTTCGAAGCCAAAATACCATGGGCTTCACCATGATCTTGTCTGTACTATTTGTTATATCCATGCCCCCCATACATTTTTTTCGAATCATTTTAGGGCATGAGCCCCAAAAAATGAGGCAAATCCAAAGCTCAAGAGGACCACACCATAGAAAATAGTGGGGATTGAACGATAACCATTGAAACTTCTTGGGGACCATGGAAGTTTTGGATCAAGCTGATATTTGTGTTTTCCCTTCATCAATGTAGAAAATAGTGGGGATTGAACGATAACCATTGAAACTTCTTGGGGACCATGGAAGTTTTAGATCAAGCTGATATTTGTGTTTTCCCTTCGTCAATGTTTGTGTGACCTTATGAACAGGTTGGATCTCAAATAAACATTATGGTGGACCCTACATTGGTTTCAATGGTGGGCATCATTACATCCACTGTTTCTTGTGGTGTGGTCCACCTGAGTTTTGGATCTGCCCCAATTTTAGGCTTATGCCCAAAAATAATCTCACAAAATGAATGGACAGCGTGGATAAAACACAAACATCATGGTGGGACCCACAGTTTTGCCATCTATTATCTTAGAGCCTCGTTTTTTGAGAAAAATGTCAACATCTTAAGTCTGTTTTTAACTTTTTACCATGGCAAGAAATAAATGCTAAATTCCAGTCAAACACCATACAAATACAAAAGATCAAACAGCCCCTTATAAAGGGGAGCGGCTTCAGTGGATCCCCAGATCCACCAAGGTTGGTGAGATCCCTGACCGTGGGGCCCACCTTGATGTATGTGACTTAAATCCACGCAGTCCATACATTTTAAAAATCAATTTATGGCATGATCTCAAAAATTAAGCATATATAAATATCAAGTGGACCATTATACAGGAAACAATGGTAATTGACCATTAAAACTTTGCATGGGCGACAAAAGTTTTAGATCAAGTTGATATTTGTGTGATATCTTCATCCAAGCCTTTGTGACCTTATCAACAGGTTGGATGGCAAATAAACACTCCTCTGAGCCCCATGAATTTTTCAATGATGGGGATTCAATCACTACTGTTTCGTGTGGTATGGTCCACCAAAGACTTCATTTTTGGTTTCGTGCTCTAAAATGAGCTTTCAAAATGGATAGACGGTGTGGATGTAAGGAAAGCACATCACAGTGGGCTCCACAATTAGGGATCCACCACCCAAACCGCACCCCTTCTAAACGCATTCAATGACATATAAACATCACAATGGGCCCCAAAAAGGTTTCGACAATGGGCGTTACCATCCGCAGTATTTCCTAAGGTGTGGCCCACTTGAATTTTGGATTTCCCTCATGTTTGGGCTCATGCCCTAAAATGAGCAGGCAAAACAAATTAACGGAGTGGATGTAACACAAACATCACAGTGGGCCCCACATAGCTTGATGTTACAAGGGATTCCTACAACCCTCAGGTTACAGGCAAGTCCCATCCTTTAGAGAGGTATCCATCTTCCCAAGCTTCTAAAAGTACAATACACCCCAGTAAATAGTCGAATATATGAGTAGATTTCCAGTTGGAAAATCCAACATGAGTAGGTTTTAGCAAATTTCACAATACTAAAAGCGAGGGGGGGAAAGATGGTGAATAAAATGGCTCGAATCTAGATTGGTATATGCCCATATTCCACCGGTTGTTGAATGGCGGTGATCATCCACTATAACATTGGCACATGTGTGCATCAATCCAGATCGTCCAAAGTATGGGCCCCACAATGGCTGCATATTTTCATACTCAAACACCAATCAAAATGATCTTAACCATTCAATTGGTGGATGACATGAAGGATGGCCGAAAACAAACTGAGATGGCCAGTGCCTCATCGAATCCATCCAATGTGGGGCGCATATTAGGCAGTCCGAAGAGAAGGACTGAAGGTACGGAACCGGGCCCTGAGTATAAAATCTCAAGTATTCGGTAAACAAGAAAAGAAGAAAGTAATGGAGGAAGAGCAGGCGGACCTCTTCGATGAGAGTATGAACGAGAAGCGCCTCGCTGTATGAGAGATGATAGAGGAGTGACTAGGGTTTTGTAAATCATCGTCCCTTGCCGCACCTTACATACATAGGGAGACGACCTTCCGTGCAGACTCGGCGTCCTCTCGAAAAACTCAAGGTGGGCAAGGAAATGCCCACCGTTGAAACCTCCTCGCTGAGGTACACATTGATGTTTATATGCCATCAATGCCGTTCATAACGTCCTTCCTACTGGAATGAACTGAAAACGAAAATATTAGGCTGATCCAAAACTTCTGTGGTCCCACGAATATTTCAACGGTGAACATCCAATCCTCGTGGTTTTCCAATTGAGTTTTGGATCTGCCTCATTTTTTGTCCCACTTAGTAATATGATCTGGAAAAAATAATGGATGGAGTGGATTTCTCACTAACATCACGTTGGGCCCCACATAGATTCTTGGTTGCTCGAAGTTCATGTGAAGTGCATTTGCACGAAATCCGCGTACCTGTCGAAGTCGCGATTTAGTTCCCTTATTTGTAATATCGGCTTACGTCACAGTTATTAAATACGGGGAAGCGGATTAGGTGCGGCCATAGCCTCATCCAAGACAGTGCAGCCCTTATCGTGGGGCCCACCTTGATGGATATATTCTATATCCACGCCGTTCATCAGTTTTTCCAGATAATTTCAGGAGATGAGCTTATAAATAAAGAAGGCTCGGTGGACCATATCATAGGAAACAGTGTTGATTAACAGCCTATCATTAAAAACTTCTTAGTGCGAACCTTAATATTTCCTTAGTGTTTATTTGCCATCCAATCTGTTGATAACGTCTGATGAAGGAAAAAAACAAATATAAGCTTAATTCAAAACTTTTGTGGACCATTAATGATCAATCGCCATAAAAATTGGAAAAACGGATGAAGGGCGTGGATAATGACACAGATTTCCTAGGCGGTTGCGACTTGCGACGTGAGTCACGTGACGCTGTTGCGATTTACATCGCACTTATTCCAGTTCTTAGAAAACGGATGAAGGGGTTATTTGTTACATCGCGGTTGCGATTTACATCGCACTTATTCCAGTTCTCGAGCCTCACAAAGTTGATCCGAACCACTCCTCTCGATTCTCAAAGGTCACACCCGATCCATGGCTAAGTGGCATACTGGGGCTGTATGTTAACACAGGAGAGATAATCCGGAATTTAGAAAGCGATCCTCTTAAGTGTTATTTGTTAACACCTAACTCCGAAACTACTCATGATTTTCCCTTAAAATTTTTTGGCAACCGAGGCCAATACAGAATGAGCTCCCCTAATTCTTCTAAAAAGGAAAATTTTGCTTAAAATTGACTGAACACATATTGCTACGGGAGATTTTCTCTCTCTTGAATAGATTTCCCACTTTTACCGTATGGAACTTCTTTGGGCCCACCATGATTTATGTATTAGATCCACATTGTCCATCAACTTTTCCTTATCATTCTTGATCATGAGCCCAAAAATGAGACACATCCAAAGCTCAAGTGGACCACACCACAGCAAGCATCATAAATTGAATGAATACTGTTAGAACCCTTTTAGGGTCCATTATAAGGTTTATTTGTTATCTAACCTCATCATAAGGTCGCACAAACTTGGATGAATGAAAAACACAAACATAAGCTTTATCAGAGCCTTTTATGACTCCCAAGAAAATTTCAATGGTAGGCACTCAATTCTCACGGGTGTGGCCCACTTGAGCCTTAGATATGCCTAGTTTTTCATTTAATGCTCAAAAATGGTATGGAAAAATGGATGGACAGTGTGGATATAACATATTCATCACGGTAGGCCACACAAAACGATGACCGGACCGTCCTCTTTAGCTTGGTCCTGGAGGGAGCACTACCCAATCCGGCTTCACATGATGCAGGTTGCCTATTGATCGCTGCCAGTAGCAAGGTGGATACTGGACACCGTAGGCCCCATCATGAGTATGTGTTTTATCCACACCATCCATCTATTTTTCCAGAACATTTATTAGCATGAGCCTAAAAAATGATATAGATAAAAATCTTAAGTGGACTACACCCCAAGAAAACAGTGGTGATTGATTGCCCACCGTTAAAAACTTCCTAGGGCTCACCATAATGCTTATTTACCATCTAACCTGTTGATTAGGTCACACAGACCTGGATGAAGAGAAAACCCAAATATCAGCTTCCTCCAAAGCTTGTGGTACCCAAGAAGCTTTTAATGGTGGGAGTTCAATCACCCCTGTTTCCTGTGGTGTGGTCCACGTGAGATTTGCATCTGTCTCATTTTTTCGTGGATAGCATGAATAAAATACAAACATCGTTGTGGGGCCAACAGCACTGTCCATTAGCCACACTTGTTGGTGACAATGGCTCACCATCCTTCGTTAATTTCCTTGCTCCAATAAGTGACCCCTCAACTGTCAACGCCACTTTGTTAAAAGAGAGAGTCAAACTACATAACTAACCTCTCTAGGTGTCGAATACAGTTCCCAAGTTCAAAGACTTGTCAACAATGAAAGGTAGTTTGCACGGTTAGGACTTGTTAACCTCTATTTGTAGGCCTCCAGCAGAACTCTAATTTGAGAGTGACTCTTGCTTCTCCTTCATTTTCATGGTAATGTGGTGACACTCTGGATTACCATGTTCCCTCAATAGTAATCCAATATCCACGGCTTGATCTAATGAGAGCAGTGTGAGACCTCTGAGACAAATATCTTCCCTAGGGAAAGACACCGCACAAAATTGAGAAATGGACCAGCAATGAGTTATCCCTATCTCTTACCGGATTGACAATCTTTTTTTCTTTTTTCTTTTTACTTTTTTGAGACAATGTCATACGAGCATAGGGCTGTAAATGGTCGGGTTTGGGGCGGGTTAAGCCAAAACCAGACCCGCCCATTTACTAAACAGGTATGGGTCCAAATTTTAGACCCAAACCCTTTTACTAAATGGGCGGGTTCGGGTTGGGTCCGAGTCAACCCATCAAACCCATTTATAAATGGGTCCGGGTTTGGTAGAAGAAGATCCACCCAGACCCATTTATAAATGGGTCGGGTCTAATGGGTCCGGGTCTGGATCAAGTATGCAAGCATTTTACAAGGCTTAAAATCAGGTCTGGACAGGTCTAGGCTGGACTGGTCCCTTGAAACATAGACCAAACTCGCCCACTTACTAAATGGGTTCGGTCGGGTCGAGTCGGGCCTAATATAAAGGAAACCAGACCCAGACCCGCTTAGCAACTAGGTCTGTTCTTGGACCCAGACCCGTACCATTTAACAAATGGGTCGGGTCTGGGTCGGGTCTAAATGGGTTGGGTCCAAGTAACCCATCGGGTCCGCTGACCCATTTACAGCCCTATACGAGCACTTGCATTTTAGTTGAATCCCAAAAATAAGCTTGTTTTTAAACGGTTTCCTAGAACCTGTTTAAAGTTTCATAATATGGTAGAAAGCCACATAATTCGACTTTGACTAGCGGATTTATGAAACTCCTTTTATTGCCTTTTAAAAAGACAATAGTGCCCTTTTGGCTTTTTTGTTCTTGCGGAGACTTGGAATCCGCTCCTTTGGCAATAAGTTTGTGGATAGGAAAGGTAGGTGGGCCCGCCATTATGTTTATGAGAAATCCACCCCATTCATCTATTTCTCAAGTTCATTTTATAACATGCAACAGAAAATGAGCTAGATCTACAACTGATGTGGGCCACACTAGAGGAAACAGTGGGATTGAATAACCACCATTGAAACATCTATACAACCGCAAAAGTTTTGTATTAGGATTAGTTTTTTGTGTTTTCAATTCATCCTAATGGTAATGATGTTGTAAACGATTTGGATAGCATATAAAAATCAAGGTGGAAACTAGGAAGGTTTCAATGGTAGGCATTTCATTTTCTATTTTTCCCTCTCGTGTGGCCCACTTGAGTCTTGGATTTGTCTCATTTTTCTTTTCAAGTCCTAAAATGATCTCGCAAAACAAATGTACGGGATGGATTACTCATAGACATCATGGTGGGCCCCACCTATCCTCCCAACGAAACAAACTAGGCTTTGAAGGAAATGAGGGATGAACACGAATTTACTGCCAAAGCCTTCCATAGGAAGTTCCAACGTTGGGATGCTAGGTGGGGCCCACTGTGATGTTTTAAGAAATTCACACCGTCCATCTATTTTTCTATATCATTTTATGATACAAGACAAGAAATCAGGTGGATCCAAAACTCAAGGTGGCCATACGAGAGGAAAAATCGGGGAAAGAATTTCCTACCATTGGAACCTTTCTACGATCCACCTTGATATTTATATGCCATCCAATGGGTTTATAAGGTCATTCCCACTGTGATGAAGTGAAAACATTGAAAACTGAGCTTGATATGAAACTTTGTGGCCATGAAAATGTTTCAAATGGTGGTCACTGTTTCTTCTTGTGTGGCCCACTTGAGTTTTGGATCCACTTCATTTTTGGTCGCATGTCCTAAAATGGACTCTCAAAATGGATCAACTGTGTAGATTTCTAACAAACATCACGGTGGGCCCCACCTAGCATCATAGCCCAGGAACTTCCAGAAAAAGGTTTCGGTAGGGAAATCTGCCTCCCAACGAACCAAGGATGCGGGTGGAACTGGAAGCAGATTAATGTATGTGTTATATCCACACGGTCCATCCTTTTCTTGAGATCGTTTTAGAGCATGAGACAAAAAATGAGGTAGTTCCGGATCACAAGTGGATTCACACCACATAAAGCACTAGGACAATGAAGCCTACCGTTGAAAAGTTCTTGGGGCTAGAGAAGCTTTGGATCAAGCTGATATTTGTATTTTCGCTTCATCCTTGTCTGTGAGACCTCGTGCAAAGGTTATTGTATGGAGCATGGGTTATTGTCTATGAGACCTCGTGCAAAGGCATGTATGGAGCAAATTCAAATTCTTGGTGGAACACGCCCAACAGAGCAGAGGTAGTTAAATGCCCACCGTTGAAACACTTTGAGGTCCAGCATGATGATTATTTACCATCTAACCTGGTGACATAGTCACATAGGCCTAGACATGGGCTAAGCCCTCACTCTGAGGTAGATCTGAAGCTCGAGTGGGCCCCATCACAAAACACAATTGTGGAGTGTATGTCTGCCATTGAAACGGTTTAGGGCCCACTATAGTATTTATTTGACATCCTCACTGCAATAAAGGTCACGTAGGCCTACGTACAAGGTGACAACAAATTATTAGCTTAATCCAAAATACTATGGACCCCACCTGGATGTACGTATTATATTCATGTTATCTATTTACTTTGCCACATCCTTTTATAACATGGCCCAAAAAAATGAGACCGGTCCATATCTCAGGTGGACCACACCACAGGGAACGACTGGAAGAGGATGTCCACCGTTAAAACCTTCCTTTGGGTCTACTGTAACCTTGTAAGGCCCACAGGTGTGGGTCATGCTGTGGAATTGGTGTGTGCAAGCATGTTGCTCACAAAGCATGTGTCCCACACCATGGTGGCTGCCATATTATGTGTTTTATACCACGCAGCCCTTCTATTTTTAAAACATCATGGGCCATGGGCCCACTTGTGTGGTATATCTAGTGAGCCACATCAGGGTAATGGGGCAAATGATAGCCACCATTGGAATCCTCATAGGATTACTGTAGTGTATACAATTTGGTCGTGCCATAGAATCACTCTGTTTTATGAGATGTGGGCCACATCGTAGAGCCCACCTTGATGTATGTTTATGGCCGCACCATGTAGCCGCTACTGTATGAATTGAATTCAAGTAGTCCATGAGCCGTCTTTGTTATACGCCCTTAGCCTACTTGATGTATGTTCTGTGCCCACTCCTTAGACCATTTTGACATATGTATATTATCCCCGCTCTGGCCCATCATGAGACTTATCCTTGGGGTACATGGGACCTATCATTTGAATCTCTCACTCTCTTTGTATTGAGCTAGTTCAGGATGATTAACACATAAATTGTGCACCCTACCTTGTATGTACAAATATATGTGTATGTGTCAGGATTGGTAACATGCTAGTATACTCGGCCCTGATGTGGTCAACACTGATAATATGCTTAGTGTAATGCATATCATGCCTATTCACATGCTTCTACTTATCCGTTGTATGCTTGAGTATGGATATGAATGTAATATAACATACACCACGGGATTATAGTTGGTACTCGGGCCATGGATGTTGGCTTGCTGGTGTATGGCAGAGATGTGTTAGTAACCTTGTGATGTGGGACTTGTCAGGGAACCCATATGAGAAAGGGGTGCCCTGCATGTATGCATGACTTGCATGACATGGTTGCATAGTTCGGATTATGAACTCTAGCATTCACGCATTTGCATGTTGCATTTGCATGCACACCCTAAAAACATCAGGGTTGTGCCCCACCATGGGAAATTATGGTTGACAGTTGTATGGACATCGAAAATTGGTTGTAGCACTTGGGCACCAAAGATGTCTTTGGGTGAAAATTCCTAAACCTCGTGGCAACGAGATGCTTCAATGGCTGGACCGAGTGGACATATGAGAGCATGAGGGCTGGACAATGTAGGCCGCGTCTCCCACTGTGTCGATGTCGGTTGGAAGGGGGTGTGACCTTACCCGCCCGATGCGAAGGGGACTATATATTAGGTTGATTTTAACCAGCTTGTGTTGAATGAGTCCGCTATTGTCTAGCCAAGTGAATTTTGGTATACTACTGATAAGGCGGATAGTGAGGTCTCCTCCACTCGCTGGTTTTGTGCACGATGGGCGGCACCCAGAGTCAGAAGTGTACGAGACCCCGGTGATTCCAATTGAGAACTGTATTGAGATGCGGATAGACATCAGGGTTGACTGATGGCATATGGTAATCATATATTCATGCATACGGGTTCGTGGATGTGTAAATACAATTTAAGTGACATACAATTGTGAGTCACGGTCCCCAATAGGTAAGTGACTATTTGGGATCAAGAGTCTAACATTCTCTGATTACTTTACATGTTAGGTTATGGAATTAACATGTATTGTAAACCTGGATGCGAGGCCCCACCGACACACGATACTATATACCACAACTCGTTCATTCATCATATGCTTTTGTGTTCTTGTATCATGTTTATGGTAATAACATGTCTCGCTCACATTATATCATGAATATATATAGTATACTCTTGATATAACTAGTTGTATGATTAATCTTTATCATTTCCGCTTACTCTGATATTAATGTTGATATATTAATGAAATATATATGTCACACGTATTATGTGTATACACACACGCTCTACTAAGCTTCATAAAAAGCTTAGCACGTTGTTTAACGTGCAGGTTACTGAGAAAGGTAGCAGTTGGCGATGTTGGAGCAGCTCCTTGTTTATGTTTCGAGAAATTCTGTATTTACCTTATCGACATTGTACATTAAACGATTGATTAATGGATATGTGATGTAATGCTTTTTGGTCTGGTAAACTTTTGGTTATGCTATTATGGTTTAAAAAATCATTCTAAATAAAATCCTCTTTCTAGGATTTCGTTTTCGAGACTTGGTGTAACGCTAGGTGCTAAAACTGGGGTACTATGGAGGCTGTCAACTCTAAGTTCGGATTACAATTGTGCGTCGAAAATCAAATTTGGGGCGTGACATGTACAGTGACAATCAGAGTGCAATACACTTGGTCAAGAATTCACCATTTCATTCAAGGACCAAGCATATTGACATCAGATATCACTTCATACGTTCGTTACTGGAAGATGCGATTGCTCTGGAAAATATCCATACAAGTGATAACCCTGCGGATATGTTGACCAAGGCGGTCACACGGGAGAAGTTTAATTGGTCTTTGGGCTTGAAGACGAGGAGGTGGTACACTCCGGATGTAGAAGATGGAGGACTATGGTGATGTGTTTTCAAGTGGGAGATTGTTGAGGTGTAGAGCCAATAACACTAGCCAGTCAGGAGGTGGTTGGGCGCCAGACCAAGTCTGGTCGGACGCCCGATATTCGGGCATATTTTTCTCGAACTCGCTGGAGGATTTCCACATTAGGCGGGCGCTCGACCAAGCCTGACCGGGCTCCCGACCGGATGCGAGGTGTTTTGCGGGCTTTCCTATTTTGGGTTATATTTTCAGATTTTACTATATAAAGGGGTGTAACTCGGGATTAGAATATGCCATTAGGGTTTACATACGTCCAAGGTGAGAAAGAGGCGAGCGGTTAGCAAAAAGAGCCATATCTGTGCATGGGAGCATCGGAGAAGGTGAGTATAGTGCCTATAACTTTGTCTTCTTCATAGTGGAACTTTGCACTCGTGGTTTTTTACCCTTGTTGGGGTTTTTCCACGTAAATTTTGTCTTATGGATTGTTGGTTTGTTTTAATATCGCTTCTAGTTAATATTTCTTCCTGTTTATCGTTTGTGGGTGAGACCAGAGATTGGATCTCGGTTCATCGGCGTTGTTAGCGTGCTGCGCAAAAAAGCTTTCCTCACACCCCTTTCTTGTGGGGTCCACATCGCTGTTGCTTCATTTGTTCATTATGTTAGAAAACACGGTTTGTACATATTATGTATAAAGATTAGGCTCAACTGACCTTAAGCCTAAATTCTCAAAATAGGAGTAAACGTTAACTGGATAGCTGTCCATCCCTAGTTTTGATTGGATTGCACAATTTGTTTCGTGCCTCATTTGCAATGTGGATTGCTAATTGGTCTAGCTCAGCATTTAGTCTAAGGAACCATGCTCGGGTTCTAGCGCCCCAGTGCAACCTGGCTGTGGTCCGAGCGTGGGTTGTCATCTGGGTCCCGTTGGGATCGGTCGGGCTTCAAAAATAGCGCTCCAGTTGGTAGGGCCTGGGTGAGGTTAGTCCCACATCGGATGGATGAGCGCCTTGGATCCGGGCTATATGTGGAGTTCTCACCATATGGATACAACGCGTTTTGGGGGCAACCCCGAGAACAAAGCCGTGAGGCTTCGGCCAAAGCAGACAATATTGTGTCCTTGGGTGGGGGCGTTACATGGGTGTAGTTTAAGGAACCATGCTCGGGCCTCTTGGTGCTGAAAGCTGGGCAAAGGCTAGTTGTTGGGCCTTATGCAAGCTCAGATTGAGTCTGATTGGGTTATAGGGCATTGGGTTCCTCCCACAACCCTCCCCAAACTAGTCTGGGCCAGGCGAGACAGCCCAGTTTTAGTCTTAACATATATCAAGACTGTAATAGGCTGCAGAACATTGCATGATATGTCATCTTAATATGATGCTTAAAAACATGAATATTCACCAGCTTTTATCAAGGCTGAATTAGACTAATGGGAAGCGAATTTCATTAAATGTGTCAGTTTTGTATTAAATGTACAATTTTGTTGGTTGTGTACCACTTTGGATTTGCTACTGTTTATCTTACGAGAATTCTCGTTTTCCAAATTACCAGAAACGTGAATGGGAGCGGAAACTGGAGGAGGCAAACAAAGAGCAGGAAGATCTCATTGATATATTTTCAGAAGAGCGGACTTGGCGTGAAAAAGAAGAGGAAAACTTGACAAAGAAGTTGAAGGTGAGATTGAGAGCGCTAGTATCTCCCTTATTGTTGTTTTGGTGACCCAGTTTGGACAGGAATTGCCAAGAACTCCCAACAGTTGTGTGGGGCCGCAATGCTAACTGAGCTGGCACTATGTGTCCCACTACTGTTAGGCCTAAACTGGACCCCTATAGTATTAATGAATATGACGATTTGATGGTTTTCGTTCTTGAAGGATGCTACTATCACCATACAAGAGTTGATTGAGAAGGCGACATCCAATAATACTCCTAAGATTAAACAGGAACGATAGGGCGTGGCATCAAAACACAAACACAAATGTGTTTGTTCTCTTACAGTCTCAGTTTTCACTCTAAAACACTCTGACAGGGAATTCTTCATCATCCAGCCCATGGATTCGCACATCTTTCTGCCCCAGTGGAATGGCCAGTCGCATTTTGAGAAGACGGGTATGGATTTTCACTGAAGCAGCAAGATCTTGGACCATATAAAATCACAATTCTTTTACTGTTTTCCCCCTGCTTCTGCTTAATTGTTGTTCCACCATAGTAGCAACGAAATGCGTGGCAATGGAGGGATGACTGATTATTTATGTGTAATATTTGATTACTATTTTCTCTTCAGCGTGGGCCACCATTTCTCTGTACAGGTTCAATTAAACTGAATATACTGAGATCTCAAAAATAGGATGGATGAGGAAAAAAAGGGGCATTTAGGTGTTGTACCCTGTTTCTGACAAGCTTTGTCAGAAACGTTTAAAAGGAGAAGCCGATTGTTATTTGCGTTTGGAAAAATCGACCGAATGCCATATGCAACTGGGATAGGGGGCGATTTCGTTGGCCGGTTGCCATATGTAACTATGATATCCGCTGATTTCGTTGGCCGATTGCAATCTTTCAAAAGAAGTGAGCCTCTAAGCGAGGTTGATAGTGGCCGATTGGATGTTATACTTATGGAACAATGGCCGATCTCTATTATACCAGCTAAGAGGAACGATTGATTTCAGATTTCAGCCAGGTAGGAGCGACCGATTAAGGTTTATAGTTTGTGTCACGCCCTGAAATTCAGAACCCAAGTACAATAACCCAAAGCCCGAGTTCCAGGGTGTGAATTGAAAATTCGAGCATAGATTCCTTGAAATTTCATTCCACACATCGCATAACTAAAATAAATCCCAATTATAAAGTTTCTTTTCCACTAATATCTTATTACATTGAATTTTACAAGATAAAATAAATAAACTACAGTTGACATTTGAGTAACACGTGACCATCTGAATACTCTGTTCCATCTACGTCCTTTCCTTCCTGAAAACCTACAAGAACTGTGGTGATTTTGGTGAGCTAAAAGCCCAGTGAGGTCATTTCCATCATAAGTAATATTCCAGTTAATAAGAAATAGGAGCCGAATCATCAACGGATAGAATTGTATGAAATATACGAGGATGAGGTTATGATTGATACACTTTATGATTTATTATCAATGGAATATGATTATCATGATGTCATGTATGTTATGATACGTGTGAGAGCAATAAACGTCTAGGAACTCGCTGCCACTGAACATTAGGAACCTGTCGCAAATCAACCATGCTCATCTAACCGGTACAGCGAGGCGGCAAATCAACAATGCACGCCAGTGGGCAAATCAACCATGCACCACTGATCCAACCGAGCAAATCAACCATGCTCAATAAGTGAAACGACCAGAACTCGCTGCCACTGAACATTAGGAACCTGTCGCAAATCAACCATGCTCACCTAACCGGTACAGCGAGGCGGCAAATCAACCATGCACGCCAGGAGTCAAATCAACAATGCTCCTGTTCTGTCGCAGTGTATAAGTGTATGTATATGTCATGAGTTATGTAAGCATCATTCAAGCATACAATGCATATCAGAACTCACACCCAATCACACCATGCATGAATTATTTTCATTTAAGTAATTCTTTGTCTTTAAACCCCAGTTTACTGTTTATCGAGAAACATGAGAGAAATATTATGTGGATTCTAGGACTACTACACGTATCTAGGGTTACACAACGGTAGCATCATATCCACCTAAACCTACATTAAGTTGTTTTCGAATTTTAACATAGGTATTTAAGATGAAGATTTTGAGAAAGTAAATTCTCTAAGAAAGGATAATTCATAGATGAATTTGAAGAATAGAGACAAGAGATTGATCCCTTACCTAGGATCCATACTACGTGTAAGAACAAGATGAAATTTAAGAAAATTAATGGAGAAACTGCGAGAGATAAATCTACTACTTAGGATGCCATAATCACATGAAATAACAAAGTGACATTCTAAGAACCTAATTAAAAGAGAAATTTAGATAGATAAATCCTGTACCTAGGATTCCATGATAAGGGAGAAAGCATTAAAGTACGCCTAACATCCTAACTAGAGAAAGAGAATTTATAAATTAAACGTAAACGAGAAGAACACTAGAATTAACAGTGAAAGTTACGTGAGATGAATCACTCACATGACAAGTCCTAAGCTCCAAATTGAGCCTGAGTCGGCTCACTGAGTTGACTCGATTGGGAACTCCTCCTTTCTTCTTTCTTTCTCCTTCCTTCTTTCTTCTTCTTCTTCTTTGCTGGAATGTTCTCCCAGCAATAATGGGTGGGTCCCCTACTGACTATAGACCGTACATATGCTTTCTCACTCCTCTCTCTCTCTCCAACGACTCTCTCTCTCTCTCTCTCTCTCTCTCTCTCTCTCTTCTTCTTCTTCTTCTTCTTCTTTTTCCTCCTTCCTTTCTCTCTTCCTTCTTCTTTCTTCTTTCTTCTTTCTTTCTTTCTTTCTTTGCTGGAGCAGGGTCCAGCAGTGCAGTGGCGCCGCACAGCAAGGTACAATAGCCGCACAACCACCTTTTCTCTTACTCTCTCTCCTTCTCTCTCTCTCTAACGTCCTACTCTCTCTCTCTCTCCCTTTCTCACCGCTTCTCTCTCTCTTATGTTTCTTAGAAGATAGAAGTGGGCGAATGGGGACCTTATATAGCTACTAGGGCGTTGGAGAAGCAGTGAAGGTGCGAACGTACAAGGGAAATCCCAGTTCGAGTTGGAGAAGAAGACCTACCGGTTTTGGAACTCCTTTGCATGTGGGGCTCGTTGGGAAGCTAGGTGGGGTCCACACGGTGCTATCTAAGAAGATCCGGCCATCCATGCGAGGTAGGATCGAAGATCTTGGCAATTCTTGAATGCTTTATTTTAGTTTGGAAGGTTGAAGTAGGCCATACCATCGACCAAATATATTGATTCCACCAACCACTTAGGTCTGGGTGGGGCGCGCACCAAATGGACGGATTGGATCAACTAATGAGGTTCACTATGATGGACGATGTGGACGGACAGAGACGGCAGCGCTGTCCGCTGTTTACACAGCAAGGAAGAAGAATTCGAATAGAATTCTTTTGTTTTTTTTTTAACGTGCGTCGCACGTAATGTACATTTTATGCTCCTCTTTGCACGCGGGGTCTACTTGAAGTTGATCTATATCGTTTGCTCCGTTTAATATGTGAATAACGCAAAATAAATCACTGACAAGAAAAATGAGGCAGATCCGAGTCACGGTGGCCCACTTATGATCCGATTTCTGATTAGGGCATTTGTAGGATGATCGGAGGGTTGAAATTTGACGTGTATGGTTAGATCGTGTCCTAAAACTAGTATATAGAGTTTCGTGTGAAAATGATTTCCAAAAATCATAAAACTTAAAAAGGTGGTATAACTTAAGTTTAACTGATGGCATTTTCGTAATTATCATAAATTTAAGAGTTTTGTAAAATCTATCACTTCCATGTTGTTCTAGGGTTTATTCTAAGTAACTTTAATAAAGAGACCATATAGTAATTCCCTACGGATGATTTATTATTAATTTATCAATATTTCAATTTATTTAAATTATTAAATAATTAACTAAATTATAATTTAAATTATTCTAAAATCCTAGGGTATTACAAACACACCCGAGCAGGTTCATAGGGCCAAGAAATCACTGGTCTAAGCATATGCCTTGTGACGGACACGATGTACGGGTCATATTTATGGGCAGACATGTGCACAGGATGATGTACGGCGGTTTACATTGATCGCGTAATTCGAAATCAAAGTGGAAGGTTAGATCTTCCGGTCTAGCAACGATAGATCCTTCTAACAGTTAGTTTGTTGACTTAGCTAAATATGCTGAGTTTTCAAATGCCTTAAAAAGGTTGGAACGTGTATAAAAGTACATACGTGTGTGTATGCGAGTGAACAACACGGCCTAGAATTTAAGTTCTCACGTCTAGACATGCACTCGTGTACTTACTCGTGCGCTCAAATTTTCGGGGCATTACAGTTTGAGACAACGGCCGAGCGAGATTCAAAAAACGGCTGAGTGTAGTTTGTGACCGAGCCTAGTGGCAAGCATAGAGAAGAATCTGGAAGGTGATGGTAGTTGTTATAACTACCAAGCATGTGGAAGAATGGGTAGGTCCCGCAAGCAGTTAGAAGGACACTTTTCAATAGGAGAAAGCATAGAACTCTCTGGAAGATTAATAGTATTTAGATTGTTATTGTAACCATCAGGAAGTGGAGCATCCAGATATTTCCACCATTTAAGGAGAAAGTTATAAAAGCAGAAGGATCTCTCCAGAAAAGGGGTCCATCACCAACCAAATCAATCTATCTTTCCAATTTATCAAATCCCTTACATTTCATAGTGTAACCAATCCATTTTACATTACAAGTACTTAGTATTTCTTAGAATAAGTGCTCTGGTATCTATCAAGTCAAGACTACGTTATCATTTCTAAGCTTATTCAGGTTCTTCGTCTTGTTATTCACGTTTCTTAGCATATTCATTTCCCTTTACTCTCTTTAGCATTAATCACACTGTTCAATTTCGGTAGCATAATCTTTGAAATTACGTTCCGTAGCAGTAAGTTTCACAATTAGTAAAGTTCCATTTTACATCTCTTAGTGGTAAAGAAAAGGTAAAGATCGCCCACACGGTTGATTATAAACTCTTCTTTTTACTCGTTTAAATTTACGTTGAAAGAAATCCTTTCGCTCGGAAGGTAAAGTTGCAACCCATTTTTTGAAGGACGAACCCTACCCTCTAAACATCGCTTAATCACTTTTATTAAGCAACTGAGCGAGTGACTAGTTAGGTAACCGATCTTTACAGATCTTGGTCATATACGGTCGATCACGACGTATTTGCCTTTCCTGGCACTCGGGTCATCATTGTTTGGTTGGAATCGAACCGCGAAAATCGGTTCTGGCACACCCGCACACACATCACACGCGTGGCCGACGAATAGCTTGGCAACATTATGTACGTTTTTGCACTTGTATTTAAAAGAGGAAGGGTGGGCCTTTATCTAATGGTGATGGAATGTGAGACCCACTTTGACCTGTTAGGGTTTCTGCCAGAGGACCATCTTGGTTTCCTTCCCTAGGTGATTCTAATGATGCATTTCTCCATTTCATTTGCTCGGATTGTAATACCCCAAAAATTTAGGCGCACGAGTAAGTACACGAGTGCATGTTCACATGTGAGAAATTAAATTCTAGGCCGTGTTGTTCACACGCATACACACATGTATACACTTTTATACTTATTCAGACAACTTTTTAGGCTCCTGAAAACTTTAGTATCCTTAGTTAAGTCAATAGATTGACCGTTAGAATGATCCATCGTTGCTAGACTGGAATATCTAGCCGTCCACTTCGATTTCAAATTACACGATCAACGTAAATCCGTTTTACGATCTTCACATCGTCCTATACACATGTCTGTTCATAAATCTGCTCCGTACATCTTGTCTATCACCAGGTATATGCTTAGATCATTGATTTTCCAACCCTATAAACCTCCTCAGGCGTGTTTATAACACTCTAGGATTTTAGAATCATTTAAATTATAATTTAGTTAATTATTTAATAAATTAAATGACTGTTAATATTGAAAAATTAATAATAAATCATCTGTAGGGAATTAGGGTAGGGTCCTCTTATTAAACTTGCTCAGAATAAACCCTAAAACAATGTAGAAGAGTTAGATTTCACAAAACTCGTAAATTTACAATAATTATGAAAATGCGATCAATTAAACTTAAGTTACACCACCATTTTTAAGTATTATAATTTCTGAAATTCACTTTCACACAAAACTTAATGTACGATTTTTATAGCATATTTTAACCGTACACGTCGAATTTCAGCCCTATGATCATCCTACAAATGCCCTAATCAGAAAGCGGGCCATAAGTGTGCCACATTAACTCATATCTGCCTCATTTTTTCTCGTCGACGGCTAATTTTATGTTGCCCACTTATTGGATGGAGCAAATGGTCCAGATCCACTTAGGGTGGATTCCAATCGTAAGGACAGTAGGTGTTATCGCGTATACGTGCAATGCACGTTATATTTATATAAAAAAATAAAAACTTGATACGAGTCCTTCTTCTCCACTAGGGCTGTCAATGGCATGGATCTTGATCCGTATCCGATCCGTATCCGATCCGATTTAATCGGATTCGGATCAATAATCGGATAATCGGATCGGATACGGATATCCAAAGATGATCCGTTTAATATTCGGGTCGGATTCGGATCAACCTTGATCCGGCCCGTTAACGATCCGACCCGATAAAATAAAATAAAATAAAATAAAAACATAAGATAATCTCTCTCTCTCTCTCTCTCTCTCTCTCTCTCTCTCGGATATCCGGTCGGATATCGGGTCGGATCATAATCGGATCGGAAACGGATTTCGAAAAATTTAATCGGGTCGGGTTCGGATCATATACTTGTGATCCGAATCGGATTCGGGTCGGATATATTCTTAATCGGGTCGGATTCGGATCATCACTGATCCGGCCCGTATCCGACCCGTTGACAGCCCTATTCTCCACAGCTGTGTAATAGTGGACGTCGCTGCCGTCTCAGACGTCTCACAATGTCCATCACAATGGCCCCCACGAAGAAATCCGACTCGTTCTTCAGATTCGGACCCCACCCAAACTCAATCCGTCTAAATCCTGTGACCACTCGTCACTTGTGTAGCCCACTTCAACCCACCATTCAAACCCAAGATTGTCAAGATCCGAGTTCTTGCTGTGCATGAACATTAAGGATCGACTACATCATGGTTGTGTGGACCCCACCTATCTTTACAACGGATTCCCTGGGACGTGTGTTGCAAGAAAATAGGAACCAAATCCAACTTGGATTCGGAACCTCCAATCATCCACGTCAATTGCAAGTGTTTCTTGTTTGGCTATAAAAGCCAACCGTCCGCTCCTCTTTCTTTCAAAGAAACGTCAGAGAGAGAGAGAGAGAAAGAGAGAGAGAGAGAGAGAGAGAGCCGTTAGAGAGAGAGAGAGAGGTTGTGTGGTCTCTCTAACCAGTGGGGAACTCACCCACTGTTGTTGTTCCTGTTGCTGTTGGGAGGACTCTCCAGCAAAGAAGAAGAAGAAAGAAAGGAAGAAGAGATTTCTTCTCTAAATCGAGTCGACTCGCTGAGTCAATCTGAATTCGAGCCGACTATTTGAAACTCAGAGATCAGCAAATCTATGAGTGATTCATCTCAGAAATTTTTAGTTGATTTCTCTTTTCATGTGTATGTTATTCTCCATATTCAATTTCCAACTCTCTTTGCTATGAATCTTAGGTATAGGTCCATCTCCTCAACCCTTTTTCCTGAATTAAGTTTAAGATTTCACTTTGTTGTCATACATAGTTTGGATCCTAGGTAAGGGATCCATCTTTCATTTCCATTCTTAAGATTCTTCTTTCAATATTTCTTTTCTTGTTAGTTTCTTTTCTCAACATTCTCTTTCTCGTTGCACAAATCGAAATTTTAAGAATACGATTGACTTAAGTTACATACTTACGATGTCAACAATGTACAACCCTAGATAGTTGTAACATTATCCAAATTCTACGTAATATTGTCATTACACTTCCTAATAGACACTCACCTAGAGTTTGAATAAAGAGACCCCTAACGAAGTTAATGCATGCATGGTGTGATTTGATTGAATGATGAATTGCATTATGTACTTGATGAATGCTTCCATAAACTCATGACATGTGCATACATTTATACACTGCGACAGAACAAGAGCATGGTTGATTTTACTCCTGGCGTGTATGGTTGATTTGCCGCCTCGTTGTACCAGTTAGGTGAACATAGTTGATTTGTGATAGGTTCCTAGTATTCAGTGGCAACGAGTTCTGGTCGTTTCACTTATTGAGCATGGTTTATTTGCTTAGTTAGATCAGTGGTGCATGGTTGATTTGACCACTGGCGTGCATAGTTGATTTTCCGCATCGCTCTACCGGTTAGGTGAGCATGGTTGATTTGCGACAGGTTCTTAATGTTCAGTGACAGTGAGTTCCTAGACGTTTATTGCTCTCACACGTATCATAATATACGTGAAATTATGATAATCATGTTCCATTTATAATAAATCATAAAATGTATAAATCATAACCTCATCCTCGTATATTTCATACAATTCTATCCGTTGATGATTCGAATCCTATCTCTTATTAACTGGAATAATACATGTGATGGAAATGACCTCACTGGGCTTTTAGCTCACCAAAATCACCACAGTTCTTGCAGGTCTTCAAGAAGAAAAAGACTTAGACGGAGCAGAGTATTCAGATGGTCACGACTCAAGCGCCAACCATGGTCGATTTATTTTGTAAAATTCAATGTATAAGACATTAGTGGAGAAGAAACTTTATATTTGGGATTTATTTTAGTTATGCGATATGTGGAATGGAATCACAAGGAATCAATGCTCGAATTTTAAATTCACACCTTGGAACTCGGGCTTTGGGTGTTGTACTCGAGTCCCGAATTTCGGGGCATGACATGGATTGTTATAAACAATGCAAGTGTTGCATGTTGAAGTTTCTCTTCACCATCTGTGACATTGCTAGAGCATATCAAGGGGTAGAGGATGACGCATTGCATCCAGCAGTGCTCCCATGCTTGATTGCATCCAGCATAGGATCCACAACCAAAAAGGGTAATATGGTTATTTCATGTTGGATATTTTCAAGTTTTCATTATCAGTTCCATGCTTGATTTTTCGCTAGTGCTGTACTGAGTGTGCCTGTGGGGGCATGTTCAACATTCACTTTTCATGGCAACTTGTAAATTGCTAACAATCGTACATACATGGCAAAAAAAAAAAAAAAAAAAAAAAAAAAATCACATATGGGAAGCATCTTGTATTAAATGGTCCAGATTCCAAGAATTGGTGATTAGGATTGCTCAGCCAATCCAATTAAAAGATGATAGGTGTAATCAAAATTTTCAAATACCATCTTGGAATGAGTATATTGAGATCCCCTGGCCCACCTTTGCAGTGTTGGAGAGACAGTGGATGCTCTCTCCTAGCACACGAAAACGCATAATTTTCCCATTTTATTGGGTTTGCTCAATGGCAATGTGGTAGATCCAACTTAATAGAGGTGGGCGTATGAGGCGAAAATATGAGTTCAGGTTTGGAATGTACACATGTCTAAGCACCCGTGTACATACACAAGCATAAGTATTACACCTTCATAGCGGAGAGTTAGTTCACAATATTGCTGACTTTATTCATGTGCTCAGCCACAAAACCGTGTTCCTTGAACTTGAAATTCACAAGTCTTCTTATCAGGAAGATCTTATTGCCGATTGTCTTCCCCTCATACAACACTTACAATTTTTGCCACAGGCTAACGGCTGAGGTCTCCGTAGACACATGGTGGAACACCGTATCATCCAGTCATTGTCTAATGAACCCAACAGTCTTCCGGTCCAACTTCTTCCAATCATCGTCGGTCATATCATTCGGCCTAGCCGATTTTCCTGAGATTGAGGCATATAAGTCCTTATAATAAAGCAAGTCTTCCATCTTTGCCTTTCGTATGGGCCAGTTAGACCCATTAAGGTTGATAATCCTTGTCGAGCACTACAAGAAATTTCTTATCTACTGACGAACTTATTTCTAACGAAATAAGTTTTGTCGGTATACATATCGATAAAAGGTATAAGCCCTTCCCGCCACCGTCATATATATTCCCGCCACAGTTTATAATGATGGGAAGGAGATTTTTATCGATGATAAATACTATCGTCGGTAAAAATATTTTCGCCGACAAACACGTTCGTCGGTAAAAGGCAAACACCCTTCCTACCAATGTTCCCGCTACCATTCAGTGAAAATCATTTCACTGATGAAAGCGTTCGTCGGTAAATAACTTGTTTACCGATGAATAATTTAAATCGTTAGTAAAACTGAGACGAGGTATGAAAATTATTACCGACGAAAATTTTCATCGGTAATAAGTTTATGTTTTAAGTCGAGAACGAGTCTAGCGCTCTCTCTCTCTCTCTCTCTCTCTCTCTCCCTCTCATTCTCTCTCTCGCATGGCTCCCTGCCTCCGGCGACTATCTTTCTTCTCAGTCACCGGCCTCCGTATGCCGCCTCCAGCAACTCTCTCTCTCTCTTCCTTCTCCCTACATTCTCTCTCTCTCTCTCTCTCTCTCTCTCTCTCTCTCTCTCTTCTCACCGTCCTTTTGTGAGGCCCACCCACCGCGCGCTGTCCATTGTTTGCGGAGCCCACTATCTTGGTAAATCCCTAATTAGGGATTTTGAAATTAAAATTTCCTAATTTGCAATATGTACATCCACACCGTCCATCCATTTTGACAGCTCATTTTAAGGCAAGGTCCTAAAAATGAAGCAGATCCAAATCTTAGATGGACCATACTATAGGAAACAGTCATGATTGAATCCCCACCATTAATAACTCCCTAATTTTGGCCTAAACCCTAACCCTTAGGTTAAATCTAACCCTAGTTGCTCATAGCCATAGAAACTGTTCTTCATTAACTTTCCTAGGCTTGGATTAAAGAAGGGTTCTACGGTTCTAATAGCATTTAAAATAATCCAATCTCAGAGGTGAGGGTTCTCTTTAAGCCTAGTTATAATAATATCGAATTCATTATCAATTCCTTGCATAGAAATTAGGGTCTTGTTGTATGATTGTGTTGAAACCCGTGATTGTTGAAATCTTCCTTGTAACGATGAATTTGTATGAAAATTATTGATATGCTTACATTGAACTTTTGGTTTGCACGGAGCATAAATTATGATTAGTACTTTTTGGCCAGCGTGTCTACATAGCAAGTCCAACATGATGGATGGATTAGATGTCATACCTTTGCTCTCATCAAAGATAGATACGGGCTGTGATACATCTGCTTAGGTTTACATGGCATGTACCATGTTCCTCGAATACGAACCATCCAAATAGTGGGCCATCAGAGATGGATTATAACACAAAAATTAGACTGAAAGTATAATCCTAACAAAGCTATCCATCAGATGGATCCGACAAATTAGGATATGATATGGCCTAAAAAATGAGGTTGACCAACTCATCATGCCGCCCACCATGTTAATACGAAGCGAATGGCTTAGAAAAATTAAGCTGAGATTTTTTTTTAGCCGTCCATCCATTGCGTAAACAGTTCAAAATCCGTGCCTCAACCTACCCTGACCCACTCAATGCCAGGCCCACCAAGAATTATGAGGAGTTAGCTCTCAACCTCTGTCGATGTCTCCGAAACTCCATCCTAACATTAGCTGAGGGCATTCGGAGCCTATCGAGGGAGATCGGAAGCTTGCTCAATCAATATACACACAAACACACACAATTGCCACTGTCCTCCCATCACATCCATGGGTTTACTCAAGGTTGCAATTGGGCCATGCCCATTGTCGAATTTCTTAGGCCCATCTGTTTTAGTTAAGCATGGGCCATATCTACTTGTCAGGCCTTTAAGCAGATTCAAGCCCAAATACTAGCCCTAGGGCTGTCGATGGTCGGTGGACTGCCCATCAGGCTTTCATTCCAGGGCATCCATGGGCTGTGCATAAGAGCCCATCATTTTGCCTGAGACTAATCTGAAAATGACATTTTTGTCAATACATACATGATGGGTGAACACCCAAAGCCGATGGAATCAGGCTCGATTCATGCATTACAGCCAGCTTCCATACTTAAAAGGCTCCAACAGTGTGCCCCAGGAGCTTTGAAGGGAGGCTGGAAGTTCACCCAACTGCTGTACAAAACTACACACTTCATGGGCTTTATATAGAGAGGATCTGCGTGCACCCTACATCATAAAGCCGATGGAATCCGATGCCCCAATATCCACAGTTTCTAAATTCTTGGACGTCTCATCATTTGCACGAATCTGTGGACCACCTCATGATAACCAGCTGGACTGGGTTAGGCCTAACCCTGGTATATTAAACAATAAAGGATGTTTGGCAAGGCATCATCTAACATACAAAGCCAAACGCCATACCAATGGACATGATTACCTACTGAGTTACTCAATATGCTATATGTTAGGCCCATACGTGATGTATGTGTGTTATCCACGCCATCCATCTGTTTTTCCAGATCATTTTATGGTGTGAGCCCAAAATTGAAGTATATCCAAAGCTCAAGTTGACCACACCAAAGGAAACAGTGGGGATAATGGAGTCAACCATTGAAACATTCCTAAGGCCCACAGTGATGTTTATTTCTCGTACATCCTGTTCATATGGTCACACAGGCATGAATGAAGGGATCAAAAACAAAAATATCAGCTTGAGCCATATCTTCTGTGGCTCCCAAGAAGTTTTCAATGGTTGGTGTTCAATTCCCTCAGTTTCACGTGGCGTGGTTTACTTGAGCTTTGGATATGCTTCAACTTTTTGGGCTGATACCTTAAAATGATCTGGAAAAACGGATTAATGGCATGGATAAGACACGTACATGATGGTTGGCCCATCCATCTAATTATTATTATTTAAAAAAATTGAAGTATTAATTTAAAAAGGAAAAGAATAATAATAATAATAATAATAATAACAATAATAATAAAAAAGGCACAGACGAAGAATCTGCATCTAAGTTGCTATGGACGAGACCAGAATGCATTGAGTCTAAAGCACAAATAGCAATGGACTAGATAGACGAGGCTATGGGCCCATGCGATGAGGGTGGAACATTTAGTGTCCATCATTTATGTCAGCTCAAGTTAGGAAATGAGCTCAAAAATAGGCCTATCCAAGACTCAAGTGGGCTAAATCTCCCTGGGCCCACTGTTATTTTTATATGCCAATCCAAACCGTTCATGAGGCAATTCCCACCAAGATAAGGGAAAAAAATTCGAATATCAGCACTGCCTGCATGAGCTAGTGCAATGATGGATAGAGTGGACGTCACACACATCATGGCAGGTTCTTCCTTCCTCTTCCAGGGTCTAATTTGCAACCTTTGGAGCCTTGGCGGTATGGCAGATGCTACTGGCTTGGTAGAACCGGAATATAATAGAGTCATCTCTCTACATAATGAGGAGATGTGTAAATCAGGCCCATCCATCTACTGGGTCCTGTCATGGATGGCTGATGCTTGAAAAGTCACACCTTTTAGAAAACTTATAAGCCTTCAATTTCCCCAATGAATATTTACTTGGTCATCAACCTTTCTGTTTCTACCATCGGTTTGAAGGACCTTGATTAGGTGGCTACGATCATCTGGTTCATGTTTATTTTGAACCATTTTCCGTCCACATTCTGAACCAGATGGGCCGTCCCCCATGACGACTGGCTATTCCCCAGCAGCTCTGGGGGATTTCCCAAATACCCAATTATACTGCGTCGGCCATTCGATTGAGCCCAGCAAATTAAACAGGCTGAGCCCTGGTTTCCATTCCACTAGCCCTGCTACTTAGGTCCAAACTGAGGCTGATTTGGGCCTTTACGTGATTGACATGGTGTGAAACTGGGCCTCTTGGCTCGGTCTGATTTTCAGCCTGTAAAGATTAATGGCCCAGGTTTGGGTTTACTCGAGACTGAAACAAGTTTGTCCCATTAACAGCCTTCCAATTTCTGGTAATTCACCTGTATCGGAGAAAAAAACATACCTGGAAGGTTATAAAGAACACATCAAGCTAAACAGTGTCGTTGTGGGAAAGATGTATGAAAACAGTTTCCCAGGGTTGCCTTTGTCATGAAGGGCTTCCCTGTGCATCTTCCCCCAAGCGTCCAATGCCGAATGAAAACTAGAGAACCGATTCTTCTGGGCACGGGACGCCTTTGAGGGAGACGAAGAGAAAACACCTCAGCTTCAAATTTTCAAGCCACCACCATCATCATACCCATGGCTCAGCTATTTGGTGTGGGTCCACTCACGTGTGCACTAATTGACTCCTCTTGAAATGTAATCACTGAGTCGACTCAATGAATCCAAGAACTAAGACGTACACATCGCCTCTCTGTTGCATCTTGAAATCTAAACTAAATACCATGGATTTATATAAGGATGATCTTAATTCACCAGCACGTTAATGGTGATGGAATCTCAAACGACGGATGTCGACATTTTCTAAATTTGCTTATATCTTATTGTTGCGTGCAATTGCAAATCCACCAAATGAGAACTAGGTGGACAATCGGGTACATGGTCTATGGAAAAAAGTTCTGATTGGGTCTGATCGACGGATGGGATTGTGGGTTGGAGTGGGGCCCAGTTGGATTGGCATTCGTTGAGAATAAAGGGTTGGCGACTCCTTGGCTAATCCAAGGGTCAAGAGAATTTGTAATGAGCTCATTTTGAGAATCCATTCCTTGATGAGATGCTTGAATGCATTTTCCCGAACAGCTTATCCATAATTCACAAGGATCACCGCTCATGGGTCGTTTCGCTCCCCTAGAAAAGTACTCATCTGGAATTGGAATCCATGAGTAGAGTGAATTCCTGTGTTTGGGACCTTAGAAAAGCTTAGAAATGGTGGTGTGTTTGACCGTGCTACATTTGATTCATCCAAATGGTTTTTTTGTTTTTGTTTTTGTTTTTGTTTTTTGTTTTGCTGTATTCGTACTGAAGACTATGATCCTTGGACCCGAGGATACGTGGTGTCTTGGGCTGAAAGGAAGTCCGAGTGGGGCCCATGGTTCCATTATCCAGGCCGTTGATCTAATGGGCACCACCATGGAAGTGAGATATACCCCATAAAAATCGCAGTTTGTAAAATCCTAACCTTTCGATCGTGTGGCGTGCAAATTCTGCGGCAGTCTAAACGTGATGACAAAGAGGCCAAAGATTGTTCTTAGAGCATATCCATCCTTGGTTCATTAGATCAACGGTCTGGATGACCAAACGATGGGACTCAATTGCATTAACCTAGGGCCCAAGCTATTATAATGTACTTGGTGATCAGAAGAAAGATGGGTACATTTCAACAAATGGGTAACTGATTTAGAGGTTTTGTGCATTACCTTACACTGCTACTAATGGTTTGGCCCACCTGAGTTTTAGATCTGGATGATTTTTTTGTAATTCCCATTTTCTCGACGGAGCGCATCGGATGCCCCGTTTGGATGTCTGAAACGAAGTCGGCTCTACGGTATTTTCGACACTACGGGATCATTCCTCGTGCAATTTATGTTCTTTTTCCATTGGGTGCTTGACGTGGGGCAGGATCTGCAAGTCGACCTGTTGACCCAATTGCAGAGCACAAGAACACCCACAAAAGGTTCACGGGCTTTTCTTTTTGTTTTTGTTTGCTTTTTTTTTTTTTTAGTTTTTTTTTTCCCTTTCTTCTAAGAGGAAGAAGTGGTCCCCCAGGTTTTCCTTGATAGAAGAAGAGAAAGTAGGGTCTGTTGATGCCGATTTCTGGTCAACAGACGAGGTGATCGTATTTGTATTCGTAGGAGCGGATCGTCGCTGGAGATATCCTTCGGTTGAATCAGATTAGATGTTCCTATCAGTGGCTTGGCTTTGATCCTGTAGAACACCACAGATAATGGTAAAGGGGGTGGCTGGGATCCAGCCGTGAACCCTCCGATGCCTAAATCAGTAATGGCCCTTAAGAATCGAGAGATTACTTTTGAGTAGAGATTCTTATGTACCTGTCATTGGTGTTTCGTTTCTTACTTATAGGCATCGATATGGGCTAAGATCACGGTGGATATCGTCCCCAGGAATCCGGGCGAAAATCTTGGGCCGTTCGGATCTTTCGGACGGTTCCGATCTTTCGGACGCTCCCTTGTTTTAAGCCGCTTACGAAGGAGATGAGGTCGGCTTTCGCTTACCCGTCAGCTCAGGTCTGATCCGTCCTATCCTCAGAGCAGGTGAAGTCATTAGCTCAAGCTTCAACTTGCTCTATCGCTCCGGGGTCTCATATGCTCGGGTCGGATATGTGAAATTATCCCATAACAGCTGTCCCCCCACTCCCGAGGTGGATATTTCCATCTCGGGAGTAAATGTAGCTGACCTCGTTTTGGCGGCAACTGCGCCTTAAATGCGCCGTTTCGAATTTCGAAAAGGCGCAATGATGATCGTACGGCCCGGCAGCCTTTTATTTCGGCGGACGAATGACGTGAAGACACGTGGGGCCTCGTATCTTTGAAAGGACGGGCCGAATATTGCTATCCAATGAGATGCTGACATGTGGCAAACCTCGTCGATAGTCGCGTCGGTTCGTGCTTTGAGACCGTAGATAATCGCCGCGTGGCAAAGCACGTCCTGCGTGCTGTCTCCTGCTACAGTATAAATACTGTAACTTAGAAATTTTTTCGGATTCTTCTCATTTCTCTGCGTTTGCGATTTCTTCCTCTGTTCCACAGTCCTTCCTGTGATTTCCTTTGGGCCATCTTCTGAAACTTTCGTTGGACCGCTGAGATCTCATCAAGCTCTCTTTGTTCTTGTCTTTCCTTGGCCAATCATCTATCCGGAGAGTAATCCGGTACGTTGATTTTTATTTTTGCTTCCGTCCTCTTTTTCAGTTCTTCGTTCTCCCTTTTTTTCTTTTTTTTTTTTCAATGGCTGGTTCGGAGGATAGTTCTTCACGAACTCTGTCTTTGCCCATTGGGGAATCCAGCATGATGGAAACCCAAGTTGTTGCCGTAGAACCTTCAGGAGAAGTCTTGCTGGCTGAAACTCCTTCGTCCTTTGCTTCGGATGAAGTTCCAGTGGCTGGGACTTCAGGTCGGGTTGCTGACCGGGTTTCTGATTACCCGGCCGACCTGATCTGGACAACCCTTAGACCGTCTGACTTGATTAGGATCAGGTCGGAATATTGTATCCCTGGGGCCTTAGACCTCAGGCTTCCAGGACTTGATGATTTTCCGACCCGTCCACCCGGAGATCAGGTCACTGTATATGCCCATTTCTTCGAGGCTGGTTTCCGTCTCCCTCTCCATCCTGCAGTGAGGGAGTACCTTTCTGCAGTTAACCTAGCTCCGGGTCAGTTGGCTCCGAACTCCTGGAGGACTTTGATCAGCTGCATTGCTCTATGGCTTCAAGTCCATGGGTCGGATCCGACCTCCTCCGAACTGAGGAATCTCTATCAGCTGAAGAGCCACCCTGACTCAAGGGGGTGGTTCTACATGTCACCTCGGGGGAGGAAGGGCCATCGGTTGATAGAAGACCAACCCTCCTCGATTCACGGGTGGAAGGAGGAGTGGTTCTTCGTCTCCAAAGGTTGGGAAGGGGCCCGACCCGAAGTCAACTTTCCTACCCGAAGGGTTAACAACTGGTTTTCTGTTCCAGGTCGGGTCCGATGACCACTCCTTTTTCCTTTTTTTTTTTGTTCAGTTCGTGGGGACCCTCCGACCCTTAGTTCGGAGGAGGAAGAATGCTTGGCCGCAGTGTGGGAGCTAGATCCGAGCTTCCGCAGCGTAAAGCTTCTTCTGTCCTTTGAAACCTTGTCTGACTTGGGCATCAACCCTCGAGGTAGGTATTCATGAGTACTGACCAGTTCGGTTTTACCTCTGTACTTTTTACTTACGTGATGCTTTGTTTTCCTCAGGTATGTCTGCTCCTACCTCCCGAAGAAAGATGTCAGCCATGACGGCCGAAGAGAAGGAGCAGCTTCGGGAGAAGAAGAGGCAGAAGGTGGCGACGAGGCGTCCCCGAGTACGCCCTTCTGCCCTCCCGGAGGATGATGCTCCTCTACAACCGGCCGCTGAGGCGATCTCAGAAGCGCCTCCAGTCGAGGTCGTGCGGCCCAACCCTCCAGCTGAGGTTCCACCTCCTCCTGTCCAAGTTATTGACTTGGTGGAGGGCGGTGAGGCCGGCCCATCTGGGGCATCGGCCCAGGACACCTCGGCTCAGAGTTCATCTGCCATTCGCCGAGGTCCGGAGATGCCGCCACACTTGTACAATTTGTGCAAGTGGGCGTATAAGGCAGTTCCTGAGGCCGAAGTGGACATAATGGCAAAGTCCCCGGCTCTTTCTTTACTCAACACGATGGGGGTCTTCAGCACCAAGGTGAAGTTTAATACCATCATGCCATAAAAATAGCTAAGTTAGGTATTTCGTTCACTTACTTATTAATTGTTTGTGTAGGTGGCTTATGGCTGCCAGATGCTCCGGGACGAGATCACCCGGGACAAGGGTACGATCTCCGGCCTCGAGGGCATGCTGACGGCCACCAAGCACTCCTTGGACGAGGCCCGGAAGTTCGGGGAGGAGGCTGCCAAGGCCTTGGATGCGCGGGAGAGGGAGATCGCCGCCCTCCAAGCCGAGTTGTCTAATAAAGAGAGGGCCGAAGCCGAGCTCATCATCCGGGTGGAGGAGCTGAAGGCCTCCGAGGGGTCTGCGAGGTCGGAGTTGGAAACGACCAAGGCGGAGTTGGAGGTGAAGGTCGCCGAGGCCGACGAAGCGTTCGACTTCGGCTACGAGAAGTGTCGGATGGCCGTCCAGGAACATCATCCGGACTTGGACCTCTCATTTCTGGACTCCGAAGTGGAAGAAGACGGAGACTCCGCAGCCCCTGCTGAGCCGACCGCCGATCCTGCCCCTTAGGATTTTTTGTGTAGCCCGTTTCTAGGGCTTTTATGTAATCATTCTGTAATCTGACCTTTTCATGGTCTTTATGAAATGAATTACTTTTTCTTCTTCTGATCTGCGTTTGCACTTTGTCAGATTTTTTTTTATATATATTGCCACCAAAATTACTTCGTGACCGAGCATTTAGATCGTAGCCGAAGTATTTAGGACTTAGCGAAAATAATGAATCCATTTACTTCGTGGCCGAGCATTTAGATCGTAACCGAAGTATTTAGGACTTAGTGAAAATAATGAATCCATTTACTTCGTGGCCGAGCATTTAGATCGTAGCCGAAGTATTTAGGACTTAGTGAAAATAATGGAAGCTTGGAGCTCGTATACGACTGCGGGCAAAATTAGCCTCTGTCCGTACCCCAACTTTTGAGAAACAAAATGTGAATACTTAGCTTTTACTGATAGTAGATTTTCAAATGTTCCGTGTTCCACGGATGGGGTAGAGCACGACCTTGTAAATCTTCGAGCCAATAAGTTCCGGTCCGAACTGTTTTAATAACTTTGTAGGGTCCAATCCAGTTCGGATTGAGCGTGCTCGCAATCTTATCCTTCTTCTCCCTTACGTTCCTCCGCAGGATGAGATCTCCCACTCTGAACCGCCTTTCCTTCACCCGGGAATTGTAGAATCTTGCAACTCGCTGTTGATAGGCTGCGATCCGAACTTGGGAAGTTTCTCTGACTTCGTCGAGCAGATCGAGGTTAGAGCGAAGCTCGTCTCGATTTTGATCGGGTCGGTAATTATTGATACGGTTACTTGGTAGCCCTATCTCGACCGGGACTACGGCCTCCGCTCCGAAGGCCAGGAAGAATGGGGATTCTCCTGTTGTTGACCGAGCTGTGGTCCGATATGCCCACAACACCTCGGGAAGCTGTTCAGCCCAAGCTCCTTTGAATTCACCGAGTTTAGTTTTCAGATGATTCTTGATAATCTTGTTGATAGCTTCGACTTGCCCGTTGGCTTGGGGATGATGAGGAGACGAATACACATTCTTTATACCTAAGTTCTGGCAAAATTCTCTGTATTTCGCATTATCGAACTGAGGCCCATTGTCGGTGACGATGGTGTTTGGGACACCGAACCGACATACGATCGACTTCCAGATAAAGTCTGTTGTTTTCTTCTCGGTGATTTTCGCAAGCGGTTCTGCCTCGACCTATTTCGTAAAATAATCGACGGCCACGATCGCATACTTGACCTGTCCCTTGCCCGTAGGGAGAGGACCAATGATATCGACCCCCCATTGCGCAAAGGGCCACGGTCCGGACATAGGAGTGAGCTCTTCGGGGGGTGAATGAGGTACCGGTGCGAACTTTTGACATTTATCGCATCGTTTGACGATCTCACGAGCGTCCTTTTGGATCGTCGGCCAGTAATAACCTTGGCGAACTGCTTTCTGCGCCAACGCCCTACTCCCAGAATGATTTCCACATACACCGGAATGGATTTTCCTTAAGACGTAGTCGGCTTCATTTGGTCCGAGACAGCGGAGATATGGCAACGAGAGACCCTTCTTGTATAATATATCGTCGAGTAGTACGTACCGAGCTGACCTATACTGGATCCGTCTTACCTCTATTTTTTCTTCAGGCAATATGTTCTCTCGTAGGAAACGGACGATAGTGTCTCTCCAATCAGACTCAGTTGAAACAGCGCATACTTCATTCTTAACGTCGTCCGCGATACTTCTTTGGGGGAGGAATTCAATGGGGACGACCCGTCCCAGCTCGTCGTCTCCTGCCGACGCTAGCTTAGCGAGGGAGTCTGCATGGGTGTTGTGACTCCTCGGTACTCGGACAACTTTGCAACGATCGAACCGAGCGGATAACTCGTGATATTTTTGCAAGTACGCGGACATCTTTTTTCCCTTCGCTTGGTATTTCGTTGTTGCTTGACCCACTACCAATTGTGAGTTGCTGTACGCCGTGATGTGTCGGATTCTGACTGCCGAGGCTAGCCGTAATCCGGCGAGAAGTGCTTTATATTCGGCTTCGTTGTTTGAAGCTTTGAAACCGAACCTCAGGGCATACTGGACTTTTATGCCATCACGGGAGGTCAAGATTATTCCCGCTCCGCATCCTTGCGAGTTCGACGATCCATCGACGTGCAGCGACCAGTTCGAATCTTCTGCTGGGTTCGGTTCTGCCATGTTTTCCTCACAAGGAGCATCAGTTTCGGGATCGGAGTGGTCGGTAAGCTCGGCAATGAAATCAGCCACAGCCTGCCCCTTAATTGCCGTGCGGGGTCAGTACTGGACGTCGAATTCTCCGAGCTCGATGGCCCATCGTGCAAGGCGACTCGAAGTTTCGGGCTTCTGTAGTATCTGTCTCAACGGCTGGTTCGTCAATACCACTATTGGGTGTGCTTGGAAATAAGGGCGTAATTTCCTCGCCGTTGTAATCAGAGCCAGAGCCAGTTTTTCTAGGCTAGGATAACCAGTCTCTGCATCCAGGAGAGCTTTGCTGATGTAGTATATTGGTCTTTGTATACCTCGGTCATCGCGGATTAGGGCCGAGCTTACTGCCGCGGAAGACACGGCTAGATACAGTAGTAGCTCTTCCCCTTGCGCGGGCTTGGACAGCAGCGGAGGTGAACCGAGGTATGCCTTTAGATCCTGGAAGGCTTGTTCACATTCTGACGTCCAGGTTACCTCGTTCAACTTGCGAAGTTGCTTGAAGAACGGGAGGCATCTGTCGGTAGCTCTGGATACGAACCTGTTGAGTGCGGCGACTCGCCCCGTGAGGCTTTGTATTTCTTTCACGGTGGTTGGTGAACTCATCTCAACCAATGCACGGATCTTTTCAGGGTTGGCTTCAATTCCTCTTTGATTCACAATGAACCCGAGGAATTTTCTCGATCTTACTCCGAAGGCGCATTTACCGGGATTGAGTTTCATCCCGTACTTCTTCAGGATTCCGAACATAACCCGGAGGTCGTCGACATGGTCTTCTGATTTCAGACTTTTTACGAGCATATCGTCCACGTAGACTTCCATGGTTTTGTCGATGTGCTCTGCAAACATTTTGTTGACCAAACGCTGGTATGTTGCTCCGGCGTTCTTCAACCCGAAAGGCATCACCTTGTAGCAATACAGCCCTCGGTCAGTGACGAACGCCGTTTTTTGCCTATCGGGGGCATGTATCTGGATTTGATTGTACCCAGAGTAAGCATCCATGAAGCTGAGAAGCTCGTGGCCCGAGGTCGAATCTATGAGCTGATCTATTCTTGGTAACGGGAAGCTGTCCTTCGGGCAGGCTTTGTTGAGGTCAGTGTAGTCGATGCAAACCCTCCACTTCCCATTGGCTTTTTTGACGAGGACGACATTGGCGAGCCAGTCGGGATAGCGGACTTCCTGAATGAAACCTGCTTGACGCAATTTCTTTACCTCTTCTTCAATTGCGGCATATCTTTCCGTGTTGAAGGCTCGTCTTTTTTGACGAACCGGTTTGAAAGACGGGTCCACGTTGAGTTGGTGGACCATTATCTCGGGATTTATACCGGGCATGTCCTGATGGGACCATGCAAAGGCGTCGGCGTTCTCTTTCAGAAAGGCGATCATCTTCGTCTGGATGTCGTCATTCAGTTGGGACCCGATTTTGACGACTAAGCTCGGGTCCTCTTCTGATAAAGGGACCTCTATCAACTCTTCAGCTGGTGATCCACGTTCTTTCGTTTCTTCCCTGGGATCCAGGGGGGCTGCATGCGAGATGGCGGATATCAGGTTTTTGCCTTTTCCGCGCAAGGTCAGCTCATAACACCGACGAGCTTCTTGTTGGTCTCCTCGGACCACACCGATTCCATCTTCGGTTTTGAACTTCATGGCCAGATGATAGATGGAGATACCGGCCTTTAGAGCTCGTAAGATGGGTCGGCCGACGATCGCGTTGTATGCCGAGGGAGTGTTGACGACCAGAAAGTCGACCATGATCATTTTCTGGTTCGGCTCATCCCCTGCGGTGACCGGTAGAATTATTTCCCCTTCAGGCATGATACAATCTCCTGTGAATCCGGTCAGGGCTGTTTTGACCGGTCTTAATCTAGATCGATCAATCTTCATTCTGTCAAATGCCGAAGCGTATATTATGTCGACCGAGCTCCCTGTATCCACCATAATCCTGTGGAGCTTCTTGTTTGCGACCACTATTGATACTACCAGAGAGTCGTCGTGCGGATGTATTATTTCTCTGGCATCTTCCTCGGAGAAAGATATCATGCGCTGGGCGACCTTAGGAATTTTTGTGGGTCTGCTGGTTAGATTCACCTGCAAATCTGGCTCGGATGTCCGTGCCTGACGAGCATAGGATTTGCGGGCGTTGCCAGAATCTCCAGTGGTAGGCCCGCCGAAGATCACATGGATCTCTTCCATAGGATTGTTGTCGACCGGCTCCCCTCTTTCTTCCCGACCTGAAGTTCTGTCGTCGTCGGGACGTTGGGCGATGTATTCTTTCAAGAATCCTTGCCGGATCAGTGTCTCTATTTGTCGCTTCAGGTCGAAACAATCCACCGTGTTATGACCATGATCTTTATGGTATAAACGGTATTTGGATTTTGACCTTCTGTCGGGGTCGGTTTTTATCTTTGCTGGCCGTCCGAACGCCTGTCTGTTCTTCTCGGCTAAAAATATTTGCTCGATGGTTGTCTTGAGCGGAGTATATTTCTCAAATTTTGGAACTGAAGTTTTAGCTCCGCGTGGATTAGCGTTTGAGTTCGGGGATCGGCGATCTGGACGATGCCTTTTAGTGCTACTTTCCTCTTTGCGTTCTTTCCTCTTATGAGACGACCCCTGAGCGTTTACCGGCTCTTCTGCGTTTATATGCTTCGCAGCTCGGTCGAGGAATTCAGCAACTGACTGCGGGGGTTGTTCCCCTATTGACCAGAGGAACTTCTCATCACGCAATCCTCCTATCATCGTATGTAGCAGTACGTCTTGGGATAGGTTCTCCACCTGAACCGCTTCAGCATTGAATCGTGAGAGGTAGTCTTTCAATGATTCGTTGTCTTTCTGTTTGACCGCAGCGAGGTGCGTCGAATGCTTTCTCGGGTCAGTGCTTCCGATGAACTGAGTTGCGAATGCTCTCCTCAGCTCGGTGAAAGAGGAGATGGACTTCGGTTTTAAATTGCTGAACCATGTCCAGGCCGAACCAGTCAAGGACAACGGGAAGGCTTTACACATAATGTGGCCATTAACCCCATGGAGTTCCATTCGGACCTTGAAGTTCTCAAGGTGCTCAGCCGGGTCTCCTATCCCGGAATATTGCTTGAGCTGGGGTATTTTGAAGCTTTTCGGGAGAGGCTCGTTGCGGATTTCGTCGGTGTACTGGGACTAAGATGAGTCTACCAGAACATCTGCTGCTGTCGGCACTCGAGCAAGTTGTGCTCGCTGGATATCACCGATCCTCTCCCGAAGTTCTTTAAGCTCGGCTTCGAGGGGAGTGATATTATCATCCATCCGACCTTGATCTTGACTAGCTCTGGCGGATCGTCTTTCTTCTATTCTGTGCCTTGGATCGTTAGAAGGAAGTTCCGTGGCCGCTCGAACTCTCGAGGTGGAGGCTCGGCTCACGACTTCATCCTCGTCGGGTCGCGGACGGCTTGGGTGTGAATGCGGTGGATGAGAACTTTGTTGAGGTGGCTCAGGTTCGGGGTTGGTTTCGAGGTTAGGTGCGGGTCGGACTAGACTATTCAGCAAGGCTGTAATTTCGTCCAATTTCCCGTCCACACGCTCGAAGCGTCTATCTACTCCACCAAATTGTTCTGCAACGCCTCCCACCTGTTCTTCTAATGTGGACAGTCTGGTCCCGAGATTTCGGGACCTCTGCCGTCCACTCAGAGGATTGAGGCGGTGTGACGAGCTGCCGAGGTGGAGCATTGGAGTATTGCGAACAGGTGATTCATCTTCGGAATGACGCTCGTAGGAAAGCTCATCATTCGCAGGGGCTTTCCCTTTCTTATTACCTCTCCCACCGGCCATTGGCTCTTAGTTTTGAACGAAGGATTCTGTAAGAAATTACTTTTGTTGTCGTTCCCACAGACGGCGCCAATCTGTTGATGCCGATTTCTGGTCAACAGACGAGGTGATCGTATTTGTATTCGTAGGAGCGGATCGTCGCTGGAGATATCCTTCGGTTGAATCAGATTAGATGTTCCTATCAGTGGCTTGGCTTTGATCCTGTAGAACACCACATATAATGGTAAAGGGGGTGGCTGGGATCCAGCCGTGAACCCTCCGATGCCTAAATCAGTAATGGCCCTTAAGAATCGAGAGATTACTTTTGAGTAGAGATTCTTGTGTACCTGTCATTGGTGTTTCGTCTCTTACTTATAGGCATCGATATGGGCTGAGATCACGGCGGATATCGTCCCCGGGAATCCGGGCGAAAATCTTGGGCCGTTCGGATCTTTCGGACGCTCCCTTGTTTTAAGCCGCTTACGAAGGAGATGAGGTCGGCTTTCGCTTACCCGTCAGCTCAGGTCTGATCCGTCCTATCCTCAGAGCAGGCGAAGTCATTAGCTCAAGCTTCAACTTGCTCTATCGCTCCGGGGTCTCATATGCTCGGGTCGGATATGTGAAATTATCCCATAACAGGGTCCACAAGCTCTTTTTTTTTAAATTTTTTATTAGGTAGAAGGGCAACTGGGGCACATAGTTTCTTAGAAGAAGTTGGCCACAAGATTTTAGAATCAAGAGAAAGGAGTGGGCCCAAAAGTTTTTTCTGAGGTAGGAAGCCGAAGCAGGGACCATAAGCTCTTCAAGAGGCAATTGGAACCATAGAGGCTTTCTTAGACGTATAGCAGGAAGTGGGGCCCACAAGCACTTCTACAGGTAAAGCTGGCCCGCAAGATTTTTATGTGCAAGAGAAAAATGTGGGTCCACAAGATGCTTTGGAGGTGAAGTAATAGGAGAAGGTGGACCCGCAATCATTCCTAAGGGCCTGTTTGATTTTTTCCCTCAACTGTAGTTACCTTGTAAATGGGTAATGATTATTTACCCAGGTAATTACTGCATCATTCCCCATAAAGACAGTGACGGTTACTTTTCTTAACACTAAAATCGATAAATTTGTACAACAAATGTGGGGCCCACTGTGATGTATGTGGCTTATCCACACCGCCCATTCGTTATGCCAGTTGAATTTAGGACGTGGACCAAAAAACGAGGCAGATCCAAAGCTCAAGTGGACCACACCAAAGGAAACAGTGGGAATCGAGCGCGTACCATTAAAAACTTCTTGGGGGCCCTAAAAGATTTGGATCAAGCTGAAATTTATGTTTTCCCTTTATCCATGTCTGTGTGACCATATGAACAGGTTAGATGATGAATAAACCTCAATGCGGGCGCAATGAAAGAAATTACTTTCAACGGTGGACGAATTAAGACCACTGTTTCCTTTCGTACGGGCCATTTGAGTGTTAGATTTGCCTCATTGCTTTGCTCATGCCTCAAAATGTGCTAATAAAATATATGAACGGCGCTGATATATCATATACATTATGGTGGGGCCCACAGGTTTGAGTCAACACTTTTGGACCGATTTTCGAGGTGGCATTACTCCCCCATTTCCAAACAAGGTGTTTCACCACATATTTACCATTTACCACATATTTACGAAAATCAAACAGGCCCTAAAGGTAAAGAGGAAGCAGTGGGACCCACAGGGGTATAAGGAAGGAAGCCTACGACTTTTCTAGAGGCAATAGAATCCAAGAACCTTTTTAGAGGCCTAACAGGAAATGAGACCCACAATTTTTCTAGAGGCAACCGGATCCACGAGCCTTTTTAGAGGCCTAATAGAAAGTGGGGCCCACAAGCATTTCTACAGGTAAAGCTGGCCTCACAAGGTTTCTATAGGCAAGAGAAAGAAGTTGGCCCACAATCATTCCTAGAAGTAGAAAGGAACCAATGGGACTAGGGCTGGTCACAAGCCAAGTCAGCTCGAGAAACTCTATCGACTCGACTCGAAAAAATTCACCTCAGCTCGCCTTGACTCAGTAGAACAAGTCAAGCCAAGCTTCATTTAGGGGTGTTCAAAAAACCGACCAAACCGATAAAACCAACCAAACCGGACCGAACTGATTGATTTTGGTTGGTTTTTCAATTTATTTCAGGTCGAGTTGGTTTTTTAATATAAAAAACTGAGAGTGTCGGTTCGGTTGTTGGTTTGTGAAAATTATAAACCGTTTTCAACCGAACCGATACACACACACACACACACACACACACACACACACACACACACACACTCTGTGAGTGTGTGTGTGTGTGTGACAAGTCGAGGTTGACCCTACTTTAATATTTACGTGAAATCCACTCTAACCAGTAAGGGTGCCACCCCAAGTTAGGCCCAAGAGGGCGACACCAAGAAAAAGAGTTTGGAGGGTAATGTGGCTTGTACACTAGTGGTCCGCCTGTATCAAAGATGACGCTAGTTTTTCATCTTTAGGCCTAAAATTGAGTTAATCACTTGCTAGTTGGAGTGAATTTTTAAAATGTATGATAGTGGGGCCCATTTAAACTACATTACCAATTACCTCATGTCAAGTAAAAGAATTTTACGTAGACACGACTCAATAGCACAGTGAGGGAGTGAATTAGGGTAACAGTTCAGTGGGTGTTATCTTAACTGTGTGGAGCCCACCTTGATGTATGTTTTGTATATCCATTCCGTTCATCTGTTTTCGTCTATCATTTTAGGACATGATTCCAAACCTCGAGAAGATCCAAATCTCAAGTAAACAATACCATTAGTAACAATGATGAATAACCATTAGAAGCATTTTATGGGCCATGAAAGTTTTGGATTGAGGCCCAAACCGATAAAACTGACAAAACCGAACCGACCCGAATTTATCCAGTTCGGTTCGGTTGGTGATGGTTCATCGATTCGGTTTGGTTGTTAAATATTCAAAACCGACTAAGTCAGTTCGGTTGGATATTTTCCCTCAAAATCGAACCAACCGAACCGTGCACAGCCCTAGCTTCATTTAGGAGCTCGAATCAGAAATCGAGTCAAGTTCGACCACTGGGTCACTTGACTCGACTCGACTCGATTCAAGCTCGACTCGGCTCGACCTCGACTTGACTCGTTTCATATAGACATTTGTTATAAAAAAAAATCATAATCTTCTTATTTCTTGGTTCTCTCTCCCCCCTCCCCCACACACACATTGGGGTCCAAGCTTAGGACATATAAAACCCTCACACATTGGGGGGTTTCTTAATCCTACTATTTTGTTCAGCTAAGAACATTCCTTGTTGAGCATACCTGATGGATTGAGTAATTTCAAGTACAAAACATGGTGAGCACACAGTGGTTGTGTGTTTTACATGCTACACAAAACAAGTGTTACGATGAGACCACACACCATACACATACATAAAACAGGGGCTATGGTAAGACCAAACACCATATGCAGCTATTGATTGCAATTTTATGAGGGAGGTGTTGCATCTGATCCATGAATCAGCTGAGCCTCATAATGAAGATCGTCCACACAATAATCAGGGCAGTCCATTAATGTGGTGAGCTATGCATGTACTGCGTTAATCTATGGTTCAGAAAATGTTACTAGTGGTCTGCATTCCATGCATGTGTGACCTGACCAAAGAAAAAATCGATCAAAGCTAGGTCATTTAAATGGTGGGGTCCCACCTGTAGAAATATTATTACTATTCTCCCCTAATATATGTGTGACTTCTTGAACTTAATGTTGTTGATTTTTAATTTGTATTTTGTAGCAAAAAATATAATAAATTGAGGTGGGAGCAAGCTCGACTCGACTCGAGGTAAGCTCGCCTCGACTCGACTCGAGGTACACTAGCTAAACTCGAGCTCGCCTTGAAAGTTTTAGCAAACAAGGCAAGCTCCAATGGTATGCTCGAGGGTGAGCTCGAGCTCTAGCTCAAACTCGAGGAGAGCACAGACGAGTCAAGCCAAGCTTGGCCCACCTCGACTCGACTCGGCTCGATGTACAGCCCTAAATGGAACCCACAGAGGTAGGTGGATGTATTGGGGCCCACAAGCACTTCAACGGATAAAGCTGGCTCCACAAGATTTCAATATGTGAGAGAAAAGTGAGCCCACAACCATTCCTTCCTAGAAGTAGAGAAGCAATGGGACCCACAAAAGCATGAGGAAGGAGTGGGGCCCACAAGCACTTCTACAAGTGAAGCTGGCCCCACAAAATTTCAATATGTAAGAGAAAGAAGGGGGCCACAACCACTCCTAAAAGTAAAGAGGAAGCAATGGGACCCACAAAAGCGTGATGAAGGAGGGGAGCCCACAAACACTTCTATAGGTAAAGCTGGCCCAGCAAGATTTTTATATGTAAGAGAAAGAAGGGTGTTCGCTCGCCTCAAGTGCAAGGCTGTGATGTAGTAATAAATCTCGGTATGACCGAGGTCGATCCACAGGGAATAAGGTAAACCAATTCAAGTTGTTCCAGCAACTTCTAATTCAATGAATTGAGGATTTCAGGTTTAAAAACTAACTTAAAACAGTAATTGTAAATCTGTAATTAAAAGGGAACTAAGGCTTTCAAGGATCCACTTGTGATAGCCCTCATGTGAATTCATTCATCCAAGCATAGCACAACTGGAATTGAAGTTCTATCTCTATTCTAGTTGGAAGATATGGCATTTAAACACAAACAATCTCTACTCAAGTTGAAGAACAAGGTTCTAGTTCTAATGAAGCCCATAGAAGTCGAATATGTAGCCTTCGAAGTAACGACCATGCCAATGGACTATGGTACGTGATTGATTTCCTCCAAGTGCAGAGGTTCAATTGTAATATTCCTGTGAGTACAGGGTCGATCCCACGAAGACAGTCTAATGAGAAATCTTCTTACAGATCAACTAAACAGATAATGAAAATAGATATCAAAGGATCTATCCCAAATAGATTACGGATTTGGATTGATATGAAAAAATCAAACCAAAGCATCAAAGTTCCACACATGAATTTAACAAACCATCTATTATGACTGATAATGATAACTCAACTAGATCAGAACACTATGGTCTGTCTAGTCGGAATATTTAACAATTGAAGCATGTAAAAAGGAGTAGAAAACTGTCAAGGTTAGAAATCTCGAGTTTTACATCATGAAAACATACTTTTGGGCTCCAGGGATTGTAAGGATTTGAGATCCATGAGATCACAAATCAAACAATGTGGAAGATCAAAAGCCTCTCCCATCTAAGAAATCTGTATTAGTTAGATCTAAGTATCCACAATACGGTTCTCACATGATGGATCAAAGATTTTCCTAATACAAGATAATATGTATCAATCTTAAGATCCCATCATGAAATCATTAAGGAATCATCATGATGGATAATCTATTGAATCTATGTGCTTCCCTTCTAGCTCTGGCTAGAAGAGAATTAGAAGCACATGTTTAAAAATGAAAATGGACAAGAAAAGAATAAATAAAAGAGGAGAAGAATTGCAATAAAAAAAACTTGAATTGATCTAAAGAACTTACATCTTAATGAACTTGCATGAATAAAGAATCAAGTAAAAAAAATCTCTCTCTCTCTCTCTCTCTCTCTCTCTCTCTGGAAATTCCTAGGAAAGAAATCTAAAAGAAAAGGAAAAAATGGGAATATGATTTGTGGAATTCGGCTCCCTTTTTATAGACTTGCACCGTCTCGAAATTCACAATTTAACAGCCCCAGGGCTATTTCTGCACTTTCTGCATATTACTTTTCCAGCCCTGCAGTTATGGATTTGGACTTTTCAGGACATTTTCTGCATCATTCAACACCGTACAACTTCTTTTGATTTTCTTTCATTCACATGCTCAGATCACCATCTCTTGGACTTTAAATCACCTTTTTAGCTTGAATTCATTATAATTCATTCAATCACTATTAAACATGAAAACACATGTAATTAAATCATTTTAGCCAGATAATTCATGTAAATGCAAAATGAACATGGGGTTAAACATGCAAAATTTGTCACTCAACAGTACGCTCTAGGGTGACTACAATTCGAATCTAATCAATCCAAACATGATAATCTCAGAGAATTGCAAGGAACTCATGTCCGAAGCACATGAACTCTCATAAAATATCCAAAAATATCACTTTTATTCAAACTAAAACTTAAAAATCAAACTTCAAAGCAAAGTATTTGAATTAGAACGAATCCAACATGATAACTACTCACAAGCTTCACCTCTTAGCCTTAGCTAAGAGGTTCTAGCCGAGCATTATCATGCTTCAACTAGAATTCAAAGAAAAACTAAGAAAAACATGAAAAACTAGAGAAAACCCTAGTTGGAGGAGTTGTAATCGCTCCACGATGATCTCCCTTGCTTCCCATGAACTTAGAACTCTTCTGGGATACCTTAGGAAGGATGCCAAGGTGTCCTTTTATAATAAAAACCACCCACCGCCTCGGATTGCGTAAAGATTTACGCACTTGTATCGACAGTCAGACGCTGGTCGGGCGCCCGGTCACGTTTTGGTCAGGCGCTCGGCCAAGTCCAGAAACGTTCCAGCAATAACTAGATTATCTTGTCATTTTCTGGCGCCCGGCCAAATGGTGGTCGTGCGCCTGAAGGTCAATTTTTACAGTTTTCTGATTTACAGGGCCATCTGTTGAATTTTTTGCATTTGACTTTTTTGGCCCTACAGCTCTGCAATATGACTTTTCTGGCCATTCCAGGTCTTCAACTTGATTCCTTCAAAGCTTTTTCTCCACTTCTTTGGCTCTTCAAAGCTTGGTCTTCTAGTCATTCCAAATCCTTCAAATTGGCATTAAATCCATGTCATCTCTCTCTCTTTTCCTTGCTTCTTTCTTCCATTCCTTTGGCTCATCTTCTTTCATCATCAAGTGGGTTTAAAAGCATTCTTTTAGCCATCAAATAGGTGAATTCTCTCTCATTCCTACAATCACAAACATGTATTAGATTGGTCTTTTAAGCATGCAAACCATGCATAAGATGTGATGTAATGGGCAATCTCATGTATAAATTGGAGGTTCAACACACCCCCCAACCAGCTTTTTGCTAGTCCCGAGCAAAACATGCGTGAAATAAGTTCAAACCTCCAAAACCAACTCTCCTTCAGAAACTATGTTTCTATCCATTCCAAGATATACAAGTATAAAATTCAGAAAAATTAGATGATAGACATTGAAACCTTAAACTCTTAAAACATAATAAGTGTCCATATGAAATTCCCGCTGATTGATTGATAAATAGAAGAACTCGAACAAAATTAAACCTAGTGTGCATAGTGAAAGTCCATCTCATGAGTTTCTAGGATTATCTTCTTCATAGATCAACTGAATTATGGATCTCAAAGTGCACAGAGCAACAACAAGCCAATGACAGGAATTTGCCTTACCGTCCTTCCGACGACTTTCACATTACGTCCCATTTTCGGCTTTGGTTATGGGTAGACCATCTCCCGGTTTGTAATAGGTACCCCTTTTCAGAATTTTCCACCATTTTTTCATCATTCCCAATTTCATCCTTCCTTTTCCTTTTTCTTTTAAATTAGATAGGATTTTTAGAAATTCATATCTTTCATTATTTTCCCATGGATAAGGATGGACAAAGTACCCTGGCTTTGTTCCTTAATACCTTAAATCTAAGTCTAGCCAATCCACAAATCACGTAATCCCTTCAACCATGAAAATCGTGTAATGTGGACTAGGTGTAAAAGTGTTTAAATTTTCTATCAATCACATAAATAGGGGAATTCACACATAAAACCATTATATTAAGAGAAGTTCAAAGTAGGGCTGTAAATGGTTGGGTTCGGGGCGGGTTTAGACAAAACTAGACCCGCCCATTTACTAAACGGGTCTGGGTCCAAATTTTAGACCCAAACCCTTTCACTAAATGGGCGGGTCCGGGTCGGGTCCAGGTCGACCCATCAGACCCATTTATAAATGGGTCCGGGTCTGGTAGAGGAAGATCCACCTAGACCCATTCATAAATGGGTCGGGTCTAATGGATCTGGGTCTGGATCAAGTATGCAAGCATTTTACAAGGCTTAAAACCGGGTTTGGGCTGGACGGCTCCCTTGAAACATAGACCACACCTGCCCACTTACTAAATGGGTTCGGGTCGGGTCGGGTCGGGCCTAATATAAAGGAAACCAGACCCAGACCTGTTTAGCAACTGGGTCTGTTCTTGGACCCAGACCCATACCATTTAACAAATGGGCCAGGTTTGGGTCGGGTCTAAATGGGTTGGGTTTGGGTACCCCATCAGGTCCGCTGACCCATTTACAGCCCTAGTTCAAAGCTTGCAACATCACTCACTTCGTATCTCTTTTCTTATACTCGTATTATCTCGAATGCATAGAAATAAGGTTTTCTAAAGGAGTTTTGAAATTTTAGAAAATTCTAAAAAATTTGCACATATGATGCTCAAAATGTTGCAACATGCTAGATGAGGAATTGCATCTCACCCCCCAACCAAATCTTGCATTGTCCTTAATGTAAAAAGATATGCAATGAACATGAACATGAGAGCAATGGTAAAATAAAAGGGAGTGAGAACAATAGTACTTGTGAGAGTCGATCATGGAAGTCTACAACCCCAACACTAAGACTTACTAAAACAGTAAACTAAATAAAATTAAACCTAATCTAAGGAAAGTAATAAAGATACCTAACTTGTCCTTTTAAAAAGAGGATCTCCATCAGACTAGGAGATCGATTATCAGTATAACATCCAAAAGGATAAAGTTGAGCAAGATCATCAAGTGGTTTAACAAATTATTTAAAAGAACTATCCACCATCCTGCTTTGAAAAGTACATTGGTGACATCGATCATTCTAACCCATTGAAAATCCGGCTGAAAAATTTCAGCGGGTTCTTCAATAAAATTGTCACATGTACTAGGAAAGGAGAATTGCATTGGTTGGAAATCATTGAATATGGATCTCCTTTCCTTCTTGTCTGGGAAAAAATTATTCAAGTATGGATCATCCCGGAAGTGTTCTTCAGTTTGAACAAACCAAAGAGATGTGGAGACTTGTATTTCTTCTTCACAAGTTGATATGATCTCCACAAAATCAGATTTCACCGGTGCTTCCACAATTGATTTTTCAGTTTGGTGTTCTGTGGAAGGAAACTTTTTAGGCACCGGAGGGGTCTCCTTCAAAGCATGCACAATGTCCTGAATCATGGGATCATCCCAATCTTCAAAATACGCTAAACACTCCTCTAGAGTATAAGAGACTTCAGCGGAGGAAGTTTTTAGATTTGGACCCTTTACGTCTTCCTCCTTCTCAAAATTTTGTGTAAGTTGGAGTGGGTCCTCAACCTCTACACCTTCAAAAATTGGCCCCTCTGTAGGCAAGTCAAGCACCAATTCTTTCAAATCCTGCATAACCAATATATGTAAATCAAAATTTGGTGACTTGTCAAGTAAATTTTCAGAAATTGACACTTCCAAGGTCTTATTAGAAATAGAAGTAAATTCATCCTTAGAATGTGTCAAACATGTCTCCAAGCTTTTCGGTAGATCATGTTGGAAAAACTCCCCATCTTCCATGGATTCTATCATGTGTACCTCATGGGGGCCATCATTGTTGTCCCAATCCTCAAAGGGATCAAAGCTAACAACATCTAGAGGATCAAAAGTCTGCCTTAAAGCGAACTCCTCTTCCACGATTGAATCAATCATATCAATCTCGTGGACATCATCATCATCCCTATGTCTTTTGCCTAAGTGGAACACATTCACCTCCAACGTCATGTTCCTAAAGGACATTTGCATCACTCCATTCTGGCAATTTATGATTGTGTTTGATGTAGCAAGGAATGGGCGGCCTAGAATCACCGATATTTGGGTGCTAGCATCCATAATCGGTTGTGTCTCCAAGATGATGAAATCTACCGGGTAGTAGAATTTATCAACTTGGACTAGCACATCCTCAATTATCCCTCTCGGTACATGGATGGATCTATCAGCGAGTTGCAACGTGGTTTTGGTGGGTTTTAATTCACCAAGACCCAATTGCTCGTATACCGAGTATGGGATCAAATTTACGCTTGCCCCCAAGTCTAGTAATGCACGCTCAATCCGATAATCTCCAATGATACATAAGATTGTAGGACTACCGGGATATTTGAATTTTGGGGGGGTCTTTTGAGTGAGAATGACACTCACTTGCTCATTTAAGAAGGCCTTTTACTGCACATTATATTTACGTTTGGTTGTGCATAGATCCTTTAGAAACTTGGCATAAGAAGGGACTTGTTTGATGGCATCAAGCAAGGGAATCTTGATCTTGACTTGTCTAAAAATCTCTAGAATATCATGAGAGTTTGGGAGAGATTTTGGAGCAACCAATCTCGAAGGGAATGGTGCTACGGGCTTGTAAACGTGTTCCGTTTCTTGTGGGGCTAAGTTAGATCCGTCCTCATCCTCAGAATTTACCGAATCATTAGGCTTGTCGGTCTTCACCGGAATAGATTTGTCAATTTGTTTACCACTTCTAAGAGTGGTGACGGATTTGGCTTGCTCCATATGTTGGTTGAAGGGATCAGGAATGCTTACTTCATGTACTTGTTTTGGATTGGGCTAAGGTTGGGCGGGAAAGGTCCCTTCCCTAGCATTCAAGCGTCCCTTAATCTCATCAACCGAGACTTTAAGCTCTTGAAACACTTGCTGATTCGTTTGGTTTATTTGCGTTTGCCCTTGTATAAACGCTTTCAAAGTTTCTTCCATGGAAAATTGAGGTGGGGCCATATTTTGCATGGGTGGCCCTCCTTGAGAGTCGGTAGAATTGCCCGTGGGAGCATTCTTCTAACTGAAATTCGGGTGGTTCTTCCAACTAGTATTGTACGTATTACCCACCGGTCCATTGAAAGGCCGTTGATACCCATATGTGGCATTTACATGTTCATGTAACACCTCTTGAAATGCAGAAATTGTAGGACAATCTTGCGTAGCGTGTAAATTGGTGAGACAAATCCCACATGTGGTCTCAATAGCTTCATTGGACTTTGGAACTCCACTCTTACTAAGTTCCATGGCCTCGATCTTCCTTGTGAGGTTGGCTATCCTTGCATTCACGTCGTCTTCCTCCTTGAGGATATAGATCCCTCCTTTCTCTCTCTTGAGTAGGCTTGGGGTTATTAGGTTTATCTGAGGTATCCCAAGATTGGGCATTCTCGGCCAACATATCCAAATAACTCCAAGCCTCATCTGGATTTTTGCTCATAAACTCGCCGTTGCACATCATCTCTACAAATTGGCGCATATTGGAACTTAATTCATCGTTGAAGAAGTTTATAATTCACCAACTCTCATAGCCATGATGTGGGCAAGCAAGTAGGAGGTCCTTAAATCTCTCCCAACTTTAGAAGAAAGATTCACCCTCTTTAGCCGAAAAATTCATTATGGCTCTTCGAAGGGTGTTCGTTTTATGAGCCGGGAAGAAATTTTTCAAAAATTCCCGGGTCATCTCGTTCCATGTCCCTATCGAATGTGGTCTAAGAGAGTGAAGCCAAATTTTGGCTCTTTCTTTCAATGAAAAGGGAAAGAGTTTAAGCTTAATGGTATCTTTCGAAACATTTGTGTATTGCAAGGTAGCCACCACTTCTTCGAATTCTTTCAAGTACAGATATGGGTTGTCAGAGTCTAGCACATGGAACTTTGGTATAAGTTAAATTACACCCGGCTTTATGTCAATGTTTCCCCCGGTTGGTGGTAGAACCACGCAAGAGGGTGTAGTTGCACGGGCTGGTTGTAGGTAGTCCCGTAGTGATCTCATTGGAGGAACGTTATGTACATCATTCTCTCCTACTCCCTCTTGATTTGCGTTTGTAGTTGGAGTGGGGGGGGGGGGGGGGGGGGGGGGGGGGATTCCTTAAAGGTTTTTGATCCATACTCCCCAAATTATCACAATGTTCTACAGATTTTCAGATTCGTCTATGAACGGATAATGGTCCAACTAAACCACCTTCGGATTGGAGATGATTAGAGTGGTCACGTTCCCAACAGGACATAAACCACTTCAACTACCAACTAGACTAATCCTAAAATATAAAATTGATCTAAAAAAAAAATTGAAAATCTGTAAAAGCACTAAGTTAGAAGAATATTACCCGATTCGCTTGAACTAAAGGAGAAATCCTACAAAACAAAACAATTTGTTAGTTCTAAAAATATCAGAAAAACCTATCTACTTCTACTTCCACAGCCACTAAAACAATCTAGAACTGTTATCTAAATTCTCCGGCAACGGTGCCAAAAACTTGTTCGCTCGCCTCAAGTGCAAGGCTGCGATGTAGTAATAAATCTCGGTAAGATCGAGGTCGATCCACGAGCAATAAGGTAAACCAATTCAAGTTGTTCCACCAACTTCTAATTCAATGAATTGAGGATTTTAGGTTTAAAAACTAACTTAAAACAGTAATTGTAAAATCTGTAATTAAAAGGGAACTAAGGCTTTCAAGGATCCACTTGTGATAGCCCTCATGTGAATTCATTCATCCAAGCATAGCACAACTAGAATTGAAGTTCTATCTCTCTTCTAGTTGGAAGATATGTCATTCAAACACATACAATCTCTACTCAAGTTGAAGAACAAGGTTCTAGTTCTAATGAAGCCCATAGAAGTCGAATATGTAGCCTTCGAAATAACGACCATGCCAATGGACTATGCTACGCTCTAGGGTTACTACAATTCGAATCTAATCAATCCAAACATGATAATCTCAGAGAATTGCAAGGAACTCATGTCCGAAGCACATGAACTCTCATAAAACATCCAAAAATATCACTTTTATTCAAACTAGAACTTAAAAATCAAACTTCAAAGCAAAGTACTTGAATTAGAACGAATCCAATATGATAACTACTCACAAGCTTCACCTCTTAGCCTTAGCTAAGAGGTTCTAGCCGAGCATTATCATGCTTCAACTAGAATTCAAAGAAAAACTAAGAAAAACATGAAAAACTAGAGAAAACCCTAGTTGGAGGAGTTGTAATCGCTCCACGATGATCTCCCTTGCTTCCCATGAACTTAGAACTCTTCTGGGATACCTTAGGAAGGATGCCAAGGTGTCCTTTTATAATAAAAACCACCCACCGCCTCGGATTGCGTAAAGATTTACGCACTTGTATCGACAGTCAGACGCTGGTCGGGCGCCCGGTCACGTTTTGGTCAGGCGCTCGGCCAAGTCCAGAAACGTTCCAGCAATAACTAGATTATCTTGTCATTTTCGGGCGCCCAGCCAAATGGTGGTCGGGCGCCTGAAGGTCAATTTTTACAGTTTTTCTGGTTTACAATGCCATCTGCTGAATTTTTTGCATTTGACTTTTCTGGCCCTGCAACTCTGCAATAGGACTTTTCTGGCCATTCCAGGTCTTCAACTTGATTCCTTCAAAGCTTTTTCTCCACTTCTTTGGCTCTTCAAAGTTTGGTCTTCTAGTCATTCCAAATCCTTCAAATTAGCATTAAATCCATGTCATCTCTCTTTTCTCCTTGCTTCTTTCTTCCATTCCTTTGGTTCATCTTCTTTCATCATCAAGTGGGTTTAAAAGCATTCTTTTAGACATCAAATTGGTGAATTCTCTCTCTCATTCCTACAATCACAAACATGCATTAGATTGGTCTTTTAAGCATGCAAACCATGCATAAGATGTGATGTAATGGGCAATCTCATGTATAAATTAGGGGTTCAACAAAGGGGGCCCATTAAATGCTCCGGAGGTATTGTAAGAGAAGGAGGTGGGCTCACAGAAACATTCTTAGAGGTAAAGAAGAAGCAATGGGGCCCACAAACTTTTATGGATGTAAAAGGAGGAAATGGGGCATAAAGTTATAACATCAGAGTGATCAATGATGGGCTCTTGGCTTTGTTGTATGTTAGTTTTTTTTTCCCCTTCTTTACCTTATTTTTTCTTCCTATGCTAAGGGATTTGATTTTTTTTTTTTTGGATATTTTTAGATTCATGTAAATGTTGGGTTTCTTGCTGATTGTGGGCCATTGTCGTGGTTTTGATAGAATATGGTGCCACGAATCACTATTCGTTGGATTTGGTGTCATATTTCAATGATCCCAACCATTGATCTAGTGAGATACGCAGCTGATGGTAGCTGCCTCCAAAACCTTCAAGATAGGATGGTCCTGAACTCAGACCCATCAAAACAGTGCTTAAGGATGCGATCCATATACAAAGGGAAAGGGTTCAATCATCAAATGGCTGATATATTTCAATCTGACACATTTTTGTGGGTATCCCCATTCACCATGATCAAGCAATCTTAGCCTTTCAATTGATGGCTATCAAATGGATAGTTAAAATAAAACATTGAGTGGTCCAATTTCCTGAGAGACGTGAGACAGTTACTCTCAGCTTCTCAATGTAATTTTTGGGTTATTATGCATTAAAAATTGGGTGAGCCCATGTTTAGTACATGTGGCAGGCTATGTATCAAGTTGGGCTGTCCATTTAATGGGCCCTAATATAGATGGTATGATCATAGTCATCCCCATTAGTCGCCTTCCAAGTGATGGTGGTGAAGAAAATCAGTTAATGGTCAATATTAAGTTCCTAAAGCCAGAAAATCAATAGCTATGATCATTTGATAAGTGTGTTTTTCATGATATAGGTCATTTATCACGAGTTCCAAGAGATGCAACTATCGAATTCTCATTCTTCTCGCTCTACCTTATCATAAAGGGGTTATTTGGTAGCATTGATTTTGAGGGATTTGTGAGGATTTTGGTTTTTGGGTCACTTTTTTTTTTGTTTTTTTAAAGAAACTTTATATTCAATAGCAACAGGAGCTATGCAACAAAACACACACCCTTCGGCAGACCTGCCACAAAAAGACTAGCAGGCCCATCTATCTTATACAATGCAAATCAACAATTCCTCTCTCTATGATTGCCTAGACCCACTCTATCCAAGAAAATCAAGCCTCTGATCGCAGCCGGTAACACCGACAGGGTAGAAAAAACTCGACGGGATTGGGAAGAATTCCCCCAACGGGCCAAACCATCCGCCACTGCATTGGCCTCCCTCTGAGTGTGGACGAATGAAGTCCAGCTTTGAGCCCAGCAATCCTAGCTCCCCAGTGCCACACAGTCCATAGAGAGGGAACGGAGAGGAGACGAGCTGCAACCTGGGAGTCGGTCAGGACGTCAACGTTAGAGAGTCCCCGGTCCGCGCAAATAGCGAGGCCATCCTCAATCGCCCTGATCTCGGCCCTGGTATTGGAACCGGAGCCGTACCCTAAGGAAAAGGCGAACAACACCTCACCTGAGCTGTTGCGGCAAATACCGCCACCACTAGATAGCCCCGGGTTGCCTCTGGCCGAACCATCTACATTAAGGGAACATCTGGTCGCCGCCTGTCTCTTCCATTTCACGATGAAGTCCCCTTTGCTACCTCACGGAGGGGCGCTAATGCCTAGTGAAGACAACAGGCCAGCGCTATTTTGATGAGAACAAATCTGGTTTGGGAGCAAGCCAAAGGTCAGCCTAATCCAGAGATGCACGTCGGCAGATTGCGAATGCATGTGACGATCATCAAAGACGGCTGAGTTTCTTGCCAGCCACAGCTCCCAGAAAATGAAGCAGGGGGTGATGCCCCTCAGCCTCGAACCCGTCTCCTTCTTCATAGCTTTGGACCACCATTGGTTGGCCCGGCAAACGGCATGGAATGGGTGGACTGGGAGAGCTGCAAAATCCTCCCAAAATGGTTCCAAACTTAAGCAGCAACTTCACCTTGGGAAATAGGAGGTCCAAGCTTTCACCCTAGTGAGAGGAGCACGTGTACTGCCCACAACAAATGCACTTAGAGGCCAGACTGATGCCCCTAGATTGGATCATGTCGTTGACTGGGACGGCCTTGAAAAGAAGCTTCCACATAAACAGGAAAATTTAGGGGGGGGGGGGCAACAAATGGTGCCACACCCACCTAGCCCTAGCCCAGAGTCTCTTCGAGGCAGCGGGTCTACAGAAATTCCAAGCCAACTTGATGGTAAAATCCCCGGGACGATGATCCAGTCCAAAACCCCTTGATAGTAAGGATGTCAAGGGATTTGGATTTGGATTTTTCCAAAATCCCTTAAAATAGCTCTTTTTTCGTTCTCATCTTAAAGTTGGTTTGTAAAATCCACTTTGATTCCACATTGTCAAACAACCGGTCGCTTGTTCTAGAGCAGCGAGTTAGTAAACATGTGTTCGGTGGGAAAAAAATCCCCTCTAAGGGTCCATTCATGCCAATTGCCAAAGCACTGCTATTATTCAACTGATTTAATAAAAGAAGGTTAGGACAGAGCTGCCAACATGCAGCTCTCTCCCCAGCTCTAGTTTCTCTGTTCCCTCACTTTCTTTGTTGAAGAAAGGATTCCACATTCAAGAAAGAACCAGATCAAACAATTTTCAGTAAGAATCAGGTTACTCCCCGAAAATACGTGTACCATAAGTTTGTTTGTCATTGGGATCAAATTTCTTGCTCATTCCGAGTAGATGTCTTCATCTGATCATGGGAAATAGATAGAATCAATTAATTGTTGCGACTATGTTTTCTCGCCCATTGCTAGTAGGTCGATGGGATGAACGCTTTCAGATAATCACTTGGAGTTTGGGTAATCCAATAAATTATTTGAAGAATGGTACTCTTAACAAGAGCGCAGAAATCAACATGATACATGTATGACATCATTGCCCATATGATTTCTAGTCTTGCTAAATTTATGGTACAATGCATGAAAAATTGAGTCCAAAATCTCCTCTTCATGTTACAGCAGATCCTTGGGCACATGTTTTCTTTCATCTCTCTTAAAGAAAGTATTAATTATTAAAATAAATAAACAAAAATGTAGAAACACATTAGTTTAATATTAGCGAATGATAAAAATGGACTAAAAGTACAATATTGAAATTAAACGTCAAATGGTCCAAAAGTTACATCAGCTTAAGTTTCCATCAACATATCTTCAGAGAGCAGAGTATTCGAATAGACACCCTAAAAGTCAGGCCATTCCAAGATTTAGGTGTAGTTTTAAACAGCTGAACTTCTCACACATATAACATGAGCATATGAGCATGGGTTCCAAATCATGGCTCAGCGGTGGACCAAGCATGTTTCTACATTGAGGTCAGGGGTTCAAGTACCTATGAGCTCGCATTTCAATGCTTACAACACACCCCACATGGGCACTCAAACCTGGAAACACACTCTCATCTACTAATGATCTATAAGTTAAAACCATTGTCTTCCACATGTAGGAATTTGTGCAAAGGTTCCTTCTTGACCTAGCTACAAGGAAGGTACTGAACTCTATGATATGAAAAGACAGAATGTAGAACCTAACAGGAGAATAAAAATTGCTAGTTTTAAAATCGAGTTAGACTCGAAATAAAGGTTTTATTTCTTTGAGAGATTGTGGGCGTATAATACATGATGGATGGATTCGATACTGTACATCTCTGCCCTCATCAAAGATAGGGGCTGTGATACATCTGTACTCTATGTAGACCATAAAGAGCGAGTATCAAGGCTGCCAATGGGCCACCCCGGGCCCAGAAAATCCAAACTTTGAACAGGGCGGTCCCAACCGGTTCAACATCTGTGCCTAAACCAACTCTGGCCCACTCAATGCTAGGCCTACCAAGAATCATGAGGAGTAAGTTCTTGACCTCCCTGGACGGCTCCGAAACTCCATATAGACATTAGCCGAGGGCATTCAAAGCCTATCGAGGGAGATAGGAAGCTCGTCCAATCAATATACACACAAACACACAAATTGCCAGTCCTCCCAAGGCCTCCATGGGTTTACTCAAGTTTTCAGCTGGGACAGGCCCACTGTCCAATTTCTTAGGCCCATCTGTTTTAATGAAGCATGGGTCATATCTACTTGTCAGGCTTTTAAGCAGATGAAAGCCCAAAAGCTACCCTTAGGGCTGCAATGGTCAGTGGATGGCCCATCAGGCTTTCGTGCTAGGGCCTCCTTGGGCTGAATTTTAAATTCTAGGCCCATAAACCTGTTTTATTATTCGGACCACGATTGGGCTATGCATAGGAGCCCATCATCTAGCCTGGCCTGGCTGAAGGTTTCAAGGGCATTTTTGTCAATATCATGTATGATTGGGCACGCCTAATGAACAGCCCAGATCTTGCACAGAAGTGGGTGGCCGGCTCGGGCTTGGGCTGGAATTAGGCTCAGTTCATGCATAATCATCATGGGTCAGGCCTGTTTGTTTTGGCCCGCCATGGGGCTGGCCTAGGCTCGGACCATGGTTTATGGGCAGGCTTTGACAGACCTGGGCTGTCAATGCCTGGCTCGCAAAGTAAATCATAGGCCTGAGCCTGGCCTAGGTCGGTGATGGGCCAAAACAAACTAGCCTGAACTTATGCGATGATGATTAACCATGCCTCAAATCCGAGTCCAGCCCGAGCCCAACAAACCACTTTTGGACAAGATCTCCCAACATGCATCATATATGACAAAAATGCCCTTGAAATCAAACGGGCTTAATGTTTAGGCAGGGCCCTGGCCATTAGGCCTAGTATTCCAGGACAAGCCCACCAGAAACCCTGACAGTGCCACCCAGCCCGTTGACAACCCTACTAACTGCCATATCTGGGACCAACCCATGAGCCTTGAGGAACATTGGACAAAATCTGGGTCTGGCCCAATGGGGCTCAGTTTCAAACTTACAGCCAGCTTCCATACTTCAAAGGCTCCAACGGTGCGCAGCAGGAGCTTTGAAGGGAGGCTGGAAGTTCACCCAACTACTGTACAGAACTACACACTTCCATGGGCTTATATAGAGAGGATCTGAGTGCACTGTATGTCATAAAGCGGATGGAATCCGATGCCCCAATGTCGACAGTTTCTAAATTCTTGGACGTCTCATGATTTGCACGAATCTGTGGGCCACCTCATAATCAGCTGGACTGGGTCAGGCCTAACCCCGGTCCATTAAACTATAAAGGAAGTGGGCCCCTAGCCCCGGAACAAATGATGGACAAATGATGGAAAATGAGCCAAGAAATAAGGCCTATCTAAGACTCAAGTGGTCCAAATCTCCCTGTGGCCCACGACACAAATATAAGTTTGATAAGAGCCTCCTATATATGGCCTCAAGTATTGAGAATATAAGTTTGATAAGAGCCTCCTATATATGGCCTCAAGAAGTTCTCAATAGTAGGCATCCATTTCTAACTGTTTCTATAATGTGGCCTGGTTGAGCCTTGGTTCTGCCTCATTTTTCTTCCTGAGCCATAAAACGGTATTAAAAAATGGCTGGAAACTGTGGATCTGATAAATACATAATAATGGGGCATGCTAAAGTTTCACACGTAAATATTTCCGATTTTTTTTTTTTTTTCACTGGAGCAGATTAGGCGACACCTCGGCTTCACCCAAGACAGTGCAGCCCACCTTGACATGTGTATTCTATATCCACCCGTCCATCCATTTTTCGGGATCATTTTAAAGCATTATGCAAAAAATGAAACTATGGTGGCTTACCATTAACTATACCATAGGAAACAGTGGTGATTTACCAATAATGGGCCAAAAAAGTTTTGTCTCAAGCTGATATTTGTTTTTCCTCTTCATCCAGGCTTATGTGAACTTATCAACAGATTGGATGTCAAATAAAAACTATAAAAACATTAAGGTGATCCTAAGAAGTTTTTAATGGTAGGGTATTCAATCACCACTGTTTCCTAGAGTATGGTCCACCTGATAATTGGATATTCTTAAATTTTGTTATAATGCTCTAAAATGATCTGAAAATGATGGACGGAGTGGATACATAATACACAAATCAAGGTGGGCCCCACGGTAAGGGTTGCACCGTCTTGGGTGATGCCGGGTCTCACCTAATCCGCTGCACTACACCACACAGCAAGTAGTGAGGTGTGAAATTTAGGTGGGCTCCACAATGATGTATTTGTTAGATCCACACAGTTAATTCATTTTTTCATATCATTATAGGCTATTGGTTTCGAAACCCATCATGGTGAAATATCCTCACATGACTGACTGGGTGGGTGTGTTGCACGATTGACAGGGTGGGTGCTTTGCATGACCGACAAAAAAAAACAAAGCAATTTATGTGGAAGAGTAAAATCCGGCCTATCTTGGTATATGGAGTCGCCGAAAATAACGTGAACCATTAGAAGCAACGGCTCCGTAACTTTTTGTGCCTTCAACCCAGAAGATCCGCACTCAAACGGAGTAAGCCCCACCCAGTCTCAGTACGTGTTTCCAATCCAACTGTTTCATGTGGTGTAGCTCACATGAGTTCTAGATCGACCTAGTTTTTTTGGACATTAATTTAGGCTGGCTGAATGATGGAGGTATTGGATATAAATAAAACATCACGGTGGACCCCACAAGTCCATTTATACATTAAGGTTAACCTAGAGGTTTGCATTGGATCCGGTCTGGCCTCCATGTTGGCGCTCCTGATAGTTGACTGGACTTGATATTGGGCCAGGTCATCTCCACACGTGTGGGTTTGGGACACACCTGACTCGGGATGAGACCATGGCACGTGCGGTCTTTTGGAGAGGATTACAGGCGGATGTGTTTGACTGTGCGAAATTTTCAGCGAAGTAAAAAACAAAAGGTATAAACTGTTGATAGCCGATGGATTTTATTCATCCAAGTGGGGTTTTTTTTTTTCCTGAAAACTATGATCTTTGATCCCGAGGATGAGTGGTGTCGTTGGGCTGAGAGTAAGTCCAAGTGGGGCCCTGGTTCTGATGGGCAACACTATGGAATTGAGATATACTCCATAAATTAATATCTCAGTTTGTAAAATCCTAACCTTTCGATCGTGGCCTGCAAATAAACAGTCCCAAGCTGAATTCGGCCGCAGTCTAAACGTGATGAGAAAGAGGCCAAAGATTGTTATTAGAGTACATCCATCCATAGTTCATTAGATCAACGGTCTGGATGACCAAATGATGGGCCTAAATTGCAATAACCTAGGGCCCAAGTATACTATAATGTACTCGATAATCAAAGAAAGAAGGGTATATTTCAGGTTTTGCACACCATCTCAGAGGTTTTTTAAGGTTTGGTGCATCATCTTACGCTGCTACTGATGGTTTGGCCCACCTGAGTTTTAGATCTGGATGATTTTTTTTGGGAATCCGATGCTGCGTTTGGATGTCTGAAACACATCACGGTGGGCCCCACATGAAGTCGGATATACGATATTGTTTACTCTGTGGGATCATTCATGTAATTTTATTCCAATGAGTGATTCAAGTGGGGTAAGGTCTGCAGTTGACCGTTGACCCATATGCAAAGCACAAGAACACACATAATAGCCTACAGGCTTTTCTTGATAGAAAAAGAGAAAGTGGGTCCACAAGCTCTCTCTCTCTCTCTCCCCCCGTGTGTGTAAGAAGTGGAGGTAAGAAGTGGGCTCTTTCTTCTCTCTTTGAAAGAAGTGGGCTCAAAAGCTTATTATGGAAATAAGAAGCCGAATTGGGGGCCATAAGCTATTAAGCTCTTCAAGGGGCAATTGGAATGAAAGGTCTTTCTTAGAGGTATAGCAGGAAGTGTAGTCCACAATACAGGTAAAGCTGGACCACAAGATTTCTATATGTAAAAGAAAGAAGTGGGCCCACATGATGTTTTAGAGGTAAGTTAAGGGGAGGAGGTGGACCACATTCATTCCTAGAGGTAATGAGGAAGGAGCGGGCCCAACGACTTTTCTAGAGGCAATAGGATCCACTAGCGTTTTCAGAGGCCTAATAGGAAGTGGGGCCCACAAGCACTTGTGCAGGTTAGGCTGGCCCAAGATTTCTATATCTAATAGAAAGAAGTGGGTCTACACAATCATTCCTAGAAGTAAAGAGGAATCAATAGGATCCCCTGAGGTACGAGGAAGGAGTGGGGCCCACAAGCACTTCTGCGAGTAAAGCTGGCCCAAAAAGATTTTTATATGTAAGAGAAAGAAGTGAGCCCACAATCATTTCTAAAAGTTAAAGAGTAAGCAATGGGACTCACATAGGTACGAGGAAGGAGTGGCCCACAAGCACTTCTACAGGTAAAGCTGTCCCCACAAGATTTCTATATATAAGAGAAAGAAGTTGGCCCATAATCATTCTTACAAGTAAAGAGGAAGTAATGGGACCGCAGCGATATGAGGAAGGAGTGGGGCCCACAAGCAGTTTCACAGGTAAAGCTGGCCCCACAAGATTTCTGTATGTAAGAGAAAGAAGTGGCCCACAAGATGTTTCGGAGGTATTGTAAGAGAAGGTGGTGGGCCCGCGCGAACATTCCTAGAGGTAAAGAGGAAGCAATGGGGCTCACAAGCTTTTCTAGAGGTATGACCGTATGAGGAAGAAGTGGGGCCCACAACCTTTTATGGATTGAAAAGGGGGGAAGTGGGGCATGAAGTTCTGATATCAGGGTGATGGCCCTTTGGCTTTGTTGCATGTTTATTTTTTTATTTTTTTATTTTTTTTCTCTCAGACTGAATATTTGATTTTGTTCTTTTTTGGTTTCTTGCTGATTGTGGGCCATTGTCCTGGTTTTGATAGAATTGTCCTGGCACCAGGGCCATTGTCCTGGTGCCACGGATCACTATCCGTTGGATTTGGTGTCAATTTCAATGATCCAAACCGTTGATCTTGCGAGATACGCAGCTGATGGTAGCTGCTTTCAAAACCTTGAAGATAGGATGGTCCTGAACTTAGGCCCACAAAACAGTGCTTAAGGATGCGGTCCATATCCAAAGGGAAAGGGTTAGATTATCAAATGGCTGAAATATTTTAATCTGACACGTTTTTTTTTTGTTTTGGGGAATCCCCATTCTCAGCAGAGAACGCCTACACAAAAGATGTGTTGGTGCCAAGGAAACCATTGCATGTGAAAGTTTACGCCCTGGCATCAGCACCATTAGTATGGTGACTCATTCTCCTCAACATGTAACACTCATGAATGGGATACCTAGACCATCCAAATTGCATGACATCTCATGGATGCATCATATACTGAAAATCAGTGATCAAGCAATCTCAGCCTTTGAATTGATGGCTATCAAATCGAAGGTTTAAAGTAAAATATTGATTGTTTCAATTTCCCGAGATACGTGAGGTAGTTACTCTCGGGCGCGACTTGAGTGAGACCCCGGAACCAGCGATGTGGGTGGGACCCTGAACCTAGGGCCCACCTTGATGTATTCTTTGTAGATTCATGCCGTCCATCTGTTTCTTCATATTATTTTAGGATGCGGTCCCAAAAATGAAATAGATAAAAATTTTAGGTGGACCACACCCCAAGAAACAGTTATCATTCAATCTTGACCATTAAAAATTTTCTGGAGTCCACCGTAATGTTTATCGACCATCCAATCTGTTGATAAGGTCACGTAGACAGGGATGAAAGGAAAAAAAAAAATATCAGGTTGATAGAAAACTTTTGTGGCTTACAAAAGGTTTTTAATGGTCATTAACCAGTGTTTCTTATGTTGTAGTCCACCCAAAATTTTCATCTTCTACATTTTTTGTACCATAGTACAAAATAATCTGGAAAAGAAAATTAACGGCATGGATCTACAAAGAATACATTCAGGTGGGCCCTAGGTTTTGGATCCCACCCACATCGCTGGTTCCGGGGTCTCACCCAGGTCGCGCCCGTTACTCTCAGCTTCTCAATACAATTTTCTTTTTTTTCTTTTTTTTTTTGGGTTAATATGCATTAAAAACTGAGCCAGCCCATATTTAGTACATGAAGGAGTCTACGTATCAATTTGGGTTGTCCATTTAGTGGGCCCTAATATAGATGGCAGTTAAATCTCATGACCTTAGTCATCAATCGCATGATCATAGTCATCTCGATAGTGGCCTTCCAAACAACGGTGGTGAAGAAAATCAGTAAATGATTAATATTAAGTTCCTAAAGTCAGAAAAGCAATAACTATGATCATTTGATGTGTTATATATATATATATATATATATATATATATATATATATATATATATATATATATATATATATATATAGGCTTCCAAGAGATGCATTTATCATTTTCTTTTCACCTACATGTGATGGATGAGGGATAGAGATTTACGTGGTTTGACAACATACCTACTTCACAGGGCAACAATATAAAGTATTCTTTTTCACTAGAAATAAAAGAAACAAAAATACAAGATTCTCTTTTCTTCTACTCTTACTTTTACAATAAATATCTCACTTAAAAAATTTCAAAAGATTCAAACATATGACCCTCCTTATATATACCACACAAGAAAAAGTAAGAAGCCTAGCTAGAGAGACTAGGCTTCATCATTCGTGAGGAGGTGGGAGAGGACATCTCGCACTAGGAGATGTTGTTGCCTTTTACAAGGAAAGAGGCACCGCCTCAACAACCATAAGAGTTTATTTAGCAACATCAATTCTAAGGGATTTGTGAGGATTTCAGTTTTTGAGTCCCTTTATAGTGAGAATTTGGATTTTGGTTTTCCTAAAATCCCTTAAAATAGCCATTTTTTCATTTTCATCTTAAAGTTAGTTTGCAAAATTCACTTGATTCAATAAGTTTTAAAAATCATTGGATTTTACATGATATTAAATCCATGTTGTCAAATGACCCTAAGTGAAATACATAAAAAGACACTATTATGGAAAAATGCTCGCACGTTCAATGTAAGTAAGGTTAAAACACAGAAAAAAATGGCCAAGCAAAAGTCAAAAGGGTCAAACAAAAATAAGATACAAAAAGCACAATGATTTACATGGTTCAACAATATATCTACTATATTGTGAAGCAATAGAGCTTTCTTTTTCGCTAGAAATAAGAGAAATAAAAATACAAAGCTTACCTCTCTATTACTCCAATAAGAAATCCCACACTAAGGAATACCGACCCCAGAAGATTAATTAATGTAAAAAAATACATCTCTCTACCATTAGCCCTCCTTATATTGACATTATATGAGAGAGCATGTGCAAAGAGTAGAGGAATTGGACTTCACATAGACCGTATGTACAAACATACGAGAGAGAGAGAGAGAGAGAGAGAGAGAGAGAGAGATCTCCAATTGGGAGACCATTCTTGAGCAACAAGCTAGTAAACATGTGCTCGATGGGACAAAAATCCCCTCTAAGGTGTCATTCATGCAAATTTCTATAGAATTGCTCTTATTCAATTGATTTAATAAAAGAATGTTAGAACAAAGGCCTACCCACATGCAGCTCTCTCCTCATAGTTTCTCTATTTTTTCCCCCCATTTTTCTTAGTAATATCTTTCCGTTTTTTGTTGAAGACGTGTGGATAATTACTTGAAGTTCAGGTAATCCAATAAATTATTCAAAGAACAGTACTCTTAACTAGAGCACAACAATCAACATGATACATATGTGGGATCATTGCCCATATGATGTCCAGCCTTGCTCAATTTATAGTCCAGTGCATGTGAAGAGTGGGGTCCAAAATCTCCTCTCAACCTTGCAACGGATCCTTCGGCACATGTTTTCTTTCGTCTCTTTTAATGAAAGTATTAATTCTTAAAATAAAGAAAAAAAATGTAGAAACACATTAATTTAATATTAGCGAATGATAAATATAGACTAAAAGTACAATATTGAAATTCAGCTTCAAGTGGTCTAAAAGTTACATTGGCTTAGATTTTCATCTCCATATCTTCAGAGTCCAGAGCGGTTGAAAGATTTATCCTTTATTAAGGCTCTTCATGGTACGGAAGATTTTAAGCAATTAAGCTTGATTATTGCAAGACATAAGATCAAATTGTTGTTATTTTCATATATGTGGTAAATCTTTTTGGTTTCGTAGCCATGCAATGCCGTAAGGCTGGAGAGCAATGAAATTATTAATTGGCTCATTTCTTTCCAATATATAAAGCAATTTTATTTATTTATTATTTTTTTACACACACCCTACACCCCACACACTCACACACCCACACACACTAATATATAAAACAATTGTTTACAAGCTTTGTAGGTTAAACTACAATCTTGGTCCAAACCTGGGTGGGCAAATTTGACGTGAAATCAGCGTGGGAAATTTTTAGGTCCCCGGGTGAGCGGAGAGGTTGGGCCAAATGGGTGTGGCATGCTAAAATGCCAGCCAAATTCTCGCTTCTAACCTGGAGAATTTTACTTCGGGCTGTCCCGGTGGATAGGAGTATCCAATCTAAGGGTGTGTGCCTTATTTCGAAATGTGAGTGTTGTGGCATCAAGAAGACTCCGAGCATCGAGGCACTGGACCATCTTTTCACTTCAGGAGAGTTGGCAACCTAGGTTTGGGTGCACTTCAGCAGAATGTTTGACATCTCTTTCTTAGAAGGCCAATCAGTGGTGGGATGTTGCGTCAATGAGTGATGGCTTCAATGTCCTAAGAGGTTTGCTGCTGTTTATCTGTTTTTGGGAGATATGGCTGGCTAGGAACACTTGTCATTATGAAGGGTACCAGTTGCAATCATCAAAGGTAATCAGCAGCATCCGGGGATGGATTTGTCAAATAAGCCCGCTCCTTCCCCCACTGAAAGATGATTTATTATCCAAAAATCTAGTTGCGCAAGACTTGGGATTTGTCTCTCGTAACCAGTCGAAAGAGCACGTCTATCATCTAAAGTAGGACCGTCCATTGCCCAGATGGGTTAAGATGAGTCGATGGTTCTGCTAGAGGTAATCCAGGGATGTCAGGTGGCGGGGGAGTGTGTAGGGGGAGTAATGACGATTTCCTGTTTGGCTTTGCAATAGGATACCGCCTAGGCTCGAATGTTTGTGCAGAAATTAGAGCGATGCTGAATGGGTTGTCAACCTGTCTAGATCGAAGATTTCAAAGAATTGTTATTGAGAGCGACTCTAAGATTGTCTTCGACAAGCTCAACAACTTCAGTCCCCCTAGTTGGGTGTTCGCTCGCCTCAAGTGCAAGACTGCGATGTAGTAATAAAACTCGGTAAGACCGAGGTCGATCCACAAGGAATTGAAGAACAAATTCCAAACTATTCCAGCAACTCAAATTTGCAGTAAATAGGAGATTCAATTGAGAATTTTGTGTTAAAATAGTAACTTAATAGAAAACAGTAATTTAAGGTACTAAGGCATTCAAGGATCCACTTGTAGTAATCCCATGTTCATCCAATCAATCCAAGCAAGATACACAACTAGATTTGAAGTCCTATCTCTTATCTAGTTGGAAAATAAAGCATTAAACATATTCAATCCCACTCAAGTTGAACTTCCAAGCTCTAGTCCCATTCAACAATGTAGAATTCGAAATCATAGCCTTCGGAGTAACAGCCATGCCTATGGACTATGGCCTGCTCAAGGATTACTATAATTTGAATCTAAACAAGCACAACATGATAATCTCAGAGAATTGCAAGGAATCCATGTCCGGAGCACATGAACTCTCATAAAACATTTAAAACTATCAACTTTAGGAACTAAAATATGTAAAAATCCAAACTTGAAGTAAAATTACTTAAACTGAACTGAATAAAATATGAAATCGTCTACAAGCTTCACCTCTCAGCCTTAGCTGGGAGATTCTAGCCGAGCATTGTCATACTACAACTAAAACTCATGAAAGAACTAGAAAACATAGAAAAACCGGAGTTTGGAGGGTTGCAGATGCTCTACGACGGCTTCCTTCCTCTCCCACGATGTCCCTTAGCTTCTATGATACCCTAGGAAGAACTCCTAGGTGTCCTTTTATAGTGGGGAAGCTCGTTTGCGTCGGAATCATCCAGAAACTGCGTAAGTATATGCAGTGCGCAGTAATTTTCGGAGCCCAGAATAGAAGCTGCTCGTTTTTACGCATGACCGACCGGTCAGACCTATCTGCTTGGGAGTCCAGGGAGTGCAGTGGGCTTCCAACCTGCTGGCCGACCGGTCGGACCCCTCTGGTCCTTTTGTCCAGCGTCCAGGAAAGGATGGCCGAGCGGTCAAGACCGGTCGGACTGCTTTGGCTGACCGGTCACGACCGGTCAGGCTTCTATTCTTCTTCTTTTTCTTCATTTCTTTCTTCTACTTTCTTTTCTCCTTACTTTCTTCTTTCATTGGTCCTTCTTCAACCTTCATCCAATGGCTTCAAATGACTCTTTTTAGTCTCCAATTGGGTGAAGTCCGCTCTCATTCCTACAATCACAAAACATGCGTTAGATGGGCCTTTTAAATATGCAAACCATGCATATAATGTGATGTAATAGGCTATGCGATGTATAAATTGGAGGTTCAACATTGGGCTCAGTGGTATTGGTGGGCCCAAATTGATGCTCCCAGGAAGACCTGACAAGTCAAGTTCAGGTATGTGCTGAGGGAAATCAACAATGTCGCGGATGCTTTAGCCAAGTTAGGAATAAATTCCCAGGTCCCAAGAATTTTTGAGAAGGTGGACAACCTCCCACTCTTGGTGCGGGGCTCAGTCTTCATGGACAGGCTGGGGTTGGAGTAATCTTAATGAGTAGGATGCCATAGATAGAATTTCTTTCTTTTAAGATAGATTGTTGTGGCCCCCTTTTGTGCCTTCCCGCAATCCCTTCTCCATATATATATATATATATATATATATATATATATATATATATATATATATAAAAGATACACACATTTCACCTTTAAAAAAAGGTTAAACTACAATCTGATGTTGGGCCCACTAGAATGTGCGAGTGACATCCAATCTGTTCATCATTTGCTCCCTCTCATGTTCTCCTTTGTGCCAAAAAATCAGGTTGATCTAAAACCCAGGTTAGCCACACCAAAGGAGAGAGTTAGGGCAGATATGCCTACAATGAAAAAAATTAGATTGTGTGGGGTCCACCATGTTTTGTATATGCCATCAAATCCATTCAGAAGATGCACCCGACCAAGATGAACAGACACCTGAAGGCATAACATATACATGCCCCCACATGTGCCAACGTGGCAGATTGGTGCAATATACAGGGCGGCTTAAAAAATCTTTTCTGTTTTTCCAGCCATCCTGAACTGTGGCACATCTGATTAATGGATGGACTTGATTCTTGGATCAGGATATCAAAATAATGGGAACCTCATGTGTGTGTATATATATACTGATCTTATACTGATCTAACAAAGAGGGGAAAAAAAACTCCTACTATTGTAGATGTGTCACAAGTTATTGCGACAATGGTCGTTTCCATCCTTTTTTCTAACCCTTAAGAGACCATTGTTGTGGATAAGAGCGGCTTTCACACATTCTTCGTTGTGACGAACTGTATTGCTTCCGTGACAAGGCGGATTTCTACAATCTTTTGCAGTTTTTCTTCTGCACGTGGCCTTCTCGATTGGTGTATATATCATGGTGATTGTCTTTGGTGTTGTTTTAAACAGCTGAACTTCTCACACATATAATATGGGCATGTGAGCATGGGTTCCAAATCATGGCTCAGCGGTAGACCAAGCATGTTTCTACATTGAGGTCGGAGGTTCAAGTACCCATGAGCTCGCATTTCAATGCTTACAACACACCCCACATGGGCACTCAAACCTATGACCTCAGCGTGGAAACACACTCTCATCTACCAATGATCTATGGATTAAATCCATTTTTCCATTATCTTCCACATGTAGGAATTTATGCAAAAGAAAAGAGACGTCTTGACGTTAAATGGTTTGGATCAAAGATTTTTATGCGTATAATACATGATGGATGGATTGGATACTGTACATCTCTGCCCTCATCAAAGATAGGGGCTGTGATACATCTGTACTCTGTGTAGACCATAGAGACCCAGTATCAAGGCTGCCAATGGGACACCCCGGGCGCAGAAAATCCAAACTTTGAGCAGGGCGATCCCAACCGGTTCAAAATCTGTGCCTAAACCAACTCTGGCCTACTTAATGCCAGGCCCACCAAGAATCATGAGGAGTAAGGTCTTGACCTCCCTGGACAGCTCTGAAACTCCATATAGACATTAGCCGAGGGCATTCGAAGCCTATCGAGGGAGATTAGAAGCTTGCCCAATCAATATACACACAAACACACAAATTGCCAGTCCTCCCAACGCCTCCATGGGTTTACTCAAGTTTTCAACTGGGACAGACCCACTATCCAATTTCTTAGGCCCATCTGTTTTAATGAAGCATGGGCCATATCTACTTGTCAGGCTTTTAAGCAGATGAAAGCTCAAAAGCTACCCTTAGGGCTGTCAATGGTCAGTGGATGGCCCATCAGGCTTTCGTGCTAGGGCCTCCTTGGGCTGAATTTTAAATTATAGGCCCGTAAACCTGTTTTTATTAATCAGACCACGATTGGGCTGTTCATAGGAGCCCATCATCTAGCCTGGCCTGGCTGAAGGTTTCAAGGGCATTTTTGTCAATATCATGTATGATTGGGCACGCCTAATGAACAGCCCAGATCTTGCACAAAAGTGGGTGTCCGGGCTCGGGCTCAGGCTGGAATTAGGCTCGGTTCATGCATAATCATGATGGGTCAGGCCTATTTGTTTTGGCCCGCCATGGGGCTGGCCTGGGCTCAGACCTAGGTTTATGGGCAGGCTTTGACAGACCTGGGCTGTCAATGCCTGGCTCACAAAGTAAAACATAGGCCTGAGCCTGGCCTAGGTCGGTGATGGGCCAAAACAAACTAGCCTGAACCTATGCGATGATGATTATCCATGCCTCAAATCCGAGTCCAGCCCGAGCCCAACAAACCACTTTTGGTCAAGATCTCTCAACATGCATCATATATGACAAAAATGCCCTTGAAATCAAACGGGCTTAATGTTTAGGCCGGGCCCTGGCCATTAGGCCTAGTATTCCAGGACAAGCCCGCCAGAAACCCTGACGGGCCACCCAGCCCGTTGACAGCCCTACTAACTGCCATATCTGGGACCAACCCATGAGCCTTGAGGAACATTGGACAAAATCTGGGTCTGGTCCAATGAGGCCCAGTTTCAAACTTACAGCCAGCTTCCATACTTCAAAGGCTCTAACGGTGCGCAGCAGGAGCTTTGAAGGGAGGCTGGAAGTTCACCCAACTGCTGTACAAAACTACACACTTCCATGGGCTTATATAGAGAGGATCTGAGTGCACTCTACGTCATAAAGCGGATGGAAGCCGATGCCCCAGTGTCAACAGTTTCTAAATTCTTGGACGTCTCATGATTTGCACGAATCAGCTGGACTGGGTCAGGCCTAACCCGAGTCCATGAAACTATAATGGAAGTTTGGCGAGGCATCATCCAAAATACAAAGCCAAACGCCATACCAACGGCCGCAATTACGTACTGAGTAAGTAGGCTATATGCGAGGACCACAAGTGATTGCTATATGTGAGGACCACAAGTGATTCCATCCATTTTTTTTCAGATCATTTGAGGGTGTGAGACTAAAATCGAAGTATATCCAAAGCTCAAGTGGACCACACCACAGGAAACAGTGGGGATAAAGGTGTCCACTGTTGAAACATTCCTAGGACCCCAGTGATGTTTATTTGTCATCCATCCTGTTCATATGGTCACACAGACATGGATGAAAGGAAAACACGAATATCAGCTTGAGCCAATTCTTCTGTGGCCCCAAGAAGTTTTCAATGGTTGGTGTTCAATTCCCACTGTTTCATGTGGCGTGGTATACTTGAGATTTGGATATGCTTCAACTTTGGGCTCATGCCTTAAAATGATCTGGTAAGACGGACTAACGGCATAGATAAGACACATACAACACGGTGGGCCCGCCGAGTTTGCGCTACATGGTATAGTGAGTAACTCAGCACGCATCGGTCCCATACCATGATACCAACTAATCATTATTATTTCTGTAAATTTAAAGTAACAAGTATTAATAATAATAATAATAAAAGTCATAGATGAGGAATCGGGACAGTAGGTTACTATGCACAAGACCAGAGTGCATGGAGTGTAAAACACAAATAGCAAGGGACTTGATAGATGAGTCTGTGGCCCATGCGATGAGGGTGCAACATTCCGTGTCCATCATTTGTGTCAGCTCAAGTTAGAAAATAAGCCAAGAAATAAGGCCTATCTAAGGCTCAAGTGGGCCAAATCTCCCTGGGGCCCACTGTTATTTTTATATGCCAATCCAAACTACCCATAAGGCAATTCCCACTAAGATAAGGGAAAAATTCAAATATCAGCACTGCCTGCATAAGCTAGAGCAATGATTGATAGAGTGGATGCCACACAAATCATGGCAGTATGACAGGTGCTACTAGCTTGGAAGAATCGGATCCGGACTCGAAGTAGAGTCATCTCTCCACATAATGACTGGCAGGGAGATGTACAAATCACGCCCATCCATCAAGTGGTACTGTCATGGATTGTCGATTCTTGAAAAGTCGCACCTTTTAGAAATCCTATTAAACTTTTCCCCAGTGAATAATATGTACTTGGTCATCGACCTATCTGTTTCTACCATCGGTTTGAAGGACATTGATTGGGCGGCTAGGATCATCTGGTCCATGTATATTATGAACCATTTTCCGTCCACGTTCCGAGTAACTACATGGCCCGTCCCCCCATGACGAAACACTATCTCTACAATATTCCACCCAACACAGCTCTGGGGGATTTCCCAAATACCCAATTGGGCTGGGCTGGGCTGGGCTGGGCCGGGTTTCAATCCACCATCCTCCGGCGTTTTCTTGGGTTAACCATTCTTGGCTTTTGAAGTATTGAGTCAGCCATTCGATTAAGCCCAGTAAATTAAACAGGCTGAGCCCTGGTTTCCATTCCACTAGCCCTTCTACTTAGGTCCAAACTGATTTGGGTCTTTACGTGATTGACATGGTCTGTAACTTGCCCTCTTGGGCTCAGCCTGAATTTAGGCCCGTAAAGATAAAAGGTCCAGGCTTGTTTTTTTTTTTTTTAAAGTTAGTACACACATCCCACTGTTAGTCACCCTCCAATGTTAGCCACCCCCCACGTTGGGATTCGATACCTTGACCTCAGTGTTGAGACGAGGTTCTTGGGTTTATTTGAGTCGACTGAACCAAGCTTCGCCCATTAACGGCCTTCCGATTTCTGGAAATTCAGCTGTACTGGAGAAACAACATACCTGTATAGTTCAAAAGAACACATCAAGCTCAATGGCTTCATCATCCAAAAGATGTATGAAAACAGTCTCCCAAGGTTGCCTTTGTCATGAGGGGCAATTCCCTGTGCATCTCCCCCAAAGCGTCCAACTCCGACTGAAAACCAGTGAACCGATTCTTCGGGGCACTGGACGCCTTTGAGGGAGATGAAGAGAAAACACCTCAGCTTTGATTTTTCAAGCCACCACCATCATCATAGCCATGGCCCATCTATTTGGTGTGGACCTATTCTAATTGGCTCGATGAGTACTCTGCAGTGCCTCGTGTTGAAATATAGCCGACGGAGTCGACTCAATGAGTCTAAGAACTCAGACGTACACATTGCCTCTCCATTGCAACTTGAAAACTAAACTACATAGCATGGATTTATATAAGGATGATCTGAGTTCACCATCATGCTAATGGCGATGGAATCTCAAACAACTGATGTGGACATTTTCTAAATTTGCTTATATCTTATCGTTGCGTGCAATTGCAAATCCACCATTCGAGAAGTAGGTGGATAATCGGATATATAGTCTACGTAAAGGAGTTCTGATTGGGTCTGATGGACAGATGGGATCGTGGGTTGAAGTGGGGCCCAGCTGAATTGACATTCGTTGAGAATAAAATGGGTTGACGACTCCTTGACTAATCCAAGGGTCAAGAGAATTTGTGATGCCCATTTCGAGAATCCATTCCTTGATGGGGATGTTTGAACACATTTGCCCGAGCAGCTTATTCATAATTCACAAGGACTATGGCTCATGGGTCGTTTGGCTCCTTAGAAAATTACCATATGGAATTGGAAAGGGATCCATGATCACTAAGGGTGAAATTAGTGTTATCTTGTATATTGCGGAATAATTAGATCGTCTATACATTAATAATGGAGATTCTACTGATCATCTTAAAAGGCCTACTTGATTGGGAAGACATGCTCAATTCCGTCATGTTGCCAATAAGAGCTTTTGGTCCTCCGCACCTTACACACTTAGGAGACCCTATTAATGAGACCAAGGTTTTCTCTTACATGTCAGTGAGGGGGACCAAAACATATGTTTATAGAGTAGAGAGCTGGAGAAACTTACCCATCACACTTCTTCCCGCTAAGGTCTATACACCTTAGGTTTCTATATCCTACTTAATAACCGCATATAGGAACCATAGTTCAAGTGTCCCTCCCCAAACTTATTTGTAATGATCACAACTTTAGTGAGGCCCATTGAATCACTTAATCTAAATAATCCAACAGTCATGATCTAAATTGATGATCATATGTGGTCTACCTAATGGAGTCTTACATTCTCTCACTTGGGCTATACAGATCTTTGAAAGAAAACAAAACATTTTATTTTATTTTGTGGAAAATATTTCATAAAACGCGTTTGTTTTAAAAGTTTCTAATGGGCGCTTTACTGAATTTCAAAATAATATCGTTGGATAATTGTGAGCAACGCTCGTCAGATCAGGTCCATCAAGACCACTAATATTGAATCGTGGTAGTCAACACAACATTTAATCTTTTCGAAGTGTGACGAATCTCGACCACGAATACCAATAGCCTTAACGACATGGATCAAGGATATGAGCTGTGGTATGAAGATTACATGTCTAATGTGATCATACGTGCCTATCTTAAAGTGGTCCAACTGAACGCGTTTCCAAGATACAAACCAAAGTCTTACTCACTCAGAAGTAAACGTGCACACTGAAGGAGAAGCATGTAGTTTTTTCCCATTACACGAAGATTTTTTTTTTTTATTATTTTTTTTACGCACACTCACACCACAATGACATTTCACTACAACGGGTACTCGAACCCATGACCTTGTGTTGAAACTCTTGTGAGTCTACCACTGAGATGTTGAAGGCCATGATATGTAGAGGCTTGCTAAGTGCATTAGCATACAAAATGAATAATATAAACATGCCCCCACATGTGCCAATGTGGTAGATTGGTGCAATATACAAGTAGTCCATCATATGGTCTAATATCTGCATGTTCTCTATGGAAAAAATCTAAGTAATTATACTTTTAACATGGAAAATGGTGTTGTTTGGTTGGCTTAAAAAATCTTTTTTATTTTTCCAGCCATGCTAAACTGTGGCACATCTGATTAATGGATGAACTCGATTCTTACATCAGGATATCAAAATAATGAGACCCTCGCAAATTTTAGGATGTGAAAATTGGAGAACGAAAGACATTTTATTGCTTTAAAATGAAGAGTTATAATATCTACCCTCCTTGTTTTAAGTGGGGGTTCATGTGACTTGGGCCGGGACTAAATGCTTGGATTCTTTGAATTCAATGGAAGAGGTAGTGATTTGTAGAGAACTATAGAGGATCTTTATATACATGGTACATGTACATTATAGTCTAACAAAAAAAAAGAAAAAAAAAGAAAAGAAAAATCCTCCAACCACTTGTTAGTGCACTTTTCCGTGGCATACTAATGCACCTTGTTTGTCAATCACTTACGTCAGTGAGTCGAGTGTCGGTTGAGCCCAATGAAGACGAAGACCGAAGACTCAAGACGGACCGGCCGCATCAAGGAAGAAGATTCAGGTAAATGTGATGCCTTGGTGCCTTAACCTTGACCAAAACCCAACCCCTTTGTATCTTTGATGACCTTGACCATATTAGGGAGCATTTTGTCATCATAGATTGGCCCTAGGTGTCCCAATTGAACACCCAAACCCTAGCCAAAATGGACAGGCTGAAGCATGACGAGTTCAGCAAAAATGAAGGGGAGATCCAGGCTGGTCCGACCGGTCAAGACCGGTCGGCCAGCAGCCCTTGCTGCATGCTGAAATGGGCAGCCGACCGGTCAAGACCGGTCGGCCTTTACAAAAGGTTGGGATCAACAAGCCTGGCCGACCGGTCTTGACCGGTCGGCCTTCACATCCAAGGCCGTCCAGCAAGCCCTGCCGACCGGTCTTGACCGGTCGGCCTGCAGCCTTCAAACTGTCCAGAAAGGGGGTCCGACCGGTCTTGACCGGTCGGCCTGTTGTGGCTGTTTGTTCCAGCAAGGGGGTCTGACCGGTCTTGACCGGTCGGCCTATGTATTTGGCCTGTGCAATGGATAGCCTACAGCAAGGGGTTCCGACCGGTCGGGACAGGTCGGCTAAGAGCCGTTTTATGCCCGTTTTATGACCGTTGGAGCCCTCTTTTCTTACATATAGAGCTCCGTTTTGGGGCATTGGAAGAGGGATTTTTGTGGAGTGAAGCCACCATTGTAGGAGACCATTTTGAGGCTCATTCCCAACCTATGCAAGGCATCTTTCTTGTGCTTTAACACAAGAGTAGAGCATTCCAAGCTCATGAAGAAGATGACCTTCATCCCCTCTTGATCTCTAGAGTTTGGAAGCTTCTTGATTGGCAAATCTTTGTCCAAAACTCTAAGATGAGATCATTTTAGGTAAGAGACTCTAGGCAACCCTTATCCATTAGTTGTAGAGTTCTCAAACCCATCCTCCTAGCACCTTGGGCATCTCAAAGGCATCGCATGCAACGTGTTTGATCGAATGTGGCTGAGGCATTGGCGACGTAACGGCGACACGATCGTGGGAGCAAGGGAAGCTGATTGAAGCACGGGAGAGCGGAGATCAAGCAACCCAATCCGGTGCTAAACAAGGGGCTCATCCGACAAGTAGGTTGTCATATTTGAGAGTCCATTTTAGAGTTTGTTTTTCGAACTCAACCTAGGGACGTTAGTCGTTCCTTGGCTCGTTAGCCGGGCCTAAACTAAGTCTCCAAGGGGGAGCCTCCGACACGGGAGTAAACGTGCGTTAGGTTGAGAGTTAGCCTATGTCTAAAACTCCTTGTAAAGGTTGAGAGGTGAACCTCATTTAAAACCTCCGATAGTGAATGCCGCTGTGCTCAAAGGGATTGAGTACTTGAACCGGGAGTGGAGTAGACAAGTAGTCGAACCACTATATATCCTTGTGTTTGTAATTGTTCTTGAGCACATTTATATCTTTGCATTGTTAGTTTAATTGCTTAATTATGAATGCTAGATAGGAATGTATGCTAGGCACTTTTTAGACCTATCCTCACACAAGATGTACCTTCACTAGTTGTGTAGACTAAAGATCATTGATCCACTCTCATAAGTCTACACAAGTTGCATAGGTTAGAAGCTTAATTAGTTGTATCATTTACTTACCTATGCATGCTTAGACTAGGATTGTTTATTTCTTAAACTTTTGCTAGTCTTGTGATTGGACCCACCTAGGCTTGGAAGCCAAAGTGTTCTTGCTTACATAGCTTAATTTGTTGAATTGTGTAAGTAGGCGAAAAGAATTTCAAAGGTCCTAATCACCCCCCCCCCCCCCCCCCCCCCCCCCCCCCCCCCCCGCCCCCCTCTAGGTCCTTAGACATATCTCCAAGTGTCTCCGAGTGTCTCTACAAGCGGTAAAACCGCAATTTCACCACTGTTATGTGTTGGAAGTCATTGCAAGAATGGTTGTTTACACCCCTTTTTATAATCGTCAAAAGACCACTGTTATGGATAAGAGTGACTTAATTTCACATGTTCTTGGTCACAACAACCTATATTGTTCATGTGATAAGGCGGAATTCTACCATCTTTTGCGGTTTATTTTTCGTAGTGGCCTTCCCAATTGGTGTATATATGATGGTGATTGTCTTAGTGTACTTATTTTTGGGAATCGATACCATGACCCCAGTGTTGAAATAATGTTGCTATCTTCACTATGTCTACCACATGGGCTATGGATTCAGGCGTACTTTTAAACAACTGAATTACTCACATATATAATATGAGGATAGGTTCCATGCAACTCAAGGTTCAGTGGTAAACTGAGCACGTTTCAACATTGAGGTCAACGATGTAACGCCCTAAATTTTCAGGATTCATTTGGGAATTTTTAAAAATTTATTTTAATTTTAGTTTAATTAAATATCGAATATCTACTTTGTTCTGAAAACAATGGACCATCCATGAGACTTTTAATGGGTGACCCTTTACAAAAATTGCTTAGAATAATACCATGAAGGACTTAGAATGATTAGATTTCTCAAAACTCGCATTTTTTTTCGATAATTATGATAATGCCCGTGGATCCCCTAATTCGCAATTTCTGATCAATTAGATAGGTAGTTTTCGAATCCGTCCGAAAGGCAGGCGTAATTTTAACTATATAATAATGCCGTGTAGATAGATTTTCAAGTCGAATCCCGAGCTATAATCCTACACCATTCAATTATAAGGTCAGCCCCTTCTTTTTCCGCCAAAAGTTAGAATTTTAGATCTAGACATTTTCCACCATCGATTAACCACCAAATTTTGTTCAATCGTTTGCCTACCATGACTACACATATCCCCTAATTTTGGGCCCTGATCATCAAGCGTGGACAGTTAATTGAGATCAAGCCCATTACAGCACCTATCAGGCCATTTTCAAAGATCGACCAATCTAGAAAGTGGACTGCCAAGAAAATTACATATTACGACTTATCTTTTAAAGTCAAATCATATTAGTGGTACGTATTTCACAAAATATCATCATGGACATCATAATGTGGATCGTCAAAGCATTGAACATTCACCCTTATGTGCATGAGGCGTTATACATGAGAGAAAGCCTCTCTTAAATTGTGTTATAGAAATTTTTTTAAAAATCCAGCCATCTCTACACCCTTACATGTCCAAACCCTAAGAGAGAGAGAGAGAGAGAAAGTTCTCTGATTTTTTAGCAACATACTCAGCCTCTTCAATCTCCAAGTGTGTCCTTCCAAGAGGTGGTGATTTTTCCTTCAAACCATTCATAGTTCTCTTATTTTTCTAATTTTTCTTTAATATAGATCGTATTAATTAGATTTGTGTGGATGATTCATATTTTGCGTTGATAACTGTAGGATTATCGTTGAGTTCCATTATATTATCTTGTGGTATGTGTATGTGGATGTTTGGATGTAAAAACATAAATATTTTCGTGTTTATGTGAAAACCATGCGTAGATTCATCTTGATTCATATTGTGTATGTGCTGATGATGTTTATGATATTACGTGTATTGTGTGAACGGAATTGTTTATATGAATGTTGCATTAATATACACCCCTTGTTCCCATGTTGGTGAAATAATATAACGTAGAGAGATGAAACCCGTGTGAGGATATCCATGATGGAAAGATGTGTCTTAACTTGGTTATGAGATTACAATGAATGTGTGCTAAGGGATTCTTATGATTTTATGTTGCTTAAGATGGATCCATGTATTATACTTGATTATTTTGGCTATGTTGAACAATATGGGTTCTTGGGAATATGATTGTATTATAAGACGGGACAACGAGTGAACATTGATAGTATATAAATCTCATGAGCTCAGGTTGGTGCTATGGACATTAAGCCCATGCTGTAGGCATATGTTGGGTTGCTTGCAACTTTCCATAGTGACCATTGAGTTATATTTAAAACAGACGTATATGAAAACACTTAAATAAATGTGAAACAAAAGTCATGCATTCACTTGGCTCCATGTGGGTGTACGGAATTAGAAATAGGCTAGAACCTCCAACTTCTCTCGTGCACTGTCTCATGAGATTTAGACTATGAGCATCCCACTTCTTATTTGGTCTGGCAAAACTATGGGCTTGCGTATCCCTAAAACCTCTAATGACTAGTGACTAGCGTGAAGTCGTAATAAGGAGTTTCCTGCTTCATGTATTATGATTCTAACCACGGTGCCTTAGTTAGAGCATGCATCTCATGTATCGTATTAACAAGATTTACATATTTGTTTTGGTTGGTTAATATCATCTTCCTGCCTGTGTATATTCTGTATTATCATTGTTATCATGATTGTCTTGGAAGGATATACCTCACTATGATAGCGATTAACGCTATCCAAACACATCCCAGGTGATCCATGTAAAGATCCAGTAGATGAACTGAATTATACGAAGGTTTGTGGCAACAAATGATGGATGATGTAGTTGGAGCGGCGTCATAGAGATTTTATTTATTTATGTATTTTAGAATAGTTTACTACTTTCAAAGAAATTATAATAAGACTTTTTAGTGAAGGTAATAATTGAATATACATTCATTTTTAAGAACATTTTATTGTTAACTTAGTTTAGAATTGTATGGAATAAGATAATTTATTTCCGTCACTGTGCTTAGAAGCTACAAATATTAAATGTTTGAATGCTTAATGGAATGTAGAGGATTTTGTCATTAGCGCATTCGAATTAACACCCGGGAACTCGGCTCACCGCGGTATCCACGGGAATAAAAAATCTCGGGGTGTTACAAAGGGTTTGAGTATCCATGAGTACGAGTTTCAATACGTACATACACACACCCTACATGGGCACTCAAACCTTGACTTCAATGTGGAAATATACCCTTTTCTACCAATGATATATGAGTTATAACAATTTTATCCATTTTATTGTCTTTGAGGTGTGGGATATATATAGCTTACTTGTACATGGAATGGTTTGGTCGCCATGATAGTGACTGGATGGAATTCACCATGATAGGCCATGCCATATAGTTGTTTTCTTAAAATGTGGCTCATGTAAAGGGTGGAATGACCTATCCTGTTTTGGCTAGGGTTTCTACATAGTAAGACCTACATGATGGATGGTTTCGATGTTGTACATCTCTGCCCTCATCAAAGATAGATAAGGGTCGTGATACATCTGATGAGGCTCGCGTGACATGTACCATGTACCTCAAATATGATCCGTCCAAATAATGCGACATTGGAGATGGATCCAACAAAGTTATCCCAACTAGAGTTGTACACAAGTTGAGCGAACTGAGTTTGACCCAAGTTTGGTTTGGCTTCTTTATGTGACACCTCTTGTACGAGCTTTATATGAGTTGAGCTTTTGAGCTTATCCCCACTGTTTGAGTTTGGTTTGGTTTCAATATCCAAGCCAGGCCGAGTCGAGCTGAGCCAATTTTGAACAGGGGTTAACTCGTTATTTATTTATTTAAATAAACAATATATATAATAAAAGTTCATATTATAAAAGTAATATTATATATAAAAGTTCTTATAAAAGTTCGTTATAGCCGAGTCTTTTTTATATAAAAGTTCATATTATATATAACACTACAAAATAACGCTAAAAAGACTAATACAAAAGTAACAACACTAAAAAATGACATAAAGTTTAATATCTTCGGACAATAAAATGAACAATAGTTATGACTTAAAATACAAGCATATATGAGTCTTAAAGTTCTTAATCACAAAACACGACTAAAGCAATATAATTACATGGAAGTAATATCTCAATGCAAGTAAAAAAGAGACCTTCATGCAGACACGATCTCGCATTCATGTATATATGTATTATGTATTATCCACATCATCATGTATATGTATTATCCACACCATCCATCCATTTTTACATATCATTTTAGGACATCATCCCAAAATTAAATCATGTCCAAATCTCAAGTGGATCACACCATAGGAAACAATGTGCATACAATCTATGAACAGAATCAAGCTGAATCAAACCGAGCAGAATGAAGCCGAGCTTTAAGGCGAGCCGAGCTGCTACTACCCTAGCTAGTTTGAGCTTAGTTTGTTGTTTTAAATGAGCCTGACTCCAATCCAAGCTGAGCTTTTTCAAACCAATCCAAGCTGTGCTTTCGAGTTGGCTTGGTTTGTGTCCAGCTCTAGTCCCAACAAAGCTGTCCATCAGGTGGGTCCCACAATGGATATGATATGGCCCAAAAAATGAGGCTGACCAACTCGTCATGCCACCCACAATGTTGCGCACATGATGGATGGATTGGATGCCATGCAAAGACCATAGTGGGCCCCACGCATTGCATTGTAGGTTAAACTTAATTGATACAGCTTTGTTGTGGATCCCACCACGGTAGACGACGCCGAAAGATAGATCATGGTGTGCCCATCCAACGGTTTATAACATCCAGAGCCGCAGAAGAATCAAAACGCTCCGGTCCACAAGGATAGCATCTGTGTATACCATAGAGATCGAGATTCAAGGCTGCTAATGGGCCATCCTGGGCCCAGAAAATCCAAACTTTGGACAGGGCGGTTCCAACTAGTTTAAAATCCGTGCCTAAACCAACTCTGCCCCACTCAATGCCAGGCGCACCAAGAATCATGCGGAGTAAGCTCTTGACCTCCCTTGACGGCTTCGAAACTCTCCGTATGGACATTAGCTCAGGGCATTCGGAGCATATCGAGGGAGATCAGAAGCTTGCCCAATCAACACACACACACACACACACACACACACACACACACACACACACAGAGACAAATTGCTACTGTCCTCCCAACATCTCCATGGGTTTACACAAGGTTGAAACTGGGTCAGGCCCACCATCCATTTTACGGCCCATATATTTTAATTAAGCATGGGCCATATATACTTGTAAGGCTTTTAAGTAGATGAAAGCCCAAATACCTGTCAATAGTCGGTGGATGGCCCATCAGGCTTTCGTGCTAGGGCCTCCTTTGGCTGAATTTTAAATTCTAGGCCCGATGAGCCTGTTTTTAATTAATTAGACCATGATTGGGCTTTGCGTAAGAGCCCATCATCTAGCCTGAGCTTGGCTGAAGGTTTCATGGGCATTTTCATCAATATCAGGCATGATTGGGCATACCTAATTATGAACAGCCCAGTTCTTTCGCAGAAGTGGGTGGCTGGGCTCGGGCTCGGACTCAGGCTAGAATCATCATGGGTCAGTCCTGTTTGTTTTTTTCTCACCAAGGGGCTGGCCCAGGCTCGGAGCCATGTTTATGAGCTAGGCTTTGAGTGGGCCAGAGTTGGTTTAGGCACGTGAAGGGTCAAAACAAACTAGCCTGAACCTAAGCTATGATGATTATCCATGGCTCAAATCCGAGTCCAGCCCGAGCCCAACAAACCACTTTTGGACAAGATCTCCCAAGATGCATCATATGTGACAAAAATGCCCTTGAAATCCTAAATGAGCTGGACGAGGCCACGGGCTCCTAAACAAAGCTGGATCCCAGCCTGGTTATCAAGCAGGCTAACTTTTAGGTCGGGCCCTGGCCCTCAGGCCTAGTATTCCAAACCCATGAGCCTTGAGGAGCTAGTCCAGTGGGGCTCAGTTTCAACCTTACAGCCAGCTTCCATACTTAAAAGGCTCCAACGGTGTGCACCAGGAGCTTCGTAAGGGAGGCTGGAAGTTCACCCAACTGCTGTACAAAACTACACACTTCCATGGGCTTTATATGGAGAGGATCTGCGTGCACTCTACGTCATAAAGCCGATGGAATCCAATGCCCCAACATCGACAGTTCCTAAATTCTTGGACGTCGATTATTTGCGCGAATCTGTGGGCCACCTCATAATCAGGCCCATTAAAATATAAAGGAACTTTGGCGAGGCATCATCCAAAGTACAAAGCCAAATGCCATACCAGCGGCCACGGCAGGACGCTACATGTGGGGCCCACAAGTGATGTATGTGTCTTATCCATACCGTCCATCCATTTTTAACAGATCATTTTAGTGTGTGAGCCTAAAATTGAAGTATATCCAAAGCTCAAGTGGACCACAACACAAGAAACAGTAGTGGGGATAATGTCATCCACTGTTGAAACATTCCGAGGGCCCACAGTGATGTTTATTTTTCATCCATCCTGTTCATGGTCACACAGACATGGATAAAGGGAAAATACAAATATCAGCTTGAGCCAAATCTTCTGTGGCCCACCAAAAGTTTTCAGAGATAAGTGTTCATTTCTCGTCTTTTCATGTCACGCGTGATAAGTACTTAATATTGTATAATTAACCCTGGTTGTTAAGGGCATTATCATTGTTTTTTCGGTTAATTATCCCTCATTAGGTGAATTTTCAATGTTCAGGTGATCAAGAGAGGTTGGACAAGATCCGAGCCAATCAGGGTGCTTTAGGACCTAAAAGTGATCAATGTCAAGTGGGTGGTAATCCTAAAGAAAATCGGGCGGTAAAGATCAAAGGACGGATCTTACTGGACGGTTGAGATTGAGTGTAGATGGCACAAGAAGATCGCATCACGTCCACTTCAATGGTCCAGTTGCAGAAGCTGCATCCTCCACCATTCACATCAAGATGAAGGTTCATCTCCAGCTTATGGTGGACGTTCAACTCATGTGCACCATCTAGATAAGGATGGACCATCATTTCAACCGTTGATCATAAAAATCAAGGCATCAAGGCTGACTCTTCAGTTCCCAGCCGAATCCAACCATCCATTCAAGGGACCAGCATATGAAGATCCCACTCCATCAACCATCCATCTTCAGGAGGGCCAAAGTCCAGCGTCCAAGCAAGGATAGACGTTCCAGTTGATCCCACATCCAACGTCCCACAGCATCTCATGCACTGTGACACCTTCAATCCATGGCCATACGTGGACCAGCAGTCCATTGGACTCACTGTCCACTAGACGCCATCTGCTCCAACTAACCATCCAACGGTCAGCTTGCATGTGCAGCCTTCCTCTTCCATCAACCGTCAGTCCATCAGCAGATCAGCCACCCATCAACGTCCAACATCATCTGACCGTCCAGTGGACCTCACATCCAGCAGTAGTCTGAGGTGGGCCCAAGCTGCAGTTTCACCAGCCATACACACAGTGGACAACAGCTACTCAGCTTCCATCAACCATTGTCTGCACAAAGGACAGCACATCAGCAGCCAAATCCAAGCACCGTGGACAGCCCCATCTCTCTCTCACTTGTGTCAGCCACCAAGCAAGGCATCTCTCCTCCACATGTGCAAGCAAGAAAACCTTTCTCCACTCCCACATGTGTGGAGGCTAGAAAACACACACTCTCTCTTCTCTATACTTAGAATCTAAGGAACTCACTATACTTAGACTATAAGGAACCCCATACACTTAGACTCTAAGAAAACTCACTAAACTTAGACTCTAAGGAAACTCTTTACTTAGGTTCCAAGTAATTTCACTCTCCCTTATCTTATAAAAGGGGTTGCTCCCTTATCATCTCATCTCATCCCTCAAAATCCCATTCTCTACAACTCCTCTCTTCTCTTTAGTTTTCTTTCTGTCTTTCTTTCTTTTGTAGTGTAGAGTAGTTTTCTCTTTTGTAGAGAATTTAGTCTTCCATTGTAGTATGGTTGGCTAAACCTCTAGCTAAGGCTAGAGGTGAAGCCTTTGAAGAAATTTGCAAGCTTTGATTCTTTTGGTTTAACATTGTGTGGTGTAAATGTTGAAGTTCTCTTTGGTTGATTAGTTCGGTTATCTACCTCGGCAGACGCTATTGTTGTGCAAGCCCCTTGATCCATCGTCGACTCCAGGCACGTTGGATGCTTGGGATCCCTTGCACACCAATTAGCTAGTTCATGATCGATGAAGTCCCTTGATCCATCGTCGACTCCGGGCACGTTGGATGCTTTGGATTCCCTACGGTCATCGAGCTAGTGCAAGTAAAGTCATCGATCTATAAAATCCCTTGATCCATTGTAGACTCTGGGCACATTGGATGCTTTGGATTCCCTGCGATCGATAGACGAGATCTTAACGGTTGGATCGGTCAATCAAAGCATCCTATCTTGTAAGTATGCATTTGATCGTATGAATTGTGATCTTATCGGTTAACTTGTTGGCAAAGTTGTTGACCTGTACAATTCCTTGATCCATTGTCGACTCCGGGCACAGTGGATGCTTGGAATTCCCTGCGATCAACTAACGAGTGCTTCATGGTCAAATCAATCGGTTCAGATCACCATCTTTTATGAAATATGCAAATGGTTTAACTGTTTCATCTTCCGATTGGAATGAATCTTTATTCAATTCCAGTTGAGTTATAGTTGGACCAATAAATCAAATCTTGTGAATGAATCAAAGGTGGATCCCTGATGCCTTAGCCCCTTTTCTATTTTTGTCTTTCACCACACACAACTTGCTCCACTCTCGTGGATAAACCAGATTTCATCTCACTCACCTAAACTAATTCCTCTAAGTGTTCTTAACCCCAATCCCTGTGGATCGACCTTGGTCTTACCGAGTATTTTACTACTTCGCCATCTGCACTTGGGTGTGCAATCTTCGGGTTGTAGCAGCGCGGTCTACTTGAGCTTTGGATAGGGTTCAACTTTGGGGTCACGCCTTAAAATGATCTGGTAAAACAGATTAACGGCATGGATAAGATACATAACGGTGGGCCCATGGCGTTTGCTATTGCATACTAGTAAACTCAGCACGCAATCCGCATCCCATACCATTAAACAAACCAATTATTATTATCTTTTAAATCTAAAGCAACAAGTATTAATTAAAAAAGAAAAAGAAGAAAAAAACATATACAAGGAATCTGCAACTAGACCTAGGTTCCTATGCACAAGACCAGAATGCATGGAGCCTAAAGCACAAATAGCAAGGGAGTTCATAGACGAGGTTGTGGGCCCATGCAATGATGTTGCAACATTCCGTGTCCATAATTTGTGTCCGCTCAAGTTAGAGGGAGCGGATTAGGTGGGGTTTGGATCAGGTACTACTCCCATTAGGACACAGCTGGAGACGGACAAGTAGGTGTCACCTCTGCATTGGCGGAGAGCAGGTGGGACCCGCACCTCAGTAATAGTGGAGAGCTGACAGACCTGTCACATTAGCCTAGTCCCACCAGCTCTCCACCAATGCTGAGGTGACACATACCCCGTCCGGCTGCGTCCTGGTGGGGTAGTACCCAATTTGAGCCTGATTAGGTGAGACCCCGGATCCACCAAGTTGGGTGGGGCCCCTGACTGTGGGGCTCACAGTGATGTATGTGCCTTAAATCCACACCATCCAACCATTCTGAAAACTCAGTTTAGGGCATGATCCCAAAAATGAAGCTGACTAAAATCTTTCGTGGACCACAGCACGGGAAATAGTCGTGACTGAATCCTCACCATTAAAAACTCGACAGATTCCACTGGAATGGTTATTTGCCACCAACAGGTTGATAATGTCACAAACACCTAGATGAAGAGACCACACAAATATCATCTTGATACAAAGCTTTTTCGGCCTACAAGACGTTTTTAAAGGTCAATCACGACTGTTTCATGTACTATGTTCCATCTGTGATTTGGAACTGCTTTATTTTTTGGATCATGCCCTAAAATGAGCTTTCAATCAGATGGACGGGGTGGATGTAGTCACATGCATCACAGTGGGCCCCACAATTAGGGGTCCCACCCACCTCGGTGGTGGATCCGGGGTCCCACCTAATCCGCTCCCCAAGTTAGAAAATGAGCCAAAAAATCAGGCCTATCCAAGATTCAAGTGGGCCAAATCTTCGTGGGTCCACTGTTATTTTTATATGCCCATCCAAAACGTACATAATGAAATTTCCACCCAGATGAAGAGAAAAAAAATTCAAATATCAGCACTGTCTGCATAAGCTAGCAAAATGATGGATAGAGTGGATGTCACACACGTCATGGCAGACACTACAACTTTCTCTTCGAGGGGCTAAATTCGAGAGTCATCTCTCCACATAATGCTTACAGGGAGATGCATAAATCAGGCTCATCCATCTATTGGTACTGTCATGGATGGCCGATGCTTGAAAAGTCACACCTTTTAGAAATCATATTAACCTTTCTGTTTCTACATCGGTTTAAAGGACATTGATTGGGCGGCTAGGATCATCTGGTTCATGTATATTTTTGAACCATTTTCCATCCACGTTCCGAGTAATTAGATGGCCCCGTCCCGCATGACAATCCAATACACTATCTCTACAATATTCCACCCTCGGCAGCTCCAGGGGATCTCCCAAATAGCCAATTGAACTGGGCTGGGCTGGCCTAAACGAGTTTCAGTCCAGCCTTCCCTAGCGTTGTCTTGGTTGAACCTTCTGGGCTTTTGGACTGCGTCGCCCAGTAAATTAAACAGGCTGAGCTCTGGTTTCCATTCTACTAGCCATTCTACTTGGGTCCAAACTGATGCTGATTTGGGCCTTTACGTGATTGACTTGGTCTGGAACTGGGCCACTTGGTCATGGCCTGATTTTAGGCCCATAAAGATTAACGGTCCTAGGCACGGTTTAATCGAGAGCGAACCAAGCTTGGCCCATTGACGGCCCTCCCATTTATGGTAATTCACATGTAATAGGGAAACAACGTACCTGGGATAGCTGAAAAGAACACATCAAGCTCGAAAACAGTTTCCCAGGTTTGGTTGCCTCTGTCATGAGGGGGCTTCCTGTGCATCTCCCTCCAGAGTGTCTGTTATGGGTAAATTCGGACTGAGCTCAAACATGAAAAGCTTTTCGCTGGGGTTCATCTTCTACACCAAGTATGGTCATGGACCGACTATTTAGGAGAGGAAGCTAAGTCAGCCTCGGCCCACTTGGGCTCAGCAAACGACCTTCTCCGGCCTCAGCCCACTCGGGCTCGACATAAGGCCTCCTCAGGCCTCGGCCCACTCGGGCTCGGCATTCGGCCTTCTCAGGCCTCGGCCCACTCGGGCTCAGCATACGGCCTTCTCAGCCACGGCCCACTCGGGCTCAGCATTCGGCCCTCTCAACCTCGGCCCACTTCGGCTCAACATTTGGCCCTCAACTTGGCAAGAGGCCTGGCTTCATCCGTCTTCGTTTATTTCTCTTGATAAGATAAGGATAATGCTTATCCCACTGATCCAAATAAGATAAAGATTTATTCCACTCATGTAAATAAGATAAGGATAAGGCTTATCCCATTGATCCAGATAAGATATGGATTATCCTAACAAATTTGGGATCAATCTCTCCAACAATTATCTATAAAGAAGCCATCCGAGCTCTCTCGAGGTATGCAATCCACCGCCATTAAACCTCCAACAACCTTTCCTTTCAGTACCCGTACTGACTTTGCTATCAGAGGGCCATAAACCTGGCCAACTAGCGGTGGTCCTAACCTTTCTTGGTGATTGCAGGTTCCCCAATCTACACCATTCATCTCCGATTGGAAGTCAGACGACGAAGAATCAAAGTTGGTCCCTGACCAACATCTCTTAGCCAATTTTTGGCGTTAACAGATTGACGCCGTATGTGGGAATGACTAGATCGTTCACTTGATCTTTTCTTCGTGATTCAATCGCTCTTCACTTCATCAATGGAGCGGCTTCACCATCATTTTCAATCCAGCTGTCTATCAACGGCTAGCATCATCTACCACACATGCTCAACCAGGAGTTGGTGGATCATTTCACACGTGCATCTTCCGTGAGTGCATCCATGGAGGGTCATCAAAGATCAGCAAGCATGATTATGTGCCATCACGAGCCAGCAAGATCCATTAAGAGAGAAACTCTCTACACTCACACGTGCGAGGCTAGGAGTTGAATCCCCTCTACCATCCATCAAACGATCCAGAAATGGATGTCAAACTCCAACTCGTCTTCCATCATGAGCAGCCTCTTCACCGTCCCACAGGATCAGTAGCTGCACAAGGAAAATATCATATTAACACCAGTAATATCTGACCATCCATTGTCTCCAAGGTCTTCACACGTACAGGGCCATCCAACCAAGCTATGGACGTCCTCGTGTCCCGCAATCATCGGCCATTACTGTGGTCCCCACTCCAATCTCAACCATCCAGTAGAAGTGCACGTCCACCAGTCCACAGGTGCAGGACCTCCGTCCAACAGCCCTGCCTCCATCTTCATCTTCCTCTCCAGTACTCTAACATCAGGAGGGGACCACATCTTCACCAAGCCTCTCAGTCGTCCATCAGTTGAGGAAGCCACACCCATCATCACCAATTTGTTCAATACGGCGGACCCCACCTATCTTCAATTGCGACCTCGCAAACCGATGGACCTTGTAACAACATCCTGAACACCTAGAGAAACATGGCCTCTTTCGCTTGTTATCCACGTGAAAACCGCACCTTCCTCAACTATTGCAAGTTCCGCCCAAAGCAGAATCATTCCGTACTTGGAAACTCCACCTGCTGGCAATCCGAGTGAGATGCGATCTTTAAATGTGTAAAGATTTGGGCCCTCAAAAGCTTTCTGTGGGCCCCACCAAAAGTAGATGTTAAATTTGGTTTTCCACTTCCACCGTACATGTGGCCTGTGGAATCATCTAAAAATGGCCCCCTTCTCACATGTACATCTGGTGGACCACTCCAAATCCACCTCCATTAATAGCCGTCCGAGACAAGATGAATCGTCCATCCATTCAAGTGTGCAAAGGAGATCTCAAATCTCCACGGTCAACAGTCCAGCAAGGATAGATGTCTTCAACGTGTGCAACTCTTAAAAGACCTGCCCCACCTCCATACCCAATCAGCGTTCAAACAGGTGGGCCGCCTTCAATCAACAGCCCATATCAGCAATGTGGACACATCATTGTGACCTCACTCCTACATCAATCTGCAGTCCATCATTCCAGATCAGTGGACATTCCAAATCTTAACCGTCCCTACATTGATCCCACGTACAACAACCAGACGAGGAGATCTCCATCATCCATCAACTGAGCCTCATTTCCAACGTCCATCCAGCCATGCTTCCAACAAATTAATGGCTGCAGTTCTCCAGCACTTGTACACCATCATCAGGTCAACTGTCCAACTCTTCCATCATCATTTTCATCACCATCCAGCTATGGACGATTCAGTAAACAGGGCTCGTTCTGATCCAAGATTACAGCACGTCTACGCTCAATCTCAACATGACTTCCACCAATGTCATCTCCAACCGATCACAGCCATCAATTGCTACGCTGTGCTAGGGATTGGCCAAGGACACGTGTCACCGATCAAGTCCATTGGTGAGGCCGAGCATGAGTCACAAGCCAAGCCCAAGAAAGAAGATGAAGGTGACTCTCCAACATTACCTGAGGCAAACCTCGAGATCGAGTTTTTTCAAAGTAGGGGAGATTGATGTAGGAAGTAGATTCCATGATCAAGGGTGAAGATCGAAGATCTTCATGGAATAGATAGACCAGAGGAAAATAAGCGAAAACGCAAGGCACCGTCATCTGACGATCGGTCGGATGACCAGTTGTGCATGCTCAAGGATCGCTCGCCTGCTTGGTAGAATTTCCAAGCCAGGCAAGCTGAGCTCACTGGACAGTTCGGAGCCCTGACCGACCGGTCGCCCCCTTGACCCCGAATGGTCTTGGCCTGCGGCCAACCGGTGGTCAAACGCACAGGCTGCGCAAGAAGTTGTCGATTTCGTTAAAATCTCTTTCTGATTTTTCCTCATTGCTTTCCTAATTTGCTTAGGATTTTTTTATTACGATTCTAGAGTTTTAGTACTTAGTTTTCCTCATTTATATGTTGCTTAAACTCATTTGTAAGGAGCCTTAATTATTTTCTTAATGAAATTGAGTTTATACACTTTCTTCTTTCTTCTTTTTCTTCATGGATTTAAAGATAAGCTCGTGTATTGGAATTGTTTTATCATGGATTCAACGAAGACAGGTCAAGGAATCCCTGTAGATCCGTGGATTCAAATTAACTCATGTATTGGAGTTGTTGTATCGTGGATTCGACGAAGACAAGTTGAGGAATCCCTATAGATCCGTGGATTCAAATCAGTTATTCGTGATAGAGATGGAGTTCGATCCCACAACACACCTCGGCTGCGCCACACTCCACCGAAATGGTACCCACGGCTCAGACCCACTACAATGTGTTTGCTATCCAAGCTAATTGTGCCCCACCAACAGAAAACAATGAGGATAAAATCTCTACCAGTTGAAACACTCCCGAGACCTAGTGAGTGGCCCCACCTTGATGTATGTGCCTTATATCCATGCCATCCATCTGTTTTGAAAACTCATTTTAGGGGCATGATAAAAAAAAATGAAGGAGATCTTACTCTTAGCTGGACCATAATTCAGGAAATAGTGCTATAGTGGGCCACAAAACTTTTGGATCAAGCTCATGTTTGTTTGGTCTCTTCATCCAGGTCTTTGTGACCTTATCAACAGGTTGGATGGGAAAAAACATTTCGGCGGCCCCATGAAGTTTTTAATGGTGGGGATTCAATGACAACTGTTTTGTGTGGTGTGGTCCACCTAAGATTTAGATCTGCTTCGTTTCTGAGATCATGCCCTAAAATGATCTGTCGAAATGGATGGACGGTGAACAAACATCAAAGTGGGCCCCACAGTTTGGATCCACCCAAACTGCGCCCCCTAGGCTCTAGAAAGATGAGGGCAACACATCCTAAAGCCCATTTCGTGCGCATATCGCCTAAAGCTAATTCGTAGTCTGCCTGGCGGGCCATGCCAACTGATGATCACTAACGTTCAGTAGGTAGGCCCCACAGTTTGGATCCACCCAAACTGCGCCCCCTAGGCTCTAGAAAGATGAGGGCAACACATACACACCCTAAAGCCCATTTCGTGCGCATATCGCCTAAAGCTAATTCGTAGTCTGCCTTGCGGGCCATGCCAACTGATGATCACTAACGTTCAGTAGGGTAGGCCCCACTATGAAAAGTCTGTGAACAATCTATGAACGGACGAATACAATCCTAGCTATGCGATGTACGCACAAAAAAAACCATAAACGGTTGCTTCGGTAGGAGACTCGGAAAAGTTTCAACCCGAGTTCATGGGCTCGAGTACCTATTGTGATATAAAGAGCTACACGTGTGAGTTTGTGGGTGCGTGACTGGTGGCTGTGTGAGGGGTGTGTCCATTCGCAGGAGAAATACTTTGGTACTCCGTAAAGTGTGATGGACTGTACTCACATACATAGAAATTACTTATAAATTGCACATGTGATGTGCGAATAATTCATATTACAATGTCCAAACAATGTAACTATTATGAACTGAAAATTGAGCTTATTTGATTATTCTTTGCACCAGGTTGATGGACGCTTAGTGGACGGTTCAAAAAATAAAAAAGAAAGTTTAAATGGTTTTGTTCAGTAAACAAGTCTCAACGTATCAGAAAATCTGATTTTGGGACAGTTTGCCATCACAGTGGCTCCGCAACAGACCAGTGTGCTTAAATAGGAAGCGGATTGCATACTTACTAAACTGTGTGGCCCACTTTAATTTATATATCCCGTCCGGCAACCATTTTATCAAATAAGTTTGGGCCTGAGCCCAAAAATGAAGCATATCGAAATCTCAATCGGACCACACCACAGATGTTTTGGATCAAGCTGATGTTTGTTGATCTTATAAAGAGACTGTATGACAAATAAACATCAGTGTGCCCGGAAAAGTTCTAATAGTGGAAATCATTATTCTGGAACGAAACATGAAATCGGGTTTTTTGTGCCAATCAGCACACAAACCACAAAAAGAAAAAATGATAATAATAATAATAATAAAACACAAATAGTTTGAAGAGCTAACAAACATTAATCACCAATATTTCAAACTTACATCCATTTAAACAATAATATTCATGTCCAAAAAGTCAATGTTCAAAAAGTCCACAAAAAGAAAATGAATTTTTCTTTTGTAGTCCGGTCTGTATTGCTGGAATACCCACAGGTAACAAAAACACAAGTATATCCACCGTTGGTATTGCTGGAATACCCAGCAGGTAACAAAAAGACAAGTAATATCCACCCGCCGTATTGCTGGAATACCCAGGTAACAAAAAGACTAAGTATATCCACCCTCCGATCTGCAACCGGAACATCTACTGGCAAAAAGAAAACCATCCCAGAAAGAAAGAAAGAAAGAAAGAAAAAAAAAAAAAAAAACTTCGCAAAAACCGGCATCATCAAATTAAGCAAAGTCTTCTCCCTCGATACGCACTACCCGAGCAACCACCAGCTCCTTAGTTTCCATCATGAGGAGAACGAATTGGACTTTCATCTGTAACAAAAAAAAAATTAAATGACAAACAAAAATCCATGTAAGAGACGAAGGGGGAGGGGAATATTACCACTTTCTGCCGTGATTCCATCAATCACTATCTTTAAGAGCTTTGCCTTAAACAACATCGTTTCCAGCAGGTAATCAAGCATCCAAACAACGTCAGTATCAGCATCTGAATCTTCGACGATCTTACTTACATGACAACTCGTATTCCGCAGCCTTTCAAAAATTAACTTAATATCCTCTTCCAATGCGAGGGATTCAGAAGGTTGAAAAATATCAACCCTTTGAATCATAAAATCAAGAAACTCAAGCATATTAATAAGTACTCCACGGAGAGAAGAAAATGTCATTGAAGGGACAGAAGCTTCACCACCAAAAAACTCGAAATGCAATTCCAACCTTAAAATCTCTATAGCAACGACAAGCATCTCAACCCTGTCAGATATAGATTTCATTGATGTTGTAGGAGGGTCGTCTACACCCAAAATCACATTAACCAAGTTGCGGCCTTCGTAAAAACTAGGCACAGAAGACTTTCCATCGCAAAATTCATAGAGCGGAAAAGAATCTACCATGCCCTTCAAGACGTTGGTCGTTGACAACAACCTGTCCAGCTGATCCGCAATCATTGAAAAATGAGCGGGATTGCCAAGTTCTTGAAGATCATAGAAAATTTCATCAACATCATTTATGATCTGTGAAACATCTTTTTCCATTAGAAGCATTTTAAGAGGACTATGATCATTCAATGATAGTATATGATCATTTATAACTCGACTGAATCGATCGAGTTCCGCGATTATCTCGGAGTTAACCTCCAACGTGCCATCGTCACTGGTTGCAGGAATTTGTTTCCTATGCTCATCGCGAATATGCTGTATGGAAGCTACCAGCATATTCGTCTTCCAGCGTAAATTATTGAAGTCGGTAATGGTTAGAGGTGCAACAACCTTCAAACTTTCGTTTACAATAGTAGCTCGAAAGCACATAGGCATAGATTTGTAATGTAATGGAGAAGAACAAAATGAATGAGAGTGGGGGAGGGCTAGGTGAAGAATATGACGAACACGATAAGCAGAAGACCGATGGGTTGCAATAAAACGCGATAAGAATAATTTCGGAAGAGAAAATATCTTATCGAATTTCGTCATTTTCTAACTGAAAAAACAACTGATGATTTTCATTTACTTTGAACGCAATTTATAGTTGAAATAGATGGCGAAATGATTAAAAAAAATCGAAATATAAAACAATAACAGCGGCGAACTAGGAATTGGTCGGACCGGTTCCAAATTCGGAGGAGGCAGTGCTCCGCCGGGCTCCTGCAATCGTTCGAAATTTTTGCCATTCTCAGAAGGAAAGGAAACATTCTCAGGATTAGGATGAAGACAGGAGATGGCGTGAGGATCGATTCTGTAAAGATAATATCTGCTACTTCTGGGTCACACTGACCTGAATAAATAGCAGAATCAAACATCAGATTCAAGAACACATACCTTTCGACGGGCTTATACCTCTTCATAAACATGCAGAATTCGCAATCCGCATCCGATGGACATTTAGCAATCCACATCCGAAAAGAATGTTCTCCAATGCAGTAAAAAATTCACTACTTCTTAATGGACACTATTAGAGTCGCCAGCAAAAGAGAGTCACCGTTCTGAAGGTGCATCCGAAAAAAAAAAAGATCTTATTCTTGTTCATCGACGCAGTTCGAATCACCGGCTATAGTAATGCAACGCTAGGTGAAAAAGAAGCGGATTGGCTGGTGCACCCTACACCGGCTACGATGCTAGTGTAGGGACGTGGCGGACGCAGAGCGAGTGTGCAGTCCTCGAGCACCGTATTTGTACGAACGGTTCAAAGAAGATTAGGGTTCTGTGGACCCCACAATGATGTATTTAGTACATCCAAACCGTCCATCCATTTGGCGAGATAATTTTAGTGCATGATTCCTAAAATGATTCATATCCAAAACTCAAGTGGACCACACCAATAAAGAGAGTGGGGACAATGATTCTCACCGTTAAAACATACCAGGGTCCACCATGATGTTTATTTCTCATCCAAACTGTTCATAAGGTCACACGGACCTGGATGAAGGGTAAAAATAAATATCAGACTGATCAAAAACTTCTAGGACCTCCAAAAAGGTTTCAATGGTATACGTTCAATCTCCCACTGCTTTCTGCAGTGTGGTCCACTGGATCTTTGGAACGGTCTTAGTTTTTGGGTCAAGCCTTAGAATGATCCCAAAACATGGACGGACGGTTTGTATATCACAAGTATCTCATGGTGGGACCCACAGAACTTGATGACGTCACTACACCAGCACCCTCGCTGGTGTAGGGTGCACCAGCCAATCCGTTTCCGAAAAGAAGAGACATGATGCGCGTGAGGCTCGAGATCTGCCGTCTATTCTGCCAGCACCACTATCACTGTCGACGTCTGCTGTCTCGACGACTCTTGACACACGCGGCTCGAGGAGGACGCGGATTTCCTATGAAAGCTGCGTAAGGGAGTTCTATGAAAGCTGAGTAAGGAAGTTCTTGCGCTGGTAACTAAGGTGAGGCCCACATTGATGTTTTCGGATAAATCCACCCCGTCCATCCGTTTTGGGTCCTCATTTTAGGGCAAAGAAACAAAACTGAGCCTGATCCAAGACTTAACTGGGCCGAAAACGTGACGATTGAACGTTGACAGTTGAAATATTTGTGGGGCCCCAGGAGTTTCGAATCAGGATACTATTAGTGTTTTCCGTACATCTCATTAGTAGTAACTTTATGAACGGTATGGATTTCATATAAACATCACTGTGAATCCCAGGAAGGTTTCAACGGTAGTAATTTTCCTACCAATATTTTCCTTTTTTTTTTAGGCCCACTTGAGTCTTGGATCCCGTTTATTTTTGGTATCATGTGCTAAATTGACCTCTAAAAACTGGTGAACGGGGTGGATTTATCATAAACCGACCCCACCTAGGTTCCAACGCAAGAGGCTTCAGGAAACCCCCGTCCGCTCGAGGATTAGTAGGTTATAGAGTGCAGTCACGCGACTCGAGATTGCAGTCACGCGACTCGAGGACTGCAACGAGACTGACACACGCAAGTAGGTTATAGAGTGCAGTCTCGTACCAGCTCATCCCTTTCTTCTTTGGAGCGGATTAAGTGAGACGATCCACCAAGGTGGGTGGGATCCTTGTCTGTGGAGCTCACATTGATGTATATGTCTTACATCTACACCGTCCAACCATTTTAAACGCTAATTTTAATGTCTGATACCAAAAATTAAACAGAGTTATATCTTAGGTGGACCACACCACAGAAACTGTCGTGATTGAATCTCTACCATTGAAAACCTCATGTATTTTCAGTGGATTCCACCGGAATGTTTATTTTCCATCCAACCTGTTGATAAGTACACAAACACGTAGATGAAGAGACCACTTAAATATCATCGTGATCCAAAGCTTTTGTGGCCCACGGGAAGAGTTTAATGGTCAATTACTACTGTTTCCTGTACTCCGGTCCAACTGCTTCATTTTTTGGATATTACCCTAAAATGACCTTTCAATGCAGATGTATGGTGTGGATTTAGTCACATACATCACAGTGGCCCCACAGTCCGGTCTCACATAATCCGCTCCCCTTCTTTTGCGTCCGATCCCTGGTCGGACCATTAAGCGTCCGACTATATCCGTTTGGAGTCCCACCGTAATGCATCTGTTTATCCAAGCCGTCCATCCGTTTTCTAATATTATTTTAAGGCGTTGAACCAAAATTGAGGCAGATCGAACGCTGTAGTGGACCATACCAGAGATGACTCTTGCATTTAATGCCGCATGCATTTATGCTCAGGGCATTTAATGCAACCAGGTGTGGTCCACTACAATGTTGGATATGGCCTGTTTTCGGACCCAGATCTTTACATGATCTTAAAAAATGGATGGACGGCTTAGATAAACAGATACATCAGAGTGGCCCCTGACGCAAATCGGGTCGGACGCTTGAAGGGTCAGACGCAATCCGCGTCCCTTCTTTTCGTAGTTTGTAATGAGACACGGGACTCGAGGACTGCATTGCACCTTTCTCTAGAATCGTGAGTGGATTGCTTTGGCAGCGATTGAGGCAGAACAACAACACGGTTCGGCACTGTACGGAGGCCCACTTTTCTTTATTTATTCCAACTCTTCACGGTTCATTTTTTTGTTAATTCATTTTCTGGTTTACCCAACAAAATGAATCAGATCAAATTTTAGGTTTCCCATATCAAATGAAATGGTAGCGATATATGGTATGATCCACTGAATTCTTGGATATGCTTCTTTTTTTTTTCTTTTTTTTTTTTCAGGCCTTAAAATGACATGAAATACCGGATAAACGGTGATAATATAGATTACATACATGCAGATGGGAACTACTGCGGGAGAGCACCGACAATGGTTCACCTCAAAGATGCACCGAAGTCATCTAATGGTAACCGAGTGGATCGTTTTTCGAGGGCAGATTTGGTGAATCCAAACACACGTTGAATACGGAAGCGGATTAGGTTAACCGGGAGCGGATTAGGTGCGACCCCGGACTCACGCAAGACGGTGCGGCCCTTAAGTAGGTTCACCATGGGGCCCACCTTGATGTATATATTATGTATCCACACCGTCCAAATGTTTATACACATGATTTTATGGCATTAAACCAAATATCATGCATATCCAATTATCAAGTGGACCATATCATAAGAAACAGTGGTGATTGACCATTAATCGGCCACAAGAGCTTTAGATCAATCTGATATTTATTTTTTACATTAATCCAGTCTCATTTAACCTTATCCATAGATTGAATGGTAAATAAACACTACATAAACATTAAGGAGCGCCCTGAGAAGTTTTTAATGGTAGGACGGGCAATCACCACTTTTTCTCATGGTATGGTTCACCTGATAATTGGATCTGCTTAATTTTTGGTATAATGCCTTCAAATGATGTGAAAAAACGGATGGACGGCATGGATGCATAATACATACATCAAGGTGGGCCCCACAGCAAACTCACGATAAGGGCCGCACCCTCTTAGGTGAGGCCGGGGTCTCACCTAATCCGCTCTCAGGTTAACCTTGCTGGCGTAGGACGGTGTCAGTCCTGGAGTACCGTAATTGTACGAACGGTCCAAATAAGGCCAAGGTCCGTGGGCCCCACAATGATGTTTATCTGCCATCCAAACTGTTCATAAGGTCACAAGAACCTGGATGAACGGCAAAAATAAATATCGTATTGATCAAAGACTTCTGTGACCGCCAAAAAGGTTTCAATGGTAGACGTTCAATCTATACTGCGTTCTACAAATGTGGTCCACTTGAGATTTGAATCCATCCCCTATTTCTTATACATCCTTCCAACGACCACGAAAAATGAGTAAACAGTTTGGATAAGACGTAAAGTCCGCGGTGTAGGGTTCACCGGTCTATCCGCTTCCGTTGAATAGGAACATCTCAGTGGGTGTTACATACGAGTTACCCCTTCCGTATGGCCCACCTGGATGATATTTTGTATATCCACTCTGTCCATCCGTTTCTACAGCCTATTTTAGAATGAACCTAGAAAACTTATGTAGATCGAAATCTCAAGTGGACCACACCACTAGAAACAGTGTGATTGAGTGCCCCACCATTAAGATTTTCAAAGAGCCGTAAGAATTTGGTAGTGTTTATTTGCAATCCAAGGTCTTTATAATGTCAATCAGGTCTTGATGAAGGTAAAATATAAACATCACTTTGATCCAAAACTGTTGTGGCCCACAAAACGTTTGTAATGGTTATTCAGCACTGTTTCTAGTTGCATGGTCCACCTGAGATTTTCATCTTCTTAGGTTTTTGGATCACGTACCAAAATGATATGAAAAAACAGATAGACGGCTTAGATATCTACTAAATTCATCAAGATGGGGCCCACACGGTAGGTGTAACACCTAATTCGCGCCCTTGAATACGAGGGACACGGATCTACTCGTAAACGCGACTGAAGTGACGTCACCAAATTCTGTGAGCCCCACCATGATGTATATGTTGTATCCACACCGTCCATCCATTTGGAGACATCATTTTAAGAAATGATACAAAAAATGAGATAGATCCAAATCTGATGTGGACCCTAACATGGAGATTGAATGCCTACCATTAAAAACTTCTCGGGGCCACAAATTTTCAATCAAGCTGATATTTTTGTTTTACCTTCGTTCATATCTGTGTTAATTTATTAACTGGCTAGATGTCAAGTAAACATCATGGTGGGCCTAGGAAGGTTTCAACGGTGATCGTCACTGTGCACTCTTTTCTGTGGTGGGGTCCACTTGAACTTTGGATCTGCTTCATTTTTTGGGTCATCCCTTAGAATAATGTCTTCAAATGGATGGACAGTGTGGATATAACACATGCATCATGGTGAAGCCCACGGAACTTGGTGACGTCACTTCAGCAGCTATTTTGGCTACTACGCGATAATCCGTGTCCCACGATTCCGGTGCGGGTAGTTTTTTTTGGGAAGCGGATTGGCTGGTGAACCTACCCCGGGAATTAGGTGTTACCCCGGGAACAGCTTAGTGGGTATTACCCCTACGGTATGGCCCACATGGATGATATTTTGTATATCCACTCCGTCCATCCGTTTATACAGACCATTTTATGATAATTTTCCAAAAATTATGCATATCCAAATCTCAAGTGGACCATACCACTGGAAAAAGTGTGATTGAGTGCCCCACCATTAAAAATTCCAAAGAGCCCATGGTAAGGTTTTGGTAATGTTTATTTACAATCCACGCTCTTGATAATGTAAATAAGGTCTTGATGAAGGGAAAATATAAATATCAGATTGATCCAAAACTTTTGTGGCCCACAAAATATTTTTAATAGTTATTAATCACTGTTTCTAGTGGTATGGTCCACCTGAGATTTTTATCTTCTTAAAGTTTTGGATCATAGACTAAAATGATATGATAAAACAGATAGATGGCATAGATATATAAAAAAATACATCCAAGATGGGACCCACACGGTAGGGGTAACACCCACTAATGTGTTACCAGGGTAACATCTAATTCGCTCCCTGAACCTACACCAGCGACCTTGCTGGAGTAGGATGGGGATTGCGTCCCACCTTGGTCAAACGTTTAAGCGCCCGACTAGATCTTTGTGGGCCCCACTGTAATGTATCGATTTATCCAAGCCGTCTATCCCTCTTATAAGATCATGTTAAGGTATGAACCCGACAATAAGTCAGATCCAACGTTGTAGTCGACCACACCAAATAGTAAGTTTGGGCAGTATTAAATGCACAGAGCAATAATGCAAGTTGCATTAAATGCAAGAGTAATCTCTGGTGTGGTCGATAACACCGTTGGATCTGTCTCAATTTTGAGCCTATATATTAACATGATCTTAAAAAATGGTTGGACGGCGTGGATAAACAGATACATGATGGTGGGCCCTCCCACAGATCTGGTCGGACGCTTAGAAGTCCAACCAGGGTCGGACGCAATCCGCGTCCGCTGGAGTAGGGTACGTAGATCGCCCAGACGAGAATGCCAGACCTCGAGCAGTGGCTATACGAATGGTCCAAAAAAGATCAAGGTTTTATGGGCCCTACAATGATGTATTTCATAAATCCACACCGTTCATACATTTGGTGAGATCATGTTAGATAACATCCAAAATATGAGTCATATTCAAAGCTCAAGTGGACCACACCATAAAAGGAAGTAGGGAAAATGATTATCACCATTAAAACTTTTCCGGGGCCCACCATGATGTTTATTTGTCATCCAAACTGTTCATAAGGTCACACAGACCTGGATGAAGGCTAAAAATAAATATCAGATTGATCCAAAACTTCTGTGACCTCCAAGAAGGTTTAAATGGTAGACGTTCTATCTCACTGCTTTCTGAAAATGTGGTCCACTTGACATTTGGATTCATCTCATTTTTTCTATAAATAATTACAGCGATCATGCAAAATGATCCGACGGTTTGAATATAACAAATACCTCTTGGTGAGCCCCACAGAACTTGCTGACGTCAATACACCATCCAAGTCGGTGGTGCAGGGTTCACCAGCCAATCCGCTTCCGTGCAACAAGAACTTTGCAAAACACGAGATAGGGAGAGCGGATTGGACGTAGTTTGCGTCCGACCTTGGACGGAGCTTTAAGTATCCTACCAGAACCGTTTGGGGACCAACTGTGATGTATCGGTTTATCCAAGCCGTCCATCCTTCTTATAAGATGATACTAAGGTATGAGACCAACAACGAGTCAGATCCAACACTGTAGTCCACCACACCAAATAGTAAGCTTGGGTTGCATTAAATGCCCAATCATAATTCAAGTTGCATTAAATGCAAGAGTTGTCTCTAGTGTGGTCATAAAACCGTTGGATCTGCCTAAGTTCTGGGCCCATACCTGAACATAATTGAAGAAAATGAGTGGACAGCGTGGATAAACCGATACATTACGGTGGGCCGTCGCACAGATCTGGTCGGATGCTTAAAGGTCCGACCAGGGGTAGGAGGCAATCCACGTCCGAGGGGATTTTTACCGCATTAGCCCCGAGATGTGGCTATTTTTACTAAAAGTTGAATTTCTCGTGGCCTCTTTTCCCTTTGACCTTTTGACGAGAAATTGATAATATGATTGTTGAGAATGCCCTTCTGAACGACTGCTCTGCGTACGGAAGCCTTGCAAATGAAGGCTTTAAGAGCCAAATGAAATGAGAATGTGGGGCCCACAAAATCAGTGATTGTGGACATCGGTTGAACAATCGGATCCGTTCACATTAAAGGAAGCATTTCTAAACCCATAGGAGGTATTTGATTTCATATCTAATAGAGGCCTTGTGGACCCTAACAAAAATAACGGTGGCTTTTCAAATGCAATCATTTCTATGGTGTGGCCCACCTGGGATCTAGGTCTGGTCCAAAATGGGGCCCATGGCCTAGAGTGATCTAGCCAAAACGATGAACGACATAGATTAAATACATACATCATAGTGGGTCCCAATGCCCAAAAAGGGGCTTCCGCCTTCACGGACGCTGGACAGTCCAGCAACCTTCCTCTTTACTTTATTTCTCTCTCTTTTTTTTTACAATTTTTTTTTGTTTTTTTTTCATACAGGTGGGGTCATGTGTGGATGATCCACTCCATCCATCAGGTTGGCCAACCTATGGCAGGCCCAATGAGTTCTATTTTGGACAGGTTTCCTACCATACAAACATCACAATGAGCCTCAAAATTTTCAACAGTGGGAATGATTTCCTTTGGTATGGTCCACTTTAGATCTGGATCTTCTTCATTTTCTGACCCTTGGCCTAAACTAAACTGGAGAAACAGATGGATGGCATGGATTGAACACAAACATCACGGTGGGATCTGCCCACGATGGATCTATCTCATTTTTCGACTCATGTCTAGCATGAACTGGTAAAACAGATTAGTAGTATGGATATACTACAAAAATCCAAGTGGATTTCATAGTGCTTAATGGGATTCAATAGTGCTCAGGATGATTCCAGAGTGCTCAGTGGGATTCCAAAGTGTTCAGGAGGATTCCCACAAAGCACTGTGGAATCCCACAGACCAATGTGTAATCACACATACCACTATGGAATCCCATAGACCAATAAGGAATCCCACAGAACACTATGAAATCCCACAGACCAATATAGAATCCCACAGAGTACTATGGAATCCCACATAGCACTGTGGAATCCCACAGAGCACTGTGGAATCCCATTGACCACTGTTAAAATGGCCGAAAACCACAAATCCTGTAAGCAATCAGTGGAGAGGTCGTCGGTCCACCGACATTCCTCGTCGGCTTACCGAATATGGCCGTCGGTTACAACCGACAACACGAGATCGTGCCGACGAGGGATTCCAACACGAGATCTGTGGGATTCCATAGTATTCTGTGGGATTCCATAATACTCTATGGGATTCCATATTAGTCTGTGGGATTCCATACTGTTCTGTAGGATTCCATAGTACTCCAAGAGATTCCGTATTAGTCTGTGGGATTCCATAGTGTTCTGTGGGATTCCATATTGGTCTGTGGGATTCCACAGTGCTCTGTGGGATTCCGTAGTGTTCTGTGGGATTCCATAGTACTCTGTGGGATTCCATATTGGTCCGTGGGATTCCACAGTGCTATGTGGGATTCCACAGTGCTCTGTGGGATTCCATATTGGTCTGTGGGGATTCCTTATTAGTCTGTAAGATTCCATAGTAGTATGTGGGATTACATATTGGTCTGTGGGATTCCATATTGGTCTATGGGATTCCATAGTGCTTTGTGGGATTCCATAATGCTCTGTGGGATTCAATATTACTCAGTGGGATTCTAGAGTGCACGAGAGGATTCGATGTGCTCAGGGGAATTCCATAGTGTTCAGGGGGATTTTATAATGTTCAGGGGATTCCAAAGTTCTCAAGAGGATTCCATAGTACTCGGGGGATTCTATATTGCTCAGTGGGATTCCAGAGTGCTTCAGAGGATTTCATGTGTTCAGAGGGATTCCATAGTGCTCAGGGGGATTCTAGAGTACTCGGTGGGATTCCAGAGTGCTCAGTAGGATTTTAGAGAAAGAATATAGCAAGGAGGAAGCTGAGAAACTTGTGTTGTTGCTTTGTTGACATGATGCTGATGCTGATGATGCCGAGCCTCCTGTGTCTTGGCAATTTGCCGGACTTCCCTTAAGGAGAACGTCCACCTTGGCGTACTCTTCTCTCTCATGCTAGATCTCCTTGAGAATCACGGTCACGTCCTTCATCATTGGCCTTTCATCAGGGTGGGGTTGACATAAAGGAAAGCTACACCCAATGCTTGAAGCATCTCCTCCACTTTCGAATCGGGGCCACCATGTAAGCTCAGATTAAGGACCTTCATGCATCATTTCCTATGCCTCACCTAGTCCACGATATGTAGCCCATCAGGAATTGTTGGATCGATTGTTTGATTCCCTGTTAAAACTTCCAAGATGACAACACCATAGCTGCAGATCCAACCTGTTCATAAGTTCACACAGACATGAAAAAAGGGGAAACACAAATATCAGCTTGATTGAAAACTTCTGTGACCCCAAGAAGTTTTTAATGGTAGGAGATCAATCCCCACTGTTTTCTTTGGTGAGGTCCACTTGAGCTTTGGATCTGCTTCATTCTTTGGTTCATCCCCTAGAATGGTCTCTCCAAATGGATAGACGGCGTGGATGTAACATATGCATCATGGTGGGGCCCAAGGTGGAGCCCACAATGGAGCCCTACTGTAACGCCCACGAGGGCTACCACCTCTTCAAAAGCCTTCCTTTACAAGGCTTCTGTACACAGAGCAGTCGGTCAGAGGGGCATTCTTGACCATCATATTTTCAATTTCTCGTCAAAAGGCCAAAATGGAAAGAGGCCATGAGAAATTGGACTTTTAGTAAAAATAGCCACATCTCTGGGCTAATGCAGTAAAAATCACCGTCCGAGCAAATTAGGTGAGACCCTGGGCTCTCCTAAGACGGTGCGGCCCTTACTGTAGGTTACCGTGGTGCCCACATTGATGTATGTATTATGTATCCACGCTGTTCATCCATTGTTACAGATCCTTTTAGGGGATTATACCAAAAAGGAAGCAGATCCAATCATCAGGTGGACCATAACATAGGAAACAGTGGTGATTGACCATTAACGGGCCAAAGAAGTTTTGGATGAAGCTGATATTTATTTTTTTTCCCTTCATCCAGGCTAATGTCACCTTATCAGCAGAGTGGATGGTAAATAAACATTACGGAAACACGTAGGTGAGTCCTAAGAAGTTTTTAATGGTGGGATGGTCAATCACCACTGTTTCTTATGGTATGGTCCACCTGACAATTGTTTCTCCTTAAGTTTTGGGATAATGCCTTAAGATAATCTGGAAAAACGGATCGACGGAGTGGATACATAATACATAATACATACGCTCGAGGTGGGCCCCACGGTCACCCCATGGTAGGGGCCGCACCGTCTTAGGTGAGCCCGGGGTCTCACCTAATCCGCTCTACGAGATAGGCCTATGTGGGTCCCACCATGACGTACATGTTTTATCACTGCCGTCATTTGGCCATATTATTCTGACACGGATCCAAAGTTCAAATGTACCACATCACTGGAAGAACATTTTAAGTGGTTAGCATTTAATTTCCATTGATTAGTTTGGTCTACTTAAACTTTAAATCTGATTCGTTTTTGGGCCCACGCCCTAAAATGATCTCTACTAATGAATGAATGGCGAAGATACAGCACATATTTCATGGAGGGCCATGATGTTTTGGCTTCTAATCCTGTGTCATGTAATGAAAGCACGTCCTCCCGTTCAGACGTGGATTAGCTACTGAAACTCACAGTAGCCAGTGACGTCACCAAATGCTGTGGGCCCACCATGATGTATGAGTTGTATCCACAATGTCCATCCACTTTGAGAGATTATTTTAGCCCATTAGCCAAAGAATGACGAAGATGTCAAGATCAAGTGGACTCCACCGCAGAAAACAGTGGGGACTGTGACTACCACTGTTGAACCCTTCGTATGGTCCACCGTGATGTTTGTTTGAGATCCAACGGGTTCATAAGTTATAAAAAGACATGGGATAAGGGAAAAAACAAATATCAGCTTGATCGAAAACTTCTGTGGCTAGATAAGTTTATGATGGTAGGCGTTCAATCCCCACTGTTTTCTTTGGTGAGGTCTACTTTAGTTTTAGATCTTTCTCATTCTTTAGTTCATGTCCTAAAATGATCTCTCCAAATGGATGAACGGTGTGTGGATACAACGCATACATCATGGTGAGGGCCATAGAACATAATGACGTCACTACAATAGGCATACTTGCTGCTGTCATGCTCAGACGCGGATTAGCTACTGAGAGGTTGAATAGCTATCTCGCTATGGAAGAAACCTCACCAACTTCCATGGCCCCACTGTGATGCATGTGTTGTATCCACACCGTCCATCCATCTAAATCTCAAGTAAACTTATGAACAAATTAGATCTTAAATAAACATCATCATGGGCCCTAAGAAGGTTTCATCAGTCGCATCACTTTTCCCACTGTTTTCTTTGGTGGAGTCCACTTGTGCTTTGTACTTGTCTCATTCTTTAGCTCATGCCCTAAAATTATCTCTCCAAACAGATGGACGGTGTGGATACAACATATACATCACGGTGGGGCCCACAAAAGTTATGATGTCACTTCAGTAGCCAGATAGCTACTCAACCTTCAACCTTTCAGCAGCTAAGCTGCGTCCCTCACGTTCAAATGCAGTGGTAAATGCATTTATTGATGATGTGAGAAGAAATTCATATAAATACATATAAATAGACTATTTCAAACAGGCCTTTATTGCAGTTAGTTTTAGGGCTTTTTTTTTTCATAGTAAATAATGTAAATCATACTTGATAAATATGTAATGACGCGGCCCACCATAATTTGTATATGAGATCAACTCCGACCATTAGATACGTACTCCCACTTTAGGCTTAAGGATGAAAAATCAAACTGACCTTCTATTTAGGTGGGCCACACTAATAGGAAAAATTGAGGGAGACAACCATTCTTAATTTTTATAGGGTCTACTATGATGATTATATGAAATCCAGTCTAGCCATTAAATGCCACACTTATATATATATATGTCTGAAGGCAAAAAAATCAGGCCCATATGTGATTAAGTGGGCTATACAAAGGATTTCAATTTAGAGTGTAAGAGTTGACATGCATATGTTTTCCAATCATATGATCCACCTGATTCACATATTAGGTTGAGTTTTGGACCTTAGGCCTAAAATGGGGTGCCACATCAGGTCGACTGGGTAAATTTCACATATACACAATGGCCGAGATGTATTCTCTTTCCCCTTCTTTTTTATTTATTTGCTCGTTTACAGGTGATGCCGAAGTGGTTGGACCTAGCTATTCCTACAGCTGCCCTGGCTGAATCCAACCTCAAGCTTGAGCTTGATCGAACTGGCCTGCGAGCCAAGCCAAGCCAAGCGAGCTTTTCAAACTAGCTCGGCTCGTGTGCAGCTCTACTCATTAGACACGTGTACAACCATGCCCCAATCTAACCCCCTCAAATCGTAGGCCCATTGTTGATGGAGGGTTGTTCAAGTAATACAGTAAACAAATGCCACATGATAGCCATCAAATGAACGGTTCATGATCTAAATGCCACATTGGCACATGGGATAGGAAGTACATGGGATAGGTGAGAGTCAAATGGTAATCGAACAGGTGGTAAGAGTGTGCAAAATATTAACTGCACACAAGGCGCCGCCCAATACTAGGTGGGCAACCTAGCCATAGACAAAAAAGATTTAAAAGGTTAGGGGAGGTCAAACGGCCAAGGAAGTCCCCAACGTACGCGGATTGGCTAGTGACCCTGCCACTGGCCAATGGTTAGTGGTTGGTGCTTTGTGGGCCCCACCATGATGTGTGTGTTTCATCCATGCCATCCATCAATTTTTCATATCATTTTACGGTATTATCCACACAAAAAAAGGTAGATCTAAATCGCAAGTGGACCCATCACAAGAAACAATATTTTGATAGAATGGCCACCATTAAAAAACTTCTTGATTAAAACAAGAGTTTTGGATAAAGCTTATTTCCCCTTCATCCAGGTCATATACATCATGGTAGGGCCCATAAATTTAAACTAGTACTTCAGAACTAACTTTCAAAGTAGGAATTTGGATGAATTTTCAAACATGGTAAAAGAGTAATAATTACCCATTCACAGGGTATTACGAAGGATCCCAAAAAATTGAACAGGCCCTAAACAGATTTCTATTCAAGAGTTATGGATCATAAACACACGTTGCCAAACAGATTTCTATTCAAGAGTTATGGATCATAAACGCATGTGGCAATATAAACTGTTAGAAACATGGGTCCATACCTAATGGGCATTGGCATGAATCACAATAGGTGTAACATAGACAAGGTGCATGTGTATGGTGTACTAATTCACCCAAAAGTTCAATCAATACAACCGAAATATTCAAATTTATAAATAGAAAGGTTAAGACTCAATTTCTTACTTGAATCCCCAGCCCAATCAGCAGCACACGTCTCCATGTTGTTCAGTTGGTTAATATTTAGAAATAAGCTGGCGGAACTTCGTCTTTCTTATTTCTCGCTGAAGTCCTTTGCTCAATAAGTTGCAGCAATTGGTCCTCTGTAAGGCCAGTTCTCTCCAATGCCTTATCCTTCAACTGTTTTAGAACCTGGCAATTTTGACCATGAAATAGTTAAAGATGACATCCCCCCCTTTACCTACTATGACTGTAGAAAAATGAAGAGGTGATGTGCAGCACAGCAACAAGATGGTCAGGGATCTCGGCCCCAAGTTAGGTGGTGAGTGGTGACCATGAGGTCGACCTCAATAGTACCATTTCCCCACACCCACCCGCTTGCCTGCCCACCCGCATGCTCGCGCGCGCACACACACATCAGTTTGGAAAATCCCATTCTCATTAGAGCTGTACACGAGCCAAGCTGAACCGAGTTTGACCCGAGTTTGGTTTTGCTTGTTTATGTGACACACCCTGTTTGAGCTTTACACGAGCCAAGCTTCAAGCATATCCCTACTGTTTGAGCTTGGTTTGGTCCAGATTATACGAGCTTGAGCTTGAGCTTCGTTTGGTCCAAATATTTGAGCTGAGCCAAGCCGAGCCAAGTTCGAGCGGGAGTTAGCTTGTTTTTTTGTTAGATAAACAATATACATAATATGAGCTTTTTTAATACAAAGATAACAATACAAAATAACATTAAAAAAAAAAAAACTAATACAACAGTAACAACACCAAAAAAATAACATAAAGTTTAATATCCTCCAAAAGACAATAACAATGAACAAAAAGTTAAATTTATGCGTATTATCAACGTCATCATGAATATGTATTATCCACACCATCCATCCATTTTTAAATATCATTTTAGGACATGATCCCAAAATTGAATCATATGCAAAACGAAAGTGAATCACACCACAGGAAACATTGTGCACGTAATCTACGAGCCGAATCAAGCCAAATCAAACCAAGCTGAATCAAGCCAAGGTGGTACTGCCCTAGTTTGAGCTTGGTTTGTTTGTTTGTTTTATTTTATTTTATTTTATTTTATTTTATAAATGAGCTTGACTCCGAGGCTTGGTTTGGTTTGAACTTCTATTCGAACCAAATGCAAGCTGAGCTTTTTCAAACCAATTAGGACCGAACTTTCGAGTTGGCTTGGTTTGTGCCCAGCTCTAATTCTCGTGAGAGTATTTATTTAGTATTTATTTCCTTAATGATTTTCCAACGATGGGTGACCGGACAAAGAGAGAAGGCGGATTGATTATGACCCCAGGTATGGCCCACTGTGATATTTGTGAGAAATCCACCCCATCCATCCGTTTTGCTAGCTCAATTTAGGACATGAGCCCAAAAATGAGGTAGATTCAAAACTCAAATATGATTGGAAAGTGGAGTGGGAAATTCCTATCGTTGAAACCTTCTCAGGGTCCACTGTGATGTTTATGGATCCACCGTGATGTTTATATGCCATCTAAACCATTCATAAGGTCACTCCCATGGTGATTTTTCATAGAAAAAAAAACAAAAAAAATATTAGCCTGATCCAAAACTTTTGTGGCCCACGAATGTTTCAAAGGTGGGCATTCAATTCCCACTGTTTCCTATTGTATGGTCCCTTTAAGTTTTGCATCTGCCTCATTTTGAAGATCGTGTCCTAACATGAGCAAAACGGATGAAGCGGGTGGATTTCTGACGAACATCTCATGATGGGCCCTACTCGGGGGTTGCAGGCAATCCTCATCCCAAGAGAACTAATTTTAGAAAAATAAAATTACGAACGTGGAGCGTGGTGAGTAAAACGATGTTGGTTTGTCCCACATAGGTTGGGCGGGGGGCAGGGTTTATCTTCATATGTACTGGGTCACTCCACCTAATAGGTTAGCCTCTTGGGTGTGACACAACAATGGTATCAAAGCCAAGGTTATCAGCCCGAGCCATGCCCCAGGCCCACGTAGGCAGGAGGAGGAGGAGGCCCCTGTGCATGTGTGTTGCACGCCCCAGGTTCCGCTGTGGGGATGGGGATTGTTAGTTTGTCCCACATCGGTTGGGAGGGGGGCAGGGTTTATCTTCATATGTATTGGGGTCACTCCACCTAATAGGTTAGCCTCTTGGGTGTGACACAACATGTGATGTATGTGTTTCCAGCTCATTTTAGGGCATGAGCCCAAAATTGACAGATATCTAAATCTCAGGAATTGAATGCTACTATTGAAAACTTCTTTAGGGCCACAGATATTTTGGATCAAGCTGATTCTTGTGTTCTTCTTTCGTCTACATCTGCGACCTCATGAACATGTTGGATGACAAATAAACATCATTGTGGGCCCTAGGAAGATTTCAACAGTAGATGTCATTATCTCCACTTTTTTCTGTGGTGTAGTCTTCTTGAACTTTGAATGTGCTTCAATTTTGGGCTAATGCCCTAAAATGAGCTGGAAAAACAGATGGACGGCATGGAAAAACACATCATGGTGGTCCCCGCATAGCGTGGTGAGTTCTACACTACACGATTCACATCGCTAATTTACCCTGTGACAGTGGCTAGGCCAGAAACATTGTCAACACCGTGGCTTGAAATGGATTTCATATAATCATTTTGGTGAGCCCCATAAAATCAAGGGTGGATGCGTCTCTCCCAACTGTTTCTTTTGACGTGGCCCACATGAATCAGAGGTTAACCTGATTTTTTAGCCTTGGGCATAACATGTTATTATACATTGAATGATCGAAGTGAATTTCACACAAATCACAATGGGCTCTAAAAATCAAGGGTGCACCTATGTCACCCACCCCTTCTAAAACATGGAGACTACGCAGCTAGCACACGACACGTATGTCGGTGCTATGTGCTGCAAGAAAAGCCCTGGGGCGCACCATGATGTGTATGTTTTATCCAAGCGGTCCGTCTATTTTGCCAACTCATTTTAGGGGATAAGCCCATAAATGGGGATCTTCAAATCTCAGGTGGGCCACACTACAAGTTATAGTTTGGAGGGTGGACCCAGGTATGGCGCAGCGTAGACGGGGTGAGATCGATCACCGTCTCTCTCACAAGGATAAATACTCTGAATCCACAGAGCGACTGGGACTCCTCAACTGGTCTTCTTCGAATCCACAATCCACGAGCAAAACAGAGTAAAAACTCGAGATATTTTGTATTAATCAAAGATGAACTAACTTAAAATGAGTTTAATCAGCTATTTAAAGAAGAAACTAACCCTAGAAAACCCTAAAAATAGAATTAAAAGAGTTTTAATCAAAATAGGAAACAAATCTAGAAAATAAAAAAAAAATTCGCGGAAAAGTCAGCGTCTGTCGGCCGGTCTACGAGGGTCGTCAGTCGGTCTAAGTTAGAAGTCGGCTAGCCAACGGGCTCTAGTCGGTCAGTCAACAGGGCCAAAAATAGTCCAGCGCGTTGGATCTTGATTCCAGCTGATGTTCGGTCGGCCGATGGATCTAATTCAGCCGGTCGACAGAATGTTAGATGGTGATTTTCTTGGTCTTCTTGAGATCTTCTCACGGTCCATCTCCAATAGGAACGTCATTGATCCGCGCCCTCAATCATGGGGTTCTCTCCGTACATCAGTCTCCCCTACTTGAAGAAAACTCGTCCTCGAGTTTCGCTTCAAGCTAGGGTAGCGACCCACTTTCAATTTCTTCCACGACATTGGCTTGTGATTTGTGCTTAGATCCACCAACTGACGATACATGCCCTTGACCATTCCCTGGCATATGGCAACAAACTTCGCTATCTTCTTCTCGATGTGAACAAGGAAAATAGTAAATGGATCTACTATACAATTCGCGCTACTAAAGGTTGGTTCCATCTTGGAAAAACCAACATCCTACATAAGGAACAAATCTGAAAAAAATTTGTCGTCCATGATCGTCTCAAATTCTTATATTGCTGGCGCGACATCTGTTGGGACATCTACAAGATCTTCCTCTTGGTTCATAACATCTGGAATAATGATCTCCTCCACTTACGGAACAACTTGAGCAACATTGGATTCAATCACTTTCTCAGGAGCTTGATCAATCTCAGAAACTGTGGGATAATGAATTTCATTCTTCCCTTCCATGATCTCGGCTTCTTCCAGCTCAACAAACTCATCAGCGTGACCTGAGCGAGTACATAAGATTCCTCCCCCACTATAACAGTTTCAAGAGGTTCTCCCCTGTCTGCATAAATGACATATGTGCGTTATTGATGGCCTTTCGTTGCCGCAGGCACGACATGTGCGTCGCTGACGGGGTTGGAAACCTGTGGCGACACTGCCTCATCCAAATCTTCCTCGTCGACTAGGAAACGAGCCTGCAATCGTCGTTTCATCCGCGACCATGAAGATATCGGTGCCTTCCACTGTCGTGTTCAATGTGTTGTTGTTGTGTCAACCAAGTCACAGCGATACTTCCCAACTTATCTTCTATAAATTGAACCTTCTTCTTGTATGGGAATCACGTATAGTTGAAGAAGTGTTCGACTTCCAAGAGCCACTCGTTGACACGACACCAGCCATTGAAGTTGGGAAGATCTATTGTCCTTCTACAAGATCAATCTCTCTAATCCAACCAATTAGAGAACCTAGCGGATCCCGGGAGCGGGATTCCACTATGAACAAGGAATCGATTTAATTTTTTGTTTATATGGTCGAACCCATTGAAGTTGGGAAGATCTATTGTCCTTCTACAGGATCGATTTCTCTGATCCAACCGATCAGAGAATCCAGTGGATCCCAAGAGTGGGATTCCACTATGAATAAGGAATCGATTTAATCTTTCGTTTATACGGTCAAACCCAGCCAGCAACTCTTGCATGGCTTGATCAACCTTTCACGGTACCTGAGTACGTGGCAAAGTCGGAGCATCCATTGAACGGTAGAGGGGTGTCTGCTGCCCTTGCATGGTCTCCAGCCTCTCCTGGTAGAAAGCTTCCATTCTTTCCGATAGATGGTGAATCCTTGGATCACCGTCCAAAGGATTTTTGTCATTGCCTTTGCAAAGATGAATCAGCCTGAGGGGATTCCTTGTTTTGATACCAATTTGGCACAGCATAAATGGGGTGAGATTGATCGCGCTCTCTCACAAGGATAAATACTCAAAATCCATGGAGTTACTAGGACTCCTCAACCAGTCTTCTTCGAATCCACGAGCAAAACAGAGTAAAAACTCAAGAAATTTTGTGTCAATCAAAGATGAACTAACTTAAAACGAGTTTAATCGGCTATTTAAAGAAAAAAATAACCCTGGAAAACCCTAAAAACAAAATTAAAAGAATTTTAATCAAAATAGGAAACAAACTAGAAAATAAAAAATTTCCATGCAAACATCAGCGTCTGTTGGCCAGTCTACTAGGGTTGTTTTGTTGGTCGGCCGAAGTTAGAAGTCGGTTGGTTGACGGGCTCTGGTCGGTCGGTTGATAGGGCCAAAAACAGTTTAGCGCGTTGGGTCTTGATTCTAGCTGTTATTCGGCTGACGGACCTAATTTGGCCGGCCGACGGACTGTTGGATGGCAATTTTGTTAGTCTTCTTGCGATCTTCTCGCAGTCCATCTCCAGTAGGAATGTTATCGATCCGTGCCCTCAATCATGGGGTTCTCTCCCTACATCAAGGTAGGTTTCAACTGTAGGCATTTCCCTACCCAAATTCTTCCAACCATGGGGAACACCTAAGTTTTGAATCGGCCTCATTTTTAGGCCCATGTCCTAATATGATATGGCAAAACAGATGGATGGAGAGGATTGCTCATAAACATTACAGTGGCCCCACCATGAATAATGATATTCCATTCTTGTATTCCCTTCTTCCTTACACATCATGGTGGGATTCTCTTGGACCTTTCACAATTAGCAAGGCATAATAAATGTAAGCATGTTATTTTCTAAACCATTAAATAAGTCCTCTCTCCTCTTCCAACTGGCTTGACTTGAGAGTGCCCCTAAACCATTAAATAAGTCCTCTCTCCTCTTCTAAACCATTATATATAAAGAACACACAAACACCGAAAATGGTCATGAGGTCAAGTTGTGGGCCCCACCAAGATGTGTGATGACATTCATGCCGTACATTTGGTAGGACCCCTCTAAAAGCGATTGGTGAGGTACACCTGAGTTTTGAAATGGCCTAAAACTTTGTGTGACCCCTCATCCAAGTGGGACACAATCACTGGGTCGTATATACAATCAGAAAGGTTTTAATGGGCAGACATCCACTCTCAAATATAGTTTGCGGTGTGACCCACATGAGTCATGGATTAGCCTTATTTTTTTGCCCATGGCTCATCATGGATGGGTGCATCTGATCAATGGGATGGATGTCTATCACACATCATGGTGGGGTCCACACACACACATGGGTTTTACCACGTCCCCACCTTCATGAGGATGTTAGCAACATCCACAGAGCTTTTAAATCTCTCTCTCTCTCTCTCTCTCTCTCTCTCTCTCTCACACACACACACACACACACACACGTGTTTTGCTATGTCCCCACCTTCATGAGGATGTTAGCAACATCCACGGAGCTTTTAAATGACATATGGGATTCCCAGTCGTGGATCTAAACCATTCATTCATTCATACAAGTGGGAGCAAGCCATGTTGCAAAAATCATGCCAATTGGATAATCCGAAATATCTTATCAAAAGCATGAAAAATGAACAGTCGAAATTGAGAGGAGAAACAAAATATGTCCAATCAATCATCCTGAAACATCTACTTGATAGACCCCACTTTGTACCGGTGTTGTCAAAATCCTATGGTTTACAATTTACGATTTGAGTTGAATCTTAAGCAAAATGATTTGAATCCCACATTTGAATATATTTTTATATGAATCCTATGATTTTATGATTTGATTTCTACGATTTAAGATTCAAATCCTGATTTACGATTCAAATTATACTTGTTTTCTTCTAATTTAAGCTTCACTTGACTTTCATTTCATCTTTTTTTTTCTTTTTTTTTTTTTGAGGGGGGGGGGGGGGGGGGGGGGTTTCATTAAGAATCATTTAAAAAAAGAATTGTTTAGAAAAGATAAATTATTTTATTTTGTTCTTTATAAGAGATTAAATGATATATATTATCTTCAACATTAAATTATAGAGCCTTTTGTTTTAATGATTTCTTACTTCTTAGTGGTCGAAACACCAAATTGATGTATGACTTATCTGGAATTTTTTATGGATTGTTACAATCATGTTGACTTACATGTACTATGGAATGATTGTTGGAAATCAAAATATCTTTTTTCCTCAATCTACAAAATCAAATGCTACTTTTCCAATGTGATTCTACTTTCAAGAAAGGTAACAAAAAAACATAAATTATTAAAGGATCCTTGTAAGTTTTTTAATGAAAATTTCTTCAAACACAAAATGAAGGAAATATAGGAATCCTTTAAAAATATCATGACATGGTATTACTTGGTGCATGTTGATGGCAAAAAGGATGATTTTGAATTTTTAATTTCTTTTTTATGATTTATGAATACATTTCATATTTTTAAGAAAATCATAAAAAATCTTACGATGTACGATTTGATATGATTTAATCCCTGTTATGATTTGTGATACAATAACGATTTTGACAACATTGCTTTGTAATGCTTATAATAAACTCCAAATAGGTGCATTTTGTGTTAATCGAGGGAGGTAATAGTTGACCACATGTTTCTTCATTGTGTAGTGGCAAGAGAAATTTAGGCCTTCTTCCTCTTAAAAATGTTGGAATATTCGATTGAATCAAATAGACTATTAAAATTGAAAACCAAAAAAAAAAAAAAAAAAAAAGATAGAAAACTTATAGGTTTGAGTCGAGGCGTGATGTGAGTCACTCTGCTTGAAATCGAATGTGCTCCCCATGGACAGCATCCCAAGTGCAATAGTTTTCCAGAGCAATCAACTTCCAGGATACAATGACTATGACCCGATCCCAGTAGTGCATTCACTGTACACGGGCTCGAACCACTTGCAATTTAACCCGAAGTGCTGAGTTGACTCAGCAACCAAAACTTCTTAAAACCAACACAACCATAGAGTTTTTAAAGAAAGGAGAAAATGAATTTGTATGATGTTAAAACCGGAATGAGGGAGTCCTTATATAGACTCTGAAATGGTGCCTTAAGCACCCTTTCGAACGGGTTTGGTCCGTTGGGTTTAAACCCAACAGGAGCGACCAACCGACCGAATGCATCTCTCTGTTTCAAAACGAAAAGCACTCGGCTCGGTACGCACGCGCTCGTGTAGATTGCTTTGAGGGGGGGATAATCTAGAGGATCACATCCTGATTTGGCAGCTTTTGTTCTCTTCTCTTGTAGCTCTTTAAACAATCGATTAAGAAAACACACCTCAGAATAAGTCGAAGATGATATCAGCCCCAAAATATTCAGAACATATTTTACTTCTATCTCCAACGCAATGAGAGACTGAATCAGTGATGGCTGCTGCTGATTCTTCTGTAATCAGAGAGATTAGTCAAGGGTGCCAATGCAGCCTATACACAAATCTGCTTTCAAAAAAAAAAAAAAACCATACAGTTTCGAGCATCTTCAGGAATTAGTGAGAAAAAGGTATACCTTTAACGAGTTCAGAACAATGTTAATGGTCTTCACGGCTTTTATCCTTAGTGCTTCCAAAACAGAATTGGTATCCAAGTTGCATGCCATCGAATTCACGACCAACTACGGAGCCCGCCAATGCACTTTCGGGTACAGGGCGTGATTTCATCCTTGAAACTCTTTCCTCGAAATGGAGAAAGAGCCACTTCACAATCGTATAATGCCTGCATATATGATAAAGTTAAACACATCGGACATGTAAATAGTTAGTGCATGCATGCATGTGTAAAGTTAAACACATTGGACACATAAATAGTTAGTGCATGCATGCAATGGCAAATAAATTTCCATGGGGAAACTGAAACTCTCAACAACTTACAAGTGGTTTACCTGATAAATGTTGAAAACTTGGTCTGAAGCATCTTCGAGTTTTTCACTCGAGTACTCGAGCAGGGACCCATAGAGTGAGTTGATCAAGAAAAATCTCAATGCCAAAGGGTGGTACAGTCTTAAGACCTACATCGCCCATTAATCGGTTATTGTCAACACAATTCTTGTAAGAAAGACCAGATTCTGTAGATGCTTGACTCAAAATAGACTTACACCAAAAACTTAAAAGCGAATTAGTTGTTTCCAAAGCACAGAAACCTTGTAGCTTACCTCGCGGATTGTGATAAAATCCCCTGTTGACTTGGACGGTTCTTTACTTTTGTTTAAGAAAAAACCAGTGTGCATCCAATAGCGCACATTGCTCACTGAACAGGCAGCACAATTCTGGGCAAACTCATTCTCATGATGTGGAAAGATTAGATCCTTTCCTCCACCATGAATGTCAAAGGAGGGACTTAAATAATGCATACTCATGGCACTGCATTGAATATGCCATCCCGGTCTTCCCGGGCCCCAAGGACTATCCCAGCTTGGTTCATTGGGCTTTGCAGACTGCAAAACATTAGAGATGTCATTGCCAAATTAAAATATATATCTAAGTTGAAAACACCAAAAAACACTTCAAAAAGAACATTGAGAATACACACACACACATACATCCACAGATACATACATGCATACACACACATCCATCCATAAATACATACATATATACTTTATAGGAAAACACTCACATGGTTCCAGTATCACCACTGATAGTGGTGGTACCCTTTGTTGTGGGCCCACATGGAGTCTGTACGACATTCAATCTGTCCAAAAGATATGGCCCACCATGATTTGTACCTAGATAAAAGAAACCAGGCCAACCCAGTCATTAGGTGGGCCAAATCATAGAAAAAAATATAGAACTTCCCCAAAAGACCCGATTTCAAGTGGTGGATTCCATGTGGTATTTATATGGCATCCAACTTATCAAAAAGGTGTTCCACACCATGATGTGGCACCCCAAAAATAGGTCAAACGAGTCAAGTGGGCCCACCACTTGAATTTGAAGGTTTTGGGGCTTTTTTCTCACTGTTTTCGATGTTGTGACCCACCGGATGGTTGGATCAGCCTGACTTTTGGGGTATCTAATCATCATTGTGGGGCACAATGTGTGGGGTTGGATGTCATACACACCACGTGGGCCCCAAAATAGCCTGGTACCACCACCAATAGTGGCGATACTGGTACCATGTGAGCACACCAGATATGTATGCATGTGTGTGCATGTATGTTTGTATCCATATATTATATAGAGATGCGTGCACACACAGATACGACAGGTGATCTCTCACCTTCCATAATGCAAAATCAGAAGGGTGTCTCTTCCTAGGATCAATGATGACCCCTGCGCCTGCTCGAATATCTTCCAATTTATTTCCACATAAATTACCATAACCAGAGAATTTATCAACTGAGAAGTACACATCTCCATCAATGGCATAGCCACATCCATTATGAATAATCTGTCAGGAAATACCAATTATTAGACATACTAGTTTCCTTTGGGTGCCTCTGGAGGCACGAAAAAATCGTGCCTTTTACATCTAGCACCGTCCTTTTGACTTTGCAAGTGAAAAGAGGATATGTTAGTTCAGCTCCATCTGAAGTCTGAATTTTCACCTAAGGACGTGAATCAACAGTCGCAGATCCGGAGGCACTGAGTCACTTCTCTATATTTTAATATGTCCAATGCCCATGATGGAAAGATACTCGAAGAAAACATAATAGCTATGTGTAGGATTGGAGACAAAGGTATCATTTAGTAAGCAATGCTATATAAACACTTTCTTTACTTAAAATGATTGGAGATATTGCACGACGAGTGTCTATGTCCAAAAGTGATGCATAAACAAGAAACAATGAGTGTCCTATCAACATGCTTTAGCATCATCAGCACAGAAAGAGAAACTTGGCTGAAAAATGAAATACACACCATAATTGAATCTCTACACTATTCCCAATATGTCTGAAATCAGGAGAGGAGCAAATCAAACTTCACTTACCAAAAAAAGAATAATTTAGTAAAAGTGTACAGGGACTTTAATGGTGCAAATTCACTTTGCGCTAACCGAGAAGGATGAGCTACGCTACTGTCGCTTGTTGAGTTTGGGAACCATTTATCAAACCAAGAAGCGATACAAATGCAAATGGTCACAGTTCCAGTTTTCAGAAAAGGCGTCGCATTAATTTTCGACAATCAAACAAGTGGAAGACAGGTTCTATCTGTTATTTATTCAAAGCATATGTTTACTCATCAACAAAAATTAATATTAAAACAGCACGAGGAGGTTAAATCCCAAACTACCAATATAGAAAAGTTGGATATAAGAGGAATTGTAGAGCTAAGTTTGTAAAATGCAATGTCTTTTTTTTTTTCTTGAGCGATAAGAAAAGAAATATATTACGAGAAGAGGCAAAAGCGAGAATATACAAAGGGAAAACAAAAGCTATACAATGACCCAACGAGCTATAATAGCTCTGCCCAGTTGACTGGAAAATGATCTATAACCTTCGCCGCCACAGCCCGCATAATAACATGCCCTCTAGCTTTGGAGAAAACATCGTCAACTCGACCCTATCGATTTCTGAAAGTTCTATTATTCCTTTCTAACCATAAGAACCATAAACCCGCTAGCAAAGCAAGATGCCACACTTTCCGACCCACTTTCCTTTGCATGCCTTTGTGCCTCGTATAGAAAAATTGATCAATGGAACTTGGCGAAACCCACGAAACTCCAAAGAGGTTGAAGAACTGATGCCACACCTTTCTCGCAAAGTCGCAATGGATAAAGAGATGATCCACCATTTCCCCATCTTGAAAACACATCACGCAAACATTCGGAAGGATCATCTTTCTTTTCCTAAGGTTATCAACCGTCAAAACCTTGCTTCGCCCAACAAGCAAACCGAAAGCAGCCACCTTAGGAGGCACAACATGGTGCCACACCTCCACAAACGAACTAACCTCACTAAGAATACCACCTCCTTCCAGGAGTGAATAGAGAGACCTGACTGAAAATCTTCCAAAACTATCCTTCAACCACACCATGGAGTCTGGATCTGATAAGACCAGCCTAACCTCATCAAGGATGCCCAACAAACCCAAAAGCTCCTCGAGCTCATCGTCATACAAATTCCTCCTACATGGAGGAACCCAAATACAAACATCTCCTTGGATTGAGAAGCAACTAGCTACAGCAACCCCCTCCCCCAAAGCCAACCTCACCACCCTCGTAAATCTCTCTCTCAAATTTTGTTCCCCCACCCAAATGTCTTCCCAGAACTTGGTCTTCCTCCCATTACCTAAAAAGAACCCTACACCTTCCCATATCTTGATTCTTATACGAGCTACCGCTTTCCACACTGTAGAAGATCAATATAACGAAGATGATCAGGTCCCCCCCCCCCCCCCCCCCCCCCCCCCCCCCCCATATTTTCTAGCCAATACCTCCCTCTAGAAAGATTCCTCTTCCACCCCAAACCCCCACACCCATTTACCTAGCAAAGCATCATTGATCCTCTCCAAACTTCTCAAACCGGCACCCCCTTGCTTTTGTAACTTGCATACTTCCTCCCACTTCATGAGATGGAATTTATGCCTATCCTCCGCTCCCTTCCAAAGGAAATCTCTTCTAATTTATGCATGTCCTCCGCTCCATTTGTAAAATGCAATGTCTACGCATCTAGAGGTGAAAATGAAGAAAAATATAGTGGTAGAGATTGGGAAAATGATCTTATCACCTAGGAGTGATGTTAGTGGTTAATTTCGTGTCAAATTCTTACATTAGCAGGACTACCAAAATATTGCTTTTCAACCAAAGACTATAAAAGAGATTCTGGAAATAACTTAAACAGAGATGGCTTGTTATTCTATAAATTTCAAGCCAAGGATGCTTCGAAGTGGAGGCCAAATCAGAGATGTTAATGTCATCGTACTAAAGAATATAAGCTACATTCTAGTATTGACTAAAGCTATATCTTTGTTTCCAAAACTTTTAATTTCTGCAAGTATAATATAAATGGCTTCTAGGTGTCAAAGTTATGAAAATACCAACTATAGAAAAAAAAAAAACAAGTTTTGAAAATATCAAAGCAAGGGAATGCGACTTCTTTCCAAAACAAAAAAGTGTCTGACTATTCCATTGGCAAGTTATATATGGGTGGCAATTGGTGGGGCAAGGCTAAGCCTAGATTGCCGGACATTAAAAGCCTAAGCTTGAGCATAGCCCGGCCTGGCCGAAAATTGATCAAATCACTATTGCCTGCATTAACTTTTCCAATCCATTCATTGATCAAGTACGCCACACATACACAAAGAAACAAGCTTTTAAAAAAATGAAACCAACAATCTACATGCAAGATGGATGTGTTGCCTAATTGAGGACTGGAACAACATATATTTTTAGGATAGAACATATGTACATATGAAGTTGGGTTAGGCCAGGTTGGGCTTAGATAACTTGGGCCGGACCGGGTAAGGCTAAGATAACTAAATCCAATCCTTGCCTGAAAATTTAACAAGTCATAAATGATAAGCCCATGTTTAGCCCATGGCCAAACTAATGGGTGCATGCCTAGTCCAAATCCAAGCCAAGCTCGCTGGGCTACTCGACCTTGACAAACATAGGGACTTACGCTCATGTGGAGGGGACTAATCAATAAAACAAAATTCTTTCTAGGTGGCAATGGGCTTTGGACTGAGACAAGCTATGTCTGGTTTGACTCTAATACTATAGGGCCCAAGACTAGTGTAACGCCCCGGATTTTCGAGATTTATTTCAGAATTTTTAAAAAAATTTATTTTGATTTAATATCGTACGTTTACTTTGTTTTGAAAACAACGGACCATTTGTAGGAGATCCGATAGGGGACCCTTTACAAAAGTTGCTTAGAATAACCCTATAAACATTGTAGAAAGACCGGATTTCAAAAATCTCACTATTTTTAATTAATTACGAAAATGTCATTAGATAAACTTAAGTTAACCCACCATTTTTAAGTATTATGATTTCTGACGATCACTTTCACACAAAACTTCGTATATGAGCTTTTGGGCACATTTTAACCGTACATGTCGAATTTCAGCCCTCCGATTATCCTACAAGTGCCCTAATCATAAATCGGACCATAAGTGGCCCACCTTAACTCGGATCCATCTTAAATTTCATGACAGCGGTTAAAATTATGTTGTCGACTTATCTGACGGAGCATATAACTAGAATCCATCACAGTGGACCCCACCCGTCGAGCGCATGCATAACGCACGGGTTCCGTACAATGACTTAACAAATAAAGAGTTTTTTTTTTTATTTCTTCTTCTTCTCTAGCGGCAACAGCGGACGGATGTTGTCCGTCCGTGAGCTCCACACCGTCCATCATCTGGACCCCACTTGAAAATCCAACCCGTTCATCCGACTCTAACGCTTTGACACCCTAGTCCGTTGTAACCGTTCGTCCAACCATCAACATTGTGACCCGTTCCAAACCACCCTCCAAACCATGAACCAATAAGATCCGGGGATCCGCTCAGCATGGGAACTCAGGATTTCAACTGAGATATCTTGTGGGCCCCACCCACCACTTCAACGGTCCAGGTACATTAGAACTCGAGGAGGAGAGGGAGAGTCTCGAACCGACTCCAACTCTTAACTCTTCGTTCCTTCCGCACCACGCAACCAACCTCTTCATAAATCCTTAGAAAAAGTCAGAGAGAGAGAGAGAGAGAGAGAGAGGAGGGTGTTCTACACTTGTGAGAGTGGAGAGAAATCCACCAGCTATCGAAAGATTCTCAGCCGTTGGATGATCTACTTGAGATCCTTGGGCTGCTGGCCATTGATTAGGATGGATGGTAGCTGCTGATCTGATGTGTGAAGGGTGAAGATGCTCCAACTGCAACGTTGGTGATGGGATCATTGGACGTTAACTGAGATTGGACGATGATGATAAGAAAGCTTCCAACCGTTGTTGATGGTGATGGCGGGGTCCACCTTGTGCTGATCATGGAGGAGAATGGAAGATGGGAACTGGTGGAGACGTCTTCACTGCTAGTTTCCATGCTGCTAGACGCATATGAGATGGGAGCTTTGAAGGCCATCTGCTTCCGCTTTTCTTACCTGGACGGTGGAGATTCAAAGCTTGCAATGGCACGTTTGAAGGCAAAAGCAGCTGACGTTGATGAGAATGCTGCATATAATAGCTACAGTTGTTTTCTGTGGATGGTGTTGGAGGACAGTGGCTGATGGACGTTTGAGAAAGAGAAGAAGAAGAAGAAAAGAAGAATAAGAAGAAAAAAAGGAAAGAGAGAGGAAGAACTAGAACCGAGTTTCGACATTGCCCCCACTTTGTGAAAGGTTTGGATCTAAGTATGGTTTCACGGCCCTAATAACATTCAAACCACCAAATCTCAAATGTGGGGATTTCCTTTAAGCCTAGCTATGATAATAGTAATTTGTATGTTGATTTTATGCTTAGAAATTATGATTTTGTTACATAATTTCTTGAAACCGTGCTTGTTGAAATCTTTCCATGTAAATATAATTTGTATGGTATCCCTTAATGTGTACTCTGAATATTTTTTATGTATGAATCATGAGTTATGCTTAGTTGTTTAAAGAAAGAATTGTGATGATGTACATGCTTATGTGGAGTTTATACTTGATTTATGTGGTCACATGCTCATGATGATCGATGCATTGTTTGCTATAGGATATTGTATATGGATGTTACGTTAATGAACACCCCTTAACCCTGTACTGATGTAACCGTTTGATGTTAAGAGATGAAGCCGTATGAGGCCTTGACATGTTGGCATTACTATGTGTATATTTATGGATGAATGTGCCTCACTGGTTGTACGTAGTAAGAATTGGCATCACCATGTGTATTATTGAATGATATGCCTGGATGTTGAGGATTAAGTGTTGGCATTACCGTAGATGTGTTGTTGGTTATATATGCCATGATGTTGAGTTGGGCACCACCGTGCGCATTGTTGGATACGTGCCAAGGGATCCTTGTTTGATATGTTACCTGTGGTGGACCCTTTGATGAATGAGATTGATGAGTATGAGAAGTTTCATGAGCCAGGGTTGGTGGTATGGGCCACTAAGCCTGAGCTGTCGACCTATGCTGGGTGACGAGCCCCTCATAATGACCTCGAGCTTTCTTAAACTAATTGGGGTAAGGAGTGGTCATTAGTCGTGAACATCATTTAATTTGCTGGATGCTAAACTTAATTAAAGGTGAAACTAATCATGCATTCACTGGACTCGACCTGGTGGGTCAACCCTGCGGGCGCTAGCTTGTGATAGGGGGATGGGTGACCATCACCTCCATTGGCTGGGTTTGTTGACATGAAGTTGTGGAATTACCCGCCTCATCATGGACTCTGGTGACTAGTGGCTGGTGAGAAGAGTTGGAATAAGTCCCGTCTCATTTAGTCAGGGTGCCTTTGCTAGAGCATGCATGTCATCTATTGCATTAATAAAGATCTTTTATTGGGCTGTTTTCATTTGATTAAATGATAATATCCTGCTTGCGTTTACTCTGTATTTACTCTGTGCCATTATTATTATTATTATTATTATTATCTTGGAGGGATATTCCCCACTATGATAGCGTTTAACACTATCCAACCACATCTCAGATGATCCAGGTGAAGATCCAGTAAGGGAATCAAATACTACGACAAGGTGATCGAAGGCTCATGGTAGCAAATGGCAAACGATGAGGCTGAAATGACGTGAAGATGCTCCGCCCAGTCTCTTTATTAAAGTAGATTTGTTTTCCTTTGAACATGTAATAAGTCTCTCATGGAAATAACAAGTGGAATGTTTGGTTAAACATGTTTTATTACATTGATTTAGAACTTAGAATAGAATATTTATGGAAAAAGAACATAAATTTTCGTCATTATGCTATGTATGCCATAAATGTATGAAATTACAGGTAAGTGTGTGAAAACGTAACCCTGACACACATGAGTTAACACCCGGAAGCTCGACCCATCGTGTTGTCCACGAGAGTCGAAATTTCAGGGCATTACAACTAGAGCCTAGCCCATGCATAGGTCTAGTAAAGAATACCCAAGCCCACGCCCAAGAATTGGTTTGGCCCGGGACAACTCAACCTGACTTCAAAGTTGATCAAATTCGTATTTTTTACATGAATGTGAGATGCATGTGTTGCATAACAAACTATTGGAATGACAATTTGTAGGATATAACATATGTTTGTAGTATTGGTATCGTTACATGTATCTTTGGGTGGGGATACAGAAACATGTATCGACATCACCGATATTATCGCTAATAACCATAAATGCATCATTGACTGAGGGAAACACGAGACATCTGCAAAACTTGAGGAAATGGTGGAATTTCTCAATGAAACTTCAGGAGATGATAAAATACACATATTTGCATACTTAGGAATCAAATAATTGTAAAAAAGATGCATATTAATGGGGACTAAAAGCAAGTAACGCTAACTTAGCAAATATTAGAGAAACGTGAGGAAAATGGTGGGATTTTTTAATGATACTTTAGGAGATGCTAAAATACACATTTCCATATTTAAGAATCAAATAATAGCGAAAAAGATACATACTTGCTTATTTAAGAATCAAGAATAAGTTACCCTTTAACGGGACCTAAAAGCATGTGTTGTTGACTCGATGAAACATTGGGGAAACATAGGGGAAATGGTGGATCCATCCATCCATGCGTGCATGCACATCCATACACACATGCATGAGCCATCCATCCATACATCCATACACGCACAAGCGCGCGCGCACATCCATTCATTCATACAATCATGCTACATATAACATGCATTTCATCATACAACTAGTCACCCATAAAAAAATTGAAATGGAAATTTTTTAAACAAAGATTTTTGATGATATCGATACATTGGCGATATTATCGAAATGTCGCTGATACATTGGCGATACAAGTGGACACTTGGAATTTACACGGTAAAAAATATTCATGATACACTGGCAATATTGATACATCGACGATACAAGTGACACTTGGAATTTATTGGCGATAGTTAGTGTTATATCACCAATACCTAAAATTTCTAATATTAGCAATGTTATCGGTATCGCCAAGCTAGAGATATCAATAAAATCGGGGATACTCCGAACCATGGATATAACGCATGTACATTTGAAGTCGTGTCGGGTCAGGCTAAAATGATTTGGCCCCCCTGACCTGAAAATTGATTGGGCCATCTATGTCAAGAATAAGCATGCCCATCAGCCAAGCTAATAGAGCCAAGCCAAGTCCAAAGCTTAGCGAAGCTCGTAGGACCGGGTAGGTCGCTCGGCCCGTTGCGACCCATTAGCACCATGCACAGTTGCATACTCAACCGACCATGTTCAGTATATTAGCCTAAGCATATCTTTACTCACAAGTTTGAGACATGGAATTCCAACTTCTCACTTCAATGGTGTGGCAACTACTTCCTTCAAAAGCTAGCATATTTTAAAGGATGGTCTCTATTATATGGGGTATTTGGAAGGAAAAGAACATAGGATTTTTAAGAATATCACAAACTATGAGAATATTTCACTAGACATCACATTCTTATGAAGAAAGAAAGTTAGTGCACGTCAACAACCAACTTAGGTAGAGATTGAAAAGTGTCCTTCTGCCCAAGTCTATAAAGATAAAGCTAAATGACAAGGGTGTAGTTACTAATGGTGAAGCTCAATTTAGCAGCTCCTTTGGAACCCTGAACCAACTTCCATCAGGGACAATTATTAGCGATGTCAATATGATACAAAATGTCTTGCTAGTGTAGTAAGTCCCAACGTTACCCATATAGTTGCCTTCAAAAGATTGAGCCAATCTAAAAGATTGACCTCCTCTGTAGATATGCTGATATGCATGCTAGCTCGCATTCCACTTCTTAGATTTCCGATATATTTATGAAGATCACCATCATTGTTGTCGTCATCATATATACTATAATCATGATACGCTACTTCCAAACCGATTGTTCTTCTTTCAATTCTTGAAAGATCCACTTCCCTCACCTTTTTCTCCTAATTTTCTTCTATTGCCTCCAACAGTAGTCTCTCTTATCTACATTTGGGTCTCTGTCGGCACATTTGAATGCCCTTGCCTTTAAAACATGGGATTCCTCCATAGATCAGACTTGAATAGTAATTGTATCCTTCATTCTATCTCCCCACTCTATCTATGCAACCATCCACTATTATCGTCCTTATCTAGGCTCAACGCTGAACTAATTGCAACAACAAGATAAGCTTATTCATTTTGTTTCATGCGGCGGCATTTTTCAAAATTTTGTACTTCCTCAACTCACATAGCCATGTGTCAAAATGGAAAATCATTCGAACATTATTATAAAAAAAAACATTTGAATTAAGAGTTATAATGGCCAAACAATTATCATAAAACATAGTTATTTTTTAATCTTTTTTGAAAAATTTCAAACTTTCTAAAACTCTAGATCTAAAGACCAAACCATCATGAAAATCATCCACAAAAACTATAAAAAAGAATAAAACACAAAAGGAAAGAAAAAATAAAAGCTTGAACTACAAATAAATTCTTAAACATAGATCTAAGATAACAGTAAGTGAAAATTATGTGACTACCATGACATGTGAAAAGAAAATTTTAAAAAAAATTTCAGTTTTTAATTTTTTCATAAAATAAATAGATCAATGGGTCCAAGCCTAAATTCATGGATCATGATTTAGATGTGGTTTTGAGTTGAAAGGTCAATTGAAAAGGATGAATACTGACACGAATCGCAAATTCAAATATTTTCTTCTCTCTCTCTCTCTCTCTCTCTCTCTCTCTCTCTTGAAAGGTGATATTTTTTATTTTGTTAGTCACGCAACGCACCCACCCTGTTAGTTGCGCAATGCACCCACATGGTCAATCACACAATGCACCCACCGGTGCAGTTAGTATGTCTCGAACCTAAGACCTACTGTTTGAAACGTCAAGGCGTCAACCAGCTAGGCTAACAAGAACTTGACTTATCATTATTTTATTTTTTATTTTTATAATCAATGATGTTCTATTCTCTACCCCCCAACCAACATTTGTTTTATATGCATCGAATGAGTGGCACTATCCAGGTCTGGGACATCTAAGTATTTCTCACTTATTCATTGCCAACGAGACTCATTTGTTTTTTAATGGAAGCAAGAAGGTTGTTTGTCTCTTCAAAAGTGACAATTTAAAGAATTCGTATTATTCAAAATTGCATTGGTTCTAACACATGTGCCTTCCATTGAGTTATTTGGGCGTTCCTCTCTATCAAGGCAGATACACTATGGCCTTATTTGATAATCTTATTGCAAAGATTGATAAGCGAGTAGTGTGGTAGAAGCATAATCTTCTCTTACTTGAGGGAGAATTTGTTTCTGGTGCCATGTGCTTAATAGCACAATTATCAACGTAATGTCTACTTTGCAGGTCCTAGCTTCAAGTTAGATGGACTTCAAGTTAGATGGAATTGAAGGCATGTTCACCATTTTTTTTATTGGTGTCTGAATTTCTAATAGGCTTTATTGGATTTCTTGGGATTAGATTTTCAAGCCAGTTCAGGAGAGATCTTTCTCAGTTTGTAAACTCGTTGAGTTTCAAAAGGCCTTCAATCTTCGTTAAGCTTATAAGTTTGTCCTCAAGTAGCCTATGAGCAAGATTTATGCGAACCAAATATCTTCAGTGTTCCCACTTTCACAAAGTGGGGTGCCTCTTCATGGATCTAGTTCTTGGAAAGCAATTTTTAGGGTGAAGTACGAGCTTTTTTGTCAACCTAAAATGGCTCATGGGAAGGGAAATGTTAGCCTCTAGTTTTGCACTTCGAGGAGTGATCGTCTAATTTTTTTATGGGTTCCAAGATGGCAGTGTCGAATTCCCAAATTTATTCCTTAGAGATGTTCTTCATTTGGATGATCCATGGGACCTAAAGTACTAGTTCTTCATTATCGTGTGCCCTAAAAACTCCATGACCAACATCTTATTGCATTTTTCCTCTCAAACATAGGCTTGTGTGGATGCCTACCTTATTTCCTATTTCCTTTTAGGACAATAGGCTTGTGGTAGATGCCTTCTTTGGATGGAAGATTCCAAGTAAAACCAGTTTGGAATTCAATAATGTTCATTGTCTTCTATGAAAGTTTCTAACAATGTGCTGAAGTGGCTCCTAAATGTTACAGATGGGCATATTTTTAACTAGAAATGCTTTCTTGAAGAAGCTTTTGTTGCAGTGCATCAATGTTAAGCCCACAAGCCAAGTCTAGGTGTCATTTCATTTGTGATCTAAATTCTCAGATGAGGCCACCTAGATGTTGCAAATGGGCATATTTTTAACTAGAAATGCTTTCTTGAAGAAGCTTTTGTACCAGTGCATCAATGTTAAGCCTGCAAGCTAAGTCTAGGTGTCATTTCATTTGTGTGGTCTAAATCCATAGATGAGTTCTTCAAACTTAATGTGGATGGGGTGAAATTATGTGGCCTAAATCCCAAGCGGGGTGCTTCAAACTTGACGTTGATGGGGTGTGTCATGGTAACCCAGGAATAACAGCAGCTGATGGATTCTTTGGGATTGGAAAGGTGAGCTCATTTCTAAGTTTTGCTCATAGTTATGGCATTTGCTCACTATTGACCAAAGTTCACAATATCGTTAATATCGGCTGATATTATTGATATCCACCAAAAACCCATTTCTTTTGGTAGAAAAACTCGCCAATACCCAAAATTTTCCCATTTCCCCACAAACTTCCTTCTTAATCGTGGGTGGATTTCGGTCCATTTTGCATGAACTTTTGCGAGAAAAACGAAAAATTCAAACCGAAACCATCATCTTCTCAAATTTGGGGTCGTTTCTCAATCGGTGAGATATTTTCCATTTTGATCCATTTATTTTTGTTTAAATCGTATAAAATGGGTGTGAAATCATACAATATCCTTTATTCTTCATGTTTTGGGCAGAAAAACAAGGATTTCAACCTTCGATTTGGAGATTTAAGTGTAGGTGGCCCGATTTGGGGAAATTTTGGAAAAATCCAAAATTTCCTCAATTTCACCCAAATTGCTTGCAATGTTGCACTCCAAACATAACAATCAAGCATCTATGTGGCCTGATTAACTGATTTGTTAACTTTTTCAAATTTTGAAAAAATAAAAAACTTTAACAAAAAAATATTAAAATATTATTTTTTTCAAAATTTCCCTTCAACCAGCAACCATTTAAGTGCAATTACAAACTATTTAGAGGTCTTTAATAAATTCATCATCATATACACTCCAATGTCCATATTTGAGTGTAGGTGGCCTGATTTGGGGGAAATTTGGAAAAAATCGAAAAAACCATACAGGGTTATTAGCCACGATGCGTGAGACGTGTGGTGGGGATATAGTGCCCCTCAGGGTGATGCGGTTCGCCACAAATTATATCGCATTAAATAGCCTCCTCAGACACAGGCAAGGGCTACGAGAGCTTTTCAGCTCTCAAGACTACGAAAATTGGAATAGGAGGGAGAAGAGAGTAGCCTAGAGAATTGAGGAGCTTGTGTTGAGCAACACGTTCTAGGAGCGCAAACACAGTGTAGTAACTATTCTGGAACCCATTTATGTGGTGTTGAGGATGGTCGACAATGAGACAGATCCATTGATAGAGTCGTTGTATGCATCCATACACTAGATGAAAGAGGTCATTCAGGCTAAAACCCCAAAGGTATATAATTGGTGCATGCAATTATAGACAATCGTTGGGAAATGATACTTTCTCACCTACTTCATCAGGCTGTAAGTAGTAATAACGTTTAATTTTTTTCATCTATATGCTTCAGTACTTTACTACTTCGCATATCATGTATCCATATTTTATTATACTGATGTGTAAATATTTGAATCATGTTGGGTTTTAGCATATTTCATGAATCCCAAATATAACTAGAATCGGAGACTCCATGAAGACAATTCATTAAAGAAAGTTGTACATGAGGTGTACTATCACTTATTCCCTGATTGTTAGGAGAAAGACACATTTAGTAGCGAAGTAAATATGTTCCACACTTACATTCTCCATATCTTCATCTCAACCATTCAATACTTAAACTTATTGCTATATGTCATCAACAGATTGTTAGATTCTGCAACGCGTTTGGAATGTTCGGATGCCAGGCTGTGGTGAGGTCGAGGAGCACCACGATGGCATGTGAGTTGCTGCAGTAAACTTAGCTTTCATATTATTTTAGCAAATTTAAAACTAATGAAACAATTTTATAATTAGCTGGTGAATGATGGGCCATGTACGGTACTAACTGTGAGGTTTTACAGCGGCTATCCATGTACTCGCGTAGATGGTGTCATCCTCACCCTGTGAAAGGAATTGGAGCAATCATCCACACATATAAGCGCAGTAAACTGGGGTATGAGAGGCTTCAGAAGCTACTGTGTTGTCACTACAATATGAAGCTACGAGAGAGGCTACTCCGTTTCGAAGGAAGAAGAGAAGTGCAAGACCCACTAGACCCAATGGCAGTCGGACATCATATGTTGAGGACGATGAGGACCCAATTTACCAGTGGGTTAGGTTGAATGACTTGGATACTTCGAATGGGCGATCAAAGCCGCATGTGGCGACGAAGGCAACGAAACAAGGGATTGATGGTGACGCACATGTGAGGCAACCGAGATTTCCTAATGAGACATTCGACCCACTGACGAGGAGTCCGACGGGCAACCCACGACATTTACTATCACGCGGGACACGTGGCAGGGAGACATTATCCGACACTAAGACTGAGACAGTGACTGATGCAAGAGGTGGGTCCGGAGATGGTGATGACAACGATGATGGTGAGGGTGATGGTGATAGTAGCGACGATGGTGATGATGGTGACGGGGATGGTGGCAATGAGAGGGAGTCTTAGAGGCTTCTTAGCCCATTCACCATGGAGAGAGATTTTGATCACGCCACATAGGACACTGACCATAGTTCTCATCTAGAGGAACCACGGCCTCGTCTTGTCATTAACAAGGCATACACTCGTAAGAAGCTACTAAAGAAGAAGAAGAAGAAGACCAAGCAGCTAATATAATTAAAGTAGCAGTTACTGGCGATATCCATGAGGGACATACAATCGTGAGAGTATCCGAAGCTCTAAACGGGAATCACGAACGAGGGAGGGGAGCTCGAGTTCCAAGCCACAACATGATTATAGATCACAAACACAGGAGAGTAGCTCGAGTTCTATGTCATAGTATGGGTATGGATGTGGAGCTAGTGGATATGCAGGGAGTGACTTGTTGAGCCTCCAATTTATACATTTGCCAACCCATTACATCACATTATATGCATGATTTGCATGCTTAAAAGATCATTCTAATGCATGTTTTGTGAATGTGGGATTGAGAGAGAGACTTCATTCCATTGATGCTTAAAAGACACATTTAGAAGCCTTTGATGAAGACCCAAGGTGGGCCAAAGAAAGAAGAAAGCAAGGAGAGGAGAGAGAGAGAGCGAGAGAGAGAGAGAGAGAGAGAGGAAGGAAGAAAGAAAGAAATTGTGAAGAAAGGAGGTCTGATCGGTCAAGACCGGTCGGCCACCCTCCTACCCCTCTATATAGATCGCTGGACCAAGGACCAGTGTGGTCCGATCAGTCAAGACCGATCGGCCAACAGGTCGGCAGTGTATTTCTGCTGATTTTCAGTAGCTTCTTCAGCAAGCTTCGAAAATCCATGCGATGTACGTAAGTGTTGCGCAATTTTGGAAGTCTCGGAGTCGGTGGAACTCTAAATATATAAAAGGACACCTAGGGATCGAAGCTAAGGCATCATAGAAGATTAAGAACTTCGTGGGAGGTGAAGAGGGTCGTCGTGGAGCGTATACAACTCTCCCAAATCCGGTTTTTTATGCTTTTAGTTAGTTTTTCATTGTTTCTAGCTAAAGCATGATAATGCTCGGGTAGAACCTCTTACCTAAGGCTAAGAGGTGAAGCTTGTGGGTAGGTATCATGTTGAATTCGTTTTAATTCAAGTATTTTACTTTAAGTTAGATTTTTAAGTTCTAGTTTGAATAAAAGTTTGTATTTTTGGATATTTTATGAGAGTGCATGTACTTCGAACATGGGTTCATTGCAATTCTCTGAGATTATCATGTTTGGATTGTTTAGATTCGAATTATAGTAATCCCTGAGCGGAACTAGAATCTTATTCTTCAACTTGAGTGGGGATTGTTTGTGTTTGAATGTTGAATCTTCCAACTAGAAGAGAGATAGAACTTCAATTCTAGTTGTGTTTATGCTTGGATGAATAAATTCACATGGAACTACTACAAGTGGATCCTTGAGGCCTTAGTTCCGTTTAAATTTCAGATTTTACAAGTTAGCTGTTTTAAGTTAGTTTGTGAACTTGAACTTCTAAATTAATTGAATTTGAAGTCGCTGGAATAATTAGAATTGGTTTACCTAATTCCCTGTGAATCGACTTCGGTCTTACTGAGATTATTACTACATCGCAAGCCTTGCACTTGAGGCGAGCGAACATGACTCCAGCAGTTACGGCTCATCGTTTTTCGACTATGGTAAAGAGTTCGCTTCCGCATAAGGCATATGGGCAGCAGTATGGATATGGAGAGCAGTATGGATACCCAAGAGCTCTGAATGGGCATATTGGTTCAGTTTGGAGAGGATGAGTACCAACATTACGTCAGGGAGTATCATAACTAGTACCATTCTACTATGACCTGGGCACAATACTATCGATTTGTGCAGCAACAATATTATTCCTAGTTCCTTCGAGATGGAGATGATGATTACGAGCTACCGCGCAACTCTGTGGGTCTAGGCCAAACTAGTCACATCATTCATAGGAATATTTCTCAATTTCTACTTCTTTTGCTTTTGAATGAATTGGTTATTTTTTCATACACGTCTTCATACATTTATAAATGTTATGCATTCAATTTGAATACAGTTGCATTAGTTCAGTCAAACAGTGCATAGCTTAGGACCCTATACAAAGGGAATCTATTATGTGCACTTCTTTTTTGAGATGTTATGATTTAAAAGTGTGTATTAAGGTCTTATTTAACAATCCATGAAGTTTCATTGAAAAATTCAACCGTTTTCCCAATGTTTCCCCATTTTTCCCAAAAACTGCGATAAATTGCCCAATACAAACGATATATCCCATGCGATAACCGATACATATCCGTATCCCAAAGGTGCGATACGTAATGCAATATCGATAATTCGAACATTGATGCTGACGTCAACTTCTGTTGGTGTTATTTTGCATAGACATTCACATTCAGAATGCATATAGTTGGAAGGATTTATTTAAAACTTTTATTACTCTCGGGTTCTTATTATATTCCAAGTTGTGGTATAACACAAGCCCTTAATTACATTACATATAATAACATTGGATTCTATGTCAATGATAATAAAGAACCAAGTATATAAAACAAAGAAAAATAAAGAATGTAATGCAATCGATGAATGTAATGAAAATGCATATTACATGCAATGCAAGGACGAGCATAACCTTCGTTCATTGGGCATAGCTCAAGAAAATCATAGAAGAGCCGTTATCGATTGATCAAGGCTCCGTGCTCTCTCACACAATGAGTTGAATATTGCAAGAGCACTATGTTGCCAATGCTCTATCTCTCTCTCATAGCGCAAATGTCATCGGTACAAGATGGACTAAGGAAGGGTTATATGACTATGCATGGTCTTGTGGATAAACTTCTAAGACAGGGAGCATTAAGTTGCATCTTTGATGGAATACGTGTCACGACATGCAGGTAGCTACAAAGTAAGAAGGTAATACAGGGTGTAAAGCACCAATGGTATGCACAAGGCATACAAATGCTGGTGAGAGACTGAGAGAGAGAGAGCACCACACAATGGTCAAGGCACTCAAAAGAGTCATAACTGCTTACTCTCCATGTGAGCTGGCACGGGCTCAAGTTAAACAACAAATATTAATCTTGCATGATGAACGTAAGAGAGCATTTTGTTGAGTGCTTTATAGCTTGCCAGGATGCCATATTGTCCTTTGTGAAGCATGGTAAGCTAAAGCCAATTTGTCTTGCAAAGATATCACAAGCTTAGGATAAGAGAGCGCTAACTCCTTGATAGGTCCAAGATAAGCTTATATATGATGCCAGTGTACATTATAACACAATGTAATAGAGCGACCAATGGCAATAATCATTTGGAATCCGATGGCCCCATGATAAAAGAATACATAACGCCATGCTACAGACACAGAGTCATGTAGAAGGCACGGTTTATAATCTTTAGCCATAAAGGAATTGAGGGCGGTCATGCAATTCCTAGGGTGACACTCAAAGGATCATAAAGCAGGGAGCGCGAAGGCATGGAACAAGCTTAGTCTGCAAACCATAGTCAATTCTAGAGGATACCACAAGTGGGCCAATAGGTTGCCTAGAAACGGCCAGTGGTATAATAGAGGGTGCAAACCAAATATGGCAAAGAAAGAGACACTTCCCGCCCCGCCTACACTAGATCTCTACTTGTTAGAATATAACTATCCGACACTCTGGGGGCCATCCACTAGGTGCCGCCAACCCCCAAATTGCACTTGTTGCATGGTATTCCGTAACGGTAACGACCACTACCGTTACCATTACGATATGGGCCATAATACTCTAGCAATCTCTTTTACTTTTATAGAATAAAAAAACTGGAAGAAAAAAGTATCGATCCAGTAATAGACCATTATAGGGCTGTTACAGGGGGCATAACAGTCATTTCAGGTCATTTTTTCTATAACGTCCGTTACAGCACACCTTAATTGGCCACCAGCTGTGGAATAGTCCACCAGGCATAGGTATGGGCTAAAATACACTATTGATTATACTAGAAAAGGTCTAGTCATTTGTTTTCGAATTCTATTAGGTTATTTGATATTTGTTGCTGAAAATTTTTCAGCTTGTCTTAATCATCTTGATGTAATTTTCCCCCACTTGTGGTACCGTCAATGTCACTTAAAAGAAAGGAGTTGCACCTCATCTAGTCGACTTGTCACGATTCATACCAAGACCAATTGAATGCCCAAATGGAAAGTACTGAAGTGAAAAATCGAAAACAAATAACCTCTCTTATTTGAATAACTCTCTCCTATTTACCAGCTTAAAGCCCTCATTGTGATTCCTTTTATGCAGAAATATCCTTTTGGATACCTTACATTATCTCTATTACTAATCCTTTGTGTACCTTTGTGTTCTTAACCATCCAGTCATTTTTTATTGATCCTCGGTACTACTTCCCTATCGGTCACCTAGGAGTATTTAGCCTTGCAAGGTGGTCCTTGCTTATTCACTCAAGATTCCACGTGCCCATGCTAAGAGTTGTATTTATTAAGTACATGTGGGTATAACTATCTAGCTATCCACATATCCCATCTTTTATCGCAGTTCCTCTTGAGGGTTTGAATCCCTCCTCGCCCACAACCGGTCCAAAATAACTTCTTATTTTAACTCTCTTATTTGAACAACCATCATAACTACACACACACATACACACAGAATTGACTTTAACAAGCTTGGAATCATGTTGCCAAAGCGTTTCCCACACCGTTAGATTCTATATTAATATGAAAGCACACAAGATATCATTCTTTTCTTATAACATATAAAAGCTACTAATGCAGGCCGATCTAGGCCCACAATCCATGAGCCAGGCCTAGACCCATTAAGCCTAAGCCTAACAGTTGGCCCATCAATAAGGAGGCCCAAGCCTCCTATTTAGGTAGCTAGCTTATTTAGGTAATTAGCTAGCAAAATCTATCAACTAGCTATCAATAAGTCATTAGTCAAATATTCTTAAATACATTCTTATCCCTAGTATTTCTTTTCCATATTTGTAAAAAGTCATTGGTTGTAAATGACATTATAAGCTTTCCTTATATGTGTGTTTCAAAGCTTATTCAAGGACCTCAGATGAGTAGTATCGAGGCACCTTTTAATGGAGTAAAAATTCTAGATTATTTCTTTCTATTTTGTGGGATTCTTGTACTTAGCTTGGAGGTGCCTACGCTTGTGAGGGGATCCTCCCCATCAACTGGTCATGCCAGTTTGGTGTCAAAGCCAGGTTCCAACAACTAGATTGAAGTCCTGGATCAACAACGATCTCCATATTTTGTTTATAGGTTTTTAATCACAAAATTTAGCATCGTTTCCTTTATTTTCTTCATGTTGAAATCTTGGCAGCCATCCACCCTCTATAATCCAGCCCATTAAAATCCAAAATCAGCCCCATTCCAGCCCATCAAAACCCCCAAAAGTCATCCATATTGCAACCCATCAAAACTCCCCAAATCAGCCCTATTCTAGCCCATTAAAATCCCAAAATCAACCCCCCCATTAAAACCCCCTCAAAATTCAGCCACATTGCAGCTCATCAGCCAACATCCCCCCTCCCCCCCCCAAAATCATCCCCATTCCAGCCCATTATGAGCCCCAAAATCAGCCTATTCCAGCCCATTAAACTGAAACTTCCTAAGCAAGGCCATGAACTGATCCCAAACTTCCTTAGCAAAGGTTGAATGCAGGAATAGGAGGTCAACAGATTATGCATCATACACATGATGCAAACATTGGGGATGACCATCAAAATTTTGATGTTAACAACTCTTCTTCACTCCGCTTACATAACAGTTGATGCATTTGGCTAGAAGAATGAAGGATTGATCCAACTAAAGCTTATGCAAAGAAACTGCAGATGCATCGATTTTGATGGTGGGTCTTTCATTAACCTTTTAGCTGGCGAGCTGGCACTGATATTTGGGAGAAGAGCTCCCTTTCCCCCACCATCAAAATATTTGTTTACCATGACATCTTCGTAAGTAACATTCTACTACATTGGAAACTTTCTTCTCTCCTTGCCTTAGAGTAATACTTACTCTCCTAGTGACCCACCCCCTTTCTAAGTCATTTGTTCCCTTTCTACCCTATCCCCGTGTCTCCCTGACTGCTGAAGGATGAGACATAACCCCCTGCCCTACTACATAAGACCACAAAACTTTATCTAGAAAAACCAACTTTGATTCTTCTCCCAACGACAATTGGACCATCTAGCTCTTCAATGGTGATATCTACTTCTACTCTTGAAGCAAGCCACATGAATGCAAATCCCCATCAATGGCCTGTCCACCAGCTTCCTAGGATGGCAATGTCCACCACTGACCCAACCTTGCTGAAATGATACATCAGAACATTCTAATACGCTAGTTCCACCCTACTAGAAAACCCTCCACAAAAAGTGACAAAAGAGACCGAGCTCAATTTATCTCCACTTTTGAGGTGTTTGCTCTATAGTAAAACCCACTCTCACATCTCCATATTTTCCTAGAAAATACAGTGGTTGATGGATTTCAAAACAGCCAAGCGAGTTTTGATTTCATGACCCATACAGCAGAGGACCACTCTAACCAATGTACCCAAGTAGGGCATCTAGAAAAGTAGGATTCTTTCCTTGTTTTTTTTTTTCCATTAAATAGTGATTTAAGCAAAGAGGCCATAAATATAACAAGGTAATTTTGAGCTATAATATCATCAACAAGAGAAAAGGACAAACTAAAGTGCACAACATCAATGGCAGATGAGCAGATGATTTTTAAGATCAAAAGACAATAATGAAAAAATAACGTACAGGCTGACTTGATGTTAACAACCTCCGGTTCACACACATCCTATGAAAATAGATTCAGAAATTCTCTCATAATACAAATTATACTAAGTGTGGCGACTATGAATTGCGGTAGTCGTTATTCAGTTGAATAATGCAAAAAAAAAAAAAAATCATATTCAATAATCTAGTTGCTATTTCAAAAATATGATCAGAGTAAGGAGGCAGAGAGTTTCCTGAGCTTTCACATCTTTTATCCGGTTCATATGATCAGAAGCACGTAGTTCATGAGTAGGAGCTAGGCACTGAAGATCAAACATATCATCATTAAATTCTTTGGAAAATCGACGACTCAAATTCAATGGATCTTCCCCTAATTCATTTGCTTTGCGAATTATCTGCAGTGGTACAAAAGAAGGCTATATCATATAAGGCATAAGATGCAACTTGACAGAAACTTGCAACAATCTTATAATATTACAGTTCAAAAAGAACAAAATGTAAAGATTGTAATCTGTAACAAACACCCTTACCTTATCATCAACATCCGTGAAGTTCCGTACATAAGTTACTTCGTATCCCAAATGTTGTAAGTATCTGCTTAAGAGAGTAAAGATAACATCTAATTGGCATCCACAGATTGACTTGAGTATTAAGTAACATTTCTATGGACAACAAAATTTTATTAGGAATGAAGCAAAAGAGAAGTAAAATAATTAATTCCTTACCTTTTTCCTTTTTCCTTTTTCAAAATCAATCTTAGAAGAAAACAGGAAAAACATGAAGCTTCAAGAAAGCAGGAACGATGAGCCAATGCAAAATGCTCGTTACTCACACTTCAGCAAGGGTATCAGCAGCCTTGTTCACATGGAACTCAGTTTGGGCTTCCTATGGTACAACTTGTGATCAAATGCTTACATGCATCAATTCCCAATGGCTTGGATGAACTGAGCTACATCAAGTAAACGGCAATGTACTCTGCATAGAGTTTTGGGTTAATGTGCTTAAAGTTTTTGGAAGAAATCCACCTAAAATCGGTCTTTTATACTGCCTTGTCACTTGAACGGAAACTTTTGGCACCTACTTCAGCCTATAGAAACTATTTTATCATCAAGCACATTCTTGAAGGCTTCTTGTAACTTGCTGTGGTAGTTCCAGAATCCATATAACATGTTCTTTGACCATCAATCTTTGTAGTGTCCAAAGCAAGTTGTAAAATTTTCCACATTGAAAGTAGAGCTAAACTTAAGCTCAAGTGGAAACCCTGTTAAATATTCATTATTGTACAGCCTTTTCCATGACAGGGATCTGATTTGCGTGAGTATAGGTTGTTGTAGGCAATGTTGTCAAATCATAAATCGTATCATGAATCGTAATCAGGTTTGAATCGTATCGTATCGTATCGTAAATCGTAAGATTTTTCAGATTTTCACAAATACATCATAACAACATACAAAAAAATTATAAATAAATCAGAAAAATTAAAAAACATAATACTCATCCATTTTCTCATGAATATGCTAAAAAAATAATTTAACCATAACATGATTCTCATTTCTCGTCATTAATTGTATGTTTATATCCTTATATAAATGTATCATTGTGTTGTATCATATCATAATCAAGTTAAAAGACATGAACCAAAGGATATTTTATTTAAAAAAATTAAAGAAAGGAAAAGGAAAAGATTAAACAAGTAAAATATGAGATATTCAAATATAGGTGGTGTTGATTGTGTCTTGTATTATGTTTCCTAAGATATATAAGTGCACTCGGACAAACAAGGGGTGTGGGGGGTCTCCCCCCACTATTCGGGGGGGGGGGGGGTAAGGGGGTAAAATCGCAATTGATTCCGTTGAACGATGAAAAAGATATGAGAACTTCTTTCTCCAAGATTTCTTGGTCCCACAAGATCCAAAAGTCCCTAAAATCTCTCAAAAGTTGCAAAAGATGTGTTTTTCTAATGAGGGTGGGCCTAAATACACTTTAAAGAGAAATCCCTAAAAAAATTTGTAAGAAAACAAAAAAAAACAAGATTTTTAACACCACCATTGAATCGTACGATTCGATATTAATCGTACGATTCACGATAAAATCATACGATTCGATATCGAATAGTACGATTCTATGGGATTTGCGATTCACTCGTATGATTTGAATCGTACGAGTGTACGATACAATTCGAATCATACGATTCGATTCGTAAATCGTACGATTTTAACAACATTGGTTGTAGGACCCTGAAAAGAAACTGGTCTAGTTTGAGCCCCACATTGACCTCATTTCCTACTTTAAACTACTTGAAATCATCGGATATCCATGTACCTCTTGTAGCTCATATTGCTAAGTGATATCTTGTGCCTTGCTTCTTCATAGTCGATTATATTAATTACGAAACTTTTGTAAGTGATTTCGGACTAAAGAAGAACATGACCACAATTCCCAACCACTGATATGATTGTTAAGGGGGTGCTTGGATGCATGACATTACTCAATTCATGATTTTGGAAGTTCACTCTTAGTTTCTTCATTAAATTGAAGTTTGTGATTTACAACCTTTTTTTTTTTTGGAAAGGTACTAAATTTAGCAACTTTCTTGTTTGTTTAGTCATATCAAAAAGTTTGGGAGAGGTTTACATTAGTTTCTCAAGGTCTTTTGAAACACTTGAGATCGGAAAATCCAAACCATTCAATCAATTCTCATTAAAATCGATGTTCTAAATCAAATAGAACATAAAAAAATGTCCAACCATGCATATGAATCGCCCATCATGTATCCAAGTTTGAATGCTCATACCTCTCTCAATGACCACTACGATTGGATCATTCTAACCATATAATTAATGGATAGAAAATGGGTGATCCGTACTAGATACAATAGAGATCGATCATTAATAACAATTGCCCATCATTTGTGGCCCACCTTCGATTGCCCTTTCCTATTGATCACAGTTAATCAATGACTATGAAAATGAATGGTCCATCTTGATTATACTAGAAAAGTCTATCATTACTAACAATTACCTATCATTTGCGGCCCACCTTCAATTGCCCATTCCTTTTGAAGTCACTTTGATAAGATGATCACAGCTAATCAATGACTATGAAATGGATGGTCCATATTGATTGTAATAGAAAAGGCCTGGTCATTTGTTTGGACTGTCCATGATTCAGCCACCCCTCATTCCTAGTACTAACTTGGAAAACTCCAATAGATAGGAAAAGGGTCAATATTTATTATACTAGAAGAGGACCTATGAGTGATATGGATCAACCTTCTTGTGGAAACCATATTTCATTTTTATTCCAATAAAAAAAAAATCACTTTGATTGGATTATCTGTTTCGTCAACAACTAGGAAATGGATGATCTGCATTTATTATACCAGCAAAAGGTACGATCACTGTCCATCATGTGTGGCTCACCTCTTATTGCCAATCTCTCTTGAAAGCTACATTGATCGAAAGATGCTAACCATCCAAACAATGGCTTGGAAACTTACTGGTTGGTACTAAATATAGAAATGGTAGTTGATTTGAACCTTCAAGTGATGTCTAGCTTTGATTGCCCACACTCCCTAAAATCGCTTTGATCTTATGATCCAGACTATCTGAACCAATGAATGGAAATAGATTCATTGTATCTAAAATACTAAAGAAGGTCCTATAAGTGATCTGGACAATGTGCGCCCCACCTTTGAATCATGATGCCTCCTGAAAATCAATTCGTTCAGATCATCCGCCCGTCTAATTAATGTCTAGAAAAATAGATAATCCATGCTGTTTTTTTTAAGATGCAAGTTGCACTCGAACCTGAGACTTCAATGTTGAAATGTACCCAACCTACCATTGTGCTATGGGCTCGAACCCTGACGATCCATGTTGATTGTAAAAAAAAGTTCTGAACAATGATAGCAACCATCGATCATGTGGTCCAACCTTTGATTGCTCATCCCTCACAAAAGTCGCTTTTATTAGATCCAATCAATGGCAGAGTCAATAATTACAATGGTGAAGCTCCGATCATTAATTTGTATAGCCCATCACATGGATGATCCCAACCATCAAATAAACGGCTAAGAAAATGGATATGCACATTAACCATAATAAAGAAGGTTCAGTCATTGGTGAAAATAGACCATGATGTGGGACAGCCTTCGAGTGCTCATCTCTTTGAGAGTGATATAGTGATCCTAACATCCGATCAATGGCTATAAAATGGATGGTACATATTATTACTATACTAGAAACGATCTAGTGCTGATCTAGATCATCCAATTTGCCCTCCCAAAAACTCACTTTGATCAATGATACTAACCATTTGATCAACAACTAGGAAATAGATGATCTATGTTTATCATACCAGAAAAGAATGATCGTTCTCCATCATGTGGGGCCCACCATTGATTGGCCATCCCTATAACAAAACTATATTGATCAAGTGATGCTAACCATCTATGCAATGGCTTGGAATTTTATGGCCCATACCGATTTACTAGAAATGGCATTCACTTGGAGGTTACACTATTGGGGTCCGCCTTTGATTGCCCATCCTCCTCGAAAATTGTTTTAATGGGATGCCCATAACCATTCAATCTCAATCTAAAAAAACAAACCTTTTGCCAATGGTTGGGAGCAACTTCGTGATTTGGGGACTCATAACTTTTTTTCTTAACAACCAAGTTCATGACCTGCCCCCATTTTGTTAATTGGTGATTAATACATTAAGCAACTAAGGCTAATCAAACGCATTAATTGCCATGAATTTGGTAACCCATCCAAACACCCAAGAAAAGAAAAATGGAGAAGATTGCCCATTCTACGATTAATCACCTTCCTCTGACCATTCCTCTGTGGGTAATAAGCGCTAAAGAGTGAGCTTAGTTCTCATTTTCGCCTATATAATTTCCTTGAAATAGCTCATAAACTTGACATCTCAGTCAAACAAAGTAGTCTTTTGAGCCACATGCATTCAAACGACTTCATTAGAGAAGATATTAGCAATGTGCATATCATCTAAAATCAAATTGCAAGGGATAAAATGGACCTCTTGGAAAGCCTATCAACTACAACATACATGGAGTCATTCCCATTTGTATCTTAGGTGCCAAAGAATGACGACCAATTCATGTCTTCCAAAGAAGCATTATGCACCAGTAGTGGATTGTCAAGGCTAATATCCTGCACATGGCCCAACTAGCATACCCAAAATTGACAAATAATAGTTATGACTTACGAGATCCTTCTTCATGCTTGTTCAGTAGAATCAATCTCAGAAACAGGTTATCATCTTATTAATCTCAAAGTGACAACCAAGGCCACTCAAATGGAGATCTTGGACTACAAGCTCTCACAGAGAAATCCTAAGGAGACAATCGTTCGTTGAAGAATGAGTAGCCATCATGCAGTGCATATCGTGGATATTGGAAATTAGAGTAGGCTAAAGGCATTGAAAAGACACTACCAAGGTTTTCATCATCTGCATAGTCTCTTCTGATTTCCTCGAACTCAAGGAAGAGAGATGCAATTTCCAACAAAGGCATATACTTCAATGCTTGCCCATTGTTTCAAATTAAACTTAAGACACCAAAACATATGCGGTCCACTTCGCATGTCTAATGCAACCTGGTTACCGAGTCAATGAGATCTCGGTGCCCAAATTGCAAAAAAAAAATAAAAATATATTGATAATTACAAGAACAATGGAGTAGAGAGAGAGAGAACATTTATTGATATCAACATTTTTCTCTTACAAAACTTAAAGAAAAACCACACTAAGAAAATTATTCCAATGACCAACTCTTATTCCACCATCCCCTTTTTATAGATCATAAAAGGATCATTAATTGAAATCTCTACAATTAAGAGAATCAATCAGAATTTATTACAAATTAATCTAAACTTTCTTCATATGGCAAAAGCCTAATGAAAAGCAAACATGGAAAGCAATTAAATATCTTCAATCATATCAATTACAACCTCATCACATCTTTAAATCAGACCCCAGATCTCCCAAAAAATGTAAATTATAATCCCCAAATCTGTAAATAATTAGCCCAAAAATCAGCACATGTTGAGCTCTACGGTGGGCTATGGTCCAATGTCTTGCCAGGCCCATGGTGGGCCTACATGGGTGAGCCGGGCCCTATAATAAGCTTGGATGAGCCTAAGTGGGCCAAGGGCCTACATCATTCCCCTGAGTTTGGAAAGAACTCGACCCCAACAAGTTGGACGCTTGATATAAGAAGTAGATGTCCGAATCCAATCTTTTCAATTCATCGTCTGTGATCCATGTGCATTTAGAATAAGGCTTGTTCTTCCATTTCATCAAGTAATCCTTGTATTGGCCATGTCAAGTATTAGCAATCTTCATTCACAATACTTGTTCAACTTCTTCTTTTTCTCTAGGAGTTGTTTATCCGTATCGATAATGGCTTCCATTTGTACATCAAATGGTTCGCCATGGTACTCGAATAAGTCTGCCACATTGAAAGTCGATGAGGTCTAAGTCATCTAGCAATTCGACTTCATACCCATCGTTACCCAACTTCCTCCTGACTTGGCATGGACCAATCTTCTTAGACTTGAGCTTATTGTAAGTTCCCTTTGGAAACCTTTCTTTGTGGAGATAGACCATAACCAAGTCACCTTCGTTATATATCTTCTGATGCTAATGTTCATTCACAGCTTCTTGGTATCTGGTATTGTTGTCATTAATCTTCATTTTGTTTGAACTTACAAGTCTTGGACATGCTTGGTGAAAGCATCAGCATCTTCGTTCACTTGATCTTATGCCCGTAATAGTACCAAGTCAAGTACATGATGTGGACTTCTCCCATTTACAATCTTAAATGGATATTTTCCGGTAATACAATTCATTGAGTTGTTATAAGTAAACTTGGCTTGAGATAAAGTCAAGTCCCACTGAGATACGTTGCCGTCAATGATACTCCTCAAGAGATTACCAAGGCTCATGTAACTATGTCGGTTTGGCCATTTGTTTGAGGATGATATGCGTTAGAGAATTGAAGCTTAGTCCCCTATCGCTTCCATAAAGTGCGGCAGAAGTGGCCCACAAACTTCGAATCACAGTCTGAAGTTATTGACTTCGGTACCCTGTGAAGTCGCACAATTTCTTTGAAAAATATGTTGGCAATATGCATAGCGTCCATCGTCCTTTTGCATGGAATGAAGTGGGTCATCTTCGAAAAAGATTGACCACAACGAAAATCGAATCTGCTCCCCCTTTGAGTCTTAAGTAGACCCAAAATGAAGTTTATATAAACATACACCCAAGGCACGACTAGAACGTGAAGCAGCGCATAAAGGCCAGTGTTTTACACATGACCTTTGGAAACTTGGAATCGGCGAAATCGTGTTATAAACTGTTCAACGTCGTGCTACATACGGGAACAATACTTTTTTCCTCTACCATGGCCAACTTTTTATCTCTTCCGAACTGTCCAACCAATCCTTTTCCATGTAGCCCAGATAGGATCTTTTCTCACATCGATCTTTCAGGAATGCATAGACGAGAACCCTTGAATAGATATCCATCGTGTGAGATGAATTCACACTTTTGATCTCAGCCATCCACACACTTGTCAAGTACTTTGCAAAAAATCGAGTCATCTTTGTATTGTTCTTTTAATGCCTCAAATCCAACGACCACCACGGCGAGAGTTCCTAGCAGAACCACTCTCCTCCTTAAATCCAACTGACGCAAAAGGAGGGTGTATTCTTATAAGAAAGTCGTCTACTTCGCATCACAAGCACTTAGCTTCTTTTAGGAGTTGAGATATCTCAACACCTCATGGTCCGAATATAAAATGAATTCCCAGGGAATCAAGTAATGTCTCCAATGTCACAGTGCCTGGACCACTGCATAGAACTCGAGATCATACGTGGAGTAGTTCTTCCGTGTATCATTAAGCTTCTCTCTAAAGAAAGCGATCGGCTTTCCTTCCTGACTTAACACCGCGCCAATGCCAACATTTGAAGCATCGCTTTCCACTTCAAAAACTTTATTGAAGTCTAAAAAACTTTATTGACAGATTTGTTCGGCTTGGAGGTCATCCCACCATATTAACTGATGACCAGAAAACTTCACAACCACTTACTTCACATTCCGATTATCTACAACTTCCTTGTAATCGAACACTTTTTCCACCTTGCTTAGCCAATTGATGAAATCATCAAATGCAAATAGCCATGGAATTCCGAAATTCCTACCTTAATTTGAGGCACTCTATCATGTTCCAACAATCGACGGATTCAATTCTTGGTGTCTTCATGAACCAGGGCCACCCGTAGTTGGTTAGGACCTTCGTGGGGACCTCCCCCTACATGTCCACGTGCTCCAACTTCAGTCTCTAAATTCCTTACACGTTGGAGCTCCCCCACTTGACCAATGAGGTTGCCAACCGGATGTGTGAGTTGATCTACTCGCTCTGTAAGTGTGCGGATCAATTGGGCTACTTGTACAAACTCTTCCTGTCTCACCCCCTTCGAAGCCATTAGAGGATAAAAATCCCAAAGATACCTGCTTTGATAACAAAATGGTGCGACCTAGTTATCAAGTCAATGAGATCTTGATACCCAAATTGCAAAGAAAATTTAAAAAAATATATATACTCACGAGAACAATGGAGTAGAGAGGGGAATGACTTTTATCAATATCAACATTTTTCTTTTACAAAACTCAAAGAAGAACCACACTTAGAAAATCATTCGAATGACTAACTCCTACCCCATTCGAAGCCATTAGAGGATAAAAATCCCAAAGACTCACCTTTCAAAAAAAAAAAAAAAAAAATTCCCAAAGATCACCTGCTCTGATACCAAAATGGTGCGACCTGGTTATCAAGTCAATGAGATCTCGATACCCAAATTGCAAAGAAATTTATATATATATATATATATATATATATATATATATATATATATATATATATATATATATATATATATACTCACAAGAACAATGGAGTAGAGAGGGGAATGACTTTTATCAATATCAAGCTTTTTCTCTTACAAAAACTCAAAGAAGAACCACACTTAGAAAATTATTCGAATGACTGACCCCCCCCCCGCCCCCCCCCCCCCCCCCCCCCCCCCCAAAATAAATCCTAAAAAAAGCCTTAGTTGAAATCTCCACAACTAAAGGAATCAATCACAATTTATTACAAACTAATCCAATCTTTCTTCATATGTCAAAAGCCTAATGAAAAGCAAACATAGAAAGCAAATAAAGCTTTAAATCTAACCCATATCTTGAATCATATTAATTACACCCTCATCATATCTTTAAATCAGCCCCCATATCTCCCAAAAATAGTGAATTATAATTCCCAAATATGTAATTAATCAGCACAGGTTGGGCTCTATGGTTGGTTATGGTCCTATGTCTTGTTGGGCCCTATAGTAGGCCTAGATGGGCTTAAGTGGGCTTAACGGGCCTAAGTGGGGTGTGGGCCTGCATCAATGTCACATGCACAATTTCTTTTGCATGTTCAAGCAACATAAAGCATCATGATTGGAGTACCTCAAAAGTCGTAAATTCCATATCTAGCTAATGACAGCAGTGCTACAATGCTTCCACAGCAACATAAAACATAAAATTGATAAGTTGAACACTTCTTGCATTCGTCATTGAGTTTCTTATTGAAGAAAGCCACGGTGTGTCCTTCCTAACTAAGATCACTAGTTATGCTTGCATGAGATGGTTTAAAATGCGACCACATAGACTTTCTCAAAATTAGGAAAACTAAGAATAATGGGTCTCATCATACTTTCGCTTGTTTTGTTGAAGCCATTTGTTGTGGCTTGGGTCCACTCAAAAGGACTGGATACATAATGTGCTATCAGCTTGTTGGTGTGCTCATCTCTTCCAGATTTGAGAGGCTTATCCTTGCTTCTCAGTCTAACCATCGCCAACTCCTTTCGATCCTTAGCCCTTGACAGTTACCATGCCACCCATTGTGCAACCATCTCAACCAGCTTACCATGAACCCCCGAGTTATAGTACTTCTACATGTACTCTTTTATAGTTACATTCACCTGCCTACTTAAGGGTAGGAAGCTCTTGGAATGAGATAACATCATAACCCAATGGTAGAAACCGCCTTTATATCTTGGCCCTCATCTCCTCTCAGTTGGATATAGATTTAAGGCCATTGTGCATCGAATCCTTTTCAACAAAGTTCCAACATTGCGAGTCGATACTTTCAAATTTAAAACTGCAAAACACAACTTAGCATGCTACATCACCAAGAAGGAGTTTTCCATCAACCTCAGACACTTATGGAAAACATTAGGGTCTCAAGATTACCATTGGAATATGGAATTTCAGTCTTTATGTGCTTGGCGGGGTTTCCTGTGAATGGAATTTATCCTGCTTTGACATTGATCGAACAAGGATGACAAGAGGCCTTGATTCTTTGCCAGGGTTGTTGATATTTGCTGCAAGTCTTATGCTCATGCTCAAATGTCGATCCTGCCTGCCTTCAGAACCTGGGGCTGTATTCCTAGATCAACATACATTCCCTCATAATAGTGCTATTTAGGAACTTCATTCACTTGTGGGTCAGAGTTTTCTCTCTGATGTCTTTCCATGCTCTCATCTCGCAGGATATTCAACCGTTAACAGTTTGCAACTGCTGCAATCTCTGATGTCTTTCCTGTAAATTTTCAAGTTATAATTGACTTGACAAAAAAAATTTGACAAGTGACCTGTTTCAAGGTGGGCATATACTGGTGATATCATAAGGGTTGCCTAAGGATACACCTAGGGGTTAAATGCTCAGACAGATTTAAATGAGAATCTGCAGAGCAAATTTAAATGAGAATCTGCAGGGCAGATTTAAGTGTGGATGCACTGAATAATTAAAAGTGAGAATCTCGCAGATGGATTTAGACTAAAATAAGGGAATGAAATTGGGCCGACAATGGCAAACTGTGGGCAGTTCTCTAGATTCTTCTCTAAGTAGACTACAACTCAGGTTAAGGGAAAAATAGGACTTTTGGGACAGATTATGAGCTTATGTAGACAGAGTATACACTAAAAATGTAAGGCTGGTTATAAGGGCAGGTTCTTGAACAGATTAGCTGTAGAAGGAAGTGTTGGGTGATGGACTGGTAAAGGGAACACTATAGGAAACAATGTGAAATCACACCGAAAAATTCTAAATTCACATACATGGCACGCCTGATTGTTGGTGTGTCCCTGCATCATAGCAGGGTGCATCTGATGAATTGATCGGATGGAATATACATAGTACTCTGGACCCAACAAAGATTCTAAAAGGTTTTATTGGTTGGGCATTCACTTCAACTGTTCCCTGTGATGTGGCAAACCTGAGTTTTTAATAAGGCTGATTTTTGGTCCCACAGCCTAACATTGAAGGGACAGGGTGGATCTGATGTGTGGATCACATGGCCACACACATTAACTCGGTACCACCAATAATTGTGGTTGTATTGGCATGCCCACTCAAAAATAAGCCCGACCCATAACTCAGGTGGGCCACACTACATGGAGAAGGGATGCCCACTATTCGACCCATTCATCATGTGCGCTGAGGGACAGCCCAAAAATCAAGCTATTCCAAAATACAAGATGCTGCACGTGATTTTAGAAGTCTCAAACATGATTTTTAAATTGTTCCCTGTTGTGTGGCCCACCTAAGTTTTGGATTTGACTAGGGGCGTCCCATTTTCTTGATAGGGCACATCAAAGGCACATTCAGATGCCACACACGGATCATAGTAGGCCCTATGCTGCTACGCATTCATGTTTATGGTACAGTCAACACTATTGGAGCATTATAGAGAGAAATTTTCCCTAGGAATCTATGTGCAAATAGCTTCCATGAGAACTTATCCCAAATGACATGTGCACGGGCGTCAAACCCACCCATCAAATGCGTCACCTAATGAACCACCAGCGCCCAAAAATCACCCCAATCCAAAACAAAGGTGTGGGCCATAGCAAAGGGAACAAGTTGGGAGGGGAGGCCCACCCTTGATTATCACCGTGGCCCGCTTGAATTGGAAAACAGCCTGATTTTTCACCTAATCCTTCATCAAGCCAGGTGAGCATGGTGACCCCCATGCAAATCAAGGGTGGGTGTCCCTCTCCCAACTATTTCATTTGGTTTGGTCCGTCTTATTTTTGCACCCTAGATGCATCTGATGGTTGGAGTGGATGTCACATACACATCATAGTGGGATTGTTCCCATTGTAAGCTACTTGCACACCTCTGTGTGTGTGTTTGGGGGGGGGAGGTAATTTGATATGTCCATTCTTTCATGCAACTAGGGACAAGCCATGGTACACCCACAACTTTGGGACAGTGGTAGACTGAGTGAAGATTACTCGTTTCAACACTGAGGTCCCGGTATCGATTCCCAACGCGTGGGTGGCTAACATTGAAGTGTGACTAACAGCGTGGGTGTGTACTAACAGTGGGATGTGTGTACTCACCTTAAAAAGGGAAGGGGGGGGGGGGGGGGGGTGCAAGCCAGGGTGCAAAAATTACACCAATTGGATGATCCTAACCATCCAATCAATAGTGAGGAAATGGACAATCAAGATTGAGCAGAGAAACAATAGGACAACTCATCATCTTACACCATCTATTTGATGTATCCCACTTTGTATTGCTTATGATTCCAAAGTAGCACTTCTACTCAATGATTCTAACCATGCAATCTACAGCTTGTAAAAAATAGATTGTTGGAATAAATTTGCCTCATTCACATGGTTAGGATCATCTGATCGGCGTGATTCTCGCATCATGGCTTGCTCCCAATGGTACTAGTGAAAGAATTTTCTTGTTTGATGATTCAGCATCCCATGTGTCTTTCAAAAGCTGTGGGAACATTGCTAAGAAGATGGGCATGTTAACAAAATCCTGTGTGTGCGCGTGCACATCCGTGCGTATGTATTATATAAAATAATTTTTTTTTAAGTTTCCAATGAAGCATATTGTATAAAGATGGCAAGTGTTGTTGAGTAAGATATCAGCAAGCACCTAATTAAAATAACGAATGGAATGAAGACAAGCAGAGAGAGAGAGAGAGAGAGAGAGAGAGAGATGTACCCGTACAGGACATCGAAAACTACGTTGACGCGAGCATGACCTAGATGGCTGAAATCGTAGGGCCTGATGCCACAGACATACATGCCTACTTTTCCGGGGATTTTAGGCTTGAAAACCTCTATCCGTTTGGTCAAAGTGTTGAAGATACCAAGCCTCATCCTAAGCCTCTCTTAAACCCAAATCCTTGCCCTAGTCTCTGTTAGAATGCATGTGAAAACAGAAGGAAAAAAGATAGTGAGAATTAAAAAACTAATTACTCATGTTAAAGGAACATCATCGAACTAATCTTACCACTCCAAAAAATAAAAATAAAAATCTACTCAATCTTTTAAGACTACAGTACCAATTAATAGTATTTTTTCCAAATACACCTCTATTCAACTCCATCTTACTCTTTGTTTATTTTTATTTCTTGTAATGACTTTGCCACGAAAAGCTTAGCTTTATTGTCTTATACCAACAAAAGAAACTAGATGAGTTCTTCAAGAGGCATCATACAATACTTGGATAAGACTTTGTATTGTAATCTTGGGTTTAGACAAGTGGCCCCATGTCTAGTCCGATGACCCAAACATTTGATATAATAGGCCCACCATGGATGAATCCACTAGAGTTGATGGAACATAACCAGGGAATTTTTTGTTTATTTTTTTATTGAATGTGGAACGGACCTTTATTTCATTTCTTAATCATTTATCTTGTGGCCACAAATTGAGGGTTTAGGATTCCCATCAAGTAGACTTTTTTTATGGCCATGTATAATATTGCCCATAAATTTAACGATATGGACCACCAAAACATGACAGCACTACATGAATGGACCGCATACGTATATCCCACATGTATGATGGATGTGTCCCAACCTTCTTTCAAAATGGTGGTGAACAATCATAATAGACTTGTCGAGCCCGGAGATCCAATTTGATCCGCACAGTCCATGCGAAGTTACGAAAAAGATGTGCGATTGAAACACAAACAAACTCTTTTGTCTATTGATTGAAATGGTGGGTTACAAGTAGCTAAAACTAGGGTCTCTCAGTTTTTATCCTTTTGACCACTCATGCTCTACCCTCGAATGTCTAAAAAAAGATATTAAAACAAGAAACAAAATGGCTAAAAAAAGATATTAAAACAAGAAGATGTGTGGACATAGAGGAATCTCATCCAGGGAAGTTGCTTGAAGATTTCTTCTTCCTAGTTGCTTTCTTTTGCTTTTAACTCCTTGATTTTTTTCTCTCTTTTTGTTTTTTCCTTTGAATGGTTCCACTTCCTCCTTGACTTTACGCAATAACTTTTAAAACTTAAGTCATCTCTTTCCCTTTGATTGTATGTGACTAAAGATTATGGTAAGAATCCATTCTTCTCATATTTCATCCTCATTACATCAAGTCATGATTTCTGGTCATCCGGGGGAGTGTGCAAGCAAGAGACATATCTGCACATGCCTCCACCAAAATTAACCCCCCTCAAAATGCGTTGATCCCGGATGCCCTTCTTCCTCAACATCCCCACCCCAGCATTATCCAAGGCAACTAGGCACTAGATTTCAAGTGATTGCTCACTTCTATTCCGGAACACACAATTGGGTCCCCCACTTCTGCCTAGACTAGCTAGGCCATACGCTACCAAACTTCTTCTCACAAGGTATGGAGAATCCAAGATTCCTGAGATTTAGAGATGGCCCCTAGCGAGCAATCTCCCCTACTCTATACCAAATAATCCAAGGGATTGGGTGACAAGAGCTAGAGATAGCGTCATATACAATATGAGAATTAGATTCCATCACAACCAGTGTTTGAAGTATCGGTATTGCTACAAATATCGTTGGCCGTGGAAACGGAAACAATATCAATATCACTGATAACCAGAAATGGGGGGAAACACTGGGAACACTCGTGGAATTTTTTAGTGAAATGTTTCGACATGCTAAAATACACATATTCACGTATTTAGGAATAAAAGAATGCAAAAAGAATGCATGTATAATAAGTTTCCATTTGATGGGGACCTAAAAGTATGTGTTGTCATAAGAAATCAGTCCAACCATTCCATCAATCCCACCTATCCATCTAAATATTCATCTAACCATCTAATCTTCCATTGGACCATCCATCGATATTTCAAAATATTGACAGCACACGATATTTCACTAAGAAATCGTCAACAACTGACAGGAAACAAAAGACTGTAGTCTTGATATTGCTATGTTGCGTTAACGATAATATTGTGATATTTTCGATATTATTGTCGACAATTTGAACATTGCATACAACAAGATGCCCATAAGAGAATTTGAAATGGAATTTTTTTAATAAACAATTTTTTGTCGATAAAGATACATTGGTGATATTATCAAAACATCGCCAATACATTGGCAATACAAGCGACACCTGAAATTTACACAATAAAAAATATTAGCATACATTGGTGACACAAGCGACACCTGGAATTTACACAATGAAAAACATTGGCGATACATTTAAGATATTAATGCATTGGCACGCTCTAATTAATGATCACAACAATGTTAAGACCCAACTCAATGCATAATCTATTCCTATCAAGGTGGGCCGTACCGGTTACGTATCGGCCGTACCGGCCGATACGTACCGGAAACGGCCGGTACCGTTACGCGATACGGGGTCCAAATCGGGGACCCCGGAAATTTGGATCGTACCGGTCCGTTACGGGGCCGTAACGGCCGGTACGGCCCAAAACGGCCGTTACGGCCCCCGTAACGGTCAAAAAACGGTCACATTTTTTTTTTTTATAAATACTTGCTGTTTTGCATTTTCTTCCCACTTTTCTTCCCCCATTTCTTTTCTAATCTGTTCTTTTGCTAAAAACGACCACAATTAGTCTATTTTGGAGAATTAAAACGACCAATTTCTACGATTTGGATGAATCGAAGCTCCGTGGGCCATTTTTCGAAGAAATCCGAAAATAAGTATGTATCCATTTTTCTTCCTCTAATCACTTTTTTTCCACCTTGATATAATGTTGTAGCCATTGTAAAATGTTAAAATGTGTATTTCAAGATTATGCAACTGATTTTTATATTTTTTTTATATTTTTTTTAATTTCTGTCTATTTTCGGATTAATATTAAAAATTAGTAAAAATCATGTTTTTTTTTTTCTGGTTTAATGGTTGGATAACATGTGTTACTTATAGTAGGACACAATCATGTGCATTTTACAGATTATGCACATGATTTGCTATTTTTTTTGTATTTTTTTTAATTTCGGAATAATTTCGGAATAAATTTAAAAATTAGGAAAAATCATTTTTTTCAAAAAAAAATTCTGGTTTAAAGGTTGGATAATATGTGTTACTTATAATAGAACATAATCATGTGCATTTTACAGATTATGCACATGGTTTGCTATTTTTTTGTATTTTTTTAATTTCGGAATAATTTTAAAAATTAGGGAAAATTAATATTTTCAAAAAAAAATTCTGATGTAAAGGTTGTATGACATGTGTTACTTATAATAGAACATAATCATGTGCATTTTACAGATTATGCACATGGTTTGCTATTTTTTTGTATTTTTATAATTTCGGAATAATTTTAAAAATTAGGGAAAATTAATATTTTCAAAAAAAAATTCTGATTTAAAGGTTGGATGACATGTGTTACTTATAATAGAACATAATCATGTGCATTTTACAGATTATGGCATTATGCACATGGTTTGCTTTTTTTTTTGTATTTTTATAATTTCGGAATAATTTTAAAAATTAGGGAAAATTAATATTTTCAAAAAAAAATTCTGATTTAAAGGTTGGATGACATGTGTTACTTATAATAGAACATAATCATGTGCATTTTACAGATTATGCACATGGTTTGCTATTTTTTTTGTATTTTTATAATTTCGGAATAATTTTAAAAATTAGGGAAAATTAATATTTTCAAAAAAAAATTCTGATTTAAAGGTTGGATGACATGTGTTACTTATAATAGAACATAATCATGTGCATTTTACAGATTATGCACATGGTTTGCTATTTTTTTGTATTTTTATAATTTCGAAATAATTTTAAAAATTAGGGAAAATTAATATTTTCAAAAAAAAATTCTGATTTAAAGGTTGGATGACATGTGTTACTTATAATAGAACATAATCATGTGCATTTTACAGATTATGCACATGGTTTGCTATTTTTTTTGTATTTTTATAATTTCGGAATAATTTTAAAAATTAGGGAAAATTAATATTTTCAAAAAAAAATTCTAGTTTAAAGGTTGGATAACATGTGTTACTTATAATAGAACATAATCATGTGCATTTTACAGATTATGCATATGGTTTGTTATTTTTTTTGTATTTGTTTAAATTTCGAAATAATTTTAAAAATTAGAGAAAATCATTTTTTTTCAAAAACATGGAGAATCATATTTACAGATTAATGAGTAATGACTAATGTATGTTTATATTTTTATTTTTTCGACAGGTTTTGCCGTTTTGGACTTTGGAGCTTCGTAGTTGTACTTTGTAGGCTGTAGCCCATAGGGTTTAGTTACTTTAGTATTTGAATTTAGTAGTTAGTACTTGATTTCATTATCTGTATTTAAGATTTACAATTACATTTATAAATTTTAAAATCTAAGTATTTCACTCTTAGACTCAGTATCTAAGTAACATAGCCACATCACATAAGCCATCTCTAATTAAAAAATGTCTAGGACTGGAACTGGAGTGGAACTGCAAATGAGGATATTGGATGGGAACATTGTCAGAGGGTAGGTGGTGGAAGGCACCAAATAAAATGCAACTATTGTGATAGAGTAATAAATGGTGGAATTACGCGACTTAAACAACATTTGGCACATCGAAAGGGTCAAGTTGCAGGATGCACCAAAGTTCCCAAAGAGATAATGATACTGATGCAAGCCAATTTAGAAGAGTCAAAGGGGAAACGAGCTGCTGTGCAGAAAAAGAAAGATGATATCCTTGATGCGGCCCGACAAGAGGTGTTTGGTCCAGAATATATGGGCGTTCGTGGCGAAGACATCATTGATTCTGAGGAAGATTCTGATCGAGAAATGACTATAGCTAGGAGAGAAAGCGTGCGCTATGCTCGTGAAGAGGAAGAACGTCGACGCACGTTTGGTTCAAGTGCGAGTGGGAGTGGGAGTGGCCAGGGGAGTACAACTGCAGCCACAACGGGAAGTACAGCTGGGGTTGGAGGGAGTATGTTTGGTGGATTAAGGCGTATGTTTAGCAGCCGGCGGGGCACATCTTCACATGTAGCTCGTCATCCTATAGATGTAGATGTGGAAGAAGAAGATGTGCCTAGGAGACCCTCTGTTGATCCGATCCTCTTTAGGAAAGAATCTAGTAAACAAAAGAAGATAAAACAAATGTGGAGTAGAACTTCTGTTGAGAAACTGGGTAGGGCAGCAGCAAAGTTATTTATACATGCCAACATACCCCCTAATGCGGCAAACTCTCCATATTGGCAGGTGGTAATTGATGCAGCAGCAGAAGCAGGTGAAGGAATTAAAGCTCCCACAGCCAAGGAGATTAGGGAAAATGGACAGACGCAGAGTATGCAGATACAAAGGCATACGTAAATACCTTTAAACCCATATGGCAGGCCAGAGGATGCACGATCATGTGTGATGGTTGGACTGGCCCAACAAGACGCAGCATGATCAACTTCATGGTGTATTGCCACTTGGGAACAGTGTACCACAAGTCAATTGATGCCTCGGATGAAATAAAAAATGCTAAATATATTTTTAGCTTGATGGATAAAGTAGTGGATGAGATTGGGGAGGAGAATGTGGTGCAGATTGTGACAGATAATGAAACAACATATAAGTCTGCAGGAAATTTGTTGATACTAAAGAGAACACATATATTTTGGTCACCGTGTGCTGCACATTATATTGATCTTATATTGGAAGATATTGGAAAGAGAAAGAATGTCAAAGAAATGGTTGAAAAAGCAAAAGAAGTGACAACATTTATTTACAACCATAATCACCTAGTTGCAATAATGAGGAAGTTCACGAAGGGACGAGAGTTGCTTAGGCCAGCGGCGACTAGATTTGCAACAAACTTTATAGCTTTAGAGAGTTTGTATCAGCATAGGGGAGAGTTGAGTGAAATGTTTGCTTCCCAACAATGGCTCAACACAAAATATGGGAAGAAGACATCAGGGACGCCGGTTGATGTTGTAAACACCATAAGAGACAACAAATATTGGAAGAGGGTTAAGAAAATTTTAAAGGTGATGGAACCACTGATAAGGGTACTTCGTCTTGTTGAAACCGATGAAGCACCTACGATGGGCTTCCTCTACGACGCCATGGATAAAGCAAAGTTGGCAATTCAACGTGATTGTTCAAGCTGGCAATCTTACTGGAATTTGATCGACAAAAGATGGACAAAGCAGCTCCACCACGATATTCATGCAGCAGGTTATTACCTAAATCCTACGTATAGATATGCCCAATCATTTGTTATGGATGATGAGATTCGTATTGGATTAAAGAACGTGATAAAGAGATTAGAGCCTGACTTAGATGTACAAATAAAGGCTTTGAATGAATTGGATATATTTGGAACTCGCCAGGGTAGCTTTGGAGATATTCTTGCACAACATGCAGTACTTAAGTTGCACCCCACCGACTGGTGGATAAATTTCGGAGAGACTACACCGGCTCTCCAAAAAATTGCAGTAAGGATTTTGAGCCAAACAACGTCTTCCTCTAGTTGCGAAAGAAATTGGAGTTGTTTTGCACTTATTCATACGAAGAATAGAAATAGAATTCAGACTAGGACGTTAGATAGACTTGTCTTTATGCATTACAACATGAGGCTAAGAATGCGCATGCATTCAAGGAGGCCTACCAGTAATGCCGGTGATGGGGATTATTGTCCAATAAACTTGGACAATATTTATGATGAGGATGACCCACTTCTACCTTGGTTGGAAGTAAGGGAAAAAGAAATAGAAGATGATAGTGAAGAAATAGAAGTTGAAGACCCAGAAATACGCAGGGCACAGCAAGAGAGTCGTGCATTTGTGTTGGACCCAGAAAGGGGGGCGGATTTCATGCAAACTCAGCAGAAGAGTGCGAGCTCTAGCGATACTGAAACAGATGATGATGATGATGATGATGATGATGATGATGATGATGATGCACCTAATGCTGGTCCTCCCACTTCTGGCATTGCTCAACCCACCGGGGCTACTGATACCATACAGCCGTCTACGGATCGCGAGGCTGATGAACTTCGACGAAGCAGGCGGGGCCGAGGGGGTCGAACTTATGAGTGTACTGAGTCACGATACAGCCAGCAAGAGCCTGGCTCCAGTAGTGCACCTGCAGGTCCTGCACCTACAGGTCCTGCTCCTGCACCGCAATCTACACCGACAGATCTGGAACATCAGCATGCGTATGGCTATGATCCGAGGAATTATGGGTATTCTTACAACCAATGGGATTATAGGGAACCTGTTCCGCCACTTTCATGTTGGAGTAGTCCTCCTGACGCTGTTCCACATCTACCATATGAACCAAATCCAAGTTATTCATCTCAATCTCAACAGCCTGGCCCTGAATACGAGTACCAGTATGGGCACGGCTATTCGACGGGCACTAGTAGATATCCTCACTCAGGGTCAGAATCTTTGCCTAGTCAGGATCAGTCATCATCAGGTTTCGTTGACCTGATCTTTCCCTCTGGCACTGAATATTATGGATATGCAACAACAAGACCGCAACAACCCGATGATGATGACGACGACGACGTGGAGGTTGAGCAACCACAACAAAGCAGGTTTTCATTTTGGTGGTGAGTTCCGATTTGGTGAGTCTTTTCCATTACCCACGTGGTCATACATTCACCAAAAAAACACACACTTTACATTGTTGAACTTGTGTTTAAAATAACTCCCCTGACAAGTGACAACCAGTCAAGTAATCTTTAATCAACATGCTTGCAGGGGAGTATATCAGGTATTACTAATTTTTTTTTCTACTTTAGAATGTTCAATTGGCAAGACAAGAGTCGGTCATAGATTCAAGATAAGAGAAGTCTTAATACATTATTTTTTGCAAGTCCTCACTCCTCACTCCTCAGGTATGTAAATAAATTGTAAATAATATAAAGTAAATTATAAAAAAATAATAGTACATGTGAAAATTGAAATACTTTGATGTTACATTTATTCTAATATACATATTATTGGTATTAGACAGTTAGAAATTTGAATTTATAAGTTCTGCAGTTAATTTCAGGTTATTAGCTTCATAAATTCACCAGACAGCCCGATACAGCTTTTTCACCAAAGAGTAGACCGCTTCACCACCATAAACATGTTCAAAATTATAAATGAATGCATATTTGGGATGTTTGGAATTTTCTGGATTTAATCCATATTTTTTTAAAAATTTTTGGCAAAAAAAAAAAAGTTGACCGTTACGGGGGGTGTATCGGCCGATACGGGGCCGTATCGGCCGATACGGCCCGTATCCGTATCGGAAACGGTGGGCACCGTTACGCCCACCGAAACCGATACGGGACACCTTGATTCCTATCCAATATCATCAACGCTTCAACCACCGTATTCGCTCCTCGGCCACAAACATTATGAAATGCAAAAATGACTTTTCCCAAGTGGTCCCTACACACACGTCCCCCACCATAGATTGCCTCTGGAGTCTAGAGGATCCATCAACGTTCGGTTTAAACCATCCCAATTTTGGCCTAGAACAACTAGTTAATCATCTCTTGATGAGTGATTGTTGCCCATTAGATTTGGCTCACAATTTAAACATCATATCAACCCCAGAATTCACACATTTTTCTAGTAGATCAAGACCTTCATCTTTGTGTGCTTCCCGAGTATATCCACAAGTGGGCCACTGACAATTTTGTGATGAGTGACAGTGGCCTACCATATTTAACTTTATTGTGATGTTGAATTAACCCTAGACTTCACACCTATTTCATATATCAAGATCTTCATTTTAGTAGCTTCTTAGAGCAAATTCATAGGTGGGCCCTACTAACCGTCTCTTAGTGAATTCCCATTGGAGTCGACTTGATTTAGACCTTGGATCAACCCCCAAACTAAAAAATTGTTCCAAGTAAATCTAGACCTTCATTGTAGTGTATTTCTTGGAGTAGATCCATAGGTGGGCCCCACTAACCATATCATGATGAATGAAAATAAACCATTAGATTTAAGCTTGATTGTGAGATTGGGTCAAACACAAACTTCAGTAGTGTACTTGGTAGTCAAGATGTCCATTTTGTTGTGCTTCGTGAAGCATATCCAAGGTGTCTTTGGCATCCCATGACGAGTGATGGTGGCCCATTTGGTTAGGTAGATTTTACCACTAGACCAATTCAAATCTTATGGCAGTGTATGATGCGTCAAGAACTGTAACTCCAAATTTCATGCATGCGTTCGCTGCATATTCAAGACCTTCAACTTTGTAGTAAGCTAATGATTGGAGCTTGCAGAAAGGAGGCATCATACAACGCTTAAGCTAAGATTCTGTACAACAAACTTGGGTTTTTAGTTGCAGGGCCTATGGTTCAGAGACCTAATTCCTTGATAATTATGGACCCCATTGCAAAACACTTAACCAAATCAGAAAATCCTAACCCTGACTTGTTTGGTTTTCCTACTACAATGGTAATTGGCTATGATTACTTACCCATGTAATCGTGTGGTGACATCACTTACATTTGACTACAACGATTATATTTAACATTTTTTTAAGGTTAATGGGAATTTTATTAAAGGCCCGCTTGCAAACAAGCAGGAAAAGAATGCAACGAGGAAAATGAAAAACAAATTACAGCCTTAACAAAGACTTCTCAAAATCTAAGGGCTCATTTGGCATCTCTACTCTAATTCGATAAGAGCTTTTTCAATAAGAGTTACTCCAATAAGCCCTTTTTGTTCTAGCTCTTGTTTAAAATAGCTTGTTTGGTAAAATCTTAAAAAAAAAGAGCTCTTATTTAAAATAAGCGTGTTTGGTAAAACTTTCAAATAACAGCTTTTTTTAAGGGTAGTTGACATCATTTTTAAATATTACAACAACTTTAATATAAGAGCAATCCAAATGATTGTTTTGGTAGACCGTCCATCATGTAGGGCCCAATTGTCCTTTATGTGGGGGCCCTCAATGTCCACTACCCATCTACATTTGATGTGTCCATAGTGTGGGCCTTACCTTTGAAGTGGATTGTCCATCATGTGGGGCCCACTTTTGACATCCACCATTCATCGTGTGGGGTGAACCTTTTATGTGGATCATCCATCATACGGCCCACTTTGGATATGGTTCATCCATCATGAGAGACCTTGGATGTGGACCGTCTATTAGGCATTTAGGCAGGGCCATCTTGATGTGAACTGTCCATTATGAGGGGCTACACTTTTATGTGGGTCATCCATTATGTGAAGCACACTCCGTCCATTATGTGGACACACCTTAATGTGAACCATTCATTGTGTGGGGCCCCACCTTCATTATGGGTCGTTCATCATTTGAGCCCACCTTCAATGACCATCATCCATCATGTGGGTCCCACCTTTGACGTGGACTGCCCATCAAATGGGACCCACTTGATGTGCATGTTCTGTCATGTTGGGCCACACTTTGATGAGGGTCATCTATCATGCGAGGCCCACCTTTGATGTGAACCTTTCACTATGCGGGCCCACTTTGATGGGGGCCCCCACTTCAATATGAGTCGTTCATCATGAGGGACCCATCTTTAATGTCCACCATCCATCATGTAGGTCCCACCTTTGTTGTGGACCACTATCATGTGGGGCCCATTTGATGTGGATAGTCCATCATGTGGGCCCACCTTGGTTGTGGACTGTCCATCATGTGGGGCCCAACCTTCAATATGGGTCATTCATTGTGTAGACCCACCTTTAATGTCAACCTTCCATCATTTGGTCCCACATTCAATATCCACCATCCATCACATGGGTTCTACCTGTAATGTGGACCATCCATCATGTGGGTCCCACCTTTGTTATGGACCATCTATCATATGGGGCCCACTTAATGTGGATAGTCCATCATGTGGGACCCACCTTTGATGTCCACCATCCATCATGTAGGTCCCACCTTTGTTATGGATTGTCCATCATGTGGGGCAACCTTTAATGTCAACCTTCCATCATGTGGTCCCACATTCAATATCCATCATCCATTATGTGGCTCCCACCTTTGATGTGGATCATCCATCAGGTAGGGCCTACTTGATGTGGATCGTTCATCATGCAGGGCCACACTTTGAAGCAGGTCATCCATCATGTGGGGCTCACCTTTGATGTGTTCATGATGTAGGCCCACCTTTGATATGGGCCATTCATCATGTGGGGCCCACCTTCACTATGGGTTGTTCATCATGTGGGCCTACCATGAAGAAATTGTAAAGAGAAGAGGGTAAGATGGGAATTACTTGAAAAGTTTAAGGACAAACTTGTCCAAAAATTAGTCCGAAATGTCTACTTGCTTAAGCCAAATAAGCTCCGTTTCAAAAAGTAGCCCCTCCCCAACTTATTAAATCGGAGCTTATTTGCTACTTTCTAAACAAATGAGCACCTTGATTAGACTTTTACCAAACAGTCTAAAAGCTTTTTTTTTTTTTTTTTAAACATGCCAATAAACTCTTATTTGTAGAGATGTCAAACGCCCCCTAGGTCAGCTTTCAGGTTAGCAACCCATTCAAAGATACTCACTTTTATGGACAGCAATAGAGCTTCATCCGATCACATGCCGATACAGAAACATGCCGATATTATCATCGATACTTGGAAAAATATCACTATCTAAGGGAAACATTGGAGAAATGTTACGAAAATGGTGGAATTTTTTTAGTAAAACTTCATGAAATGTCAAAAGACACATGTTGACATATGTAAAAAATCAAAATCTTGTAAAAAAATAACTACACATAATAAGTTTCCATTTTATCGGGGCCTAATCATGTGTTGTAAAAAAAAAATCTGCATAAAATAAATATACAAAATTTGTAGCGAATTAATAGATTAGCCAACACACATTAATATATAGAATTTCCACATTAATTAATAGTGAGATACACATATTTTCTAATATAAAAATGGAAAAACTAGAATTCCCTAATTTCCCCCATTTTTCACATAAGTATTAATTTTTTTTCGCAACAATCCATGTCAAAGCATGAGAATCATGCATAGACATGAATTTTCATTGCAATTCATTCTAACATTTGAAAAAAAAATTAAGTTTCTATGAATTTTTCATCGCCTTTGAGATCCTGCTATCTTCGTTTCCAGAAGGGATTTCTTCCCAAATCCAAACTTTGACTCGATAATAGAAACCAAGAGTGATCAAAATCACCAAGGAACAAAATTTTTAAAAAAAAAAAAAAAATGGGTTTTAAAAACAACAATTTTTAGTCAATTTTTCCTTATTTATGGATATTTTCCTGCTATCAAGGATGTTATCACTGATATCAGGATATTCTCGATGATATTGCTGATACTAGGGAACCTTTATAAGGAGCTCTTCTCAAAATATTGTTGTTATCGATATTATCGCCAAATATTGTCAATATTATCGAAAATATGGGTGATATTTGAAAACTTTTAAACTATCGCCAATATTAGTATCATTGACCTAGATTTACCAATATAATATCAATGTTATTATCCATAAAATCAATGGTATTTGGAACAATGAGTCCATCAATAATAGATCTTAATATTTAGAAGGATGGGAGATTTGTAGGGTACATGCCATGTGAGTTGTAGGGAGGCCAACCTATATCGTAGCTAAAACACATACCAGTGTGCTACTAATGGGGGCAAAATCTTCACAAGGAAAAAAAAATTGAGAGGAACAATGAAAGTTTTAGGAGGGATGCAAATTGCCAGGGACTCAGGGTTATAGGAATCCCATGCAACTCTAAGCATTATGGGCCCACGTGATATTCATGTTATATCCACCCTATCCATCCATATTTTCAACTCAATTAGGACACAAGCCCAAACATGAGGGATATGCAAAACTCAAATGGGCCATATACCACAAGGAACATTGGGATTGAATGTGCACCACCAAAACCTTCTTGGGGGCTATGAAAGTTTTGAATCAGGACGATATTTGCATTTTCCCTTCATCAAGGTGGGAAACACAAAAAAGGTGGGAAACACCTTAGGGCCTGTTTGATTTGTTGTAATTCGTGTGAATTTGGGTAAAAACATAATTATACTTTCTGGCAAGTATTTGGAAGGTAGGTGGAATTCCACGGGTGAAATTCAAATTCCTAACACATGTTTAGAAGCCAAAATACCATGGGCTTCACCATGATCTTGTCTGTACTATTTGTTATATCCATGCCCCCCATACATTTTTTTCAAATCATTTTAGGGCATGAGCCCCAAAAAATGAGGCAAATCCAAAGCTCAAGAGGACCACACCATAGAAAATAGTGGGGATTGAACGATAACCATTGAAACTTCTTGGGGACCATGGAAGTTTTGGATCAAGCTGATATTTGTGTTTTCCCTTCATCAATGTAGAAAATAGTGGGGATTGAACAATAACCATTGAAACTTCTTGGGGACCATGGAAGTTTTAGATCAAGCTGATATTTGTGTTTCCCTTCGTCAATGTTTGTGTGACCTTATGAACAGGTTGGATCTCAAATAAACATTATGGTGGACCCTACATTGGTTTCAATGGTGGGCATCATTACATCCACTGTTTCTTGTGGTGTGGTCCACCTGAGTTTTGGATCTGCCCCAATTTTAGGCTTATGCCCAAAAATAATCTCGCAAAATGAATGGACAGCGTGGATAAAACACAAACATCATAGTGGGACCCACAGTTTTGCCATCTATTATCTTAGAGCCTCGTTTTTTGAGAAAAATGTCAACATCTTAAGTCTGTTTTTAACTTTTTACCATGGCAAGAAATAAATGCTAAATTCCAGTCAAACACCATACAAATACAAAAGATCAAACAGCCCCTTATAAAGGGGAGCGGCTTCAGTGGATCCCCAGATCCACCAAGGTTGGTGAGATCCCTGACCGTGGGGCCCACCTTGATGTATGTGACTTAAATCCACGCAGTCCATACATTTTAAAAATCAATTTATGGCATGATCTCAAAAATTAAGCATATATAAATATCAAGTGGACCATAATACAGGAAACAATGGTAATTGACCATTAAAACTTTGCATGGGCGACAAAAGTTTTAGATCAAGTTGATATTTGTGTGATATCTTCATCCAAGCCTTTGTGACCTTATCAACAGGTTGGATGGCAAATAAACACTCCTCTGAGCCCCATGAATTTTTCAATGATGGGGATTCAATCACTACTGTTTCGTGTGGTATGGTCCACCAAAGACTTCATTTTTGGTTTCGTGCTCTAAAATGAGCTTTCAAAATGGATAGACGGTGTGGATGTAAGGAAAGTACATCACAGTGGGCTCCACAATTAGGGATCCACCACCCAAACCGCACCCCTTCTAAACGCATTCAATGACATATAAACATCACAATGGCCCCAAAAAGGTTTCGACAATGGGCGTTACCATCCGCAGTATTTCCTAAGGTGTGGCCCACTTGAATTTTGGATTTCCCTCATGTTTGGGCTCATGCCCTAAAATGAGCAGGCAAAACAAATTAACGGAGTGGATGTAACACAAACATCACAGTGGGCCCCACATAGCTTGATGTTACAAGGGATTCCTACAACCCTCAGGTTACAGGCAAGTCCCATCCTTTAGAGAGGTATCCATCTTCCCAAGCTTCTAAAAGTACAATACACCCCAGTAAATAGTCGAATATATGAGTAGATTTCCAGTTGGAAAATCCAAAATGAGTAGGTTTTAGCAAATTTCACAATACTAAAAGCGAGGGGGGAAAGATAGTGAATAAAATGGCTCGAATGTAGATTGGTATATGCCCATATTCCACCGGTTGTTGAATGGCGGTGATCATCCACTATAACATTGGCACATGTGTGCATCAATCCAGATCGTCCAAAGTATGGGCCCCACAATGGCTGCATATTTTCATACTCAAACACCAATCAAAATGATCTTAACCATTCAATTGGTGGATGACATGAAGGATGGCCGAAAACAAACTGAGATGACCAGTGCCTCATCGAATCCATCCAATGTGGGGCGCATATTAGGCAGTCCGAAGAGAAGGACTGAAGGTACGGAACCGGGCCCTGAGTATAAAATCTCAAGTATTCGGTAAACAAGAAAAGAAGAAAGTAATGGAGGAAGAGCAGGCGGACCTCTTCGATAAGAGTATGAACGAGAAGCGCGTCGCTGTATGAGAGATGATAGAGGAGTGACTAGGGTTTTGTAAATCATCGTCCCTTGCCGCACCTTACATACATAGGGAGACGACCTTCCGTGCAGACTCGGCGTCCTCTCGAAAAACTCAAGGTGGGCAAGGAAATGCCCACCGTTGAAACCTCCTCGCTGAGGTACACATTGATGTTTATATGCCATCAATGCCGTTCATAACGTCCCTCCTACTGGAATGAACTGAAAACGTAAATATTAGGCTGATCCAAAACTTCTGTGGTCCCACGAATATTTCAACGGTGAACATCCAATCCTCGTGGTTTTCCAATTGAGTTTTGGATCTGCCTCATTTTTTGTCCCACTTAGTAATATGATCTGGAAAAAAGAATGGATGGAGTGGATTTCTCACTAACATCACGTTGGGCGCCACATAGATTCTTGGTTGCACGAAGTTCATGTGAAGTGCATTTGCACGAAATCCGCGTACCTGTCGAAGTCGCGATTTAGTTCCCTTATTTGTAATATCGGCTTACGTCACAGTTATTAAATACGAGGAAGCGGATTAGGTGCGGCCATAGCCTCATCCAATACAGTGCAGCCCTTATCGTGGGGCCCACCTTGATGGATATATTCTATATCCACGCCGTTCATCAGTTTTTCCAGATAATTTCAGGAGATGATCTTATAAATAAAGAAGGCTCGGTGGACCATATCATAGGAAACAGTGTTGATTAACAGCCTATCATTAAAAACTTCTTAGTGCGAACCTTAATATTTCCTTAGTGTTTATTTGCCATCCAATCTGTTGATAACGTCTGATGAAGGAAAAAAACAAATATAAGCTTAATTCAAAAGTTTTGTGGACCATTAATGATCAATCGCCATAAAAATTGGAAAAACGGATGAAGGGCGTGGATAATGACACAGATTTCCTAGGCGGTTGCGACTTGCGACGTGAGTCACGTGACGCTGTTGCGATTTACATCGCACTTATTCCAGTTCTTAGAAAACGGATGAAGGGGTTATTTGTTACATCGCGGTTGCGATTTACATCGCACTTATTCCGGTTCTCGAGGCTCACAAAGTTGATCCGAACCACTCCTCTCGATTCTCAAAGGTCACACCCGATCCATGGCTAAGTGGCATACTGGGGCTGTATGTTAACACAGGAGAGATAATCCGGAATTTAGAAAGCGATCCTCTTAAGTGTTATTTGTTAAAACCTACCTCCGAAACTACTCATGATTTTCCCTTAATTTTTTTTGGCAACCGAGGCCAATAGAGAATGAGCTCCACTAATTCTTCTAAAAAAGGGAAAATTTTGCTTAAAATTGACTGAACACATATTGCTACGGGGAGATTTTCTCTCTCTTGAATAGATTTCCCACTTTAACCGTATGGAACTTCTTTGGACCCACCATGATTTATGTATTAGATCCACATTGTCCATCAACTTTTCCTTATCATTCTAGATTATGAGCCCAAAAATGAGACACATCCAAAGCTCAAGTGGACCACACCACAGCAAGCATCATAAATTGAATGAATACCGTTGGAACCCTTTTAGGGTCCACTACAAGGTTTATTTGTTATCTAACCTTTTCATAAGGTCACACAAACTTGGATGAATGAAAAACACAAACATAAGCTTTATCAGAGCCTTTTATGACTCCCAAGAAGATTTCAATGATAGGCACTCAATTCTCACGGGTGTGGCCCACTTCAGCCTTGGATGTGCCAAGTTTTTCATTTGATGCTCAAAAATGGTATGGAAAAATGGATGGACAGTGTGGATATAACATATTCATAAGGTAGGCCCCACAAAATGATGACCGGACCGTCCTCTTTAGCTTGGTCCTGAGGGAGCACTACCCAATCCGGCTTCACAAGATGCAGGTTGCCTATTGATAGCTGCCAGTAGCAAGGTGGATACTGGACACAGTAGGCCCCATCATGAGTATGTGTTTTATCCACACCATCCATCTATTTCTCCGTAACATTTATTGGCATGAGCCCAAAAAATGAGATAGATAAAAATCTAAAGTGGACTACACCCCAAGAAAACAGTGGTGATTGATTGCCCACCGTTAAAAGCTTCCTAGGGCTCACCATAATGCTTATTTACCATCTTACCGGTTGAGTAGGTCACACAGACCTGGATGAAGAGAAAACCCAAATATCAGCTTCCTCCAAAGCTTGTGGTACCCAAGAAGCTTTTAATGGTGGGAGTTCAATCACCCCTGTTTCCTGTGGTGTGGTCCACGTGAGATTTGCATCTGTCTCATTTTTTCGTGGATAGCATGAATAAAATACAAACATCGTTGTGGGGCCAACAGCACTGCCCATTAGCCACACTTGTTGGTGACAATCGCCTACCGAATCCTTGGTTTCGTGGCTCACCATCCTTCGTTAATTTCCTTGCTCCAATAAGTGACCCCTCAACTGTCAACACCACTTTGTTAAAAGAGAGAGTCAAACTACATAATTAGCCTCTTTAGGTGTCGAATACAGTTCCCAAGTTCAAAGACTTATCAACAATGAAAGGTAGTTTGCATGGTTAGGACTTGTTAACCTCTATTTGTAGGCCTCCAACAGAACTCTAATTTGAGAGTGACTCTTGCTTCTGCTTCATTTTCATGGTAATGTGGTGGCACTCTGGATTACCATGTTCCCTCAATAGTAATCCAATATCCACGGCTTGATCTAATGAGAGCAGTGTGAGACCTCTGAGACAAATATCTTCCCTAGGGAAAGACACCGCACAAAATTGAGAAATGGACCGGCAATGAGTTATACCTATCTCTTACCGGATTGGCAATCTTTTTTTCTTTGTTCTTTTTACTTTTTTGAGACAATGTCATACGAGCATAGGGCTGTAAATGGTCGGGTTCGGGGTGGGATATTGGATTTCAACCAATATGTAAGCGTGAGTGCGATATGTCTCTTCTTTTTTTAATGATAAAGGGTGTCTCTGCTCCTTTTTAAGGTGAGACTAATCCCTGCAGATACATGCAAACAAATTGGCCATCCTTGTTGTTATCGCCAAAAATTGGCTAACAGATGTTGGTCAAAGACCAACTTTGATTCTTCGTCGTCTGACCTCCAATCGGAGATGAATGGTGTAGATTGGGGAACCTGCAATCACCAATAAAGGTTTGGACCACCGCCGGTTGGCCCAGCTTATGGCCCTCCGATGGCAAAGTCAGTACGGGTACTGTGATAGTAAGATGAAGTGTGAAACGTAGGCTTAGAGATTGTGTACCTTTATCATCTGTGGGGTCATCTATTTATGCAGATCTGGGTGATCCAATCTGTTACGCAAGCCGTTAAGATCACTGCTGATTTCAGGGGATAAGGTACTTATCCTGTTAATCCTTAGATAAGGGGATAGCCTAACCACTCTACACGTCTAACTGATTACGTCTCTTGATGGAGATCTCCCATGGTTCGGAGCTACAAATATAAACAAGCCAAAATCGGCCTATATAGGCTGCTGGTACTATGAGCTGAGGGACGTCCTCGCCAGAGACCAGAGACCAGAGACTAAAGACTAGGGCTGCTCACATGTCGGGAGCCGCTCACGAGCCCGGGCTGCTGGCATGTTGAGATGCGACCCCTTTCAACGACCACGAGCCGAGCTGCTCACATGTTCGGAAGCTGCTCACATGTCAGGAGTCTTCATGACGAGAGTGGTCATATGTCGGGAGTGCTCATGACGAGAGTGGTCATATGTCAGGAGTGCTCATGACGGGAGTGGTCATATGTCGGGAGTGGTCATATGTCCGGAGTGCTCATAACGGGAGTGGTCATATGTTGGGAGTGCTCATGACAGGAGTTGCTCACGAGCCGAGCTGCTCGCATGTTGAGATGCGACCCCTTTCAATGACCACGAGCCGAGCTGCTCATATGTTCGGATGAGACCCCTTTCGGCGATCACGAGCCGGGCTGCTCGCATGTTGAGATGCGACCCCTTTCGGCGACCACGAGCCGAGCTGCTCGCATGTTGATCGGATGGCATTGCTTAGGGATCTGAGATGAACTATAAACGAAGGAGGCTCGCTATCGAACAATCTGATAATGACTTCTCTCAATCACTTTCTGATCACATCTTTCGACGACCAACTTTATTCTATAACAGATGCCCCCCAAGTCCTTAGTGTTGAGGAGCTACGCGAAGGACTTGTATGTATATGTAACCGCCTATTTTCGGAGGAGAAGCCGTACATGATTGAGCATGCATTTATAAGTGCCAGCTTTCTGCATAGAGATAGGCTGGCTTATCAATTGAGTCTTTGGCCCTGCGGTGAGCAGATGACTTAGTCACTTCATGCTATAATGTTTTACTTAACTCATGAAAATGAGTTGGGCTCAATCAAGGAGGTCTTGGCGACCATGTCCGCATAGAGATAGACTGATCTATCGATTGAGGCTTTGATTCTACCAAGGGCAAAAGATTGGCCAAGAGAATGTATGTATTCCCTTCGGGGCTATTCGGGTCCAAAAAATGGAGTAGCGACCAAGTTATAGATTCCATAACTGAACAGCTGGAATGAAAGAGATCGTCTTTATTTAGGAATTGTCCAATATTCACGTGCTTTATGAAAAAAATCAGAGTAAATGTTCCACGTGCCAAGGGTAACGTAGGGGTCTTCCTCGCATGTCTTCTAGATAATATGTACCTGGTCGAGCAATCTCGATGACTCGATACGGGCCTTCCCGGTTAAGATGCAATGACCGAGTGGCTGTTCCGATGTTTTGCCTGAGCATCAAGTTGTCGAGCTAAAAAACACTGAATTTGACCTTTGAATTATAACAACGGGCTATACGTTCTTGATAAGCCACTACTCGAAGACAAGATATGTTCATTTTCTCTTCTAGGAGATCGAGGTGAAGTAATCGACTGCCACGTCCTTTTCCCATAGGTAGTGGTCTGATTATATTGATTCTCCATTGAGCAAAAGGCCAAGGACCATCCATCGGCGTCATTTACTCAGACGGTAAATGAGGGACTGGAGAATATCGCTGATATTTGTCACATTTCTTTGAGAATTCGATAGCATCCGCCTTCATAGTGGGCCAATAGTATCATTGTCTCATTGCTTTGTACGCTAGAGACGGTCCTTTGGGATGATTACCACATGCCCCCTGGTGTATTTCATCTAGAACACGGTGTGCTTCTTCTGGATGGAGACACTTTAAATACAGTAAAGTAAAACTTTTACGTAACAATTTTTCATTTTGTAAGATATACCTGGCAGCACGATAGCGAATTATCGGGCTGATTTATCATCTGGGAGTCATCCGCTTTGGAGTAAAGGATAATGGGGTCCATCCAACAGGAAGATAAAAGCAATGTGCGAGCTGCTCTAGAGCAACTTGATCGACACTCGGGGTAGATGGATGCTCGATAAGAACAGCTTGCGTCAGATCAGACTCAGGTGCAGAAGATAATTTTGCCAAAAAATCTGTGAGCTTGTTCTCCTCTCGAGGAATATGACTTATTTTATATTTGTTCAATTTGAGCGAGCAAGATGAGTACCTGAGATTTGTACGAAACCATCCACTCCTCCTTTGCCTCGAATTCATTGAGCACTTGATATACAACGAGCTGAGAGTCGTTGTGACTGAGTAGGTTCCTTATTGCGAGTATATTTGCTAATTCGAGGCCGACAATTAAGGCTTCATATTCCGTTTCGTTGAGGCACGAGAGCTTTAACGCTACAACGATGGAATCCTTATGAGGGAAATGGATTCCTTTAGCATCTTCATGAGAGAGAGAGAGATTGGATGATGGCTCCAAACTTAACGTGCTAGATGATTTCTCCACCCAATAAATATGCTAAGGCTTCTGGCATGCCTTTCGAGTATATGCTTTTCTTGAGGCTTGGGAATCTCCTCCACAAGCCGGACCACTTGCAATGGGTGGAGTGGATGACCGCTAGCTGGATGACGAAGATCAGCTGGGCGGCGTTGATGGTTGCTGGCCCCACACGTGATGATGAATGGTGATCCATTACGAGGTAAGATGAGGAAATCCAAGTCATTGATTAGTTTTATGAGATTTAGATGGTTTGTGAACTCAAATACGAAGCAGGTCTTGAACTCTGGTGGGCCGCATAACAGGAAATAATGAAAAAGCTTTGGACGATCAAAGTTTTCCAAGAGCTTGGATCAAATTAACTGTTTGGATCAGGAACATGGGTTCCATCACTATAGAAGGTTTGGATGTCGCTGGTGGTGCGTGTGCTGGTTCATGAATGAAGGAGGCGTCTTAGCTGCTAGAGTGGATAGTTGAAGAGGATGGATTATCCATGCTGGATGTTGGATGATGCAAGCTCCATTGTTGGTTAACGGTGTCCTTAACATGGAGTTGGAGGTGTGGTTGACCGCATGAGATGGATGGGCGGTTACTGGGAAAAACTTCATGTGCTACAACGGCTGGGTTTTTATTTGCTGGAGACGTTGTAGCTTGCTGGCTCTGATGGACAGTTGGATGGTGAAGTTGGTCCGTGAGATCTGGATATGCTTAAGAATGATTGAATTGGTGGGGTTCTGCACGGACTACCAGCGGGAGATGTGTGCGACATTGCCGCTGGTGAAGAGCGAGTCCCGCTATGACAGATACACTTGTAACAGATGCAGGAGCACGATTTTGCTATGGACGTTAGGTGGGATCCACCGAGGAGTCTTATGAGAAATCCAAGTCGTTTATCAATTTTCGCAGATCAGAGTCTGTGACAAGGTTCTGGATGAGGCAACTTCATGGCTGAAGTTTCTCATGCTGATGAACGGGGCAGATCTAGGAGGTGTGATCAACAGCTGGGCTTTGAGGGGGTTGCACGTTCCAGACAGCTGCGGAATGTCAGAGCTGAGAGGATGTGATGGTTGCATGACATGTGAATGCAGATCCCGCTGGACAGAGAGGATGGACGCCCATCTGCATCGTTGGTTGATCAGGTGCTGATGATTGAAGATGGCCCACCTGTTGGGTGTTGATGATGTCCACCATTGGGCTGGATGTTTACACTTATGAAGGTGGGACGAGGGCTAGGTGACGTAGAATCAGTGACGTTGGATGAGGGGTTGTACACGTCGTAGTCAAGTGTGGTCCACCTGCTTGTCTTGAGGCATCCATAAGATGGATGAGTTGGATTAAATTGACATGTCTAGACGTCGAAGTGGTGGGGCCCACCTTGGTGACTGGAAGACGGGATGTACATGCAAGTTGAAGGCCATCGATGATGGGTGTGACGTCCTCAACTGATGGACGACTGAGCGGCTTGGTGGAGATGTGGGCCCCTCCTGATGTTGGAGTGCTGGAGAGGAAGATGAGACTGGTGGAGATGTGGGCCCCTCCTGACGTTGGAGTGCTGGAGAGGAAGATGAGACTGGTGGAGATGCACGTGTGAAATGATCCACCAACTCTTGGTTGAGCATGTGTGGTAGATGATGCTAACCATTGATTAGGTAAAAGGGAGAAGATGACTGAACGACGAAGGAAGAAATAGGCGAGAACAATCTAGTCGTTCCCACAGATGGCGCCAATCTGTTATCGCAAAAAATTGGCTAACAGATGTTGGTCAAAGACCAACTTTGATTCTTCGTCGTCTGACCTCCAATCGGATATGAATGGTGTAGATTGGGGAACCTGCAATCACCAATAAAGGTTTGGACCACCGCCGGTTGGCCCAGCTTATGGCCCTCCAATGGCAAAGTCAGTACGGGTACTGTGATAGTAAGATGAAGTGTGAAACGTAGGCTTAGAGATTGTGTACCTTTATCATCTGTGGGGTCATCTATTTATGCAGATCTGGGTGATCCAATCTGTTACGCAAGCCGTTAAGATCACTGCTGATTTCAGGGGATAAGGCACTTATCCTGTTAATCCTTAGATAAGGGGATAGCCTAACCACTCTACATGTCTAACTGACTACGTCTCTTGATGGAGATCTCTCATGGTTCGGAGCTACAAATAGAAACAAGCCAAAATCAGCCTATATAGGCTGCTGGTACTATGAGCTGAGGGACGTCCTCGCCAGAGACCAGAGACCAGGGCTGCTCACATGACGGGAGCTGCTCATATGATGGGATTGCTCACATGTTCTGGAGCTGCTCACATGTCGGGAGCTGCTCACGAGTCGGGCTGCTGGCATGTTGAGATGCGACCCTTTTCAATGACCACGAGCCGAGCTGCTCACATGTTCGGGAGCTGCTCACATGTCAGGAGTGCTCATGACGAGAGTGGTCATATGTCGGGAGTGCTCATGACGAGAGTAGTCATATGTCAGGAGTGCTCATGATGGGAGTGGTCATATGTCGGGAGTGCTCATAACGGGAGTGGTCATATGTTCGGAGTGCTCATAACGGGAGTGGTCATATGTTGGGAGTGCTCATGACGGGAGTTGCTCACGAGCCGAGCTGCTCGCATGTTGAGATGCAACCCCTTTCAATGACCACGAGCCGAGCTGCTCACATGTTCGGATGAGACCCCTTTCGGCGATCACGAGCTGGGTTGCTCACATGTTGAGATGCGACCCCTTTCGGCGACCACGAGCCGAGCTGCTCACATGTTGATCGGATGGCATTGCTCGGGGATCTAAGATGAACTATAAACGGAGGAGGCTCGCTATCGAACAATCTGATAATGACTTCTCTCAATCACTTTCTGATCACATCTTTCGACGACCAACTTTATTCTATAACACTTGTCATTCAAAAAGGGCAAAGAAAAGATGCACATACCTTCCCACAGAGGCTGAGCTTCTTCATTTGAATCAATCAAGCCTACTGGAACCTAGAAAGCATTTTAATCTTTTGATTGTCATTTCTCAATACACCCTTTATGCTTGATTGCCCATATTCCTAGTAGAACTCCCATTGAAAGTAACTTACAATATCTTGCTGGGAGTTTGTCTATTTTATCACCATCTTCCCCTAGATCATGTGAGCCGCTTAGATTCCTTCATTATTAATGATAAGTCTTTCAGCCTGAATTGTTGCAACTGCAGTGCAGTGCAGACTGCATGATACGTTATGGAGTTGAGGCACATGCAATGCAGTAGAATGTATCCTCGATCCAGAGACTGGAGACTGGTTGCTCCTAATTATTATCAAGGTTAAAGACTATATGCGGATGAAGTGAATATAATCTTTAAGGCTATGTTTGGAAATATAGATTCCATGCCAAATAACAGAGAAGGAAGAGGGTTTTTCTTTTGATGTGGAAATTTGTGTTGTTTGGATGGTAAAGGAAGGGTAGATTCCATCCAACAATCATTACATTTATTCACTATTTGAATTTTTGGCACAATAAACTAGGCGACTTTTGTGAGAGGAATATGGGATTTCTACTTACTATCCAAACAAGAACTTTAATCTTGGAATCCACATTTCAGTTCTCATGGAAATAATTATTGCAAAATTATTGTTTTTCCCTTTCTTTTCCCTTGGATCCCATGAATCCCAACATGCCCTAATCTGACATTTATTTTCAGCTGCATGTGTAGCTCATAGCTTCAAACGTCAATGGTTTTTTTTTTTCAAAAGAATCAACAAGATCAGTACAACTGAAAGCTAGTGACCCTATCATCACTTGCTCAACAAAGTGACTCTATCATCAACAAAGGGCGTTAAAAAATACATACATCAGCCAAACCAATGGCATCCAAAGAGAAAGATCCACATACCACAAACAGGTGCTGCCCCATTAAGAGGATTAGACCGTGACCCAACTACTCATAACCTCATTCAAAGAGCAGCCCCTGAACACGGGACTAATAAGTGACCTGTTGCTAATCATTGAAGTGATGCGTCGCTTCAATGATTCAGTCGAGCTGCACTTGCTACCAACGATTCTTAGGGCCTGATTGGTTGCAGAATCCAGGTTCTAGACAAAAATGAGAATTTACTGTTGGAATCCAAAATTGCATAAACCAAAAAGAAACCAAGTTCGATATGGAACTTGTTGTTTGGTTGAAATTGTGTAATCTAGATTATGTTCCAACCGTTGCTTGTGGCATGGCCCACTTGGGCTTCGGATCCACCAGAGAACCTGGCCCTTGGCCTATTGTAGTCCCGCAAGACAGATAGCCGGGTTGGATAGCAAATAAACATTATAGTGGGCCCTAAGAAGTTTTTAATGGTGAACGTTCAATCAACACTGTTTTCCTATGGTGTGGTCCACTTGAGATTTAGATCCGCCTCATCTTTTGTCTAATGCTCTTAATTGAGCTTTCAAAATGGATGGACCGTGTGGATATAAAACACATATGTCATAGATGCGCAACACATATGGAGGTGGGTAACTTCCTCCTCTTTTTCCTTCCGATAGAAACGAGTAACTGTTTCCACTAATCCCAGTTCCAGCCAAATTAAGCTTCTTGTGCGGAATCTTGTTTAGCTAGAACTTGTTATCAAACACACTAGTTAAAATCGGATTCTACTGGAATCCTGATTTTAAGTTGGAAACGAGTCTCTAAGTGCCAACCAAATGGGCCATTATATTTTTTCCTGCCAAAGACCCCACAAGAAAAAAGTGAATGCTTGTTTGGATGTAACACATGTAAGCTACAAGACTACAACTGTAACTGCTCACAGGTCAAATTTACCGTGAAACCCGGTTCATTACAAGCATGCACCATATATTCAAAATATTAAATTATCCAGGGCCGTTATTCGTATTTGCATGTCTAACAAGTCTGTTTTAGTATAGTGAATCATGTACTAATACCATCTTTCTTTATTTTATTAACTATATTTACATGCTATTCTTTTTACTTTTTTTTATCGGCCGTTCTGGATACTCTGGAATGCTGCAGGAAGTGATGGTCGAGGAGTACTTAGGTAGGATTTCATATTTTTTTGTTGTTTTGCTCCTACACTGAATAGCTGGCTGACTGACTCTCTGGGTCTCATCCAATGAATTTCTTTCAGGAGTATTGGAGGCAAATTTCGTTGAACCCGCTCATGATAAACAGGGCTTTGAACGCACACTTGTGCTTCATCGACTTGAGACAAGACTGACTCAGATGCAGAAAACATAGGAAACGGATTGGCTGGTGCACTAGCTGGTGTAGGGACGTGGCGGACACAGAGCCAGTGTGCAGTCCTCGAGCACCGTGTTTGTACGAGCGGTTCAAAGAAGATTAAGGTTCTGTGGACCCTCGCCGATTTCTCCCGCGCTCCCACACGACGTCGTTCTCCCTTCCCCTTTCGGAAGAAGAAGAAGAAGAGGTGCGTGAGTGCGAAATCGCCGTTTGTGCCACTGGCTTGCCTCGTTCTCGAGGGCTTTGTTTGGTTGTCGTGTTGAGCTGAATATGTTTAAGTGAATTTATATAAGACCAGAGTCGCCACTAGCCAGTTACTTCGAATCTACAGTCGGCTAGACCCCGTAGAAACGTTAGAGAAGGGAATCCGAAGATTCCTTCCTCTAAAATGACTCCTGTTGATCTGCGGTCAGAGATTCAAGGTAAAGGATCACGGTTACAGGGTGGGAAGAGGTTAAGCACCCCACACACTGCCCGTACCGAAGTACGGTCTCTACTTCACAGAATCGATCGAATACTTGAAAGTCTAATTTAATCCTCGTATATTCTCATGGATGACATGATGCATGAATGCAGGTCTGAACAGTAAGAGTTTCTGATGGGCAGGTTCCAACAACGGGCAAGCCCAGAGCGTACGCTCGAACTGTCAGGTGCTTAATGTAAGACGTATGCAGTGTGCTTGAGTAATCAAGGTGCTTTTAGTGAAGCATGAATGTAGGTCTGAACAGTAAGAGTTTCTGATGGGCAGGTTCCAACAACGGGCAAGCCCAGAGCATACGCTCGAACTGACAGGTGCTTAATATAAAGACATATGCAAGTGTGCTTGAGTAATCAAGGTGCTTGTAGTGAAGCAGGGGGGTTGGAAGGAAAGTAAATGTTGCACTTATGCTAGATGCAAATGAGATGATGCTGGAAAAAGAGTAGCTGGATGGACGGAGGTGTCGCAAGGGTTGGCTTCGAGTGGCTGGATCAAGACTTGGGTGGCTTGGGAGGCTTGGACCAGTGGTCAGGCTGGGCTGGACCAGGGCTGGGCTCTCCTCACTCGGGCTCTCCTTGGTGGAAAAATGGGCTAAAGGGTGGAGAGATGGACTCAGAGCTCTCGGGCTGAAATGGACTCGAATGGCCTCTCTGAAATGAGAAGGGGAGGGGGGTATTTATAGCAGCGAGGAGTGGCAGAACCCGTAATTTTGTCCGGGCGGCCTGCCATGGGCCGCCCGTACGGCCGCTCCTCGGTTTCCAGCGAGTACGGCCGTTCCCTCGGGGCTGCTGTTGGACTCGCTGGTCGACTCAGTGAGTTGACCCAGCGGGTCAACTCGGTGGTTTGACTCGACGGGTTGACTCGACGGGTTGACTCGGTGTTTTGACTCGACGGGTTGACTCGACGGGTTGACTCAGCGGGTTAACTCAGCGAGTTGACTCAGTGAGTTTGACTTTTTTTGGGATTTTTTTACTGGACTTTTTTATGGGGGGTTTTTCAGGGTGGTTTTTAGGACTGGGTTGACTGGGTTCAGGCTTGAACTGGGCTATGGAATGGGATTTACAAGGGTGAGTTTGGCTGAGTTTGGACTTGGGATTTGGGGGTATGGTCCTCCATTCAACCAGCTATCTCTACCAACAGTGTAGCCGAAGGTGGGGTGTCTACAGATGCCCCTCTTTGGCAGAGGTTGCATGCAACCGAATGCCAAAGCGAGTGGACACCCCACTTCTGACCCGGTCATTCATAGATCATGTTCTGAAATCTTTGCTTGCTTTTGCATCTGCGCCAGTTGATCGTTTGGAGATCGCTAACTCGCACATACCGCGAGAGTTTGGAGAAAACGTTGCGATTGTCCCTGCAGTTTGCTGCAACCTGGGTACCCAATCGCAACCCTTCCATTCCCGATCGGTACTAACATCGGAAAGGTACAGCAGAGCCTCTGCGTCGACAGTCTTACGAGGTTACTGACCCTGTGATTGATTGTATGTTTGATGTTTTCCCAGATCACTCCAGGAGTACTTGTTTCGCTTGACTGTCAAAGTGGTTAGACGCCCTGCGTCCGATAGTCTTACGGGATTCTACTACGCCGACTTGGACTCAGTCAAGGTACTTCAGGCATCCACGCCTAGGTGTGTGCGGGTGGGCTTTTCCACCCGATCTGCTGGTTTTGATGCTTGGTTTGCAATTCATTCTTTCCTTGATTGTGGTCTGGAATCTTTGTTGTCCTTTGTATCTGAGTCAGTTGATTGTCTAGAAATTGATAACTCGCACATACCGCGAGAGTTTGGAGAAAACGTTGCGATTGTCCCTGCAGTTTGCTGCAACCTGGGTACCCAATCACAACCCTTCCATTCCCGATCGGTACTAACATCGGAAAGGTACAGCAGAGCCTCTGTGTCCGTTAGTCTTACGAGGATGCTGACCCTGAGACTGATTGTGTGATGTTTGATGTTTTCCCAGATCACTCCAGGAGTACTTGTTTCGCTTGACTGTCAAAGTGGTTAGACGCCCTGCGTCCGATAGTCTTACGGGATTCTACTACGCCGACTTGGACTCAGTCAAGGTACTTCAGGCATCCACGCCTAGGTATGTGCGGGTGAACTCTTTCCACCCAATCTGCTGATTTTGATACTTGGGTTACAATTCATCATTTCCACCTGTTCAAATGGTTTCTGTGACCGAGCCTTTTGGCTTTCATCTTTTTGTATCTTGGCATGTGGTACGACCGCACTGACACTGGAGTTCAGTTCGACCGCACTTTGAGTGCATTGGATCCGATGATCTCCGGGGAAACCGCGAGACATTGGATCTTATTTGATTTTTGCGTTGGCTCCTACCCAGAGATATGGAAGATCTCCTGGTGTGTTGGAGGCAGAACGCTCTACTGAGAAAATATTTTTGGATTTTTGAAAAGATACCCACTCTGGGGAGTGATACTCCGTGGGGTTTTTATTTGCAAATAGAAATATTTTTTGTCTTTTTGAAATGAAAATCTGGTTTGCATGTGCCTCCACTAGGGATGCCTGTGGGGTCTTTAGCTAACCGACTTTTATTTTGAAAGCAGGTAAACATGATGATTGATGCGATGGATGCTGATGCATGGAGATGCATGATGGATGCATGGCTTGGCTCATTCTCTTCTCGTTTGATGGTTTTGCTTTTGCTGTGGGTGCAGAGAGCTTTGAGCTTATTGCTTGCAGGGTTGTACTCCCTTGGGGATTTTTCTTTTTGATACGGAGATTTGGACAGCGAATTGGTCAAGATCCCGACCCGTGGTCGATCAGGTCCATCGTCCCAAGATGCTGTTTCTTTGCTAATGAGAATGTACGAGGATATCATTCGGCTTCAAGATGTTCTTCTGGGCACACATGTGATTGAGATGGTGTTTAGTTGCCCGTTTTGGTCAAGATTCCAATTTGTGGGCGATTGGATCCGTCATCCCATACTGTGAAGTGAGCGGAGTTCAAGACTCCTGAATTGTAGTGCTGGGGATGCTAATTTTTGTGATTTTTTTGTAAATATGTGGTCCGAATCTTTACCTAGGAGGGTAGAGATTGGTTTATTGAAAACACAGTAATTATTTTTGTATTTTTGAGGATATTTTCTTTGAAAGCAAGAGAAATATTTTTGTGATTTTTGACAATGTTTTGATTGAAAGCAAGGGAAATATTTTTGTGATTTTTGCAGATATTTGATTTGAAAGCGATGGGAATATTTTTTGTGATTTTTGACAATATTCTGATTGAAAGCAAGGGAAATAATTTTGTGATTTTTGAAGAGGTGATTTTGCAATGTTTTTGTATTTTGTGATTTTTCTGAAATGCAGGGAAAAGATGTGGAATTTCCATCCACTTCCAGCTTCTACTGCTGGTAAGGCACCCGATCCATTTTACGTCAGCGAGCAAGACGAGTCTCACACAGTTAAGTGCCGTAGTTTTACATCTTCGGATGAGGGGATTTTGAGGGTTTTCAGTCAACACAGCCACAAAGTTGCCTGTTCCTCACGTGCAATGCACATAGACCACGTATCGTCCGACGGACTCCTTCGGCCACAAAATGAGCCACATCCTCACATTTCCCTTAGTCAATCCAGTTTGGGGTCTTACGTTGCTCACAATTCCGTGAGGGTGAGCTCCACCTCCCAACAGCCTTAATCCCCTTCATGAGTTCTAGGAACAGGGAACATCCGTTAGATTCAACAGCGACTTCCAAATCAAGGTTGTCTATCACGGTGCGTTCAACACGAACAGGATTGCGGAGTTCTGCCCGCCTCAGCCCTTACCTGTTTTAAGAGATTCCAGACACCTGTACGATCAATTATCAGCCATGCCTGGAACAGGTTAGGAAAGAAAGCCCCCGAGAAGTTAATCCCAGTGTAGTTTAAGGTCTTCGGACCGCTGGGGATAAATTGGTGCGTTTGAAACTAGTGGTGAAAATTTTTTGTTTTATATTGTATATATTTTTTTTGTTTTGAAAAAGTTCCAGACTTCAACTCGGGTAATCGAGATTGACACTGGTTTTTATGGAAAGCCTTAAAATATTTTAGGTATTTTTGAAATGATCCGGGTTATCGAACCATAATCCCAACGGTCGAGGCCGATGCCGGTTTTTAGTTGAAAGCGAGAAAGGTCCCCCGAGAAATTAATCCCAGTGTAGTTTAAGGTCTTCGGACCATGAAACTGTACAAAAGAGGGGCAAACATGTTTTTTTTTTTTTTTTTTTTGTTTTTTTTGTTGGAAAAATGTCCGGTGTCAGCGGATGGACAATCCAGACTGATGCCGGTTTTTATTGAAAATCTCTCGGGATGTCGATCCCGACGTAGTTTAAGGTCTTCGGACCAGAAACTGTACAAGTGATGTATATATTTTTTTGGTTTTCTGAAAATGTCCGGAGCCACCAGATCTTGAAGAAGACTGATGCCGGTTTTATTGACAATCCCTCGGGATCTTGATCCCGACGTAGTTTAAGGTCTTCGGACCAGAATTCATACATGTGAACAGTAATCAAGGGCGGAGATTCTTGGGATTCTTCTTGGAATGGTTTGGATCATCTGGTCATGCCTTTGGATGGTTGAGATCATTGTTTGACCAAGTCAAATTTTTCTTTCTTTTTCTTGGAAATTCCATGGAACTTTTCCACATCATCCACCCAATTTCTCACCCATTTCTCATGAGATGAGATTTTGGTGAGATTTTCTCTTTTTTCTCACCATTCTCTTCCATCACTTCATTCTTACATGAAGGTACAAGATTCACTTGCAACCACCCTTCCCAAGGAGGAGTTCTTCCCAAGGAGAGGGAGAGGGAGGTCGTTTCACCTAGGTAGAGGCTAGGACGGCCTCCCATGGGCCGCCCGCCCGGTCTCTGCCTCCTGGTCTTTTCAGGGGGCTGGGTAAAAGGGTGCCCTCCCCTTTTCTATATAACATGGGGCACCCTCCCCCCCTCAAACGTGCAATTTCTCTCTTCTCTCTCTCATACTCTTTCTTTCTTCAAGTTTCCTCTCTCTTCTTTGGTGGTCCTTTGCTCTTTTCAAGTGGTGGGCCTTAGAGAAGTCTTGGGACAGCAAGGTGGTCCTTCTTTGGTGAGTGGTAAAGGTATGGACCACTTCCTTTCTCTTTCTTGTCCTTTTCCATCTTCATTGTCTCTTCTCATGGCCCTTTTTCTTTTTCATGTAGCTATTCAAAGGGGTGTGAAGGTGGGCCCAAGCATTCTTGATCTTTTCTTAGATCTCAAGTCTTTCAAAGGTGGTGCATGGAGAAGGACATTGCAAGCTCTTTACTTCATCATTTTTTCCTTTTTCACACTCCCTCCATGTGCATGTAAGGAGTAATTTTGCCATGTCATCAAGTGTGCATGGCAAAATACTCTATCTTTTTCATGGGAGTTGGGCCTCTTTTCATGTGTATCAAATGGGCTCAAAGTGAAGTCATGGCCCTTGGTGTATTTGATGGGCCCAATGCTTCATTTTGGGCTCCCTCATGCTTTCTTGCCTTTTGTCATTTTTTTTTTGAGCTTTCTATTTCTTTTCCCTTTTCTTTTTCAAAATTTGGGCCCATGGGCATGGTAGGGCCCATCTCAAGTTTTGGGCTCATGGGGCTCACTTTGGGTGACCCCATCTTTCTTTACATGTGTATGGACCAAGGTGACTAGCCTCTTTTTCATTTGGATCTCAAGTGGGCTAGATTTCCTAGTTGGGCCTATATGGACAAGTAGCCCAACTCTTCCATCATTTCTTGATTATGATGTACATCCTTGTACAAAGTGTAGTGGGCTCCTTGAAGTTTTTCATGTGGATGGGCTTTTGGGCCTTTATTGAAATTTGGATTCCTTTGGACCAATGTGTGCACCACTACACTTTGTTCATGTAGGATTTTTCTTTTCATGCTTTTTCATTGATGGATGGAGGATTTGAGTTACTTGACCATCTACAAGTCCCATGAGTGAGTTGTTCCCACAATCTCACTAAGTTCAAATGGTTTCCTTTGTGGTAGGAATGTGATTCTCAAGAGTTTCCCTTTAATGTTATCAACCTCAAATGGATGATCCTCAAGTGAGCTATCCATACAACCATAGCTCCTTGAACTTTTCTATGGGGGCTTGGTGGATCACCACCATCATTCTCAAGTATGAGTGATTTTTCTTTCCATTTGTGGGAAAGAATGATACCCATAAGTTACCCATTTTTGTCCCATGCCTTGGGACATTTTGGATTTTGATCTTCAAATGGGCTATGTGTACCATTCTTATCCATTTTCATGATGGTTGGGTGACTCATCAAGCCATGCTCTTTTGTGCTCAAATGGTCTCCCTTTTTGGTGAACAAGTTGGTGCACATAAGTTGCCCAAACTTGCCTTTTCATGGGCATTTTCAACTTTGATTCTTTATGTGGGCTATGTGCATCAACTTTCTACCCTTAGCTTCTTTGATTCATATGTTTGTGGGTAGACCTCCTTGTTGTATTCTCATAGTCAAAACTTTCATCAAGATGAGGCACATAAGGTTGCCCATGGTTAACCCATGAATGGGTTCTCATATTCTCCAAAGTGGGCTATGTGCTCTCTCCAATCCATTGAGATGAGGCATTTGGGTTGCTCTTGGGGGCCCGTTTCCTTTCTATTCCCCACTTGTCCATGCATATGTGTAAAAAGATGGAGACATCCTAAGTGAGAATCATGACCTTGGCATAAAAGTGAGTCCATCCTTGGCCACATGTGGACTTTGAAGAGGAACTTCTCATGTGAAGTAGGACTCTCATCCTTAGTTGATCTCATGGCACTTGAGTGCATTTGTTGTCCAAAATGTGTCCTTGGATGATAGGCTTTTCTTACCTAAGGCATGCCATGCCACCTTCTTTAAGGTGGGCCTTACTTTTTCCAATGGGCCCAACACATATCCTAAGTGACACATGGAGTCGGACTTTAGATTTTGCATTTGAATGTGAGTCCAATCCCATGGGTTTCTTGGATGAGAATTTGGATTTTAATGGGTAAAGGATAGGGACTTACCTTGCCAAGCTTGTAGGATTCCATGGCGGATGGTACTAGGGGCCATCAAGTGGTTGACGAAGATGATCCTGCTTTCATTGTCCGCCGAGGGGACCACATGTGTTCCCTAGCTATGGAGCATCAACCTCTTCCTGCTATCAAGGGTCGAGGTACCAGGGATCGCTGGGACAATTGGATGAAGGAGCCACAGCCCTTGCTTGAGCGAGTACTAGATGGTACTCCTTTTGCTGGCCTCCTCACCCTACGCTTCCATAATAACGACGCCAACCGTATGATGCTTGCGGCCCTTTGTGAGAGGTGGCGGGATGAGACCCACACCTTCCAGCTCCCTTGTGGAGAATGGGGAATAACCCCTTTGGACATTTACATGCAGATAGGCTTCCCTTTTCATGGGGCAATTGTCCCTCAAGTTAGCTCTTTAGCTCCCCTCTCTTCCACTGATTGGCTGCGGCTTGTCGGTGACGTCCCTCCTGAGGGTGAATTCCAAGGCTATCAAGTGAAGATGCGATGGTTTTACAACAATTTTGCTTCCGTCGTCCCTACCACCGAGCGAGAGGCCCTCCACAAGGCGCGGGCCATGATCACTTATGCTTTTGGATCCTTTCTTTTTTGCCATGCGAATGAGAGAGTTGATCCTAAATTTCTTCGTTTAGTCGAGGATCTTCATCACCCCTATAACTGGAATGGGGCCAGCCTGACCCGTCTCTTTCAAGGTCTGGACAAGACCTGTCGGCATAGCCGGTCCTTCACAGGCTTCTGGCCTGTCGTTGAGGTACCTCTTCTTTCATCCTCCTTGGAGCCATTTGCCTCCTTTCTCTCTCTGATCATTAAATGTACTTTCATCCAGACTTGCTTTTATGACCATTTTCCGCATCTTGCGCCGAGGATGCGAGATGACATTGAACCCGCTCAGTACCGCCACATGTACTGGCATCAGCAGAATCGTCAGCGAAACTCCCGAGTTCCCGGAGACAATTGGCGTGCTGATATAGACGGGCTGACTGTTGAGGACGTAAGTATCTTGCTTGTCTTTGTCCTTGTACTGTACTTGCAACTGATCGTGGTAACCTCTTCTGCTGCAGTTTGCCCGGATGCCGTATGCTAGTTTCCCTCTCTACTACACACCCCAGCGCGTGGAGGCATATGATGCTTCATGTCTCCGTATTATGCTTTCTGACGCTGAGTCCTTCCAATGGTACTTGGGAGAGAGATTGCTTCGGCAAGTCACTGGGGTAGCTCGGGTCCCCTGTTCTGCACCTCCTCCAGCTGCTCGGATGCCAGCTGATGAGAGAGTTGAGACTCTGGTGGGCCAGCCTGGCTTCCGTTTCACGATCCCGGATCGTGATTATGACGAGTGGTATCTGCTATTTGGCCAGGGGCCTTTGCTTCCTTCGCTTTACGTTCCAGGTGGCCGTCGCAGGTATGCTGGAGGTTCAGTGACTGCTCCTTTGATGGATCTTTATCGTCGGGAGCGGGACGCGAGGAGGGGCGATGATGATTATGTTGGTGACTTGTAGCTGGCTCTGCTTTATATGGCCTTGTACTTTTGTTTTTGTCCCCTTTTGTATCAAGCTCTTTTGGATGAATATACAGGCTTTGATTTCTTCCAAATTCCTTGGTGATGCTTTGACTCTTGACTCATTCCTTCATGATTCGAGACTGCTTAGTTGCATGGGTGATGACTTGAATGGTTCAGATTGCTTGATTAGGCCTTGTGGGCCCCCTTGATGTTTAGATCTTGGATTTTGGCCCTTCTTTTGATGATCGAACCTTTGATCTTGCTGCTCCATGACTTGTGTAAGTTTTCCAATGGTTTGGATCCTGATGATCTAGCCCTTGAATGGTTTAGTTTGATAGATTCGGCCCTGTGGGCCCATTTGAAACCTTGGTTTTACTTTGGGGCATCTCTTTTGATGATTTGTGAGGCTAGGAATGCTTCTCATGGTGTGGATGATGGCTTGAACGTCTCTGATTGCTTGATTTGGCTTTGTGGGCCCACTTGATGATTGGATCTTGGATTCTGGCCCTTCTTGTGATGATCAAACCTTTGATCTTGTTGTTTGACGGCTCATGTAAGTTCTTCAATGGTTTAGATCATGATGATCTAGTCTTTGAATGGCTTGGATTGCTTGTGGCCCCCACTTGATCACCTTTCCTTCTCTTTGGCTTGATCAGCCCTATTCTGGTCACATTGCTTCATGATTGGACCAGTGGGGCACCTTTTGTATGATCTTGATCATCTTCAGTTGAAATTTGGAGTGGACCGGAGCCTCGGGCGGCCCACGGAGCGCCATCTGCTGACGTGGACTGTCAGCCTCACCTACCAAGAACCCTGGAGCCAATCCCGCGGAGAGAGGAAGTTTGCGTCCGTACGGGCGGCCCAGGGCAGGCCGCCCAAGGCTCGCCTCTTGAGCGGCCTGGGCTGGCCCTGGTTCGGACATCCTCTGCTGTCCACTGTCCCTGTCTCCATCTGCTTTGCACGGGCGAGTTTGATTCCAGCCATGAATATTCTTCTTGTCTCTTCTTTCCTCATCATCTTGTCTTCATCTTGGTTTGTCCTTTCTTGGGCAATGGATGGTGGGGATTTATGGGCTGTGGGGGCTGTCCAAGATGGGTCCCACACTTCAGATCTTCAACTGAGCTTTGATAATGGGGAAATGCCTTTAATGGATGGGGTAGATGGGGCATTAAGAGGGGGCATTGATGAGGGGCTAGGGATGGTGGTTGGTGGAGCTTTGTGTGGCTCCATTAATGGTGGGATGGCTGGATTTTCTGATTTGAATGGGTCCCTCATTATGGGAGGAATGGATGGTATGGATGAGATGATGGGATGGGACATAGGTGAGGCTATGCATCCCTTGAGTGTGGGTCCCATGGATGATGTGATGGACGGTGATGATGGGACTATGAGGGACATAGATGGGCTGATCTCATGTCTGGATGGGATGGATGGTTCAGATGGTACCTTTGACGGTTTGGATGCTCTGGATGAGGGCCAGGATGTGCGGTATACTTCTTTGGGTGGACTTGATGTGATCATTGATGATGTCCCCTTGATGATGGACGGTGTGGATGCCTCGATGATCCCTTTGATCGGCCAGGATGATGATTGGATTCATGATCTCCTACTGGAAAGGGCCGCAGGTCCGGATCTGGCCGTTGATTCTTCGATCGGAGTAGCCGGGACCCTTTTGGATGGTTCAGATGCATTCTTTGACGGTCAGATTAGCCAGGGTGCCACGATGTGCGGTGTGATCTTCACTGATGGCTCTTTTGGTTGGGAGCATTGTCCTTCTTTTGGTCATCGGCCCTTTGCGCACTCTGTTCACGAGGTGGGCGAGTCTTCTCATGCGGCTGAGGTTGTGACAGTTTCCGACAGTGATGCGGCTATATCAGACATAGCCGTTACTGGGGACAGGTCAGGGGCTGTCGAGTCTGCAGAGGTTCCAGCTTTTCCTTCTCCTTCGCCTGTTGACCTTCCGATCCTCGATGAGTTGTCCTCGATTTCTGGGCCTTTTGTACTGGAGGGGATACCGGTGAGGACTTGTCAGTTGCTTCCTCGTTCTTTTTGCTCGCCACGACTGCTTGCTTGGCTTGACAGCTTGTCAGCTTATGAGATTCGAGATTTGGAGTCTTATGGCTTTGGCAGTCTGATTCATATGGCTAGAGTTGACATTGACTGGAGGATGCTCGGAGCTGCCTTGATTGACTGGGTCCCCTCGTTGAACTTGTTCGCATTCAACGATATGGAGATGGGGCCTTCTTTGGAGGAGCTTGCACGCTTGACAGGCTTACCCTTGGATTATGCTCAGTACTTCTCGCCGAAGACATCGCCGAAGACTGCTACACCGCAGAACTGGTTTGGGATCCCCTATCTTGTTCGGCCTGCAGCTGGTGGCCAGGATGCTGTTGTGTTCTCTTTGGACCTGCTGTATGATCTTTTTTCGGGTCCCCAGAGTACGGCTGGTTCTACCTTTGCTCGGAACGCACTGATGTTTTGCTTGATCGCTGAGGTGCTGTTCTCGGGATGGCGCAGGTCCCAGACTCCTTTGCTTTTCGAGGTGATGAGCCGAGCTGTCCGTCGGCAGGGGATCATTTCTCTCATTTTGGCCGAGCTTTTTGACGGGCTGACTGACTGCGCCCTTGGTCGTACTCGTGTTCTTCGCGGCTGCTGTGCCTTCCTGCAGGTATTCTTTCTACACCCTTTTTTTTTCTTTCTTGCTTTGTTGGGGATTGCTTTGCTTTAGCTGAACTTCTTTTCCTTTTTGTGATCAGGTCTGGCTATGGGAGCGCCTTTCTCTGACCGTTCCTGTACCTCTTCCTGGCATTCCTAGCTCTGACATTATGCGTTATATCATCGAGTTCCTTCCTCATACAGCCAGGATGAGCGAGCCCCTGTATCGCAGGATGTTCGCTGAACTTCGTGACTGGAACGTTCGTTGGGAGTCATCTTGGCTTTCACTTCCTCCAGTGCTTTGCGATGCACACCGCCATCCTTTGATGTTGGTAGGCTTTCGATCTTACTTCTCTTATCACCCCATTCGGTTCCTGCGGCAGTTTGGATATGAGCAGGATGTTCCTCTTTTCGCTTTCGCGGGTATCGGGCGTCGAGCATTTCCATCCAGATCCTCTGACTTTAGGACCCGGATTGATTGTTCCTGGGCGAGTTATTTGACAGCTGATTTGTTGGGATTTGAGCTGCGGACTTTTCCGATGGCGACCGCCCCATATCAGTACTGGGTTGCTGAGCAGTCTTTGTATCGACGTATCCCTTGTTGGCACCGGACTGCTGATGAGGATGAGCAGGATATCCTTGGAGATGCAGGCTCTTCATCTGGTTCATATGAACCTTTTGAGGAGCGCCCTTTTGTCGATCCTGGCTTCCTTTTGGCCACTCATGGCCATCTGCTGTCTGAGATCTCTGCACTTCGGTATCATTGTGAGATGATGTCGAGGAGATTGGCTGCCGATCGGAGCTTGTCTGATGAGGAGACAGCGATCCGTACCCTTGAGCGCGATGAGGCGCATTACCTGCGTATGGAGGTGAGCAGGTTGAGAGCGAGATTATCTTTTTATGAGTCAGAGGACTCACCTGATGTGGCCGAGGAGGAGGGTAGAGATTGATTGTGTTGACCACCTGCACATTCCTTTTTTGCATATATGAAATTTTTTTTTTTGTATTTTTTGAAAAAGATGATATGTGTAAGAGAAATATAATGCATTTAATTGAAAAGAGAAAACTGTTTGAAAATCTACTGTGCCATGAGTTGTCTTGTGAGTGTGTTTGTGTCGGGATATAGGAATCAGAACTGGGGCTCGGTCAATGATTTGACCGATATCTCGAGATTTGACTTGCTTGATCCTTTGGTTCCCTAGAGATGTAGGCAACGGAAATTCTTGCTTCCTGAGATTGTCAGAGTCTGTAGAGTTCTTCGCTCCTGACTGTACTTCTTTTTGTTCTTGCACTTTCACTGCTTGAACTGATCTGGATCGTCTGCTTTCTTGGTACCTGCACTTTTATTTTTTCTTTTCTTTTCTTTTTTTTTCATTTTGAGCCATTTTTGCCTGCAGTGCTCTTTCGAGTTTTCACCACAGCCGGCTTTTTCCCGTCATTTTTGCCCGTGGCGCCCTTTCGGGTTTTCACCACGTCCCGGGTATTTGGTCTTGCCTGCCCCTTGGCAGCTGTGCTGTTTTTACCCTTGGCGCCCTTTCAGGTTTTCACCAAGTCCGCTGTATGCCCACTGTTTTTACTCGGAGCGCCCTTTCGGGTTTTCACTCCGCCCTCTTTGTTTAGGCACACATTTTCTTTTTCTTTTTCTTTTTTTTTCTTTTTCTTTTCTTTCTGGATCTCTGGATAACTGCGGCGGCTAGAGGTCGGGAATCCGTCGTTGCCGGCCGATGGCAGTCTTTCAGCCCTTATCCTAAGTTACGATAATAGAGCTGTCGGTCTTTGCTAAAGACTCCTCTGAGATGAATGGATGGATGACTGTGTTTCTTTTTGGGTTGATTTTTTCCTCGGGTGCCTTGCTTTGGCTTCCCTTTTTCTTTCTCTTTTCTCTTTTTTTTTTTCTTTTTCTTCTGCATTCTTTTTCTCTCTCTTTTTTTTTTTTTGGATCCCCCCCCCTTTTTTTTGTATTTTTCTCTTTTGGAGTCCCCTTATTTGAAACACTTGTTGGTGGACGGGAATGATTTCTCAGAGATCTTAGCTTCAACCTCTTGACTTCAGCTCTATTAAAGTAACATTTGATAAGGTCAAAATAACTTACCCGTGAAAGATCTTCACGTTGTCGGCGTTGGTTGGCTCAGGAAGATCCACCCCTCTCATGCTGGTGAGTCTGAGGGCGCCTCCAGGAAGTACTTCTCTGACGATCAGTGGCCCGTCCCATGAGGGTTTGAACTTTCCTCTGGGATCTGGAAGGTGCGACGGTAGAATCTTCTTCATGACCATGTCGCCTACCTTGAAATTTCTTTTCCGTACTCTCTTGTTGTAAGCCCGAGCGATCCTTTTCTGATAACATTGTGAATGACTTAGTGCACGCATGCGCTTTTCATCTGCTAGCTGCAACTGATCGAATCTGGCCCGTTGCCATTCTCCTTCTTCAATTCCGCTTTCTAATAACACCCGAAGTGATGGTATTTCCACCTCGACTGGTAGGACTGCTTCCATTCCGTAAGTAAGCTCGAAAGGAGTAACGCCCGTAGCAGACCGTACAGACGTTCGATAGGCCCAAAGTGCATATGGGAGCATATCTGACCAATCTCGATATGTCACGACCATCTTCTCGAGTATCCTGACGATTGTCTTGTTTGCGGCTTCTACCCCACCATTCATCTGGGGACGGTAGGGGCTTGATCGATGACGTTGGATCTTGAACTTGCTGAGGAAGTCATCCATCTTCTTGTTGACGAACGGGGTCCCATTATCTGTGATGATGGCATTAGGGATTCCATATCGGCATATGATGTTGTTCTTCATGAATTTGATCACTTGAGATGCTGCAATCGTGGTGTAGGAGGCTGCCTCTACCCACTTGGTGAAGTAGTCGACTGCCACAAGTATGTACTCGTGACCATTTGATGCTTTGGGACTGATCTTGCCGATGATGTCGAGTCCCCACATGGAGAAGGGCCAGGGGGTGGTCAGGTTGTATAACTCTGATGATGGGGCATGGATTTGATTGGCGTGCTCCTGACACTTGAAGCATTTTCTGACGTGCTTGCAACAGTCTGTCTCCATGGTGAGCCAATAATAACCGAGTCGTAGAATCTTCTTTGCCATCATGTGCCCATTCATGTGTGGGCCACAGATTCCTTCGTGTATTTCTTTCATGATCTTTGCAGCTTCTGTTTCATCGACGCATCGGAGGAGGATGTGATTATAGGATCGCTTGTAGAGAACTTCGCCACTGATGATGAACTGGCAGGCCAAACGCTGAATGGTTCGGCGATCTGTTGCTGTTGCTGATTCTGGATACTCCTGGGTTTCGAGATATTGCTTGATGTCGGCATACCAGGGTTTGTCAGGGACAACTTCGGCTTCTTCTATTTGCAGGCAAAAAGCAGGTTCTTCCTGAATTTCGACTGTGAGCTCCCATTCTGAAGCTCCTTTTGGGATCTCGAGCATTGATGCGAGTGTGGCGAGAGCATCTGCAAACTGGTTCTTGGCTCTGGGCATGTATGAGAAGGTGATTTCCTTGAATTCTTCGATCAGATTGTCAAGATACACATGATATGGTATCAACTTCTCGTCTTTGGTTTTCCATTCGCCGTTGGTCTGATTGATGATAAGCTGTGAGTCTCCAAATACTCGTAGCTTCTTGACGCCCAGGATTATGGCTTCCCTTAAGCCAGCGATGCATGCTTCGTACTCTGCCATGTTGTTGGTGCACTCGAATGAGATGCGCCTTGAGATAGGAATAGGGACATCATCTGGAGAGTAGAGGATTGCTCCAATACCACTCCCTTTAGAATTTGCTGCGCCGTCGAAGAATAATGTCCATTCATCTTTCTTCTTCTTTTCTTCCTCTTCAATGAGCAAGAGATCTTCATCAGGGAAGAATGTCTTGAGCGGCTGATAGTCCAGGAGTGAGTGAGCCGCAAGATGATCGGCGAGGGCCTGCCCCTTGATTGCCTTCTGAGTGACATAGGTGATGTCAAACTCAGACAAGAGTAGCTGCCATTTAGCTATCCTTCCAGTGAGTGCCGGTTTCTCGAACAGGTACTTGAGCGGATCCATGTGAGCGAGGAGGAGAATAGGGAATGCAATCATGTATTGACGGAGTCGTTGAGTCGCCCAGACTAGGGCGAGGCAAGTCTTCTCGATCGGGGAGTACCTGGTCTCGTAGTCGGTGAACTTTCGACTCAAATAGTATATTGCTTGTTCCTTCTTCCCGGTCTCGTCGTGCTGGCCGAGGACACAGCCAATGGCTTCTGCTGCTACCGAGATGTATAACAATAGTGGTCGTCCAGGAGTGGGCGGCACTAGGACTGGAGGATTCATGAGATATTTCTTGATGCGGTCGAAGGCGACTTGGCAATCATCATTCCATTCTTTTGGGACGTTCTTCCGAAGGAGCTTGAATATTGGCTCACAGATAGGTGTGAGCTGTGCGATGAAGCGACTGATGTATTGAATTCTGCCGAGGAAGCCACGAATTTCTTTCTCTGTTCTAGGAGGAGGCATCTCGATGATTGCTCTGGTTTTGGTCTCGTCGACCCTGATGCCATCCTCGCTCACCATAAAGCCGAGGAGCTTACCTCCCATTGCACCGAAGACACATTTCTGAGGATTGAGACGGAGCTTGTACTTTTCTAATCTGTTAAATAATTTCTTCAGATCTTCAAAGTGTCCTTCAATTGTGCGAGATTTGACGATCATGTCGTCCACATATACTTCGAGCTCTTTGTTCATCATGTCGTGGAATAGTGCTGTCATTGCTCGCTGATATGTTGCTCCTGCGTTCTTCAGACCGAACGGCATTACCCTGTAACAGAAGGTTCCCCAGGGAGTGATAAATGCTGTCTTCTCGCGATCTTCGACGGCCATCTTGATCTGATTGTAACCTGAGAACCCATCCATGAATGAGAAGATCTTGTATCCAGCAGTGTTGTCGACCAGAGTGTCGATATGTGGCAAAGGGAAGTCATCTTTTGGACTGGCTTTGTTGAGATCTCGGAAGTCAATGCACATTCGAACCTTGCCGTCCTTCTTTGGTACTGGCACGATGTTGGCGAGCCATTCAGGGTAGTTGGATACTACCAAGAATCCCGCGTTGTACTGCTTGATGACTTCATCTCGGACTTTCAGGGCCCACTCTGGCTTCATTCTTCGAAGTTTCTGCTTCACTGGCTTCATATCTGTCTTGGTTGGCAGATGGTGTACAACGAGCTCTTCATCGAGCCCCGGCATGTCTTCATATGAGAACGCGAAGTTGGACAATCTTGGAGCTAGGAACTCTATCATTTTCTGTTTCATCTCAGGTGGCAACGATTTTCCAATGCGTACTTCCCTAGGGATCTCAGGCGTCCCCAAGTTTACTATCTCGAAATCATCGGCTACAACATTGGCTTTAGATTCGAACTTTTTGAGGAGATCCTCAAGTTCGGGAGCAGGATCATCATCTTCCACGTCCCGAGCTTCGTCCAGACCCATGAGCTCAAAGTCTAATTCGATGTCGAAATCATATGATTCGACTTCAAACTCATGCGACTCTTTAGACGAACTTGGCACACTATTGAATGCAGGGAAAGAAATATTTTTTGATTTTTGAGATTTTTCTGAAATTGAGATGCTAGATGTTTTTGGTTTTTGAAAGTTTTTGATTTTTTTGGGTTTTTGAAATTCGCGGGACTTTGAACAAGCGGGCATTGCAGACCATGATTGATCCCAACTTGTTCCAAAGTTCCGGTCGCTGCTTAAACAGGCATTTTTTTTTGGAAGCCAGAGCCCTCAGATGGCTCTTTGGCTGATTTAAAGGTGAGGGGAACAGATGACCATTCAGGACCCCACACTTCCTCCCCGGTGGGGGTTGATGCTTTGGGCGAAGAATCATGGTCTGGCCCAACGACCATGATTTCTTGCTGGTCGGGTTCGAGATCTGAGCCGTACTCAGTCCCTCCCGGATCACTTACCTCGCATTGCAGTTCGTCTGGTTCCATAGTGAGACACAAGTTTGGAACCTGGACATCAGACCAATCTAGGGCTGGCCACTTCCCTTTCTTGGTCCAATGGATGGGCTGTTTCTGCCCCTGGCTGATGATTGATGATGTTGACTTTGCAGAGATGGGCAAGTCGTGCCCCTTGCTAATTGGTGATGAGATGGGCGAGTCGTGCCCCTTGCTGATTGAAGTGGGCAGGTTGTGCCCCTGGCTGATTGAAGTGGGCAGGTTGTGCCCCTGGTTGAGAGAAGTGGGCAAGTTGTGCCCCTGGTTGAGAGAAGTGGGCAAGTTGTGCCCCTGGTTGGGAGCAGGTGTCAGAGTAACCTGGTCCTGAAGCTGCTGTATTTGTCTTCCTTCTTCGTCTTCATCATTTCCTCCTTCTTCTGGAGGCTTAGAGGGTTCGAGAATCTGATCCCATCGAATGGGGGGCCACGTGGCCCAAACTAGGCTCATCGGGAGGCCTTTGTGTAGTGCAGTCGGTTGATTCCCTCCTGGATCTTTGCAAGGTTCTCCTGGCTTGACGAATTGGATGGGCGAGCATCGAAATTTCTTCCTCCTTTTGTCCATGAAGGTTGCCCTGTATCCGAGTCCCCATTTGCGTTGGTTATATATCAGCGGTACCTTTCTGGACTTGAAGTGATTCTTCATTCGGTATTTGAGGCTTAGACGCTCTGCCGGTGAGAAGACACGGTCCACCCTTGTTGGTTCTGGATTGGGGATAGAGTTCACAGTCTCGAATTCGAAACTGTGAAACGGGATGTCTTCTTCAGAGTGCTGGATATCGATGACCGGGATGTCTGGTTCAGTGGCGGCAGCATTGGAAGGAATGATGAGCTCCTTCCCTGCGTGGATAGAGATCACTTGATTTCCACAGATGTACTTCACCCGTTGATGTAAGGTTGATGGCACAGCTCCAACCTTGTGCAGCCACGGTCGTCCGAGCAGCATGTTGAAAGAGGCTGATATATCCAGGATTTGGAATGTGATGGTAGAAACTTCTGGACCTATCTGTACCTCTATATCGACTTCCCCTTCCACTGATCGGCGGGTGTTGTCGAATGCTCTGACACATATGGTGCTGGGTCGAAATGAAGAGGGACTGATTCCCAGACGTTCCGCAGTCTTGAGTGGGCAGACATTTAAGCTTGAGCCATTATCGATAAGGACCAGCGGAACACAGAGGTCTTTGTATCGTAAGGCTATGTTGAGGGATCGGCCATGATCGCGTCCTTCTGGTGGCAACTCATTATCAGTGAAGGTGATGGCACGTGGAGCCAGGAGTTGTCCAATCATCAAAGCTATCATTTCTGGTGCCGTATCGGAGGAGACATGAGCATCGTTCATTTCTCGGTGTATGCGAGATGTGCAGAGTAGCTCCCATACTAAGATTTGTGCAGGGATTGACTTGAGCTGAGTTGCTACATCGTATGCGGCTTCATTTTTGTTGCCGAGGCCTGAGAGAGTGCCTTTAGTATCTCCTCGATTCTGATTATCTCTTCGGATGCAACGTCCATTGGGGTTCATGTTCCCCTCTTCTGCACATTCTGGATAGTGCCATGGAACCTCTTTGTAGCTTTCTTCCCTTTTGCCTTCTAGGACCACCGGTTCTTGCAACGGTGCTGTTGTGGGTACCAGATCTTCCTCATATGGAGCTTTTGCCTTGAGGACTACATTGTTGCCTGTGCTGAAGGGGTAGTATCGAGGCTTGTCTTCATAGACCACATAAGGTCGTGGTCCTGGCTTGACTGTTCCTGGGGCAGGAGGCTCCCATGGAATGAATACTGGTCCTCTTGATATGGCAGGAGGTTTCTCTGTTCGTCCGAGCTGCCGTAGCGTGATTGATATGCCTCCGGGACTTGCCCCTTGCAATATGACAGGCTTGACTGGAAGAGATCCTTCCAAGACAACGGGCTCTTGCTGCTGATGAGTGTAATCCTTCCATTGCGGATTGGATTGTTCTGGAGTTGCCCCTTGCAAGATGACAGGTTCGTATGTGGGTTCAATGTATGATTGTGCTCCTTCCAGGACGACTGGTTCCCATCTTGAATGGTTGTAAAATGCCCCTTGAACAACTGGTATATCGTATGGAGGTGCTCCTTCAAGCACTACTGGCTCGGAGATTGAAGGAAGAAAGGGACTTGCCCCTTGCAAGACTGGAGGAGGATTTGTTGGCTCATAAGTGTAGGTGTGAATGGATTGGATGGGGGAGAAGAAGCGATCGATATGGTCCCCTTCTTCTATACTATTGACGGCTGGGCCACGAGACGAACTGGGGTCCGTTGGATGCTGAGGCAGAGGATTCTGAAGGATGTTGGTGGAAGCTGCTGGAGAAGTTCCAGGGACCGAGATGACGATCTTGCGGTCATCAATCAGGTCTTGTATGGCATTCTTCAAAGTATAGCATCGGTCAGTGGCGTGGCCACGCCCTTGATGGTAGGCACAGTACTCATTTTCTCGGTAGTTTGGAGGCAGAGGATGAGGCGGAGGCCTAGGTGTCATCAGAGTGAGTAACTGCTTTTGTACCAGCGTAGTCATGATTTGACTAAGTGGTTGACTGAGTGGAGTGAACTTCCTGAACTCCCTGTAATTCTGCCTGTTCTGGTATGAGTATTGGCCATATCCCCTGAACTGCTGCTGTTGTCGAGGTGGCTGTGGCTGAGGATTCGGTTGTGGCTGATATCGCTGAGGCTGATGTTGAACTTGATTCTGCTGATACTGTTGACGTCCTTGTGGGGGAGCACGTTGATTTCCTTGAGCAGCGGTGTTGATGTTGTTTACCTCTGTTGGGCGGGGAGGAGAACCATTGTGGTTTCCATTCCCGTGCCCGATAGGTCTTCCTTCCACTCTGTTCCTCTTGACTGGAGTGGCTTGATGAGGCCATGGGGAGATCGTCCCGGCCCGGATTCCTGCTTCAACTTGCTCTCCAGCACGGATCAATTGTGAGAAATTCGCATATGGATGCGAGATGAGATACCCGGATATGCCTGGGTATGTTGAATGAACAATCATGGAGATTTGTTCTTCATCGTCGATGGGTGTCCGCATTCTAGCTGCCATAGCTCGCCAACGTCCCACATAGGCTGACAGTGTTTCATCACTCCTTTGCCTGAGAGCTGCGAGGTCGGCTCTTCTGGGTGCCATGTTGAGATTGTATGCGAATCTGTCGACGAAAGCCTGGGAAAGCTGTTCCCATGTTCTGATGCGGTGGCAGTCCAATGAAGTGTACCAATCGAGGGCATCGCCCTTCAGAGATTTTTGGAACAAACGAATAAGGGCCCCTTCATTTCCTGCGATTGCACTCAGCTCCCCGCAGAAAGCCTTGAGATGTGCTGTGGGACAACCGCTGCCATCGTATCTCTTGAATTTCGGAACCTCAAAGTTTTGAGGTACTTGAGCATCTGGGAAAGGACACAAGTCTCTGAACTTGGTCGAAGGTAAGTCGATTCCTTGCTGTCGCTGAAGCTGATTTTGCAAGATCTGGAACTGCTCCCGCAACTCGTCCAGTCCTGAGTGATCTGTTCGAGCGACTGGTGCCTCCTGGAATAAGGCACGTTCTTCTTCGGCATAGTGGTCGATGTCTTCGACCCTATGGGCTTGCTGAAAAGCAACCGCGGGTTGCTGAAATTGGTTTGATGATTGAACTGGATTCTGATGAACTTGAGCTTGAAATGGTGGTAACTGAACTGGAGACTGTATTGAAGGTTGAACTGGAACTTGCTGGAAATTAACTGGATTTTGCTGAATTGAAGATTGCTGGAAATTAACTGGATTTTGCTGAATTGAAGATTGCTGGAAATTAACTGGACTCCCATCGGCGGGGATGTGCTGGTATTGAAAAGTGCTCCTGTTTGCAGGAGGCTGAGATGCTGGGAAGTGACCCCCTTGTTGGGTATTCGCCACTGTCCGCTGATTGATATGGGCTTGACACTGACCCCCATTGTGGGCATTCGCCAGTGCTGTCCCTGTTGCTGGAAATTGAATTGAAATCCCATCGGCGGGGATGTGCTGAAATTGAAAAGGTGTCCCATCGGCGGGGACGTGCTGAGATCTACTGAGATTGTTGTTTGCAAGATTGACTGGAAGCTGACTGGATGTTCCTGCAACGGAAGTGCTCTGAGATGGCCTTGTCGTCACAGGAAGATATTGAGAAGGATGCCCCATAGCGAAGGGCTGAGATGGCTGCTGTCGGTAGTCTTGGGCAGACTCCGATGGTTGTGCTTGATTTGAACTGGAGGCCGGGAGAACCCGGCATGGTTGCTGAGATTGCTGAACTGGGCCAACTTGATTGTTGGCTGCTGCGGTGGTTTGTGCTTGCATGAATTGCAAGAGCATTTCTTGCATTGCTCTCATTCCTTGTGCCAATTCTTGTATGATTGGTGTATTGTCAATGGGCTGTTGCGCTGGAGGTTGCGCTTCGGTCATTTCGAGAGCAGGGAAGTGATGAGTTTCTTCTTCGTGGTCGGACATGGCTTGCTGAGCCCGAGTGCGGATTATGCTGCGGAAGGGAAGTTGTCTCCGCGTACGTTGAGCCCGAGGAGGCGCAATGGTGAGGACTGTACTCTACTCTTTTTGGGTTTTTCTATTTTTTTCTTGGTTTTAGGGATTTTTCTATTTTTTGTTTGTTTTGGGTTTTGGGTAGAATGCTATGCAGATGAGATTGTATGAGGATTAGTGACTTTCAAGTACGGGAAGGATTTTGTTTTTCAAGTCGGATCACAACTAGTGGGACTAGCTCATCCCCAGCGGAGTCGCCATTCTGTGGACCCTCGCCGATTTCTCCCGCGCTCCCACACGACGTCGTTCTCCCTTCCCCTTTCGGAAGAAGAAGAAGAAGAGGTGCGTGAGTGCGAAATCGCCGTTTGTGCCACTGGCTTGCCTCGTTCTCGAGGGCTTTGTTTGGTTGTCGTGTTGAGCTGAATATGTTTAAGTGAATTTATATAAGACCAGAGTCGCCACTAGCCAGTTACTTCGAATCTACAGTCGGCTAGACCCCGTAGAAACGTTAGAGAAGGGAATCCGAAGATTCCTTCCTCTAAAATGACTCCTGTTGATCTGCGGTCAGAGATTCAAGGTAAGGGATCACGGTTACAGGGTGGGAAGAGGTTAAGCACCCCACACACTGCCCGTACCGAAGTACGGTCTCTACTTCACAGAATCGATCGAATACTTGAAAGTCTAATTTAATCCTCGTATATTCTCATGGATGACATGATGCATGAATGCAGGTCTGAACAGTAAGAGTTTCTGATGGGCAGGTTCCAACAACGGGCAAGCCCAGAGCGTACGCTCGAACTGTCAGGTGCTTAATGTAAGACGTATGCAGTGTGCTTGAGTAATCAAGGTGCTTTTAGTGAAGCATGAATGCAGGTCTGAACAGTAAGAGTTTCTGATGGGCAGGTTCCAACAACGGGCAAGCCCAGAGCATACGCTCGAACTGACAGGTGCTTAATATAAAGACATATGCAAGTGTGCTTGAGTAATCAAGGTGCTTGTAGTGAAGCAGGGGGGTTGGAAGGAAAGTAAATGTTGCACTTATGCTAGATGCAAATGAGATGATGCTGGAAAAAGAGTAGCTGGATGGACGGAGGTGTCGCAAGGGTTGGCTTCGAGTGGCTGGATCAAGACTTGGGTGGCTTGGGAGGCTTGGACCAGTGGTCAGGCTGGGCTGGACCAGGGCTGGGCTCTCCTCACTCGGGCTCTCCTTGGTGGAAAAATGGGCTAAAGGGTGGAGAGATGGACTCAGAGCTCTCGGGCTGAAATGGACTCGAATGGCCTCTCTGAAATGAGAAGGGGAGGGGGGTATTTATAGCAGCGAGGAGTGGCAGAACCCGTAATTTTGTCCGGGCGGCCTGCCATGGGCCGCCCGTACGGCCGCTCCTCGGTTTCCAGCGAGTACGGCCGTTCCCTCGGGGCTGCTGTTGGACTCGCTGGTCGACTCAGTGAGTTGACCCAGCGGGTCGACTCGGTGGTTTGACTCGACGGGTTGACTCGACGGGTTGACTCGGTGTTTTGACTCGACGGGTTGACTCGACGGGTTGACTCAGCGGGTTAACTCAGCGAGTTGACTTAGTGAGTTTGACTTTTTTTGGGATTTTTTGACTGGACTTTTTTATGGGGGGTTTTTCAGGGTGGTTTTTAGGACTGGGTTGACTGGGTTCAGGCTTGAACTGGGCTATGGAATGGGATTTACAAGGGTGAGTTTGGCTGAGTTTGGACTTGGGATTTGGGGGTATGGTCCTCCATTCAACCAGCTATCTCTACCAACAGTGTAGCCGAAGGTGGGGTGTCTACAGGTTCTGTGGACCCCACAATGATGTATTTAGTACATCCAAACCGTCCATCCATTTCACGAGATCATTTTAGTGCTTGATACCTAAAATGAGTCATATCCAACACTCAAGCGGACCACACCAATAAAGACAGTGGGGACAATGATTCTCACCATTAAAACATACCCGAGGTCCACCATCATGTTTATTTGTCATCCAACTGTTCATAAGGTCACACGGACCTGGATGAAGGGTAAAAATAAATATCAGACTGATCAAAAACTTCTAAGACCTCCAAAAAGGTTTCAATGGTATACGTTCAATCTCCCACTGCTTTCTGCAGTGTGGTCCACTGGATCCTTGGATTTGTCTTAGTTTTTGGGTCAAGCCTTATAATGATCCCAAAACATGGACGGACGGTTTGGATATAACACGTACCTTATGGTGGGACCCACAGAACTTGATGACGTCACTACACCAGCACCCTCGCTGGTGTAGTGTGCACCAGCCAATCCGCTTCCGAAAGCATACGGGTTTGCTCTCATCATCTGTCTTAGGATCTAATGCTTTTATGTAGGGCTGTCAACAGCTGGGCTTTGATAGTCCGTCACATTTAAAATTTAGTCCTGAACTTCGGTCCGCCCACTTGCCCTGGCCCTGGTCTGGCTGGCCGATTTCTTTTTCAACCTGTCCCATGGGCCTAAAAGTTAAACCCAAGCCCTGCCTGGCCCATTACAGCCCTTCTTCTGTGGTTGAAATTTATTTGACTATGATGAATGTTATACGTCATTTCAGGTCCACAAACTGCCACAAGATTGGCTATGCACCTCCTCGTAATAAGAAGCTTATAGATGGTTATTCGGCTAAAGGTATCTAACATATAGTCCTTGTATTATTTAGACAACATCTTGGTTCATGCATTTTCTCCAAATTGCTTATGTCTAAAGATGAAATTAGTGAAGATCTGTGTAATTTGCTTTAGTAGTCTTATGGGTGTGAAGTCAGCATGTATTTCATCGTTTCTTGCTTTCTTTTCATGATTCTTCTCTGAAATTGCCTTCTAATTTATATTACAGAGGCTTCACCCGAATGTCTTCCTCAGCAATCATCTCGTAAAGCGAGGGACGATACTTCATCACGTAGCGTGGGTCCTCTTTCCATCCGGTCACATGATACCGTTAAGCTTCCAGATACTGACAAGTATCAGTCACGCTGGAACTACAAAAGAAGTGATGGTAAGAGTGTAAATGGGCATGTCTCCAGTGGTGCAGGAAATGGGAAGGCCGCGTCGAAGTTTGGAAAGAGAATAAGTGTTTCTCCACCATCAATTGTTCCTGGAAGATTGCTACCTGAAGAGGATGGGAGTGACTATGAAATTCACCACCACGCTCATGACAGACTAGCAAATGGTTCCAGTGTCCGTAACGCATCTGCTGCTCAGAAATCTTCCCAGAAAGATAGCTCTAATGCATCTGGGCCTTCCCCTTCATACTCGGACTCCATAGAAAGAGGACAACAAGATGCTTCAAAAGGAAGAACTGATAGGATTGCTAAAGGGACGACACCCTTGAAGGTAGTTTCAAGTTATGCCTGTGAAAGGAAGGTTCTCAAAACAAAGTCACAAGTTGAACTCAATTAATGAAATACCTGTTGGGATTGGACGCCTCAAATCACCATGCATGAAGGCCATCAACCGGTTATCCAACCGTTTGGTCACGATGGAGCCAAGATAGCAAGTGCTGGAGCTATTTTTGGGCCAACCGACCGGTCATCAGTTTCCTTTTTAGATTAGGTTTCTTGCACGGTTTGTTGCGTAAGGAGTTTCTAATTTCGGTTTTTCCCTATTTAAGGAGATGTAATCCGGGATTAGGGTTGTCACCAATGGGCTAAGGGATTGAGAGAGTTCTAAGGCAAGAGAAAGAGCTATGTGGAAGCTAGGAGTTCTCTGAGATGAGGGAAAGGGATGGGTTTGTCCTTCTTATGTGAGAATTAGCTTTCTTAGCTTAGGATTTCTCTTGTGAGTTGTGATCCGGGTTGTGTTTCTTCTATCTCTTGTAACTTTCGATATCATAGTGGATTAGTGTCACTTTATGCCATGGTTTTGTACCTATCAGGCAGTTTTCCACGTAAAATTTGGATTGCTTCTTGTGTGTGTCAATTTGCTTGTGTGATTGCCATTGTGGTGTATTCCTCGCATGCTTTGATTGCTTCCGCTTCGGGGCTCCTAACCACAATAAGTGGTATCAGAGCTAAAAGTTGGGAAGAAGGTAAAGAGAATCTGAGACGAGGCATCAATGTCGTCTTCTAGTATGAGATTTGATGTGGAGAAGAATTCCGTGAAAGAAAAATATGGAAAGCGATCAGTATCTATGAAAGAAGTAGAGTGGAAGAAGGTGGATTGATACGCCAATATCTCAATCAGGTTTATCGACTGCGATCGGGTTTGATCGGGAGCACTATTCATGGTGGAGCTGCGGGATCGGCACCGGAATCGGCACCGAGATCTACGGTTGCTCGTGTGTGGCGTGCACGCAAAGGCCACATGAGCGAGCGGGTGGTGAAGGTGTAAGGATGAAGTCGATGAGGCATGAGAAGTAATGGAGCTATGATGATGACGAAGTAAAGATGAAGATGTGTGTGGAAAGGTGTTGCATGAAGATTAGAGTCGTGGTGGAGTTTGTTGGGATTGAATGCCTTAAATCATCATGCATGAAGGCCATCGACCGGTCGTCTAACCGGTCGGTCATGGTGGAGCCAAGACAGCAAGTGTTGGAGCTATTTTTGGGCCAACCGACCGGTCAGCAGTTTCCTTTTTAGATTGGGTTTCTTGCACGGTTTGTTGCGTAAGGAGTTTCTAATTTCGGTTTTTCCCTATTTAAGGAGATGTAATCCGGGATTAGGGTTGTCACCAATGGGCTAAGGGATTGAGAGAGTTCTAAGGCAAGAGAAAGAGCTATGTGGAAGCTAGGAGTTCTCTGAGATGAGGGAAAGGGATGGGTTTGTCCTTCTTATGTGAGAATTAGCTTTCTTAGCTTAGGATTTCTCTTGTGAGTTGTGATCCGGGTTGTGTTTCTTCCATCTCTTGTAACTTTCGATATCATAGTGGATTGGTGTCACTTTATGCCATGGTTTTGTACCTATCAGGCAGTTTTCCACGTAAAATTTGGATTGCTTCTTGTGTGTGTCGATTTGCTTGTGTGATTGCCATTGTGGTGTATTCCTCGCATGCTTTGATTGCTTCCGCTGCGGGGCTCCTAACCCCAACAATACCCTCAGTGTCACTAACGGAAGTTTTTGGTTTGACTGAACTTACCAGAATCTCAATAGTGAAGACAACTTGTTTTAAAGGGGAAAAAATAAAAGAAAAAAGAGTTGCCATATGCCTGTTTAAATACCCCATGACCCATAAACACATCCCCGCCAAATTGGTCATTTTTACATAGCAAGAAAAAAATGGAGGGATTGGGAAATATTTGGCCTGTCTCTACACTTTTTTTTTTTTTTCTTGAAAGGTAATACTTTATTAAAGACAAAAAAACTACAGATAGACAACACACATACAAAAAAAAAACCTAAAAAGGGGAGAAGAGATCAAGGAAAAGAAAAAACCTAAAAGATAAAAACTAGCAATACAACTTGGACCCAGTCCACCCTCCCCCAAACCCCCAAAGACAAAAACCACCAAGAACTTGGGGGTCTAATCTATAAAGAGAGTCAACATCCTAGAAAAGACTCCCAACCTGTCTCTACACTTAATGGCGCAATTGTCTTTGAGCAAGACGCTCTAGTAGTTTTGTGGTTTTATTCTAATCACACTTGACTAGAATATTTTTGTGGTGTTTTTTATTCTCATTACATGAGAGCTTTTGTATGATCCTGTTTTACAATTATGGTCCAAAAAAGTTGTCTCACACCCATTTGTGTAACTGGTAGGCAGTTGATGCTCAATGTAATGGAAGTGGACCTGATCGTGGCAACTCCATCACTTCCCATATGAGGCAATTGAAAGAAGAAAATCATGAATTAAAAGAGAGGTAGTTATTTCGTCACGTGATACTCAGTTACTTAACTAGGCTATTTGGTTGCTACAGTACCTTTGAGCCTATCCATTCGATTTATGAAATTCTGCTGCTACTTCTTCTTCTTCCTCCAACTTCTCCTGCCTTTTTTTTGTAGATTAAGTAAATTAGAGGAATCAATGTCGGTGGAGTTGCAGTTTTAAAGAGACAGGGCTAAAACACTTGAGGCTCAAGTAAGTTAGATGCCATTCTTTGCACCATGAGAGCTTTGCCACCTTTTCCTTGTGATTGTTGATTTCAAGCTACTGATAATGTCTTGTTAACTTTTACTAGCCCTTCCCATCACAACACATGTTTCACTAAGTTAGGCTTGTTGAGGTGTGGAGCCAATCACACCAGCTAGCCAGGAGGTGGTTGGGCGCCCGACGGTCAGTGAACCGGGCGCCCGCGACTAAGTCTGGTCAGACGCCTGATATTCGGGCATATTTTCCCCAAACTTGCTGGAGGATTTCTACATTGGGTGGGCGCCTGACCAGACACGAGGTGTTTTGCGGGTTTTCCTATTTTGGGTTTTATTTTCGGGTTTTACTATATAAAGGGGTGTAACTCGGGATTAGGATATGCCATTAGGGTTTACATACGTTCAAGGTGAGAGAGGCGAGAGGTTAGCAAAAATGGTCATCTCTATGCATGGGAGCATCGGAGAAGGTGAGTATATTGCTTGTAACTTTGTCTTCTTCATAGTGGAACCTTGCACCTGTGGTTTTTTTTAATCCTTGTTGAGGTTTTTTCACATAAATTTTGTCTTGTGAATTGTTGGTTTGTTTCAATATCGCTTCTAGTTATTATTTTTTCCTGTTTATCGTTTGTGGGTGAGACCGGAGATTGGATCTCGGTTCACCGGCGTTGTTGGTGTGCTGCGCAACAACTGGTATTATAGTTATTTGTTTAATTCAAGTAGGAGCGATGACGGAAGAAGGGAAGACTAGAATTGAGAAGTTTGATGGTTCAAACTTTGCCTTCTGGAAGATGCAGATGGAGGATTATCTTTATCAAAAGGACCTCTATATTCCTCTAGAATGAAAAGAGAAGAAACTAGAGAAGATGACAAATGATGAATGGGCTTTAGTGGATCGGAAGGCTTTATGAACGATCTGACTCTCTTTGTCTAAGAGCGTCACCTTCAATATATCCATGGTAAAGACCACAATAGAATTAATGCAAGCTTTAACTACGATGTATGAGAAATCATCGACGTCCAACAAGGTTCATCTTATGAAACGGCTATTTAACATGAAGATGTCAGATGGTGGGGGCGTGTCTGAACATCTAAACGAGTTCAATATAGTCACAAGCCAATTAAAATCCGCTGATCACTTTTGATGACGAGGCTAGGGCGCTATTGATCTTGTCCAGTTTGCCAGACAATTGGGATGGTTTGGTGATTGCCGTGAGTAATTCCTCATGAACGATGTAGTTGAAATTCGATGATGTGGCTGGTTTAATTCTCAGCGAAAAATCTAGAAGGAAGACATCAAAAATTTCAGGGGATTCTGGGAATACTCTAAATGTTGAAGGAAGAGGAAGATCATTGAACAAAAGTAGCAATAAACACGGGCGTTCTAGGTCGAGGAAGTCTAAGAGACCGAAAGACAAGGACGGGTGTTGGCATTGCGGGAAGAAGGGCACATAAAGCGTGATTGCAGGGCGCTTAAGAAACAAGAACGAAGCTCTCAAGGTGGGAAGAATTCTGTGAATCTATCTGAGGAGAGTGATACAGAGGCGTTGATATTGTCTCTTGATGCTCGTAATGAGTCTTGGGTTATAGACTCAGGGTGCTTCGTTTCATGTCACTTCGTCGAAAGAAGTTCTTCGTGATTATGTGTCAGGTGACTTCGAAAGAGTCTACCTAGGTAATGATGAGCCATGCAGTATTGTTAGCAAGGGAGACATTCATAAAAGTAAGAAAGACGAAACGGTCTTGAAGTTGAAGGATGTCAGACATGTATCGAGTTTGATATGAAACTTGATCTAAGTGGGGCAGTTGGCCGATATTGAATATGTGACGACATTCACGAGCGATGTATGGAAGGTCACAAAATGTGCCTTGGTAATATCTCGAGGCAAGAAGGAAGGTACCTTGTACGTGACTTCCGGATCATATAGTTCACTCGTAGTCGCATCAACTGGAGTGATGGGCAGTTATGACATCAGAGGTTGGGACACATGAGTGAAAAAGGGATGAAAGTGCTATTGTCAAAGGGGAAGCTACCAGGGTTGAAGTCTATCGACCTGGAATTCTGCGAGGATTGCGTGTATGACAAGCAGAAGAGGGTAAGTTTCAAGAAAACAGGACGAGCTCTAAAGACGGATCTGTTGGAGCTTGTACACATTGATGTGTGGGGAATGGCACAGGTATTATCTCTTAGTGGATTACGTTATTTTGTTTCCTTTATTGATGATGCTAATAGAAAACTATGGGTTTATTTCTTAAAACATAAATCTGAGGTGTTTGATGTATTTAAGAAGTAGAAGGTACTGGTAGAAAATGAGACAGGTAAAACTGTAAAGTGTCTCAGATCTGATAATGGGGGAGAGTATTGTGATAAGAGGTTTGAGGAGTATTGTGCAGCAAGTGAGATCAAACATCAGAAAATGATTCCAGGGACACTGCAGCAGAACGGTGTGGCTAAGCACATTAATAGGACTATCCTTGAGCGCGTCAGGAGCATGAGGTTACATGCAGGGTTGCCCAAGACGTTTTGGGCAGATGTTGTTAATACTGTCGTATATCCCATCAATAGAAGTCCCTCAGCACCATTGGATGGTGGGCTACCAGAAGAAACGTGGACTGTGAAAGAAGTGAACCTTGCATATCTCATAATGTTCAGTTGCACTTCATATGTTCACATTGATGCAGAGCACAAAAACAAGCTGGATGCGAAGTTCAGGAAGTGCACGTTTATAGGTTACGGGCAGCATGATTTTGACTACCAGTTTTGGGACACAGAGAACCGAAAAATCATCAGAAGCAAAGACGTAGTTTTTAATAAAAAAAGTGATCCATAAGGACATTTTGCAGCAAAAGTAGAATAAGACCGATGAGAAAGAATTCGTAGAGTTGGAAGAGTTACCGGACACGGGTGTTACAGTACCACGGGATGAGTATTCATAGGAGCATAATGAGGCAGAACTGCAGACACCGGTTGTGAGGAAGTCTACTCGGGAGAGGAGACCCAAGGTCCGATACTCACCCTCCTTACATTATCCACTCCTGACAGATAATGGTAAACCAAAGTGTTTTGAAGAGGCATAACAATCAGATACACGGGTTAAGTGGGAGCTGACCATGGATGATGAGATGGACTCTCTTGAGTCCAATTGTACGTGGGAGCTCGTCACTCTACCCAAGGGTAAGAAAGCTCTTCATAACAAATGGGTTTACAGACTGAAGGAGGAGCACGATGGTTCGAAGCGATACAAGGCCAAACTGGTTGTGAAAGGTTTCCAACAAAAGTCAGATATCGATTTCACAGAAATATTTTCACCAGTAGTGAAGATGTCTACGATTCGTATGGTCTTGAGTATAGTGGCTATAGAGATCTACATCTAGAGCAGTTAGATATTAAGACAATCTTTCTTCATGGGGACCTTGAAGAAGAGATATGCATGCATCAGCCGACAGGATATGTGGCACCAGGAAAGGAAAACAAGGTGTGTAGACTGAAAAAAGAGTCTATATGGCCTGAAGCAGGCCTCGAGGCAGTGGTACAAAAAGTTAGACAGTTTCATGATGGTAAACAGGTTTAGGAGATGTCATGCTGACCACTGTTGCTATTTGAAGAAATTTAATACGTCGTACATCATTCTTCTTCTGTGCATTGATGATATGCTTGTAGCCGGATCAAGCATGAATGACATCTCAGATCTTAAAAGACAACCGTCTAAAGAATTTGCCATGAATGATTTAGGAGCTACAAAATAAATCCTAGGCATAAAGATAAAACGTGATAGGAAAAATAAGAAGCTAGTTTTGTCACAGGCAAAGTACATAGCCAAGGTACTTGATCGATTTAGCATGGGAGGTGCAAAGCCGATTAGCATTTCATTAGCCAATTACTTCAAGCTTTCAAAGGAGCAAGGTGCAAAGACGCAGGAGGAACGGGACTACATGTCAAAAGTCCCATATGCGTCAGCTATAGAGAGCCTCATGTATGTTGTGGTTAGCACGATGCCAGATATTGCTCAAGCAGTGAGAGTTGTTAGCAGGTTCATGAACAACCCCGAGAAGGAACATTGAGAGGCTGTGAAGTGGATCCTCAGATACCTGGTAGGTACTGTGGATGTAGGGTTGTGTTATGGAGGATAAAAAATTGAGCTATAAGGTTACGTCGATTCAGATTTGACAGGGGATATTGACAGCAGAAGGAGCACTACAAGGTATGTCTTTACTCTGGGTAGTACTGCAGTCAGTTGGATCTCTCAGTTACAGAAGATAGTGTCCATCAGTACAATGAAAGCAGAGTATGTTGCAGCTACAAAAGCGTACAAAGAAATAGTGTGGATGCAAAATTTTATGAAAGAGTTGGGGAAGAAGCAAGGAGATTGCAAGCTATACTGTAAGACCCGTACCCAAATTTACCAACCGTGCACATCATTTCCGATGTCGGCATACTTGGAACAGTCCAGATCGTCGAGTTTTGATCAAGTACCATATTTTGATATCGCAACGACCTGAGACTCGTACCCCAGCGACCACGCGGGCGCCGCGATTCCAACTCTGCACAGCACGCTCCGCTTCGATACCTAATTTAAAAGATGCTTACATGTGTACAAATCAAGATGGGCCACGCTACATTACGTGGGGCCCACTTGCACAAATCCCAAGGTTGTCCAATCAATCAATCAAATATCCCATCAATCAATCAAGCATCACATCAATCAATCAAACCCCCATTAATTACATCCTACTCTCTCTCCCCAATTGTCAACTAGACCCATGCCTCTCTCATGCTCACCCCATCCCTCTCTCCACCAAAAGTCAATCTAAACCATACCACCCCCCTTCCTTCTCTCTATCTTATTTATTCCTACAAACCCCCCTCCAAGCAACTCACATGTGAGCCATACTTGCTAAGGTAGGGGAGAGAGAGAGAGAGAGAGGGGGGGGGGGGGGGGGGGGGGGGGGGGGAGCTTGTGGGCCATCATCAACACCATCCAACCCATCTCAACCATCCATCAAGGTGAGTACAGCTCCTCACCTCCATTCTCTTTGATTCCTTACCTTATTCTTTGTGTTATAGCTATGGGATCCACTGATGTGGTACCCTCGTGTGCTCGAGTGGCTGATCATAAAGGCCAACAATGTGGCCCTTAAAGTTGGCCCACCATGATGTAGTTCATAGTCACATCTGTCCAAGTGAACCGTTTTTCAATCTGAATAGTAATTTATAAAATTTATATAAAATAAACCATATTAACATCTGACTTGAAATTTGGTGGACATATGACCCATATAAAGAGCTAACACTGGACCGAATTTCATGGCAATCTAACGGTCCGATTGCCTGTAATGTCAATTTTACCGATCTACTGTCCAACAACGTACGGAAGGTCACGATTTGCTGAAAACGGACCACGTTTTGGTCCATTTATTGGGCCCATTATAAATATTTTATCCATTGGAATCGTCGATCATTGAAATGTCTTTCCAAAGGCGTATGACACGCCTCAATTGGAGTTCTGACGACCAAGATCTTAGCCACGAATGGAAATATGTTTGGAGGCTTGCTATGACCATACATTATATGGGCCATATCCAAGATTCTAATGGTCAGATCTAGTTGGTAATTTTTATCAAATATGAACGGTCATTGTGTTTATATGATATTTTGATAACGTTTGGAAAATTTCAGATAAATGGATGCTCCTATAAGGGCATAGCTTGATCGGTTATTTGCGGATTAGGTGGATCCAAGGTCTTGTACGGCTGGAAGCCAACATATAGCCTAAATAATATGTTATAAGTTTATCCATTGGCTCAGATTTTCAAATAGATAATACAATCATACTGATTTGATCAACACAATACATGTGCCCCTTGATGTGTATATTGTATGTAATTATCCATTCATCCTTTTCTCCATATTAAATTAGGGCATATCCCCAACAATGAAGAAGATCCGGATCTCAAGTGGGCCATGCTGAAGGAAATAATTCCCACCCTCGAAATCTTTCTAAGGCCCAATATGATGTTTTTATTATCTCAAAACTATCCAAACCAGACCTCATTTGGTCGAAAATGAGCTAGCCTATCTGATGAACGAACCGGATTTCTCATGTAGACCCTACCTTGATGGGAAGAACCATAGAAGAAGAAAAGAAAAGGGAAAGAAGGAAGCCGCTGGAACAACCAGCGTCCTTTGGACGCTGTTGCCCAGCAAAGTGAGCGGGCGGTGGCCTAACTTAGGCGTGAATAGGTGGTCCATTATGGGACTCACCTTGATGTATGTGTTTCATCCATGCCAGTCTATCCATTTTCCAGATCATTCTAGGCGATGGGCCTAAATTTGAACTAGATCCAGATAGTAGGTGGGCCACACCATAGTAAACGGTGGGTCTAGTGACCTCCATCATTGAAACTTTCCTAAGGCCCCACCGTGATGTATGAGTTAATCTATTCCATCAATCTAATTTATAGCATTAGGTTAAGGTCGGAGTCCAAAGATGAGCTAGTTCCGAAATTCAGGTGGACCCCACTCCCGTGATCAACGAAGTTGAATATATACCCTTGAAACCTCCAGGCCCCACGTGAACGTGATAACTACACCATATGATATAATATAATGTTATATATATTGTATGTTATAGTTTATATATATATATATATATATATATATATATATATATATATATATATATATATATATATATATATATATATATATATATTTTAAAGAAAATAAAGGAGAGAGAGGATGTCTCCGGAAGTCATTGTCCTAAGAGGTACCTCACGTCCACCATGGTGTATATATTTCATCCACACCGTACATCCATTTCTCCCGATGATTTTAGGGCCACCGGCAAAAATGGAACCGATCCGGATCTCATGTGGGCCACACTATAGGGAACAGCTGGAAGAGGACGTCCACCATTGGAACTTTTCTAGGACGTCACCTTGTCTGGGTGTGAATGAGGGTCCTAGTCATGGGACCCACCATGATGTATGTGTTTAATCTACACTGTTCATCCAATTTTCCAGATCATTTCACGCCATTGGCTGAGAAATGAGACAAATCCAGGTCTCCATTGGACCATACCACAGGAATCAGTTGTGTTACTAAACACTCACCATTGAAAGCTTTGTAGGGCCCACATGATGTTTATATGTCATCAAAGCTGGTCTTAAGGTCTCACGGACTTGCATAAAGAGGAATCACAAATATCAACTTGGTAGCCACTGGACAGTGGGACCCAGTGAGGTATGGGTTTGTCTACACCATCCATTTTGTCCATCTGTCTCGGACAAACCTTGGGCCCACTTTGATTGATGTGTAATATCCACACCGTCTATCCTCTTGGCCAAATTATTTTAAGGCTAGAACCCAGTAATGAAGTACATCTCGATCACAGGTGGTCCACACCACATAAATAAATGGGGATGATAATGCCCACCGTTGCCACTTTCTTAATGCCCCTTAGATGTTTATTTGCCATGCAACCTATGGCTCAGGACCACAGGCCTGGTTGTAGCTGTAGGAAAAATACATGTATTAGTTAAATTCAAACCTTTTGTAAGCCCACCTTGATATTAGCAACCTTATATGGGCCCCACCACAAAAAAAGTGGTGATTGGACAGCAACCGTTCACGACTTTGTGAGGCCCACCGCAATGGCCTCTTTTCCGTCCAACCTGTTGATTAGGTCACAAGACCTGGATTGATGGAAAGGCACAAATATCATCTCAATCATAAACTTATGTGGGCCCAATTTCATTTAACAATGGGGACAATGAGGTCTACTGTTGAAACCATCTTAGGGCTCACTGTCCCGTTCGCACTCTGCAACCATGCTAGCCGTCCAGTGGGTGGGACCCACTGGACACATGTGTTTTATTACCACATGGCCCATCCAATGGGTGAGACATGACAAATTTTGCATGTTTAACCCCACATTCATCTTGCATTTACATGAATTATGTGGCTAAAGTGATCTAATTACATGTGTTTTCATGTTTAATAGTGATTGTGTAAATTATGATGAATTCGAGCTAAAAGAGTGATTTGAAGTCCAAGAGATGGTGATACGATGCTTGAATAGTGTAGAAAATGTCCTGAAAAGTCCAAATCCATGACTGTAGGGCTGGAAAAGCAATATGCAGAAATTGCAGAAATAGCCCTGGGGCTATTAAATTGTGAATTTCGAGACGGTTTTAACAAACCAAAGCATCGAAGTTCCACACACGGATTTAACAAACCATCTATCATGACTGATAATGATAACTCAACTAGATCAGAGCACTATGGTCTGTCTAGTCGGAATATTTAACAATTAAAGCATGTAAAAAGGAGTAGAAAACTGTCAAAGATTAGAAATCTCAAGTTCTACATCATTAAAACATACTTATGAGCTCCAGGGATTGTAAGGATTTGAGATCCATGAGATCACAAATCAAACAATGTGGAAGGTCAAAAGCCTCTCCCATCTAGGAAATCTGTATTAGCTAGATCTAAGCATCAACTATACGGTTCTCACATGATGGATCAAAGATTTTCCTAATACATGATAACATGTATCAATCTTAAGATTCCATCATGAAATCATTAAGGAATCATCATGATGGATAATCTATTGAATCCATGTGCTTCCCTTAATGAAGAGAATTAGAAACACATGTTTAAAAATGAAAATGGACAAGAAAAGAATAAATAAAAGAGGAGAAGAATTGCAATAATAAAAAAACTTGAATTAATCTAAAGAACTTACACCTTAATGAACTTGCATGAATAAAGAATCAAGTAAAAATATATATATATATATCTCTCTCTGGAAACTCCTATGAAAGAAATCTAAAAGAAAAGGAAAAAATGAGCATATCATTTGTGGAATTCGGCTCCCCTTTTATAGACTTGCACCGTCTCGAAATTCACAATTTAATAGCCCCAGGGCTATTTCTGCAATTTCTGCATATTGCTTTTCCAACCCTGCAGTCATGGATTTGGACTTTTCAGGACATTTTCTGTACCATTCAAGCATCGTATCACCATCTTTTGGACTTTAAATCACCATTTTAGCTCGAATTCATCATAATTTACACAATCACTATTAAACATGAAAATACATGTAATTAAATCACTTTAGCCACATAATTCATGTAAATGTAAGATGAATGTAGTGTTAAACATGTAAAATTTGTCACTCAACAGTGATGAATGTCCCTTACATCCATACCCTCCACCCAGTGGGACGGACCCACTATGATGATTATGTTTTATCCCGACTGCTCGTGCATGGCTACCATGATGTATGGGTTTATTCACACCATCCACCCATGTTCAAGCTCATTTTATGGAGCAAATTCAAATTCTTGGTGGAACACATCCAACAGAGTAGAGGTAGTTAAATGCCCACCGTTGAAACACTTTGAGGTCCACCATGATGATTATTTACCATCTAACCCGGTGACATAGTCACACAGGCCTAGACATGGGCCAAGCCCTCACTCTGAGGTAGATCTGAAGCTCAAGTGGGCCCCATCACAAAACACAATTGTTGAGTGTATGTCTGCCATTGAAACGGTTTAGGGCCCACTATAGTATTTATTTGACATCCTCATTGCAATAAAGGTCACGTAGACCTACGTACAAAGTGACAACAAATTATTAGCTTAATCCAAAATACTATGGACCCCACCTGGATGTACGTATTGTATTCATGTTATCTATTTACTTTGCCAGATCCTTTTATAACATGGGCAAAAAAAATGAGACCGGTCCATATCTCAGGTGGACCACACCACAAGGAACGACTGGAAGAGGATGTCCACCGTTAAAACATTCCTTTGGGTCTACTGTGTAACCTTGTAAGGCCCACAGGTGTGGGTCATGCTGTGGAATTGGTGTGTGAAAGCATGTTGCTCACACAGCACGTGTCCCACGCCATGGTGGCTGCCATGTTATGTGTTTTATACCACGCAACCCTTCTACTTTTAAAACATTACGGGCTATGGGCCCACTTGTGTGGTATATCTAGTGGGCCACATCAGGGGTAATGGGGCAAATGATGGCTACCATTGGAATCCTCATAGGATTACTGTAGTATATACAATTTGGTCGTGTTGTAGAATCGCTCTGTTTTATGAGATGTGGGCAACATCGTAGAGCCCACCTTGATGTATGTTTATGGCCGCATCATGTAGTTGCTAGTGTATGAATTGAATTCAAGTAGTCCATGAGTCGTCTTTGTTATATGCCCTTGGCCTACTTGATGTATGTTCTGTGCCCACTCCTTGGACCATTTTGACATATGTATATTATCCCCGCTCTGGCCCATCATGAGTCTTATCCTTGGGGTACATGGGACCTATCATTTGAATCTCTCACTCTCTTTGTATTGAGCTAGTTTAACACATAAATTGTACACCCTACCTTGTATGTACAAATATATGTGTATGTGTTAGGATTGGTAACATGCTAGTATACTCGGCCCTGATGTGGTCGACACTGATAATATGCTTAGTGTAATGCATATCATGCCTATTCATATGCTTCTACTTGTCCGTTGTATGCTAGAGTATTGATATGAATGTAATATAACATACACCACGGGATTGTAGTTGGTACTCGGGCCATGGATGTTGGCTTGCTGGTGTATGTCAGATATGTGTTAGTAACCTTATGATGTGGGACTTGTCAAGGAACACGTATGAGAAAGGGGTGCCCTGCATGTATGCATGATTTGCATGGTTCGGATTATGAACTCTAGCTTTAAAATGAAAAGTTACATTGTCTACCCCTTTATTTTAGGTGGGGTTCATTTGACTTGGAACTGGACCAAACACTTCGATTCTTCAAGAATTTAATAGAAGAGGTAGACACACACACACACATATAGCAGTACATGTGTATCTTATACTTTAACAAGAAAAGGAAAAAAGAAAGAAAGAAGAAAAAAAGAAAACTCCAACAACGGTTGTAGATGTGTCGCAGGTGATGAGAACAGTCATTTCCACTCCTTAATCCTTATAACCCTCAAATGACCATTGTCATGGATACAAGCAGCTTTCACGTGTTCACACATTCTTGTTCACAACAACCCGTGTTGCTCCTATGACAAGGCTGATTTCTGCCATCTTTTGTAGTTTTTCCTTTGTTGTGGCCTTCTTGATTGGTGTACATGATTGTCTTTGGTGTACTTTTAAACAACTATACTTCTTACACAAGTAATATGAGCAAGGGTTTCAATCTATGGCTTAACGGTGAGCACGTTTCAACACTGAGGTCATGGGTTCGAGTAACCATGAGTTCATGTTTCAACACTCACACAAATCCACATGGGCATTCAAACCCGTGACCTTAATGTTGAAACATACTCTCATCTACTAATGTGACGTCCAAGTAATGTGACGTCGGAGATGGACTATAACACAAACATTAGACTGAAAGTATAATCCTAACAAAGCTGTCCATCAGGTGGGTCCGACAATGGACATGATATGGCCCAAAATATAAGGTTGACCAACTCATCATGCCGCCTGCGACGATAGTACAGAGCATATGGCTTGGAAAAACTAAACTGAGACCTTTTTAGCCGTCCATCCGTCATGTAAACTGTGGCCCACCTGAGTTTTGGATTTCCGTGTGTGTGCGTGGGCCATACTGGGCCCAGAAAAATCCAAACTTTGAAAAGGGCGGCCCAACCAGTTCAAAATCCGTGCCTAAACACAGCCTGGCCCACTCAATGAAAGGCCCACCAAGAATCATGAGGAGTAAGCTCTCAACCTCCCCCGACGCCTCCGAAACTCTGTACGGACATTAGCCGAGGGCATTCGGAGCCTATCGAGGGAGGTCAGAAGCTTGCCCAAACCCAATCAATAAACACACAAATTGCCACTGTCCTCCCAACACATCCATGGGTTTACTCAAGGTTGAAACTGGGCCAGGGCCATTATCCAATTTCTTAGGCCCATCTGTTTTAGTTAAGCATGGGTCATTTCTACTTGTCAGGCCTTTAAGCAGATTCAAGCCCAAATACTACACTTAGGGCTGTCAATGGTCAGTTGATGGCCCATCAGGCTTTCATGCCAGGGCCTCCTTGGGCTGTGCATAAGAGCCCATCATCTCGCCTGAGCCGAGCTGAAAAGGGCATTTTTGTCAATATCATGCATGATGGGGCACACCTGATGAACAGCCCAGATCTTTAACAGAAGTGGGTGGACAGGCTCAGGCTCGGTTGATGCATAATCATCATGGGTCAGGCCCGTTTGTTTCGGCCTGCCATAGGGTTGACCTGGATCGGGCCTAAGGTTTGTTTTGTGGGCCAAGCTTTGACAGACCTCGGCCTGTGATTGCCCAGCTTGCAAAGTAACACAGGCCTGAGCCTGGCCTGGGTCCATGATGGGCCAAAACAAACTAGCCCAAACCTAGGGTATGATGATTATGCATTGCTCGAATCCGAGTCCAGCCGGAGCCCAAGTCCAACAAACCACTTTCGGGCAAGATCCCACCATGCGTCATATATGACAAAAATGCCCTTGAAATCGTCAATGGGCCATACCAGGCCAACGAGCTCCTAAACGAAGCTCGAGCCCAGCCTGTTATAAAACGGGCTTAACTTATAGGCTGGGCCCTGTCCCTCAAACCTAGTATTCCATGCCAAGCCCACCAGAAACCCTAACGTGCCACCCAGCCTGTTGAGAGCGCTACTAACTGACCTATCTGGAACTAACCCATGAGCCTTGAGGAGAATTCGCTGGACAAGATCTGGGCCTGGTCCAGTGGGACCCAGTTTCAACCTTACAGCCAGCTTCCACACTTCAAAGGCTCCAATGGTATGCAGCAGGAGCTGTGAAGGGAGGCTGGAAGTTCACCTAACTGCTGTATGAAACTACATACTTCCATGGGCTTATATAGAGAGGATCTGAGTGCACTCTACGTCATAAAGACGATGGAATCCGGTGCCCCAATGTCGACAACTTTCTAAATTCTTGGAGGTCTCATCATTTGCACGAATCTGTTGGCCAGCCCATAATTGGGTGGGCCAGATAATCAGTTGTGAATTTTCTTAGTGTGGAATCGATCTTTACGTCATTGGAGAATAAAGGACACGCATCTTTAGTGTCCCCCTTCACTGTCACAAAAAGTGATTAGTTTTTTCTGAGAATGATTTTTTGTTTGATTGCTGGAATCTATTTTTATGAATGGTATACGGTGGTGGGCCATGGTTGGTATTGGACCCAAATTCTAGACTCGAATTTAGAAATGGGCCTACTTTAGATCTAGCTGGCCTGCGATCCTATGGCTCAGTGGTAGACTCACAAGAGTTTCAACACAGGTTATGGGTTCGAGCATCCACCCATTGTGGTGTGAGTGTGCAGGCGTGTGTGGGGTACTGCGTGTTTGTATAGAGAGATGCTCTTCCGCGCTCCTGAGCACCGGTTTGAGAACTCATCACACGTGTTGTGAGCCCAAAATCTGAGCCATCCACGTGATGCAGTACCTCAAAAAACCCCTAGGTCTTAGCTTTCAACTTGATCCAGAACTTTGCTACGCCATGTAAAAATGAAACAATTTCTTCCCTTGATTTGCCCCTCTTTATGTTACTGCCCATGAAAGTTTTGGATCAGGTTGAACGCTCTCCCTTATTTATTTATTTATTTATTATTATTATTATTTTAATGGGTTAGTTCCCACACCCCATTGTTAGTACACCCACCCACCCATGTGAGTTACATCACAATTTTAGCCACCCCCACTATGGGGATCGATTCCACTCAGTCTGCCACTTGAGCTATGGGCCTGGATGCTCTCTCTCTCTCTCTCTCTCTCTCTCTCTCTTTCTCTCTCTCATATGGTACTATGAGGTCGACCTCATGGAACTTCCCATGAGGTCGAGCTGTGTGGGCCCCACCATGATATGGATCGGACATCAACACCTTGCATTTTATGGGCCCCCTATAGTTTATGGGATAGCCCAAAACTTAGCCGTATATGGAACTCAGGTGGGTCATACCATCTAAAACCATGTGAAGACATGCCTAAAGATAAAAAAGCACTTGGTGAGGCCCACGTGGGATTTGGAGGCGGCTGAAACTTGGTCTGTATCCTCATCCAAGTGGTACACACACAATGGATGGGTTGGATTTGTGAATTACATCTCAGTTGGCCTAATAAACGATCATGACAGTTTTAATGGGCTCATAACCCCTCTCAACTTCGGTATGTGTTGTGGCCCACTTAGGTCATGGATTGACCTGATTTTAAACATGTGGCCCACCATGGAATGGTGCACCTGACTGATGGGGTAGATGTCCTATCCATGTCATGGTGGGCCCACACAGCTCGACCTCATGGGAAGCTCCCATGTGGTCGACCTCATAGTACCATTTCCCATATATATATATATATATATATATATATATATATATATATATATATATATATATATATAAAACTGTGTGAGCCCTATTGTGATGTGTGATGGGCATCCACACCATTAGTCAAATGCATTATTCTGTGGTGGGCCATGGGCATAAAACTCAGGCCAAACCATGACTTGAGTCGGCCACACTATAGACAACAGTTAAGAGTGGCCCATTGAAATTTTTATGATCGTTTGTAAGATTGACTGAGATGTGGTTGAGAAATCCAGTCCATCCATTGTGTGTGTCCCACTTAAAGGTATCCAAAACTCAGGTGGGCCCCAACAAGTGTTTTTTTATATTGTAGGCATGATTTTACACTGTTCCAGTTGGTATGGCCCACTTGAGTTCTGGATACAACTGATTTTTTGGGATATCCTGTAACTAATAGGGTACCCACCAAATGTATGGTGTGGATGTCTGATGCACATCACAATGGAGCCCACACAACTCGAACTCATTTATCAACAGATTGGATGGCAAATAAACATTCGGGTGGCTCCCATGAAGTTTTTAATAGTGGGGATTCAATCACTATTGTTTCCAGTGATATGGTCCACCTAAGATTTGGATCTACTTCATTTTGGGGGCGTTTGGATCATAAGTTACTTTGGTTTCTACTTATTCAGCTGATAACAAACATACACTTATCAACCAAAAAGTTGAAAAGTATGTTTGGTTTCCAACTTCATCAGCAATCATCCCTTAGGTCTGTTTGGTCCCCCTCACATCCACCATCTATCATGTGGGGCCAACTTTTGATGTGGACCTTTCATTGTGTGGGCCCCACCTTTGATGTGGGCCATCCAACAAACGGGGCCCACCTTGGATGTAGGCCATTCATCACTATAGCCCAACCTTTAATGTGCACCATTCATTATGTAGGGCCCACTTTTGATGTTGGTATCCATAAAGTGGGGCTCACCATCAATGTTATTGTCCATCATGTGGGCCTCACCTCTAATGTGGAACATCCATCATGCAAGGCCCGCCTTGGATATGGCCACTCATCGTTACGGCCGACCTTTGATGTGGATCATCCATCATGTGGGCCCACCTTGATGTGGATCATCCATCATGTGGGGCACACCATTATTAATTGCCCATCATGTGGAGCCCACCTTGATGTGGACTATCCATCATGTGGGCCCCCCTTCAATGTGGGTTGCATATCATGTAGGGCTTGCCTTGGGTGTGGGTCATTCATCATTAGGGGTTGACCTTTGATGCAAACCATCCATCATGGGGTCCACCTCAATATAGGTCATCCATCATGTGGGGGCCCAGCTTCAATATCCACTGCACATTATATGGAGCCCACCTTTGATGTGCACCATCCATCATGTAGGCCCCACCTTTAAAGTGGGTTGTCCATCATACCAGCCCGTTTTGGATGTGGGCTATTTATCATTATGGGCTGACTTTGATGTGGACCATCCATATGTGGGCCCACATTAATATAGTGTCATCCATCATGTGGGGCACACCTTTTATGTGGACCGTCGTGTGAGCCCAACCTTCAATGTGGACACTCCACCACCTGGGGCCTCTTTGATATGGACGTGAGAGAACCTCCTTTTACCTGGATTGTGAGACAAGTATAAAAGTTATAAGTAAAAAAGCTATAAAAAAAATTACTTATTAAGATAAGTAGCTGTTGGCAGGTAGTTACTTTTGCCATGATGCTTACCAAATTAAATTAAGTGAAAAAGGCTATTTGGTGATGGTATCTAAACGGGCCCTTTGGGATCATACCCTAAAACGAGCTTTCAAAATAGATAGATGGTGTGAATGCAAGGCACGTACATCATAGCAGTGGACTTTAGTGTAAAAACAGTCAAGCAGAGATAAACTCAAAGATAGATGGTTTGAAGAACACAAGCCAAACAGAGATAAACTCAAAGATAATTGTATTAAAATTGCATAATGTATCTAATAACGAAAATTAAAACAATATTTATAATCTCTAAGTCCTAACGCTCATAGCCTAGGTGTCCTAGTTGCATTAGGAAAAGGAAATAAACAAAGAAAAGTGAAAGAAATTCGAAATTAGAAAGTTCATGGATTTCGCGGGATACTGACCGGCCGGCCGGCCAGGGGTCCGGCCGGTTGGACTTTAGTGTAAAAACAGTCCTGAGAGTTTTAACTCTCTCTAGAAGGGGACCGACCTGTCAGCCGACTGGTCGGGAAAGGTCGGACTAAATGGTTCGGCCGGTTAGCTGGATTGGACAAAAACAGTCCAGAGAGTTCTGGGCTTTTGGGCTCCTGGGGTTCGACCGATCGGGCAAGGGTCCGACCGGACGATTGGAACATATTTGGCACCTTCTTCGGGGTCTTTGGCCCGCGTTTGGTGACCTTCCGCCGATCCTTGGTGCAGTATATCTTGAATATATAGAGGTCAGCTTCACCCTTTACATCAATAGGATGGTGCAAACTTAAGCTCACAGTGCTCAAGAATGTTGTCCATATCCAAATGGAAAGGGCCAAATCATCAAAGGGCAGAAATATTCCAATATGACATTTTTGTTAGTTTCCCCATTCACAATAAAAAACATCTGCACAAAAGAAAACATATCTCAAGGAAACCATTGCATGCGAAAGTTCACGCCATCGCATCAGCACCATTAATGGTGACTCATCCTCCTCAACATGTAACACTAATTCAAGTATCCAGACCATCCAAATTGCATGGCATCTCATGGATGCAGCTAGCATGTACTTAAAATCACAGTGATAAAACAATCTTAGCCTTTGAACTGATGGCTATCAAATGGATGGTTTAAAATAAAATATTGAGTGGTCCAATTTCCTGAGATACGTGAGATCGTTAATCTTAGCTTCTCAATGTAAATTTTGAGTTATTAGGCATTAACTATGATAATTTGATAAGTGTGTTTTTCATGATATAGTCTATCTATCAGAAGGTCCAAGAGGAATTCTCATCCTCCCTACTCAATGCCAAGGGATAGGATTTTGGTTTTTGGCTCAATTGATGGTAAGGATGTTGAAGGATTTGAATTATTATCTTTCAAAAATCCCTTAAATTAGCCCCTTTTGCATTCTCATCTTAAAGCTGGTTTGTAAAATCCACTTGATTCCACAAGTTTCAAAATTAAGTAGATTTCAGGGGATTTTAAGTGAAATTCATGGTAAGAAACATGTGTTTGATGGGATGCAAATCTCTTCTAAGGGGCAATAGCATTGCTCTTATTCAAATGAATTAATAAAAGAAAGTTAAGACAATCGCTCCTTTTTCTTTCTTTCTAATATATAAAACAATGATTTGCAAGCTTTGTAGGCTAATCTACAATATGATGTTGGCCCACTAGGATGTGAGAGCTACGTCCAATCCATTCATCATTTGCTCCCTCTCATGTTCTACTTTGTGCCTAAAAATCAGGCCAATATCCAAAACCAAGTAATGCCAAGGGGAACAGTTGGGACGAGGATGCCTACCATGTAAAAAATTAGATAGTATGTGGGGCCCACCATGTTTTGTACATGCCATCAAAGGGAGCGGTTTGGGTGGATCCCCAGGTCGGTGGATCCCTAACTGTGGGGCTCACTGTGATGTATGTTCCTTACATCCACACCATCCATCCATTTTGACAGCTCATTTTAGGGCATGAGCCCAAAAATGAAGCAGATCCAACTATTAGGAGACCATACCACAGGAAGCAGTTTTGATTAAATCCTCACCATAAAAAACTTCATGGGGCCGCCAGAATGTTTTTTTTTTCCATCCAACCTGTTGATAAGGTCACAAAGACTTGGATGAAGAGACCACACAAATATCAAGTTGATTCCAAAGCTTTTGTGTCCCATGAGAAGCTTTTAATGATTGATTACCACTGTTTCCTGTATTATGGTCCACCTTAGATTTGGATCTGCTTCAGTTTTTGTACAATACCTTCAAATAAGTTTTCAAAACAGATGGATGGCCTGGATATAAGGAACATACATCATGGTGGACCCCACGTTTGGGGATCCAACGAAACCGCGCTCGCCATCAAATCCATCCAGAAGATGCACCCTACCAAGATGAATATGAAACCTAAAAGTCGGGCCATTCTGAATCTTAGGAGGGCAACCATGTAGTTTTTTACCCATTGCAATAAAAAAGAACATGAAGATATTGAAGAAGAATATGTAGAGGCTTGTAAGTGCATAAGCATACAAAAGACATAACATATACATGCCACCACATGTGGTAATGTGGCAGATTGGTGCAATATACAAGCAGTCCATCGTATGTATGTTCTTCACCAAAAAATCAAGTACTGCTACTTTTAAAGTGGAAAATGGTGTTGTTTGGGCGGCTTAAAAAATCTCTGCTGTTTTTTTCAGCCATGCTAAACTGTGGCACATCTGATTAACGGATGAACTTGATTCTTGTGTCAGGATGTCAAAACATTAATGGAACCCTCACAAATTTTGTGATGTGAAAATTGGAGAATGAAAGACATTCTATTGCTTTAAAATGAAAAGTTACATTGTCTACCCCCTTTGTTTTAGGTGGGTTTGTATGACTTAGGCCTGGAACAAACACTTTGATTCTCCGAGAATTCAATAAGAGAGGTAAAGATTGTAGAGAACTATAAAAAATCTTAATAGATATACATAAATATATAATTAAATATCAGTACATGTGTATCTTATACTCTTAACAAAAAAAAAAAAAAAAACTCCAGCCGCTGTTGTAGATGTGTGGCAAGTTGAGAGAACGGCCATTTCCACCGGCTTCTTATAACCCTCAAAAGACAGTTGTCGTTCGTGACAACCTGTATTGCTCCTGTGACATGCTGTTTTCTGATATCTTTTGCGGTTTTTCATCTGTTGTGCCATTCTCGGTTGGTGTATATATCATGGTGAGCCTCTTCGGTGTACTTTTAAACTGCTGGACTTCTTACACATATAATACACAGCTAGACTTCTTACACATATAATATGAGCATGGTTCCAACCCATAGCCTAACTCATGGCTTAACGGTCGATAGAGCACGTTTTAACAATGAGGTCATGGGTTCGAGTACTCATGAGTTTTTGTTTCATCACTCACACAAACCCACATGGGCACTCAAACTCATGACCTTAGTGTTGAAATGCACTCTCATCTACCAACGAGTTATGGGTCAGAACCATTTTGCCCTCGTCTTCATGGCATAGAAATTTCTGCAAAAGAAAAGAGATGTCCCGACAAAAAATATTATAGATCAAAGATTCAAAAAATATTATAGATCAAAGATTTTTATGCGTATGACCTACCTTGTACATGGAATGGTTTGATCACCATGATAGATGATGATGACAGGATGGAATTCACCATGATAAGCCATGCCATACGCTTGTTTTCTTCAAATGTGGCCCATCTGATGAATGGAATCACCTCTCCTGTTTAGACCAGGGCATCTAAATAGCAAGACTTACAAGATGGACGGATTCAATGCTGCAAATCTATGGCCTCATCAAAGATAGACAGGGGCTGTGATACATCTGATGAGGCTTGCATGGCATGTACCATGTACCTCGAATACGAACTGTCCAAATAATGTGACATCGGAGATGGATTATAACACAAACATTATACTGAAGGTATAATCCTAACAAAGCTGTCCATCATGTGGGTCCGACCGTGGATATGATATGGCCAAAGATATGAGGTTGACCAACTCATCATGCCGCCTCCGTGATAGATCATGGTGTGCTCATCCAACGGTTTATAACGTCCAGAGGCAGAGACGAATCACAACGCTCCAGTCCACTCAGATTGTATCTGTGTAGACCATAGACAGCGACATTCAAGGCTTCCAATGGGCCATCCCGGGCCCAGAAAATCCAAGCTTTGAACGGGGTGGTCCCAACCAGTTCAAAATCCGCACCTAAACCAACTCTGGCCTACTCAATGCCCACCAAGAATCATGAGGAGTAAGCTCTTGGCCTCCCCCGGAAGGCTCCGAAACTCAATAAGGACATTAGCCAAAAGGCATTCGGAGCCTATCGAGGGAGATCGGAAGCTTGCCCAATCAATACAGACACACACAGACAAATTGCCACTGTCCTCCCTACCTCCATGGGTTTACTCAAGGTTGCAACTGGGCCAGGCCCACCATCCAATTTACTAGGCGCATGGGTCATATTCAGTCAATGGTTGGTGATGGCCCATCAAGCTTTCATGCCAGGGCCTACTTGGGTTGTAGATAAGCGCCCATCATCTCACCAATATCATACATGATGGGGGGTACACCCCATGAACAGCCCAGATCTTGAACAGAAGTGGGTGGCCGAGCTCGGCTCAGCTCAGTCTCAGTAGAATAGGGCTCCGTTCATGCATAATCATCATGGGTCAGGCCTGTTTGTTTTGGCCCGTCATAGAGTTGACCCGGGCTTAGGTCTAGGCTTTCCTTTGTGGGCCAGGCTTTGACAGACCTCGGCCTGTCAATCCCCAGCTCACAAAGTAACACATGGGCCTGAGCCAGGCCTGGGTCCATGATGGTCCAAAACAAAGTAGCCCAAACATGGGGTATGATGATTATGAGCCCGAGCCCGAGTCCAACCAACCACTTTCGGACAAGATATCCGACCATGCATCATAAGTGAAAAAAATGCCCTTGAAATCGTAAACGGGCCAGACTGGGCCAACAAGCTCTTAAACGAAGCTCGAGCCCAGCCTGGTTAAATATTCAACGGGCTTAACTTTTAGGCAGGCCGTGGCCGTCAGGCCTATTATTCCAGACCAAGCCCGCCAGAAACCCTGACGGGCCACCCAGCCGTTGAGAGAGCTAGTAACTGCCCCTATCTGTGACTAACCCATGAGCCTTGAGGAGCATCCGCTGGACAAAATCTGGGCCTGGTCCAGTAGGGTCCAGTTTCAACCTTGCCGCCAGCTTACATACTTCAAAGGCTCCAGCGGTGTGCAGCAGGAGCTTTGAAGAGAGGCTGGAAGTTCACCCAACTGCTGTATAAAACTACACACTTCCAGGGGCTTATATAGAGAGGATCTGAGTGCACTCTACGTCATAAAGCCGACAGAATCTGGTGCCCCAGTATCGACAACTTTCTAAATTCTTGGAGGTCTCATCATTTGCACGAATCTGTGGGCCAGCCCATAATTGGGTGGGCCATATTGGTTCGCAATGGGCCACTCAAATTTTGTTAGTGTCGATTCGATCTTTATGTCACTGGAGAATAAAGGACACGCATCTTTAGTGTCCCCCTTCACTATCACAAAAGTGATTAGTTTTTTCGGAGAATGATTTTTTGTTTGATTCTGAAATCTATTTTTATAAATGGTATGCATTGGTGGGCCATGGTTGGTATTGGACCTAAATTCTGGACCCGAATTTAGGAATGGGCCTACTTTAGATCCAATGGGTAACTGGGTTTGGCTTAAGTTTGACAACTTTTGCTTTGAGGCTTTGTCTTTGCCCATGTCCAGGTAATTTTATTTTTACCTTGTGCTGGTCCAGGTCCATTTCTTGGGTTGAAAAATCAATGGGCCGGGCCTGATTAGGGAGATAAAACCTCACCCATTCCCATCGTCACTGATATTATGGGTGGCAATGGGCTAGGCAGCTCGATCTTGTAGGCCCAGGGCTTGGGGCCCTAAAGTTGGCCATGGGTGGGGCCCTGGCTTGAATCATGGGTTCAATTGATAATAAAGAAAGAATTCTTGGTTCAGTTGTCCACCTCCATAACATAAAATAAAAAAATTCTATTGAATGTAACTCATAGTCATTATTTATCAAAAGATGGATGGCCTAGATCGCCTGTTGGCCCAATCTAATCATCAAGTGGGCAACCATTGTACTGAAGAATGGATAGTTCTAAAAGATACTGGCAAGCAATTCCCAGCCACCATGCATATGTTGGTTAAAGACACTCATTGTTGAATCCGGCTCATGTTTCGATGATCCACATTCCAAGCCATTTATATGATGAAATCATCATATGTGGAGATTCCCTCTCTCTCCCTCTCTCTGTCTCTCTCTCTCTAAGAGATCCAGCCAGTTGGACCACAAGTTGTTACACCCAGTGGATAACTCGCAACCTTCATGTGTGTCAGACATCCAATCCATCCAACGGGTTAGCCCCAAGAAGATTTGCCTTATGCAAAAATCAGTCACATCCCCTCATTGGTATTTATCAATGGCCAGAAATTTTTTCTATGATATGAACCACCTGATGAGTAGATTGGGCTAATTTGTTTTTGCATTAGGTAATCCTTACGGAGGGCCAACCCATTGGACGGGCTGGATGCAAGGTGTCCCATAAAGGGTAATGTCGGTCACCACGGTTACCGTTATGATGGCAGACTGTCTGATTTGATATGAATTTTTCACTAGCTTGATAAGCAATCATCATTAATTTCATCTTGGTGATGGAGCTCAATTTTTGAATGGCTCAGATGTCTTATATATGAGTCACACATGAATGAAAAGATACGCATGCATGATGAGTCCCCACTCTAAACGCTCCATCTAATATTTTTTTGCCTCCTATTCATCTAATTATTCCTGTGTGATATTTTAACTGGAATAGAGCCAAGGCAGGGCTTAAGAGCCTCAGACGGCTAGGGCTAATGCACCCCCCATGTGAAAATAATATGAATATAAGGCTAGGGTTGTACATGGTTAGGTTTGAGCTGGATTTAGCCAAAACTAGACCCGCCCATTTACTAAATGGGTCTAAGTCCAAAGTCTTTTACCCAAACCCTTTTACTAAAGCGGCAGGTCTAGGTTAGATCTAAGTCAACCCCATCAGACCCATTTATAAATGGTTCTAGGTTTGGTAGAGGGAGATCCACCCTGACTCATTTATAAATGATGGGCCAGGTCTAATGGGTTTGGGTCTGGATTTGGTATGCAAGTATTTTTACAATGTATGGACGGGTTTAGGCCCGAATGAGTCTAGGCCCGGACGAGCCCCTTACAACATAGACCAAACCCGCCCATTTACTAAATGGGTTCGGTTCGGGTTGGGTCGGGTCGGGTCGGGTCGGGTCGGGCCTAATATAAAGGAAACCAAATCCAGACCCATTTAGCAATTGGGTCTGGTCTTGGACCCAGACCCGTACCATTTAACAAATGGGTCGAGTCTGGGTCAAGTCTAAATGGGTTGGGTCTGGGTACCCCCATTGGGTCCACTGACCCATTTACAGCCCTATATAAGGCTTGTTTGGAAAGGTAGGATTAAGTAATATTGAATTGCATTAGGTGGAATTAATATCATTATTATACAATGATTGTATTGAGTGAAACTAACATTTGGTGGACCATGGAATTATAATCAACGAACTAAATTTTACAATTGATGCCAGTCACCTATATGCATATGCAACTCGAGTGATAGACAGCATGGAAAAAACACATGCATCAATGTGGGGCCCATAGATGTACTGGATTTCAATATCGCTTGATGGTAATGGATGATATGATACATGGATTAATCTAATCCTTCCCATCGATTCCAAAACCATGATGAAATTTACATTGGACCAAATGCAATTCCATGCCACCTAATCCCACCTTCCAAACAGGCCAATGAAATTCCTACACAGTTACTTTTATTTCTAAGGCTTATAATTGTATATCAAGTAGATGTATCCGACAGAATAGAAGGATCTAGTTGGACTGGAAGCCAAGCCGAACAACCTAGTAACATAGGCAGGTGGTCCGTTTGGCGTTTTCGGATATTTTAAAAATTAAAGATATTTTTTAGAATATTTTATTGCAAATCATTTCCAGAACTTTAGAATATAGTTTTATAAAGTAGGTGCTAAAATTCAACTTTTCAACAAATGTTTCCAAAACATCTCTTTCTGATTGATGTTTTTCAGAACATGTTCTTTCTAGTACGTGTAAAGTTTATAAGGAAAGACAATTAGGAATCGAACTATGGACCGCTCACATATGCTACAGTCTCTACCAACTCTAAAGAGTAGGAGACTTTTTAAAACATGTATTGCAAAATATTTATTTGCATAATGAGAAAATTTTGATACTTAGTATGATGCATGCACATATAAATGACTAAGTACTTGCATAATGGCATAAAAGTATTTCAAGTTAAACCATCCAAATCAATTATACCATTTTAGATGTACAATAACAAAAAGCTATACTTATTCGATTATCTAACTATAAGATTAGTGGATATCAAAGGTCCGAGTATTGTTACAGTCTGTGGAGCGCAATCATCTAAGATGTATTGTTCATGCAGCTAGCATTGTTGCATAGCCTCTATCTTGGAGGGCAAGTTATATATATATATATATATATATATATATATATATATATATATATATATATATATATATATATATATATATATATATATATAATTACGTAAATGAACTAGGGTTTATATAGGGTTGTACATCGAGCCGAGTTGAGTCGAGGTGGGCCAAGCTTGGCTTGACTCGTCTGTGAGAGAGAGAGAGAGAGAGAGAGAGAGAGAGAGAGTTGTTATTGCATTGAGAGATGCTCTTTTTGTTTTTTTTTTCTTCTTTTATTATTTTGTTTTTGTTTTTGTTTTTTTCCTTCAAGCATAGTAGATCAATGTGAATTCGTGGATATCCCGAAGGTTAACCACATAAACCTCTATGTTGTGGTTTGCATCTTTTCTCTATTTTTTTCGATATTATTGTATGTGTGGTCGAAAAGGGATCTCTTTTCCCAGCAAGAATCAAATACTTCCCCTTCGAAAAAAGATTTACAAAGTAACTAAAAGCAACTCTACAAAAAATTATCTTTTCCAATTCCTAGTATCTTGGCGCCATACAAGTTAAGTGGTGTCAAGTTAAAGTTCATTGCCAAATTAAAATTGGGACCATAGCCTGACCCATTATCTAAGATAAGATGACTAGGCCCAATCCATGACCAAATTCCTAACCAAGCCTAGTTGAGCTGATAGCACCCACTTGTAAAAATTTATATAAAATTTCACGTGTTTTTATCACTTCAATGAAAATTTATTATTTATTCATGCATACACACGTAGGTATGAGCTGTATGGCATGGCATGTGCAATGCACATGTTGATAAACACGCTCTCAAGACCTAAGAGGGAAGCAATAGCTAAAAAGATAGAGCTCCTCTTAAGGGGATGGCTTCGCCTAATGCCCTCTATTTAAAGGCTTCCCGTGTCCTTAATAATGTAATATAGAGGGTGCTTAGAAAAAGTAAGAAGATCGTTGTCTTCTTAGCAAGTAAAAGCCCTTGAATACACCCACCGACACACACACACACACACACACGCACAGAGAGAGAGAGAGAGAGAGAGAGAGAGAGAGAGAGAGAGAGAGATCATCTAAATGAGAATAAAATTAAAATTATTGATGAAAAAGTATTGTTTACAACTTGACTAGTGGCCTTATATAAGCAAAAGTCCCGAGCTTCCTAATTAACTCAAATTGAAAAGCTTTCGAAATAGTAAAACTCAGTAAAAATAGTAAAAAAATCATGCCACTCAAATTTGTCACTAACATTTATATGACTAAAGCAAAGACTTTGGACTACAACGAGACTCTTAAAAAAACTTTTACATGATTTTGACTTAGAAGACCTTTTTTCCCCTTTGAGAAATCCAATCGGGTCATTTAATCTCTTCAATTGTCATGTCTTAGGGTTCATCGTTAGCTTTTCAATGATAAATTATATGTGTGAATCTGATAACCATTTGCAAAGTTATAGTCGTTGAAAATTATAATGCTCGTTTAGGTTATTTTTGCATATTAAGGTCACTTATGTTGCTCAGCACACCAACAACGCAGGTGAACCGAGATCCAATCTCCGGTCTTACCCACAAACGATAAACAGGAAGAAATAATAACTAGAAGTAGAATTCATACAAACTAACAATCCACAAGACAAAATTTACGTGGAAAAACCCCAACAAGGGTAAAAAACCACGGGTGCAAAACTCCACTATGAAGAAAACGAAGTTACAAGCAATACACTTACCTTCTCCTATGCTCCCATGCACAGAGATGGCCCTTTTGCTAATCATCTCGCTTCTTTCTTACCTTGGACGTATAGAAATCCTAATCTCATGGCTTAATCCCAGTTTACACCCCTTTATATAGCAAAACCTGAAATTAGAACACAAAATAGGAAACCCCGCACTTAAGTTTGCAGCCGGTCGGGCGCCCGCCCATTACAAAAAATGTCCAATGAGAAACAACATAAATCAAACTATTATTGGGCGCTTGGTCAGATTGGGTCGAGCGCCCGCCCATTACAAAAAATGTCCAGTGAGAAACAGCATAAATCAGACTATTATTGGGCGCCCGGTCAGTTTGACCGTCGGGCGCCCAACTGTTCATAGAACAGTCTAGAGACATCTGTCTCAAACACATGAATATCGGGCGCCCGGTCCACTGACTGTCCGGGCGCCCGACCATCCCCTGATGTTGATTTGGCTCCACATCTCAACAATTCCCACTTGGAGACACATCACCATAAACTTTCGTCTTCTACATCCGTAGTGCACTACCTCTCCGTCTTCAAGCCTGAAGACCAATCAAAGCTGAACAAAGCTTCAGCTTTTTTCGTGTGACCGCCTTGGTCAACATATCCGCAGGATTCTCACTTGTATGAATCATCTCCAGATCAATCGATCCATCTTCTAGTAACGAATGTATGAAGTGATATCTGATGTCAATATGCTTGGTCCTTGAATGAAAGACTGAATTCTTAGCCAAGTATATTGCACTCTGACTATCACTGTACAGCTTGCAATCTGCTTGCTTCTTCCCCAACTCTTCCAAAAAACCTTTCATCAACACCATCTCCTTGCACGCTTTTATCACTGCAATATATTCTGCTTCTGTTGTACTGATGGACACTATCTTCTGTAACTGAGAAACTCAGCTAACTGCAGCAATACCCAGGGTAAAGACATACCTTGTTGTGTTCCTTCTGCTGTCAATATCCCCTACCAAGCCTAAATCGATGTAGCCTTGTAGCTTGATTTTCGATCCTCCATAACACAGCCCTACATCCACAATACCTACCAGGTATCTGAGGATCCATTTCACAGCTTCCCAATGTTCCTTCCAGGGGTTGTTCATGAACCTGCTAACGACTCCCACTACTTGAGCAATATCTGGCCTCGTGCTAACCATAGCATACATGAGGCTCCCTATATCTGACGAGTATGGGACTTTAGCCATGTAGTCCTGTTCCTCCTGCGTCTTTGCTCCTTGATCCTTAGAAAGCTTGAAGTGGTTGGCTAATGGAGTGCTAACCGGCTTAGCACCTCCTATGCTAAATCGATCAAGTACCTTTGCTATATACTCTGCCTGTGACAAAACTAGCTTCTTGTTTTCCTTGTCACGCTTTATCCTCATGCTTAGAATTTGTTTTACAGCTCCTAAATCCTTCATGGCAAACTCTCTAGACAATTATCTTTTGAGATCTGAGATGTCCTTCATGCTTGATCCGGCCACAAGCATATCATCAACATACAGAAGAAGAATGATGTACGACGTATCAAACTTCTTCAAGTAGCAACAGTGGTCAGCATGACATCTCCTGTACCCATTTCCCGACATGAAACTGTCGAACTTCTTGTACCATTGTCTCGGGGCCTGCTTCAGGTCATATAGACTCTTCTTCAGTCTACACATCTTGTTCTTCTTTCCTGGTGCCACGTATCCTGTTGGCTGATGCATGTATATCTCTTCTTCAAGGTCCCCATGAAGAAAGGCTGTCTTAACATCTAGCTGCTCGAGATGTAAGTCTTCTGTGGCCACTATACTCAAGACCATGCGAATCATAGACATCTTCACCACTAGTGAAAATATTTCAGTGAAGTCGATGCATGCCTTTTATTGGAACCTTTCACAACCAATCTAGCCTTGTACCGCTTCGAACGATCATGCTCCTCTTTCAGTCTATAAACCCACTTGTTATGAAGAGCTTTCTTACCCTTAGGTAGAGTGACTAGCTCTCACGTACGATTGGACTTAAGAGAGTCAATTTCATTATCCATGGCCTGCTCCCACTTAACCCGCATATCTGACCGTAATGCCTCTTCAAAACACACTAGTTCACCATTATCTGTCAGCAGTAGATAATGTAAGGAGGGTAAGTATCGAACCTTGGGTCTTCTCTCTCGAGTAGACGTCCTCACAACCGGTGTCTGTGGTTTTGCCTCATCATGCTCCTGTGCATGCTCGTCATGTGGCACTGTGACACCTGTGTCCGGTAACTCTTCTAACTCTACGAATTTCTTCTCATCGGCCTTATTCTGTTTTTGCTACACATTGTCCTTATGCATCACTTTTTCATTGAAGACTACGTCCTTGCTTCTGATGATTTTTCGGTTCTTTGTATCCTAGAATCGGTAGCCAAAATCTTTCTGCTTATAGCCTATAAACGTGCACCTCCTGAACTTCGCATCCAGCTTGTCTCTGTGCTCTGCATCAATGTGAACATAAGAAGTGCAACTAAACACTCTGAGATGTGCAAGGTTCACCTCTTTTTCAGTCCACGTTTCTTCTGGTAGCCCACCATCCAATGATGCTGAGGGACTTATATTGATGAGATATAGGACAATATTTACAGCATTTGCCCAAAAGGTCTTAGGCAACCTTGCATGTAGCCTCATGCTCCTAGCACGCTCAAGGATGGTCCTGTTAATGCGCTTAGCCACACCGTTCTACTGCGGTGTCTCTGGAATCGTTTTCTGATATTTGATCCCATTTGTTGCATAATACTCCTCAAACCTCTTATCACAATACTCTCCCCCATTATCCGATCTGAGACATTTTACTGTTTTTTGTCTTATTTTCTACCATACACCTCCACTTCTTAAATACATCAAATACATCAGATTTGTGCTTTAAGAAATAAACCCACAGTTTTCTATTAGCATCATCAATGAAAGAGACAAAATAATGTGAACTACCAAGAGATGATACCTATGTCGGTCCCCACACATCAATGTGTACAAGCTCTAACAGATGAGTCTTTGGAGCTCGTCCTGCTTTCTTGAAGCTGACTCTCTTCTGCTTGCCATACACGCAATCCTTTCAGAATTCCAGATCGATTGCCTTCAACCTTGGTAGCTTCCCTTTTAACAATAGCACTTTCATCTCTTTCTCACTCATATGTCCCAACCTTTGATGCCATAACTGCCTGTTCACTCCAGTTGATGCGACTGCGAGTGAACTATACGATCTGGAAGTCACATACAATGTACTTTCCTTCTTGCCTCCAGATATTACCAAGGCACCTTTTGTAACCTTCCATGTATCGCTCGTGAATGTCCTCACATATTCGGTATTGGCCAACTGCCCCACTGAGATCAAATTCTGTCTCAAACTCGATACATGTCTGACATCCTTTAACTTCAAGACCGTTCCGTCTTTTTGACTTAAATGAACGTCTCTCTTACCAAAAATACTACATGGCTCATCATCACCTAGGTAGACTCTTCCGAAGTCACCTGACATATAATCACGAAGAACTTCCTTAGACGAAGTGGCATGAACCGAAGCACCCGAGTCTACAACCCAAGACCTATTCTGCACATCAAGAGGCAAGATCAACGCCTCTGTGTCACTCTCCTTAGATAGATTCACTGAATCTTTCCCACCTTGAGAACTTCCTTCTTGTTTCTTAAGCGTCCTACAATCACGCTTCATGTGTTTTTTCTTCCCGCAATGCCAACACCCGTCCTTATTTTTCGGTCCATTGGACTTATTCCTTGACTTAGAACGCCCATGTTTATTGCCTCATTTGTTCAAAGATCTCCCTCTTCCTTCAACATTTGGAGCATTCCCTTAATCCCCTGAAGCTCCTGATGCCTTCCTTCTAGATTATTCGCTGAGAATTAAACCGGCCATATCATCGAATTTCAACTTCGTAGACCCTGAGAAATTACTCACGGCAATTACCAAACCATCCCAACTGTCTAGCAAACTGGACGAGATCAATAGTGCTCTGACCTCATCATCAAAAGTGATGCCAACGGATTCCAATTGGCTCGTGATTGTATCGAACTCGTTTAGATGTTCAGCCACCCCCACCATCTGAGATCTTCATGTTGAATATCCGTTTCATGAGATGAACATTGTTGAACGCTGATAGTTTCTCATACATCGTAGCCAAAGCTTGTGATCTTTACTTTGGATATATTGAAGGCGACGCTCTTAGACAAAGAGAGTCAGATCATTCATAAAGTCTTCCAATCCACTAAAGCACATTCATCATTTGTCATCTTCTCTGGTTTCTTCTCTTTTCCTTTTATAGGAATGTAGAGGTCCTTTTGATACAGATAATCCTCCATCTGCATCTTCCAAAAGGCAAAGTTTGAACCATCAAACTTCTCAATTCTAGTTTTCCCTTCTTCCATCATCACTCCCACTTGAACTAAACCAATAGCTTTGATACCAGTTGTTGCGCAGCACGCCAACAACGCCGGTGAACCGAGATCCAATCTCTGGTCTCACCCACAAACGATAGACAGAAAGAAATAATAACTAGAAATAAAATCTAAGCAAACCAATAATTCACAAGACAGATTTTATGTGGAAAAACCCCAAATAAGGGTTAAAAACCACAGTGCAAAACTCCACTACGAAGAAGACAAAGTTACAAGCAATACACTTACCTTCTCCGATGCTCCCATGCATAGAGATGACCCTTTTTGCTAAACTCTTTCCTCTTTCTCACCTTGGACGTATAGAAACCCTAATCCCATGTAAGAGAAAGAAGTGGGCCCATTACATGTTCCTGAGGCATTGTAAGAGAAAGGAGGTGAAGAGGAAGCAATGAGGCCCAGAAGCTTTTCCAGAGGTACCAGGAAGAAGTGGGGCCCACAAGCTTTTATGGATGTAAAAGGAGGAAGTGGGGCATATAAAACCCTTATGCTATACACATCCCATTGTTGTGGGCCCACTTGATGAATGTCTAGTGATCCAAACCGTTCATGGCACTACCCACATCGCTAATGATCCGAACTGTTGATCCTGCGAGATACGTAGCTGATGGTAGCTGCCTCCGAAACCTTCTTATAGGATGACCCCGAACTTAAGCTCACAGTGCTTAAGGATGCGGTCCATATCCAGATGGAAAGGATCAAATCCTCAAAGGGTCGAAATATTTCAATCTGACATTTTTGTGGGCATCCCCATTCACAGTAGAAAAACGTCTACACAAAAGATGGTGCCAAGGAAACCATTGCATGTGAAAGTTCACACCCTCGCATCAGCACCATTAATGATGACTCATCCTCCTCAACATGTAACACTCATTCAAGTATCCAGACCATCCAAATTGCATGGCATCTCATGGATGCAGCATATACTTAAACTCACAGTGATCAAACAATCTTAGCCTTTGAACTGATGGCTATCAAATGGATGGTTTAAAATAAAATATTGAGTGGTCCAATTTCCTGATGAGATACGTGAGATAGTTACTCTCAGCTTCTCAATGTAATTTTTGGGTTACTACCCATTAATTATGATAATTTGCTAAGTGTGTTTTTCATGATATAGGCCATCTATCAGAAGGTCCAAGAGGAATTCTCATCCTTCCTGCTCAATTCCAAGGGAAAGGATTTTGGTTTTTGGTTCACTTGATGGTGGGGATATGTTGAAGGATTTGAATTTTTATTTTTCAAAAATCCCTTAAAATAACCCCTTTTGCATTCTCATCTTAAAGCTGGTTTGTAAAATCCACTTGATTCCACAAGTTTCAAAAGTTACTAGATTTCATGAGATTTTAGGTGAAATAATTTCATGAGATTTTAAGGTGAAATACATGGGAAGAAACAGGTTGCTTGTTCTTGAGCAGCGAGCCACTAAACATGTGTTTGATGGGATGCAAATCTCCTCTAAGGGGCCATTCATGCAAATTGCTCTTATTGAACTGAATTAATAAAAGAAAGTTTCTCTGTTTGTCTTTCCCTATTTTCTTTATAATTTATTTCCTCTCTTTCTTGAAGACATGCAAATAATCACTTGGACTTGGGGTTATCCAACAGATTATTCAAAGAACGGTACTCTTAACTAGGCCACAACAATTAATGTGAAAAGTAACATTGGCTTAGATTTTCATTGTCCTGTGTGTGTGTGTGTGTGTGTGTGTGTGTGTGTGTGTGTGTGTGTAGAGAGAGAGAGAGAGAGAGAGAGAGAGAGAGAGAGAGACCAGAGCGGTGATTTATCCTTTATTAAGGCCCTTCATGGTGCTAAAGATTTTAAGCACTTTGTTGTGTTTTTTTTATAATAAAAATAAATTTAAAAAATAGAAGTTTATTTTTAGTAAGTAAATAAATATATTTATTATTAAGAAATTTCTATAAAAAGTTTATATAGCCCGATAGTAAGAGGAGAGATTTTTGCTATTGAAATCAAGGTTCAAATCTCCACAATCCTCACACGCGCGCACCCATGGCATGGGATATAAGGTCTGCTTGGGCGCTTTTTTAGGCGCACTTCACATCGTCACAAGGAGCCTAACTTTTTGGCACTTGGTGTAATAAGGAGTGAACTAGGGTTAGGTCAAAGGTCTCACCTATTGACATCTAATGTTTAACTAGAATGCTGATTAAGAGAGTGACTGAGACATTTTTGTACATGTGGCATTTGTGCCACGTGTCATACATGTGGTAGTAGTTGTGTTGACTAAAATCTGAATCCCATATTTACAATAGTTTTGGACTGATGCATAACTGTTTTTGTCGAATAGAAGAGAAATAACTGACACAAGAGAAATTGTCATGTCCTTTCATAACAGAATGTCTCTTGCATATGAATGGGTGTGGATGTCTTGAAGAGGCACATGAGTGTCCCTATACGAAGGACTCCATGACTCTTCAATTACTATATATATTGGACACCATAATCTAAAAGACATATTTAATTTTCAGATCAAGCAATCTATTATCCAATGATCTTAAATTTGCCCTATTGCTGTATTTTTTTTTAGAATATTTTTTCAGGCATATCAGTGTCAAAACTAGAGATTTATTCAACACTTAAATGTGTAAATTTTCATATTGAAATTCAGATGTGTGAGTTCATTATATCATGAAGACAATTTGCGTCTTTCCTTCTTTTGCACTTACTGGTATTTCCAAGAAAATGACAGTAAATTTGTCTTGAGAAATTAACTATTATAGTCGAGCCTTGAACCTGTTGGATCTTATTATCCCATTATAGTTCTCTTTTGTTCTTCATTATGTACTAAAAGTTCACAATTTCCAACACACTTCAAGCTCGATTATTGCAAGACAGAAGATCATGTCGTTAATATTTTCGTAACAAACTATTCAATCCCAAAATCTTCTAACACGTGAGTGAGGCTTTTCATTCATTTTGCCTATCTTTTTTATTTTGCACCCATGCAATGCAGCATGGTTGGTGAGAGCAGCTCTAAATTTTATTTGCCTTTTGGCAACAAGGAAACATCAATCACTCCTTTTCTTTCTAATATATAAAACAATTATTTACAAGCTTTGTAGGTTAATTTACAATATGATGTTGGCCCACTAGGATGTGAGAGCTAGGTCCAATCCATTCATCATTTGCAGGCCGATCCAAAACCCAGGTAAGCAATGCCAAAGGAAACAGTTGGGACGAGGATGCCTACCAATTAAAAAATTAGATAGTATGTGGGGCCACCATGTTTTGTATATGCCATCAAATCCATCCAGAAGATGCACCCTACCAAGATGAATATAAACCCTAAATGTTGGGCCATTCTGATAAATCTTAGGAGGGCAGCCATGTAGTTTTTTACCCGTTGCAATAAAAGAGGCTTGTAAGTGGGAAAGCATACAAAAGGCATAACATATACGTGCCACCACATGTGGTAATGTGGCAGATTGGTGCAATATACAAGCAGTCCATCATATGATCTGATATCTAGATGTTCTCCACCAAAAAATCAAGTGCCTCTACTTTTAAAGTGGAAAATGGAGTTGTTTGGGGGGCTTAAAAAAATCTTTTCTGTTTTTTCAGCCATGCTAAACTGTGGCACATCTGATTAATGGATGAACTTCATTCTTTGGTCAAGATGTTTAAATAATGGAACCCTCATAAATTTTGGGATGTGAAAATTGAAGAATGAAAGACATTTTATTGCTTTAAAATGAAAAGTTATAGCTGTCCACCCCCTTTGTTTTAGGTGGGTTTATGCAACTTAGGCCTGGAACAAACACTGGAACAAACACTTCGATTCTTCGAGAATTCAATAGAAGAGGCTAAAATCGGTAGAGAACTATATAAAATCTTAATAGATATACATGAATATACATTTAAATATCAGTACATGTGTATCTCATACTCTTAACAAAAAAACAATCCCCCAAAACTGTTGTAGATGTGTGGCAAGTTGAGAGAACGGTCAATTCCACCGGCTTCTTATAACCCTCAAAAGACCTTTGTTGTTGGAGACAACCTATATTGCTCTTGTGACAAGGCTGATTTCTACCATCTTTTAATTGCAGTTTTTCTTCTGTTGTGCCATTCTCGATTGGTGTATATATCATGGTAAGCCTCTTTTGTGTACTTTTAACGGTAGATAGAGCACGTTTTAACAATGAGCTCATGGGTACGAGTACTCAAGAGTTTTTGTTTCAACACTGCACAAACACACATGGGCACTCAAACTCATGACCTTAGTGTTGAAATACACTCATCTACCAACGGGTTAATGAATTATGGGTCAGAACCATTTTATGACCTACCTTGTAAATGGTACAGCAAAAGAAAAGAGGCGTCTTGACAATAAATGGTCTAGATCAAAGATTTTTATGGGCATGACCAACCTTGTACATGGAATGGTTTGGTCACGATGGTAGATGATGATGACCGGATGGAATTCACCATGATAAGCTATGCCATTCGGTTGTTTTCTTCAAATGTGGCCCATCTGATGAATGGAATCACCTATCCTGTTTTGACCAGGGCATGTAAATAGAGAGACTTACATGATGGACAGATTCAATGCGGCAAATCTATGGCCTCATCAAAGATAGACAGGGGCTGTGATACATCTGATGAGGCTCGCATGGCATGTACTATGTACCTCAAATAAGAACCGTCCAAATAATGTAACATCGGAGATGGGGATATAACACAAACATTAGACTGAAGGTATAATCCTAACAAAGCTGTCCATCATGTGGGTCCGACCATGGATATAATATGGCCCAAAATATGAGGTTGACCAACTCATCATGCCGCCTACGAATAGATCACGGTGTGCTCATCCAATGGTTTATAACATCCAGAGGCACAGATGAATCACAACGCTACAGTCCACTCAGATAGTATCTGTGTAGACCGTAGAGAGCAACATTCAAGGCGTCCAGTGGGCCATCCCTGGCCCAAAAAATCCTAGCTTTGAACGGGGCGGTCCCAACCAGTTCAAAATCCGTACCTAAACCAACTCTGGCCCGGAATCGGATTGCGTGCGGAGTTACTCCGCACGCTCTAATCGTGCAGAGTAAACTCTGTTGGGCCCACCTAGAATGTATGTGCTTCATCTATTCCGTTCATATGTTTTTACAGCTCATTTTAGGGGTTGAGCCCAAAATTTAAGCATATCCAAATCTCAAGTGGACCATGCCATAGGAAACAGTGGGAATAATGATTTCCACAGTTGAAACCTTTCCAGGCCCCACAGTGATGTTTATTTGTCATCCAATCTGTTCATAAGATCACATGGACATGGATGAAGGGAAAGCAAAAATATCAGATTGATCCAAAACTTCCGTGTCCCCCCAAGAATTTTTCAATGGTAGATATTCAGTTCACACTTTTCCTGTGGTGTGGTTGACTTTAGAACTTGATATGCTTCATTTTTTGGTACCATACCTACAATTATCTGTTAAGATGGATGGACGGAGTGGATAAAATAAGTAAATCACGGTGGGCCCCACAGAGTTTACTCCGCACGCTTAGCGTGCGGAGTTACTCACTACCCAATCCGCTTCCCTCTGCCCCACTCAATGCCAGGCCCACTAAGAATCATGAGGAGTAAGCTCTTGGCCTCCCCCGAAAGGCTTCGAAACTCCATAAGGACATTAGCCAAAGGGCATTCGAAGCCTATCGAGGGAGATCGGAAGCTTGCCCAATCAATACAGACACACACACCGACAAATTACCACTGTCCTCCTAATACCTCCATGGGTTTACTCAAGGTTGCAACTGGGCCAGGCCAACTATCCAATTTACTAGGTGCATGGGTCATATTCTGTCAATGGTCGATGATGGCCCATCAAGCTTTCATGCCAGGGCCTCCTTGGCTTGTGGATAAGCGCCCATCATCTCACCAATATCATACATGATGGGGCCACACCCGATGAACAGCCCAGATCTTGAACAGAAGTGGGTGGCCGGGTTCGGCTCAGCTCAGGCTCAGGCTCAGGCTCAGGCTGGAATCAGGCTCGATTCATGCATTATCACCATGGGTCAGGGCTGTTTGTTTTGGCCCGCCATAGAGTTGACCCGGGCTTAGGTCTAGGCTTGAGCTGGGTCTATGATGGGCCAAAACAAAGTAGCCCAAACATAGGGTATGATGATTATGAGCCCGAGCCCAAGTCCAACCAACCACTTTCGGACAAGATCTCCCACCACGCATCATAAATGAAAAAAATGCCCTTGAAATCGTAAATGGTCCAGAAAGCTCTTTAACCAAGCTCGAGCCCAGTGTGGTTATTCAACGGGCTTAACCTTTAGGCCGGGCCCTGGCCCTCAGGCCTAGTATTCCAGACCAAACCCGCTCGAAACCCTGACAGGCCACCCAGCCATTGATAGCGCTAGTAACTGCCCTATCTGTGACTAACCCATGAGCCTTGAGGAGCATCCGCTGGACAAAATCTGGGCCTTGTCCAGTGGGGCCCAGTTTCAACCTTACAGCCAGCTTCCATACTTCAAAGGTTCCAACGGTGTGCAGCAGGAGCTTTGAAGAGAGGCTGGAAGTTCACCCAACTGCTGTATAAAACTACACACTGCCATGGGTTTATATAGAGAGGATCTGAGTGCACTCTATGTCATAAAGCCGACAGAATCCGGTGCCCGAGTGTCGACAACTTTCTAAATTCTTGGAGGTCTCATCATTTGCACGAATCTGTGGGCCAGCCCATAATTGGGTGGGCCATATTGGTTCGCAATGGTCCATTCAAATTTTGTTAGTGTCGATTCGATCTTTACATCATTGGAGAATAACGGACACGCATCTTTAGTGTCCCCTTCACTATCACAAAAGTGATTAGTTTTTTGGAGAATGATTTTTTGTTTGATTCTGAAATCTATTTTTATGAATGGTATGCAGTGGTGGGCCATGGTTGGTATTGGACCTAAATTCTAGACCCGAAGTTAGGAATGGGCCTACTTTAGATCCAATGAGTAACTGTGTTGGGCCTAAGTTTTACAACTTTTGCTTTGAGGCTTTGTCTTAGCCCATGTCCAGGTCATTTTATTTTTACATTGTGCTCGTCCAGGTCCATTTCTTGGGTTTAAAAAATCAATGGGCCGGGCCTGATTAGGGAGATAAAATCTCACCCATTCCCATCGTCACTGATATTATGGGTGGCCATGGGCTAGGCAGCTCGATCTTGTAGGCCCAGGGCTTGGGGCCCTAAAGTTGGCCAAGGGTGGGGCCCTGTCTTGAATCATGGGTTCAATTGATAATAAAGAAAGAATTCTTGGTTCAGTTGTCCACCTCGATAACATAAAATAAAAAAATTCTATTGAATGTAACTCATAGTCATTATTTATCAAAAGATGGATGGCCCAGATCGCCTGTTGGCCCAATCTAATCATCAAGTGGGCACCATTGTACTGAAGAATGGATAGTTTTAAAAGATACTGGCAAGCAATTCCCGGCCACCATGCGTTAAAGACACTCATTGTTGAATCCGGCTCACGTTTCGATGATCCACATTTTCAAGCCATTGATATGATGAAATCATCATATGTGGATTCTCTCTCTCTCTCTCTCTCTCTCTCTCTCTCTAGGAGATCCAGCCAGTTGGACTACAAGTTGTTACACCCAGTGGATAACTCCCAACCTTTCATGTGTGTCAGACATCCAATCCATCCAATGGGTTAGCCCCATGAAGATTTACCTTATGCAAAAATCAGTCACATCCCCTCATTGAATGGACGGCACTTGTATTTATCAATGGCCAGAATTTTTTTCTATGATATGAACCACCTGACGAGTAGATTGGGCTAATTTTTTTGCATTAGGTAATCCTTACGGTGGGCCAACCCATTGGACGGGTTGGATGCAAGGTGTCCCATAAAGGGTAATGTTGACCATAACGGTCACCACCGTTACCGTTATGATGGCAGACTGTCTGATTTGACCTGAATTTTTCACTAGCCTGATAAGCAATCATCATGGATTTCATCTGGGTGATGGAGCTCAATTTTTGAATGGCTCAGATGTCCTATATATGAGTCGCACATGAGTGAAAAGATATGCATGCATGATGAGTCCCCACTCGCCAAATGCTCCATCTGTTATTTTTTTGCCTCCTATTCATCTAATTATTCATGTGTGATATTTTAACTGGATTAGAGCCAAGGTCAGGGCTTAAGGGCCTCATACGGCTAGGGTTAATGCGCCCCCATGTGAAAATCATATGAATATACGGCTAGGGTTGTAAATGGTTGGGTTTGGGTGGGTTTAGCCAAAATTAGACCTGCCCATTTACTAAATGGGTCCGGGTCCGGGTCCAAAGTCTTTTACCCAAACCCTTTTACTAAAGGGGTGGGTCCAGGTCAAGTCTGAGTCAACCCCATCAGACCCATTTATAAATGGTTCTAGGTTTGGTAAAGGTAGATCCACCCAGACTCATTTATAAATGATGGGTTAGGTCTAATGGGTTTGGGTCTGGATTTGGTATGCAAGTATTTTTACTAGGTATAAAACTAGGTATGGATGGGTTTAGGCCCGGATGAGTCCAGGCTCTCGGACGAGTCCCTTACAACATAGACCAAACCCGCCCATTTACTAAATGGGTTCGGTTCGGGTCGGCTCGGGTCGGGTTGGGTCTGGCCTAATATAAAGGAAACTAGATCCAGACCCATTTAGCAATTGGGTTGTTCTTGGACCCAGACCCGTACCATTTAACAAATGGGTCGAGTTTGGGTTGAGTCTAAATGGGTTGGGTCTGGGTACCCCCATTGGGTCCATTGGCCCATTTACAGCCCTATATAAGGCTTGTTTGGAAAGGTAGGATTAAGTAGTATTAAATTGCATTAGATGGAATTAACACCATTATTATACAATGATTACACTTGAAAATATCAAGGAATTTTGACAATCCAAATCCCACGTTTGGATCAAATTCTTCTTTGAAGAAAAACATTGTATTGAGCGAAACTAACATTTGGTGGACCATGGAATTGTAATCAAAAGACTAAATTTTACAATTGATGCTAGTCACCTATTTGCATATGCAACTCGTGTGATAGATAGCATGGATAAAACACATGCATCAATGTGGGGCCCATAGATGTACTGGATTTCATTATTTCTTGATAGTAATGGATGATATGATACATGGATTAATCTAATCCTTCCCATTGATTCCAAAACCATGATGAAATTTACATTGGACCAAATGCAATTCCATGCCACGTAATCCCACCTTTCAAACAGGCCAATGAAATTCCTAAAAATCCTGTCTATTGCATCGGGGCATAGTTCCTTTTTTTTCTAAGGGTTATAATTGTATGTCTAGTAGATGTATCCGACAGAATGGATAGATCTAGTTGGACTGGAAGTCAAGCCGAACAGCCTAGAAACATAGGCAGGTGGTCCGTTTGGCGTTTCTAGATATTTTGAAAATTAAAGATATTTTTGAGAATATTTTATTGCAAATCATTTTCAGAACTTTAGAATATAGTTTTATAAAGTAGGTGCTAAAATTCAACTTTTCAACAAATGTTTCCAAAACATTTCTTTCTGATTGATGTTTTTCAGAACATGTTTTTTCTAGTACGTAAAAAGTTTACAAGGAAAGACAATCAGGAATTGAACTATAGACCGCTCACATATGCTACACAGTTTTTACCAACTCTAAAGAGCCGGAGACTTTTTAAAACATGTATTGCAAAATGTTTATTTGCATAATGAGAGAATTTTGATACTTAGTATGATGGATGCACATATAAATGACTAAGTACTTGCATAATAGTATAAAAGTATTTCAAATTAAACCATCCAAATTAATTATACCATTTTAGATGTACAATAACAAAAAGCTATACTTATTTGATTATCTAACTATAAGATTAGTGGATATCAAAGGTCCAAGTATTGTTACGGTCTGTGGAGCGCAATCATCTAAGATGTATTGTTCATGCAGCTAGCATTGTTGCATAGCCTCTATCTTGGAGGGCAAGTTTATAGTCGAGCCTTGAACCCATTGGATCTTATTATCCTATTATAGTTCTCTTTTGGTCTTCGTTATGTACTAAAAGTCCACGACTTCCAACACACTTTAAGTTAGATTATTGCAAGACAAGATCAAGTCGCTAATATTTTCGTAACAAGCTATTCAATGCCAAAATCTTCTAAAACGTGAGTGAGGCTTTTCATTCATTTTGCCTATCTTTTTTGTTTTGCACCATGCAATGTAGCATGGTTGCGCATGCTGAGAGCAGCTCTAAATTTTATTTGCCTTTTGGCAACAAGGAAACATCAATCGCTCCTTTTCTTTCTAATATATAAAACAATTATTTACAAGCTTTGTAGGTTAATCTACAATATGATGTTGGCCTGCTAGGATGTGAGAGCTACATCCAATCCATTCATCATTTGCTCCTTCTCATGTTCTCCTTTGTGCCCAAAAATCAGGCAAATGTTCTCCTTTGTGCCAAAAATTCAGGCCGATCCAAAACCCAAGTAAGCAATGCCAAAGGGAACAGTTGGGACGAGGCTGCCTACCATTTAAAAAATTAGATAGTATGTGGGGCCCACCATGTTTTGTATATTCCATCAAATCCATCCAGAAGATGCACCCTACCAAGATGAATAGAAACCCTAAAAGTCGGGCCATTCTGAATCTTAGGAGGGCAACCATGGAGTTTTTTACCCATTGCAATAAAAGAGTACATGAAGATGTTGAAGAATAATATGTAGAGGCTTGTAAGTGCAAAAGCATACAAAAGGCATAACATATACATGCCACCACATGTGGTTATGTGGCGGCTTGGTGCAATATACAAGCATTCCATCATATAGTCTGATATCTAGATGTTCTTCAACAAAAAATCAAGTACTTCTACTTTTAAAGTGGAAAATGGTGATGTTTGGGGGCTTAAAAAAAATCTGTTCGGTTTTTTCAGCCACGCTAAACTGTGGCACATTAATGGATGACCTTCATTCTTGGGTCAGGATGTCTAAATAATAGAACCCTCACAAATTTTGGGATGTGAAAATTGGAGAATGAAAGACATTTTATTGCTTTGATATGAAAAGTTACATTGTCTACCTCCTTTTATTTTAGGTGGGTTTAGGCCTGGAACAAATACTTCGATTCTCTGAGAATTCAATAGGAGAGGTAAAGATCTATAGAGAACTATAAAAAATCTTAATAAATATACGTAAATATATATTTAAATATCAGTACATGCGTATCTTATCCTCTTAACAAAAAAAAAGAAAAAAAAAAAAGAAAACTCCAACAACTGTTGTAGATGTGTGGCAAGTTGCGAGAACGGTCATTTCCACCCCCTTCTTATAACCTTCAAAAGACCGTTGTTGTTTGCGACAACCTGTATTGCTCCCGTGACAAGGCTGATTTCTGCCATCTTTTGCAGTTTTTCTTCTCTTGTGCCATTCTCGATTGGTGTATATATCATGGTGAGCCTCTTTGGTGTACTTTTAAACAGCTAGACTTTTTACACAGAATATGAGCATGGGTTCCAACCTAACTCATGGCTTAACGGTAGATAGAGCATGTTTTAACAATAAGGTCATGGGTTCAAGCACTCATGAGTTTTTGTTTCAACACTCACACAAACCCACATGGGCACTCAAACTCATGACCTTAGTGTTGAAATACACTCTCATCAATTTCTGCAAGAGATGTCCCGGCAATAAATGGTCTAGATCAAAGATTTTTATGCGTATGACCTACCTTGTACATGGAATGATTTGGTCACCATGATAGATGACGATGACCAGATGGAATTCACCATGATAAGCCATGGCATGTGGTTGTTTTCTTCAAATGTGGCTCATCTGATGAGTGGATCACCTATACTGTTTTGACCAGGGCATCTAAACAGCGAGACTTACATGATGGATGGATTCAATGCTGCAAATCTATGGCCTCATCAAAGATAGACAGGGGCTGTGATACATCTGATGAGGCTTGCATGGCATGTACCATGTACCTCGAATACGAACCGTCCAAATAATGTGACATCGGAGATGGATTATAACACAAACATTAGACTGAAGGTATAATCCTAACAAAGCTGTCCATCATGTGGGTCCGACCATGGATATGATATGGCCCAAAAGATGAGGTTGACCAACTCATCATGCCACCTACGAGATAGATCATGGTGTGATCATCCAACGGTTTATAACATCCAGAGGCACAGACGAATCACAACGCTCCAGTCCACTCAGATAGTATCTGTGTAGACCATAGAGAGCGACATTCAAGGCCGTCTAGTGGGCTTCAAGCTTTGAACGGGGCGGTCCCAACCAGTTCAAAATCCGTACCTAAACCAACTCTGGCCCACTCAATGCCAGGCCCAAGAATCGTGAGGAGTAAGCTCTTGGCCTCCCTCGAAAGGCTCCGAAACTCCATAAGGACATTAGCCAAAAGGCATTCGGAGCCTATCAAGGGAGATCGGAAGCTTGCCCAATCAATACAGACACACACAGACAAATTGCCACTGTCCTACCAATACCTCCATGGGTTTACTCAAGGTTGCAACTGGGCCAGGCCCACTATCCAATTTACTAGGCGCATGGGTCATTTTCTGTCATTGGTCGGTGATGGCCCATCAAGCTTTCATACCAGGGCCTCCTTGGGTTGTGGATAAGCGCCCATCATCTCACCAATAATATACATGATGGGACCACACCCAATGAACAGCCCAGATCTTGAACAAAAGTGGGTGGCCGGGCTCGGCTCAGGCTGGAATCCGGCTCGATTCATGCATTATCATCATGGGTTAGGCCTGTTTGTTTTGGCCCGCCATAGAGTTGACCCGGGCTTAGCTCTAGGCTTTTCTTTGTGGGCCAGGCTTCGCCAGGCCTGGGTCTCTGATGGGCCAAAACAAAGTAGCCCTAACATAGGGTATGATGATTATGAGCCGAGCCCTAGTCCAACCAACCACTTTCGGACAAGATCTCCTACCATGCATCATAGATGAAAAAAAAATGCCCTTGAAATCGCAAATGGGCCAGAAAGCTCTTTAACGACTCTCAAGCCCAGCGTGGTTATTCAACGGGCTTAACCTTTAGGCCGGGCCCTGGCCCTCAGGCCTAGTATTCCAGACCAAACCCGTTCGAAACCCTGACGGGCCACCCAGCCGTTGATAGCGCTAGTAACTGCCCTATCTGTGACTAACCCATGAGCCTTGAGGAGCATCCGCTGGACAAGATCTGGGCCTGGTCTAGTGGGGCCCAGTTTCAACCTTACAGCCAGCTTCCATACTTCAAATACTCCAACGGTGTGCAGCAGGAGATTTGAAGAGAGGCTGGAAGTTCACCCAACTGCTGTATAAAACTACACACTGCCATGGGTTTATATAGAGAGGATCTGAGTGCACTCAACGTCATAAAGCCGACAGAATCCGGTGCCCCAGTGTCGACAACTTTCTAAATTCTTGGAGGTCTCATCATTTGCACGAATATGTGGGCCAGCCCATAATTGGGTGGGCCATATTGGTTCGCAACGGTCCATTCAAATTTTGTTAGTGTCGATTCGATATTTATGTCATTGGAGAATAAAGGACACGCATCTTTAGTGTCCCCTTCACTATCACAAAAGTGATTAGTTTTTTGGGAGAATGATTTTTTGTTTATTCTGAAATCTATTTTTATGAATGGTATGCAGTGGTGGGCCATGGTTGGTATTGGACCTAAATTCTAGACCCGAATTTAGGAATGGGCCTACTTTAGATCCAATGAGTAACTGGGTTGGGCCTAAGTTTGACAACTTTTGCTTTGAGGCTTTGTCTTAGCCCATGTCCAGGTCATTTTATTTTTACATTGTGCTGGTCCTGGTCCATTTCTTGGGTTTAAACAATCAATGGGCCGGGCCTGATTAGGGAGATAAAATCTCACCCATTCCCATCGTCACTGATATTATGGGTGGCCATGGGCTAGGCTGCTCGATCTTGTAGGCCCAGGGCTTGGGGCCCTAAAGTTGGCCAAGGGTGGGGCCCTGGCTTGAATCATGGGTTCAATTGATAATAAAGAAAGAATTCTTGGTTCAGTTGTCCACCTCGATAATATAAAATAAAAAAATTCTATTGAATGTAATTCATAGTCATTATTTATGAAAAGATGAATGGCCCAGATCGCCTTTTGGCCCAATCTAATCATCAAGCGGGCAAACATTGTACTGAATAATGGATAGTTTTTAAAGATACTGGCAAGCAATTCCCAGCCACCATGCATATATCGGTTAAAGACACTTATTGTTGAATCCGGTTCATGTTTCGATGATCCACATTCCAAGCCACTTATATGATGAAATCATCATAGGTGGATCTCTCCCTCTCTCTCTCTCTCTCTAAGAGATCCTGCCAGACCACAAGTTATTACACCCAGTGGATAACTCCCAACCTTTCATGTGTGTCAGACATCCAATCCATCCAATGGGTTAGACCCAAGAAGATTTGCCTTAGGCAAAAATCAGCCACATCCCCTCAATGAATGGACGGGACTTGTATTTTGCTATTTATCAATGGCTAGAAATTTTTTCTATGATACGAAACCACCTGACGAGTAGATGTGGCTTTTTTTTTTTGGCATGAGGTAATCCTTAGGGTGGGCCAAACCATTGGATGCAAGGTGCTCCATAAAGGGTAATGTTGACCATAACGGTCACCACCGTTACCGTTATGATGGCAGACTGTCTGATTTGACATGAATTTTTCAGTAGCCTGATAAGCAATCGTCATGAATTTCAGAAACATGATCTTGGTGATGGAGCTCAATTTTTTAATGGCTCAGATGTCTTATATATGGGTCGCACATGAGTGAAAAGATACGCAAGCATGATGAGTCCCCGCTTGCCAAATGCTCCATCTATTATTTTTTTGCCTCCTATTCATCTAATTATTTTAGTGTGATATTTTAACTGGATTAAAGCCAAGGTCAGGGCTTAAGGGCCTCCAACGGGCTAGGGCTAATGCGCCCCCATGTGAAAATAATATGAATATAAGGCTAGCGCCGTAGATGGCCAGGTTTGGGGCGTGTTTAGCCAAAACTAGACTCGCCCATTTACTAAATGGGTCTGGGGCTAATTTTTTTTACCCAGGCCCTTTTACTAAATGGGTGGGGCTGGGTCAGGTCTGAGTCAACCCCATCAGACCCATTTGTAAATGGTTCTAGGTCTAGTAGAGGGGAATCCACCCAAACCCATTTATAAATGGGTCGGATCTAATGGGTCTGGGTCTAGATTTGCTATGCAAGTATTTTTACCTGGTTTAAAACCAGGTCTAGATAGGTCTAGGCCCAGATGGGTCCCTTACAACATAGACCAAACCCGCCCATTTACTAAATGGGTTCGGGTCAGACCTAATATAAAGGAAACCATATCCAAACTCATTTAGCAATTGGGTCTATTTTTCGGCTCAGACCCATACCATTTAACAATGGGTCAAGTCTGGTCGGGTCCAAATGGGTTGGGTCTGGGTAACCCCATTGGGTCCATTGACCCATTTGCAGCCCTATAGAAGGCCAGTTTGAAAAGGTAGGATTAGGTAATATTGAATTGCATTAGGTGGAATTAACACCATTATTATACAATGATTATGCTTGAAAATACCATGGAATTTTGACAATCCAAATCCCATGTTTGGATCAAATTCTTCTTTGAAAAAAAAAAATTTGTATTGAGTGAAACCAACATTTGGTAGACCATGGAATTATAATCAACAAACTAAATTTTATAATTGATGCTAGTCACCTATATGCATATGCAACTCAATTGGTAGACGGCATGGATAAAACACATGCATCAATGTGGGGCCCGCAGATGTACTGGATTTCAGTATCTCTTGATGGGAATGAATGATATGATATATGGATTAATCTAATCCTTCCCATCGATTCCAAAACCATGATGAAAATTACATTGGACCAAATCCAATTTCATACACCTAATCCCACCTTCCAAACAGGCCAATGAAATTCTTAGAAATCCGGTTAGTTGCATTGGAGCATAGTAACTTTTATTTCTAAGTCTTATAATTGTATATCTAGTAAATGTATCCGACAAAGTGGATAAATCTAGTTGGACTGGAAGTCAGGCCAAACAGCCTAGAAACATAGGCAGGTGGTCCGTTTGGCGTTTCCTGATATTTTGCAAATTAAAGATATTTTTTAAAATATTTTATTACAAATTATTTTCAGAACTTTAGAATATAGTTTTATAAAGTAGGTGCTAAGATTCAACTTTTCAAGAAATGGTTCCAAAACATCTCTTCCTGATTGATGTTTTTCAGAACATGTTCTTTCTGGTACGTGTAAAGTTTACAAGGAAAGACAACCAGGAATCGAACTATGGACCGCTAACATACGCTACACAGTCTCTACCAACTCTAAAGAGCTGGAGACTTTTTAAAATATGTATTGCAAAATATTTATTTGCAAAATGAGAAAATTTTGATATTTAGTATGATGGATGCACATATGAATGACTAAGTACTTGCATAATGCATAATAGCATTTCAAATTAAACCGTCCAAATTAATTATACCATTTTAGATGTACAATAACAAAAAACTATACTTATTTGATTATCTAACTATAAGATTAGTGGATATCAAAGGTCTAAGTATTGTTATGGTTTGTGGAGCCCGATCATTTGAGATGTATTGTTCATGCAACTAGCATTGTTGCGTAGCCTCTATCTTGGAGGGCAAGTTTATAATTTCACATTGTGTTTTATGTAAACCCTAGTTCATTTACATGTGTGTGTGTGTGTACACACACACACACACACACACACACACACACACACACACACACAGAGCTGTTATTGCATTGAGAAATGCTTTTTTATTTTCACATTGGTTTTATTTTTATTATTATTATTATTATTATTTGCCTTTAAGCATAGTAGATCAATGTGAATTTATGGACAACCCGAAGGTGAACCACATAAATCTCTATGTTGTGGTTTACATCTTTTCTCTGTTTTTTTTTATTCGATATTATTGTATGTGTGGTTGAGAAGGAATCTCTTCTCCCGACAAGAATCAAATACTTCTTCTCCCAAAAATGATTTGCAAAGTAACTAAAAGCAATTCTACAAAAAGTTGACTTTTTCAATTCCTAGTGTCTTGGCATGATACAAGGAAAGTGGTAGCAATGGGCCTCTTGAGTTAAAGTTCATTATCAAATTAAAATTGGAACTATAGCTTGACCCATGATCTAAGATAAGATGACTAGGTCCAATCCATAACTAAATTCCTAATCGAGCCCAGTTGAGTCGATAGGACCCACTTGTAAAAAATTATGTAAGATTTAACATGTTTTTATCACTTCAATGAAAATTTATTATTTATTCATGCATACACAGGTAGTCATGAGCCATATGGCATGTGCAATGCACATGTTGATAGAGAAGTTCTCAAGACGTGAGAGGGAAACAATAGCTAAAAAGATAGAGCTCCTCTTAAGGGGATGGCTTCACCTAATGCCCTTTATTTAAAGGCTTCCTGTGTCTTTAATAATGTAATATAGAGGGTACGTAGAGAAAGTAAGAAGATCGTTGTCTTCTTAGTAAGAAAAGTCCTTGTATCCACACACACACACACACACACACACACACACAGAGAGTATAAAATTGAAATTATTAATGAAAAAGCATTGTTTACAACTTGACTAATGGTTTTATATAAGCAAAAGTCCCAAGCCTTCTAATTAACTCAAATTGAAAGGCTTTTGAAATAGTAAGACTTAGTAAAAATAGTAAAAAAATCATGTTACTCAAATTTGTCACTAACTTTTACGTGACTAAAGCAAAGACTTTGGACTACAACGAGACTATTAAAAAAAAGTTTTACATGATTTTAACTTTGAAGACTTTTTTTCCCCTTTGAAAAATCCATTGGGGCCAATTAATCTCTTCAATTGCCATGTCCTATGTGGTTCATCATTAGCTTTTCAATGACAAATTATATGTGTGAATCTGATAACCATTTGTAAAGTTACAGTCGTTGAAAATTATAATGCTCCTTTAGGCTATTTTGCATATTAGGGTCGCTTCAACCTAAATTTGTGTTATCTTGTGCTTTGTTGATTCATCTTTCAACTTGTCCTACATTAAATTCAAAAATCTAATTGTATATATATAAAGATTTAATCGTATGCTCATGTTATATATAATAGAGATAATATCTACACAACCTATACAAAGTCGTATTGTATCATACTATTTCGGGTCGATCCAACCATATTATTTTTAGACGATACTAGTATATATTAGGCTTGTTCAATGGTAAATAGACTCTGTTTCAACATTGAGACCAGAGGTCGAGTGCCCATGTGGTGTGAGTGGGTGTGTGAGTCGTGGGGTGTGGGTTAAAAAAAAGGCATGTATTAGACAATTTGCATCAACATTTTGATGCTTTAAACCTTCTTTATGGTCCTAAAATATGACCAACTTTATTGTATCATGAAGCTGAAATGGCCGGAACTTATTTTTAACGAGTAACAGGGGAGATGATAGAGCAAGTAGAATCTAAATATAAATGAGAATACTTTAAAATTCACAAAAATGGAATGACATTAGCCATATGATAAGTCTCCTTTAAATCAAGTTGTATAGAATGGAAATGATTAACTATCCAACATTTATTATAAATTAAAGAAAAGTGACGGATATGATTGTCTTCTAGGTGTGAATTTTGGAACACGAGTCATCTAGGATAGACCCACTCTACTAATGGCCTGGATATCTCTCTCTCTCTCTCTCTCTCTCTCTCTCTCTCTCTCTTTCCAATACACATGTTCTTCCACCTCCTCCCAAGGACATTTACCATGTTAAGAAATGGATTGATTCGAAGGTTGGATAGCTTCTACTATCTTTTCTTCCATTTGTATTTTTTATGATTCTAATGTTTTGGGGCGTTCAAACAATTTTATGCCCGCCTTACCTCATATTGTGCCCGAATGGTATTTCCTACTGATCCATGCCATTCTTTGCAATATACCTGACAAATCGAGAGGTATAGCCACAAAAACACAATTTTTATGCCTCAGTCAGCTTTATCTTTTCTTCATAAGTATGTACGCAAGTAGTTCAAGTTTTTGCCCAATTCACTGACGAATATTTTGTTTACATTTGGTAAATTGCTTACTACTAGGTTGGATCGGATGTCCTGTGGAGGCTTCATTTGTTACTATTGTATAAATTTCTCTTGTAGTTTTCTTCTTGTTCTTTGCCATAATGCCCATTCTGGGATGAATTAGTGTTGAAATATTTTAAATAAAATATATTTTGGTTAAAAATTATTTTGAAAAATCTTTGAAAACTAAACTTTGTTTTGTCCATGTCGGATGGGAGAAAGATTTTTTACCTCTTTATAACTAGGGTGTTGTGCACCTTACTTATTTATGGTGGAAGAGAGGGAATATGGTAGCGCTTGGTCTCGGTCTCGGTCTTGGGCTCGGGCTTGGGCTAGGGCTAGGTGCGAGGGCGTGGGCATGTGAGGCAGTGTGGTTGTAGAGGCGCTAGTGGCACACTTGGCACTTCGCATGTGTGCATCGTGTCGCGACCTCGCGGACCGGAGCGAGACTGGTGCGATAGAGGCTAGGTAGTAGGTCAGGTGGCTTGCAGTAACAGCTGCATGTGGCTAGCCCAACAGTCAGAAACGGCTAGCCATTGAGTTTAAACAGCCAACATGCAGGTGTGTAACTCCCACATGCACAACAGTCAAAAACTGTAAAAAAAAACGGCTAATTTCTCACAACAGCCATAAAACGGCTAGTGTCATTATGGCTCTGGACCAAAATTGCCAGCCACCCTTGCCTATATAAACCAGTCAGGTCTGGTTCATTCCAACACAACAATAGCAATCACAACCATCTCTACTGAACCAGCACCCATCTGAGTCTATTAGCCTTTCGGTTTGGTTGATACAAACTAAGCCACTTAGACCAGTGTAGTAGTCTGCTGCTGCAAGACGAAGACAGACATTCCTTCTCTCTCTTTCTTTTCTTCATCTGCCAGACAGTGTTATTGAGTTCTATAGTGGTTCCTTCGTTTCTTGCTGAACGCAGAACCACATAAAGCTCGTCGTATCCTGGAAGCAATCCGCCTGCAACTTATCAGTAGACTCAAAATAATTTGAATAGGGGCGAATAACACTTTCATGACAGCGTGTTGTTTCACGTGCTTCAGCCTGTCCCTATTTCTCGATTTTTTCCAAATTAATTTATTTTTTGAGATCAGAAATTCTCAACAGTTGGAAGCTAGTGGAATTCCCATTTCTTACATGGATGAGATTGATCACATCTTAGAGTGAAAAGTTCTTATACCAATCATTTACAAGTGAGAATGACACCAAGAATTAACAAGCGGATGAATTTTCTAGTAGGCTATGTTGTTATAGCTTAGATAAAGAAAAGAGACTCTACCATAGGATAGAGCTGAGCTTTCAAATCCAAGTGTTCCCAAAACTCCCCTTAGCTTCCTTCCCCTCTTTTGGACACGAGAGAAAAAAGAAAAGATAAGGCTAGGTGTTCAATGTTAGGGGGCGTTTAGCATCCCTACAAATAAGAGCTTATTGGCTTATTTCTAAAAAAATTAAGCTTTTAGACCGTTTGGTAGAAGTCTAATGAAGTGCTTATTTTTTTAGAAAATAACATATAAGCTCCGATTTAATAAGTTGGGGAGGGGTTACTTTTTGAAATGAAGCTTATTTGCTCTATGCGGGTAGACATTTTGGACTAATTTTTTAACAAGTTTACTCTTAAACTTTTCAAGTAATTCCCATCTTACCCTCTTTTCTTCTCTTTACAATTTCTTCAAGAAAGGCCCACACGATGAACGACCAATAGTGAAGGTGGGCCCCACATGATGAATGGCCCATATCAGAGGCGGGCCTACATAATACATAGTCACATCAAAGTGTGGCCCTGCATGATGAACAATCCACATCAAGCAAGCCTTACCTGATGATGGTCCACATCAAAGGTGAGACCCACACGATGGATGGTGGACATTGAATGTGGGACCACATGATGGAAGCTTGACATTAAAGGTGAGCCTACATGATGAATGACCCATCTTGAAGGTTCAGCCCCACATGATGGGTGGTCCATAGCAAAGGTGGGACCTACATGATGGATGGTGGATATCAAAGGTGGGTCCCACATGATGGACTATCCACATCAAGTGGGCCCCACATGATAGATAGTCCACAACAAATACGGGACCCACATGATGGATGTTCCACATCAAAGGTAGGACCCACGTGATGGATGATGGACATTGAATGTGAGACCACATGATGGAAGGTTGACATTAAAGGTGGGCCTACATGATGAATAACCCATATTAAAGGTTAGGCCACACATGATGGATGGTCCACAGCCAAGGTGGGACCTACATGATGAATGGTGGACATCAATGGTGGGTTCCACATGATGGACTATCCACATCAAGTGGGCCCCACATAATAGTGGTCCATGACAAAGGTGGGACCCACATGATTGATGGTGGACATCAAAGATGAGCCCCTCATGATGAATGATTCATATTAAAGTGGGGCCCCACATCAAGGTGGGCCCACATAATGAAAGGTTCACATCAAAGGTGGGCCCCACATGATAGATAACCCACATCAAAATGTGGCCCAACATGACAGAACATGCGCATCAAGTGAGTCCTATTTGATGGACAGTCTATGTCAAAGGTGGGACCCACGTGATGGATGATGGTCATTGAAGGTGGGCCCATGTGATGGTAAGTTAATATCAAAGATAGGCCCACATGATGAACGACACATAATGAAGGTGGGGCCCCACACAATGAATGGTCCACATCAAGGTGGGCCCACATAATGAACAGAGTGGACTTCACATGATGGATGACCCACATAAAAGTGTGGCCCCTTATAATGGACAGTTCACATCAAGTGGGCCCCACCAATGGATGGTCCACATCTAAGGTCTCTCATGATGGATGACCCATATCCAAAGTGGGCCGTATGATGGATGATCCACATAGAAAGTGCACCCCACATGCTGAATGATGGATATCAAAAGTGGGCCTCACATGATGGACAATCCAATTCAAAGGTAGGGCCCACACGATGGACACATCAAATGTGGAGTCCACGTATGGGTGACGGGTAGTGGACATTGAGGGCTCCACATAAAAAACAATTAGGAATGTTGGGCCCTACATGATAGATGGTCTACCAAAACAACCATTTGGATTGCTCTTATATTAAAGTTGTTGTAATCTTTAAAAATGACATTAACTACCCTTAAAAAAAAATCTCTTATTTGAAAATTTTACTAAACGTGCTTACTTTAAATAAGACCTTTTTTTTTTGGAGATTTTACCAAACAAGCTTATTTAAAACAGAGCTAGAACAAAAAAGACTTACTAAAGTAGCTCTTATTGAATTAGAGTAGAGATGCCAAATGAGCCCTTAGTTTATTTCATTTTTTTTCTTATTTTAAAAGTATGTGAGTGTGCATTTAATTAGTTAGACAGCACAAAGGGCAGGGATGGCAATGAAGGAATGCTTTATGGTCCAAACCCAACCTAGGCTCGAGCCCAATCTAGGCCCACAACGGACCAACACAAACAGGCCCGGTCCCAGTCTATGATGATTGTGTATGGCCTGAGCCCAATTCCACCCAAGCTGGGCCACCAATTGTTGGGCAAGGTCTGGTTTGTTCTTTGTGTGTGGCCCCATCAAGCATGTTGAATTCCTAAATGGGTTGGGCTAGGTCTGAGATTATGGGAAGCTTGAGCCAAGCCTGATTATTAAACGAGCTAAACTTTTAGGCCCCAACTGGGATCCAAGCGAGGCTTGAATGCCCGACGGCTCAACCCAGTCCACTTACCACCCAGCTTAAAGTGAGTCTACAGTAAGAGCAATGCCTATGTGTTATTGTCATGTGTATGCCTTTACGAACCTTATAAAAGATCAGTAATTCTCTTCTATAGATCCATCCCATCCACTTGAGGTTCACCAACCTCAGTATGACTGAGGCCCAAAAATCAGGTCAATTCGGGAAACTGTTGAAATGATGAGTACCATGATTAAAATCATCAATATTGTATGTGGGGTCCACCGTGTTATGTGTATGCCATCTAGCATACTCATCTAAGGTGCCACACGGATAAGGGATGCCCCGATGAAAATAGGACATTCCAAGACTCATGTGAACCACACCAAACAGGGATTTCTATCAGGTGTGGCCCACTTGAGTCTTAGATCATTATCATTTATGGCCTCAACTACTAAAATGAGCTAGAAAAAACAGATGGACAGTAAATTTATCACAAACATCACAGTGGGCTCCACCTAGGTTTGCAGGAACTTCCGGCGAAGGGCTTTTGTAGGAAATCGGCGTACGCTCGGCAAAAGCGTTCCACCTAAAGTTCCTGCACTGGGAACCTAAGTAGGGCCCACCGTGATATTTTATTTAGAAATTCACCTGGTCCATCTGTCCAAAACTCAATTGGGCCACAAAAGAGGAAATAGGGGAAAGAAATGCTAATATTGAAACTTCTCTGGCTCCATGTTTATATTCCATCCAAACATTTTATAATGTCATTTACACTAGGATTAACTGAGAAAACAAGAATCTTAGCCTGATACAAAATTTCGGTCTACACATGAATTTTTCAATTGTAGTCGTTCAATCCTCAGTGTTTCCTCTCGTGTGGCTAACTTGAGTTTTGTGCCCTCCTAGTTTTTGGTCCCACAATAAATGAACTCACAAAACGGATGAACAGCTTCCCTGCCCAAGAGCTTCATGCAAAAGCCTTCCGCTTCGGAAGAATCCGGATCTCTTGTTCGTGGGGACGTGGATTAGCTACTGTGTCAGTTGAGTAGCTATCTCCCTACTGAATGACGTCACCAATTTCTATGGGGGCCACCATGATGTGTGTTATATCCACACCGTACATTCATTTAGAGAGATCATTTTAGGACATGAACCAAAGATTGAGGAATATCCAAAGCAAAAGTGGACCTCACCAAAGAAAACAGTGGGGATTGATCTCCTACCATTAAAAACTTCTTGGGGCTACAGAAGTTTGCGATCAAGCTGATATTTGTGTTTTCACTTATTCCATGTCTGTGTTAACTTATGATCAGTTGGATCTCAAATAAACATCATGGTGGGCCCTAGGAAGGTTTCAACGGTTGCATCACTGTCCCACTGTTTCTTTTGGTGGGTCAACTTCAGATTTGGATCTGCCTCATTCTTTAGCTCGTGCCCTAGAGTGATCTCTCGAAATGGATGCACTATGTGGATACAAAACATACATCAAGGTGGGTCCCCCGAAGTTGGTGACGTCACTTCAGTAGCCAAATAGCTACTAACTTGTAAGTAGCTAATCCACGTCCATTGAAACATGCTGATGTCATCAGTGATGTTGTGGCCCAGTGAAAATGGTCCATTCATTTTTCCATGTAATTTTAGGTCATGAGCCGATATAAGGCTCAAGTGGGCCACACCACAGGTGAAGCCTACCGTTGAAACCTTCCTAAGGTCTATCGTGATGTTTTATTTTCCATCCAACCTGTTTATAAGATCACAGAGACATAGATGATGAGGGGAACAAAATCAGCTCGATTCAAAACTTCCTGTGGCACCCAAGAAGTTTTCACCGGTCAGAGTTTAATCCCCATTTCATGGTCCACTTGAACTTGGATCTGCCCCATTCTTGATCTCATGGCTTAAAATGGCATGGAAAAATTAATGGACCGTTTGGATAAGATCCATACATCACAGTGGCCCTCACAGCCCTAGCCTGTTCCGAGTTGGGGAGAGGCGAGGGAAGTTCTTAATCCGCGCCCCAAGTTACCTACTTTACGGGAGCGGATAATGTGAGACCCCGGATCCACCGATCCCTGACTGTGAGGCTCACATTTATGTATGTTGCTTAAATCCACACCGTCCAACCATTTTGAAAGCTCATTATAGTGTATGATACCAAAAAAAAATCTGACTCAAATCTTAAGTGGACCACACCATAGAAACAGTCGTGAATGAATCTCTACCATTGAAAACTTCATGGATTTTCAGTGGATTCCATCGAAATGTTTATTTTCCATCAAACCTGTTGATAAGGTCACAAACACCTAGATGAAGAAACCACATACATATCACATTGATCCAAAGGTTTTGTGGCCCATAGAAATATTTTAATGATCAATCACCACTGCTTTCTGTACTATGGCCCATCTAGGATTTGGAACTGGTTCATTTTTTTGGATCATGCCCTAAGATAAAATTTCAATACGGATGGATGGCGTGGATGTAGTCAAATACATCACAATGGCCCCACAGTCAGGGTCCCACCCACCTCGGTGGATCCGGGGTCTCACCTAATCCGCTCCCCTATTTTATAAAAACAAGAGGATCCCGACTAGCTTCGGAAACATGCTTTGTTAAACGGACGCCGATTGGCTACTGACAGCGCCAGCAGTGAATCTCCAGTGACGTCACCATGTTTTGTGGACCCATCATGATGTATGTATTGTATCCACACTGTCCATCCATTTTGAGAGATCATTTTATGGTACTATATAAAGAATGAGGCAGATAAAAAGCTCAAGTACACCCCACCACAGAAAACAATGGGGATTGAACGCCTACCATTAAAAACTTCTCAGGGCCACTTTGATCAAGCTGATATTTATGTTTTCCATTCTTACGTATCTGTGTTAACTTATGAACAGGTTGGATCTCAAATAAACATCATGGTGGGCCTTGTCCCCACTGTTTTTTTGGTGGGGTCCACTTGGACTTTGGATCTGACTCATTCTTTGGCTCATGCCTTCAAATGGATGGACGGTGTGGATACAAAATATACATCATGGTGGGACCTGACGTCACTTCAGTGGCTAGCTAATCCGTGTCCCTATTAAATACGAAAGGTACGAATTACGAAAGCCAGATGTATTTTGGGCGCGGATTTCCTGCGAAAGCCTTGCGCAGGAAGTTCCTGCACTGGGAACCAAGGTGGGGCCCACAGTGATTTTTTGATAAATCCACCCCGTTCATTTGTTTTGGGAGCTCATTTTAGGACATAAAAGCAAAAATGAACCGGATCCAAGACTCCAGTGTTAGGTGCAGGGGGTGGCGCGCCCCTGCCCGGGGTTCGGGGCGGAGCGCCCGAAAGCCCAACGGTTTTTTTTTTTTAGGGAGGAGAAACTATAAGAAAATCGAAAAAAAAAAGTCATTTCTTTTCTATAAAATGGGGACTCTTGTGTGTCTAACCAATATAGTAAAATAGGTCGATCTGCAAACACTGGTTTTTAACAAAAAAATAGATTAGAAAAGAAATGGGTGAAGAAAAGTATGAAAAAATAAAAAAACATCATATATATATATATATATATATATATATATATATATATATATATATATATATATATCGTTTTCTGACCATTACGGGGGGCGTAACGGTCGTTACGGGCCAAAATTTTGGAGGTCCCCGTTTTGGACCCCGTATCGCTTAACGGCTACGGCCGTTTCCGTTACGCCGATACGTAACCGTTTTGGCCTACCTTGACCAAGAGTGAAGCCAAAAACTCATCTTGTTACCATCGCTTAGAGATAAGGAGATGTTTTCCTTGAAAGGCTTGGAAAATTTTCAATATTTTTTCACATAAAAGAGGCTCTGTAGATCGTTGACTCAAAGGGCCACGAGTCTAGACCTAAAGACCCATATTTTGCTGCTATCACTTGTCTCCAAAAACTCTCTCTCTCAATCCCAAAGTGCCACACCCATTTATCCAGAAGGGCTTTGTTCATGAGATCCAGCTTTTTAATATTCACTCCCCCTTCGCTGTAGGGGGTGCACACCTAGTCCAACAATGAAAATTTGAAGGACTCTCCACCACCTTGCCAAAGGAATTTCTTGCTAATTTTGTCTATTCTGCAAATGATATATTTAGGACATTGAAACAACGATATGAAGTATATTGGCATACTAGAAAGGGAGGCATTGATCAAATTGATTATGCCACCTAAAGACAGCACATTACACATCTAAGAAGCCAATTTTTTTTCTCCATTCTTTCAATGATACTATCCCATAGGCTAATTGGAGGCTTTCCAATATAGAGCGGAAGACCTAAATAAAATGTAGGGAGAGAGCCTACCTTGCAACCAAAAGAGTCAACAAGAGAAGCGCAGACCGCACTGGATGTATTTATCCCGAACTGGGTAGACTTCTCCATATTGACTTTAAGGCCCGAGACAACCTGAAACCAACATATAGTCATACTTGAAAAATTCACCATTAATTCATTTGCATCACAAAAGAGTAAAGTATCATCAACGAACTGCGAATGGTTAGCATGGAATGAAAAATTTCTGATAGAGAATCCCTTGAACAACCCCATTTCTTAGCCTCTATATAACATTGCACTTAGAGCTTCAGTGACGATAACAAAGAGGAAAGCCCCCTGATGGATTCCTCTAGAAGGTATGAAGAATTCAAAAGGGATCCGTTAATCAAAACAGAGAATTTGGGAGAGGATGCACAGATTCTCATCCAAGTTCTACAAGTTGAACCCTAATCTTTGGAGCATATAATTTAGGAATGACCAATCAACATGGTCATAGGCCTTTTAAATGTCTAGCTTACACATGATTCCACTTTTTATCTCCCTCGAACACAAGTTAAGGCATTCGTTTGTAATCAACACCGAATCTAGAATTTGCCTTTTCCTTCAACGAAAGCAAACTGATAGGGGAAACTACCTTGGCAACAACTTGCTTAAGGTGATTAGCCATAATTTTGGAGAGGATTTTGTAAAGATCCCCCACAAGGCTAAAGGGGCGGAAGTCCTTAATATGCTACGCTCCTTCCAATTTAGGAATCAAGGTAAGGAACGTGTTGCCCATCTCCAAAGAGAGCCTCCTATCAACATACAATTTGAGAACAAAGGCAAAGAGATCACCCCTAAGTAGCTCCCAAAATGCTTTAAAGAAAGTTACGGGGAAGCCATCAAGGCCAGGGGCCTCTTCGCTACCAAGCTCCTAAACCGCTGATTTCAACTCTTCTATATCCCCTAGTCTTTCCAGGGAAACGGCATCCTCCCTGGAGATCATCAATTATGGGCCAAACAACATCCTCGACAGTCAGCAATTTAGTATAAATTTCCACACATTTGATTCTATAGAGAATTTATACTAAATTGCTGACTAGAAGTACATCATGCGTTCGTAAAGGGTTCCGGTACATGATTTCTTTTCTTTTTTTTTTTTTTTGGAAGACAGAAGGACCAACTGGTTGTTAGAGTTTATGATGGATGGAGAACTAGCATTTACATACACTGATGGTTGATAGTCATACAAGAGCCACTGATGGTTTAAGTTTTTTCAAGGGAAACCATGGTGAATAACCTTATTTTTAGGATTTTATTTTACTTTTTTTTCTTTTAACTTGAACAGCACTATATTTAGTTGAGATAATAAGTCATTTGTCTCTGCAAGTTTACCCTTCTCATTTATTATGATAATAGTAAAATGCACTCTCTCATACATATGAAATTTAGGTTTTTTTCTTTTCTTTTCTCTTCTTTTTTTAATGTAGTTGTGGTGCATCACATTGCTAGGGACCTACAACAGTCATCACATCGTACATAAAGCAAAATTTACACCCTCTCCGTGCATCGCATGTCATTTTAAGGGGGGTGGATTAGGTGTTATTCAGGTAACACCTAACATCTTAGTGGGTGTTTGAGGGGTTTGATCTTTCTCGACAAGGTGGGCATAAGGAGCATTTTGGAAGCGCCTATTTATAGTGGGGGGTTGGGTTGGGTAAGGTGGTTTTTTGGTAGCCCCATCCAACCCCTCCGTAGTGGGTTCTATACAATAGATGGCTTGTTGTGTTTTTGTGTGAGCAAAGGCCCACCCAAATATGTTTCTGGTCTTTGTAATGGTTGTGAATGCTGTAAATAGAACTTTTATTTTCTTAAAAAATAAAAAAATAAAATCTTAGTGGGTGTTATTGTTACCCTTACCATAGGGCCTATTGAGAGAAATACCCCTTCTTGACCACAACACTGAGATTTATGTGGTCCCCTTCCAATACATCCACAAATTTCTGTCAATCTATTATGCTCAAAGAAAGGAAAAAAAAAAAAAAAAACTACTTTCAAAACAAGGACCGCTCTCACGACAAAATATATATAACCCCATAAGAACTAGGGTTTATATAAAATTTCACGTGAAATTACAAAATTGCCCTTAGACCAAGGGTTATGCCTCAAGCAAGGGGGCGTCGCCCCCTGTAACCCCCAACAAGCTCAGTGCGGAGCTCAACCTGTGAAAGTAATGGCTAGATGAGTAGTATTACCTCTAATGATCACTTCCACAAATCCTAACAGGCCCACATTGATGTTGTACTATATATCCATGCCGTCCATCCATTTTTGCAGACCATTTGTGCACATAGTCCAAAAATTAAGCAAATCCAAATCTCAGATGGACCACACCAAAGGAAACAGTGGTGATTAAATGCCCTACTATTAAAAAACAGATGGATGGCATGGATATACAACACATTCATCAAGGTGGTCCCCATACGGTCAGGGTAACACCCACTGAGATGTTACCCAGGTAACACCTAATCCTATCCCCATTTTAAGATGATTTTTTTCTTTTTTCTTTTTGCATTAGATAGCATGTTAATTTTGTAATATTTGAATTGCCTGCACTCTTTCCTGCAATTTAAAAATTGGTTTTGGCCTATCATATTGCTAACCACTAATACAAGGTCGTATTGTAATGTATCGCCCTGCAACCTTATTATTTATGGATGATACCAGTATGCATCGGGCAATATGCATCGATTTCATACAATATGACTAGCTTTGTTGTATCATGAAGTTGAAATGGCCAGAACTCGTTTATAAATAGCAATGGGGTATAGAGAAAGTAGAATCTAAATATGAATGGGAATATATCAAAATTCACAAAAAATGGGATGACATTAGCCATGACAGTCTCCTTAAAACAAGTTGTATAAAATGGTCCAACATTTATTATGAATTAAAGTGAAGTGATGGATGCGATTGTCTTCTAGGTGCGAATCTTGGAACCCGAGTCATTCAAGATAGACCCACTATACCAACGGCCTGGATTGATGTCTCTCTCTCTCTCTCCCATACTCATGTTCTTCCACCTCCTTCCAAGGACATTTACCATATTAAGAAATGGACTAATTCATTGCTCAATGCCAGTTTATTTCATTTTTTTTCCCATTTTCAAAGTGAGTGAGCATTTAGTTAGATAGCACAACAGAACAGGGATGACAATGAAAGAATGCTTTATGGTCTAAACCCAACCTAGGCTCGACCTCAATCTGAGCCCATGATGAACCAACACAAACAGGCCCAGTCCCAGGCACAAGTCCACCCATTTTTGTGCAAGATCTGGTTTGTTCATTGTATGAACCCCGTCGTGCTTGTTGAATTCCTAAATGAGTTGGGCTCGGTCTAGGATGACGTGCTCATAAATGAAACCTGAGCCCAGCCTGATTACTGAACGAGCTAAAATTTTAGGCCCCAGCCAGGATCGAAGCAAGTGAAAGACAGACAGTCCAACCCGGTCCACTTAAAACCCTAACTTAAAAGTGAGTCTCAGTGAGGGGCAATGCCTATGTATTATTGGATCTTCCAAAACAAAACATGTGTATGCCCATGTGAACCACATAAAGGATCCTAGATCCATCCCATCCATTAGGTTCACTAACCTCTATTTGGACTAAGCCCCAAAAATCAGGCCAATCGTGGACTCAATTTCCTGGTTGTAAGCTTCTGGAACGAATCTTCAGCTATTCTTTCGCCTGCTCTTGTGCTGCCTGAGTTTGGTGATTCTTTGAGCTCTCTCTCTCTTAAAGGGTGTGTTTGGTTCCACCTCTAAGTGAATTGAAGTTCTCTCCTTTCCTTGGCCAATATTATTTGTTACAAACAAAGGAGAAGCAGTTGAAACAAAAGAATTCACATAGGTTGATGGTATGTATTACGGGATAGTTCAACAAAGTTTCTTCTGTGGGCCCCAAAGATCAATGCATCCATCATAGGCTATGATCAAACAATCTGGAATTTGGGGTTTTAATATGTGTGGCCCAGCAAATAATGGTTTGGATTGGGCAGCTAGGATCAATAAATTTGTAGGGTTGTTGCATACCGGCCCATCAATGGTGGGCCCAAGAGATAAACATTCTGGATGGCTCAACTCCAGTAAAGACAGGTGAATCAAGTTGTATCGAGTATTTGAGTTTTATCCAACAGCTGTCAGTGAGCTAAAACTCGAGCCGGGCTTACTATCTAAAGATTCAGTCCCAAGCCCAGTTAGCTGCCAGACTTGGTAAGAATCAGAAATTTTTATAAGTTGGGGTGAGCCAGGTTGTCCTTTTGGGCCTTAGGGCATTAGCCAAGCCTAGACCCAGGTCCAAATAGGTAGATTCAAGACCCAAGTGGGCCTCACGACAGAAAACAGAGGGGATAGAAATAACCACCATACCTGGGGGCCACCTTGATATTTATACATCATCCAAACCGTTCATGAGGTTGTTCCCACACATGTAGATGATGAATGGTCTAAAATTCATTCTACTGGCCTGGTGTTTTAGACAAGGCATCAAAGCAACGAGGAACGCTGGAAGGCAAGAGATGGATTAGATCAACGTATCGACAGAGACTGATGGATGGACAGACAAACAGATAGCAATCTCTTGATCGAACGGCAGGAATGAACCGATCACGGTGATTTTGGGCCACCATATTCTCATTGGTTTAAGAACTTCACACCTCCATAGAATTATAATCACAACCGTTAATCGGCTCATCCAGTCCGTTCATCATGGTCAAGCATGTCGATTGATCTGGTTTTGTAGCTTTGTCATCAATGTAAGCCACAGACACCAATGGAAAATCTTACACTACACACGCCTTAATGAACGGTGGAGATGAGGAGTAAGCTCTCTGCCTCCCTCCGAGCACCCAGTCGTCCAAAAGCTCCGGCCACGACGTCTGTCGGAGCTCAGGGGTACTGGGTGCTTTGAGGGAGGCTGGAAGCTTGCCCACTCAGTATACCAGCCAGCCCTGCAACCGATGTACCAAAACCGCATACCTTCATGGACTTATATAGGGTTCATCTGAGGAGGAATCATAGGATTCTCCACTTATAAGTAGGGCCCACCATCTTTTAATCTGGACCATTGGTTCATTGCTCCCCGCAGCGGATGGACTAATCCTCCAAAAAATCTCCTTAGTAGGAAGATTCTAACCTTTACAAAAAAAAATGTCTCAAGATTAATGGATAGGATCTTTCGGTCCAGTATATTTTTATTGCACGGGTCTATCTGTGGTGGGACACAGCAACGGGTCTATCTGTGGTGGGACACAGCAGACCAATGGTTCGGATTATCTAATTGCGGGGTTCAATGGCCAGATCTGAAAACCCAAGTAAATCCTCGGACTGGGAATCCTGTCATTTTGATAGTATGCGGTTCTCCACATGATGATAAAGCTGATAGAATCCGATGCCTGATGTGAACATTTTCGAGATTCTTCTCTATCTGATCGATTGTGGGCATACGTGGATCGACCGATATTAAAGTGGGTCTATACATCGGACGACCAGAATTATTCACGAGGGGTCCCACTTGAATCAGTAGTAGTGGTGGCTGAAATAGCCGTAGCCGTTTAAGAATTTTCTTTTGTGTATTCTTCCTTCACGATAAATCCCATTATATGACGGGCTTGGATCGTTTAAACATGACCCAAATTCGATTGAATTGAACGGTCAATTTCATTTGTAGAATGAAGGCCCACTTGATGATTGGACCTGGCCAACAGGTTTGGCTGGGACATCCATCAATGGCCTGTGATGGGCCTGGCCCATACACCGGACCTAGATTTCAAGCCCGGCCTGCCTCTCTGGCCTAGTTAAGGGGCCCAGACCTAGGTCCTACAAGGTCCGGCTGCACTGACCGGGATGGACCAATCACGGTGGCCCTCAAGAAGGTTTCATGGGTAGGCATTCAGTCACTACTGTTTCTTGTATTGTGGCCCACTCGAAATTTGGATCTTCCTCATTTTTGGGCTCATGCTCTAAGATGAGATGGCGAATCCGATGGTTGGAGTGGATATAACACATACACATCAAGGTGGGCCTCACAGAGCTTGGGGTTACACTAGATTCTCTAACCCCGGGTTAAGAGGCAAGTCACATCGTCACGTCCGCTTTTTGGGTGCATTGCATGATAGCTTGTTACTTGAGTAATAAACCTTTACATGGTTGCATTATCGTGAGTCCATCTGGTGGGCCCTACCATTGATGGTCTACCGTACAAAAAGCCACCCTGAGTCAATGGCCCTAGACCCCTGCTGAGCAATCATGGCCGCAAATCTGATCTGAATAGTTGGGACAGGGCTACGATGATCAAAGAAAGAAACAACGCAACATCAGAGCCGTAGGCTTGAAACTTGGTCCGTCGAAGACGATCAGGGTCAGTAGCAACAAAAATATATGTAAGAGATTACAATGCAGCGAAGCATCCGGCTTTTGTTCTCTTGAATTTGCATTATATATATATATATATATATATATATATATATATATATATATATATATATATATATATATATATATAGGACACATCTTGAAGACCTAGTCCTAAGACCTAGTCCTAGCCCGAAAGTCAGGGACGCGGTTTGGCTGGTGTCCCCGCTCCCCAACACCTGCAAGATAGTTGGTGTCAAAGCTCTGTGGGCCCCACCATGATGTATGTGTTTTATCCACACCTTCCATCCATTTTGCCAGCTCATTTCAGGGCATGAGCCCAAAAATGAGACAGATCCAAATCTCAAGTGGATCACATCACAGGAAACAATGGGGATTGAACGCTTGCCATTGAAAACTTATTCATCCAACCTGTTCATAAAGTCCATCCAAAACTTCTGTGGCCCCGAAGAAGTTTTCAAAGGCAGCAGCCGTTCAATCCCCACTGTTTCATGTGGTGTGTATCTACCTCATTTTTTGGATCATGCCCTAAGAATGAATTGGAAAAATGAGCTGGAAAAATGGATGGACAGCGTGGATAGGCCCACAGAGCTTTGACACCAGCTGGTCACCAGCCAAACCGCCTCCGCTCATCCCTACTGACAAAATCAATGGACAGCCAACAATATAACACAATGCACATCTATGGCTCACCTGATGAGTAGATCAATTCGATTTTTGTGCTGGGCGATCTTCATGATGGGGACACATTTTCCACACCTCAGACGTTCTACAGGTGTGTGATGAGTTGGAGGGGAAAAGATACGCATTGTAAGCTCAGAAAGCAATGGGTGTATATGATCATTATTCAGTATGCATACGCTCCAACTATACACCATAGTATTAAAACTCGATAGGTCGACTTGACTCGATGAATTGAGTCTCATAGAAACTCGTTGGTCACGCTGAGTCACTAGACCAGTCAATGCATTTTCACATGTGTGTGTGTGTGTGTGTGTGTGTGTTTTGGGTTAGCACACCCACCCCCACTGTTGGTCTGTTAGTCACACCACAATGTTAGCCACCCCCACTAGGGAATCAATACCAAGACCTCAGTGTTAAAATAAGGTTAACGTCACTCAGTCTACCACTTGAGCTATGGATCAGGGTGCGTGCGTGTGCGTGCGTGCGTGCGTGCGTGGGTGTGTGTGTGTGTGTGTTAAATGCACTAATACTGTAAATCTAAATTTTAAATATTGAGCCAAGTTAAGTTTTTGAACTTTGCACAATGTATCGCCCTTTCAGGCCAGTTTCCAAATCCATAAACCACAAGAGAAAAACTTGGATACTGTGGCAGTGTGATGGATTATACACAGGCACATATGGTCCTCTTTCCGCAAGCGTCCACAAATCAGAGGTTAGGATTTTTCAACCAATCTGAGCTTGGGATTGTGACTTGGCAACAGTGGGCTGCACAATCAAGTCGGGTTTTATTTAAGTTAATATACGCCACATGTACAATTTCTTAGTGTCTGCGTATGAAGCATCACATACAGCCTGAGTATCATAGAACTCCAAAAATAAAGGAATAAACAGATAAAAGAATCTCAAATTGTCCACATATAATCCACTAACTGAATGAAATTCCCATTTCTATGATTTTTTTTTGTATCAGACCTAAGAACAAGAGAACCATATCTCATCAACAACACTCCCAATATCAAGATCCAAACGGGCCTTGATTTCTGCAAATTCTAAGTTCCATACAAACACCAACTACACCCCAAACACATACAAACCAAAACATACCAAAATGTACAGTCTCTCCTTACCAGCTACAAAAAAAACACATTAGTCTACAAACAACACATCCTGTACCAGGCTCCTCAAATCCCTTCCAAGAGCATTTGGGCATCTCATGCAGTTTCAATTATCTTCCCTCCCCAGTTTCCGACAATGATATCCACTGCCACTATGTTCCTGTTAGTTATATTAGTTATCATTTACCATCTTCAGGGAATAGATATGTCCAATTACCACACCCATTTCAATGGCTTATCTTCTCCCTTTCAGTGAAGCCTTTGTGCTCCATTCCAAACTCAGTGGGGAATGCCTGCGCGTCGGGCATGATTTCCCAGTTGCCTTTCTGGACCCAGTTTGAGCGCCTCGTCTGGCTCCTGGACCTCTCTAACCCAATCTGGTTCTGTATATCTTCAAAGTCCTCTGCAGCGACAGCCTGCCGTTTGCTGCCCGTCTCTATGTCTAAGCTCGCCTTCGCAATCTCCGGGCTGACAACATGGCCCCGAGGGAGAGAAGCAGTGGAGGAGGCCAGGTCCTCATTCACCCTCGCTCGGAAGTCGATATGAGAACTGGGAATCCTTGAGCAGAAGATCTCCCTAATGTTTTTGGCCCACCCGAGGTCATAAGGATTCACCTTCCCATCGTAGCGGAATCGAAAATTCTCGTAGGTTGTCTGCATGACAACGAGGATATGTTGTGGCGATCTGTATGAGAGGAAGAAAAATACTAGAAGCATGGAAACTCAAGGGCGATATTTATGCTTGCATTAACGAAAGATGCAAGTGAGACAGTGGCCACCACTAGGGCTCTCAATGGGTCGGATCTGGAGCGGATCTAGTTGAATCCGACTCTGAATCCGGAAATCTGTAACTCTTACTGAAGCCAGATCCAAATCCGACTAAGATCCGAAAGGTGAAATCCATACCCAATCCATTTACAGACAACCAGATCCACATCCGACCCAAAAATCCACATAAACACAGGATTCGGGTCAGATCATGATCCAAATCCATCGTTTAAGTAAAATTTAATCTGATTGTGTTTGTACATAGTGGCTTCCCTAGTATAAATTTTACCCCCTCTTTCAAACGGTGATGATTCATCATCCAGCTATCAAGACCATCCAAACTGTGGGCACATTGTTGATGGAGCATGCATAAAAATCACACTAATCTAGCAATCCTAACCGTTCCATTGGTGGCTTTCATATGGATGGCTAAAAGCCAAAAAGCGAATGGTCCAAATTAGACAGGCAGAATCAGATTGTTACTCATGTGATTTTTGGGTTATGCTGCGACCGCAAGCTTGACGGTCAGGATTGACATAAAACTATGACACGTATCTTCACATTTGAACTTGTTTAGATAATTGTGCATGGGACTCACCAAATTTCTATGGTGGGGATGATGACAGGTGAGTAGGGTGACCACTGTGGTGCTGAATGTAAACATGATTTGCAAGGCATGCGCAGCAACTCAAAAGCATTGAGAAAATTTCCCTACCCACCTTTTACTTTAGTGCGGCCCACTTGATTCTTGGATGCGGCTCATTTTTTATCACGTCCTAAAATGAGCTCACAAAATGGATGGATGGAGTGGATTTCTCACAAACATCATGGTAGGCCCCACCTAGGTACCCAGCGCATTAAGGCTTCCGCACCAAATCCGTGTCGGATCTCTTGAAGAGATTCTTGGAAGAGAGAGGAGAGGAGAGAGAGACTCTCTCCGCACGAAGCCATAGAGGCAGAGAGAAAAATTAGGGTTTTTTCTTATTCTTTACAGTTTTTTTTTTTTTTTTTTTTTTTTTTTTGGCATTATGTAGTTTAGAGATTATAGGGCAAACAAAAATAAACTGTCTAGATCTAAAGAAGATGAATAGGCAAACAAAAATAGATGGTCTAGATATAAAGAAGATGAAGAGTCATCTAATAGTAAGGATCCGATCAGATCATAGTGTTAGATCCGAATCCGACCCGAATAATATTCGGATTTTTCTTGGTGAACCTGAATCCGATCCATTTATTTTTTCGTAAAAAAATTTTGGATCCAAATCCGCTATATACAGAGTCGGAGCGGATCGGATCTTGGATCTGATCCGCTCCATTGAGAGCCCTAGCCACCACCGAATGGCCCGCATTGTGGATGGTCCATGGTTAAAGAATTTCACAAGACATATCATTCTAAAGAACCAAGAAATAATCAATGGTTGACATCTAAGGGGAAAAGGTGAGAAAGCGACCGCCATTATTATTTGATTGGTGTTGTTTTTTATCCATTGGACAACCAAGGCTGAGCCAACTACGTGGATGATCCTGATCCAGTGTCACCCTTACCAAATGCAAGGTGGAAGTGGGGCTCTATCACGTTATGACAGATGGTTCTTCTCTCATATCCCTCTAGTATACAAACCACTAACAATGTAATGATCCTGAATCCTACTCCCCCTATGCATGCAAATGTGGCGCGTTTGTGAGAAATCAGGGATTTACATTAGATGGGGTTAGTGTCACCAAGAGACTTCTACCTCTTGTTTTTTTGCTGGAACACTTCTCAACATGACACAATACTTCAAAATATATATGCATGAAGTTTCCTCGTGATGTCATTGGAAAGTGCCACATGTTGGACATTTCAAATGAAGTGTCATCCCTCAAAAAGTTTTCTTTCATCATTTTCAATTTATTTAGTTATATAAATATCTTTTCTCAAGGTGAAAATTCTTGCTTCTTGCTTGCAAGCTTGCTCCATTCTTTTGGTGATGAAGAACCTCATTCGTACGGACTCCGTCTAACAGTCTAAATTTAAATTCATTCTATTATAGGTATATGGCCTACTTAACGAGAAATATCACAAGCCTTATTGATTTTACTTTTTATGTTCTTTTTATAGGGTTCTCTGAATGTTTTGACTTTTGAGAGAGAAAATTATAAAGTATCATTTACACAAACTACTATTTCTTGAGATGATTATTGCACAATTTTTAAATTGGTTGAATTATGTGAGTTCTCCTTTTAAATTCCCCTTGATTTTCTATTTGACAAAAAGAACCCCTTTATGATGTGGGACAAGTAAATCAGGCGAGAAAGTTTTGACCCAAGGGTCTAGCATGCACTACAGCTTTCAACAGCATAACTTTGAGACCGGTTATACGTTTTGGGCATATAATTTGTCGTTGGAAAGCTATCAACAAGCTCTATATGCTGGCCATTGGCCCTGAACAGGTTTCCAGAAATAGGTCATCTTAGGGGTTATTTTTTATTCCAAAGTTAAAATTTACTAGCTTTGGCAAGTTCCAGTTTTTGCTATTTTGAGGGTGTTAAGGGTATGGAGAGCCCTAGAATAGCATAAAGTCCTTGTTTGAGTTATGTCAAAGAGTTTGGATTAGTTTAAAAGTTCTTTACAATTTCTTAGAAAGTTAATCATTTTAGGAAATTTCACTGTTTCAAGAAATTTATGAATTTGTGGTTCAGAGAATGTATAAGTCATATGAAAGGGCTTTGTAAATAGACTTTCATTAGTAATATCAATTTTATTTGTCAGGTTTAGAGATTTTCTTTCCTTATGGATTCAAGAGCTGCACTTGAGAAGACGACAATGATCTCCTCTTTCTCCACGCACCCGCTACATTACTTCATTATTATATTTTATTCATCAATTTATTATTGTGTTAAAAAAATATTTATTTGTGTACAAAGTGTCCTTGTGCCTGGAATTTTGGAGTTTGTTGCGCTATATACTTTAAAGCACTTTGACAATTCACACAAGTCTAGGTAACATTGGGTGGGGTCCAAAATTATATACATTGACTTGAAAATCAAGCCGGTCCAGTTGTCAAGCGGCCACCTGTTTACGAACAGTCCAGTCGTCTAGAGGCCACCTGTTTATGAACAAAGTGGATGGTTAAAATAATTGATCAACAGTCCAAATTCAATACACATGTGAGACCACTTAGTGACCAGACCAGACAGATTTTCAGGCCACAGGACATATAGCGGCACCCACCTGATGACCGGCTTGGATCTTGCCCTAGACATGTTGCATTGGCACATATTGGAATAGGATTTAGGTTCATACAGTTCTCCACGAATAAGGTTGAAAAGAACCAACACAGTTCCCAAAGGCTATGTCTACATATGAGGAGAAAATTACGAGTACATTAGATCTAACAAGGTAATTAAAGGAAAACAAATGAACCTGGTTGGTGGAGATTAAATATAGGTGAAATGCCGTGAGCCCTCCGACGAACCAAGCTGCTATGAATGTGTATATGATTAGAACGGCAGACATGGGCGACCTCAGAAAAGCCCTCCAGAGATTACATTGATATGCATCCATTATTTTCTTGATATTTACCCAGCAAAAGGCGAAGACATACAAGCATAACATAGTTGTGGAAGACACGAACATGAAAAAGAATCGGTAGTTCCTCTGCACAAAAAGAATTTCATACACAAGTCATGGAGTCAAAATTCTATAAGAGAAGCGCATAGTGATGGATGCCAGACAAGTAAAGAAGAATTGTATGATCCTCAACTTAAGGGTATCCAAAGTATGATCGAAGTTCTGTTGTACACATGAGGCCCATGGTTAAGCGATCCATATACCATTTTCGTGTTGAGCCCCACTACAATGGAGCATGCCCCAAAAGATATCCTCAATAGGGCAATTCTAATGAGCCTTGCAAACGGATGGTCAAAAGGAGAAAAGGGTCCATATTCAACTTAGAAAAAGTGTGAGATTGGTAGATTTTTGGGTCATGGTTGGTCTGTGATGGGACTGAACAGACCAATGGTCTAGCTCATAGAATCATAGGTCCAACTTGTCCTAACTGAAAAATTCTAAAGCTTTAGTGCAAAATAAGAATTTATATCCTAAGGCTTCAGTGCAAAATAAGAATTCATATTCTAAAGCTTTAGTGCAAAATAAGAACTCATAGCAACCATACAAAGAAAGCCAAAACACTCGTCTGCAAGGGTGATAAAGTAGGGGAATCTAGCATCAATGACCATGAAACAATGATAGTTCAAAGGATGGACGCTTAATCAAGGTTACCTGGATAGTGGATCTCTCTGGCAGTGTAGTACGAGAATGAGTACATGGTATGCAGCATGCACTATCCTAGGGCTGTGGGTCATTCCAGTACATAAGGCTAAGTATACACAATATAATTATGGATACAAATTGATGGTGTAGTCTTACATATGAAATGATGAGTGCTGTTATTTTAGATCCAGCATGCGTGGTATTAATCTGATATGCCTCCTATTGCATGACTTGAAGTGTAGATCTCTACATTCTAAATATAAATTCATATTATGGCCTAATAAACAATAAGAGTATAGAATCATAATTTCAGGTCGTAGAAGTAGCAATCCAGATTGCAAATAACCCATAATCCTGATCACATGATTCAGAAGAGAAAATGCATGGGGTTGGGGATCTAGGTGATATTGCTCTTGAAACACTTGTAAAATGTGACAAATATCAGTCCAGCTGTCATTTCCGAAAATTTTCCCAGCATCCATGATATTTTCATGATCAGTTTGATCTCTCTTTACAGTTAGTCTTGATCTCCCTAACAATAAGTTCACTGACGCATCGAAGAGATAATAAACATATAATGAAGCAACAAACAAAGCATACCTTCCCAATACACTGTCCAACCCAGGGGCAGTGGTGATCAAAACGCTCTACGCAATTGTTGCAGATAGAGCAATGGGAGCAACGTGGCGGCCTATATAACATGCATGTGTGGCAGTACTTGACTTTGACAACCATCCCATTGACAAGAACATCCTTTGTGGGGGGTAAAGCTGAGGTGGGGCCCTGATTTCCTGCCCAGTCTATCGATAAACAAGCATCGCCATCCTCTTCTGGTTCTGGAGGATGTGTACTACGAGGAATGATGCCTGGATCTCTTCCAGAAGTGAGGAAGAGAATACAAAGAACCTGCAGGCATAGGCAGCAAAATGGAAGCATCAAATAGCAACTCTGTCAGTGAAACTGGATGTGGAATTAACGGTCATGCAAGAAGATGCAAGTCCCAAGAGAATTATAGCACATGCAAAAAAACAAAAGATAAATCTCTAGGAAAGGCTACTTTGATCCTATTAGTCCTGAATGACAACTAAATCAAATTAATATCTTCTGAAATCTAAATACCATGTTATATTTCAACTTTTCAAAGAGCCATTGCAAACTTTAAAACAGGCAAGAGAAGTTTGTAATAGCAGGAATATGACTTTAAGCCATGCCAATTGGAAAGTAGATAGGGAAAAAAAAAACAATGGAACTCATATATATTTATAAAACGAAAGATCAATCTCTAGAAAAGGCCTCTTTGATCCTATTAGTCCTGAATGACAGCTAATTCAAATTAATATCTTCTGAAATCTAAATACCATGTTATATTTCAACTTTTCAAAGAGCCATTGCAGACTTTAAAACAGGCAAGAGAAGTTTGTAATAGCAGGAATATGACTTTAAGCCATGCCAATTGGAAAGTAGATGGGAAAAAAAAAAACAATGGAACTCATATATATTTATAAAACGAAAGATCAATCTCTAGAAAAGGCTTCTTTGATCCTATTAGTCCTGAATGACAGCTAATTCAAATTAATATCTTCTGAAATCTAAATACCATGTTATATTTCAACTTTTCAAACAGCCATTGCAGACTTTAAAACAGGTAACTGAAGCTTGTAATAGCAGGAATCTGATTTTAAGCCATGCCAATTGGAAAGAAGATGGAAAGAAATTTATAAAAATAAAAATAAAAATAAAAAAAACAATGAAACTCACATATATCATGAAGATAACCGGAATTGATACTATAAGCTCCCCCATATGATGCTGAAACTCATTAACTAGTCTTTGAGAAATAAATGAAACAAAGATGATCACTGGAACTACAATTAGCAATACTGTAAATGACAGTGACCTCACATCTGGACCAAATATAAGCCTGCCTCCAAGGAAAAATCTCTGCAAGATATTTTAACAGACTGGTGTTCAGTGTTTGTCAAGTAAAAATAGAGTTGCAGAAAATACAAGACGAATAATGAGAGCATTATAGAGAAAAAAGGATAGCAAGTGGCTAAAAAGAACATGCCTGGAAAAAATATATATGTACTTGAAAATTCATGGGTATCTTTGAGTAATGATAAAGCAGAAATGTGTGAGCAATTAATATAGAAACATATCATATATGGAAGGAGATTTGTAATCTTAAAATGAGTTGCTACAAAGTTGCCATCCATATCAAAGATTGTGGTTGAATTTCTAGTTCATTTCACACAACTCAAAGTATGTTTTATTTTATCTTTGTATCAACAGAGAGCTCCTAGTCTCCTAGGCAGCGGCGGCAGCATCAAGATGCTCTGTCCTCTAAATCAACTGTTCTAGTCAAAACATGTGAAAACTCCCGACCAGTGCATTCCATGAGGAATTCCTTTATTAGTTCTAAATTACAACCAATCAGGTATCTACAACAGATGTTTAACTTTAGCCTGTTTAAGAACACTTGCAAACAAAAAAGAAAAATCAGTCCTACATGGGAGCTGGTGGAGAAATCACAGGGGCATCAGGAAGAGGACCCAATCTTCTTGGGTTAATTGGCGCTCCACATGAACCAACAACTGCAACAGTCCCCAACAATAAGCTCCCAAAACTTGTCACTAGGGATCAATTATAAGAGGGAAAAAAAAAACTTTGATCAAGTTCCATCTCGTTGTCACATTGTCTGGGCCATCATGTCCACTGAGTTCAAAGGCGTCTCTTGGCTGAAGATTTCAACTGCAGCTAGAACTTGGCCAATTAAGATTCATCCAAAAAAGGTGCAAAAAAGACATATTTGGCAGCCTGCATCTGGTATATGGAAACTGAACATTGACAGTAGTTCCTTGGAAAACCTCTGCATTTCTGGTGCTTGCGTGTCACGAGTAATTTTTAGCTTTAGGAATCTTACCGGCACTCTCTCTCTCCCTCTCTCCCTCCCTCCCCCCCTCGCTCTTTTTTTATGAAGAATTTATACAACCATCAACCGAGAAAATGGGGAAGTGGAGATCTCGGAAAAAGCTACACATAAAACTATGTGGCCCCATATACATGGGATTAAACAAGGAGACCGTTGCATGAACTTATTAATGAGAAATCCAACACCAAATTAGAATGGGTGGTTTTGCATTTCATTATTTTCATTTGGTTGGCTTTTTTGCACCGCCTAGAGATATCTACAGTTGCACAAGTCTCCTCTTAAGGTGCTGCCCCGCTTCTAAATCTTACGACTCAAATGCATTAGAGCGATTAACAAAGAATGGCAACTTCTACTGGCTAAAGATCTAATGCCAAATAATCTCTCCATCAAACAATCCCAGAATCCAAACAGTGGGAAGTTCACTATTTCATATGTCAGATGGCTATAATTATCCAACCAGAGCACATGCAGGGAACGGATAATTTATGAACAGTGCCAAGTCCTCTAAAGAAGTGGAGGTCCGTGCTTCAGTGATCAAGACTGTTGACGAAAGGCCCGACCGTGTGCTGATGAGACAATCCTAACTGTTTGATGAGTAACTTCAAATAGGCAGTTAAAAGAAAACTGCAGCAAAGAAGGAAGAGGCCAAAGAACAGATGGCATGGGTCTTCCAACCAGGGATGTTTTTGGTGCATGGTCCACATATGGTGGACCCACAAGGTCTATGGTCTGTATCATCAGACTATGGGTCCCACTAGTACAAACTGGACCGGCGCTCAGGGTAACGAGAATGTATGGAGGGTGCTGAATCCTCGAAGTGCAGGTCCATGTTTCAGTGATCAAAACTGTTGATCTGACTGGCCCAACCGTGGGCTGATGAGACAATCCGACATTCAAACAGACAGTTAAAAGAAAACTGCATTAAACAATTAAAAAAAAAAATCCAAAGATTGGAAGGCTTGGGTCTCTCACTCCAGGAGATTTTCAGGGCATGGTCTACGTGGGGTGGGTTCAATGGTCTGGATCATCAGATTATAGGTCCCAGTAGTAGAAACTGAAGGCCCACATAGAGCATACACACCCTTGGCCCCAAGAATCATATGAATTGGTCCACTCAAAGGTGGACCACAGCTGTGTTGGATGGTGACACCAAGAGGGAAATCCAGGCCCCACATTGTGAATTTCATCAACATCACATGCAACTAAGTTCAAAACGCAATATAAGATCGACAGACGGATGGGCAGTGATTCATAGAAAAGATAGATGATCGAAGGAAATCTGACATTGCTTCCTTTCCAGGCTTGATAGACCCGTTTCGACTGGCCACGAGTTTCAATGATCCGTCGATTCGAACGCGAGCGCTGGGGAACCGAATACATCTTCTGGTTCTGCGTTCCGGCCCAACCTCGGCTCTACAAAAACCTCCAGGTTTCGCCCTAATTACCACATTTACCCTCTGTAACCAGCAATCCGCAGAAAAACAGAGAAAATCAGCGTCTGAAAAAAAAAAAAAAAAAAAAAAAAAGGGAAAGTAGTATTTAATTAATCAAGAAAAAAATTGAGAGAAATTCAACAGGAATTAAGAAAAAAGACAGTTTTGTTAGAAATCATGGAATTCTTTTTTTTTTTTTAATTCACAAAAATTCACGGAATAAAAATGATGATAAATCCAAATAAAATCAATAAAAAAGACTTCAAAAATCAAAAGAAGAAAATAGGAAAAACCAGCAGAAATGTTACATTCCATTTCGAGAAAATGCAGAAAATAACAATACATGAAATTTTCAAAAAAAAAATCGTAAAAAACAAAAACAAAATGGCAAATCCAGAGAAAATCAAGATTCCGCGAGATCGATACAAAAAATAATTCCATTTCATTTAAAAAAATATATAAACGAAAATGCGGGCAAAAATAGAAGAAACGTTCCAAAGAAAAGGCTTCACAGAAGAAGAAATCGAAATTCCAATCCATTTCAGGAAATTTTAATAAATGAAACAGAACACGTTGCAATGTCTTTTCTACATTTGAAGAAAGAAAGAAACGAGTCGAAGCTTTTAAACGACGCAACCGACGAGAGAGAAGAAGAAGTAGAAAGACAAAACCTTAGGCCGGGCACGGATCGGCTTCGGATTTCGGTTCGGAACCGGGTTCGGCCAGAGGTGGGGAAGAGGGCGGAGCTACTACATAGGGGGTTGGCGAATCGGCCGATTTTTCGGAGAGTTACAAAGGAATCGGCGGAGTTGGACGGAATGACGCGATGATGTTGGTGGTGAGGAAGGAAGAGGCGGTCATTGCCGGAAGCTCCGATTCTCACTGCGATGCACGGAAAGACGAAAGCAATTGAAAGAGCTAAAAAGACGCAAAAGCATGGAAACAAAAGGAATCTATAAAGAGAGGACAGGCCCATGCTAAAGCTACTCGCGCGAGTGAGACCGCTGAAGAGACGTTGCCTTGCACGTGCCACAGTGTGTGTCCGCTCGCGTGCTTACGTGTATGAGATCCAGGCCATTCGTCGTTACCGAGAACCATGGCCCTCCCCCTGCCGTAATCAGATTATGAACTCTCTCATCATGCTGATAACAGTTCGATGAGAAAAAAAAAAATTTAATGGACGGCTAGAGGGGAATAATAATAAATAAATAAATAAAAAACAGTGCTCAGTATTCATGGGATGTGCGGCCCACCTGATGAGTGGACCGGTTTTGGTCAGGCTTTTAGTGCGGCCCACCTATTGATGGGCCATGATCTGGCTTGCATCTGCCGGATCCTATTGATGGATCCTCTCTTGGCCTCCGAGCCTTTTGTCACACTGCATTTGATCAGGTTGCACCCAACAGAGGATCCAGACTCAATTCCTCTTACATGCAACAGAGAGTGGATTGTCTGTGACCCTGGGCATAGAGATATCTCTGTAGCTGGAGCTGCGTAGGGTCCACAGGGACGTCCGTGATAAATCCATTACGTCGTCTTTTTTTAAACACAAAATTAGATCAGGAATATAAAAATAAGGGATAATCAAAACTAAGGTTGGCCACACCAACAAAACAGTGGGAACACCAATGTCCACCATTGAAACCTTCCTGGAGCTGACCATGATGTTTATATGCCATCCAAACCGTTCACATAATTATTAACACTCATATATACTGTAAAAAAAATATATCATCCTGATGCCAAACTTTGTCACCGCTAAGTGTCCAATACCCACTGTTTCTTGTGGTATGGTCCACCTGAGTTTTGGATCTTCATTATTTTTAGCATCCTGTCCTAACTTGGTCTTCCAAAACAGATAGACGTAGTGGATTTGTCACATACATTCATTTGGACCCTACACAGCCCCGGCTACAGAGATATCTCTGTGCCCGGGGTCACAGGCAGTCCGCTCTCCATGCTACAGGGATCAGTGATTCAGTCGGGATAGGGACGCTAGCGTCGAAGTGCAACGCACCCACCCGGAGACCAGCAGTTGAAATGCTGAGGCGTCTACATGGATCAAGCTGATATTTATGTTTACATTACCTTATGAATAGGTTGGACGGCAAATAAACATAATAGTGGGACCTTGGGAAATGTACTACCGTAGGAATTCAATTCCCACTGCTTCCTATAGTGTGTGGTCTACTGATGCCTTAAATCTGCTTTCTTTTTGAGCTCATGCCCTAAAATAATATGTCAAAATGGATGGATGACGTAGATAAAACATATACATCATGGTGGGCCTCACATATCTATAATAGGACCATAAGTCTCTACTTAGGCCTAGTTGAGGTGGTACCCAACCCGTGCCCACCCCCTTGCTAGAGACGGATGGTCCTGATAAGAGCTCTCTGTAGCCCATTGTGATCCATCCATCCATTTTGACATGTCGTTTTAGGGCAAGTTCCAAAAAAGAGTCAAAACAAAGGCTTAAGTGGACCATGCCACATCACAGTGGTTCGTAGGAAGATTTCAATGGTAGGCATCATTGTCACCATTGCTTCATGTGATGTGGTCCACTTGAGCGTTCAATCTGCTTCCTGTAATGTGGCACACTTGAGCTTTCAATCGGTCTCCTTTTTATAGTCATATTCCAAAAAGATATTTCAAAATGGATGGATGGACGAAGGTCCATCTCTAGCCAGGTCCTGGCCGGTGTAGTACCCGATCTGCATCTGTCAGCGCGGGGTGCACTCAATATGTATGCCCGAACCCGGGCCAAACATGGGCTGGGTATGGCTTAAACTAAATGGGCATCCTTGTTAGTTTGGTATTTTTCTGAGCGTGATTTATAAATAAATTTAGTATGATATATGCTGATTCATGCTCCAACGCCACTCGAAAACCCGATTATATATATGAATAAATATAATAATTATTACATGTATTATAATTTAAAATAAGGTAGCATCTGCCACTTATCCAGTTTGACATGGACATATAGCCCGCTAAGTAATAAAACAGTTGTTGTACAAGTGCCATATGCCAGATGCACGAGGATTGCGTCCTGTCCCAGCCCGTATGGATTACCGTCTTGGCAGAGGATATGAAAGGCCGACCGTGACGTATCTATTTATCCATAAAGTATGAGACAAAAAATAATGCAGATCCAACGCTCAAGTGGACCACACCATAAATGACTGTTGCATTTAATGCAGCTTGAATTTAATGCAACCAAAGCTTACTATTTGGTGTGGTTCATTTGAGCGTGGGATTTGTGTCATTATTGGTCTCGTACGTTAAGATGAAGTCAGAGAAGGAATGAATGGCGTGGATAAATAGATACATCACAACGAGCTACCCAGAGCCTCTGCCGCCAAGACGCAATCCACGTGGATGTCCATGGCAGATTGGAGTAGCATTTATATATTGAGTCAAAAGTTCTTTTATTTTTTATTTTTTTAGAATTTATGTACCAAATCAAGAGCCCTAATAAAATAGAGAGTTATATAATAGTATTATACCATGGGATATGCAGGTAGACAGATAACACCCAGGTCCATGGCTCAAGTGGCAGACTGAGTGAAGATAGCCTCGTTTCAACCCTTTAGGGCCTGTTCGGAGTGTGGATTTGGAAACCCCCTAATTTGGAACCCCTGGTTGTGTTTGACACCCTAGATTAGGAATCCCCTGTAGTCCAAAACTATGATATTTGCAAGGGTTTGAATTTAATTACTAAATCAACTTTAATATCCCTAATTAGTATAAGCATGTAATGTTTGACACAATGGTTATAACAAGCCCATTGAAATATATACTTTGGCTGAAAATGATAAAATTTCAAGTCTCGGATGAGCCACAAGCACAAGATTACATCCAAGTGACTAACCTACAAATTTTAGCCATTGATTTCTATGGACAATGTTTGGATGGCGCAGATCATCATATTAAAGTAATTTTAGTAATGCAGTTGATAATCTAATTGTTTCGGGGGTATCATTAGTGGGCCATGTGCCCAATAGATTAATTGCCTAGTGACATACATGCTATATACGTGACTCTTGAAAAGATTTTAGATGTAATCCAAGCTTCTACCTTGGATTGCAAACCCCCTCATCAAGGGGATTTGAAAACCCTTGGATTTGAAAAGTTGCTTTATGTGCAAACGAACCAGGGGATTTGAAACCCCCTCAAAACCCCCCAAATCCATGGTGCCAAACAGGCCCTTATGATATGGTATCGGAGGTGGCTAACATTGTGATGTGACTAACAAGGCACCCATAAAGAATAAAAATAAGTAAAACATGAAAATCATCATTATTATTACTGGTCCTTGGGTCTAGGCTAGCTCTATGGATGCGGATTTCTTGGGAACCTAGGTGGGGCCCATCGTAATGTTTGTGAGAAATCCACCCTGTCCATTCGTTTTGTGAGCTTATTTTTTAGTTAACCATATATGTTTTATATTTAAATCTTAAATCATAAATAAATACTTCATTGAAGGTACACCAACACCCTCTTGTAGACATGTTGCATTAGGTATATGATACTTTTTCCTTCATCTCAATGGATCTCAACTGATCTACCACGGTCGGTGGGACCCTAACTGTGGGGCCCACCTCAATGTATGAGTTATGCATCTATATTGTCAATCCGTTTGGCCCTATCATTTTAGGCCATAAGCACAAAAATGAAAGAGATACAAAATCTTAGGTGGACTACACCGTAAGAAATAGTGGCCATTGAACACCCACCACTAAAAATTCATGGGGTCCGCCATAATGTTTATTTGTCAGCTAACCTATTGATAAGTTCATACAGACTTAGATGAAGGGAAAACACAAATTCAACTTGATCCAAAACTTTTGTGGCCTACAAAAAGATTTTAATGGTGGTGTGGTCCACTTGAGAATTTGATTTGCTTCATTTTTTGACACATGCTATAAAATGATCCGGCAAAATGGATAAACGGTGTATATATACAACTCATACATCGAGGTGGGCTCCATGATCAAGGTCCCACCCAAATCACTGGATCTCAGCTAAGTCGCGTCCCACGTTGAGGCCCAAGGTCTCAATCATAAGCACCCCACTCCCGTTGTTCCCTGTGGTGTGGCCCACCAGATAGGATTAATCTGAGATTTGGCATGTATAGTTTAAAATGTTTTAAAAAATATATTTGAAAAAACTGTTTTTTCTCACTTTCTTTAATTGGCTTTAGTTTTGTCCCACGTTGGAAAGTTGTTTGGAAAATTAAGTCTTTATATTAAAATACATCACTAATACTTTGTATTGGATAGTAAGGGTATACCATAGGAGCAACCCCACATGCGTGCACGCGCCGTGACCGTGGTGAGGCAAGGTGCAGGTATTCTCTACACATGTTTTGTTATTTTCTTCATATAAAGACAAAAGTACAGTTGCCTACCTACCTATTTATTGAAAATGTGCATGCGCCGTCGTGCATTTATTACAGCAACCGCATGCACCTTAAAACCCCAACGGTTGCCTGCTCTGCCTTTATAAAGATATCTTCTCTATTTTGGAAACCATTAGAAAAGATCTATCTTTTCCTCTAATTTTATCTCTGCAACTCTCCTGTGGGCAAATAAATTCAAGCTTCTTAGGTTCGTTTGGCTGTGATCAAGAGTGCACCAGATTAAAGCTGTCCATCTCGTGGAGGAGGGCTGTTGTATCCTAGAGGCAGACTTGCTGGGACCCAATGCATCAGGACTGTCTTCCTATGAGGGTAAATCTATCTTTAAGACAACGACTGTGACGTGCCTTAGCTCTCCAGCCTTCTCGTTCTTTCTCTAGTTTATTATTTTTGTTTTGTGTTATATCTCTTCAAATCAGAGCCAACGGTTAACTGCAGTGGTGATGATTGCTAAGTTATTTATGGGGATGATTCTTGGGATGCACGGCGCTTCAAGTAGAGCACCAAATTCACTATTCAAAATCTAGATAAACGGACTCCTGTTAGCTACTAACAGGTTGAGTAGCGAGACTCGCTACTAAAGTGACGTCACCATATTTTTTGGGCCCCACCATGATGTATGTGGTGTAATCGTGCCGTCCATCTATTTGGAGAGATCATTATAGGGCATAAGAGAAAAAATGAGGCAGATCCAAAGCTCGAGTGAACCCCACCATAGAAAACAGTAGGGAAAGTGATGCCCACCGTTGAAACCTTCCTAGAGTCCACCATGATGTTTATTTGAGATCCAATCTGTTTATAAGTTAATACAGACATGAAGGAAGGAAAAACACAAATATCACATTGATCGAAAACTTATGTGGCCCGTAGAAGTTTTTAATGGTAGGCATTCAATCTCCATTATTTTCTATGGTGGGGTCCATTCCAATCTGACTCATTCTTTGCATATTGGCCTAAAATGATCTCTCCAAATGGATGGACAGTATGGATACAGCACATACATCATGATGGGGCCCACAAAATACAGATTAGTTGTTATTGGGGGAACAACTTAGTGGGTGTTACCCTAACGTATGGGGGCTATATTAATGTATTTTTTATATAACTACACCATTCATTGGTTTTTGCATCTCATTTTAGGACGTGATGCTAAACCCTGAGAAGTTCCAAATCTTAAGTGGACCATACCACTAGAAACAATGATGAATGACTCTTAAAAACCTTTTATGGGCCACAATAGTTTTGTATCAAGCTGATCTTTATATTTTCCATTCATCTAGATCTTTTTGACACTATCAACAGCTTGGATTACAAATAAACATTACCAAAACCTTGCGATGGGCTCTTTAGAACTTTTAATAGTGAGGCACTAATCACCACTGTTTCCAGTGGCATCATCCAATTGAGTTTTGGATCTGGAACCCCATCCTCAAATGGGCTAGAAAAACGGACGGACAGCATGGATATACAAATTATCATCCATGTGGCCCATATGGTAGGGGTAACACCCACTAAGCTGTTCCCTCGGGTACCACCCCCATGGGGACCTAGCAAGAGAAGGACGGTCCTGACTTGGGGCTCCTGTGGGGCCACCATTATGCCTATTTTATCCACACTGTCCATTTATTTTGAAAGATCATTTTAGGGCATGAGCCCAAAAATGAGGCACATGGAAGGATCACAACACAGGAAGCAGGGGTGACAATGATGCCCACCACTGAAACCTTTTTAGGGCCCACTGTTATGTTTATTTCCCATCCAACCTGTTCATAAGGCCACATAGACCTGGATGAAGGGAAAACACAAGTATCAGCTTAATGTAAAACCTATATGGCCCTTAAGAGATTTTCAATGGTAGGAGTTCAATCCCCACTGTTTCCTCGGGTATGGTTCACTTAAGCCTCCGATTTGCCTCTTCTTAGGTTCATGTCCTAAAATGATATGTCAAAATGAATGGACAGTGTGGATAAAACACATACATCAATGTAGAGATTGGGGTCCCTCATTCATTTATCTAATGGATCCACAATTAACCAGATCCTAGCTATCAAATTTTGTACTTGTCAAGTCTATAGCTATGTTTTTTAACCGTCTATTTGTGGTTGGTCTATCTACTGATGAAGAGCTAAGATATTCCAGATTGGGAGATTTTTTTTATGTAGAATGGGACATCGACTATTTCATAGCTTAGATGGACTAAAAGAACACCGATTAGGGTCGAAAGTGATTCAGACCATCAGGATCATAAAACAGTCATATTTTACAATTCGAAATGAGTTTTTGGATATATAATATATAATTGTAGGTAGCTCCAACTACATAAGCCAACCAACCTCGCTAAGCGATATTCGACCCGTCAGTCATAGCCTAGTTTCATTTCAATTTTACTATTTATATTAAGTTTTATTTAAAGTGTGTAGAAGTACGTGGTTGAGTTGGATTGAAAACTTTCTATTTTTTTGCCGAAGACTTCTATAATACTAAGGGTTTTCTAAGAATTTGAGCTTAAGTTGAAATCGATGCTTTTAACTAGGGTTTAATCAATTATTCAATATTTTTTTAGAATTGTTTTTCTTTTAGTTTTCCAGTGGATTTCGAGAACTAACGGTGAGGAAGGCAGTGATCGACCTCCCATGTCAACCCTACCTCATTTTTAAGGCACGGTCAAGCCACTGTAGGACCTACCGGATCAACAATTCATATCACCTAACCATGGGCCCAACGACATGTACCAGGAGTAGTAGTAGACAATTCCAATCATGATGCATGGAACCGATATCCGATGCATCTAGATGTCCAGCTAGTCCTCATGCGCCCATCGGTATAAGTGGGCCCCTTATTTGGTGATCAGGACCATTGGTAGGATGGGACTCACTGTGGATGGGAGATATCTAAACACATTCCTGATTAGAAATTCCTCGCCCTTTTCGTGGATCTTTGCTTTTATTTTCCACATGCTTGTCAAACACAGGCCGCTAAAAAGGGTAAGAATCAGGTTTTAGGGGTATGTCCCACCACCGCATGTCCATAGATCAACGGTCTGGATTAAAAAAAATAATAATAATGGTCCTATCTGTACGGATCTTTCGCTTCAACACGTACGAATGGTGCCCAATGTACAAGATGTTCCCGTATCTTCACCGCACAATGTCAAACCTCAACGCCAATCAAAACCGTTGATTTATGCGACAACACTTAGAACGGCTATATATGTCTCAAAAGAAAAACGTTGATACAGCCAGGTGAGTGCGATGATTGATACGCATACTAAAAATTGTACTGGTGGCACAAATCAAACCGTCCAAATACTGATATGTAAGATGCAATACATACTAAAACTTAAAATATCACCTAATTAAATCGCGGATTGGCGTAAACTGTGGACAGTTGTAAAAAATAGAGAGTTTCAATGGTCACAATCCATCAAACAAAGTGCCCAAAAGGTTAAGAGGCTGAGTTTTTGGTGTTTTCGGTTCATCCCAGTCAGAATGACCTTATGAACGGTTTGGATGGCATATAAACATCAGGGTGGACCTGAGGAAGTTTCAACCGTTGGCATTTCTTGCCCCACCTTTTCCTCTCATGCGGTACGCTTGAGTTGTATAGACACCTCAGTTTTGGTCTTGATGTCTTAAAATGACACTTGTTCCTCTGGTGCGGCAAGCTTGAGCAATGGATACACCTCAGTTTTGGCCTAATGTCTTAAAATGAGCTAGAAAAACGGATAAGGGTAGTAGATTTCTCACAAACATAATTGTAGCCCTGTTGAGACCGACGGAAACATTACAAGCGCATAAAACAAATTAACACAAACAATTTGAATTTACGAGAAAGCCCATAAAGTGATCAATACACTGTGGCTTAGAAGTTACGAGAGATAGAATCTCACCAAGATCTAAGCTTCACAAAAGAAATTCAAACTAACCTTAGCCTTTTCTCCTTTCCTAAACTCTCTCAGGCCCTTCTGCTTTTTAGAATACCTTAATCCTGCCCATGCTTTGCTTAAATAGTAATAAAATCAGAATTACAAACAACTTATGTAAAATTGGGTAAGACTACACAAATTGTCGGTGGGTCAGTCAGTCGATCAGGTGTCTAGAAAGTATCCAAGAGCCTGCCACATAAGATCCGTTATGATCAACGGCCCTGTCTTATTATAGATTTGAATCATCCAATTCCAACGGTTGGAGCTAAGGAGCTTTAGGAAGCGGATTGGCTGGTGCACCCTACACCAGCTAGGTTGCTGGTGTAGGGACGTGGCGGACAAAGAGGGAGTGCGTAGTCCTCGAGCACCTGTATTTGTACGAACAGTTCAAAGAAGATTAAAGCCATGTGGACCCACAATAATGTATTTAGTACATCCAAACCGTCCAACCATTTAGCGAGATCATTTTAGTGCATGATACCTAAAATAAGTCGTATCCAAAACTCTAGTGGACAACACCAATAAAGATAGTGGGGACAATGATTCTCACAGTTAAAACATACCCAGGGTCCACCATGATGTTTATTTGTCGTCCAAACTGTTCATAAGGTCACATGGACCTGAATGAAGGGTAAAAATAAATATCAGACTGATCCAAAACTTCTGGGACCTCCAAAAAGGTTTCAATGGTATACATTCAATCTCCTACTGCTTTCTGCAGTGTGGTCCACCGGATCCTTGGATCTGTCTAATTTTTTGGTTCAAGCCTTAGAATGATTCCAAAACATGGACGGACGGTTTGGATATAACAAGTACCTCACGGTGGGACCCACAGAACTTGATGACGTCACTGCACCAGCAACCTCGCTGGTGTAGGGTGCACCAGCTAATCCGCTTCCGGAGCTTCACAGCCTGTCGCAGGCTATCCTGTCAAGCATCAACCATTGCATTCTTTCAGATTTCACAGTACATACATAGCATCCGGAGTCTGTTGAGGCATTGCGTCGTTGTCCAGAAAATGAAAGCTGAGAACGCACGCGGGCATCCGTCTGTATTTCCCCAGGCGTTATTTGATACTCCGGCAGCGCCTCAATACGCAGGCAATCAGACATTGTACACGTTGCATATGTTACTTCAATTAAACTGACTAAGTTGTACATATAACTAAATATATTCTACTATACTAAAATTGGATTGGCTGACCGATCCTAACGTCTGATTCGTGGACACTTTTTTTGTTGAAATCTGACAATTGAATATTTTATATTCACCAATCCCGTACTCAGAAAAGCAAATAATCAGTTTTTTAAGAGTCATCATACATCAAAACTCGTGCGCATAATTTGGACAATTTATTTTAATTAATTTTATTCTAAATTATGCAATTTTTAAATTCATGCGTATCATCCTTCACACTCCACCGGAGTATAAAAGTTTCTCTACTTCTCTTCTTGACTTCTCCAGAGGACCTCGCACTAGCTACTCGCTAGGGTATTCTCGCTAACCTAGAACCATGAAAGTGAAACGTTCTTAAGATCGACCCTGCATATCAGGTACGCCGCCTCACGTTCAACATGGAAACCAAAAATCATAATGATTCAATACTCAGATGGGCCATACCACATGAATTTAGATGTTTTTGGTTTAATTTGCAATAGGTGGCCCACCTGAGTGTTGAATCAACCTGGTTTTCCGCATCAAGGGCAAACAGAGGGTGGTATACCTGATAGACGGGATGGATTTCATGGACTTTAAGTTTTTTTTATAACCACGTTAAATAAAGTAACTCCGGTAGGTACCTAGGCGATGCTCGCAAGCGCTTTTCCACATTGATGAACTGCTGCAACGAAAGATTTTCTCTTTCTTTCGACTTCTTTAATACAATACGTAATGATTTTTATACTAATTTATTACTAAAAATGGAAAAGAGAAGGGCCTGATTTGAAATTCAGAGGGTGTATTTGTAAGTTATCCCGGGAAAATCCGCTGACGGGTCAAAGGATAGTCAGTCGAGAAAAAGGCTGATGGCGGTTGCCTGTCAAACTGTCAAGGAGAATGCATCGATTTCTGACATGTGATTGATTCGTACACGAGGAATACTGTGTAATCGGTCGCTGAGACGGAAATTACCTGCGTCGCTGCACAATTGTGCTATTAACCGTCCATTTCATTTGTATATCTACGGCCCATCTATTGATAAAAATAATCGGATTTACAGATAAAAAATGGGCCATCTATTGATAAGAGAAATCATCTGAACGGATTACATCTCGCTCAGTTATTCCAAATGAAATGGGCTCGCTCGAGTTAAAAGAAACGTGCACTCGCTCAACTACACTTTCCTACCGACACGCTACGGCGATCTTTCGCCTCGTAACAGTACGTGACGTCCGGACGGACACGAACTGCGAGGTGCCGTTTCAGGACTCCTGTGGGGCCCACCGTGATATATGTGTTTTATCGTTTCGCCAATTCATTTTATTGCACAGCCCAAAATTGTAGCATATCTAAAGCTCAAGTTGAAAACACCACAGAATTTCTAATCAAGCTGATATTTGTGTGGGCCCATTGAATTTCATTATCCGGTTCCACTGTTTCGGGTGTCGTAATCCGCTTGAGACGGTAACATTCTTCAATTTTGAGCTCATGCCCTAAAGAAGGGATGAAAGGGATGGACGGAGTGGATAATACACATACATCGCATCCTCAATCTTGGGCTCACAATAACTGCCTGGATAAAATACTTATATCATGGTGGGTCCCACAGTGGTTACCCCACGGACTCTGACTTAGAGGCTTGCCTTATCTGATCGCCCAGATGATCCAGACCGTCCACTTAAAAGGCCCATTTTAACATGCTTACAGGAAAAGAAATCGCTCATCAGAAATCTCACTCACTAGGAACAAGGGGTAGAGAGCAAATTCTGAATGAAGGATTCTTCCTACATCGACCTGGTATCATAGGAAATTCCAGATGAATGGTCTGGATCATCACTCTGCTAAATAGAAACATCTAACATTCTCATCCCGTGTAGCAAACTTGGTACTGGATAAGTATGTGTTTGCGTACTTGTGAAGGCTGAAGTCATGTGGGAGGACCGCGAATGTATATTTAGATAACCGATTAAAGTAGAGTAGCCACTAGCCAGTTACTTCATCTTTACAATCGGCTAAACTCTATAAAAACGTTAGAAAAGAGGATCCAAATACTTCCAACTCTATAGTGATTCTTTCATATGCGACTAGAGATTCAAGGTAAGGGACCATAGTTTGGTATACTTTCATTTCTAGCTCAACTTTGTAGCTAAGGGTTGGACTTAGGCCTGTGTTTAGGTTCGATTAGGGCTTTAACTAGGTGAGTTGACTGAGTAGAAGGACTAGGCTGACCAGATGACTTAATTTAGCAAGTTGATTTATTGGGTTGACCCATTAGAAAGTTTTAGCCTGATTTTTTCTAAAGGTAGATTTTTCAATGTTTACTATTCATGGATTCTAGCTAGGTGAGTTAACTAGGTAGGGTTTTGGACAGGGGTTAAGGTTTTAGATTATGATTTGAGGTATGGTTTAGAATATGAATTAAGGTTTAGATATGAGTTAGGGTTTGGATATGGGTACGGATTACCATCCATCCTAGTCGTCCAATCATAATCATCCATTTGGTCTCAGGTGGGGTGGTTACAACACTTGAACCCATGACATTAGTGTTGAAACTCATAGAGAAACTCACATGGGAATAAATCCCATACTCACACATAATTTTGAGAGTAGTTTAATGTGTAACACTACTTCTTAAAAAGTAAAAACCACCAAACTATGCAAAGAATTTGGCCATACTACTTTCTGGGTTCAGATAAACCTATTTTGATAGTCTTTCAACAAGCTTGCACATTATTTGTCAGCCACGACACTTCTAAAGTCAATTATTGAGGTTCAAATGGACGGACCATGCCTTTCTTTTAAGCGGTATAATATGTTTTTATCGGCATTTCTAAGTGCCTAGTGCCTAATCTCAAAAATGAGAAAAATGAAAGAGAGCATAACCATATGTAAATGCTCCTGTCTAGTGGTTTGAGTTGAGAAATTCTTAAATCTAAATGCCCAAAACAAGTAAAAAAGAAAGAAAGAGTAGTTAAAATGGTTAAGTAACCCCTCCTACTAATTTTCAAAAGATTAACTATTCAATGTAATGATTTATAAAAGCTTACGAATTAAGAGACTTTTCAGCTACTCGAGTGGGCTTGATCGCCCATCTACCCCAGTAGCCTTAGGGGCCATTTGGATAGGAATAAATGGAGGTAAAATGGGTGGAATTGGAAGTAAATGGAGGTAAATGTTATTTGAGGTGTGTTTTGATGGAAGTAAATGAAATGAAATGAAATGGGAGTAAGTGTGCAGTGTAAATGAAATCTCTATATGAGAAAGGATTTGGAAGTAAATGGTGGTGAAATGCCTTTTTAAGCTCCCTTGAAGATTCGCGCATTTAAACAAAAGTGCCACTATGCACATGTCCACCATACACATGTCATACTAATGATGCTCCCTGATAATCCAAATATTGGCTACATCACTAAAATCACACCAAATGAATGATCCAAACCATCTAAAGGATGACCATCTAAATTGACAGTTAAAAACCATTCGTAAAGTTGCTTGTTTGTGATCCTTACATTTGTGGCCTACCCGAGGCTTGAAATATTCTCATTTTTCTGTTGTAGTGTACATTTTAATAGGTTTATTACAATCATTCTATCAAATATCACATATGTACGATAAGGATATCAAAGTTGATTTCGCATATCACATATACTCTTGCGAAATATTGAAATTTTCAAATCCATTCCAATATAATTCTTCCCATTTACTCCCATCCAAGCCAAATATTTTGATTTCAAGTGTATTTCATTTACCCCCATCCAAACACAACTAAAAGTCATTTACTTCCAAATTCATTTTCCATTTATTTCCATTTACAAGCTTCCAAACTAGCCTTTAAGCCCATTGAAGAGGTCCATCTAGAAATGCTTGCTGTGCCACCCTTGTACGTTGTGGCCATTTTTCTTTTCAGTTCGGATGGTGTAGCACTTTCCTTTTAACCATCAAATATCCATCTGATGACCACTAATCAGACTATCAAGGTAATCCAACTAATCTGTTTTCAGGGCAATGCTCCGTTGCAATGGGACACACCAGTTTGGACCGTCTGGATTGAAATATAGGTATGCATGCGTATAATACTACAGAATCTGCTAGAATACCATATGATTCATTTGCTTTCGACTTCTGGGAAGGACTTTCTCATGGATGGAAAATTGGAAATCATGGAACGGAATCCTTTGCAAACATGCGTTGGAAGAGCGTACAACACCCAAGCTATGTGGGCCTGCTCTGGTGTGTAAAATCCAATCCGTACATCAGTGGCAATATGTTATGTTAAGACCATATCTTGAAAATCAAGCGGATTCAAATCATGGTGAGCCACACCAGAGGGAACAGTGGGGAAGGAGACGGACACACCGTAGAAACCTTCCTAGGGCCACCATATTGTTCGTGTGTCATCCAAACCGTTAATCAGTGTAGCCCACAAGAATGAAGGGACATCCTAGTTGCTTTGGAATAGACAGTCCAATCTATTGATCTGGAAGCAGATTGGCTGGTTCACCCTACACCAACGACGTTGCTGGTGTAGGGACGGGCGGATGCAGAGCGATTGCCCAGTTCTCGAGCACTGTAATGGTACGAACGGTGCAAAGAAGATTAAGGCTCTGTGGACCCACGATAATGTATGTAGTATATCCAAACCGTCTATCCACTTGGCGAGATCATTTTAGTGCATGATACCTAAAATGAATCATATCCAAAAGTCAAGTGGACCACACCACTAAAGGCAGTGAGGACAATGATTCTCACTGTTAAAGCATATCCAGGGTCCACCATGATGTTGATTTGCCATCCAAACTGTTCATAAGGTCACACGGACATGGATGAAGGGTAACAATAAATATCAGACTGATCCAAAACTTCTAGGACCTCCAAGAAGGTTTCAATGGTATACGTTCAATCTCCCACTGCTTTCTGCAGTGTGGTCCACTGGATCCTTGGATTTTTTATTTTTATTTTTTTTTTTGCTAAAACATTAAAATGGTCCCAAAACATGGACGGACAGTTTGGATATAACAAATACCTCATGGTGGGACCCACAGAACTTAATGACGTCACTACACCAGCAACCTCGCTGGTGTAGAATGCACCAGCCAATCTGCTTCCCATTGATCTACACTATTCATTAGGTGCAGCGCAAATTTCGTTGCCTAGCAGGCAAAATATCTTGCCAATCCGTCAAATGCTAACCATTCGATCACTTTAACGTGGACGGTTGAGAGCATTTACACAAAAATAGCTCCAACCAACCATTTAATCCGTCTATTTGTCAGAGCTCAGCGTGGAATGCTCATGATTCGACAGAGTAACTTTTGTTAGGCAACCGCAACCATCCCATCAACGTATTGGAAAAGGGATGGATATAGAAAAACGTCAAATTAAGGAAGGATTGGATCATCCGATCAGTATGTGTTTTGCACGGTGGCCCATGAAATGTGATATGGACTTAATGGACAGTTTAGATCGTTTGATTACAGTGTCTAAGTAAACGGATGCAACTTAGATCACTATAGCTTAATAGTACTCGCACTGGTCCATGTCTCTGCAGTCGTTATCTTGTACCGTCCCATGGTGTGGCCAACAGTGAAGATAAGTGAAATCGGATTGCATACGGCTAATGAGCAAACTCCGGTGGGCGTAAAAGTAGGTGGTTTATCCACTCCATCCGCCCGGTTTTTCCAGCTGAGGCCAAAATTGAAGCATATGGGAAGCTCAAGTGGACCACACCAAAGGAAACAGTGGCAATAATGATTTCCATAGTTGAAACTTTCTTAGGGATCACAGTATTGTTTATTTGTAATCCAACCTAAGGTCACACAGAAATGGATGAAGGGAAAACATAAATATCAGCTTGATCCAAAACTTCAATGGCCTCCAAGAATGTCTCATCAGTAGGCGTCTGATTCATACTGTTTTCTGTGGTGTGGTTCAGCTTTGTATATTCTTTACTTTTGGGCTCAAGCTTTAAAATTATCCAATAAAATGGATGGACAGAGTGGATAAAATAAATAAATTACTTTAGGGCCCACATAGTTTACTTAGCATGCTGAGAGGACTGAGAGTTACTCAGTACCCAATCCGCTTCCAAGATAAGGTTGAGCGACTGATTAACAAAAGTCGATGTCACACAATAGCCAACGTGGGACCACGGAGCTGAGGCGTACGTTTCACGCGCTTCCTCCAATTAAAAAAACCAAAAGAAGAGAGAGAGAGAGAGAGAGCGCAGGGCATGCTACTTTCAGTAAGATTCCCAACAAAAGCACTTGGACCCGTCAAACGGGTCATGTCGCCATCCCGTTTTCTATCAACAACGGTCGTTTTCAACTAATCTTTTGCCTTAACCTTTTCAGAAGAGGCTAAATGGGGAGTGATACAGTGAGTTTGGTAAGGACCCAAAATGTGGTAGATCCATCTCCCACCGTACATGTTTGAAGGGTTGACGTTAAAATCTGAACCATCCATCTAGCATTTTGTATACTAGATTAAAAGGTGTTATTAAGAAACCACCCAAGGCTATATATAAATTCGCAATTCATAACCTTCAAAATTTTGTACTAGTTGAATGCCTACCGTTAGCCAATTCGTTCCTACCATCAGGTTTGATGTTTCCAGGATGGTTAGAATCGTCCGATTTGGAACCATTTAATATTGACATCGGAGACACTAGATCAATGGTCCTGATCGATGTTTCTTACTAGATCAATGGTCCCGTATTGATGTTTCTCACCATACCACATGTACAGTGGAGATATTGCTCTGCCATTCTCCTGTCCTACCGGCTCCACCGCATTATTTGCCGCGAGATTCACTGTGGGCACCTTATGTGCGGTTTGCAACAGTGTCACATATCTGGGTCCACAGCATACCTGTCAGAGATCCTCACCGTTCATCGGGTAGGATACGCCATGAATATGGCAAATGGAGCAAAAATAATGTTGGTCGCCTCATTAGGCTGGTCAGAATTGTAGGAGAACATTTGGCGGTCACTAAAAAGCCCAATAGTCCAAATTCACCGTAGATGTGTGGTCCACTTGATAAGTTTACGACCCTGATTTTTGGTATTTGGCATGTTTACAGTGGACTCTAGCTGATGAACGGCCGGATCTCTGACACGTGTGCCGCTCCGTCAAGCGAGGGGGCTAATTTAATCACATACGCCCATGGTGCTCGTTCATCCAACCCCTCACGGATACCTCCTGGCCCTTCATCTAGAAGGTCCCACCATAGATGGACCACATGCAAAAAGTTCATGACCAGATATCAACGTGGCAGAAGGGAGGGTGTATCAGGACCGTCCCCTGAGATATCCACCGCGCGAAGATTTCAACATCTACCTGGCGGGTGATGCTCGCATGCCATCTTCTTTTTCTTTTTCCCTTATCCTCTCCAGGGTGGTCCAGCTCATCACATGTACACGTGGCATACATGAGCTCTAATCTAGGCTGTACAAATAAAGGAACCGAATATGGAGAGCAAAACGGAAAGATCGCAATGATAGGGCGATGCTTACAGTCCACTGTGACCATTTGGATGGCTGAGATCGGAAAATGATCAAAATATCCATATTAAATTATTGGAAAATCAATTTAGACCATCAAAACTACAAACCATGCCATTGATGAACATGGCTCTTCATTGCGTGATCTTTTCACTTGTTAGCCATATGCAGAAAGGATCAGCTGGATAAAAGTTCCGGTTTCAGAGATGTTAGGTAGATTACTGTGCTTATATTGGTAACTATTGCAACAGTAATTTAATTATCTTATTAATGTATATCAATAATATGTTGGTTGCATATATTAAAAATGATATTATTATGTTATTGAAAGCTCATTTAGTTAGAAAATATTATATAAATGATTTGGATGTCGTTAATTAAGATTCAATTAATGATTGTAAATAGAGGCAAAAAAATGTAAAAATATGATCTACATCACTTCAATATATATAGAGAGAATTCTAATCCAATTGATACTCTATTTTATTTATTATAAGTTTTCTTTATATCTACTTTTTGCCACAAAAGTGAAGAAAACATATATATCTCAAGTATTATATTTCTAAAACAAATATATTAGCATTAAGGAATTTTATGTTTAGCATGATATGCATCAAAGTAGATATTGTACAAGTAGTAGTGAGTAACCATATGATAGACACAAATAAAGATTATTGAACTACGATGAAGTAGATCATTCGATACTTGAAAGGTAATTATTAAATTGGATTTGATATAGTAATTAAGATTTAGAGTTGGTTACATACAGTAATTAAGGTTTAGAGTTGGTTGGATTTATTGATGTAGATTATGCAAGAGATGGAGATTAAAAAAAAAAAAAAAGAAGAAGCAAAAAGATCTACTAAGGTAATTACATCTCCTCTTTGACTGGCAATGCAGTTAATTTAATGTTGAAATTGCAATCAATAGTACTCTTGTCCATTACGGAAATAGAGAACATATTAGTTATTTAAGTATGTAAGAAATGTTTCAATTAAAAAGGTTGTTAGAATAATCAAAATTTAAAGAGAGTGGTGATGATTGTAGTAGTCAAATTATATTGCACTTAGTTAAAATTTTATTATTTCATGCTTGAAAAAAGCTTATTGAAATAGAGAAGTTTATTTGGTATAAAGCTTCTCTTGGGCTTAATGTTACTTAACGATTGATAACATTAATTTTGACAACTGTTACTAGAAATGTTTTTACACTATTGAAGAAAGTGATTGTCACTTGAGAGAATGCTAATGCAGTTGGTGAGAAGTGTGAAAGTCACATTATTTTTATTGTGTATGTACACGTCAAGCCTAGTTCTCACAAGTATTCTATCTATGAAATGTCTTATTTTTCTTGTGGACATGTCAAACCTAGCTCTCACAAGTGTTCTATCTTACGGTGTTGTCTATAAAAGAGGAATGCATACTGGGAGAGTATGATTTTACTAGGATTTTTTCTTCTTCTTTCTGTTGAGAGACTCCTTACCTAATGGACAAAAGCTCGTTGTTATTGTCTCGTGGATATAAGTATACTATAAAACTAAGTTTTTGTCTTTTATCTCTTGTTTTTCTTTCTAGCTTTTGGTTTGACCCATTTTTTTTAGTGATTTTGCTTTATCTACACAAATTGATAGTATACAAGTGAGCATGCTTCAATGGCACTCGTGATAGAAAAATGAATTTGCATAACGGTTTCCATCCCTCTATTTATGGACTTTATATATATATATATATATATATATATATATATATATATATATATATATATATATATATATATATATATTGTTCTATAAAACCATCACAAAGTGACTACAAATAGGAGTGCATAAACTTCAATCTTTGTGATTCTTAAGATATGGTCATTCAAGAGGAAGTCTGGACCCATCGCTGAAGTATGGTAATCAAGGTCTCTATATGGTTGACTTGATACCATTTACCAAGTAGTACTAAAAGTGTTGTTGTTTAATATGGAAATGTGGCCACACATATTACGAATTACCCATATTTGGTCAAAAGTGTGTGATTAGATTAGTGATGGGCATATTAAAATCATATTTAACTCGAATCAATTGAATGCATGTGACTCCAAGTGCTAAACTAGCTGGATTAGGACCAGACATGTGAAGGTTGGCCAGACTATTCAACCACTAATTGTTACAGCGATCAAGCGATTTTAGAGTTGGAGGGTTAGTCATTTAGAATGTGATCTTTTTACCTTGAAACCAAAGATATTTCTTTCAATGATGATAACATACCAGGTTTCTCAGTAAATTAATAAATGGTGGACGAAATAAATTAAAGAAGAAGAAGGTTGACTCACCTATTTTATTGATTGGAATGTAAAAGTAGTACAATTAGCAAAAAGAATAAATAAAACTAAGCAGATAAAAAGAATAAGCTTGGGTTAGCAAAATGGCCGTGGAAACGATCAGGCGGCCGTGGTGTAAAGTTAGTTGGATGTGATTGGCGATGTATCAAGTAAAAATTCAATAATGGAGATCCGACGACAATAGTCATGAATATTTAACTTACCCCTAATGCATATTTCAACAGTCCGCTGGACAGTTACGTGACTAAACTAATTTAACAGCTTTGAACTTACTTTAATATGGTTGGATAGAAGTAGGGTAACTAAAGCCAAGAAACTAAACTAAAGGAAAAAAGCAGCATTGTGTTGCTAATAGATTAATTGTTTATGGTGAGAGCTTGGAGTTCTTATTCAAGTGTTACTTTGACATAGATGTCATATCCCTAATAGGATTTAAAATCCTTACCTATATCATTGCAGTCAAATATGATTTGCTTCTAAATCTGAAATGACTTTTCATTATTTACTCCTAATTCTTAGTTGCTTCTAGGAAAACATCAAATGTCTTAAGTGAAACTTTCCTTTTTTATTTGATCCGAGATATACATACTGTATACAAGTTGGACTTGAAAATTTTGGTGTCAACAGGGTTTTGAAAACTTTTTTAACACACTAGGAGTCACATATGTCATGCATATACCGATCATGTGTGCCTTGAAAATAATGTCCATCATGTGCACATATGTACAACTATGTGTGTTGCTCCTTTTGACAAGCTATATGTCATTGAGAGATAAGATGAAGGCCTAGTGTGGTGCGTGAGATTAAATGGCATGGAATTGCATTAAATAAGATTAACACCACTATTGCATAATGATTACATGTCTAGAAATACCACGGTATTTTGACCATCCAATCCCCATCTTTGGAATCAGATTCTTCCTCAATAAAAAACACTGTATTAAGCAAAATCCATTTTGACAGATGATGAATTTGTAATTAGAGTTGTACAAGAGTCAAGTCGAGCCTGGGCCGAAGTCAACCCTAATCGAGCTAGGCTCAACCAATGACCACCCTAACTCATGTTTGGTTCGACTCGGCCATTGAGCTGGACTAACATGTTTGAGTTGGCTTGATCGAGCTTTCGAGTGAGTTCGAGCTAAAATCGATCTTGAATATATATATATATATATATATATATATATATATATATATAGAGAGAGAGAGAGAGAGAGAGAGAGAGAGTCGGGCAAGGCAGCGAAGGTAGCTCAGGTGGTGGCTGGACGGATTGGAGAGGGAGAGCTAGGGTTTGGGAAGGGGGCGCACGGTTGTTTGAATGGGGTGAGGGAAAAACAGGTCTTAGAGTTTTTTTTTTTAAAATTTCTTAATTTAAACCGAGCCGAATCGAGCAAGTTGAGTAGAGCTTCGAGCCAAATCGAATCGAGGTTGGGTTAGCTCATGTGCAACTCGAAATCTGAAATGAGCCTGGAAAAACCGCTCGACTTGATTTGAACTTGCCTCCAAATCAAGCCGAATCGAGCTAGACCGAGTTGAGTCAAGCAAGCTAATTGAACCAACTAGACTTGTGTACAGCTCTATTTGTAATCAAGGGACCAGATTCATAACTGATGTGGGTCACTTGCACATGTATACAACTCAAATTAGGTGTAAAGGATGCATATGGATGAACCGCATGCATCAATGTGCTACAAATGTAAACCTAAAGTACCCAGTTGATCGTGTCAACCACGTGTAAATATAAAGTACCCTAGGCCCTCAATCTTATGGAAGCCGGTGCACTGAGTAAACTCTATTGAGCCAATCATTTATTATATCCACTCCGTCCACCCATTTTACAGGGTAATATGAGGGCTTACGCCAAAAACTGAAGCATATCCAAAGCTATATTGGACCACACCAAAGGAAACCGTGTGAATTGGATGTTTATCATTGAAAAATTATTAGGCCACAGAAGTTTTGGATCAAGCTGATATATCTGTTTTCCCTCCACCCATGTCTGTGTGATCTTATGAACAGGTTGGATGAGAAATAAACATCACTGTGTGCCTAGCAAGGTTTCAACGGTGGAAATCATTATTCTTACCATTTCCTGTGGTACGATCCACTTGAGTTTTGGATATGCTTCAATGTTCGGCTCAACCCCTAAAATGAGTTTGGAAAAACGGATGGACGGTGTGGATAAACCACATATATTCACTGTGGCCCAACAGAGTTTACTTAGTAGGATAGTTCGATTTCAAATCTTATCGCCTAGGGTCCACATTTAGGACAAAATCCAACGGTTATGATCGTTGATATATGCTGAGAATTTTAGATTGTGGCTACATAAGAGGCATCCAACGGTTTGAATGAGCCCGATCGCCGTTCAATCATGGTAATGCTTGACTAGCTTTATGCACGTGAACAGTTTGTATTGGACGACTGAGATTGGGAAGATCCCTAGACGTCCGTAATGTTTTTCAAGAGCAACGGCCAAATAAAAGTCTATGTATTGGACGTCTGAGATTATCAAATCTGAAATATTCTGGGTCTCCACCATCCATGGATAATCGCTTCGGAAATTCCCAAATTCGAAAATAAATGAGTATGCCTGCTAGTTTCGATTTTGTTTTTCCTGTGTCGCAATACACAACTAGTGTATGTCGCTGCCCACTGGTGCCCACATACAGATATGGACCAGTGATTTAAACGGTCCATATTCTTTCTACTGCCATATGAAATCTATCATCCTATTATTAGCAGTCATTGATGATTCTGACCTTCGATTTTTTTTCCATCCGAATGTAATCCATCGAATATTTCCTTTTCATTGTTCCAAATTCACCTATAGATATTAATTGTTAGAATCATGCTTTCAGCGTTAATTTCTTACGGAGGACTCTGTCCCAACAGTTCCGATAATAGGATCACTCAACATGTGGGGCCCAATGGGTGGCGACACACGGTGGACCCATAATTCGCGACAGATGTAAAACGAACTCGTTAATTTCGGCGGTTGAGTAGTACGGGCGGGAGAATCGGTGCCCTTTTGTTCTTCCTTCTCCCTCTCCTCAAAAAAAAAAAGAAAAAAGAAAAGAAAAAAAGAAAAAAAAAATCCATTTCCCGCTCTCCCTTAATCCCGTTTTCCTAAATTCCCATTTTCCTAAATTCCCATTTTCGATCTCTGCAGAATCTCTATCTCGGAAAAGCATCTTAAAGGTAAGAGCTCCTGAAATCCCATTTCCATTCCTTGCAATAGAGAAAACCCTGTTATTTTCCATTTGATTTTCTAATCTACCGATCTACTGCGATTCTCAAAGCCGTGAGTTTATCGATTTTTGAAATTTTGATATGGAATTTGCGATTTTACATTTGTTTCTCTGTCAAAATTGTTATTGATATTATTTCTTGTCTACGTGAGATGGATTGCCCTGAATCTGTTTGCTGAATTGTTATTGATATTGTTTCTTGTCTGCATCAGATAGATTGCCTTGAATCTATTTGCAGAACGTAGGTATCACTACTGTCGAAATCGCAGTGTATTTTGATGTCCTGTCTGTCCCAGATCGAATTCTTATTCTTCAGAAGCTTTTTGTTATTTTTCGTTTCATATCCCTATTTTTATGATCTGACAATTTTGTATCAGAATTGTAATGAATTTGGATGGTTAATTGCAACGGTGTCACTATTTTTTTTAAATAAACAATGATATATTTTTGGATTTTTTTTGTGAAGAATTTGTTTATTTCTCTTAAGCTGAGAATTTGACTCGGGGAGTGAGAAAAATAATTCATGATTTTGGAATCGTGTTAGATTTCCTGATAAAATTATAAGATGATACAAGTTGGATGATGAAAGAGCTCTCTTGATGAGGACATCCGACTATTTAGAGTATACTAGAGGAGGAGGAGATCGGCCCGGCCTTCACTTTGGCTCGATGACTTGTACATGGGCCCAGGTGGGCCGCACTGAGGACTTGAAAACCCGACATACATGATCGTGCATCTTACATTAGGAAGATGCATGTGGGCTGCTAATTTGAGGAGTTTTGACCGTTGGATCGTGAGGACACAACAATCGGACCGTTGGATTGTATGGATCCTTCAATAAGGCGGTTGGATCATTGTGATCCTTGATCACTTTGGTCATTAATATTAGGATTAGCTGATCTTATATTTTAGGATGACTTCTTTTCAATTTATTGCATCATGGGACATGTGAGGTATGTTTTTATTAAGTGAGGTTATTTTTGTCAAAGCACATATGTTGAGACAAATGGGGGGGATGTCCAACCCTAACTAATAATGATAGAATGAAAAACAACTCGTTTGCTTGAAAAAACTCTTTCTCTCATGTGATTTAAGATTCTCTTGTGAAAAGAAACTACTTGGTGTGAATCCAAAGGTGTGAAGCGTAGTTATCATTTTCATCTCTATCTTATTCTCTTCTAAAATGTATTTTCTTATTCTCGTCTTATTCTTAAATCATTATTCTCTTCCACTTTTCTTGTACAAATCCTAATCCCTTTACCCTTTCCTTTTAAACCTAAACCCGTTACCTAAATCTATCTTTTTCTAGCCATCACTCCATCAAACCCAACCCATCACCACCGGCCCCACACATACGGATAGGGCCGTACAACAGTACGGTCAACCCCTTCCCTCTGTTTTCTTCAATTTCTTCAACTCATCTTCCTATTCTATAAACCCTAGCCTAAAATCCTAATTCCCAATTCCCTACGAAACCCTAAATCCTTAATTCCCAAACCCCAAATCTCTCATTTTCTCCAAAATTCCCAAAACCCCTTGAAACCCTAACCCTAGAATTGCACAAATCTGCCCATTGAATTAAAATCATACCTATGCTAACGTGAGAGTTTCAATCTCTCATTGGGCCTTAGATTTTCATGCTTGCGTGGGATTGTGATTTAACGTAAATTTGAATTTTATTATCTATTTGGTACTCTTTTAATCCTGGTAGAATGACATGTTATTATATTTGACTTTAATTAATCCATTAATAATCTCCTGCATCCAAATGGTTAGATCGCATGTCCTGCATCATCTTTGTTTCCAATACAATGTAAAAGAGCCCTGGTTTGCAGTTTTACGATATTCTGCTGAGAGTAGAAATTCCGAATCGGTAATTAATTTCTCTTCATTGTGAAAATAAGATTTTATGGAGTGAATTTTGATCTTTCTTTCTTTCTTTCTTGAAGTGTTCAGAGACTCATTGCTAGAACCAAAGGGAGAGTTATGGGTTTTTGATGCATCACCATAAGTGATTCATGTCACCATGATTCAGTGATCCAAACTGTTGATCTGGTGGGACACGCCATGGACGGGGGATGCCCTCTAAACCTCCTAAAGACTTCGACCAGTGACTTGCAAATAGCCAGTTAATGGGAAAAAATCCAACATGGTGTAATCTAGAATATTTTGCGGCTTGCACCATCTGTGGTGGGATCCCTCAATGAATGAAACATGGGGCCCTTTTGTGCAAAATGGGTGCATCAAGACACTATTTGCATCCTGATGCCTCAGGAACTATTATTTGCTTGCCAGAAACTTAACATTGCCAATACCGTTCATTCTCAATATTTTATCCTTTTTTAGTCAATGCCATGTTCAATAGCGCTAGTATTTTGAGCTAGCTACCAAAAACAAATATTGGGTAGGTAGGCTTGTCTTGTGAAACATTCCCTCTTAGACTAGGCATTTCTATTGCAGAGGCTTGATTCCATTGAGGGTAAAAAATGGATTTGAAAATGGAAAAGGTTCGAAATAATAGTTGTATGAATTTCTTATGCTTTGAGGAATCATATGATCCTTCAGCCAAGGATAGGGATCCATCCTCAACCTTATGTTCGGATGAGCGTCTGCCATGGCTTTGTGATCCAGATTATTGAATGAGGATACCACCACTGAATAGGGGATTCCCTAGAAACAGGTCATCACCATCTAAACCTTATCCTCTGCTATTCCACCCAAAAAACCCTGTGATTGAAAAATCCTAACCCTTTTATTGATCACCTGCAAATATATGGTTAATAAGAAAATATAGAAGTGATCCACATTCAATGGAAATGTAATTAGAGTTGGACAAGTATGGACTTCCATGATGTATGGGGCAGGGTCAATCAATGTCGGGATCCATTAGTTCAATGGTCTAGATCATTGAGCTCATGGTCCCACTTGTTCAAACACAAGCCTCATGGCTGATCCTACAACTTTTGTGAATCCTAATAATTGCTTAGGTTCCCAATTTGCTAATTTTCAAATTCACGTCTCTTTTAATTAACACACCTTCGCTCGCTTCTTCTCTAAAACCTTAGTTGCATGAATTTTTACCCATGACGTTGTTCCTGCTCTTGCATCCGAGCCTCAAGTACTCATAATTACTGGTACCGTCACTCCACTAAGGCCATCTTTAACTCAATCAAATTTATTCTGTGTAGCTTTTATCATTTTAATCTGGCTACTATATGTTCCTACAAAAAAAAATTGTATCAATTATTATTTTGATTTGTTTTACCCAGTATAGATATTCAATTTCTTTTATAATTATTCACGTGGATGATTCCTATGTAATTCTACTTCTTGAATTTTTAAGAACTGCTAGCTAGCTTTTGCACCCTTATTTGTTCTTGCTCCCATATTTTGCAAATCCAGTTGATACTACTAATTGAAGAGATGAACATACTCATATAACAAATTAATGATACTTATTCGTATATGATACTTACTAGTGTAGGAGTGAATATAATCATCATCATCATCATCATCATCATCATCTGAGACTTATCCCAACTAACTGTGGTTGGCTACAAGAAACCTACTATGCCAAGTCACTCTGTCAAGGACCATATCCTTAATTAAACCACAGGTTGTCAAATCTTTTCTTACTACCTCCACCCACATCCCTTTGGACCTTCCGCTTACCCTTTGAAGTCCTTCAACTCGAACCGACTCATTTACAATACAGTTCTTCGTCTCCATTGCACATGGCTAAACCACTCAAGTGTACTTCCCCTCATCTTATTACCTATTGTTGCTACTCCCAAGTTCCCATGGATGCATTCATTTGAAATTCTACCCTTCCTCGTCTTGCCACTCATCCATCTCAACATCCTCATTTTGGCTATGCCCACCCCATGAGCATGTTGTTCCTTGACTGTTCAACATTCAGTCCCATACGATATGGCTGGTCTTATACTGAGCCTATAAAATCTCTCCTTTAGTTTGATTGGTATTCAGTGATCACATAAAACTCTAGATGGGACAACTTCATCCACTTGACTCCAATTCTACGAGCAACATCCTTCGTAATCTCTCCGCTCTCAAGAATTTATTGACCCAAGATTTTGAAATTGGTCAATCTTGGGTACTTCTGGGTTAGCAATTTTAAACTAGTCCTCATTTCTACTCCAATTATTACTTAAAATTGTATTCCATATACTACGTTTTAGTCCAATTGATTTTAAATCCTTTAGATTCTAAAACAACCTTCTATAGTTTTAGCTTTGTGGTTACCCTCACTCTTGTCTCGTCAATCAAAACTATTGCATCAACAAACGAAATACACCACAGGGCCTCTTCCTGTAAACGCCTCATTAACTTGTCCATTGCCAATGGCTCAATGCAGAAAGATACGGGCTCAATGCCAACCCATGGGGTAAGCCTATAGTAATTGGAAACTCACTTCATTCTTGGTCCTCACATTGTTATTGCTCCCTCACATGTATCCTTTATTATGCAACGCCCACAAGATTCTCTCTTTGGGGACCCTGTCATATGCTTCTCCAAGTCATAAAGACCATGTGAAGATCCATCCTCATTTCCCTTTATGTCTCCATCAGTTGTCTGAGTAGGAAACTAGCCTGGATGCTTGACCTTCTTGGCAAAATCCAAATTGTTTTTCTGATACACTTCTCTCATGCCATAATCTTTGCTCAATCACTCTCCCAATGTTTTATAGTATGACCCATAAGTTTAATCCCATGATAATTCGTGCAACTTTTATATGTTAACTTTATTCTCGTAAATATGTACAACAATACTTTTCCTCCATTCATCTTGCATTTTCTTCAATCCTATAGTCTTTTTGAACAACTTTGTCAATAAAATTAAAAAAAAATGAAACAATATCTCTGGTGCACTTCCAAACTTACTGGTATACCATCCAGCCCTAGGGCCTTCCTGTCTTCATTTTCATTAATGCTCCAAATATATCTTAATTCTACGGAAGTGCTATGGTCTGCGGCCTCAAACATATATATATATATATATATATATATATATATATATATATATATATATATATATATAGACAAACGCACACATAGCACTGCATCCATTTTGATGTGTATGTGACATCCATGCTATCCATCAGATTTGTCACCCAAAATTCAAGCGGATCCATAACTCAGGTGGGCCACAACACAGGGAACAAGGTGGGATAGGACGCCCACTGTTGATTTGTGTGTGGGACCTACCATGTTGTGTATGTAAAATATAGGCAATTCAAACCGTTCATCTGTCTTGGATAGTGTCAGGCCAAAATCCAGGACGTTTTACAACTCCAGTGGGCCCCATTGAAAATCAAGGGTGGGCATCCACTCCCTCCTTTTTTTCCTGTGTTGTGGCCCACCTGAGTTTTGGATTGGCTGATTTTGGGCCTGGGGTGTTTTCTAAGGTGAAGCATCTGATGGATGGGTTGGATGGCCACACAACATCATGGTGGGGCCCACCTGCATTGGACAGCAAGAATGCTCCATGTGGTCCTGCTTGCAGGTGAGTACTACTATATGTGTGCGCACGCGCGTACGAATATTGGCGTGCTTGTAATTTCCGTTTTGTTTTTGGGAAGATTTTTATGCTAATGGATCTCAAATACATTCAAACATTTTTTGCAATGCTCATCTAGCATTTGAATACTATCAACAACAAGTACTTTTCTATGGCAGGTTTCGAGACAGTTTTCCTTTCCAAGTACACCAGAGCTAAATGTAAGCATTTTCTTGAAGAGATTCTTTGAGCTTTATCAATGAACCAAGGAAAATGTCTTGGTTGGTTAATTTTTGTTCAGTGTAATGGAAGGATGAGTAACCCCATAGGGAAAGGATTAGTTTTCAACTACACATAGGATCTATTCACTGTTTGTGATCCATGGGGGAGTGGGTTATTGGAGCATTGATTAACATTCTTGGAAGTGTTGTGGTCAATTTTGGGACAAACCTTCTAAAATTGGCTCATAACCAGGTAACTCTTTAATTCCTTGGAATTCTCTGGTTTGTACATTTCATTTATCTTGTTGATCTGGTATATGCTCCAACTTATTGTTTCCTTTTCTTTTCTTTTAGTTATTTGTTTTTATAAATATTCATGCTATCGTTATTATGTTAATAAATTCTTTGGTGCATATGCTCCAAATAAACTGTTTGGTCCATATGCTCCAACTAGATTGTTTTGTCTTCCATGCTGTCTGCAATTCAAATCGGCAAATACTATCCTTGGGTGTATGCATCCACTGAGGAGCGCAGACTATTAAAAATGAAGTTGTTGCTTTCCTATTTCCATGCCACACAACAGCAAATGTGGAAACTGAGACCTCCATACCACTGTACCCTTATTATATAATCCTCAATCCGATGATGATATGCACAGTGCATTTCGGTTTCATTTTTTTACAAGTGGGCCTATCATTCATTGTTCCAGACCATTGGTGTGATGCTAACTGTCGGGATGGACCAGGCCCAAAGATGCTCCAGATTGGAAGTTCCTAGCCACCAATCTTGTGCCTTTTTTTTCAGTTGATTGTCGACATTGGTCATCTATTTGCAGGCTACAAGTCTGTTGGAGGCATCAGCAAACCCCCTGATATACATTGTTCTATCGTTCCTAACAGCTCAAGCTGTTAGCACAACCAGTCAGTAACATGGTATCAGAGCAGGACATCCGGTGTTCAAGTCCTGGGGTTTGCCCATTCCCTAACAGCTCGAGCTTTTAGTGCAACTGGAGGTGTTGGAGGCATCAGCAAACCCCCTGATATACATTGTTCTACCATTCCTCGAGCTTTTAGCGCAACCTGGTCAGTAACGAAGTCAAAAGGTTATGATTGTCCTATCAAGGAGATTGTTGGGCAAGGTCCATCAACTCCATCCATGAAGGGGCATAACAGACCAATGGTCTGGATCACTGAACCATGGGTGTCAGTTGTACAAACTGGAAGCTCAAGTATGCTGTGGATATCCTCCGGTTGAGGATCCCATAACTAGTGCATTTTCTCCTGACCGACATCTGTTACTGGTTTGAGTGCATAGTGCAGGTAAAGTGCACTGGTCAACTGAACATAATAAACTATAATGTCTGAGTTTTTTTTTTTTTTTTTTTTTTCTTTGCACCATGTTGACATGGTTTTATGGTCTGGTTGAATTTTGTAGCAAGAGAGGCTTCCTATGCTAGGCAGTGATGGAGGCAACGGCAAGCTCGTCTTGAAGCCAATCATATACTCCCAGACTTGGAGAGTTGGTAATATTCTATATCTAATGTTCTCTGATCATTTACGGTTTATTTATTTATTGTTCACATATGGTGTCCAATAATGTTTAGGCGGCATATAAAATATGACATTGGATTAAATACTAAGCTCTTGAGTTGCAGGCATTTTAATTTTCGCTATGGGGAATTGCCTTAACTTCGTTTCCTTTGGATATGCTGCGCAGGTCAGTATCATTTATGTTTATGTGCCTCGACTGCTCAAGAATTCAAGATAAATATTTTTCTTTTTTATCTTTTTTTTCCTATCTGTGTCTGGTTTCGATCACCAACTGGACCACCCATTTAAAGCCTACATGGTGATTAAATGATTCTTGTTCTATTCCCAGTTTTAAGAATGAGCAGTGGTTAGTCTGGACCAGTTCCCTTTTTTTCCCAACACTAAATTTGGATTGAACGTGCGATGCTAAGATTCTGACAGCATCATCCAACTGAACTACGTATATGTCCTTATTATTTGTTATTTGGACTTTCTGTAGAAATTCTAATTCATCTTTTTTCAAGAAATAATTGCATCTTGGGCACATTTACAGGACATCCATGTTGAGCATACTCGTTGACTTATCTTATGCTTTGGTTTCAGATAATTCATTCAATGTCGTGTATGTGCTCAATTTTTTATTTTTATTGTTCTCTGTTTATCATCTTTATTGTAATGGCATCAGAGGGATATGTTGGCATGTTGGGTTCCTGTGCCTGACACTTGGTGTCTGTGACTGCCCAACAACAACATACCTGTCCAAGTCTCATTTTATGGAACTGCACTTGCAGTAAGATAACCAGCCATTCTCTTTCATGGTGAGGATCCATTTATCCATTGGTGTTAAATGAGTGTGTAAATGGCTTCATCAAATTATCCATTTTTCACTGAGGACTTTATCCTTATGTCAAACTGTTGTTTAAATTTTTGTTCAGTGCTGATTGGTCTGCCATGGAAAGTTGATTGATGACATCTTTCATTCATCTCTGGGAATTACATAAAACATTTCCTCTCATATTACTCTGTTGTTTTTCATTGCAGTCGCTTCTTGCAGCTCTGGGATCTGTCCAGTTTGTATCTAATATTGTGTTCGCTTACTTAGTCTTGAACAAGACAGTGACGGGCAAGTATGTTATTTCTGCAATCAGAACTGCTGCTTGTAGGATCATGAGAATTATTCATTTCATATATATGATCATCTCTTCTTTTACAGAGTACTGCTTGCTACAGCTTTCATTGTTCTTGGCAACATCTTCCTTGTTGCTTTTGGCAACCACCAGTCTCCTGGTATTGGACTTACCCTTATCATTGATAACGCATTACTAGTGTTTCTATTGGCATCAGTGCTTCAAAAACTGGACCATATGAGCTATTCAATTGGGTACAGACGTACAGTAGCCATGTTAGGGGTCCAGTTAGAAAAGCATAAAAACCGGTCAAACTTCATTTAGCCACTGGAAAACAGTGGGAAGCATCAGTTGAACCAAGTATTAATTGAAAGTCAAAATCCAAGGCCTCATATGTGAACACCCAATTTTTCGAAGTGTAGCAAATCCGAACTTGCCTACACACCCAACAGTGCAACCAACCAAGACCAAGATTCAAGGGAGAAGAATAAATCTCAAACTAAATTGATTTCATTGATTTGTTTTAGTTTGAAACAACATGAAAAGTTAACTAAATACATAATCTAATCTCCTACATCCGCGTGTCAAAAACCAGTCTATGAATTTGTAATTTGACATTGAAAATTCAACATTCCTACAACCTGGAAAAAAGTGAGCCATAAACTGCTCCATCCAAAATACACTGCACAAATACAAGATTCTCTATGTGCATATGTACAAGAAAGGAGATCCTAATAAGTGTAACCAAATAACCTATTTCCTAAACATGCTAAATGATTCCAAAACCATGCAATTTATAATATATAAAAAAAATCCTAAACTACCCTTAGATTCTCCACAACTTTGAGATTCCCAAAGAATCCTAAATTCAAAAATACGCAAATCAAGATTTTACAAGAATGCCCAAATGTTAGAACATAATTGAAAATTTTGTTTCACACGTGCTATTAGAGAGTTAAAAAACTCAACAGAAATCCTGTCCTGCTTCTGAAACATTGATGGATCATTATCTAGTACAAATGTTTTCACTATAATTATAGTACAAATGAGTTGTGTGGGCCCCACCATTTTGTTCTCATGAAATCCTCTCTGACCGTCACGCACGTCATCCCTTGTTTCGCGATAGGTTTCAATTTCAAAAAATCAGGCCAATCGATGACTTAGGTGGGTCACATGAGCAGGAACAGTTGAGAGGGGGAGGTGTGCCCTCTCAAGCATTTCCTATCATGTGTCCCACTTGAGTCATGGATGGGCACAATTTTTTTAGCCCATGGCCAAACATGGGAGAGTGTGCATGATGGTCGGAGTGGATGTCATAATACATCATAGTGGCACCCACTGAGGTTGTTTGCACTACAACTATGGTGAAAACACTTGCACTTGATCATTTTCCAACATTGGCATACTTGATGATGCCTATGACTTGGTGTGCTACAATGGCTGATTCGCCGATACCAAAACTGCTTGCATGAAATTGAAATGATGAATCAGCATTTCACAAAACAAGGAAAGAACAAATGAAAAGGTTAAATTATTGTCCTTTTGCAGTTTACACTCCAGAGCAGTTGGCAGAGAAGTACAACAACCTTGTATTCCTTATTTACTGCATTGTCCTGATGTTGATCGTCGCTGTCAATCACTCCATTTACAGGCGAGGCACCATCCATAAATGCTATGCATTATTGAGTAGGAATCAGCCATTTATTGTGGCAATATTTATTTCAAAAGAGCTGATTCATAAGATGCTTGTTTGGTTTTCATTCTCTGCTAGGTTGCTAGATATATTGTCCATCAATCATTATGGTGCATTTTCTTAACAACGAGCACTGAAAATGCAGGAGAGGGGAGTTCCTTTCTATTTCTGGACATGACCTTAGCCCATATTGGCACATGTTACTTCCCTTTTCCTTCGCCACAGTCTCTGGTGCTGTAGGATCATGCTCGGTGTTGTTTGCAAAATCACTGTAAGTTGGCTGGTTGAGAAGGATACTTCACTCTTGATAAACACCTGCGCTTCAGCCTTCATTACAGGACTCGTCATTTCATGGAATTCTCTCTTGATAATGTGCATTTATGACTTGTTCTTTTCCAGGTCTAACATGCTTAGATTGACCATGGCCAGCAATTTTCAGTTGCATGCCTGGTTCACATACTCCATGCTGCTACTGCTACTTACTACAGCGTGGTTTTGGGTAATGATTAATATTTACAACCTTTTGGTTTGGATATGGTTTGGACTAATTTTTCAGGTGGAATTGTAGGTTGCTAGTGCAACAGGATGTGCTGAAGTTGGGCCCATGGTTTGATGAACCATGCTACTGATCAATGTCATATGGGGAATACCCCAAAACCTTCCTGATTGGAAGATCCAAGCTAAACCATCTTTGCGATTGTTCCTAGACATTTTTCTATTATTGTCGTAAGCATTTATTTGTAGACAACCAGTCAAGGACTTCTTTTGAATGGTCATTATGATTTTATTAGAAACGAAAGAGGGTTCCATGGCCAAAGCCACAAAGGAGAGGAAAGATGATGAGAGAGCACCCCACCACAAACAAACACTACCCAAGAGGCAGCAAGTTCTACACAAGCTTTAGATTCCAATTCCCGTTCAATCACGTTTTCATTTGCTCCTTGGAAAGATTCATATGATGTCTCTGCTCCCCTTTTGAACCTCCAGTTATTATGCTCCTTCCAGATCATTCATTTTTAGGCCAATAAAGTTATACCAGCGTTTCAAAATCAGACTGGATGGTCGGACCAGTTTGGACCGCAACTGGCCACCAAATAGGCTGGGTCACTATAAACCCAGGTAGTTAAGGGGATAGATTGATTTGTAAACAAAAGCAACTGCATCAATGGAAGCTCAAACCTACGACTTCTAGTTGAAAATCAAACCTCTAACCACTACACTAACAACATATTACTTGTTAATTCTTAATATTTTTATGGTTTTATATTAACCAGTTTTCTAGGTCGAAACAGGCTAGAGCGGGTCTGACTAGGTGGTTGCATTTTCCTACTTCTTAGATGGTTGATGGTTAGCACTTTAGGCCAGTCATCCAAACACTGCACCTCTGGTCAGTTCCTGCTAGGTACAGTCATAATCTTGCCTTTGGAGCTTTTGGTCTATGATCCCACCCAGTCCTAAGAAGATTGTAGTACGATTTCGTTGAGAATGTTCCATTTGTATTGATCTTCCATCACCATCTGTTCAACATTGCTGAACTCTACTTTGCAGCCTATACTATATCCTCAAATCTCCTCATCCCTAAAGCCCTGGTGCCAAACAACTGCTTCCCCTGTTCCCTATAACATTGCATAATCATTGGCCCCCTCAGCAATGCAAAGCTATACAAGCTGGGGAATCGTTGACATAGAAGCCTATACCAGGTCTTCTTAGGGGCGGCAATGGGGTCAGGCCGGTATTAAAAATTAAAATAAGTACCTGCTTCTGAGGTGGACTCAGGACATGTTAAATGGGTAGTGGGTCAGTCTCGGGCCGGAAAATGAGGTCCATTTAAGGGTTTGGGATCAAGTTGAACCCTACCGGACCCGATCCACCATATAGGATGTCAATGGGCTAGGCCATTTGCCCCGATCTGACACAAATTCTGAAATGAAGTACTTGATCTTTGGACTCCCCTGGTTTAGGAATCCTAAACATTGGTTCTTGGATTAGTGTGGATGGGCTAGTACCATACTTTAAAAGGATCTAGTCAGGATTGGCAGGCTAGGACGGATCAGGGTCAGGTCGAGCGCAACTAGATTGCAGCTCAATAGGTCTGGTCTGGTCAGGCTTGGGATTGGTGAATTTCGATTTTTAGGTGGGCTGGGTCAGGCCTTTGGGTAATGGATAAAGGTCAGGTTTGGGCTAGAATTATTGGTCTGCTCAGTAAATGGGACTTGGCCCATTCCCGCCCCTAGGCATCCTTCTAGAACCTGATATGGGAACCCTCCCAACAATGCATTGTAAAATATCCCTTTCTTCCATACATACCTCTCTGATGCCTGATGTTCTGTATTGTGAAGTCTCTTTGGTAAACCACCCTTTTTCTCTCGCACCATATATGTGGGTGGTTGTTTGTTTCCAAAAACCCTTTTCATTATCCCTCAAACCTTCACAAGCACTTACCCTACAAAGCCTGATTCATAACATCGATCTTTTTACCTCCTGCATCCCCTTGAACTTGAGGCTTACATCCAAAAGACCTCTTTGCATCCACAAAAGGATTTTGGACATTCTAATCTGTGGTTCCTGTTGCATCCCTTGTCTGTGTTGGGCCCATAAAATCAATGGTCTGGATCACCAAACAATGAACCTCACTTGTATGAATGGGGTTCAGTAGGACACTATATATGTACTGATGCATCAAGACCCCCTGTAATTTCTCATTCTCCAGATGCTGTGACTGTGGGAAGGAAGAAGAAGAAGAAGAAGACTCCATCTCCATTTTTTGTCGTAATTTTTTGTTTCTTCTTGTACAGATGGCAAGACTGAATGAAGGATTGTCACTGTTCGATGCAATCCTTATCGTACCCATGTTTCAGATTTCCTGGACATTCTTCTCCATTTGTACAGGATTTGTATACTTTCAAGAATATCAGGTTATCCTGCAGCCATGCATATCTCAGCCATATACTCCATTTCGTCAACCTTCTTTTTCCAAATCTAGTGAGAATGGATTTTTTTCAACAGGTCTTTGATGCTCTACGGACAATGATGTTCCTACTGGGCATGACATGTATATTCATAGGCATTTCCTTGCTAGCACCTGATGGCTGGAAAGGTATTTTGGATGTTGCTTCCTGCCAAAGTTTTGCATTCAAAACCATCAGGAATATAAAAATAGAGCTAATTGTGTGAAAATCTTTCAGGAGGTGAGGCTAAGGATTCTTCTTCTTTGGCTTCTCCGACAACTCCAAGCATTATTGCCACTGATATAAACAGGTATTATGCATGCTTCTCATCATGGTCAGTGGGCATAGTCAACCTAACAATTGATGGATCTTTTTCTTGCAAATTCAGTCTTGCATAGTAGGCATATGCTATGTAACAAGGGCTTTTTTTCTGAACGAATTGCACTATAAGACACCCTGTGTGAGAGCTGAGCCATGTGTAAGGCACACATCTATTGGGAACAAATGCTAAGGGCCCATTTGGATACTACCAAATAAGTTACTTTTCGACTGAACTTAAGACGTTAAGTTACTTTTGGCACTTAAGTTAGTTTGGTAAGTATAATTGAAAAGTAACTTATCTCTTAAAAATTACTTATCTTAGTAAGTATTTTTTTTAGCTTTTTGACTTTTGACTTTTTTACTCATCTCCCTCATGTCATGCTTTTGCTCCTTTTTTTTTTTTTTTGGCTAGTACACACCCACACTATTAGTCACCCTCCAATGTTAATTAACCACCCTCCAATTTGGCTTTGCTACTTATCTCTCTCAGGTCACGCCACATATCAAAGTTCTCTCTCATGGTTCACTCAATTACTGCTCTCTCATACTGTCCATATCAGAGGAGGCCCCACATGATGGACTGTCCCATCAAAAGTAGGGTTCACACAGTGGACGACCCACATCAAAGATGGGCCCTACATTAATTGGTGCAAGATCCAATCCACCAATCAGGTTGATCTGATCTTCTACATCTTTCCCAAACATGGTTCTAGTCCACTCACCATGTGCACCGACTATTGGAAACAAGTGAATGGGTTAGAAAACTTCAGCCAAGTCTTCTAGAGCCGTACATTTGTTTTGCAAACTGTGGCCCACCTGACCAGTGGATCAACCTGATTCTTGTGCCAGGAATCCATATAGTGGTCCCGTTCTGATGGATGGAATGTATCTCGGACCAATCGTGCTATGCTAGCACATGCACGGCATGTACATGAAGATTAGAAAAGCTCATTCTGTTAGGAAAACTGCCTCAATGCTTAGCTTTTTCTTTTCATGTCAATATGTTGCTTATTATATGTAGATTTGAAATTTTCTTTCGAAAGGTTACTTATCAATGTGTTATTACCAAACATACTAATCTACTTAATAAGGAAAAACCAAGATAAGTAACTAATCTTAAGTAACTTACAATCCAAACGGCCCTAAATGTTTTTAAACATTTCTGGCAGTATTTATATACTATTTATATAGTTCGAGTATTTTTGGTTATCTAGAGATGCATTTTTATTTGTTCTTATGCACTTATGAATTAAAAATTAAATAATAATGCTTATTTCATGGGCTACCATGAAAAACTTACACTGACCGGATGGTCGAATACATCCTTAATTTGACCTTATTATTTATGACCATTCTTTTTTCCAAGCCATGGATGGTATAGTTCCAATTTCCTAACAAAAGTGATTCTTTATAAACATAAGCAATCCATGATGGATCCTAACAAATAGATGGTTCAGATTGTTGATTGGACCTGTTTTTGTCAAAAAAAAAAATCTTGATCATCAATGTTAAATGCTATTGATCAAACGGTATATTGTCAGCTTGGTGTGATTTTTGAATCGTAGCCCATGAAATGTGTGTTGGACTTAATGAACAGTCTAGACCAATGCATAGGACTGTCCAAGTGTCCCAATGCAACTCAGAGGCCAGAGCACCTATAACTTATGGTGCTGTCATTTAGGGCCCGTTTGATACAGCTAAATAAGTTACTTTTTTGCTAATGGCAGTCATTAAGGTACTTATTTTACGTTTGGTTAAGTGTTTGTTATAAGTTACTTTTTCACTGAACAAGGCTTCAGTATTGCAGTTTTTTTTAATAGCTTTTCTACTTTTTCTCCGGCTGCTGAAAAGTGGAGAGGAGATGATCATTCCTCTCTATGCGTGGTAGAACCATGGTACAGTACGTGAAATGGAGAAATGGATTCGAGTTTGGCATAAGTAGGACCAACATGATGGACGGTCCACATTAAAGGTGGGCTCCACATTATGGGCAGTGGACATTGAAGTTGGCCCCCACATGATGGATGGCCCATATTGAGGGGCCCCCACATGATGGACAGTCCACATCAAAGGTCATCCCTTAATGATGAATGGACCCACATCCAATGCGAGCCCAGCATGATGGGCAACCCACATTGAAGGTGGGGCCCACGTGATGGTCAATCCACATCAAATGTGGGCTCCACATGATGGGCAATTAATAATGGTGGCCACAACAAGATGGATGATCCACATCAAGGTGGGCCTCACATGATGGACGGTCCACATCAAAGGTCGGTTCTAATGATGATTAGCCCATATCCAAGGCGGGCCCCACATGATGGATGGTCCACATCAAAGGTGGGCTCCCTATGATGGGCGGTGGATAATGAATATCAGTTTGACCCAACTCATGTAGGGCCCATCGTTTATAGTGTCTAGGTCTGCACCGTTAATTGCAGCAGGGACTGATATGCTACCGTTAAAACCTGCTGGAGCCCAGCGCGATATGTTAAGTTGCCGCCCAACCTGCCGATGTAGGCTATGTATGACCTAGATATGGGACCCATATATCATCTTGATCCAAAGTTTTCATAGGCCTACCTGTGTTAGCAGTGGAATAATGACATTGCCGTGGAAACCTCCTTGGGTCCACCATGGTATGTGTGTTTTATATGCACGCAATGGATCAGCTTTTTACAGCCCACTTTGGAGTGGGCCCACTGATCTGTGGGGCCCACATGGTCTGCGCATGAAATCCACACCATCCATCCATCTTGCCATGATATTTTGAGGGGCCCACCACTGTGGGCCATGCTGTGAAAACAGCATGCACAAACACACCGTAAAAAGTTAAAAAAATAATAATAATAAAATCAACCTGATCAAATATCAAACAGGCCACGCTGTATGAAGGATGGTTTTAAGAGCCGTTTTACATGGTTTAAAAAAAAACAATAAAAAAAAAAAAAAACGGTGGAAGTGACTTGTTAATATTGGGAACCAAACATGCTTCCCTGCTTTTTAGCTCATGATTATGTCATTTACCAAACATACTTATCTGCTTAATAAGTAAAAACTAAGATAAGTAGCTTATCTTAAGAAACTTAAAATCCAAATGGGGCCTTAAAATAATTACATCCTTACAGAGTGTCAGCTTGTTGGGTAAGGTCCCACCATGTCCAACCCCGACACATCCAAGTTACATCAGATTTATGTATGATCAAATTAGCATTGTATAGATCTGAAGGTTGCTGTTTTGTCCCTTTTCTTCTTTTACCTAATAACTCTAATATTGTGGCTGTGACTTTGGGATTAAAATTGACTGGAATTGTTAATTGGGTTTGCTTTACATGGTTTAAATTGCAGTTTTGCACAGCTATCAACTAAAGAGATGGAAATTAATGATATGCGGTCGTTCAGGAAAGCATTGTTGACAAGGTTGTCAGATATCATAGTCGGGGCAAAGGTACTTTGGGCTGGGATCATGGAATAATTTTTTTTGCTGCATATCATGTTTAACATTTTAATGTTGAGAACACTGGTTTCGTTGCAGACTGCCTGCAAACTATCATTAGGCCTAGGTGAGGATTCAATAAATGCATCTTCTGCGATTTCGAGGATGGCAGGCTTTAGAAGAACCAATTTTGATCTCATAAGGTTCTTTCCGCTAAAGAGTCACTATGATTGGAGTAAGATCTCGATGGACGAGGATGATAACAAAATTCTGGGGACTTCTTAGAGCTGTGGGTAGAGGTAGCATTACACTATTGTGTCTATCAATGAAACCATATTCTTTTTCTTGTATCATGAATGTATATAGAAATAATCTCGTTTTTAATTGTATTTTCATAGGGTTCAGAGATGACATATAGAATTCTGTTTCCCACGCCATCAAGAGTTTCCTGTTCCTGGCATATCATTGCATACATCCATTTGGATGCCATGTTCCTGCTCATTTGATCTCGTAGCATTCTTATGAACTTCCTACCATCAGCCACAGCACAAAAATGTGAGTAAACTGAAATAGCCAGACGCTGGGATCCCATATGTTAATGATACTGGAACCTACAAACACATACATGCTGTAAACAAAATGAGTAATGGTAATTCCAGAAACTCCATTTTCATGCGCCAAACACAAATGCAGCATGTTTCATTGTGGCAAGTGTGAGAGATCCAGAATGTGCATCAGACTGTCCCCTCAGTGCACATCCTATCCTAAAAGTAGGCTGTCGTGCTCATCAGGTTGGAAAACCTTGCATTTTGAATGGAGATGGTTACCTTTTCTTATTCTTGTTATTATTTTTTCTTTCTTTCTTTCTTTCTTTCTCCAAGCATCAATTTCATCATACATGAGTGGCCTGTGGCCCATCTGATAAACAAAATGGCCATATTCTTGGAATAAGAAAATATTCACTGTGGAAGCCACCCTACGAATATCCAATCCCACATGCTTGTCACATCGAAACATGTGGTTCATTTGGTACTTGAAAATGAGGCATCTGGAATTATCAATCCTTAAATAAGATACACAATCCCGGGTCCATTTAGTGCATTCGACGTGATTTAGTATTATGTTTCCGGGCAAAAATGAGCAGAAGTGGATATCATTTTTGTTGAAATCGTTTGTTTTTTACTGTGCAAGTCCTCAAATTATCAGAAATTAGGGATAGTTCTACATGCATGCTCCTAACATTTAGATAGAGAAAAGGTCTAGACTGTCGCATCGATACATGTGGTTCATTTGGTTCTTGAAGATGAGGCATCTGGATTATCAATCCTTTTTAAATAAGATACATAATCCTGGGTCCATTTAGAGCATTCGGTGTGATTTAATATCATGTTTCAGGGCAAAAATGAGAAGAAGCTGTGGATATCATTTTTGTTGAAATCGTTTGTTTTTACTGTGCAAGTCCTTGAATTATCAGAAAATCAGGGATCATTCTACATGCATGCTCCTAACATTTAGATAGAGAAAAGGTGCAGACTGAAACACCTTGATGGACACTTCCCAATCACACAAGTATCTTCGAGTGGTTTAAGACTTCTAGGCTTTGCTTGAATCTTTGCTCCGAAAAGTTTTGACTTTCCAGCAGCTGTCAGAGAACTGTGATTTTGGCATAAATTGTCCTGGTAATTTTTCTTGGGACTTTCTTCTTTTGTTCCTTTGAGGCAGGCGGCACATCTCTATCCAAAAGGAACTTATATCTGAACTCTTCTTCTTTCCTGAATTGCTGAAGCTTCCATTTTTTTTCAGGGCACTGACTTTGAATAGTTCACACATGCATTGGATTACTTCCATACCTTGATACTGTTCTGCATCAATATAGAAGGTAAGTGATCCGTTTGTTGAATATCTGTTTTTGATTATAATTATTATTTTCTTTCGGAAATGCTCCAGTGGGCTATGTACATGGGAACCTTCCTATGCACTGGCTTACTCTTCATTGGCCATCTTGAAAAATCCATTCATCTTAGATGGTTCTTACCATCTGATCAGTAGCATGAAAAATGGATGGCCGTGCTCATTTATAATAATAAAAAAAAAGGTCCAATTATCAAATTTCAATCATCCATTGGTGGTGTCATCCTCAGCTTGAGTTTTGCTCATGGTTTCAAAACAATTGCTTTGGTTAGATGACGGTAATCATCTAATCCATGGGTTGGAGAGTGGACATTTATATTAAAAGGGTTGATGTTATCCAGTCTGTTAGATTTTCTGAAAGGGGTATGTGAAAAGTACATTGGACCGAACAGAAGGTCCAGATTAATGATATCAATGCCTCGTGTCTGACTGGAGCTATCTACATGGAAGGTTCCCATATGTATAGCCCACTACAGCATTTCTCCATTTGTTTTCTTTTGTAGCCTTCTGTAATTTAGTGTATGGGGTTCCAGAGATGTATGCATGTTCCAAGACCATGAATACATTCAGCTTCTATATATTTCCCAAGAAGTGGCAATATATACTTTCCCACGTCCAGATGCTTAGTTCTTATACATATTTGAATTGGTTGAAAGATATGGAAAATTCAACTCCTGGAAATTCGCCACATAAAGGACTTATATTGGACTTGCAGTCTATGACTCTTCGTGAAGGTCAGGAAAAAAGAATATAACCTACCTTTTCCTTGTTCTTTATACCTGGATCTGTCTATATGTTATCATTGCGCTTCTATGAAGCTGGTTATCTTCTTTGCATTAACGTATGATTCTATAAAGGAAGAAGGTCAGGAAAAAAAAATATAACCTACCTTTTCCTTGTTCTTTATACCTGGATCTGTCTATATGTTATCATTGCGCTTCTATGAAGCTGGTTGTCTTCTTTGCATTAACGTATGATTCTATAAAGAAATGATCATCTACAACTGCTTGTATGCAACAATCCATTTCTTCGTCTTCTTCTTCTTCTTGCCCTTCCGTCCAGTGCTTAATGCTTACATCAGAGTTGGTTATCAAGCACTCTTATCTTGATACACATAGCACACGTGGAGGCCAAGCCATTATCTGTCCCTAGTGCAGGCGGGCCATACTCCAACACTCATAATGGTTTGGATAATCCTAACCACCAATTTTAGGGTTTTCTTTTTCCATCAAACTAAGACCTTTTCAGATTTTTTTTTCTTTTTTCTAATCGTCCATTCGTAATCATAAAAAATCTTCCAATCAGTGGCCAGGATCCAACCAGTGTAATTTGTAACACATTGCCCATCCTCTATAGGGGACAGCAGATGAACGGTCCTGATCTCTTGCATGTTTGCCACACGTAAGAAGATACAAGTGCTTGATAATTAACTTTAGATTAAAATAAGAGAATGTCTCACACACCACTAACTGTAGATGAGAGATTTGTGCTACTGGCTGTGTGGGGCCTGCTGTGGTGTATGACATCCAACTGGCAGTGTTGCCCAATCTTGAAGATGGGACACCCGAAAAACCCATCCAAGCCAATCATGAGGTGGGCAACACAATAGAAAACAATGAAGAACCATTGCAAAACCTCCAAATTCACCTGGTGGCCCATACAATGGTTGGATCAGCCTGATCTTTTGGGGTATCCGATTTTCACAGTGAGGCAACCCTGCTAGTCAGGTTGGATAGCATAAACACACCACAGTGGGCCCCACACACAGGGAGTTGAATGATTTTCTCATGTACAACTAGTTGCATATGAGCCGTTCTCTTCAAATAATGGCACCAAATCCGTTCTCCTCATGCATGTACTTAAGTATTTATTGGTGGATCTTCTACGCCAAATACTAATTCTTCGTGATGCATATTATCTTCTAGCGAAAACTTACAAAATATGAAAAGTATCTCAATCTTCACGGATACAAAAGACAAGCAACAGAGAAGAATAACTTTTCAAAGTCATTTATTCCCGCCACTTTAACCCAATCCTCAATATTCCATAAAAACCATATTCTCCTTGTCATGTTGGATTCTCGCCACCACTCCTTTTTCCTTTTATATGGGCTTCTTTCACAGATGAAGAGAAGGCAGATTTGGGTTAAAGAAAGCTGTAGGTTCTATTTATGGCTATGGTGGATCTGACCGTGGTGGTGCATAACCTTTCCAACACGATAAGTGAGACTGACCTCATCACCTTCTTCTCCTACTGTGGTACTATCAACAACATCAAGCTGCAGAGGTAGCCATTTTCTGTATTTTATCTTCCTATTCATTAGATATTGGTATTTTTCTGTGTGATTGTTTGGTGTCATGGTGATGATGGGCAGGGAAGGAGATCAATCAAAGAAGGCTTTTGTGACTTTTAGGCAGCCTTACGCCCAGAAAATCGCTCTTCTCTTGGACGTAAGTGACAAGTGAATTTTGGAAATACATAGCTTAAAACATGAAAACTCGATTTGCCTCGAAACCCAGTTGAGTTGAGCCGACTCGAAAACTTGGACGAATTTTTCTGAGTTCTCTCAGTAATATCTGATAAGAAAATACGTAATGTTAAAAAATTATAAATAATGTCTAAATAATGTCACGCAATGCCAATTCAAGTCTAGTTTTATCGATTTTTTTTTTACTTGTCAAGTTGCCAAGTTTTTTCAAGTCAAGTCGAGTCTTCTCAAGTCTAGGAGATATCTGGTTGAGTTGAGTTGACTCAGGCAAGTCGAGTCAAAGTCTTTTCAAGTTTTTGAACTCTGCCATAAACCATAGTTGAAAATCCTGAAAAGTTTCCCTTGATTCAGAAGTCATTTGAGTCGGGTCATGTAAATAATATTAATACTTCAAAAATATACTGTCGTTGTAGAGTCAACGCGACTGAGTCATCACAAAAACTAGTTTTTTTTTTAGTTTTTTTTTTTTTTTTTTTTTAATTTCGAAATCTGGTTTAGTCATTTATCTAAAAAATAATAATAATAAAAATAAAAAATGTAGGTTGAGTCTAGCTTACTTTGCTGAATCAATTCCAATTTTTTTCTGAAATTTGTAACTATGCCCAAAACTCATTCATGAAGTAATGACTGGGATGCCATCATGATCATGTTTATGCTCAACCTTTTAGGAACAATGTTTGGAAGTCATTTGCTAGGGCTGAAAGTTGGGCGGGTTCAACCTGACCGACCCCTGACCGACCTGATATTGGGTTGGGTTTGGGCAGGAAGTATCGGACCCAATCTCGAGCTTGGGCTATGCAAACACCAATCCGATAAAGCTTGGGTCGGGCTTGGGTTGTGGGTCGGGCTTGGGTTACCCGACCCAACCCGATCTATTTACGGGTTACTTATAATTTTATTATACTTTAGTTAAGTAAATTTACTAGTTTATATTGCTTTAGTAATTAAACTTATAATATTTGAAATTTGATACGCTTGAATTTGATATGTTTGAGTGTTAAATTAGTTATCCTATAGTTTAGCTTGTTTGTTTAGAAAATATGAAGTTCTTTACAATAAATAACTACATATATAATTAATAAAGCCATAGGTACAAAAATAAGATGTGTATTGAAACATAACAGACTAATTTAATAACGAAAATATTAGCATATATCAACCCGACCAAGCCCGCTTGGGTTGGGTTAGGGTTGAGCACCAACCCAACCCACCCGACTTTCAGCCCTATCATTTGCACATGGCTGGGTTAACTCAGTTTGGCCATGTACCGAGCACTGAGTCTGAACTCCAATTTCTCCAAAACACGACTCTTTAAGTCTGCATTCAGAAATTTGAAATAGTTCTCTTGGGATTAGCTAACCACTGAAAAATGATTGCTTGGTAAGAGTATCGAATTTTGAGGGAACTCCTCAATCTCATTGATTTGGTATCATTTCAGTAAACTAATGCTTGTAGTCTTCCCTTCAATTACAATCTGCTATTCATATTCAGGATGCTGCCATCTTAGATCGTCGGGTTCGCATTACGTCTAAAGACGATGATTTGGTGGGCTGTTCAACGGACTCTGGCCATCCAGAGAGCATGGACAATAAATCTCAGGTATTGATTATATTCTTTCTTATTTTTATATGTTTCGTCAGTGGCCTTTTCTTTTCTTTTTTTTTCTTTTTTTCTGTGGTTATTACAATACACATTCTAACGAAATTGAAGAGGACGCCCCCTAAAAAGAATGTCTTTTGATGACCTCTTCCAGGCAGGAGGTATTATTATATAAGAGATGCTCACATCCAATCGGTTGGATGAAAAGTTACCATTCAACCAGTCTGTTAGTTCCAACCTTTCACCTGTTTGTGATATCCAACCCATCCAATGTGTTGGCCCCACCATGAGGATCGTCTAGTGCAAGGATCCTCCCATTCCACTCATTAGGTGGGCCACACCATAGAAAACCATGGATTTTTTTTTACTTTCTTTTGGAAAGATGATGAACATAGAAAACCATGGATAACCGTTGATATACTAAAGAAATATTTGTATGGCCCACCTAATGGGTGGATTAGGCTGATTTTTGCCAAAGGTGATGCTCATGGTGGGGTGAACCTTGTGGACTGGTTGATTGCCTACGGTGGGCTGACACACCAAAAATCACTCAGATGGGAAGATTGTAGCTGTGAATCGATGATTTCAGGGTAGCAACTTTCTTCTCTTTCATATCACTTCACGAGTTGTAGTAAAATTTCAGCAAGGTCTTCAAATGATAGTGTGTTCAGGTAAAGATTACTGGGCCGAATAGATCTCTCTATGGACAGAATGGGAAGCAAAGCTGTCAAACAGCACATCCAATCGTGCAGGCGGTTGGTTGCGAAGCATTGAACAGGGCCAGGGAGCTTGATGAGAAATTGAGAGTGTCAGACAGAAGCAGGCTACTGACCAACCAAGCAAAATTGGCAATTGATGCAGCCGAACAATCCCTGGACCATATCAGATCTGCAATTGTGAACAAGGACTATTTCTCTGCAGGCTCGCGCTGGCTATCAGGTATACTCAATGGGGCTGCCAAGTTCGCTGCTGAACTTGGTAATAAGGAAGCAGAAATGAATTCAAGGAAGCAGAAATGAGTCCCTGTTGATGCATTCTCATGAATTCTGCCTCTAAATCCATATGCTAAACATCTGCACTTCATAGAAAGGAGAAAAGGAACGAAAAATAACATGTCCATTTCTCAGATGGCACATGCTGGAACTCAGAAATTGCTTGATTTTCCTAAAATTGACTATTTTATAATTGGCATGGTTACCGATTGTTTGAGGTGTGTTTGGTTGCACCAAAGTTCATGAAATATCACATAAATTTCAGGGCCTGTTTGGTTTTCCAATTACAAGGTAAATGGCTATAAATGAGTAATGATTATGTACTCTCGTAATTGTCTGCTGACATCAGTAACATTTGGCTGCAACAATAATTTTGCTCAATTGTTTGTTTCAGCCACAAGTAACTGAGAAAATGATAGTTTTATAATGTAAAAATATATTGATTGCAATTTACTTTACATCGTTTACATCGGTGTTTGGCTCTCAATTTACAAGTCATAATTCTTCTTTAAACAAACACCTGCAAATGATAGTGATAGCTCATTTACTTTGCATTTCATAGGTAATTGGAAAACCAAACAAGCCTGGTTTTTGGGTGGGTGTCTATCATGTGGATGATTTTTGAGCGACCCTATTTTCATGACAGGGCAACTCTTTGGCTGGATTGTATGTCATTCATACACCACGGTGGACCCCACACGCAGCTAGTTGCACTTTCTTCTTCCATCTGCAACTAGTTGTGTGAGACCTTCATTGATGCATAGACGTCCTTCCTTTAAATGTCAGAATGATAAAGTCAAAATACAGTCAGAGATTTGAGGCGTGACCTAGGCTGGGTCAAGGGCATGGCTAAAAGATTGGGTGAAGTCCAACTGATAAGTTTAGTCTTGAGTTGAGTTGGAACTCACCAGAGTCATGGGTGAATGGGCCAGACCAGTCTGAAGTCCGGGGTGAATTGTCTAGGTGACTCTTGGTGTCAAACATGATCGGATCTGACCAAGTCCCGGACGACTCAACCATGGTCCACGGTCTTCCAATCTGGGAGATTTCCACAAATCTCCATATATGCTTTGCCCTCTTGTGTATGTTGAGGGACAACTGTATAAATCTTCCATGATACAACCATCATAAACAGAGTTAACTCTTAAATCTAGAGGTTTGCTTATAGCCATTGTATTAGTGTAATCTCTATGATCCAAGCCGTTTGTTCAAAGGGTTGCACCATAGATGCATACTTCCACCCTTTGATCATCCAACTATTTCCATTGATATCCAATCATGGCGACTTCCTATGCCAGCCACCATCATCTATGCATCCTGTCAGATCAACAGTTTGGATCACCAAGCCATGACCCACACTAGATACAACAGCTATAGCTAGGTCAGGACATATAACAAACTTCTTTATTTAAATTTTAATCCACCTGCAAAAAACAAGTAGCAAAAAAATAAAAATAAAAAGGCAGGAAGATGTAGAGGCAAATTTTATAATCTCCTTCCTACCGAAAAGAAAAGGTTTAACTTTAAATGTCAGAAAAGGGGGGAAAGGGAAAGAAAGGAGCACAAGCACAAGCTACCGGTCCCATCATTTCAAAGGTAGAACATTTCCTAGTTATAAAATTCAACAAGAACCATAATAAAAATGAACAAGACAGATTCATCTCAAATGGACTTGGGAATCGATAGCCGACCATCATTACCTCATTGTGTCTTGCGCTTCTTTTGGGGTTGTTCACCGTTTGACGCAATGATGTTTTTCCAGCACCTGATTGCGATGAGAGTTGGGATCACAATCCAAGCGAAATTTGCACCCACATAGTAAGCCCAGTAATGGAAGGGGCTGGCCGCAAAGTTGTCGCCTTCCAAGTAGGACGTGATGAAGTAGACAGTGTCACCGTAGAGCTGGCCCAGACATATGGCGAGCTGAAGCACATAGCTGTATGACTTTCTTGTTGCTATGGCATACCTGCAAGGCAATAGAAACCATATTCATATAAAATTATTTATATAAACATTGAGATGAGGAATGGCAAGGGAGAATTGTTGTGCACACATAAGATGTGAGACGTTACACGTGGGCCTAATCAATTTTCAGGCCAGGGCATGTTCATGGTGGCGCCCACCTGACAAGTGGCCAGATCCCACATACATGTGCTGCAGAGTCGGCTTTGGTAGTGACCACTCCAGCACCAAGCTCGTTGCTAGTAGTTGGTGGAGAAGTCATGGGCCCCACCATGATGTATGTGTCTTATCCACGCCATCCATGCCCAAAAATGAGGTGGATCCAAATCTCAAGTGAACCCTGCCACAGGAAACAGTGGTGATTGAACAGCCATAATTAAAAACTTCCTAGGTGTGGTACACCTGAGATTTGGATCTCTCATTTTTTGGGGGCTCATGCCTTAAAACTATCTGGAAAAGTGGATGGACAGCGTGGATAAAACACATACATCATAGTGGGCCCCAACGAGCTTGTTCCAGAACTGACCAGTACCGAGCTTGGTACTGTGGTCACTACCAAATCCAAGTCCATGTGCTGCAGATTACCTCTTCAATATTTACATGAATCGCTTGAGTGTTATTCATAAAACTGCAGAAGATTCAGACAGCTAGATGCAACCCCATCTCAGGCCTCAAAACTTTATTCTACTAGGAGCAATTAAAGGTTCCTGCTCGCCATCGGACAGTTTGCTGATGTGCAGGATTCCATACATGTGGAGGCCAAAGTTCAATGATCCAAGCCATTGATCAAATGGATCCCACCATGGATGTGGATGCACAAGAAATCTCCCAGATCAGAAGATCCCAATCCTTTTCATCAAATATGAACCATTGCTGTATTTTCTTTCTTAACTGTCTACTTGTAGGCCACCATATTGAAGGCCTGGGCAATCTTCGAAAATCTGAGGATCTAAAGGCAGGCTCCATCCACCAGATAAATTGTTTAGGTCACCAAACCATGGGCCCCACATGACATTCAATCCTGTTCACCAGAAAAGTCCATGCATGCTGATGAGTATCATCCCATTTGCCCTCCCCTACTAGAATCACAAGCCAATGAAGGATGGGAACTAGAACACTAGAGCCATCATCACCAATAAAAGATCAAGACCACCCATATGGCCATCAGAATCAGGCCTTCCACCAGCGCCCACCCCCCCCCCCCCCCCCCCCCCCCAAAAAAAAACACACACACACACACACACACACACACACAAGGCCGCAATGGGGCTGATATAGGTTTTCCAGGGTTTTTTTTTTTTTTTTTTTGTTGGTTTAGAGAGAGAGAGAGAGAGAGAGCTGTAACAGACCGTATCATAAAGGCAATGGTGGTGGACTGTTACGGCCACCATCACCGTTATGGAATACCTTGGGGAGGATAGACATGAGAATGGGGTCATTTGAAGCAACCTAGAAGAAGCCCCAAATGGGAAATAAAATGATGGATGGACAGCCAATTGACAAGGTGCTTTCCCAAGGACTATTTGTGAAAACAGGATTTTCCAAGGAATTTTAGCCAAAATAGGATTAGTAAAGATGAGGATGATGATGAACATACGAATTCAATGGGTTCAAAACCAGCATTGGTTCATCATCTACGCCTTATCTCCATGCCAACTCTTATCAAGGGCCATACATTTCATTTAGACCATGGTCATTGAGTCTTCTTTCTTTCTTTTTTTTGGGTACACACACCCACACCCCCACACCCAGGCACGCACGCGCACACACACACACACCCCCCACACCCAGGCACGCACGCGCACACACACACACACACCCCACATGTGCAATGTTAAAATAGAAACTGTCTACCACTGAGCCATGGAGCTGGACCCGAAGGCTTGTTCACTTACTGAGGAATGATTGGCAAAACAAGTATCCTAAAGCTAATGCTGAATAGCTAGGACAAGGCTATGGTGGCAGTGGTCATGATGATGGTGATGGTGATGATGGCAATGATGATGTATCTCTTACCATTTAGTTTGAATGTTTTGGAGAATTAATCTTAAATTCTAATTTTTTTTTTATTAAAATAAGATATAATATGCATTGAAGATGACATGAAAATGCATCCAATTTCTTGAGTGTGGTTACACTGCATGTCCCGTATACCCCAAAGAAGAGTATAGACCCATCCACAGGATAATCCCATGGCAGACTTCAGTTTTTGACTCTCCTGCGCGTTAGATGAGCTGGTGGAGACTGTAGTTTGTGTGAATGATCCAGGGTTCAACCCCTGACAGTGTTACCTGGGGTTGAACCCTGGTAAAATAAGATATAATATCCATTGAATGGGCCTCCTATTCTAATTTTAAGGGGGATTGTTGTTTTGATTTTCTTCTTTGATCTTGGGTTGCCCCCTTGGCACCCCTTCCTCTGTTTTCTGTTTTCGTTCTTTTAATAAAATTTTCAGCTCTCAAAAAAAAAAAAAGAAAAAGAAAAAAAAGATGAGCTGGTTATATATATATATATATATATATATAGGGAAAAGGTACTATGCGGTCGACCTCATGGGAACTTCCCATGAGGTCCAGCTGTGTGGGTCCCCTGTTGATTATCGGATATCCCAAAAATCATCTGTATCCAGAACTCACGTGGGCCATATGAACTGAAAGAGTGTAAAATCATGTTTACAACATCTAAAAGCACTTGTTGGGGCCCACCTGAGTTTTGGATACGGTTGCAACTTGGTGTGACCTCTTATTTAAGTGGGACAGGAACAATGGATGGGCTGGATCTCTCAACCACATCTCAGTCGGTCCTATAAACAATCATAAAGGTTTGAATGGGTGGATATATACTTTTAACTGTTGTCTATGGTGTGGCCCACCCAAGTCATGGATTGGCCTGTGTTTTAGGCCCATGGCCCACCACAGAATGGTGCATATAACTGATGGTGTGGATACCCATCCCACATCACAGTGGGGCCCACACCGCTCGACCTTATGGGAACTTCCCATGAGGTCGACTGCGTAGTACCTCTTCCCTATATATATATATATATATATATATATATATATATATATATATATATATATATATATATATATATAAAGACTTTTGAGTTTTTGACATTCACTACTGAAAAAAAGGCTAACCCTGTAGGAGAATCCCATTACAGCCATCACAACACCTGTTATAACAGATGGAACCTGTGTAGAAAAGAACCAATAACCAGTAGCTCCTCTCCCTTCATAACCTACAGATACTGGCAACAAATGTAGGAATTTATTACGGAAGAAATGCTCCAATGCTCTCAGAGCACTGGAAGTTCTAGTCCTCGAGTTGCATCCTCTAACTTGCCAGTTCCATAGACAGATCTAGACTGTCCATGAGTCTAGAAAACATTCCAAGGGCTACCATGCAAAAATACGACTGATTGGATGATCAAATCCATCATAAACTCAACCTTACTTTTTTTCTTTTAAGATGATGAATTCAACCTTTACTTTTTCTTTCTTTCTCTTTCTTTTTTTATTGAAAGATAATTCAACCATACCTTTTGTAGCCATCCTTTTTCCAAACCATGGATAAGATGGTTAGGATTGCTTAATAGAAGTGATTCCTTAGAATTATAAGAAATCCATGATGCAAAAATATCAAATAGATGGATTGAATTGTCAGTTAGACCTAATTTTGTAAATTGATCTTATATTAGTGGTCATTGATCAGATGGTTAGGATCATCAGGTCGGTGTGATATCTGTGTGGTAGCCCATGAAATGTGTTGGAGCTAATGGACAGTCTAGATCAATCTACTGGACTTTTAAAGTGACCAATGCAACTAAGAGCACTATAACTTACAATGCTATGAGAGCACTGAAGCATCTCTCTTTGTAAGGGTCCATGTCTTGTTCCCTCTTGGTGACTGTCATTTTAAACATCAGGGACATATAAGGAGAGCAAAATAAAACAAAAACTGAGGAAATAACCAACCAAACTTGTGAAAAACTAGACTGCAAGATGGCTTGTCCTCAACTCCACACAACAGATAACCATCCTGTGGTGAAGATATCTTATTGGCTGGTGCTATATCTGATGAGCACAAAGAAGGATGAATATGAAGGGGGTCATGGCCATGCACTTGTTTGATGAACGTGGAGTGGAAACATGATGATTCAATTACCCAAGAATAAGGCATTCTAAGATTGAACTCATGAGCAATTGTGCGGTGGAGGCTGAATGCAACTAAAATGAAATAGAATATTAGGCATTCTCAAAACTTCTAAATCAAGCATACAAAAACATGGAACCATGCCAATTCTTAGGTTGCTCCTGCCGGATGAGCTTTAGTGAATTCTGTACTACCATTTATCAAGGAGTTTATCTTGAGACTCTACAATTTTTAACTCAACAATAAGGCATGAAAGTTGGGCAGTCATGCATTATGGGCCATTATCAAATTGAAGGGGAAATTTTATAGGATAGCTATAGGACCAGAATGCTTTATAGGATAGAATGGTGGATAGTAAAGGCAGAGTTCATAGTATGAGTGTAGCTGAAATGAGGATGTTGAGATGGATGAGTGGCAGGAAGAGAGGATAGAATTAGAAATGAATGCATTCGAGGAAACTTAGGAGTAGAACCAGTAGGTAATGAGATGAAGGAAAGTAGACTTGGATGGTTTGGTCATGTACAGCAAAGACCTAGAACTGCACCTTCAAAGTAGTGAGTCGGACCAAGTTGAAGGCTCTAAAAGGAAAAGGGGACGAGCCAAAAGGATGTGTGTGGAGGTAGAAAGAAAAGACCTGATGACCTATGGTCTAACTGAAGTTTTAGCCATGGAAATAGTGGAATGGTGGAATGGGATTCGAGTAGCCAAACCAAATTAGTTGGGATACAGCTTTGATGATGGTGAATAGGGCATGAAAGTAATGATTCTTTTAAATACAGAATCACTTCTTTGCATGGTTAGAGCACAGGAATCTTAAATAAACAAAAGGAATTGCACCATAAGTAATAGTCAAACAAATTGAACATGACCTTTGCAATAAAGTTACCTCTAGAAGAGGCATGCAGGTACATATTTGCTTAAACATAGTCATCATCTCAGCAGAAATGCTAAAAAGACTATAATTAAAAGCTCATGAAACTTGGAAGGGACTATAATGACCTGACCTCTTAACATATTAAAATAGATTCAAAAAGAGGATTGCTTTTATGCAGTTCATATTATGGAAGTTCTACGCAGTTCCACACCATACAAATGGCAAATATTCATGTGATCAGGACTGTTGAAAATGTGGTCAACCAGCTTAATGGGCCACAGACCAAAAATCACAGTGATTGGACCACTCTTAACCATGTCGTTGTGAGTTTTGCCTATTGAATGTGGACCATCAATCTATTTTGACTTAACCATCCCCTTTCAGGCTCGTTGAATGATGATTACAGACTTATCAGCCATTGCCTTGATCTTTGGAATATGGTCCACCCACATAGCCACAAAATCAATGGTCATGACCATCGAACACGAGTTCAAAACATACGCCAGGGATGTTCTGGCATAAGTCATAGAGCAACATGATGCAGATTGCACCACGTAGTAACACTCAATCATTAAACAAATAGCGAAAAAATGGCTAGAACTTTTGAAAGATCGTCACTAAATGCTTGTGAAACTGAAACTTACACAGCTAGAAGGCTAGCTGGACCTTCTATCACAGCAGTGATCCCTTCGACTGTGACAACCGCTGAATCTCTAGCTGCATACCTTGAGTCTCCTTTGCTGTATTCTTTCCCTGCCAGTTTATTTTTACCATGGATACACTTAGAAACTCATTAATGTATGAAAATTCGCCTTTGATTCCTAACTAAAGTTTCATAGCCATGCAAGAATGCTGAATGTGAAATTAAGAACTTACAAACTTCAGCAAGGTAAAATGGAGATTTCTCCTTATAGAAGTTCGGAGAGAAAGCAAAATAACCCTCAAGGATAATGTGAGTCAGTCCCGTAAATGCAAACCAGCACATAAGCACTCTATCAGTCTTGGATATCTTGGGAAAACGTCCTAGCATAAGCAAAGAAAGTTCAACAAATCATAGAAATAACTGGAAAACCTGCAGTGCCACTATCCATTAGCTAGTCGAAAGTCTAGATAAGATAAATGGATGGTTACAGCATTCAACTAGAATACAACCAGGAACAAAACATGCTGAAACCATATTTTATATTTTCACCAAATGTACCAAAAGATGAAAATAAAATCAAACTTTCAGAAAGATACAATGCATCAAGAAGGATTATATGATCGGCAACCTAAGGATATGCATAGTATCCCCAGGTTTTCGGTTTCTACAAGTGCATACAGTGCTTCCCTGATCCAGTGCATTGATTCATTGGTGGTCCATGCTCCAAAGTCTCCTGGAAGACCCTAGCCAAAGTTTGGCCTTCTCTCGGTTGAATGTGAACCATTGCTGTATTTCTTTTCTTAGCCGCCAGTTTAGGCCACTGATCAAAGGGTTGCAATTGTCCCATCAAAGAAATTTTCAGCTCAAGGTTGATCCTCGTTGGTCATGGTAGATTAACAGTCAGGATCACCAAAACATGGATCCCACTGGTAGAGACCGAGGACCCGAAGATACTATGTATCCTCAGGTTAAGGATCATATAATGCCTCTATGCCATAGAGGCATTTGGACAAAGGCAAAGGAACGATGGGTGACGAGCAATCCACAACATTTTTTGTTCGACTGAAATACAAAAGCTGGCAAAAAATAGAAATCAAATCAATAAAACGATGGAACTTGTCGCCCTGATATCAGAGTGCCTGTTTCCACATCCTCTCTCTGTTGTAATTTTAAACATACTATATTAGATTAAGGAGCATGATTCTAAATATCATCCTAAACTGAGTTGACTTGGCCAAGTCATCTTGGTTTCGTCATCCTCTCTCTGTCGGAATTTTAACCATAGTGGATTAGATTAAGGAGAGAATGGTACTAAATGTCACCTGAAATTGAGTTGATTCAGCCAAGTTATACGGGTTTCAATCTTCAAATGAGCCTGCTACTTAAAACCATGATGACTCATTACCTACAACCACCTTGAATGATTTGTACATCACCATTTCTATTTTTTGTAACAAAAAATTACAAAGTTGTACAATTTCCTTACCTAATAGGGGAGGTGTTATCAGTCAAGGCAGGCAATATCAATTAGGGGTTGTTTGGATGCAACATGTAGGCAAAATCTTACTTATTTAAACTCTTTACATAGGTAAATTGTTTCATTTTGTCATGTTTGGATACAAATAAGTCTTTACCAGGTATCAGTTCCTTGTGTTTGGATACTAGAGGATGTTGGGGGACCAAGTGTTTATTTCTTTTTTCACTTTTTTTTCAAAACTAAGTTGACTCGGCAGTGTCATCTCAGTTTCCACATCCTCTTTGCCGTAGTTTTAGCAATAGTAGATTAGACTAAGGAAAGACAGGATTCTAAATATCAGTAGAAACTATGTTGACTTGTCCAGCTCATCTCGGTTTTGGTGGGCAACAAAACAAGTCACCAGAATGAAACAGACCGAATGAGCCAAGTCATCTTGGTTTTGGTGGGCAATGAAATGAGTCACCAGACTAAAACTGACCAAACATGTTTCAAACTCTGTGTGAGTAACACTCTAAAACTGCTACAGTGCTACTTAAGACCATGATGAGGAGTCATTACCTAGAGCAAACTTGACAATGTGTATGCCACCATTTCTGCTTTCAGTAACAAAACAGTACTAGGTTGTGCAATTGGCCAGCAAACTAGGAGAGTTGTCTTTTCTTTTCTTTCTTTTTTTTTTTTTTGAAAGATAAACTGGAGAGTTGTCTTTATCTGTCAAGGAGGGAGTCAATGGCAATTAGGGGTTGTTCGGATGTAGGTGAAATCTCACCTATGTAAACCTTTTTTTTTTTTTTTTTGAAAGGCCTCACCTATGTAAACTCTTTACAGAATTAGATTGTTTCATTATGTCATGTTTGGGTACTACTGAAGTCTTAACCAGGTACTCAATTTCTTCTGTTTGGGTAATGGCAGCTGTTAGTGGGGAAGGTTTCAAAAAAGAGAGCCATTGGAGCATTGTTTTTAGACTCAGCGACCTGGATCGACTTGTTCAGTGAGGTGAGTCTCGACTTGCCCAAGGCTGGGAGTGTATCACCCGAGTTGGGGGTGACTCAGGGGGGCGTCTTGACTCACCCAAGTTGGGTGGTGTTTCAGCACAACTCACCCTGGTTTGGGTCCTTGGGATGACTTGGGGCACAACTTGTGCGATCGAAACCAGATAGGGTAATATTGAATTAGACTATTCGAGTCAACTCAGACTAGTCATATCGGACTCGTCCAGAGTCTTAAACCTTGCGTTGGAGGAAAAGTTACTCAGCCTCCAACCTTTTTTTGAAAGGCAACAACATTTTATTAGAGCACCCGCCCGAAGGCAGGGAAAGAATACAAATAAGAAAACAGAAAGCTAAATTCCCAGAAAGGAATCAACAGACTGGGCATTTGGAACATTAGCGAAGGGGGCCCAAGACTTGATGAGATCTATAATGGAGGCAATCACTCTCAGAAAGGAATCAACAGACTGGGCATTTGGAACATTAGCGAAGGGGGCCCAAGACTTGATGAGATCTATAATGGAGGCAATCACTCTTTCTAACGATGTCCCGCTGCTACCAAAACAACGCTCATTCCTTTCCTTCCACACTGCCCAGAGCAAGGCCATAATGATAGGTCTCCAAATAACTTTCCCACCTGAACTCCCATGCCACTCCCAGAGAAGGTCATCAACAGACCGCGGCATAACCCACTGAACTTGAGCAGCAGCCAAAAACGACTCCCAAATCGAATGAGTAAAGGAGCAGTGAATGAAGATGTGATCAATAGACTCTGCATCCGCCATGCAAAGTAAACAAATGTTGGGCAGGATCATAGATCTTTGCTGAAGATTATCAATAGTCAAAACTCTCTTTCGGCCCACAAAGACCCGCGACTCTTGGGGAAGCACCAAAAAACCAGAAAAGAAACGGATGAGGAGGAGTGTTAAATCAGCTGCTTCCTTTTTTGTGTACAAAGTTTTAAATCCCTTTCAACACATCCAAACGCCTCGTATATACTGTTTACAGGTAAGCAATTTACATAAAGGGCGTGCTTGTTTGACACAGAATGGTAACAGACCAGTTATTATGATGAAATATTACATGTAGTTGCATGAGCATTGGGGTGAGTTGACTAAATGGACCAGGAGTTTGGATTTGGAATGGATTTGTTGGTAATTTCCCAAGCACAGCTCATTAGGTAGTGAGGATACGGAATTCTTGGGAAAGCCGATTGCAGGAACTTCCTGCAAGGGGAAGCTAGGTGGGGCCCACCAGTGATGTTTGTGAGAAATCCACCCCATCCATCTGTTTTGCCTAGATCATGTTAGGACATGGGCCCAAAAATGAGGCAGATCCTAAACTCACGTGGGCTGCACGACAGGAAACTGTGAGGATTGAACATCCACCATTAAAACATTTGTGGGACCATTTTTGGATGTGGCTAATATTTTTGTGTTTTCAGTTCAACCCAGTAGGAATGACCTTATGAATAGTATGGATAGCATACAAACATCGAGGTGGACCTAGGGAGGTTTGAACAGTGGGCATTTCTCTACCCACCTTTTCCTGTTGTGTGGCCCACTTGAGTTTTGGATCTGCCTCATTTTTGGGCCCATTTCCTACTCCTAACATGATCTGGCAAAATAGATGGACGGGTGGACTTCTCACAAATATCACGGTGAGCCTCACCTAGCTTCCTATCTCAGGAAGTTCCTGCTTTAATCATTTGCAAGCAATCCGCATCCAGATAGTGGCCGGTTTTCAGACCTCATAAATAGCCTGTAAAAGGCGGGAATTCGGTGGAGATTTTCCTCCTCCATCCAAACATAAGGTATAAGCCATCATTCTGTAGCTCTCAGCATTTTCCAGGATGCGAGATTTTACCCACATCCAAACTAACCCTCACTATTCAATGGTGTGAATTCGATAAAAAGTATAGATTTCCCTTTCTGGGTGACAAGAATCAAAGCCAAAATGGTGATCGACTGCACCCATCACTTGGAAGAGGAATGCTTGGGTCCCAACCTTCAGCAAGTGTATAATTTGCAATTCCACAGAGGCAGAGGATCCTGTATGAGTGAGATCCACGGTGCGATGATCCAGACTGTTGATCTGCTGTATCTCTCCATGTATACAATTACAGATCAAAGATCCCAATCGTTCAATAAGAGGCCTATAATAGGCAGTTGAAGGAAGGGAGGCGGGGGGGGGATGCATTTATGGTACGCATCATTCGATCTGGAGACTTTTTAAGGAAGTCCCTGAGTGATCAAATCAACGGCTGGTATCACCAAAGCACATGCCCCACTTGCAAAAGATTCAAATCATCCCTTCATTTCATTCAAATTCCAATTTCCGCGTCAGGAAAAGCACCCACATTCGACAGCTTGTTCTATTAGAAGAGACAAACATCGCCATTTACACCCAACCAGTTTAATAGACACTCCCTTACTTTCTACTTTTGGCAAAATGTTAGTCCTCTTTGTACTACTTAATTACCAATACTGGAAAATTAAAGGGGTGTATCGGTAAAAAGTGTGGGTGAAAATATCGATTCCCGAAAAATCCCGCGGTTAGTCCTCTTTGAACTACTTAATTACCAATACTGAAAAATTAAAGGGGTGTATCGGTAAAAAGTGTGGGTGAAAATATCGATTCCCGAAAAATCCCGCGGTTAGTCCTCTTTGTACTACTTAATTACCAATACTGGAAAATTATAAAGGGGTGTATCGGTAAAAAGTGTGGGTGAAAATATCGATTCCCGAAAAATCCCGCGGGCCCTAATCCATACAAAAAACGTCCTAAGAATGTAATAAAAAGAAAAGAGGGGTAAAACCGGAACAAAAAAGGGGAAGAGAAGGAGAAATGTGCCTGATGCGATCCAAACGAGAGAGACGACGAGGACCGAAGCGACTCCGAAGACGGCCAGGATCTGAGATTGAGACAGAAGACAGGGAACGTAGTCGGGGAGATTGAGATCTTTTGGAATGTAGGGGTGGTTCAACGCCATCGCTTCAGCTCCTGACAATTTTACCTGCGATCCTTTCCTTACTACTGAGAAGAGAGAAGAGGTTTTAGATTGAGAGAGAGAGAAGAGGTTTTAGATTGAGATCTGGTTTTTGTGCTGTGGCAAGATTCTCGTTACTTCCGAGAAAGAGATACCTCTTTCTTCCTCCCTCTCTTCTTCTTCTGGAAATCCAGGATGGAAATTGCTATTAATATATAGTTTCTTAAGCTCCAGCTGTCGCCAGCTCCCAGACGGTTACGGGCGCGGATTAGGTGTTACCCCGGGAACAGCTTAGTGGGTGTTACCCCCTACCGTATGGCCCACATGGATGATATTTTGTATATCCACTCCGTCCATCCGTTTATACAGCTCATTTTAGGGGAGGTTTCTAAAAATTATAAAGATAAAAATCTCAAGTGGACCATACCACTGGAAACAGTGTGATTGAGTGCCCCACCCTTAAAAATTCCAAAGAGCCCATGGTAAGATTTTGGGAATGTTTATTTGCAATCCAAGCTCTTGATAATGTCAATAAGGTCTCGATGAAGGGAAAATATAAATATAAGATTGATTTAAAACTTTTTTGGCCCACAAAACGTTTTTAATGATTATTAATTACTGTTTCTAGTGGTATGGTCCACCTGAGATTTGGATCTTCTTAAGGTTTTGCATCATATACTGAAATGAAATGGGAAAACAGATAAACGGCATAGATATATAAAAAAATACATCATGATAGCCCCACACGGTAGGGGTAACACCCACTAAGGTGTTACCAGGGTAACATATAATTCGCTCCCGACGGTTACGGAGTGGCTAGTGACGCTGCCAGGCTGCAACTAGCCAATGACTAGTGTTGGTGCTCTGTGGGGGCCACCATGATTTTTGTGTTTCATCCATGCCGTCCATCCATTTTTCCAGATAAGTTTATCCAAAATTAAGCTAGATGCAACTTTCAATTGAACCACACAGGGTTGTTGATTGAACGTCCACCATTAAAAACTTATTATGGCCCACAAAAGTTTTGGATCATGATTATATTTGTTTTTTTTCTTCTCTTTATCCATGTCTGTATGACCTAATAAATCAACAGGTTGGACATCAAATGAACATTACACTGGTCCTCAGGAAGTTTTTAATGGTGGACATTTAATCACCACTGTTTTATGTGTTGTAGTCCACCTGATTTTTAAATCTACCTCAACTTTTTGTTCAAGCAAATGATCGGTAAAAATGGATGGACAGCATAGATAGAACGCATACATCATAGTGGAGCCCACGGAGCACCGACCACTAGTCACTTGGCTAGTGGCAGCGTCTCACGGTTTGGCTAGTGATGCTGCTACTAGCCAAGTCACTAGTGGTCGGTCCTCTGTGGGTCCCATCATGATGTATGTGTTTTATCCATGCTGTCCATCCATTTTCTCGTATCAGTTCAGGGCATGATACCAAAAATGAGGCATATATAAATCTCAAGTGGATCACACCATAGGAAAACAGTAGAGATTGAATGTCCACCATTAAAAACATCCTAAGGCTCACTGTAATGGTTATTTGACATCCAACTTGTTGATTAGGCCATATAGACAAATACAAAGGAAAAAAATAAATATCAAATTGAACCAAAACTTTTATGAGCCCAAGAAGTTTTTAATGGTGGGCGCTCAATCACCATTGTTTTCTGTGATGCGGTCCACTTCATATTTGTATCTACCTCATTTTTTCTTCTCATTCTATATGGTCGATGTGAATGAAACACATATACCAAGGTGGGGCCTACAGAGCACCGACTACTACCCAATGGCTAGAGGCAGGGTGACAGGCAACTTTAAAGAGGCGCGGCTTCGTGGATGCCCGGATACACAGAGGTGGGCCGATCCCTGACTGTAGGGGCCCACTTTGATATATTTTCGTTTGATCCAAGCCGTCCAACCGTATTGAAAGATCATTTTAGTATACTATGCAAAAACTGAAGAAGAACCAAATCTTAGGTGTACCACAACGCAGGACAGAGTTGATTGAATACCCACCATTAAAAACATGCTGGGGGCCACCGGACTGTTTATTCGCCATCCAACCTATTGTTTAGGTAAAAAATACCTGGATGAAGGGACAAAAAAATATTATCTTGATTTTGGCCCACAAGAACTTTTTAATGGTCATTACACTGTTTCATGTGGCGTGGTCCACCTGAGATTTGAATCTTATTTACTTTTGTGATAATAGCCTAAAATCATCTCTTAAAATGGATGGACGAAGTGGATTTAATCAAAATACATCAATGTGGGCCCACAGTCAGATATCCACCCACCTCGGCCTATCCAGGGATCCATTGAAGTCGCCGACTATGACAGGATGATTTTTAATAAATCTGAAACAGTTGGGAAAATTTCCAGTTGCTCAACTATAAGAATCAATGGCTAGGATGAACACTGAAGCATGATTGCAGCATATTCTATTACTTACCATGGGTTGTTCATCATGTGGGCCTACCTTAGAAACATTCTAAAGAAGAGAAGGCAAGATGAGAATTAATTAAAAAGTTTAAGGATAAACTTGTTCAAAAATTGATTAAAAGTGTTTACTCGCGTAAGCTGAATAAGGTCTTAAAGAAAAGTAACCTCCCTGTCGCTTTATTAGTTAAGAGATTCTATTTTTTCTTTTTTTTTTTTCTCTTTTGTGTGTGTTGCTAGTTACTAAAAAATAAGTTCTAAAATAAAAGTTTTACCAAATGGTCTATTTTCATAATAAAAGTTTTTTTTAAAATAAATAAATAAACTTTTATTAATAGATTTGCCGAATGCCCCCTTATTATTTAAGAGTTTTTTTTGTTAGTTTTTAAAAAAGAATAAGCTCCAAAATGAAAGTTTTACTAAACAGTTTATTTTAATAATAAGAGCTTATTTTCTTAGAATAAGTAAATAAGCTCTTATAAATAGATTTGCCAAATGCCCTTTAGACCATTTGACAAAAGTCTAATCAATTGCTTATTTGTTTAAAAAGTAGCAAATAAGCTCCAATTTAATAAGTTGGGAAGGAGTTACCTTTTGAAACTAAGCTTATTTGGCTTAAGTAAGTATACATTTTGGACTAATTTCTGGACAAGCTTATCCTTAAAATTTTCAAATAGTTCCCATTTTACCCTCTTTACTTCTCTTTACAATTTCAAGGTAGGCCCACATGATGAATGACCCATAATGAAGATGGCCCCACATGATGAATGGACCAAATCAAAGGTGGGCCTACATAATGCACAGTCACATCAAAGGTGAGCCCCACATGATGGATGACCTACTTTAAAGTGTGGCCCCACATGATGAACGATCCACATCAAACAGGCCTTACCTGATGATGGATAATTTATCAAAACAACTATTCAGATTGCTCTTATGTTAAAGTTGTTGACATGTTTTAATATTTAAAAATGACGTCAACTGCCTTTAAAAAGAAATCTTATTTGAAAGTTTTACCAAACATATTTATTTTAAATAAAAGCTTTTTTGGAAATTTTACCAAACGAGCTTATTTAAAACAAGAGTTTAAAACGAGCTTATTTAAATCAAAGGTGGGCCTACATAATGCACAGTCACATCAAAGGTGAGCCCCACATGATGGATGACCTACTTTAAGGTGTGGCCCCACATGAACGATCCACATCAAGCAGGCCTTACCTGATGATGGTCCACATCAAAGGTGGGACCTACATGATGGATGGTGGACATTAAATGTGGGACCACATGATGGAAGATTGACATTAAAGGTGGGCCCACATGATGAATGACCCATATTGAAGGTTGGGCCCCACATGATGGACAGTCCATAGCAAGGGTGGAACCTACATGATGGATGGTGGACATTAAAGGTGGGTCCCACATGATAGACTATCCACATCAAGTGGCCCCACATGATAGATGTTACGCATCAAAGGTAGGACCCACGTGATGGATGGTGGATATTGAATGTGAGACTAAATGATGGAAGGTTGACATTAAAGGTGGGCCTACATGATGAATGGCCCATATTAAAAGTTGGGCCCCACATGATGGATGGTTCACAGCTAAGGTGGGACCTACATGATGGATGGTGGACATCAAAGGTGGGTTGTAATGCCCCGGATTTTCACTAACTTGGGAATTAGAAGTCATTGGGCGTTACCTTATGTTTGTCGGTTATAGTGCGTACCCGCACGTGTATTCACATGTATTGGGGACTAAAATGAATGTTTTTACCAAAGAAATGATGGAATTAGTTTAGGAGTTGGAAGATCACATGGTTCGGAAGAGTTTTCCAACGATCGGGTTGACTCGGGTATGTTGCTATCTGTAGAGACTAAGTAAAGAACCCCGAATTATCAATCCACTCGTAGATCGACAAGACCATCATGGATATTTTACCGAACCTTGGTGTTTTAGCTTATTTTTTGTATTTCTGATTTTTTGAATGGTTTAGATTTCACAAAAAACTATCTCTTTCAAAAGGCGCTACATTTTAGAAATGCCAAAAAGTTGCAATTTGTACTTGGAGTGGAAAATCAAAATCTTTATTATTGGGAATTTGATTTTCTAGTATTTTTTATTGAATCCAAATGGGGGGTACTTCCTTATTTACATAAAATAACTTAAAGTAAATGGAGACATAAAAATAAACATGACATTTACTTAAATGTTATTATATGTAAATAAGCAGACATTGTCCAGGGAGTCAGTGGAACGGTGTGCTTGTAGAAAACTGGGCAAGCAGAAGATATTCTGAACAGCAGGCTTTGGTGCACCGAAGAAGCCTTCGGCGCACCGAAGGAGGCCATCGGTTCGAGCCGACCAAACGAGATCGTACCGAAGCAGGGTTTGAAACAGTGGCTTCGGTGCATCAAGGAAGATCTTCGGCGCACCGAAGGTTTGTCCAGCGAGCTTCGGCCCGAGCCGAAGGAGCTTCGGTCTGAGCCGAAGTACTCTGTCCAATACGCGATTTTTCAAAGTTTTGGGGCTTCGGCGCACCGAAGGGGACCTTCGATGCACCAAACCCGTCGGGTATTGCTTTTAAAAACGGGGTTATAAACCCCATTCTCTCTTTCTTTCTCATTTCCTTCTCTCATCTCTCTCCTTCATCTTCTTCTCCCCTAAGCTCCTAAGCTCCCCTAACTTCCCTCTTCTCTTCTCAAACCCCATTCCTTCCTCAAATCCTCCACCATGCTCATGGGAATCTTGGATTTGTGAGCTCTCTCCTGCCTCCACTGTTCGCTTCCCCAAGTGTAGGGTTGCGATGTAGTAATAAACTCGGTAAGACCGAGGTCGATCCACAGAGAAGGAAGTAAACAGTTCCAATTATCCTAATAACTAGAATCAAAGAGGTTTGTGAAATTGATTTTTAACATAAAATAGAAAATCGAATAATGAAAAGATAACTAGAGTATCAAGGATCCACTTATAGCTCTTCTTAGATGCATAATTCGCTATGGTTTCTTACTTTCTCAACTAGAATCGACATTCCTGTCTATCTAGTCGGATGATAGAGCTGTTAAACCAAACAGTCTGTCATATATAAGTTCTATGCATAGGATTCACTCAATGTAGGCTGAGCTGAGCATGCTCAATTGCATAGGTCATTCCCCTTTCCAAAAGGTCCAGTTCACAATCATAACCATCCTCAAGTCCTCTCACAAGACAAGGCTAGATCAGGATTTGAACTAGATTCAAATCACATGCACAATCCATACATATTCAGAAAAACAGAAAAATAGAACTTTGGTAGGAAGTCCCTTCATGAAGAGCTTAGTACTAGAGCGCACTCCGATTCCTCGGATCATACAGGTCTAGACTGTTGCAAACGAATTAAGAAGATAAGTAATTCATCCAAACATCCTATGAGTCATCACAAGACTAAGAAAAATTACTTAAAAACTTGTATAAACTTCAAACCTTAGTTCATAATCATGAATTCCAAACTAAAAACCAATAAAACGAATTAAACAATCTAAGAAAACTATAAGGTTCACCTCTTAGCTCTAGCTAAGAAATTAGCTAATAAAAAGCATATTAAAAACTAGAACTAGAACTAAGAAAAGGAAGAAAAACTAGCTGGAGGAGGCTAGGAAGCCTCCTATGACTTGAACTCCTTGCTCCCCACGTCCTTGGTTGCCCTGGAATAGAAGAGAGCACCTCCTTTTATAGTGCAGCACTAGTACAGCAACATAGCAGAATTTGTTTCGCTTGGTACGGCTTAACCAATGGTCGGATTGCCTTCAAATTTGATTTGTAGCTTCCTTGTAATGTGATCTTCCTCATAGATGATTTAGATTTACAATATTATCCTCTGAATGGGCCCACCAATCACATCACCGACCGCCTCTCAAAATCGCGCACTTCGGGTACCTTCAGAACCAGTCATCTTGCTTTCAATGCTTCGGAGTGTACAGAGGTCGGATTGATCTCAAATTTTGAACATGAGTAGAAAACTTCCTCCTCTACATGATAGATGGATTAGATTGTCCAAAACGATCTCAGAATGTGGTCCGAAAATTAGAACAATTAGGGCTTTTATAAACTCTGCGCAGTTGGAGCTTTCTGGATGGTCCATCTTTCTTCAACCGGTACGATCAAACCACACACCCTTTTGATCTAAACTTTTGTGGTTATTCATATATGGATGTGGTCTAAAAGATGGTCAAAGTAGATTTTTCATATCCTCAATGATGGGCCACCTGGACCGGCCCAGAGTGGAACAGCGAAATCTGGAACTTTCTGGACAGTTCGTATTGTTTTGGTCACCACGATCAATCCGTAACTCCGATCGACACAAAACCACTTGGGTTAGTTCGGAGTCGAGTTCCGCTTCGACATGGATGTGTTGGATTTCCAAATATCATCAAGATCGGCCTAGAAAACTGGTCCGAAAAATCAGGTGCGGGAATACATTGCTGTTTTAGAATCTGGAATCTGAAACTTGCATGGCCGACCGGTCACGACCGGTCGGACAGGGCTGGCCGACCGGTCACGACCGGTCAGGCCCTCTTTGGCATTACTCCAGCAAGCATGGCCGACCGGTCAAGACCGGTCGGTCTCTTTTTCTTCTTGTTTTCTTCCTTTCTTTCTTCTATTTTCTTCTTTCTTTGCTTCTTTCTTTACTTCCTTCTTCCTTCAGCCCTCCTTGGGTCTTTATCCAAGGTTCTAAATCAGCTCTTTTGGTCATCAATTGGGCAAAGTAACTCTCATTCCTACAACCACAAAACATGTATTTGATTAGTCTTTAAATTATGAAAACCATGCATAATGAGTGATGAATTGGGGTTAAAATATGCACAATTAAGAGCTCAACATCCACCTCCGTTCCCTCTTCTCCCGGCCAAGATCCGACGAACTAGGGTCGGAATTCTCCTCCTCATGCTAAGTAAGGTGTTCATCTACCTCTTTTTTTCCTCTTCCTTCCATTTTCTTCATTTTTGGATCATTAGGGTTAGAAACCCCTATTTGTTCCGACGAAACCCTAACCCTAGGGTTCCTCTTGGTAGGGTTGGGATCCCGGTCATCGATTGGGTGTGTCCCACGCTTTGTAGAAGCCCTATCCGAGCTTGACTCCGTTGGGATTCCGATGGTCCGTCGAATTTGGGCCCCGATTCGTTGAATCGATTTGAGGTTTTCCCAAATTTGAGATACCACAACTCTAAACCCTAATTAGACATTTAATTAGATTAAACCCTAATTGATTAACACTAGATTTGCGATTCATTATAGGTAATTGATGTATTTCTCAATTTTCGGCGTTTGGGCCGCCTCCGAATCGCCGAATTTCAACGCTAAGGTGAAGATCTACCCTCGAGCTTACTCTTGACAAATCCTAATTAATGATTGTTTGAGTTTATATGTTAATTGTTGATGTATGCATAATATGCTCGATGAAATGCCTCTATGGTTGTTTGATTGATAACATGCTCGATGAAATGCCTGAATGATATAAATTTACAATATTGTATTGTATTTATGCTTGTGGATGTATGTGGGCCCTGTGTCATCTGGGCTATGTCATCCGGGTCCTTTGGATCGGTCGGGCTAGTCGATTGGGCCAGGTGCTTGGATATGTTTATGATTAGGTATTTTATAACCTAAATTGTTATTATAATACGTTATGTGTTGCTTTGGATTAAGCTCTGAAAACCGTTGATATAATGTACTGCTTGCCACTAGGTTGGCAGTCGCGGACTTGTTTAATCGACTAGGCGGGATATGGTCAATCGACAATGGCCATTGTTGGGTTGTCGTCCACTTGGGTCCATCGAATAAGCCCCATTCAGAGTTAATCATTCTTTTATTTCATTCTTGAATCACACTATATGGAATCTAGAGTACCATCATTCCCATTGTGAATAGTCCACTTAAAACCATACTGCGACTCAATCCACCAAGTCTCATGAGCCAGGCATCGGTGGTATAGGACACCGAGTCTGAGCTGTCGGCCTACGCTGGGGTGATGCCTCCCCGTAGTGACCAGTGAGCATTGACAGGGGTGACCGATTGTTGTTCGAATGGCCCTTGTAAAAAATGTGACCCTGGCCGATGTTTGCGTGCCTGTGCCCCATTCGAACGACCTAGGCGTGCATTGGGATAATTCCGAGTGAAACACCCGCACATCTGAACAAATTAATCGTATTTGATATTTGGGATGTGAGACCTTCCGCTTTGATTTAAGGTGTGGCTGATGAGTCACGGTCGAACCAAGCTTTCATGGTAGGATAACTCAACCTTGGATCGAGGGGTTAGCTGGCGATGATTGGTGACGCATCACAAGGAGCCAGATAGTCCTGGTTAGACTTTACAATACGATATGATATTCTGGCTTCACCAATTTGCTGAATGAATTGGACTAATAAATGCTTAATTAATCATGCATACATGACATTGCATTTGAGGGGGACTCGTGTAGCCTGGTTGCTTGATATGGTGGCGCCAGTGCTACCTTGAGCACCTCATGTCATTTCTCTGTGTCATCCGGGCTATGTACTCAGTCATAACTTACGACCTGCTAAACAGGTGGACTGTGGATTCTGATACCAGTTGGTCAGGCCAGAGCTTGCCCGGGACATGCACTATGTGCGGAATCATGACATCCATGCATTTAATCAACTAGCTTAGGATGATGTATGATTTGTATGTAGACATTGCCTAAACTTAAGTAGCTTGATAACATGTTTATAATTTGAATATCCCGAGTCTAACCTTGGGGTTATTTCTTCACTATGTTGGTGTTTTGACGCCTTCTATTTGACATATGCAGATGTCTCAAGAATAGGACCAAATGGTGGCGCGCACGGGCGCCTTATAGCCTTTTAGCTTCGTCCCTTTTGGTAGATGTATTTTTCCCTTCATTTTACTTTTATCGCGATTCATATAATTCTCATATGGGCTTGCACTGCGATTGAATTGTACATCTAGGGTGTTAGCCCTATATTTTTGGATTTAGTTACCTCCGCTTTGCTTATGATCCGCTAATTAAAATGCGTTACTTTGATTATTTGTGAATGGAATGAATGTAAATTTGATTGAGGACACACGTGGGTGCATTTCCACGTAAAATAGCATTTTATTAAGTTAACACTCGGAAACTCGGGATCAGAGTTTTCATACTCGGGTGCCGAAATTTCAGAGTGTTACATGGGTCCCATATAATGGGCTCTCTACATCAAGTGGGCCCCACATGATAGTGGTCCACAACAAAGGTAGGACCCACATGATGGATGGTGAACATCAAAGATGGGCCCCTCAAGATGAATAATTCATATTAAAGTGGGGCCCCACGTCAAGGTGGGCCCACATAATGACAGATTCACATCAAAGGTGGGCCCCACATGATAGATGGCCCGCATCAAAGTGTGGCCCAAGATGACGGAACATGCGCATCAAGTGGGTCCCATTTGATGGATAGTCCATATCAACGTTGGGACCCACATGATGGATGATGGTCATTGAAGGTGGGCCCACATGATGGTCAGTTTATATCAAAGATGGCCCACATGATGAACGACCCATAATGAAGGTGGGGCCCCACACAATGAATGGTCCACATCAAGGTGGGCCCACATAATTGTAACGCCCCTGATTTTCACTAACTTGGAAATTGGAAGTCCTTGGGCATTACCTTCGGTGTGTCGGTTATAGGGCGTACCCGCACGTGTGTTCACATGTATTGGGGACTAAAATGAAGGTTTCTACCAAAGAAATGATGGAATTAGTTTAGGAGTTGGAAGATCACATGGTTCGGAAGAGTTTTCCGACGATTGGGTTGACTCGGGTATGTCGCTGTCTGTAGAGACTAAGTAAAGAACCCTGAATTATCAATCCACTCGTAGATCGACGAGACCATCATGAATATTTTACCGGACCTTGGTGTTTTAGCCTATTTGAGGTATTTCAGATTTTTTGAATGGTTTAGATTTGGTAAAAACCCTCTCATTTAAAAGGCGCTATGTTTTGAAAATGCCAAAAAGTTGCGATTTGTACTTGGAGGGGAAAATCAAAATCTTTATTATTGGGATTTCAATTTTCTAGTATTTTTTATTGAATCCAAATGGGGGGTACTTCCTTATTTACATAAATAACATAAAGTAAATGGAAACATAAATTAAAATATGACATTTACTTAAATGTTATTTTGTAAATAAGGCTGACAAGTAGCCTGGACTGTGTGGGAACTCACTGTGCAGTGTGGGAACTCACTGTGCAGGGAAGAAATCCGAAAATTTCAGAGAAAATGGCCAAGGGACGACCGGCAGACCGGATCTGCAACCGACCGACCGGTTTGACAACCGGCCGACCGGATGGGTAGCCGGCCGACCGGATTGGCAACCGGCCGACCGGTTGTGCTACTGCCCTTTTTGGGAAGAAAAGCGGATGGACAGAGGGATCCGGCCGACCGGATCTGCGACCGGCCGACCGGTCGTGGCTGGACGGATTTAAAAGGGGGGTTTCCAACCCCATTCTCTCTCTCTCTTTCTCATTTCTTTCTCTCTTTCTCTCATTTCTCTCCTTCATCTTCTTCTCCCCTTTGCTCCTAAGCCTTCCTAGCTCTCTTCCTCCTTTCCCAAACCTCATTCCTCCCTCAAATCCTCCTCCAACTTTAGAAATCTCAGATTTCAAGATCTCTCCGGCCTCCATGCCCGTTCTCGCGTCTTCTCCGGCCAAAATCCAGTGGCTTTGGGGTCGGATTCACCTCCCTATGCTAGGTAAGGTGTTTCTCTACTTCTTCTTTTTCTATTCCTTCCATTTTCTTCATCTTTGGACCATTAGGGTTAGAAACCCTCGTTGGATTCGTCCAAACCCTAACTTAGGGTTTGCTCATGTTGGGGCTTGGGGTCCCGGCTGTTGTACTGGTGCGGCCCGTGCGTTGTGGAAGCCGTGATCGGGCAAGGCCCCATGTGGATGCCGTCATGCTCCAACTCCGGCCCGATTCACCGAATCGATTTGGGATTTTTCAAATCCGAGATACCCAAAACCTTACACCCTAATTAAATACTTAATTAAATTAAACCCTAATTGATTAACGCTAAATTTGTGATTCATTGTAGGTAATTGAGGTATTCCCCAATTTTCGGCGTTCGGACCGTATTTGGATCGCTCTGGCCTCATCCGAATCTAGTAATTTCGATTCCAAGGTGAAGATCTACCCTCAAGCTTACTCTCAACAAATCCTAATTAATGAATACTTGAGTTTATATGTTAATTGTTGATGTGTGCATAACATGTTCGATGAAATGCCTCTATGGTTGTTTGATTCATAACATGCTCGATAAAATGCCTGAATGATATAAATTTACAATATTGTAATATATCTATGCTTGTGGATGTATGTGGCGCCCTGTGTCATCCGGGCTATGTCATCCGGGTCCTTTGGATCGGTCGGGCTAGTCAGTCGGGCTAGGTGCTTAGATATGTTTATGATTAGGTATTTAATAACCTAAATTGCTATTATAATAAGGTATCCGTTGCTTTGGATTAAGCTCTGAAAATCGTTAATATAGTGTACTGCTTGCCACTGGGTTGGCAGTCAGAGACTTATTCGATCGACCAAGCGGGACACGGTCGACCGATAGTAGGCCATTGTTGGTTTGTCATCGTCCACTTAGGTCCATCGAATAAGCCCAATTCAGAGCTAATCATTCTTGTATTTCATTCTTGAATCACATCTTATGGAATCTAGAATACCATCGTTCCCACTGTGAATAGTCTACTTAAAACCATATTGCGACTCGATCCACCAAGTCTCATGAGCCAGGCATCGTGGTATGGGACACCGTGTTTGAGCTGTCGGCCTACGCTGGGGTGGGGCCTCCCCATAGTGACCAGTGAGCATTGACAGGGGTGACCGATTGTTGTTCGAATGGCCCTTGTGACAAATGTGATCTTGGCTGATGTTTGCGTGCCTGTGCACCATTCGAACGACCCGGGCGTGCATTGGGATAATTCCGAGTGAAACGCCCGCACCTCTAAATAAATTAATCGTATTTGATATTTGGGATATGAGACCTTCCGTTTGATTTGTTCGTGGCTGACGAGTCACGGTCGAACCAGGCTTTCATGGTAAGATAACTCAACTTTGGATCGAGGGGTTACTGGCGATGATTGGTTACGCATCACAGGGAGCCAGATAGTCCCGGTTAGACTTTACGATACGATGTGGTATTCTGGCTTCACTAATTTGCTGGATGAATTGGACTAATAAATACTTTAATTAATCATGCATACATGACATTGCATTTGAGGGGGACTCGTGTAGCCTGGTTGCTTGATGTGGTGCCAGCGCTATCTTGAGCACCTCATGTCATTTCTCTGTGTCATCCGGGCTGTGTACTCAGTCACGACTTACGACCTGCTAGACAGGTGGACTGTGGATTCTGATACCAGTTGGTCGGGCCAGGGCTTGCCCGGGACATGCATTGTGTGCGGAATTATGACAGCCATGCATTTAATCAACTAGCCTAGGATGATGTATGATTGGTATGTGGACATTACCTTAACTTGATTAATTTGACAACATGCTTAAGAATAGTATATTTATATAAACCTGTTTATAATTTAAATATCCCGAGTTTAACCTTGGGGTTATTTCTTCACTATGTTGGCGTTTTGACGCCTTTTATTTTACATATGCAGACGTCTCAAGAATAGGACCAGAGGGTGGTGCGCACGGGCGCCTTATAATCTTTTAGCTTCGTCTTTTTTGGTAGATGCATTTTCCCTTCCTATTACTTCTATTGCGATTCGTATAATTCTCATATGGGCTTACACTGCGATTGAATTGTTCATCTAGGGTGTTAGCCCTATATCTTTAGATTTAGTTACCTCCGCTTTGCTTATGATCAGCTAATTGAAATGCGTTACTCTGATTATTTGTGAATGGAATGAATATAAATCTGATTGAGGAAACACGTGGGTGCATTTTCCACGTGTGGCATTCCTAAAATAGCATTTTATTTAGTTAACACTCGGAAACTCGGGATCAGAGTCTCCGTACTCGGGTGCCGAAATTTCAGGGTTGTTACAATAATGGACAGAGTAGGCTTCACATGATGGATGGCCTACATAAAGTGTGGCCCCTCATAATGGACAGTTCACATCAAATGGACGGTCCATATCCAATGTCTCTTATGATGGATGAACCATATTCAAAGTAGGCCGTATAATGGAGGATCCACATAGAAGGTGCACTCCACATGATGAATGGTGGATATAAAAAATGGGCCACACATGATGGACAATCCTACTTCAAAGGTAGGGCCCACACGATGAACACATCAAATGTGGAATCCACATGATGGGTGAAGGGTAGTGGACATTGAGGGCCCCCACTTAAGGAACAATTAGCAATGATGGTGGGCCCCACATGATGGATAATCTACCAAATCAACCATTCAGATTGCTCTTATGTTAAAGTTGTTGACATGTTTTAATATTTAAAAATGACGTCAACTACCTTTAAAAAGAAATCTTATTTGAAAGTTTTACTAAACATAGTTATTTTAAATAAAAGCTTTTTTGAAAATTTTACCAAATGAGCTTATTTAAAACAATAGTTAGAACAAAATGGACTTGTTGAAGTAGCTCTTATTGATTTAGATTAGAGATGCCAAACGAGCCTCAAGACTAAAAAAAAAAAAAAAAAACTCAATCTACTTATCACTTGGACAAAACTCAGCAAAATTAAACAAAACTAAGAAAAAATAAAGAAATCTCAGCTTGGCCAGCTCAACATTATCTACATATTATGTATGTTCATAAATATCTAAAATACTAAAAAGAACTCAGGAAATTGGCACAAGCTTTCGAGAAACTCACCAGAGCTTTCGAGTCCACTTGACTCGACTCGACTAGGTTTCCAGTCAAGTCAAGTTTTCATGTTTTTAAACTAGAACCATATCATGGTTCTAAAATAAATAGTGAAATAGCCATCACAAATGGGGAGCCTTTAAAAGCCAAACCAAGATCAAATAAGAAAGAGCCAAAGTTTCATTTCACACCCAACCATTTCCCATTCAAACCAAGCAACATTTAGGGGTTGCAATAAAATAAAATAAAATAAAACGAAATGAAAAAAGCTACCAATATTCAACCCCTTGAAATCAAATAGCAACAAATCATATTCTCATATGCATACTCATACGCCCATACACAGATCAAACAACTAGATACACAAATCAACACAACTTTCACTTGTAACTGAAAAAAAAAAAATTCAAAAAAAAAAAAAAAAATCATGGACCAAAACAACCTCCCTTGTAAAAATGCTGGAAGGTTTATAAAGATGAAGGCAACGATGGTGACTCTAGCGAATTCCTCTCGCGAGCATATCCTGGTACTCATTCTCCTGATATTGCAACAACGCTGTCCGGCTCTGCACCCTCAATTGCTCGTAGAATCTTCTGATGAATTCTTCCGCCTCAGCATCAACCTGCCGGATCCCACCATCGTTCTCGTCGTCCCACGAGCAATTCGACACCCTGATCGAGAATGGCGATACTAAGGGGCTCAACCTCTCCCCGACGGCTAGATCAGATCCGTCAAACCTGGAATTGTTGGAGCTGTACGCAGGTGAGTACTCAATTCGAGGCAATATGATAACGGGCGGGCTCTGGTCATCGAATTCATCACGATCATCATCATGGACATTGATGCAGGGGAAGTAGTGATTCTTTCTCTTGGCCGTGTGGAAGAGAACAGGATTTGGGCTGTTGCTGCATGAGAATTCATACTCACGTGGGCCATAACGAGATGTCATGGCACTTCTTGATGGATGGAAGATCAGATTCCCGAAGCCCCTTTTTCCGAGGACTTTTCTACTCTTCATCATTAAATTCATATCCATTATAAGCTTTCTCTTCGAAATGATACCTTTCCTCATCATGTAAAAGGCGATTCTCAGGAAATTCCACAGCTTTCGGCCTATGCCTGACATGACAGGCGAATGCTTTTCCATCTCGAACAAGGGACTCTGAAGAACAAACAATAAAAGATTTGAGTTTATACTCTCAAATCAAAACATAAAATGAAAAGAAGTTGAGATCGCCAGAGAAGAAGATGTATTTGAAAAAGCAATTACCTGAAAAAGGATTAGATTAGACGGTGGCTGTGTACTCTTGTTTTAACTTATCAGTAGAGAAGAAGAAGAAGAAGAAGAAGAAAGAAGAAAGAAGAAAGAAGAAAGAGATATCTGCACGAGGGAAAATGAGGTGCTGATGGTTCGGTTTATATAAGAGAGAAGAGTAGGATGGTGGGCCCTTTCCACCGTCCTTTTTAGTGTCCACACCAACCTGCCTGCCTTCCTCTTTTTATTTTTAATAAAATGTTTTTTTATATTGAAAATTGGAATTTGAAATTTACTACTATTATTATCTTGAGTTTGAGCTGCAGCAGCTACATCCCAGCTCATGAGAATAATAGGTTCCCGTTCATCTGATGGGCCGTCGTACGTGGATGTACTGAATGTCTCTCAGGTTGGTTCATACTCACCTTCAGATCTGTGGACTTCAGCTAGATGGTTAAGAATGCAAGAAATCAACGGACCTTATTCGATGAAAAAAAGTAAGGATCCTGTAATTTTAATGATTTTAAGGGCAAGTCCCCGTTCACTGGGATGATGCGTCAGATTGACGGTCTAGATAATTGGAAAATGGGCAGGGCTTCATTTGGACGAGGATGCTCCAAAACACGCTCCCGTCTTTAGACCGCAGTCGGAGTGGATTAGGTGTTAGTGGACGTTGCAATGACCGTGAGGCCCATCTTGATGTATGTGCTGTATATCCACTTCATCCATCAGTTTTTTCAGCTCATTTTATAACATGGGAAGCAGATCCAAATCTCAAGTGGACCACACAGAAGCTAGAAGGGATTGAATGACTGCTGTTAAAAACTTCATGGGGCCACAGAAGGTCAAGCTGATATTTGTGTTTCCACTTAATCGAGGTTTGTGTAACCTTATCAACAGGTTAGATGGCAAATAAATATTACGGTGGACTGTAGAATTTTTAATGGTGGGCGTTCAATAACCATGGTTTCCTATTGTGTTGTTCACTTGAGTTTTGGATCTGCATCATTTTTGGACAGTGCCCTAGCTACATTGAGCTGGAAAAACGGTTGGACTGCGTAGATATGCCCCAAGTTCGAGGCAACACCCACTAATGTGTTACCCGGTTACTCACCACAACTGTGGTCCAATTATTGGCCGGCAGAGTAGATGAGAGAGACTGAAAGAACGAAATACAGTCCACATACCAGGGGCTGAAAATCAAACGGCCGGGACTTCCAATCAAGGGACAGCGGATTGGGTCTTGCACCCGATCGAAATCGGTGAAGACGGGGCTCTGTGGGGTCCACCATGATGTATGGGTTTTATCCACGCTGATCATCCATTTTTACATAGCATTTGAGGGTACGATCCCAAAAATGATGCAGATCCAAGGCTCAAGTAGACCACATCACAGGAATAAATGGTGATAATGACGCCCACTGTTGAAACCTTCCTAGGGTCCACCGTGATATTTATTCATCATCCGGCCTGTTCATAAGGTCACATAGACCGTGATGGAGGCAAAAAAAAAAAAAAAAAAAAAAAAAAAAAAAACCAGTGTCATCTTGATCCAAAGCTTCTGTGGCCCCAAGAAGTTTTTAATGGTGAGCGTTCAATCCCCGTTGTGGTCCACTTGAACCTCGTATCTGCCTATTTTTTGGATCGTAACCTAAAATGATCTGGAAAAATGGATTAACGGTGTGGATAAAATCCATACATCACGGTGGGCCCCACAGAGCCCCTGCCTGGACCGATTCTGTCCGGGCGGGGGCAGGACGCAATCCGCTTCCCAACCTAGGAGGTTTTCCGGGCATCACCAACCCGCAGGAGCCATCAGATCGACCATCTGGACCACACAAACGAGGCCCAAACTGTAAAGAATATGGTCGGTTGCAAGCTGTACATTTGCTGGCGCAGAACCTATCATGATCCTGGAAGCTTCTCTTACTTACCGTTTGTTAGGAGCCTAAATTCAAATAAAAGTCTAGAAAGGACCGGATTTAGATTCCTCTCTATGTCATTCGGCAAACGTAGTATTCATGAACCAGATTGAAACCGTTCATTTGATACATCAAATAATGGATGTACGATGGTTCAAAGATCAGAGTGTTTGGAAAATCCTAACCCTTTGATCAATGGCATAAAGATGGACACTTATTGAGAAAATGGATGGCTAGGATGGTTCGATCAGAAGAATCATTTATTAGCAGCCAATCAATGATACAGACCTGTTCGATGCTTGGTTCGGATCATCAATACCATGTGCCACGTGTACGGCAGACGATGGAAGGCACGGAAATGCCATGCTCCGGAGGGGTTGGATCAGCTCCCTAGGGTGGTTGGTTCGGGGCCCTCTTGGGTTTGTAAGTACTTGATTGGTGGACCACACATGTTACCTTCTGGCGACAACATGTAAAATAAAATAAATAAAAAGAAAGGAAAAGAAAACGAACGGCTGCTGATCGACTTTCTGAGAAATGTCCTCACAACCGCGTATGACAAACTGAAAGCCATTCGCGCTGAGGGGAGCTTCAAGACTGTGAGTCATCACACGCGTGCCAGCGTGCCACGCGTGTGAAATTTATGGACAGTACAAGGTCACAATACTCTATCCTAAGCGCTAGGCTGGTGCACTGATTAGTAAGGCACATACGTGCATTGAACATAGGTCATTGCTGGTTTTCTTCTAACCGTCCATTTTATTCATTCATTTACGGCCGACCTGATCAGTAGATTTTTAATTTTTTATGTGAAAGGACATGATCTATGGTACAATTCACATAATAAATGGACAGGATCTTGCACGATCTAGTGAAAGTTAGCATGTCTACCGCGATTCTACTTTCCACTCTCTGCCCGTGCGAATCTCTACGGCGCTCCATAACGCGTACTCCCATTTCACACGCAGCATTGTTCACATTTGTATAAACAAACGGCGGAGGCGCGTACAATGCGAGAGATAACACGAGATATGCTGCACACGCGTGTAGCAGAGGGACCCAAACACACGCAGACATATATGCCAATTTGGAACACCTGTACAAGATCAGATCTTTTCTTAAGGTGAAATTAATCTTCTTAGATCTTCTCGCCAAAAATCAGTAGATTTCACAACTTAGGAGGCAAGAGAATATAAAACCAACAAAGAGAAACAAATTGTTTTCTAACCGTTCGTTTAATTTATAAATTGTGGTCCATTAATGAAGTGAAACTCCCTATTTTTTTTAGGCTTTATATCTAAGCACAGTTTTCTAGATATATGAAAAGAACAGATCACACACATATTTTCCATATTGGCATCCGTGCGGATGAACAGGCTTCCACACACATGTGGAGTTGGACGACTCAGACTCTTAGTGACTAAGAAATCGACATCCGTCCACAAAGGTTACACATGACATGAGTAGTACATGCACGGAAAGTTGTGATGCCCTCAAAGGAGATTTGTCGGCCATGGACATCTACGGTGGAACCCAGAAGACGGTTGATCATGATCACTGAACCATGGCCCCACTTGTTCCTAGCCGTCCAGAAAAAAGTTGGATCCAACGGTTAGGATTCTCTAGAAAGGATAGTTTGGGGGCACATTAAGGCCATAGTGGGCCCAACGGACCAATCATATAGACATGTGAAACGTGGGTCCCACTTGTATGGAATGAAAAGCCAAACCAATCCTTTAAATGGGAGTGATTTGATACTCTGGTATAGCACTTGATACTCAGTCACTTAGAAATTGTATGCGTGGCATACATTAACTCAAAATAAGCTGGCTAAATTGGGGAGCTAGATCGATGCCGTCCAATTACAGTAACATTTGATTCGCGGACGCTTATTTAAAAAAAAAAAAAAAAAGAGCATTTTCTTCATTTCTAATAATCCAATTGAAGCCAACAATCTTATTTTAAATAATCAAATAAGAATCATTTTTTTGTTCATGATGCATCTAAGCTATACCCATTATTTTGAATATTTAGTTTTGATTTATTTGCATGCTACGTAAGCAATTTCTCACTGACTTGGAACTGACCGTGTATCATCCATCGCGCCATCAGAGTATCGGACTTCGCTCATCCGATAATTGTCGGTTTTGCTGTATTCTTCTTTCCAGCTTTAGCAGCCTTAACTAGAGCTGGAAAACGTGCTTAAAGCGTCTAATCAGATTTTTCAAAGTTTCAAAGAAGAAGGAACTTGATTAAAGAAGATTTAGTACGGAGATCTCTCATTCTAGCCAATGAGAAGGAGCCACCTGTGCCCTAATTCGCTCCTCTTCTTCTTTCCACTGGAAAAGTGAGAAAAAAGGGAGAGTGCGGCTTCTATAATCATTGCGATAAATATCAATGTGAAGAAGGCCACGTGGACAAACGTCGACCATTCGTTTATGAAGAGAGTTGGATCAGCGGACACATGTCCCACTTCTGTTTGGCTTCTTAATCATTGCAACAAATATCTCGATCTGCTTTTGGAAAACTGATAATGAACGATAAATATCGGACAATGACTATTTTAAAAAACTCGCCCGTTTCCTGTCTCACACCCATTTTGTGGCAAATCTTTTAATAATTTTGAAAAATCATTTAAAAAGCTAAAACAAATCATTTATGCCATTATATTTAAAATTCTCAAATTATTTATTAATTTATAATACGTATCTTTTATTATTTTGCTTTCATCCCGATTTTTCCTATGCAAGCCACAAAAATGTCAAAAAAATAAAAATCTTCAAGAGAAATTCTTAGAAAACTAAAAATATGCACTACGAAAAAAACATTCTTTTATCAAATGCCCGTGGAATCCTATTTTTTGTAGTGGTGGTCAGTGTGCTATTAATGGTTTAGACTTCGTTGGCATGAAACCAACTACTCATAGAAAGCAAGTGTCAAGTACAATTTTACCCTTCCAATTAATTTTTTGAGCAATTAACTCACATAGGAATTATTTTACCAAAAGAAATGGTATTCATGCTTAACAACCTCCTTCTTATAGAAATCACATACCCCATATCTCTTTTTGCATGTAGCTCACGTGAAAAGCATATATTAAGGATTCCATACAATCATTGTTTGGTGGCTTCCATTAGTAAATGTGTCATATTCACTCTATACATATGTTGTGCCAACTCATTCAAGACATTAGGCTAGTGAAAATTTAATTTATGCCAAAATAATAAAGATTTGATTTTTGTTAAAATGGACCTTAGAATTAGAAAAGGTAGGAATAGGTTGTCCACCATTGAACTCTTCTATCTCCCCCTCTCTCAACATGTATATGCATTTGTGCGCAGCCTTGTCCTTTTTCTCCATTTATTATCTACTCTTTTTTTTTTCCTGACGCAGGAAGGATATGAGAGGTCGATCATCATTTTCCTCATTAGATGCCTTGAATCCTTAAGGTGCTCTCGAATCTACAAAAAGATAGGAGGAAAATAATTTCAAAAAATATGAAAATACTTTATTGAATTAATAAAATCAAGCCTACAATGTCTTAAATAAAAAACTCAACTCTATGAAGAAATATTAGACTTCAATTACAACTAAAATACCTAGAAAACTCAACTTACTGTAAATAGTGAATTTATTATTTATAGACTTCTCTCATTCCTATTAAAACTCATGGTTTTCAGTTAACAATAGAAAATTTTTCAAACCAGCCCAACCATGTGATTCTACACACTATTCTAAGTCATTTTCATGTTGGACACAACTTCTAAAACCCTACATATCAAAAGATATGATTAAAACAAAACTTACTATAAATAGTAAAATTGAAATAAAACTAAGCTAAAGATCGTCGATCTTGTTGAATTTTGTGAATCCGGCATGGGCAACCTGGGGGTTGGTTGACTTAAGTAACTCAAGCTACACCAAAATTATCTATTATTCATCTCGTAACTCATCCTGGGTTGCAAGATACAACCCAAATCACTGTCGTCCCCAACCGGGCTTCCTCTTGTCCATCTGGCCCATGAAATAGTCTATGGCTTGCCTTACATCATTTTATCTTGTGATCATTTCTCTCCTTTGGGCTCTTCGCATGCATTGCACTAGCTAATCCTATTTCCTCATCCATGCTCCATAAACATAAATACTAAGAATTTGATGAAGCCACTTTCTTTCCTCCTAATGCACAATTCACTAACTGTAGCATGTTGCAGAGCCCAACTTAGACATCCACTAATATGCCTTACGTGTAACATATTCCACCATCCTATCTATAACTAGTGTCATCATTCCAATAGACCATTTACACGGACGAATGCGTAATAAATATTAAAAAAACAAACACATACATACATATATTGCTTGATCAAGTGCATCAATCTAGATGGATGAAAGTCTGACTAAAAAAACACCATTGATTTCTATAGATTGTCTATTAACATGTTGGTTTGGCTTTAGGCCCTTCTTTATTAATATTCCATAGGCTTATTTGAGTTTAGCAAACATTTACTTATATCCATATCATGATATTATGGTGAGATCCTCAAAATCTTGCCGGCTTTTTAATTTTTACTATTTTATGACAAAAAAATTTGGAAAGTTTATTAAAAAAAATCATTTCATACCTATAATTTCTAAAATTTAAAAATCATTTATTATTTAAATATTTTTAATGTTTTGTTTTCAGTGAGATTTTCCCTATAACATTGTGAGAAAAATATGAAGTTTTGCAATTCTCAGGCTGGAAATTGTGAGAAAGAGATGTGCTAATGTGGTTAGAGAAGCCAGGACGGAGAGAGGGTCGAGGGCTGGCTTTTAAGCTTTGAATTTATCAATTATTGTTGAATGGGAAATGCTCTAGTGCTTTCAGAGCATGGCTAATGATAGTGCTTCTAGCTGCATAGTTCAGGTAGACAGTAGAATTGATTGATCTGAACCGTCCATTAAATTCAGAACATATTTCTAAGGCTACCATGCAAAGATCTCCCCAATTCAATGATTTAATCCATCCTCGGTTTGATATCATTTTCTATAGCTATCAACTTTCCAAATCATGAATGGAATGACTACGGTTGCCTAACAAAAGTGATTATTTAAAATCATAAGCTAAGCAATCCATAAGTTCTCTGACCCATAGATGGATTGAATTGCTGATTAGACCTATTTTGTATAAATGATCTTGACCGTCCATAATAAAGACCATTGATTGAATGGTTAATATTTGTCAAAGAGTAGTGTGTGGTGATTGCATGGCTGTCCACCAAATGTGCATTGGGCCAAGTGCTATGAGAAGGGGAACATTCTCTTCTTAAAATAATATAAAATTTTAGGAAATGAAAGGAAAAAAAAAAAAAAATTGTCCAAGCAAGCCAGCTCATGGACTCAATAATTGGAACCTTGGTCGAGTCCACACGGGTGTGCAAGGAAGATCACGTGCATAACATCACGTGTGCCATCAACGGCAATAGATGCAATATCCAAACCATTCATTAGGTGGGTCCACCCCTATAGATATTCTCACCCAAAAGTTGAGCTAGCCAAATTACCAGGTGGGCTATACTATCAGAAGGAAGGTGGACAGGTTAAAAAATTTCAGGCAAGCTTTTCCCATATCATACATTTGATTTGTAAAGTGTGCCCCACCTGAAAAGAGTTGGAATTTGATTCTTGGCCAAGGAATCTACGTAGAGGGGAACCCTTTGATGTGAGGACCAGATCTTATGATCGTCTGCCATGTTGGCACATGTGGTGGCATGTACATGATTTATTTTGTACACTTGGTAAGCTCTGCAAAGATTTCCGTACACTGTGTGAGTGTAAACGCTGATAGGGCTAAGAAAAAGTTTAATCCAACGGTTAGGATTCTCTAGAGAGGAGTTTTTGTGGCACCACATTAAGGTAGTAGTAGGCCCAACAGACCAATCATCGGACTTTTCTCATCTTATAATAACTGGCTGCATGCGTATCATCCATCACACAGCCAGAGTATCAAACTTTTCTCACCTTACAATAATTGTCTCGGTTGTACTGAGATTTCTTCTTTCCAGCCTGAATTAGATCTGTAAAACGTGCCAAAACCATGTGACAAGATTTCAAAGTTCAGGGAGGAAGAAATTTAGTTAGAGACAATTCGGTCAGGGCTCTCAATGGAGCAGGTCAGATCAGAGATCCGATTTGCTCCGAATCTGTATAATGCGGTTCAGATCTTATATAGGTCCGATTATTTAAATGGACCGGATTTGGATCTTAAAATAGGTCCAATTACTTAAATGGACCGGATTTGAAATCTCACGAACATATCCAAGTTCGGTCCAAATCTGATTCAGATCCGACTCATTGTCACCTTACTGTATATGTTATATTCATGCCGGCCATCCATTTTCCATATTATTTTAGGCCATGTCTCAAAATCGAGACATGCCGCTCTAAGGTCGACCATATCACAGTAGATAATGGAATTTCCATAATTTTACTACCAAATTAAATATATTATATTATATATATATTCTTTAGATTTGTAATGGGGTGGATTCAAACCTAGATCTGACCCGAATTTGATGGTTATATGGATTTTGGATTGGAAATGGATCTAACTATTTATAAATGGATTAGATATGGATATCACCTTTTAGATCCGAGTTCGACCTGAATCAGATCCTAATCTGTTTACAAATATTCGGACTTGGAGCCAGATCCAACCCATTGAGAGCCCTAAATTTAGTACGGAAAACTCTCATCTTATCTAGTAAGAAGGAACCACCTTTCTTTCCCATGGAAAAAGTCAAGATAAGCGAGAGCATGTGGATAATAAGCAAGCACGATTAAAAGCCTGGAAAAAGGCCACGTGGAAAAACTTCAATCACTTATTTAGAAGAGTGCCATGTTCATCCGGATCATTGAACACGAGTCCCACTTTGTTTAGACAAGATATGGTAGTACAAACCTCTGGATCTAGCAATCCCCAATCAAAGAATTATGAAATATGAATACGGAACAATGAATAAGTAGTCACCACACACGATAGAGGTAAAAACTACGGAGCCAATAAATTCACTATATAAAGAAGATTACACAGCGATCACGAGATTTACATACTCGAATCCAATAAACTTCACCCCCAATAACAGATTACAATAAAAGAAAATAGAAACAAAGAGATTTTACGAATGAAATTAACTTGAAGAGGATATGGACATTGCCAGTCGGGATGAACGTTATAAAGTTGGCCTTCTCTCTCTCTCTCTCTCTCTCTCTCTCTCTCTCTCTCTCAAACTCTTCTTCTTTTTTATTCTCTCTCTCTCTCTCTCTCTCTCTCTCTCTCGATCTCGACGTGTAAGAATCTATGTTCATACATAATTTCTCATCAATATATGCTTATATAGTACTTACAACCGAAATTAGAAATAAAACAGGAAACTGCGCAAAGCAATCGTGCGGCCATCGGTCACCCGACAACGACTAAAATTGTTCAAAGAACAACTAAGAAAATCATCGGAGTTTCGGTCGCTCGAACTCCCAACTGTTGGCCACCCGATACTGTCCGAAACAGTTTAGCGAGCAACTAACCAATCTGGAGAGTTTCAGTCACCCAACCAAACTTGATCGGTCGCCCAATGACCACGGCCGATCTGCACTTCTGTCCTTACTCCTGAGGAAGAACACCCATCTTCATATGGCAGGTATGAAATCTACATAATATGCACTAAATATACGAAGGACAACTCATTAATGATCGGGTTTTTTACGATCGTGTTGCTTGGGCAACTTTCAAATAAGAGCGAGGAATTATTAGGCTACATTAAGATTGAGACAAGATCAATTATTAACAATCATAATAAGGACTGCGTTTGATGAAGGCAAAGCACGATGTATTAAAGGCAACTATTATTTTACAAGTAGCAATATACAATGTCACCATGTAGTCTATAAATAGTTGAAGAGAATGCTAAGCAAAGGATCCAACAATCAATTAATTTTCAATCAAATATAACTTAAACAACTCAACTCCAATGCAATGTTATTTATCCAGTTTCTCAAGAAATTTATCATCTCCACCACTCCTTAGCGTGGAATTCTTAACTTTTAAAAATAATTCAGTCTGCCCTCTATCTACGCCCAACCATCTTAGTTATAATTAGTAGTTGTAGCCTGTAGTTCCCTTCCATCTATGTCCGTACGTTGGATTTGAAGGAAGGTCATAGTCTTAGGAATCATCCACCTACGTTCATACGTTGGGTCAACATTGGCCTGTAATCAGCATTGCCTATTCCTTACTCATCAGCACGCTACTTGACCAAGCACCCTGTTGCTCTTAGTCAGGTTGGTGATTCCTACCAGTGATAACCTTTGCTCTCATAATTTCACTTTAGTTTAACTAAACTTTTTCTACACCTTTAAATGTCATTGGTTTTCAAGGAAAAAAGAATTCATTAAAGGAGGAGCTCCAACCTCCATAAATAGTTTGGAAAGCACAATCAACAGTTGGCAAAATAGATGATTGGTCTGCTGACTATTTAATTTAGCCACTTTATCTCAATGCCACGGGTCGTATGTGTTCCGTTTAAATCAAACCACAAATCAATTCTTGTATACCCACAAATCACACATGTACCACGTAGCCAAATTCTAGACCAACACACTTCTTTTTTGCTCCTTAATCATTGCTATAAATATCTTGATATTTTTGTGGAGAACTAATGGAATTTTTACCACAAATTCCTCCAAAATGTTAATTTTACCAAATAGTGCCTCTACAAGCTGAGTTTATGAGACAATGACGCAATGCTATTTTAGGAATAAAATTACTAAATTATGCTAGTGTACTATGTTTCTTAAAAAAGTGATAAGGTTGAAAAATCCAAGCACGTGGTATGTGTATGACATCCAATTCATCTTACTTGTGTACTCCACCACATTGATCGCTCGAAAAAATGATCTAGCAGATCAAATCATCAAATGGGCTACACATGAATTTGGATACTTTTGGCCGGTGTATATTATTTTCTATTGGCTTACCTCTTTGTTGGATCCATCAGAATTTTCATTTAGCTAACCTTCTTGATACGATTCATTTGTAAGGTAGGTTAGATTTCATCCAAGTACACAATCCTCAACTTGATTAGGTTTTAAAGAAAAGCAAATGAGAGCAATTTTGTAATTTTATCTCTCAAAAGAGCCTGACCATGTATATCTTTTTTTTAGGCATTATTTGGTAAAATTTGAATTAATGAGGAATTGTGGTAATAATGCCAAAACTAGTAATGATAAATATTAGTAAAGTTGTACATGAACCGAGCTAGCTTGAAAAGCTCGCTCGGCTCGGCTCGACTTGTAGGGTTGAACAAGCCGAGCCAAGCCTACTTTATGAGCTCGTTGAAAATTCTAACCAAGCTAAAGCCTACCCTGAGCTTGATTTGGCTCGGCTCGAACTAGGCTCGATTCGGCTTGATTCATGTACAGGCTTGGTATTTAAAATATATTATATATTAATATTATTATATAATATATATAAAAAAAAGTTTAATAAAAAAAATCCTAAAAGTCTAAAAGTTTTCCATTCGAGCGAGCTGTCCCCTCTTTCTCTTTAAGCTCCCTCTCTCTCGCCCGCCTCCCTCAAACCTTAGTCTCTCTTGCCCACGGCTGCCTGACCGTCTTCTGGCCGTCCAACCTCCACAAGGACCATGACCCTCTCTCTCTCTCTCTCTCTCTCTCTCTCTCTCTCTCTCTCTCTCTCCGCTTGTCGCTTGGCCAGCCAATGCCCGGCCATTCCGGTGGTCCCCAACCTTGTCTTACAGTCGACCGCCCCTATTCGACAGCCGACCTCGCTCTAACCCGAGGTAATGCCCATTTCGACAGTCATCAACCTTGTTCGACAATGCCCAAGCTTGATAGTGGCTTAAAAGCTCAGCTCAAATTTAGGCTCGAAAGCTTGAAGCTCGAATAGGCTTGAATTTGGCTCGAAAGCTGGACCAAACCAAGCCAAGCCTTTCAGTTGGGCTCGAGGACTAAGCGAAGCCAAGCTCAAGCCTAAGTCGCCCGCTGATCAAACCAAGCCGAACTGTGAAAAGCTCGGTTCGACTCGGCTCGTGTACACCTCTAAATATTATATAATGATTTTTTTAATCACCTGTTTTCAATTCACAGCCAGTTTGTGATGACTTTTTTTGTTATTTTTAAAGAAAAACATTTAAGAAGCTAAAACCAATTACATCGGTTCTTAAATATGATATGTATAATTTAATATTTTATTTTCAACAAGATTTCCTGATGCATGGCAAGGAAGACGTCAAAAATTGAAAACATCCTCAAAAATTCCTATAAGTATGGAATTGCATAGATTGTGAATATACATGGGAAATGGTACTATGAGGTCGACCTCATGGGAACTTCCTACGATGTCAAGTTGTGTGGGACCCACTGTGATGTGGATTGAACATCTACACCATGAATTTAATGGGTCCCCTTTAGGTTATAGGATATCCCAAAAATTGGCCGTATATGGAACTCAGGTGGGCCGCAACATCTAAAACCATGTGAAGACATTTCTAAAGCAGCTAAAAGCACTTGGTGGGGCCCACCTGGATTTTGGATGCGGCTGAAACTTGGTCTGACACCTCATCCAAGTGAGATACAAACAATGGATGGGCTAGATTTGTGAAACACATATTGGTGGGCCCAATAAACGATCATGAAGGTTTTAATGGGTGGGTAACCCCTCTCAACTGTTATCTGTGGTGTGGCCCACCTAAGCCATGGATTGATCTGATTTTTAAGCCCATATCCCACCATGAAATGTTGAATCTAACTAATGGGTTATATGTTCAATCCGCATCACAGTGGGACCCATATAGCTCAAGGTTATTAGAGCTTTCCATGAGGTCTACCTTGTAGTGTATATATATACTTTCAAGAAATGAATTGCTTCCACTGTGTAATCACCCCTGTCAAATAACAACTTGCTTTTAAATAGGCCAAGATTGATTTTCTAGTCTATAGGCCGGACTTGATTTTCTACTCAAATAACTACTTGCTCTAAAGACCGAGCCATTAGACAATAGTGTATCAATGCATATCAAGGTACTTCAACAACCACGATCATTATCTTCACTATGAAAAATATATACAGAGACAAAAAAAAAAATAATAATAAAAGCCTACCAGATATTTAGATTTTCATACACATTATGAGATTCCTAAATTTTATGGATTCAAATTTTTAAAAGTAAAGGAATATTTTTAAAGCTAGGGTTGATAGGAAAAAGATAGTTGTCCCAAATAAGAAGTCCAGCACCATATTTAAGGTTATTCTTTAGCGAGTTTTACAAAATAGTACCTCATTAATATAGTAATTACATCCAAGTACCTTTTTAAATTATGTTTTCATTAAACGTCCATATTAATTAGTTTATTGTCAAAGGATACCTCCCGTTAGTTTTTCCTTGCTTCCGTCGGTTTAAAAGTATATTTTTCTTTAAAATGATAAAAGTACCGACTAATTAATGAGGATCTTAATAAGAATTAAAAAGGTGTGTAGATGTAAATACCATGTGTTACTATAAATTAAAAAAAAATCATGCAAAAATTCAAGAGTTTTCTTTGATGCAATTGCATGGGGACGTGGCCACTGATGGGTTCTTTGTGGCCTCATCATGATGTATGTCTTTTATCCATGCCATCCATACAATTTTTCGAATCATTTTAGGGCATGATCTATATGAAACAGGAGTGATTGAATGCCCACCATTAAAAAACGTCCCAGTGCCCACGGCAATGCTCACCATACATCATGGTGGGGCCCACAAAGCACCTACCAAGAGGAAAAACAGATGGACGACTAGCCCGTTGAGAGACGGGAAATAGGGCTCTCAATGGGTCGGATCCAGCTCGAAGTCCATATATCTGTAAATGGATTCAGATCCAACTCTGATCCAAAAGGTGATATCCAGTCGTTTTCGATCCATTTATAAATTGTTAGATCCATTTCCGATCCAAAATCCATATAACCATCAAATTCGGGTCGGATCTAGGTCCTAATCCTACCCCCATTACAAATCTAAAAAAATATAATATATATAATATAATATATTTAATTTAGTAGAAAAATGATGCAAGTCCCACTATTTACTGTGGTATGGTTGACCTAAGAGTGGCATGTGTCAATTTTGAGACATGGCCTAAAATAATATGTAAAACGGATGGCCAGCATGAATATAACATATACAGTAAGGTAACAATGAGTCGGATCTTAATCGAATTCGGATTGAACTCGGATATGTTCTTGATAATCCAAATTTGATCCACTTAACTAATCAGACCTATTTTAAGATCCAAATCCAGTTCATTTAACTAATCGGACCTATTTTAAGAATATTCTTTAAACTAATGAAAGCCACATAAAGCTAACGGAAGTTACATCGTTAACAATAACTTAATTAATAGGGTAGCTTGATGAAAACTAAATCTAAAAAGGTATTGGGGTGCAAATACCAAATTAATGAGGTACTATTTTATAAAAATCCTTATTCTTTATCTACCATTGGTTTACAGCTACGTTAGTAGTTGAGATACTCTGGCAAAGTAGGGTGGATGATATGCACGGGCTAAGAAAATTATATACATAGCATATAGTTAATGTGCATAAGAATTCAAATAATGAATTCCTAAGTGTATCACAGCAAAAAAAATTAAGCTTGTTTGATTATCTATTAAAAGATAGGTGAACATTTATTGTACAGTTAAAATGAAAATATTTGATGGCCTTCCTATAACAAACAAGTGTCCACAAACCAGAGGTTAGGATTGACTGCCCAATCTAAGTTTTTGGACCATGACTTAGTAAGAATTGGTTCCACAACTTAGTTTGCTTAATTTGAGTTGATATATGCCACATGTACCACTTCTGAGTACATGCGTATCAAGCATCAACCACAGTCAGAGTATAAAATAACTCCACTTAGCCACGACCCACTATGCTTTTTGAAAATGACAACGGTTCAAGAGAACATGTGCTTAAAGCACTCTTCCCTCTTCCTTGATCCCCCAAACGGCTCAAAAAGAAAAGAGTGGTGGCATCCACTTGCATCTAAAGTTCCCAACATCCGTCTGCACACATATTTGAACCAAGGTTCGGTGGCGGGAATCCCGGCGCTAACTTCAATATCGGATTTTAAAAATCCCTGAAGTTGGATTCCCGGCTTCTGCCGACACTGTTGCTTGCTTTTGCTTGGAAAGGAAAACTCCGTAGCCTATGCGCATGAAAATCAACCACGCTGCACGCTCTCTTTTTCTAACTAGAGGTACGACGCTGTACAAGCACTTCATGCCTTGTTGCCGTACGAATTTCTCTGTGTGGCCCACCTATGATCAACCAAAGGTCGACTCAAAAACCTGTACATTTTTTTTTTTTTGAGCTTCCAGTAATATTTAATATTTAAAATTTTTTAATCATGGTAAGCTCTAACGAGTTTTGTGGTGTTTTTATAACCTCGTAGAGTTTTTCTCGAGTTTTGACCATCTCGCGAAGAGTTTTTCTTGAATCTTAGTTAAATCTGTCTGGTCGAGTCGAATCGGTCAAGTCATGTTGAATTTTCTTTAGTTTCCAGGCCATGGCCTTTTTCATAGGCTGTACAAAAATGGGTTCCAATCAGTTGGTGGTCCACTAACTGAGAGGAGAGTCATGATCCACTGCCAAAGTGGACCTATCAAGCGTTTCAAATAATGATTGACATACAGGGAAAGATCCGGTGTATAACCATGCAGCAAGCATTCACTGTATGCGACTCTAAACCGCACATGCACCTTGATCAAGGGGCGAGCCGGTCGATGTCAAGGACATACACCGAAGTTCGGTGTATGTATTGCTCCAATTATAATACATGATTGGCGTACTTGTTCAAAGGACTCCATGGTGGTCCACCCAAATGGAGTGGGAGGTGAACTTTTCCTCAACTGCTCTGCTCTCCCAAGTAGGCTAACCCACACGCGTGTGGAGCCATGTCCATTCACTCACAAGTACTCATGCAACACGACACTTGTGTATGAGATCCAAGCTTTCCATCAGGTGGGTCCCACTGTTTTTATCTTACCACTTAAAAATCATTCTGTTCCATTCCTCAGATGGGAAACAATGTACAATACAAATGGATGGCTAGAAGGTATTATTCTCAAGTTTCCTTTTTTTGTACACTGTGGTCCATCTGAGGTGAACTAATTTCTTGTATGGAGAATCTAAACAGTGATTCGGACCTGATGGAAAGATCGGATCATGCACACTTGTGCCATATTGTCACGTGTGATTGGATGTGGATGAACAGGATCCACGTGCTTAGCAAACCTTCTCGCAAGTAACCAAAGAGTCAACAATTCAAAAAGAAACCCGCCCTCTTCCTCTGGTTGAATGAAAAACAAAAAGCAAGGGGGCAAGTTCTGGACGCGGCTTCGGTGGATCCCCGGATCCACCAAACTCGGTCGATCTCTGACTGTGGGGCCTACCTTCATGTATTTTAATTACATCCACACCACCCCCGTTTGAACAGATCATTTTAGGGCATGATCCAAAAAATGAATAATATTCAAATCTCAGATGAATCATCCCACAGAAAACAGTAGTGATTGAGCATTAAAAACTTCTTGTGAGCAAAGAACCTTTTTTATCAATCTGATATTTTTTAGGTCCCTTCATCCATGTCTTTGTGGACTTATCAACAGATTGGATGGGAAATAAAAATTCTGAGTCCCCCAATAATTTTTTAATCGTGGATATTCAATCACCACTATTTCCTAATGTTTGGTCTAAATAAGAGTTTAATCTTCTTAATTTGTGGTAACATGGTATAAAATGAGCTTTCTAAACTTATGGACGGAGTGGATTTAATTAACATACATCAAGGTGGTCCACGCAATTAGGGATCCACCGACGCTCTGTACGCATGGTCTACACAAGGAATCACGAGAAAACCAGCTAACACCCGAACCTAACCCACAAATCCCATCTCGAGACAAACGTGTACCGTTCGATTTTCGTCCGCACCTGCTTTTTCCCGTTGTCATTTGCTGCTTTTCTCTTTATCACTTTTACACTTTTACTTTCATAGCTTTTCTTCGCCTCTACTCTTCTCTCTCTTCCTCCGCAGCGCTTGAGAAATAAGCTTATTCTACACCGTGGTATGTGGATCCCCACCGCGATGTTGCATCACATCCAATCCGTCCATCGTGTGGGGACCCTCATTTTCACATTGGATTCAAAAAATCGGGCTATTAAAAACTTAGGTGGGGCATACCACGTGATTTTAGATGTTTAGACATAACTACTAAATCACGTGGTGTGGCCCACCTGAGTTTTCTAATTCAATATTTTTTGGAGTTTAATTTATTTATGGTGGGACGCATCTTCTTAATGGATTGGATATTATTTTCAAAATAATGTGGGCCCACACTCGGGCTGGAAGTTTTTAATGGTGGATCTCAAGTGTTTACTGTGGTGTGGCCAATATATGCTTTGGATTTGAGCTTATTTATGGTTTAAGGGGAGTAGTTGAATGGAGAACCAGATGGACGGATTGGATGTGGGCCGTACTTTACAGTGTACCCCTCACACCGCGTTGTAGAATTAGCATGTTCTACTAAAGTTGCAGAAGAACCGACCTCGTCTATTGAAAAGCGAAGGCAGCAAGGCATCCATTATTCTATTTCGTACGTGCACGCTCTTCTTATTTGTGATCACCGCCATTTTTAAATGGTGGTGATTCATCTACCGACACGGAGCAAAAAAATGTACGTTGATCCATACCGCCTAAATAGCGGGCCAAATCTTGCATGGAACGTATCCTTGTTGATTAGATGACCCGAAAGTTCCATTAGTAGTAAACAAATGGTGGGTTGAGAAGGAAAGTGTCAGTGGTCCACATTAGCCAATCATCTCTAACCATTTAATATCAGTCACTCATTGAGATATTTGGGCACATGATTTGGATGGTCTGGATTGACGTACAGGTACCAACGTGTGCCGTGAATGGGCCACCAACTTACCAATGATAAATTGATATTTACTAACATCTTTTTTTATTAGGACCTTTTGACCATGAAAGTAAAATGCTCCAAAAATTAAACCAATCTAACTATAATAGGCCATAAGAATATTTGGACGCTTTTACGTGTATGGTGTGGCCCACTTGATGATTTTATAGGCCTAATCTTTTTTTAAGAAATCTCATCCCAACGGTAGGGCTCCTATTGATGTGCATGTTGAATTGCACAAAAATTTATGAAAAATAATTGACAACCACCCCAAAAGATCTAACAAAATGGTATTGGTGGGCTATATAATGGTTTGATCACCTTGATTTATTTTTTTTCACTTTTCATGGTGGGGGACCCACCTGGATCGTCTGGACCCCATAAAAATATATTTATTATGGTGGGACCCACGTATCAGTACAAACATTGTTGAGTATTAGGCTTTATTAGACAAGCCCTTTCTTTTTCTACTACTTTTGGTTGTCCAATGCTTAAACTATGGTGTTGATGCTGAAAATTGGTCAACAGACGAGATGAGAGATCCTTCAATCTTGATGGTTGGATGGAGTTGAACTTCTTGTAGGGAACGATCTAGATCGAAGATTCCTCAGATCCTGCGAAACACACAGAAAATAAGGGGGGTGGCTGGGGGCCCAACCGGTAGCCCTCCGATGCCTAAGTTAGTTGGATCTTCAATAATTGAATATTTCAATTTAGATCAGTATCAGTTTCATATCTCGATAATGGAGAGAACATACTCATTTATATACTTAGGTCGCAAAACTATTTTCCTTTTTGGAGAGTTGTGATTCTGGCGGACTGCCAGCTAAGTTCCCGAGATCTTCGGATTTTTCCATAACAAATAAAGATCTTGATCCCTATTCACTGAGAACGTCGATCTTTCCTCCTGATATCAAGGCGTGGGCCTAAGATCACGGTTTTTCAATTCAGCTCGTTCGAGACTGATCTTTATCATATCGGATTAAGCGGACCAGCCTTTATCGGGTTGGTTCGACCCGACTTGTATCCGGATCCTGAAATGAGTTGGCTCGGCTTTCACGGGTCGGTACGATCTTTGCTTTTTCAGGTCTGCTCTTTACCTACAACATATGGTATTAATTACCGAAAGAAAAGGGAAGCGCGTATCTAGCAAACAGGGAAAGTGAAAGATGGTGGCTCTCTTTATGAAATGGTGGAAGACGCACTTCCATGGCCCTGTTCTCCTATATAAACCACACGAAACCTTCCTATACTGTCTCATGCCAAAACAACCATTTTTCTCACATTTCTTTGATTGCATTCTTCTTCCTTTGATTAGCCTTTTTTACCTTTTTCAAATTCCAACGGTTAGAAATTACGAAGATGACGAACAAAGCATCTGTTTTCTTGAAACAGATAGTCTCTGCCTTAAGCTCTCTAATCAAAGCCAAATCAATGGCTTTGAAGGGCAAAACCAATGCCATGAAAGCAAGGATTATAATCTTTGGTCTGTTGAGGAATAAGAAGGCCTTGTTCCCAGAAATCTCTCACAAAATCCATGCATTGCTCGGGCACAACAAAAGACACGTTGGCGGCAGTGATGGTGTCGATGAAGCCGGGGACAACAACAAGGCCATCTTTGGTTTGTTGAGGAATAAGAAGTTCTTGTTTCCAGAAATCTCTCACAAATTCCAAGCATTGCTCGGGCACAGCAAGAGACACGTCGGTAGTGAAGGTGTCGACGAAGCTGGGGACGCTGACATGGCCATCGTCGTCTACAATGCAATGACGTTTGAGGCCCCAACAGACCCATGTCACACGCTCTCTGTGGTGGACGACGGCGCCGCTGGTGATAGCGATAGCGATGATGATAGGTACCCCGATCTGACCCACTCGCTCTTCGACGAGCTGGAGTTTGACGACGGGAGCAAGTCGGTCATCGACCTGGTGCGAGACGCCCGGGAGGATGGAGGGTCGGATTTCAACCTCGAGGATGAGATCGACCACGTGGCCGACGTGTTCATAAGGAGGATCAAAAGGCAGATGCAATTGCAGAAGCAGGACTCTCTCAAGAGGTACAACGACATGCTTGATAGAAGCATGTAGGGATTAGGGACAGATGTAAGGACCCAATGCATGAAATTTTAGATGTTCTGCTTGTTTGGGTCTTATATAGGATTATGTACATATCATTAGCTTAGGATCCTAAATAAGATGTGATTTTAATTTTTATTTTTATTTTTATTTTCATTTTCATTTTACCATATGTTATTGGATTTTTGCACCCTTCGAAATGACATTTTCATGCGTTTTCGTATGGTATGGGGATATATCTTGTGAGATAAAAGAATGATCCAATGGAAGTGTGTGTCAAGTAGCCTGACCCGAGGTGATTTTGAGCCAATGGGTAGTGGGTCTGGCTAGGGTTGAAGACCCCGCTCCCTGGAGATTATCGATGGACTGGGCCAGATGGCCTAGTGCGCGGAGCCCAATTGGTGAATGCATACGGTGTTTCCCTAACCTTGTGAAGCCCACCTTAATATATTTCTTATATATCCATGCCGGTCCATCTATTTTTCATCTTATTTTAGGACAGTCATCCCAAACCTTAAAGAAGATCCAAATCTCAGGCGGACCATACCATTAGAAAAATTGATGAATGACCATTAATAACTTTTTGTTGGCCACAAAAGTTTTTGATCAAGCTGATCTTTGTATTTATCCTTCATCCAGGTCTACTTGACATTATCAACCGGTATCGATGGCAAATAACAAAACCTTACTATGGTAACTTTGTAATTTTTAATGGTGAAGCACTCAATCGCTACATTTTCATGTGGTATGGTCCACCTGAGATTTGCATCTGCTTAATTTTTTAGAACTCGTCCTGGAGAAACGGATGGACAGTGTGGATATATAACAAATCATCAAGGTGGGCCCACGGTAAAGGTAACACCCACTGACCTTTTACCCGGGTAGCACCTAATCCGCTCCCGTTATATACCTATTAATCAGGTTGTGCTGCCTTGGGTCCCACGTTCCCTTCTTAAACCTGAGTTGCGTCGTGCTCATGTTTAAAAGACCCGGTGATTTGGATTGACTCATTCAGCCTTTAATTGAATCAAGACTGAGTTGCCTGAGTCCGGGCAGAATCAGGCCTGACTTGCCTGAGTAAGGGTGACTCAGTGAGGTGACTCGTGGTACCAAATTAAGGTCAACTCAACCTAGTCATGCCGAGCGGAGCCAATGGGCATGACCTAATCACAATGAAAGGTGAGCCGGGTTAAGGTCAATTCTGGACTCGTTTAGTAAAAGGTTCGGGCTTGGGCTAAACCCAACCTCCCAAATTTAAATTATCATTATTAAAAAATAAGAAGATCTAGACGATCAAAAGAGCCGTCATTGTTAGGAATGGGCCCGTCGAGTAATCACAAGCCATTGAACGGTTAAGATCAAGAGAGCCTCACGGCGAATGATTCATCAGCCGCTCGTAATGACCTAAAGCTATCCGTGTTTGGTGGCGCACGTGAACCTATCGAGTCCATATAATGGGTGGGATTCAAATTTTCTATGCGGATGCGGTCAGTGGACTGCTAAAAGATCCAAGACGGTCCACCGTACATAGCCTGTTTGCTATTTTTAAGATAACCGTCCAGGTTTTGGGGCACGTGTACGTTATCCGTCCGATCCGTGTACCAGGTTAGGGTCTTTACGAACATGGCCCACTGAATTCCTTTCCAACTGTTCATGTTAAATTAGAAAAGAATAGATCCAAGCATCTACATATTTGTGGCATATGTAATAAAGTCCTTGTCACCTAGACATGATTTAAACATATGCGAATATGTATATACCGAGTGTGCCAAAGTCATAATCGATTTCATTTAAATCAAACCAAATGCCTTATGAATTCAAGTGTTGAAATAGCTGGATTATAACAAATCTAGAAAAAAGTTGGCCTAACTACTCAAGGTTAGTGTTGAGATGAATTCTTTCCATTTTGAAAATAAGAGCTTTTATTCTAGAAGATTTAGATTATCTGCATTGATCCACAAAAAAGCAATGTAAGAAAGTAAACCAAAAATTCAAAAGGTTTAATGCTGATTTTATTAATATGAACGATGATTCAATATAATTACTATATAAAAATAAATAAAGCAATAAAAGGGTCAATGGCTGCGGTTCAAGTAAATGAACGAATAGCTTAGTTAATTCGAACTTGCACGTAGTCTTGAAACTTTGAAATCAAGGTTCGACAATTTGATACTTTATCTTTTTAAGGTGTAGCTAACTATGCATACTCTCAATCGTCTCTTTAATTCCACAGAATTTTCTTCTCTTAGCATCCTACTTCATGATTTTCATTTATGTGTGGCCAACTGTATACGTCTTAAAAAATATAGTGTGTACGCTTCCTTGTTACATTAACTACGTGTTCAGAAATATAGTATAGTGCCTATGTTTTTTGGTTGCTTGTTTGTATTTTCGATAATAAGTACGTTTCTGAACATCCCAGCCGAGAGAGAGAGAGAGAGAGAGAGAGAGAGAGAGAGAGGTATCCAGAATCTTCAGGATTTCGGGCCAGGTGTAAACACTATCAATCTGGTGGGCCATCATACGTACACAGATCAGTATCAAAGCATCTGCCTAACTGGGCCAGGTCTTGTTGGGATCGTCTTGCCAAACCTAAAACTTACGCCCTGATCTGAGCCCATTTGCTCGGGATTCAGTGCAAACCCGCCCAAAGTGGAATGGGCTCGGACCGGACCAGGACCCAGCCCATTTTTCACATCACCAGATTCTGACTGCATTTGACGTTCATACGATACGTTTGGGCACAAATTTCATGCATGACAGCTTCTTATAGCTAAGGCTCGCAATGGGCTGAGCCACCGTCGACCTAGTTTTGTACCGGGCATGGACCTAGTAGCTTGGCTTGTTCACTGGACTCGGGTTCTAATCATTTTAGCTTGATCTAACAAGCTCAACCTGAGTTCATATGTTAATGTCTTCCAAAAAATATGCCATTCTAATCCTTGATTAGGTAAATCATGCATTTTTATTATAGACGGCGGATTTCATAACTCTATGTGTCTACATCTTTAAGCATGTGTGGACTACTTAATCAACAGATAGATTAGGAGCGGTAAATAGGAATTTATCAATTCTTAGGCCTGACCATCTTAGGGTGGGCGTGAGTTTTGGATTAAATGTGGGGCCGCGCCCACCCCAAACCCAGCCCATGGCTACCCTTCTATGGCTGCTGAAATAGACCGGATGCCCGAATCATACAATCCTCAACCTGAGGCAAGTGTAGAACATGGTTCCGCAATCCAAATGGTAGATATCATCGCTCATCGTGATTTTTCTCACAGTAGGAGATGCTAGCCATTAATTATATTTGGCATTTTTTATATATAAATTTTGGATCGTTGCTTTATTTCTTTCCTTAAAAGTAGATCCGCAAACTGAAAACCAGCTATGGAAGATTTAGAACTGTGTCATCCACAGGACTTTTGGGCCATGGGCAATATACAGCGCGGTATTCAGATCAGCGGTTTGGATCAACAATCCATTGGACCCGATTGTACAGTCAAAGGACCTTGAGCCAAGGATCATATCATCCCAACTGCGAGGACGCCAACCCGTGAAATTAAATATAAAGAACTGTGGGGTCCACCTTGTGTGACATCAAATCCGTCCATCATTTGCACCATCTCATGATCGGTCGCAAATGATGGACGGAGTGGATGTCACACGCACCTTACGGTGGGCCCCAGAGAGCCATTGTTTGCCTGGGCTCCCAAGGTTCCTATGACTTTTCAGTGGGTCCCATGTTTTCGCGTGCGATCCACACATAAAGATGAGTTATTTGGTACTCCCGTATGGTGCCAGCTCCGTATTCTTGCACACAGATTTGTACACGTGTCATAACTTAAAACGACCCTAATACTGGGACCCACCGTAGATGGTTACATCCCCAAAGTCAGATTAAACGACCCTGACCTCGTATTAGTAGAGAAATGCTGGTTGACTTTGAACCGTTGGTTGCTTTTCATCTGAACCGTCCAGTAGTTGTCCATCAATCATCCCTTTAGGATCGTACATTCAGAGCAATATTCTGGTTGTCACACTTCTAAGGCAGACCACTTGGGACTGTTCATTTGACGTACATATATTTCCCATGATCAACCCCTACGTGCATGCGTATGGAGCATCACCCTCTGCCGGAGTATCAATGCTCGTAACACACTAAACGCCACTGATGTTATCTGAAATAACGAAAATACCCATGACCGAGAGTTTTGAAATTTGAAAATAATTCAATGATAACAGCTCATCTGAGTTGTCCAAAATTACAAATGGGAAAAGCAAATTACTTTGAGAAATGCTCCAGTGCTCTCAGAGCACTGTAAGTTATAGTACTCCTAGTTGTAATGGTTCACATAGACAGTCTAATCGATCAATCTGGACCATCTATTAAGTATAAAACGCATCTAATAGAGTATTATACGAAAATCACGCTGATTAATGGTCCAATCCTTCCTTAATTTAGCCTTTTTTCTATAGCCATCGACTCGGATTCAGTAGTGACCCCTCCAGTACCGGTCGGTGATGTGGGCCCCACAATGATGTATATATACTATCCATGCCGTCCATCCATTTTTTCAGATCATTTTAGATCAATAACCAAAAAATGACGCAGATCCAAAACTTAGGTTGACCACACCCGAGGAAACAGCGGTGATTGAACTCTCACCGTTAAAAAATTCTTGGGGGTGATAAAAGTTTGGATCAAGCTGATAATTGTGTTTTCCCTTCATCCTGCTCTGTGTGACCTTATCAACGAGTTGGATGGCAAATAAACATTACAGTGGACCCTAAGAACGTTTTTAATGTCGGGCGTTCATTCACCACTGTTTCCTGTGGTGTGGTCCACTTGAGATTTGGATCTGCCTCATTGCTAGGATCATGCCCTAAAATGATCTGTAAAAATGGATGGACGGCGTGGATAAAACTCATACATCATGGTAGGGCCCACGGAGCTTTTCCAGTACCGACCACTACAGAGATCTAGGCACTGGAGGGGTCAATACCGAATCCGAATCTACCTTTCTTTCCCAAGCCAGGGATATAATGGTTATGATTTCCTAACCGAATTGATTTTTTAGAATGATAGGCAATCCATGATGGCTCCTAACAAGTCGTTGATCGGATCTACTTTTCTATGAGCAATATCCACCGTCCATATTAAGTGCCTTCGATCAGATGGCTAATAGTTTTCAGATTTCTGTGATGTTTGCGTGGTCCCCATGGAATGTGCAGTAACAGTCTGGATCAATGGGTTGGACGGTCCAAGTGTCCCAATGCAACTAAGAGCACTATAACATATAAGTGCTTTAGAGTGCTGAAACATTTCACAATTACTTTTTAGAAGCCATTATTTAGGGAGCGGATTAGGTGCGGCCCTGGCCTCACCCACCCCAGGACGGTGGGCTTTTACTGTGGGGCCCACATTGATGTATGTATTCTATATCCACGCCATCCATCCGTTTTTCCAGAGTATTTTAAGGCATGAGCCCAAAAATGAAGAAGATCCAAATCTCAGGTGGACAATACTATAGAAAACAGTGTTGAGTGAATGCCCTGCCATTAAAAAGATCATAGCGCCCACCGTAATGTTTCCTTATTTTTATTACCATCCAACCTGTTGATAAGGTTACATGAACCTGGATGAAGGGAAAAACAATTATCAGCTTGATCCAAAACTTTCGTAGGCACATTAATGGTCAATAGCCATTGTTTCCTATGGTATGGTCCACCTGCGTATTGGATCTGCTTCATTTTTTAGGTCATGCCATAAACCGATCTGAAAAAACAGATGGACGGCATGGATATAGAATACATAAATCAACGGTAAGCAGCCGCAATGTCTTGGGTGAGGCAGGGGCCGCACCTATTCCGTTCCCCATTATTAGCATTAACACCCACCTTTTATGTTTGTAAGATGAATCATACTGATCCAGACCATCAATCGGCTGGACCTCACCGTGGATGGTGCAGAACCCAAACAATCTACTTACAGAACAGTCCTCACCTTTCAATTCAAGGCCTATAAATGGACGGTTGAGAAGAGAAGTGTAAGAATGGTACCGATTTAACAGAAAAGGCCTGAGACATTCCAATCTGGAGTATTGACGTGGTCCATCGATTATAGGGCGCAAAAGACAAATGGTATGGATAACGGAACCATGAGCTGTGCAGACACGTGTACGAAGCATCTCATGCACACGCCATAGATGTGAGAGAGATCTGATCCATCCATCAGAGGCCTACCAATATGTAGATGCCTCTCGGCTCACGAATCACGTCGCTACACCGGTTACGTGGGGTCAGAGTTTCAAAACAAATGTACGGCTGTAAAAAAATTGGACGAAGCTTTCTTACCCGTCCACCTGTTTCTAATAGTGGGCCTACCTGCTGAGCTGGTCAGATTTATTTTTTTAGCAGGAATGTCTACGTGGTCAGATCCACACGATGGATGGCTGGGATTTCATACCTATCTTCCACGCCGGCACATGTGGTGAAATGTACGAGAGCTGTCAGGTACACGCATGGAACAGTGCTTAGCAAAGCTCTTTCTGCTCTTAGGTGGGACCCACCTATTGCGCTATCCTATCACCAACATCTACACGTAGGATTGCATCTGGGATGGACCGGGATGGGCCATGGCTTGTCCCTGAAGAAACACCACTTGGCCCACCACGAGTCAAAAAGGTTGTGGACAAGGGAGGGCTCGTACTCCAAAAAGCCTTCCCACCTTTGGAAATCCTCCTATTAAGAGAATGGAAGGCAGAGGGAGGAGGGGATGTGGAAGAGGATGGTTTCAACGGTGGACGTTTCCATCCTGGTCAGCTTCAGGATGATTTCAACGGTGGACCATTCCAATCCACTGTTTCATGTGGTATGGCCCACATGAGAATCGGATCTGCCTCATTTTTAGAGTCATCTCTTATTGTGGTCTTTCAAAACAGATGGACGGAGTGGATTTGTCACAGACATCTTTTCAGGCCCCACACAGCCCCGGGCGCAGGAATATCTCTGTGCCCTGTGCCCGGGGCCACAGGCAATCCGCTTAGGTGTACCGCACCTGGTCTACGAACACCGTGCAACATTCGAGTTATGTGGGCCCGCCAAAGGGAAACAGTGGGGATGGGTACGCCCACCATAGAAACTCCCTGGCCCCACACCTTGTTGGTTATGTCTCATCCAACACATTCATCAGGTGAGGCCCAACGTTTGAATTTAGAGGTTTTAGGTGTGAGTTTATATTGTTCCCTTTGGTGTGGCCCACAAGAGTTGTTAGATCGAGTTTAGCTTTAATACGATCAGAAAAAATGATGTGGCGAAACCGATGGACGAAGTGGATTCCTCACAAACATTTCTACAGCAAGTGTTGTAGGGGATTCCTGTGCGGATAGACAATATAGTAGCTTTGGACCGGTAGCATACACCTCAGGAGATGCAACGGGCTGTGTGCCTTGGCAGGTCTCAAGCTATCTGGTGGATCTCGTTTGATGAGCGGCTTGGATGCCGAAGTATTATAGACTGATTGGTCTGTTTACCGGTCAATCATCTCATGCAAGTGGACCGGAGTGATCACGAGAGTTTCAGCCATTGAGCTGTGTAGAGCCCACCTGTGATGTTTATGTGGAATCCAAACCATACATCAGGTACGACTCCTTATGATCACGGTACACCCAAGTACCATCCCTATCAATAACTCAAGTGGAACACACCACAGAAAGCAATGCACAATCACGCTAAAAATCCATACATTCACTTTTTTGTGGCCCGTCTAAATTTTGAAATGGCTTGAGTTTTGGTACGTCCCTTCATGCTGGTGGGACACACATGATGATTGGGATGGATGACATAAGAAACACTGTAGGCACCACAACCAATATGGAAGCTTCTATAAGTGTTGTTACCTTTGGTGTGGCCCACCTGACTGATGGATAAGACTGGATTTTGTAAGAAGCATAACATTGGGAGACACATTTAATGGACGGATTGGATGGCCTCACACATCACGGTGGGCCCCTCATTGCTCGAACGTATGGTAATTACCCTACCTTGGAATGCATGTGATCATTGATGGACCTCATCTAATGGTCAGGTCTTTCAATCCAGTCGTTCGTTCGAATCGCCTCACGTGTGAATGGTGAGATTTCATGCCGCTGCACTGCTGATGGTGGGCCCACCCCTAAAGCAAACAGGATACGGAGGAGTGCCATTTTGGGTACAATACGGTGTACCTGCCTTTTTTCCCGCTAAAGCTCTTTAGCGTGCTTTCATCGGCTGCCACTGGTTTTAGACGGAAAGAAATCAAAAGCTCTGTTTATTCAAATCTCTCTCTCTCAGGGAGTCAGGGTAATTTTGAAGAGAAAACAGGAAGAAAAATCAGAAGATATCTGGAGTCTTTGATTCGATCCAGAAATGGGTTTTCGTACTTCTGCTGAGATCATCAATCAGTGGTCTGAGATCTTGGTTTTAAGCTCCTGGTCCATTCAATCGAAGGTCAGATTTTTATCTTGTTGAGAGGATTAGAAACCGATTAGATTTATGCGTTCCGGTTCTTTTTTTCGCATGTAGGTGGAATTCTCAAACGGTTAATTCAAAAATCCGTTTCTATCAAAGATAAGATTTTTGAGAAATTTTTAGATTTTTATGCCAATTGCAGTGATGGGTTTTCGCCGCTCTGGTGATTGACTTCATGGTTTTGGTGTTTAAGCTTCTGAGCTTCCATCGTAGATCGGTAGATTACTGCAATTGGTTTAAGTTCTTCACCTTTCAATCTTTCTGAGCATTACAATCATTTCCTTGGAAGCTCTTATGTTTCTCTTCCTCTCAGTATTCGAAACGGATCAAAGCAACTGGCAAAACCCATTTCGATAAAATCTGATTTTTTTTACTCAGTAGTAAATAATCCGAAAATCAAATTGAAGTGATGGGTTTTTGCTCTTTATAGGGTCAAAGCTTCAGATTATTTGAATACTACATAACCATTTTTTTTCTGAAAGCTACAATTTTTATTTTCTTTCTTTTTTCCTCTCATCTCCAGAGAAGTTGAAAACGAGCTGTCCGATCAAAGCACGTATTATCGCCTTTTAGATAGAAATCAAAAACCCAAATTGCAGAATGCTGAGGCAGAATCACGATCTCGAAAGTTTGATCGGCTGCAAGATCCGTAAACGCGGCTGCTCATCTTCGTCGTCCACGTCATCGGTGCTGCAGAATTACCGTTTCAAAAGGGCGGTTTTGGTCAGGAAGAGAGGAGGATCAAGCACTCCATGGAAGATGGGCTCGAGATCACCATCTTCGGTGGTGGGCATCCCCAAAACTCCGAGATGCCCTCCATCACAGGCCAGCAGTAGAGCAAAGCGAGCTCCAGTTTCCGCCCGGAAGCTTGCTGCCACCTTGTGGGGATTGAGTGAGGTCCAGTCGCCACGAGTGAAAGAGGATTTGCAGGAGAGAAGAGATTTTGAGAATGAAATGAGACGGAGAGACCACATTGCAAGGTCTGCTCGATCGGGTTCTCTCCCTCCACATTTGTCTGATCCATCGCATAGCCCCAGCTCAGAGGTGGATTTCTCTTCTTGAATGATCTTTTTGATGATTTTGGGTTGAAGGTTTGCAAAAGTTTGAATCCATTTTCATTCAGTGATAAAATGCTGAGCTGCTTTCCGTTTTGCTTCTCCTTGACGGCGTTTGGATGCACAACTGAAATTTATTGTGAATGATAATGATCTTCTCCACAATGAGGAAGTAGCCCTGAAATTGCATTTGGGTTTCTTTCAAGTCCAGCTTGAAAGTAACATAATTGCTGTTTGGAGCCAATGTCGTCAATATGAATGTCAAGGAAATCATAATTTTGCCATTCCACTCCATCGCAATTCAGCTTTCTTGCATTTACAAACGCAATCTATGTTGCTCATGCAATAGATGTTATTGAAATTCTTTGTTCTGTCTCTTTGTCGATTTTGTAGAGGATGGACCGTTCGGGAACCGGTAGTGTTAGGAGAAGAATGTCAGTAATCTCTCAGAAAATTAGGCTGAATGAGCGGATTGGTGGAGGTTTCGATTCTCTAAGCAATGCTAGTTTAATGGAGGTATCGTAGATTCTACTCTTTTCACTCCCTTTTTTAAGTCCTTTAGTCTTAATTTGAATTTGATTTTTCAATATGAATGTGATCTTTATTGGTTTCCTTTCATGTGATGATTTTGGATAATTTTGGTGATTGGATGGTCTAATTGCTTGTAGATACCATCTAGAGTATGTAAAACTTGAAATCTGAACAGTACAGATTGAAATTTTCAAGCTCGCCTCAGATTTCTGATGATATAGGGTGTGTTTGCATGCTCAATTGGACTGAATTGAAGTTCATTCAATTCAGTGTGGAGCAAATGACCGAAGTGGGGGTGACAAAATTTTAGTTCAGAATGGCAACCAAGCACATTATCGCAATTCCTTGTGTTTCAAGTTGGAAATGGAATGATTGTAATTGCAATTTGGGAACGAGAACTTCATAATGACTTTGTCATTTTCTCTTGTTGGATTAAAATTATTGCAATTCAGTTGAATTTGGACATTCAAACACAGCCTTAATGTCTTTGCGAATAAGTTCTTTCGCTGTCTTCTCATATATGATGCATGGATTTGATCAAAATAGATGAGGAAACATTCGTTTCTTTTAGAAGTTGTGTTGGCTTATGGATTTCTTTCAATATTTATGCAATTCAATCGATTTTTTAGCCAATAAATTTTCACACACAATCCTGTTACAAAATACTGAATACACTGCACTTGCAGATTGAAACGCGTTCACGAGGCCCTACTCCTGCAGGCTCCATTGTGGGACCCAAGAACCGTTTAAAGGATGTCAGTAACAGTTTGACAACATCCAAAGAGCTCTTGAAAATACTTGATCGCATCTGGAGTGTTGAAGAGCAGCATTCATCAAGCATGTCCCTCATTTCGGCCCTGCATGCTGAGCTCCAGCGGGCCCACATGCAGGTTGATCAGCTGATCCAAGAACAAAGGTCCAACCGGGGTGAATTCAATCACCTGATGAAACAGTTTGCAGAAGAGAAGTCCGCATGGCAAAGCAAGGAGAAAGAGAAAATCAATGGTGCTGTTCGATCCATAGTTGGAGACTTGGAAGTCGAGAAGAAGCTGAGGAGGCGAGCCGAGAGTTTGAATTTGAAGCTTGGGAGAGAGTTAGCCGAAACAAAGACCACTTTGTCGAATGCCATCAAAGAACTCGAGAGCGAGAAAAGAGCAAGAGAGAGAATCGAACGAGTTTGTGATGGATTAGCTAAAGGAATTGGAGAGGACAAGGCAGTAGTAGAAACACTGAAGAGAGAGTCATTGAAGATTCGAGAAGAGATGGAGAAGGAGAGGGAAATGCTTCAGCTCACGGACATCCGGAGAGAGGAAAGAGCCCCAATGAAACTCTCAGAAGCTAAGTCTCAGTATGAAGAGAAAAGCCCAGCTGTTGATAAGCGAAGGAATGAGCTTGAAGCATTGTTGAAGATGCAAAGGACGAAGGAAACGAGAGGCGGGTATAGAAATCGTGAGGATTTAGAGGTTGGCGACGAACGGAAGGTGAGCCGTCTGAGCAAAACACATTTGGGTGCCGATTGCAATACAGAAGGAGATGACGGAGTAGTAGAAGATGGAGAAGAGGTAGAAGATTCGCAGAGTGAAAGTGATCTGCATTCAATTGAATTGAATATGGATAACAACAGGAAAAGCTGCAAATGGAGGTATGCTACTGGCGCGTCAAGAGAAGATGGAAAGAGGGCTTCTGTTGATGAGGAAACAAGGAGGAAATCAATATCTGAGAAAGTTCCAACGGGAAGCAGAATCTCTCATGATAGAAGCTTGGTGGAAGGAATTGAGTGGGCCTTTGGTATCGAAAATCGCTCACGTCGGAGTGGTGGGACCAATCGACAAAGATTGTCCGAGAGCAGTGGTCTTCTTGAGAGGCAGATTCCGAGGAAAGATTACAGTGATGAAGTAGGGAGATACGAGTCAATGAAGGGTCTCAGAGACCACATACTGTCCAGTTCGAGGATTGGATTTGCCCAAGGTTTTGCGAGTCCAACGAGGCAGTGGGCACAACGGTGGCCGACTCAAGATGATGTGGATGCAGCACGTGAACGATCAGTCGGAGAGTCGGTGAAAGGGAGGCGAGATAATGGTTTGGAGGCAAGATTAGCAGAAGCCAAACGGCAACCCAAAGCTCGAGAAGTAAGAAATTGCAGATAAGTCTCGTAAGAATATGGGTTGTTTGGCCATGTTCATTTGCCTTTGTTTTATTTCAGTCTGATTCCCTCAGTGGCCTAGATTCCTCTTGAATCAATCTTCAAAAGACTAGCTGAATATAGATTTTTGCAAGAAGGATGCGAAATGGATTTTCTCACATATACAACATATGAACATTTCATCTGATCAGCGCATTATTGGTGGGCCACAGAATTAGACTGTTTGGATGATCCTAACTGCTCTAATGGAGGACTTTTGTCCATCGAAAGTAAAACACTGAGTTCTTTCTCAACCATTCCTTTTTCCAGTCCTCAAAAACCTTTTCTGTTGGAAGTTAGGATCATCCAATGGGGATGATTTTTGGGCTATGGTCCCTCTATGATGAGACCCACCAGATGAGTGGTTCCAGATGTCATACATTTGTGTGAATGTCCTTTCGGACTTTAGTATTTGCAAATGAGATTAGTACTGCTTGAGGTTTTGCTTGTTCAAACATTTAGGCTGTGTTTGTGTGCCCGCATGACATGAATTGTGTAAATTCAGTTTAATGAATAGGAAATACCAGAAAGTAATGATGGTTTCTAGCATTCATAATGAAACAGACGCTGCACTCAAATTGCATTTCTGCTCCTTCCAAGTCCAACTTGAAGGTGATGTAACTGCAATTTGGACCCAAACGCTCAATATAAAATGCCCAAGAAGGAAATTGTGCAGTCTGGTTATTTCCACTATTATAATATTAATTGTGATTCGATTGGATAGTGCATCCAAACACACCCTTTGGTATTACTGTGCATTAGATCTGGTCTTAAGTGCCAAATTTTTATTTCATGTGTTGGCATTCCTAACCGTATTATGAGATTATGTCTATGTCGAAGGAGGCTGCCTTGTACCATTGAAGAAAATGATTTTATACCAGAATAACTCACTGACTCCACTCGGTTGAGTTCTTGAATGTGTTCTGAGTTGACTCAGACACACAAAAGTGCTCCCCACGTTTCTTGTTGAGATCATGGTCAAGCCGGCAAAAGTTAGACAGCCTGATTCAATACGTTAATGACAGCCAGGATTGATCAAGGGACATGGATTGCCTGTGACCCATGGGGCTTACCATGACATTTGTGAGAAAGCCACCCCCATTCATCCATTTTGGCAGCTCCTTTTATGACATCAGACCAAAAATGAGGCAGATCCAAAACTCAAGTGGGCCACGTGACAGGAAACAATGGGAATTGAACCCCACCAATGAAACATTCATGGGGCCACGGAAGTTGTATCAGGCTGAAGGAATGATTTATGAATGATTTGCGCTTCTAGAAATCTATGCTCTTAAACATCAAGGTGAGGCCTACTTCAACTGAACGCACCTTAGGACCGTAAATAAGGTCTTCGGACTGGACCGGTGCGTAGGAGACCAGGTCTCTACATATATCAAGGCGGACCCTGGGAAGGTTTCATTGGTAGGCATTTCCCTCCTCACTTTTTTCCCGTGGTGCAGCCCACTTGAGTTTGGATCCACCTCATTTGTGGGCTCATGTCCGTGGATTTGTCACAAAGGTCATAGTGGGCCCCACCTAGATTCGTGCCTAGGAACTTCTTGCAGCGAGATCATAAGCAATCCCACGTCACCTGATGGGGTTTTCCTCCTCAATTCAGAGGAGAGATAGCGTAGCCTAGGCGTGGTCGAGCGCTCGAACCAATCTGGTTGGTTGATCGAAATTCACTCAGATGGGGAGTTTTGTTACTGGACTGTTTTGTAAACAGTCGGGCGCTCAATGGTCAGGTGACTGGGCGCCCGGTGCCCAGGGCGGGCATCCGACTAGACAGGTCCGGGCACCCGAAATTCAGCAAGCTCTCTTTATAACTCACTGGACAGATTTGTAGTTGGCCGGGCGCCCGACTATGTACGGATTGCTTAAGTGCAGTTTCCTGTTTTGGCTCCAACTCCTCCACTTTTCTACTTAAGAGGTTCCAAAACAAGTTTTGGGTAATTCCAATAGGAGGTTTTCACGTCCAACGTGAGAGAGAGAAAAAAAAAAAAAAAGAGGAAGAGAGAAAGAGAGAAAGGAAGCTTGTGGAAGGGAGGATTTTGCTTGTAGAGGTAATCTATTGCGTAGTCGATGTCTCAGCGTTTACACGTCCTCGTGATCGGTGAGATCTCTCCATTTTCTGTATTCTCTTATTGTTTATCCACTCCTACGTGAGTGAAGAAGGTTTGATTCAAGCGGTGTGTGCTTGTGATCGGTTATAACGGTTCTACTTCATGGTGAATTGTTGCTCTAGAGTAGGTCCGTGATTTTTACCTCTTCAAGGGTTTTCCATGTAAAAATTTCTTGTGTCGTGTGGTTTATACTTTAATTTATTTCATTGCTTTAATATATCCCATAATTAAAGTAGTTTGAGGGCGAGATCCTAAGGTTTTTGTGCAACGCACCCAACATGACCCAAGTGGGTTGAGGGGCTTTTGAAACCTTTAGAATTAAGTCAAGCGCTTGAAAACTTGGGAAGCAGGATTACAGCTTCGACTAGTTAAGCATTGGAAAGTCTGATTGAGTGCTTGACTGAGTTTCGAGTCGACTCACCTTATTCTGTTTCGGAGTTCAGAGTTTGAGCCATACCCCACTCCAAACAGCACAAGATAAGCACACTCGGGCATCAAGATGAAGAAGTGGCCAGTTGCATGCATGTAGCTTAATTTCAATAGTCGTGGGTCCCATTTTGGACTGATCATGAGCCAGAATTCACAGTGAAGATCAGATCGTACCTGGCCAATCACTAGAAATCCAACGGACAATCATCAGTGGTCCGAATTCAGCAAACAGATGTGGATCGTCCGATCAATATGATCAGAGCTATGCCAAGCTAGTAGTCATGCGCCATTTCCCTTTTTCAAGTGGGTGGGTGGATTTTGGCATGAGAAAAAGATGGTGATTGCACATGCATCCTTTTATTCATTGAATCTTAGATTTCAAGAAACATGATGGAATTTCCTTGGATGTCCATACAACCACATGCAATCATTAAAATAAAATAAAAAGAGGTTGCACGCATGTTCCAAGGAGCTAATAATCATTATGAAGAATGTAATAGGCTTTCTCCCAAAATACAGTCCATGTTAGAAACCCGGAACTCGGACTCGACTCAGCTGATCAATGAGTCAAAACTCAAAGAATTCAACCCGGTGACCAGATGTAGTGTTGTACATATTTGCCAGGTTTAATTAGTCATTAGTGGAAGATATAAGAAAATGGAAGATTTCACAAAGCAATCGTTGCAATTTTTTGTAATTTGGATTCTTTAGTGTAAGAAACCAAAAAACCATTGCTTCGCTTGTTTTCCAAATCCACTTCAATTTAAACATGCTATGCTTGGGGACTTGTTTGATTTTTCCAATTACATGGTACTTGCAAATAGACTATTATTATTTATCAACATTGTTTGGTTAAATGAAGATTTATTGTCTTTTTTTCTTCTCACACCAACACCACACCCACTGCTCATGGGAACTGGATCCCTCATCTCATTGTTGAAATAGAGTATGTCTACCACTAAGCCATAGAGCGAGACCCGAGGATATATTGTCTCGAAAACCATGTAAATCTCATATAAATTTCATGTATTTCTACCCACATAAAACTTGTGGGGCCCATCGTGATGAATATATCATATCCATGCTATCCATCCATTCCATAATCTAAAACCTTCTTAGGGCACAAAATTGTGGCTCTTTTGACTGTTGAAAGCTAAACCTTCCTAAGGTACAAACTTATGTTTATTTGTCATCCAATCTATTCATAAGGTCATTTAGACATGGATAAAGGGAAAACATAAAAATCAGCTCAATCCAAAACTTATGTGGCCCCCAAGAAGTTAACAACATTAGGCATTCCATATCCAATACTCATTGTTTATTGTGGTGTGGTTCACTTCAACATTGGATTTGCCTCATTTTTTGGCTCATGTCCTAAAATGATGTATGTGTCACAATAGACTCCCACACTTTTTACATCCAAAATCCTTTCCTGCCATTGTTTTTCACCAAAACATTGCATTTGTCAACATCAGCTTTGTGACAAGCTATAATTACAAGATTCAACCAAGGAAAAGGAAATCGATTTCCTTTGATGTAACTGTTTCTCTGATTTGCAGAAGAAAAGACATTGAAGAAACCAATTTCCTTTTTATGGTTTTCTTTAGCAAATGATCATTTCTTTTTAATCTCTAAAACCTAAGAAATGTATTTCTACCCCTCCTTAGAGATAACTCTCAGTTTCTTCAACGATGATCATTTCATAGTTTATTGAAATCATGTGTGCTTAAACAAACAGATCATTTAAGGAATTTTTTTTTTCTCAGTTTTTCATATTGCATAATTAATTTAATGTAATACTTTCATCTCTTCATCTACTTTTTTATTTCCACCAATCCCTATATTCTGTAAATGGATTTTTAGCACCAAATTCATCAAGAATTTAGACTTTGTTAACAATGCCTTGACCTTTTTAGTATGAAAAAGGTTTTTTTTTTTCACAGCGCCTGATATGTATGACATCCAAAATAATTAACAAATACAATTTATTGCAATGACTTTAGGAACTAAAATTATAGCATATCCAAACATCAGGTGAGCTAGGTATGAATTTGGAGATTTGGGTATTGTATTTATTATGTATTTATTGAAATATGAATTGAAAATAACCATTTCTCAAAGTCCTTACTCATGGCCCAAGTGGCGGACTCACAAGAGTTTCAACACAGAAGTCATGTCCGAGTACCCATTTTGGTGTGTGGGTGTGAGTGTGTTAAAAAAAACATTCCTCATTTCCTTCTCTAAAAGAATTTATAAATTTTTAATAAATGACAATGTCTTAGAAAGACATAATTGCTAGTGTTGGGATCAGCCATCATAAGATGGAGCACACCATTCATCAATATGGACCCTTGACACGACCACTGATGGGCCTGGCTATCGGTGGGTTTACTTTGGGAAAAAATTTCCAAAGCATTACATCCAATCAATCAAATCTTTTTAGCTTTTTCTTCTTTTATCGAGCATCTTGTATTTTCTACAAAATTGTTTATTTTCAAACCACTTTAAAGTTTCGATCCCCTAACATCAATGATCCAATGGCTAATATTGATCATACGTCACTACTGCTATGCCCAAATGAGAGGTAAGAGATGAATAAAATGAGATGATTTTACCCTCTTTTTAAATGCAAACTTCAACAAACCTTGAACACAGTAACCAGTGTAATGTCTTTATGGAATCCAATCCCACCAAATGGCACATCCCACCATAAAAACAAACCCCACAATCAAAATACTAATACAATCATCAAGTGGGCCACTAGAGGCCCAATCATTGTATGGATGGCAAGAACACATTCCATTGCCATTGCCATTGCCAATAATTCATAAAAAAAAAAACGGAACTTCAATCCAAAACTCACCTGCCAGGTTTCATCTATGCCAGCCATCTATTTTGCTAACTCTTAAAATGAGGCAAATCAAAATTTAGGTAGACTTAATGTTCGTAGTGTTGGTATCACGTTACGTTTCACACCCTTGGGATGCAAATACATATCGCATATCGCTGGGGATATAGTAGTTGTATCGCGTAATGTATCGCACTTTTTGAAAAACATGCGGAAACATTAAAAAATTGATTGAATTTTTCAATGAAACTTTAAGGATTGTTAAAATGAACCTTAATACATATATTTAAATCATAATATGTAAAAACAAAAGTTCATATAATGGAATTCCTTTGTAAAAAGATTCTAAGTTATGCGTTGTCTGACTGAACTGATGCAACTATTATTTAAATTGATTCTATAAGATATATAAATGTAAGAAGACATTAATAAAAACACAACCAATTTATTGACGAAGTAAAACAAGCAAGAGAGTTGAAAAATATACCTATGAATGATGCAAGTAACTAAGTATCCACCAAATGCAGTTTAGACTATTTTAATTCAACGCAATGCAAGCTATTATATATGGCCTAGATATATATGAGGACTCAACAAAATCTATAAAAAAAAAAAGCTAACTAGACTCAACAAACTATGACCCGTATGCAGAGTTGGAAACACAAGTTGGGAAAAGCTAGAAAAAAATGATTTTTTTCCAAAAAATAAAGGACTCTTGTGCGGTTGGACGATATCGTCCAGGTATTGTCCATATCAGGAACATACTAAAGAAGATATTGACGATATCTCAGCCAATATCGATAATATCAGCTGATAATATTATTGATACACAAGAACGTTGAAATTTTTTAGTGTCTTCAGAGAGGCTTCATATCGTCGACTAGCAATATCGATACTATTGGCCGATAGTATCAATACTACAATCACTGGGTAGACCATTTCCAACTGAAGGTGATAAACACCCATTGTTAAAAACTTCCTAGGGCCCAAAAGAATTTTTCCTTATACCATAAAACCTGTAGACAAAGGTAGGGCTCTCAACAGGTCGAATACAAGTCGGATTAATGATGATCCGTATCCGATCCAATTAAGGATATATCTGACTCGAATCCAATTTGAATCACAAGTACATAATCTGAACCCGACCCGTTTACATATATTGAAGTCCGTTTCCAATCCGAATATGGTCCAAAACCCGATATCCGAATATGATACCGCCCATGGTTGTGTGTGTGGACGGTTGTGTTTTTTTTTTTTAATCGAGTCGTTAACGAGCCAGATCAAGGTTGATCCGATTCCAACCCAAATATTAAACGAATCATCTTTGGGTATCTATATCCGACCCAATTATCCGATTATTGATCCGAATCCAATTAAATCAGATCGGATACGAATCAAGATCCATGCCGTTGATAGCCCTAGACAAAGGTTACAAGGACCTGGGTAAAGAGAACACCCAAATATCATATTGATCCAAAACTTGTAGACTCAGCAAGTTTTTAATGGTGGGACCACTAGATATCTAAATCTGGCACATTATTGGACTTATGCCCTAAAATAAGTTAAAAATGGATGCAGATTAGGTGCAACCCCAACCTCAAACAAGAGAGTGCAATCATTCTACATCCACACCATCCATCTGTTTTTCCATATCAATTTATGGCATCAGACCAAGAATGAAGATCCAAACCTCAAGTGGACAAGTAGTGATTAAACACGGAAGCAGATTAGCTGGTGCACCCTACACCAGCTAATTTGCTGGTGTGAGTATGTGTCGCACAACTGAGTCAGTCGAGCTCCATGTTCATACCAACGGTTCAAAGAAAATCAAGATTACATAGGCCCCACCATGATGCATTTAACATATCTACACCATTCACTTAGTTTACAAGATCATTTTAAGGCATAATCCAAAACATGGGATATATTCAAATCTCAAATGGACCACACCACAAAAGGCAATGGGGACAATGATTTTCACCATTAAAATATTCCCAGGGCCCACTATGATGTTGATTTGCCATCCAAACTATTCATAAGGTCACAAAGACCTAAATGAAGGGTAAAAACAAATATCAGATTGATCCAAAACTTCTGTAACCAACAAAAAGGTTTCAATGGTAGACATTCAATCTCCCACTACATTCTACAATGTGGTCCACTTGATCATTGGATCTGTCTTATTTTTGAGTTAAACCCTTATAAGGATGTCACCAAATGGAAGGGCAGTTTAGATATACCACAAACCTCATGGTGGGACCCACAGAAATTAGTGACATCAATACACAATCTCACTGGTGTGCAGTGCACCAGCTAATCCACTTCCATTAAACACCCTACCATTAAAAACTTTTTAATGGCTCATTATATTTAACATTTGACCTGAGAAGAATGCCTTAATTTCAATAGCAAAACCATGGACCACGTGATGGAAGGATCCTCCTAATTGCATGCACATGCAGGATCACTATATGGCACACGCACCAATATGAAATACATGTGCAAGATCAATCTTCCCATCAAATTCGATTTAGCATTCAGATAAAAAAGGATGGCCCACAGATTTCAAACTGATGAAAGGTAACTTTGTTCTACTTCTTTCTTCAAAATGCAAAATCCCCCATTTTTCTGAATCTCATAAAAACAAATATACACCAAATGAAAAAGAGGAACAGATTCAGATCATCTAATTTAAGCCTTCTTTGGGGATTTGGTCGCTTCAGTACCATCCTTAGCTTTGTCAGATTTCTTGGGAAGAAGAACTGAATGGATGTTGGGAAGAACACCACCATGAGCAATCGTCACACCAGACAGCAGCTTTCCAAGCTCATCATCATTTCTTATAGCCAACAGAACATGCCTTGGGATGATCCGAGTCTTCTTGTTGTCTCTTGCAGCATTTCCAGCAAGCTCCAAAACCTGTATAACAGAGAGAGATTAAGATGAGTAGATTGAAAATCCAACACAGATCCAAAAACCAAAAAAGGGTACATTAATAAAACAAAATCCAACAGAGACCCATAAACAAAAAAGGGCAGATCAACGAAACAAAATCAATCACAGGAATTTCTGGGGTTTTATGAACTCCTTGAGTTTTTTTTCAAACTTTTTGAAATCCAACACAGAAGGCAAAAAAAAAAACAAAAAATCAAACACAGGAGAAAAGGGGGGATGAAATGGATCTTAAATTTCTGGGGTTATGAATAGTTGTTCATACCTCTGCTGCTAGATACTCAAGAACAGCAGCTAAGTAGATGGGAGCGCCAGTTCCAAGCCTCCTTGCATATCTTCCTTTCTTCAAGAACCTAGCAATCCTTCCGACGGGGAATTGAAGCCCGGCCTTGACAGATTTCGAGACGGCCTTCCGTCTTGCAGAGCCTTTCCTTCCTCCAGCAGACTTCGTTGTCTTAATTGCCTCCATTTCTCTCTCTCTCGATCGAATGGGAATTTCTTCAAACAAGGTGATGTGAAAGACTTACTTGGCGGGGTTTGGGGAGGATCGTATTTATAGAGAAGCGGCGATCCGTGTGAGTTTGGATTGAACGGCTGGGATTTGAATTGGTTGGCGATCCGTGTGTTTGGTTTTCTAGCCAATAGGAAGCGTTGGTTTTGTTTCCGTATGCAAGTGGAGTGGTTTTGCGTTTGAAATTGGCGGGAGGTTAAAAAATTTCATGGTTGCTTTGAATTTTGAAAGAGAAATGCTTTGATACTCTGGCAGACTTTGGCTGATGATACTCAGGCACCGAGAAATTGCACATGTGGCATGTGATTTATTTAAAGTAAACCGTCCAAATTCTTGGGATCCAATTTATATGTCTCATGAAAAAATATTACTCTGATCTGGTTATCTACGGTTAGAAATGAAAAACATCCTAGGGTCATGGACAAGTGTCCGAATCAGAGGTTAGGATTGCTCGACTAATCTTATTTTTAGAGGGTGACTTAACCATAGTAATTTCCACAATTTGGTAGGTTTAGTTTGAGTTAAACATATACAGCGAGAGTATCAAATAGCTCCGGAACTCAAGAGGTACTGTGCCATGGACAGTGACGATCATTGATCACCACCGTCCAATGGCTGCATATAGGTACTGGGCTAATTTGAACATTGGGCACAACTATCAGATCCATGTGTTTCTGGGCACCATTCCTCTCGTGGGCTGCGTATGATGAGGATCTTAAATTGAATTGCATTAGGTGGAATTAATTACACAACGATTATGTGTCTCAAAATACCATGGAATTTTGACGGTTACAAATTTGAGATCAAATTCTTTTTTGGAAAAATACCATACAAAGTGAAACTAGCATTTGGTGGACCATAGAATTGTAATGAATGGACTAGATTTCACAACTAATGTTAGGGCATATTTGGTTGGCATCTTAAAATCTAGATTTCAGCTTAATCCAATTTTAACTAGTGTGTTTGTTAGTAAATTCTAAGAAACATGAATTGGCTAGAATTGGAATTAGTGGAAACGTTGTGGGGTCATTTTTATAAGGGAAAAGAGGAGTAAGTGAGCATCAATATTGACAATAATACCCCTAGGGTAGTGCCCACCTCGATGTATGCATTATACATCTATGATATATGTGTTTTATATTCAAGTAGGGGTGTTAATGGGTTGGACTCAGGCCTGAAAAGTAAAAAATTTGCACCGGGTTGGCGGCTCGGTCCAAAACAATTCAAAATTCCGACTGAGACCTACCCCAAGCTTGGCCCATTGACAACCTTATATCCACGCTATCCATCCATTTTGAGAGCTCAACTAAGAGCATTAGACAAAAAATAAGGCAAATCTAAATCTCAAGTGGACCATACCATAGGAAAACATTGTTGATTGAACATCCATCATTAAAAATTGCCCCCACTATAATGTTTATTTGCCATCCAACTCAAGCCACCTATCTTGCAAGACTAATATACGTTAGTGGTTAACTTTTCAGGCAGATCCAAAACCAAATGGGTCATGCTAGAAACAACATTGAATTACACAATTTTCAACCAAACAGAATCTAAATTACATAATTTTCAACCAAATAATAAATTCCATATGGAATCTGGTTTCCAATTTAGTTTATGCAATTATGGATTCTAACTTGGAATTTGGATTTTCTCTAAAATCTAGATTATGTAACTAAACAGGCCCTTAGGGCTCGTTTGGTTAGCATTTGAAAACTCGTTTCCATCTTAAAATCTGAATTCTAGCAGAATTCGATTTTAATTAGTGTGTTTGGTGGGAAGTTCCACCCAAATAGGATTCCATGCCAAACTTAAGTTGGCTGAAACCGGGATTAGTGGAAAGATGTAGGAAACCATTTCTGTGGAAGTGAGCGTCACCCACTTCTATGCATGTGTTGTTCATCTATAATGTATGTGTTTTATATCCACACGGTCCATCTGTTTTGAAAGCTCAATTAAGGGTATCAGACAAAAAATAAGGCAGATCTAAATCTTAAGTGGACCACACCACCGAAAAAACAGTGTTGATTGAACGTCCACCATAAAAAACTTCTTATGGCCCACTATAATGTTCATTTGCCATCCAACCCGGCCATCTTTCTTGCAGGACTACTATAGGCCAGGTGTCAAGTTCTCAAGTGGATTTAAAGCCCGAGTTAGCCATGCCACAAGTAACAGTTGGAACAAAATTTTTGAATTACACAATTTTCAACCAAACAGCAACTTTTAGTCTAGTTTCTGCAATTCTGCATTCCAACAGTGGAATCTAGACTTTCTCTAGAATCTGGATACTGCAACTGAACAGACCCTTCACCCATGTGCAAAAGCAACTTAAGTGTCATGTGCAAAGGGCACATATGGATGGACATCATGGATATTAGTCACTTGCATGCATATGCAACCCCAAACAAAGTTTGCCTTTTCCGCTCCACACCTAACCCTACGGGAATCCGCGTGGTGATGTGCCCCCGCCACATGGACGGGCCCCAATTTTCTGCAGGGGCCTCCAATGGGGTGAAGACCGGGGTGAAGAGACCACACAAATATCAGCTTGATCCAAAACTTTTGTGGCCCGCAAGAAATTTTTAACAGTTGAGTACCACTGTCTACTGTATCATGGTCCACCTGAGATTTGGATCTACTTCATTTTTTGGATCATGCTCTAAAATGATTTTTCAAAATGGATGGACAGCGTGGATATAAGACACACACATCAAACAGTGGACGCCACGTTCAGGGATCCACCAAAGTCCCTCCAATGGGGTGATAATTTCCTATTGGTCCATTTCTTTATGTATTATTGTAGTCCTAAAGGTTAATGAGCTTGAGCTTGGGCCTTGAACTAGGCTTGTGTTCTAGCTTGGTTTTGGCTAAGTTTGGAGTTCTTACATTGATTTGATTAACTTGTCAGCCCTAGGTGGAATGTCTACAATATCCAGTGCATAAGTTGTGGTCCAACTAATAACTTTAGTGACCAATTGGACTGGGCAAGTCCCCAAGTAAAGAGAAAAAATGAAAAGCATGTTTCTTAATGGGAAAGCTTCACCTTATTGGATAATAATCACCAGCCATGAGAACTTCTTGTGATTGGAAGCTAGGTGGGGCCTGCCGTGATGTTTGTGAGCAATCCATCCCACACATCCATTTTTTCAGTTCCTATTAGGGCATGAGCCCAAAAATGAAGCTAATCCAAAAGTTTAGTGGACCACACGATAGGAAAAGGTGGGAGAGAAGTGCATACTGATCATAAGGCAGCTATTTCAGATTATTTATTTATTTTATAGCAGGGCATATAAGAGCTCATGAGAATCCGACACCATAAAGTAACTGTAATATATAAAAGAGATTTCTACCTAAAATTTTACCAAATAATAAGTATCATAGTAAACCCTGTGGGGCCACTGCGATTTACGTATTTTATCCACTCCGTCCATCCATCTTAACAGATAATTTTAGGGATGAAATCCAAAAAAGAAACATATCAAAATCTCAAGTGGACCCCACAACAGGAAAAGTGTGAACTGAATGTGTGCCGTTGAAAAAATCTTGGGGGACACAAACGTTTTTTATCAAGCTGATATTTGTGTTTTCCCTTCATCCCAGTCTATGTGATCTTCTGAGCAGATTGGATGACAAATAAACATCACTGTGGTGCCTAGGAAGGTTTCAACGGTGGGAATTACTGTTCTCCTGTTTCCTATGGCATAGTCCATTTATGCTCTTGATATGCTTCAATTTTAGGCTCAACCCCTAAAATGATTGATGGATAAACCACATACATTCACAGTGGGCCCAACAGAGTTTACTCGGTAAGATAAGAGGGCCCACAGAGTTTACTCGGTAAGATGAGAGAGTACTAAGTAACTCAGTAAGCAATTCGATTTCTGTAGCCATTTTTTAAAAATAATATATACTATTTAAAAGTATTAAATGCATGTGTAGTTTATCTAGGGATCCGATCACTAAGATTTTTGGCACATGTGATTATCATGGTTGTGTGGATATGCTTGATAGGTTGGATGTCATATACATATCATGTGAGCCTCATAATTTTTTAACTTATTATTAAAAAAAAAAAAACAATTAAGGCTATTTTCATAACTTCTTTCCTCCAAAAGCACTATCCAAAGTATTTTGATTTATGAAGGAATTCTCTAATAAATTTAGGATTAGGGCTGTCAACGGGAAGGGCTATGGGTAAGTCTCAGCCTGAAATTTTGAACTGCTTCGGGCCGGTCTGTCAGGTCGGCCCTATTAACAATTTTGATTTTTCAGGCCCGAGCCCGGCCCATTGACACCCCTATTCAGGATTTATGTGAATTTTTTCTGTGAAAATCCCTATATAGAATGCATTTGCAATGCTGTAATAGTTTTAGAACCAATCACGCACATAAAAAATAAAAATAAAAAAATAATAATAAAAAAAGAAGAAAAAAAAAAAACCACTCCAATAGGAGCAATGTGAAGTTTCCCAAGTTCACAAGGTGTGGCACCCACCTGAGCTCTGATCAGGCTGATTTTTTGTTTCTTCTCTTCATCCTGGTGATTTACCCTGATTAACGGTTCGATGAAACATGTGTTGGAACCAATACAGGAAATAAGGTCGAATGATAAACGAATTTCAGAGAATTGGAACCTCAAACTTGTTTGGAAGGAAGGAGAGCTCGAATTTGCTACCCCCCCCCCCCCCCCCCCCCCCCCCCCCTGGTGTGTTTAAATCTATGCAATAGATTTCTCTACGTGCTACCTCAAGAATACAACGCCCAATGTGATTCTTTCTCTAGCATGCACAGGTTGGGGATGAACCCAACACCTAACATTGGCGAAAATATGATTTTTACATGCCCAGTTCTTTCTCCAGCATGCACAAGCGGGGGATAAACCCAACACTGTCAAAGATGATTTTGGTCTGCCCAGGAAAAGAATGAAAAGAAAAGCAAAAAAACAGTTCAAAGTTTCTACTGGTAGCTGTGTTGGAAAGACCTGAGAATGACCATTTTATAAACCACCCAATAGGACTGTTTTCACTAGAGATCAAATGAAATGGTCCGAACATTTCTGGTTGCATTCATTTGAATTCAAACCAAGCCTATCAAGACCTCTATAAAGGATCTAGATCAAGCCATCCGGGGGGCTTACATATACAATGTGGTAGGCCAAGACCTAATGGAAGGAGTGGATCTTACATATACAATATGGTGTGGTAGAGGATTCTGGTCTTAAAGAAACTCATTATTTTTGGTGCTGGCATTTCTGAAGCTCTTCAAAGAATCATCATCTAAGCCTCTTATCTCAACTAATTGAGGTCTGCTACAGAAATCTTGTTCCGCCATCCACTCTATCAATGACCATATCCTCATTTCAGAGGCACTTGGAATGTGTATTAGAAAATTTTCTACAGTGAGAAAAATGCTTACGGATGATGAGGGATCATAATCCACATGCATTATACATTCTCATCTCTTTCAGAAAAGAGAGAGCCATTATTGGCGGGAAATGACGCATTCGAATAACAAGAAGAAAAATCCCCTTTCGGTTCTTCCCCCTTATTTCTTCCACATGTTGCCTTGCAGCTTTGTTTGCTTGTTTCATAGGCTTTCCACCGTTCTCCTTTTGAGTTCTGATTGTTCCATGTATGCGAAGGTGAGATACTTTCATTTGAGCAACAGTTCACATTTTCACCATTACCGCCAGTCCTCCTAGCAGAATCAAAGACAAAAGGTCGCGAGGACTGATTTATTTAGGTGGGTCTTCCATCACAATCATCTACAACAGCTGATCAAATCCAAAACAAAAGCCCACATCTGAAATCTGGGTCAGGGACTTGACTTGCTTTTGTGCAGTTCAGAATCCTGCAAACCATCTGTGGCATCCAAGCTGAATTTTCTGAATTTCAGAAGTTTATGTATGATATGCTTCCACCCAAAATCACCAAAAGTCTCCACACGAACAAAGCCCATCTTTGAAATGGTGAAAACGGTTGGGATCCTTCAAAACAATCTCCCTTCTCACCATCTTAGAAACGATTTTTGCGGAAGAGTGGCAATTGCGGCACACACGGAGGTTCTTGGTAATTCGAACGGTTGATCCCGTCTGCGTGCTGATCAGACCAAAAGCAATGGCCAGCATTTCACTGTGCCCACATGGAATGCACTCCCTCTCTTCATCTACATCATGTAGAGCAAAGTCAGTATCAGGCACAAAACCCTCTTCTTCTTTCATCCTCTTCATCAAGCCCTCTAATTCCCAATATATCCTCTGTGATCTCGGATGAGAAACTTCCCCAACTCCAAACACATGAACCTTGTTTCGGACCTCGGTCCAGCTATAGGCTCTTTTTGGTGTCAGACCCATATCTATAATCATCTGTTTCAATCCGTCAACCGCATCCCATTTTGCGCTCGCAGCATATACGTTTGACAGCATGATATAGTTCTCAGCATTCATAGGTTCCAACCCAATAAGCTGCTCGACAACTTGCTTGCCCATCTTCACATTCCGATGGATCCTGCACCCATCAAGCAGTGCTTTGTGCACCTCCGAGTGCCGCTCGATTCGGCGCTCCTCAATGAAGGCCCTTGCTTCATCGAAATGTCCAGCACGAGATAGAAGGCTGACCAGCAATGCGCAGTGCTCGACCTTGGGTGCCTTGATGTAATTGAAGTAAAACCTTCCTGCCTCGACCATGCGTGCAGTATTGCACGCATGGAGGACCGTGACGTAAGCCGTCTGATCGGCTTGTATTCTCGATTCTTTCTCCATTTCACGGAACAGTTCAACTCCAACCTCTCCTTGCCCGTGCAAGCTATGACCCAATATCATCACAGTCCATGAAACAGTGTCTTTCTCTGCCATTGCTGCAAAGATTTTAGAAGCCGACCGCACGCATCCAGATTTCACGTACATGTCCATCAATGCATTTTGGACAGCTAGGTTCAGATCCATCTGATTTCTAATTACATACCCATGAATTTCTTTTCCGTGCTTATGAGCGGATACTCTCGCGCAAGCAGGGAGAACACTAGAAACTGAAAATGAATCAGGTCTCACCCCTTCCAAATGCATTGCACGAAACAATTTCAGACCCTCATTGAAGCTCCCGTTTTGCACGTACTTGCTGATGACTGCCGTCCAAGAGATGGTATCTTTTGCAGGCATCCGATCAAAAACAGCCCGAGCATCTTCAATGCTGCTGCAGTCAAAATACATTTTCAAGAGTGCGTTCCCCACCAGAACATCAGATTCCAATCCGCACTTCCTTGCAATTTTGTGAATTGTTCTTCCTTCACGGAGTGATTTTAAGTGCCCGCAGGCTCCAATTGCAGTAACCAATGCGACCGAATCGACCTCAATACCCGAGCTAACCATCTGCTTAAACACATCGACAGCCAAATCATGCCGATCTTCTGCCCCATACAGCCCAGCGAGCAAAGTCCACGAAACCGAGTTTCTCTTAGACGTTTTATCAAACACACTATGCGCAGCTTCAACACCATCGAATAGCCCATACATCGTCATCAATGCAGTGATAACATAATCGTCAGAGCCAAACCCAAGCTTCAACGCATGAGCATGAACCTGCTTACCATGGAAAAAGCTGCCCGAGAGTCTAGACGCGGTTAAAACATGCGGGAGCGTGTATTTGTCGGGACGGGCCCCGCGGAGTAGCATTTGTTGATAAATGAAGATAACATGAGAAGACCCATCATGCGTGAGATGGTAGCGGATGAGGGAGTTCCAAGCGAAGGTGTCGTTCTGAGGAATTTCGTCGAACAGTTTGTGGGCAGCATGAGATTGTATGGATTTCAGTGTTACCTGCGTGCTTGGAAGGGATGTTTGGGATTTAAGATGATGGTGGTGTGGGATTTCATGTGTTTTGGAATTTGGGTTTTTGGATGGGAAGAAACAGCGGATTTGGATTGCTGGGGAGGTTGCCATTGAAGCTCTATCTCTCGTTGTCGGATCGATGAAAACGAAGCAGTTAGGCAGGTGGACGAGGCTGGTAGAGTCGTTTGTTTGCTGCAACAGAATATCTGGATCACGTGGGGTGCACGTGCCCTCAAGTGATACTGAGGTGTCCTTCTCGGCACCCCCTTGATAGATCGTGACCGTTCAGCAAGTCGAACCAATCGCTATACATGCCCAACGGTTCATATTCGGCCTACACGTCTGGACCACCTGATGAGTGGACTCGTCCGAATTTTGGGTCGGGCATGTTCCAGGTGGGCCTCTCCTGATGTGTGGGGCCTACCTTGATATATGTGCCTTACATCCACGCCGTCCATCCGCTTTGGCAGCTCATTTTAGTCCATGGCTCCGGAATGAAGCAAATCCAAATCTCAGGTGAACCATTCCACAGGAAACAGTGGTGATTGACCATTAAAAACTTCTTGTGAAACAGAAAAGTTTTGGATCAAGCTGATATTTGTGTGGTCCTTTCATCAGGTCTTTGTGACCTTATCCAAAGGTTTGGATGGCAAATAAACATTCTGGTATCCCCCAAGAAGTTTTTAATAGTGGGTATTCAATCACCATATTTTCCTAGGGTGTGGCCCACCTGAGATTTGGACATCCTTCATTTTTAAGATCATGCTCTAAAATTATCTTTCAAAACGGATGGATGGCGTGGATGTAAGGAACATACATCAAGGTGGGCCCTACAGTCAGGGATCCATCGAGGCCGCGTTTCGCACTAAAACAGCGAATCTCGAAGAAGAGTCCCGGTTCGTGGATAAGATACGGATAAGACATGTCCTGCGGTAAGCTAGGATTTTCAGTTGGTAGAAGTCGGTCCCCCAGTTCAGTGATCCAAGCCGTTTATGCGGTGGGCTCCTGTTTGGATGGCTCATGTAAACTCTCCATGATCAAGAACTATTAACATCTAGGGCCTGCAATGGGCCAGTCTAGGCTAGCGGGCATTGGACCCAGTCCCAGGCCGGCCCTGCTGGACGCGGATCGCGTCCTTCCTCAGTATGGACGCAAAGCGTCCATGCCGATCTGTGGAGGGGCCCACCATGATGTATCTGTTTATCCACTCCGTCCATCCCTTTTCGAAGATTATTTTATGGCATGAAACCGAGAATGAGGAATATCCAACGCTCAAGTGGACCACACCAGATATGACTCTTACATTTAATGTAATCAAGATCACTATTTGGTGTGATCCACCCCGAGCGTTGGATCTGCCTCACTCTCGGTCTCGTGCCTTAGAATGATCTTGGAAAAGGGATGGAGGGTGAGGATGAAAGATACATCAAGGTGGAACCTTCCACAGATAAGCAGCATGCAGGCTTTTCGTCCATACTGAGGAAGGACGCAATCCGCGTTCGGCCCAGCTAAGCCAGGCGAGGCTGGGGTCCACTCTTGATGGAACAGATTTAAATGATCAAAGGTTTAAAATATTCAAATCTATGAATTTGGGCGTCATTGAAAATCGACCTTGATTCAACGATTGTCTTTAAACCATAGATGGATGATGTCAGTGGGCTAGGATTACATACGGTGGTCATTGCTCATCTGAATGGCCCGGCCCACTCAGGTCTCAGATCAATGGGTCTAGATTTCAATCTTGGGCCGGGCTGGATCGTGAGGCCCATTGCCGCGTGTACTAACATCAACGGTTAAAAAAAGAAAATAGAGCACTAATCATATTCAGCGAAAAAGGCCCACTACTCATTCCCAAAAGAGAGGGAGAAAGAAGGATAAAGACTTATTCAATCTTTGATGGTTTTGATGGGTAGCATTAGGGTGGGCCCTTCATATCAATGGTTCAGATCACTAAACCATGTTCCCACCTGTAGAAACTTAATAACTGTAATATTTCCATGGATTAATAGAATCAGAAGAGGCATCATGTGATGCTCCAAACAAACTACAATCTTTTTGTTCGACCAAGCAATGGGAGATGAGAGCCCATTCTCAATAATCTGAGCCGTTCATCTGATCAACAGGAGAATCTTGTAAAGTTACCAAACGTCTTCCATCGGAAATGATTCTAGCCCTATGAATGGAGCCTTGCTAATTGTCAAAAATCAAATGGTCATCATTTAACTGAACCCCACTTTGACTATTAGCATCATGAGAAATCTGTCCCTATAATATCTTCGTCAATCGAGACTGTCAAGATTGTGAGCCCCTTTCACATAGTGTTTAGTTCAATTAGGTCTCTTTAACATTTTCCATCTCAACCATTCATTTCAGTAACCAGCAATTGAATCATGAGAATAGCAGTTGGTGTTTATGATTCTATAAAGCTTGGGAATGGGAAACGGATCAGGCGCATATCTTGAGCCGTGCTGATCCCCTTGTGTGGTTGGACTCGATGGTGAATGGCTCGGATCATCGCTTATGCATCTTGGTAAGATAGACACCCTTGACCCATTTTTTCCCCCCATTTTCTTTAAATAGCGAGCTCCAAAATAGATAGTCTTTATATGTTTTGAGCTTAGATTTTAAATTGTTTTCTTTTTTTCTATGCCTGCGCCTGTGTCATCATAGATATCAAGTTCCACATGAATTCTTCTTCATCTAATATGTTAGCTTTCATTAATGTGAAATTGTCTTTTATGATCGTACTTGAAGCTTAGATATAAAGAAAGAAGCACTAAGGTCAAAGTGGTTGTACATGGTGCATGTGCATGTGAGCCACCACAGGTAAGAAACACTAACCTGTTTAACAGGTGTGGCTTTCAGTTGTGGTCCATTCAAATGGGGCCATGATTGGCATAGCTGTAAGGGGCGTGGATTGCATGGTGATCCCAACATCAGTGCTAAACCTGGTAGGATTTGATTGAACCATGTATCATTATTAGAGATGCACCCGATAGAATGCCTATACTGGACCTAACAACTTTCAAACATGTTTTGAATGGGGGTCATCTCTAACAGCGGCATGTGGCCCCATCAAATCTGGCCGCATCCTAGCACCAACAAGCTACATCATGTCATCTTAGGGTCACAACGAAATCCACTTCCAGCTGAAGGGTGCTTGAGATGAATATGGTGGATGAGTTTCCACCGTTGATCAGACAACACTTCAATGAATGTTACCATCTCATTTGCTGGTTGTCACGTTCACACACATGCTCGCTCTCATCCTAAGGTTATCCAAAGCTCAAGTGGGCCACATCAGAGGGAAAAGTGGGGACCTGAACACCACCATTGTTGAAATCTTATTGGGCCCACTGAAGTTTGCCCTAGGCTGATATTTGGTTTATGCTTTTATCTTGTCACAATTATTATGAGCTGGATGGATTGTGTCGTGTGAACATCTCTATGGCCTTTGGAAACTTATACCTCCTTTTTCCTGTGGTGTGACCCACTACTTGAATCTAACTAAATTTCGGCTCAGGTCCCAACAAAAGTCGGTGAAAATGATAGACAAAGTGGATGCAAACAAGACACTGTAGTGGGCCCGGAGCATTTTGTTGTGGGGGCTCTATAGAACAAGTGTTATGGGAAGTTTGCTTTTTTCATCAACCCTACATCCTTTCAAAGAGTACCAACGTTCTCTTTTCCCGATCCACATTTGCCAATTTCCAATCGCACTTATGCAGCGAGGCTCAGCCATACAAGCTATGGGCCCACCATAATGACTATGTGACACTTCTCCATCTATCAGTTTCATTGGCATATTTTAGACAGGGAGCTCAAAGATAAGGGCAAATCCGAAACTTCAGTGGGACACATTGAAGCCATGTAATGGGGAGGAAACACCTACCATTGAAAACTTCATGAGGCTCACCATGATGCTTATATGCCATCTAATCCATTCATAAGGTTACTCTCACTGGGATGAATGGATAACACAAATACCATCTTCATTCGAAATTTTTGTGGGTCCCTAGTAGGTTCTAATATTGTGCATCCCAATCTCCATTGTTTCTAGGTGGGATGTAGATTGGGTATTGGGTATTGCCCTGCCTATACTGACATTTATACAAATACCAGATTTGATTGGGCAGTAAGCTGCTGAGATGGGCCTAATTGAATAGCTAGTTAGAACAACTTTGAAACGTGAGGCAGCACGGGGATTGTGATTCTCTGGAGCCCACTGTGATGTATCTATTTTATCTATACCATCCATTCATTTTGCCCATTTTAGGGCATGAACCTAAAAAAGAGGCAAATGCAAAGCTCAAGTGGACCGCATAGTGGGGATTGAATGCCCACAACTGAAAACTTCTTCAGAGCTAGTTTTGGTTAGGTTGATATTTGTGTTTGATTAACATCGCCCTGGGTCCTAAGAAAATTTCATTGATGGGCCTTATTATCACCGCTGCTTCCTATGGTGTGGTCCACTTAGTCATGGCTCAGCCCATTTTTGGGCTCATGGCATGGATGAATGGCATAGATAAAACACATACACTGGCCCCATAGGCACATGCTTGCACAAAGTCCAATTCAATCGAAGTCCTGCTTTGCCTGGTCCATCTGAGGTGCCGTGCGGCCATAACCATGGGGCTGACCTTGATGTATGCATTGTATATCCATGTTGTCCATCTGTTTTGCCGGCTCATTTTATGGCACCGGCCCAAAAAATAGCAGATCAAAATCTTAGGTGGACGATCATTAAAAACTTGTTGTGGGCCACAAAAGTTTTGGATCAAGCTGATATTTGTTTTTTCCCCTTTAGCATCAGTGACCTTGTCAACAGGTTGGATGGCAAATAAACATTATAGTGGGCATTGAGGTGGCCTTACTAAGTTTTTAATCATGAGCGTTCAATCACCGCCAGAGGTGGTTTGGCTAGTGACACTAATACTAGCCAGCTAGTTAGTGTTAAGGCTCTGTGGGCCCCACCATAATTTATATGTTTTATCCATAGCTTCTATTCATTTTTTTAAAGTTCATTTTAGGGCAAAAAATTGAGGCAGATCCAAATCTTAGGTAGACTACGTTACGGGAAAACAGTGAGGATTGAATGTTTACTGTTGGAAACTTCTCGGGGCCATAAAAGTTTTGGATCAAGCTCATATTTGTGTTTGCCCTTCTTCCGGGTTTGTGTCTCCTTGTCAATAGGTTTAATGGCAAATAAACATTACAGTGGGCATTGGAAAGTTTTTTCTATGGTGGACATTTAATCAATACTGTTATCGTGTGGTGTTGAAATTTGAATCTGCCTCATTTTTTATTATTTTTTTAATCATACGCTAAAGTGAGCTGAAAAAATGAATGAAGAGCGTGGATAAAACACATGCATCATGGTGGGGCCTACAGACCTTTGACACCAGCTAAGCTGGCTGGCGTTGGGGTCACTAGCCAAACGAGGTCCAGAGTGTTGGTTGAGGCAGCACCTAATCCGCTCCCCTCGTCATCGATCAAATCCTGCCACGACGTAACCGTACAAATCTGCCTCATCTTTCCAGACGCGGTTTGGGCACCGGAACCTCGCTAGAGGCGACGGTCCTATCATGGCTCTGTGGGGCCTACTGCGATATATGTGTTTTATCCAAGCCGCCTATTCATTTTGACGTATCATTTTCGCGCATTAGCCTCAAAAGGAGTCAGATCTAAGGCTCGAGTGGAGCACAAAACACGAAGCAGCGGTGGCAATGACGATCACTGCTGTTGAAACCTTACTAGGGTCCACCGTGATGTTTATTTGCCATCCAACCTGTTCACAAGATCACATAGGCCTGGATGAAGGAAAAACATAAATTTCAGCTTGTTGCAAAACTTCTTTGGCCCCCAGAGGTTTTCAGCGGTAGGTGTTCAATCCTCATAATTTCCTACGGTGTAGTAAACTCGACCCTACGAGCTGCGTCGTTTTTGGGATCATGCCTTTAAATGATCTTTCAAAATGAATGGAAGGCTTGGGATAAAACACACAGGTCAAAAAGTAGGCCCCACACAACCCCTGAGGCCCTGACGGGACCGTCCGTCTCTAGTTAGGTCGTGATGGGATGAGGGCGTGTTTGGCGCGTGGTATTAGAAGGCATGGGATGGTATAAGGTGGGATTAACATCATTTATTGCACAATGATTATATCTAATCTCATATTTGGGATCAGATACTTATCATGGGAAAACCATTGGATTAAGCAAAATCCTGTTTGGCAGACTATGGAATTGTAATTATTTGACCAAATTCACAACGGATGTCCGTTACTTAAACATATGTATAACCATAGTGTCATGTATAAAGGACTTATATAGATGGACGACATGGATAAAACACATACATCAATGTGGGGCTCATGTGTGTGGGATTTTGAAATCTCATGGAAATTCCAACTGAGATCCAGTGCAATTCCATCCCACCTAATCCCAAGCCTCACATCCTTCCTTAACATCATATGAAATTTGCATGGAACCAAATGCAATTCCATTCACCAAATCCCATCTAATACCATGCCCCAAACACCCCCTGAATGTCTTGAATGGAAGCCACGGCCTTTGCATTCCCGTCCTACGTTGAGCTGGCGCAACGGATTGAATGCCTGACGGACATCAAGTGGCCTCAGCCTTCTGTTCCGTTGCATGGGACGCGGACTGGCTAGTGGCTACCCCCACCTGGACTTAGCTAGAGAGGACTGTCCTGTCAGGGGCACCGGGGCAATCTATGGGGCCTACCGTGATGTATGCGTTTAATCCATGCTGTTCATTTATTTTAAAAGATCTTTTTTTTTTTTTTTGTGAGAGCCCAAAAAAGAGGTAGTTCAAAGTCTTAAGTGAACCACGCCACAAGAAAAAGTGATAATTAAATGACTACAGTTGAAAGCTTTTAAGGGCCGGAGAAGTTTTGGATCAAGCTAATATTTATTTTTTCCATTCATCCAGGTCTGTGTGACCTTATGAAGAGGTTGGATGGAAAATAAACACCTCCAGTGGGCCCTAGGAAGGTTTCAACGGTGGGCGTCATTGTCACCAATGCATCATGTGGTGTGGTCCACTTGAGCATTCGATGTGCATCTATTTTGGGTTCATTCCCTAAAATGATCTGTAAAATGAATGGACGGCGTGGATAAAACACATACATCATGGTGTGGGCCCCACATGGCCCCTATCAGGACCCCTATCCGCGCCCGTTGCATGGGCTCCGTATTAGGAAATTTGCGACCCTTTTTCCGCGAGTGGCGTGAGATTCATGTGTGGTTATAAAAGCTGACATTCTTTGACTACTATTTTGTCTTTTTGCAGTTGGGTAAAGGAGGGAATCCCCGCTCTGGTCTTCAAAACTGGGCGACAGCTGCCCCTGCGACTGAGCTGTCCCCTGACATCAATACCCTATCCCACGTTATCCAACCCTCTTCCTTTGACTCCAGTCAACCTTTCCACCCGTTACAACCGTAGATTCCGTCTATTCACAATACACGTGGCATGGTGATGAATCAATCCAGGCCATACGTATAGTGGGCCCCAGCATGAACGGCCCATTTTCTTACAATTAAATAAAAATGTTTCACACCATTGCTTTGATGGCCCACTCATCAGATGGATACGATCGCCCGGTTAGTCTATTCCGATCCGTTATGCCAACCGGTTGGAATTACTAGGTTGTAATCTGGGTGGGAAATAGTTCAAAATACAAATACAAAATACAAATTCCAGCGATCTGATCAGTGGCCTTGAAAGTGATAGTAGGAAACATAATCGCTCCTTGAAAGTCATGAAGAGGATTCTCCAGTAGCTATGATTTTAAAATCATACGGTATCTATGATAGGCTCCACTATATGGACGGTTCGGATTGCTAAATAAAACTACCACGTGTACTGTGACAAGATGGATCTACCATATTCCTCTTGCACCGCTTCTCTACCGTACCATCTCTTTTACAACCTGACGGCTAGGGCTCTCAATTGAGCAGGTCAAGATCCGAAATCCGATTTTCGTCGAATCATATAATGTGTATTTGGATATTAAAATAGGTCTGATTAATTAAATGGATAGGATTTGGATCTAAAAATAAGTCGGAGTAGTTAAATGGACCGGATTTGGATTCACATGAACATATATGACTTAAATCCAAATCCGATTAATATCCAACTCATTGTCACCTTGCTATATATGTTATATTCATGCTGGCTATCTGCTTTACAGATTATTTTAGGCCCTGTATCAAACTAAGACATGCCACTCTTAGGCTAACCATACCACAGTAAATAATGAGATTTGCATCATCTTTCTATTAAATTAAATATATTATATTATATTTTTTTTAAATTTGGATAGGGGTGGATTCGGACCTAGATCCGACCCCAATCCGGAAATGGATATAACAATTTATAAATGAAACTTATACGGATATCACCTTTTGGATCCGTCCGATCTGTATCCGTCTACAGATATATATACGGACTTGGAGCCGGATCCAATTGGATCCGATCCAGATCCGACCCAATGAGAGCCCTACTGACGGTGCAAACGGCAACGTAGAAAAAAGTAAAAGAAAAGAGCAAAATGCTGGTACACTGAGAGACTACAGTGATCTACACGCTCGCAAAGAGCCTCTGTCCACATGGCGTGACGATAAATCAATCCGAACCGTCTAAATCTTGTGGTCCACTTATAATGGTGATGAACAAACAAATGCCATTAATCAGACGTCATGATTTTTCTAATCAATATGATTCGGCGATTATGTACCCTCTGCATCTCTAAGTCCTCTAATTATAGAGAAGTGATGAACTTTCACATGTGTCCCATATATGTACGACTCAGATGCATTGTGCTCATGACACGTTGGCGGGAAAGATGGCGCTGTATGTGAAAGTTCACATACAGTGCCCGCATGGTTCATTTCTTCTCTCGCATGAATGGTCATCTCAAAATCCTTACTGATCCTAGAGTTATGATGGCCTCATCAATGTGATTTTCGATCCAGTATCCATCCATTACAGGATCCACCTGATGGATGGTCTAGATCTTTTTCCATCATGACACGTGTACGTTTCTCAAACTTCAAATAATGAAAAAAAGAGAATCCAATGAAAAAGAGAAATGATCCCGTGCTCTTGCAGTTTCATAGGGATACTTGGACAGCCCAATGAACAGATCTGGTTTGTCCATCAGGTCCATCAGACATTTCAGGGTATACCTTGTAAAAGCCACACCACCGATCAGACGATCTGATCCATGCATAAGTTGGCCCTCTTTATGATAGCCATCCGTTTTCCAAGCCATCTATTGGATGGTTAGGATTCTCTTACAAATGCAATTCTTTATAACCAAAACCAATCCATCATCTGCCGTAAAAATCATATGGCTCAAATTCGAAAAAATGGTATTGACCATCGAATTTTTATTTTTTTTAGGCGATCGGCCGTATGGTTAGAATCGTGTGATCGCTGAGAGTTTTTCATGGTGGACCATGAAATATATGATGGACCCAATGGTCGGCCCAGATTAGTCGATTGGTCCTGAGGAAATTAGGAATCAAATAGAGAGAAATACAGTTTAATCACTTGTATATATTTATATCCGTGTAAAGAAAAACCAGTTTTACAAAATACACCCCATTCGAGAAAACAAGAGCAAAAAAACCCCAATCTTCAAGAACCTTTTCTTCCTCTACTTACATGAAGAAGGCTCGTTTGGCTTCCTTTGCTTTGAGATTTCTTTCTCTTTCTCATCCCAAACCCTCCAAGCTTCCTCCTTTCCTTCTCCTTTATTGTCTCCAGCTTCGGCCTCCATTCCTTAAATCTCTCACACCCAACCAGTCGCGTATAATCCTTCTCCAACTCGGGCGTAGAACAGACTCTCCCAACCTTCTCCTTCTTGGATTTCTCTCCTTCCTCTCCTTCGTACAACAGCGACTCGATGAACTCGTCCGAAACGCGAATCTGGAGCGTCCCTGATGGGGTTTTGTGTACGTCGAAGGGCCGACACGTGGCGGGCTTCTTCGAGGAGGAGGCGAAGGAGGCGACAGTGATGAAGGAGAGGACGGACTGGAAGAGATGGGAAGGGAGGAGGAAGTAGTTGCGGCCGAGCCGGAGATTGTCGGTTGCGGAGAGGGCGGGGATCCGTTGGCCGATGAAGAAGGAGTCGGAGTCGCAGATGAGGTGTTTGGGGAATTGCCGCATGAGATCTGAGGCCGGGATCGGGCGGTGGTAGATGTCGATGTGGCCGTCGGATTTGATGAGCTTGATGGTGGGGGCCGGGGAATCGGACGGTGGGAGATTGAGGCAGGTGATGTGGTTGTAGATGAGGTGGAAGCAGTACGGAAGCATATGGAAGCTCAAGAACTTGAGGCCCATCAGCCCATACACGAATGAGAGAAGGGGGGGCTTTGGATTTCTCTTGGTGGATAGAGGTAGGTACTTATAAAGGGTAGCGGTGTAAGTTGTGTTAGGTTAGACCCGAACCCGATTAGTCTAACTGAAACTTCGGATTCGGGTCGAACTAAGGAAACCCGACTAGAACACAACCTAACGTACCGTGGTCTAGATTTATATAATAGGGTTCATGAAAGTTTGACCCGAGTGATCAACGTACGACCTTTTTTTGGTCCCTAGTATGTTCACATTGTCCATTACTTGATGAATGGCACATATCTCAAACACACGTTGGATCTTTCACATGTGTTACGCCCCCTTAGCTGCTCATATATTGAGTGGTCATCAATTGTAATCATCACTACGAGTAAATAAATTTAGAGTACGGAATAGAAATTTTAATGGCTCTTATTCAACTTACAAGTTAACCGTTAACTAGTTAAGATGGTAGACTTTATTTTATTAATGTTATTTTCAATATATATTTATATATATAGAGAGAGAGAGAGGAATGCTCACCATTCCCCGTGAGACGTTGTGAGTACTCCTTGAGAACTCATCTCACATTATATCAATCTAAAATCAGAGCTATCTGCTTGATGCAATACTCCAAATATATCAATCTAAAATCAGAGCTATCTGCTTGATGCAATACTCCAAAAAGTCATGTGGCCAACTTTTACCTTAATTTAGAACTTTTGTGGGCCCTAATAAAAGAAAACAATTTCATTCTTTGATTTGTCTCTCTTTGTGGAAATAGTGGATCCAAGTAAAAGTTGAGCCTTGAGTGCTTTTGGAATATTGCATCACATGAGTGATTCATATTTTAGGCTCATATGAAATGAGTTTTCAAAAAGTGCTTACGAGTTAGTGCATAGGTGAGTATAGTGTCTCTCTACTCTATCATAACTCATAAATACTCTTTGAGAACTCATCTTACATAATATAAACTCAAAATATGGACCATCCACATGATGCAACATTTAAATAAATCACTAAGGTTCAACTTTCATCTTGATCTAGAACTTTGTTAAGCCATAGCAAAAAGAAATAGTTTCATCCTTTGTTCTGTCTCTCTCTTTACAGAGATGGCCCACCAAAGCTCTCGATTGGGATAAAAGTTGGGCCCCTCCATCTAACTTATCCCAACTTGAACTTGTTGAGGGTTTAGTGTTGATGATCGGTGTTGGTTTGGGCTGGGTCTCTCTTCTTAAGGTTAGGTTGGCTTGAGTTGACCATTGACCTGATTCATCCTAAACAAGTTGCATCCATATCAAGGGAGAATTATTTAATACTTGGTTACAAATGGTACTTAGAAATGGTACACACGGTACATATTTACTCATATTAAACTAAATTGTAGAATCTTATGCTGATATAGTTTAGCAATGACACATGTTTTATGATAAAAGACCACTGGATACTTTATATTCTTTTAACCTTCTAATAAAAGTCCGTCAAACTGAGTTTAAATAATACATACATAAAGCGTAACTTTAGGCTTACAACATCTTTTTTTAGTCACAATACATTCAAATTTGGTCATCTTACTTTGAATGGGTTTACTTCCAAATAGGAAAACTCTTGTGCACCTCACTCAGGGACCCACCTGAGATAACTTTCTCTAATCATGGGAAATGATTCAATGTTCATAAAATCCATGGTAGACCATTCCTCATTTGGCCTCAATTCCAAAATTCAGGCTGATTCAACACTTGTTCAGTTTGAAATTCTACAAAAAAACCTCTAAATCGAGTGATATATTCTACCTATAAGTTTTGGAATACTGTGATTTCTGGTAATCCTTTCATCCTGATACATAAAACCAATGGTGGATGTCTCGTCCCATCTGTTTCTTATGTGTTGTTGTCTGAGCCTTGGATGATTAACGTTTTTGGGTGGATAGGATGGGTCTTATGAAAGTTCCAAACACGTGACTCAGTTAGTCGTAGGTACCTAAGGGCGGCTTTGGATGATCAGAACCGTTCAAGAGTAAGTGCCACAAGGAATTGGCAATAGGAAAACTATGATTTTCCAAAAGCAATCCTATCCATTCGATTGACAGAAATGATTACAAGATTACTAATGGGTCTCTTCTTTTGAAAGGTTAGGATCATCTTTACAGAAAAAAAAAGGACCGAACATGGAGTGGGGACTTGTAATATGAGCGCAACCAATGCGTAGATAAATACATGGCGTGAGACCTTGTAGACGAACGGTCCTGATCATCACGTAGGTTGGGCAGAAGGGCAGGCTGCAGAAGTCATGAACGAGAGCCTACGTGGCATTTCCTTTGTATTGAGGTTGGAGACTTTGACTGCAATTGCTCACGAGTCACGCCGTCTCTCTTGGGTGTTTCTTTTGAGATCCGAATCTCTACACTGCCCAATTCCTACTCCACTCGTGTTTTTTTAATGTCCGTCGCCAAACGAGGCCGACATCGACAGAGTAGCTGAATTTCTTTCTTTCGCCGGATGGTAAAGGCAGGTGGGCCCCACCGTTCTGATGATGACGTCAGTCCAGTCATCGGGGACGAATATTGCCTGTAGACCCCGTCTCCAGCGATATCTTGGTGACCCGATTCTGTGGGTGCATACTGATGTATGTGTTTCATCCATGCCGTCCGTCAGTTTTGCCAACTCATTTTAGTGTATGATCTCAAAAATGAAGCAGATCTAAAATTCGAGTGGACCACAACGCATGATAGAATAGGAATAATGACATCCATCGTTGAAAACTTTTCTAGATAGAATAGGAATAATGACATCCATCGTTGAAAACTTTTCTAGAGCTAGCCGACCATGATGTTTATTTTCTGTAAGCCTGTAACCAGTGGTTCATAAGGTAGCACAGAATGGAAGGACGGGAAAACACAAATATCAGCTTTTGGGACACACCGTAACGCACGTGTTTTACAGACCCGAAGGAAGGGAAAACACAAATATGAGCTTTTGGGGCCACCTCAATGCACGTGTTTTACTTATGCTTTTTATCTATTTTACCAGCTTATTTTTGGGCACGAGAGAAAAAAAAAGAAAAAGCAGATCCAAAGCTCGAGTGAACTACACGAGAAGTAGTAGGTATTGAAACGGTTATATAAGCTTTGGATATGCCTCATTTTTAGCTCATGTCCTAAAATAATCTGCAATATGGATGAATCGGCATGGATAAAACACATGCATCACGGTAGGCCCACACAGAGGGTAAGGGTCTGTAGGCAATCTGCCTCTTGCTACAAGAAGCTTCTACGAAACCATCCATTGTTTTAAAACATTCATGGGCCACCTGATTGGTTGACTAGTCCGACTGTTGGTCCATAGGTTCAAAATAGCGGGCCAATCTAAATCAGCGGCTTGGATTTTCTACATGGGCACAATGGTGTTATGGGGACCCGTTGCAACTGCCAAGTGGGAATTGACTGATCCGAGTGTTTTGCACATGTGCTACATATCTCAATGGTAACGGGTCACGTGCAATGGACAATAAATAAAGCTAGGATTGGTTGAAGATGTGGCCCACCATGAATGGAGCATTAGCCGATTGGACGGTCGTAAGTGTCCGAACAGAGCTTCTGTCCTTTTGCATAAGATCGAGTTCTATGATAAATATTTATACGTTTAATGTCCGTACACGTGTAATTAATATACCCTGAACTTGCATCTGTTTGGGCTTGTGTGGACAGCGGTTGGGCGGTTTTAACCACTGATTCTAGAACTCTTGAGGGCTCCAAAATGCGTGGTGGGCCAAGAATCCAAACCGATGGTTGATGTTCAATACCCAAAAGTGACGGCTAGGATGGACTGATTTGCGATTCAGACGCATGGTCTATCCTATCCTATCCTATCCACAACAAGGCCAATCAATGAGCAATCCGAGTCACATAAATGTGGAACTCGAATGCTTGATGACCTGATGGTCCAGTTGTTACAATTTATGGTGAATGGTCACGTGGACGGTGGAGAATAGCCCACGATGTTCAATTCCCTCATCTATTAGGATCCCACGTCCTTATTCTTATTATAGTTTGCCCAGGCTTGTTGTTCAGTCCGTCTCCGGCCCATGATTCAGTAATCCGTACCGTTGATCTAATGGGCCCCACTGTGGATGGGGGATCCTTCAATTATCTCCCACATTGAAAGATCCTAAGCCTTCGATCAAAGGCCTATAAATAGACGGTTAAGTGTCTACGATCAACAGAAAATAGGTTTATTGGATGGCTGCCAACTTCCAATAGAGGAGATTTTTTTCGGGCGTCTTCCAATTAAGGTGGGCCCATCAGGACAACGTTCTGGATTATTAGATGGTGGGCCTCACACAACCATATGTCTCATCACATTATAATAAAGGGCAACATGTCACACCATCGCCTCAAAGTCAAAGCACGTGGCAAACACATTCAATCACCATCTGATCAAGATCATTGATGACGTCAGATGGGCCCACCTTAATATACCACGTGAGTTACTGGGGAGAGTGGGATGGTTCTTCGTGCACATGCATTTACAACGAGGGCTAATTCAGTCAGGAGGTCGGGGTAAGATGGAGTTCGCCCAGGCCGTAACCGTGGGGCCCACCTTCATCTATACGCCGTCCATCTGTTTTTCCAGCTCATTTTGGCATATATGTGCCTCAAGATCAGATTGATTGAACGATCCCAACCCTTGATTAGTGTATATCTTTTCGATGATTTTTGACCATTGGATATTCATTGCGTGTCCTAGATTTCTACAATGTGACCCACTTGATGAATGGATCAGATGTTTGTAGGCCAAGGTTATCGGCAGCTCGGATGTTGTATGCACGTCAGACGTTGGATGTATGCAATTCGATTGTCGGTGACGGATGGGAACATTTCTCTTGGACTTTAGCCGTCCATTATATGTCCAAAAATTGGAAGGTTAGAAAATCAGCTCAGTTAAAAATTTATTGTCTAGGAACCATTTAAAGTGGGGCCCATGATTTGAACGGTTGAATTTGAGTTACCTATATTCCACTTGTAGTATGTAGGAGTGCACGAGTATGGACAATCATAGTCTACCATACCGTAGTTTTTCACATACAGCAGTCACCTTTTGGTATGGATCTTTCACGCCAGGTAAGCTCCCCCACAACAAATTCTCTCACGTGTGCCATATTCAATCTGCAGCTCATTTACTTTTGTTTATTCCCAAACTAACCCCAATTCTTCTGCACGTGCACGGCATGGGAACTTTTTTCCTTTCTTTCTTTGGCATTCACATCACCTATCTAGACCGTCCAGTAGGTCCAGCCAATCTTCGTACGTGTCCTTGAAAAAGATCATAATGATTGGATGATCCAAACCGTTGATTCAGTGGATTGAATAAATGGATGGACAATTATTTATTAAAAGATAGGTGGAGCTACAGATGTTTAGGACCACTTGATTATTGCAGTTTCTGCACAGTAACGATAGAAGAATAGAGTAGATCTAATGGACGGACCAGATAGGTGATGTGAATGATTAAAATTCCAAATACAACTGCGTGTATGGCAAGGTCTCCATACGCACAGTCTACTAGACTATTTATTTGACGGATGGAAATGAATGGCCCCTGCGATCAACTTTATCCACACGGTACGGTATCAGCGAGCTCAACGATGCATTTGTAACCGAGATATTGAAAACGTTAGACGCAATTATCGCTATATTGTCGTGATATTTTCAAAATCTCAGATCATTTTAAAATATCTAGCTTTTGTCGCTATGATATCGCGATATGAATTCCAAAAATGGTAAAACGAATTAAAGAATTTGCTGTGCAAATACAAATTGATATTTAAAAATTATTTAATAATTTAAAATAAATGTTTTTCAATATTTTTTGGCATATGATTTTGTCGACAATATCCTAAAATGTCTATTTCTTGGAGCGTGTGATGCGCAGCTGACCACCGGTTAGAGCGGTTAGATTGGGAAAATTCAAGTAGGCCGGCCCATGCCCGGACCATTGCCACCGAGCCTAGACTAGGCCGGCCCAAACTGGGACCATTGCCGCCCCTACCAAAGGCTTCAAATGGCATACTGCAGGCAAGAACTGGGATAGCTATTTGTATGAATCCCACGGATGCGAATTGCCCTTGCGGGGGTCATAGGAAGTTCCTTATTTGGGGCCCACAGAGATTCCAGTGAGATAAATCCACTCGGTGCATCAGTTTCTCAAGGGCGCAATAGGACAGGAACCTAAAAATAAGGCAGATCCAAATCTCAGGTGGGCCATACTAAAACAGCGGGGATTGAACTCTCACCATTGGAAACTTTCTGGGTCCACAGAAGTTTTAGATCAGGATAATATTTGTGATTTCAGTTTATCTCAACAGTAATGACCTCATGAACGGTTTGATGGCTGGATTTTCCCGAAGCGGATTAGGTGACACCCCAGATCCACGAGGTGAGTGGGACCCTGACTGTGGGGCTCACTGTGATGCATGTGAATACATTTACGCCATTCATTTATATTAATGATGTATGGTAAAGGAAGTAGATCTACGACGTCCCTGATGGAGATGGATCAGAAGAAGGTCAGGAAAATTGATGATCCACATTTATATTTCAGCCGCCCAAATACCCTGGTCAACCGGCCGAACTAGAAAAAAATATGGAGTTAAAACAAATTCAGCAAATTTCAGATTCATAACGATTCCCGATACTTCTAGGCAGCAAATCCGTAGATTCGAAATAATTATCGTGTGAGAGAGAAGATGATCAATCTCACTACATCTAAGCCTGTGCCAATTGAAATCTCGTTTTAGGGCATGATCTTAAAAATAAAGCAGTTCCAAATCCCAAATAGACGAAACAATGGTGATTGATAGTTAAAAACTTTTTGGTGCGCCACAAAATCTATGGATCAAGATGATATTTGTGTGGTCTCTTTATCTAGGTGTTTTTGACCTTATCAACACGTTGGATGGCAAATATATATTCAGGTGGAATCCATGAAGTTTTTAATGGTGAGGATTCAATCACGGCTGTTTCCTGTGGTGTGATCCACCTAAGATTTGAGTCAGCTTCAGTTTTGGGATCGTGCCCTAAAGTGAGCTTTAAAAATGGTTGGATGGTGTGGATTTAAGGCACAAACATCACTGTGAGCCCCAGAGCCAGGGGTCCCAACTACCTCCGTGGATCCGGGGTCTCACCTAATCTGCTCCCAGATTTTCGTTCAGTGTTTCCTGTCGTGTGGCCCATCTGAGTTTTGTATTGCCTGATGGACGGAGTAGATCTCATAAATTCCCAATAAAAAGGGCGTTTTACCTGATGGACGGAGCAGATATCATGAATCCCTGGGGCAACCAGCATGTCTTTGTTCCATCCATTCCGTCCGCAAGATAGGAAACAATGGGTATTAAGGTGACCCCAGCTGCTGCTGATGCTTCCTCTATTATTTTATTTTTTTCATTCACCCAGTAATCACCTTGTGAACCAGTTGGATGGCATAGATCATCGACCTGGGTCCCTGGAAGTTTTGATCCAACCATCGAACAGGGCCACCTCACCACGATTTCCATCCATCATAAGGGCTACCACTAACTGATTTAAGAGATTTTTGGTTGGATGCTTTCTATGGTGTGGTCCACCGGATGATTAGATTGGCATGCTTTTGGGACATCTCATCATCATGTTTGACTCACTCGATGTCAGATTGGTTGGGACGGTGACAACAAAAAAGTGTACATCATCACACGGTATCCTACACGCATGTGAACCGAGACCTTTTTTGGCTGACGTGAGAAAGATCCCAGCCATTCATCAAGCTGATCCCAAAGTAGGTCCCACGGTTTGGTAATCCAGAAACAGAAGCGAATTGGGTACTACCCCACAAAACCTAGCTAGAGACGGGCCGTCCTGGCAGGGGATTTGTGGGGCCCAACATGATGTATGTGTTTTATCTACACTGTCCATTCATTTCGACAGATCATTTCAGGCTATGAGAACCAAAAGGAGGCAGATCTAAGGCTAACGTGGACCACGCCAAGGAAGCAGTGGTGAAATATTAGCTTGATCGAAAACTTGTGTGGCCCAAGAAGTTTTCAACGGTAGGTGTTCAATCCCCACTGCTTCCCATGGTGTGGTCCACTTGAGTCTTCAATAAGCCTTCTTTTTGGGCTCATGTCCTAAATTTATCCATCAAAATTGATGGACGGCATGGATAAAACACATACATCACGGTGGGCCCCACAGCCTCTGCCAGGACCGTCCGTCTCTAGCTAGTTCCTGATGGGGTAGGTACCTAATCCGCGTCCTCTGGAAACAAAGAAGAGAGAACCATATTAGGTATGGTATCAAATCCAACACGTTCTTACAAGGGCCCACGATTTGGTAGTCCGGAAACATCGGTCTGCTGATAATTTGGGTGGTGTATTTCTCCATCCACGAATCAAAAGCTTAGACAATGCATGTTGAGAGAACATACCAATGGTCCAGATTACGAGAACAATGGCCCCCAATTGTAAGAACGATGCAGGACACCTATCGTATTATTTATTACTCACCGACTATAGCTAAAGTGAAATATAAAAAGATAAGTTTGTCTGGAGAAGAAGATCAAAAGAATGCAATAAGCTCAAAAGAAAGGAAACAACTGGTCAAATGTTATATAATGAGAACATGAGGGGCACAGGCGAAATAGGGTGAACCATGGACAAAAAAAAAAGGTAGGTCAAATGTGAAGTGGCGCGCATGTCCCCGAATGTGGACCCATGCAGATGACCAGGGCACACCCATAGTGGATTGATGAGCGAACAGGATCTTTCAGGCATGTTCCATGCTCGCCCAGGTGTCGTGGGATTACAATACATCTTTAATAAATATCCTCAGGAGGATCCGTGACGTACAAGAAGAAGAAAGAATATCTTCAGACTCAAGGCAATGCTAATGCTACAAAACTTAAAAGCTTTCAGCCTCGGCAGTCATTTGGGCCTAACCACAGAGGAGACCGGTGGGATTTGCCTTATTTAGAGATATGACTAACAAATGTTCCTTCACCGTTAAAAAGGGTAAAAAAAAAAAAAAAAATTAAAAATTAAAAATAACTCTCCCGTGATTGTTTTCGACAGCCTCAGTTTCTCTGCTAAATATATGCTAAACAAACTATAAATTATAACTCACCCCCGATGTGCCTGGTCATTTTCCAGACTCACGTTGCCTACCGGCGTCCTCCAGCTTTCCTCATGGGTGGGGCTGAGTCTTCCTCATCAGACTGGATATCACCATACTGCCACATTTTAAGCCGCTCGCGCTTTGCTTTTGCCTGGTGTTCTTCCAGGTTATCAAGAGCCAACTGCCTTTCCTTTGTGTCCCATCTCTTCTTTCTTTCTAGTGTCGCAAGTCCTTCCTATAGATTACATTAGAAGAGGTTTTGAGGAAAACTCCATAGAAAGCAAAGCAGAACCCTACCAAGTTTACCCTCAGTTATCAAATGACAAACAAAACGTTAGACTCAGCAGCGTTTGGATGCACACGTGAATTTAATTGGAAACATAAAGTTCAATTGAGAGGAGACAAAGATCAATGGCATTTCCTAGTATTCATAAAGAGGAGGTAGCCCTCAGAATGCAGTTGAATGCTTGTAAGTCCAACACTCCCAACTTGAGCCCATGCCTCCATATGAATACCAAGGAAATGAGGACATTGGCTTATTTCATGGAAAAGATGGTCAACATAAATTAAAGATGCAGTGCTCTGACCTGCAGCATGGCGGCGTTGATACTGGAACCAGCTTCCACATCGACCAGAGTTACGATAATAACTGTTCCAGTTCCCTGACCTTTCACTTTTCCTCCTGAAGTGTCTCGCTCCTCAACCATGGCCCTGAGCTCTCTCGAGCTGTTTAGGGTACACTCACTTAGATACTCCGCAGCTTCCTGACCGAAATCCTCCTCTAGACTGGGGACTTTGATGTAGGCAAGGCTGCATAGCTGGGCAAGGCCTGGTGAAGAAGAGACCGAGGGATCAAGAGGCCGTAAGCGCGTGTAAGGAACCGTTTCCTGGTTCCCATAATCGATGTAGAACACTTCGAACTTGTCCTTCGGTGATTCAACAGCTCCTCGCGGTGCATTGACAATCTTTACATGCAATTGAAAATATCAATCATAATGATGTAAAATGCAATTAAGGATCATGTGATATGAGGGAAATAAAAAAGATAATAACATTTTCAGCAAATTACCAGCTGTAATACATAGGGCTACATCAATGAAAACAGCATTGTTCACAGATTCAGTGCACATATCAGCCAAGTCATTAGATAATCATTAGGGCTCATTTGGGAGCTTGTAAATGGAAGTAAATGGGAAATGGATTTGGAGGTAAATGAATTGGGAGTAAATGGCTTTACATAGTTGCGTTTGAATGAGAGTAAATGAAATGCATTTGAAATCAAAATATTCTGTTTGGATGGTAGTAAATGGGAGGAATTGGAATGCATTCGTGATATCCCAAATCAGCTTTAATATCCCAACTTGGTGTACATATGAAATATTTAATAGAATGATTGTAATAAGCCCATTGAAATCTACACTTCGGTAAAAAAAAGAGGAAATTTTGAACCTCGGGTAGGCTACAAACATAAGTATCACAAACAAGCAACTTGCGAATGTTTTTTAACCGTCCATTTAGATGGCCATCCTTTGGGTGGTTTGGATCATTCTTTCGGTGTAATTTTAGTGATGTAGCTGATATTTGGATTGTTGCGGAGTATCATTAGCGTGACACGTGTATGGTGGACATGTGCATAGTGGCACCTTTGTTTACACAAGCGACTTTCCAAGGGAGCTCAAAAAGGCATTTCACCCCCATTTACTTCCAAATCCTCTCTTGAAGGGAGGATTTCATTTACATGCACATTTACTCCCATTTCATTTCATTTACTTGCATTTACTTTCATCCAAACACACCCCAAATACCATTTACCTCCATTCACTCACAATTCCATCCATTTACCCCCCATTTACTCCTATCCAAACGGCCCCTAATTTCAAGTTTATTCCTGTAACTCTTGTGAACTAAAATAAAACCAACCACAATTCCCCAAAATAATTTTAAATTACAGGGAAATAGCAAAAAGAAATTTCATGAAGGCAATATCTAGCATCTCCAAAGCAAGCAAGAACAATGATGCTCCAAGGCGATGGATACAAACTCCGGATACAAGTTGTGATGCAAATTCACATTTCCTAAAATGCAAGACACGGCATGCAGATACCTCGTCCACAGCATGCCATTCATATTCGGTTGAATGCTAATAGTTTGCTTTTATTAAAACAAGTGTATGTTAGTGTTTACAACATTCTAAATTTAATTACTAATGTTTATGGACTATTCGAAGCAAGATTCTAATGTTTATATTCCTCTTCTTTTTTTAAGAAGAGAAAACAAGAAAAGATACATCGAGGGGCCAATATCCCCATCATCTTGACAGAAGAAACAAATGCTAGGGAGAGCAAATATTGTTTTTCTTTTGTAGATTTTCGCTAGGGTTAGTGTAGACACCCACTCAACATACTGCTGCTAGGCTTAATTAACCCATTCATCATGGAGGGAGAATCTTGCATCATATCAAGGTGAAAGGTTTGTAGAATTTCCACTAAATATGGAAACCCAAACCCATGCTGAAGCCCACCCACAACCCAATCCCCAGGAACCAATGGAATTGGGGCTCAAATTGAGCTCAAAAAGATGTGGGACCCTGCCCAACCCGAGGCTGTGCCCCAAACTTTTTTTTTTTTCAGATAAATAGACCAGGATACGGAAAAAGTATTTCAGCGTCCCAGGAAAGAAACCAAGTTTCCACCGTCCAAGGACAGATACAGGGTCAACTTTGAGCCTCAATTTCTTAGATTCCTGATCTTTTTTCCTCGAAAGGTGATGTATTTCACTTCATGAGGTGAAATTTGCGCTTTTCCTCCACCCCTGCCTGAGGAAATTCCTTCTCAACCTTTCCAATTTCACCAACATGAACTTCAGGCAATTGAATAAGGACATGTAGAAGACCGGAAGATTAGACAATCCCGCCTTTATCAATGTTAATCTTCCTCCAAGGGAAAGACAACTGCCTTTTCATCTTGACAGCTTCCTTTCGGACCTCTCTATTACTTTATCACACAGATGCTTAGCTGGTTTCCCTACACACACAGGAAGATTGATATAGGAAGAGGGAAGAAAACTGGCTGGCAACCAAAAACTTTGGCAAACTTGAGCACTTCCTTTTCAGATATACAAATTCCCAATAGCTCACTCGTGTATATTAACCTTTAATCCCGACAATCCACGTGGTTGAAAGCCTTTTCAACATTGAGCTTATAAAAAGCACCGTTTTCCCCTTCCCTATATCGAGCATTAACAAGTCCGGGCCCTAAGAAGTCGATCTATAGGTCCAACTTGAAGCCCATCAAATTACCTTTCCAATGAGCTTAATTTCAGCTCAATTTGCGGGCATGAAGTTACGATCAAAATACCAGAAAGCACACAAGATCGATTGATAGTTGCATAACTGGAATTTGACCTAACACCCCAATAAGATGCAACTGGAAAACCAAGCAGTGTGCATGTTGGACTGTGTAGGAAAACAATGTCTGAAATTACTATTTAGTCGTTGAATGAAAATCCAAAACCAAAATACCCCTAGGAGCCTTAGTTTGACCCTTATCATCTTTTTACCAAAACACCCCCTAACAACCTTATTTAGTGAAATCCTAAAACTACCCCTTCTTCAAGCCACGAGATTCTCCCATGTGTTTAATCTCCATCATTCATTTTGTAACCTCTAGAAGCTTCCTAGAACCTTCCCTATATCCCAACAACCCCTATAATTCCTTCAATTTACACCCAAGCCACCCAATTAACATCTAGGATCAAGCTGCTTGTTAACCATCCCAATCTCTTACGCTTTAGAAAAACCCCAACTATCATCAAATTACAATCTCGCCACCTATCTCCTCTATAACTAGAAACCCCTTGCTACAAGGGAGGGGTCTTGCCTAAAAAAATTCCAAGTCTCCCATACTTGGAAGAAAAGTTTTGCAATATCCAATGGAGAAAGAGAGTTTAAGGCAAGGAATAAGAGCTTGGGAAGCTCTTCTCTACCAGGGCCAAAGAGTAGAGATCACTCCTTGGAGTGGTGAGACAAGGCTCTAGAAACCTTGGGGTAGAAGAAGGTTCTCTTGTAGTCTTGTTCTTCTTCCTTCATCATCTCTCCTAAAAGAAGAGAGGCAAGAGCCTCCTCATGGCAAGATCTTCAAGAACCTTTAAGGAGCTCCAATCCAAGTTCAAGCCCAACTTGAAGGGAAGATAATCCATTTAATTCACGAGGAGAAGATGACAAGATATAGATACCAGAAGATGACAAGATATGGATACCATCAACAGGTTGGTGTGAGAATCCTAAGGAGATCGAGGACAACCGGAGGAGGTAGCTCAGGCCGGCTACCTATTACCGTTCACCCCCTATATCACAAGTGGAGTAGGGTGCCTAATACCTTCCCTACTCCACAACCATTGATCCTTACCCAAGTACTTGGTGAATAGGCCATCTCGGAGTCAAGTCCTTGAAGTTCGAGAGAATTATTCCCTTGACGATTGGGTCAAAAACAAGGATTCTGACCTATCCTTAATCGAAGGTTAATAGTGACTCCAAGGTTGACTTAAAAGGCTCTACAATTTTAGTGTGCCTTTGTCACTACATCGACAAAAAGTGACACCACAGCGCAACTGAGTTCAACCCCATAAGGATCTACCAAACCCAGTAGGTCTTTGTCGCTACATCGACAGTTAGAACTTTAGCAGCCGTGGTGATCCAAGCAAAAGCTTGAACTCAAGGTGGGAGCCTCCCAAGCTTTTGTGTAGTGAGGGACCGACCCATCTCAAGGACAAATAGCGCGAAAGTGAGACTTCAAAAGTGACTGCCGTCAGTCATTCAGTTCCATATCTTCGTGTCCTCACACCAATGAAAACATCACAAAGCATACTCATGAAATTCTCGAACTCATTCACCTCCTCATCGCCTGAAATTCCACACATTAGAGGCCCCCAATATTCCTTATGGTTCAGCTTCTTGAACTCATTCTTCATGGATTCCTTTGATATCAATCTGATGGCAAACTATGAATATCTTAGATGTGGTACATGAGTTCCTCTACATGTATCATACAAGACTATTTAAGTATCTGAAAGACCGAAACCAAGAGGTCAGTCAAGATACTATGTAAATAGCATTTTCCACATCTTGGCTAACTAAATAGTGTGATCAATGACCATGACATATCATTGATGACTGAAAAGGAAAGACACTGTGCTATGGAAAGATCAGCAGACTCTACAAGATTTCATAGACATTCATTGTACTTGGAGACTGCACATCTCTCTCACACACCCACACGCAGACCTACAGGGTACTTTCTAATTATATGCAAAAACTGACACAGCTAGTGCAGAAGGGTTTAGCCAGACAAGCAAACAATATCTGGTACACTAGTAAACTGCAGAGACAAACCCTAATGTGCAGCTATTCTCATCCGTCAAACAACAGTGATTGTCAAGGAGTTGTGGAACCCAAGAATACCAAGGTATTTCCCGGGGTTCAATCCTTACCGGTGCATTTAATGCAGTTCGAGCAAATGGGCAGACAGAAGTATTGAGGATTAATGGGAGAAATCACCAGATACTGCAATACTATAGTGTTTGGCCTCATGCTAAACATTATAACTCCTACAGTATTTTCCAGGAGTACCAAAAAACAAAAACAAAAAAACCATGGTGCTTGGTCTTAACCTAAGAACAGCTATGACAGATGGTGCATCAAAGCTGATAAAATTATAAATACTGATTACTGAAAAAATTAGTGATTGCCACCAGCTTTTCCAGAACATAAAAGGAGCCACTATTTGTAGTTCATGAGAGTCTCACCATGGCCCTGTTCCAGGAATTATCTGCACTGAACTGAGCAAGGACAATATCCCCCTTCTTAGGATTAAAAGCACCAATGACAGGAGGATCTTGGACGTTCAACGAAGCTAGCTGCTGCTGAATAGATGCCACTTTCTGATCTCCAACTGTTTGGACATAGAACTTGCCACCACCCAGCACCTCAGTAACCACCACCTGAAAGTAAAGATCAGGAAGGCAAGTCAATTATCCAACTAGAGAAACAAAAAAAGGTATCACTCAAGCAAAAATCACACAGCACCTTAAGCACTTCCTTCTGTTTGGTCTCAGCCACTGATGACCCATTAGTAGCTTCCTGTCCTTCAACGTGATTTTCCCAAATCTGCAATAAATGTGTAAGCAGACACATAGAAAGCAAGCAAGTTCTGCATTGACTTTCTAAATCATGAAGCACCTTAAGAACTAACCTTCAATCTCTGGTCTTTTGCAGACTGCTCAGCCTTTGCAAGTAGGTGAGCATCAGGAACCCTGTCAGCACCAAAAGCAGTTTGAAGCCTTGCCAACCCCGCCTCTAGAAGAACCACAGCCATGTTGGTCTTTGATTCCCATAAAGAACCCAAGAAGGTTCCAGTCCTATCAACCGTTTCGACTTCAATCTGCACAAAATTACAGAAATTTGACAGTACCGAATATGAAGTAAAATGGAATAAACTGAGGCTGAAAATGGTACCTCTACATCCCTCTGCAAGATCTTTCTTCTCATGAAGGCAATCGCTTCATCTGAGAAAGGCTCATCGCGGCCAGGGCATCTAACACCAGAGAAGGAGAATGCAATGCTGCAAGTTTCCTTGGGGATCAGCAATTTAAACCGATGACCACTAAGGACATAATCCACAACAGCAGGTAGCCTTCTACTCCTTTGCAAGAACGGCAAGAAATCTTTAGCTTTTTTTGCAGATGCCTGAAAGTATAAATTTTTTTAGCAAGGTCTGAAGGAACGATTTCATTCCAGAAGAGATCATTTTATAGAACCAAACATGATAGAACAAGGAAACAAGAAGGTTTCACTTTCTGACCGTCAGCAGGTCCGTTACGTGCATAACTGGGGGATCCTTTGCAGAATGGATCCCTTTCTTTCCATTGATTGCACGAGATTCAGCAGCAAGCAACGAGTCATAATAATTTGATCTTTCCTCAAAATCTCGGTGCCTGATAACCGTGCCAAAGCCACGTGCAACCACCAACTCAGCAACATTTATTCCTGCTGGTTGTCCGCCTGCAGAAGCTGGAGTAGGTGCTGTGTCATCACCATCAACTTTGGATGGGGACGCCAGGAAGACCGATCCAAAATCCATTATTCTTGAATCTGAAGAACCAGCTGTAGGCACTGGATTGAGTCCATCAGCCATGCCGACCTTTCTAGAATATTCCATTGAAACGTTTACCTGAAAGAAGGCCAACCTTTATGTCAACTTTCTGGAAATAAATTTGAATTAAGTCCCCTGTAGTTGTCAGCTCATTCTTGACAGATCCCATCAAGATGTAAATAGACAATAGAACACATACCTGGCGACCGATAAGACGTTGGCGCAAGAATTCTCGAGCTTCACGGGCATAGGGTGCTGGTTTTTCATCCCTACGAGGATTGCCCATTTTTGGTGACCTGATACTTGAAAGATTCACACGCCGTTCAGCTGATGGGCTGCCATAAGGAATGGAGTCGTCGGCAACTATGATACAATCCCCACTCACAACCTCCACCACCTAAAGAAAGTAGGAGCATGCAGAGGAATGGAAATTTATACGAGGATAAATGGATTGAGGAAATTTCTTGTAAACAGAGGGGAAAGCCACTTACCTTTCCTGTGAAATTCTGATCATGAATCGCCTTTGAGTTTGTAGCTGGAGGAACATAGTTTGTCCAGAACCTTAATCGATCCTTCTTTGCTTGGAGCTCGGCAGCCTTCAACTTACGTTTGGCGTCATCCTCCATCATATTGGCACTCCATTCCACGAATTTAGCCAGACCCTACATGGATATCCAATTTAGTATGATTGGCTAGAAATTCCCCAGACACCCATGAGATAAAACATATAATGATTGGAAATAACAAATCAGAGACATAAATATGGAAGGGAGCTAGAAAGATTTTGAAAAAACTCCAAGGAAGTTATAAGGAAAATTTACTGCTGCTACAGAAATGAATGAGTGATGTTAATGCAATGTCTTCAAATAGCAGCAACAAGATGAAAGACCAAACAGTTAAATAAATAGACAAGCAACAGATGATTGAAGGTCTCAAAGGAAATAGAATATATGGGAAAAAAGGAATTAAAAATAATGATTACAGAAGTCATGTTTCGCAGCTTTTGAGAGTGATAGTTCTTAAGTGCTTTTAAATGTGAAGGGCTCAATAGTTGGAATCATAATAGTCATGAAAACATCCATTTAAAGGACCATCTTCCCAAGGTGTTCCATAATGGTAATGGTAGCCGTAACGGCCACCACCGTTACCGTTACGATACGGGCCGTAATGGCCGATACGGCCCTTTTTTATTTTCTGAAAAAAACAGTTACATGACCGTTACAGGACCCTTACGGGGCTGTATTACGGCCGTTACGACCCTGTAGCGCGCAATGGTCACCACCGTTTCGTTTACATATCGGCCGATACGTAACTGTTTTGGGATACCTTGCATCTTCCCATGCATTCGGTGTTAGTGAGAATCAACATAGTTTCAAATTTGTCGCACAAGGGGCTGAGTGGAACCCGATCCATGGCTTTCCGAATCAACTGTACCAAAGACCTCAGACAGTCTTCATACACTTCATTGTTTTCATTGATGATCCGCAAAAGAACCAGTAACAAAGGGATAAAAACAAATGCAGTCCTAACATACAAATTGCATTGCAAAGACATAACTCTGTGGTAACCAATCAGACTGACACAGGGATTCACAAAGAAAGAGAATCATGCTCCCCATGACAAGAGATTGCATCTCTATCCCTCTGTAGTAAAGCGAAGCAATCAATGTCGACATGGAGAAGAAAAAATGACCTAGCCATTAATGATGAATGCTGTCCATTCCAAATTATTTTGGGAATAGTGACACCAAAAAGCTTCAGTGAAAGTGAGCTTTGTGCTCCCATATGCCAATTGTTGCCAGCATGGCAAAATAAAATAAATTAACACACATACATTCTCTACAAGCTCCAATGCCAAGTCCTTTGGTGAATCACCATCCGCATAATACACAGAACCTATCAAATTGCTGAATTTGTCTACGCCCTCTAGTACAATTCGGACCTGCCGGGTACATGAAAGAGCTTAGTACATGAACCAAATACTAATAGACAAGAAGGCATAATCCACAAAAAATAGAAACTCAAACTCACGTCTCTATTTAGAACACGGATCTCAGTGAAGTGTTTAGCTTCCCTTCCAAATGGATCAGGCGAAACTTCATTAGTAGCAGTAGAGGAGGCTGCAAGTCTTTGTGCTGATGTTATTGGGGCTCGTGTTTCAGTTGAAACTTCACCATTTGTGTCTTCGGGTGTTACTTCTGTCTCTACAATCGTTTCTACCATAGCCCGTCTCCCCATTGATGGAGACTAGTTTTAAAAACACAAATCTTTCATCAATCTATCATTACTGATACTGATAAACCCCAAGAGAAACCCCACTACTCTAAGAGAATTTGGGTGACAATGGTAACATTTTACCTGTATGCCCGCAACAAAGACTTGAACAAACTGAAAATCCGGGAGCAAGTGGACTCGAATTGTACTTCCATCACGAACCTGTTCGACAATGCCTTCCAAAGGTCTGCCCTTGTTGGCAGCCAAGAGGCCCATTGCATCAAGATTACTGGGGTCTCCAATAGCAGAAGGAGGCAAGTTCCTAATGGATTCCTCTGATGCACCAGCTGCCTGCATTAGTGAGTAAACCAACCAATATAACATTTAGCATTTCTTGTAATTCAAGACAATTGAGAAGTTCCCTAGAAGAGGGAGAAGGAAAGATCCTTCTATAGCAAGACTATCCATAGTAAAGCACGCCTCTCCACCAACATGGATAAACGAAATGTTTAGCCTTGAAGCAAGGACACGAATTTTGTCAAATACGTACAACAACTTTTCATATGCAATCCCAAAAATGTAATCACACTTTAATCTAACCAATTAATTTTGCTGAATATAAGCTCTTTAAGGGGTGATAGGTGAGGAGTTCATAGACCACCATTGTGACGGAACTCTCATTAATCCGTGTTTGGATTGTATAGAACATTCAATGTGGAGAAAAAGAAAGAAAAGCAATCAAGGGCAAAGAAGTCATGTATCAAATTGGTGGGCTCGAACTTGGATAGAAATTGCTCTCTTTGACAAAAGAAGTCTTACTCCTAGAATGTCAGAAAGGGATGGCTCCATAAATGTCATAATCGTACTCCATTCGGAAGGGAATTAGCATCGGCCTCTAAGGATAAAATGAGGGCTAGCAATCCTTTTCCAATTTGCAGTAATTACATATAGCACAAAAAAAAAAAAAAAAAGCACACTATACTAACCTTGCTCCAACGGCCTAAACCTTGGATCTTGGCCTGCTCTTCAAGACGCTGCAATTCAGATAAGAAGGGGCTTGCTTCTCCTTTCTGCTGACCTTGCTCCCTAACCTGTATGAGTCATATCCATGCAACCAAGAAAGGGCATGTCAGTTCCAGTATTCATAGGAAGGAGTGGACGTGAAACTGTAAGTTCATACTGACCACAAGTATAAGAATTACCTTCGCCCAGCCTTCAGAAACAACTAGCATTGCCACATTTTTATCGCCGAGAAAAACAGAGCCAAACTCACGCGCTATGGATGGTACAGTGTAATCTACTTTAAAAGTCACTTCCTACAATAATCAAGACTATAACATTAGAAGTAGATAAAAGTCATTGTGGAAAAAATTGGCGTAGGTGTAAAAATTAAATAAAGACTGAGAAGTTCAAATAGAATGCACCTTTCCGATGCACAACTTCCTTAGATATTCTCTACTATCCCAGGCAAAAGGTTCATCGACACCACCTCTACGGGCCTAGGACATGAGATGAAAGGAGTTAGTTTCAGCATGCAAACAGAAAACCATAAAATAGATATTGAAGTAGTGAGTATAGTTATGTTCAGTGTTTGGATAACTAACCAAATTCTGCAAAACTAGTTAAATTACAAAATTTTTTAGTGGCACAAGCTAGCCTCCAAGGAACCATATCTACCTTCTGATGCCAAGAAATCGCCCAAGCAATGACTTAAGGTTGAAGCATGGGACGCCAAAAACTGTACAATGGGCTTGGCGCATATGATTTTAGACTCAACAAATTCAGTTATGTTCTAGTACAAACACAGGAACAAGCACCATATTTTGATTAGACATGACAAACAAATGTTTTGCAGGATGAAAACTATTGGAAGGTAAATCCACTGTCCTGACTTCAAAATCTACCTAGCAACAGTTTGTAGGAAAAGGAAACTTTGGTAAAGATAAAATCAATCCATGAGAAAATTCAACCGACAATGCACAATAGCGACAATCTTAAATATCATATCGTAAAATACAAGAAATCCTCCAAAATCCAACAAAACCATACAAAAAACAAGGGTACTTTCAAATGCAATTGCACATATATTTAGAATCGCCGAGAAAAAAGCATTATGGTATAGATTCAACTGGCAAATAAAATGGGATCATGGTACATAATTTAATGTTAAACAGGATAACGTGCATGATGGATGAATTAAACCAGTACATACCAATCTAGGGGCAATTAGTGAAGACAAGGTGATCGTCTTCTCTGGTGGGATCTCAGCCTTTGTGCTTCCCATTATAACCAAGCAATCACCCGACGGAACAGCTTTCACCCTCCCTCTCAACCATCCTGTCGCGGCAGTTGCCGATGCCATGATAACAGCTGAAATCTGCACCAACAAACTCAATCAAATAAAAGATAGTCCAAATTCTCAATTAAAATTTCCAATCTACGTGTCTCAGCCTTTTTTTCCCTATTTCTTGCAAAAGAAAAAAAAAAAAAAAAGGATGGAAACCAATTGAAACTCAGAATAAACAACACAAAGGGACTTGAAGCCTCGATCTCAAGCAGACCAATGATGTTATATGAAGATGAAATCATAATCCAGTAGAAATGCCTCAATCGAGACCTAGCTTATATGCTGTAAATATCGATCCCATTATAGAAAATCACAATTTTCAACAATCTGCTAGCAATATAACTATTCTGAAACTAATGATCAGGAGAGCATATTTTACAACAATCTTCAATGCCTAGCAAGGAAAGACAAGAAAATCTGCATTTTTACAATCGAACAGAGCAATATAAAGCAATACAATACTAATAGAGGGAAAAACAAAAAGATCACATGTTTTTACAATCAAACCGTGCCAGTTCCAAGCGAAAAACCGAACATGCAGCAATTCCTACCTCATAAAAAAAGAAAAAAAGAAATTTCGACAAAAATAATAAAAAGAAGAACTGAAACAGCACCAAACCATGGATTTAATCAGATCCAAGGACAACATCCTCATGAAACAAATCAAAACTTCAAAAAGAAAAAAAAAAAAACTGAAAATCTCAGTAAAATCTGATCACTCACTGCTGAAATTCCACTGATCGACGCAAGCTGAAGAAATATATCGAATCTATCCAATCAAACCGATTCTACTTCCGGCAATTTCAACAAAAGAACCGAAACTGAGCAGATCGATGAAAAAAGCTAACATAAAAGATAGATCGAAACCAGCAATAGATCCAAAACCTTCAGAAAACACAAGATTTCGAAAATCGATCCAAAACGCCGATTTTGCAAGAAAGAAACAGATCTGAGATCTGAGAAAAACATACCTGGATCGGAATCGCGAAAATCCCCTCTGCAGATAGAGAGAAGAGAAAGGAGTTCCGTCAGTTTCTTGATCTCTCTCCAAGATGATGAAAGAGGGAGTAGAGACCGATGGGTGAAAAGAACGATGAAAGAGAGATGATCTGTTTATATAGCTGTCGAGGAGCGTTGTTAGGGATAAGTTTATATAACCTTGCTTTTTAAGGAAAATTACCAAAAATACCCATACAGTAGTTATCGTGACGCTGAAAACTGTTAGCTGGTAACAAAGATCGAGAAAAAAACTTCGATACTCTGGAAAGCAGCGATGGATGATACGCAGGCACTAATGAATTGCATACGTGTTATACAGAAAATCCAACTAAGAATGTCCATATTAATGTGCCATGAACCGAAACTTAAGCACGTTTGACAATCTGACCATCGGATTGGCGGAAATTTAAATTAAAAAATCAATGGTCCTATTGCAACAGGAAAAATGGACCCGAATCGGAGGTTATATGACTTCGACTAATATGATTTTGGGAATGTTAATTACATGAAGGGGGTTCCACGATTTAGTCGGTTAAAATGAAGTTATTTTATGGCATGTACACAATTTTCTAGTGCCCTCGTATCAACCATCTTGCGCTGCGAGAGTATCAAAAGTAATTGTAATAGATAGATTCGCGGCGAATGACTGGCGAGATTTTTACTTTTTAGAGATGCAGCCGTGCGAGAGATCCTGTTTTCATCAGGAAGGCCGCCACCGTTGATTGTGTTCGGTTTGGTTCGAACATAGTCTAGTCAGTTCGTCAGGTGGGACACAAGTAAAGAAGGAAAAGTGGACGGTCAAAAGAGATGGATACTTCTAGCCCACGTGGTGAATAGATTGGCCTGATTTTTGGGTCCATAATTCATTTGAGCTGAGGCCCACTTCATGAATGGCCCCGCTTCGCACTCTCAATGGGTGTATGAACTGCGTCCAACCTGAGAAGGGTGGTCCCACCATGAAAGTGGCCGATCCAACCATCATTTGGCGACTACCATGGGCATTTGGAGATTTTTTAATGGCCCACCTAATAGTTGGGTGGGCCTGGTTATAGGGCATCCTATCATCCTGAAGGGCCCACTTGGATAACACACCTAACAAGGTGGGCCTGTATAGACTACACTAAATAAGCTGGTGAGAAACCTTTTTACAGGCAGTAGAATAACTTTGTTTCAAAGAGTTCCTCAACATCTAAATCTGGGGCCACTGTGATATAAGTGTAAAATCCACTCCATCCATCAGTTTCTCCGGATCATTTTAGGATGAGAACCTAAAAACGAGGCAGAACCAAGATGTGAGTGGGTCACACCACAAGAAAGATGAAAAGACCTAATATTAAAATCTTCATGAGACTTGTTGTGATGTTTATATGCCATCCAATCCGTTCATAAGATGATTCCCATCAGATGGAAGTAAAACACAAAAATCAACTTGATCCAAAACTTCTGTGGGCACTGATAAGGATTCAATGGTGGGAGCCCATTCTTGACTGTTTCTTGTTGTGTGGGTCACTTGGGTCTTGGATTTGGTTCATTTTTAGGAACTCATTGTACCATGGTTAGACAAAACTAATTGATGGGGTGGATTTTACACAAACACTATGATGGGCCCCACGGGGCTTTGTGTCACAGGAAGGAAACTCCTGCCCCTTGGGTTTGAGGGAGCAGCTTAGTGTTATCCGGGTAATAACCCCTTACTGTGGGGCCCACCTTGATGATGTGTTGTATATCCACACCATCCATCCGTTTCTACAGACCATATTAGGAAATGGTCCCAAAATTAAGCAGATCCAAATCTCAAGTGGACCACACCACAGGAACAGTGGTGATTGAGTGTCTCACCATTAAAAATTCCAAAGGGCCTATCATAAGGTTTTAGCAATGTTCATTTTCCATCCTAAACTGATGCTAATGTCCAGAAGAACTGGATGAACGGAAAATACAAATGCCAGCTTGGTCCAAAACTTTTGTGGCCCACAAAAATCTTTTAATAGTCATTCATCAATGTTTCTAGTAGTGTGGTTTATCTGAGATTTGTATCTTCTTAAGGTTTGGGATCAAGTCCTATCCTATAATGAGATGAACAAACAGATGGACGGAGTGGATATACAAAAACTACATCTAGGTAGGCCCCACACGGTTAAGGTAGCACCCACTAAGGTGTTTCCCATGTAACAGCTAATCCACTCCCTAAGTTTGAAGGGTTCAACCTATTATCGTCAGATTAGTCATGACCAAGTCATAGATAGCATAGTTAAAAGATTCGGAGACTTGGACCCACACGATTGGTTCTGAGATGAGTCATGGCTCACCTGAGTTAGGGGTGAATGGGCCCGACTCTGTGGACTTGGGCGTGACTCATGGTGTGGAACTGAATCAGGTCCAATCAAGTCCGAGTCAGACTCACCCACATAGCAGCACGTTCATTGATCATCCGATCAAGGTGGTTTTGAGAGTCATGTTAATAAAAAGGTGGATCCACCCAACGTAAAGTCATTGGCCATTTACAGTATAAATGTATAATCAATGGGGACCGTCTATTTTCGTAGCCATTTCTCTATTGATTGGAATCATCTTCTCAAAATAAGATTTTAGAAGGATGAGCAATCAACAGTGGGCCCTTACGATGACAATCGTCAGAGAATTTCTGATATAATAAATGTTGATAGACCATTTCTGATTTAATAAATACCGATCTTGCATTTCCCAATAGTTAATCAGTTGTACAATCAATGTGATTTTTAGAGGAATCAACAATCAGAGGTGGGTCTGGGTCTGTGTGCTATGGACAGTAAAAATCATCCATTAGATCATAGAAATAAATGCAGACATTGATGGCACACTACTTCATGGGGTCGAGTCATCTTCCATTAATATCTTGTGACCTTTAAATTTGTTCATACATACATTAAAAAACGATTTTAAGTTGCAACCACCAACTCCCAACCATTAAAAAAAAAAAAAAAAGGAAATAAGTTGTAACCAACCCACCTACAAAGGCATTGTATAGCGTCCTCTAGTCCACTGGTCCACCGGTTTTGTTGTGCGGTTGCCATGTATGGTCCATGATCCAAAAATCATTTTGAAAACACAATCTTCGCCTTTGAATTTGTGACGATCAAGAAGAGAATGCAACATAATTCCATATTAAATTTAGAAAGTCCCAAGATCCGTGGCTAAAATTCTAGAATGGGGAAGGTTGTTGAAGCATGGTCCATCTAGAGTAGGAAGATGTGGACCAACGGTTTAGATAACCAAATCGAAAAGCTGTGGACCAGCGGTTTTGATTACTAAATTGAAAACTTGATCATACTTACCGGGCATTTGGTCAAGGATCCTGCAACTCTTCTATTTCATGGGACCTCAATATTGAGACAGGCTCTGTCTACCATTGAACCACACACACACACACATATAAAGAAAAATCATCAAATCCATGTCTTTGAAAAGAGATGATAATGTGGAGCATGAAGAAGTTGAACGTGGCAGAGCCATATCTCCACATGACGTGTGAGAGGGAACTGTGCAAATCAGGTCTACCCACATGTAGGGCCACGAATAAGGGGTTTATGACTTAAATAATCACTCCCAAATTCTAATAGATAATTCGATCCATCTAATATGTGGCCATAAAGTAATGGACAATTAACAATTAAATCTGCAGTGGGATAATGTGTAGAAAAAGTAATGGATGGAATTGTTTTAGGGGCATTATTTAAAAGTTAAGACATCCATCGTGGTGCAACAATCTTAGTGGACCTGATTCTTCCACGTCTTATGAAGAGATGGCTCTACCACATTATAGTTATTTTGCCTTTACTGTACTAACACCCTCTTTGAAAATATTAATGAGTTATGGACAAAGTTAGAAATGATAAAATCTTTAATAATTCTATAGTACATGATTGAGTTGTGAAAATTTCTTGATAGGTATCTTAGATCTAATTTGAATTCTTTCTTGTTAAAGAATCTCTTTCTACTTGCTCTAGAATAAATAGGAGATTCTTTGGAAGAAATACGAAATTCTGCTTCTAACGGCAAAATGTTATTCGGTGGTGGTCTCAATTATGAGGTCAAATTAGTACATTTTATGAAGAAATATTTGAATATCAATCTCATTGATTTCAAAAGGCTCATTTCATTTCATGAAAATACAATTCTCAACATATTATATTGCGATGTAGCAGGTATGCATTGTATAAAACCTCTCAAGAGAAAAAGCCATAGCCACTTGTTGAAATAATCATTCCATTATTATTCTCCCCACTAGGTGCTAAGTTAGAATGGGTGGACGAGACCAAGCCATCTAGGAGTAGAAGAGAATGGAGTGAAAAATAAAATACATGCCTAAAGCTTAGGACGCATTAAGATATCTCTATCTTTAAAATAATATTCACACCTTATCGATAATTAAACTAGTTTCTAATAAAATTGCAACAAATCTACCTTTGGGCTTTGTTAGGCAAAATTGAAAAGTGCATCCTTGATATACTTTTATTGGTGTACATTTTCTTCTCTTTTTTTTCCTGCAAATTCTACTATTATTTAAGGCTCAAAATGAGAAAAATGAGGGAGAATTGAGAAAATAATAGAAAGACTAGAGCGAGGAGATTATGGTAACTTTTGAAGGGACATATTGGGACCCTTTTCTGAATAATTACATGTTGAAATTGCTGACTCAAATCTATGTTGAGACAGGGCCACTGATCGACCAACTTGGTCGATCGATTGCAATTACGGATCTTTGCACAATGATCTCTCTGGACATTTTTGCGATCGGGCGATCAATCGACCAGGTTGGCCAATTGATCAACCGAGGTCGTCGATCAATCGACGATAGTGCATTATGTTATATAGTTTGTGCGATGCTGCGCTGTTTTACGTAAGATGTTTCTAATTCAGGTTTGTTACTTATTTAAGTGGGTGTAAACGGGAATTAAGTATTCTAGATTGGCAAAGGTCATGGGAGAGAGTTTTAGGGTGAGAGAAAGAGCTTTAGAGGCTTGGGGTTTCTTTTGTGGGAGCTTAGATCTGGGTTTTTTGTTTCTTCATTATCTTGTAACTTTTGATATCATAGTGAATTCGCTTTGTAGCGTAGTTTTTTTACCCATGATGGAGGTTTTTTCACGTAAATTCGGATTAACTTCTTAGGTGTGTCGATTATTGCTTGGTGTGTACCGTTATGAGAATATCTCGTTTAATTTTCTCTCGCTTCTTCCATTGCGTGGCCAATCGTTGTTTTCCTAACATTACATCCCTCTTTATAGCATCTTTTGATTTAATTGTAACTTTTCATTATCATTTAAATTTAAAATGCTACTCACCAAAAGATATAAGCATCAACAAAGAGGCAATGAAAGACACAACAAAGAGGCAATGAAAGTCACACTAAAGATAAAACAAAGAGATACAATGAAGAGTCCTCATTTTGAAAATCAAAATAGATAATTAATTAATTAATTAGTTAGTTACCAAATTTAGTGGATTGAAGGAAAAAAAAACCATCCAATATCGACGGGGGCACAAATGTATATAAATGAATGGTTATCAAATATTGAATAACAATGCGAATTTAATGTAGAATTTTGGTCCTCTCCACTTTAAAAACTTATTTTCTCATCCACTCAACATTCATTGTGGAGCCCCACAACATGAATAGAAAAGATCCAAACATTCTTCATCTTCTTATGCAGGGATACCAAGATTTGTATAGTGCCTCGCGTGGCTAAAGCACTCCTATCTTAAGCAAAGAAATATATCATTCCACATGCAAAAATACCCTATTGAAGTTAGCTTGAATACATCAAACATATTGCAATAAGATATAATGTGACTCTAGTCTCTAGATTTGTTTTTTTTTTTTTTTTCTATTAAAAATATTTTAAGCAAGATAAAAAAAAAAAAAGACCTCCTACATGTTGCAAGTAAATCATCCAATTCATCAAAGAGTTGAAATAATACGAGATGTTATTCATTAACTTTCCTCTGTGTAGAATCTATTCTACGTCAGCTCAAAAGGTGACGTCCGGGACATACGGGTTTCATAGAAAGCAAAAATGACCAATGGCAAAAAAGGGGATGAGGACCGTCTTAATTTTCAAAAATACAATAAAAATTCGGCCAAAAAATGAAAATGCCAAAATTTTAGAGAATGCAAATTTCGAATTCAATGCTGTTTGTACAAAAAAGAAAAAGAAAAAGGAAAAAAAGAGTTGAGTGAAAATACAACTATCTATGTGCGCTTATGTGTATATATATTGAATATAAATAAGGTTAAAATAAGAAATCCTTAACTAAAATAATTAGCACATGTATATAATAAATGCATAGTATCCTTTTCTTCTCTCAAATCCTTCATTTTTCAAGTAATTTTTATATAAATTAATCTATCTTTATAAATAAATAAATAAAAATCACTTTCCACCCTATCTTATCAATGAGTGCTTACCCCAATTTCTCTGTGCAAATTACGTTAAGAACATGGCAGGTTATGTGCAAATTAGGTCCACACGCATGGTTAAGAACATGGACGGTTTATGTCTCAACCATTGCTCTTCCAAAACATTTAACGGTAAAATATGGAATGGGAGAAACTGTCTAACGAAAAAGGCAATGGATGGGATGTCTTGTGGTTTTACTTTTAAAATCTAAACCTGCGGTCGTGGTGCCACTAAAATGGGCGGACCAGATATATAGCTGCCATTTATCTTGTGGATAGATGTGGGTACATATTAAACTCCAATTAGTGGAAATTTGTTAAATCAGAACTGTTCATTTATTTTTCAATATTCGTTATTAAGAGACGCGATCATCTATTTAGGGTAATTGCGGTATTACATCCTATCTACAGTGGACCTACATTTTCAATGGCTTGCATTTGAGTTGCACGCTGCGCCACTTCCACACCCAGCATTCGTGCGGAGGTTCATGATCTGCCACTGTTAGAACTGTACACAAGTCGAGTGTGCTCGAAATACTCGCTCCACTCGGCTCGAAAATGCTTGATTCGGCGCGGATTGGAAGTGAGTATGGGTCATGAGCAGGGCCACCCTCGGCTCGACTCGTGGGGTGACTTGAAACCGGCTCAGCTTGACTCGGATTGTGACTTGGAGTATACATACCCCCCCGCCCAGCCCCACCCACCCCCCCCCCCCCAAAAAAAAAAAAAAACACTACTATTTTCATTTGCAAAAAAAAAAAACACCCAATTGCCGAAGCATCTTAACCTAAAAAAAAAAAAAAAAAAAACCTATTCTCCCACCCGACTCCACTAGACCACCCCCATAGCCAAGTCTCAGCTCGATGCTGGCCACCCTTGAGCTGCTTGGCGGCCTACCTGTCTGCTCGACTCCGCCCGCCCCTTGAGCTGCCCTGTTCGCTCAACGCCGGCCACCCTGAGCTGCTCGACGTGCCTGTCTGCTCAACGCCGATAATCCTCTTCCCCCCTCCATTTTTTTTACATGAATTTTCAGGCGAAAACTCAAATTCGAACTCAGCTTAAAAGACATGAATTCGAACTCGTTCAATCTATTGATCGAGCAGGTCCATGCTTGACTTGACCGAGTCAAGTACCAAGCAACAAGCAGGGCAAAGCTGGACTCGACTCGACTTGTTTACAGCCCTAGCCACTGTATCAAATAACTCCATTACCTGCGCCGGTGTTTGGACGGGATTAGATAAGGTAGAGGGGAAGAATCAGAACAGTGGTGATTAAATGCCTGCCGTTAAAACTTCTTGGCGGCCACAAAAGCTTTCCCTTTCCCGTCCCAAAAAGAATCGAACAGTGGTGATTTCACACAAACATCACGGTTGGCCCCACCTAGCTTTCCCGTCCCAAAAAGATGAAGAATCCCAAGGGTTACCTCATACTCCCAAATCCACAACCATGTGGCAGCTGATCAATTTCCTGATTGAGGAACTTAGGCCCACTTAAATCTCAACCATCGGTCGTCGGGTTAGAAAACTTAGGCCCACTTAAATCTCAACCATCTGTCGGGTTAGAAAACTTAGGCCCACTTAATTCTCAACCATCCATCGTCGGAAACTTCTCTAACCATCCAATTGATGGCTACAATCATCTCATCTAGGAGATACTTGGGGTACGTCTGGGGCCAGAAAAGGATCGGTCTTAAACAAATTGATAAATAAACACTACAATCTCCCACATAGGAGAACCCTAGGGTAGATATCAGATGAATGGTCTATAGACAAATTGATAACCGAAACAGTCAAGATACAAAACCTCATATGCATGGCCGCGTCTAATCTGCAGCCATCAAAATGATCAAGGGAAAGCAATCTGCGAAGCTGGAAGAGGATTCCGAACTGTCGTGTGATCCGTGGGCCGCCTCCTGGTGACCAGTGGCAGACCCGGCTAATGCTAGAATCTGCAGGTGTGGAAGTAGAAAATGCGGTAGAAACATGGACTACATTTGAATGGCAGTGTCGATGTCTGCCAATGTTGGTATTCTGATATTATTTGGACAGAATCGTTTAATCATCGATTGGCGGGCGTTGTTTGTGGTGATCAGTGACAGATTGGTAGGCCATGGCCAAAGCTAGAGCCTGCATTCACCAAAGCAATACAAATGAGCATATTAAGATAAAAACTGACATTGGCAAATGGGACACATGATGGATGGGAGATACTACAAGATGATCCTGACCATCCGATCAGGAATCCCAGACCATCTGTTGTAATTGTCTAGGATCATCTAGGGCAGATATTGGGGTCTGGCCTACCCCATGATGGGGACCACCAGAGGAATGCCCAGATCATCAATGGGTGACTTCGCACCATGATAGTATATTATGGGATTTCATATCCTTTTCCACATAAACAAGCAGTAGAGGAAACTGAGGTGCTCTTTTCGGCAGCGTGGATTGAAAAGAAATTAAAGAAAATTTCATGATGAGAAATAAAGCGATTGGCTGAACAGCCTGCAAATTCTAACACATGATTAAGAAATGAATGGTATAGATGCTTTCTGGTGACAGAAAAAACTTACAATGTGGTCCCGTTGAGGGGGAGCGTAAATGCCAGTTGTGATAGTGGTCCTCCGTCGAGTACCGCTCGCTGGTGGATCAGTGATATTCTTGAATCCTGTTGGAATGACAATGATGGGCAGGCCCACGAGATTCCCCATGCAGACTTTCTCCCAATCGGTTGCATTTCCAATAAACGCGTCGACAGTAAAGCTCCCATGGACTTCACGGATCAACCTACCACGGGCTCTTTGTGCCTGTGGATGACCCAAATGTCATTCTCAAGATCTTAGAATCCAAACAAGAAAAATTGCATGATCACCAACCTGAGGATGTGGGTGGGATTGTTGGTTTCAGGGTAGCACAAGAGGCCCATCCATGATCCAGACCACTGATATGCCATGAATGAGCCATGTCGAAAGTCTCCAAGATTGGAAGACTCCTAGCAATGTTTTTGGCCTTCTTTCAGTAGAGAGTGGATGTTGCTTTTTCCAACTCAGTCATCTATTTTCATGCCACCAATTGAAAGGGTTAGGATTTCCATCAATGAGATTTTTGGGGCATGGTCCCATTAACAGTGGGTCCCGTCTGTATCAACCATGGGCCCCATTTGTACTAGCTGAGAGTTTGACAAGTACCCTCCAATCAGAATTGCAAGTAACACATTTTCTATTTTTGTCTCAGCTCGGCATACTAATACCAAGCTTCTTCCGGTGACTAGCTACATGCTATTTATAGTTCGTTACTACATAGCAAGTTCTCAAAACTCAATAGGAGCTCAGTTTATGCAATCGAGTTCAAAGAGAACATTCAAGTCTTCATTCTATATAAGCAGGGCCCATGGTTCAGTGATACAAGACTGTTGATATGATGGGCCTCACTGTGGACGACCATGCACCACAATCCCCCAGATTTGAACATCTGGCTATAGAATATCCACCCTTTTACTTGTTGGATGTGAAGTGGAGCTGCATTTTCTTTCTTAGCGACCTGCTAGAGCAAAAGGGTCCAGACCATGCAGGAGATTTTCGGTGTACAGTGGGAAACACAACTCCACATTCAACCAGACAATGCAGCCTACAAACAGTCGGTTAAACAAGGAAAACACAACTCCACATTCAACTGAAAAGGGTACCAATATTTGTTGCTGGAGTCCTCCAATCTGGAGGAATTTTTGGTAGCATTTCCCCATCCATGTTGGGACTCAACTGATTAATGGTCTAGATTACTGAACCATGGGCCTCACTCATCAGAACTGAAAACCTGTGTACACCATGAAATGATACCGGCCGCGTATTGTATAATTCCCAGCTCTGTATCAGAACCTCACATGCTGCTCAGCACAGCTCAAAAGAACAGTGCAAAACAGCACAGAAAACACCCTTAAAGACTGATGGAGAGTGAGCTATCTTATGGTCTTACACTCCATTTTGATTTCCACAACAGCAAACAAGTTCCAGTGACATACCTGAAGGTAATCTACTGCAGGTATCAAGCGTGCACGCCGCAATTCTTCGGGCCACTGATCTTGAGCTTCATACGTTTCATCATGCCCGACTCGTTGCCACTCATCGAAGTGGGTCAACATATCAACATCCATAGTAAAGTTCAAAATCGCTTGAACAGTTTTGACAGTGTAATTTAGCTTGAAAGGAACCATATTAACGCCCTTTGAAGCAAGAACATGAACCACCTGGTGGATGAAAGGAACCTTTCAAGTTACAACGCAATATGTAAAACAGAAACTATTCCAAAAGCTTCCGAAATCAGATTCATAGAAGTACATGCGTGCATATGACTTGGAGACAGTTGGAAACAAATCCAGGTTAAAATTCACAAGGACCTTGTTTTGTATTCATTCCATGACTAAAATGAGAGATATTCTGACCTCCATCTCGGCATCTTCGAGATATCCGACGGTGAGTTCTGTAATGTCAATTGAAAAAGGGTCCTCAAGGGGAATGTCTCTGGACGATAGGTCATCCGGATCCTTCCCCCGAATGGCATCCAGAACTATAGCACAATCTGTGGCACTTCTGCAGAAAGGACCAAGCTTGTCCTGATAAAGTGAAAAGTTAAGATTCTCGTTTTTTTTTTTTTTTTTTTTTTTGGCAAAACAGCTGAAACATGAATTGAGAATATAATCAAGTTACCAAGCTTTCAGAGATGCTCATAACACCCGTTCGGCCAACAGTGCCAAAAGTAGGCCGTAATGCCGTCACACCACAACGGGCAGCAGGGTAAGTCATGGAGCCAGCTGTTTCTGACCCAATTGCAAATGGAACCATACCTACAACCAAATAAATAAATAAAAAGAGCATCCTTTACTTCATCCATTGGCTATACCTTCTATTCCCAGAATACCATCATACATCCATTTGTTCCTAAAATGACCCATCTATGAGATTGAAAAATGTAAGCCATCTCCATTCTGTTTCTTCATGTACATCATGCATGCCTTTTGCAGTTTACCAGTTACATGAAGATCATCCTAAGAGAGATTTTATTATGAAGGCACGTGTTTATGCAAGCATAATAAATAGCAAATGTAAAAATTAAAAAGAGAAAAAAGAAAAGAAAAGGAAGATAATGTTGTCTTTAATAGTCATGTTTGAGTGGCAGAACAGGATTCATGTAGCTGACCCCACCTAACTGGAATAAGGCCTAGATGTTGATGGTGATAACATACGAGACCATGTTAATGGAAGGTCTTTTTCTTGTGGGAATGTTGGTGAAACATGGATCAAGCATGAGCAGCAGATCAAACTAAGTTCTTAAGAAGTCACCCAAAAGGAAGAGGAAGGATGGCCGGCAGCAGAACAATCTCAAAATCAACAGCTTGTGAAAAACAAACCAACCTGCCGAGGTGCCAGCAGCTGGTCCAGCAGATGAACCAGTAGAGAATTCCTCAATATTCCATGGGTTTCGGGTCCTACCCCCAAACCAGATGTCATCATACGCCAGTGATCCAGTAACAAGCTTCGCTATAAGAACAGCCCCAGCAGACCTTAGCCTGTAAATAAAGACAAGGACCAAAATGGCCACAATCAACAAAATGCATCTCCAGAGCAGTTATAGCATTTTCCAAGTCCAAGGAATACCTCTTGTAGACCCAAGCTTCCACATCAAGAACTTGATTTCTGAAAGTTTTGCAACCCCAAGTGGTTTTATAATGTGGCACAGAAATTATATCTTTCAACCCGTATGGAATTCCATGAAGAGGACCTATTATGCAAAAAATAAGGGGAAAAAAAACTGCATCAAGATAGCTCTTTCATTGGAATGCAACACTAAAAGAGTGATGAACAAAATATAAATTATTTTCAGGTCAGTAGAAGCACACAATTTTTCTCAAGCATTTGCTTGACATAAACAAGCCATACATGTGGGATTGGGAACTTCCTTTTGGTCATCCAAATTGTTCATATGGTGGATGGGGGATATTGCAAAAAGCTACTCCATAGGATGATACCAACCGACTGGACCCCAATTCAATGTGGCGCATTGGTTTTATTCTCAATTTCCTTCAGATGGGGCTGGAATCATCTCATAGAGAAGATATTAGGGAATGCCCCATCCCATGATGGGGCCTACCAGACCAACGGCTTAGGCTACTAAAATGTGGGCACAGATGTAACATTGCCGGAACAAACCAATAACACTGTTTCTTTCAATCAGTCATCATATGATACCTTTTTTGGACGTTTCAACAACCGGAGCACATAAAACCATGCACAGGAGTTCGACACAGCCCCACAAGTGTATTAGTATGGTTCTTGGTATGAGAATGCAATGGGTGTAATGATACCTAAATACACTCCTTGGTCAAGCAAATCATCAGCCTTTCTCGCCTGATTGTATGCTAGCTCTTCTGTAGATGTGACCACTGCCTCAAGAACATCTTTATACCTAGCACAATCCCACATTGCATCAGCAGATAGGAAGGGCCAAAAAAGGAAAGATGACTTCTTCATGTAACATATGATACGTGTATGTAAGCCACTAACAATGCAGAAATGGTCCAAGTACATTTCTTACCTATTCAATCTCTGTAGGAAAATTTCAGTAAGCTCCTGAGATGTTATTTGCTTTGTCCTAATAAGTTCTCCAAGCTCAAGAACCTTATAGATACCAAAATCCCAGCATGACGGGAAAGAGAAGGTCAGAGAGGCAAAGGAAGTAACTTTCAACTGGAGCCAATTGATGGTGTGCTTTCACTGAGAAATTCAACTAAATTGGAGCAATCCAATTCACTGTTAGAGGAAATAAACGAATTGGTGGTGCCACCATTTTAATCATAATGATGACCAGACCCATAACTGCACTTCCATGCAATTCGTTGGATATGAAACGACTGTATGTCGATTCGGGGGCTAGTTTGCTGTTCTGAATGAGCAGGTTAGTCCCATTATGATCATTTTGACTTTATTGAATTAAATTATCAAATTTCATTTCAGTTGAACATCCAAATGCAGCCTGAAATATGTGTAACTCACACTCATAAAGACAATATCTTCTTTGTTGTTTGGTCTCTGTATGCCGGAGACTGAAGGATAATTGAATCTTTGGTGCTGTTGGTGCGTTTTGCTGCCACCCCAGTCTGGGTTGAAAACTAAAACCGATGGATCATGCAATCCTCCGTTAACAGAGGCAACCAATTTCCGGTTCTCCTTAAAAACAGGTATGTTGAACTCCAACGCACCCTTCGCCATGTCCTGCACCTGAGTAAAAGAACAAAAGGAAATGTTACACCCATACAGGTCTCTCTCTCTCTCTCTCTCTCTCTCTCTCTCTCTCTCTCTCTATATATATATATATATATATATATAGAGAGAGAGAGAGAGAGAGGAATGCTCACTTGAGCACTTCTCTCACGAGAGACTCGTGAGCACTTTTTCATGGCTCATCGCACATGATGTGAGCCCAAAATCTGAGCTGTCCATGTGATGAAGCACCCCAAAAAACCCCTAAGGCCCATCTTTCAACCTAATCCAAAACTTTGGTGGGTTGTAGCAGAAAGCAAGAGGCAAATCAAGGGAGGAAATTGTTTCCTTCTTTCATGGCCCACCAAAGTTCTGGAACAAGTTGAAAGATGGGCCCTGGGGGGTTTTTCGGGTGTTGCATCACATGGACGGCTCAAATTTTGGGCTCACATCATGTGCAATGAGCCATGAAAAAGTGCCCATGAGTTCTCGTGAGAGAAGTGCACAGGTGAGCATTATATATATATAAAGAGAGAGAGAGAGAGAGAGAGAGAGAGAGAGAGAGAGAGAGAGAGTCAAACTGGTTCCACGTCCAACCGCTTAGAATTTAGAGATTAATTAATGTTAATAAATATATGGAGAGGTGTTATTTCACGTCACTTTCGAAAAGGGGTTAGCAACTCAGGTGGGCCCCACCAGGGTGTTAATCTGAAATCTACCCTAACCATCCGGTGTGTTGCCCCATATTAGGCCCAAGGACAAAAAATCAGACCCATCTGTGATTTAGGTGGACCACATGATTGGAAACAATGTACAGGGCAAAGCTCATCCTCCAAACTGTTTCCCTTGATGTGGCCTGCCTGAATCGCAGATGGGCCTGACTTTTGGGCCCCAAGCATAAGTTTTCATGTGCCATCTAATGGTTGGAGTGGGTTTCATATAAACATTATGATTGGCCTTGTAAAAGTCAATGGTGGAGGTTTCTCTCCCAATTATTTCATTTGGTGCGGCCCACCTAAATCACTAGTCAGCCTGATTTTTGGGCTCTGAGCCTAACATAGGATTATACATCTAACGTTTGGAGTGGATCTCACATACACATCACAGAGGGCCTGCTCTTGATTTTTGACGGGGCCCACCATGATGTGCATGTGAGATCCACTCTGACCATTAGAGGTGTAATCCCATGTAATGCTCAAAGCCAAAAAAATCAGCCTAACTTGTGATTCGGGTGGGCGACACAAAGGGTAACGGTTGGGAGAGAGATGTCTACCCTTATTTTTACAGGGTCCACCGTGATAATTATATGCAATCCACTCCAACCATTAGATGCCATACTAAAACATAGGCTTGGGGCCCAAAAATCAGGCCCATCCGTAATTCAGGTGGACCACACCAAGGAAAACAATTTGGAGGGTGAGCTTCACCTTGTACACTGTTTTCAATTGTGTGGTCCACCTGAATCATGGATGAGGCTGATTTTTAGGCCCTGGGTCTACCATGGGGTGACGCACCTGATGGTCGGAATGGATTTCTCATAAACACCATGGTGGGGCCCACTCAGGCCATACCCCTTTTCTAAAATGAGGTGAAATAACTCATCTCTGCTATATTTATTAACATTAACTAATCCATAATTTCTAAGCTGGTTGAACATCCAACCGGTGGACTTGAGAGTTTCTCTCTCCCTATATATGTCACCATTTCAACTCCAATTACATAATCAAAACGAAGTCAAAGCATGATAAAGCAATAGATGGATTATCTTCCAGTTGGATCCATTACCTTATCTCCATGGAAGAAATCAGCATCGATAAACTTCAATGCATCTTCAAGAAGCGAAGCTTCTCCATTTTCTTTCGAGTATGCAACATTGTTCTTCACAACTTCCCCTCTGTCCTGATCAAGGAAACATTTCATAGAATCCATCAAAGGAAATGTGAAAGGAGTTAAGCTTAGTGACTAAACATTTTCTTCCCATAAAATAACCTATGTTACCTGGACAGGTAAGTATGGGAACGTACATGGATTTTCCAACACAATAGTTTGAAGAGGTTTTTGCAAGGACTCACACGTGTTACACAAGTTAGGGACAGAAATTTGGACTTTCCTGGAAATTATCCTATGTTTTTGGCATATTGGGAATGTGAAAGGAAAAAAACAGCTAGCTAAATCTAATGAGCAATAACTTAAGCAAGAGATCGTTCTCCTTCTTCTTAGTTTCTTTTTAGATAATCACAGCATCTTCTTCTTAGTTTCTCTTTTGATAATTGCGGAAAGCTTTTGCTAAAATAAACATTACGAAGGAAATCAAATGGAAGAGGAGAAACTTATATGACAACCATAAGACCAGTCATGATGCTTTATGAAAAGGAATGTTGGCACGTGGCAGTCAAGGAACAACACATTCATAAAATGAATGTAGCTGAAATAAAGATATAGAGATGGATGAGCAGCAAGGTGAGGAAGAGAAAATTAGAAACGAAAATATTTGAGGGAACTTAGGAGTAGCCCTAATAGGTAATAAGATGAGGGAAAGTAGGCTTAGACGGTTTGACCACTTGTATTGAAGACCAAGAACAACACCTATTAGGGCTTAGGAGTGAGTTGATTCTAGATAAGGCTATAAAAGGGCAAGGGAAAGCCCATAAGGATGTGGGTGCAGTCCTGGAGGCAATAAGAAAAGATTTGATAACCCATGGTTCAATTGAGGATATGGTCCTTGACAGAGTGGAATGGAGGAACAAGTTTACAGCCGAATCCACTTAGTTGAGGAAACACTTGGATTTTACTGCTGCTGGTGATGATAAAACATCACTAAGGAGGCTCATGGGACATTAGCCATCTCTGTTGGGGCATTAGCTACCTGTTGAAAGAAGACAGAAGAGACAGTTATCCTTCAAGAAAGGATGACCAAGGTAGGGGTAGCACACTTTTAGTACTTAATAATAAAAAAAGACACTTGTAAATCTGCATGTTTCAATTTTGCCTTCAAAAAACACTTATTGCAATTTGGGTCTAGTCTCTCATGAGGAAGGAGATGATCTAGCCCCACTTTGGTCAATGACTCTTTCTTGAGTTTAACACTGAAATTCAATTTGATTAGCATCCCAAAAAAACCTAACAATGGGAATCCAATAAAAAGATGTTAACAACGATGACCTACACTGCTGGTGTATAGGAAAAGGCACTGGGTGCAAGCGCAACAAGGATGGATTGGAATAGATCCCTGACCAAAAGAAATGGGTTTGACTAGGATGAATAACCAACAATCATGTTAAAATAATCCCCAACAATGCAAGGAATAGAGGAATTAGCAGCATTTAATCCTAAATAACTAGCAAGTCTAGGGGTTCAAAACATGGCAAATATTAAGTTCGAACTCGGGGGATGGGGATCCCTTGTCCTTTTCTTTGTTCGAGGATCTGAGCACTTAGCTTTATCCAGTCATTCAAGCAGTCGTGTCCAGAGAGAGAGAAAGAGAGAGGAGACAGAAATAGGTGCGGCCTCCTTCCCTACAAGCTTTTCCACTGATCAAGGCCAATCTCCATTCAGTGGTCATGTACACCATATAAACATGCGAGTACCTGGAGTAAATACAGTCTTCCCTTCCCACGGCGGTTGGACTGTAGACCATGGAAGACTCCACTGTTGTGGCCTCTGCTTCATGGTTCAATTCTCAAAGTGATTGTAGCCATATATATATCAAGATGCTCATGCATCATGTTTCATGCCCAACATACAGATGCGGTATGGGTTGCATGTCAGGTTTGTTGGTCTGCACGGGAATTTAGCATCCAACGTGTAAACAATTTGTGCTTGGTCTTAGGATTTATTGCACCTTCATGTAGGATTGAGTCAAAGCCAACCTCATGCCCTTTTATCTAGGGTTAAAATATGTGTAGCAACCATTTTAGCTGACACACAAGTTTCCTTGAAGAATTTTAAGTTTGCCCGCACACAATATCCCTTACAAGCGGGGGCATGTTTGTTGATCCTACCGTGTCCCACCATGAATGGGAGATGCTTCGAAATCATTCCACATTGGAAGATCACAACCCTCCTACCAATGGCCTGCAACAGATAGTTATAGAGAACATACAGGAACACTCCAATGTTCAGGATCGGGGTAGCCCTTATCCACAGTGGGCCAACTGCTCGAATCACTTAACATGGGCCTCAACTGCTCCAGATTCTATGTCTTAGCAAACTGTACACCTTCCAAATTGTGATATAATCAATCATCTCTTGAATGAGGATTCTGCTAACATGCAGGATTAATGCAAACCGTCCATTTGATGATTGTCGCAATAGACATCTCCTACACATCAGCTCACTTTTATTTATGTACACCATTTTATCAGTGAAAGCTATGTGGTTTCATTATCGCATTCTAAGATTCTCACCAACTCCTAATTTTGTGACCCACTGATCCCAAATAGAGCTGGGCATCGAGTTGAGTCGGAACGAGTTAGGGTTGACTCGATCCTATCAGGGCAAGGACTGAGCCCTAACCGAGTTGGATCGGATTCTGGATTGAGTCGGCCAACCCTAACCCGAGCTGAATCGAGTTGGGAATGATCTGGTCCGATTTGAGTCCTACCCAGTCATAGGGACCGAGTCTGATCAAGTCAGAACGAGCCGGTTCGAGTTAAGGCTGAAATTTTTTTAAAAAAGTCTCAAAATTCAAAAAAATAAATTAAAATTTATGTGGCCCCACGAATATTTGATTCTTTGATTGGGTGGGTTGCTTTAGTCGAGACGAGCGGAGACGATGATCGGGCTAGCTAGTGCGACAAACAGACGTTCGACATCCGGGCTGGCTGCCTGCTGGAGGGTCCGGCGCGAGTTCAATGAAAAGTGAAGAGTAGTGAAGAGGGAGGGAGTGAGAGGAGAAGAGGAGGAGGTCCGGTCGCCGGCGAGCTCGGGAGAGGATGAGGAGGGAGGGAAGGAAAAATGGGTTAGGGTTCGGGTGGGGACGAGGTCGGGCGTGCGGCTGAGTTGGGTAAAAGTAGAAATGAATTAGGTTTTTTTTTTTTTTTTTTATATATGCTTTTACTACCCGATCGAGTCGGATTGATTATGGATCGAGTCGGATCGATTACAAGTCGAGTCGAATCGGATTACTAATGGACCGGACTCGACTCAATCTGGATTTGGATCCTATTCATAATACTCGATCCTGGACCGTCTGCTGCTAGCGGTTCGACTCGAGTCGAGTCTATTCGGTTCGAACGAGTCTGCCCAGCTCTATTCCCAAATGTGCACTTGGGTCTCACTTAGTAAAGGATTTCCTTTGATTGGTCTCACTGGTTCTATGGGGATCCCCCTAGAGTAGCGGCTTTCATTTGATTGATGGGTTGGCGGTGCACTCTCATGGTTGACAAGCTCCAAAAAAGAGGGATGGCCATCCCGAACATTTGTCTTATGTGCATGGCCAATGAAGAATCGATTGATCACGTCTTCATTCATTGCCCGTTCACTCCTAAGGTGTGGGAGTTTTTCCTATCCTTGAATAGCGTTGGGTGGGTCATGCCTATGCATGTGGATGATCTTCTGTGGGCGTGGCATGGATGAGTTGATAAGAACAAGAAAAGTGGTTTGGCGGCTTCTCATCATGGCGATCCTTTGGACAATTTGGGGAGTGAGGAATGCTCGATGTTCTCATAACGTTAGTCTGGGGGTTAATGGGGTCATTCAAAGGATTGACCATTTTGTTTCTGAGTGGGCAGTCCATGTAAAGGTGGGGCTGGTCGGCTCCCCTGTTTGAGATGTCCTTTCCTCTGTTGGGCTTGTATTTTTTCTCACTTTTGCAAGTTTTCTAATAAAACTCTCAAAAAAAAAAAAAAAGAGAGGAAGTGAACGGATCCAGGTTTGTCGACATGTCCGGATCCGGGTTTGCCGACTTGTCATTAGTCAAGCAATGTACTACTCCAGTCTATCTTCCGTGTGCGAATACGCACAAATTGGTTACTCTCAACTCTCTAACAATATCCAAACCAAGGTCTGGAGTTCACTGATCAAGCCCCCACTAAGTTTTCAACGGCAAGCGTTCAATCAACACTCTTTTCCTGTGGTGCGGTCCACCTGAGATTTGGGTCTGCCCCATTTCTGGGATCATGCCCTAAAATGAGCTGGAAAAATGGATGGATGGCGTGGATAAAACACATACATCTTGGTGGGGCCCACAGAGCTTTGACACCAACTGGTTGGCTGGTGTACAAACTCAATTTAATTGTGAATATACACAAATCTCAACTCTTTCCCACTATCCAAAAGCAATCTACCCCCAAAAAAGGAACAATTCACTTGTGTAAGCTCTTTACATCTGCAAGATTCTACTCACATCCAAATGCCAGAATCCTCTTTCAACGATGAGAGGAGTCAAACGTCAAACGGCTAGAGCTGACCCAGAAATAGAATTCTACGAAATCGTTTTTGCTACAGATTACTGATACAGTGAGAGAGAGAGAGAGAGAGAGAGAGAGAGAGAGAGAGAGAGTAGATGATGGGAAGAAGAGATTTCACTGACCATTTCGACGCGAGTTTCAGAGGCAGACTTGTCTGGGTCGATGACTAGCCGAGGTCCGTCTGGCAGGGAGATGAGAGCGGCTGCAGAGACTACAATCGCGAAGAAAGCGCCACGTGTCCATGCCTGCCGGCACATGTCGTCTGCTGAGGCCGCCGTGTGTCGGAGAGAGACCGATTGTCAAAGCTACAGGCCTCGTCTAACCGAGCGCGGGCGATCTCAGGAGTCAGGAAGACGAAGAGTTATATAATACTCGGGCTGCTCAGGACGCTTGACACGCGGGCACACAGAAATTGACTCTATTGAAACCCACCATATTGCGCGGAACACGTCACAAAAACAAAATCCCAATACCAAATTGGTTGAGCATTCCTATCCTCTGATACGTTGACGCTTGTTTGTGAAAATAGGACCGTTCGATTTTTTTTCATTGCTAACCGTCTAATAAATGCCAACCAATCCGATATTTGATATAAGCTTAACTTTCGGTTATTGATACATCCGCACTGGGTAACAAAATCTGGACGGGCCAATTTAACCAATTATATTCCGGTTGTGCAATTTATACATGCCTGAGTATCATCCATCATACTCAGCCAGAGCATCAAAGTTTTTCCCGTACAATAGTCCGTCGACAGGTAACTTAATGAGAAATTTCCGACTGTAAACGTCTAGTTTACACAATATTCCCAGCTAAACCTCCAATACTTTTCTTTCCAAAAGTAAACTTTCATTAAATTTCTGACCAAAGTGCCCCCTGTTCGTTGAGAGTTTCACTGCGATCTCGTTGAATTGATCTCGTTGAGTTGATCTCGTTGAAAATCAACGAGACATAATTTTCTAGTTGAAGATCTCATCTTCATCTTCATCTTCATCTTTCTTATGGCTCCTCCGTCGAAGAGGCTACGAAAATGTATGTTTTAGGAATGTTTGGGGGTGATTTTCGTTTTACGTTGGGTTCGTTTGAATATTTGGGAGTGATTGTCGTTTTAGATTGATCGTTAACCTTGGCATACAAACTGCTTGTAGAAATGCCAATGTAAACTTCAAATGTTGAAATGGGAATGTAATGGCTTGATCAACCATACAAGGTGTTTGTAGAAATGCCAATTAACCTTGAAATGTTCAAATGCTTGATCAACCATACAAGTTTGTAGAAATGCTTCAACGTGATCGCGTTGAAATGCAATGAGATTACTTTCAAATTGAAGGAAATCATCTCACTTAAACTGAACAAGATCTCGTTGAAATTCAACGAGCACAGATTTATTTGAACGCGATTGCGGTGAATTTGAACGCGATCGCGGTCAATTTCAACGCGATCGCGGTGAATTTGAACGCGATCGCGGTCAATTATATCTATGCTCGTTCAATTTCACCGCAATCGCGGTCAATTTCAACGCGATCGTGATCAATTATATCTGTGCTCGTGTTCAAATTCATCAATCACACTGATAGTTATTCAACAAGCACACTGATATAGTTTACGTTTCATATGTTTTCTTTGTAGGGATTGAAGAACTGTCAAGGAATGTTTACCCAAACAATTACGCTCGATGTTCACTGACGTGGTGGTTCGATATTGTGAAGGACGAATTAGAGAAGCATGAGAGTCGATTGAAAATGTTTCGAGATTCTCAATTTTCGTTTCTGTTAGACATCCCCTCATTCAGATACAATGGCGCCATAATTCACTCATTTCTTTCAAGACATAGAAGTGACATGGGTGAGCTAGTATTTGAATTGAGGAAAAATTTTCTAAACTTTACAAAGATGGACTTTGCCCTTATAACAGGGCTGAAGTTTGGAGACATCTATACCCTTGAGAAATCAACTAGTAAGAAGTCGATAAAAGAAACCTATTTCAAAAAACACCCTATTGTAAAAAATAGTCTACTACAAGCGTTTGAAAAAATTGTAAATTCAAATAAGCACTCAGATGTCGTGAAAATCGCGTTGTTAATATGTGTGGAGTTTTTCGTAAGGGGGACAGACACGAAGAATCATTGCAACCCCCTATTCATTGACTTGGTTAACTTTTTGGAAGAGTTCAATAAGTATCCATGGGGCAATGTGGCATTCGAGTCAATGTCTCAAGGGATACAAACTGCTAGTCACTCAGCAAAATCTGGAGGAAAAACCTACAATGTTCTCGGCTGCATATTTCCATTACAAGTAAGTATTCTTTGTTTATTTCACATAAGTAGTATATATTTTCAAACTAGAGTTTTTGAATCTAATGAAATTTGTTGTCATTGTCACAAATATAGGCCGTTGAAAGGGTTCCAGCCTTAGCTTCTATTGCAATATCATTTATTTCCAACCAAGTTCCACGCTTCACGAAATATCGAGGGTGGAAGGGTTGGAGGTATCCGACAATAGATGATATTTTGAAACGTCCAGATGTAAGTAGCATTCCATTACAAATTTGTTGGTAGACCAAATATTATTGTAGATGTGTTAGATACTAATTTTTTAGTAACTCATAAACACAGACCACCGTGCTGCTCACCCTGGAACCCACAACTGATGAACTTGAGATAGAGGCAATCCGAGTACTTCGAGAAAAGTTCCAGGTAAGATAATCATTGGCCTTAATGTAACTTACATTTACTTTATGATTATCTAATAATATTAATTTTACAGGGCATTGAAGCCGGTTGCATTGGAAGGATGATTGGAGAAGTCCGAATGAAAAGGACACTGGATATCATCCAAAGTAAAGATGAAGAAGAAGAAGTTGAAGAAGAAGAAGCTGAAGAAGATGAGAAAGAACAGAAGAATGGGGAATGTGAATATGAGAAAGAAGAAGAGGAAGAAGGGGATGATGAAGGAAAAGAGGAAGTGAGAGAGGGAGAAGAAGAAGGAGTAGGAGAAGGAGAGAGCGTGAGAGGGGGAGATGTGGATGAAGGTTTGAAAACATTGATTGAAAATCTGAAGAGAGAGAGAATACAGATAAAAAAAGAAAGAGAGGAACTGGAAAAGGAGAGAAAGAAGATGAAGCAAGAGAGAGAAGATATGAAGAATGAGAGGAAGATTGAGAGAGAAGAGATGAAGAAGGAGAGAAAGGAGATGAAGAAGGAGAGGGAGACCGAGAGAGAAGAAATGAAAAAGGAGAGAGAGGAGATTAAAATGGAGAGAGAAGCATTGATGAAGGAGATATCAGAGTTGAAGAAAATTGTAGATATGAAGAGGAAGAAGTTCGAAGATGGATTAAACAAGGTTTAATATTTTTTTATGGAATATTAACTACTTTATTATTACTTTCATAAATTTCTTACTTGTTTCTACTATATAGGAAGAAGATAGATTAATTGTTTCTACTTCCGATGTGGAACTGGACAATAAAGAAATGGGTTCACATTTGGTGGCGAAAGAGAAAATTAAAGAAGAATGTGAAAGTACTCCTGTAAATGAAGGAAGGCCAAAAAGGCCAGTAAAGCCATCGTACATAAAGCAATCCCCATACGTATCATTATCAGCAATTCCTACAACTGGCCTCATTAGTGGAGCTCATGAACTAAAAGTGTTAGATACTTCTCCGATATCATTTATTGTGCCGATGGACCCGTTTAGAGAGTTATCGGAGAAGGAATTAGAAGTGTGTATGGATTGGTATAAAAAAATAATAATACAAAATCAGGAGAATCATTCAATAGCATTTGGCAGACAGGTGCCTGGGTCGATAGCCTTGTAAGTATTGTCAATTCATTTTCGTTAAGTTGCTTATATTTACGACCTATATAAACATCTTGTTGAATCTTATTATTATTAAATTTTTTTGCTTAGGCTATCGACACATACATTAAATTTTTGATAAAAAGGCAGGAGGATTACAAGGGAGCATATCCACAAGATTGCAAGTTCTGCCCCACCTATTTTCAAGTAATTGTTTATTTTACCTGAAGGTTATTTTATTTGTGATTGTAGAAGACAAGTAGTAATATGTAAATTCTGTTGTAACAGCAATGTCTCAATAGGTGTCTTCCTCTCTTGAGAAGCTATCGGGATTCAAATGATAGTGAAGTGCGGCGCTTGATTTGTGAAGAAAATCAGAAAGATTCTACATTTGCTATTGTAAAGGGAGAAGAAGGATTAAAGGAATTTTGGCGCTATGAACAGGTAAGGTTATCGTCTTCAATTTATCGACTGTGGTCCAATAGACAATGGTTGCGTCTTATATGTTATTTTCTTCTGTTTACCATGGACATGTGTATGTACCAATGAACTATGACAATAAACATTGGTTTCTTCTTGTCATCCACCCGGAAGCAAGAGAGATTATTTTTCTTGATAGTTTAGACACCAAAAGAAAGAGTAGATACAAGAAAGAGATGAGTATCATAACTGAAGCACTCCATATTCTATTTCATGCCACTGGAGATATATCTGCGCTTGATAGAAATGAATGGAATGTCCGCATTGATGCATCTGCACCAAAGCAAACGAATGGTTATGATTGTGGCATATTCGTTATGAAGTATATGGACATCTTGAGCAGCGGTCTACTTTTGAAGGATAAGGAGTTGCAACCACACGCTCGTACATTTAGGAATTCATTAGCTTACGATTATTTGAGCGTCGCTGATTAGTCATAGGCATGTGAGGAAGTGGAAAATTTTGTGAATGTATATTGTGAATGTTGTATATTATGAATTGTGGATGTATATTGTGAATGTTGAATTGTTGATCAGGCTAAATCAACGCGATCTCGTTGAATTTCAACGAGCACAGTGTGAGTTTAACGTGATCTCGTTGAATTTCAACGAGCACAGTGACAATTCAACGCGATCTCGTTGAAATTCAACGAGCACAGTGTCAATTCAACGCGATCTCGTTGAAATTCAACGAGAACAGTGTAAATTCAACGAGCACAGTGTGAATTCAACGCGATCTCGTTGAAATTCAACGAGAACAGTGTAAATTCAACGAGAACAGTGTCAATTCAACGCGACCTCATTGAAATTCAACGAGAACAGTGTAAATTCAACGAGAATAGTGTAAATTCAACGAGCACAGTGTGAATTCAACGCGATCTCGTTGAAATTCAACGAGAACAGTGTAAATTCAACGAGCACAGTGTGAATTCAACGCGATCTCGTTGAAATTCAACGAGAATAGTGTCAATTCAACAAGATCTCATTGAAATTCAACGAGAACAGTGTAAATTCAACGAGAACAGTGTAAATTCAATGCGATCTCGTTGAAATTCAACGAGAACAGTGTCAATTCAACGAGAACAGTGCCAATTCAACGCGATCTCGTTGAAATTCAACGAGAACAGTGTAAATTCAACGAGCACAGTGTGAATTCAACGCGATCTCGTTGAAATTCGACGAGAACAATGTCAATTCAACGCGATCTCGTTGAAATTCAACGAGAACAGTGTAAATTCAACGAGTACAGTGTGAATTCAACGCGATCTCGTTGAAATTCAACGAGAACAGTGTAAATTCAACGATCAACCATCATTACTCGTAAATGAAGATAAAGATACATTATTCCTCAGGTATTGAAAACTTGCATTTACGTCGGTTATGACCTGTTTGTTTACACCTACCACACTTGACTGTTTTCCGTTCCTCTCCCCGTGAAGGAATTCTCATCTTCTTCGGTCTTCCAGCTGACCTCCTTACTTCTGGAGGTTTAATTCTCGCACAAAACTCCTTGAATTGCTCCGATAATTCCCACTCACTCTTATCACGAACTGGGTAAAGTGGTTGGTTGTAGCAAATTCGGTAATTTTCAACTGTATAAAATGGAGAACAATATTTATGATGAGGAAGATTATACTTTATACATGCCGAAAGAACATGGATACAAGGCAGCGCTTTGACATCAAACTCGCGACATGTACACGAAAGTTCGCCAAGCTTAAGTGTGTCTTTGTAATCTCCTATAGTATAATATTCGTCGCGAGAGATTGCATGACAGCGGACATCATGCGCCATTGGTATAAGTTCCGTTATTTCTTTCGCAGCCCATTTCGTCAATGGTCCACTAAATGTTGATGCACGTTCACTTCTCTTGTAGAACATTTCTTGGATCTTTAATCTGACCGTCTCTATCAGTCTAGTAACAGGGTACTCTCTTACTTCCTTGAACAAAGCATTAACACACTTCGATATGTTCGTAGTCACGAAATTGAATCTTTTTCCTGAAAAATGTGAAGATGCCCATCTTTCGTATCCTATTTCTGTCAACCATGGAAATACTTGAGGGTTTGCCATTTTAATATTGTGCATTATCTTTTCAAATTCAGCCTTTCTGCACGTCTTTACAGCTTGCCAATATAATGTTTCCAACGACTTGTCTTTAAATGTGTCAACCAAGTTTCTGTAGATATGATAGGCACAGTAGCCATGTCTTGCGTATTGAAAGACTTCGGGGACTTCTTTCATTAAACCTTTATGTCGGTCTGATAATATCACAAATCCTTGAAGATACCCTAACGTAAAATTGAGGTTATCAAGGAACCATTTCCAACTATGGTTGTTTTCTGATTCCCCAACACCAAATGTTATTGGTACAATTTGTTATTACCGTCCAGGGTTGTAGCAACAAATAGAACACCCCTGTATTTACCTTTTAGGTGAGCCGCATCGAATGCCAACACCCTTCGCAGATAAGTTTGGAAAATTCTGACGCACTGTCCGAAAGCAACAAAACATCTCTAAACCTACTTGTCTGTGAGTTAACAAGCACGGCAGTCATTGTTCTGGGTTGGCCCTCCGTAGCTCATGCAAATAGGCCAGAAGTTCATTGTAAGAGTCTTCATAAGATCCCATTACGCGCTTGATTGCGATCTCCTTCGCCCGCCATGCTTTCTTGTAGCTCATAACAATATGATATTTCTCATGCATAGCCAATACGATGTCTTTCGGGCTTAATCCCATGCATTATTCAATACGACTAATAACCAAATCACTAGCTAACTTACTACTTGCTTGTCGATGATCACTCTGCATACATGACATTTCACATGTGTGTTTGGACGTGTAAGTTTGAATCTTAAATATTCCGGCATCATTTACCCTAGATGCATGGACCCTCCATTGACAGTTATCTTCGACACACACCACGGTATATCTCTTCGTTGATGAATACAGGACTCGATATTGGAAGTGATTTTTCATGGCAAATTGGCTCAACACATACTGGCACCATCTCTTGTCCTTAAACGTTTGACCAATAGCTATCTCATTCGACTCATTCAGCGATCCATTTAATTTTGACAGATCCGCATTGACGAATGCTTCATCTTCTAAAGGCATATTAAATCTAACATCCATGAAGTTTGATGTTTGAAGTGGCTCGGGTGATGAAGGCAAATGTGCTGTCTTACGTAACGGTGATGATGAATACACATGTCCTCTTGTAGGTGAAGATGAGGATGTAGACCCATGTACTCTTCTAAGTAATGGTATATACGAAGTCACAGGTACTCTTGTATGAGAAGGTGATGATGACTCCACATATGCTTTTGTAAGCGAAGGTGATGATGAAGGCACATTGCCGCTTGTAGGCAAAGATGACGATGATGTCACATGTACTTTTGCAGGCGATGGTGATACCATATATTCACTTTTCAGGCTAAGGTCAGCTGCCCAATTAACGCCATGTTCTTCACACATATTTGTCATCGGAAGGGCATCATGTTGAATGTCGACATTATGTTCAACGCCACTACACCGAATAGGGTCTTCGTGAATGGTCTCATTAATGCGCCGCACTGTCTCTATTATTAAAGGCATGTATACATTTGGATGCTCCGATTGTGCTGCCAAGAACACTCGCACATCTTCATCGTCTTCAATTTCAGATGGAGGGATTGATTGGTATGAGCATGGGTATATTACTTTCATATTAATATCATGATCATTCGGTGTACTCTTAATGATCCTGTAGATCTTCGATAGAAGATCATCATATGTAGTGTTGACACTCAAAGCAAAACTTTTCGATTTTCCACCCTTATACGTGTATGAATTGTTTTGACATATTAAGTCCCCACCATAAGAGCAGACGATGATTCTAGCAGCTATTATCTGCAAAGAAACACAATGAAATTAGTTATCTTTCAAATTTCAAATAGTACTCTTTTAAAATTCAAATAGTACAATACTTTTGTTACAGTTTCAATGATTACTCGTTCATCTTTCAAATCACAAAAGAGAATGTTGTAAAATTTATTATAGCACACCTTTAAAATAAAATTTAAAGAGTGTAAAATTCAGAGAGCAAGCGCAGAGCAATTCAAAGAGCACACCAATTCAAAGTGCACAGTGTAAAATTCAAAGAGCATGACAATTGAAAGTGCTCAGTGTAAAATTCAAAGAGCACGGCAATTGAAAGTGCACAGTGTAAAATTCAAAGAGCAAGAGCAGATCAATTCAAAGAGCAAAGCAATTCAAAGTGTCTTGTGTAAAATTCAAAGAGCACACTAATTCAAAGTGCACAGTGTAAAATTCAAAGAGCACGGCAATTCAAAGTGCTCAGTGTAAAATTCAAAGAGCACGACAATTGAAAGTGCACAGTATAAAATTCAAAGAGTAAGCGCAGAGCAATTCAAAGAGCAAAGCAATTCAAAGTGTCTCGTGTAAAATTCAAAGAGCACACCAATTCAAAGTGCACAGTGTAAAATTCAAAGAGCACGACAATTGAAAGTGCTTAGTGTAAAATTCAAAGAGCACGGCAATTGAAAATGCACAGTGTAAAATTCAAAGAGCAAGCGCAGAGCAATTCAAAGAGCAAAGCAATTCAAAGTGTCTCGTGTAAAATTCAAAGAGCACACCAATTCAAAGTGCACAGTGTAAAATTCAAAGAGCACGGCAATTGAAAGTGCTCAGTGTAAAATTCAAAGAGCACGGCAATTGAAAGTGCACAGCGTAAAATTCAAAGAGCAATCGCAGAGCAATTCAAAGAGCAAAGCAATTCAAAGTATTTCGTGTAAAATTCAAAGAGCAAACCAATTCAAAGTGCACAGTGTAAAATTCAAAGAGCGTAGCAATTGAAAGAGCAGAGCTATTCAAAGTGTCTCATGTAAAATTCAAAGAGCATACCAATTTAAAGTGCAAAGTGTATAATTCAAAGAGCATACCAATTCAAAGTGCAAAGTGTAAAATTCAAAGTGCAAAGTGTAAAATTCAAAGAGCACAGTGTATAATTCAAAGAACACAGTGTATAATTCAAAAGGCACATCAATACAAATAACACAGTGTAAAATTCGAAGAGCAGGTTGTAAATTTCGAAGAGCACAGTGTAAAATTCAAAGAGAGCACAATGTAAAATTCAAAGAGCACAGCAATTCAAAGAGCACAGCTATCATGAATCTTCGAATGTCCTAACATTTCCACTGTGCTCTTTGAAATATCAATATCAATACGCTCGTTGAAATTGGACGAGATCGATTACTGCAAAAACACATTGCGAAAAAACAAAGATCCTACTTGATTATTAAAAATAAATAACGCATTCGTAGAGGAAAAAATTTCACATTCATCGTTCTTACCTGGTCCACACCACAGCCTCGTTTCCAATGAAACACGAGTTGAAGAAATAGAATAGTAATGCTCTGAAGTGGAAACCGATCTCAAAACTAAAGAGATGATGCTTTTTTACTATAAATGAGAGAAGAAAATGAGTTTTGAATATAGAAGAGGAGAAAAACGAGTATAAAATATGTTTTCTTTGGAGAAGGAATAATTCCTAAGAACGGGGGTATTTCGGTCCGAAAATGGTTCGTCCGTACAAGTGAAGTTTACTTTTGGAAACAAAAGTGTTCGAGGTTTAGCTGAGAATATTGGTCAAAAGAGAGGTTTACAGTCGGAAATTTCTCTAACTTAATTAAAAACAGATTTTTTTTCGAGAAAATTTTTGCTACACCCACGAGTTAGCTACGCTAGCTACACCGCGTGTAGCAATGACCCACCATGTTGTTTTTGTTGTATCCACGCCGTCCATCCATTTGGCGAGATCATTTTATGATATGACACTAAAAATCAGGAAGATTCAAATCTTAAGTGGACCTAGAACAGAAAATAATGGGAATTGAACACCAACTATTAAAACTTCTTGGGGGCCACCTGAGCTTCTGATCTGCCTCATATTTTGGTATCATGCCTTACAATGATCTCTTCAAATGGATGGACGGCATGGATACAACACATACATCATGGTGGGGTCATTACTACACCCGGTGTAGCTAGCGTAGGTAACTCGTGGGTGTAGCACAATTTTTCTCTTTTTTCATAGCCCTCGGACGCGGATTTCCTGCGAAAGCCTTGCGCGTAGTTCCTGCGCTGAGAACCAAGGTGGGGCCCAAAGTGATTGTTTTGATAAATCCACCCCGTCCATCCGTTTTGGGAGCTCATTTAAGGCGTGAGAACAAAAATGAACCAGATCCAAGACTCAAGTGAGCCTCACTAAAGGAAAAGGTGGGTAGGTAAATTACTACCGTTGAAACCTCCCTAGGGTCCACAGTGATGTTTATATGACATCCATACCGTTCATAACGTCAATACTACTGGGATGAACTGGAAACACAAATAGTATCCTGATTCCAAACTCCTGTGGCTCCACAAATATTTCAACTTTGGACGTTCAATCCTCACGTTTTCGGCCCACTTAAGTCTTGGATCCAGTTCATTTTTGTTCTCGTGTCCTGAAATGAGCTCCCAAAACGTATGGACGGAGTGGATTTATAAAAAAACATCACTTTGTGCCCCACCTTGGTTCTCAGTGTAGGAACTTTCTGCACAAGGCTTTAGATATGCTTCATTTCTGGGTGGAGCCATAAAATTATCTGTTAAAATGGATGGACGGAGTTGATAAACTACAGAAATCACAATGGCCCCCACGCTTAGCGTCCTGAGTTAGTACGCAATCCGCTTCCCAAAAACCTGCTTATTTTGACTTTTAAGACTACTTTGACTCACTGCATCAAATCTGAAACCGTTTTAATCCGGGTCGTCCATCGGACATGTCCTCGTGACATCCACTCCGTCCATCAATTTTGCCATGTCGACGGTAGGACGTGAGGCTAAAAAGAATTCAATGGACCAGAGGCCCAGGCAACAACAAAAAAGTGAGAATAAACGCATACCGTTGAAGCAACAACGGGGCCCACGAAAGTTTCGTTGGAGGATGATCTTTTATGTTGTTGCTTCCTCTCTGTGGGTAGCACCTTATGAACGAGTTGGATACAACAGCTTGATGGTGGTGGGCCCCATGAACGGAGAACTATTCGGTAGACGACTCCGGTGCCTATTCAGTAGTGTCACCGAAAAGCTCTGTGCGTCCCACCATGAAGTATCTGCTTTATCCACGCCGTCCATCTATTTTGCCAGCTCATTTTACGGCATGAGATCGAAAAATCAAGTGGACCACACCCTTGGAAACAGTGGGGATTGAATGCCTACCGTTGAAAACTTCCCACTGATGGGAGCGGATTAGGTGAGATCCCAGAGTCACCCAAGACTCGTAGTGCCACCTTTACGGTGGGCCCACCTTGATGTATTTATTCCGTATTCACACCCAAGACTCATTTTAAGACATGTGCATGTCTTAAAATGAGATGAGAAAAATGAATGGACGGTGTGGATAAAACACACACACCATGGGTGGGCCCGTAGAGCATTGGATATTCTTTAATTTTGGGCTAACCCCTAAAATGAGCTGGAAAAACGGATGGATAGCTTGCCTAATCCACATATATTAACGGTGGGCCGAAAGACTTTACTCAGTACATTAACGTCTACTGGGCAACTCAGCAATCCCATTTCCTTCCTCTCATGTGCCCATTAAGGCCTGCCATTCACAGTATCTTAGTCCATATTTAAGAGCGTCAGCGAAAAAAAAAAAAGAGAATAGATATGAAACTCAAGTGGGCCACACGGTGGGAAAGTGGGGATTGAAAACCCACCAATCAAACAGTTGTAAGGCCTACCGTAAATTTTCTGAGAAATCCAGCCCGTCTATCAGTTTGGCCGGATGATATTAGGGCATGAGCCAAAGATGAGGCAGATCAAAATTTCAAGTGGGCCACATAGTGAAAAACAGGGGATATTAAAGGCCTACGGTTGATAGGCATATAGGGCCACAAAAGTTTTGGATCAGGCTTTTATTTTATTGTTTTCGGTTAATGTAGTGGGAATGACATTACAAACCGTTTGAACGACCTTATGGACAGTTTGGATGGCATCTAAAGTCAACCGTGGATCTAAGAAGTTTTCAACTATCGGCATTTCTTTCAATTGTTTCCTTAGTGTGGCCCACTTTAGCTTTGGATTTACCTCACTTTTGAACCACGCCCTAAATTGTTTTAGAGAAATTAGTGGACGAAGTGAATTGTCACAAACGCTAAGACGGCCGCCCCTACCTAACTGAGAGTCAGCTAGAGTTTTGAAGCTTACTATGAAAAGGAAGGCAGGTCTACTTCCAAAACTTGGAAGCGTGAGATTTTTGGTCGATAGCCGAATACTAGGGTTGTCAATGGATTGGAATGGATTTGATCATGATCTAAATTCGATTCGATTTAATCGAATTCGGATCATTAATCGGATCAACGGAGCGAATTCGGATCAAAATCTTTGATCTGTTTAATAATTTAATTGGATTTGGATCGACTTCTATCCAATTTGGTGACGATCCGATTATAAGGAGTATAAAAGGAAAAAAATATATATATAAGATGCACTAATTTTTTATCAGATTTATATAGAAGAGTATTAGTTGTGATTGGATTTATATAAAGGAGTATTAGTTTTGATCGAATTGGATTCAGATTTCAAAATTTTTTAATAGAATGAATTTAGATTAGACACTTGTGATCTAGATCGGATTCGAATCAAATTCGGATCATGTAAGTCCTTAATAAGATCAAATTTGGATCAACACTGATTCGATCTGAATCCGATTAGTTGACAACCCTGCCCAATGCCCAATTAGAATTATGAAGAAAAACCCTTTAGAAAAATTACTTAATGAGACTAATGGTTGTTGGCTTGGATGGTCTCCACCTTAATGTTTAGGTAAAATCCACTCCGACCACATGATTGGAAACAGAAAAAAGCTTATTTGTGAATTAGGTGGACTTGAATTACTTATAGACCTAAATTTGGTATACATGACTAAATTTTAAAGAGACCTATAGGGTCATTTCGCACCAAGGATTTGAGGAGATATGTGGTATGCCAAATCTATTGGTTGTTTGACGGGTGGTTTAGAGTGTATTCCAAATTCAAGCGCTTTTGCTTGGATCTCTTATTTTTGCTAAATTTTAGCGGTCGGAGAGAAACCTGTGTAACATATGTCACTAGGCTACTAATTTATTGGACACAGGACTATTGATGATATCCCAAAATAATCAAGTTGTCAACTACATCACTGAAATTACTTCAATAGAATGATATGAGCTATTCAAACATCGTTCATGTAAATCAACCATTAAAAAAATTGGTGGTTGATATGTATTTTAATGGGCTTTATAGTTATTTTTGGATAATAGCGGATTCTCAATAGTGGGTGCCAAACACAAACAAGAGAATTCCAAGTCTAGGTATCTCAAATCCAGAGGATTTCTTATCAAGCATTCGGAATCCACGGTGTTAAACGAGACCTAATGGCCGTTGACACCCCTGGTGAGCCGGACGCGAATTAAGAGTCTCCCTCGATTTATTTCCCTCCCTTTCGAACTGTCTCATTCGTCTCTCTCAGCGCCACTCGAACTTCACGTGCCGCCGGCACAGCCCGAAAAGAGCCGACGCGGTAGAAACAAACATTGCTACGAATCTCAGAGAGAGAGAGAGAGAGAGAGAGAGAGCAGCCGTACGAAGGACGGTGGGAAAGGAGAAATGGAGAGGGTTTCGGCAGCCTGCGCCATGGAATGGAACATCGAGCTTGAAAAAGGCCTCCGATCAAAAAAGCCTGGTCTGTAATCTAAATACTCTCGTTCACTTGCAAATCCAACCGTTGATTCCTCCAACTCGTTAGAGATATAATCAGTTAATCGCCACGGAAAAAATTATTCGTTCATCTATTATTTGAGAATAGTTCTGTAGAGACTTGGGTGTTGGGTTGATGCACCATGAGGAGGGATTAGCAACAGATCAACAGTATAGGTGTCAGACAGACCATCCAAATTGCTAGCCCATTCTGGATAGAGCTTACCCCCAAAAGTCGGAATGATTGGACGGTCTCAGGCATTCTTTTAAATTTGCTGGCTATGATTGCCTTTAGCAGTGTCGATCTTTCGGGCTGCAGCATGCTCCATGTACTCTGGATGTGTTGCTAGCCCTCACCTTACAGCGTAGCAAACTCACACCATAGTCCAACCATATACAAAGTTGAACTGATGGTCCAAATTATCAAACTTTGTGCGGACTTGTGCTATAATTTAGTGCTGTTTGAAGAGGCATTGTACAATGTCCAGAATGAATTAACTTGGTTTCCATTCGCGCCCACACTCTACTCCACATGGTGGGGCTCACCAACTAAGTGACCACAAGGTTCGTCTGGTGGGCGGTGGGCCACAGCATTGATGCACAATGGACCAAACTACACACCCCCACCAAACATATGCAGCCATCAAATGGTGCAGTTTGTCCCATTGTGTATGGATGGTTGGTTACATACAAGTATTTTACCATTCATCTGCAGGCCAAAAATTGGATGTCTAGTATTGTTTGATGGGGCAACTTACCACCCTTGAGCGACCACTATGCATGGACTATTGGCTTTGATTCAGCATCATCATCTAAGCCTTATCTCAACTAATTGGGTGGAATCCCGTTCTGCAATTCCACTCTATCAAGGATGGACTGTTGGCTTTCTTAAAAAAAAAAGAGGAAAACACATTACTAATAGTCTAATATAGAGTGAGCAAGAGTCATTGCAATCATTTGCTACTTGACCCACATGGGTAAATGAAAATTTTAATCTAGAAACGATGTCCCTAATTTCGTTGAGAATAAAAGCAAAAGATTCTTCTATAGCAACCAGCCTAGAGTAGGTTATGGTTGTTAGATATTTCATTGAGAACAAAAACTAAGGACTCTTCTACAATAACCTACCTAGAATAGGATATGGTTCTTAGATGTAACTGCAATAATCATTTTGATTGACTATTTTAGAAATGCCGCGCAATGTCAGAAAATAACCAAAATTTGATGTACGCATGCTACGTTATAATTGTTTTGTGTATGAGAAATGCTATTATGATGCACATTGCAAAAAGGTTCCACATAGCAGATCCCTACTATACATTTGACTAATGTGCATATTGATCAGGATCATTGATCCGGTATAGGCCACATGTTGAGAAGTTATGACCTGAAGATTATGGTGACTGAGTGATTTTAACCATCAAACAGTTGTGATTTTGCCTTCTGAATGTGGACTGAGGCTGCTGCCTTGATTTTTGGCTGACAACACATCCACAATACATCCTGTCTAGTCAATGGCAGTGACTACCATAGAGATGTGCCAGGGGTACTCTAGGAATATGTTTTGGTCACTTCACCATGCAAGAATTCCTTTTTGGGCTAACATGTTTTCTAAGGTTTTTAGGTTTCTCTTTTCTCTGTCTTGTTTGATAATGTAGAAAAGATTATGAAATTATGATCTGAGTTTACTGTTCAACTTTAACCTCTTATGCTATTTCCTTGATGCAAGTGAAGGTTTTTTATCATTGAACACAATTTGCACCATAAGGACACTCCATTTTCTTAAAATTTCCATGTTTGATGGCCATGCTGGTTTTGCTGTAGACGTGTCGACACTTATGTTAGGAGAACTCTTCAGTTGTTTCTTTATGTATTTTTAGCATTGCTTATACTTTTTATGTAGTTCGTAGTGTATTTTTAGTTGATTGTATTTTACGGTAAGTTAAGGGTGTGTTTTGATGCACCATAATTTCATGAAATATCATGAAAATTTGCACCAAATTAGACTGGTTAATCATGAAATTTCATGATATTTGGTGCAGCCAAATGCACCCTAATTCATATATCAAGTATAATTAATTTAATAATCTATTTTTTAGTTGTCATTGTCGTCATCATCATTATCATCATCCTAGCTTTCTGCTAGCAATTTTGGTTTGGCTCCTTAATGGTAGATTGACAAAGATTCTACTATCGGCTGTGACCAGACAACAACTTACCTTTTTTAGATGGGCTTTTGGAAGTAGGAACCAGCCATGGCAGAAGCTCACATTGACACCATTTACATGCTAACTCAGTTCTTCCACCTAATTTGACCCGCAAGCCAATTATTACACACACATGCGCATGCACGCACATACACCACAGAGGGCAATTGAATAGAGTAGGGTCATGGTGGGCAGCTGCCAGGCAAACTGCTAAGCACAGAACACCCAAGACACATACAGGGTCACTCTCAAGTAGTTAGATTCCCAAAATAGTAGGGCTCCCATTGATGCATGATTGCCACACCACTTACATGTCACTGCACTCATGCACCACTCTCCACCTTAGTATTGAGTGTTGTGCGCAATCCACAAAGGGGAATTTTTAGACATTTGATTTCTAGAGCATGCATGCTAGATGAGCCTGTCTTTCATTCTGCCTTTTTGGCTTGAATAATATTAGTATCTTTCAAAAAAAAAAAAAAAAAGGAGAAAAGAAAAGAATAGAAAGAAAAATACTAGATGAGCCTGCTGAGGACACTTAACCACCAAGCTATAATCATAATTGATCTAAAGAGCCATTATAGTTTCACCTGAATTAGTTCATACTTATGCATGCATGGCTCGATATTCTAGACATTTTAATGATATTTCTTCCTGTTAACTTCTTTCTTTCTATGGTTTCAGGTCAACCTATTGAGGCTGTGTTACAGATTGGGCCTAAACTCCAACAATGGAGCAGAGAGCCAACCATTTCAATGGCAATATCAAACATGTTTGGTTTAGTCCAGGGAGAAGATAGGTTGTTTGCAAATGCGATTCTTCGTAGGCTTGCAGATGCATTTAGGTCTGGGGACAACCATATGAGGGCCTGTGTTTTGAAGGTTTTTCTTTTGGAATTGAAAAACCGTAGCAAGAAGGGTAAACTATACAATGGCATTCTGGCCAAGGAGAGGGTACCTAATTATATAGAACTACTGAAACGAGTAAAGATAGTTTTTGACACGGGTGATGTCAAATCAAGAGCATTAGCTTTACGTCTCCTTGGTTGTTGGGCTGATCTTGCAAAGGATAGTGCCGAAATACGCCATATGATTCTGTCAACTCTGCAGTCACGCCACCTTTTGGAGGTGAGGTTAGTATTTCTTTCCAGCATCATTATTTGAAAGGACTAATCAATATATAAGGAGATGATTTGCTGTCTTTATTTCATTTGGCAGGTAAAAGCATCATTATTTGCTGCTGGTTGCTTTTGTGAATTATCGGAGGACTTTGCCTGCATCATTCTAGAGATGCTGAGTAATATGGTAACCTCACAAGGAGCACCTAGTGATGTGAAGCTGGCGGCTGCACGTGCTTTTGCTAAAATGAATTGCTCATCTTTAATTGCATGTAGAGCTTACAAGGTGCTGTGTTTCTTTCCCTATCTCATATTTAGATAAACATGATGTTAACTTCTGTTTGTATCTTCATGGAAAATATTGTAACTACAGTGAAAGTATAGTTGCTAGCTTTGGAAATTTGGATCATCATTGTTAAAACTCCTTTTTTTTTTGTCAACAATATGTTGTTTCCTAGGAATATATACTCATATATGCTTAGGGTACCTGTTGTTGTAGCAAGACTTCAAACCAAGCAAAAGCTGCAAGTGAACGTACCAAATGGAGATCCGAACACCTACATCATAGCAGTGACTCGAAATAAAGCCCAAATAAAGGACTATTGACTGGACCCAAACAGTCTGCTAGTCTAAAAACTAGCATCCATGATAACTATGAATTAATTCATGGAAGAAAACATCAATAACTCTATTTAATTAAATCAGAGTTGTCTGTCCTGTGTGTGAGCGCTGCAGTTTTTTATAGGCTGCATACAGAATATTCCAGGTCTTTCCTGTTGTTGCTGTTACAAGCAGAAAATCTCTGAAACTACTATTAAGAAAATCAAAACGCAGAAATAATACTAAGGAGCTTTGCTAAGTGCACATGCTTGTGCAATAAAGCTAATCTACATGCCGCACATGTACCGGCATGGCACATGGGTGTGAGATCCAATCCATCCATCATGTTGGTCCGACCTTGTACATTCGTTCCCAAAAATATATCTGGTCCACTCAGCCTGCCTGGCCTCAATATTGGAAACAGGTGAGTGGGTTAGAAAACTTCAGCCAAGTTTTTCAGAGCCATACATTTGTTTTGCTAACTGAGGCTTACCTGAATTGATCAACATGACTTGTGGGCTAGGGCATGAATATAGTGGCGCCGTTCTGATGGGTGGATTGGATCTCGGCCCTATCATGCTGTGCTGGCACATGTTGGGCTTGTACATGAGCTTTACTGCACACTCATGTGAGCCTAGCAAAGCTCATGCTAGAGATATCTATTAATGAACAAAGACTGCACATCTATTTCCGTTATAGGCTACATACACAGCTGTATGGATCTACAAGACCATAGAGTTTTGCTTTATCTTCCCAAATATATCAACAGCTGCTGCTCTTTTGTCCCATAACAGTATTTTCTGCTTGTCAAGAAATACAACTCGTACAGTTATAGACCCTTCCACATTTAGATTGTGTGATTGCCCAGAGAGCTGCGCATGACCATTTATACTTCCAAAAATATCTCTGGAGGGTTGGATAGTTGCATATGGGTGTTTTATATATTCTGGATACTAAAATAGAATGCCATGGCTGAACAATAGAATGTAAACTGTAGGGGAGGGTGTACAATATTATGATTCGACCTGTGGGGCCTACAATCCAATAGGACACCCCACTAATAGCTGTTCCTGCACACACATGTCAATTGGATTCCTGAGACCTAAGTTTGTACATGGGGTCATGGTTGGCCTAGGTGCATCACCTGTATTAGACAGTGCCAATACTGCATGGATAGTCTTAAGTTGTAAGATAAGGTTTTGGTCTCCTATTGTACCAGGCTTGTTATTAGCAATAGTATACTTCTTGTGAATTGTGATGGTATCAAGCTTGTTCCAGGTTGTTTTCCAAGGCAAACATCTCTTCCACCATCGCTGCTTCCTAGTTGGGATCAGCCAGAGCATTTGCAACCTTAGTTGGAACTGGAATGGGGGATATGGAGGAGGAATGAGGAGAGAGTGAGAATGGAAACAAAGGAGAGCATAGGAAAGAGAATCAGGAACTCTTTGATACCATGATAATAGAGAAAGAAAAGAGAACAAATGGTCCCCATAATGATGCTGTGTTTATAATATTTCAATATTAGAATTTAGAAGTGATAAGCTAGAATTAATTAAATGGAACAAAATCAAATAAAAAAGATTTATTCTCTAGAATTGTGTTCTGCATGTATACAAGACTGTACATGTATAGACTAATCATGCTATTAAATTATTAAAGTATCAGGGGAGGTAGAAGTGTCCATGTTCTATGGTACCAGGAGCTAGTCATTGTCGTTCATATCTGGGTATTGTAGGATGCTTCACACATCATCATTATCATCTAAGCCTTATCCCAAATTGGGTTCAGCTGATGTTTGTACTTTGTATGCTTCATAGTTCATAGTACCCATGTTATTTTATTTTATAGCAATCATAGTTTTTTGCACTGCGATTTCTCTTGAAAGCAGCATGTTCTATCATACTATGTTTACCTAGGAATGATTCCAGAGGATCCAGTGTATGTGTAAAGGGCCTGAATGCAATTACAACTCTCTGAGCTGATTTTGAGAAGGTGCCAAGAGTGCGGTGATTTGAAGAAGCTCGGCAATTTCTTAATATTAAGAAAAAACTTTCCTAGTCTATTGTCGGCATGACAATGTATTACATTCATTAATCATCGAACATCAACAATTGTCAGAAGGCCTCAATGGCCTGGCTTCTGTTTTTATTTTATTTATTTATCTTTTATCTCTTATGGCAAGATCCCACTAACAGGAAGGCCAAGGCATGGGTTTGATGAACGTAGGATGATTCCACTTTTCCATGCTCATAATCACAAGTTGGATTGACACAATATACCGAATGCGGAGATCTCTTATGAGGGAAGAGCTTTAAGGAGCTGCAGGCTCTGCAATGCAACTTTTTTTTTTTTTGTTTTGTCTTTTTAAAGCAGATTGTAGATATTTGATTCACTTATACTTTATGTACACAGGTCCTGTTTTGGAAACCAACAACTCGTTGGGAGTATGTCCATTCTTTACCAAATATAGCATGAAGCATGCTGGCTAATGGTCACTAAAGATCCATTTTCCTGCTTACTGTAATCTGCTTGCCACTGGGTCAATTGTAGTAACTTCAACATGAGAGTCATTGCAGCCATTGAGGATTGAGGTCTTACCGGGGTTTAAACAGAATTTGCTAATTTTTAAACTTTCAAGAACTTGTGCATAGCATTAGTCATTCTAGAGTAGCTTTGTTGTAAACTCAACGGTCATAGTTTCTTTGGTACAAAAGTATTTAGTGAAGAGTTGAAAGTTTCTGGGACAGTTGGGAGTGCTCCATGTAATTATTCCTTTAGGGCAGTTGTACACCAACAATCTTTTCCATCCATGCAAAATGACTGGCTAGTTGCACATTGAATACGACTTGCTTGTCTGCCATCAGAGGCAACTGTCTCTAGTTATCGCTCCTATCTTGCAAAGGACCTGCTAAAGCAACCATATATTTATGTCAGATAATTTTTTTTTCGTAGCTAACTTTTGAACAATGCGAGTTTACAGATGACCACCCTGGTGTTAATCTTGCAGAGTTTTGCTAAGCCCATGAACATCTCTCTGCATGTACCTCTTCATGTAGCCAAGCGCTGAGGACCATGGGGGACATCTGAGCCATGCATTAGGTAGGTCCCATTGTGCAAATGACATGTTTCAACATTGAGACCAGTGCACTATTAGGCGTCCAATATGTGTAGTTGATTATTCACCATTGGCAATTTCTTCTTGAACACGCCTGGAACTCCTGATGAATTGACCAGCCTGATTTCTGAGCCAGGACATCTACATGGTGGGGTGTGTGCTTGATCTTTGCTTGGATGTCCCACACATGTCACTGCATGTAGAGGTGCCTGGAGTTGTGCATGTGGGCTTATCAAAGCTCCATCTTCCATTTATCTTATTTTCTTAGGGTTCTGTTAAATTTGAATGAAAATATTCATTGTTGAACACATTCAATGTCCAAAGCGGTGGAAATTTGAACTTAATGTTGTGGTTGTCCACTTTATCTTCCTTTTAGATACATTTTTGTGACCAGTTGTTATATTTGTTTTCTAGTCATGCTATATTGTAACTTTTTATTTTATTTTATTTTATATAATCATCCGTTGTTGTTCCCTTTCAGGCCTGTAAGAAGCTGGTGCTAGGCTCTTCACCAGAAGAATTTGTAGCTGAGATGCTGTTGTCACTATCAAAACTCTCTTTCAAGTCCATGCTGTTGATTCATGAGCAAGTAGGTATCAGTTCTGTGCATTTTTTGCAAAGAATCAGCACTCATGTCATGGTTTTCACTTATTTATAATGCAGACATGTTCTATTTGATACAGAATGAGAGGATCTGCAATGGGACTTGCTTAATATGTGGTTCTCCAAGGAGTGCCTTTTGTTCCCGGAAAGATATGTGCTCCACAGTCTATGGGAGTCTTCTTAATTTCATGTTCCAAAGCAGGAATATTGAATGAATCCCAATGTGGAAATAGCACTAGACTATTATCTTAATTTCATGTTCCAAAGCAGAAGTATTGAATGAATTCCAATGTGGAGATAGGGCTAGACTATTATTGTATTGGATGATACATTTTGGTTTTTAGGGTGGTTGATATGTTCTTGGATTGTGAATTTAATGCAAAACTAGAAATGTCTGATCATTGTTTTTGGCCTTAAGCTTATATGGTACATAGTTTTGAAGAGTTCGTCATCATCATCTTACCTGTTCTCCAGAAAATTTGGTTGGTTTTTAAATATCAGATTGGCAAATTTTTATAATTGCCTGCCCACTAGACATCAACCTTCATCTTTGCCTAACCTGTGTCTGGCTCCTGCATTACTTCCATGTTGTATGAGACATTTGGCAATGTAATGATTCTGAATGAGCAAAGGATTAAATGCATTGCTGAACTTTCGTAAGGTTTGTACTGATGCAATTGCTGACTAGACAAGCGATTGTAGGATGGCACTTGGTATCCACGGTTGTATCCATCTTCATCATTGCCTCGTCCCGGCTTTTGGGGTCGGTTGGTTCTCTAGGTTTCTGGGCAAAAGTTTGATGACTGGCTACGACCTGACATCAACCGTTTTCCTTTGCCCAGGCTGGGACCAGCTGCTCTGCCACATCCAGACGGAGTGTAACCTGACATGTTTCACATTTATCACCATGAATTCAATTTGACTCTGCATGAAGAATAAATTCGAGCTCGATGACAAACATGGATAGATACTAAAGCAATACCACCCTAAAATTTCCAGACAGGTGCTCAGCCTTGAATTGAAAGAACCAAAAAAATTCTAGAAAACCCCTATACATTACAGTAGAAAAGTTTTATGTCTATTTTAATTAATTCACTATTCATTTCATAATAAAATGACATGAGCTGGATTTCCTCTGCAAACTTTTGCCTTTTATTTATCAATCCAGCTGTGTTCTTTTATCTTTTAAATTTCAAATTACTGAGCTGAGAAGGAAAAAAGAAGACAAGCTGGCCTTTTCCCTACGAGTATGAAAAGGCTCAACTCTCCATTAAGCCAGGATCTTTAAGAGGTGTTTCTTACCTTTCATGGTATGTGAATCTAAACATTCCTCGAGTCCTCAGTCAAGTTCAATGCTTCAATGAAAGACTTTAACTATCCTCTCCTTAAGATTGTAATAATTGGAATCCTCCTGTGGGCAACATTGCGAGGAACTTTGCTAATTCACGTATAAACTTACTGATCATCTACCAGTGGGCATCTTAGATTCGTCCTTTACATGGTATTGTTCACAACACAAATACACCTCCAATTAGATCACGAACACTCTACGTGTCACAGGGCTGGGATTGGCACCAGATCTTTAACTTTCTTGCCTAAAGCTGTATATTATCTTTTAGAAACTTCCTCTCTCTCATCTATTTTTTTTTTTTTTTTTAAAATCAAAGTTCTAATAGAAAAGTTTCAAGCATCGACGTTTAGAAACTTTTGTTTACACAGGCTTTCATTCAAGCTGTTGCTCTGGATGCAGGTAGACTTGCTCTTATCATTTATTGGCTGTCAATCTGCTTCTCTTGTGCCTACCGCACTGAAATGTCTGCATTTCCTCTCAGAGAGAGTCTGTTGTTCTCCTGTCAATGTGAATGTACTAACAACACTTTCCAAAATGCTAGATAACGACAACTTTTCATTGGATTCACAGTGTGAAGGTTTACGGATTTTGCGTAAGGTGAGTGTTGTTCTGCTCCCATTCTCTACTCGATGAATTTTTAAAAAGGTCACTCCACTTGTAAAGTATCAATTTATGTCATTTTTTTTTATTTGTTTTGTAGTGATACCACACTTCTCAGCTTTAGGATAGTTCTGCTTGTCTATCTACATTTTCTATATCTTACACTCTTATGAACTAATAACTAATAAGATATAGATGTTTGTTTATTCAACATGCATGCCCAGCCCTGCCTCATTTGTGCTGCCACAAGTGCTGGCGTGGAAGACATGCGGAACATCTGAGCTGTCCTTCAGGTGGTTTCCACCATGTAGATGCTCAGGCTCAAAAGTCAGACTGGTACACTCAGAAGATGGACCATGTATTTAAAACAAATAGATTGCAAAAAGAACCGAGCCAAGTTTTTTTAGTTGTCTATTTGTTTCATGCATTGTAATCCACTTGATTAGTTGATCTACCTCGTTTTGGGCCAGGGACATCTACAGGGTGGGATCCTCCTGATGGATGGCTTCAATCTCGCATGGGTGTGCCAAGTTCGCACGTGTGCAGTATTTTGTTATGCCGGGATATACATGTGTGTGGAATTGGCAAACTCTTAATGTATGATTACCCGTACAGTACTGCATACTTTTATCATATATATATATATCTGTGGACATAATGGCCTGTTGGGCTTTCTAGGATCATGGTGTTTGACATCTTGTGCCGAAGTTCAATACCGAAATATTCTTCTGTTTTTAGTTGCATTGTGTGATTATTGTACTCTTAAAAGTCACTGACTGTATTCATGGGAATTTGCAGATATCTCGTGATCTACCAAGTCTTCCCGACATGGATGCACAGGAATTCCTTAAGATGCTATTAATTATTGAGAGTGCTGCTAAATCTCCCATCGTTTCCAAGAAATCCTTGGCTCTCAGTCTGCTTGTAGATATATCATGCATCCTCAAGAGGATGCCGAGAGGGCATTGGTGCCACAGTCTTAAACAGTTGTCGGTTCCATGCGGACATCCTGAAGACAGTATGCGAACTGTAGCTTCAGAGTCTGATGCAGATGACCTGGGACCTCTCCCACAGCGTGTTGCCCTTTTAGTAATAGATGAGGTCATCTCGCTGGCAAAACAAGTGCATAGTGGGTCCCATGTAGAAGGGACAGTGCACACACCGACCCAAACCCCTGATGTTGCCGCCACCTCTAAGGTGAAGCAAGAATGCCAGTACTTGCTCAACCATCTTCTTTGTCTGGTTGGAGAATATCCTACATTGGGTCACATGATACTGGATAGAGTCCGATGCTCAATGGAACTGCTGGTGAACATGTGCACTGCTTTCAATGTCGAAGCTGATGCTGCTCATGGAGAAGTATCTGAAATGGACATAGATGCTGAAAACCCAAGTTATTCCTGTCATCGGTTCATGGGATTTGAAGGCAAAGAGTGGGATCCTACTGCTTCAGACCTTATAATGCACCTATGCAGGTTTGTCGGAGCTTCCCTGGAAACACTTGATGAAGCTGGTGCAATTACTATTGAAGTTTATAACTTAGTGAAGTTTTTGGTCGAATGCATACAAGGGATTGGATTTTTTTACCACAACATGTGCATGGTTTTCTCACTTCTCTTGAATTCTCACCTCATGTGGCATTGCTTTGGAAGTGAGAATAGTATGACTGGCAACATAAGCGAAGACTTGAATGAACTAAAGCTAGTTTCTTGCTCAAGCAAATCTCACTATGATTGCTGGTTTGATCATGAACGGATGACACTTGAGTTTGCAAAGAAGATGATAGCAGAGACTAATTTTTGGGCTGCGTACAAGGCTGGAAAGTACGCTGCTTGTCAGGATGCGTGGTTTACGGCTATGTTTACATTTAGGCTATTAATAAAACGAGCAAAATCAGATCCTTGTCGTTACTGGTTGGAGTCTCTGGCTCTATTTTCTGGTGCTGAAAGTGAAATTCGACTAGTGCTTTTTCCAAGACAAGGGATCCAGTTAATCAGCGGGTTACAGGTGAATGGTGATGGGGGTGTAGGAGAAGTTGGTCCAGGCGATTTAGAAAGTGCCGATTTGTATAACTTTCGGGAAAAGCTTGCCACCGCTTATAGCAGGGTTTGCTCTGCTGAAAAAATGTTGGTTGCTGCTATCACTGTGGATCAACCCCTTTATTTTCAAAGGTGGTTTTTGAGTCTTAGAGCTAAAGTTCTCGAAACTTTTGTAGATATACTTGGGCTCTTGAGTTCCATCAAAAGTACTGATGAAGGCATAAATGAAGATGGCCAGGTTGAAGAATGTCCTCAGATCAGTTTTAAACAACAAATGCATTTGTTGAAGTACCATTTGACTCATATTTCTATTCGACTGAAGAGATTAGCAAAAGAGTTTGATCTTCTCGCGACGTCTTTCATAGGCATTGACTACAAAAGCTTTAGAAGCATCTCGAGGCTTGCACTCAACTGTTCGTTTCTGGCCTTCTGTGCTGGCTTTGCTATATACTTCGGGAATGAATCTAGTCACAACAACATCATAACCTGCATTCTAGAAAAGTCAGGGAAGTTTTCGCCTTCAATGTTGATACAGGATCTTATTGAGCGTTTGTGGCATATAGACAGCAAGACCAGTACAGATCTCCAGCTGTTTCTGGCAAGTATGGGTGAGCCGCCTAGTTACCTACAGTCAAGAACGCAGATATCTAGCTATGGCCATAAAGAGAGAGCTACTTTGATGGTTTGTCGGGTTGCTGTATCATCTGTTCTCCGCATGCAAGAAGAGGCGAAGGGAGTGCAAAATGAGGAGGATCTATGCCGACTTTTCCAGGCGGGGCTACAACTTCTTTCCGACATAGTAAGGAAATGGATGTACATGCCTTTCCTGATGCCCCAATATTTCTTTAGAGTAAGGTATGCAGACTAACTCAAATCTCCTTTTTGGATTAGACAGGGATCTAATTCAACTCTATGTATAAGAGGTGCACTCCAGTGGTTCCAGTACCACTGTAAGCTATGATGGTACTGGGCAGATGTAGGGCCCACCGCGTATCATACCCAACCTGTCAATCGAATACGTCCCTCAGGTTACTCCTGAGGCCTGAAAATCAGCTCTATCCAAAACTTTGGTGGGCCACAGCATAGGGAACAAGGCGGGAGGTGATGCTTACCCTTGATTCTCACCAAGGCCCACCCGACTTGTAGAACAGCCTTATTTTTTTGTCCTAGCCCTTCATCCGGGGTATATGAACGGTCTGGATGGCCTGGATTTTGTATACACAACATGGTGGGCCCCTCAGCAAATCAAGGGTAGGCATCCCCTCCCAACCTGTCCCCTGTCCTGGGCTTCTCGACAGCTCTTTTAATCAGAATATTTGAATGGTTGATTGTCTTGCAGATACGATTGATCTGTGAATTTTATTTTGTCAGACATAGAATCCACAGTGTCTCCATGGATGTTTTGACTCAGTGGAGGTTAAAAAGGACTCACTTTTGTTTTTTATATGATTTCCACTCAAATTTATAGCATCTACTTCTTGTTTTTTCTACATGGAGTTTTTGATGATAGTTGATATACGTAGCTAGAGAAATGCCAAAGAGATTCATGCAAAGAGGATTGAAGGTTTCCTTTGCAGAACTGGCCAAGTGTCTGTTCCAAAAATCAGGGTATTCCACCAGTCATCAGCAGGGCCCCACATGCGTTGAGTATGAGTCTATGGACTTTTGATTGTTTTCTTCTAACTGTACATCTTTCTCATACAAGCATGGCCCACCTGCTGATTTTGGGCCAGGGCATTTTTGTGGTGGGCACCACCTGATGAATGGCCTTACACATGGTTGCTACATTGGCATGGGTACCATGCTGAAAGTCTTGAATGCTCTTCACTGGCAGTCGTAGCATTTCTCACACACTATTTCCTGGTATTTCCATGCTCGAACCCAAGTTCTGGACGGTTTGCTTTCTCACATTGTGAAGAACGATTCAACACTAAATGCAGATTATTGAATCAAAGTCAGATCATAGGCATGATTGATGTGTACACCAGTTACATACTGGAATTATACAACAATGCATTTGGCAGTGCATTTGGCAATGCGATTTTGAAGATTAGTTATTTTATTAGGACCTGAAGCGTCAAGGAATTGCTAGAATCTGGGCTGGGAACAACACCCTCAAGTTCTGCACAGTCGGATAACTGACTTGCTCCATCCTGTATGTGATGACTGGTGTCCATTAACAGCATTTGTTTACTTTGTAATTCAACATCTGTGATATCTACGGCCTACCCACCGTAGAAAGTTTGTCTGCCTGTTTGTATCAAAATGGCAATTAGAACTCAAATGCCCTTTTGGAGGGTGAATTCGAACAGGCTCTTTTACAAGTCCAGCATTATAGGATTGGCGCTTGACTTGGCATGCTAGGAGCTAGGCCAAGTTAATCAATCATCTAAGTTAAATTTCCATTAACGAGTTTTTGAATGTTGCTTGGTCCTATGCATATCCTTGTAAATGAGGCTGGATCCAGTATGCATCCAGTGCCATTTGGTAAAATGGTGGAGAATGTGTCAATGAATCCAAATCGACAAACTCATGAATTTTCCAGTGGCAAGAAATTGGACATGTTATCTGTTTCAGAAATTTGATCCAAACTTGATCTCTAGAATTTTTTCGTTCTGGGAAATTCCTCTAAACTTTTCTTGACTTTCCAAAATGGGTGATGAACTTCAAGATGGCGAGATTTTTGGGCCAAGGCTCATCCAAAAGTTGGTCCATTAATTAAATGGTCCAGATACAGCATCAAAAGTGCATCACTCAAGGGTTTTTGGGGTTGTTGTGGTTTACTATATGGTACTGAATGGGTGCACACCCGATCCTAAATACTTTCCATGACCCAGACATCCCATATCTATCCGAATATCATGTCGTAATTGTTCGTAGTGTCTCTGTCAGAGTGCAAATTAAAATAAGATTAACTAAAAGAATGTTGTTTCTCAAACCTCAAATGGTGTTGAAGATGAATGAATTTGGTGACATGTAATCATTTTTAAACATCTTGGCAGTCTGCCTTAGTTGAAACTCTGCATTTCTATCTATGCTAAAGTTCAAGGTCCTGATGTGATCATCACCATTTCCTATTTCCTCAACATGCACTGTACTATTATGTCATTACACAAGCAGTTCTTCCCTAACCATATCATGCGTTTGATCTTTGATTTTCTTTCAGGCCCTGCGTTGGTGCAGAGCTCTTTGCTTTCAATGCGGATACACGGAACTCCGGCAGGATCTCCATCTCCAGGGGCTTCCACCTCTCCCTGAATCTCTGCATCCAAATGAAAAACATGTCACCCAAGTCTCAAATTCATGTCTCTAAGCTGTACTGCATTGTTGCGGTCAAGGCATTGGACCGCCTACCCGAAGCAAATGGAGAAAGAAAGGAACAAACCCAGTTGGGTTTCCAGCCTTGGAACATGGACAAAATGGTGGATTTGAACGAGGAGTTGCTGCTTTATATGAGGGAGGATGGAGGAAGAATGCATCATGGGGTTGGCAGTGATGATGGTCTGGTGAAGGCTTTTGTAGGTTTTGAAGCAAATGAAAGGGGTCAGGGATTTTCCACTTGCTTGCTTGATGTTTCTGCTTTTCTGGAGGGTTGCTACCAAATCATATGGCAGAGCTGTTGCATTGACAGCAAAGGCTCTTGTTGGAGTCTATTGCCTCTGAATGCTGGTCCTGTATTTTGCATTAAGAAGCGATCTGCTGCTGTTTGATTGTCTTAACTTAAATACCATGTTGTGTTTTAGCAATGTTTGTGTGTTTGGAAGTTACCCCACATTGATAATTGCCCGGATATAGTGGGGTCGCTTGGGTATCGAATTCACTGAGCATTGAAGTGGGGGTGGAGAATGGAATCTGGTCTGAGAATGAAATTTGAGTTTGGGCTAAAACACTGTGAAAGGAGAAAGGCTATATATGTGCATGCATGAGGAGATGGGCCATCAGCCATGGCATGTAGGGACTTGGATTCTGTAGGGATCCCTCCACTCCCTGTGCTGGGGCCCCCACAATGATGTAAATGTTTGATCCATGCTCTACATCCATTTTTCCAGATCATTTTAGGATATTACCCCAAAAATGAAGCAGATGCAAATCTGAGGTGGACCACAACATAGGAAACAGTGGTGATTGAGCGTCCACCATTAAAAGCTTCTTGGGTGCTACAAAAGTTTTGGATCTAGCTGATGTTTGTTTTCTATGTGACCTAATCACGAGGTTTGATGGCAAATAAAAATTACGGTGGGCCACACCACAAAATACCTGTGTTGTGGTCTACCTCATTTTTGGGCTCTTGGCCTAAAGTAATGATTCAGAATGGATAGACCGTGTGGATAAAACACATACATCATGGTGGGCCCACAGAGCTTTTCGGGTCACTACCGAATCCAAAGCCTGCATGTACATGGTGAGGGCAGTATGCATGTGGCCCACCTGAACGTAATGAGGCCGGCCATCGGCCATGGCATTTAGCAGCCCGGATCCCTCAAGCATCCCACGGCTGATTCCATTGCGAAGGTTTGCATTTTCCATCTGTGAGCGTAATATACCAAAGTGCATTTTAGCGAGCTCAGACTCCAGAGCTTGCTGAGCCCACTACCTCTCTACTGCCCCATCCGAGCCGTGCATCAAGGGGGCCCCACTGTTGATGACCTGAACCAAAAATGGGGCTGGTCAATGGATTGTGTGGGTCATTCATGGCAGGTATTGGATAAGCGGATTATACTGACCCTTCTGCCACATCACTTCCACATGGCCCATCTGATGCGTGTTCTGGTGTCCCGAAGTGCATGGTCCACCTAATGAGCTGAGGGAACTGATTTTGGCGTAATTGCACATATGCAATTCGGCCAAGCTGCTGAATGGCCCGTACCTCGCAGTAGGCACATGAGAAGGGGAGGGCAAAAAAAAAAAAAAAAAAAGGTTTATAATTGTGCAGTGGTGGGCCCGCCTGATGAACGGCTCGGATTGCGCAAACGAGATGGGATGAAAGAGAAAAAAATTTTTTGGACCATTCCTCGATTTATGCGTGTCATCCTTGCGCACGGGCCATACTAATCTTCTCTGTATCGTTCCAAGATGTCTCTGAAGAGACAATGCAGCGTATCTCTCGAGAATTTATAAAGGATTCTTCTTTAAAATGCATTCGATGTGGGAATATCTGCAAGCGCTTTCCCATCTACACTCCCAGCGACACGACCCAGCAGCCCTTTTCTATCTGCGGCCCCATCGACACGACCCAACGTGCCACGTCATAGGAAATTCTATCCGTCTATCGCGTGGGACTCGTAGTGCAAAAAGCTGGAGCTGTTAACAAGGTCGGTGGTCCATCTCGTCACGCGTGTGGGGCTCACCTCATTGTTGAGAAGTCTGAATTTTTGGTAGGATCATCTATTCGGTGGTCCCATCTGCTAGACGGTTATGATGCCATGCACGCGTGAAAGGTTGATAAGTGAAAGGCTGCCGGCAAGTGCGCGTGGGGACGAAAACGACTTTGAATCCCACCTGAGAGACAGAGAGAGATAGAGATGGCCAGATCTAGGGCGGTCCCATCTGATGGGTGTTGTCGATGATTTCTCGTGACAACCGAAGCGGGGGCGTAGACATCTACTTAGTTGGTCGGAATGAAAATATGATCAAAATAGGCTGCTTAGATTTTGGCGATGATCCCTGCAAAATAGAATTGAAGGGTAAGACGTGGCCGGGTTCTGGCCGTTAATCCTCCGACACCTAAGTTAGTCGATCTGCCAGAGGATAAGTTGATTTGATAGTAAGGATTCGTTCTACCCGTAATCAAGGTGCGTTTCATCACTTTATAGTAGGTGGAGGAGATTTCTTAGGCTGGAATGGCGGCCGATATCGTGTCGGGTATCTAGGCGGATATCTCGAAACTGAGCGGATATCTCCAATCTTCAAGGACCTTGATCTCCGCTTTCCGTAACGGGAGAAGAAATAGGGTTAGCATTTATTACTTCATCCATCTTCCAAAATAATCCGTTGTATCTGAGCTGACAAAAGAATCGAGCTGATCTCAGAGGGCAAGGTAGTTGGATCGACTTACTTAGCTCATTGTGACCTTGGCAACACTCTTCCGAGGTCTTGTGTTTCAGCTCGATTCAACCAGATTTTTTACCCACAACAGTTGCCCCTCTATTTCCGAGGAAGATCCTTCTAGCTTGGGAGCACATTTGAGTGGGTAAGGTCGACCACGTTTTGGCGGCAAAGTCGTATTTAATGCATCGTTTTGAATTTTGAAAAAGCGCGATGATGGATGTACGGCGCGGCAGGCTTTTTCTGCGGTGGACGAATGGGGTGGAGACGCGTGGATCTCGTATCTCTGAGTGGACGGCCATAATCTATCTATCCAATGAGCAAGCGGACACGTGGCAGGGCATGTCAAGGGTCGAGTCAGTTCGCTTTTTGAGGCTATAGATGGTTGACACGTGGCGGTTGCAGGGTTCGGGTGTTGTCAGTCGAGGGAGTATAAATATAGGACTTAGAAGGATTTCTGGAGATTTCTTTCCTTCCTTTCTTGCGTTGCTCCTTGCCATTGTGTAACTTTCCTTTCTTTCATCTTGCTGTTGCTTTGGCCAGTTAAATCCATTCTCCAAAATCAGTGTTGTGTTTCAGATCAGCAGTCAATCGATCTTTATTTTGGAGAGCAATCCGGTACGTTGATTTTCTGTCCACACTTCTCGTTTTGTTTTATTCTCCATTTTCGAATAGCAATGTCTGGTTCAGAGGAAAGTTCCTCTCGAACTGTTTCTGTTTCACAATCGGTTGGAGAATCCTGATTGGGGGAAGTCCAATCAGTTCCTCCTGAGTCCTCGGGGAGAACTCTAATTACAGAAACTCCCTCTTCTTTCGCTTTGGACAAAGTCCCCGTTGTTGGCATATCGGGTCAACAGTCAATGGCAGACAGGTCTTCGAATTATCCTGCTGACTTAATATGGACCGAACTTACCCGAGCCGACCCGAATAAACTTAGGTCGGAATATTGTATCCCGAGTTCTATAGATCTTTATCTTCCTGGCCTAGATGATTTTCCGACTCGTCCTTGTTGGGGTTAGGAGCCACGCAGCGGAAGCAATCAAAGCAGGCGAGGAACACACCCCAATGGCAATCAACAAGCAAATCATCACACACAAGAAGACAAACCGATTTTTACGCGGAAAAACCCCTCAAGGGTAAAAAATCACGGCACAAAGCGACACCAATCCACTATGAATCAGAAGTTACAAGAGATTACAATAGAAAACCATAGATTACAGCCCACAAGAGAAATCCCAAGTTACCCTAAGCTAATTCTCATATAAGGAGGACAAACCCATCCCTTTCCCTCAATCCAAAGAACTCCAAGCTTCCTCCCTAGCTCTTTCTCTCACCCTAAAACCCTCTCAATCCCTTGGCCCATTAGCGGCCACAGGCGGCAACCCTAATCTGGGGTTACATCTCTTTAAATAGGAGAAAACTGAAATTAGAAACTCCTTGCGCAAAACCGCGCAAGAAACCAAGTCCAACAAGGAAACTGGCCGACCGATCGGACCCCCCCACCGGCCGGTCGACCGACCAGCCGGATGGCCCAAAAAAGCTCCAGATACGTGCTGTCTTCATCTCCAATGTGACCGACCGGTCGGCCGACCGGTCGGTGGTCTTCATGCATGAAGCGTAGAGGCGTCCAATCCCAATAGTCCTCCTGGTGATTAATTGACCATCTACTCATAGTTTTTTTAGGCTGGTTTCCGTCTTCATCTGCTCCCTATAGTGAGGGAGTATCTTTCTAGAGTAAATCTAGCTCCGGGTTAGCTGCCTCCTAATTCATGGAGGACTTTGATAGGCTGCATTATTTTATGGAGTCAAGTCCATGGGCTAGATCCAACTGTAGTTGAACTGATGCATCTGTATCAGCTGAAGTGCCATCCTGGTTTCAAGGGGTGGTACTATATGTCACCTCAGGGCAGAAAGGGCCATCGCCTTATTGATGATTAGCTCTCCTCGGTTCATGACTGGAGTGGTTTTTCGTCACAAAGGGTTGGAAGGTCCCCAACCTGAAGCTAAGTCTCCACATCACTGGGTGCGCAATTGGTTCTCGGAACCAGGTCGGGTTATCTGCTGCTTTATGTAATCTTGTATTCATTTGCTTGAAACAATTTAACTAAGCTTATACTTGTTCTTTCAGTTCATGGGAGCCCTCCTAGTTTAAGCTCAGAGGAAGAGAAGCGCATTGCTACCGTGTGGGAGTTAGATCCCAACTTCCACAGTATCAAGATCCTTCTTTCCTACGAAACCTTAACCGACGTGGGCATCAATCCCAGAGGTGATTTTTTTTTTTGTCCGATGTGGATTTTATCTTGATATTTGTACTGACAATATTTTGTACTTTGTTTCTCAGGTATGTCTGCTCCAGCTCCGAAAAGGAAGTCTGCCTCCTTGTCTGCCGAGGAGAAGGAGTAGATCAGGGCAATGAAGAGGCAGAAGGCGGTGGTGAAATGTCCATCGGATCGGCCCCTACAGCTCTGACGTCCAATACCCCCTTGAACCTCGCTTTTGAAGCAAGGCCGGAAGCTCCTTTGGCCAAGGCTGCGGTCACTGCTGCTGCTATCAAGCTTCAATCATCCCAAGTCATAGATTTGGTGGCTATGTCTGAAGCCGGTCCGTCCGGGAGCCCATCTTCCGCGGCACCAACTCAATTTACCTCAAGCCTACGCCGGGGTCCAGAAATGCCGCCGCATTTGTATAATTTGTGTAAGTGGGAGTACAAGGCCGTTCCTGAAGCCGAGGTGGATGCGATGGTGAGGGTTCCGGGGCTGACATTGCTCAACACCCTGGGAGCCTTTGGAGCCAAGGTACGCCCGTTACCGAGACCTTACATGTGTTCTTATTCTTTATATGTGCTGATTTCGTGTCCTTGGACATCTTGCAGATTGCCTTCGGATGCCAGGCTCTGCGCGAGGAGATGACCCGAGACAAGGGTATGATCTCCGGCTTCGAGGGGACCTTGACTACGACTAAACGGACTTTGGACGAGGCACTGAAGTCCAAAGATGAAGTAAAAAGGGCTCTGGAGGCTCAAGAGCGTGAGAACGCCTTGTTACGAGCCGAGCTGGCAAACAATGAGAAAGTGGAGTCCGAGCTCAATGCTCGAATTAAAGAGCAGAAGGTCGCCGGAGAGGCTCTACAAGTGGAGCTAACAAAGGTTCGAGTCGACCTGGAAGTCAAGATTTTCGAAGCTGATGAAATGTTTGACTTCGGGTATAAGAAGTATTGGATGACAGTTCAAGGTCGTCATCCTGATCTGGACCTCTCATTTCTTGACTCCGAGGAAGAAGAGACCGACCCCTCGACGGCAGTTGAGCCTGCAGCCAGCCCCTCCTTTTGAGAGTTTTGCCTCTCTTTTTTGTTTGCCCATGTGTCGGGGCTTCGAACATATATTTTTCTTTTGTACAACCGACCCTGATGAGGTCATTTTAATAAATCATATTTGTCTATTTCATATTTGTTAAGTTTAGACTTGTGACTTATCTTATTTGTGATTTCCTTTTGATTGTTCACCCGGTGTGCTGCTCCCCTTACTCCGTGGTCGAGTAAGTTAGCTCGTGTCAGAGTAAGATAGTAAGGCGTGGACTAGTATGGGTGAAGGCAATTGCCAGCTCATGTGCTCTGATCGTCCCCGATCTTAAGCATATACATAAAGCTTTGGGTGGTGTTAGCCTATGCTTACGTGTCTTTTCCCTCGATGGGGATATAACTTAGAGAGAAAGATCAGAAAGAATAAGCACTTACCTTTTTTTTTATTATTGATAATAGATCTTCAGATGCTCCGTGTTCCATGGATGGGGTAAGGCCCGGCCATACATATCCTTGAGCCAGTATGTACCTGGCCGAACTAACTTTACAACTTCGTATGGACCATCCTAGTTAAGATTAAATGCGCCTGCGATTTTATCATTTCTCTCTATCGTGTTTCTTTGTAGAACGAGGTCAGCTACTTTGAAGCGTCTTTCCTTAACTCATGAATTGTAAAATCTAGCGACACGCTGTTGGTAAGCTGCAATCCGAATTTGAGAAGCTTCTCGGACCTCTTTAACTAGGTCGAGATTCGTCTGAAGCTGAGTATCATTCTGCTCGGATTAAAAACGGCCAGTTCGATAGGTCGACAGTCTGATCTCAACTGGTACCACGGCCTCAGTTCCAAATGCTAAGGAAAATGGGGTTTCATCTGTCGTTGACCGGGTTGTGGTTCGATAGGCCCATTATACCTCGGGGAGCTGCTTTGCCCAGGCCCCCTTACATTCACCGAGCTTGGTCTTCAGGTGCCCCTTGATAATCTTGTTGATTGCCTCGACTTGTCCGTTGGCTTGAGGATGATGAGGGGACGAATACACGTTCTTTATGCCTAAGTGTCGGCTGAACTCCCAAAACTTCGCATTGTCGAACTGAGGTCCATTATCGGTGATGATCGTGTTCGGATTGCCGAACCGACATATAATTGACTTCTAGATGAAATCTATTGTTTTCTTTTTCGTGATAGTGGCGAACGATTCTGCTTCAACCCACTTTGTAAAATAATCAACAACGACAATCGCATATTTGACTTGCCCCTTACCAGTTGGGAGATGACCGATAATGTCAATCCCTCATTGCGCGAATGGCCATGGCCCGGACATAGGAGTGAGTTCTTCGGGTGGTAGATGAGGAACTGGAGCATACCGTTGCATTTATCACACATTTTGACCATTTCTTGGGCGTCTTTTTGAATGGTAGGCCAATAGTATCCCTGATGTATCACTTTTTGTGCCAGTGCCCGACTTCTGGAATGGTTTCCGCATGTGCCGAAGTGAATTTCTTTTAAGACATAGTTGGCTTCGTTAGGTCCGACGCAACGGAGGCAAAACCCTTCTTATACAATATATCATCGATCAACGTATATCGAGCAGCTCTGTATTGTATTTTCTGTGCTTCTCTCTTCTCTTCGGGTAATTTGTCATTCCGCAAGAAACGGATAATGAGATCCATTTAGCTTGGCTCGGTTGAAACCGGACATATTTCTCTAGAGTCTTCTTGAGCTATACTCCGGCAGGGGAGAAATTCAAAAGGAACCATCCTTCCGAGTTCATCGTCTGCTACCGACGCTAGCTTGGCTAGTGAGTCCGCATTGATATTCTGGGTCCTCGGGACTTGAACGATTTTGTAATAATCAAATTGGGCTAGTAACTCTTGAGATTTCAACAAGTATGTGGACATCTTCTTCCCTTGCACTTGATATTCGGCGGTTACCTGCCCAACCACCAATTGTGAATCACTGTGTACTTTGACCCTTCGGACCCCAATCATCGAGGCTAGACGTAACCCGGCTAGAAGGGCTTCATATTCTGCCTCGTTGTTAGAAGCTTTGAAACCGAACCTCAGGGTGTATTGGACTTTTATCTTGTCGGGAGAAGTCAAAATAAGACCAGCCCCACTCCTCGGGGAATTTGATGACCCGTCCACGTATAATAGCCATGTAGGCACTGCCGAGTCACCTTCTGGTAGGGATTCTGCGCCTTTTTCTGTAGAAGATATACCGATTTCATGATCGGGCGGGTTACCGGGAAGGTTGGTAAACTCGACGATGAAATCGACCATTGCCTGACCTTTGATGGCAGTACGAGGTCAGTATTGTATGTCGAATTCTCCAAGCTCGATAGCCCATCAAGCGAGGTGGCCTAAAGTTTCCAGCTTTTGTAACACTTGCCTCAATGGCTGATCTGTCAGTATGGCTATTGGATGTGCTTGAAAGTAGGGTTGCAATTTTCTTGCTGTTGTTATTAACGCTAGAGCCAGCTTCTCTATACTTGGGTACCTAGTTTCTGCGTCAATGAGTGCTTTGCTAACGTAATATACCGGCCTTTGCGTGCCTTGGTCATCGCGGACTAAGGCTGAGCTGATTGCTGCTGGGCAGACAGTCAAATATAGCAGTAGCTCTTCTCCTCTCATCGGCTTGGACAATAATGGAGGCGATCCGAGGTATGCCTTGATGTCTTGGAAGGCTTGCTCACACTCCAATGTCCAGGTCATCTCGTTGAATTTGCGGAGTTGTTTGAAGAACGGAAGACACCGGTCTGTTGCTTTAGAGACGAACCGATTGAGTGCTGCGACTCGCCCGGTGAGGTGTTGAACTTCCTTCACCGTGGTTGGTGAGCTCATTTCGATTAGTGCGCGAATCTTCTCTAGGTTGGCTTCAATACCTCTTTGATTTACCATGAAGCCGAGAAACTTCCCCGAGCTTACTCCGAAGGCGCATTTGTTGGGGTTGAGTTTCATCCGATACTTCTTCAAGATACCAAACATAGTATGAAGGTCGTCGACGTGGTTTTTCGACTTTAAGCTTTTAACCAGCATGTCATTCACGTAAACTTCATGGTCTTACCAATCTGATTGGCAAACATTTTGTTGACCAGATGTTGGTATGTCGCTTCGGCATTCTTGAGCTCGAAAGGCATCACTTTATAGCAGTAAAGGCCTCGGTCTGTGACAAATGCTGTTTTTTGCCTGTCGGGAATGTACATCTAGATTTGATTATATCCAGAGTATGTATAAATGAAATTGAGTAGCTCGTAACCTGACGTCACATCTACGAGCTGATCTATCCTGGGCAGCGGGAAGTTGCTTTAGGGCATGCTTTATTTAGATCGGTATAGTCGACACAGACTCTCCATTTTCCATTGGCCTTTTTCACTAAAACGACGTTAGCGAGCCAATCGGGATAACTGATTTCCTGGATAAATCCTGCTTGGCGTAATTTTTGGACTTCCTCTTCAATCACAGCGTATCTCTCCATGTTAAAGGGCCGTCGTATTTTACAGATCGGTTTGAAGGTCGGATTGAAGTTGAGTCGGTGGACCATTACTTCAGGGCTGATCCCCGACATGTCTTTATGGGACCATGCAAATACATCTACGTTTTCTTTCAGAAAAACGGTTAGTCCTTTATGAATATTACCCCTTAGTTGGGATCCGATCTTAACGATCCGGGTCTGATTGTCGTCTAATAGTGGGACCTCTACTAATTCTTCGGCGGGTGATTTGCGCTCCTTTGTTTCTTTTCTGGAGTCCAGGGGGGTTGTGTGTGAGATGGCCAAAACCATATTTTTATTCTTTCCATGTAGGGTCAGCTTATAGCATAGGCGAGCTTCCTGTTAATCCCCTCTGACTATACCGATTCCATCGTCGGTTTCAAACTTCATGGCTAGATGATAGATGGAAATGTCAGCTTTTAGAGCTCGAATGATGGGTCAGCCAATAATTGCGTTCATGCTGATGGAGTGTCGACGACGAGGAAATCGATTATGATCATCTTCTGGTTAGGCTCCTCGCCTGCCATAACCGGGAGGGTTATCTCCCCTTCAGGCATAATGCAGTCCCCTGTAAATCTGGTTAGGGTAGTTTTGACCGGTCTTAATCTGGATCGGTCAATCTTTATTCTGTCAAATGCTAAGGCATATATGATATCCGCCAAGCTCCCCGTATTGACAATCATTCTGTGGATCTTTTTGTTAGCGACTACCATCGATACTACAAGAGAATCATCATGCGGGTGCAGTATTCCTCGGACATCTTCTTCGGAGAAAGTTATCGCATGATGGGCGACCTTTGAAATTTTTAAGGGTCTGCTCGTCATATTCATTTGCAGCCCGGGCTCGGATGTTCTGCCCTATCGTACATAGGCTTTGCGGGCGTTACCGGAATCCCCAGTAGTGGGCCCACCGAAGACCATATGGATTTCTTCCACAGGATTATTATTGATCGGTTCTCCGTCTTCACCTTCTCGATCTGTGGCCCTTCGGTCTTCATGATACTGGGCGATATATTCCTTCAAGAATCCTTGCTGGATGAGGGTTTTTATCTGTCGCTTTAAGTCATAACAATCCACTATGTTATGCCCGTGGTCCTTGTGGTATATGCAATATTAAGACCTTGACCTCCTATCGGGGTTAGTCTTTATTTTTGTAGGTTGTCCAAACATCTGTTTGTTTTTCTCGGCTAAGAATACCTGCTCGATAGTTGTTTTGAGTGGAGTGTATTTTTTGAATCGCGGGATCGAAGCTTTGGCTCCACAGGAAGGACTGCTCTGGTTTGGCGACCTCTGATCTGGCTCGTGCCTTTTAGAGCCATTTTCTTCTTTGCAATCTTTTCTCTTATATGACGACCCTTGAGCGTTTACTAACTCCTCTGCATTGATGTGTTTGACGGCTCGATCAAGGAACTCGGTTACGGATTGAGGAGGCTGTTCCCCGACTGACCAAAGGAATTTTTCATCTCGCAATCCACCGATCATCGTATGCAGCAACACATCTTGAGATAAGTTCTCTACCTGAACTGCCTCGGCGTTGAATCGTGAGAGGTAGTCTTTCAAAGACTCGTTATCTTTTTGCTTGACCGCAGCGAGGTGGGTAGAATGTTTCCTTGGATTGGTGCTCCCGATGAATTGAGTTGTGAACGCTCTGCTTAGCTCGGTAAATGAGGAGACGGATCTCAGTTTTAAATTACGAAACCACGTCCACGCCGAGCTAGTCAAGGACAAGGGGAAGGCCTTACATATAATGTGTCCGTTGATTTCGTGGAGTTCCATCCGGACTTTAAAGTTCTCTAGGTGCTCGGCTGGATCCCCAACTCCGGAGTATTGTTTAAGTTGAGGGATCTTGAATCCCTTCGGAAGAGGCTCGTTGTGAATTTCGTCGGTGAACGGAGATTCAGACGAATCCACATGGACGTCGGCTGCGGTTGATGCTCGGGCACGTTGTGCTCTTTGGATATTGCCAATCTGCTCCCGAAGTTCTTTCATTTCGGCTTCTAGTGGGGTGATATTATCGTCTACCCGATCTTGACCTTGATTTGCCCGAACCGATCATCTTTCTTCTATTCTATGTCGTAGATCGTTTGCAGGAAGTTCCGTTGCTGACCGAAGTCTTGAGCCTGTAGCGCGACTCGCAACTTTATCTTCTTCAAGTCGTTGACGATTCGGGGTTGATTGTTGATGTTGGAGGCTTCGCTGAGATAGCCGAGGCTCGTAGCTGCCTTCAGGAATGGGTGGAGGCCGAGCTAAATCGGTCAAGAGGGCCGTAATCTCATTTAGCTTTTCATCCACATGCCCAAATCGCCGATCTACCCCTCCTAAGCTTTTTGCGACGCCGCCAACTTGTTCTTCTTGGGTGGACAATCTGGCCCCGCGATTACGGGACCTTTGTCATCCACTCAGAATATTGAAATGGCGGGATGAACTCCCGATGCAAAGGGCAGGAGTCTCGGGGAGGGGTCTTTCATTTTCAGATTGTGACTCATTGGATGGTTCGGCGTTAGCGGGAGTTTTTCCTTTCCTGTTTCCTTTTCCACCAGCCATGGATTTCTTCTTCTTGACAGAAGAGTTTTGTTCTATCGCTTCAGGTGAAAACAACTTTATCAGTCGTTTCCCACAGATGGCGCCAGCTGTTGTCGATGATTTCTCGTGACAACCGAAGCGGGGGCGTGGACACCTATCAGTTGATCGGAATGGAAGTACGATCAAAATAGACGGCTTGGATTTTGGCGATGATCCCTGCAAAATAGAATTGAAGGCTAAGAGGTGGCCAGGTTCTGGCTGTTAGTCCTCCAACACCTAAGTTAGTCGATCTTCCAGAAGATAAGTTGATTTGATAGTATGGATTCGTTCTACCCGTAATCAAGGTGTATTTCATCACATTATATCAGTTGGAGGAGATTTCTTAGGCTGGAATGGCGGCCGATATCGTGTCGGGTATCTAGGCGGATATCTCAGAATTGAGCGGATATCTCCGATCTTCAAGGACCTTGATCTCCGCTTTCCGTAACGGGAGAAGAGATAGGGTCGGCTTTTATTGCTTCGTCCATCTTCCGAAATAACTCAATGTATCTGAGCTGACAAAAGATCCGAGCTAATCTCAGAGGGCAAGTTAGTTGGATCGACTTAGCTCATTGTGACCTCGGCAACACTCTTCCGAGGTCCTGTGTTTCAGCTCGGTTCAGCCAGATTTTTTACCCACAACAATGGGTGGTTCTGATTTCATACATACGTGACCATTTGGCACGGGTGGCTGCGTGTATGTTTCTGTTGGAATGAAACCACTTGAATCCTAATCCTTTTTCCCTCGTTACAGTAGAGGGTCCCATATGCAGACTCGGATTCGGTACCGACCCCTCCACTACCGACGTGGCGCTGAAAAAGCTCCGTCAATCCCACTATAATATATGTGTTTTATCCCCGCCGTCCGTCCATTTTTTCAGACTATTTCAGGGCAGGAGTCCAAAAACGAAGCAGATCCAAAGCTAAGTGGACCACTGCAGGAGAATGACGTCCACGGTTGAAACTTTCTCATGCCCACCATTTATTTGCCATCCAACCTGTTCATAAAGTCACGTAAACCTCGATAAATGAAAACCCAACATATCAGGTTGGCCCTCGAGTTGAGTTTTGGATCTGCCTTATTTCTGGGCTCATGCCCTAAAATTAGGGCTGTCAATGGCCGGGCCTGGGTAGCTCTTAGCCCATATTTTAAAATGTTTTGGGTGGGGTTTTCGGGCCAGCCCTGTTCAAAATTCTTATTTTCAGGCCCGAGCCCGTCCCATTAACAACCCTACCTAAAATGGAAGAGCCGCATGGAAGCCCGTCCCATCTAAGAAAAAATGGAAGAACCGCATGGATATAATATAACACATAAATCATGGTGGAGCATACGGCGCTTTTCCACTAGCCAACAGCTGGGTGGTGCAAGGGTCGCCCGCGTCCGTTAATGATCTCACAAAACGGTTGGACGGCGTAGATTTCTCACAAACCGCACGGTGGGCCCCACCCAGATTCCTTGCGCAGGAGATGCCTGCGAAAGGCTTTGTCCGCGCCTCGTTTGAATGTATGAAAATGACTTCATAAAACGGATGGACGGGGTGCATTTGTAACAAACATCGTGGTGGGCCCCACCTAAGCATCCCAGGCAGGAACTTGCTTCGAAAGGCTTTCGCAGGAAACCCGCGTCCAATATCGACGACAGGCTGTGTCAGTATGCAATCCGCTACCCTTTTCTTTCCCTCGAGAAAGAGAAAGAGATAGAGGAGAGGAGAGGATTTAGGTATGATCTTTTTCCCTCTGATTTTAGGCTTGATTTTTTGGCCATTTTTTCCCCTTGAATTTCTAGCTTTGGAATCTTGTTAGTATGTTTTTGTTATATGAATTTCTCGATTCCAGTGATTTGCAATCCTCAACAATTTGAAGTTATTTTAAAATCTCAGATTTGTAACTAATTTTCTGTCAGATATCTTATTTTATATCAGAAAATCGCTGTGATTTATGCATTCGTTTAATGATTCTACAACATGAGCTCCTGCCACAAATCTCTTTATCTTCTGCGCTTGCTCTTAGGTCAGACACGTGTGACAGAAGCCCATGATCCCACTGTTCATCAAGTGGGTCCCACCGTGGATGGACCACTGTTGTCGAGTCTCTCGGATTGGATCATCCTATTACTCCAGTTGATAGATCCTTTTCCATCCAGCACCGACTGCCGCCAATCAGACGGTTGGGTTAGCCTTTCGGTGGGATTGGATGACCTGCTGTGGGATCCATGTGACGAATGAATCGCCAGGGTCTGGGTGTGTTCTTCAAGTGAAGCGTCCTTCAATGGTTTAATGGTTTGGGTTTATTTGTCACTTTCGCCAATCCGACAGTTGAGATCGTCTCTTGGTGGATTAGATGATCCAATGTGGGACCCACCTGATGATGACTATCCAGGGCTATGGAATGCCATGCACATGTTCAGTTCAAGTGAATCATCCTTTGGTGGTTTAATGGATTCGGTTGCTTTGTCACCTTCGCCAATCAGACGGTTGAGATCGACTCTCGGTCGGATTGGATGAACTACTGCAGGACCCACATGATGATGAATATCCAGGGCCATGGAATGTCATGCACATGCTCAATTCAAGTGAAGTAGCCTTCATTTGTATAATGGATTGGGTTTCTTTGTGACTATCACCAATCCAACAGTTGAAATCATCTCTTGGTGGGATTTGATGATCTGCTGTGGGACCCACCAGACAATACAATGGCCGGGGCCATTGAATGTCTTGCACATTTTCAATTCAAGTGAAGCATTCTTTTATAGTATAATTGCTTGTGTTTCTTTTTCTACAATCTTAGATTCTCTTGGTTTAGTTTCCTAATTTGGTGGTCGTCCTAGTTGAACTTGCTCGTATTTTTATTAGATTTAAAATCCCTTATAAAGATGTGTGTATTACTCGGAGAGGAGCAAGCAACTAGGGTTCTCAACAGGTTAGGTTCAGTTACTGATGTATTTGTATCCAAACCCTTCAAAGTGAATTCAGCTCCTCCGCTGTGACTTTTGAGTCTGTTTATATGACTATGTTAGTAAGTTCCATGATCTTACATATATTCAGACCATCTACTAGAGCTTGAATTTCTGGTGTTGTGTTCGTCATTTGGCCTTAAGAATTGTGAAAAGCAAAGATAACTTGGCCCCGATGGCTTCTACAGATCCCGCCTTCGCCACCTTCTCCTGGACTCCCTCTTGCCAACCCATCTACATTTAGTTTGAGCCATCCCCTATCAGGCTTTTCCCATCCGACAATCTGAATCTTTTCGTTTTCCTCTCGATCCAGGTCATCTATGCCAAGAGATTGAATATCAAGTTTTTCTGAAAAGGTTTCTCTACCTTTGGCCGGAATCCTCAAACCCACCTCTCTCGGCCATTTGCGGATTTTGGTAATGACCAAATCTGCTGACACTTGTTTATCTTCAAATCTACAAGCGTTCCTAGCCAACCAAATTTCCCAGACAATGAAATTCGGGGCCAATCCTCTCAGCATCTTGAATCTAGATATTGTTCTGGCTCTTCTCATCCATTGAATAATTCTCTGGGCAATCGATTGATTAAGAAGGAAATGCATGTCGAACAAGCAAGAAAAGTAGGACCATACCTGAGAGGCTAGCCTGCTTTGCTAAAAAGATGGTCCAAATCTTCAATTCTGTGGAGAGTGGTCTGAGATGTGGTTGGGTTGGTGGCATGAGATATTCTCCTCTGTACAGAGTCAGCCTGGTTTGCATTATGCTGAGGGGTTGGATGAATGAGTTCGTGCATCATGTCTTCGTCTGAATTCCTGACTGCCTGTGTTGCAATGTCTAAGCTTCTGATTGGACTTGTTCTTCTTACCGCCAGTCTTCCTTCCACTCTACTTGGTGGTGTTTCAACTCTGCTGGTGGCTTGACACTCCCGAATGGCGTCAAGTTTCTGCTATATGTTGAACATTCCCCTTGTTGGAGCTATTTTGTTGCTGAGGATTGATCAGCCTGTCTTCCTCACTGATCTGATTTACCATCACCTCTGATTGTTGGAGCCTCTGTATTGCCGCTGGCTAGTCGCTTGGAGAATTTCTTCCATGGTGAGAGGGCAGATTTTGCACCTTGGACTGTTTTGGATTTACGTGGGCAACTTGCTGATCTCTTTCCAGGTTGTGGATCTCCTGATTGGACTGAAAATTTGGAACTGCATCACAAGAGTTACATTTAGAGATGATCTGAATCCCAACCATTTGGATTGCTGCCTCGGCCAGTACTGCTTTCTTCATAGTTTTCCAAACAAACATAGCAATTTTTTGTGGTGTGTACTTTGTTCCAGAGCCATGTCGTCCATGCCAGTTGCTGATTGCGCCTTCGTAGTAAATTCCATGCAGACTGTAAGCTAATTTTAGCATTTGAAGTCTCTGTCCATAGCAACAGATCCGAATGGTCAGTTATGACAATGAAACTCTCGGAGATGTCGTGCAATATATTTGCTGGCAGTATTCCTACAATGGCAGAGAAGTCCCATCTACCTTGTTCAACCCAAAAGTCACTGACCTTAGCATCCCGTAGATGGTCTGGAATGATGAATGGTGAATTTGGCCTGATCAAAAGTCACTGACCAAAAGTCCAGTTTTGCCACCAAAAGCTAATTTGGCCTGATCCTATCGTCCATCTGGAGTGATGAATGGTGAGGCCAATCTTTTTGCTGATATCTTTCCTCAGGTTGGAACGGTTTCCTGTGACTATGCCCTTTGATTGGAAAAAGCTATTGCAATATTTTGCCATGAAGAATTTTGCCCATAAGGATTGTCCTGCTAATAGGTTCCAACACATCTGTATCCGAAATGCTTGCATTATATCTGAAATTCTATGGATCCCCACCCACCTTCCATATACGACATGCAAATCTTGCTCCAGGAAACCTAATGACGCTTTTTTCCCCTTTCTGAGGTTCCCAAGAAGAAATCAGAAAAATCCTTCTCTATTCTCTTGCAAATAGATATTGGAATGTTGATCGCAGCAACGATGTGTAGTGGATAGCTTGAGAGAACATGTTTGATTAACGTCAACTTACCCGCCGCATTGAGAAGTTTTGATTTCCACCCAGCCACCTTACCGTTGATTTTTTTGGACTAGAGGGAGGAAAAGGTTTGCTTGGACTTTTCCTTTAACGAGCGGAATTCCTAGATAGATTTGTTGGAATTTTGGATATGTAAATCTGTAGTTATGGAAATTTGGAATTATAAAAATTGATAAAATAAAAGAAACAAAAAATGAATTTTGGAAAATAAACTTAGGAAAAGAAGAATTCAGAAAACTTATTGAATCGAGGTGTAAATAATCACTCGGTTTGAAGTTGATTTGCCTTCCTTTGGACGGTTTCTATAGTGCTACAGGAATACTGGACAATCAACCTCTAGGATACCCTCGATTATTGTCTCGTCACACCGGCGCCCTTGATGTACGAAGACCCGAATCACTTCTGTTTGTCTAACCTCGAATACAGAACTAATGTGAACCAGAGAGAGAATACTTTTCTAAAATTTGGATCGCCGAAATCTGAATGCATATGAAAAACGAACTAGAGAAGTCCTTTTATAGACTTCAATGGTTGCCATTCATGGGTGTAGAAGCACCCCTGCCAACAGATATGACTATTGGGTTTTCCAAAGGAGATGACTGTTGGTTCGAATTCAAAACAAATAACCATTCTGACAACAGTTTCAAAAATTGAATTTGCAAAAGACAATGAACGTTTAGGCTTTAGGCACCTCACCGCACCATGCCACGCCCACGACCCGACCCGACCCAGCATACGCGCGTGTGGTTCATGGCATAGATTGGGGCTTTGGGCATAGCCCCCCCAAACAACCAAAGTCACATGCCCCCTGAAAGGGGCCTAAGCCTTGTGCCAAATCCTCTTCTTATATATTCAACATTTTTTCAATACATATCCGATATGGGACTAAACTTATACCACTACAAGACAAAACCTTTTGTTGATCTTTGAAAACTTTTGGTGGGAGTTTTGAAACAATTAAAATAATGATTTTTAATTATTTTGAAACACTAAAATACAAAAATCCCCCACATGTTTCAAAATAAAAAAGACTTCCGGGTTAAATAGGAATGATCGTGCATTATTTCGATGTATAATAAACTTGAATCGATACTTAGAATAAGCAAGGTAGGTTCATAGAAGTTAGGTGACAAACAATCTTGAACCAGACCTCTATTAATGTAAAACAACTACACATGCCATTCACACAATTATTCCGATACAGATGGTTCTGTGGTCTAGTGCTTTTTGGCCATGCACCTTTACCTGGATTTCACTAGTGCTTTAGAGAATTGGTCCAAATTCTCATAGGAAGCGACCTCACCTCCACACTTGTATAGGTGAATTCTCTCAAGTGTGCGTAGCAACTGAATATACCACCAACATAAATATGACATATGGATTCATTAAGTGTTCATGACTTAACCTTACTAATTGTTGCTTGCACTGTCTACACCATAGAATGGGCTTTCTTATTGTAGTGCTAAAACGTCTCCTAGTGTCTTGTTGTTTGCCCATTTGAAACCTATCGCATGAGATCTCAGTTTGTATAGGTTGGATTGCCAACACTGGTAGCTTATTCCCCTTGATGTATCTAGGACTAGTTGTTTACTAAGTCCTTTAGTTCAAGGATCTGCACAGTTCTTTTCTGACCTCACAAAATCAATGGCTATTACTCCATCATGTAATAAATGTCTTACTATATTATGCCGAAGTCAAATATGCCTACTTTTGCCATTATAGATCTTACTATTGGCTCTTGCTATAGCAGCTTGACAATCACAATGCAAAGATATAGATGAAACTGATTTTGGCCACAGAGGTATATCAACCAACAGATTTCTAATTCATTCTGCTTCTGTTACAGCCTTTTCCAAAGCAATGAACTCGGATTCCATAGTGGACCGAGCAATACAAGTCTGTTTGGTGGATTTTCAAGAGACAGCTCCTCCACCCAAAAGGAACACATATCCACTTGTGGATTTTGTTTCATCTGAATCTGTAATCCAGTTAGCATCGATGTATCCTTCCTTACAGGGGAAAACTAACATAATGTATACAATATGCATTAGTGCCTTTTCGATACCTTAAAATTCTAGATAAAGCATTCCAATGATCATGATTAGGGTTATGAGTATGTCTGCTCAATTTATTTACAACATATGCTATATCAGGCCTTATACAATTCATTAGATACATTAAGCTACCAATGATTATGGAATATTCAATTTGTAATATTCTTTCACCTATATTTTTCTTCAGTTGTACGAAATAATCTTAAGGTATGCTTACAGGTATGCTATCAAAATGATTAAAGCCTTTTAACACTTTCTCAATATAATGAGACTGAGATAAAACAAAACCATTATCTTTTCTAATCACTTTAATTCCCAGAATCACATTATCCTCGCCTAGATCTTTCATATCAAAATGTGATGATAAAAATTTCTTAGTTAAGTTAATCAACTTAAGACTAGTTCAAAAAACAAGCATATCATCTACGTATAAATAAATGATCACTCATTATCAGTGAATTTACTATATATGCATCTGTCTGCGTCATTTATTCTATATCCACTGGATTTTAAAGCATTATCAAATTTTTCATGTCACTGTTTAGGAGTTTGTTTTAAACCATATAGAGATTTAATCAGCCTACAAACTTTGTTTTCTTTGCCTTTAATTTTATAACCCTCAGGTTAATCCATGTATATTTCATCTTCTAAATCTCCGTTTAAGAGAGCTGTCTTGACTCTTGACATCCATTTAATGTACAAGAAATTTATATATAGAAGCTATTGTAAAAAGAATTCTAATAGATGAGATCCTAGCCATAGGAGAATATGTATCAAAGTAATCTATCCATTCCTTTTGCCTGAAACCCTTAGCCATTAATCTTGCTTTAAGCTTTTCAATTGTACCATCTGGTTTTAGCTTTTTCCTAAGTACCCATTTGCAGCCAATTGGCTTATTCCAAGGTGATAGATCTACTAATTCCAAACAATTCCGCTATCTATTCGATTGTGCATTCACACCATGCTTGGAGTGGAATGCCCTCGATTCGAATCTAGCAACCTCTGTTGGTTGTTGCCATGAGTTTTACTTGGGAGATGATCTTTTTCCATTAAAATGCAGGTCATTACGGCTTGTTTGAGTCAACTTGAGAATGAGTTCATCTGAATTTAGTCAATCCATAATATATGTATTAGAGATTAAAAAAAAAAAGATAATCCGTAATTATGTATTAGAGATCATATTTCTTTTTTGGTAAGGATTAAAAATAATCTTGATGACCAACAGGCCCATAGGATGTTACGATTAAGTAAAATGAGATAAAACTCTTTTTTAAGTGGCACCAAACAGGCCCTTAGGATATTACGAGGTTTCAGTATTTGGATGGGATGCAGTTTGTATGGTGTTCTTTTTTTCTGTTTAGTTGGGTTGTCTTGATTCTGCCTACTTTCCCCTGTAGTTTGAAGTTCTTTGTTGAGGTGGAATTGTGCATGTGGCTATTGAAGTCCATCACTCGGGCTTTGGGGAGTTGATCATAGCCACCCAACTTATCCAGATTTGAAGTGAGAATTTTAGAGGGCAGAATCAGATTCTTTAGGGCGGGATTAAGTTTGAGTGGATGGTTTTAGGATCGGGTCTGACTTTTCCTATCATTTCCATTTCCTTCTCGACCGAAAGATATGCACATGATACTTGAGTTTTTCAGTTAGTATGCGCGGGGCCCATTGAATGACTGTCCCAAATATCTCTCTGGTTGGAAGGTCGTAGCTACCGATGTTGTCCTATTTTCAGTTTATCCGGACAGCTCTGTTTCTCTTCCCAACCTTAAAATTTTGAGCTTCAAATTTAAAGGTTGATACTGTTAAGTAGATATTTGGTTCATGGTCCAACCACTGTGGGGACCAACAGAACTGGTCTATTCGCTGAACCATGGGCCCAGAGCCATAGGTTGGAGTAAAGATGGCAGAGATTGGTGTGAGCATTGTATTTGTTTCTTTCTTTTATGGGGCTTCTTTGTGCCATTCAATGCAGATCTTGGGGCGGGTACAGCTTTGCGTTTTCTTTTTTAATTGAGAATTTCCCGTTTCAGTGCGGCTCTTGATGCTAGAATCTCTCTCTCTCTCTCTCTCTCTCTGTATTAATACCAACTGCCATTGCAGTGGATTTTCTTGCTTCCGTTGGTTGTGCAATGCAAAGTAATTAAAGATTTTTTTTCTGTTTCAATGCAGATATTGAGCCTTTACACCTTTATATTCCTTGAATTGCGACTTTTGTGAGTTTTTCTTGATTATGTTGATTTTGCAATACTCGGTAGTCAGAAGTTTCTTTAGGTGAAGCAGCAAAGAAAGGATTTTCTTTAGCATGTCTTTGTTCTATTAATACCAACTGCCGTTGCTTTAGGTTTTCTTCATTCTGTTGGGTTTGCAATGCAAAGTAATTTAAGATTTAATATTTTTCCGTTTCAGTGCAGATTTTGAGCCTTTTATACATTTATATTCCTTGAATTGTAATTTTTGTGGATTGTTCTTGATTATGCTGATTTCGCAATGCTCAGTAATTGAAAGTTTCTTTAGGTAAAGCAGCAAAGAGAATATTTTGTAATTATCAGTCTCTATTTCTTCGTTCTTCGATGCAGAAAATTAGAGTAATAAGGGGGGCCTTTGCTGTTGGGCCAATTTTAAGCGAGACCATGCTCAAGGCCCCAGATCATCAGGTTGCGGGCCACCAAGCCCGTGATGGCAAACTCGGCTCTCTTGTGGATGACTCAGGTCATTTCTACAAGCCTCTCCAAAGCAGTGACCGTGGCTCCAAAGAGGTTGCCTTCTACATTTCCTTTTCCTCTAATCCCAAAGTCCCAGATCACATTAGGTGCTTCTTCCCTACCTTCTACGGTACTCAGTTACTAGAAGCCTCTGATGGGTCGGGTCTGCTCTCCCACCTGGTCATGGAAGACCTCATCTCAAATATCCTCCATCCATCTGTGATCGACATAAAGATCGGTTCCAGAACATGGTATGGTGCGGCGTCTGAGGATTATATCCAGAAGTGCCTTAAAAAGGATAGGGAAACCACAACCCTGCAATTGGGTTTTAGGATTTCAGGCTTGCAAGTCTATGAGAGCAAGGAATTGGGGTTTTGGAAACCTGATAAGGAGGAAGTCAAGGGCTTTACAGTGGAAGATGTTAGGTTGGTTCTAAGGAAGTATGTTTCTTCGAACCCGTCTTCCAATTCCGAACCTGATTGTTTGAATGCATCAACCATCTATGGTGGGTCTAGTGGGATTCTGGCCCAGTTGTTGGAGCTGAAAGCATGGTTCGAGGATCAAACCATCTACCATTTCTATTCTTCTTCAGTTTTGATGATGTATGAGAAGGATGCAGTGGAGGTGGGAAAGTCCAAGGCGAAAGTGAAGCTTGTGGATTTCGCTCATGTGTTGGAAGGCGAAGGTGTTATTGATCATAACTTCTTGGGGGGGCTCTGTTCTTTGATAAAGTTTGTGTCGGAAATTCTGATGGGCTCTGATGCGTATGGTATCAAAGGTAGTTTGAAGGGACCTGAGAAGAACCAATCTTGCTTCCAGAACGGCTGTGAAGAGTGAGTGCAATTTGAAGGTTGATATTTGATATTGATTTGGTGAGGATTTTCGGTTCAGCTATTTTAATCAGAAGATTTGAATTGCTGATTGTCCTGCAGATACGATTGTTCTGCGAATTTTATTTCGTCAGACTTGGAATCCATGGTCTCCATGGATGTTTTGACTCAATGGAGGTTAACAAGAGGGACTAACTGTAGTTTTTGTTATGATTTCCACTCAAATTTATGGCATGTACTTGTTTTTTCTACATGGAGTTTTTGATGGTAGTCGTTATATGTAGCTAGAGAAATGCTAAAGAGATTCATGCAAAGAGGATTGAAGGTTTTCTTTGCAGAACTCGCCAAGCATCTGCCCCCAAAATCAGGGTATTCCACCAGTCATCAGCTGGGCCCCACGTGTGTTGAGTCTGAGTCTAAGGACTTTTGATTGTTTTCTAACTGTACATCTTTCTCATACAAGCCTGGCCTACCCGCTGATTTTGGGGCAGGGCATTTTTGCAGTGGGTATCACCTGATGAATGGCCGGGATCTTACACAAGGTTGCCACATTGGCATGGGCACCATGATGAAAGCCTTGAATGCTCTTCACCAGTAGTCTTAGCATTTCTCTCACACTATTTCCTGGTATTTCCATGGTGGAACGCAAGTTCTGGGCAGTTTGCTCTCTCGTGTTGTGAAGAATGATTCGACACTAAACACAGACTATCAAATCAAAATAAAATCACAGGCATGATCGATGTGTATACCGATTAAAAATAGAGTTATACAATGATGTATTTGGCAATGCTATTTTGAAGATTAGTTTAGGACCTGAAGCATCAAGGAATCAGTAAATTCCAGGCTGGGAATACCACCCTCATGTTCTGCAGAGTCAGGTAACTGACTTGCTCTGTCCTGTATGTGATGAATAGTGTCCCATTAACAGCTAATGTAATTCAACATATGCGATATCCACAGCCTACCCACCATAGAAAAGTCTCACAGCCTGTTTTTTCATCCTTGATAATGCTCCACCACTTCATTTCACTTCTCTAATTGAAAGCAAAAGAGAAACCCATCTGCGCTGGTAATGGCAATGCTTCAAGGTGTGTTTGGCTGCACCAAATTTCATGAAATATTATGAAATTTGGCACCAAATTAGACTGATTAAGATACTTGGTCAAACCAAACACACCGCAGGAGGGAGAACTCATGGCGTTGAAAGATATCAGACGGCAGACCTGCCGAGCCTTGTCATTTCCTTTTCCACAGCGAAGATCTTACAGAATGTCCTCCAATATCTCTCATGCTTCCTATCTGTGTCTGTTTTATAGAAGAGGTTTGCAAGCAACAATAGAGATGGTTACCATCTCTAGCATCTCTGCAGTACATGTGCGGTCCTCTGAGGTGATCAGAACCGTTGATCTGTTGGCCTAACACTGGATTATAATCCAGTTGTGGTGATTGGACAAACCCAGGACCGAGGTGATCGGAACTGTTGATCTGTTGGTCTAACACACCCAGTTGTGGTGATTGGACAAACCCAGCCATCCGGTTTCATCAAGGAGTGTACATGGTTACCCTCATCTATACAGATTTTTATTTATTTATTAAACTATCCATTTTGCATGCCATTGCTGCAGCAGTTAAGATGGCTCTATAGTCCTTGATTTTTGGGTCATGACCTGTCATTGTTGTGGTACATGAGGTTAATGGTTCAGATTTCCCTAGACTGATTGCAATGTGTACGGTTGAGATACTTGCAAGCCTCTTTGTCAAATAAAAAAAAAAGGGTTCTTGGCTTGCTGTTATATGCTTTTTTATACAACCCATTGCACAGATCACAGCGCTTTTGTTTCTGCCAGCATTCCGTACAGGTGAGGTCCTCCTTCCAGTGATTGAGATCATTTATTTGATGGGTCCCACCAGGGACAAGTGATGGATTGAATTTTCTTTATCAAACAATCCAAGCATTGTCAGATTCTTTTCCATTGCATTTGGACTGTTCACTGTATTTGTCTATATGATGGGCCTGGGTTGTCAGATGCTTACAGTTATAGTGGCCTAGATGAATGGTCTGGATCACTGGAAGGTGGGCCTCAGTTGTATAAGATACACTGACCCGAGCAAAACTGTCAGCTATGCCTTGGCAAAAATTCCAACCCAATAGTTCGGTGATTCTTTACTGTTGGGACCCAAATATAAGATATCTATTTCACTAATCTAGACCGTTGATCAGGTGGACCAAACTGTTGATTGGGTATGATAAAAAAAAAAAAGAAAAAGAAATTCTCCCACGGTTCAAGACCCTTCACCGTCTCTGTTCAACTCATCCTTGTTTTCCCGCTAAATTTGAAACTGCCTAAATACCCTCTACCATGGCAAAAATATCGAGAATATCCCTAGTTGAGATCTATCTTAGAGTTCCACAGGACCTTGTTGGTCTTCAACATCCATGTTCTCCTTCCCCATGGAAACATCTTCCACCCTTCATTATCATGTCTTCATCCAAAGTTCAGAAGCTCTTGCTATTATTAGACCGATGTTCGAACATGGCCCACCTGAATCAGACCCATGTGCAGGTCATTATCAATGGACTCCATCAGAGCTATGGTCTTGTAGCCAAAATGGTCACACTGAGTTTCTCCCTCTCACAGGCTGTAACATATGCATCGGCGATCTTTGATCAAGTTCATACACCCAATGTGTTTCTGTATAACACCATGATGAAAGCCTATTCAAAGAGCAGCACCCCTCTCGCGGCTGTCAGCTGCTACCGTCTCTTTTGCGTAGAAGGACTCCAGCCCGATCACTACACCTTTCCTCCTCTTCTTGAGGCCTGCAAGGAAGCATCGGATCTCGATGTGGGCCTTCAAATCCACTCCCATATCATTAGGACCGGCTTAGAATCGAACATTTTCACGCAGACCCAATTGCTCCGTTTCCTAGCTGAATGCGGGTATGTGGGCCATGCACGTCGCGTCTTTGATGAAATGGGCTGCAGAGATGGGGTGGCGTGGACGGCCCTGATTGCCTCTTATGCCTCTGAATGTGGGGATATCAATGAAGCATTTAGGCTCTTCCAAGAAATGCCTTTCCAACGAGATGGGTTCTGTTGGAATGTGATAATCGCTGGCTTTATTAGGTGGGATGACATCGCTGCAGCTAGAAAACTGTTTGATGAATTTCCCCAGAAAGATGTGGTTTCTTGGACAGAGATGATCAGCGCATACGCCCAGAAGGGGTACTATAGAGAGGCCCTGCATCTGTTTGATCAGATGCGAGTGTCTGGTTGTAAGCCTAACCGTCTTACTTTGGTGAGCGTGCTATCTTCATGTGCCCATTTAGGTGCCATTAGAGTAGGCATGTGCATACACCAATTCATAGAAAAGAATGTCATTTTCCTCGATGTATATGTCAGCACGACGCTTATCGATATGTATTCAAAGTGCGGCAACATTGAGAACTCTCTGAAAATATTCAATCTCATGCCTCAAAAGGATGTGTATGCTTGGAATACCATGATAGAGGGCCTTGCAATTCATGGGCGTGGAGGGCACGCTTTGGACATGTTCACGAAAATGGAAATGGCAGGACTTGAACCGAATGGAGTAACATTTGTGGGCGTTTTAACTGCTTGTAGCCATATGGGTCTTGTGAAAGTGGGCCGTGCATACTTCCATCGCATGATTGATGAGTATGGAATCACCCCTAGCATTGAACACTATGGATGTTTGGTTGATCTTCTTGGTCGGGCGGGATTGGTAGGCAAAGCTGAAGAGGTAGTAAATAAGATGCCCATCCAACCCAATGCTGTTGTTTGGGGAGCTTTGCTTGGTGCCTGCAAGGTTGGAGGGAATGTTGAACTTGGAGAAAGAGCTTTGAAACATCTCTTGGAGTTGGAACCTCAAAATGGTGGAAATTACACACTGCTGTCAAACATCTATGCAGCCGCAAGCCGGTGGGACGATGTTGAGAGGATGAGGAAGATGATGAGGAGCCCTACAGTCGAAAAGATTCGCGGGTTTAGTTGTATTGAAGTAGGTGGTTTGGTATATGAATTCAGTCAGGGAGACAATACACAATCCAAGTGTGTGTATGAGCTGTTGGAAGAAATAGCAATGAGGCTGAAGGACATGGGTCATGTACCCCAAACAGGGGAGGTTTTGCACGACATAGATGAAGAAGAAAAGGAGAATGCACTCTCATGGCATAGTGAGAAGCTGGCGATCGCATTTGGGCTCATCCACACATGCCCTGGTAGCACGCTCATGGTCATGAAGAACCTCCGCATTTGTCGGGATTGCCACTCCATGACAAAGCTTGTTTCGAGGATCTTCAGTAGGAAGATTACTGTCAGGGACCGCGTTCGTTTCCATCATTTCACAGGTGGGGAATGTTCGTGCTCTGATTTCTGGTAAATTTGCCTTAAATTACAAGGGTTAAGAGAATGATTATTGCTCTTCGCTTACTGCAATTGCCAGGCTTGTCCATATTTTCATTGGTTTGAAATGCAAGTCTTCAACTAAATTCTCATTATGTCTCATGGAAATTTCTCATTGAGTCAACTCGGAAACTCGGCTTGACTCAAGAGTATCATAAATCAATGAAAAGAATGTGAAATATTAATCGAGCAGCTGCAATACCCAGAAAGGACTTGACTCGACTGCTTGATTTTCCCATCGAGTTGACTTGGTCCAGTTACATCGAATCGACTAGGTGAAGTTTTAAACTATGGTTTGAAGTAGGTAGATGCAACTTGGAGGCCTTCTGGGGATTGTACCACTTGGAGAAAACAACTTAGATTTGAAGTTAAAGCATTTGGGGACCTGATCATGGAAGGAAAGAGGCCAATATCTCCTCCTTTAAGCAATGCACTTCCTTTGCTTGCAATCTTTCTCTATTCGGGCAATAAAGAACCAAACGGGGCCTAGTTTCTCCCAGCGAAATCAACATGAAATCCTCTGTTTCCTACACCATTTTGCTTATTTGTTCCCTCTCCATCAATATAAAAACATGCCTATCAGACAGTGGCCCACTTCAGGACACTTGCCCCACATCACCGCAAAGCGCAAAACCCATATTCATCAATGGATTCCCATGCAAGAATCCGGCCTCCATAGTTGCTTCTGACTTCAAGACCTCGAAACTCAACCATGCAGGGGACATCGAAAACTTCCTGCGCTCGTCGGTGAATCTCGTCACTGCTGCTGATTTCCCTGGCCTGAACACTCTTGGCCTAACAGTTGCTAGGACCGACATTGCGGTCAATGGCATCGTCCTGCCCCACTCTCACCCACGGGCCTCGGAGATGTTCTACGTGAGCCGGGGTATTGTGATTGCTGGATTCATTGACACTGCCAAACGTTTGTTTCAAAAGATTCTAAAAGAAGGCGATGTGTTCGTGTTCCCTCGTGGGCTGCTCCACTTCAGTGTGAATGGTGGGTATGATCTTGCGACCGCATTCTCTGTACTGAACAGCCAGAATCCAGGCGTGGTGGGCATTTCAGATGCCATGTTCACGTCAGATTTGGACATGGAGGGGCTTGTACGGTGGATCAGGAATGCTACGATTGGGGCAGTGCCACATTCGATTGTTGATAATTAAAATTGGAATAATCAGCCATTATGGTTTAGTATATAAGCTGGACTACTGCAAAGGTGGCAATGAAATACATTTATCTTTTGGAGTACATAAAATCCGTAGAAAATCGAAGAACAATGCAAATAATATGAAAGTATGGTGCTGTATTTATTCATGGCCTGTTTGGTTGCCACTTAAAAAATAAGTCCATCTCATTTTGTTTATTCTTTATTATGTATAAGAGATGATTCGGACATCTTATAGTAATATAATGTTTTTTTTTTTTTTTTTTTAAAATTGTTTTATTTTTTTTTTATTTTAAGGGTTAGTACACACACCCATGCTGTTAGTCACACTTTAATGTTAGCCACCCTGGGAATTGATACCAAAAGACCTCAGTGTTGAAACGAGATTATCTTCACTCAATCTGCCATTGTTTCAAATGTGTGGGTGTGTTATAGTACTATAGGTTATGCTACTAGGTACATTGGGACACTCAGGTAGTCTAATTCATCGATTCAGACTGTTCATTAGGGCCAATGCACATTTCTTGGGCTACCAATCAAAACATCATACCTATCCAACAAATATTAACCATTGATCAATGGCCTTTCATATGGATGGTCAAGATTGTTTATGCAAAAAAGGCCCAATCAATAATTTGATCCATCTACATGTTAGGGCCCATCATGGATTACTTATGATTCTAAAGAATCACATTCGTTAGGCAATTGTAGCCATCCCATCCATAGCTTCGAAAAAGGATGGTTATAGAGGACAAGGCCAAATCAAGGATGGATTAGATCATTTGATCAATGTGATTTTCGAATTGTAGTCCATGAAATGTGTTTCGTACGTGAATACATAGGTTGTAGGAGCGATGGTACATTACTTTGTGTGGTGTGTTCCACTTGAGTTTTGGATCAGGATTATTCTTGGGGTGTACGTTGAAGATGAGATGAGGATATGCCATATGCACGGTGAGGATATCTCCGCACATGACATGGTGGGGGCCACCTTATGCACTGTTCAGATGGCCCACTTCCTTGTAAGGTTGGTATGTGTGCAGTGTGTAAAGGTGCGTGTGGGGCTACCGAACCTCAGAATGAATTTCCAAAATGCAAGAATTAGGGGTTCATGTGGGGCCCATCTTGGTTTGCGTATGGCATCCATCCTGTCCAGAAGGGTCATTCCAATATGAAAGATGGACGTGTAAAAAATCAGGTTGATCCAACCATCATGGGGGCCACCAAGTGAATTTGAAGGTTTTTGGGTGGTTGTCCATTGGTTTCTATAGTGTGGCCCACCTAATGTTTGGATAAGCCTAATTTTTAGGGAATCCCATAATTAAGACGGGAGTCATTTAATGTGCCGATTGGATGGCTTACACACAGTACACGGTGGGGCCCACATAGTCAATAGTGCATAAGCAGGTGGTAATTGAAAAAATCGTGGCGACTGACATCGATCGAATATGAAGGTAAGCCCAAGCCCAGCCCAGCCTAAAGACCTTAGATCCAACCCCTGGATAGCCAGAAACAAGCCCAAGCTCAGACCCACTGGGCCTCAATCCCAAAATCCTACGCAAGACCCTAGCATGGCTATTTGCTCGGACTGAATTCCGTGATTGGGTCCACCCTAATGGGCCAAAAATGTGATTGAGATGGGCCATGTCCATTAACGGCCATAGCCAAAATGGACTATATCATCGTGGTTGGTCTGTTGTTGTAGAAGGCTCTTTGGAGGCAGATAACTGGCCATAGATGGCCCACTCAACCAACCGTACATAGGAGTGTGCCCATGGAAGCATAGACCGGACCGCGTTGTTTTGTTACTTGGGTTTGGTGTCCTTGTCAACATTTTGTTAAGCATGGTTAGTTTAGTAGTAATTAGGGATACCTGGTCAGATTAAGGTCCACATGATCTGGGCCCAATAATACAATGGCCCAGATCAAGTCATGCAATGGGTCGGTTTTCATGGGGCTTGAAGCCACACCCGCACACGAAACACGGGGCCTAGTAATTTGGGCCCGGACCAGCTTTATGAAGGTCGGGCCCAAAGACCCCATGGACTGACCAGATCTGAAGACACGTTTATGTAAGAACACGTCATAAACACACAAAACTTCTAGTGTCATACATGGGGGCCATGATGCAGATTGGCCTGTGATTTGCAACATTCATCGATGGTCACCTGATGCATGAAATTGTTAATGTATTTCTTGCTAACAGTATATTTGTAGTCACCTAGGGCCGTTTGGATCCTAAGTTACTTAGGATAAGTTATTTATCTTGGTTTTTACTTATTAAGCATATAAGTTTGATGAACAACATACTTATCAGCCAATAAGTAAATAAGTATGTTTAGTAACAACACATGGATAAATAATTTTTCCAAAGAAAATTTCTAATCTGCATATAATAAGCAACATATTGACATGAAAAGAAAAAGCTCAGTGTGTGTGCAATAAAGCTCATGTACATGCCATGCATGTGCTAGCATAGCACGATTGGTCCAAGATACATTCCATCCATCAGAATGGGACCACTATATGGATACCCTGGCACAAGAATCAGGTTGATCCACTGGTCAGATGGGCCACAGTCTGCAAAACAAATGTACGGCTCTAGAAGACTTGGCTGAAGTTTTCTAACCCATTCACTTGTTTCCAATAGTCGGTCCACATGGTGAGTGGACTAGAACCATTTTTGGGAAAGATGTAGAAGATCAGATCAACCTGATTGGTGGATTGGATCTTGCACCAATTAATGTAGGGCCCATCTTAGATGTGGACCGTCCATTGTGTGAGCCCCACCTTTGATGGGATGGACACGTGGGGCCTCCTTTGATATGGATGGTATGAGAGAGCAGTAATTAAGTGAACCATGAGAGAGAACTTTAATATGTAGTGTGACCTGAGAGAGATAAGTAGAGAAGCCAAATTGGAGAGTGACTAACCAGTGTGTGGGTGTGTACTAATCCAATAAAAAAAAAAAAAAAAAAAAAAAAAAAAAGGCTGTAGAAGCGTGACATAAGAGAGATAAGTAGAAAAGTCAAAATTCAAAAAGCTAAAAAAAACATACTTATTAAGATAAGTAATTTTTAAGAGACGAGTTACTTTTCAATTATACTTACCAAACAAACTTAAGTGCCAAAAGTAACTTAACTTCTTAAGTTCAGTCCAAAAGTAACTTATTTGGTAGTATCCAAACGGGCCCCTATTGAAAAGCTTCAAAATTTTCCAGTTGGTGGAGATTTTTGGCTTGAGGACCATTCACAGCAGGGCCCATAATATCAACGGTTTGGATCCCTGGACGAGGGGCCTCACTTGTGCAATCTGAAAACCTAAACTGTAATGTAGAAAATCTCCCGGCAGGAGCACCATACAATACCTATGGCCTTCAATGGGCTGGGGCCAGGCCCACAAAGATCATATGGTCCACTTTATATCCATCGTAAACTAAAATTTACATTTATCTGATGATGGATAGCCTTACAAGGTGGATGGTCCACATTAAAGGTCGGATCCACATGATGGACGGTTCACATTGAACACAGGGTGAAGGTGGGCCCAACATAATGAATGGTCAACTTGTAAACACCCCCAACAAATCTTGCGTGTGGAAGCAGTTATCCAGCGGCCCAGCTGTGGCTGGTCCGAGCTTCTTATCATGAGGGTCCCACCGTGTAGATGCCTTTTCTCAAAAGAAAAAGCTATGATCTGATCATCAGTGGGCCACACATGTAGACAATGGAAGGTCAAACAACGATTGACCAATGGTCCACAATCCACATTCACTAACATTCATGGCTAACTTCATCTTCATGATATCGACCTGATTTTTTAGACAAGAAATACAAACAGTGGGTCCACCTGATTCACCTAATTTTGGTGGATTTCTGACCCCCCAAAAGTGGACGGTTAGAGATTGTTGCTTCTTATAGAAAGTTGAAAGCTTCTTGTTCTATTTTTTTTTTTTTTTTTTTTTTGGGTCTTTCTCCCACCTAACTGCACCAACATCTCTCCGACTTTTGACTTGGTAACTGGGATCGACTCGTTCTGTCTTGAGTTGAGTTGTGACTCGGCTGAGTTGAGGATTGACCTGGAAGAGTGGGGTCGAGTCGACTTTTGGTCTCAGTAGTGATGCTGAACCAGATTGACTTGACCAAGTCCGTGTTGACTCGGACTAGTCGTTCAATCTCAAGAACTGAAGAAAGAAAGAACGTTGAGTTCTATATCATAGAAAAGAACGTTGAGCTCTATGTCATAAAATCATAACCGCCAACCTAACCCAAGATTTTGGACAGAAATTGCTTTGGAATTTTCTTCTCTTTTCTTGCACACATCCAATGTACAAAACTACACGTCATAAGTGTCCATCAATGCCCTATAAATGGGGCTACACATTATGAGTCAGGCATGACCTGAAAGCGCAGCTGATCATAAGATCCTGTGGGCTCAATTTAATATACGAAATTGAGCCATTGGTGAAGGTGCAGACATGGTGAAATTGATCACCATCTCTCTCACGGATAAATACTCCGAATTTACATAGCATCCGAGAATCCTTTGTCAAAATTCTTTAAATCCACATAGAAGAAAGAGAAAAGCTAGAGCTTTATTGAATAATGACCAATGTAGAATTGTCTAGTAACAAAAAGTAAATGAGTTTAAACACCTTAAATAACCCAAAAAACCTCTACTTGCGGAATGCAGTTGGTTGGTTGACTAGGGCTATCGATTTGCTGAAGTTGGATATCGGCCAATTGAAACTGGGCAGAATTGTAGAGCGTGTTTGGGCCTTTTTTGGCATATTTTGGCCGATTAATTTCGACTCAAATCTGCGCTGAGTTTGGACAGATTTCAGTAAAAAATTGGCCGATTGTCAATAGGGTTTGGCCAATTGACCTATGCAGTCAACTGGTGATTCTTTCTGGTCTTTAGCTTCTTCTTATGGTCCATTTTAGTCATGTATTCATCAGTAATCCTTTCTGCATCAACCATCTACTATTTTTATTAACCACCCTCCTTTTATGGCGACTGATCAATGGCATGGATCATCTTCTTAGCAAATTCCTTAAACTATGTGTGACCCATGTGAAGTCCCACTATTTAGACGGTTTGGATTGATGTAAATACACTCCATATCTAACATGATGATGTGTCAATATGACCTAGCTCAAATATGGCATTATTTTTCTATAACAGAATGAAGAAGAGGAATCGTACGACCCTCAGCCATAGATGGCGGATCACATATCCACCGTACAAGTGGCATATGTAAGTCAACGCAGGCTGTCCAAGCAAATGCATCCCATTGGATGTGGCATAATCCAAAAGTTTTTATGATGGGTGTTCAATCACCGTTGTTTTCCTGTAGTGGGGCTCACGTGAGATTTGAACATGCCTATATTTGGGTTCATCGCCTAAAAATAATTCAAATTAGATGGACAGCATGGATAAAAGTACATACATCCTGCTGCGACCGCAGAGCACCGTCCAGGTCGGTAAGCAATCCATGTTGGAAGTAGACTGCGTCCTGAGTAACTCACAACGCTTAATTCTGTGGGGTCTATTGTGACTTATCTATTTTATCCACTCCGTCCATCCATTTTACCAGATAGTTTTAGATCTTCAACCCCAAAATTAAGCATATCCAAATCTCAAATGGACCACACTATAGGAAACAGTGTGAATTGAACTTCTACAGTTGAAAACTTCTTGGGGCCACAGAAGTTTTGGATCAAGCTGATATTTGTGTTTTCCCTTCTCTCATGAACAAGTTGGATTACAAATAAACATCACTGTGGACCCTAGCAAGGTCTCAACAGTGGAAATCATTATTCCCATTATTTCTGGTGGTGCGGTCCATTTGGGCTTTGGATATACTTCAATTTTGTGCCCAACACTTAAAATGAGCTGGAAAAAAGGATGGACGGTGTGGATAAACCACGTCCATTCACGGTGGGCCCAACAGAGTTCACTCAGATGATAAAAACGAAATCCGTTTTCGGTTTGATCCACCTATAGAGTGGACCCAACATGAATATCAATGATGGTTTGACTCATTGGTCTGAGCCACCCAATAGTGAGTTGGCCTGATTTTTCAAACCAAGTCATTATCATGGTGTTCCACGTTCTGTATGGATAAGATATTCTAGATATACAATAAGTTGGCAGGAAAAAAATGGCTGTACATATAACTGCTTTATCATTTCTCAATTCCATTTATCTGATAGGGGATCAACAAATACTTAGCATTGTGCACCAAAAATCCCCATAACAGTTCTAAGTTTCAGGCATGAATTAAAATGGAAATCCCAACATTTAATATCACGAGACATGATCCATCAGATGGTTTTTCATCCCCCAACATCTGACACGTTGGAAACTGGGGAGATGGGCTAATTTGGACTCTCTCTCTCTCTCTCTCTCTCTCTCTCTCTCTGTTTTTTGCTTAATTTCAACTGTGGGAAATTAATGGACCGTTCTGGGCATGGTTTTAAGACTTGGAGAAGTCTGATATGGCTCTTCTGAGTGATCAACTCGATTTCAGCAGTACCTGATCAGGTTCGATACCACAAGTCACCCTCGACTTGGATAGGTCAGGCCGATTCAGCCCCTCCACGATCAAGTCCCGGCTCAAGGCTTAACAAGTCAATCTGAGTCGCCTGAGTCTTTTAACCATGGTTGTGGGCCATCGTCCGTCGTCCGTCGTCGTCCGTATTGAATAGAACTTGTATCATTGCATTTGCGTTTAAAAGAAGGTTCTTAAGCCTAAGTACTCTCAGCTACCTCTATGCCACTCTATGTGGCCCGCATTTTTAAAGGTACGCACACGTCCTCAGTATGACTGATAAGGCCATGGTTTGACTCGGGCTGTGAATGGACCACGACCCAAAAATCTCTTGCATGTTAGGAATACTATGCACTAAGAAATTAAATGTATATTTGTTGGAACTGAAAATGCAGCGAGGTCATTTTTTGATTAGTGTTTATTGTGTATTGTTGCTCTGGGGTTCTGAGTAATAGAAATATTTATAGACAATCACAAGCATTCATAGAAGTACACAAGAAGAGATATCGCAAGGCGAATTTTATTCTAGAGATCCTGAGATCTTGTACATTCCAGGCAGTGATCTGGCACAAGCCCTTAATTACATCGAATGATCGATGAACCTTGATTAAAAGGCAAAAGACTAGTCAGCAGAGACTATGGTCTTAGAGTTTGTGGTCGTAGAGACTTGTATTTGTTTTGTTATTTACTGAACCGTCTTTGTATTAGTCAGATGTCTATGTCCCATGTTTTGGTCGGAGATCCGGGCTGAGACTATCAGGGTTTATGACTGAGATGGACGACTCTGGGCCCGCGCCTATCAATGTAGGGACAGGTGAACTCGGGAAGTACATTCTGCATTGTGTGTACCTGCGTAGCCCAACCGACGGATACCGTTTGAATGGGTAGGGCATCGACTGTTGTGTTGCGGCAATTCATAGCAATTGATTTGTAGAGAATCGAAACTCTTTGGCATTGTTTATCGTGATAACCATAGTCCCGTTTATCTAGCTTTTGACCCAAATCGGATCACAGCTTTACAGTAGATATAAATGATGACATATTTACATAATTCTGGATGCTGGCGGCTCCTTTTCGAGAAGTCATTTCATTCATTGCGTCGAATCGGATCGAACCTCAAAGATGCATGATTCTACTTGTTTAGAGATCCCGGAACGTTCATTTGACTATTCTATTGCGTCCGGAACGCTCAAAATACCCAAAATAAGCTCAAACGGAACTTGAAAACACTTAAAATTGAGTCCGGAGCACCCATAAACGTGTTTTGCAATTGACTGATTTTTTGGGTGCGTGGGACTTATTTTACGGGTGTATGGACTCCAACACACCCAAAAATTGAAGTACCGGATTTTGATGAATTTATGGGCACGTGGGACCATTATTTGAGTGCGTGGGAGTCCGATGCACTTGTTTAATTTATGTTGAATTGATGGATGCGTGGGGACATAATTTGTGGATGCGTGGGCCATTTTTCGGGTGCGTGGTCCTTTTATGGATGCGTGGCCACACTTATGATTTTTTAGGATGCAGACCTGCGGTGGAGTATCGGCGATCGGAAAGGGTATTCCGGTGGTCGGAAAAGTATTCCGGCGAGGGTTTCCGGCGGGGATTTCAAATTTCCAGCGGGCGGCAGCTCTCTCTCTTTTTGAATCGTTTTAATGACTCGGGGGGGGGGGGGGGGGGGGGGGGGGGGGAGGTATTTATAGCCGAAGAATTTGGAAATCGTCCAATGAGGGGCTGCCACGTGTCACGCATATTTAAAATACCCTCCACGCACCTGCTTATTGATGTGCGGAGGTCCGACGCACCTAGAAACATGTTCTAAAAATACTTGATTTTTTGGGTACGTGGGACTTATTTTACGGGTGCGTGGGGGTCCACGCACCTATAATTTGAGTGCCTGAAGTGTAGTCGAATTACTGGATTCGTGGGACCATTATTTGGGTGCGTGGGACTCCAGAACACCTTCAAAAATGAAAATAACAAAATGTCAAATTTTAAAGGTGCGTGGCACTATTTTTAGGGTGCGTGGGACTCTAGAACACCTTTGAACGAATTCCTGTTTTTTGGCTGATTTTTTGGGCGTGTGGGGTGTCCGAATTTATAGGTGCGTGGACACATAAATAAGAATTTTACTATTTGGGTTTTGAATTTTGGGAGGGTTGTGGGGCCCGTTTGATTGTGAGATCGCTTGCACTATTTACCATAAGTGATAATGAAGTTGTAGGTTCGATTCCGGGTGGTTCCGGTCATGGTGATCGGCGGAGCCCGCTAGAGATTCCAGCCAAAATTGACTAAGTAAGGGAATTTTTGTAAATCTCCATTTTACGGGCACCGGAAGGCGTTTTGCGTGATTCCTTTGACTATTTTGCTTATTTTAAGGACCTCTACCTTTTGGGACCCCAACAATATTCCTTATAAGCAAGGAGGCCGGTTGCTCTTTAAGTCCCCAACTTAGTGACAAGTGGCATGGGTGTATGGCATCCAACCTGTCTAAAATGGTCACCAACCAAGAAACTAGTACACCCTAAAGAGCAACCCTCCAACCATACGTACGTGGTCCACCACGTGAATTTAGACTTTTTTGGTTGGTGTCCATTGTTTTCTGTGATGGCCCCAACTATACTTGTAATGCCATCCAACCTGCGAATTTGTTGAGCTCCACTAAGATGTTGAGATGTTGATATGCCAAATAATTATAGCCTATGTAATTGTTAGGTGGGCTATACCATGGAAAACAATAGACAACCACTTAAAAAAAAAAAAAGAACACCCTCCAAGCTGTCAAAAGGTCAAGTCCTATGGTACCCATATACCTGAGCTAACCGGATCAGGGTCCGGGTCCTTTCTTCTCCACATTTTATATTCTTGGAGATCCAGACTTGGATCCCATCAGATTTGGCTACTTTGCTGGGTACCCATTTGGTCTTTGGATCCAATTTTTGAGATGGGTTTGGGATAAATAAAAGCACTTATATGGTTGGGACCACCCCGTTTAAGATCGGGTCAGGTTCATCAGGTATTTTGGGAAGGGGGGAAGGGGGGGGGGGGGGGGGGGGGGGGGGGGGGGATACTTGGGTTAGACTATTTTTGAGGGTCCAACTTTCACGTCTAGGCAAACCTTTTGGACAGGTTGGAGCTCATAAGTGCACCTAGCTGGCCCAATGCTCATCACTTGCAGAATAAGCTTATTCTATATAGACTTGTAAAGGAGCTGGCTCTTGCAGAGGAACTGATCCCATTAGCAAAATCATCTAATTGATGATTCATGATTTTCTTTTTTCTAAAACATATATTCAAACGGACCCTACATTACAACATGCCTTTTATTTTACTTATTTGCAATATATAAGTAAAAGAAAAGCACGGTCCCACGTAAATGGATGTGGACAGTCTTATCGCCATATACATACAACCATATATAATATAAAAAATAATAATGTGCACATACAACAATATATGATATAAAATGTAGTGCATGCGATGTAAGTTGCTAATAATATAACTATCAGAAAGAAAATAAAAATAAAAAATTGTACATTTTTCTTCAAGAAATCTCCCACGTTAGTTTGAGCAGTAATGTCCCCACCACGATCACCACCACGTCCTGTAGTACTCCAACCAAAACAAGATTCCCCACTAAGTGGGCCACCACCACTACCACCAACTCTTACCACGTGATACCCGTCATGTGGCTTACCTACTCCATATGAATAGTGGCCCACTACCATTTGCCTGACTCTTTTTCAAATGTAAGTAGGTGGGCCCCACCTAGAGGCTCCAAAGTCGTTGTATATGTTGTAATGGGCTGTACATGAGAGTGAGAGAGAGAGAGAGAGATTCGCGGCCTGTATGGATGCTAGAAATTTTCTTTGTGAAAATCGAATTTAGTGGAGGTCTTGTGAGAGAAATCCAATGCAAGCTGGCGCAGCTCCTCAGTGAGACCAGCGGCTCCACAGTAAAAGACGCCTGTCACACCATGGAATAATTAAAACATTATCATTAGCGCACGTCTTGTATTATATGAATGAGCTCCCCTAATCTCCATACAATTGTAGACCCAGCTAATTTCCCAGCAAGCACACGTATTAACCTGGCACATGTGATGGAGATCCGAGATTTCCATCAGTCCATCAGGTGGGCAGTACTGATTTGATATTCTGCCTTGAAAATCAGTCTGTTTTGCTCCTCCGGTGGGCCACTATGCACGAAACAAACGGATCGCTAAAACAACTCTTTCTAGTCATCCATTTGTTTTGTACAGTGTATAGCCCACTTTAGGAGTGAAACGGCCAGATGTTTTGTTCAGAAGATCTAAAGAGGGTGGCCCACCTTATGCTTGGATGTTGCACACTTTTTCTATATTGGCATACGTGCTTGATACGACGCGTTTTGGGCTTATCGACCTCATAATGATTCTTGTATGTGCAGAAAAACTTCTATTTTAATACGAGATCCAGTTCTGGGAGACGTTCCTTTTTTTTTTTTTTTTTTTTTGGGTAAAGGAGAATGAAGACATTTATGGAATAACAGAAATTCCCTTTCTAACCTTTGTATATTCCAAGCTAAACACTGCAACAGCCGACGCGAGAGGGTATTTCGGTCATTTTGTGATATGAGTGTGGTCTGCATGATTATATGCTTTTCTCGTTGTTCGTAAGCACGTACTTAACGCGTAGCGTATGAAATATAGAATACGTGACAGCCACCCGCATTACTTGAAATCTCGAAAATGCCCCTCCATATCACATGGCTAAGATGTCAAGGAGTATGGACATACGATTATCTTTGGAGAGCAGTTTTGTCTTTTTAGGTCAACGCTATGAACTCCTCATGCAAGAAGGTTATTTTTGGCATTTTGAAAAAGTGCCTCTTCTCGCGCTCGCCTGCCATCATTAATTTTTAAATGGTGGTGACTCATCCACCGTGCACGTGGATCGATCTGGACCTCTCAAATCGTGGGCCCTGATTAACCCCAGAAAGGACACTGATCACAGTAAATGGGCTTGATCAGCCCGTTGATCTTGAATGACATAACGATGTGGATGGGATATTAGGCCTAACAGGATTTGATCGGGCCACCTGCAACTGTCAAAGATGGAGGCACGTTTGAAAGTTGTGATGTAAGAGCACATTCTAGAATTTCTGACGTGGTGAGATTTAATTAGTGCAATGTTGTTGAACGTCCTTTCAAACATGCTTTACGTGTGGCTTTATCTCTTCTCAATGACACATGGCTTGATTAAATCTAAACACTACAGAGTTCGACGTCATCAACATGTGCCCAATCAAATCCCAGAAGGAGCTTTTCGTTGCACGGGCTCCTTACATCTGTCTCTGGAATTTTCTATTCCTCATCATTTGTCTTTTTCACTTGAGGTGGGATCTAAAAATTCTAAACAAGCACGCCCTGCGTTAAACGCGTAGCTTTCCAGCCCTACCTACCTCGCGCTGGGTATCTACCATGGTTAGATCAGCAAACTGAGAGATGTGGGTCGAAGTTACATGAGATCTAATCCATCCATCTAGTACGCTGTCTCATGCTAACCATAAAACTCAAAAATTATGATGATCCAGTACCTAAGTGGGCCACAATGTAGAAAATAGTTGGGATGGAATGCCCAGGACCCACCGTGTTGTTTATATGCCATCCAGTCCATTCATTTATTGTGCTTCATCAGGATGGAAGAAGTACCCAAAAATCACAGTATTCCAAACTCACATGAGCCATAGCACGTGAATTTATAGGTTTTTAAGTATGATTCTTCTGGGGTGGCCTACCTGAGTGTTGAATCACCATAACTTTTGAGTTCAAGACCAAACAAGGGGCGGTGTGTATCTGATGGACGACGTGGATTTCATGCACGTTAAGTCTTTCGTAGAAAATTCTGAGAGAGAAGGGTAAAAAGGTAAAAATGGCAACTCACCGACTCGCTGGTCGCGGTGGTTGAGCGCGACGCGCTTGTAGACGTTGCGCCAGTTGGGCTTTGCGAAGTGCGACTTCACACGCGTGCCCGACACGACGTCGACCCCGTTCTTAGCGTGGTTGAGCGACTGCAGCATCGCGATTAATGCAGATCGTGCGTCGCCCTCTTCGTAGACGCTCGTACAGTAGTTGTGGAGCTCGATCGCGCCCTTCTGGTCTGACTCGGCCACCTCATTCATGATGCCCTTGAACCAGTCGAACGATCCTTGCTCGCGAGTCACCCAGTAGAAGTATGCTTGCCTCGTCTTAAACCCTCCTCCTCTCCTTCTATTACTTGGAGTCGTTGGTCTCCTTCCTTTCTCCACCTCTTCTTCTTCTTCTTCTTCTTCATCCCTTGCTTTCATGTTATTTACGATGTCTTTGACGATGCTGATGAAAGGGGTGGCCCCGATGCCTAGGCCCACCAGAAGGACCACCTCGTATTTCTTGTAGTCTTGGGCCGGGGCACCGTATGGACCGTCGATCAGCACCCTCGGGAAGCTGCCCATGAATTAAAAATACATAAATACATGAGAGGGCATTATTGTCATTCACATAGGTCATACTCGATAATAACCATTGAGCCTGTTCAGTTGATGAACTCCACGCGGGGACGTGGACGGACAGGAATACATGTTTTACCCAGGGTAATACATCCAAGCTCTGTGGGGCCGATGATGTTGTTTATATGTAATCCAGTCCGTCCATCAGGTAAAATCCCTTTTTTTAACTGTACATACAAAAGATTAACCAGATAGAATGCTTCGATGAGTTAAATTAATGGGAAGAATGTAAAATTGCTACTAAAAACTACAAGTTTATGTGGTGTGGCCCATGTGATCTTTGGATCAGGATGATTTTTGTATATTCAGTTCATCCTGTTGTGTTATACCTGATTAAAGAGTTTGATGAAATATGAACATCATAGTGGCCACACACACAAACCTATGGTCGGAATCCCATTCCCATTGTCCATGAGGTATGGCCCACCTGAGTTATTTATCTGGTTAATGTTTTCCCCAATGCCTAGAATCTAGGATCGAACTCGATAGATGGAGTGGATTTCACGTACACATACTATTGCGGTCCGCGTTTACGTGCGACAACCAAAGATGATAAAGCTTGGACATTAGATTCCCAGAGGCTTTTTCATTGAACTGATCACCAACCGCAACAGTACCCCCAACTTACGGTAGGGTACCATCTTTTTTTGCCAACGTGCCATATGTGTGGCAAATCAGTGCGATGAAACACAATAAGTCCAACGATGAGGATCATCCATGTAGAAAATCAGGCTGATCTGTTCACTAGGCAAGCCACGACAGAATGTTGAGTTTGACCATCGGTTGTCCATTGATTCCAATGATGTGGTCCGTCTGATGAGCGCAAAAGCCTGATTTCTATTTTATATGTTATTTATAACGTGGCCTACCGTTTTCATGGTACTGATGTCCTAACACAGGTGGCAAGTCCACACAAGTTGTCATCCAGGTCTCTTATTTGTGGGCCCATCAGTCTTATTTGTGTGACTTCTACTTATTGGCCTATCTACTGGGAAGACCACCAGATGAACCTTTCGAGTGGCTCCGGGTCACACATGGATTAGTAATCAACTCGGACCATCCATTAGATGGGTGGTGGGCCACCGAATCGGTCCCACGAGGTCACAAGGAAATCTACTATATGAAAGTCAAAATGTCTTACTTTGGGCAGCTCCCTCCTTGCATATCTGCTCTAAGCAATCCGCTTTTACCGCCAGTTGGAGGCTGACAGACCTAATAATGCAAAACCAAAACTTCAGTTTTAAAAATGAAGAGATTAAATTAAGAAAAGATTCGTTTTCCCTACATCGCGACTCAAGGTTAGTAACGTGTATAGCCCCAACGGGCCCACATGTAGCAATGGTGGGATGATCAGAACCATCCAAATTTCGGGTGATACTCCAGACTTGGCACTAAGATACGTACGCTGGATGGATGATTTTTTAATGGCTCACACTCGGCTGAAAAATTCAATGGGCAGGATCATTTTTAAGCGCGATTTTGGACCACCCCACATGACGGATGTGTCTGATCAGTTAGTGAAATACCTCAGAGAAGACGGTCTTGAGCTGCCGGGTCCAATCCCCAAGTGTGCGGATATGAACACTAAGATAATCATCTATAGGAGCTGAAGTAATGGAGAAAGGGTGCCTGTTTCATTACAGTAACCACACCATTAATGCAATCCATACTGCAATGTGATGTACAGAGATTAAAATTTTTATTTAGTGAAATAAATAAAAATGAAGTAGAATGAAATAAAACTGGTACCATTCGAAGGGCGAAACTGCAGCGCAGTTGATGAACATGTACTGACCACTCTTGTATTTGAATCCTTGAGGTTTGGACATGTGGAGTGCCAATACATTGCCAGGATAGACAGCAACCTTCAAGGCCAGTGGAGATTCATTAGACATTAGATATGAATTTGATTGTTTGAACCCTGCGACACTAACTCTCTCTTTGTAGTGCATTTGGGTGCAGTGTCCTAAGAGCTGGACTGGACTAGGCAGTCAGACTGGTTTGAACCAGATCCTGACATTGAAATGGGCTGGGTCACTTATGGGATGATGGTTTTGTAAAAAAGAAAGACCAGAAATGATCACATACGTCTCAAACATGTGTGGGGCCACCACTGTGATGTATGATCAGTTCCATCCAAAAGCGGCCCCATTTATGTTAGACCCTGGATCTCAAAATCCAGCTTGATCTATAATTCAGAGGGACCACACCAAACTGAACAATGGGGAGATCAGGATGCGTGGTGCCCACCATAGAAACCTCGAAATGGAATGTGGTGTCCAATGTGTTGTTGATATGGCATCCAACCCCATCAGGTGAGCCCCACCAGGATGAAGAAGCACAACAAACATTAGGTGGCCACATCCCATGAATGTATAGGTTTTAGGAGCGTTGGACATTTCCTCCTTGGTGTGTCATACATAAGTTCTGGATCAGGAACGCTTTTGGGATGTAGAGTGAACATGACGAGGCGCAACAGATGGACAGTTTGGATTCCATGTACGCATCACCTGTGGGCCCCACACAGGTAGAACGTATATGATCATTCTCTGAGGAAGAAGATCACCTACATCCATAAAAGATCAAACCCATTGACTTCTACACCCAAACAGTACTCTAAATCACCTGGCCAACAAAGATTATCTTTAATCTCCCGTATTTTTTCATTATTTTAAATTAAGCAGATTTTTGAGCCAAAGCGGGCCAATTGGGTCTGACTGATTGAACCCGCGGCTTGACCGATGAAAATGGGTCATGGTCTGGTCTGGGATTTAAAACGGTTCCATGGCGGATCCAATGCCAACAGCAATATGGCATAGACATTTCGCTTACCTTTAGGATCGTAACAGGTTTAATACTCGATCTGAATGCCCTAATCAACCTCTCACAGCCGTAGAGAGCTACCGGAATTGTCAAATACATCCATGTCTGCAAAAGCCACCGCATTGTTAACTAAACAACCACAATGAAAGCAATGGAACTACCTCACAACAACAACAATGATGATGATGAAAGGTTTTGAGGAGAGGATACTAACTGTCTTCTTGTACCATTCCTTGCTTAGGTAGAGGTAGATGCTGTGGACAATGAGGAGTACGTAGACGATGACGAAGAGGTGATGGGAATACCAGAAGGCGTTGAAGCCGGTTAGCTTATGTAGTGGTCTTGGGAGCTTGAGTTTGTTGCGGCGGAACCATGGGGTGGCCAGAGTGAATGCGATAGCCATCAAGATCACGATTATAATACCCGTCACGCCTTCGATGCCTTCGACAAACCACCAATAGTTGGATGGCTGATTGTTGCCAAAGTAGGGCTTCATTGGCTCGTACTCCTCTTTGGTCGCATGAAGAAGACGAGGAAAATCACATGTTAGATGTGCACCAGCATGTAATGCGACGCCAATTGCGATTGCAACTGCAATGACCTGATCACATGAAAACACCCGCATTAGTTTTATATGCCTCTATGCAACTAAATTAAATGCGTTCACTAAGGCTGTGTTTGGATGCACAAGTGAATTGAATTTCAAACATCTATTGCAATCAGGAGGAAATGAATGGTGTCTGATTATTAATCAGTCTAATTTGGGGAAACAATCATGAAATTTTAGGATATTTGGTGCAGCCAAATCAAATGCACCATGGAAAGAAAAAGAGAAAGGAACAATGAGGAAGTAAGCCTTCAAGATTGTAATTGCATTTCAAATCCAACTCGAAATCATTGCAATTGCAATTTGCAGTTCCATTCCCTCAACGTAGATACTAAGAAAGGCTTTCCTTTTATTTTCCACATTATTGGACTAGTTATTACAATTCAATTTGATGGTGTATCCAAACACACTCAAATATAGGTTTTTCAATTACCTTGTGGAAATTCAAGTTGTCGTCGAACGGCACGATGACACCTAGCTTTGTCTTGTTCCTAAGCCAGGTGATGGTGTTCCGGCAAACGGGCAGTAGAATCAGCGCCATGTTGAATTTAAGCGTCTCGGCTGCACCTTTGGCAGTGCAGACACAATAGCCCATTATGTGGAAGACAGCCTTGTTCCGGTACTGCACGAACTTGTATGCGAACAGGCCAGACATGATTCCTAGCCACAGTGCAATTACCCAAATTCTCTGCCAGTTATCTTCTACAAAGTACCTGGTCTTTTGGTACACTCGCCGAATCGGGTTGCTCTCTTTCGTTGGTTTCAGCTTCTGACTCAGCATCTGACTCAGGTTCCGGCTGTCCGTTGTCCCTCCTGATCTAGTGGGCTGATGTGGGGCTTGCAACAATAGTGTTTCCAGACTGTAGATCTGCATTTAATTACGTAGACGAGATTGAGATGAAATTCTTTCCAGCTTGTTCTCAGATGAAATGTGAATGCAATATATACCTCAATGTAGCCAAGATTATCTCGGTCAAGCTCTTCCATGATCAACGCGGCATATTCCTCAGCCTGTTCTTGGATCTTCGAGAGCTTGTTTGCAGAGGCACTGATTGTAATAATCTGCAAAAGAATAAGATTTTGGAGAAATGATAGGAATCATTCTTAAACTCGGTGACTCGGTATTGACTCAGTCCGAGTTATGAAGGCCAAGCGGGTCGTCAGGAGAAAACTCAAAAGGAGATTAACATAGGGAAAAATCATTAATTCAGTGACAACCAAAATGCCCTTATTTATAAAACATGTGATTTTTCCAGAAATAAAGCCCAACTCGGTTAGTCGAACGAGTCAAACTCAACGAGTCATTTCTCACAAATCTTCTCACCTCCTTGACTTCTTCTTCAGTGATTCGGCCATCGGCATTTTTGTCCACCCTGCATTTTTAATCAATGTTTGATTAATATCATAATCGCAATTAGGAAGACAAAATCACATTAAAAAAAAAAAGAGTTTTAGACCATTACATGTCAAAGAAGGTTTGTAGCCTTGAGTCGAAGCTTTGATCTGAAATCTGCTCCCAGAACTCTTTCAGCTCCGATTTAGTAATTGAATTACCTGTTATGTTCCTCCTTCGAGTCAGCGCATCGAAAAGCTCTCCTGCAAACTCCTTTGATTCCTTCATGCCTGTGATTGATAAGAACCAAACTCGTTCGTGACTCGGACCCAACTCAGTTTGTATGAAGATCTCAACACGGGAGGGAATGATACAAGCCAGAAAACAATGACGGCTCATTTGCAAGATGGAGAAGTAGACTCGGACAATCACCGAGTCGACTCGGCAATTTATGAAACATTAGAATGGTGATCTGAAATGATAATGGAAGAGATTGACGGGTCTGTTACCTATGCATTGCCCAAAAGCAGAGCGGGGAAGCGCTCCGTCAACAGCGAGCTCGTCGAACCGCTTCTCCACCGTGGACCACCCAGCCCCACCATCCTTCTTGTTGATGAATTTCAGCCCCTTCAATGCATATGCAGCAGCCGACTTGGTCCGGTCGAACCGGGCCCCAGTAGGTCTCCGAGTGATTGATGCGAGCCGTCTCAGTTCCTGCGACACCTGTTTGATCCGTGACGACGCGTTCTGGATCACAGACGAACCAAATGACGCCCGCTTCTCGAGCGTCCGTGTCAGCAACGTCACTTCTGGGTTTTCATTCTCGGACCCACTGGCCGCCTTGACGCTGTGGACAGCCACCGAGTCATCACGAACATTGAGGGTGATCTCTACATAGTCCTCATCCTTGCTGTTGCTGTTGCTGCCGATAATAGTACTTTCTGGGATGTTGAATCTTGCACTCTTTCGCCCGCCTCGTTTGTTTACCAGTGGTCCGCTGAAGGCAATGCGATCGCCGTTGCCAATTCTCTGTTTGCTCGCCAGCGGTCCACTGTAGGCAATGCGATCACCATTGTCAATGCTCTCATTGTCGGAATGGTTTTCAGAGAGCGGGCCCCGCCCATCTATTGTGCCCATGTTCTGCATTCAAGATCAAAGAATTCTCACTAAGTCGAGAAGCTTAGAATCTTAGATCTTGAAAGAACAGGTTCTGTTTTGATGAACTTAGAAAGAGAGAGAGAGAGAGAGAGAGAGAGAGAGAGAGAGAGAGAGGAAATGTGAGGAATGGTGCTGTTTGGGTGTGCGTGTGTATAAAAAGGAATTGAATTTGGTAAGTTATCTTCTCTTGGGAGTGGGTTGACAAACGAAAGCCCTACTGTGCTGTAACCACGTCGTCTAATCATGACTAACTCAGAACGGGTTGGGTCCTACAGTTTCTGTACCATTGGTGATCGGGTTCAAGCCCGGGTGACCTGGATCCATCGGGGGTTGCGTTTCCAGAGCTTGGTTTCGAGCAACGATTGAAAATCAGTTTCATACCTTATCGTTTTCTATCGAAATTGGGTGGCTCGTCTGGCCCTATGTCTCCCCATTTCAAGCTTTTATGGCCAAAACCGGTTGGCATTGAATGACAGTTTACTAAACCTTGGTTTTTGAGTCAGCTCCATTTCAGTGAGGGCATTTATGTGGTCATCAGGCCCACCTGAATGGATGTATTAGATCATACATGTTCCACTTTCATGAATGCGTGATGTAAATGTGCTCTCTCACGCAAGCGTGTCTTAGCAAACCGTTTTCCATCACGCGGATTGCCGAGAGACCCAGTGATCCGACTCTGTGGGGCCCACCATAATGTATGTGTTTTATCCATCCATCTAATTTTCCATATTATTTTAAGGGCACGAGTCCAAAAATTTGGTGATCCAAAACTCCAATGGGCCACACAAGGAATAGTGGGGATTGAACACCTACTTTTGAAAACTTCTTAAGGCCACGAAAGTCCCAGATTGAGCTGATATTTGTGTTTTTACTTCATCTAGGTTTATTTGGCTTCATGAATATGTTGGATGGCAAATAAAAATCAGTGGGCCTTAGAGAGGTTTCAACATACCATAACGTGGGTGTCATTATCTCCCCTAATTCCCGTCACTTGATCTTTGGATCTACTTCAATTTTAGGATCATGCCTTAAAATGACATGTTAAAATGGATAGACATGCAGTATGGTTAAAACACACATATCATGGTGAGCCCACGGAGTCGTGTCAGTAGAGATATCCCTTGGTGAACGGGTCTCAGGCAATCAGCGTCAGTGTTCAATTGCTAAAATAATTAATATATATTTAGTGAGAAATGCTAAGATCATTGCCAAGCAAAAATCACACTGATTCAATGATCTGGTGGGTAAGTCTTATTTTCTTAAGCCATCCTTTCTCCATGCCCTGGATGGGACGGTTACAATTCTCTAACAAAAATGGTTCTTTAGAATCATACGCTATCGGTGATAATACCTAACAAATAGATGGATCTGATTGTTCTGAAGACCCCTTTTTTTTATATATAAATAATCATGGCCATCCATATTTAAGATAATTGATCAAATGGTTAATATTTGCCGGATTAGTTTGATTTTTTTATGGTAGCCCATAAAATGTCCATGGGACCTAAAGGACAATCCAGATGCTGTGTAAGTTTCCAATATGAATAGGAGCTCTATAACTAATAGTGGTAGGAGTGAAGTAGTGGAGCATCTCTCATATTAAATATATAATAATATTATTAAAATTAACGCCCGACCCAGGACCGCCCCGCCCTGCATAATTTTAATCATGTCTAATATGGTAGACCTACCTTGAACCCGACTAAACCTTTTTTAATCGGGTCCAAAATGGTGGAGCCCGTCTCGGTGGGATTTCTAAATGGCTCCATATCATTAGAAATCGGGTAGGGTCCATCGGCTATAGTTGACAGCCAACTCGGGGAGCAGATTGCCTGTAACACTGGTCACAGAACACAATAGAATAGAATTTTAAAAATCAGGCAGATACAAAACTCATGTGGCCATACCACATGAAACAGTTTTAATTGAACACTTGGCGGTGACAGCTGTAGTTTTGTATCAGGAGGATATTTTTTCTACAGTTTATCTAAGTGGTAGTAATTCTATTAACTGTTTGGATGGAATATAAACATCATGCTTAACTCTAGGAAGGTTTCAATTGTTTGGTGGTGTGGCTCACCTTAGTTTTGGATCTGCCTGATTTTTACAATTCTGTCCTATTGTGGTCTCTAAAAATATATATACATAGGGGATTTGTCACAGACATCTCTGTGGACCCCACACAGCCCCGGGCACAGAGACCCGGGGTCACAGGCAATCAATCCGCTCCCCCAACTCGGGTCCTTTAATGAGCGCGAAGGATGATTGCTGGTACGAGATTGATGGGTGATTCACGGCTAACGTGATAACATGGAAGACATGTAAGATATCTGGTTATCAGGAAAGAAAGAGGGAGAAATGCAAAACGAACTGGACACGTAAGAAGGAGTGTGCGAGATCCAGTCCGTTCATTGGTTATGCCACAGATTTACATTATGAATGTGGACCACTGGACTCTTCTCCGACAGTTAGATTTTTGGGCGCGAAGTAGGTGTTACCCTGTTAACCGTGTGGGGCCCTTCTTGATGTATTTTTTATATATCTACGCAGTTTATCTGTTTTTTCATATCATTTTATTATGTGATCCAAAACACTAAATCTCAGGTGGACCATACCACTAGAAAGAATGATGAATAACCATTAAAAACGTTTTGTGGGCCACAAAATTTTTGTATCAATCTTATATTTATATTTTCCCTTCATGAAGACCTTATTGACATTATCAACAGCTTGGATTGAAAATAAACATTACCAAAATATTACGATTGGAATTTTTAATGATAGAGCACTCAATCACAGTGTTTCTAGTGGTATGGTACACTTGAGATCACAATTTTTGTAAGCTCATTCTAACATGGGCTGTAGAGAAGGATGGACGGCGTGGATATACAAAATATCATCCATGTGCGTCGACAGCTGATTTTTGGGACACAGTCTATTGGAGCGGATTAGGTGAGACCCCGGATTCACCCAAGAGGTTGTGGCCCTTATTGTGGGGCCCACCTTGATGTATTTATTATGTATCCATGCCGTCTATTGTTTGTCCAGATCATTTTTAGGGCATTATCCAAAAAATTAAGCGCGCAGATCCAATCATTGGATGGACCATACTATATGAGAAAATGGACGGTAGTTAAATAACTGACCGTCCACATCTAACGAACGCTTATGACCCAAGTAATGAATTGACCTGCCGTTGAATAGGTGTATAAAAGCAATTGATTTTTAGGCAGTTGGCAATCTACGGTGGTGGCCCACGGGGTGGACGGTCCTGATCAATCAAGGTAGGGTCCATCCGCGCAAAGAGGCTTGCACCGTCTTATGGTGCAAGGTGTTCATCTTCATGTGCTTGATTCAGGGTATAACTAAAGCTGAGGGTCCACAGTTTGAAATGGCCTTGATGGTATCCACAGGGAGCGGATTGCCCGTGACCCGGGGCACAGAGATATCTCTCTGCCCCGGAGCTGTGTGGGCCTATGGGGATGTTCGTGACAATTCTACTCCGTCCATCTGTTTTGAAAGGCTACAATAGGACAGGATTTTAGAAATCATGTGGGCCATACCACACAACATTTTGGATTGAACACTTGACGGTGACAGGAGTTTTGTATCAAGATGATAATTGTTCCTACAGTTTATCTGAGTGGTAGTAATTCTATTAAGGGCCGAGATGGCATATAAACATCATAGTCATCTCTAGGAAGGTTTCAACGATGGGAGTTGTTGTTCCACTGTTTTGTTGATGTGGCCACTTAAGTTTTGGATCTACTTATTTTTTGAAGTCCTATTGTGATCTTTAAAAATAGATGGACGGGCATTTCTGTGGACCCAACATAGCCCCGGTACAGTGATATCTCTGTGATGGGGCTGTGTTGGGTCCACGGAGATGTCTGTAATTAATCCACTCCATCCATCTGTTTTGAAAAACTACCATAGGATAGGATTCCAAAAATAAGACTGATCCAAAACTTATGTAGGCGACACCAACAAAACAGTGGGAACTGCAACATCCACTGTTGAAACATTTCTGGAACTGACTATGATGTTTATATACCATCCAAATCGATCATAGAATTATTACCACTAGATACATTGTAAGAACAAATATAGTCCTATACAACTTCCGTCACCGCGCCAGGCGTTCAATCCCCTCTGTTTTATGTGTTATGGCTCACATGAGTTTTAGATCTAGATGATTTTTAGAATCCTATCTTATTGTGGTCTTTCAAAGTAGATGGACGGAGTTGATTTGTCATGGACATTTCTGTGGACCCCACACAACCCTGGCCATAGTCGGGTGGCACACAATCGGCCCCCACATCGCTGCGGACGCGGATTGGGGGTGAAGCGCTCACCACCCTTTACCACGGTGAAAAGACTCTGTGGGCCCACTATGATGTATATGTTTTATTCATGTCGTTCATCTATTTTTCCTTATGAGAACAACCATGATGTATGTGTTTTGTTCATCTGTTTTTCAAGCTCATTTTAGGCTATGAGAACAAAAGTAAACTACATCTAAAGCTTAAGTGGACCACACCAAAGAGAAAAGTGGGAATTGAATGCTTATTGTTGAAAACTTCCTGGGACCACGGAAATTTTGTATCAAGTTGATATTTGTGTTCGATTTTGGTCTCTTGCCCTCAAATGAGCTGGAAAAATGTGATGGGCGGTATGGATAAAACCCTTTACATGATGGTGGCCCTACAGAGTCTTCTCACCACGGTATAGATCATCCATCTAAGTGGGCTTTACCATGGATGGGCCACGTGCACTACAATAATAACCGGGCAATGATTCAATGTGCACCTACCAAAAGGAAATGGTTCCTTCCATTTTTTAAAGGAGAGAAACTCATTCATCCAACCGGCTGTATCGTTTAGCGAAGTGGGCCATCTGCCTACCTGCCTACTGATGGACGGTTCGATTCCACTGATGAGACAATCATTAATCTTGATTAAAGCCAGTGAAATGGTTTAGAAGCTTCGTTTACTTTTTAATAATTACTTGAGTTATCATTAGTGTCATCTCGACGGCTACTCGCTGGCCGCTTGGCATGTGTTGTGCTTGCACGAAGAGAAAAACTTTGATACTCGGGCAGACTTTGATGGATGATACACAGGCACTTAGAAATTGCATATGCAGCGTAGAAGCAAGTCAAATCGAACGGTCGGAATTATAGTTATCAGTTTAGATATAACTTGAAGTAACACTACAGTGAAGTGGGCCGTACCACAAGAAACAGTGGACATAAAAAAGAATCCACCGTTGAAACGTTCCTAGAGCCCCACATCCAACCAGTTCATTGGTGTCCACCTTGGATGAAGGGAAAACACACCCTAAACAGTAGGCGTTTATTCCCCCTACTGTTTCCTGCCGTAGTTTGGTTCACTTGAGCTTGGGAATTAGTTCATGCCTAAATGAGCTTGTGAAACCGATGAACACATTGAAATAACTCATACATCATGGTGGACCTGAGTCAGCCTGGACTCGGATTCAGTGGTGATCCCTCTAGTACCCACCTTGGTGCTGGTTGGTGCTCTGTAGGCCCCTCTAGTATCTTGTTGTCCATCCATAATAAAAAAACATAACAAATGGTCTTGATTGGATGTGTTGTTCTCAATTCAATCAAGTTTGGCCACATGTGGCTGCGACATTATATCTTCATGTGTGTGAGTAAGATGTACGGGTGTACCAAAGTTTGCCTAAGTCAAGAGTTGATTGAATTGTTGGTGTCCCCTCCATCAAAATGGACAGATTAGAGATTGTACATAAGATTCAGAGTTTTCTCGACAATTTATATTACTCTCCATTTAAGCAATTTGTGGAAGGGTAGGAGGTTACTTCCCAAGTGAGTTCTTCTTGTCTTGTGACATTAGATGTGAGTTTATCACTTAAGGATGTTTTCTCATCAGCACTCTTAGTTTAATATTTATCAAAGGAATAAGCATATACAAGTATATTAAGAAAGATAAAACATTTTCAATTTCATTAATATATAGAAATGATGCTCGTTACCATTGACAAGTCGTAAGATAACTAAATAATAATAAATGAGAAAATGATAAATAAATGATAAATACTCGATGCATCTATTGAAAAAGATGATTGAGGTGGGTGTGATCAACTAAATTGAAACTTAGGTAATCACGGTCCCACAACTTGAGGTTGTAAAAAATTACATCTACTCTTAAGGTATTGTAATGGGAGCCACTAGGCAGTAGGTATGTTAAACTAGACTAGGCTAGGAAAATAAAAGATAAAATGATGTGTTTGGCGTAGGGCCCTGAGCAGTTTTTTCGTTGCTCCTTTTATAACTTTTCAAGGTGGTGAAATCTTTACTGATCTTGGATCCTTCACTCTTATACAACAATTCTCGATAAGGGTATCTCCTTGATTGATTCGGGACTAGCAGCTTGCATTGGAAAGAAATGACTCCAGCTAGACCCAGACTTTTAGGCTCCGCGGATCTTCTTTTCATAGTTGATCATTTGCGGGGATGTTTGTGGCCCATTGCACGGATCACGCCACAACCACTAAAGTTTCTCTAGGTCTGGGTCATAATACCATGCCTGGGAATGTGGAGATTCCTTTACTAAAGATAACCAAGCCAAGAACTTGACCAAAATCAATTATGGCCGTTCAACATCGCTTTTTTATGGCTCACCTTGTTATCTAAAGGGTGATGAATAGCCTAGATCAAACCTCCTCCTACACTTAGCCATCTCATAGGTGATGGAGGGATTTAACATTATATACGGATGTGTGGTAGGCCCAGATCTAATTGAGTTCCTCCATTCTCTTAATTTTAATTGACGTATAGCGATGGAGATGTGATTGAGCCGATGTGTCTATTTCTCCGGATATGAGCCCAATCCAAGGCTAGGTTCGCTTGGACATCGGTCCGATCTTCGGAATCTTCTCGAACGTTATAGTTTCTCCAAATGTTTTGGGGAAGATCTCCCATTTTAGAAAGATTGTGAGAAACGACCTCACCGAGAAGATCATAACTAGATTTGTGATTAGATCCGTTCTATTAGCGGGTCTCTCATTACCTCATTAGTAGGCACAATGAACGTGGTCACGTGATATGTGCTGCTTCATTTTCTTAATGATGGGCTTAAGAGTTTGTGCCTTTGCATTTTTAATTAACCGAATGTGTATTACAGAAGGAATATCAAGTAAAGATACTCTGAGAGTAAGTTATGCGCCAGTCATGATCGTGTAGTGCCAACACGTGGTGGTCTTTGATTGGTCCACGTCAAGGTGCCAAAAATGGGTGTAAACAAAATGCCCACCATTGAAAACTTCCTAAAGGCTTTAAGGCTTCAAGTCTCTTGTTGTCTTGATGTTGATTTAAATGCTAGCACATGACTAATTGGTTGGATATGTGCCTAGTTTACTGGTTATATTGGTAAGGAATGATCACATACACTTAAATGGATGGTTAGTTACTTTTCTCCCCAAACACATGGACAACATGTAAAAGGCACACGATATTCGATCCATATATATGAGATGTGTGCCCAACCATGAAGAGTGTATGTGATGCCATGTTTTGGTGATCGTTATCCCTTTCTTTGCTTGCACGCGTGTTCTGAGCAGTGAAACTTAGCCAACTTCGCATTACAATATGCCACTTTTGATTTCGGATGTGAGGGTTTCTTCTATGTGATACCATGGTGTATTGGTTGAATTCGCCACCTAGCCGCAATTGTATTTTGGTTGATATTTATTGTTGGTCATGAGGCCACTATCGTGAATGGTCGAATCTACCACATGAATGAAATATGTAACATGTGTCCCAGATCAATAGCTAGCTAGACCTATCATTTTGGGCTATTCAACACTTTTTAGTAATAAAATTTAACCATTAAATTAGCTGAAGAGATATTCCATTTACGTTAAAGTAGCTGAAGAGATATTCCATTTATTTGTAATCGAAATCTCGCTGACATATGGCATCATTTAAGTCACGGGATCTGACACAGTTATACACTAAGGGTAAACAAAAACATATGGTGTGTTGCATGTGTGGAAAGAATCAATGGTTTATATAGAACCTTTTGAAGGGTCTAATCCAGTGCACACATGTGGCATGCTGAGGATTGGAGAGGCCTATTTACCCTGTTTGATGCACAACCTGCACGTTCTGAGCAATTTGGTACGTACACATGCTGGGATGTAGACGTTCATGTATGTCAATTGATATGAACTCGATCATTCCTAAATCCTACCAATGTGGGAAAAGTGATGGTCAAGATTGCCAGATTTGTGTAGCTTTCGAAATGCGGCCCATTCATATGCACATCAGATCAGATGGCATTAGAGATATGGGTTGTTCATGAGGTAACATATACAGAGGACTTTGCCATGGACCAAAAATTAATGATGGTCCTCTTATTATGGATGCGGACTGCCTGTGACATTCTGTTTTCCAAGCACCCCCAAACACTAGAAAATAAAGGAACTACCATGCATGGCACACATGAAGAGCTTAAGATGGATGGTGGCACTTGGAGCACTTATGATTTATGTATGAGCATGAGGTAGTTGAAAGATAGATAGTGGCACATGTAGGACACTTGAACGTGGATGTTTACACGAATATTGTATCCTCTTGCTTGAGATAATACTTTATTCTATATTTTTAACTAGACATGATATTCATTCTTAAAACCATAGGTATTGGACAATCCAAGACATTATTTTTTGGCACTTGTCAAGATTCTAAGACTGGACAATATTCCCAGACATTATTTTCGGGAACTTCTCAGCATTGAATATCAATGGTGAACGATCATTGTTTGGGACCCCACTTTGATGACCGTGGTTGGATAATCTTTTGACCCACAGTTGGGCCCACTAGATAGACGATTCCTGTTGCTGTATCACCATGACAGGTCCAAACATCAGGCCTGAGCCTGGGACACCGGCCTACAACACAAGAAAGCCCAAGCCCAGCCGATGCCAGGCTTCACCTGAGGATAGTTTAAAAACCCGAAAAACTCGACTAAGGTCCAGTCGACTCCAGACAAGGCTTTTACTTGACTCGACTCCATACTTAAATAAGTAAATATCATTTATAAACCTGACTGGTTTTGAGCCGACCGGGTTATTGAGTTGACTCAATACGTCACGCTGAGTCGACTCACTCCATTGACAACCATAGCCGCAGATAAGTAGCTACCTAGTACTGAGCGTTAAGGGTCAGTGATTCTGTGCAAGATACACCCATGATTCAACGATCTGGACCTTTCATCTGATGGGTCTCACTGTGGATAGAGTAAAACCAAGAGTTTTTGTTCTCTATCTCCAATCGACTGATTTATAACCTAGAATTATCCAATTACAAACATTTTTATGCATGGCCTATCTACCATCCGATCTATAAGATCAACGATCTGGACCACCAAACATGGACAAGATCCGGGTATCCATAAGGTGGGGTCCACCATTAACATCCAAAAAATAGGCCATCACACGGATACCAGCCAGCATGGACCACTTACACCACAGTTTACACGGTTGAATTAAGCATGATTCTAGGATATGCATGGTATCATCAGGCCGAGTGTTTTACTACTAGTCTGGACCTTATGTCTTAGTGATCCGGCTCGTTTACAGGGCAAGATATGGATCATACACCAATGGGCACCGTGTGTAGATCTGGACGGTTAGGAATTTCCCTGATCTTAGGAGCTATCTTGATGGGCCAAGGATATGCCGAGTGAAGTTAGATATTTGGTTTGTACAAGATCTGGACCGTTGGGCTATTGGGCCTTCCATAGATTTAGGGGGTTGACCATCAGGAATTTTTCACAATCTTCCTCAGTATGGATCAATAGACCCAAGATATTGAAATATTTACCAGCTTCCAATCTGAAGAGGAGATGTTGAACAACTCATCCAACGGAATGTGTAGGAGATCTGGGCCTTTCATCAGGTGAGACATTATTTTATGGATGGCTAAAAATGCCATGTCCCACAAATAATGGTACAGGCGCCTGTCAGCGATCACTTCTCAAAATAAAAATATTTGTAGAAGAGTTTTCTGGATCCTTGAAATGTGGGCCCCAATTTATGGATCATTTGGGCCTTTGGTTGGATTGAGGCCAGATATGGGAGACATTAGGTGCTGAAGACCGTCCAACAGACCAATTAGCTAAGGGAATTAGGCAACCGTTCAATCAGTCTACAGCAAAAGGAACAATGAGAGCCGCGATTTTTGGCCCATAGCCCATCCAAGAGGCCCATAACAGCCCCGATCAGCTATCAGCTATAGAAGGCTTGACCATGTGAAAGCCCTGTATATATAGCTGATCTATAGGATGAAAAATGGATCATTTGGGATTTGATTGATGGGGGCTACAAGATGAACGGTCAAGATATGCACATTGTGATGTGCCTTTTGGTTCCATCATGCCTCATCGAATACATCGAATGTGACAATTTATGAACGGTCAATAAACCTTGGAGAAGACCAGCAGAAGAAATCAAAGGTTCCAGTCGAATGCAGTGCATGCATGATGGGGCACACATAATGACCGGTCTGGTCCTTGCACAAAAAAGATGGAGAATGGGCCAGGCTCTGTTTTAGCCCGTCATGAATCTCATGATCCCGGGCTAGTCTTGGGCCTGTGTTTTACTTTTCAGGCCGAGCTTATATAGACATCTGCCTGGGCTTGGCTTAGTCCGTCTTTGGAGCGGGCTTGGATCTATTAGCTTGGCCCGTGGGCCATGCCTAATGTTAGCCTTATGCATTGTGCATGTAGATGGTGGCTTTCATTTTTATTTATTTATTTATTTTTTTCTTCTAAATGTCTATTGTTCTATGCATGTGAGGTCCATTTGATGACCAGCTAGATTAGAACCATTCACGTGATAAAAGGGTTTCTCCTTCCCAACTAGCCCTAGCAGTGGGCCTAGTCCCGGCCTAGATTTTGAACTGGTTGGGTGGGCCTAATCGAAAAGTTTGATTTTACTGGGCCCAGGAGCGATCCATTGCCAACCTTATTTTTTTAAGAAAAACACAAAAGGAGGGAGAGAGAGAGAGAGAGAGAGAGAGAGAGAGAGAGATATAATAAAAAATTAGATGAATATCTTGCCATCAGGTCATAGCTGGTGCTAAAATGGCATGCGGATTGCTTACTGACGCTGTCCGTAGCCAGTAGCTACAGGATGGTGCCCTGTGGGATCCACCATGATGTATTTGTTTTATCCACAAGGTCCACCCATTTCTCCGGATCATTTTAGAGAATGATCCCAAAAAGGAGACATCCAAATGTCACATGGACCACACCACAGGAAACAGCGGTGATGAACAACCACCAAACTTATTGGGGCCACAAAAGTTTTGGATGAAACTAATATTTGTCTTTTTTTCTTCTGAAGTTGATATTTCTGTTTTTCCTTCATCTAGGTCTTCGTGACCTAATCAACAGGTTGGATGACAAATAAACATTCAAGTGGACCTAGGAAGGTTTTAATGGTGGGCGTTCAGTCACCACAATTTTTTTGTGTAGTCCACTTGAAATTTTGATCTGGTCATTTTAGGTCTCATGCCCTAAAATGATTGGTAAGTTAAGTGGACGACATGGGCCAGAGAGCACTATCCAGTAGCCAGCTCACTATTGGCAGCGTCAGTAGGCAATGCGAATCTTAAAATGACCCAAGTCCAAGCTCAAAACTTGATCAGACCATACAAGCTTGCTCTAGGTTCAGCCCACAGACCAAGCTAATAGGTCCAAGCCTGGTCCAAAGCTGAGCCAACCAGGTCACCATGGTCCATTTCCACCCATAGTTGTATGTGTGGTCCTCCAAACAATCTGTACTCTGAGGCTAAGATGTGGGCTTTGGTAGAGTTGCATTCTAGTTAAAGATAAAAATGGACAAAAACCATCAACCAAGTGCAATGAGGGTCGACTCGATGTCTGTAAGTAGTTGTGACTTTCAGCTGTAAGTCAATTTTAGCGGAGCGACCCCAGCTTCATGAAGTATCCTAATATTTTGACTATAATTAACTTACAGGTTGTAAGTGATTTATAAGTAAATTAATTAACTTACAGGTTGTAAGTGATTTATAAGTGAATTTCCTTCCCCGAACACCACCAACAAGTTCATATATAACTTAAAAATAATGCATGCAAGCGTTAAAGTTAAGAAGACACACATGGTTTGACAAAACACATAAATTAGATCTCACCTAATTCGGGTGTCATCACGAGTCTCTATCGGCGTCTTTCTTTATTCTCTTTTTTGTTTTTGTTTGTTTTTAAATTTTTTTTATGGGTTCATGGAAAGAGGAGGAATGAGAAAGTAGGGGGTTAAAGACTACTTAAAAGTGTTTTTTTTTTGTTTTTTTTTTAATGGGTTAGTACACACATCCCACTGATTTGATACACCCTTGTGATGGATGGTGGGCAGCTCTTTTAGGGGATGTACACATGCCATGTATAAACCAAAGCAAACGGTCCACATTGTGGGGTCCACTATTTTTAAGCCACTGTCCAAAACTCAGATTAGTTGGATAATCGTAGCCACATCCCAAGCTTGCTTCCCTGTTGGCCGTGACAGGAACTGCTAATGCCCTCAATTTAATTGCAATGTGTCCATCTGTTTGTTGAAATAGAACCGCTAGATATTGACTAGGTAATCATCAATCTGGTAGCCTAGTCGCCAAATCAGTGTGAGTTTTTGGTAATGGTACTTTTAAACTAGGGCCCACAGTCTGGATGGTCTAGATTTGGTTTCCATTCTTTAAGTTGTTAGTTAATGTGAATGATACCACCATGCCCCTCAGTAATATCAGAACTTCTAAGCCAGTTTGGTGTGCGTCACATTACTATCTGCCTGAAAATGGCAATATTTTTTCGATGGGCTATTTTCCGTTTGGTTAGCTATTGTATTATGGTGATGGGATACTTACCTAAATAGCTCTGTTTTTCATACTTTTTCACAAGCATTAATTGCAGTGTTATTGAAATAACTGACTTTCCCTAAAAATATCAGACGTCGGCTAGAGTTTGATTGGGGCAGGTGCCACTGTCAAAGAAGAGGCCAGTCAGATAGCAATCCGCCTTCAAAAAGGTGGAATCCAGCTATTTTAATTGCCTACCAAAAGCTGAAGAGACTCCCAATTTATCTACTTGCTTGGTGTTTCGCCACACAGAGTAAAAGAAGATGCATGAGATTTATCCAGTCCATCATGTTTTGAATACGTCTGATTTTTGGATCTAAAATAGTCCTCCCACGATAGCAATTAGCTAAAGGGTCGTCCGGCATTTCTATAAGTAAAAGTTTATTTGCTTATGTTTAAAAGATTTTAATTTTTTTTTAATCAAAATAAAATTGTTGGTAATGATCTGATTTAAAATCTACTATTTTAGATCTTAGCGTTTTATTTCTCAACTCTTTTTGTAAGAATATTTTTACTTATTCATTGAAAGCTTATTGTGCCACCCCGTGATGATAGGTGGATTACCAAGAAAATATGGCCCACAAAAAGGACGGTCAATATTAGATGCAGGCTTCACATGATGGCCAGTGGACATTGAAGGAGGGCCCCACATGATGAACAATTAACATTAATGGTGGCCCAACAACGGACGACCAACATAAGTGAGTCCCACATAGTGAATCGTTCCTACATCCAAGGTGGGCTCTGCACGGTGGACAATCCACTTTGAAGTTGGGCCTCACATGATGGACCACTGACATTAAAGGTAGGCCTACATGATGGACAATCTACATCTGACGTCAAACATGATGGATGACCCATGTCCATGGTGATCCCTGCATGATGAATGACCCAAATCAAGGTGGGTCCCACATAATTGATAGTCCATGTTACAGGTCATCCCTAACAATGATTGACCCACATCTAAGGTGGGCGGAACATTATGGATGGCCCACTTCAAAGTTGGCTTTGCATGATGGATGGTTCATATTAAAGGTATTCCATGCATGATGGACTATCTTTAAATTAAATAAATAAATAATAAATCTCATTTACATGTTTTACCAAATATACTTAATTTAATAAGAATTTTTTGTGCTATAAAAAAAAGTGATTTCACCGAACTAGCTTTATTCTAAAATAAGAGTTAAAATAAAGTGTCACAATTCTTGATGCAGGTGCATCTTTACATTGGGGTGGGGTGGTAGAGTCTATACGATGTAGAATGGCCACGAGGTGGGTCCACTGTGGGACCTATGAGATGTGGGGTAGCCCATGGGGAGATCTTGCTCGGTTTGCTTAGGAGGGTCTGGATAAAGGGATATTCCGGTGCTTTCCCAATACCTTTGGAGCTTTTGGTGGACTGGCCGGTACTGCCTACATCAAGTGGTATCAAAGCAGGAGATGATCTTGGTCGGTTTGCCTGGGAGGACTTGGATAAAGGAATATTTCGGTGTTTCCCTAAGAGCTCTGGAGCTTTTGGTGGATTACTCAGTACTCCTGCATCAATTCTAGAATAATTCTTATTAGATTATAAGAGTTGCCAAATGCCCCCTAAGTCTTTGGCTCCCTATTAGGTGTGCTTGTGAATTAAGTTTGCTCATTTAGAAGCATTTAGAATATCATACATGTTTCCACAGCGGTATGATAATAACTATTGAATACAATATAGATACAACATAACTACTCATACTTGAGATGATGTAACAAAGTACCCAAAATTAAATGTTTTGCACTGTCTACATGTCTTATGTCAACTAATAATGTGGCAGCGAAATACCATATATCTATTATCATCACAATTTTAGTCATCATAAAATAATTGCATCTGAGTGATGCCATTCACTGTATGATGCATGCCAAACAAACTCTTTCGAGAGGTAGAGAATGAAAATTGAACCAGGGAGTATTAGAGTTATTCTATACACTAGTGCATATGTTGCTTGATACACTAGAAATTAGAGCATTTTACTCTTATTTTAGCTCTTATGCATACTTTCAAGAGAATTTTTCTTGTCGTTTGACTTCTTCCCCTTTATACAGTTATACCTTACACAATAAATCTACTATTTGGAGCTACTTTAGCTCTTGTTCAAAAGGATTATGAAAGTCTAACCCCTTCAATATCTCAGTTGGGTTATGTTAGCCCCAGGAATAAATTCTTATTGCTTGGCCCACGCTAATCTAAATTAAATAGGCTAATTTGTGGGACACGCCACCAATGAATCACATTTCTAAGATTAGATTGGTTGAACAATCATAGCCTTTGATTTATGGACATTTGTTTGTTCATGAACCAGATCTCAAATCTCAGGTGGACCATACCACAGGAAATAGTGGTGATTTAACACCCACCATTAAAAACTTCTTAGGATGGAGGGATGCCCCAAAAATAAAGACATCCCAAGACTTACGTAGGCCACACCTCATGATTTAACTATTTTAGGCATAATTTTACACCATTTACTACGGTGGAACTGCCGAAGTCTACGTCTTGGCTTGGACTGAATAGGATTTGATGCACATTCCTCCCACACAGCACTCACTCGGTGCAAGTTAAGCCCCTGTATGCCAATAGGAGCAAGGCTGGCACAGCCATAGTAGAACTTATGGAAAGCTCTGTGTGGAGCCTACACAATGGTATACGTTTTTTTGCGTGTGAAATCCATTTCATTCATTGCGCCATCTGCGACAGATCATATTAGGAATTGAGCAAGGCCAATTCAAGACTCAGGTGAGCCACACCACAGGAAAAGGGAAAATATAAACACTTACCAATGAATGCTTCCTAGGCCCATTGATTTATTTATTTATCTTCTTGGGATTAGGATAATGTTTGGCTCTTTCCTTCATCTAGAAAACCCTCCTCATCCACACGGGCTGGGTAATATTTTTATTGTTGAAAGTGGCCACCAAGGGGACTCGAGCTCAAGACCTCCCGCTTCTTGAGGCGGAATGTCCTGGCAAGCCGAGTTCCCGCTCGCTGTCTCACGAGCTCTTTGTAATGTGTAAGAAATCCATGTCCCCTCTAAAATGTTTAAGTGGAAATGAGATATGTCACATCATCCATGCCACACTACTACGATAGACACCTTTTCTCCCTCGACTTCCCTATCCTCTGCCTCCAAAGGAAAATATGGAAAATGCAGAACAAGTGCCTCGATGAAAAAGCATTATATATGTGTGTAAGATGTAAGCGTGAGGTAAAAAGGACAACATTGAAGATAGCTTTTCAGTGGAACTGACATTTGACACATGTAGCACTTTTTCATTGGCCAAGTCAGGAGTAATAGACCCTGTAGAGAGGGGTGTCAATGAACCTTGTTAAGGTTGGCCAAGGTTTGTTTAAGTTTGGCTCCATTGTTCAATGTAAGTCCATATTTGGCTAGGCCCTAGGACAGTCCAAAATAGTCCAGCTAAATCCCAAACACTAAATGTTTATATAGGTTTGGCCCGAGCTGTAGAACTTATACATAATGCGGAATAATAGGATCATCTATGCATCAACAATGGAGATTTCATACTGTAATCTTAAATCATACCTGATTGGGAAGACATTCCCGATGCCGCCGTGTTGCCGAGAAGAACTCTTGGTCTTCTGCACCTTACACCTTTAGGAGAACCTCTCAATGGGACTAGGGTTTTCTCTTGTGTGTTGGTGAGGGGACCAAGACGTATATTTATAGGAAAGAGGGCCAAAGAAGCTTACCCATCACACTTCTCTCCTCTAAGGTCTCCACACCGTAGGTTTCCATATCTGGCTTAATAACCGCGCATAGGGACTACAGTTCAAGCGTCCCGCCCCAAACCTATTAGCAATGATCACAACTGTAGTGGGGCCCACTGAATCGCTCAATCTGAATAATCCAACGGTCATGATCTAAACTGATGATCATGTGTGGCCCACCCAATGGAGTCTTACATTCTCCCACTTGGGCTACACTGATCTCAGAAAGAAAACAAAACATTTATTTTATTTTGTGAAAAAAACATTTCATAAAACATGTTTGTTTCAAAAGTTCCTAATGGGCGCCCTACTGATTTCAAAACAATACCGTTGGATAATTATGAGCAACGCTTGTCAGATCCGGTCCATCAAGACCACTGATATTGAATCATGGTAGTCAACACAACATTTCATATTTTTGAAGTGCGACGAATCACGATCACAAATACCAATAGCCTTAACGACATGGATCAATGATATGGGGTGTGGTATGAAGATTACACGTCTCATGTGATCATACGTGTTTATCTTCAAGTGGTCCTACTGAACGTGTCTCCAAGACACAAACCAAAGTCTTGCTTACTCAAAACTAAATGTGCACACTGAAGGAGAAGCAAGATATAAACTGAAAAACAGAATCATCAATGCATAATAGATATCTCAAAAAATGTCTGGACATAATCGGATCATACATGAAAACTCCCACTACTGAAATACATCCTTGGGATCAACAACTCCCATAGATGTCACATGCTCCTTAAAGAGTGTGATAGGAAGGCCTTTAGTGAGAGGATCCGCTATCATCTGCCTTGTGCCGATGAGTTCCACAGACACTTGACGATTCTGAACTCTCTCCTTCATAACAAGATATTTGATGTCAATGTGCTTTGACCTCGATGAATGCTTGTTGTTGTTGGAGAAGTTAACTGCAGCTGAACTATCACAATAGATTTTCAACGGTTTCGGGATCATCTGCACGACCCGTAAACCAGAGAAAAAACTCTGAAGCCAGACCGCCTGATTCGTGGCTTCATGACAAGCTACATACTCTGCTTCCATGGTAGATGATGCCGTAATTGACTGTTTCACGCTTTTCCATGATACGGCTCCACCAACCATCATGAATACATAGCCCGAGGTGGACTTCTTGCTGTCGAGACAACCAGCAAAATCTGCATCTGTATATCCTACCAACTCCAAATGGTCGGATCTCCTGTATGTGAGTTCGAAGTCCTTTGTCCTTTGCAGGTAGCGCAACACTTTCTTTACAGCTATCCAATGATTCATTCCTGGATTGCTAAGGTACCTGCCCAACATTCCAACCACAAAAGCAATATCTGGACGCGTACAGACCTGAGCATATATGATGCTCCCTACTGCTGACGCATACGGAATAGCTTTCATCTTGTCCTTCTCTAGGTCATTCTTAGGACACTGAAATTGACCAAACTTGTCACCTTTTACAATAGGTGCTTGGCCAGGAGCACAACCTTGCATGCCAAACCTTTCGAGAACCCTATCAATATAGGCCCTCTGCGACAAGCCAAGTAATCCACGTGATCTGTCCCGGCTAATCTGAATGCCGATGACAAATGAAGCATCACCAAGATCTTTCATCTCAAAATTTTGAGATAGAAATTTCTTAGTCTCACGCAACAATCCAATATCACTACTAGCCAATAAAATGTCGTCAACATACAAGACCAAAATGATAAACTTACTCCCACTGATTTTCATATATATGCACTCATCCGCAGTGTTTTCAATAAAACCATATGAGGAAACAACTTCATGAAACTTTAGGTACCACTGTCGTGATGCCTGTTTCAACCCATAAATGGACTTCTTAAGTTTGCAGACCAGATGTTCTGAGCCTTTGGCTTTAAAACCTTCTGGCTGCAACATATATACGTTCTCCATTAGATCTCCATTGAGAAACGCAGTTTTTACGTCCATTTGATGTAGCTCTAAATCCATATGAGCCACAAGAGCCATAATGATCCTAAAGGAGTCTTTCTTAGATACAGGTGAGAAAGTCTCCTTAAAGTCAATGCCCTCACGCTGAGTGAAACCCTTTGCAACTAGTCTGGCTTTATACCTTTCGATATTGCCCTTAGAGTCCCGTTTGGTTTTAAATACCCATTTGCAACCAATCGGCCTAATCCCTTCAGGCAATTCAACAAGGTCCCAAACTTTGTTGTCCTTCATGGATTTCAATTCATCCTTCATGGCATCGAACCAATGAGAAGAATCCGCACTTTGTTCGACCTGTGAAAGGGATACAGGATCCTTTTCAACCCCAATGTCAAACTCATGCTCCTGCAAATAGACGATGTAATCATCTGGTATTGCAGATCTTCTCTCTTTATGTGATCGTCTTAATGGCTCATTATTCTGAATTGGGTTTTCCATTTCCTCATCAGTGGGTTGTATTTGAGGTTGTACATGGTCGTCCATAGGGATCTCAGGGTCCACTGCTGGACGGACAACCATGCTACTCTGAATGATTGTGGTGGGAATCACAATCCGCTCTTCCTCAAATACAATATCTCTTAAATTTGTGCTCCCACTATCTTCAGTGTTCTCAATAAACCTAGCATTCCCAGTCTCAATGACTCTCATGGAATGTGATGGACAATAAAATCTGAATCCTTTTGACCTTTCTGGGTATCCAATAAAGAAGCAACTAACAGTTCTAGGGTCAAGTTTTCTTTCATGCGGGTTATACGGTTTGGCTTCTGCAGGACAACCCCATACATGAAAATATCGTAGACTAGGCTTTCGCCCTGTCCACAATTCATATGGAGTTTTCATTACAGCCTTACTTGGGACCCTATTAAGGATATGCACAGCCGTTTTCAACGCATCACCCCACAAAGATTCTGGCAACGTAGAATTACTAATCATAGATCGCACCATGTCCTTTAGGGTGCGATTACGCCTTTCCACTACACCATTCTGCTCTGGAGTACCAGGCATGGTGTACTGGGCGACGATGCCACAATCTTGTAGGTATCTAGCGAATGGACCTGGATTACGCCCAGATTCGTCATACCTTCCGTAGTACTCACCACCACGGTCGGATCTAACGACTTTGATCTTCCTGTCGAGTCGATTCTCGACTTCAGCCTTATAGATCTTAAATGTATCCAGGGCGTCTGATTTTTCGTTAATAAGGTATAAGTACCCATAACGAGAATAGTCATCTATAAAAGTGATAAAATACTTCTGCCCATTCCAGGATGCTGTAGGGAACGGTCCACAGATGTCTGTATGAATCACTTCTAAGAGTCCTACGCTCCTAGTGGCACCCTTTTTCCTTATTCTAGTCTGTTTACCTTTAATGCAATCAATACAAACCCCAAAGTCTGAGAAGTCTAGGGAGTGAAGAATTCCTTCACGTACAAGCCTTTCCAATCTCGCACGAGAGATATGGCCTAATCGCCTGTGCCATAGCATGGAGGAACTCTCACAATCTAAACTTCGTTTGATGCCTTTAGTGTTTCCATGTGATGAGTTAACGCTGTATACATGTGAAACATCCAAATCTAGCTGATAAAGGTTATTAACTAAAGTGCCAGAACCAATCACAACTGAATCATAGTAAATGCTTAATTTTCCATTTGCAAATTTAAACTCATAACCAAATTTGTCCAAACGAGAAATGGAAACCAAATTGCGCCTTATAGAAGGCACACAAACAGTATCTACTAGATCAAGAAAGTGTCCTGACGATAACCTAAGCCTACAGACTCCAATTGCTTCCACGTTTGCCCTAATGCCGTTCCCCATATAGACTGATCTCTCTGCATCAGTTGGCGTCCGGCTTTGGAGCATATCCTGCATGGAATTACAAATGTGAATAGTAGCACCAGAATCTATCCACCAGGAGTCTGTGGACATATCAGCTAAATTTGATTCAAAACAGACTAAAATATGGTCTTTACCCTTAGAAACGAGCCATGCTTTAAAATCTTCACAATCCTTCTTCTGATGACCAGGCTTCTTGCAGAAGAAGCAGCCATCATTAGGACCCTTCCTTTTCTTCTTAAATGTCTTTACAGACTTAGGCTGATTGCCACCCGCAGGACCCGTAGAACCTTTTCCTGAAGTTTGCTTTCTTTTCTTATTTCCTTTTCGTCTCTGACCAGATGTCACTAGGTGCGCACTTTGTGTTTTGCTCGACCTTCTGAGTCTCTCTTCCTCCTGAACGCACTGAGATATCAGTTCGTTCAATGTCCACTTTTCCTTTTGAGTATTATAGCTGATTTGGAATTGACTGAATTGTGGAGGGAGGGAGTTCAGAACCAAGAAAATCAGGAGTTCATCCTCAATCTTAAGGTCTAATGCGCGGATTTTAGCCACCACATCAGACAATCCACCAATGTACTCCCTGATATTTCCTTGACCGTTATAGGTGGCTTGAGTCAATTTATGTAAAAGTGAACTCAGCTCAGCTTTATCCGATTTCTGAAATCGTTTTCCTATTTCAGTCAGGAAATCTTTAGCTTTCTCAGTGTCGGGCATGACACCCTGCATGGTCTCAGAAATCGAGTTCTTTATGATTTTGAGACACATCTTATTTGACTTGGTCCAGGCCTTGTAGTGAGCCTTTGCTGAATCCATACTAGAATCAGTTGGAGTAGGAGGCTCTACTTCCTCCAGGGCCAAGTCCAAGTCCATGCAACTTAGGACTATTTCAACGGACGACTTCCATTTAGAATAGTTGGACCCAGTAAGTAAAGGTATGGAATTGAATTGGGTTGGAATATTGGAAACAGTCATAGCTGGACATTCAAAGCATAAAACTCATATTAATAATCAAGTCCCTTATAACAATGCATGAACATAAACCACAAATATCATGCATGTATGAACATTCGATTGATTTGGGCCTTCAATCAAATGACCCAGAATGATGATGGGCCATAATCATCAAAATCTGGAAAGAGCCCAGCGTATCATTACAATTTCTCCTTTGGGCGAAATTATAACATATATGAGGCTCTACTGAATCATGAAGCTGACCAATGTTGGTGAAATAAATCTAAGACGCCCATCACCTTTGGGTGAAATGAATCTCTCAGACCTATATCACCATCACCAACCACTTCATCCCGCTCACATCCAGCCAAAACGATGATACTTCTTTGTTCTGACCACCGCTGGCTGGGTATGAACGCAACTGAATGCAATCCTATAATGGAGGGTTACTGAATTCAAAGTACAAAAGTCTAGAAGTAGAAATCTTTGCCAATTGAGGTCACTTTGGTGGCTAACACAACTAGTTCCAATCTCCACTTCCAAACTCAAGGATTGCTGCATGGTCCTGCCCAAAATGGACCATTCTGTAAGAGTTTTGATTTGGCCTAAATATGACTGATGTTGACCGCTCGTATACTCAAACATATTTTAAAGTCATGGTTGGATTGGATACTTAATGGTCAACAACTAAATATCAGCCTTAAATATGCGGGTAATGGCCCTATTTCAGGCCAAATCAAACCTCAACCATGAATAACCATCTTATGTGACTTACTTGGTCCATCCATTAAGTAAAACATACCAACCATTAATAATATATATATGGCTTTTACTTATACTGAAAGGATGACCCAAGTATACACAATTTAAATGGTTAAGATTAACAAGCCCAAGCTAACTGAAGTGGGCCGCACAATATCCAAAGAGAAAATTTTGCAATCGGCCCAAGGTTGGGCACAAAATGGGCATTAAAGTGGCCACCTAAAATTGGGATTGGGCCAGGCTGGCGGTTTTTATTCATGCAATGGGCCCGTCGGGCCTGTCCTACTGAAATAGGCCTGAAATGCGCTTATGGGCCGGACTCCTTTGACCGGGCCTGACCTTGTTAGACGAGCCAATCCGGGCCTGATCGACTGAACCGGGCCGCTGGATGCAGCCCGCTCGTCCCGGGCCAGAAGTTGGGGCTGCTGGACCGGGCCTGATTATATTGGGCCCTGGTTTATGGGCTGGATCAGAGCCTAGTTCGTGGCCCAAGTCTCGTGAAAAACCTAAAACAGCAGGTTTTGCCCAAAAAAACCCGCCAGGCCTTTCCTTTTCTCCGTTCAAACCCTATCCTCCAACCTCACCATCTCCAGCGGCTGAAACCCTAGCCGCTAGGAATGGAAACTGCCATTCTATACCAAATCTGCATCCAACCACACGCAGCCGCCATGAGACCTCCTCTACAGCAGGAAACCGGAGCCGCCGCAAGCTCTGCCACCGCCTAAAACACCTACAGAAACCCTACTTGCTATAAATCCGGCGATCGGTAACATGGCTGCAGCGGCGTCCGGTTTTCATGGCTGCAGCGGCGACCAAAATCGGAAAAGAGGGGACCGTCGACAGCACCAGCACCAACTGGTAATCCGGCATCAGCATCGCAGCCGTCTATAGCCGTTTCGGAAAAACGATGGTGGACGAGGGTCGGCGGCTGGTTTTCATAGCAGCTGCAACAGCCGATGCCACCTTTTGGGTTTGACAGTCGTCGGCCATGGCTGCAGTCGATTGCAGGTTTTTTTTTTTTTTTAAAAAAAAAAAAAATTTGTATGAGTCAGAATCCATACCCATCATCTTCGAGAGATCAGACTTCCTCCACGGCAACCGAAACGGCTGTCGATCGTTACCGGCGATAAGCGGTGACGAACGACAGTCCATTGCCGGAGATGGGTTGAAATCCGGTAACTAAATCGGAGTACCCATCCCTTATGTCGAAATCCGGCAGCAGTAGCAAGGGGCTGCCGATCTGATTTTCCGATATGGCCATGGTTGTCTGCTAGGTTTTAATCAGGCATGTGTGCCGGCAACGGCATGGTATGATATTACCATCAATGTCGGATGAAGGTGCCGGCAGTTGCCACAGATGACATGTCCACGAGGACTAAAAACTATGTCCCAGATTCGACTAGGTAAAAAGCCCATAAGAGGATAAACCGGATTCTGGGTCACCAAAAAAAAAAAAATCCACCAGGATTGATGCATAGTAGGCTCTGATACCAACTGTAGAACTTATACATAATGCGGAATAATAGGATTGTCTATGCATCAACAATGGAGATTTCATACTGTAATCTTAAATCATACCTGATTGGGAAGACATTCCCGATGCCGCCGTGTTGCCGAGAAGAACTCTTGGTCTTCTGCACCTTACACCTTTAGGAGAACCTCTCAATGGGACTAGGGTTTTCTCTTGTGTGTTGGTGAGGGGACCAAGACGTATATTTATAGGAAAGAGGGCCAAAGAAGCTTACCCATCACACTTCTCTCCTCTAAGGTCTCCACACCGTAGGTTTCCATATCTGGCTTAATAACCGCGCATAGGGACTACGGTTCAAGCGTCCCGCCCCAAACCTATTAGCAATGATCACAACTGTAGTGGGGCCCACTGAATCGCTCAATCTGAATAATCCAACGGTCATGATCTAAACTGATGATCATGTGTGGCCCACCCAATGGAGTCTTACACGAGCCTGAGTCTGAGCTCAAGATGATGCCATCTACACACTTAGCTGTAGGCATGGGCCTTAGCTATGACAGGAAATATTTCAGAGGCCAATGCATCCAAATAAGTCATTTGCAGCTGTAATAGCTAAAGTCTTTCCTTCAAGGCTTGTTTGTTTTTCCCCGTTGATTGTAATTACCTTGTAAATTAGTAATAATTATTTACCTAAGTAATTGCAGTATTTTTTTCGAGGCAGACAGTGACCGGTTACTTTTTTAGCACAAAAAACGAGGAATATGTGAACCAAATGTGGAGCCCACCATGATGTATGTGGCTTATCCACACCGTCCATTAGTTATGCCTGTTGAATTTAAGGTGTGAGCCCAAAAGTGAAATAGATCTAAACCTCAAGTGGACCACACCACAAAAAATGGTGGAAATCGAGTGCTTACCATTGAAAACTTCTTGGAGGCCTCAGAAGTTTTGGATCAAGCTGTTATTTGTGTTTTCCCCGTATCCATGTCTATGTGACCTTATGAACCGGTTAGATGACAAATAAATATCAATGTGAGCCCTATGAAGGAAGCAACTTTTGACGGTGGACGGGTGATAGCTATTGATTATGTTGTTGTGGGCCACTTGAGCATTGGATCGGCTTCATTTTTTGGTTCATCCTAGAAAATTACTTGCTAAAATAGATGGATGGCACGGATAAGTCATATACATAACGCTGGGACCCTCAAATTTAAGCCGCTAGTTTTCAACCAATTTCCAAAAAAGAAATACTCACACGTTTACAAACGGGATAAATAAGTAATAATTACTTATTTACATCTGTTTACTTGTAACAGGGAAAAACAACAGGCCCTTAATGCAATGGCGGTGGGTACATCTAAATTGTTTCATACGCGTAAGAGGTCATCTAGGTTGGTCGGTTGGAGAGAGCGAGGGAGTTAGAGATGGAAATCCTACCAGTAGGGTTAACATAACAGCTTGTACGTAACTCCACGCAATCAGGTTGAGGTTGTATTTGATTGGAAAGCAAGCTACAATTGTAAATAGATGGCTCATTCAGAAATACTTGAAAAATTATCTATAACAACGGCTCATAACCCAATCAAATCATAACAACTTTGTACATCATTATCTAACCCCAATCCTCCCATTGGATGGTTACGGGAAATTGGCATTCGGATAAGATTGCTTAGAGTAGCTGTTGCCCCAAGGCTGATGTGGCAGATCCGGTTGGCCCACCATACCAAATCGCACATGCTCCTTAGCTGTCCACACCTACACTAAAAGCCAGCTTGTACATTGAGAGGGTTCAACAGAATCGGGAGGAGAAAGACATTTTTCTCTCCATAAATTGAAAGACAACAACTCCGCCACCTGTCAATATTTCCAAATCCCACAAAGCCATAAATTAACCTCTTCTCCTGAGAGGGTCCTCCAGCCGTCGATCAGTGTCCTAGATCCTGTTTTTAACAAGTGGGCCCCCACTGATTGATGATTCAAACCGTCGACTCTATGGGCCCATCGTACATGCGGTTTTCCTAAAAGCCTCCCAAAAATGGAAGCCTGAAGAGGTTCGACGTACTTTTAGGAAATCACCAATCTATGAGAGGGGTCCATCAGATCAACGGTCTAGATCATCGATCCATTCCCACAACTTGTACAAACTCACTCAAGAAATTAGGTGACGCTACACGCATCCTTGTGTCTCCGAGGATAATATCGGGAGCGGATTGGGTGGATCCCTAACTGTGGGGCCCACTGTGATGTATGTGCCTTACATCCACACTGTCCATCCATTTTGAAAGCTCATTTTAGCCATGATCCAAAAAATTAAGAAAAATCAAATCTTAAGTGGATCACACTGCAAAAAACAGTCATGATTGAATCTTCACCGTTAAAAACTTCATGGGGCCACCGGAATGTTTATTTGCCATCCAACCTGTTGATAAGGTCAAAAGGACCTGCATGAAAAGACTACAAAAATATCAACTTGATCGAAAACTATTTTGGCCCACGAGAAGTTTTAAATGGTCAATTAACACTGTTTTTTTATTATGGTCCAACTGAGATTTGGATCTGTCTTTTGTTTTTTTATAGGATGCCCTAAAATAAGTTTTAAAAATGGATGGACGGCGTGGATACAAGGAAAATACATCACAGTGGACCCCACGTTCAGGGATTCACCCACCTCGTGGATCCGGGGATCCACCTAAGCCCCACCGCGATGCTTCCGTCGACAAAAATCCTTCGATATTTACAACTGGCATGGGAACTACGTGCCCAAGGATGATGTCGGATGTGATGATTGTAGCCGTGCATTTATTTCTCTGAGGATTTGTTTGATACTCCGGAAGACATGTTGGTTCATACGCGTGCACTTAGAAACTTTTTAATTGGTATCGATATAAGTCAAATTAAACCGTTCAAATCATGGGACCTACCGTAGATAGGTCATAGCCCCAATATCAAAATCCGACCATTGATTATCTCAACTTTAACCGTTCCTTAAATGTCTACCAGTGGGCCAGTTATGACAATTTTTTAAGTATAAAATTTTTGTCATTGACCATGTAAAGTGGGGCCCACCAGTTGGAGTGGATAATATGAGCGCCACTTGTACAGTTTCTGACTCCTGCGGCAGGTATATATGGAATACACATAAAATCAAGGTATAAGAAATCAGGACCGTCTAATTGGTATAACAATAAGGTGGTCCCATCGTAGAGATCTCGTCCTTAGAAATCAGGCTGGCCTAGAGGTGGCAATAGGCAGGGTTGGGTTCGGGTCAGGTCGTTTCCAGCTCAACCTTAACCTAACTCAAATTGAATTCGGGTTGGATTTTTCCAATCCTTACCCAACTCAAATTAAATTGAGTAATGCCGGGTTGACTTGCATTTTAACAATCAACTAACTGGTTTGTAGATTAAATTAAATTTATATTTTACTTCAACTCTCAATTTGAATTAAAATACTAAGAATTTTCAAGAAATACACACCTAATAAGGGAATATTACTAAATTAATTCACAACTATAATCAAATCTTTAACTACCAATACTTGCCCAACATTGCTCATGAATTTGGCATGTATAAACATGGATTAGACTTTACCTTAAATTGGACTCAGTGAGTTTTGTTGAGTTAACCCAGCATAAGTTACAACTAGTTTCAACCAGATTGAACTTCAAAAGCAAGGATATATGATCATGATCAATCCTAAATAGCTGAACTAAATCAGACATTCCTCGGATCATGAACAACTTCTATCAACTAATATGAACTAGGCATTGAACGAGTTCGACTCGGTAGCAAATCGAGTCAATCATAGATGTTATAGAAAGATGAAATGACTAATTATTTTACCTATACCTCAGCAGCAAGAACTCTATGAATGCAGCCCAGTAATGACTTTAGTAGTAACAACATCGTTGGAAAAGAAGACCTGACCTCCAATGGTGAAATGCCAACCGTCTATTTTTCTTCAATCTGACATCTACGGATAGAGTAGAATCATTTCAAGAAGCTTAAGAAACTCTAAGATTTCAACTCTAACCCCTTTTAACGAACATGTTTATATAATTAACATGAGATTTAGGGTTTTTAGATGCAAGAAAAGAGAAAAACGGAAGAAAAATCCTATTTATATGATGACATTCTCAACTCTAATCTAGCTGAACATCAATGAACGGCTAGAATAACTAACAACTAAGGATTATGAATGACTCAGATTTGCTCAGATGCATTGTCACGAATCGAGGTTAATAGGGAAAGAAATGGAGGTGAGAGAAAAAGAAAACGGAATATTTCTGTTTTCGAACCCGCCACCATATAACGCAATTTATATGCGAAAAATGGTTACACACATAAGCGTCCACACATGATATCAATTGGGTTCTAGTTAAAAATGATGCTAGAAACTGATAGACGATTTGGATCGAGCCAAGGAGGGTTACATTGGTCTCAGTGGTCAGGTTTTGAAGGGCTTGGAAATACAAAATCAGTTACCTATTATCATTTTTCACTTCTAACTGTGTACACTATATAATAATACCTTAAATGAAACATCTAAGGTTTGCTAGACTTCAATGTCCGAACCATATGAACGGATTGAATTAACCGGACTATTGTTCAAAAGTAGACCACACGATTTTGAAAACGAATAGCGTCCGTTTGAGATGTTTTGATGGAAATGGAGGGAGGAAAGATTTTCTCTTAGTTTTGGTTTTGATTGAGTCAACAGATATTAACCAATCCACCCAATTCGATGTACAACATGTGCACCAATTGTTAGTGCACACTCATCAATAAAAATGGGGCCCACTTTCATTATAAGTGAAATCACTCTATCCATCATCCAATAGGGCGTGTAAGAAAAAAAACTATGTATTATTTAACTAATAAGAAAATCAATATATAATACTCTCCTTAACCCTTATATGATTCGGGTCGGGTCACCTTTAACCCTAACCCGACCCATAAAAATATAGGTTGGGTCCGGTCACCTTTAACCCTAACCTGACCCAAAAAAATATAAGTCAGGTCAGGTCACCTTTAACCCTAACCTGCCCTAAATTGGAAAAAACCCGGTTGGGTCGGGTCTGCGGGTCGGGTTGAATTTTGCCAGGTCTAGGGTGGCCCACTTAGAGAAATACCAGAAAAAAAATATATATTTAATCAAATGTGCAAGTGGCATGCAAGCAAATCAAATGAAACCACCCAAATTGTGGGCCGTAATTTAGATGGTCCACAAAGTAAGAGTTCCCCATGATGATTGATGGAGATTTATTGGATGGTCGAAATGAAGACCAGTCGAAAGTATGAAATCAACAAATAAAACCCCATTAACCAGAGGCCAGGTCCTCAATCATCAATCAAATTTAGAGGTGATGGCCAAGTCTCCTGGTTGGTCCCCTAAGTTGGACGGTTTAGTTCGATTTAATGCATGCCCCATCTATTTATTCATGAGTTCCTACGTATCAACCATCACACTAAGCTAGAGTATCAATAACTTACCTGAAACGTCCATGCCACGTGTAAAATTTATGATTGCATGCTTGTCGACCTTCAGGCTTCACAGGCATTATTCTGTTGCATGTTATCTGTCTTATGATTAAACATAAAAACCCAAAGAAATCAAAATAGAAGATCTGATTCTCCAGCTTGATTGAAGGCCATTGATTAATCCACGTTGTATTTTTAAAATAAAAAAAAAAACCAAACGGGGCTTCAATGATGTTTTAGAGATTTTATAGTGGAAATCAGATGAATTATTCCACAATGCATACATGCACATTTAAAGATATTGTTTTGGGATTTGTACAACTTCTATGTTGGATGGTTCTTTAGAACTGGGGTCCGACAATTATCTTGCATTTGGATGCACTGTTGAATCCCATCACAATCATGAAGTCAGTAGATTGGAAATTTGGAATGACCTTACTATTTGGATTCCAACAATCCAAACAGGCCATTAAAGGGAAATTCTGAAGTTGGAAAATCAGACCTTGTTTCTAGGATGGTGAATTCTCATAAAGTATGCCAGAACCATCCATCCAACATTGTCACTAAGGGCTTGTTTGGATTGGTAAAAGCCTTGGTCAACTATTGAATGGAAAGGAAAAACTAGCACGCCAATCTTCACCGTCCAAAATAAGACATGAGCTCAATGAAGAGAAATACCTTTGACTTGTTTGTTTTGCAACATGATTTTACATGAAAAATCTACCCAAATGTAGGAAGAGCATGATAATGCCAACTTTCAACATTTAAAGGATTTTGTCAGAGGGTTTAGAGAGGAAAATGTTATGCTTATCTTTTGAGGGATGCTTTGTAAAATTGATTTCCTTTCTTTCTTTCTTCTTGTTCTTTATGTGTGTGTGTGTTTTTAAACGGAGAGAACTGTCGCATGGAGTTGATTTTCTTTTCATAATTGACGAAGGTTTTACTCAATCCAAACACATCTTAAATCCGACAGTTTGGCCAGAGTGGTCTAAGGTGCCAGATTTAGGTTCTGGTCTGGAAGTGCGTGGGTTCAAATCCCACAGCTGTTATTTACAGTTTTTGGGTCTCCATTCATGGACCAGTGGTACTCTTGAGGAGGTTCAAAACTTAAACCAGGGATTGAGCTCCCATGTGGTGTGAGTGGGTGTGTGAGTACGTGGGGTGTGGGTATGTGTAAAAAAAGAAAAATGTTTATGTCTCACCTGCAAGCCCAGCTGGAAGACGCTTAGGCGCATCAACAGCAGGTCTCAAGCTCGAGTGCTAAGGAAATACACTAACCCAGTGGTGGGTGGGTGCATCATGTGACTAACAGGGTGGGTGCGTTGCCCAACTAACAGGGTGGGTGCGTTGCATGACTAATAATAATAATAAAAAAAACCGTGACTTGTTGAAATATCAATGATTTTTATAGCAATGATTTTCCACAGTTTGCTAAGCGCTGTGCTGACATGCATGTTTGCAACGGAAGATCATGATCAACATCTGGATACCACTATGTGTGCAAGTATGACATGTGTGTGAGATCCAAGTCATCCTTCAGGTGGGTCCTGATGCATGGATGCTACCAAAAAAAAAAAAAATCAGGCTTCTCCACTCATTAGGTGGTCCATGATGTTGGAAATGCTTGGGAGTTTTTTAGGCGCTTTTTATTTATTTTTACCCACACTCGCACACCCACCTGCACCACATGGGCACTTGATCCCAGGTCTCAATGTTGAAACAGGAGTCCGTCTACCACTAAACCATGGAGCTGGACCTTAAACCCTAAACCCTAAGAGAGAGACCTAATTTGTGGGCCGGGTCATATAAACAATGGGACTACCTGATGACACTTTAGATCTTACATCTATGTCTGCAGTGGCACATGTCATGGTGTGTACATAGGCAATCTTATAAACATAAATGGGCTTGGTAAAGGTCTGATTTTCTTTATTAAGAGACACCCAAGATAATGAAATTAGTCTTACAATCTTTATTATAACATGGCTTAATCACTATTTACGTCCATCCTAACTAACAGAGTCACACATTTTTTCTACTCATGGTAGCAAGGAAAGTGCTAAGAAATACAATGTGAAAGAAGGTTTGGCTCAAAATTACATATCGGCGTCAAACATCTGTTTTGAGGGTCCGGCCAAACAGGCACCTTCAATTTTGACAGACGAGTACCTTGCTTGACACACAGGCACTCGTAATTCATTTATGTGGATGACATTAACTTAATTAAAGCAACTAAATTTTGGGCCCCACTGCAGCTAAATCACCGGCCCAAGATTATATTGGTCTAACAATTCTAACATCTGATTTATGGACGCTCATTTTTTTAAACAGGGCCATTGGATTTTTCTCATTTTAAACCGTCCAACAAATGTCTACCAATCCCTCATAGGGATCCATAATTTAGACAGTTTAAATTGAATTGGTTGTATGCCACGTATGCAATTTCTAAATGCATAGGGTGATGATTGATAGACAGCTGACCCAACGACATCAGCTGTTATGGATGCATGTGGGTGGGCCCCACCGTTAGCTGCCAATCAGATTCTGTCTTGCACGCTTGCATCAGTTTTCTAACTTTTATTGGGTTGTAGGATAAGCATAGCTAGATAAATACACGAGCGCATCGATTTCTGTACAGTTTTAGACTATCCAATCAAGTTCACTGAAACGGAAATCCTGTTCCTTCTGGACGGGAAAAGAGTCATATCCTAAAAACACGTGGACGTTTGTGGGCCACGATGATGTAGATCGGACGGTGTGCCGTGTACATTTCGTAGCTTGATCGGGTAATGGATAGGGCTCTTTATCTGAAGCTCAATGTAGCGTCTTAAATAGTGTACGGTCCATACGTGTACAGATAATGGTGTTGTGGTTGTGCATGCTAATCCATACATGCGCACATGGTCACTGCACGCTTTGGCATACATGCATCTCCGTCCGTTTATCATCAAAGTGATGTTAGAAATCAATATCAAGGGCCCATATTCAATCATTTAAGTTCGTTAATCGAAGGTCAGAATGGTCTAGCAAGATCGAGGTTAAGGTTATGTCCCACAAATAGTGGGGCCGGCGATTTGGACGGCTTGTAATGGGGTATATGCATGCGACGTGTACTGTAGTTCTGTGCATGCGTACGGATCCCATGTACTGTAAAGTAACACCACTGACTCACAAGAGTGCAAGGCCTTCCATTTAAAAGCGATTAAGCGGGCTGTAGGGAGTGATACGATAGAGTCCCAGTGACAGGAGTTTGGTATATCCGTCCGTCCAAAAGTAAAAATGGTAACCTAGAGCATTGATCTGGGCTGTCCACATAGTGGGTCCTACTATGGATGGACTATATTTAAAATATAATTCGTATTAGGAAACCATAGACATTACTTTATTGCACATTTCAGCAAGGAACATGGACTCTTAAATCTTTTCATTTTCATCCATCGAGTTGAAGGGTAGTAATCGTATGGTTAGGATCATCTGATCCATGAGTATTTTGACCCATCTCCAGTCCAAACTAGGGAGCAGCAGATGGCGGTCGTTGCTGTTTGTTACCCTGCCACTTACGCTGTGGAGAGAGATGTCTATATCATATTCACGTTCCGTTTACCAACATCAGTCCTTTGATACTTACACGTTGTATGTCGTCATCTGGAAAGTTTGGACCTCACCAGGGTGCGACAGCCATTCATTTCGCACTCAGATGGAAAACACCAGCCTAATCCAAATGCCAAATCTAGGACCCTGTATGGAACTGATCAGGCATCGTAACCGTCTAATCTGGGTGAGGCCTGGGCCCGGGCCTGGGCCTGGGCGTAGTTTTACTTTTGAGGTCTCAGGCTAAGGCCTGTTTGTTCAGTCCTGTCAACGGTCAAGGTGGGTTTTACTTTGCTGGGCCGGGCTTTGACAAACCTCGGTCCGGTCGGGCTGAGGCTGACCCCAGCTATACACTGAATCTAAAAAAGTGCGTATGCCAAGAAAGGGGCTATCTGTGGAATTCATGTGAAATTTGTACCCTTCGTCACGTCGGTTCCCATCAAGATCCTCTGGCCAAAAACTAAAGAAGGTCCACTCATCAGGTGGGCTATACTTGTGCACAGTATATAAAATGTCGCTCATCTTTTCTCAAACGTCCATTTTTTTTCTCATACGATTATGACTTGCTTGAGCGGCTCAATATTTGGAAGAAGAAGGCTTGTTGCTTGCTGTGTTCCCCACATGATGAACGGCTCAGATCTCAAGAATATTTTCCTTTATGGCACCAGTGCCGCGGCTCTACTGTTTGATCCCTTCTAGTGCGAATCTCCATCGTCTTTCTCAAAGTAAATAAAAAGTGAAAAATAGGCGAGGTTATGTCCCTATTGAAATTCGGCATGACGGGACTGTTCTTTGAACTGGGTCATCCTCTTCTCCTAACCGTCCATGTGACGATTCTCACAATGTATGGTGGAAAGTCAACAGATAAAGCTTTAAATTGGATTATTCCAACCCTTCGATAATGTAGCTATTTTGCTTTGAAAATCAACGGAGTTGCAGTAACCTTTGAAATACTCAATCCAAATTACTTCTTTCAGGAACCACAGTCCAAGTTGAGTCCCATCAAATAAACGGTATGGAACAAGCCATGGCTAACTGGTTGACACAACACTGAAGTCATGTGACCATGCAAACCTCTAACAGTTGCAACATGGCCCATCAAATCCCACCACGTCTCAACACTATTGGAGTCGTCATGTGATCAGCCCACTGTGATATTTAGGGCCCATTTGGATACACTACCAAATAAGTTACTTTTTCTACTTACTAGCAGTAGATAAGTAACTTATTTCTATAAGTAAGTTCGGTTTATAATTAGTAATAAGTAACTTTTCAACTTAAAAGTATATAACCACTTCAGCTAATTTTTTGAGCTTCTTATCTTGTTTTGGAGAGATGAAAGAGAGGAAAAACTGAAAAGTATGTTGTTTACCAAACATATTTATTTTCTTAATAAGTAGAAACTAAGATAAGCTACTTGTGGCATTAAGTAACTTATCTTAAGCAACTTCCAGTCCAAACGGGCCCTTAAACGCCATCCAAACCGTTGATAACTCATTCGCCACCTGGATGAACAGAAAAACAGATATCAGCATAACTAATAAGTCTATTACCGCCGTGGAATTCACATCCCTATTTTCAGTTCCAGCTAATCGACTGTAGTTCGAGCATCCGCATGTGCTCGAGTTGCTACGTTGGGAGACCATACACGTGCCACTTGGCAACATCCTAATCCAATCGTCTGGACGATCACTTTCCTGTTCTCACGGACGGGTGCAGAAGCCAATGCATTATTAAGTTGGCAGGTTAAGCTTAACATCGTCACCTTACATCTGATTAAGCATCATCAGCAAACCTACACATGAGGATAGGCTTTTGGAGCACACACGAGTTTCAAATCCTTACAAATGTCCCATGCTTGACTCATCCGAACTACTAATCTGTTGCATCACACTATGGGTGAACCATTACTCTGAAAGTCTCCTAAATAGGAGAATATTAGACGTTTAAATTATGGCCTTACAATAGACGGATGAGGAAAGAAATGCATCAAAGGTCTGCGTTCAACTAAAAAGGCTTCAAAGATTGGTGTGATATGAATACCATGAGACACTTGCAAATTCCTATCAATCCATGTGGACCGTATATCTTGTCCATCCCACTATTCAAAAAATAATACAGTGTACGGCCAAGATGATCTCTTATTGAAACTAGGCTCATCCAAAAATTAGAACCATTTATTTGGTGGGACGGTGTAGACATCTCATCTGAGGTTTCAAAACGCTATATATGAAAGATCTTTTGGATGGATAGGATCGTCCGCTCTTAACTATTTTCAGATAGTGGCCCTGGTTCGGACCTAATGCACGGGCCAGATCAATTGATTGAAGTATCCGTGTGTCCAAATACAACTCACGGAACTGGTATAAAACTTAAATGCTACTTGACGAAAAGGCGATTAGCTAAAACTTCTCAGGTGATGTCATGTTCTCAGTTTTGCTTTCCTTTCCATTTCCTGGCTAGACTTTTCATGCGACACACATTGAGAGCTCTCTCATCTCCAAAGTCTCGAAAACGCACACGCGCCACGTGTGCACATAATCCACATCATTCATCAGTTTGGGCCAACTGTAGAGAGTCCACAGAAGTCCTCTGATGATCTGATCAGAGTGCCAGGAACCGTCCAATGACTCCAATCACGTTGGAATTTCAGTACTGGACGATCCACCCTAGGCCCCACCTACTGATTGTTGCTGATCTCGCTGGCCAAATCTACAATTCTAATCACCAATATCACTAACAATGGTCCCAAGTTCGTGACCGACACAACCAAGATGGGCCTGATTTTCGGCCCCAACGTCAGAATTTGACAATATTTTCTTTTGGGTCATCTATGGCCCACCATCCAGGACCTAACCCGAACCCTACACGTTGGGCGTTGACAGCTACCTAACGGATCATAGCTCCGACGCAAGTCTTCTCATTTACTAAGATGTTGAACACGTGGCATGGATATAACAAATGGAAGCCGTCTATATTGTGGGACCCACTTTAGATGGGTCATAAGCTGAGAATGATCTACTTCCTAGCTGATTTGTGGACAACTAATGGAGTACCGTTACAATGCCCTTAAATCAGAAGTTAGTACAATCCAATGAATGCAGACTTTTGGGTTATGATCTCTCTACTGTAGACTCCATGATTTGGACGGTTTACATTGAGTTACATTTGTGCCACTTGTACAATACGTGAGTGCATGAGTACCAACCATCACATTCTGCAAGAGTATCAAACGCTACCCTGCCTGTAAAGCCAAAATTCACAGGACCTTGATTAAACCAAAAGTGGTTTTCTGCAGCAACCGTACACCACCACTTGCGATGGGCCATGACCCCATCGGATGAAATGAATTCCAGCAAGAGAGAGGCAGGACATGGGTTATGGGCCCAGACTTTTCTCTTTCTCATACCAAATCCCCATAAAACCCTCTAAACAGTCCAATGTGCATTGAAATTATTGAAGAGGAGTTATGATAGCCTAGAGGAGTATGATAACCCAGTACACACACACCCAACATTTGCAAACATGGCATGCGTGTAACTAATCGAAACCATCCAAACAGTGGGACATGATTTAGATGGGGTACCCCAAAATTTAGATTGAGTACAGGATCCTAACCATTGATTAATGCATATCTTTTTATTGAGATTTGACCATCTAATGTTAGATATTCTCAATATATAGGTGGATCCATGGTTTGGAATACGGTTTATTTGAAATATGTATGTGTTATATGCACGACTGTTATGTGGATGTGTATGGATGAGAAAACTCCCCAAGAACATCAATACAGAGAAATAGCTGTATACTATAATGTTATTCTATCCAGAGGATGAAACCAACCAGGAGATTGCGCCAGAAATGACATGTACTCCTCTCTCCTATATAAGGCCTTGCAGCCCTCCCTTTCTCTTCACAGGCCTCTCCTTTCTTTTCTTCCGGCAGAAATGGCTTCTTTTCTCACTGTCCTATGCCTATCTTCCTTCTTCCCCTATGTTATCATGGGTGCTCCACCAAGGACACCCATAGATGTGCCATTTCAAAGGAACTACATGCCCACATGGGCCTATGATCACATCAAATACTTCAACGGTGGTACTGAAGTTCAGCTCACTTTGGATAAATACACAGGTAAGAGAAGATTGAAAATGACCCATAAGTCCAAACCCTTATTTTTTATGTATACACTCCCATTTTTTTTCAAAATTTCGCTAATAGAGTGGTCCAAAAAGTAGGAGAAAAGGGTGTGTTCAAGCATACTACCACCCTCTTCTGGTATTAGAGTTGTAAAATGATCAAGTCCATGCATTTTCACTATAATTGCTGCGCAAAAGACCTCTGTGGACTCCACCATGATTTATTGATGACATTTTCTATGACCATCATACATGCCCTCCTATGTTGAGCCATGGCCCAAATATAGCGCGAGCTTATTAATCAAGGGCCCAAAAACCATGCCACTTGAATTATATGAATTAGCATGATGGTTGGAGTGAATGTCACAACTCATTTGCATTATAATTATATTAGAAACGTTTGGAATGGATCAAAAGCACTACCTGTAAGTAACTTAGGGAAGGTAAGTTTCCTTTCCTGATCACTACCTGTAAGTAACTTATCTGCAAGTCACTTTTAATTTACTGAACTTACAGGCATCCAAACGACCGTAAAATAGAGGTGTATGCATAAAAGAATTTGGGTGCAAAAACCCATATTTTAATTCCAATGCCCATATAAATACGTTATTGAGTTTTTTTTTTTTTTTTTAATTATTCTTTTTTGGGTTTTTGTTAAAAGGGACTGGATTTCAATCCAAGGGCTCTTATCTGTTTGGCCACTTCAGCATGAGAATAAAGATGGTTCCAGGAGATTCAGCTGGAACAGTTACTGCATTCTATGTAAGTGATATTAACTTGGTAAAAAAGATTAGAAACAGGATTAATAGGGTTGTGTAGTAACTGATGTGGAACAATTTTTTTTTTATATATATTTTTGCTACAGCTTTCTTCTCAGAACTCAGAGCATGATGAGATAGACTTTGAGTTCTTGGGCAACAGGACCAATCAGCCGTACATTCTACAGACCAATGTGTTTACAGGAGGGAAGGGAGATAGAGAGCAGAGGATTTATCTGTGGTTTGATCCTACAAAAGATTATCATTCCTACTCAATCCTCTGGAACATGTATCAGATAGTGTATGTGAACCTCTATCCTTTTTAAATCCTGATAAAGGATATGCAGGTTGCACCCCATCTTAACCTTGATGATTTTTACACCCTCTTTTTTAAATGCATACACTTTTTTTTTTATATAGTTGTATGGTGTTGAAGTTACACCAATGGGCACAGCCCCTTTTCTATTTTTGGTACTGGTATGGTACAAAGTAGAAAAAATGGGTGCAGGTGTCAAAGCATAGGGTGTAAATTATATCACTTTCTTTTGATTTTTGTTTTTGAAAGTTAATCACTTTCTTTTGATAAATCACATTTTCTACATTTGCTCTCTCTTTAGATTGTGATGTATCTCATTAGAAAGCTTCGCGGGTAGTTGGCTTTTCTTTTTCTCCAAAAAGGCCTAATTAAAAGGAAGCGGATTGCGTCCTGCCCCCGCCTGGAGCATTATCCGTCCAGGCAGTGGCTCTGTGGGGCCATCCGTAATGTATGGGTTTCATCCACGCCGTCCATACTTTTTCCCATATCATTACAAGGCGTAATCCCCAAAAATGAGGCAGGCCCAAAGCTCCACTAGACCACACCACAAGAAGAAGCGGTGATAATGACAATCCGCCGTTGAAACCTTCCTAGAGGCTACCATAATTTTTATTTTCCATCGAACCTATTCATAAGGTGATAAAAACATAGATGAAGGGAAAACACAAATATTAGCTTGATACAAAACTTCTGCGGCTCCCGAGAAGTTTTTAATGGTGGCTGTTCTATCCCCACTTTGTGATCTAGGTGAGCCTTGGTTCTGCTTCATGTTTGGGTCCATACCGTAAAATAATCTCGCAAAATGGACAGACGGCGTGGATAAAACAAATACATCAATACGGGCCCCACATAACTCTGCCTGGACGGATTATCGTCCAGGCGGAGGCAGGACTCAATCCGCCTCCCTATTAAAAGGCCGAGAATATGATACTCTGGAAAGTGCATTTGATCATGCACATGCACGTCGTTACAGTGCACGCAGAAGGAATATACTCGGATCTGGACCGTGAAAATAGTGATCCCCACAGCTGATGGGCTTGTGCCCCAAAAATCTCGTTGACCATATGATCCAACCTTTTTGAAAGGTAGTCATAAAATAATGATTAAAGATCGAATTCAGTGGGAAAATTATCCACAGATTGGACAGTGAGATTTTTGGACTACGTCCAATCCACACTTGTTCATACAATTTGGACGGTCTAGATTGAGTACACATGCCTGCCGACTATTAATCATGAAGAGCCTTTCCGTTTTCTTCTTTAAAGTTGGGTTTTTTTTTTTTTCTCTTTTTGTGTGTCATTGTACTAATATCCAAAAATCTCATTTCCTTTTCTCTTTTGGGTGGTCCACACCAGATTCTTTGTAGACGACGTCCCCATCAGAGTGTTCAAGAACTGCAAAGACTTGGGCGTGAGATTCCCATTCAATCAGCCCATGAAGTTGTACTCGAGCCTGTGGAACGCTGATGACTGGGCCACGAGAGGTGGGCTCGAGAAGACTGATTGGAGCAAGGCCCCGTTCGTCGCCTCCTACAGAGGCTTCCACATCGACGGTTGTGAGGAGTCGGTGAGGGCCACCTTCTGTTCCACGCAGGGCAAGCGGTGGTGGGACCAGAAGGAATTTCAGGACCTTGATGGGCTGCAGTACAGGAAGCTGATCTGGGTCCGCCAGAAGTACACCATATACAACTATTGTACCGACAGGTCTAGAGCTCCTACAATGCCACCTGAATGCCAGAGGGACAGAGATGTGTAGGCCCCACTTAAGAGGAGGCTAAGTGGTCCCCACCTGTTATTGGCTTTTAGTATACTGTTCAATGAAATAGGGTGGACTGTTCTGAGTTTAGTACACCATATAATGTAGCAGTACACAGTACATACATGCCAATCCAGACCGTCCAAATCGTGGCCCCATTAAAAAAATCACATTGTTTGGATAATCTTACCGTCCAAGTTTCTCATTGAATTTGGACCGTTGAAAAAATTGTTGGATAGTGAAGATCATCCAGGATGGGGCCCAGGGTATGGATGTTACGGATTGATGCGCATGTATGTGTTGCTACTGCTCCTTTACGTGTAGCAAACTCAAATTATAGTCTAGCTCATGTGGTTCTTATTTATTTATTTTTCTTGTATTGTGTTTTATCATCGGTTTGGATTGTAATTCTATTCATGTATGGTCGGATATTATAGGTTTATATATGATCATTGTGGGGTATTTATTTTTATATTTTTTCTTTTAAGAAAAACTTGTGATACTCTGGCAGTGTGTGATGGATGATAGGCGGGCACTTGTAAAATACTTTTAGAAGTAACAAACGCCGCACACGAGCAATTCAAATCAAACCGCCCAAATTATGTTCTTTAGCTATATTTTGATTAGATACGCGTACGTGTAGAATTTCTTAGAGCGTGTGTATGAAGAATCGTATGCAACTAGAGTATCAAATAAATCCGATTTCTTTTCTCACACTTCCATGGTTGATCTTGGGACGTGGACAGTGATGATATTTAAACTGGTCGGTGTTGATCTTTGTGGAATATGATATCCCCTTTACAGACGGACGCGGATTTCCAGCCAAAACCTTACGCAGTGAGAACCTAGGTGGGCCCCACTGTGGTGTTTGTGAGAAATCCATCCCGTTCATAACTCATCTTAGTATATTAGACCAAAAAATCCGAATCCAAGACTCAACCGGGCCTAAACCATGAGGATTGAACTTCCACAGTTGAACTATTCTTGGGTTCACAAAAGTTTTGAATCAGAATAAAATTTATGTTTTCAGTTCATCCCAGTAGGAATGACGTTATGAACGGTATGGATGGCATATAAGCATCACTGTGGAGCGAGGGACGTTTCAACGGTGGGAATTTCCATACCCACCTTGTTAGATCTAGCTCAATTTTGGTCGCATGTACTAAAAGTAGCTCACAAGACGGATGGACGGGTTGGATTTCTCAAAAAAATCACGTTAGGTCCCTCCTAGGTTCCCAGCGCAGGAACTTGGCAGGAGATCCGCGGCCTTTCCTAAAGCACACATTATACAAGGTGCACATGTGCGTGGGATCTGGTCTGCTCAGCAGGTGGGTCATACAGGGCCCGTTTGGATCATTAGTTGCTTAAGATAAGTTACTTATGCTACAAGTAGCTTATCTTAATTTTTATTTATTAAGAAAATAAGTATGTTTGGTAAACAACATACTTATAAGCTTTTCCTCTCTTTCATCTCTCCAAAACAATTAAAAAGCTAAAAGAAATAGCTAAAGCCATTATATACTTTAAAAAAAAATAGAGTCACTTATTACTAATCATAAACTAAACTTATTTATCTGAAATAAGTTACCTATCTACTACCGGTGAGTAGAAAAAGTAATTTATTTACTAGTATCCAAACGGACCCATAGTGAACATGCCTTGGTTCAAAATCAAATTGGTCACTTCATCAGCTGTGCCGCATATGTAAGACTTTGAAAACTGGGACTTAGATTCAGGAGCGCCCCCTTCAGTACTGACGTCCGTACTGGTCAGCCGTGGAAAAGCTCTGTGGGCCCACCATGATGTATGTGTTTTGTTGGGTGCGTTCCACACAAACCTCCGGATCTCGCTCCCTAATACACTAGAATTATGGACTATGCTAATGCAATAATCAAGAATAAACATCAACCACACAAACACAATGAGTTTTTACGTGGAAAACCCTCGAAAGAGGTAAAAACCACGGGACCTAGTCCAGATCAACAATCCATTATCTTAGGGAACTGTTACAACTGATCTCAAGCACACACCGCTTGGATTAAACCTTCTTCACCTACTTGGGATGGATAAACAACAAGAGAATAATAAAGGAGAAACGATCTCACCTGATCCCGAGGACGTAGAAGCGCTGAGACGACGGTTGCGCAGAAGAATCCCTCTTCAAGCAACTTTTCCCTTCTACAAGCTTCCTCTTTCTCTCTCTTCTCTTTCTCTCTTCCTCTTTTTCTCTCTTTCTCACCTTGGACGTGTTTACAACCCAATGGGATGCCCTAATCTCGTTTTGGAACGTCTTAAGTACGAAAACGGAAGAATTAGAGCCCAAATAGGAAACTGCGTACAAGCAGTCCGCGTAGGGTCGGGTGCCCGGCCAACTCAAAAAACAGTCTAGTGTAAAAATCAAAGAAATGGATCAATTTTGGGAGCCCGGACCAACATGGTCGGGCGCCCAGACCAACATGACCATCGGGCGCCCGGCTATGGACAAAACTGTCCAGCATGTAAGCCTCCATCTAGGGGGAATTTCGGTCGCCCGGTCACTAACTAGCCCGGGTGCCCGACCTCACCCAGTTGTACTCTCTCTCTCCTTTGTGATTTTGAGGAGGAAAACTCCATCATGTTTTACCCACACCGTCCATTCATTTTGCCAAATCTCTCAAAAATGAGGCAGATCCAAATCTCAGGTAGACCGCACTTGAAGAAATTGCAGTGATTGAACACCATCATTAAAAACTTCATGAGTGATCAAGCTGATCTTTGTGAATTCACTACATCTAGGTTTGTGTGATCCATCCAACAGGTTAAGATGAGAAATAAAAATTTCAGCGGATCGTAGGAAGTTTTTAATGGTAGGCATTCAATCGCCACTGTTCCTGCCACCTGACATTTGGCTCTACGTCATTTGACATGGAAAAGTTGATGGACGGCGTCCGTAAAGCACTTAATCATGATGGAGCCATAGAGCACCGACAAGTGCCACGTCGGTACTACCGAATCCATGTCCTTGTAAAAGGGAAGAACAATGCCCTGCATTCAACGGCCAAGTGTGGCCCACCAGATGAGAGGACGGGATTCATTTCGAGGCAGGAAATATTTACGTTGCCAGCTGGGTGTTGTCCAGGTCTGAGAGAGTGATGGACCTTTTGTTGTTTTGTGTTCTTTATTTAATGTGAAGTGATAGCTCTTCAAGACATTCTCGGTATCTGGCCGTATGATCGTCTCCCCCTTGTATCCATCGTATCTTAGTTTGGTGATCCAGACCATTGATCTGATGAGACCCACAGGGTTGAGAATGGATCATGTCCTAAAAATCTCCTATATGGACAATCTTCACCCTTCCATTGGTGGCCAGCAGTTTGTAGTCGATCTTACAAGTAATGCGGGTTTGCTTTCGGTGACAGATTTGACTCTGGGCCCACCGTGATGTATGTGTTTTATATCCATGTAGATCCATCTATTTTTCCTGTTCCTTTTAAAGCATGAGCCTGAAGCTGATGCGAAGATCAGATGTACCATACCACAAGAAACAGTGGAGATAATGACACCCAATGTTGAAACCTTTTTGGGGCCCACCATGATGTTTGCTTGCCATCCAACCTGCTGATAAGGTCACACGGACCTAGATAAAGAGAAAACATAAATAGCAGCTTGATCCAAAAAACTTTTGGGTCCCAAGAAGATCTTGATGGTGGGTTGTCAATCACCACTATTTCCCTTGGCATGGTCTACTTGAGCTTTGGATTTGCTTCATTTTTTGGCTCATACTCTAAAATAAACTGAAAATTAAAAACGAATGGGCATCGCAACATGTACATCATGATGGGCCCCACAGCGTTGAGTGGTGTTGTGGGGTCACCACCCAATTCGCTTCTACCACACTGGGGTGCTGTGACGCATGGTATACAGGCAGCCAATCCAATTTTGTGGGGCCCACTGCATGGATCACACTCTGAAATTCACGTTGATACGAACGATTGATGACCCTATCCACTTGATTGCTGGTCGATGCTAGAGTGGTGCATATTAACAAATGAATGGTTGAAAGAAAATGGTTAACAGTTCAAATATAATGGGCAACATTAGACCGTTGAATTTGTTCCATCAGTGTGATTTTCAATGCCACATTCCATCCAGCACGGCCCACAATTTATAGCTGATGTGTGGCCTAGGTCCACTCTATGGGTTAGGCGTTTTTTTGTCTTCTTCTTTTTTCTGCACACCAACACACCGCATGGGCGCATAATGATTTTGGTTTTGGGCTTTGATTTTTTGTTGGATGTTAAACCGTAAACAGTCAACAGCTGCCTTGGTGTTTCAACAGCAGGTCTTGGGTTTCAAATGCTAAGGAGACACTACCTCCTGTAGGTGCATTGTGTGACTAACAGTATAGATGCATTGTGAAACAAATAGAGTGGGTACGTTGCGCCCCTTAATAGGGTGTTGCATGACTAACAAAAAAAACCAAAAATACATTATTTTCTTTCTTCTTACGTTGCTGGACCGTTGAGATTGAGCTTTGTAATTTGCTTGAGTAGGCTGGTTATGACGTCACCTTAGTCCATGTCACAATGTTTCTAGTATTTTTTATGAGTATTTTCTCATTCGTAGGTGGGAAACAAACGATAATGGGGCTTGCTCTAGTGCCTAGGCTAAATATTGTGTTATAGATTAGGGATACCACCAAATGAGTTATTAGTACTTTTGTTTTCTTATACTTAGTGGTGGATGCTTGTGTTTGGTTTCTAAGGTCATGGGTTTGAGAACACATGCGTGAAAATGGTGTAATAGTGTGTGTTTCTCACCTTTCAAAAAAAAAAAAAAATGGTAGCTTTTTTTATTTAAAGTTACTAAGGGGGCGTTTGGATTATCAGTTACTTAAGGTAAGCTACTTATGCATTAAGTAGCTCATTTTGATTTCTAGTTATTAAACTAAATTGATTAAATAAATTTAAATGAAAAGGCTACTTATAATTGATCAAAATCAAACTTACTTATCTACCATTGTAAGTCGAAAAAATGACTTATTTGGTGGTATCCAAACAGACCCATTTAAATGAAAAAGCTACTTATAATTGATCATAAATTAGAATTACTTATCTTAGATAAGTTATCTATTCCTTAAGTAGAAAAAGTAACTAATTATTCAGTGGTATCCAGATGGGCCCTTAATCACTTTAGCTTAATAAGTAGAAATCAAGATGCGCTATTTAAAGGTTTAAGTAGCTTATCATAGGTAACTAACAATCCAAACACTTCCTAAACAAATGCCTAAAGATGGTTTGCAACTCCCAATGCAAGTGGCATTTAGACGGCCATCAAACCAATATTCCCCAAGAGAAGAAGATAAATTGAGGTTGATTGTTACTTTATTGGGCACAAATGTTTCAATGACGTTATTTCCTCATTGCATGCTTCTCTCTTTGCAGCATCACTAACTAATATTAGAAATAAGTTTAGGGATTTATAACATGCATGTATACTTAAATGTAATTGTATTATATCTACTAAGAGACCTTTACTAATCATTTTCTTGCATACATTCATGTTTTCCAATATAAGGCATTTTTCCATTCTAATTTGGATTTTCCTAAATTTATAATTATTATTTGCTGTTAAGGTTCTCTTACAACCATTAATTTTATCCAACTATTACCAAACTTGATGAAAATCAAGCCTATGGCCCTAAACAAGCCTGTTCGACTCATTAACTACCGTCACCAAGTAGGGAGAGTATCAGGTGCGGCCCACCTCATCCAAGACAGTGTGGCCCTTACCATGGGGCCCACCTTGATGTATGTATTCTATATCCATGTTGTCCATCCATTTTGCAAGATCATTTTAGAGGAGGGGTCCAAACATGAAGAATATCCAAATCTTAGGTGGACCATACTATAGGAAACAATAGTTATTGATCGCCCTATAATTAAAAGCTTCCCTAAGGCCCATGGTAATGTTTCTACGATGCTTATTTGCCATGTCACATAAACCTAGATGAAGAAAAAAAACAAATATCAGCTTGATCAAAAGCTTTTGTGGCCTATTAATAGTCAATCACCACTATTTTTTAGTCTATGGTCCACTCAAGATTTGGATCTACTTCACTTTTTAGATCATGCTTTAAAATGTTCTAAATGCGAATGGATGACATGGATATAGAATACATGAACCAATGCCGTTCCCATGGTAATGGCTACACCATCTTGAGTAAAGCCAGGGCACATAATCCACTTCCCACTAATTAATTTTGTAATATTAAGATCACGGGAGATTACAAAGAACGATTCAAATAGAAAAGTCTTTAATGGTCAATTTGGATATGATTTGCTGTCTACAATGTGTTTATTTGAAAAGTTCAGATTTTATAAATGTGGTTTTTCAGATTCTGTGGACTGTCCTTTTTGAAAATGATTGCCTCCTAAGTTAAAAAAGAAAAATCCCAAACCCACCTCTCTTTAACATCCAAATGCCAATTTATAATTCTATAAAATCACAATCACATCTTCCAAATTTGCCCCTGGTTAGGTGTTACCCTGGTAACCTTTATGTGTGCAGCTCATTAGGTGTTACCCAGGTAACCTTTATATGGCCACCATTAAAGATTTTCCAGGCACGTACCATAAGCAGATCCTTAATATTTATTTGTGATCCAACCAGTTGGTAATGTCTATCAAACCTGGATGAAAGGAAAATACAACGATCAGCTTGATCCAAAACTTGTGGTCAATAAAAAGTTTTTAATGGTCATTCACCACTTTTCCTATAGTATGGTCCATTGGACATTTGAATGTGCTTAAGTTTTGGGATAATGTCTTAAAATGAACTGAAAAAAAAAAAGAAAAAAAAAAAAGAAAAAGAAAAAGAAAAGAATGGACTATGTGCTTAAAAAAAAAAAAAAAAAAAAAAAAAATCAATCAAGGTAGGCCTTACAGGGTAAAGAGTAGTGCCCATTAAAGTGTTACCCGGGTAACACCTAATCTGCCCCTATCTGAACATTCTTAGTTAGGAAATTAACCGTGACGGTCTAAGTCAGCTCTTTTCCACTCTTTGAATTAGCAATGAAAGGAAGGGGGAATGCTTACAGTACTTGCACCCCAAGCTTTCTGATGCTACGCCATTTTTTCCTACCACTTGTCAACATCCCAACCGTGCAAAAGACTGCCCTTATCGTGAAGATCACATGAAACAAAATCAGGTTGACCCACTCATCAAGCGGGCAAGTTCGTCCAAACAAATTACTGGTCAGTGATCTAACCTATTATACACGTGTGGCTCACCTAGTGACTGGATTATGTCTTTGGACGGTGTGATCTTCATAGTGGGACCCATCTCTTGCACGGTTCCAATGTCCTTTACATGTGACACCTAAGCAAGAAATTGGTGTGTATATATATATATATCTATAGAATCTGAATCCTTTGTTTAAACTAAGTTGAGAAATCCTGCTTTTCACCTCTTGGATTGGTTCAGGTTAGAGTGATTGTGTCAGAGCAGCTATGACACAATCAGATTAAGTTGGACCAATCAGAAAGGCTGTGTGTGTGTGTTACAGATGGTAAGGTTGCATATCATCATTCCTCGCTAGTTAATAAAAAAGGTTGCATGGAAAATCAATTACCATTTACCAAGTAAATTCACTGGGGCAAGAGACTTTGGTACTATAGCAGAATGCGATGGATGATACGTGGGCACTATAAATGGTGAAAATAGGTTAGGGTTAGAAACATCGGGTTGCATAATTTAGGCGGTTTAATTTCAGTAACATATGTATTATGAACAATATCTGACTGCCTGCGTATCAAGTGTCATACACAGCCGGAGTATGTCAGGCAAACCACGTGCCTTTTGCCGTTCCCCGACATGGAAATGTTCCCTCGTTTCTCTTCATCTCAATCTCTGATGGTCTGATTTGCTTGTCGGAATATTTGGTACTCTGCGTGTTGTATGATGGTTCATACACATGCACTCAGAAATTGTACAAGTGGCATGCCTATAACTTAAGTTAGATTGTCTATTTCGTGGGTTTCATTCCTATGCTGCTTAGAAGGACAACTAAACTGACCTGATGTCAACAATAGCCGAATGATGAAAATCCAACTATGAGCGGTCCAGATCCAAGAAACATCTATCCAGTAATCAAAATATAGGATGGTCCAGTTAACCTTTACTTAGGATAGGGACTCATCTACAGTACGAACCATGAGTTGGATCGATTAGATTGTTTCTTTATATGATGCATTTACGTCTTGTCAGTGAACGTGTACGAACAACCACGCTCTGCCAGAGTATCAAATAACTCCCGTCTGCTTTTCGGTCGGTGGAATCGTATCGACCATCCGTCGAGCAGAAAATAAAGGTCACATGCAACTCATCAACCACTCCTGTGAAAGATGTTTCATGTTCTACGAGGAATCATTAGGTGTGGCCCACTGAGAAAATGTTTTGACCAGAAAGAAGATCAGGCCAAAATCCATCAGGTCGGCCACATCATGTGAAGAAAAGAAAAAGGACGGCTAGGAATAATTAACCGACAGACCATATTCAACTTACACCTGTAGTCCCATCTGATGAGTGAACCAGCCTGGTTCTTGGGATATCAAATCTTTACAAACCGCCCCTTATGATAGATGGACTGGATATCACACAAGTGTCCCAAATTGTCGCATTTGCTGCCACATACATCCTCTCCTTCAGAATTTTTGAAAAGATATTATATGGATATTCAAAAAAGGACAAGGCTGATAGGCAAAGATTGAGGAATGGCCACATGGGGGTCATTTTCTTTAGTTAAACGTCTGATCGACCATGGGGCCCACAATCACCGGCTTCCTTGATAGTTCGTTTCGCCACAACCACGATTGATGGCCCCCACAACCATCAATCTTTCGGGAGCGAAATAGCCGTTACCCTGCTAACAGCTTAGTGGGTGTTACGGTAACCGCATGGGCCCACCTTGATGTATATTTTGTATATCTACACCGTTCATATGTTTTCTTCTATCGGTTTAGGACATTATTCAAAACCTTAGGAAGATATAAATTTCAGGCAAAACACACCACTAGAAACAGTGATGAATAATCATTAAAATTATTTTTTGGATTATAAAAGTTTTGGATCAAGCTGATATTTGTATTTTCCCTTCATCCATGTCTTTTTTACATTATCAAAGGGTTGGATGGAAAATAAACATTATGAAAACCTTAATATGGGCCCTTGGAATTTTTAATGGTGAGCACTCAATCACTACTGTTTACTGAGTTATGGTCCACCTTAGATTTGGATCTGCTTAATTTTTTAAACTCTATCTTAAAATGATTTTTAGAAACAGATGGACAACTTGGATATACAATAAATCATCAAGGTGGGCCCACCGAGCTCTTACCCGGGTAACAGCCAGGTCGCGCCCCAATCTTCCACAGACTCAACAGTCACGCGAATGGGAAGCGGACTGCGTGTAAGGACTCTGAGAGGCTATGTGTTTTATTCGCACCGTGCATCCGTTTTTCCAGATTATTTTAGCACACGAGCTCGAAAATGAAAGACAACAAAAGCTTAAGTGGACCACACCACAAAAAAAATGGGAATGATTGAACCCCTGCTACTGAAAACTTATTGGGGTCACAGAAGTTTTGAATCAAGCTGGTATTCGTGCTTTCCCTCCATTGAGGTCTGTGTGACTCTATCAATGGGTTGGATTACAAATAAACGTCATTGTAAGCAATGGGAAGGTTTCAACCTGTACATAGTATGTATTATTTTACATGGTGTGGTACACTTGGGCTTTGAATATGCTTGAATTTTAAGCTGATGCAGCAAAATGACCTGGAAAGGGATTACGCAGTGTGAATAAGAAGAGTCTGGATCCTCTCTTGGCTTCCAAGCTGAAAACCCCTGCCTGTAGCCTTTTTCATTGGTCCACATCATCACAATTCAGTCACATCCTCAAATCAACCTGGTCATACCTCCGTGCAAGTCACATGATGTCATGCAGTGTGACGTGAACCAATGGAAGCCAACTGAGGATCCTGACTAGGATAAGAAACATACGTTACAGTGGGCCCCACAGAGTCCTTACCGCACGTAGCTACGTGGTGTTGGGTTCACCACGCAATCTGCGTCCTTGAATGTGGACCACTAATCATACAAATTTCAACCCATTTTTAATCCACCATCGCATGGTCATGAGACTAGAGTGTCATTTTTTAGTCCAAGAGCAACTGCAGTAAAATCCAACAAATGGATGGGATGGATAATGTGATCATAGAGTCATGTGGGCCCCACCAATAAATTAATGCTGCACAAACCATAGTCGCTCCCCGACAACTGAGACTCATTCTGCAACGGCGTTTCGTCAATCACGCGCATTACTTTTCGTTCTTGATTTCCTGCGAAATCCTTTTGCAGGCATCTCCTGCGCTCGGAATCTAAGTGGGTCCCACCATGATATTTTTGAGAAATCTATGCCGTCCAAACGTTTTGTGAGATCATTTTTGGCGTTACAACAAAAAACGAACGGGATACAAACTCAAGTGGGCCGAAATCGTGACGATTGAACTTCCACATTTGAAATATTCGTGGGGCCACAGAAGTTTCGAATCAGGATGATATATTTTTTTTTCAGTTCATCTCAGTAGGAATGACATTATGAACGGTATGGATGGAATATAAACATTTCTGTGGACCCCATAGAGGTTTCAACGGTAGAAATTTTCCTACCCACCTTTTGCTTTTGTGCGGCCCACTTGAGTCTTGGATCCTGTTCATATTTTGTCGCAACGCCTAAAATGATCTCAGAAAACGGTTGGACGGCGTATATTTCTCAAAAAAATTACGGTGGGCCCCACCTAGATTCCGAGGCAGGAGATGCCTGCGAAAGGCTTTCGCAGGCAATCCGCGTCCCTTTTTTCTGGGGTTTTTTATACTCAGCTGCGAATGACACTTGATACGCAGGCACTACGAAATTATACACGTGGCATATATTAACACTAACAAAGCCCACTGTCGCTAACTCATAGTCCGAAGATCAAATTGGTCGAACGATCCTGACCTCTGATTGGTGGACACTTCTTTGTGGAAATACGACCATTGGATATCTTTCAATTTTAACCGTCCAATATAATATATGTTCAGTAATCCTAAAGTAGAATAATCAAATAAGCTTGGTTTTTGGTTCATGATACATCTACACTTTATATGCCACAAATGAAATCTGTAAATAATTTTTATGTGCTGCGTATCATCTATCAGGCTCTGCAGGAGTATCAAAGTTTTTCTCTTAGAATTAAAATACCATATATATGAATAGTTGAACACATGTTCAATTTATTTATTTTCTTTTCTCACTTTATTTTGTCAGAGACGTGGATGCTACTGTAATTTATTATTTGAAGAAAAAAGGAATGTTCATCAACTAGGCACACACGTGGCATTGTCAGGGTTGTACGACATCTGGACCACCAAAAGATGAGGCCCACTTTGAAGATCAGCAGTTGCAAAGAAAAAGGGCCGATGCACCTATCAGATGGTCCATGCTATATGGAAACAGCCGACAACCGACAACCGACAACCGACAGTGGAGGTGGGTTGGACCTCATGGACTGAATGGATAATCCTGGTTTTTGTGCCATGTGAACTTCATGGACAATGGTGGGGCTCATGTTTTGAGCAGCTCGAATTCCATGCACACGTGATATGAAAGGTGGACGGTCGTGGGCTGGCCTGATTTTCGGACGCACACATTTTAAAGGTGGATCCACTTGATGGAAGATGTGTTCCACTTAGGCTTGAGTTAATCGCCTAAAAAGAAGCCAAAGCTCAGTGTCCATTTCATGAGATTGACCCATTCCAAGTCTCAAAATGACGGACCAGATTGGGTCTTGTAGGAGGTCCACAGGATTGGCCCAGGAGTACTGATCTAGGAAAATTGTAACATGGAGAAACGTCACGTGTATACGACATCCAAGCCACTGAAAAAGTGGGCCCTATCTTTAAGAACGTTGACAGGGAAAATCAGGCTCCTCCATTCATCAAGTGGGACCCACTCATACGAGATTCAGTGGACGGTAATGTTACAGTCCATTGAGATGGACGTGAGCAATACTGACTAGAGTTCCATTAATGCTTCCCACCATCTATTGACCCTGCCCCAAAACTCTCCCAGATTGGAAGATTGTACTCACTAATCTTCTTGTTTCTCTTGTTAACCATGTTTTTCTAGGGGACGAAATGAAAGGTCATGATTATCTTAGCAATAAGAACCCTTGGGCAAGGCCCATCCAAACTCAAAACTCAAGGAGAACTATGCAAGCCTGTGCAATCCGCCTCCAACAGGCCTGGATGGAGTATTACCACTGCTATGACTTAGTTAGAGACGGACGGTATTATCAGGGGTTTTATGGGGTCATTGTAATGTATTTGTTTTATCCACACTATCCATCCATTTTGATAGGTCATTTTAAGCCATGAGACCAAAAGGTAGGTAGATTGAAGTCTCAAGTGGACCACACCACAGGAAGCAGTGGGATTGAAAGCTTACCATTGAAAAGTTCTTAGGCAGCATAGAAGTTTTAGATCAAGCTGATATTTATGTTTTCCCTTCATACTGGTCCATGTGACCTGATGAATAGGTTGGATGACAAATAAACATTATAGTGAACCCTAGGAATTTTTCAACGGTAGGAAACATCATGTGGCGTGGTCTACTTGAGGCTTCAATATGCATCCTTTTTGGACTCATGGCCTAAAATGATATGTTAAAATGGATGGGCAGTGTGGATAAAGCATATACATCCCAATGGGCCCCATAGGTCCCTTGATAGGATCGTCCATCTCTAGGTAGGTACTAGTAGGGGTGGTACCCAATATGCCCCCACCGCAAGGGTTCATCACACGGGTTGGGACTTGGCATGCTTTGTTTTTGAAAATCCAATTCGGTCACTTGTTGCATAACCTATTTTAAGCATAGACGTAAAAAAATGAGCTCCATTCATCCTCCATTCGTGATTTAAGTGGATGATACAAATTGAAATAGTGTATGTGGTGATGCCCACCCTCCAAAATGTTTTTCTTGATGTGACCCACCTGAATTATTGATTGTCCTAATTATTGGTCCCTTGGCCCAATTGCTTTCATGGAATCTAATGTTGGAGTGGATTTCTTATAATAGTTATGATGGGCCTGGTAAAAAAATCAACGTCTAACATCTCTCCTAATTATTTCCTTTGGTGTGGCTCATTTAAATCATAAGTCAACCTGGTTGTTTAGCCTTGAACCTAAGGTAGGATTTTCCAACTAATGGTCAAAGCATATTTCACATATGTATTATGTTGGGCTTAGGTGTCTCCCATATTTTTTTTAGTACAAGAAAAGCTAGATTTCTTCTATAGCTAGTGGGAAAGCCCCAGAGCATATGCCAAACCTAAATCTCTTCCTGCATTAATTGTGGAAAAGACACCACTGCCAAGTTTTGGCCAGCCAACATGATGTGTATGTCTAACCCACTCTGGCCATTAGTTGTGTAATTTGATATTAGGCCTATGGTAAAAAAAAAAAGTCTAGTTTCTGGGTCATATGGGCCATACTAAAGGAAATAATTGGAAAAAATATCCTGTAGCACACATGTCCCGATTACTACCTTTGATGAACTGTACATCGTACCCTTGTGCACCCAGAAATCCTACCCTAATGATTTGTCTTGGATACCTTCGAGATCTTTGTCATGTCGACCGCGTCGTCCATACGATCGCAATGATGAAAACCGTGCGTCAATCCAATGCTCTGTTAGTGAGATATAGTCCGTTGAATCCACTACCTAAATTGCATACCTTGTTGAACAAGCAACCTTAGTGGGCCTAGTCCCAAAAGGCTAAAACCCAAGTCCATAAATTTAAGGCCCCTTTAAGCCTATAGCCCAAGGATAAAAGCTACATAACAAAATAAGGCCCCAACACACCCTAAAGGATAAGAGAAGCTCTATTATCTAACCATCATCATTACTTATCATAAAATATGGCTCATGCTTATTACCACCTCATCTCATATGCAACCAATGCATGATTTTGGAATGGCCATGTCACCATTTTTCACCAATCATAACACATTTGCACTCATATCACATGTCATCTCACCATCCACCTCATTAAGGGACAATACATGTCATGACACAATCTTACTTTGCCAATGCATATGCTAGGCCCTTCCACATCATCAATCCACCTCAACGCCCCAAGCACCAATACAATTTTATAGAATTCCCACCTAGACTTTCCACTATCCAAGCCACCTCAGCAACCCATCTCACTTTGCACTAATGACAATTCCACAAAATGCCACATCACATGTCACATCATAGTCACTTTCCCTATATAAGAGAGGGGTCTCTCTAGCATTTCTCCTCTTGCAACACTTAGTAAAATTCTGAAATTTTTAGGGGGAGAGAGAGAGGATTGAGGCCAAGGTGTGGCCCACCATCAAACCTAAAGGGAGTGGACCACCCATCATCATCCAACCATCCATCCCTTTGAGGTGAGTCTGTGCCCCCTCTTTCCCTCCTCTTCCTCCACTTTCTTTTTCCTTTTGTGTTTTGTTGACATGTGTGGGGCCCACTGGTATGGGGCAACTATGTGCATGTATGTCTTGTTATGGTGCCATCAAGGTGAATCACGTTATTAGGGTCCATCATGATGTATGTTACATCCATACCTTTGCAAGTAATCCCTTTTTTAATTTGGACAAAAAATTATAAAATTTGTATAAAATCTACAGTGTAACGATTAGACCCGAAACTTAGTGGACATATGGATCACGGTGTGAGATAACTTTATACCAATTGTCATGTAATCTGACGGTCTAATCGCTCGAAACACCAATTATACTAGGTTGCTGTCTAGTAGTGCACAGATGGACCCGATTAACCAACAAATGGACCTATTGTCGGTACCTTTAGTGATCTAATAGATACATATTGTTGTTACCAAAAAATAGTTAACAGACGAAGATGTAGATCTATGATCTGAATAGCCGAATGAAGTTGAACTTCTGGTAGGAGAGGACGGAATTCTCAAATCCTGCAAAAGAATACAGAGGATAAGGGGGGTGGCTGGGGGTCCAGCCAATGACCCTCCGATGCCTAAGTCAGTGATCTTGAGTAATCGGATATTTTTAGTGTAGATTGATATTAGCTTGCATACCTTGATAATGGAGAGAATATCCTTATTTATAGACCTAGGTTGCGAGATTGCTTGCCCTTCGGAGAGTCGTGATTCTAGCGGTCTGCCAGTTGGGTTTCCGAGATCTTCGGATCTGCCCATAACAAACGAAGATCCTTATCCCTAAAAGCTGGGGATGCCGATCTTTTCTCCTGATATCTTGGCGTGAGCCTGAGATTGCGGATTTACAGCTCAGCTCACTTAAGACGACCTTCATTATTTCGGACCGAGCCGACCATTTTCAATCGGGTTGACCCGACCTGATTCGTATCTGGACTAGAGACGGGTCGGCTCGTCCCTTCCCGGGTCGGTATAACAAACCTTTTCCCAGGTTGGCTCTTTACCCATAACAGAAGCCCCTTTTTTACCCTCGAGGGTGTTCTGCTCAGCTCAGGGGTAAAAACTTAAGAGGAAATTGCCGACCTAGATAATTTTTGTCGTTTTTGCATCCGCGACGCCGTCATTTCGATGGGCGGGAAAATGGCATTAAATGCGTCTCTCGAATTATCGAGGGCATTAAATGCGTCTCTTGATATATCGAGGAGTCATCATTTCTTCGTACGGCGTGATATCGCCGATATGATTTAGTCGAACAGGGTGTCACCGCGTGTCCTGAACGGCGCAGCTTTTCGAATTCATCAAGTAGGGAGTTGCCACGTGTTGCCTTCGTATTGAATGCGATGAGACCTAAATAGTGCCCAAATCCTTCCCCGAGTATAAAATCTGAGACTTGGCTGGATTCTGAAAAACCTTTCTCTATTTTCTTACTGCTCCTGCACTCTGGTTTTTCTTCTTCCCCATTTTCCTTAACTTTCTTCTTCCTGCGGCCGTGCCAGCGTTCTGGTACGCTCTTTTTCTTTCATTCCAAGGGGTTTTCTTCTTCCTTTCTCCTTTTTCTTTTATTCGAAAAAATGTCGGAGCCAGAAACTTCATGCTCTGAGGCCATCCTCAAGGCGAGGTATGATGACCGTGATTCTGATTTACCTCTCCTCTGCCATGAGGAGGCAGGCTCCAGTGAATCGGATTCTGGGGCGAGGGTGGAAGAGACCACCGGAGAGGGAGAATCTGAGCCTCCTGAGTCAGCTGCCGGTAGTGTCACGGCCAATAGAGAGCCCTTCGAATTAGATTCTATGATCTCGCAGATTACCCAGGAAGAACTGGACGCTGCGAAGGAGATATACGAAATCCCGGACTATATAGATTTTAGGGTTCCTGACCGACCCAATAGGCCGAGCCGACCCAAGGCCGGGGAGGTAGTCATTTCCTTGATGCATTTAGAGTCCGGGCTGAGGTTGCCCTTACACCCCTTTGTGAGGAAAGTTCTTAGTGTCTTAGGTTTATCTCCGAGCCAATTGCAGCCGAATGCATGGAAGTGCATGGTCGGATGTTACATACTCTGGCGAAGGCTAGGGAATAAGGAGTTTACCTCCAATGAACTCTTTTCCATGTATATTCTTAAGTCCTTGGGCGGCCAAGGACTTTATTACTTTTCGTCGTTGCCGGGTCAGGGCGGCTCGATGATCACTTATATGCCCTCCTCCACCAAAACTTGGAAGAGGAAGTGGTTCTTCGCGTCGGGCAGTTGGGAGTGCGCGCCAGACAAGCCTCAACCCCTGAAATTTCGAGTCCGAGTCGACTTTGCTCTGCTAGGTCGGATGAAGTCCCGACCTAACCGTTTTTTCCGATATATATATATATATATATTTCAACTCATGTATCTGCTCTTTCTACAGTGTCGGCGACTATTCGGGTGGCGTTGTCTGTAGTTCAAGAGAGGCAGATCCACAAAGCCCGAGCCATCCCTGCTGCAGAGAGGGACTTCCGGAAAGTTATCACATTCAACTTCGTTGCTGAATCGGGTCGGTAATCTGAGACAGTAGTGTATTTCAACCCTTTTTCGTTTTGTCACCCTCTCATTTTCTTCCTTTTCTTGGACAGGAATGGCTCCGAAGGCAATCTCCAAGCGGAGGATTCCAGCTCGGTTTCTGGAGCGCGGGGAGAGCTCTGCTGAGCCCCCTAGGAAGAGGGCGGCTACTGCTGAGGTACAAAGACCGCCTCGCTCGCCCCAATCCTTCATCTGTGGATCAGGACAACTTCCTAGCTCGGACTCCGCACAGCCCAGAACCGAGCAAACGGAGCCCAGAACCGAGCCAACGGGGCCCAGAACCGAGCGAACGGCTACCCCGGTGTCATCTGCTGATGACCGGGTGATCAGTGTGCCAGATAACTCGGGCTCACGAGCTGAACCCATCAACATATCCGTGCCTCCAACCGTCTCCTCCCAGACCTCCCAACCTGCTGCAATTGGACCTGACCAACCCGCTGCGGGTGCCTCCTCTTCTCAACCTCCCCGGCCTCATGCTACCCCGGCTGAGCAACGGGAGGACCAGGTCGAGATGCCTCCGCTGACGGAGCAGTATTCAAACTGGATGGATGGTGTCAACGCGTACATGCGCGTTAACCATACCATCCCCCAAGACTTGAATATCATAGCCTCTTCTGACCCGGATCAGATGGTTGGGGTGGTGATAGAGAGCTGCCTCAGGGTAACTTCACGTACTCCTTCAATTTCTTTTCCACATACTTGTGACGTTTTCTGTGTTGCGTGCTAACCGTATTACTTTTCCAGGATTCGGCTGTACTTATCATGATCCGTAAGGTGATGGCCGAGCGAAACCACCAGACGCAGAAGGCTCTGGTTGCCTCTTCTTCTTGGAAGAAGAAGACCGAGGCCGTGAAGACTGAGCTCAACAAATGTATCCTTCTTTTGAGGGAAGCTTAGTCCGAGCTGACGTCTTCACGATCCGAGCTGGCATCCATCAGATCCGAGCTGGAGTCTTCCCAGTCCGAGCTGAAGGTTGCGCAATCAGAGCTGGAAGTTTCCCAAGCTCAGGTCCAATCTCTGGAGGAGGCTCTAAAGGAGGCTGAGACCAAGGCCGTATCCGACGGGAATAAGGCCGAATCCCTTGAGGCTGCTCTGAAGACGGTCGAGGAGGAGAAGGTACACCTGGCCGAGCTTCTGAAAGAGGTCCAGCTGAAGTCCCTGGCAGAGATTAATAGGGCGAAAGCTGAGTACGAGAAGTTGTCTGCCATTTCTGAAGATCTGTACAACAACGGACTTCAGGAGTACAGGCGCCTCGTGCTTAAGCATTTCCCAACCCTTGATCTTACGCCTGTGGACGAAGACGAGGAGGAGGAGGCGCGGGGCGGAGATGATGGTGCTGGCTCGTCTATTGCTGGCAAGGATTAGCTTGTGTAATATTTTTTTTTTGAATGTACACAACATTACACAACATTTTGATTTGAAATAGAAGCCCCTTGAGGTAAAATTTGCTAATCCTTTTGCAAATTTTACTTTCATATTGTTGTTTGTGTATTGAGTTTGTACGGTGGAAACGATCTGGGACTGGCTAGCCGGGTCGGCCGCCTATATGACCACCTGTCAGTAAAGTTAAATGTACTATACTAATATTAAGTCGTATTGAAAGATCGTCGTAGAACAACTCCTATTTTATTCAGATTATCATTCCAAAAAACATATGTTGCGTTGAGCACAACTCATCATTTATGGATAGTAGATCTTGAGATGTTCGGCGTTCCACGGATGAGGAAGTGGTTTTCCCTCCATGTTTTCGAGCCGATAAGTGCCGGGACGACGTGAGCTGATGACCTTATATGGTCCTTCCCAATTAGGACCGAATACTCCGGCCTTGTCGTTTATATTTACCTTTCTAAGGACGAGGTCACCGGCTTGAAACCGTCGTTCTCGCACTTTGGAGTTGTAGTATCGTCGGACCCTCTGCTGATATGCTGCTATACGTACTTGAGAAGCTTCTCTTGCTTCGTCAAGTAGGTCCAAGCTTATTCGCATCTGGCCTTCATTTTGGTCGGGTTTGTGATGGCCCGTCCTACTCGTGGGCATTCCGATTTCCACCGGCACAACGGCCTCGGCCCCAAATGCTAGGAAGAAAGGGGTTTCTCCCGTAGTAGACCGAGCCGTGGTTCGGTAGGCCCACAACACTTCAGGAAGTTCTTCCGCCCAAGCCCCCTTTCTTTCTCCGAGCTTTGTTTTGAGATGATTCTTAATAATTTTGTTGACTGCTTCGACCTGACCGTTGGCTTGAGGGTGGTGGGGAGACGAATATACATTTTTAATGCCCAACTCGGTGCAAAATGTACGAAACCCTTGATTGTCGAACTGTCGCCCGTTGTCAGTGATTATGGTATTCGGGATCCCGAAGCGGCACACAATCGTCCTCCAGATGAAGTCTGTCGTCTTCTTTTCTGTGATGGTAGCCAGTGGTTCTGCTTCAGCCCACTTTGTGAAGTAGTCGACGGCGACAATTGCATATTTAACTTGCCCTTTTCCCGTTGAGAGTGGACCGATGATGTCAACCCCCCATTGAGCAAATGGCCACGGTCCAGCCATGGGCATGAGCGCTTCAGGCGGTAGGTGAGGTATTGGCCGCTTAGCAACCGTGAATAGCGTAGAAAACTGCCAAGAGCCCGTAGAACGACCTACCACCCGGTTATTATAGGGACAGCCTAACTAAAGACACGTTCACGAGCACGAGGCCTTACTAAGGGTGTTGTGGGTATCACCTAAAGGACGTCATGTATTAGTCGAAGAAGTCCGGGATTTGTGTCGTCTGTACCCGTCCGCTTAGGGAAAATCATCTCCTATGGTAGATAGTCGCATATAGCTCGGCTGGATATCGCCTACGCGGCTCGAAGAAAGACCAGCAGTCCATAGAACGGACTAACATTTTTAACTTACTATCCTAGGGAGGTTAGACCTAAAAAACTATAACCTTTTTGAAGGCGCTCAGGTAAATTGCTATACGACGCGACTCCCTCCTTGAGCTATCCATCACCCTTCGACAGGAATCCCGTTCGAAACAAGTCTAGCCAGATTAGGTGTGTCTGGGAGGTAAAAGGTAACCCGAAAAACTGCTCCTGGTGTAACGCCAACCAATCTGGATAGCGTATTTCTTGGACAAATCCCGCCTTGCGTAGCTTCTGTCCCTCTTCTTCAATTATTGCATACCTTTCCGTGTTGAAAGTGCGCCTTTTTTGACGGATCGGTTTCATGGTCGGATCGACATTGAGTCGGTGAACCATTACCTCCGGAGAGATTCCGGGCATTTCTTCATGGGACCATGCAAAGATATCTATATGCTCCTTTAAAAAGTTTATCAAATTATTCCGCACCTCGTCAGTCAAACGTGACCCAATCCGAATAACCCGAGTCGGATCGGCCTCCGCCAAGCAAACGTCGACTAACTCCTCTGCTGGTGATCCACGCTCCTGCTCGTCTTCTCTCGGGTCCAAGGAGGATGCGTGAGAGACAGTCGATATTGTGCTTTTATTTTTTTCCTCAGAGAAAGTTCGTAGCAACGCCGGACTTCTTGCTGGTCTCCCCTGACCACGCCGACCCCTTCACCAGCTTCGAATTTCATTGTCAGGTGATAGATCGAAACGGCAGCTTTGAGAGCCCGCAAGATAGGGCGGCCGATAATGGCATTGTAGGCAGAGGGGGTGTTCACAACGAGGAAATCAACCATAATCATTTTTTGATTAGGTTCTTCCCCAACTGTGACCGGTAAAGTTATTTCTTCTTCCGGCATGACGCTATCTCCTGTGAATCCAGTTAATGCTGTTTTGATTGGCCTTAATCGGGAATGGACGATCTTCATTCTTTCGAAAGCTGAAGCGTACAAAATGTCTGACGAGCTTCCTGTATCGATCATCATGCGGTGGAGCCTTTTATTCGCTACCACCATTGAGATGACGAGGGAGTCGTCATGTGGATGCACTATTCCCCGGGCATCTTCTTCGGTAAACGTTATCGCCCGAGATGTAACTTTTGCGACTTTTGAAGGTCGGCCGACGATGTTCACAGACAATCTGGACGGTCCTGGTTCTGGCTGGGATGTTCTTGCTTGTCGCACATAATTTTTGCGCGAATTTCCAGAATCTCCAGTGGTCGGTCCGCCAAAGATCATGTGAATTTCTTCCATAGGATTGTTGTTCAGTCCTTTGTTTGGGTTGGCTGACTGATCTTCGTTCCTCCGGTCGTCTTGACGCTGAGCGATGTAGTCTTTCAAAAATACTTGTTGGATAAGGGTCTCTATTTGTCGCTTTAAATCGAAGCAATCACGGTGTTGTGACCGTGGTCTTTATGGTATAAACAATACCTTGATTTTGACCTTCTATTGGGGTCGGTTTTTATTTTCGCAGGTCGTTCGAAGTTGTATCTGCCTTTCTCTGCTAGATACACTTGCTCGATGGTTTTATTGAGCGGTGTGTACTTTTCGAACCGTGGAGCAGGTAGTTTCGCTCCGTGGGCAATTCCGCCCCGAGCCGGTGACCTCCGCTCCGACTTCCGTTCCGACCTATGTTTCTTTGAGCTGCTGCTATCCTGACGATCTTTATTCCTGGTTGTTGGTCGGTGAGCATTAACCAGTTCTTTGGCGTTAATGTGTTTAGCGGCTCTATCCAACAACTCTGCTACTGACTGGGGTGGCTCTTCCCCAACAGACCAAAGAAACCTTCGGTCTCGTAGTTCTCCGATCATGGTGTGTAATAACACATCTTGTGAAAGATTTTCAATTTGCACTGCTTCGGAATTGAAGCGCGCGAAATAATCTTTTAAGGACTCATCTTCCTTTTGCTTGATTGCTGCAAGGTGTGTCGAATGCTTCCTTGGGTCGGTGCTACCGATAAACTGAGTGGCGAAGGCTCGGCTCAGTTGAGAGAAAGAACTGATCGTGCGGGGTTTTAGATTGCGAAACCAAGTCTATGCCGAACTCGTCAAGGACAATGGAAAGGCCTTACACATAATATGTCCGTTGGCCCCGAGGAGATCCATGCAGACTTTGAAGTTTTCTAAGTGTTCCGCCGGATCTCCTATCCCTGAATATTGCTTCAGCTGAGGAACTTTAAACCCTTTGGGGAGGGGTTCCTCACGAATCTCGTCAGTGAACGGCGACTCAGATGAGTCGACCAATGCATCTACAGCAATCGGTGCTCGGGCACGTTGTGCTCTCTGTATATCGCCCATTTGTTCCCGCAGTTCCCTCAGCTCGGCCTCTAGTGGGCCTAAGTTGTCGTCAACCCGGTTGCTGGCTTCATGATCGGCTCGTTCATGCGCGAGACGAGCCGTTCTTCATCTCTCGAGCCGGTGCCGCAGATCATTGGCAGGTAAGTCCGTTGCTGATTGAGATCTTACCTTGGTAGATTTGCTGGTGGTCTCGCTTTCTTCGACCGGAATGGGCTGTTGAGAGCGCTGTGATGGCCGAGTCTGGTGAGAGTGCTGGGATTGTTGAGGCTGAGAGTGGGTACGCCGAGGCCCCTCACGGTCTTTGCCATTCGCCACGGTCGGATGGACCAGACCGGTTAGCAGATTTTTAATTTCATCCAGTCTCTGGTCCACATAGCCCAGTCGTTCATCGACCCCCCCCCCCAGTTTGTGGTTGACACCTCCTACTTGCTCTTCGAGAAGGGACAACCTGACTCCTTGGTTGCGAGATCTCTGTTGTCCCCCCTGCTGAGCAAAAATAGGAGGATTCCCGCCAAACTGGATGGCGGGGGTGTCGAAAAATGAACCTTCATTCTCGGATATTTGATTGTCTGAAGGTCCAGCGATCGCAGGAGCTTTCCCTTTGTATTTTCTCTTTCCAGCCATTGCGAAAGAGAAGGAAGGTGTTGAGATCGTCTTAGACAATTGGGTGAGAACACGGACTTCTTAAAGGAAGAAGGCGGTTCCCACAGACGGCACCAATCTGTTGTTACCAAAAAATGGTTAACAGACGAAGATGTAGATCTATGATCTGAATAGCCGAATGAAGTTGAACTTCCGGTAGGAGAGGACGGAATTCTCAGATCCTGCAAAAGAATACAGAGGATAAGGGGGGTGGCTGGGGGTCCAGCCAATGACCCTCCGATGCCTAAGTCAGTGATCTTGAGTAATCGGATATTTTTAGTGTAGATTGATATTAGCTTGCATACCTTGATAATGGAGAGAATATCCTTATTTATAGACCTAGGTTGCGAGATTGCTTGCCCTTCGGAGAGTCGTGATTCTAGCGGTCTGCCAGTTGGGTTTCCGAGATCTTCGGATCTGCCCATAACAAACGAAGATCCTTATCCCTAAAAGCTGAGGATGTCGATCTTTTCTCCTGATATCTTAGCGTGAGCTTGAGATTGCGGATTTACAGCTCAGCTCGCTTAAGACGACCTTCATTATTTCGGACCGAGCCGACCATTTTCAATCGGGTTGACCCGACCTGATTCGTATCTGGACTAGAGACAGGTCGGCTCGTCCCTTCCCGGGTCGATGTAACAAACCTTCTCCCAGGTCGGCTCTTTACCCATAACACATATGATCTATTATTTTTGTAGATAATTGAAGTATCTTTCCAATAGCATATAATATGCCTCAATTGGATTTCGGACGGTTGAAATCTTGGCCTCATACACGAAAATAAGTTGGGAGGTTTGTTGTGGCCATACATTGTTTGGTCCATATCCATGATTTCAACGGTTAGATGTAATTGTAAATTTTGTCTAGATTACTTGAATTAGTTATTTACCACATGTATGGTCCCTTTAATCAAATTCTATGTTTATAATATTTAGAAAATTCTAGACCGATGAATATTTATAAGGGTAAATCTTGAACTATTTTGAATGGTCCAGATGGATCTAAGACCTTGTACGGATAAAAAAAACCTATTTTTGGACTAATTGATGTATTTTAAAACTATCCATTGGCTACGATTTCTCAAAAGATAATCTGATCATAGAGATTGATCAAAACAACCCATGTGCTACTTGATGTGTATGTTGTATGCATGTTGCGCATTCATTTTACAAATTGTTTGAACGTCCAAATCTGTGGGACTACTTGGATGTGAGACGCACCCTGATGCATGTTTTATTTTAGGTGGGCCGTTCATCTAGATAGTGGGGTCCACCTTTTATGTGGCCACCCGGTGTATGTGCGCCATGGTTGATAATACCTTAAAACTCGAAATATGATATTTTGTTGATGATGATGATCCTTCTTTATGTGGCCTAGGAAGTGGGACCCACTCATAATGTATGTATCTTACCTATGCCGTTTTCAGCATGTGGACCCCTCTTGCCTTAGACCCATTTTCTTTCCTTTATATTTTCTATTTGGTGAAATTTCTTAAAGTATGTTGTTGAAATTTTCTAAGTATTAAACTATGTTACAAGTAGACTTGCTTGCCACCTCATGGTGGGCCCTACGCTCTATAGCTAAGGGTTCCACCATGGGAGATGTCTATTCCACATGTTAGTGTATGATATAACCCCACTACTTCATTGGAAATGACCCCTATGCATTGGTGAAGGGCCCAAAGTTGGGATAGACCCATTGCTGAAATTGTAAGTCTGTATTTTGTGTCTGGTACCAACTTTGGGTCTCCGTGGTGGGCCTCGTGTATGAGATATGTGGGGGATACCAAGTTTAATTTCAAACCTACATGGGTATGTAGAGAAATGATAATTTAGTTGGACCAATGTGGGCTCCAGGTGATCTATAGTTGGACTCCAACTTGGGGCCATAAAGAGTTGCGCAGAAATTTCAAATGGCTATGTTGGGTCATGTGCCAAAACTGTATATATATATATATATATATATATATATATATATATATATATATATATATATATATATATATATATATATATATATATATAACTAGATGGCCCTACCTTAGTAATTTTTATGGTCACATATGAGACTACCAGGACACCTTGACAGAATGTCAAAAGATGTCCCCATGTGTCTTTTGTAACCTCCCAAAGTTGGATAAAAATCATTCGTGCACAACATTTTTACACAGTTCTTCAAGTGCCATTATTTGGGCTCTTGCCAAAATTTGTACACTCATTTTCAAGGGGGGCCATAATTTATGCCCATGCATGGAGCTACCATGTGATTACATTCCTTTTCCATGTGTGAGTCCCACAAGATCACAAACTAGACCTAAACATGGCCCAAAATCATTTATTTGTTATACCAAAACTTAAAGATTGTTTGGGTTGACCTTGGTGTGGACCCATTTCCATGGGCTCCACCACTATTCCTAAGATATTTTATGGATTAATTAGGCCTTGGACATGAACATATCACAATCCTTGCCCATGTGGCCTGCAGTATATATCGTGTGAACTTGATTTATTTTATGATGATGTGTGGCATGTGGTGGTCAGCCCTACTGTCCATTTATTTCTCCTAAGTTATTTTAAGTCTTAGGCCTATATAAATGAACTAAAACTAAGGCTTAAGTGGGCCAAATACCTAGAGACATAGTTAGGATTGAGAATTCCACCAAGGCCACTTTGCTTGGACTCGTTGGGTAGGCTTATTTCCTACTGGGAAGCGTGCTATGCACATTATAAGTTATTAAGTGGACCACTCCAAATCCCGTGCATTTCCAATTTAAGGGATTACCAATATCAAGGGTACCAAATGGAGGCCTTATGGATTTTTATGTAACGCCACCATTCTTTTTATGATTAATATTAGGTGCAACCCTAGAAAAAAATTTCCCCAGGAGAGGAGAGTCGAGAGACTGGGAAATCCTTTAACAAGTTCTTGAACTAGTAAGTGACGTAGGGCCTACCACGCTGTTTGTGAGAAATCCACAATAAAAAATTCGGGTAGATCCAAACTCAAGTGGGCCATATAAGAGGAAACATTGGGAAAGAAATGCCTACCATTAAAACAGTCAGTGGCTCCACCTTTATATTTATATGCTATCCAAACCGTTTATAAGATTTGGCAATGTATAGACAGTGTGGATCTAACACACACATTGTAGTGTGTTGCCAAAGAAGTTACCATGTCAAGAGTGTATTACAAGATTAGCGATCGGATTGATATGTATGGACAATCTTTGTGAAAGCGGATTATGTCAGACCCGGACTCACCCAAGACGGTGCGACCCCTATGTGGAGCCACCTTAATATATGTATTCTGTTTCCAGGTCGTTCATCTGATTTTCCAAAATCATTTTCGGGTATCATTCCAGGAAGGAAGGAGATGTGCGATCTTAATCGAAAACTGCAACTACTACCAAAAGCTTTCAACGGTAAGCGTTCAATCTGCGGTGTTGTGCATTTGAGTATTGGATCTGTTTTATTTTTGGGCCCATGTTTTAAAATGATCTAGACAAATGGATGGGCGGCGTGGATATAACACATGCATCATGTTGGGTCAAACAGAGTCTGCTGACGTCATCGCACCACGGAGGTCGGTGGCATGTGGCACGCGACGCAGTCCGCTTCCAATCTGCAGTCGTGTCTCGAGGACTGATACCGTCGTCTGGGCTTTGACACGTACTCACACCGCACCAGCCAATCCGCTTCCGTATTTTAGATATCCAGTCTTGTATCTGGTTCATATAAGGGATTTTCGACCCACTTGAGTTTTGTATCCGGTTCGTTTATGTTCTTATGTCTTAAAATAAGCTCCCAAAACAGATAGATGGGGTGAATTTATCAAAAACGTTTTATGTGGCTCAGTTTGGCTACCAGCGTAGGAACTTCCTCCTAAAGCTTTTAGGAGAAATTTCCTCCGCTAGGAACCAAGGTGGGGCTCAATGTGATTTTTTTATTAATTTCTATTTTATATTTTTATACTTGAAATTTAAATTTTAAATACAAAGGTATAAAAGAGAGATAGGATGAGATAGGAATAAGCCATTTGCAATCCGATTTCCCATCACAAGCATCACGGTGGGCCCACCTCATTCCTTCGCGACGCCTATCGGGCATAGAACAAGTTGGGATTACGTGATTCTGTAGGCCCCAACATGATGCATGTGTTATATCCACACCATCCATCCATTTTCCCATATATGTTTAGAGCATAAGCCCAACAATAAGGCAAATCCAAATCTCAAGTGGACCACACCACAGAAAGCAATGAGGGATTGAATGCTTACCATTGAAAACTTCTTGGTGGTCTTAAAAGTTTTGGATCAAGCTAATTTTTTTTTTCTCTTTATCCTGGTCTATGACCTCGTGAATAGGTTTGATGGAAAATAAACATCAGGGTGGGCCCTAGGTGGTGAGCATTCAATGTCCAATGTTTCTGGTGGTTTGGTCAACTTGAGATATAGATCTTCCTCATTTTTAGGAACTATCATTAAAATGATATGTAAAAACTGATAGACGGAGTAGATACATAGAACATACATCATGGTAGGCATCATGGTTAAAGAAACACGACAAAGTGTTACTAGTCAACTCCCTCCATTCTCGATAACGTAAGTATTTTCTCAGAACAAGCAATTCTTTAACATATGCGCACCTTTCATTTTTTTAAGGGACCCACCGAGATGTGTTCTAGAGATCCACTCTAATCATTAGATGTGCATTAATTACTCGTAGCTGGGCTTGGAGCCAAAAACTCAGGTTAATCTATGATTTAAGTGGGCCCTACCAATTGAAACAGTTAGGAGAGATGTCCACCATTGATTTCTTTAATGCCCACTGTGATGAGAATGTAGAATCCACCCCAAATGCTAGGCCTCACACTAAAAAGGCAGGCCCATAAGTCCCTCAGACGGGTCACACCAAGGCAAAGAGTTTGGACAATAAACTTTTTTTAAGTACATTGGTTCCAACAAAAAGTGACGGGCCGGTTTTTTTTGGGCCTAACATGAGATGGCTGACCTAATGGTTGGGTTGATTTCACATTAACGCTACAGTGGAGCCCACCTAAGCAAGCAACTCCTTTTTAGGGTCGAAATAACTTTTACCTAGAAAGATTTATTAACGTTAACTAATCATTTATTAACATTAACTACTCATTAAATGACGTAGCTAGTTGGACCGTACAACTAGTCTTATTGCTGTGCTGCAAATCACGTTTGCATTTTTCTACCGTCATAATAGGTAAAGGGGGAGTAGGGCTGTACATGGTCGGGGGTTTGGGACAAGTTTTGCCAAAACCAGACCCGCCATAGGCTTGGGTCCAAATTTTAGACCTAGACCCTTTTACTAAATGGGCAGGTCTGGGACAGGTTTGAGTCACCCCATCAGACCCATTTATAAATGCGTATGTGTCTAGTTGAGGAAGATCCACCCAGACCCATTCATAAATGGTTCTGGATCTAAATTTGGTATGCAAGCATTTTTACTAGGTTTAAAATCAAGCCTGGACCTGCAACATAGACCAAACCCGCCCATTTACTTAATGGGGTCGGGTTGGGCCTAATATAAAGGAAACCAGATCCAGACCAGACCTCTACCATTTAACAAATGCGGTCGGGTCTAAATGGGTCGGGTTTGGGCACCCCGTTGAGTCTGCTGACCCATTTACAACCTTAAGGGGGAGATGTCATCTTTAACTATCTCATGGTCAAAATTGCCAGGTTCTAAAACAGTTGAAGGATAAGGCATTGAAGAGAACTGGCTTGACAGAGGACCAATTGCTGCAGCTGATTGAGCAAAGGAATTCAGTGAGGGATAAGGAGGACAAAGAAGTCCAGTTGCTCCTAAAGGCTGGAGATGGAAAGATAATACGGCAACAGGAGAACATATATAGAATGCTTTCTAGTAAAAAGGGAAGAGGAGAACATAGAGAGACTATGTAATCCCCCAGTGTGATAAACCCTGAGGTGCTGCTGATTCAGCTGGGGATTCAACTAGGAAAAGAGTTAACTTTTCTATTTATAAATTTGAATATTTAGGTTCTATTGATTGAACTTTTGGGTGAATTAGTACACCATATACATGCACCTAGTCTATTTACACCTATTATGATTCTAACAGTCTAGATTGCCGCACGCGTTTATGATCCATAACTCTTGAATAGAAATCTGTTTAGTGGTTCTGATTGATTCCTTCTGACGATTAATTTTCATTCCTCTCTTTCAGTGTTCTGATTCCTTATTTCTTCTTTCAGTTCTTGCATGTGGTTTAATTTTGTTTTCGGGTGATTGGTCAAAATCGTGATCATGGTTTTAAGAAAAGCAGTATAGTTGTTATAACTGAATCATCCCAAGCATTACCCTGTGATGCTATAATGGGATTCAATGCAACATCTTCTTAAACCCCGTTTTACTGGTTTACTTTGGCTGTTAAAATGATTGTCTACGTTCACACCAATTTTTTCTTCTTTCTTTCTAGCCGATGCTTTTTGGAATCTATTGTCGGCTAGACATGTTAGGCTTACAAGCTGTTGGGGATTCAAGGACGCTCCCAGTTTAATTGACTGCTGCAATTGATCTGTGATCATTGATTCAGGGTAAGGTACTTGGGTCATGGAGAAGTAATGGTTTAGGCAAATACACCATCTGTACCGAAGTATAGTCTCTACTTTTTGAGTTTTAAGGGATTTTTCGAAGACACTCAGGAAGCACGGGCTGCTTCCGACAGAAAGGAACTGAAACAAGAGCAATCCTACATCAACTAGGTATAAAAAACAAAAGAGAGAGTGTTGATGCCAAAATCTGGCTAACAGTCAGGGTCGGTCGGCCAATCGATGCAGGCAAAGGCCTGCAGCCCTATGAGATCCTGTTGAGTACAAAAGAAGGCTGCATGTCCAGCTTGCCTCTGACACAGCACTGCAAACCTCTTTCGGATCCAGCAACCATTTCTTTCCACAAGGCCAAATTCTGATCCATACTATCATTCCTACATTTTGATCTTTCTTTCTGCATCTGCTCCCATGGTGCATCATCAACATATACCTTTCTTTCTCAGCCATTTCCATCAACTGTGGGAAGTAATCAGAAGTATATGTATGATGCTGTTACATTGCTTTCCTTCGCTGGATTTGTGTGATCAAAGCGGAATACTTGTTTAGAAGTGCAGCTTTTGAAAGACCAATATGAAGATACCCACTGGGTTCTCGGTGCAAATAGCTAGCATGCCTCTCCAATTTTAGCACCTGGAAGGTCTACTTCAAAAGATCCACCAGCCTTCTCATTGGGAGCACCGAGCATGTTGACACACCTACATGCAATGTGTGCTGGGATTTTCATTACTTATGCAGAACTTAGGACATGACAATGCTCTGCATGCTGCAATCCAGTAGTAGCCATGGCCATCTTACCATGCATGCTGGTTAATTAACAAACATTGACCATAGCTCCTTTGAGGTCCATCAAATGAGGCACAATCCCTTTTTTCATAGTGGCATCATTTGATGAGCATCTCGGATCTCATATTTGTGTGGCATTTTACAGGTGTGGACAAGAGCATTACCTTTCTTCTTTGATATTCTAGTGGCAGTGTGCACTCACACATGGAGACTCTCATATTGTAAACCGTTGGATTCTGGGATATTGGCATGTTTTGATTAGGGGTGTCAATTGGCTGGGCCTAACCGAAACTAGATCAGCACAGACTGACCCACCTGGGCCCCATGAACTCAAATGCCAAAGAGTTACAAGACCAACCTGATCAAAAGCTTGTGAAGCCCAAACTTATTTATACATAACCCAAGCTGATGGGCGAAATTGTTTGGTTGTGGGCCAGTTGTGAGTATAGGACAGGACGGTCCAACCCATTTACCTGATTATGTTCTAATGGGCTAGCCATGCCAATAGGGGCCATTTGTCAAGCTAGAGAGACGAATAGGCTCAGGGATTAGTAAGGCATTGGGGTTTGTCACATGGGCTGAGCACACATAGCAGAAAACTAGACACAAAAGGCTACTTCATGTCTATCATTGGCTAAGATTGGGCCTCATTGCGATGCCCTTGGGCTACACCCAGGCCAAAGGTTCAATCCCCAAAATCAATTAGTTTGTTCATGGCCAGATCCCACCCATTTGCACACAATCTGAAAGTAAAATAGACACTCTGAAGTTCCAGTTAGTTTAAATTACAGACATAACATATGCGAATTTCTATTTTAACCAAAACTGGGCCTAGGGGACGAGTCTAGGTGCCAGGCCCAGTATGTTTTTGATTGGATATCGGCTGTGTTCTTTATTGGACCCGATAGCTAGTTGGTGTGGACCGGGATATTCGTTTTTTTGGCCCGATGGCTAACTGTTATGGGCCTGGGCATGAGCATGCATAAAGAGAAAATGAGGCAATTAGAATGGCCTAGGTTATTTGATATTATCAGGTAGTGCACCTGGTCAGTGGATTGGGACTGGTAGTCTTGAGCCCAGCCCAGTGAGGCCTTTTTACACACCTGTCAAAATATCCATAAGAAATTATGAGCAGGCTGTGAAAGAACTGGGCTGGCCCACAGGCTTTTGGACCTCACTTGGTCTTTCCACGAATGGGTTGGAATACTAGGCCCATGGGCTTGAGTTGCCCCTAAAAATAAGTCTGTGTGTTAAACGGGCCAAGTTCATACTGTGTCTAAGAGACCATCAACCTGGCCCACCCCATTTTGTCATATATCATGCATGAGTGGGGCTGCCATTGGATACCCAGACCTGCGGGTATCCAGCGAACCTGACCCATTTCTAATGGATCCGGATCCCCTTTTTTGGACCCGTTGAGAAACTGGGCTCGGTATTTTTGGACCTGGTTAAAAGTGGAGCATAGTCAGGTTTGGGGCATGGACTTGGTTAACATTGAGTTGGGTCAAGTCTAGTAGGGTGGGTCCATTTAATTTTCTATAGTTTGATTAATATATTTAAGATATGTTGATGAATTTATCATTTAAATGAGGTTTTTTAGGCTATGCATATGTACGAGAGCCCATTTACACATCATACACGTTTCAAAGTGGACCTGGACTTGGTTAACATTGAGTTGGGTGAAGTCTAGTCGGGTTGGTCCATTTAATTTTCTATAGTTTGATTAGTATATATTAAGATATGTTGATGAGTTTAACAGGACTGAGGCTTTGGGTACCTATCGGGTCTCAAGACTGAGGTTTTGAGTTGCGTTCGAGACAAGTAAGAGCATTTAAAGGGTTCGGCTTACTCTATGGATGGATTAGATCTCACATACATATGCCATTTTGAAGTAATCAATATATATTAAATATATAATTTATACTATTAAACAATGGGAATTGAACACCAACCTCCCTCCCCCTTTAAAAATCATGGGGCCCACCATGATGTTTGTGACAAATCCACCCGGTCCACTACTTTTGACATATTATTTTAGGGGGTGGGCCCATAAATGAGACAGATCCAAACTCAAGTGAGATAATGGGTATTAAATGCCACTGTTGAAACCGTCCTGGGGCCCACCATGTTCTTCGACATTCTAGTGCCAGTGCACTCAAACATGGAGACTCTCAGACTGTAAACCGCTGGATTCTGGGATGTTGGCACATTTTGATTTGGTATGCCAATTGGCTGGGCTTGACTGGATCAAGATTACCCAAACTGACCCACCTGGGCCCCATGGACCCAAAATGGCAAAGACTCCCGAGCCCGACCTGATCAAAAGCTTGTGAAGCCCAAACTGTTCATACATGAGCTGAACTGATGGGCGGAGCAGCCAAGGCATGAGACTGTCCTGTTGCGGGCCGGGTATGAGTACAGGACGGGATGGCCCAACCCATTTACCCTTTTATGTTCTAATGGGCTAGCCTTGCCGATAGGGCCATATGGCAACCAAGAGAGATGAATAGGCTGAGGGACCTGTAAGGCATCGGGGTTGGCTGTATGGTCTGAGCCCCTATCAGAAAACCAGACCCAAGAGGCCACTTTATGTCTATCATCAGCCAGGATTGGGCCTGATTGTGATGCCCTCTCAGGCCAGTCCCAGGCCTAAGATTCAATCCCCAAAACCAATTACTTTGGGCATGGCCAGATCCTGCCCATTTCCACACAATCTGCAAGTAAAATAGATATTCTTAAGTCTCAATTAGTTAAAATTACAATCGTAACATATGCGAATTTCTATTTTAACCATAAAGTGGGCCTGGGGACGAGGTTAGGTCCAGGCCCAGTATGCTTTTTGTTGGATTCGGGCTGTCTTCTTTATTGGACCCGATAGCTAGTTGGTGTGGGTCAGGATATTCCTTTTGAGGCCCGATAGCTAACTGTTCTGGGTCTGGGATTGAGCATCCATAAAGATCCAATGAGGCAGTTAGACTGGCCTAGGTTACTTGATATTATCGGGTAGTGTACTTGGTCAGTGGATTAGGTCCGTTAGTTTTGAACCCAGCCGAGTCAGGTCATTTTACACACCTGTCAAAATATCCACAAGAAATTATGTAGGGGTGTCAATGAATTAGACTGGCCCATGGCCTTTCGGACCTCACTTGGTTTTAAGAATGGGTTGGAATACTAGGCCCATGGGCAGGACCTGCGACTAAAATTTAAGCCTGTGTATTAATCGAGCCAGGTTCATACTGTGTCCATGAGCCATCAACATGGCCCAGCCCATTTTGTCACATATCATGCATGAGTAGGGCTGCCATTGGATACCCGAACCCGCAGATATCCAGCGATCCTGACCCATTTCTAATCGATCTGGATCCTATTTTTTGGACCCGGTTAAGAGTTGAGCATAGTCAGGTTTGAGACATGGACTTGGTTAACATTGAGTTGGGTCAAGTCTAGTCGGGTCGGGTCCATTTAATTTTCTATAGTTCGATTAATATATTTAAGATACTTTGAAGAGTTTATCATTTAAATGAGGTTTCTTAGGCTATACATACGTTTGAGAGCCCATTTACACATCATGCATGTTTTAAAGTGACACATGTATGTGCGATCTAATCTATCCATTGGTTGTGCCCAACCTTGTAAATGCTCTTACCCTTTCTAACCCAACTTGAAGCCTAGATCCAAAGACCAGATGGGAAGTCGGCGGTTATCTAAACAAGACCAGATCTGAGTATAGGTATTCACGTAGTCCAAAGAGAATCATACCTGGTAACCCTCGAAACCTGAGTTGTTTGCGTACAGGTGCTATAGGACCTGACCTAACCCAACCCATTGACATCCCTATGCATGAAGGCTAGACACTATTAATGGGTTGGGTCCTATAGTACCATCCTTGGGCTAATTGAGTTAAGAGTCTGTTAGGTTTTTTAAAAGGAAGCAAAATTTGAAAGTTTTCAAAAAGTCAGATCATGTGATTAAACCCCTGTAGATCTCCTTTTGGATGCCATGAAGTTTCAAGAAAAGCAAAATTAGAGAACCCTTTGAAAAAAAAATTAAATTGATTCTAAACCGTGTGTCAATATTCCAAGTAAGAAAGTGTCTCTTTGATCTATCCCAATTGAAGAAGAGGAGGAGAGTCAGCATACATCAGCCCTTTGAGTAGGGCTAAATGTAAAGCTAGAGCCATACATTTGTGGCCCACTATATGTGTCTCTCTATCCACAACCGAGCTTCACTAAAGGGTTTTGCGTGTTAGCTCTTCTCCTCTCCACATTTGAGAGAAAATCTTCTACATTAAAGGTATGGCATTGACAATCAAATTCCATTCAATAAAGGTGATCAAAATTTATTTTTGAATATAAAACCATTGTTTTGGTTTGCTGTAGAAACTTTATAACATCTAGACAGTGATCCTTAGAAGTCAACTTATTAGTCTAAACATTTGAAAACCTCAGTTTTGGATACATATCAGGTCTCAGGACTGAAGTTTCGAGTTGTGTTTGAGACAAATAAGAGCATTTAAATGGTTGGGCTTACTCTATGGATGGATTAGATATCAGGTGCATTATGCCATTTGAAGACATGCATGCTATGTAAATGGGTTTTCTTACATGTGTGTGGCTTAAATATATAATAATACTACTAATTAAATCTAATCTGACCCGAGTAGACCAAACCGGACCCCACTTTCACTGGGGCAAATCACATGGACACCACCCAAACCTGACTAGACCCGATTTTTAGCTGGGTCCAAAAGGTGATACCTGAACCCCGACTTGATTTCTTAATGGGTTTAATAAATGGGATCTAGATCATTTAAAATCGAGTCGGGTACTAACCCATAAAAAATAATAATAATAATAATAAAAATCCGGTCGGGTCCATTGACAACACTAATGGGGCACTAGGGATGACAATGGGCAGGCTTGGCCCAATGCTTAGGACCCAAGGCCCGATCCAAGCTTGAGCTTGGAAAATTGGTTGGGCCTGACCTGACCCGACTAAAAAAATTGATAATATCCCTACTTCTCACATGAATGTTCCTAATCTATTCGTCGATCATGTGGGCCACAGATGCACAAAGAAATAAGCATTTTAGAAGAATGAAACCAACAGTCCAAATTGAAGATTGATGGGTTGCCTAAAGGATTGGAATGGCATATTTATGTGACAAACACATGTACATATAAAATAGATTGATGGGTTGCCTAACTGGGCTAAAATGAATTGATTGCAAGCCCCACCCAAAAATTAATCCGGCCATGCAAGTGAGGCCCAAGCCAGACCCACAGGCCAAGCTAGAAGATCCAAGCCCACCTCAAATCTTGGTTAAGCTCGTTGGGTGTTGATGGGCTACCTAGCCCATTGCCACCCTTCTGGGGCATACCTAACGAAGAGCCCAGATCTTGCGCAAAAATGATTGGCCAAGCTCAGCTCCAGCGTCCGTAATCATCACAGGACTTGTGCCTGTTTGTTTTGGCCCGTCACAGGCCCGGGCCTAGCATTTACTATGCAGGCCGGGCTTGAACAGAACCCGGCCCACCTCTCTCTCTCTCTCTCTCTCTCTCTCTCTCTCTCTCTCTCAATAAAAAAAAAAGAAAAAAAAAAGAGATTAAGTTCCAGTCATGTTGTTATTGCCTAAACTAAGACAATTACCAATCTTCATACCTTATTCACAAAAGGTATGCATGCCAATCTTCATAAAATAAGTTCCAGTCATGATGTTATTGCCTAAACTAAGACAATTACCAATCTTCATATTGCCTATTCTCTCTCTCTCTCTCTCTCTCTCTCTCTCTCTCTCTCTCATAAAATTACCCTCTCTCTCTCTCTCTCTCTCTCTCTCTCTCTCTCTCTCATAAAATTACCCTTTTAAGCTGTCTGAAAAAGCTAGTATGGGTTGGCCCACTTTCTCTATGATGGAGCATATGGAGGTGCTTCCTCTAATCAATTCCTGGCAAAATCAGTGGCCTAGATTGGCACTAGATACCTTTCTTAGTAAACCAGAAAAAGCCATCCACAGACAGATATGAAGATAGGCTTTTGGAATCCCCTTTCGATGACGGAAACCCCTTTTGCTTTGGGGCACTTCTCATGTTTTGTGCGTTCGGGCACACCTTTTCAAAGGCGTCCTCAATGGGGAGGAGAATATGTGGGAAATGCTCCTATGGGAGTGGTGGGGTCCACATTCAAATATGCGTTTACCACAGTAAAAACAGGAGTCATATGATCCACGCATTATTACAAGTGGGACCTTAGATTTCAATGCACTATGATTGGCATGCATGTATATTGTATACCCCATATCACACCGTTGATGCAATCTTAACCATCGGAATTGATCATTTACATTTTAGCCATCCATTCAATGGTTTTGATCATCCAATCAACGCGACTTTTGGGCCATGCTCGAAAGGTTGGACCCACAATTTCAATGCAATTTGATTGGGGTGCATGCATGCATGCATACATATAGAATACCCCTTGTTGCCACAAACGCATACTAAGCCTAGCTAGCTGGTTGTGGTGGGGCCCACATGGAGTGGGGGATGACTGATCATAACTTGCTTTTCACCATCTGGAAACGAACATCCATCAACAAAAGATCTCCTCACCAATTCATATGAAAGTCTGGTTAGATTTCACATCACGAAGAAAATCAGACGTGTGAGACAAGCCCTTTTAATGAAAGTGATGGAAAGAAGGGCCGTGATTCTAGGCCATTCGAGTAAAAAAGAAAGAAAGAAAGAAAAAGATAACAAGAAAAAGTGTAGGGTGGAGATGAAAGGATGATGGCCCGTCGTTGGAATCGTGTAGTAAAGGTAACCGTGGTAGGCAAAGATCATATGATTCCATCTCCTTTTCCAAGTGGGGGAAAGATCTCATACCTTTCACATCCTAATCTATTTCAACCCACCTGTGGCACTTGCTTGAGATCCAGGCCGTTCATCAGGTGGGGACCACTTGATGCGTGCCACGGCCGCAAGTGTACATTGAATTCGGACCGATGGAAGATTCAGCAAGCTCCAGCCGTTCAATCTAGACTGATCTATGACTTACGTTGGCCACACCAGAGGGAACAATGGGGGGACACTGACAAAGAAATTTCCACGTGGAATGTGGGGTCCATCATGTTTTGTATATGTAATCCAACCCCTCATGAGGAAAGGATACAACCAAACTCAAAACAGTCCAAATTTTAGGTGGGCAACAACAGGTGAATATATAAGCTGTAGACATGATTGTATGTTGCTTCCTGTGGTGTGTCCCACTTAAGCTTTTTTTTTATAGGGACAATTATTGGAATGTAAGGTACACTGAAGAGTCTCACCCGATGCACGGTTTGGATTCTACATATAAATCACAAGTGGGCCACACAGCTGGAGAGTAGGGTTAATTATCATACTTCATGCCTGTGATAATTGCCTTTCATGCCTGCGTTGCCCTCCTGAATTTTGGGCCACGACACAGCCGAGGGGACCAACCAGATGAATGGCGCGGATTCACAGGAAGCGGCTTGGGTGGTGACCCAAACACCACTGACATCCCTGTTGACTGGCCTTGTGGGGCCATCCTTATATATGTGTTCTATCCATGTCGTCTGTTCATTTTGCCAGCATATTTGAGAGCATGAACCCAAAACTAACGTATATCCAAAGATCCAGGGAACCATAAGATTGAATGCCTACCGTTTAAAACTTTTTATGGGATACAGAAGTTCTGGGGTCTAAGAAGTTTTGTATAAGCTGATATTTGTATTTCCCCTTCGTAAGGGACTGTGTCAGCGTTTGAAGAGATTGGATGGAAAATAAACATCCCGGTGGGACCTAGAAAGGTTTCAATGGTGGATATCATTTCCCCACATCTTTCTGTGACGTGGTCCCCTTGTGCTTTGCTTATGCTTCAATTTTCGGGTCACGCTAAAAGGAGAGCGGATTGCACCGACCTCTGTGGTGTGTTAACGTCATCAAGTTCTGTGGGCCCACCATGGTATTTGTCATGTCCACACTGTTGATCCATTTTGCAAAATCATTTTAGATTATGGGCAAAAAATGAGGCAAATGGAAAGCTTAAGTGGACCACACCACAGCATGCAGCGGGGATATAACGTTACCGTTGACAACTTCTTGGGGACTATATACAGAAGTTTTGGATCAAGCTTGTTGGTGCGAAGGTTTGGCAACGAGCACGTTGAACCGAGCTTTGTTGTAGGGAGATAGAGGCTTCATCACTCCTCCGAAGAGACCTGTAGGGAGAGCGAGAGAGAGCAAAAGAGGGGGGGGGGGGGGGGGGGGGGGGGGGGGTCGGAGTTCTACCGTTAGCCCTCCAATGTGTTGGGGTTAGGAGCACTTCAGTGGAAGCAATCAAAGCAGGCGAGGAACACACCACAATGGCAATCAACAAGCAAATCATCACATAAGAAGGCAAACCGAATTTTATGTGGAAAAACCCCTCACGGGTAAAAACCACGGCACAAAGCGACACAAATCCACTATGAATCAAAAGTTATAAGAGATTACAGAAGAATACCATGGATCACAGCCCACAAAAGAAATCCCAAGCTACCTGAAGCTAATTCTGATATGAGAAAGACAAACACAGCCTTTTCTCTTAATTCAGAGAACTCCAAGCTTCCTCCCTAGCTCTTTCTCTCACCCTAGAACTCTCTCAATCCCTTGGCCCATTGGCGGCAATCCTAATCTTGGATTGCATCTCCTTAATAGGAGAAAACCGAGATCAGAAACTCCTTGCGCGATAAACCCGTGCCAAGAAACCCAGACCAAAAAGGAAACTGCTGACCGGTCGGACCCCCCACCGGCCGGATGGCCCAAAAGCGTTCTAGCAAACCTGTTGTCTTGCTCCATCATGACTGACCGGTTAGTGGTCTTCATGCTTGAAGGTTTGAGGCGTCCAAGCCCAACATGATGCCTAAGTCAGGTCGGGGTTCCAAACGGGTAGCAGGACGGCTTGGGTTGAATTGTTTGCGTACCTTGGTTCTTAGCAGCTGTGGTATTTATAGGCGAGAGGCCCTCCTTTTGTTGCTGACGCGACGGGATAGGGCGAGTTGGGATAGATTCTCACCAACTCCCTGACCGGACGTGACGAGACGAGCTGGGAGAGGACCTCTACCAACTCCCTGACTGGACATGACGTGGGTACTATGACAAAGGGAGCCATACACCTCCCCCTGCTGCATTTATGAGGGTAGAGCGGTGCCATGCCGTCTGTCAGGACAATTATGGGGGGCAGGAGCAGTGCCATGCTGCATGTCAGAGCATTTATGAGGGGGATCTGTACTCCGCCTATCGGGCATTTAGCAGTGTTCTTGGCCGACATCGAGGTAAGGGTCGACTTGAGGACCACGTCTCGTAACCTGGGAGTTCGGTGTCATCGGCCGACCCGAGGACCCATCCTTTGCCTGGATTGCCTATCTGGTCCGTCTGACGTGGGGTGAAAAGCTCATGTCGGGGTCTTCCCGAAGAGCGATCTCAAGTTCGGCTCGAGAGATATTCCCACAACAAAGTTGATATTTGTGTTTCCCTTAATGAATGTCAGCGTGACCTTATTAACAGGTTGGATGGCATGTAAACATTTCAGTGGGCTCTAGGAAGGTTTCAACCGTGGAAGTCATTGTCAAAAAAAACTGTTTTACGTGGTGTGGTCCATTTGAGTTTTGGATCTGTCTCATTCATAGGGCCCATGACCTAAAATGATCTCCAAAAGGATGAATGGTATGGATTTTAAATACACATCATGGTGTGACCCACAGAACTTGGTGTCGTCAACACACCGCCGAGGTACATGTCATGCATGACCACCCATTGAAGATGACATGTCTAGCCATGTCATGCATGACAGCTGGTTGAAGATGGCATGCCCTTTTGGCATTGCCACCACTATTGGTGAAGAGTGTCACATGGCTGGGCCATCACCCACTTATCATGCCCCACCATCCATTCATAGAAATCTTTCCGAAATTGCAATGCCACACAATTCGATCAAGAAATCTTATGTCCATGTGGCAACTGCATGCAACGCGGATGCTAATGGTTACATGTTGGCCTGATGAAATAACATTTTCGGTCTTCAATTCTACAATTCAAGATGAGTTATGAGGCATATAATATATATGATTTTGAAAAGGTGTGTAGAATCAAGTAGTTGGGCCAATATGAAATTTTTTTATTTTTGTCCTATATTAATTAATCATGGTTTTCTAGGTGTTTTAATTACGGTTGAAGTCTAATATTTCGTCATCGGGTTTGGTTTTCTATGAAAATCATTGCAGACACAATTTTATTTATTTAATCAATTATTTTATATTTTTTGAGAATTATTTTCTTTTATCTTCTCATCGATTTAAAAACACCTAATGCATTCAAGGTATGTATCACCGTCTCCTTACCACATGTGAGGATTGTGTGGCACGTGTTGACACATGCACATGCTACCACATGCACGTCACATCTTTTCTTCATATGCGCATGCCAGTTGCACCGCCACGCTCAAATAGGGCTCCAGGCAGGTACCCGGACCGGTGTCAAAAAATGGGGTCTAATCAGGTTCAGGTCGGGTACCGTCATAGTCCGGGTCTAGTTAATTTATGATAACCATGTATTATCCAAACTTACCTTTTGACACACCCAACTCAGACCCGCTGAACCGGGTAAAAACCAAGGTCCAAAGACGCATGAGTACACCCAGCCTGATTGGAACCGATCCTAAAAAAGAGACCCAGACTGGAAGGACTGGTTAGGGATGCTCTAGGACCTGACCCAAACCCAACACAGGGAAAACGCACTCGCAGGGTTGCAACTGACCTAGGCCAACCAGGCCGAAGGAAGTCTAGGCCAAAGGAAGTCTGGCCCACTATTACAAGATAAAAACTCAAGACTATCCACGTCACATCAAGGTTGGCAAAGTTGGGACTTGAAACTCAACTCGGCCAGCCCACAAAACATGACTCGGGTGGATCAACACGGTGACTCGAAACCCATTTCAAGTACAATCATCGGTAGTTGCATGGGTCTATATAATTCAGGCCTACTTGTCGGTCTTTAGGTAGATTCAAACCCATTTCAAGTACAATCAGTTTTGTTGGGTCCATAATTCAGGTCTGGTCCCAATCCATGGGCCACAAGGTTCCGTCCCCAAGCTGAAAAGCTAGCGGGCCTTATCTTAATTAATAGAGTGCTATATGTCAAAACCTCTACAAGAAAGAGCAGAAGAAGCCAAAGAACATTGCCGAGGCGGGTCGCACATTTTCCAGTTGGCACATGTGCACGTCACCAGCTTGTCCACAAGATGTTATCAAATCCACTAGGTCGGCAGGCGGCACGCTCTTTTAGACTAATGAGAATTGCCAAAGCTTTTGTTAAATCAAAAGGCTAATGAAAACCTATAATCTATTAATAGAATCATTGTCCACCATTGACTGATACACGTAATGGTGACATTGGGAGACAAGATCATCATGTTTGGTATTAGTCCATGTCATGGCCCCATTTCAATGCTTCATGATCCAAGGATCAACCATATCTCTTTTCTTTATATAGGAGTTGGAATTGCAAATAAATGACCAATGGGGTAGCCCCATATGTTGTTTGAACCACATGAAATGTAGGGTGGGAAATGGAAATGGAAATGTATTTGAGGGGACAGCCAAACAGTGCTTTTTGTTTTTTTTTTTTTTCTAATCAATGCTATATAGGCATAGGAAATGACTAGGACAGGACGTCGCAATTGCTAGGAAAATGACCACGCATTCCATATTTAAAACCAAGATGGGATGATAGATTTTTTTTTTTTTTCTGTCTTTTTCTTTTTCTTTTTCTTTTTTAAGATGGAGTTTGGTTGGATTTCAAATTTCAAATCAGCTGTTAGGAAAAAGGGACGATGTGAAATGCAAATGAGACAATAAGCGCTGAGTAGATGATCTGTAATTGTTGTGAAATGTTGCAAAAAGTGGACGCTTAATCACATGTTCTATGTGGTATTAGCACTATGTCACAAAAAACATGTAGTGGTTGGGTTTTTTAGATTAGTACTCCTCTAGCCCCACTTTCATGGTGGGGCCCAGGAAAGATGATCCAAGCTGTTGATATGATGGGTCCAACTATTTATGGAGGATCTACTAAAAACTTTCCTAAATCGGAAGATCCAAACCATTTATTTGAAGGCCATTGATTGTGAGTGTTTTGATTGGAAAACAGTGAACCTGCCCGTTGGTGTGCCTCTTTAGATGTATCACCAACCAAAGATTAAAACTTATTTGACCATCAGAATAACATATTGGTAGATATTAATTGGATGATTAAGCACAAAAAACGATAAGTACTAGGTACAAAATATGAGTGCTAAGCACAATATAGTTGTCATATTTTATAGACACTCGTTTAGTGCATGAGGTTATGTGTACAAGCCAAGTTCTTTGAGAAGACAAGTCTCTACCTCAACAAACACATCAAAATCAAGACTATCGACTCTGCAACAAGTTGCGGCAAAGCTACGAAAATAAACCATATATGCCAAGGTATTATTGACCAAAGGAATGACCCTAGGTTGGGTAATTTCGTGTGGCTTTTTAGTTAGTCACTCGAATATTTTTCAAAAGTCATATTTAAAGGAAATTCGGCTAGCCTAATCCTGCATTCAGTCAGCCCAAGAATCTTTGGTCAGCCTGGGAACTTCGGTCAAGTTTCTAGCGAGAGAAATTATAAAATTCTGGGGATGTTCGGCCAGCTCGACCCTGTGTTCGGCCAACCGAATAAGCTTAGGTCAGCTTAAGAAACTTCGCTCAAGTTTTCAGATACGAAATAGTTTTCTGGACTCGGAACTCGGGTCAGCCCGACCCTGTCTCGGGCTAGCCGAAGCTCACTCGGGTTAGCCGAACCGACACTCGGGTCAGCCGAAGTTTGAACAAAATCTTATCTGATGAAATCTGATAGCCGTTGGGATAAAACTAGTTAAATCTTAGGTCAGCCGAAGGCAACCTTGGGTCAGCCGAAGACCTACTTTTTTACTATAAATAGAGCTTTCTTCACTCTATTTTTTCATCAAGAAAAAGTACGAAAATACTATTTCTTTGGTGAAAAAGCTCTCCATTGTAGTCTAGCTATTTGTTTTAAATTCCTATTTTATTTTAAAGCTATCTCAGTTCTCTTCTCATTTAATTTGATTGTGCAAAGAGAAGATCGTTCTTATACTAGAGATAAGAGAACAGAAATTACAGCTTTCGGAAAAATTCTTTTTAGAAATTCCTAGATCCATCTTGTTCGGACTATATTGGTTTATCTTCTATAATGATCAAATCGTTTTATTATTAAAGCTTCATCATCTTCTACAAGAAGAACGGTAATATCTTTCCATACTTTTAGGTTTTTTCTTTGAGATAACTTGTAAAAATCTTAAATTAGGTTGCCAGTGATTAGCCTTTGAAAATCACTTAAGGTTAGTGATTAGCCTGTGAAAATCACTTGAGGTTTTGTTGTGATAAGCCTGTAAAAATCATAATATCTGTATCAGGTTTTAAATGTGAACCTGTGAAAACCTTTATATAGCAGAAAACCAAAATTACAAGGAGAAGTAATTTTGGGAGTGGAGTAGGTGCAAGTTGTTTTTAGCACCGAACCACTATAATTTTTTATGTCGTTGTGATTATTCTATTGTTTATCTTTTTATGTGCTTGGCTATTTATGAATCATTAAATCGTGATAAAATGTTGTCCTACGATTTAATCTAAGGTTTTCATATTGATCTCTATTTGCTTTCAGATTGGTTAATTGCATATTCTTGCTAGTCTTGTAATTGATTCTCTGATTTATTTTAAAATTAAAAGAAGTATAATTGAATTGAGTTGTCCTATTTACCTCCCCTTTAGGACATTTATAGCTCCATCATTTTTAAAAAACATTCAACTATTTCAAACTAACAAACAATAAAAAAAAAGTCAATTAATTTTATTTTGGGTAACTGCCACATCTGCAATGGTTTCTTCTTCTTTTTTCTTTTATAGTTTATCATTGTCTTCATTATTGTAATTATTAATGTGCATATATGTATGCCATAAGTGTAATGTATGACATCCAATGATGTAGAGTGGGCTACAGAAACATTCTTAGCACGACTGAACCAAAAGAAACCCAAACAAAAGCAGCAATAGTCTACTAGAACTGGAACTAGTCCTACATAGGTCATAACGTAACTGTGCCCCAAGGACATCCAGTTCAAAAAAATTCATTCCGAACGGGGAGAAATTGTTGTTCGAAATGTGGATTATAAATCAGTTGTAACTTTTGATCCAGGCATCATCATGAAATACACAAACTATTGATCTTTATGTAATGATGCTTATGAGGCCAAATTTAACAATTTCGCCAAAAAACGCACCAACCCCTCCGGTTCAATATTGTTATTTTAGGAAGAATTTAATATTTTTAGAAATTTTCATTTTCATCGTATCTTCTTATTTTTGTAATTTTAAAATTTTCATCTTTTTTAATAATTGCTTGCATTAGTGTCGGAAATGCTTGGTAAAGTTTATGTAGACTCTTTATTTTTGGCAAATAAGGCTTCATAATAATTTTGCTATTTCAGGTGTTTAGGAGTTTTTCTATTTCAGATAACTTCAAAAGGAATTAGGATTTTACTTTTTTTTTTTTTTTTTAAGTGATGTAATTGGAAAACTATAAGATTATCTCTCATTACAATTTTGAATTTTTTTTTTCTTCAAATCTTATGGATTCAAGAACTACCTTGTGGATTCAAGGTTTTGCCCACATAAAGAAGACAACCATCTTCTTCTCATTGTTTCATGCCCTTCCATGCATCATCCAACCTATCCAATAGGGTTGACATGTAATGAAAATGGGATGTCCAGGAAACTTGTTGGTTCAATCTTTAGGTGGCCGACATGAAAATAGAGGACCATCCAAAATAAAAGAAGTTTTATAGGTTTTAGATGTTTATGAATAAGCCTTACATGTATAACAGTACATTTTACACTCATCTGGATTAGTTTTTGTTGGGTAAGAATAATCTACATTAGATTTAGAGGATCTGGACTCATGTTGTAAATCTTGTCATGATCTATTGACAAGAAAAGGGTGTCTCAAGAAAGATAAGTTATGTAGTATTCCAGTATTTCGTGTTTTGCTCCAAGGAGGCATCCTGTCAGTGAAAGGAGTTCTAGTTGTGTTAGGTGGCAAGATATTTATTGAGATTGCTTTTAAATAAAAGGGTTTTAACTGCTTTAACATCCTCTTTGAGAGCTTTTGAAAGGGAAATGATATCCCATGTGAGAGATTTTTTTCTTTTCAATTTTTTAGCCTAAGAGCCTGTTTGGTTTTCCAATTACGGTAGTAAATGGTTGATTATTTACATGTGTAATTGTCCAGTGATGTCACTTACATTGGCTGTAACGATGATTTTGTAATATTGTTTGTTTCACTAAAAAATTACGGTAAAAATTATAATTTTATAATGTGAAAAATGTAATGACTACAATTCATTTATTTCATTTACTAGTGTATTTAACTCTCGATTTACGAGTCATAATTTATGACTAAACAAACACATGAAAATGACCATGATGACTCATTTTTTTGTTAATACAAATGAAAAGTAATGACATCAAAGGGCCTAGATCTTACTCCTAAAGGGTTTAAATTGAGGGAACACGAATGTCAACAATTACATAACCTAGCATTGCAACATCTGCTAGTTAAAATATCCTAATAACCTCTTAAAGATACATCACCTACTCTAAGATGACTAAACAGTCTTAGGAGGTTAGCCTTTGGATCTCTCTATACTTTTTTTTGGTTCATTCACCTATAATAATCTGGCAAAATGAATAGACGTTTTAGATAAAAAACACATATACTATGGTGGGCCCACAAAGCTCCATCCAGGCAAGGGCAGCATTAGAACGTATGCGGATTGCTTAGTGAGGTACTGACCATCGATTACCATGGTGTGAAGACTTTATGAGGCCCACCATAGCCTATGTGTTTTATCCACACCATCCATCTACTTTTCCATCCCACACCAGTTGGATGAAGGAAGAAACATAAATATCAACTTAACTTATGTGGCTCGAAGTTTTCAATGGTATGTATTCAATTCCCATAATTTCTTGTGATGTGATCTACTTACACTTTGGATGTGCTTCAAATTTTGGCTCATGCCTTAAGAGGTGCCGAAAAAACTGAATGAATGGTATGGGTAAAACACATACATTATTGTAGGCCCCAGAATACATACATCATTAATACATAATGGTGTCCCCACATCAAGGCGAAGTGCAGTGAGAGCCCCATTACCCAAACGAACCTTCCAATTTCAAAGTCGAATTGTACGGTCAAATTTATTTTTTTAAAAAAAAACAATAGATAAAAACAGTGGGTAACAGTTCACGTGACTGAAGAAAAGAAAAATAAATAAATAAAACAAAGGAAAAGAAACATTGATTTTCATTTCGCTATCGGCATATTGATGGAGATTTACTGGACGGTCGAAGAGAAAAAGCTACAACGGTTCGAATACAGCAAGCAATTGTCCAGGGAATCAGAGATTAGGACAGCTCAAACAATGTTATAACCATTAGATGGTCTATCCACAAGGTGCCCTGCAATCTGAACCGTTTAAGTTGACTGGAAGTAAACAAGATGTATAATTGAAGAGTGACTGCGGAGCAACCATCAGAATCTGGCAGCAGAGTATGAAATAAATAGGAGAGGGAGGGGGGGCACGCGAGTCAAGAAGAGGAGAAAAGAGGGAGAGGTCTTTTTCGGTATAAAAGAAAAAGAAAGAAAGCAGCCCGCGGAAGCAGCCGAACCTTTCCGAAACAGACTCCCTCGTTTCTTGCCGACTCTCCTTCCTCTGCCTCTGCAACTGCCACTGTCATTTCACGCACCCAACGCTCTCTCTCTCTCTCTCTCTCTCTCTCTCTGCAAATGCATGGATGATACACGACAAAACAAATGACTACTGTACCCCTGATCGGTCCTCGATTTTTTTTTTTTTTTTTTCTTTTTTGAAAAAGTTCTTTTTTACAGGCATGGCAGTATGTGAGAGAAATTTTGCTGCACCAGCGAGTTAGCTACGCTAGCTACACCGGGTGTAGCAATGACCCCACCATGATGTATGTGTTGTATCCACTCCGTCCATCCATTTGGCGAGATCACTTTAGGGCATGATTCCAAAAACTAGGCAGATCCAAAGCTCAAGTGGTCCCCAAGAAAATTTTAATGGCTGGTGCTCAATCCGCACTATTTTCTGTGCTAGATCCACTTGAGTTTTGGATCTACATCATTTTTGGCATCATCCCCTAACATAATCTCGCCAAATGGATGGACGGAGTGGATACAGCACATACATCATGGTGGGGTCATTGCTCCACCCGGTGTAGCTAGCGTAGCTAACTCGTAAGTGTGTGGCAAAATTTTTCTCGCAGTATGGCACTGCACAGTGCGTTTCGCAAGTGCACAGCACGTGCGTCCATCGTTCGATAAGTGGACCCGCTGTCAACCTGCACGGCCCCAAAAATAAGGGACATCCAAACTCAACATCACGGGGCATTGATATCACACGTGTACCATGCCGATGTGTGTCTGTGGTTAGAGTTCTGACGTACCATATTACCCTATGTTGAAAATACTTAGAAAAAATTAATAAGATGCTCTCAGTCGAGGTAGTACTACACCCCACCCTTTTAATTGCCGAGGAAAAAATGAGAGAGAAGGTTTTCATTGAGAGAAAACGGCCTAATCAAGCCCGTTAAGACTCTAAGCAAGTGGGTTACTGTCTAAAGAACAACAAAAATAAGGAGATGGAAAAAAGAAGCCAGAGAGAGATTTATAATAAGGGGATCTTCATCTTCTTTTATTTTTACCCTGCATAACATCAAAAGCTTCAAACATTTTTCGTGCGTTGGACATATTAATCTTTTCAGCATTAGTTAAGGAAGGGTAAATTCTTTGCAATTGCTTGGCAATGACTGATTGAGACCTAGCACGAGAGACAACTTAGATTGCACCCACTTTCTTTTGCTTCTTTTAGGGTGTATTTGATTCGGTGGAGTCCGGTAAATACAGGCAAAAGAGTAATTATCACTCTTTTCCCATCCCTATTTCTAGCCTCGAAAATTGATCCAAAATGGTAGTTGAAATCTGTGGGCCCCACTGTGATGTATATGATATATCTATTTTATCCAAAAGTTTTGCCATGACTTTTTTAAGCTTTAGCTGAAAAAATGAGGTTGGTCCAATACTCAACTGGTCCACACCAAACAAAAGAGCAGTTCCAAGAAGATTTTAACGATTGCATGTTTATTTTCATTTTTCATTCCGTGTGGTCGGATTGAGCTTTGGATATGCCTTAAGGTCATATCATAAATTTAAGTGATATAATGAATGGACGGTGTGTATCGGTGACATAACATACGATGGGACCCACAAATATGACCCCTTGGCCTTCTCTGTTTTAACCATAAAAGGAGCGGTCAAATCAAAGTGTTGGAAGTGATGTGGTACATCCTTGAAGAAATAATAATTACACATTTACCTGTATTTTCAGGACTTCACCGAATCAAACACACCCTTAATGCATAGAGCTTGTGTAAATATCTCTCTGTATGTATGTTGTTTTTTTTTTTTTACACTCACCCACAAACACGCTTAGTCCGATTGCACCACCTATGGGTAATTGAACCACCTATGAGTTCTTGAACACCGGACCTCATGTGGAAACTCATGGGAGTACTACCAGGTCAAGGACTAAGGACCCCCTCTCTACATGTAATTATCATTGATATGAAGCATCTAGTTAAAAAACTATGCAACAAAGACTTTATAAAGCACTTGACAACCGTTTACAATGATTTGTTAGGTTAGTGGCCCAAAATTAGGTAGATGAGAGACTCGAGTTAGATAGGATCAATTGACCAATGTGGAAAGTAGTGAGATGGCATGCAAGCTTAACGAGGACGGCCTGAATTTTACTACTCTCTCTAGGGTTGCTCCGTGGAAGTTTTCAATGTTGGGCGGCTTTTAATCTCCACTATTTCTTGTGTGGCCCACTTGAACTCTGGATTACCCTTGTGTTTGGGCTCCTGTCCTATAAGGAGACGGAAAAATGAATTGACGGACTGGATATAACATAAACATCTATAGCTTGGGGTTACAGCAAGTCGAAGTATGTTGACTTTGTTGTCAATGGGCCGGGCTCAGGCCTGAAAAATCAAAATTTTACACGGAACCCGATATAGTGCAAACTCTGGGCCGACACCTACTCCAGCCCCGGCCCATTGATATCCCTACTGCGGAGTTATTTATACTCTGGCAATTTGCCACGATTAATAATACGCTCAAGAAATTATACACGTAGAAAATAAGAATCTCAACGTAACCCTCCAAATAGTGGGCCCTCATAAACAATGGCTAATATTTAATAAATGAATGTTTGCCAACCAGATTGTCAGAATAATGTCCAGCTCAATCAATTTGATTTTAAGATAATGTCTATCCATATTACTTTGCACGATTTGGACGGTTTATTTTTAACTATTTTGGACCGTCCATTCACATGCATTCCAACTGTGTCCATTCATGCAGATTTAGATTGGACGGTCCTGAGCTCCGATTAGTTAGAATTTTGATTGTTGGGCTCAGACTGACAGGCTACGTTTTAATTTCGACCGTCCACTTGGTATCGACCGGTCTGTCAGGTCATACCTGATTCTTGTACGGTTTCTAACTTAATGTGCATGAGCGATTGCGCTGCCAGAGTATAACGTTTTGGCGTTTTGTAGGTTAGGCAGCCAGACACTTCTATTACGGCTTCTGCATGAATCACACCGTTGAGATGATCCTAACCCTTTAAATGTGACTAATTAGTTACAACTGTCCATTGTTTATTAGCCATAAAACATATGTATTTTGGGACTCATCACATTTGATGTGAGCTCAAAATCTGAGCTATCCACGTGATGCAGCACCCCAAAAAACTCCAGGCCCAACTTTCAACCTAATCCTCAACTCTGGTGGGCCGTAGTAGAGAGAGAGGCAAATCAAGAGAGTAAACTGTTTCCTTTGCCATAGCTCACCAAAGTTTTGGACCAAGTTAAAAGTTGGGTCATGGGGTTTTTTGGGGTGTTACATCACCTAGACGACTCAAATTTTAAGCGTACATCACATGTAATGAGTCCGTAAAAAGTGCTCACGAGTTCTCCCGAGATGAGCATTCATCTCTCGTTTTGCTCACCTATGCACCAATTCTTACGAGAACTCATAAGCACCTTTTTAGCAATCATCACATGTGATGTGATCTCAAAATCTGAACCGTCTACATGATGTAGCACCTAAAAAAATCCTAGGGCCAAACTTTCAACCTGATCCAAAACTCTGATGGACCGTAGCAGAAAGAGAGAGGCAAATCAAGGGAGGAAACTGTTTCCTTTTGCCATGGCCCATCAAAGTTCTAGATCATGATAAAAGTTGGGCTTGTGAGGCTTTTTGGGGTGCTGCATCACGTGGACAACTCAAATTTTGGGCCTACATCACATGTTATGAGTTTTCAAAAAGTGCTCACGAGTTCTAAAAGCCATGAGCACTCCTCTCTCTCTCTCTCTCTCTCTCTCTCTCTCTCTCTCTCTATATATATATATATATATATATATATAGGTCAACCTCCTGGGAAGTTTGGGGGGGGGGGGGGGGGGGGGGGGGGCGCACCATGATGTGTGTCAAACATCCACACCATTAGTCAAATGCACTATTCCATTGTAGGCCATGGCAAGAAAATTAGGTCAATCCATGACTTTGGTAAGCCACACCACAGACAACAATTGAGATTGCTTCCCCATCCATTAAAACTATTGTGATCATTTATAGGGCCCATTAAGATGTAGTTCATATATACATCCAACCCATCCAATATGTGTGTCCCACTTGGATGAGGGGTCATACCAAGTTTCAGTCGTATCCAAAACTTAGGTGGGCCCCACCAAGTGCTTTTAGATGTTTTTGGCATCTTCTAACACAATTTTAGATGGTATGATCCACCCGTGAGGATGTCCAACACACATCACAATGGGACCCACATATATAAACCCTTATTAGTGACCTTCGAATTGACAGTTGGTAAAAATATATAAACATTCATCCCTCTCAACAATGAAGCTTATCTCCTATCGTCTCTTTGTTGATCTTGACCCCTCTTATTTTGGGGTTACTTCGATTTGGCATCACTCTCACTGCTACCTGCACCAACATAATGCTTTGTTGATCGAGTGCCTTTAATCTAGTGCAATGCGGTTGGGTCAACCAAAGGTCCAATTGGGTCGACTGAAGCACATTATGATGTTCCCTATCGACTGAGGTTTGTTACAGTTGACTAAAAGACTCTTTTGATATCTCAATTGACCAAAGGTACGTGCGACCAACGAAATGCATACGTTTTTTTAGAAAGTATAGGTTTTATTTCCTAATCATATATAGGGTGTTAACGCTAAAGATCGTCAACAAATGTTAATCAAGGACCAACTTGAATATCCTTCGTCTTATTTGTGATCGAGGATGAGAGGGCTCAATTATTTGCAAACACCACCACAGTTAGGATGGCCATCAAGGGTGCCGGCTGATGGCCCTCTGATGCTTAAGTCAATGATGGGGGAGGAAAGCTTGTGATAGTTAAGTATGGAAATGTATTTCGTACCTTGACCTCTAGCACGGAAGGCTTCTTATAGAAATTGATAGAACCGCAGAGAGCTAAGATTCTAATTACATAAGGATACAATTCATACGGATTGTGCTATGATTGCGGCTAGATGCGGTGATTACTTCTAAGACGGTCACGATGTTCTCTGCATAAGGTAGATATCTCGCTAGATCGTTTCTAGAAGGTGTATCCTGTATCTTGCGAAAGACTTTATTTGGGTCTCGCGTAGTCGAGAAGGTGCACTCAATACAATCGAGTGCGTCAATAGGATGGCTATGTCCGATCCACAGTTGGGTTGTGGAGTAATTGGTAAGTAAGCGTCAGGTACCCATTTGGAAGCACACACTTGATTCTAACAGAAGGACATGCACTTAGCCAAGGGCAAGTGTTGCCGAGTGCGCTTGCCTTTATTCGAGTATTAAGTGTCGTGATGATCATAGCCGATAAGGATTACTATGCCGAGTGGGGTCATACAAAGTGCAGTAGGAATCATCATCACGTCCTTGATTGTGGCCGACATGATGGGCCACATAATCGACGGTTATGAACCTCCTATAACATTGGGGTATATAAGTACATCTCTTATTGCGATTAGGGTGTAACAAGGAGAGCCTACACAAGTTTTAGGGTTTTAAAGTAAGAAGCTAGGGTTTTTATACTAGAAGTTAGTTTCAAGTCTTGTAGTTCATTGTTCATGGTGGATTGATCGTCGCTTTGTGTCATGGTTTTTTTCTGCAAGAGTTTTCCACATAAAATCTTGTGTGTATTTGCTTGAATTATTGGTTTGATTTTTTCTAAAGTTACCCCAAGAGTGGCATTTCATTCCCACAACTCATCTGCTGGTTCTTTAACATCAGCCAGTTCAGATTTATATTTAGTTTCACCCAGCTTTGTTTGGTCATGGATAGATCACCTAGTAGATGAGATATACCTGCCCCTGAAATAGAAAAATAGAGAAGTGGAAATGCATCAGACATAGAATCACCGTTGAGCTGAAACATTTCAGGGTGGGTGCCCTCATCTGGGGGCTCATGTGGCACAGAACAGATCCAAGTTATGGGCCTAAAAAAGGCTGATACTGTAATTTTTGTAATGAACTAAGGGACTGTATCGAATTGAATTGACTTAGGTGGTATTAAGACCGAAACAATGATTACATGTCTGGAAATAACGTGGTATTTTGGCTGTCCAATCTCATGATTCGGATCAAATTCTTCCTCTTAAAAACACCATATATAGTAAGTGAATCTGTGTTGGGTGGACCATCGAATTATAATCAATAGATCAGATTTCACAGCTGTCACATGTATTTTGATTCTGGAACATGCCCATACACCATCTCATCTATTATTATTATGATGGGATCCTACTTTTTGGTCGGCTGGGATTGAAGTGACAAGCCACATGGACGGTGGGAGAGGATTACATGGCCCATTTACTATTGGGATGTTGCGTGAATGCGACAGGACTCGAATTCAATAGCCATCACCAGATGCTTAATAAATGGGGCTACCCTGACCCGCTTTCTTCCAAAGCTTCTTCTGTCGTTACGTGAGAAATATTCGTCGTCCGTTTCAAAACCATTTCCCGGACTTAAAAAAATAAATAAATAAATAAATAAAGATGATGATGATGTCCGGAGGCTGTATCGTAAGCCGTACAAAAGGTGGGCCACAACCTGATGTTTACTTGGTAGGGGAAATCAGGCCGATTCACTCATTGGGTAGACCCACAAGCAATCTAAGTCGTACAATCGGTTATCCATTGATATTCATGTTGTGTCTTTCAGTGGATATAGATGGGCCACAATTTCATATACGGTGTGGCCATCTTTTGCATGGATAGGATGTTAATCATCTGTAACACGTTGGCAGAATAAACGGCCGTATTGAAAATCTAAGTTTATGAAGGCATTGACAATCTGAATATTAGGACCAAAACGCCCAACATTTATTTTCTTTAAAGAAAAAAATGGCAGAGCCAACTGTCCCGGGGCTGTGTGATGTGTTCATGACATCCCACCTGTCCAACTTGTGGACCCACCATGATTATCATACAGCCAAAAAAATGAGACAGATCCACATCATAGAAAACAACATACACCCCTCGAATTCTCCAATTACACCTGTGGTCCACCTGATAATTTCTTCAGCCGAATTTTTGGGACGTTTATTCCTCGTGGGAGGGTGCACCTTCTGGACGGTCTGGATGTCGTACATAAACCATGTTGACCCCACAATGCTCGACCAAAGTACCTAAAGAATACCAAGGAAGGGCATTTTGTCATTGTGAGTTTGCTTTCAATCACTGGTTGAGTAGAGTCACTTTCTAATGGAAAAAATGACGAAAGCCCCATACATGCGGACACGGCACGTCTGTTGATTCGGAACGTTCATCGAATGGTCCCTTCAGCACGAGCCCTATCTTAAAAATCACGTGCAGGTCCACTTTCACCAGCTCTTCTACTTACCGCGCCGTGTCCAGACGGGCACCTGTGTTGAAAACTGGCCCTAGAACTTGTGCGTGACTTGGCTGAACCAATTATGTAGGTGGGACCCTGACAGTAGGGCCTACCTTGATGTATACATCGTATATCCATGCTTTTCATCTGTTTTTCAATTTTAATTTAGGACTTGTTGCAAAAAATGAAGAAGATACAAATTTCAGGTGGACCACATCACAGGAAACAGTGGTCATTGAATGCTCACCATTAAAAACTTCCTAAGGTCCACCATAATGTTTTTTGACCATCCAACATGTTGATAAGGTAAAAAAAAAAAAAGACCTGGATCAAAGGAGAAAAACAAATATAAGCTTGATCCAAAACCTTTGTAGCCCACAAAAGGTTTTTAATAGTCAACGAACACTTTTTCCTGTCGTGTGGTTCATCTGGAATTTTTATCTCCTTAAAGGTTAGGGACCAGGCCCGAAAATAAGCTGGCAAAATAGATGGACAGCATAGGTATACATACATTAGGTGGGCCTATGGTCAGGGTCCTACTTCCACATTGCTGTTCCGGGTCGCAGCCAAAGTCGGCTCATTGAACTTGCCCCCACTACGTAGACTCCTTGGCACAACAATCAGGTTTGTCTGATCAATGGGTGGAGCCGTATAAAACAAACAGACAGCTAGAGGGAGGAAAAATAAAAAAAAAAACATGACTCTTAGCTACTTTCTTAAGCCATCTAAATTCTTTTTTTATTTTTAACATTATGGCCCACTTAATTAATGGTAGAGCTGTGTTGTGATAAATGTCTTATATTCTGAAAAAAAAAAAAAAAAAGTAAAAAAGTGCAAGAAAAGTAATGTAGGCAATGCACCTAGATTTGAGGTTATTCCAAATCAATGGATTGTTTGGCTAGGTGGATTAGAGTCCATTTGGTTGACATCTAAAAACTTGTTTCCAACTTTTTAACTGGTGTGTTTGGTGGCAAATTCCAGCCAAACAGGAATCCACCTGAAAACCTAAATTCACAGGAATCGAATTAGTGGAAACAGTGTAAGGGACCGTTTCTACTGAAGGGTGGTGCCCACCTCGATATATACATTTTATATCCATGCAGTTCATTCATTTTGAGAGCTCAATTAAGGCCATTAGACCAAAAATGCGGTAGATCTAAATCTCAAGTGGACCACACCATAAGAAAACAGTGTTAACTGAATGTCCACCATTAAAAACTTCCTAGGCCCACTATAATGTTTATTTGTCATCCAACCATGCCATCTGTCTTGTGGGACTACTATAAGCTAGGGGGCAAGTTCTCAGGCGGATCCGAAGCCCAAGTGGGTCATGCAACAAGCAACAATTGGATTACACAATTTTCAACCAAACAGCAAGTTCTAAATGGAATATGAGTTTCCAATCCAGTTTCAGCCATTTTGGATTCCAACATTGGAACCTGGATTTTCTTTAGAATCTAGATTCTACAACCAAACAAGCCCTTAGTTGGAATCTGGTCTGAAGCCCAAGTGGGCCATGCTGCAAGTAACTATCCAATTACACAGCTTTTAACCAAACTAAATCTGGATTACACACTTTTCAACCAACACAGCAAGATCCAGGTGAAATCTAGGCTCCAGTCTAGTTATGCAATTTTGGATTCTAGCACTAGAATCTGGATTTTCTCTTGGATTTTGCAACCAAACATGGCCCTTGCGTGCCCACCTTGATGTATGCATTGTATATCCATGATGTATGTGTTTTATATCTATGTAGTCCATGTGTTTTGAGATCATAATTAAGGGCATTAGACAAAAAATGAGACAGATCTAAATCTCAAGTGGACCACACTACAGGAAAACAATGTTGATTGAACGCTCACCATTAAAAACTTCCTAAGACTCGCTATAATGTTTATTTACCATCCAACCTAGCCATTTGTCTTGCAGGACTGCTATAGGCCAGGGGTCAAGTTCTCAAGTGAATTCAAAGCCCAAGTGGGCCATGCTGCAAGCAATGGTCAGATTACACAGTTTTCAACCAAACAGAATCTGAATTACACACTTTTCAACCAAACAGTAAGATCCAGGTGAAATCTGGGTTTGTGATCTAATTCTTCAATTTTGGATTCCAGTACGGGAATCTGGATTTTCTCTATAGTCTGGATTTTGCAACCAAACATGCCCTTAATTATAATTTCAAATCCTTAGAGTCCCTCCCTTTTGGTGGAATTATTAATCCTTCCCTTCTTCTTCTTGTTCTTCTTGTTGTTCTTTTTTTATTATTATTTTTTCATTTTTAAAGATGAGAGAGTTGCATGTGTAACATATATGTCAATGGGGTACTAATCTATTATATACGTGGCCGTTGATGATATCTCATGAATGATTAAGTTTTCAATTGTATCACTAAAATTATATCAAGAGAAGGATTCAAGCAATCCAAACATGGCCGTGTAAATCAGCAATTAAAAGATGTTGATTACTTGCTCAGTTGTGATTCTATACTTGTGGCCTGGGAGGCTTGGAATTTCATCATCTTTTATCGAAAATATATATTTCAATGGACTTGTTACCATCATTGTAGCAAACATTATATATTTATACTAATTAGGGGTATTAAAGTTGATTTAATAATTAAATTCACACACACACACACACACACACACACACACACACATATATATATATATATATATATATATATATATATATATATAATTTAAGTACATAGCTTTTTTTTTTTTTTTTTTTTATTAGTAATTCTGAACACAGGTACCAAACAAAACAAAACCAGAGAATTTCAAATCCAGGAAATTTTCAATCTGGGTATTCAGACTCCACGGATCAAAACAAGGAATGTGATATTTGCAACCATCCAAACAAACTAGCCTACCCTATATACAACCAGTTGTATAAGTCCATTACACAGAATAGATTTAAAATGAGGAATGGGATGTCAACATTGACGGGTCAAAATCAGCTACGCTGCTCGGAGGGACGATCAGGCATGGCCCACCAAACATTAGACGTATCAGATCATTCCTGGTACAGAAAAATAAAAATAAAAATAAATCGCATTGAATCATTTATAGATTGCAATACGCAACTTGTTGGGCCTGAAAATAATGACTTGGTGGCCTTAGACTAGTCTTAAATAATATAATGACTCATTGTGGATTTTGAAAGGAATATAATACATTATTAATGGAAATAATTAAGAAATTTCCAAAAGTAGCATCTTTCAATCCGAATTTATCCATCTACACAGTTGATCAGATGGGCCCCACTTGCATAAACCATACTCAACAAACCTTCAACTTCCCTTTCTTTGGTTTAGTGTGGACTACTTTCATAACCGTTGATTTGCAGGCAACCACCTGTTGGACGGTATAAAAAGGCTTATTGGGTTGAAGTAGATCCACTCAGAGGCCTCTCTCATATCAACGGTTTAGATCTTTCAACTAAGGGCCCCAATTGGTCGAAACAGAGGACCCGAAAACTATGTAAACTATATACTACATAGTCAGTCATACGCACGAGTTGGGTCAGATTCCGAGTCAACTCGGCGATTTGTACAAACTTATCTGATTTTAGACAGTAGCTTAGAGTAAGTGGATTTCACGATTTACTCTGTTTAACTTGGTCTAATATTTGCCAGGTGTACCATTTCTAAGTGCCGGCATATCAAGTGTCATAGGCAGGCAGAGTATCATATATAACTCTCTGGCCTGCAAATGCTACAGGCACTTAATTATTCTGCAGGTGGGCCCCGGATTTCCATGCCCGGCCTAAAACAGAGACGTCGTCGGGTGGGGACTACATCGTCGGGTCCGTAGCGATGGCGGTACTTTTGGACATTAGCGGGGTGTAGCCCCACCCCGCCGGGCTTCCGAATTCTGTGAAAATGGAAGTGGGCCCCACACCCACACCCACCTGCCATTAGCCATCCGCGGTCTCGTCACGACTCGACTTTCATTTGTGTCCTGTTTCTCCCCATCATCGATGCCTTCCTTGCCTTTTTCTCCCTCCCCGTTTACTTGCTTTTTCCTACTTATTCATTAACTACCAATGAGATTTGCGCGAGTGCGGATACAATAAATTATGCGCGGTACACGTGCCAACTTGTTCTACGAATAACGTATCTGGTCCATTCATCATGTGAGAGATACTGTGAACATGGAAATCACAAGGACCCAATGATTATCTGCTCCTCATGTTTGCATTTATTATATACCGTTGATCTTCCCCCTTGTAACATTACGCTTTTATGTCCATTTGATGAGTAGACTTGCCTGAGGTTTGAGGACATGGCCATGTATTCAGTTGGGCCACCTTGATCCCTCGCTCGTGTGCCAAACACGTACACGTGACGATAACAGACGCGCGCGAATCGCCACTGCTTTTCCCACGTCCTTTTTTTTTCACCTCCCACCTCACTTCCGGGTTTTCGTACGGCTTTTTCTGCTGGATGCGCACGTTTTATGGGCATGGCCCACGAGTTTGATAGGTGGGCAGGTGGGGCCCACCGAACGTGAGATTTGGGACGACTTGGAGAGAGAGAGAGAGAAGATGAAGCAAGGTTGGTGTGATAGATTGCATTGTTTTTTCTTGGCTCGCTTTTCAGTGGACAGTTTGGGAAAATCTCAACTGTTTTCTCTTTCCGTCGCAATACAATGCGGGTGGTGGTTGGGGGAGTGGGGCCCACCTCCTCCCTTATCCTGAGACGTTTGAACCAGTATCATCACATTACAGGGTGGTAGATATTATTCAATCTCGCGTGGTTTCAGTAGTACTAGTCTTCCTTTTCCTATCCAGGAGTTCTAAGGGTCGTTCACGTGCCTGATTCCTTACACGTCTCCCCAATCCGTCCGGTAATCATGGCCGTTGAGCGGTTCTGAATATGTGGTCATCCGTTGATAGGGGATTTCACAAATTATCACTGATTCGATCACTTGGACGCGGTTTTGCTGGTGACCCCAACACCAGCTAGCTGGTGTCAAAGCTCTGTCGGCCCCACCATGATGTATGTTTTATCCACGCCTTCCATCCATTTTTCGAGCTCATTTGAGTGCTCGAGCCCAAAAATGAGTCAGATCCAAAGCTCAAGTGGACCACACCATAGAAACAGTGCAGATAGATAGTGATGTTCACCGTTGAAACTTTCCTAAGGTCCAACCTGTTCGTAAGATTGCACAGACCTGGATGAATTGAAATGCAAATATCAGCTTGATCTAAAACTTCTGTGGCCTGTAGTTCCCAGGAAGTTTTTAATGGTAAGCGTTCAATCCACATAAGGTGTGGTACACTTGAGCTTTGGATCTACCTCATTTTTGGGCTCATACCCTAAAATGAGTTGGAAAAATGGATGGACGGCGTGGATAAAAAACATACATAATGGTGGGGCCATAGATCTTTAACACCATCTAGATGGCAGGCTGATGTTGGGGTCATCAGCCAAACAGCGTCCCAAACTGTAGGTTTATAGTGGTATCGGCTAGATGCAGGGCCATTGATGTGTTCACTAAATCGAACCCGTCCATCAGATGCGTCGCCGCTAAAAAAAATCTAGCAGTGCACAAAACTCAGCCCGATCAAAAGCTCAGATGTGCCATAGAATCCAGGCTGTTCAGACCCTTCATCCATGTTAGACGAAGGGTCAAGCCAAAATTCAGGCTGTTTTATGACTCAGTTGAGCCCCTGTGAAATTACGGGTGGGTGTTCCCTCCTACCTGGTTCCTTTACCCTAGCCTACTCCAGGACGGATTGAGTACTTGACCTCAGAGGTTTTTGACGTGACCTGTCGATGGATGGGTTGGATGGTGTAGATACATCACTGAACCGCATGTCTGGCTGCCTACTGCCGTGGTACAGAAACTCTGGTGGGCCACACACGAGGTTGGGAGGGAATTACGCCCAACCAATATAAACTCCCCACTGTTTGTGGCCGAACGTGTTTATATTCCATCTAATTCATTCATCGGACCTGAATTACTGGGAAAAAAGCATTCAACAAAAATAAGACGATTCGAAAACTCAGGTGACCCACACCATGTAAATTTAAAAGTGATAAGCGTGATTTCAAATTGCTTCCTGTGCTGTGACCTACACAAGTTTTGAATAGGCCTGATTTTTGGTTTCTACGGTGAGAATGAGAGGAACAATACGATGGACAGAGTGGATCAGATTCAAAGTTGACATGGGTCCTACAGAAGTCCGTTAATTCCAATAGTTGGGGGGGGGTATGAACGCACCTCTATGACATTTTGTCCTTAACCGTCGAACTGTCGGTTGTTCGTCGATGGGATATTATCTTCTACCTTGGAAGATCTTCAAATCTTGCTCCATCCGGAATTTAGGCCATCAAATCAACAATCAGGATAGCACCATCTGCACGGAATTTCAAGCTCATAATTTCTCTTTTATCTTATATGAGGCCCACTTTGGTAGGGTATGGATTGTATCGCCATCCTTGTGCAGTCACACATCCACTGTACACGTGGCATAAATTCTCTAATCCAAACTGTTCAAATGGTGGTACCCACCCTCGTTGAGGGTCACAACCCCAAAGTCTCACTACAGGAACTCTGTAAATGCCCATTCGATGGCTAGCAAGTTAATGGTTGAGATGGAAAGTAACCAGCGGTTCAAAGTCACCAATAAATATCTTTAGATGTGAGGTTACCATATGTGATCCCATGATTTTGTCAATGTGGCTTGTCATTCAATGCGTATTGTTGTGGGTAGAGCTGGACATGAACGGAGTTTAACTGTTTGGATCGACTCGATAAAACCCTGTTTGAACAGAAAGTCTTATAGTTTGAACACATATGGTGTGTTAAAAAAAAATTCATTTCAATTTCAAGCACAGTCCTGTTCGACTCGACTCAAACTCGAACTCGACTCGAATATTATTCGAATCAACTCGCCTGGTTCGTTCGACTAGATTATATATATATATATATATATATATATATATATATATATATATAGAGAGAGAGAGAGAGAGAGAGAGAGAGAGGGTGGATGACAAATAAAAGTGACTGTGAGCCCAGGAGGGTTTCAATGGTGGACATCATTCTCCTCACGGTTTCCTGTGGTGTGGTCCATTTGAGCTTTGTATCTGCCTCATTTTTTATTTAATGCCTTAAAATAAGCTGCACAAATGGACGGACAGAGTGGATAAAACAAATACATCATGGTGGGACACACAGAACGAAAAAATCGGTATTTACCATTCAGTAGTAGAAAAAATATTTTCAAGCGAAAAAAGCGAAGTTGTTCGAACATGATTGGGCAAGACCAAATTGAGTTTGAACAGAGCCATCATGTTCAAATGTTTGTTCGAACATTGTTTGAATACACCCACTCAAGTAACCGAACAATCCGATCTGGTCCATCTTCGACTCAGATCGAATCGTTGTCCACCTCTAGTTGTGGGTGCATGGAGAAAGGGGAGGAAAAGATGGTCTTTCTTCCCTTGAGGCATATTTATTCACTTGAAATTCAAGGCAAAATAATAATAATAATAATTGTTTAATGATAATTGTTATGAGAATTATTGAAATTAGATTTCAATTTTGAAATTTTATTTAGATAATAAGTGAAAATCTAATATTTTTCTCAAAATATTAAAAATTTTAAATTATAAAAAAAGTGTAACAATTGTTAAACAAATTGTTATGGTTAAAACTCAAACTAACCTCATCATAAGCCCACGGGCCTAAGCGAAGGTCCTTCAGATCGACCTCCGACAAGCAGTTGTCCCGATGAGTTGAAGACAGTAACCAAGCCAAGGACGAGAGTCAGGGTCGACAATAGATCGGGTCTAACGACAGATATTTTTGAATATTTCAATAGGCATACTTAACCGACCACATAAACAGACGACCTAACCTTAGAGTCGTCTTTGATCATTGGCGAAGGGCGTAAAGCGGAGATACAGGATCCGCGTTCGACGAAGTCAGATACGGACACATTTGCTACTATTATCAGTGTGATTCATGACCTACGAAGTCAGATACGGACACATTTGCTACTATTATCAGTGTGATTCACGACCTCCGAGAATCACGCTTATTCTTTGGTCTCACTCCCTTAATCATAGCCACTACATTAGGCCACGATGACTCCTCCAATTGCTATAAATGAGGACCTCTATCCTCATTCAAAGGTACGCAATATCTATGCTACAAAGTCATTCTCTCTTTTTAAGCCAAACACTCATCTGACTTAAGCATCAGAGGACTAACGGCCAATCCCGACCACCTCTTAGTCTCCTCTTATGCTGTGCAGGATCTTCCTTTGGAATTCAAGTCGTTCATTACATAAGAATGTGAGTTACGATTCCTATTTAGGTGAACCTTCGTCCTATCTTGTCTGTTATCCAAAAATTGATAACAACACATATTTCACCTTTTTTTTTTACTATCTAAGAATATAGATTGTTACATGGAAAACTTGAATTATTAACTAAAAAACTTCAAAATGAGAATATTATTAAAAGTAGAGAATTAATTACTGTTTACAGTATACTTTATAAACTTATATAAGTAATTTTAGTCTCTTAATTTGAGTGAATTTTTTAAAAGTAATAAAACTTACTAAAAATAATGAAATATAAAAACTAACTTGAACTTATAAATCACCTTTTGTTAATCAAACAAAGACGTAGACATAAGAACGAAGCTTTAATTAAAATCTTAAAATAAAGGAAATTAGTAAATACAAACCTTATTAAAAAAATGTATATTTTGACCAAAAATGCAATTTATCTCTTATAAATGCCTTTTTATTTTTTCAAAATTCATTGGGTTCCATAAAAAAATTCTGACTTCCATGCCATAAGGCTTACCAATAAGTTTGTAAAAGACACTTTATTCGAGTGAATCTAGTAACTGGTCAATAATGCTATGGTGGTTTGAAAGCTAGATGGAACTTTCTGTATGGTATTCTTCAATTTTCTGGCCATCAATAAAGGGGTAATACCATCTTTCCCACTGATGTGCCAATTGTCTAAACACACGTACCATGAAAATGGTAGACATCATGGCAAGGGTCACTCTTCTTGAAAATCAAGCAAAGCCACTCAGAAGTTAGGGCCTCTACCCATAGCTAGTGGTAGATAATAGTGTATTCCAATACTGAAGTTTTGGGTTCGAGTGCCTAAGTGGTGGGTGCGCGTCGGTAGATAAAAAAAAGTTGGGGCACAAGTTAGTTGGATTGTCAGTTATTCATTGACTACTCCAACTATGTGACCCATCCAATGAACAGACTCACTTGAATAATATGCGAGATGATCTTCATGGTGTAACTTGTCATTTTCATGAGATAGATGTCTTACAGAAGTGGCTTGTTTGCTTGAGTGGTAGGGCATCACAAGTTGCTCTAAACCTCCAACTGATCCATTCTCCTTATCCTCATACAACGACAGGACACGCTAAGTCAATGTTGAAATGGTCACTCTTTTTCCTGAGTTATAAGCTATCATAGGATCGGATGGTCACTTTGATTGCTAATGCATGGACCCTCTCTTGAGGTAGTGATGAGCATGCAAAAACATCTTTGCAAGTGGAGACATCTCCTTATAAGACCGTTTTTCTCCCTCATTGCCTCTATATGTATGTATGTACATGGGTGAAGCCTAGTCCTCTTAGTGTTGGTTGCAAATTCAATCACGTGAATTACTTGTGAGGTTTGCGGGTGTGCTAGAACTGATTGGGTCCAATTTAAACCGCGACCATCGACCCCTAACGTTGAGATAGAGCGGTATTCAATTGTGGTTCGACAATTTGTTTATTCAACCAACTGTCGTACGCTTGTTACTCAGTCGACTGATGGAGGGTGGGGCTCTTCTTTCAATGAGCTCTTTTTTGCCTTGAAAATTTCAGGACTTCAAAGATATAACAATTGTATGATCAAATGAAAAAGATTGAAAATGAATGGGGAAATGATGTGTCACTTACCACTACAATGGAATCACTGACTTAGTTAAAAGAAGCAAGGTACTTTAGGAAGCAATGCAAAGGTAATGCTAGAGGTTACAACTATAGTCGGCTCAGCGTATGAGCGCAGGCTGACGGGTTCCTAAACTAAGATCTTCCTTTAGATTTGATATGTAGGTACAGATGGAAGAGTTTTACAACTACTAGCTACAATTAAGAGTCGGTTCGACATATTTGTAGGGACGAACTAAAACTAAATTTACCCTAAGAGTCCGTTGATGAGCAGTGGAAAACTAAACCTAGATACACAACGTTACGTTGAATTGAAAGTTCTGTAATTTGATTTGGATTTGGTGGGTCTCGATGATCCTATTTGCTTCTGCTATTTATAGCTTTTCGAGAGAGATGAGAGAACAACCGTTCGTCCATGTGGCGCCTTCACATGTAACCTAGCTGAAAAAGAGCGGTTACATTTTATAAGTCATGATCTTCTCTTCGTTTGGATGACCAGAACGTGCTTTAGGGTTGAGGTGTGGATAGAATAGTTTTTCACCTATATCTGGAGATAACTTAAATACCAAAAATACCCCTAAAAAGATGATCTGATCTTCGAATCTCTAGTGCATGCTTCTCAAATATCTTCTACGCCATGTGGCCCAATCCACACCATTTATCTTGTCTGGATTGATTTTGGTACAAACACTTAGGTTTTCTCATTAGCTCTCTCATGTGGTTTATATAAGAAGCGCAAATGTAGAGAGAATATTTCATTTTTAATATTCCTTGAAAGGAGGGTTATTGTTCAAAGAAGAGTGAAAATATTTTATATTTTTATTTCTATTGTTTCAATAAAGAAGAAAGCTCTATATTATTACTCTTTTATATTTTTATTTTTCTTGTTCAAATAAAGAAGAAAGCTTTATATCACTACCCTGCTGGCGTACCCATGTTACCGAATTGACTGTATATTTCTACTCTCTCTCTCTACTTTTTTTTTTTTTTTTTCCTTTTTAATGATATTGCTTTGCTTTCATGGATCGTGTGCTAGTGTTTTTCGACAACACTCTTCTTCATGAAAGGGCACCATCCAACACAACTTGTCTATTTGAGCCACATGTATGGCTTCTGCCATTTGTGTACGTGTTTCTCAAATGTCAGATGCATCGAGTTCCATGTCGTGTCATGTCGTATTCAACCCTAAAATTTTTGCTATTTCTATAAATTACTAGTGGATGGAGAATGGTTCGATAGATGTGGAAGAATGAGAGGGCGCACCTGTCGTGGACAGGTCTCTTTTATTGGGGGAGGGGGCTTTCTAGTTTCTACGCCTATCGAGGCACATCTACTTTAATGACGTAACTGCAGTTGTTAGATGTCAGATCATGTTTCAATTATCATAACCATTTATATGGTAGGCCTTCTCACAGACAGCTGCTAAGAAAATTTGAACATTTCAACCCTTTGATCATTCGACCTTCTCCTTTTCAAATGTGTTTTTACCAGCCACATTACAAGGTCTTCTAATCTTAAAGATTGTTTCAGTTATCAACTAGAAAGGCCCCTCCCTTCTTAAAGATTGTTTTAGCTAATCAACCATGAATGGTAACATGGTATTAGTGGTGGTACCTAGCTATTGTACGGCCCACTCAATGCACGCATGACATCCGACCATCCAACATATCCATGCCACTATGGTGTGCATTCAACACAAAAATTAGCCCGATTCCATCATCAAGGGCCTGTTTGGATACCACCAAATAAATTATTTTTTCTACTTACAATAGTAAATAAGTAAGTTTGGTTTATGATCAATTATAAGTAGCCTTTTTATTATTTAAAGTTAGTTACTTCAATCTAATAAGTAGAAATCAAGTATAAGTAGCTTACAATTGAAATGCCCCCCAAGTATAGCAAACAATAGAAAACAATACACAACCACCTAAAACTAGAGTTGGAGATAAAACGAGTAAGCTTAGAAGTTCGATCGGCTTGTATTGAAAAAGTTGGGTTTGACCTGATTCAAAGTGGAGTTTAAGCTAGCAACGAGCCACCCTAATGCGGCCCATTTAATAAATGAGCCGAACCTAATCTCTTGCAGCATTGGCCTAGCCCGACATGTAGGACTACTAGCTATATATAAATAATAAAAAAAAACCCTCCACATCATGTCTATTTTGAAGTTGCACTCCTTTTTTAAGAGGATGTTAAACATCTTGTAGGAAGATGCTTTTGTCTTTTTTGTTTTTTTTCTGTCTTATCTTTTACTTTTTTAATTCTTTACTATTTAAAAAACAAGAGTTGTCATCTGCTCAAACTCGTTCTAATTTGGTTTGAGATTTTTGACTAAACCGATCTCGACACGAACCAAACTTTTTTAGAGTAAACTAAACTTGGGCCAAACCTAAAATGGGCTGATTCACAGACTGGGGTGGTACAAACCTGGGGTGGTACAAAAACGAACCAAGCCTGGACTAGGGCTAACTCGTCTCAGCCTGGAACATTGCCCACCTCTACCTAGAAGCCCTCACAAATTCAAGTTTATGGTCCACATAGTGTGTACATGACATCCACCCTGTCCAATAAATGCAGGTTTCTCTTTTACTCTTTTAATCTTCTTTGATTTGCACCAAAACGACTCTATAAACCTTGATCATGTTGGTGAACTGTGTTTAACTTCTCCACCTTTTATCGCCAATGACGGGTGAATGGCTTCACTGATCCAAGCCGTCCACCGGAATTACCACCCTTAGATGGGCCACTGCCCAAAAAACCATATTGAAATGGCAACCTCTTGATAGCCTACGTCCATTAATCAGATGGTAATGTAAAGGGAATTAGAATCTGATGGGAGGAGGCCATGCAAACAAAAGGGGCTGTGAAGATATTTCACCACTATTTTCTTATTGATGGTAGATGTTGTACACATGCCAGGTGGCCATCAGATCTTAACCACCCAATTGCTGTATCGAATGGAGGAATATCGTGACCTATGGTTCGTTCAATATGGTTAAGATCTTATTGTTACAATTGCAATCTCCAAGCTGTCCATCAGGTGGGTTTGACCTGTAAATGTTCTTGCCTGAAAATAAATCTGATCCAGTCAGCAGATGGGCCCCAATAAGTGTTCTTCAGCCCTATATTTGTTCCATAAAACTGTGGCCTACCTGACAAGTGCACCAACCTGGATCTTGGGTGAGGACAACCAAATAGTGGCACCGGTCAAATGAATGGATAGGATCTAATTATACCAATGTGCGACGCTGGCAGATGTGTGGCATGTACATGAGCTGCATTGTCACCCGTGTGTTCCATGATATCAAAGGCGTCCATCAAGTTATTTGTCTGGCGTAGACCTTCAGCCCAAAAACTCAGCCCATTAATTTCAGTCCTCAGGTGGGCCACAGTTCACGAAAAAACCGATGGATGGAAGAATTTTGGCCGAAGTTTCTCCATACTCTGGAAGAGTGCAACACTTGATAGGCATGGACATTGGACACTGGTCTGTCGAAATAGGATTGATGGGATATTTTTCATTTTTACTGTCCAATAAATGTCCACTCATCCAGTAGTTAGATATCTGATAAGTGTAATTTTTGGGTTCATGATACATCTAATCTCAGGCCCATAATTGGGACAGTATTATAAATTAGTACTTGCACACCCATATGAATATTCTAAGAAATTTCTAAGTGCCTGTGTATAAACCATCACACTGCCCGAGTATCAAAGCCACTCTTTTTCTAATCAGGCCTTGTGTTAGTTTTTGACCCGCCTTGTGAAGGGCCAGCCTGTTTCTCGGCTCAGGGCATCTAGGGAATGAGACCCATGTGATGGACAGCTTGGGGTCAGATGCCCATGTGCTAACATGCACTGGTACTTAGATGGGTGTACAACTGTACATGCGTGTGGTCTCATCAATCATCCAACCTTGATTTACTACCTCACCAACAGACCCGAATTTCCAACAACCCCTTTCATACGGTGCCCGTTTAACCAAAAGCTCTGCGGGACCCACCGTGATGTTGGTGTCATATCCATTCCGTCCATCTGTTGCGCCAGATTTAGAGCATTAAGTTAATTAAAGGGGAAAAAGGCCACACCACAAGAAACAATAGGAATTGAACGGATAAGGTTTGGCTAGGGACCCAATACCAGCCGGCTAGTTGTTGTCAAAGCTCTGTGGGTTCCACCATGCTGTCCGTCCGTTTTTCCAGCTCATTTTAGGGCATGATCCAAAAAATTAGGCAAATCTCAGGTGGACCACACCAGGGAAAAACAGTGTTGATTGAATGTCCACCATTAGCCCGCAAAAAGTTTTTAACTGTAAGCATTCAATCCCCACTGCTTTCTATGGTGTGGTGCATTTGGGATTTGGATCTGCCTCACTTTTCAACTATGTCCTGAAGTGAGCTGGAAAAATGGACGGACGGCATGGATAAAACACAGACATCATGGTGGGGGGTGAGACTTGGCTGTTCCCAATCCCGGGTAGTGTTACCCCTACCGTGGGGCCCACCTTGATGAGTTATTGTATATCCACGCCGTTCATCCATTTCTACAGAACATTTCAGGAAGGAGTCCCAAAAATTAAGCAGATCCAAATTTCAGGTGTACCATAACACAGTAAACAGTAGTGATTGAGTGCCTCACCATTATAAATTCCAAAGGGCCCACAGTAAAGTTTTTGTAATGTTTATTTTCCATCCAATCCGTTGATAATGTCAAAAAGATATGGATGAAGGGAATCTATAAATATCAGCTGGATCCAAAACTTTTGCGGCCCATAAAATTTTTTTAATGGTCATTTATTGTTGTTTCTAGTAGTATGGTTCACCTGAGATTTGGATCTTCTTAAAGTTTGGAATCAGGCCCTAAGATGATATAGGAAAATAGATGGACACCATGGATATACAAAAAAAATACATCAAGGTGGGTCCCACACGGTTAGGGTAACACCCACTAAGCTGTTAACAGCTAATTCGCTCTCATCATGGGGTCCCACGGAGCTTTGACACCCGCTAGGAAGCTGGTGTTGGGGTTACTAGCCAAACCGTGTCCGAATTGAACATCGGCGATTGAAATTTTCTTGGGGCCCACAGAAGTTCTGAATGAGGCCGAAATTTATGTTTTCCTTCAATGTGTTCATTGTTTTTTTGGGGTGTGGACCAGTTTTGATTTTCCTCATTTCCAAATGATCCGGCAAAATTGATGGATGGGTGGGGGCGCAGGTTGGGACAGTCATGTGAGGGGCTCTGTGGGGCCCACCGTTATCTATATGTTTCATCCATGCCATTCATCTATTTTTAAAGATTATTTTAGAAAATGATCCAGATCAGAGACTCAAATGGACCACACAACATGAAGCAGTGTAAATTTAAAGCCTAATGTTGAAAACTTGTTGGGGGCACAAATTTTTTGAATAAAGTTTACATTTATGTTTTTCCTTCATACATGTCTATGTGACCTTATGATCATGTTGGATGGCAAATAAACATCACGGTGGGCCCTAGAAAGTTTTCAACGGTAAGAGTTCAATCTCCACTGCTGCATATGGTGTGGTCCACTTAAGCAACAGATCTGCCTTCTTTTCAGGCTTATGCCCTAAAATGATTTGTCAAAATAGATCTAGACATATAGATCACAGTGGGACCCACAGAGCTCCTGACATGACCGTCCGTCTCCAGCTAGGTCCTGGTGCGGGTAGGACCCAATCGGCACGTGGATATCACACCGACGTTGTGGTGGGCTCCACAGCCTTTCGTTACACGGGTTCCAAGAACTGCGGTTGTTGAAAATTCGCGTTCCATTTTCAAAGTTTTTGTGTTTGTCATTGAAACCTTTTTCTGCTGCATGTTTCCAGGAAACATCTGGAACCTGTTTGGTTCACATTGTGATATTTATTGGAATTTCCTGATCTGCCTAGCTAGCTCACCCCACCAGTTTCCTTAAAAAAACAAAACTAAAAATAATTGGTAGCGATCGTAATGAAAAGATCCAATCATAGATGTAGACCGTCTATAACATTGATCCCACCTTAGGTTTCCTCAAGAATGACTTTAAACGAATGATTCTAACCTCTAATGAATGGGCCAACAAAAGGATATGGATCAAACATGCTGAAATCGTGATGTCAATTTATAATATTCATAATGTGTGGGCCGACTTTGAGCTACCCATTAGGGCGTCTGTCAATGGGTTCAGTTGGGTTGGGTTTAGGTTTGAGTCAGGTATTATAGTACATAGCTAACTGAGTTAGGGCCTTGATGGGTTTGAGTCTAGATCTTGGAGACCTGGACCTAGAACCTACGAGTTAGGTTTAGAGTAATTAAGATCCTTTACATGGTTGGGTCTATCCAATGGATGGATTAGATCATGAATGCATGTGCCACTTCGACACAAATATGGTGTGTGAACGGGTTCTTTTATATGCATGAAGCTTAGAAAACCTTATTTCTTTTACACTACGTTTGCACTTTGGATTTGGTGTTAAATGGGTGTATTTCATATTCCATTAGCTGCTTTTTGCATTGGACAATCTTGGATTCAGAAGTAAAGGAAGTTGAAGGTATTTCAAATCTATCTTTTTTGATGTGTTTGAAATCTCCACAATGTAATCAAGAGGAAATGCCATTTTTACTACATTTTAAGGGTGGGAGGGTCACATATGTAACAAAGGCTTCTTTAGGCTACCAAATCACCGGACGCATGGCACACTAATGATACACCAAAACAATCCAATTATCATATGCAATACTGAAATCACAATAATAGAATAATTTGAATCAATCAAACGTTGGACATCTAAATGAACAATTAAAAAATGCCGGTGGGTCACTTGTTTGTAATCCTTGCATTTGCGGCCTACCCAATACTCGAAATTTGCCCTTTTGGGCGAAGTACATATTTTAATCGGATAATTACAATCATTCTATCAAATATTATTTACACACACACAGACACACATTTAGGATGGGAAAGCTGATTTAGTTAATGAAATCTAAGACCAGTGAATATGTCGAAGAATTCCAATGCCCTCCAAATACAGGCTTCAAAATGGAAAATTTGGAGTCCAATGCATTTCAACCAACCATAAATTTGATTATAATGTAATTGTGATTTGGAATCCAATGCAGTAATTTTAAATTCAAGCTCCAAACGGGCCCTTGTTCTTAAGCAATGCATATTATTAAGTATATGAAATTTTATTAATTAAACCACTTGCACCTGATCAGGACTGATTAGACCTCACTTGACCCAACTGAATCGATCCCATGGTCTAAAAGGTGAGACCCAACTCGGGTCCAATAAGTGGGACCCAGACCCATCGACAGTCCTACTACCCATTTCCCCTAACCAGATTACCTAACCATCCACTCAGTGAGTGGGTGGGTGAATAAAATGGAAGGTGTGGTGAAAAGATCCATTTGTCAATCTGGACGTCCAGCTTGTTTTCTTCCTTTGCTTACTCATTTGTTCTCATGAATCATTTCGGTGGATGTCTCTAACCACTCGATAAATGGCCGACAAATCGGTGCCACAGATCAATTTGAACATAGAAGCTGCCTACGTGCACGACAAATAGTGGGACCCACTATAAATGGACTATCACCCACTGAATTTACTGGAAGATTGTCTAGCCAAACTGGTTTTCGAGATGTGGCCGGAGGTTGTGACTGATTGGGCAGGAATCTCCCAGTGGGTTTCCAACCAGAGACTTGCCATTGAAACGCACAGGAATCTTCCAGGGGGGGCCAGCAGACGAGTCACAGACATTTTTCAATTATTATTAAGAGTATATACAAGGGACTTTAACACTCCCATGTGTGTGAGGGTAGAACTCTGATGCCATGTCAAATAACCACTTGATTTAAAAGCTTTAGCCATTAGAAGATGGTGTATCAATGTATACTAGCGGACTTAACACTCTAACACCGTCCAAACCATGGGCCTCTTTGCCAATTTCGTATGGCTTAAAAAAAACAAGAAAACAAAATATCATACTTTGGGCCGATCTTAAACATGTGAGTTCACCTAATTTCAACCCTCAATAGCTTTTTATTTTTTATTTTTATTTGTAATAGTCATTTGAATGATCACCAATTGAAAGTTTAGGATCCTCCGGTCTGGATGATTAATTTTCAGGAATTCTCCATCCTCGAATGGACCGTACATCCAAAATACAACAATTTTACGTATGACACACACTAGAGTTGAACCTATTTTTAAAATTTTACATGTGGGTCCCATGGTTAGGACATTAATGTTAACCTTTCTATAGGTGCCATGCAGATAGATAAGGAGTGGAACTTCAGATCTTGGAGATTTTTAGGGCATATATAATCCATCCACAGTAGAACTGTTGGGAAAGCCAGCAGCGGAAGCAGAACGCTGGACGCGTGAAGCAATGCGAAAACAAACGAGAAACAAGATGCAATCAATCACACACAAGCATTCACCACAAGAGATTCCGAATTTACGTGGAAAAACCCCTCAATGGATAAAAAACCACGGCACAAGCGATCCACTATGAATTAAATAGAAGATTACAAAGATGACAGCCCACAAGCAAGGAAAACAGAGAAAATTCCTTATTCTCTCTCACAACTCTCTCCTCTCTTCCTAGTACGAATAGGAAACCTTGGATACCTTAGGATGCTACTCTAAGTCGGATTACAACACCTTAAATAGGAAGAAATCCGAAAATAGAAACACCTTGCGCAGTACTGCGAACTGTGCAAGAACTCCGCGCACACAACCGACCGGTCGCACATTGCACAGAGACCATTCAGGGAGAAAATTCAACGTTGTCTCACAGCCGACCAGTCGCCCGACCGTTCGAAGCCCACTGACGACCAGTCGGCCGATCGATCTAGGCACACAAACCTTGTCCAAGAACCTGCTGTACATCTGGGCCATTCAGCCAGACTGGTCGCCCGACCGGTCTGAGCACCCAAACCATGTACATAGTTTGAAGACTCCCCAACAAACTCCACCGAGGCTTCAAACGTCGAATCAACACATCATTGCAACGTCATCTCATCTTCAATCATAGCTCCACCGCTTCTCGTGCCACCATCGACCCTAACCTTGCAAATTCACGCTCTTTACCGCTCTTCTCATTGTTAGTGTACTTTTCTGTGGCATACTAGTGCACCTTGTTTGTCAATTACTTAGGTTAGTGAGTCTAGTGTCGGTTGAGCTTAATGAAGATGAAGACCGAAGACTCAAGTGGCCCTGCTGCATCAAGGAAGAAGAAACAGGTAAAAGTGATGCCTTGGTGTGCCTTAACCTTGACCAAAACCTAACCCATAACCTCTTAGATGACTTGGACCAACTACGTATACCCTTAGTCATCATCATTAGTCTTAGAACTCCATGAAAAACATGATAAGTTAGACTAATTTAAGAGGTGGAAGCTGCTTGTAAACAAAACAGTTCAAAACAGCAGTTTCTGATTGATCTCCGATCAATCGGACGTTGGCTCCGATAGGACTCCGATCAATCGGACAAAAGCTCCGATCAATCGAAAATTTTTCCAGCAACCTTGAAAATCCACTGGACATATTTCCGATCAATCTGACAGTCTTCCGATCTATCGAAAGGGGTTTGTCCGATCAATCGGACAGTGTTCCAATCAATCGGAATATCTTCCAGAGACTTCACTGGATAAATTTTCGATCAATCGAACTTGTCTCCGATCAATCGGACAGGTCTCCGATCAATCGGACCTTCTTCCGATCAATCGGAGATGCGCGGATCTGCCAGTTTTTTTACCGTTGGAAGAAAATCTATTTAAGATGGGGGATTCGTTTTTGAGTGACGAGAGGGGATTTTGAGGAGATAGGAGCCACCATTGTTAAAGATCATTAAGAGCCCTATTCCTAACCCAAACAAGTGATCTTCCTTGTGATTCATCACAAGTATGGAGCATTCAAAGCTCAAGAAGAAGATGCACTTGTCCCTCTTTTAATCTCTAGAGATTGGATTGATCTTGATAGTCATATTCCTATCCAATACTCTATGATGAGATCGTTGTAGGTAAGACTCTCTAGGTAACCCATTCCCATAAGCTGTAGAGATCTCAAGCCTACCTTCCCTAGCACCTTGGGCATCTCCAATGGAGCATCACATGCAAGGTAGCTGATCTTGGAGCTGAAGCCTTGGCAAAGCAGCGGCAATCAAAAGATCGGGGGAGCACAATGGGAGTTGATTCAAGCACGGGAGAGCGAGAAGAAGCAACCCAAAGCGGCACTATAAAGGGACTCAATCCGACAAGTAAGGTTGTCTTGTTAGGAGTCCATCCATGTGGGAGTTGAGTGTAGAGTTTGTTTGACAAACTCGACCTAGGTCGTTAGCCGATCTTTGGCCTATTAGTTGGGCCTAAAATCTAGGGACGTCAGCCATTCCTTGGCACGTTAGTCAGGCCTAAAATAAAGTCTCCAAGGAGGAGCCACCAACAAGGGTGCAAACGTGTAGGTTGGGAGGAACCTGTAAACTTCCCGGTTGGGTGGATCCGAATTAAAACACCTTGGTTGGGAGGAACCAGATTTAAACTCCCCAGTGAATGCCGGTGTGCTCAAAGGGGTTGAGTACTTGAACCGAGAGTGGAGTAGACAAGTAGTCGAACCACTATACATCCTTGTGTTTGTGATTGTTCTTGAGCACATTTCTCCTTATGTATTACATTTAACTTGTTAATTATGAATGCTTAGTTAGGAATGTATGCTAGGCACTTGATAGGCACATCCACACTCATAAGATGTACTTTCACTACCTCAAGTAGACTTGAACTTCTTGATCCATCCTCACTCAAGTCTATTTGAGTAGCATAGATTAGGTTCTTCATTAGCTTAATCATTTAATTAATCTATGCTTGTTTAGACTAGGTTGTTTTTAGCTTTTATCATATGCTAGTCTTTTGATTGGACCCACTTAGGCTTAGAAGCCAAAGTGTTATCGCTTACGTAGTTCAATTTGTTAAATTTGTTAAGTAGGTGAAAAGATTTTAATAAGGTCCTAATCACCCCCTCGTATAGGTTTAGCCATAATTCTAGTTGCTCTTTAAGCTTCCGCACGTGTATGCATAGGGTGTCGTGTTAGACTACCCGATGTAATTTCATTTGGTATCAGAGCTGGTTGCTCTTCAAGGACGTAATCGTCTAGAGTAAGATCCGATACCGGAACACTAGCATAATGTCTAGCTGAGATGGGAGTACCACCAACCGTCCACCTTTCTTTGACGGGTCCAACTATGCTTATTGGAAGGCTAGAATGAGAATTTTTCTCCAATCCATGGACCGTCCGGTGTGGCTTAGCACACAAACTGGATATACCTTGCCCACCGAGCAAGTGGAGGTTGATGAGAAAGTCATTGTCATTCCCAAAGATGATTCTAAATGAGATGACATAGAGAGAGCTCAATACATGGCAAATGCCAAAGCTCTCAATGCGATTTGCTGTGCGGTATCCCCGGATGAATTTCAGCGCATTCTCACATGCGCAACTGCAAAAGAAGCGTGGGATATACTTGAGGTTACCCACGAGGGAACTAGCACAGTAAGACGCTCGAAGCTTCAGCTCTTAACCACCAAAATTGAAAACATTAGGATGGAAGAGACTGAAACTTTTATGGAGTTTTATACTAAATTGTCAGATATTTGCAACTCCATGTTTGTCTTGGGTGATCGGGTTCCGGAGGGTAGGATTTGTAGAAAAATACTTAGGTCCCTCCCGGATAGATTTGACTCTAAGATAGTTGCATTAAAGGAGTGTAGAGACATAGATAACATGAAAGTAGAAGAACTCATATGTTCCCTACAAACTTATGAACTACACTTTAAGGCCCCCTCTAGGAAGAAAAACATCGCTCTAAAATCCTCTCACAAACATAAGAAAATTAAGAGTGAGTCGGAGGAAGATAGCGATGATGAGGATGATGAGGAAGCAAAATTAAACAAAAATTCAAGAAATTCCTCAAGTTTGATAGAGGGTATAGCCGTGACAAGAAGGACAAGAAGGGTGATAAACATAAAGGAAAATCATCCAAACCTTCATCCATCCGTTGTTACGGTTGCGATCAACGTGGCCATATTGCCCTGAAATGTCTGGAAGGGCCTAAACCGAAAGGTAAAAAGGCAATGGCTGCCACTTGGGATGGTACGGAGGAGTCCGAATCTAGTGACTCCGCTAGTGATGAGAGCCAACATAAAGATTTAGCTCTCACGGCCTCCACCACAACCCCTCTTCTGGCTTATCTAAGAGGGGATCGCAACTGTTATCCCTTCTAGGAGAAGAAGGAGTTCCCAACCCCTCACCTCATGCTACATTTTATGAGGGTGTTGAGGAAATTAGTTACCCTTAGGCTAATCAAACTAATCATCGGTAGTGAGGGTAGCTAGAAATGTTTAAATAGGAAAATCTGAGCGTTTCAGCCTCATTTCTGTGTGTATGGGCAAATCAGAGGATTTAAGCCTCATAAGCCCAAATTTGATAGTTTAGCCTTGCTTCTATTTTATATATTTACTGTTAGATTATCCTTCTGCTTAGATTAGCTAACCATCTTGAGTTTTATGCTTCATTGTATGCTAATATTTGCTTAGTATTGGTCTTGATATACCAATAGGGGAGGTTGGTCGATTGGGCTATAAGCCCTTTGTGCTTTTATTGCAAATGTATATCCTTGACCAATTAAGCATGATTAACTATGCTTAGATAGTTACATTTTCTTATTAATCATGTTCCTTAGCATGCTCCATGTTTTATATGATCATGCACCCTATACTCTCTCTAGTTAGCATGTGCTTATAGTTATAACTACAACATACTATCTTCTCTTACCTTAACCTTAATTGATATATCATTAAGAGGGAGAGAATAGTTTGTCAATTGCTAATAAAAAGGGGGAGAAAGATCAAGTCCTACCAAAACTAGTTTGCTATGTTTTGTGATGCAGGGATTGACAGGTTATGGGGGAGCAATTTGAAGAGGAGCAGCTTAGTTTAGGCATGTCAAGAGTCCTGTATTTAATGTTTTATCAATGTAATCTCTTGTACATGTATTTTGTTTTGGTAGGTTAGGTTTTTGTAAGTAATTGACAAAGGGGGAGATTGTTAGTGCACTTTTCTGTGGCATACTAGTGGACCTTGTTTGTCAATTACTTAGGTCAGTGAGTCTAGTGTTGGTTGAGCTTAATGAAGATGAAGACCGAAGACTCAAGTGGCCATGCTGCATCAAGGAAGAAGAAACAGGTAAAAGTGATGTCTTGGTGTGCCTTAACCTTGACCAAAACCTAACCCATAACCTCTTAGATGACTTGGACCAACTAGGTATACCCTTAGTCATCATCATTAGTCTTAGAACTCCATGAAAAACATGATAAGTTAGACTAATTTAAGAGGTGGAAGCTGCTGTAAACAAAACAGCTCAAAACAGCAGTTTCCGATCAATCGGACAGAAGCGTTGGCTCAAAACAGCTCAAAACGTTGGCTCGATAGGACTCCGATCAATTGGACAGAAGCTCCGATCAATCGAAAATTTTTCCAGCAACCTTGAAAATCCACTGGACATATTTTCGATCAATCTGACAGTCTTCCGATCCATCGGAAGGGGTCTGTCCGATCAATCGGACAGTGTTCCGATCAATCAGAATATCTTCCAGAGACTTCACTGGATAGATTTTCGATCAATCAGACTTGTCTCCGATCAATTAGACAGGTCTCCGATCAATCGGACCTTCTTCCGATCAATCGAAGATGCGCGAATCTACCAGTTTTTTTACCGTTGGAAGAAAATCTATTTAAGATGGGGGGATTCATTTTTGAGCGACGAGAGGGGATTTTGAGGAGATAGGAGCCACTATTGTTGAAGATCATTAAGAGCCCTATTCCTAACCCAAACAAGTGATCTTCCTTATGATTCATCACAAGTATGGAGCATGCAAAGCTCAAGAAGAAGATGCACTTGTCCCTCTTTTGATCTCTAGAGATTGGATTGATCTTGATAGTCATATTCCTATCCAATACTCTATGATGAGATCGTTGTAGGTGAGACTCTCTAGGTAACCCATTCCCATAAGCTGTAGAGATCTCAAGCCTACCTTCCCTAGCACCTGGGCATCTCCAATGGAACATCACATGCAAGGTATCTGATCTTGGAGCTGAAGCCTTGGAAAAGCAGCAGCGTCAAAGATCGAGGGAGCATAATGATTCAAGCATGGGAGAGCGAGAAGAAACAACCCAAAGCGGTACTACAAAGGGGCTCAATCCGACAAGTAAGGTTGTCTTGTTAGGAGTCCATTCATGTGGGAGTTGAGTGTAGAGTTTGTTTGACAAACTCGACCTAGGGTCGTTAGCCGATCTTTAGCCTATTAGTTGGGCCTAAAATCTAGGGACGTCGGCCGTTCCTTGGCACGTTAGTCGGGCCTAAAATAAAGTCTCCAAGGAGGAGCCACCAACACGGGTGCAAACGTGTAGGTTGGGAGGAACCTCTAAACTTTCCGGTTGGGTGGATCCGAATTAAAACACCTTGGTTGGGAGGAACCAGATTTAAACTCCTCAGTGAATGCGGGTGTGCTCAAAGGGGTTGAGTACTTGAACCGGGAGTGGAGTAGACAAGTAGTCGAACCACTATACATCCTTGTGTTTGTAATTGTTCTTGAGCACATTTCTCCTTATGCATTGCGTTTAACTTGTTAATTATGAATGCTTAGTTATGAATGTATGTTAGGCACTTGATAGGCACATCCACACTTGTAAGATGTACTTTCACTACCTCAAGTAGACTTGAACTTCTTGATCCATCCGCACTCAAGTCTATTTGAGTAGCATAGATTAGGTTCTTCATTAGCTTAATCGTTTAATTAATCTATGCTTGTTTAGACTAGGTTGTTTATAGCTTTTATCATATGCTAGTCTTTTGATTGGACCCACTTAGGCTTAGAAGCCAAAGTGTTATCGCTTACGTAGTTCAATTTGTTAAATTTGTTAAGTAGGCGAAAAGATTTTAATAAGGTCCTAATCACCCCCTCGTATAGATTTAGCCATAATTCTAGTTGCTCTTTAAGCTTCCACACGTGTATGCATAGGGTGTCGTGTTAGACTACCCGACGCAATTTCACTCATGTGGCTCTTGGGTACTTGCCACATACGAGCAACCGTGGATCTCGCTGCCTCTCCCGCAGCTCCACCGTGAACATGTATAGATGGCCACACCTCCGTGCCTTCGTACACATGAGTGCCTCCTTCATCACTTCAGAACAACGATCGCGGCCGATAAAGACGCACCATTTCGCCTCGAGTGCACCAAGAATAATCATATTCATCTTCATCTTGAGAACGTGCTTCACATCTTCTAGGACTCGTTCGACCACATCGAACATCCTGATGCGCACAGTACCAATACCCACAACTTATGAGCGACTCCATCGCCCACAAACACCGATTCTCCACCATACTCCCTGTATGTCGTGAATGAACTCCGGTCAAGACATACGTGACATGAAGCCCCCTGAATCAAGGATCCACTCACTACCATGAGATTCCTTGCCAGATACAGTCAGAACTTCACATAGATCGCCACCGTCCTCTACGGTATTGGCTCCCTCTCTAGAAGAATTTCTATACCTCTCTTGTTTCATCTTGGAATTTTGACAATCCCCTCTCATGTAGCCCTCCTGGCCACAATTTCAGCACTTCACCTTAGCCTTACCTTTGCCCTTGGCCTTGGATCCCGATTTCGAATATCCTCCATGCTTAGAACTTCTTCCCCTCATAACCAGTGCCTCTGAGGAATAACGGGAAGCCACGTCACCTCTTGTTTTTCTCATTGCCTTCGACTGGAGGGCTGAGATAACGGTCTCAACGCTTATGGTTTCCCTCCCTGCGTACACAGAGTCCCTGAACGACTCATATGAATTTGGAAGAGAATTCAACAGGATGCATGCTTGATACTCATCCTTCATCGATTCATCGATCTCCACTAACTTGCAAACTAGCTTATTGAACGTGCTTAGGTGGTTCTCCACCTCAGTTCCCTCAGCCATTCTCAAGGTGAACAACTGCATCAACACGTACATGCGATTCTCTAGAGATTTCTTGGCATAAACCTTCTCTAGTTTCGCCATCGTTTCAGCCGCAGTCTTCTCCTTCATGACATGATAGAGAACATCATCCATAAGGTTTAATAGGATTGAGGTTCTTGCCTTCTTGTCAAGCCTCGTCCACTCATCGTCTTTCATAGCCTCGGGTCGCTTTCCAAGAGCATCATCAAGCCCTTGCTGAACTTGGAATGATTCAACATTTACCTTCCATAGCTCAAAGTTATTTTTTCCAGAAAACTTCTTTACCTCGAACCTTGCGCCCGATCCCATCTTCTCGTCTCAGATTCGAATATACTACACCCCAACTTTAGCTCTGATACCACTTGTTGGGTAAAGCCGGCAACAGAAGCGGAACGCCGAAACCGTGAAGCAATGCGAAAACAAACGAGAAACATGATGCAATCAATCACACACAAGCATTCACCACAAGATACTCCGAATTTAAGTGGAAAAACCCCTAAATGGGTAAAAAACCACGGCACAAGCGATCCACTATGAATTAAACAGAAGATTACGAAGATGACAGCCCACAAGCAAGGAAAACAGAGAAAATTCCTTATTCTCTCTCACAACTCTCTCCCCTCTTCCTAGTACGAATAGGAAACCTTGGACACCTTAGGATACTACTCTAAGTCGGATTACAACACCTTAAATAGGAAGAAATCCGAAAATAGAAACACCTTGTGCAGTACTGCAAACTGCGCAAGAATTCCGCTCGTACAGCCGACCAGTCGTACATTGCACAGAGACCATCCAGGGAGAAAATCCAACGCTACCTCATAACCGACTGGTCTGAGCCTACTGGCGACCGGTTGGCCAACCGGTCTAGGCACACAAACCTTGTTCAGGAACCTGCTGTACATCTGGGCCATTCAGCCAGACCGGTCGCCCGACTAGTCTGAGCACTCAAACCGTGTACATAGTTTGAAGACTCCCCAACAAGAACACAACATATCAAAGGTCTGGATTAGAGAACCATGGGACCAACTATTCATAATTGAAAACTGGTGCATACTTTGAAAAAACAGCAGACCACGCTCCATATTTTCCAGAAACTGTCAAAAGGTAGTTTTGGAGGGTTTTGGTTGGAGTTAAAAAGACGATTCTCTTTGCAGATATTCCATCTTAAAGGTAGAAAAGATGGCAAGTCTCCATCACCTTGTTTTGAAATCAACGGCTACAATTCATGCAAATCACCAAGGCCGGTTTTGGCTCCTCATGAATGGAAAATAAAAAAGCAAAGGTTCATATCATGCAATGTGAACATGTATTCCAAAGGTTCCTCCATCATTTTCATAAGGGCCCCACTTCAATGCAAATCAATGTAAGAGGGATTGATGGGTGTGGGGCCCAGGCATCTGTGGTCTCACATACCACTTTCTGTGATCATTCCAACCATCCATATAATGCTTGTAAAAGCCTCCTTCAAGCGTCACATGGCACTTTGAAATGATGTGTTGTGGTGGACCATAGACAGGTGTGCATGTGTTTTTATCCCCTCAAGGAGCTGTTCTTTGTGTTGGAATGTCTTGGTGGTGTATGTACCTAGTCAAATTCGAGGTGGGTGTGGATGTGGAATTCCAATCGAATCTGTAAACAATTCATGTATTTCACTTCAAATACACCTGTTTGTATTTTATTTTTATTTTGGGCTAGAAGGAATGTAGTCCGCGGACTACCACCGAAGTGAAATCCTGTGAATCACATCATCCTCACTTCAGGAGGTGGGGCTCACTATCGATAGGCCATGTACTGTCCTCTCTTTGAAGATGATATAATGATTCCAATGTAAACATTGGAGCATTAATCTAGGATCATACTATAGTAACTTGCAGTAACTTGAAGAAAATTTAATCAAATCCTTAGGCATCTTATCCTTGCCTTGGTGGTAGACACGTAGGAGTTTCAACACCAGGTCTTGGGTTCAAGTCCATAGGTGGTGAAAATCAATTCCGGCATGAGTTCGTAGGTGGGTGTGAGGTGCGTGTGTAAAAGAAAAATTAATCAAATTTGGTAAGTCACCTCAATCAGATTTCACCAAGACTCAAGAATAACTTAATATGGGCATGACTCTTGAATTTAGGTGGCTAATACTCACCCTACAGCACATTCTCAGTTCTGTTTTTTTTTTTATTATTATTATTTAATTTAAGGTTATTACACACCTCATTGTTAGTACATTCATCCCTGTTAGTCACATTGCAATGTTAGCCACTCCACTTTGGGAATCGATGCCATACCAGTGCCGAAATGAGGCTATCTTCACTCAGTCCACGTTTGTTCAATTAAGTGGGGCCCACCTAAGTAGTGGTTTGTTTTTGGTTTTTTTAATTTTTATGGATAACTTTACTACGTTACAGGAAAGCAGGCCATTAGCCACGGTATTTCAGCCTTGGTTTATAAAATTTACTTGGACAAGCATGTGGGCTAATCAAAGCTCCGTTAAATAATAGTAAAAGACTTGGAAAAACTCACCTGAGTTTTCGAGTCAACTTATTTCAATTTGGTTTTAAGTCGGGTCGAGTTTTTGTATTTTTATAGTATGGCTATGATCGTTTGTGGATATTCAACTTTGCGCATGTTCCATTCATGATTGGGCCCACCTATTGCCATCCAAATGGATGGCCTCATTTATTTTTCCCTTAGTATCTAAGGCAATCTATTAGAAAAGATACCACTTTGTATATGATATGATGCTTATGTCATGACTTATGAGGGTGAAAAGAATAATGGTTTTTTATTCTTTATTTTTTTTATTTTTTTTTGAGTGCTGGTGAGAGAACAAATACCCACAAAAGCAAAGGTGAGGTGTAGGGCTTTGAGAAAGACACTGTCTCTGCAAGTGGGGCTGTTGGACCATGCCCTTTCCTAGAAACTCCTTTGCATGTGCCCATTATTCACAGCTTCCAATTCATAAAATGTTACCATTGAATGGTCCAAACCTTAAAGAGATAGTACAGAGAGTCTCTGTCCTTTCTTCTTTTTGTATGTGTGTCTCCATTAGTAAATGATATTGACCCAATATTTAATCAAGATTGGTATATGTGATACTGATCAAGACGGGCCAACGGCCAACGGATGGGATGGATCGTGGGTGGGTTAACCATAAATGATTTTGGCAGTTGGTTTGTTTCAACCACTCAATCTAAACACTAATTTCCCTGTAGCATTGCTTTAATATTTTATTTGTCGGTGATGGATTGGATTATGATGTTCTTCCAATGGTTGGGATTCTTGAGCTATGGTTTTTCCAAGAGATGGTCTACTAATTGGACGGCCCAGATCCATCACAATAGTCCACATTTCTACTATTAATTAATGGTAATCAACATGCTGTGGATAACAAACCCCATACATATTTTAGTAGAGGCCCGGTCTGGTAGTCCGCAGACTACTGTAAGGAATCCGTAACCCACACGTGGGGCTATTTGAGTAGGAATGGAAACCGTTTAAGACGTGGGTCCCACCATGAATTGTCTATAGATAAAGTAAACGTGAATACCACAACGTACCATATTTGATTTTATGCGCAATTAAATTAATTCAGATTCTACGGCAATGATCACTTTTCGGTCTACCACTTGAAGTGTATCTACACCATTCAAAATGGACAAATCAAACAGACCATGATTTCAATTCAGTATTCCACAAACCACCCACCTTTTCCCATCTTCTTAATTAGTGGGAATTAAAATAATTAGGTGACATTGATTATAAGTGCACCAGCTGTACCATATTTCCTAATGAATGTACCACTTTCTATTAGATCTCTGGTCTTGGTGGGCCCATTGATGACCGGCAAAGATTGTTGGATGGGAGGAATCCACCATTGATTGCACGTGACTAGAAAAGAACCATGATAGGATGTTAATTATAACCATAGTTAAAAAAAAAAACTCGGTGGACTTGGCTGAGTTAACCCGGCCGACTCGGTGAAATTTCGAGCTGAGTTGCTAGGAAACTCGCTGATATAAGGGACGTTGTGAAAGGACTTGAGAGGTGGACCAGAAAATAAATAACAGAAATCAAAATACGATTCAAGAAAGGTGGATGGATGAGTTGGAACAAAACAAGAACCACATGGTCATGTTGTTGGACAGCCACCCTTGATTGACTAAGCTTGTTTTCTTTTTTCTTTTTTTTCAACCTTAGAATCCCATTCTCTAATTGAAGTGCCACAAGCCTTATCAAGTTCCCATACCTCACCTCCTTTGTAGCTAAGTCATACATAGATCCAAACACGCCTATCTAGAATTTAACAAAGGACAATTGGCTCCAACCGTAGGCCGTGTCATAGGATCATGACCACTCATCAAACGATCGTGACATGATCGTGCACGTCATGCCGGCCATTTAAAACAACAATCAATCACTTAAAGAGAATGCACATCTGGGTCCTCGTCGTTACCTTGAAATCCACATGATTAATGATCTAATCACTTAGACAATCATGTTTTTGTACAATGCAATTGTGGCAGTTAGATATTCCAAAGCAAGCTAGGAAAATGAAGGTTTCAACGTCCACATATTAATGGTCCACATCATGCTCCAAAAAAAAACAAAAAAAAAAAACAATGTCTTAAATACATATTAATGGTCCACATCATGCTAAAAAATAAAATAAAAAGCAATGTCTTAAATACATACCTTGATAAGAGGGGACTTGGTGTGAGGGGTGTTGTGGGGTCCACTGAAAAGGACATGATGGTGTTGCTATAGAATCGGATTTGGTGGTTTCCACATGTGGGAGAACCTAAACCATTTGTCCTCCTTTGAAATCTAAGTAATGGAGCACCAATAAAAAAAATATATATATTCTAATTATTCTAATGGAAAACTACACCAGCGATGGTGACAAAACCAAAGTGCCCTAACACGCCATCTGACCTTGAAACATCACTCACACAAGGGTTATAGATTTTGGGTTTAAATAATAGACAATGGGGGTGGTAAGAAACAAGCCAATTAAGCAATCATCGTCAACCCTCAAAGCATGGTTTTAAATATCTATTGCGATATGACTGTATTCGCTATAGGTATCCGTATTTGTCCACCTCGGTATTAGGGCTGATACAAACCCAAATGGGAACGTACTGGCCCCTATCACATCGTATCGGTAATTGGGTGGTAAGAAACATGCCAATTAAGCAATCATCATCAACCTTATGGTTTTAAATATCCGTTATGATACTGCTGTATTTAATTGCAATAGGTGTCCTTATACATCCACTTTGATACATGATATTGGGGCCGATACGGACTGAAATGGGGAAGTACCGGCCTCTATCATATGTAATTGGGAAGTAAGAAACATGCCAATTAAGCAATAATCATCAACCTTATGGTTTTAAATATCCGTTATGATACTACTGTATTTAATTGCAATAGGTGTCCTTATACATCCACTTTGATACATGATATTGGGGCCGATACGGACTGAAATGGGGAAGTACCGGCCCCTATCATATGTAATTGGGAAGTAAGAAACATGCCAATTAAGCAATCATCGTCAACGTTGAAGTATGACCCGGAAGGAAATGGGGATGTACCGGCCCCTATCATGTCATTTCAGTAATTGGGTGGTAGGAGACACGCCAATTAAGCAATCATAGTCAACCTTGAATGCATGGTTTTAAATATCAGTTGCGACGACTGTATTTACTATAGGCATCTGTCCACCTACATACATCAGCCCATATCCATCCACTTTGACAAACAATATTTGAGCTGATACGGACCGAAATGGGGATTTACTGGCCACTATCATGTGCGTGTATATGGGCTGATGTCAATATTTAGAGCGATTCTTTCAACATATGTATATGGGGGGATGCCAACCTTCCCACCTTCCATCCTCATTGCTTTTAATTACAAATGGGACTTGCAATTGTCTCTGGACCATACATCCATTCTTCAAGTCATGGTGCTGATTATCGGATAACCATGATTATTTGGATGTGAGTGGTTTTTATTTTATTTTATTTTCAACCATATGTTTGTCTTTTATAAGCCACAGATGAGATGATTAGTAGAATCAAAGCAGCAAAGTGGTTCTTTGATATTGTAAGCAATCCACGCCAAAGCCAATTTGAATTTTAGATAGTGATTTGACGTTTTTTGTTTCCACACTCAATCTTGATTGCTAATTTTCAGGCCATTGATCAAATAGCTAGGATTGTCAAATGGGTTTCGGTTTTACACCGCGGGTGATATAAATGAATGGCCAGTCCAAATCAATGATCAGCTGTACCACATCTTGACTAATAGCCCTTGGGATGTTGCTACCATTTCTATGAAGACTATCTGTTTTGATTTAGATACAAAAGAATGTGACCTACCACCTAACCATTAATGAATTTAAATGAGTGAGCGGTGGGTTGAGGAGCAACGTTTGTCTATATTGCATTTTCTGATACTTAAATATATCACGTGAAATGTACCAATATTGTCCATGAATGATACAACTGTATTGGTCTCTAGTAGCTCAATATAAAGGGCGATGTGATCCTATATTGGTGGTGAATGATTTGATGTGCAAACAATCTTGTGGAGGCAATCCATTTATGTGATTGAGAAGGAAGTAAGGAATTTTCATTCTATTCATCATATGATGTGAGGCTGGATTAAAATAATCAAAACTTTTCTTTATTTTATGCTTTTTTTCCCCTTTTCTACTGTAGCAATATTCTATATAAACTACTTATTGGGTGAGCCATGGCCTAATATCTCCCCCATTAAATGATATTACTAATGTAATGAAAATGAATGGCTATAAATTATGCTGCTGATTTAATGGTCCCATATAACAGCTATCTATAATGTGTTGGTTATGGGCCTGTGGGGCCCATTTCTAGGCACACGCTAACTGGGTGGGTTACACATTTTTTTTCTGATTTTTTTTTCTAACTCCATTAATTTTTATTTTATATTTGAAATTTAAATTTAACATACAAAGGGTGTAGAAGAGAGATTGAATGAAATATGAATAAGCTATTCTTCATCTGAAGACCTCTTATATCTCTTTATAAAATGAGAAAAATCATGAGAGAAAATAGGAAGGAGTTTTTTTTTAAATTATCTTGAGAGAAGATAGGAAGGAGTTATTTTTTTAATATCTTCAGAGAAAATAGGATGGCATTTCATCTCCAATCTCATTGGCCTTTAGATAATTTAAGCTATTGATTAGATGAAGGGTCATTTTAACCGTAAAATTAGAGAGTGACAAAATGCTTTTATCTCCCATAATATATAGTTAGGTAGATAGTTGTATATAGATTGTCCATCTTTAGTTTTATATAAAGGTTTTAGGATAGTGTATATCAGTCAAATCCTGTGGGCCCACTCATTCAGGCCACCTTTTACAATCCCCATAGGGCAAAGTGATTAGGATTACCAAAATGTGGGCCTCACATGAGGATTTTTTTTTTTTTTTTTTGAGCAAGTGAATGTATGCTTTGAAGGGCATTTGAATCAAACAAAGAGGGATTTTAGGAGTCATTGTCTGGTAGCTAAGAGTAGGTGCTAGAAGGGGTCTGTTTCCTAATAGCTTTGGACACTTGAAAAAAAACAAAGGAAAAAGAACATCAGGCATGAGTAAGAAATAAAAAAAGAAAAAAGGATCTGTCATGGATAAAGAAGAGATGGTGAATTCAACGCATGAAAGATGAGGAGAGCATCATGAGGTGGGCCAGGGCCCGGTGGGGTTAGCCCACCGTACGTGATCATCAGATACAAGAAACTGATACATCAGCCATTAAATAAAAGCAAAACAAAACAAAAACAATGAGACATCCTTGTAACATACCACTTACCCATTTCTTCTTTTATTATTATTTATTTGGATTGATGAGCATTGGTTAGGTTGCTTATATCACCGTCCGATCAAACAAGATGGGTGGTGAACAAAATCATTGAATAATCAATCCTACTTCTAGAAATATTTGTACGTAATTCAATGAGACTAGTCTCCCTGAAAATGAACGAGAGTTACTCGTGATTGCCATGTTGCAATCGGTTCACCAGTGATCTGGACCGTTTATCGTTGACAATGGTCTAACTAATGATCTGGGCCGATCACAGCTTACCGGTGTTGATCATTGACAATGGTCTAACCAGTGATCTGGACAGAGGTCGATTGCCTGCGACTCAGGTCGAAAAATAGGTGGGGCGCACCTTGATGCTTGTGATAAATCCACCCCGTCAATCAGTTTTACCAGATCACATTAGGACATGAAGTAGATCCAAAAGTTAATGGGCCACATGAAAAGAAACAGTGGGGACCGGACGTTCATTCGTACAAACAGATAAGTGGGAAACATTTGAACGGTTTGGATGGCATATGACCATTATGGTTGACACCGGGGAAGGTTTCAATGGTAAGTATTTCCCTCCTCACATTTTCTTTTCATGTGGCCCACTTGAGCTTTGGATCTACCTAATTTTGGGCTCATGGCCATAACATTTTCTGCAAAAACGGATGGACGGGGTGGATTTCTCAGGTGGCCTGCGATACGCGTCCAGGTGCATGGGTGCTCGTCCTGGCCTTAACATCTTGTGGTGAGAGCGGATAAAGTTGTTACCCGAGTGGGTAAGTAACAACTTAGTCGGTGTTACCCTTACCGTGGGGGCCCACCTTGATGATGTGTTTTATATCCACACCGTCCATCCGATTTCCTGGTCCATTTTAGGCCTGATACAAAAAATTAAGCAGATCCAAATTTCAGGTGGACCATACCCAGGCAAACAGTGGTGATTGAACGACAACCATTAAAAACTTCTTACGGCCCGCTGCAGTGTTTATTTGTCATCCAACCTGTTGATAAGGTCAAGCAAACATGGATGAAGGGAAAATACAAGGATCAGCTTGATCCAAAACTTTTGTGGTCACAAAAAGTTTTTAATGGTCATTCACCACTGTTTCCAGTGGTGTGGTCCACCTGAGATTTGGATCTTCTTAAGTTTAGGAATCACAACCTAAAATGAGCTTGAAAAATGGATGGACGGCGTGGATATAGAAAATGTTTATCAAGATTGGCCACACACTGTAAGGGTAATACCACTAACTTGTTACCCTGGTAACACCTAATCCGCACTCGTGGTGCGGTGGCCGTTCGATGAGTGGACCTGCCAGAATTCTTTCACCAGGCAATCGTTATGGTGGGTCCCACCTCTCCTCCACCTAAGATTTCGTACAAGAATAACTCATTGGCACGTGTGCCACGCGTGGAAGACATAATGGCCCATTAAGTTGTTTATAACCATTCCTAGCCTCACGACGTAAAACACGATAGGGTCACGTGACGTTTTTCTGTTGGACACGACGCTATCCAGGGAGAGGGATGGGCCCCCGCCCCGTGGATAAATTATAGGATCTTCCAAGTCACCAAACGTAACAGTTTACTGAGAAGCATAGTTCCACACATGTGGGACCGTGCTTCCGCAATCCAAACCGTTCATTTAATATATATATACAGCTGATGGTGCACTGCCTCAAATTTTATTTTATTTTATTATTATTATTATTTATTTTTAACATTGGCAGATTTTTACCCTTCGATCAATTGTCCACAAATAAAAGGTTAAGGTGATGGTGCGTATTGAAAAGAAACTAATTCATTGCTCAAGAGGTTTTAACATTTGAACGTGGGAGATTTTTTTTGGGCTCCTTACCCATGATGAGGTCCATCAGATAAACGGTTTGGAACGTAGAGACATGTTCTGAGGTGCATCCTATAGAGAATCTACACGTCAGCAAAGCAACCAGTAGTTTTCGCTGATGAGCCGAACCATGTATTACGGGACGCTAATTAGTACCTACTTCAATTATACAAACCGCGTGCAACAAAAGCTGTGGAACCCACTCTGCCGTGTGCGTGGCATTCACTCCCTCCGTATATTGAGTCAGACCAAAAACTTAAGTGGGCCGCACAGAGAAAAGTGAGAGGGAGACGCCCGCCATTGAAACCTGGACCAACCGTGATGTTTACGGGCGTGAATTAGGTGTTACCCCGGGAAGAGCTTAGTGGGTGTTACCCCTACCGTACGGGCCACATGGATGATATTTTGTATATCTACGCCGTACATCCTTTTCTACAGCCCATTTTAAAATGACGTTCCAAAAATTATGCAGATCTAAATCTCAAGTGAGCCATACCACTAGAAACAGTGTGATTGAGTGCTCCACCATTAAAAATTCCAAAGAGCCCCTTGTAGGGTTTTTCTAATGTCTATTTTAAACCCAAGCTTTTGATAATGTCAATAAGTTCTTGATGAAAGGAACATATAAATAACAGATTGATCCAAATTTTTTGTGGCTTACAAAACGTTTTTAATGGTTATTCATCACCATTTCTAGTGATATGGTCCACCTGAGATTTGGATCTTCTTAGGGTTTTGGATGACATCCTCAAATGATATGAAAAAACAGATAGACAGCATAGATATATAAAAAATACATCAAGAAGGGCCCCACATAGTTAGGGTAACACCTACCAAGCTGTTCCAAGGTAACACCTAATTCGCGCCCGATGTTTCCTCGTCGATAAGGTGAGTACAGTCAGGATGATGGAAAATTAAATATCGTTCTAATTCAAAATTTCGGTCGGCCCAAAGAAGTTTTCAATTTCACGCATCGCCATCCCCACCTCTCCCTGTGGTGTGGCCCACTTGAGTCTTGGATGGCTCTCAATTTTTTAGCTCAGTGGATAGGGCCGACATGACGCGGATTAGCTACTGACAGGTTGAACAGCGAATAAGGCCACTGAAGTGACGTCATCATGTTAGGTAGACCCCAACATGATGTATGTGTTGTATCCACACCGTCCATCCATTTAGAGAGATCATTTTAAGGGATGACTCAAAGAATGAGGCAGATCCAAAGTTCAAGTGTACCCTACCACAGAAAACAGCGGGGACAATGACATCCACAGCTGAAAACTTCTTAGGGGCTACAGAAGTTTTTGATCAATCTGTTATTTGTGTTTTCCCATCCTCCATACCTTTGTGAACATATAAACAGGTTGGATCTCAAATTAATATTATAGTGGGCCTAGGAAGTTTTCAACGGGGAATGTCATTGTCACCAATGTTTCCTGTGGTGGGTCCACTTGAGCTTTGGATCTACCTCATACTTTGAGTCATGCCCAAAAATGGTTTCTCCATATGGATGGACCGTGTGTATACAACACATACATCATGTTGGGGTCCACAGAACGGAAGCGGATTACTCGTAAACTAGCGTGCAGAGTAAACTCTGTGGGGCCCATAGTGATTTAATTATTTTATCCACTCCGTCCATCCATCTTAACAGAAAATTTTAGGTATGGTGCCAAAAAATAAAGCACATAAAAATCTAAAGTGGACCACACCACAAGAAATGTGTGAACTAAATGTCTCCTATTGAAAAATTCTCAAAGGACATAGAAGTTTTGGATCAAGCTGATATTTGTGTTTTCCCTTCATCCATATCCATGTGATCTTATGAATAGGTTGGATGACAAAAAACATCACTGTAGGGCTTGGGAAGGTTTCATCGGTGGAAATCATTATTCCCACTGTTTCCGTGGCATGGTCCACTTGAGATTTGGATATGCTTAAATTTTGGGCTCAACCACTAAAATGAGGTGGAAAAACATATGGACTGAATAGATAAAGCACATACATTCTAGGTGGGCCCAACTGAGTTTACTCCGCACGCTCTTCGCATGCAATCCGATTCCCCCAAAGAACACGGTGACGTCACTTCAGCAGCGTTATTCGCTGCTCAACCTGTCAGTAGCTAATCCGCGTCCGTGCAGACACATCCGGGTGAACCGGTCCATGACCGAGCTAGAGACGGACGGTTCTCTCATGGGCTATGTGGGACCTAGGTGACGTTTTTGCTTTATCCATGCCGTCCATCCATGTTTTAAGATCATTTTACGGTAATAGACGAAAAAGGAGCCGGATTGAAGGCTGAAGTGGACCACACCACAGGAAGAAGTAGGGACTAAATTCCGACCGTTGAAAACTTCTTGGGCGGCACAGAAGTTTTGGTTCAAGCTGATGTTTATGTTTTCCTTTCATACAGGTCTATATGATCTTCTGAACAGGTTAAATAAACATCACGGTGGGCTTAGGAAGTTTTCAACAGTAGGAATTCAATCCCCACTGCTTCCTGTGATGTGGTCCACTTGAGCCTTCAATCTGCCTCCTTTTTCGATCCTTATCTTAAAATGATCTGTCAAAATGGATGGGTGGTGTGGATAAATCAAATATATCACCGTGGCCCCACAGAGCCCTGACAGGACCGTCCGTCTCTAGCTTGGTCATGGTGGGGATAGTACCCAATCCGCGCCCTTCTTGAACGGTGGTTGAAGTCTGGTCCAATTGCATCTATCGGTAGCTAGGACTGAGCGAGGTGGATCAAGATGTTCCCGGACCCACCACGTGCCACCCATACGGACGGTCTGGATCTCGAGGGTATTTCAGTAATTAAATCTACCTGTACGTATATATAATAGAAAGAAAACATGAAAGGACGAAGGTTCGAGTAACGTAGACGTTAAAAGAAACAGCCGTTTCGAGAGAGAGAGAGAGAGAGAGAGATGAAGGAAGACAACGACGTGACGTGGCGTTAGCTCCTAAGAAAAGGAAAAAGATCGAGAAAAGAAAGGCTTTGATTTCCCGTTTGACCCGACTCGATTAAACAAAAGAGGCCAAAAATTAAATATAAAACCGGCGATCCATCCCAAACAGAACTGCGATTTGACCGCCGAGTAGTAACCCAACCTGACCGTGCCGTAATTCGTGGGATTTCCTGCTGCCCGATGGACAGCCAGGTCAGACCTCTCAGCAGAGATTGAAATAGGAAATTGGATGGCCAGAATATCATCGCTTACGAGGACTCCGACGCCGATTTATTCACGATGCTTCCAACCCGCAGTCGCACGACTATATTTTAAAAATACTCGCGGACCATCTTTGGCAACATATCTCACATTAATAAAATCAGAACCGTTTATATTGTGGGATATACGCCTGATATTGTTCTTATATCTTAAGAATCCTTTCTAGACATAAAATGTTTATATGTCGTATTGCTTATCTTATGAACGATTTAGATGAATTGGCTCAAATGCACACATGCAGCAGTTGATGGACAATTAGCGGATTTGATGTTGAGACGTGTGGTAATTCAGCACGTGCGATCACCCAGAACCAGTAAATGCACGCGCGCGAGGGTATTACGATTGGGACCGTTGCACGGCTTCTATAGCCTCGTAATACTCCACGTCATCAATTACGGTCCCGTGATCGGCAAGGCACGGAGGTGCAGCAGCCGGCTCGTACATCCGCCGGCGATGACGAGGACGTCTCTGCGGTTCCCAATGTGAGGTTCTGCAAGCGGCGGGTAACAGTAGTCATTGAATCCGTGTCGGTTCTAGTATCATCGCTTGCGAGACCATGCAGTTTGGTGCTCCACGCTAGTCTCGGTAACCACATGGAATCCGTCAGAAAGTGGATTTACAGAATTAGCGTCAACGCGCGGAGGCGGTCCCCACCATCCGTCCAGCGTGGCAGGAAGATATAGAAAAGGCACAGCTGTATGCTGGCCGAGGGAAAGGGCGTTCCCGCCAAAGTTAGCCCAAGTCGGTTGCTAAAATAAGCGAGGGGTGAGGTGATGAACCCGACTTTTCTGCGTTTGGATGACGTGGACGTAGATATGAACGAGAAAAAAAAGAAGAGATGCGTGCGCAGGGAAAAAGCAAGGAAAAGAAGAGGGTGCGCACTTTTTCCGCTCGTTACTCGTGCTGTATCGTTTGACTGATTGCAGGTGTAGGAGAGCGCACCTCCCATTAATGTGAAATGCGCTCCCCACCACCACCGAGGGAACATATAAAATAGGAACGCTTTCCTTAGTTCAGTACACCTCCGGAGTAGGAAAGCACTCGCTAACGACTTCACGTGGACGATATCAACACCGTCCATCAGGGCCGGCACCTATCTTGATCTAATAGCGCCTCAACATACAAAAAGAGTGTTGAACCATGCTTAGCACTTCCAAATTCACGTGGGACCACTTAAATCCAGGACACCGTGGTTTTTGAAACGTCCCTTTATCATGCTGATTGCACGAAGATGGACGTGTTGGATTACAAAAATAATTAACGGTTGGACTCTCACTCAACTAATGGTGTGTCCGGTCCCAACTCTTTGCCTAAGTGTGGTCCATATGAACTTTTAACCGATCTGATTTTTGGTTAACACCGTGAGCATGAAGCAACGCACATTGTGGACGGGCTGGATCTCGTGCAAGTTGTCCCCTACGAACTGCACGGTTAGTAGTAAGTACGCCCCTGCCAGACCACGCCTAGTCCGGCTAAGGCCGGTTCTTTAGGATTATGTTACACGCACCGCACATGGCATAAGTGAAAGTAGATCTACACTGTCCAAGTGGGTCACATCAAATTTTTTACACAATCAAACGGGTCCTGATGAACACGAGGACCCGTCTGAATGTTGGGGACCACAGCTTGGAAGGCATGGATTCTAATCCAGCAGGCTTTTTATTTTATTTATTATTTTACTTTTATTTTTTTGTGGGAGTGAATGAATGATGTAGCCCACCAACCCAACTTATACGTCGGGCATTGCAACTAGACCCATTTAAATCTGGAAGCAGGAAAAGTGGAACAAGAACGTGATATCCCACATTACGAAGGACTTGCGAGTTTATCTTTTTCCGTACTCCTTCGAGATGCTGTATATTACCCCACCTCCCAAATAAATAGACCGTTCGTTTCTATTTTCCTCCAAACCCTCTCCCTTATATAAAACCCTATCCTCTTTGCGAGATTTTTCATAATCTCTCCTCTCTCTCTCTCTCTCTCTCTCTCTCTCTCTCTCGGATTTGAAGAAGAATTTCTAATGGCTGTGCAAGCGCAATATCCTTCAAATGCTTTTAGGTGAGCGTCTACTGCTTGCGGAAATGCTTCCGGTAGCGTTGTCTTTCTATGTGAATTATGTTTCCTATAGTTTCTAACCGGTTTCCGATTTTCAGAGCACGGGAAGGCGTTTACGATGAGTTACAGCTCCCGCACCGAGAAAACCAGAACGCGAATCTGTTGAAAGCTTACAGCAATTACGGTAAGAAGATCAGAAGCCGCAGTTCCGGTTTCCTGCTTTCTTTACAAGAGAAATCTCCATTGATCCGTTCACTGACCTTTTCACTTTGATTTCGTGCAGCCGTGCAGCAGCAGATATTGAATGGAACGGTTTTCAGTGAGCCCGGAAGCGAACTGACCTGTAATGCGTCTGGATCTCGCAAGAGAAGCCGCGTCGATCAAATGCCTCTCCCGAAGCCACAGATCTCGCAGTTCCTTAACAAAGCTCCTGAAAAAGCCGCAGCTGCTGGGATTTCTACGGGTTTACAGCTTTCTTACGAAGAAAATCGAGTGATTGAATCTTCAGCCACATCTACTAGCGGAAGATCTGCTGCCATTTCCCAAATGCTTCTCTCTCAAGATCTTGTGTCCTGCATCTACAACGAAAGTACCGAAATAGACGCGTTGATACGACTCCAGGTAGATAGAAATCAGGTTCTTCCGATTCTTAAAAGAATCCTTACGTACCGGACTCGTCTGACTTCGATTCCTCTCTTTTTATTTTCTTCAGAACGAGAAGCTCAGATCTGGATTGGAAGAGACTCGTCTGAGCCATTACAGATCTCTGCTTTTGATGCTCGAGCAGAAGGCAATGAAATATTTAAGGGACAAGGAAAGTGAACTCGATAACGTCCGACGCCGGAACGCGGAGCTGGAAGAGAAGGTTAAGCAGATGAGCGCTGAGAATCAAATCTGGTTTCACGTCGCGAAAAACAACGAAGCGATCGTTTCGAATCTACGGTCGAGCCTCGAACAGGTCCTGCTCCAGAATTCCGCCACTACGAAAGAGGGCTACGGTGATAGCAGCGACGGCCTCGCTCTAGTAGCAGACGACGCCGTGTCATGCTGCTACGAAGACGTGGAAGAAAGAACCGACACGTATCGGGCGTTGCAATATCGGAGAACGTGCAAGGCGTGCCGGGTGAATGAAGTATCTGTACTGTTGCTGCCGTGCCGGCATCTTTGCTTGTGCAAGGACTGCGAGTCGAAGCTTGATTCGTGCCCGATATGCATGTCGATGAGAAACGCGAGCCTTCAGATCTTCATGTCGTGATTTTCTGCGATTCGTACCGGGATTTTGGCAATTCCGAATACGGGATTGGGCTGCGACAGAAACGAAAGGTTTTTTGAAATTTCTTTTTTGATCTTTGGTATGTGCTTTCTACGTACGGCTGTATAGCATCTGTTACGTACGGATTAGCTCCTTTTCAGTGAAAGACCGGTCGCCTGAAAAACTTTCTTCCCGTGCATGGCAAAAAATCTTTTATTTTTTATCTCCTGAGATTCTCTTTTTCTTTTCTTCTTTGTTTCATTTTTTTTATTTCGTACATTCAAAGCTGTCGGATTGTAACGGCTATGCGCGCGTAAGTCCGTCTGTCTGTTCTCATTCTTGGCGGGAATATCGAAAGGCAAGGCTAAAAGTCTTCTACAGTCGCCGTACACGTGGATACGTGACCACGATCCCGTCCGTTCAGATCATGCCCAACAATCTCAGCGGAGCGGAGCCAGACGGGCATGGGCCGCTGCAACTATATCCTAGTTTTTCAGTTGCGTGACTCGAGATGGGATCACACCGAGGATGTGATTGGTGGTACGATTTTGAAATCGATTTTGGGGCACCTTTTGGACGGTCTTGATTTGATTACGTGTCAGTGAAGTTTTCATCCTGCAGTCGCAAGTGTATCCCGCCATCAGCGGTTGTGTTGGATTGAACGATCCACGATTCATCATATGGGTCTAACCTAGGTATGGCCCACTACTCATGATCTCCCTATGATTTTCCCGAAATCTGATGGTTGGGATCACCTTATGGTTGCGAGTGTGCTCTGATGGTATTTTGGGTCCCGTTGACAAAATTGAGGTCTTGGGCTGTCAATCAATGGGCCAGGGTCGAGAAATTCGAAGTTTTTAATGGTCGAGGAAATGAGTATTTCAAATTCTGGGCTGAAGCCGAACCCAGCCCGCCCGGATCATTGACAGTCTTATTCTCATTGCTACAGGTTCGGATGATAGTGTCCCTTCAGATGATCATGTGGCTATGAGTTTTAAGCAAAAAGTCCCTTTACACGTGATGCGTACAATGACTGGTTCCGATTGTGTTACACGTACCACGTGTGTGGTATAGATGGACGTCTATCAGGGAATCCTGGATCTGTCTTGGTGAACGTGACTGTTTTGTCAATATCCGCAAATAGCTTGGGATTCCAGTGGGTCTTTTTTTAGGGAAAAGCCTTTCAAGTACGATACTATTGCTGTGAAATAGGCAAATGCGTTTGGTTACGCTTGCTTCACAGAAATGTAATAGCTTTCTATGAAATGGCCGAATCCAACACGACGTTGTTGCGTGAGGCCGGATCCCATTAACGTTTTTAGCACCCCACCCCACGCACCATCCTTCTGGATGGTAATATGGGGCCCACCGTGTTTTGAATTATGCCATCTAATGCATTTTTAGAAGATGTATCGGACTCGGATGAAAGGATACTTAAAAAAGAACCTTTACATTATAAAACCCATGTGGGTCACACGACGTGATCTTGAAGGTTGGAGGAATGATTTTGAAGTTTTTGATCAAGATGGGTTTTTTGGATCCAAGGATGATAGGGGGGCACAATGGGCGGACTGGATGTCATTATACATCCCGGAAGGGGGGCCTACATAGCTGCAGTATTATTATTATTATTATTATTATTTTTTTTAATTTTTATTTTAACGTTATGGTTATCCTATAAACGTTGGTGTTGGATCCAGCCTCCTGTAGTTACAAGCTTTTGTATTCGTTCCTGGCTCTGGTAGAATGAGCTTTTTCTTAAATGCAGTGTGCGGGCCCACCGTGATGGTAGATGACACCCTCTCTGTCCGCCGTACTGAACAACCTCCTCCTTGGAGCTCAGAAATCAGGCTGATTCAAAAGCCAGGTGGGCCACCCATCGTGTAAAGTCATACTAAAACCTCTAAATTCATGTGAAGTGGCCCACCTGATTTTGTCAGGTAAAAATCAAAATTGAGTCCCACGCTCCACAACGTAATGGTAGGCATAGAAACCCTAGGTTCTTTGTGGTGTGACCCACAAATGTTTTTTTCCAGGCTGATTTTTAGGTAATGGTTGAACTCTACCGGGGCAAACCTCATATGGATGGATCGATGTGGGTCTACATCACGATGGCCCTCACACACGGCCATTGTAGCTGAACCTGCTTTTTCCCGATTGTGCCGTCTACTAAGTAACCAATGTCCAATTATAAACGTTCATAATTTAATACCATGTGCAGATCCAGACGCCAAACCAAAATTGGGCAGTTTTGCTGATTATAGTAAAACAGGGATATTCAGTCAAACGGGAAGGTATTGACTATTCGGCCTTCTAACTACCCATGTGCAGCACATGATCGAAACGGTTCATATGATGGCCCCATCTTGGATTTTCGAGATTCCAAAAGTAGGCCAGCCCTCTGGTCCCTTGTAATTTCTTTCAATTTTCATGTCACAAGATTGGAGGACCACACCTCTGATCTGATAGGAGGTATGAAAGTTGGGCCCCACTATATATAATTAATGACATAGATAAGGAAGGATCCAGGCATAATCTCAGTCAGTTACCAGGGTTATCTATGTTAATAAATGGAAGTACTGGATAGCCGATCAGCCAATTGGCATGTGCAAGATCTGGACCCTTCATCCATGGGGCTCTGTCATGGATACAGTGGTTGCCCACAAATCACCACGGTCAGGTGAAACTAGCCACAGATCAGAGGACTGTTGGCAATTGCAGATGGGCGGTTGCAAAAGCATATGCCACCAATGACTTGACATTAAATTTGCAAGTATACATGAACGGTGGATGCTGGTTTGTTGAAATAATAAAATACTAGATAACCTTCATTTTTAACCATCCAATAAATGTCCACACAATCTGATACTTAGATTATCAACTAAATGTAACTTTTGGCTCATGGCTCATGATGGGTCTAAACTAAACCCAGCAATTTGTAATTTGGGAGGTTCAATTAGAATTTGATTTTAAGGATTTTGACACATGGCACCTCCCTTTTGATCCAGAGATAAATAATACTTTCTATTGTAAATACTCTCACATTACCGTTTTTGGCTTCTATTTTCAGTAATAAACAACCATATGATTAACATTCATTGGCAAAATATAATAGAATTGACTATAGGCTAAGAATCTTTTATCACTAATGTAGATTTACAACACAATTTTATTTGAATCCCTTTCGGCAGGTCTATGGATCACACCAATGGCCCATTTGAATACTACCAAATAAGTTACTTTTTAACTTAAGTAATTATGTTACTTTTTCATATAAGTTAGTTTGACAAGCATAATTATAAAACTTATGTGCTGAAAATTATTTATCTTTATAAGTAATTTTTCTTAGCTTTTTGACTAATGACGTTTCTACTCTCTCCCACGGAGTCCCATGTTAAAGAAGGCTCTCTCTCACACTTCATATCAAAGGAAGCCCGACACGAGGGACTATCACACAATAGACAATCAATTTAAAAGGCGGGACCCGTATGATAGATGACCCCATGTTAATGTGCACCTACATATGGATGGTCCACATCAAAGGTCAGCCCATAATGGTAAAAAGTACACATCCAAAATAGGTGGGCTGGTATGATGGATGGCGCACTTCAAAGGTGGGGCCTACACGATGGACGGTCCACATTTAAGGTCGCCTATACATGATGGACGATAGACATTGAAGCTAGGCCCCATATAATGGATGACCCATATTGAGGTGGCCCCACATGATGGGATATCCACGTCCAAGGTCGGCCCTTAATGATGAATGACCCACATCCAAGGCGAGCCTCGTAGAATGGGCAACCTACATTGAAGGTGGGGCCCACATAATGGACAGTCCACATCAAAGGTGGGCTCCACATGATGAGCAATTAATAATGGTGGGCCCTACATGATGGATGATCCACATCAAGGTAGGCCTCGTAGGAGGAGCCTTCAAACTATGCTGAAACAGTGTTCGGTTGCTAGCAGTGGCCGATCGGTTAGATTATGGACCAGATTCAACAATTAGTCTCTGGACAGTCTTTAGCCGTTTTTGATCGATCGATAGTGTGCTTTGACCAGTCCGCAAATCAGTCGGCAATTGTGGTTGAATAGGTCGAATTTTGAAGTTTACTCTTTGAACAGTTGTTTGCCATTCTCGACCGGTCTACAGAATGTCGGTGATTTGCATGGTTACGTAAATCTGCGTAAAATGTTTCTAATTTTAGAATTTCTTCTATAAAAGGGGGTTGTAACTGGGATTAGGAGGTATCCTAAGGTATCTAAGGTTTTCTAATTATATTAAGGTGTGGGGAGAGGATTTTAAGAGAGAGAGAGAGAGAGAGAGAACTTGGGTTTTCTATTGGGTTCCTTGCTTGTGGGTGTTTTCATCTCTGTAATCTTCTGGCTCATGGTAGATTCGCATTGTGCCTTGATTTTTTACTTGCGAGGGGTTTCTCTACGTTAAAATCGGATTGTCTCTGCGTGGTTGATTGCACATGTGATTGATTGTATTGTGTTGCTCCTTTGATTCCATATTATGTGTGTTTAGTTTGCTTCTGCTTTGGGCCAGTTTTCCCAACAGGCCCCACATGATGGACAATTCAGATCAAAGGTCGGACCTAATGATGAGTGGCCAATGTCCAAGGCGGGCCCTACATGAAGGATGGCCCACATTAGAGGTGGGGCCCACATGATGGATGGTCCACATCAAAGGTGAGCTCCACATGATGGGCGGTGGATATTGAAGGTGGACCCCACATGATGGACAATAACATTGATGGTGGGCCCCACATGATGGATGACCAACATCAAAGGTAAGCCATGCATTAATGATAGCCCAGGTTTCAACGGTGGGTATCATAAATAGACTGTTTACTGTGTGAGGCCTACAACGTTTAAAAGCAAGCTGCCATTTGTGTTTTACCTTTGGTCAGGCTTGTGGGACCCAACCAACATGTTGGACAACAAATGACATCAGGGCCCCACTTTCTGGCCCATGGAGGTCTAGGATCAATCTGATTGGGTGATTTCCCTCTCTTTAGGTCTCTTGAGGTCTGTACATCCTTATCAATAGGTAAGATGGCAATAACATGCCATTAGATAGGCTGCTAGGATATAGCACGATGGGCCCCATCCCTAGGAGTTTTGATGGTGGTTGATCAACTAGCACTGTGTCCTTATTGCGGGGTCCACTTGAGATTTAGATCTACTCATTTTTGGGTTGTCCTTACATGATTGGGCAAAAGGGATGGGCTGGAAAATTAATTTATCACAAACATCACAGTGGGTGTCACTTCCAGCTGGCCTAAAGAGTTATAAATCCTGCTAAGACACACACACACACACACACACACCATATTTAAGGTGGGGCCCACATTATGAATGGTCCACATCAAAGGCTGGCCCCACATGATCAATGCCAGATGTAAGGGGGATCCAGCAGACTTGAGAGAACTAGTTATGATGCTTAAAACCAAACATGCTTTTCTACTTTTTGGCTGATAAATATCTTGCTTACCAAAAATGAGTATCTGCTGAATAAGTAAAAATCCCTAAGTAGCTTATCTTAAGTAACTTACAATCTAAACGGGCCCTAACCAACTATGCTTAAAAGAAAAAGAAAAAAGAAAGAATGAAAAGAAAAAGTAGCTCTTAATACAATAACAAATCTCTCTCTTATGACAAAATATCTTTGATGCTAAGATTATATAGAGCTTTTTGTTGGGGTAGATGCACAAATTTTCAAGATTTTGCACCCTAATTACTGTGAATTATGGGATATAATAATGTAGAAAAGCAAACAACCAATCAATCACCACGACACACAAAAGTTTTTATGTGGAAAACCCTTTAATAGAAGTAAAAACCATGAGACCATTGGAGAGCCTTCAAATTGTGTAAGGCGTGTGTACGTAGACCAGTCGGGCGACCGGTCTGCTCTTTGGCCCGATGCACAGCAGAAGACGCTGGACATTTTTAGTGTGCCCCAGACCGGTTGGGCGACCGGTCTGCTCTTTGGCTCGATGCACAACAAAAGACGCCGGACAGTTTTAGTGTGCCCCAGACCGGTCGGCCGACCAATCTACAAGGGGCTCCGACTAGTCGATGGTAAGGCAGCAAGCAGAGTTTGTTTAAGATTTCTCCCTGGACTGTTTTTCGTGTTGGGCGACCGGTTGGCCGACCGGTCAAGCGCCCACGTGGGTTTCTTGCGCAAGACGCGCGATTGTGTAAAAGGTTGCTAATTTGAGTTTTCTACCCTATTTAAAGGGTTGTAATTTGTGTTTAGCTGTAATCCTAAGTTGTTTAAAGTTTCCTTATCGTCTTAGGAAGAGGGTAGAGGTATGTGTGAGAGAGAACTTGGGGTTTTCTCTGTTTAATCCTTTCTTGTGGGCTGTCAATCTCTGTAGTCTTTTGTTATTCATAGTGGATCGCTTTGTGCAGTGGTTTTTTACTCATTGATGGATTTTTCTACATAAATTCGGAGTCTCTTGTGGTGAATGCTTGTGTATGATTGATTTTATCTTGTTTACTCGTTTGATCTCGGATTGCTCTACACGTTTTGGCTTCCGCTGCCGGTTTTCTTAATAAGTGGTATTAGAGCTATCGTTAGGGTGGAGTAGATTTTGGATCTGAGACGAGAAGATGGGATCGGGCACAAGGTTCGAAGTAGAGTTCTCTGAGAAAAATAACTTTGAGCTATGGAAGATGAATGTTGAATCCTTCCTATTTCAGCAAGGGCTTGATGAAGCTATTAGAAAGCGACCCGAAGCTATGAAAGATGATGAGTGGACGAGGCTCGACAAGAAAGCTAGAACCTCAATCCTGTTAAACCTTATGGATGATGTTCTCTATCATGTCATGAAGGAGAAGACTGCGGCTGAAACGATGGTGAAGCTAGAGAATGTTTATGCCAAGAAATATTTAGAGAATCGCATGTATGTGTTGATGTAGTTGTTCACCTTGAGGATGACTGAGGGAACTGAGCTGGAGGACCACCTAAGCACGTTCAATAGGCTGGTTTGCAAGTTGGTAAAGATCGATGAACCAATAAAGAGTGAATATCAAGCATGCATCCTGTTGAATTCTCTTCCAGATTCATATGAGTCATTTATGGACTTTGTCTGTGCAGAGAGGGAAACCATAAGCATCAAGACTGTTATATCAACCCTCCAGTCGAAGGCGATGAGAAAGAAAAGTGGTGACGTGGCTTCCCGTTATTCTTCAGAGGCACTAGGTTATGAGGGGAAGAAGTTCTGAGCATGGAGGATATTCGAAATCGGGATCTAGAGCCAAGGGCAAAGGGAAGACTAAGGTGAAGTGCTAGAATTGTGGACAGGAGGGCCACATGAGAGGAGATTGTCAGAATCCTAGGATGAAGCAAGAGAGGTATAGAAATTCTTCTGGAGAAGGAGCAATACCGTAGAGGACGGTGGCGATCTGTGTGAAGTTCTGACTGTTTCTGACAAGGGATCTCACGGTAGTGAGTGGATACTAGATTTAGAGGGCTTCATGTCACGTATGTCTTGACCAGAGTTCATTCACGACATACAGGGAGTATGGTGGATAATCGGTGTTTGTGGGCGATGGATTCGCTCATACGGTTGTGAGTATTGGTACTGTGCGCATCAGGATGTTCGATGGGGTCAAACGAGTCCTGGAAGATGTGAAGCACGTCCCTAAGATGAAGATGAATGTAATTTCTCTTGGTGCATTCGAGGCGAAAGGGTGTGCGTTTATCGGCCGCGATCGTTATTGTGATGTGATGAAGGGGGCACTCGTGTGCATGAAGGCACAGGAGGTGTGACCATCTTTACATGTTGATCGGGATTACAATTCACGGTGGAGCTGCAGGAACGACAACGAGATCCACGGTTGCTCGTATGTGACAAATGCCCAAGGGCCACATGAAAAGAGCGGTAAAGGGCCTGAATTTACAAGGTTGGGGTCGATGGTGGCACGAGAAGTGGTGGAGCTATGATTGAAGATGAGATGATATTGCGAGGATGGTGTTGATTCGATGTTTGAAGCCTCGGTGGAGATTGTTGGAGAGCCTTTAAACTGTCCAAGGCATGTGTACACAGACCGGTCGGGCAACCGGTCTGCTCTTTGGCCCAATGCACAGCAGAAGACGCTAGACAATTTTAGGGTGCCCCAGACCGGTCGGCCGATTGGTCTGTAAGGGGCTCCAACTGGTCGGTGGTGAGGCAGCAAGCGGAGTCTATTTAGGATTTCTCCTTGGACTGTTTTTCGTGTTGGGCAACCGGTCAGCCGACCGGTCAAGCGCTTAGGCGAGTTTCTTGCGCAAGACGCGGAGTTGCGTAAGAGGTTGCTAATTTGGGTTTTCTACCTATTTAAAGGGTTATAATCCGTGTTTAGCTGTAATCCTAAGGTGTTTAAGGTTTCCTAATCGTTTTAGGAAGAGGGAAAATGTGTGTGTGAGAGAGAACTTAGGGTTTTCTCTGTTTAATCCTTACTTGTGGGCTGTCAATCTCTGTAATCTTTTGTTATTCATAATGAATTGCTTTGTGCAGTGGTTTTTTACCTGTTGAAGGGGTTTTCCATGTAAACTCGGAGTCTCTTCTGGTGAATGCTTGTGTGTGATTGATTTTATCTTGTTTACTCGTTTGATCTCGGATTGCTCTGCACGTTTCGGCTTCCGTTTCTGCTGCCTAGTTTTCGCAACAGAGACCTCATCCAGATAAAAAAAATCCACTACGTAAAGGAACGTTACGGAGCGATTACAAGCTTTATATGCTTGAATCTGGTTTTCTTCACACCCAAGGGTGGATTACAACCAACGAGAACTGAAACAAGAAAAATCTTAGCGATCCGAGGACTTAGAAGTAGTTGAGGATGAACCAAAGTCGCGGATGTAGCGTCACAAACCCAGAACTTTCTTTCTTCGATCTTCCTCTCTCTTTCTCTCAATCTCTTCTTTCTCTCTCTCTAACTTGCTTTGGACATAATGATCTCTATTATATAACTCTAATCCCGATCAGCAAATGTTTATATAATACTTTGTAAGAGTTAGTGCCAAGATAGGAAATTGCATAATGTAGTCCGTGCCCGCCATCGGCTACCAACACCCAACTATCAGCCGACCATAATTGGCCCAGACTGTCCAACAAGTAATCCTAAGAGAAACTCCTAAAATAGGCTGGCCGCACACCACTATAGGTTGGCGGATCATGGCCATCGGCCGGCCGACACCCAACTATCAGCCGGTTGTAAATGACGAAAACAATCTAGCGTGCAAGGAGCCATCCAAGGGATAATTTGGTCGGCCGGCCGACGATCCCAGTCCTACACTACATCTCTTGTCTGCTCCTGAGGAGGCAGATCCCCATCACTTTACTCTAGGAGAGGTTAGGAATTTGAAACGGTAATATCTCTAAGGGGGTCATATTGATTTTTTCATCCCGATAAATAACGTAGGGTGCTTTTTAACCATGTATTTTAAGCATGATAGTGTAGAAAACGAAGAAAAGAAGGTATTATTTATCTTTGGGTCAAAAGAGAAGCCGCTAATTGCCAAAAGTCGCTGTAACTTTTATGTTATTTGAGACTTTTCAGTAATTTCCAAAAAAGGGAGTTACATGGTATCCAGGCGGGGCACGTGGCTCATGATACACAAGCACTAAAAAATTATACACGTAGCATATATTTACTAGAGTAACACCAACTATAACTATATTGTGCAGCGCACTGTCGCCAACTCACAACTCCAAGATATGATTGGTTGAACAGTGATAGCCCGTGATTCTTGGATTTTTGTTTGTGAATATATATATATATATATATATATATATATATATATATATATATATATATATATATATATAATTCAATAGTCAGATAATCAAATGAACTTAAATTTTTGGCATGATACATCTATACTGGATTATAATTTGGACTGCTGAATTTGAGTTGTTGTATGCCACTTGTGCGATTTCATTATGTGGTTCATCACATTCTGATAAAGCATGGAAAGTTTTTCTCATTTCCAAAGGACTGATATCATCCATTACACTATGGCAGAGTATCAAAGTGATTCTCTTTTGAAAATAGGTGAGAAAGGGAGAGGAGAAATTGATATGATTAGATGCGTGACGTTAAGGACGGTGATTATAATGCATGAGAGAGAGAGAGAGAGCAGATGACTATTTCTAATGGAAGTGGTTGGACGGACCGCACCATGATTCGGGCGTCGTAATGCACACCACCGACGTGCCTCTCTCTCTCTCTCTCTCGTATTCTTTTGCCTTTTTCCTTTATGTGCTTGATATTGGTGGAACAAGACGTTGGATGGGTGACCGGACCAGACAAAAAGAAAGAGACCCCATCTCTCCTTTTTTTTTTTTTTTTTTTTTTAATTTTTTATTGTAGCACCAGATCCTCTCTTCTCCCACCCTTTTCCTTTTCAGAACTTTTCTCATTTCTTCTCTCTCTCTCTCTCTCTCTCTCTCTCTCTATCTTTATTTTTTATTATTATGGTTTTTGGTGGGATGGTGAAATGTTAAAAGAAATCCCATGTGACAAGGACACACACATCATGTACCTCTTTTATTGCCTGATATACCGAATAAAGGAGCATAGGTGATCCACCCAAGGAAAAATTAAATAAAGTGGCATGTGTGTGTGCTTGTAACCTTTTTTGTTTGTTTGTTTGTTTGTTTCTTATGTTATTAAATTTATTTCTAAGCTTTATTAAGGGGAAAACAAAGCATGGTGAAAGAGAATCCATGTGTGCCTTCCAGTGTCACTTGGGTTGTTGATCCCGGGCCCCAGATTAGGTTAATGGTGTGACCCATAGTTTAAAATCATGAAAATTCGCCTCAACATGAAACTCGGTCGAGTTGAGTTGACTCGGAAACTCAGGCAAGTTTCTTGAAAACTGGTGCTAGTTGTCCTGAGTTTTCAAGCATTATTTAATATTTAAGAATACAAATTATATATAAATAATGTTGAGTTGTGGTGAATAGAGTCGGAATTTATTCATTTTGTTGAGTTGCGCTGAGTTTCCTTTTTCTAGTCAAGTTGTTTTTTTTTTTCCCGAGTTTTGACAGGTTGAATCGAGTCAAATTTTTTTATTTGACTTTTAAACTATGGGGTGAATGCTTGGTTATGTTGAACCTGCATTTCATTTTCAAATAGTAGCCGAGTTTGGCAGCAATATTTTTGGGCGAATGGGTCAACCCAGCCAATTATGATTTAATTGAAGATACAGTCCTTGATAGATTGAATGACGGTACATGACTTGTGGATCTGATCCGAATTAATTAGGATAAAGCTTAGATAGTGATGATGCCTATGCATAACGCTTGTATGTCTTTCTATGGATGCATTTGTGTGGAACAATGTGTTATTCACATGGATGCCTCCATTGAATAATTGACTGAAAGTAATGGACAATGTATTGGATACGAATTTCTTACGTGGAGCCAAGGCAACAAAAGCCTTTGTGGAGCCATGATACACACACTCTTGTTAGGAAGTGAGCCCAAGAAACAAGAACTGTGGTAGTTTAATTCATGCTAATTAGTAATTACTTTCACACACTGCGAGTCAGATTGGTATGGGTGTAACTTTCACAATATCCACCCCATTTAGGGGGATGACGATTGGGTACTACCCCAAAGACTTAGCTAGAGAGTAGGGGCTCTGTGGTGCCCACATTAATGTATGCGTTTTATCCATGCCGTCAATCTATTTGGACAGATCAATTTAGTGTGTGAGCTTAAAAGAAGGCAGATCGAAGGTTCAAGTAGACTGCACCAAAGGAAACGGTGGAGATGAAATGCTTACCATTGAAAACCTCTTACGAGCATGGAAGCTTTGGATCAAGCCTATCTTTATGTTGTTCTTTCATCCAAGTCTGTCAAACCTTATGAACAGGTTGGACAACAAATAAACATTACAGTGGGCCCTAAGAAGGTTTCAATGGTGGGCATCATTGTTACCACTGCTTGCAGTGGTGGGGTCTACCCAAGTGTTCGATTTGCCTCTCTTTCGGGCTCATGCCCTAAAAAGATATGTCAAAATAGATAAAATACATACAACATGGTGGGGTCCACAAAGCCCCTGCTAAGATCGTCTGCCTTTAACTACGCCCTGGTGGGGGCAGCATCCAACCCACGCCTCATTCAAAGTACCTACCTCATTTTAATCATTGAACCCAAATGTCATGATGATAAAAAAAAAAAAAAAAAACTCTAAGCAGGCCTCAATACACGAAAAAATTGGTATGAGATGTCATCCAATCCATTCCTCTGATGTACCTTGTTAGGAAGGATGACTTACTCAAAAATTACAATATTCCAAAATCAGGTGGGCCGACCACGTGAATTTAGTGGTTAGGTATAATTTTTTAGGGTGGACCACCTCAATATTGAATAAGCCAAACAAGGGGTGATGTATCTGATGGATGGTGTGGATTTCAAGCATGTTAAGTCATTCTCCAATGCTAAGAAAGTAACCCACTAGGTACCTAGCAAAAGGTTTGCATTTTCCCCAAAAAAAAAACAAGACTAAACCAAAACTAAAGTGGGCCATACCACAAGGAAAAGTGGAGATGGAGACCCCTACCTTTTAATCCTTGTGAGCCTATTTGGATTGGGCTAATATTTGGTTTTTGCCTTCATCCTGGTAGTACTGGCATTATAGACTGGTTGGTTGGATGACACATAAACATCACGTCAGACCTCAACATGGTTTCAGTGGTGGACATTTCTATCTAATTGTACCATGGGCTATGGTGTGGCCCACTTATGTATTGGATCGATGTGATTTTTGAGATTATGTCCTCGCATGAGCTGGCATGGAAATGATGGATGGAGTGTAAGTCACACACACGTCACCGTGGGCCCCAGCGATATTTTTCTGGAGGTTACCGTGGCTGCCAATGAGCCAAAAAAATGCAAAATAGAAATGTCCAAGTGGGAGGCTGTGTACCCCTTATAGCTTGTGTAAATTAAATATCTAGGGGGCCTACCGGGATGTCTGCGTGACATCCACTCCGTCCATCAATTTCCCCAGTTTATTTTAAGACGTGAACACAAAAATGAGGCATATCCAAAACTCAGATGGGCCACACAATCAGAAACCCTTTTAATCTTTCTTATTTTTGGGCTTGCATCTGATGAAACTGATGGCGGAGTTGATATCACACGGACAAGACATCACAGTGAGCCCCACAGAGCTTTGGATTATAGGGGCTTTATTATCAAGTGGGCTAATCTTCCAAATTGAGTATTGTCATATAAAAAATCAACCCATCATAATCATCACCCATTTTCATTGTCATTATAGCCTTGTCCACAGCTACATGCGTGGCCAATTACACCCCAGAGCTGATCACATGCGTGCAATCTTTTCGTTGAACATACCAATTTCTATGACATCAGTGCCTTGAAAAACGTAGGTCAAGCTATGAAGATCACCCTTAATGAAAATAAGGATGAATCATTCAATACATGGGCCACACCTGTACGTACGTTGTGTCGGGTTGTCTATTGATTATGACAGTGTGGCCCCCATGATGAGTGGAACAGTTACCTTATGCTTCAGGTGATATTGAATGTAAGACCAGCAGTTTCCATGGTACTGGTGTCCTGCGCAAGTGGCATGTTAGTGGGAAAAGATGGTACAGTACCTTTACTGAGTTTTCACCATCTTGTGATGATATGGGTCAGTAAAATGGTAAAGAATTCAGAGAAAAAAGGACCTTCACATGCATGAAGACGACTCATATTCAATTCCTTCATTCACTTTCTTGGTTTGGTTTTGGTGGAGCAAGACATTGAAAATGGTGACCTTGATTGGACACATAAAAAGAACATTGACATGGAAAAGTTTCCACAGCTCATTTATGTCCTGGCTCCCTTTTTTTTTCTTTCCATTTTTTAACCTTATTCTCTGTCAATTGATTACATGTATATATTGTGCCCCCATAAATCTCTTTGCTAGGATATGCTATTCTTTCAATTTGTGTGCAATGAGTGGACCATTACAAAGATATTAAAAAAAAAAAAAAAAAAAAAAAAAACTCCACATTGGTCTTTCAATTTATGTGCAATTAGTGGACCATTAAAAAATTCATTATCTTGGTGGCAGAAGAAAAATGATGAAGTCTTCTAGCACTCAAAAGCCATTGAAGATGAAATGGAATTTTATCATTGAAGATGAAATGGAATTTTATCTAGAGAAATAATCACATGATTCATAGGTGTAGATTGAATGGCTAGTGTGAGCCTGTACCAATTGTGGATGATCCCAAGATCGGTATCAGATACGCAGCAGCAAAATGTCTCTTTTTTTAAACTTGCACGGGCTACGCCTGACATCCACAGGGAGAACCAGTTTCAATATATGCCGGGTTGTGCAAGGGAAGATGCCCATCTTCCCAGTTCGATGAGATAAAAAAAAAACAGGTGTGAGAACAAAGACGACAACTTAATTCATGGAGAAGGTATTAAATGGTTAGATTTTCAATGTCCTCTTACCTTAGAGGGTAGTTTCTCTTTACAAAAAGACAGTCTATGTGCTGCTAGCTGCATGAACTCTTACATGACACCTAAGAGGTAGGGCTGGAATGAGACATGGGTTACATGGGTATGGTGACTATTGTGGCAGTGAAATATCTTTTAAAGAGAAAATAAATAAATAAATGATTGTTGTGGTTAGACCCGTAATCTAAGGAATGCTTGTCATGCATGAGATGTACATGGTTAACGATGTGAGGGAGTATAATGTCATTATTAATCTAGTAGTTCCCACATGATTTTGGCAACCATGTGTGATGCCCTAATGTATAGGTTTCTTCTTGCTGTTAAATAGGATATTTTCAATTTTTGGTAAGTAATACTATGGTTGGCCAGAATTAAAGAAGTTAGGCTGAAAAGCTCAACTTAGGGTTTCAACACGGGGTCATGGGTTCAAGCATTCATTGTGGTGTGAGTGTGCAGGCATATGTAGGGTGTGTGATTACATGTAGAATAAAATAAAATAAAATAAACTTAAGGTGATGATGGTATAAATTTGTATAGTAGTTTTTAACGATCATAACTTTATGACCAGTCGTATGATATGTTAGAGAAAAGCCACTGTGATGTAGAGTGGGTCGCCAACTATTATATGGCTCAAATGGACCAAAGGAAGACCGGTTGGGGTTGGAAGCGATCAGGAACGTCAATACTGTAAAATAGTCATATCTCGCGATTCGGAACGAGTTTTGGGGCGTATAATATATAATTTTGGGGTAGCTCGAGCTACTTTAACTAACAACCCCGGGTTGCCTATGACGAAATTGTGATATTCAACCAGATTAAAGGTCATTAAGCTAGTTTTATTTCAATTTTATTATTTATAATAAGTTTTATTTTGATCATAACTTTTGATTCATGTGGTTTTAGAGTTTAATTGTGCCCAACATGTGGTTGGGCCTGTTTGAAAACTTTTTACTTTGGCTAAAAACCATGAGTTCTATGTAGGATTGAGAGACATAGAGAGTAGTAAGTTTACTATTTATACTAAGTTACGTTTTTTAGGTGTTTTAGTTTGAGTTGAAGTTTGAAACTTCTATATAGGGTTTAGTTTCTTATTTAAAGCATTGTAGTCACATTAATTTTAATTTAGTCTATTATTATGATTTTTTTAAAAATTTATTTCATATTTTCTCTTACATTCCTTTGTGGATTCGAGAAAGTCCGGTTGAGGATTTTCGGAAGCCTAGTGGATTCAAAGTATTTATTTGATTAGGCACATGCATGGTGATTGACCCAATCACTCCCTCCCTGCATCACATCGACAAGCCTTATGAAGCGGTAGCTGACACAATCTTAGATCCGAAGTGAGTTTTCAAAAAATAGGCAATTTTTGAGGTCATCACATTTTCATTTAAAATTTACTAATTTTCCATTTTCATTATTTTAAAGGTTTTTAGAGTTTGGTTGCAACCCAAAGTTTTGTTTAGACCATCAAAGAGTTATTTACGAAGATAGGTAGGATTAGATGACTTTTATTATTTTTAACAATTTTTACTATTTCAAGAAAGTTTTATGATTTGACTCATTGGAAGAGTATATCACAGACAGTGTAATCCGTTCGACAATATCAATCTTATTTCTCATTTTAGAGATTTTCTCTCCTATATGGATATCTTCAAGGATTATCATTAATGAGAAAACAATGATCTTTTTTATTCATCTACACACCCATTATCCCATTAAAACTAAAATTTATTATTTATTTAAGTTTATAAATAGCTAGTGTTTAAAATAGCAGTACATGAGAATGAATCACTGACTCGTCCAAAGCTGATGCAACTTATCTGAGTTGACTCGGATTTGGTCGAGTCCGGTCGATCCCAATCAGTACATAGCAAAGTCACAGTCCAACAGTCCTGACTCGGCTGATGCAACATATCTGAGTTGACTCGAATTCGGTGGAGTCTGATCGATCCCAATCAGTACCACACGTCACAGTCCAATAGTCCTGACTCGGCCGAACTCAGACAGGTGACCCCCAGCTCGCTCATGCAAGACTTAACTCGGGACTGGACGAGTCACACTGAGTCGCCGAGTCAGAAAATCATAAAGGTGAGTTGATACTTCTCGTGTGAACTGATATTTTTATCTCTCTCCTCCCCTTCATTTTTACCTTCTTTTACATATAAACGTCCACATTAAAGAGGGTCCTGACACCCATTGACGTGATGACTGCCACACAGCGTTCGTATCACGAATACAAGAACCGTAGGTAAGCAATCTCAACATAAATACGAGCCCGTGTTTGAAGGGGGCGTGAAAGCCGTGCAAAAAGCATGAAGACACAGAGGTAAATAGAAGGCAGAGGGTGTCATGTGGCGTTTGTGCAGAACATAGGTGTGGGACCCACGTGATACAGATAGGCACATGATATTTGAGTGTGGGCACCGACTTTATCAAATGCCCTCAGTATCCTTGTTCTTAATTCCAATACAGGTGGTGGGCCCCACAGGCTGGCAGAGGTTGGAAAATAGTGGTTGACTTGTCTAGCTTAAGATATGTAAACTTCTAGCCCTTCATTTCTTTGGGCCACGAGAATTTATTTGAATATTTCTTGGAAAAAGATAATAAATACAAGGTATTTTAGGATCACCCAACATCGTCTGATAAATTTTTTTAAGTACATTTTTTAATTGTTCACCTACATGCAATGTACCACAACTTGCAGAACCAGGCCATTTTTTTCTGCCTAACATGACACATCTGTAGGACATCGGTACCATTAAAGCGGTATGCCCTACTATCAAGATCACTCAGAACAAAAATCAGGCCCGTTCCCTCATTAGGTGGGCCACACTTCTGGAATCAAGGACAAACAATGGTCTGATTCAACATAGCGTCTGGACCTGCCTATTGACTTAATCTGCATGCTGTACCATTGTCTGATTTCCTAAACAGGCCGCATGCTGGTGGGAAAGATGACACTGTACCACAAGTTGTGGTACAGTTTCTTGGAGGTTTTCAGTTCATACGCATTCAACCAGAAATTGTAGATATGGTATGCATGTAAATCACATCCAAACCGTCCAGATAGTAGGACCCACTTGTAATAAATGGAAACCCTAAAATCTGATTAACTGGACACTCATATCCATTGATCGACGGATGTTTGTTCATTGATTACACACCGTTGGTGTTTTTCATCTTAACCTCCCGAATATCAGTGTCATATCCGGTGTACCGGTCGGTTTTGTGATGCATCTAAAGTGGGGCCCACTACTGGAACGTGGGATTTCTTTATCCCTCCCACTCTGAATGGGAATAGTGGTATTGGGATGTGTGCAATTGCGTTGCCTTATGCATGATCTCATTCAAGTTTCTTTTTGTGATTGGAGGTAGGATACTGTAGCAAGAGAAAATCTTTGATACTCTGGCAGAGTGTGATGGATGATACGCAGGCACTTAAAGAAAATTATATAGAAATTGCACATGTGGTATACAAGTAATCAAATTAAATCGTCCAAATTATGGTAACCAGTGTGAATGAATCATGGACAAAAAATTAAGCTTCTTCAATTATCTAACTGTCAGATGGGTGGATATATTTATTTGATGGTTAAAAATGAAAAAATGAAAGGAAAAAAAAAATAAATAACATAAACGGTCCTATTCCCACGCATAATTTTTGAGTGCCAGCGTATCTACCGTCATTATCAACCTGAGTATCATACAACTCGTGCAATAAAGGGTCTGGATGCATGGGGGTCTGAATACTGATCAATGGTGTCTTAATGCACCTATTTGTGCATATGGAGCTTGTAATACGGTGATCCAGACCGTTGATCTGACGTCCCCAGTCAGCATGGGGATGCTTCCAAAGTGTTACATATCTGGTGATTCTAGCTTTTTATTCATTGGCGTTTAAATGGAAGGATTAGGACCAAACTAGGGATTCTTCATCCTCATCCACGATGTGACCCATCGGACCAACGGCCTCGATCACGGAAACCTTGAGTCCCACTTGTATGGACCGCACATCTAGATTCTACTGATGCATTGATAGGCCAAAACTAAGGGTGTAGATGCAAAACAGGCTTGGGATGAAAAAAAAATAGAAATTTTTAAATGGGCCCACCCACACCAGATGGCTCAAACGACTCAAAATTATCGGCCCACTAATGTAGGCCCGGAAGATTTACGATCCTAACCAGTAGAGTTGCAATAGGTTGCATTGAGTGGCCTGATTCTTACTTGGGCCTGAAAATGGCCCGGTCCTGATCATTTTAATCACCGGCTTTCAATATCAGGCCCAAGCTAGACATTAAGCTCGTTAACTGGCCTATTTCCATTCTTCAGCCCGGGGCTGAGCCTGAGCCTTTATGTGAAAGCTGCATAACCAGCCCAGCCCAGCCCATTGTCAGACATTCTAACTAGGGCGCTATAGTTTTTACATGAGCCCAGATCCAACGTGTTATGTGCATCAAAAGCATGTTTAAGTGGGTCTAAGTGCGTTCAACTGTGCCTGAGTGTGGTCCAAGTGAGTGCCACATAAGTATATTGCACTTGGATGAACTTAAACATGCTTACAAACATACTTAGATGCACTGAACTCTGACGCATTTAAACATGCTTACTGACAAAAGCTCTCCCTTTTGTTTTTGGTGTTAAATAATACAAGTAAGTGGAAAGAAAGGTTGGATGTATTAACAAGAGAGGGTGTGGATATCACTTCCCACATTGAATGTGGAATGTGGGGCCCATTTGAGGGTGGGATGATGTAATTATCATATCAGATGAAGCTTTTATGAGAAAATAATATGTGGGTAGTGTTGCAAAAGACATCCAACATCTCTTCAATGCTTTTGCTAGAATCATGGTGTAATGCGCACCCCACATGGGGCAAGCATCTTCCCACATAGGTCAGGAGATTTGGACGACTTAAATCTGTCCAAGGGAAGAAACAAGGAAAAAGGAGCCACTTAAAGGGTGTTTTTTATTTGTGAGGTTTTACAGTTTCCATGTGGGTGGGGAAGGTGGGGCCCACTTGTAGAAAACCCCCATTGGGTTGAAGATGCTACTCACCATCATCTCTTCTTTCTTTTTATTATAGTTGTTTTTTTCTTCTTTCCCTTCTCTTTCTAGGAATCTACCTTTGATTTTGAGACTTAGTGTTTGAGTCGAAGTGGATTTTAAGGTCTGAAAGTACTGAAACAAAGGGAGGATTTTAAAAGAGGTTGCTGACGTTTGTATAGGAAACTGCAACGTGGCAGCTGTTCTGATGGATGTTTTTGGATGGCCCCTACCCAAATTGTCAAGATGCATGTACAAGAAAATGTGGCAGACGTGGCCGCCACTCTTATCTTCGTACATACGACCCATGTGAGAATTTAGTGTTCAACCAACGGTGTAGATTTCGTAGTTAAAAGTCCTTGAATCAGTGTCAAAGATCACCCAAACGGTGTGAATTTTGGGGGCATGGCTAATCTATGGTAGGGCCCAGCAGATAGACGATCAGGATAGCATTTCGATATCTTCTAACAGATGATGAACGATCATTTCGGAACATGCCTCCTGGCAGAACAAGGACATGGTGTCTTGTAGCTGAGGAATGCATGTGGGCATGCCTAATGGCTACTTTCATGGTTTGGAGCTTAGTGCAACCCACAAATGGAAATCACTACCACTGGCACCTTTGATCATACACTTTTCTAACATGCAGACGTTCATCATGAAAGCAATGGCCCACCTGCAGGAGTAGGGACTAGTGACGCTTAGACTACCATAAGTGCTACAGTATTACATGGTCCCACTTATCAATCTGATGTGATCTATGACAGGAGATCTTACTCTAGGTACACTGGATGTACCAAACCTTTCATTTTACAATAATGGTTATAGAAGTTAACCTTGGCCATAAGTGGGAAAAATGTGGAAAATGGGAAAGGAAAATACGGGGTTTTCGTAGGAAGCGAATTACGTTCTGAGTATGGCATACTGAATAAACTCTGTGGGGCCCACCATAATGTATCTATCTTCTCCACGCAGTCCATCCCTTTTGCTGGATCGTTTTATGGCATGAGCCTATAATTAAAGCATATCCAAAGCTCGAGTCAAACACACCACATGAAACAATAGTGATAACAACATCCACCGTTGAAAACTTCTAGCGGGTTATAAAAGTTTTGGATCAAGCTGATATTTGTCATCCACCTTGTTCATATGGTCACACGGAGATGAATGAATAGAAAAGGCCATATCAGGAAAAGGCCTACAGTTATGTTAAAAAAGGTGGATGACAAATAAACATAACTGTAGGCCTTGGGAAGGTTTCAATTGTGTATGTTGTTATTACTTTTGTTTCGTATGGTGTGGCACATGTGGTGTGGTCCACGTGAGCTTTGAATATTTTTTAATTTGTGCTGATTGCCTAAAATGATTTGAAAAAATGGATGGATAACGCGGATAAGACACATACATGTACAATGGTCCCCCAGAGTTCACTCAATATACACTTTGACACAAGGAAGACCTAGGAAGTCGATCACCGTGGTGGTTTCTCGAATTCAGAGATAAAAGAAATAATTCTAAATAAATTGTATATTAATTAATTGAATGACCAAAAATGGATACAATGAACTTATTTTTTATGGAAGTCTCAAAAATCCTACTTGAACTCATGGAGCAAAAAATAAAAAAGTTTTCAAACGGCCCAACCATGTTGTTCTACTAATTATTCTAAGCCATTTTTATATTGGGTACAAATTCTAAAATCCTATAAATAAAAAGTTATGATCAAATTAAAACTTACTATAAATAGTAAAATTGAAATAAAACTAACCTAATGACTGTCAATCTAATCGAATCTCAAGATTCCGATGTCTAAAGTAGCTCGAGCTACCCTAAAATCATATATTATATGTCCAGAAATTCTTCCCAGATTGCGAGATATGACCGTTTTACGATCCTGACGGTCTGGATCACTTCCGACCCCGACCGATCTTCTTTTGGTCCATCTAAGCTATGAAATAATCGGCGACCCGCTCTACATCACACTTCCATTTTCATTAGCTTGTTTATACAGGAAGACTCCAAAATGTGCTTTTATTGAGTAAACTCTGTTGAGCCCACCATAAATGTATGCGGTCCATCCACACTGTCCATCCATTTTTCAGCCCAAAATTCAAGCATATCCAAAGCTGGACTACACCACAAGAAACAATGTGAATAATGATTTCCACAATTGAAACCTTGCCATCCAACTTATTCATAAGATGACACAGACATGAAGGAAAAACACATATCAGCTTGATCCCAAACTTCTATAGCCCGTAAGAATTTTCAACAGCAGACGATTCAATTCACACATTTTCCTGTGGTGTGGTCCACTTGAGCTTTGGATATGCTTCATTTCCACATCTACTTTTTTATAATAAAGTATTATCTCTATGGAAATCGATTTTATTTCCACACTATAGAACGGGTTTCCTGTGAGTTTCCTAACATTATAATTTAAAGAAATTCTTTCCACCGTCAGCACTTCCTCATTTCTCACAGATGGAATGGTGGACAATTGGGGTTGTTGGGATGGGCCTATTCAAACATTAATTTTGCATGGTCCAGGCGGGGGCCCATTTCCACGCCTAGTTACAATTTTCCATTCAAATTTCTACTGCTTAATTAATTAGTGGAATACAAGGCCACCTATCAGGACCGGTGGTATGTGGGTCACATTAGATAACGGGTCACGACGGAAGTTCCCTCGTCAAGACTCTAGCGTCCTTGACGAAACAATGCAAGTATGTGTGCTTGGTGATCGACCTTAGAACATGGCGATTTGCCCACCGCACAATCAAAGGGTCCACAAGCTTGCAGACGTTATCGATGTGACTAATGATTCCAAAACCGACACTTCTACGGTCGAGGTCTTTCGTCTTTATGATTCAACATCCAAGTTTGTTTAGCGTTTGGCTTGCACGTCCTTTCTCAATCACAATCGTCATGGTTTGAACTGCATTTGGTTGAAGTCTCCTTCAACGGTCCACCATGCCAACCGTTGTGGTTGCTCTATTCCTTTATTTTATTACCATAAAAATGCGTAAAATGGGTGGTCATTTTCAGGGTGGGGATGGGCCCGACAGGTTGTTAAAGGCCTGTTTGTCGGCAACGTCTAGGATGGGATGGGCCCGAATGTCGTTAAAGGCCCAAATATTTTGGGCTCAAAGCCATAACAATTAAAAGAGAGTTGAAGATGGGATCATGTACAGCTCGAAGAAGGCATACACCATTCCATTTATTAAACAGACCGAAGTTCAGGTCCAGATTCGAACTATGGGCCTAACAATCCGGCCCAAGCCTAGCTCATGACAGGACAGGTGTCTGGAAGCCCACCGGATATCCCATCGGTTGATTAATGGAATCTTGAATATTGTCGCTTAAATCAGTACAATCTGAGCATAATTCATACGTCCCCTCTGCTGCATTTGACAATGCCAATGCCAATGCCATTGTTGAAAAATATGAAAACTCCACTCTCGACTCCAAGCCTAGTCGAGTTAACTAAAAAACTCGGGTGAGTTTCTTGAAAATAATGTTGAGTTGTATCTAGCCGAGTCGAGTTTTGTTGGTTTTTTTTCCCTAGATTTGACCATATTTCTAAAACTCGGTGAGTTGACTCAAAACTTGGCCAAGTCAGCTTGACTCATAGCGGTGCGGCTTCAGTGGAGATCCACTGAGGTGGGTGGATACCTGACGGTCGAGTCTACTGTTTGATGTGTGTCTTACAACCACACGGTTCATCCATTTTGAAATCTCATTTTAGAGCATGATCCAAAACATGAAGTAGATCCAAATCTCAGGTGGACCATAATACATAAAATAGTGGTACTCAAACACTAAAAGGTTTTGGATCAAGCTGATATTTGTGTGGTCTCTTCATCCAAGTTTTTGTGACCTTGTCAACAAGTTGATGTAAAATGAACATTCCATAGGCCCCGTGAAGTTTTTAATGGTGTGGATTCAATCACTACTGTTTCATATGGTATGGTCCACCTAAGATTTGGATATGCTTCTTTTTTTTTAATCATGCCCTAAAATGAGCTTTCAAAATGCATGGACGGTACAGATCTAAGGCACATACATCACAGAGGCCCCACAGTTGAGGATACACCGACCTTGGTGAGTCGGGGGATCCACCCAAACCGCGCCCGACTCGGAGAGATTTCAAGCGGACGTTCTAGGAAATTCACCCAAGTCACTCTGCATAGTCAACGCCCTCTCTTTTTAAAAATAGAAAATGTGCTTGCAATATATTCAAACAACAAACCTCAACCAAGAAGTTCTTGGCTTCTACCATAATTCTAGTGGCTATAGGTCTGCTTATGCTATTAGTTTTTAAGAAGTTCAAGATTTTCTTCCCTGCATCTATATTATAAATTTGATTATTAAAATAACACAGTTGAGTCTTCAAGTTGACCCAACCTGGCTAGGAATCTGATATAGAGCGGGTCGTCGATTACTACATGGCTCAGATGGACCAATAGAAGACCGTTCGGGATCGAAAATAATCCGGACCATCAGGATTGTAAAACGGTCCTATCCCGCAACCTGTAACGAGTTTTTGGACACATAATATATGATTTTGGGGTAGCTCGAGCTACTTTAGCCACCCAAATTCGATCGTAACTTCTGATCAGTAAGGTTTTAGAGTTAGTGCCCAACATAAAAAGGGCTTAAAATAATTACTAGAATAACATGGTTGAGCCCGTTTACTATTTATTGTACGTCAGGTTTTCTAGGGTGTTTTAGTTTGAATAGGAGTATGATACTTTACCTAGGGTTTAGTTTCCTATTTATATGTATTGTAATTTTGTTTTAAGGATTCAATCAATTATTCAACAATTATTCAGAATTATTTTCTCTCTTTTATTTTTTCACTCTTATTCTCTTTCGTGAAAACGGTAACCAATTGACGTCAAGGTGGGAGGTCGATCACTGTCTTCCTCGCCGGTTGGTTCCCATTTTCATGAGAGAGAATAAGAGAAAAAAAAAAGTATATTTGGGATCGCTGAAGTTTTGAGTCAGGATAATATTTGTGTTTTCCATTCATCTCAGTAGGAATGACATTATGAACGGTATGGATGGCATATAAACATCACTGTGGACTCCATAGAGGTTTCAACAGTAGGAATTTCCCTACCCACCTTTTGCTTTATTGCGGCCCACTTGAGACTTGGATCCCATTCATTTTTTGTCGCAACGCCAAAAATAATCTCACAAAATGGTTGGATGGCGTAGATTTCTCACAAACATCATGGTGGGCCTCACCTAGATTCCGAGCGCAGGAGATGCTTGCGAAAAGGCTTTCCCAGTCAATCCGCGTCCCTATGAAACCATCATAGCGAAGAAAAAAGAAAAGTATATAAGGAAGAAAGCATTAAATTAAAAAGGAATTTTTATAAAATAATACATCATTAATACTACTGTATTTACATCTTGATACCTTTTAAAATAACATTTTCACTAAACTACCCCCATTAATCAACTTATTGTCAAAAGTGTACCTTCCATTAGTTTGATATAACTTCCATCCGGTTAAAGTTCCCTAAAATGACAAAAATACCTATTAATGAAATTGCTTAACATAAACATTATCTAATGAGGTATTATTACCATAAAAATTCTATAAAAAAAAAAAAAAAAAGAAAGAAAAATTCAAGAGTTTTCTCTCGGTACACAATCAGCTTCCTTCCGATTAGGTGCAGCCACGGTCTCACCCAACATGGTGCGGCCTTACCATGGCCCCACCTTAATGTATGCATTACATATATATCCACCCCATCCATACGTTTTTAAAGATTATTAGAGGGCATGAACTCACAAATAAGGCAGATCCAAATCTTAGGTGGACCAAACTACAGGAAATAGTGGTCATTGAATGTCCACCATTAAAATCCTCTTGTGAGCAACAAAAGTTTTGGATCAAGTTGTTTTTTTTTTTTTTTTTGATCCATTCATTCAGGTCAGTGTACCCTTATCAACAGGTAGGATGGAAAATAAACATTATTGCGGGCACAACAGTGGACATTATGAAGTTTTTAGTGGTGGGCATTCAATGTGCACCATTTCCTATGGTATGGTCCATTGGATCTGCTTAATTTTTGGGTTCATGTCCTAAAATAAGCTGGAAACTTTTGATGGAAGGCAGGCATAAAACAGATGGTTGGCGCTAAGAAAACCGACTAGTAGCCAAGTCTCAGTGCAATCGGGAAGGGCGATATCTCTTGGATTCTGTTTTTCCCCTTGGAATTAAGCTGACGCTGCTAATAGCAAGGTGGCTATTGGTTGGTTTTCTGTGGGCCTTAGCATGAATTATTTATTTTATCCACACCGTTCATCCATTTGTTCACATCATTTTATAATATGAATCTAAAAATAAGCCAAGTCCAAATCTCAAGTAGACCACCCATAGGAAAACAATGGTGATCGAACACTCACCATTAAAATTTCCAAAGCCCACTGTAATGTTTATTTTCCATCTAACCTGTTGATCAGATCAAATAGAATTGTATGAAGTAAAAACATAAACATTAAATTGGTCCAAAACTTTTGTGGTTCTTAGGAAGTTTTTAATGGTGGGCACTTAATGACCACCCATTTCCTATTGTGTGGTCCACCTGAGAATTTTTATCTGAATCATTTTGCATTTATTCCATAAAATAACATGACAAAATGTATGGACGGCATGGATAAAACACATAAATCATGATGGGCCCACACCTCATACGCCCACCCACACCACATGGCCACTCATCCCCGGTCTCAATGTTGAAACAAAGCCTTTCTACCACTGAGCCATGGTATTTTGCATTCTTACTAAGTCTAAGGTATGCTACTTAGGGGACCAAAGGGAGTTAGGCCAACCCTATTAGTGTTTGGGCTTTGACAAAGATTCACACGGTATCATCCTGAGCTGGTAGGCCATAACATAGGTTGGCCATGTCTCACAAATAACCTTATGGACATTCATAACCATCCTATAAGGGATCTGCAAAAGGAATTATTAGAGCAGCGGTCTACATTGGAATTTAGCAAAAGCCATTTTTCGCCCACATCCACCAGAACACCCCCCAATTGCTATATGTTTGCAATGCCTATATGTTCGCAAGGGCATTGCACAGTTTTTGTTAACAGATGGCCTGCATGCACCTTCGAGACTGGAAGTTCTTGGAGAGAGGCAGGCAGGCATACAACTAATAAACGTGGTTTGCAAGGTATAGTGAGATTTCATGTTTCAAATATAATACTTGAAAGCACATCTGATAAACCCAAGACTTCAACAAGCCAATCCTCAACCATCTACGAATTAACCACTCTTACACAACGGCATTCGCTGCACAACGGTTTCTTCCACTTATCCGCAGAGTAAAAATAAAATGGCTCCTCGAAGACTGCTCATCAAGTTTTGTAGCACCTACCGATCTAAGAATGCACATTTTGTCAGCAACAAACAACCTCATCTCTATAAGAGAGAGAGTCAAATAAATAAAAGAGGCAGGGGCAAGCAAGCTTGCAGTTTTGTACTACTATAAAAAATAATAATAAACAAATAAAAAATAGTATTGTGAAGTTCTTGCCGCCTTTGTGAAGCCAGTTGTAAAAGAGAGGATACCTCCTCAAAGACATCTACAACAGTAAGGTCAGATACGATTGTATCATCATTTGCATCATGCTTAAATGTGTGTTGCTTTTGAAATGACCTATTTTCTTGAATGCTTGATCGATTCAAGGATAATAGATCATGGATAGTATCATTGTATATTTCCAACATTGATACCTGCAAACATTAAAAAGGAAAATGCATTTACACAAAATTAAGATGGCCCGTAAATCAGAATAAAGGAGATATTTAAGTCAAAAAATTTAGACACTGACCTGCATATTGTATGACCATCCCTGGGATGAAAGTGATTCGCTAGATCGAAAATTTTGTTCTAGCGAACAAGGTATCAATCCCTTTTGGTCCGGTTCTTTACCCATCATTGTGTGGGTTTTCCCATAACCTGTTTGACCATAGGCGAATATACAAACCTGCTAAAAAACAAGTATATGTCATTTTGTGCAAATTTGTAGAATTTATGCTTCATGATACCGAGTTTACACCTATAAGCATTGTTGGGTGCGTTTCACACAAACCTTCTGATCTTGCCCCCCAATGCACTAGAATTATGGACTAGATAATGCAATAATCAAGAATAAACAAACAACCACACTACACAATGAGTTTTTACATGGAAAACCCTTAAAAGAGGTAAAAACTACGGGACCAAGTCTAGATCAACAATCCACTATCTCAGGGAACTGTTACAACCGATCTCAAGCACACACCGCTTGGATCAAACATTCTTCACCCACTTGGGATGGATAAACAACAAGAGAATAACAAAGTAGAAACGATCTCACCGATCCCAAGGACGTAGAAGCGCTGAGACGACGGTTGCACAGAAGAATCCCTCTTCAAGCAACTTCTCCCTTCTAGAAGCTTCCTTTGTCTCTCTCTTCTCTTTCTCTCTTCTTCTTTTTCTCCCTTTCTCACCTTGGATGTGTAAACGACACAATGGGATGCCCTAATCTCATTTTGGAACGCCTTAAGTACGAAAACGGATGAATTAGAGCCCAAATAGGAAACTGCGTATAAGCAGTCCGCACCGGGTCGGGCGCCCAGCCAACCCAAAAAACCTCCAGCGAGAAATCCTAAGAAAACAACCAATTTCGGGCACCTGGACCAACATGGTCGGGCGCCCGACCAGGTCATCGGGCGATCGGTCACAAGACCGTCGGGCGCCCGGCTGTAGTCAAAACAGTTCAACAGCATTGCTGCCCAAAAACACAACTCCTAATGAATTTCGGTCGCCCGGCCAAAAATGATCCAAGCGCCCGACCAACCATAGGAGTAAATCCCATCAAGCATTCCACAAAATCATGTACCATGAATCATAGAACATTAGCCTACAAAAATATCAAAGGGAAAAAGCAAACCAATGACTCCATGAATATAAGCCTTCAAAAATATGAATAAACCCTTGTGAAGAGTATGACCATAGTGGACTTGGGTGTGGTTTTGTGTCCTAACAATGAGTTCTTCATTCAATTCCAGCATACCCACTAAAAGTGAAGACATACAAAATTGAAAGCAAGCCTTGAAAGTAGAAAGTGTAGAGTTTTAAACATGAGAGAGAGAGAGAGAGAGAGAGAGAGAGAGATTTTAGGTTCTAATTTCCACTCCATGAAGTAAAGGGAAGAAAAAGATATTGACTTGAAAAAGATTTTAGCTTTCACGCAACATCAAGTCATGATCTTACGATTACTATCCTAGACTGTTGACTTGATCTCAATCCATCAATTTGAGTGACCAAATATATGAATCTGGATCCTTTGTATATAGCAAACTCATGATAATCTTGTGCAGGATAAGGGCAAGGCATAAATTGATATGAAGTCAACTCCTGATGGTGGAGATTGTCCATCATAACCCAAGTCAATTCCTTCACACAAGATAACCATACATCTCATGAACTGATGTCCACAGGTATGTCCTACACACATGTAACGGTCATGGTCTAACAGGGTATTAAGATTTATGGACCACAACTCTCCAAGGTTAATAATCACCATGTCCAATTTCAAGTTCTTTAGAACTACCAAAGAAATCACTCATCGACAAATTCGATGAATGAGAGCAACACTAAATTGGTCCAAGTCATATCGCATGTCCAATTTAAGATCCATGGTAAACATGATCAATGACTGAGATCCATCCAATCACATCCAATAACTAATAGAAAAGGGCACAAATGATTTTCTAAGGCACTAACTCCAATAGTTGTGTGATAAAGCACATACACACCTCTCCTACTTGCTAGCGGTCTGACCAATATCCTTAAGATTTTGGAAGTCTCCCTATAATTTGTGTGAAAAATCAATTACATGATATTATGGCCTAGCATCTTTGGATTTTTAAATATCAAGCTCTTTTATCATGAAATTATCTCGATATTAATGCAAAAATTATATATATTTTAACTAATTTATTATATATTTATTTATTTAAATTCTTAAATTATTTATTAATTTATAATAATATTTTAATTTTGCATTGGCTACAAGATTTTCCCAATAATATACTGAGGAAAACATAAAAACTAGAAAATCTCACAAGAAATCGGGAGAAGTTGCTAAGCTCATTAGTGATACCAACGCCCAGGATCATGCGAGTCTAAGGGCAGGCTGAGACCAGCCTATTTAAATTATGGCCTAAAAGTTGGGAAAATTCCCAGTTTGTCACAGCGATAAATGGGCGTAGATTGGACCTTGAGCCAGGCTATGTTTTCATACTTCAAGGCCCGAAATCAGACCCGTTAGCCTAGAGGTTAACGCAAAGCTTGTTCCACAGCAGGCCGAGCAGAGGGGATGTGGTTTTAAGACTCAGCGACTTGGACAGACTCGTTTACTCCTGAGTCAATTCGTGAATCAACTGAGTCAGGGTATCGCTCATCCAATTCAGCCATATTTTCAATGCTGACTCATGGTGCTGAGTCCGAGTTCGAGTCAACTCAGATAAGTAGCATCCAACTTGGATGAGTAGTCAATCCCAGCTGGGAAACCAATGGTCCAGAGCCAGCGCCACTGACAGTAACCTAACACAATAAAATACAAATCATTCTTCATCTATGTTACCTCCTACCAACATGAGTTTATTGATTGGCAGACCTATTTAAGTTGCTTGATTTCCATGACAAGTGACCTATAAATGTAGAATCCAATCTGGAGCTAAGCATACATGACACGTGTCATGTGTAACCAACAATATCTTTCCAAGATGGTCATGGATCAAATGATAGAGAAAGACATGGCCCACCCATTTTATTAAAAGAAAAAACAAAAAAACAAAAGTGGTTGGCTAATCATACAAGTGAATTAAAATGGGCCTAAACCAAATAGCTAGCCTTTCCACGTGTGTGGTGGTAGGGTCTCTGGAACATTTCATTGTATTGGGCTTTCACTTGCACAATCTTACATGTTCTCAGTGCCTTCTAATTTTGTTCTACAGGTGGGACATCTGAGCATACATCAGCTGGGCCCCAAGATGGGTGGCTGAAAAGAAGAACTAAAAACAAATCCACTTGCCCAGTGGGCCACACACACGTAATTTGAATATGAACGGGTGGTGATTCTTTTTGAAGCATGAATTGTTCTCATACGAGTTTCGCCCACCCGACTTTTGGGCAAGGCCGGATAGACTGTGTGGCCCACCTGATCTCAGGCCGGATTTTCTGGACGTGCCAGCTTGGAACACCTTATCGCTTGTAGAGGTATGGGTGGATAAACTGTATTTTTTTTTTCTTTATTTGTGATGTATGCTCTGTAGTTTGTAGACCTTATCTCCTTAAGTGGGCCTTTGGGGCTGGGACCCATATTTGTAGTTTGCATATCAATGCAGTTACCTGTTTATCCAAAAGAACTGAAAGCAATGATAGAGGGCTGACTAGACATACGCTTTCAATGTCCATGTGGTCATACATGTAAATCAATCAGGACCATCAGCATGTCGTTAAAATCACACTGATTGGACAATCTTAACCATTCACTATAGGCTGCAAAATCTGGATAGATGACCATTTTCCCTTCAACTGTTCACTTGATGATGACCAATATGGTGGTAATTACAGTAATCCAATTAATGAGATTTCTGGGATATGCTCAATTCAGATGAGGCCCATGGTTTAGATGGTCTGGATTGACATGCATGCATGCCACACCTTTAAAAGAAGTACATCCCACAAGCGGCATTGAACTTAAAAAAGGACTAATATAATAACAGCAACTAAACACAGGTTTAAACTCTCATTACAATTTTTTTTTTGACAAAAATAGGAATTTAAAAGGTGAAACAAAAATTAAGATGCGGCGGTCCACCGGCGATCGATCACTTCCAGTTGTAGGCGACGATGTGGGCCAAATCTACCACACGCTGTGAGTAACCCCATTCGTTATCATACCAGGCAATCACCTTAACCATGTCATCACCCATGACCATGGTCAGTGAGGAGTCGACGGTGGACGACACGTCAGAGCACCGGAAGTCCACTGAGACGAGCGGCTCGTCACACACAGAGAGGATGCCGATCAATTCCTTCTCGGCACTGTCCCTGAATGCAGCATTGACCTCTTCGGCGAACGTCTTCTTGGAAACTTGGACCACTAGATCGACTACTGATACATTGGGTGTGGGGACACGGAGAGCGATGCCGTTGAGTTTACCTTTGAGAGTGGGGAGGACGAGGGCCACGGCCTTTGCAGCACCGGTGGACGTCGGGACGATGTTGAGGGCTGCAGCCCGTGCCCGTCTAAGGTCACGATGGCTCGCATCAAGCAGCCTTTGGTCACCAGTGTAGGAGTGGGTGGTGGTCATGGTCCCCTTGATGATGCCTGTCATGTATTTTTGCATGGATACAACCCTTGAGCATTTTTGCATCCCCATGCAAACATGATCATTCAAAAATGGATGGTATTATAGATACATAGAAACAATGAATATGGTGATTCTAACCCAAGCCAATCTCATGAACATGGTTCTGTAGAGTAATGCCATAGCCGTTTGCTCAGCGGCGTGTTTCCTCTCCTCCCAGTGCAGGCAACATAAATCTCCCCGGGCCCACCATAGTGTATGAATGGAGTGAATTTCACGTAAACATCACAACGGGCCCATTGATATTTATGCTACACCTGCTGCCTCTGTACCATTACATGTAAAGCGGAGGATGTGTGTCGGTATAACTGGGAGATTGCTCAAGCAAATTGCTCCCAAGAAAATCGCCATAGCATTACTCTAGACCAGGAACTGAAAACTCGACTCGACTTGAAGTTCCTCCCACTTGGGTTGACTCGAAGACTCAACCCACCTCAACTCGATATTTGACAACTGTAAATTAAAATATCAGCCATGTTAGGGATTGTTGAAAATAATTATTTTTATATAAGTGATGTAAAATAAGAAAATAGCATTAGTACTGAATAGCTTGCTGTTTGCTTGTTCAATTCCCACACAGCCCCCTTGTTAAAAAATAAAAATAAAACAAATTGATTGACAAGCCAAGTGACCCGGCTTCTCAAATTGCGAGTCGAATCATCAACTGAGTTAATGAGTCAACTTGACGAGTCTTTGCAATTCAGGGCTGAGTCACTTGCAGAACAGAGTTTCCTAATGACTCGGGCTCAAAATCTCACCGAGTCGTGTTGATTCGACTGAGTTTCAATCCTTGTCAGCGAGTTTTAGAACTATTGTCAGGAGTGGCCAGGATGTCTTCTACATAACCATGGAGATAAAAATCAGGCAAGGTGGCTGAACAAAACATGGTTTTGGGGAAAGGAAATGCTTAGCAGAGAATAGCATTCCTCAGCAAGCAAACAGCCCCTAAAGTAATTGAACTAATATTTGAACATATAATAACCATTTGTTTAGACAATCGTGGCATCATGGAGTACTTTGACAATGTGTCAAAATGTTCTAACATTGCGGAAACTTGCAAGTCGACAAGAAGTCCCATGGATGACGTGGCTGCAGACGATATGGCTAAAGAGCTCTCATTGCCAATCTATGATCACCTGGCTAAGCTTATGACACAAATTGTATCAACTGCATCATGACTTGGAATACCAAAGCCAAACGAATTGCCCTTTTCTGGGTTTGGAAGAAAACGTTACCATAGTCTATGATATTGCATAATAACGAATTGACCACCCTGGGGCAGTTATCCCACTACAGCTTGGTAAGCCAGATCAGATTCCAAGATTAATAAGAGCAAGAGGTGTTTGTTGTCATTAGCATTTGATGCATCAAAGATGAAACATAAGGCTTTTGGACGATAAATTGAAAATGCACCTTGTGAAATGTGAATTGACATTGAGGCGTAAAACCCACTCATTGCAAGCTTGAGTATCAAATGTCAAGTTATGGAACTTTGAATCGTATGCTTTTAACATTGACAACTGCTCCCATCTATCTTGCTAAGCAAATTCATGAGAGGTATGCTTCGAAACATCGATTGATGCGACAGAGGAAACATCGATTGATGCAACAGAGTTCAGAAATTCTGTGTTTTGATGGTTCACATGACCATGATGGGCTTTTGAGTGAAGTATAACAATACCTGTCTCCTGACTTCACATTAGTAAAATCTACTCACTACGACACCATCAGGCAAACATCCCAAAATACAAGCCTTTCTCTCACTGCGATCCTTCTATGGTACCAAATGGATCAAACCATCAAGCATTCATGTTTACATATCTTGGGCCTGGTTTGTTCTTGTTTTCTCGTCTCATAGAAGAAAAGTATCAGCACAAATCCGCATTTCCCCCTCATTAGCCCACTTAAATCTCATTTCCAAGCTTACCAATCTATAGGGGGCTAACCGCTACGAGATGGTCAATTCGTCATTACGCCCACCACAAATAGTAAAAGTATACTCTTACTACCTCTAGATGAGTACTCATAGTCACATTTTACAACGAAAGCAAAAACAATATCTCCATGGTCACCCAATCTCATCACCGTTAAAAACCCCATTGGACTTTGGCCACGACATCCAAGAGGCTTCCTGTCGACTTACTAGTTTTCCTAGGGATGTAACTTTCATTACCACAAAGATGGCCCATTTTATGAGAAAATGACTAGAACTGAAATTTCTACTATCAATCATCGAGGAAAACCTATCTTCACAATGGAGTTCTTCATTGTTATTAATCCACCGCCATTCTGACATGTAGGAATTCAGCTCCACCCACCTTTATCAATGGCCCAACCATCACCCTTGAACACTACAAGACTAACTTAGTGAACTCTATTGTGTTTAATCTCTATGTGAACCCTACTCCTAAAAGCATTAGATACAGAAAATGCTTGTCACGCCACCATAAATTCGACAACCCACATGCCATGATGGCCCACCTCTTCAACTACAATGCTCTCAGATTAGAGTTTCTGAGTGAAAGGCATGAGGCTACTCAAAATGCTACTGCTGCTATTAGTTTCCCACTCATTTTATCTCTCATCACATCATTAGCTTCGACTTGTGAAAATCCTTTGTCGTTTCATGATCTAAGATATCCAAGTCCAAAGTAAGCAAATCTCTTCCGACTCCTCAAGGGTGTGTTTGGATGCACTATTGAAAATCAAATTGCAATTATTAGTCTAGCAAATGGTATATAACCAAATGTTGGTTACCTAGCTTAGCATTATTACTAAAGGCATTGTGCTCCAAATTGCAACTGCATTAGTTTCAAGTTGGACTTGAAAGGAACAAGAACGGAGATTTGAGGTCTCCTCCTCTTGAATGCATATACACATACACAACAGCTTTGTCATTTACTCTATTTAAACTGACCCGTTTTGCAATTCAATTCATTTGTGCATCAAGACGCAAAGCGTCACAATCTCTGCAAGAATCAGTATCCACATATATCTTGGCACAATCCCACAGGCTATCGCTCTCCGACCATGTGAATCCTCGGCATCAACAGGACTTGTGAATTCCTTTGATTAGTCACAAGGCCTACCATCACACTCGCCAAGAGCCACTGAGCAACCTCTTCCTATTTTCCTATGTTTTTGTTTGTTTTGAGACGACACTACTAAATTTAAACATGTGAATTACAGGGAGATTTGTTCTAAGGGGGGGATTCGAGGACGTGCTACATCAAGGTGATCTGAATTTGAAATTGGCATAAAAAAAGTCTTGTGATTGCTATTTCACCGCAGATCGATTCTCAAATAGTTTTCTAATCTTAATAACTGCTGCCCAGGATTAGCGAAGTCGATCAAATCTAACAAAATAAGCTTCATCGAGAATGTATTAGCCTAAGGGACACACATACGCTGATGCTTGGAGGATGGAACTATCGTGGATGGTCCATGGTGCATTTTTTGTGATCTTTGGATGGTGGCCCATTCAAGATAGCACCCACTAGGTGGAAGGTTCTGATCACCCAGCCATCTTAGAATGTGGGCCCTCTCATGCAAAACAAACTCTCCCATTTCATGACCTAAAACTTAGAGAATATCAACTTGAAGATCATTCATACAAGTATAGTTTGGTCTAAGTTTGGTGTAAGAGGGATGATATGATCCTCCAAGGGTATGTATATCGAGCGCAGACCCCGAGTTTGTACAAGTGGGACCCGCAGTTTGGTTATTGAGACCATTGATCGGATGGTCCACACTCTAGATGGACACTGCATCAAGAAACACGTAGATGGGAAGACACCAAATTAGACTGGTACTATAATCTACCAAACCGGTCTACTTGCAAGCCGTGGTTCGGATGGTTAGGATTGCCCGTCAGGGAAATGTTCGCACATGGTCAATCCAAAGTGGAGCCTATCCGATCGATGATCTGGATCACTGTTATATACACGAAGTGGCCGAGGACACATAATTCATTGTGATTAGAGAGCTTACCGAACTTCTGATCAAGGACCTTAACGAATGGGGCCAGGCAATTGGTGGTGCAAGATGCATTGCTGATGATGGGCTCATCAGGATTGTAGGCGTCGGCATTAACACCAACGACGTAGGTTGGGATGTCACCCTTGCCAGGGGCCGTGATCAGCACTTTCTTGGCTCCGGCTTGGATGTGCTTCCCTGCACCCTCCCTATCTACGAACACTCCTGTCCCTTCGATCACCAGATCAATCCCCATGTCCCTGAAATCAACCCATTTTATAGCATGTGTCAGTTATATATATATATATATATATATATATATATATATATATATATATATATATATATATATATAAGGAATGCCATTTGTGGGACCCACTCTTATTTGTCCTGATGGATCAGATTTTGGTAAGGAGCGTTTGTTGCCTATAACTAAATCTGATCCGTCCTTTAGTGAGCCCCATTCATAAAAGACTGTTGGTTGAAAATTACACCGATCTGGATGATCCTAGCCATTGCTTTTTGTTGTTGAATCCATTTGCATTATCTCATCCCTTTGGTTTGATTTTCAATTGCTGGGCATCAACAATGAGGACTCATTGGATGGACTGTCCGAATCCTCCTCTCATATCCAGAGCAAAGAAAGTGGGCTAGGGACACTCAGGCCCACGTGTGTGGACATTCTTCATGTGGACCAGATTGCTTGCAAGGAGCCCACTTTCAGTGATCCAGGTCACTCATCTAGCTTTCCCCGCAATAGATACCTCATAGAACTAGAACTCCCTCCATCAAACAATCCCAACCATATAATTGGGCCCACTAGAGGTATCTTCAAGATCACTGAAATCTGGGCCCACAAGAACAGAGTGCTGGACCCAATGGACAACACCCACAACTGGACCAGCCATTTTAGACGTCCCCACACAAATATGCATGTGATATGGAGATAAGAGATGGATGGTGAGCGACGCCATGAACGTGAACTTACTTCCATGGAAGGTTGACTGGGTTGCGGTCGGAGACAACATCGATGACCTTCCCATCAACAGAAATGGCCCTGTCGCCAGCCGTCTTAACGTCAGCATCGAAGATGCCGAGCGTTGAGTCGTATTTGAGGAGGTGGGACGCCTGCTTGACGCCGCCGGTGTCGTTGATGGCGATGATATCGAGGGGAGAGTCCTTCCTTCCATGCCAGCACCTCAAGAAGTTCCGACCGATCCTTCCGAAGCCGTTGATCGCTACCTTCAGCTTGGCCTCTACTACTCCTCTCTTGTAGCCACTCCCTCCAACCTTCAACACATTCAAATCAATACAATTGAGGGGTGCAATGCGCACAGTGTGCACTGTAGTTTGGAGACTGTATATCATTTGTGTGTAGCATCCGATCCGTGCAAAAGGTAGCACACATCATGACAATCACGTAGGGTGAAATACAGGATGGTCCGTTCATCAAGAAGGCTGACGGGTCCAAATCGATGGCCAGCTGACAGTTTAACTCAATTTACGGGCGTGGCCCACCTGATGAGTGGATTTCTCTATTTTTTTTTTCTTTAGGTGATCTTCACGGTATAGCCCTCCTTCTTCAAGGCTCGGATGTTCAACTGACGTGACGCATTAGCAGAAAATACCATACAACGCTGTATGTGAAATGTAACATACAACGTCGTATTGGAACATCTATCAATGTGTATCTCTTGCATGGGCAGGATGACAAAAAACAATATAAAAAAAAGTTGATCAAGTCATCAGGTGGGCTATCCAAAGATGATTTTAAAAAACTGGGTAACGGTATAAATCTAACGTACACATGTGACCAGCCTGGTGAGTTGAACCGTCCTGATTTTGACGTATGTTCACTTTCATGGTGGAGCCAGCTTAGCACCTGGAGCGGATTAGGTGAGACACCGGATCTGGTAGGTGGGACCCCTGACTGTGGGGCCCACTGTGATGTATTTGACTAAATCCATGCCGTCCATCCTAGATGAAGCAGATCCAAATCTCAGATGGACCATAGTACAGGAAATAGTGGTGATTGACCATTGAATACTTGTTGTGGGGCACAAAAGATTTGGATCAAGATGATATTTGTGTGGTCCCTTCATCTAAGATGTTTGTGACTTGTCAACAGGTTGGATGGCAAATAAAGAATCCATGAAGTTTTTAATGGTGGGATTCAATCACGACTGTTTCCTATGGCGTGGTCCACCTAAGGTTTGATTTAGCTTCATTTATGGGCTCATGCCCTAAAATGATCTTTCAAAATGGTTGGACGGTGTAGATTTAAGGCACATACATCACTGTGAGCCCGGGATCCCACCCACCTCCGTGGATCCGGGGTCCACCTAATCCGCTCCACTTAGCACCGGTCATTGTCTGGCACGCGTTCTGCGAGCGGGCTAGCCGAGCGGGTTAGGTGTTACCCACGTAATAACCTTGTGGCCCACCTTGATGAATGTATTATATATTCACACCGTCCATCCATTTTTCAGATCATTTTAGGACGTGAGCCCAAAAGTTAAGCAGATCCAAATCTCAGGCTGACCACACCAATGAAAACTGTGGTGATTGACCATTTAAAACTTATTGTGGGCTATAAAAGTTTTGGATTAACCTGAACTTTACATTGTCCTTTCATCCAGGTCTGTTTGACCTTATTAACAGGTTGGATGGTTAATAAACATAATGGTCGGCCTAACAAGGTCAAACAGCCCATAATGGTCGTCAATCAATGATAAGAATGCTTTGAGATTCAATCATAAACCACTTTGCCATGGTTGTAGGTAAAACTTCCCTCATCCCCACTCCTGAACTGATAAAGAAGGGGTTTTTGGGTCTAACTTCTTTATCTGACAGATGGTAAGGGATAGTTCTTTAGTGGCATTGATAGAAGTGTGATTAAAAAAAAGAAGAAACACTCTCTGTTACTTTGTGCAGGGAAATGTTGGATTGACCATGAGCTACATAGGAAAATGAACCTTCTTTCTTTCAGTTTCAGTCATCTTTAAAGCGTTATGGGCCAACTTGTGTAATGGCTTTTCAGCTAGAGCTAGCCGGTATACATTCACTTCAATCAGGCCGTCAAAATCATAGGGAACATAGTGGATGAAGTATAACCTAAAGCCTACAGTGAGCAAACGATCCTGACAATTATTTCTATGGCCTTCAAATGAACAGTTTCATATGCATATGGCGTTAAATTGCATTAGGCCCCATCGAATTAATAGATACACACATACATCGCATCATATGTTATGCTTTAGATTCTAAGTTAGGCCGCGTCTGGTCATCTGGCTCGGGAGTGAATTAGGTGCTACCCGGGAACAGCTTAGTGGGTGTTACCCCTACTGTGTGGCCCACATGGATGATATTTTGTATATCCACGCCATCCATCCGTTTCTCCAGCTCATTTGGCGTTGGGGTTCCAAATATTATGCAGATCCAAATATCAGGTGGACCATACCACTAGAAACAGTGTTGATTGAGTGCCCCACCATTAAAACTTCCAAAGAGCCCATCATAAGGTTTTGGTAATGTTTACTTGCAATCCAACCAGTGGATAATGTCAAGAAGATCTGGATGAAGGGAAAAATACAAAGATCATCTTAGTCCAAAACTTGTGTGGACCAAAAAAAGCTTCTAATGAATGGCTCATTCATCACTGTTTCTAGTGGTATGGTCCACCTGAGATTTGGATCTTCTTAGAGTTTGGTATAACGTCCTAAAATGGATGAAAAAACAGATGAAGGGTGTGGATATATATAAAAAATAAATAAATACATCAAGATGGACCCACATGGTTAGGGTAACAGCCACAAAGCTGTTCCCCGGGAAACAGCTAACCCGCTCTCATCTGGCTCAGCCTGTGTATGTCTATTAAGGGCGAGTCGAGTCCGATCCGGTTCAAACCAAACGTGACCCATCCACTAAAATGAGGTAGCGACACATTTACTTTGTCCCGGTACATACTGACACGTAAGCGGATGATGGATAGCGGATAGCGTACTGAGTGGGACCCACGTGATGTATGTGTCTTATCCACGCCGTCCACCCGTTGTACAAGCTCATTTTAAAGCATATCCAAAGCTCGAGTGAGCCACACCTCAGGAAACAGCATGATTGAACGTCTACGGTTGAAAATTTTTTGGGACCACAAAAGTTTTGTATGAAGCTGATATTTGTGTTTTCCCTTCATCTATGTCTTTGTAGCCTTATGAACAGGTTGGATGACAAATAGACATCAATGTGGCCCTAGGAAGGTTTCAACGGTGTTCGTCGTTATCCCCCTTGTTTCCACTTGTGCTTCGGATATGATTCAATTTTGGCCTCATGCCCTAAAATGAACTGAAAAAAACCGATGAACATACGTAGACAAGGCACATACATCCAAGGTGGGCCCCACAGACATACTATTGAGAAATGCTCCCGGGCTATCAGATCACCATAAGGTATAGTGCTTCTAGTTGCCTCGGTTTGTTTCGACTATCCAAACAGTTGATCTGAACTGTCCATTAGTTCCAGAACACATTTCATGCCCAACCATGCAAAATTCGCACTGATCTGACGATCCAATCCATCCTTGATTTGGCCTTTCTTTCGTTAGCCGTCCTTTTTCCAATCTATGGATGGGGTGGGTATGATAGCCTAACAAAACTGATTCTTTAGACTCATAACCAATCCATTATGGCCCTAACAAATAGATGGATCAAAATTGGGGCAATAACAGCCATCCACGTTGGGGCCTCCAGGATAAACGGTCTGGATGAACAGATGGTGGACCCGAGCGGCAGTTTTTGGGCGGAGCAAATTGCTAATTCCACATTGTATTATCAATCGTTATTCCTATGAGCTGCTGTAATTTAGGTAAAACACGAGGGTAGTTTGGTCATGTCGAAAGATAACAACTTCCTTACTCGTCCCCCGAGGTACTTGCGTCACAGTCCAGTCATGGCAAGTCATCTGTTTCCAGAGAGAGACAGAGACGCGTAGCATCCACACCGTAGAATTTTGATCTAGAGCCTACGTGGAAACGAGAACATGGCGTGCAAGATCGGAGCCGCTCATCAGATCGATAGCCACGTCTTTAGAAGAATGAAGCTGACGTGGTTATTGTGTGGTAACCGGGCACAAAACAAACGGTGGAAAAACTAAGTACACGCGGGGCCCATCTGATGATCATACAGGCCGGTAGTTTGATACAAGAAAATAGACAATGGATTGCCATGTGAGCGGCTCGGATCATGTACACGTGTACCTCACTCCGCGTGCGAGGAACTCACCGCAGAAGTCTGGAAGGCGATGACGGAGAGGAAATCGTCAGAAGCTTTTCTGGGAAAAGGAAGAGAGGCCGCGTTCCTCAGACCCGAGAATTCGGAGAAGCCCTTACCATTTGCCTGAAAATCACACAGAAATTACATTCTAAAACCATGAATGAGAGAGAGAGACAGAGAGAGAGAGAGAGAGAGAGACCTGAAGAGAGGCATTGGCTACTGAGAGAGTAGCCGAAGAAGCCATGTTGAGATCGTTCAGAGCAGAAGAAGAAAAGAAAAAGATCGGATAAATAAAGAAGGGAGAGAGGGAGAGAATGAGGCTGTTTTTTCAAGTGAGGAGAGAGAGAGAGAATGAGAGGATGAGATTATGGATAGCCTCTCAATGAATGAATGGCTGTAAATCAATCGTCTCTCATGACACTATAACTGATGATGATGCTTCTGATCACATGATATTGGGCCTGGGCCTTCCCCTGGGCTTTTCTCTCCAACGTGTGGACAAGGAAAGGTGAGGATGAGAGAGAGAGTGAGAGGGACCCAAAGCTTCTACAACAGCTGTTGTACGCTGTGAGTACAACACACTATTTCTGTAGGGCCCACCGTCTTTTTGTACGACATCTATTTTGTCCACAAGGTAAACCTTACTACTGTTAGGCACTGGGGAAAAATATCAGCCCGATCACAACTCAAGTGCGCCACATCACAAGGAACGATGGGGAGGAAACGCCCACCATGTGTTAGTATGAGGCCCACCATGGTATATAAATTCCATCCAGTCCGTTCATCAGATGGGCCCCGCCATGATGAAGGGGCTTCCAAAGATCACCCTTACCCAAAGCTAAGGTGGGCCCCACCGAGCGGGATGAGAGAGAGAGAGAGGCCTTTTCTTTCTTTGTTTGTTTTAGTGAGTTGACTGGCATCTTCGTTTTCAGTTTGAAGGAATATACAACACTCGATCAAATGATTTAATCAAGCACCAACAATCTTATTTGTGGGGCACACCTTCCTGTGATCCCAACCGTTGGTATGGAGGACTCCCTTTTGGATGAGGGATGCCCCACAAAAACTCGAACATCGGATGATCCTAACCGTCGGACTGGCCCCAATTAAATATGAGCTATTGGCTGTAACTACCCACCTGAAGTCACCAATCGAATGGCTTGGGGCATGGACTATCACAGTATGGAATATTTGAGTGCCATGATGGGGTTCACAAAATGAATGGCTGAAATATTTCGAGGTTGGGTCTCATCTGCAGCATATTGGAACAATAAAAATTGCATTCATTTGAAACAGAACCACATAAAATTTGATATTGCAATTGTTTCATCCACCATTTTCTTAGCCTACCAAAATGTATATGCAGGGCCCACCTGCTGCTAATCCAAATCATCCACCGATGGCAGGAATGGTTAAATCCCCGGGTTGGCTGGTGACCGTTGGTTGTGAATCTCAATTTTTATTAGATTGGTGGAGTTTCCTTTTTGTGGGGAACAGGGTTCTTCGCTTTTGTGCACAGAGTTTGTGGATGTCGAACACATGGATGGTTTATCCAAGCCATTTATCTGATGGCCCCCATCATGGATGGACCATTGCCAAAAGAAACTCCCAAATTGGAAGATCCTAACCATTGAATCTTTTGTCTTGTCTCCATTGAAGGTGGATCGTCTATGCATTTCTTTAACCATGTATTTATATGACACCAACGGAAAGGTTAGAGTTGACTAATTGAATAGCTTTATGTGGCATGATTCATCCATGATGGGGATATTAAATCAATGGCTTGGATAAACACGGGCTTCCGATGTATTGATTCGGCCCGACGAGACGAACCGTTAGCTCCACCACCTTGAGTTATACCGCGTTGAGTTAAGAGGGCTTGGTTTTGCTATTTTCTAACGTGGCGTCAGGGAAAGCGGACTGGGTGGGTGCTGTGGGGCTCACCGTGATGTATGTGTTATATCCACACCGTCCATCCGTTTTTTACAGCTTGTTTTAGGGCTTTAGCCCAAAAATGAAGCAGAACAAAAGCTCAACTGTACCACACTATTAGAAACAGTGGTGATTGAACGCCCACCATTGAAAACTTACTGGGGTCCACAAAAGTTTTGGATAAAGCTGATATTTGTGTTTTATCTTCATCATGGCCTGTGTGACCTTATCAACAGGTTAGATGGCAACTAAACAAAACGGTGGACCATAGGAAGGTTTCATCGGTGGTGTCAGTATCACCACTGTTTCCCTGTATGGTCCACTTGAGTTACGGATCTCGTATGGTCCTCTTGAGTTACGGATCTGCTTTTTTGGCTCATGCCCGAAATGAGATGGCAAAATGATGGACGACGTGGATATAGAACACATACACACAGAGAGATGAGCCTACTTTTCACGCTGCTATATGGCATGCACAATTGCATTTGCCATGGTCACCTCAAACCTTCTTGCATGAAGACCACCGACCGGCTGGCCAGCCGGTTGGTCACATTGGAGATGAAGACAGCAAGTTGCTGGAGCCTTTTTGGGCCATCCGACCGGTCGGCCGACCGACCGGTGGGGGGGTCCGACCGGTTGGGCAGTTTCCTTTTTGGACTTGGTTTCTTGTGCGGTTTTGCGCAAGGAGTTTCTAATTCCGGTTTTCTCATATTTAAGGACATATAATCCGAGATTAGGGTTGCTCCCAGTGGCCGCCAATGGGCCAAGGGATTGAGAGGGTTCTAGGGTGAGAGAAAGAGCTAGGGAGGAAGCTTGGAGTTCTCTGGGTTGAGGGAAAGGGCTGTGTTTATCCTTCTCATGTGAGAATTAGCTTCGGGTAGCTTGGGATTTCTCTTGTGGGCTATGATCCATGGTTTTCTTCTGTAATCTCTTGTAACTTCTAATTCATAGTGGATTGGTGTCGCTTTGTGCCGTGGTTTTTTACCCCTAAGGGGTTTTTCCACGTAAAAATTGGATTGCCTTCTTGTGTGTGATGATTTGCTTATTGATTGCCATTGTGGTGTGTTCCTCGTCTGCTTTGATTGCTTCCGCTGTGGGGCTCCTAACCCAAACAAGTGGTATCAGAGATAAAGTTGGGAATGAGGCAAAGAAAATCTGAGGTGAGACATCAATGGCGTCTTCTAGCATGAGATTCGTTGTGGAGAAGGATTTCGTGAAAGAAAAACATGGAAAGCGATCGGTATCTATGAAAGAAGTAGAGTTGAAGAAGGTGGATCGGTACGCCAATATCTCAATCAAGTTTTGCGACTTCGATTGGGTGTGATTGGGAGCACTATTCATGGTGGAGCTGCAGAATCGGCAGTGGGATCCACGGTTGCTTGTGTGTGGCATGCTCAAGGGCCACATGAGCGAGCGGGTGATGAAGGTGCAAGGATGAAGTCGATGAGGCATGAGAAGTGGTGAAGCTATGATGACGACGAAGTAGAGATGAAGATGGTGCGTGGCGAGGTGTTGCATGAAGATTTGAATCGTGGTGAAGTTTGTTGGGCTTGGACGCCTCAAACCTTCTTGCATGAAGACCACCGACAGGCCGGTCGGTCACGTTGGAGATGAAGACAGCAGGTTGCTGGAGCCTTTTTTGGGCCATCCGACCGATCGGCCGACCAGCCGGTGGGGGGTCCGACCGGTCGGGCAGTTTCCTTTTTGGACTTGGTTTCTTGCGCGGTTTCACGCAAGGAGTTTCTAATTCCGATTTTCTCCTATTTAAGGAGATGTAATCCGAGATTAGGGTTGCTGCCAGTGGCCGCCAATGGGCCAAGGGATTGAGAGGGTTCTAGGGTGAGAGAAAGAGTTAGGGAGGAAGCTTGGAGTTCTCTGGGTTGAGGGAAAGGGCTGTGTTTGTCCTTCTCATGTGAGAATTAGCTTCGGGTAGCTTGGGATTTCTCTTGTGTGCTGTGATCCATGGTTTTCTTTTGTAATCTCTTGTAACTTCTGATTCATAGTGGATTGGTGTCGCTTTGTGCCGTGGTTTTTTACTCTTGAGAGGTTTTTCCACGTAAAAATCGGATTGCCTTCTTGTGTGTGATGATTTGCTTGTTGATTGCCATTGTGGTGTGTTCCTCGCCTGCTTTGATTGATTCCGCTGCAGGGCTCCTAACCCCAACATGCTTTTCATGGTGGGTTGACCCTATAAGGATAGGTTGCAGGGTATCAGAAATGGATGTGCCACTTTTTCTTTTTTTCTTTTTTATTTTATGGTGGGTCGGCTTTGTAGGACGGGTTGGATAGCCTACACAGTTACTGCAAAACCAACCTTTTTCCCTTAAATAGGTTTGTAATAAAAAGCACTAATTATTATTAAGTACTAATTAGTTATTATGAGTTAAATTTTAATAGTAACGATTGTTTCTGTTTGTGTGTTAGAGCATAACCGACTGTAGACCGAGTTCAAGTATGGGTAACATCGTACCCACACCAGCCCATTTATGGAATGGGCTTTAAAGTATTACTAACCCACATCGGTGCCCATTTAGTTAAAGCCATGTCCAACCCACCCGTGTTGAGGTAGGTTTGAGAACCCATTAGGCATACCCACTTATTGCCTGTTGAAATTGGATGCCTCTAATCTTACTGGACAGGGTTTGTTTATGCCATCGATAGGCCTGTTGATGACATCGACCAGGTTCTGAAATCTCAAACCATGCTTGCTAAACTGTTTATGGGTCTTCTTTGATGCCATCGGTTTTATGTGATTTATTTCTAAGTTCAGTTTAATGCTATATAAACTGCAATTGCGGAATTAGAGATTCAAGTCGTGTTTAAGGTTTGAGATGGTTTTGAAGAAAGAAAAGTTAGAATTTTCTTTTAAAGGCTTTGATCAGGGTGAATTTCATCTCTTATAACGCCTTATTCATAGTGCATTATTGTTTTGTGCCATAGTTTTTACCTGCAAATGGTTTTTTCACATGAGATTGGTGTTTTCTCTGTTCGGATTTGCTGTGTGTGATTGTGGTTACTTTGTTTGGTTCTTGTATGTGTGTTTGAGTCCCAACATTACCCCTATGTAAGACAGGCTAGGCTAACTAGTGAAGGTAGATTTGTCTTTGGGCCCATCTTTATGCTAGGTCCATATTTGCCCACTTCCAAGATTCAACCCCAAATAGCTATTGGCGAAAGTTCAGTATGACCCACTCAATCTTTTTGTGTATGGTGGAATTAGGCTACCCAAAATCAACTTCTCCCCATGATTGGCCCGCTATGGACTGATAGGATCTTAGTGACCATTTGCCAAGAAATGATAAAAGGAAGTTGTCTCTTAGCTGATCCATGATCTTGATAGCTAAAAAGGGCTCTACATTGCTACGTGGGTCCTACCAATCTCTATATCTGTAGCATGCACCACTCATATGGTCAGATCATAATTTGGAGTTTTATTCATTTTTTTATGTGGAAAGAATGATCCAGCACCATATATAAGTTACAGTGCTTCTTCCTGCATTAGGCACTTTCGACAGAGTATGAAAACTCCACTTTTTAATAATTAATTGCAATCCTAGTTATGATAAGACATAAAAATCAAGTTTGCCTGACTTGTAACAATTCCAACGGTCCATTTGATCAAATTTTTTAGACGGTTGATTTGGTCTAGTGCATATTTCATGGGCCACCATGCAAAATTTGAACTCCAACAGAGATTATAACCATCCGATCCATATCCTGTAAAAAGAACAGAGAAGATCACTTGCCTAAAATTTAGGCCCAGTCAACTATTAAAGACATCTGTTTATTAGGTTCCAAGGAACAACTTATAAATATTACAATTCTAGCCATCTTATCCATGGCTTGGAAAATGGAAGTTTAATCAATGCGTAATCGGTGTGATATTTTCATGGTAGACAACAAAATGTTTGCTGAACATAATGGGCGGTCTAGATCACTTAGTTGTACTGTAAAAGTGTCCCAGTGAATCTAGGAGCACTGTAACTGAGATAGTGCTATGAGAGTACTCAATCAATCTGCTGGAAGGATTGGAATTTTCCTTCACTAGTTGATGGCAACCATACACATTGAAGCGGTTGGTGAAGGAATAAAAGGAGCATTTTTCCTTCATTTTTCTGTAACAATGGTAAAAAATAGGGGCATCACATGACAAAGATGGACGTGAATGTCAGATGTCTCTACTTTAATCAACAGCCACAAGATTATGGGGTCTTTCGATAGGAAGGGGATTTTGATGCTGTTCGCCCTCGTCGCGAGTTTCCTTAACGTCTGTGAGTTCCTGTAACACGAAGCTCTGTGGGGCCCACTTCCATGTGCGTGTGAAATCCACTCTGTCCATCAGTTTCCCCAACTCATGCTACAACGGCCCAAAAATGAGGCTAATCCATGACTCAAGTGAGCAACGATGGGGATTGAACTCCCATCATCGAAACCTTCCCGGCCCACAGGAAACGATGGGGATTGAACTCCCATCATCGAAACCTTCCTGGCCCCGCAGAAGTTCTGGATCAGGCTGATATTTGTGCTTTCTCTCTTCATCCTGGTGGGAATCACCTTATGAACGGGTTGGATAGCATATAAACAACACGGTGAGCCTCAGGAAGCCGTCAATGGTGGGCGTTTCCATCATCACTGTTTCCTATGGCATGGACCACTCGAGTCTTGAATCTACCTCATTCTGTCTCTGTCATCCTAACATGAGCCACCAAAACTGGTGGACGGAGTGGATTTCACATCAACATCTCAGTGAGCCCTACAGAGCTTTGTGTTACAGGTACTCGCGTCCCTTCTCCTTTCAGAAAACTGATCATGTACAGCCAGAAGTATGCTAACGTAGCGTCCAACAGGGTATTTCCTGCAGAAATGCCATATACATTGTAAATCTTTACCATTATAAGAATGGGTCCCATCATGAGGATAACCTGAAATAAAAATCATACCATTCTGATCAAGAATCGATGGAAATCCGATGGTCTGACTCAATATACGGTTATGGCCAACAAGCGGCTAGCCGTCCAACCAGGATATTGAGTCCGCACACACCTCCTCATGTGCACATGTGCATGAGGGCACACGTGCAAAGCATAAGGGACATCTGGACCATGTGTCAGGTAGGCCCTACCGTTTAGGTAAATTCAGGTGGTCACATCAATACGAGTTGCGCGTTGGGCGCGGATTTCCCCTTGAGCATTGACGATGGTCAATTTTCATATTTGTATGGCAAACCTGATGAGTGAGACCGGCCTAATTCGAAGGTCAATCCATCTACTTTGTGAGGCCCACCAAATTCACCGGTTGGATGCCTCGCACAGATGTAAATGTGGCAAAGCTCCCTTTCTTGATGCTTTTCTTCTCTGCATTGGTGGTATGGTATTGCTAATCCCACATTCACATGATGGGGCCCACCTGATTCATGGCTAGGGTAACCCACACAAACGCCAACGTGTCAAAGCTGCTTATCTTTTATTCTTTATAATATTCCTTGTATTGGTAGCAGAGCATTGCCGTATTTGGGCACCTTTCTACTCTGGATGGTGATAGGGACCTGTTGGGAGCGGATTGCCTGTGACCCCGGGCACAGGGATATCCCTGTGCCCGAAGCTGTGTGGGGCCTATAGATATGTTCTTCACAAATCGAAACCGTCCATCTGTTTTGAAAGACCACAATGGGTTAGTATGATAAACATCAGGCATATAGAAAGCTCATGTGGGCCACACCAACAAAACAGTGGGAACAATAACGTCCACCATTGAAACTTTTCTAGAGCTGACCATAATGTTTATATTCCATCCGAACTGTTCATAGAATTATTACTATTCAGATAAACTGTATAAATAAATATCAGCCTGATACAAAACTTCTGTAACTGCTAGGCGTTCAATACCCACTGTTTCGTGTGCTATGGCCCACATGAGTTTTGGATCTGCCTAATTTCTAGAATACTGATATAATGTGGTCTTTCAAAACAGATGGACGGAGTGGATTTGTCACGTACATCTCTATGGGCCCCACGCAGCCCAGGGCACAGAGACCGGGGTCACAGGCAATCCGCTCTCGGACCTGTTCATCAGAAAAGGTAAGCCGATGATTCCGTACATGTGGGACCATTCCTTAGATGATCTCAACCGTTAGATTTGACAACATTTACAACTGATATTGTCTGCCCAAAAATCTTCAAGATCAGATGATCTGAACCTTACAACCAACAACCTGAAAAAAAATCGTAATGGATACCGTCCATATTCAAATGAAAATATTTCAGTGATCGAAATATTACAAGGTGGAGATCTTTTGGGTGTCCTCCGTCCATGGTTTCTGACTCGGCGACCCAGTCCGATTCGTGAGTCAGGACTCGGGTGAGTCAGAGGTGACTCATTCAAACCGGGCTGAGTTGGGGTCGTTAGAGGTGAGTCGTGGTACCAAAAATCGGATCAGACTAGACCAACTCCAAATCGACTCGGACAAGTTGCATCTGAGACGAGTTGTCAATCCATGCCTATAGTTCCTGCCGGCTAACCCTGGCTAGGTAATAGACCATGAGGGTCTACGTGCTGCCCGGCAAGACTTTTGAGGCCCAAGGTCTTAGCTCGAACTGAGCTTGGCCCTAATCCATATGTTGATCGGGCGGCTCACACAATATGCATAATGTCACAGACAATTAGAAAAATCAAAACCAACGGTCTATTTGCAAGATACACTTATTAGATAGGATATTCACAGCGAGATGGGAAGGTAGGCTTAAAATGACCTCGAGCCGGAGCCAAGCATGGAAATTACTCAGGCCATAAGCCCTGTTGCATCACATCTACACAATGCATGGTTGGATGGAAACACCCAGTTATTCAAAAATTCCTATGGACCATTGGAGGTGTTTGGTTTTTCAATTATAAATGCCTCCAAATGGTTAATGATTACTTAATCTTATAGTTGTCTGGTGGCATCACCTATATTACATAACCTATATTTGGCTATAAACCTAAATTTGACTGCAATGATGTAAAAATATAATAATTACTTCTTGTTCGTTTTTTATTTTTTATTTCTTGTCTATAATGATTACAATTTTTTTGACATATCTATCAATTTAGGATCCATAATTTTTGTTTATACAAACCCTTTGAGATGATAATGATAACACATTTACTTTGCATAATAGAGAGAATTGAAAATGCAAGAACTCAATTGGCCTTCAAACCCAGTTGAGTTTAGTCAACTTAAGCTCAAGCAGGCGTCTAAAAAACAAATACAAGCTTTCTTGAGCTTTAATAATATACATACTATTTATGCAATTCAATCAAACACAAGGCTACTTTGTGATTATGAAAGTAAGGGTGTGACATACTCGACTCAATATTTAATTGAACGGTGGTAAACCCTTGTGTTGAAACGAATACACATGACTGAATTCGAAAATCCAACTATTGAGTCGGCCACCGATTATGACTAACAATATTTAGGTGATTTGTGAAAGGATAAGGGTGAATCTTTCCTGATGAATTCTTTTTTTTCCTTACAACTTTTGAACTTTTCTTTCACTAATAATTGCAACCAATATATTTATCAAATGAATAAAAATAAACAGATAAATAAAATAAGGCTAAAACGATATTGATTTTATTAATATGTGAGTGAATCTCATTACAATCGATAGTGTATCAAATAAACTAGGAAAATAAACAAAATGAAAGATAAATGACTAATCCATTTGTATAAATAGATAAATAAGGTGAATAGTCAGCAGGATGTGGCAAAAAAGATGATCATCCCATTAAGAACTCAATTGATCAGGACCTAGCAACTTAACGTTGTGGATGTTTAATCTAATCTTATGTAACTGTCTCGATAGAGCAAGACAGTAACGATCTATGCTAAGCTATGCTATGTTAAGATAAACATAAAGATAGATATAAAAGAAGATAAATTGTATTTGACATGGGCCTCGAGCTCTTTATCGTATGCTTCTTTTATAGGTTATCGAGGCAGTAAAATCATTTATTGGATTTTCTTGATGGTCCAAAATCCTTCTTATCCATGGCTTGCATTATAAATAAATCTGTATAAATCTGAAATCATTAGTTTTCAAATCTCCTCTTTTATGTATATGCTCCCCTATCAAACTCTGCATCTAAACTTGGGTTCATCAGGAGAACCTACACCGTTGATCCTGGACCTCAAACTGATTAAGTCATTCATGCATTTGAATGATCCAATCAGCACTGTCTCAACCCTTCCATGATCCTGCTACCTTCTGATCGTGGAATAAATAAGACTTTTAGGACATTGTTGGATAAAAAATAGCTCAATTAGAGCTATCTTCACTGTTTCTCCCACCATGTCCCTTTGAATTGTCCAACTGGTGAGATCGGATCCACTATTGAGCTCTCTCATTCTCTTGATTTCGGATCTACATGTGGACAGAGACTCTGATTTGTTTATGTCCACCGTCTCCTGATTGGGTATGTGTTGCGGCTAATTTGCTCAGTTATTCAGAATCTTCATAATCACTGCAACACCTTTAAGCGTCTCTGAGAAGATCTCTCATTTTAAAGAATTGTAAGAGACAGGACTCACCAAATATATCATAACCAAATTCATGATAGATTCTTTTCCTTAATAAGTCTTTTATAGACATGCTGGGTATGTTGTCTCATTAAAATAACACACTAATCATGGTCACATGTCATTCGTTGTTTCGTTCTCTTAAAGGCATGTGTATAGTTTTGTGTCACTGCATTACTAACAAAAGACATAACGTTGAAGGAAGATCATATCGAAAGATATCTTTGGGTGCAAATATGATTTCCATCAGTATGAAACCCATAGTGTTGACATGTGACGAGTTTTTATTAGTCCACGTCAATGCACTGGAAATACAATATTGAGGTGCGCAGAATCAAGTTTCATAAAGTTTTGTTGGAGTTTGGCACTTAAGTCTTTTTGAGTTTTGACTGAGCTACAGCTAAATTGAATTTTTCTTGAATCTTGGTGAAACCTGATGGAGCATGAGTAAAACTTTTTCAAGTTTTTAACATATGGTTTTGATGTGCTACCCCACCTGAAATGGTAAAGCACTTAAAGAAGCCTTGCAAAGTTATTACACCTCATGTTAACACTAAAATTTGGCGTAACATATGTTGATTAAGGATCAACGGTAGATCTTTGTCGTTCGGTGTCCACGTGAGAATGAATGGCGTTGATGGAGTGACTTGCAATCACCAAAGGAGATGAGGCGGGTGCTAGTCGTGCCGGCAGAGGGCCTCCGATGCTTAAGTCAGTATAGGGACTGATGGGAGTATAATCACTCTAAGATTGTGTGTGATTACGTACCTTAGGCTGTAGAGGAATACCTCTATTTATAGGATCATCCAAGAGATTTAGGTAGATCTGTAGATCTTGTGTATGGGTGTGATGCCCAGATTTCTTGGGATAATCCTTATCTCATCTGGATTCAGCGGATTATTCGAGATAGGTTGTATCACGCCCGAATTCCTCGAAAGTCGGTTGTTATCTCTGTACATCGATGTATAGCGGCGTGGGATGTGCTCAGGTCCACGGACATCTAATGCCTAAAGCTGACGTCGAGGCCTACGGATAAGGCTGAGGTCTAGGCAGACAGATGAGGCCGACGAATGAGATTGAGGCTTACGGATGAGGTCGAGGTTGACCCCTATACTTATTAACTTTAGTGCTTGGTTCCCACTTGAGAGTAGTATGAGCCCTATGCTCATTAGTTCTGGTCCTTGCCTCTCTTCTTATTATGGTCGGCCCTCTTACACCTGACACTAGTGTTTGATCCTGAGGACTTGTCCCTGGGCCTGTGGACTTTCCTCGTGACCTAAGGTCAGCTCGAATTTACCCATAACAGTAGCCCTCCAATTCTATGGTTAGAAAGTCTGAGCACAAAACTTGAATTGTGTTCTCGGATTATCCGGAGAGATTCTTTTGCACAACAAACTTTTTAGTGGCTTTAGTAGCTCATTGAGCTTATGAATAGCCAGTCTAAATAGATTGATTTTTGGCTTTTTGTGACGATTGATGAAAATGCATTTCCCACTTTACCTTGTGGATGTGATGCTTTGCCGACTTCTTTCGATGGTAGACTGTTTCACTTTGTCTTTAGTGTTGAGTGATCGTCTAGCAGATAAAAAATGAATTTCTACGCAGTTATTTGCCCTCTGAGCTTTTTACACGTATTTGTTCATCGAATGAGTCCTCAGTCTGTCTAAGCAGACTAAGCTCAGTTGGAGCGCGCTTGAGGAGGCATCTTCTTTCATAACTCATTCTGTCTATGCAGACTGTGCTCAGCTGAAGAGTGCCTGAAGAGACAGCTAAGGCTTTCATGATACAGTCTATCTAAGCAGACTATGCTCAATTGAAGTTTGCTTGAAGAGACAGTCGAGGCTTTAAATCAGTTAGGCATAAAATGCTTTTTAAGTTGGTTGTCTAGCTACACAATCTTAAACTTTTGTTATCTAACAACACAATCTTGGACTTGGCCGTCTAGACGATCAATCCCTCTATGGTCGGTTTGGTCGACATAGAGAGTTATCTTGTCTTTTAGGGGAGCAGTCTCGCCCATCCTCATTTTTCTTCTTTTGATCTTAGGACGAGGCTTCTTGAGTCTTTCTCTTCTTGTCGTTCAAGCCGAGGTCGATAGATGAGGCTAAGGCCAAAGGCTAAGGCCGACGGACGAAGTCGACGGATGAGGCCAATGTCGATGGATGAGGCCAACCTCTATACTTTGATAAGGCTGCTCCATATAGGCAAACTTGTAATTGGAGCTTTTTAAGGGATGCTTCCCATGCTAATGTGTGATCAGCGGTAGTGGATTTCGCCTTGATGCAGACATTTGCGTATGGCGCAAGTCTCCTAAAGGGAGAGTCCCTTTATGTTGACCTATGATTGAGGTAAATGGTTCGACGTTGGATTAGATTCTTCATACCATTAGTGGTGAGTCACTTGGACTGCTTCCAAGTTAAGTTGACAAAAATCAGGAAACTTTCAGATAGTTCATCTTGTTTTGGCTGCCACGATCAATCTGTAGCAAGGATCGACATGAAATTTGTAAAGTTTTTTCGGCATCGAGCCATTCTTCAACATGGACGGAACGGATTTTAAAAATGATCAAAGTGGGCCCCATGAATTAGCCTGAAAATAAAAACGGGAACAACTTTTCTGTTTCGATTTTTTGTTGTAATTCCATGATGGAAACATTTTGTTTCTTTCTTTTTTCTTGCATGAAAGAAGTGTTGGGGATCAAATTTGTACCCATTGTAAACCAACATCCCATGGTCTATTGACAATGATTTGGATCAGTTTTGAGGCCGAGAAAGCCCTGCAAACGCCAGCACAACCCTAATCGCTCGATAGCGACCAAAATCTGTAAACAGCATTTCGGAGCGAAACTGGACATGCGTTTCACCGCCAAATGGTCCGGAACGTCCTAAAACCCTTAACCTGTAAATTTCGAAGTCATCCGGTGCATATATTTACCTGCGCACCTCGAAATGCGTTTCATCTCTGCCTAGAGTTGACAAAAAAGGGTCCGTAAGCCTACAACTACCATTTTACAGCGGAACTGGACATGCGCTTCACCGCTAAATAATTCGAAATGTCCTAAAACCCTTAACCTGCGAGTTTCGAAGTCATCCGATGCATATATTTACCTGCGCACCTCGAAATGCGTTTCGTCTCGGCCCGGAGCTGACAAAAAAGGGTCCGTAAGCCTACAGCTACCATTTCAGAGTGGAACTGGACATGCACTTCACCGCCAAATGATCCGAAGCGCCCCAAAATTCTTAAATAGCAAGTTTGAAGTCATTACGGTGCGTATTTCAGGCGCACGCTCCCCAGAACAACGTTCTTATACGACAAGCCGACCCAGAGGCTCCAAATTAGGAAGGAAGTACCAAAATTAGCAACATCTGGACTTCTACACGCCACCCCGTTCATTCAGGAGGTCAATCCTAGCCTAAAAGTGGCTTGGCGACAGTGAGTGCATGTCTAGAAAAGGTAGCTGTCCTTTGGAGGTCTCCCGTCGAAGCTGAAATCCTGAAATTTTCTAAGTGCTGGAATCCTGAAAATCTGGCTAAGTAGTGGGAAAGCGCCGGCAAAGGACATGCGCCTGGCCTCCCACCACATGCGCCTACACCTTATTGACGAAAGGGAGTGAATTGAATACTTTTCCGGAAAGCGCCGGGAAATGCGCCGGAAACGGACATGCGGCCTGAATCCTCCACATGCGCCTGGTACATTTTTTCCACATGGGCTTGACTTGTTTTCTAGCACATGCGCCGAAAAATAACCGCCGGGCCAGACCCGAACCCGATTACCCCCTATAAATAGTGAAGTCACTTCATTCCATCAGCACGATATCATCCCCTGCCGACCTCAGAGCGATGTAAGCACCACATGCGCTCACTTTGTTTACCCTCTCCGGATGCCTTGGCCGGAGTGGATTCCCTCGCCGGAAAGAGATTTCCTCGCCGAATCCCAAGTTCGGGAAGAAATCCTGAAAATTTTCTAAGTGTTGGGCACATGCGCCGGCTTATCCCCCACATGCGTCGGCTTTTCCCCCACATGCACCGGCTTTTCTGGTCGAGAAATCCTAAAAATTCACTAAGTCCAAGAGGGACATGCGCCCACTCTTTGGGGCCAGGCGCATGTGCATCACCACATGCACCAGGATTGCTTCCCATCTCTCTCTTTTTCATGAAAACAAAGGGCACATGCGCCCGGGAGATGGGACATGCGCCCAACTCCCCACCACATGCGCCTGTCAGTTGTACCAACACCACATGCACCAACACTAGCATCACATGCACCTGCATACCCCCCTCCATGTGCCTGGACGCTGGTTGGAGGGGTGGGCCTTCTATCGTGTGGCCGCCTTCGTCCGGGATCGGATTTTGATGAAACCACTTCTCCTAGATGCATCTCGATGAGATCTATCCATCCACCGGATCAGATTCTCCAACAGTCAATGATAAATGACCCAAATCAGTGTTTTGGTCCAAAATGACCAACACTTGGCCAATTTGGCAGCTCCGAAAATCCCTCCGAAAGAGCCGAAAACGGCCGAAACCGAGAAGAATCAGGGCGGAATTGGACCGAGCCCGAGAGGAAAACTTTTCTTCTACATGACATAATACACCTATAATCATGCACCGCGATGAGGTTATCCGATCTCAGGACCCTCGAATACCCTAATCAAGCAGTCGGCAGGCCCGCTACTTAATCATTTCCAGCCCTGGGAAGTGCCCTGTTGGCCCGGAATTGACTTCTGCTAAGCAAATCGAAACTGCGATCGCACTGCGATCTTCGTGGACGTAATCCACCCCTGTTCAAAGACGGTTATCAATAATACTCACCGATTTTCCTAATCAGACAGCAAACAGGTCCACTATTTAGTCATTTTCAGCCCTGGGAAGTGCCTTGTTGGCTTGAAAATTGACTGATGCCAGATGAAATCAACCGCGATCTCAAAGACGCCGAGGCAAAGCTGAAGTACTCAGGCTATCCAACAGCCGAGTTAAACATTTACGGGGCACCGATCCCCATTATTCATAAGAAATTGGCATATGTGGGTACCCATCAGACCCTATACTTAGCCGTTTGCAGGCATCGGAAACTAGCCGATCCAGCCTATTGAATTGATATCCTCAAAAGATCTTGGCTCGATAAAGCCTATCTGATCCCAAATAGATCATTGAAAAATACTCAGAAGAAAGAATATTCTCAAAGATGAGTCGTCCGACTCAAGAAGAAATACATTTACTTTACTGTACAAAGCTCCATTCATCCCGGATAAAGGTCCGAGGCTAAACCTAAGGGGTTATGATTACCACGAGAAATCACAAACAAAAGAGTTCAAACTAAGCTTGAAACGTCCTGCTATGGATTGCCACTATAAAAAGACAGTCGATGCCCTACCCATCGACAATGGGTCCGTCGGTTGAGCTGATGAGGTAGTTGCAGATTGCTTTCCTAAGGTCACCTGTTCATAGTAACAGGCGCAGGCCCAGAGTTGCACCACTCGATTAAAAACCTCGTTCGGGGAATGTTGTGGAGTGCTCTCCTAAGGTCACCTGTCATAAAAATACGGGCACGGGCCTTGGGTTATGCCGACCAACATTCGAGAATCGTGTATTCCAGCGGTCACCTGTTCATAGTAACAAGGCGCGGGCTCAGAGTTGCACCACTCGAATCCTGACAGTCTCTCAACCAGGACAATCTGAAAGAAAATGAGACATAGACATCCAGCTTGTCTAAGAAATGTAGTTCAGTCCATAACAAGAAAACAAACAGGTCTATATGACCATGAACTTATGACCATAATCCCTGACGATTTAAATTACGTGCTCAATCTATCCGGGCTTTCTTTCTAACATTCCATCTATTGTATAACTACATTCATAGTGGAATCTTGTCGCTTTGTGCCGTGGTTTTCTCTCGCAAGGGTTTCCACGTAAACATCTTTATGTTGTTTGTGATTTGTTTCATTTACATTCATGCTCTCTTAATGCTTTATTTAACTTATCTATGATGCATGCATTCATTTACTTTTTCCTTCTAATCAAGGGTGATCATCCATTGATGTAATTAAAGGTTCGTGACCAATATCATAGCCCGAAATGTAAAAGATCTCAGAATCTTTGGAATGAAATTCGCCTTATGATATCTCCCTCGCGTACACTTTGTGATTGCTTATGATTGTTTATGAATGTCTCTATACTCAGAATTCCCCCAGAATAATGAAACACGGGAAAAAGATTGCCGACGAGCGGTTGATTTTTCTAGTTCTAACAAGAAGTATATGTGGGATCCACCTTGTATTGACATTGGAACCAAGGGCATTGGATTTGAAGGGCTAGAATGCATCACTACTTGAACGGGTGGAGTTTTAAGTGGTGGATGATTGGTTTAATGGAGGGCTAGAAAGGAATTGCAGATGGACATTCGGTGAGGTGCACGTGTGATGTCCCTGGAATTACTAGGCTGTTGGATGCTGGATACATGGGGAAGACGTTTAAAGCTGGTGGAGATTGATGACCATTTCATGGAGGTGGATGTTGCATTGGAACACTTGGATCTCGTAATTGATGAGGTGAAAAATGATTGATCGACGAAGAAAAAGATAGATGAAAATAATATAGTCGTTCCCACAGATGGCGCAAATCTGTTAACAGCTAAAATTTGACATAACAAATATTGATCAAGGATCAATGGTAGATATTCTTCGTTCGGTGTCTACGCAAGAATGAATGGTGTTGATGGAGTGACCTGCAATCACCAAAGGAGATCAGGAGGTGTCGGTTGTGTCGGCGGAGGGCCCTCCGATGCTTAAGTCAGTACAAGGATTGATGGGAGTAGAATCACTCTAGGGCTTTGTGTGATTGTGTACCTTGGGTTGTAGAGGAATACCTATATTTATACGATCATCCGAGATATTTAGGTGGATTCGTAGATGTTGTATACAGGTGTGATGCTCGAATTTCTAGGAATAATTCTTATCTCATCTGGATCCAACAAATTATTTAGGATAGACCTGATCAGCTCAAATTCCTCGAAAATCGATTGTTATCTCCGAACATTGATATATGGCGGCGTAGGATGTGCTTAGGTCTACGGACATGGACGTCTGGTGCCTGAGAATAAGGCCGAGGCCTAGGCCGACAGATGAGGATGGCGGATGAGGCCAAGGGATGAGGTCGACTACCAAGGCCAACGGATGAGGCCAACGGCTGAGGTTGAGGCTTACGGATGAGGCCAACCCCTATACTTGTTAACTTTAGTCCTTGGTTCCCACTTGAGACTAGTATGAGCCTGATGCTCATTAGTTCTGATCATTGGCTCTTCTTCCTATTATGGTTGGTCATCTTACACCTGATACCAATGTTTGAGTATGAGGACCTTATCCTCGGGCCGTGAGCTTTTCTCGTGACCTAAGGTCAGCTCGAATTTACCTATAACACCTCACTTTGTGATGCATCTCAAGTAATTTGTTTTCAGTTAAAAATCAATAATGAAATATAAACGGTCATCACATATCAAGTGTCACATGGACAAAAACTGAAGCTTCAAATTAACCCTTAAAGAAATAATTTGGACAGAAAGACACACACATGCGCAGGTATGGAGAAAGGATGACCAACATAGTGCCTGGAGAAAGGATCTGCAACATGGTGCGTGAGGTGTTGAGCTGTGTTCCGGCGCTTTCCAAAACAAGGTATCAGAAGCTATAGCCAGAGAAACCATTGAAATGCACCATCTGTCAAACATACTATAGGAATTCAATTCAACAACTCCACATATGGATGCGGCAGATTGGCAAAGCATGCAATTCCAACATATCGAACCATATCTCAGAGCATTTGTTTTGATCGTTATTTACCAACCTCGTGTGTTCTTTTGTCAGCTCTAATGGCTTTTGAGGAATAAAGACAGATCCCATTCAAAGCTATCATTTGAGAGAAAGTTCTGTTCCAATTGGAATCAAAACCTAATAAAACTCAACCACATCATGAAAGGGTACTTTGGTTAGGACCACGACTGCATCTCTTCTTAAAAAAGGAAGTTTTTTATACTCTGGCTGCGTACATTGCTTGATATGGAGGCACTTAGAAATGGTACACGTATCATGTATCAAGTCTCAAGTTAAACCGGCTAAATTGTGGAACCCACTGTCACCAAGTTACAATCCAAAGGTTAGACGACTGGTTGCACCATCCTAACCATTCGATTCACATATACTATTTTCTTGCAATAAGACCAGTGGATATTTTTCATTTTATCCGTCCAATAAATGTCATCAAATCTGATAGTAAGATAATCACATGAACTTAATTTTTTTAGTTTATGATTCATCAAAACATGTATATATAAATTGAATGGTTTAATTTGAAATACTTATAGGTCAGATATGTAATATCTAACTAATTTATAATTGCATGTGCATCATTCATCACGATCTGCCAGAGTATGAAAGGGAGTTATTTGATACTATGGTCGTGTATGACGATTGATACACAGGCACTTAGAAATGCTACACAAGTCATGTAGTAAATCAAATTAGACTCACTAAATTGTGGAAGCCACTGTTGCTAAGTTACAGTCCAAAAACCAGATTCTTTGAACAATCCTGACCACTATTTTGTAGACTCTTGTTTGCAAAATAAGATCATCTGATATTTTTCATTTCTAACCGTCCAGTAAATGTCCATCAATCAGATGTTCAGATAATCAACAAAGCATGACTTTTTGTTCATGTTACATCTAAAACTAGTACCCAAAACTGAGAAGGTTTAATTTGAATTACTTGCATGTGATGTGTATGCAATTTCTAAGGAATTTCTAAGCGCCAGTGTATCATCCATCACACTTTGCCAGAGTATCGAACTTTTTCTCTAGAAAAAAAAGGGAAGGGGGGGGGGGGGGGGGGGGGGGGGGGGGGGTGGACAATCTGTACACGTGTATGGTCCTAGGAGCACTGTAGTTATGAAAAATAGATTATTCCAACGTATTACTTTCTAATAAACAAGTAGGAAAAAGTATGTAAACCATCCATCAGTGGAGTTTTTATATGGTTTTAAGACCTTTTAATGGTAACACGACTGAATATGGAATCGTTTGGGTGTCATTGTAAGGCCCTTCTAGAAATTAATGGTAAAGAGAATTAGAATGGGATTAGAAAAGAAGCATTTCATCTTTGGTAATGTTGAAATCCTAAGAAATTAAGTGCCAAGGATATTCATGCAAGGATTAGTTTTAAGTACATATCCGTGGAAAATGTGCAATATCTGAACCATTCATTTGATTGGGACCATGGTGAACATATCTTGGCCCGAAAATCAGGTTAGTCCACCCGTTAGTTGGATGAAAATGGACAGTTAAAGAAACTTTCAATAGTCTGAATTTATTTCCATGTGAAGCCCACCCGTAGAGTGGACCGTATTGATTTTTTGGGCCAGTGTAGTTCAATATGGTGGGGTCCACTGGATGAATGACCTGGATGTCACAAACGTGGGACAGTGTGCAGCAAATGGCATCTTTAATCCCTCTCCCCGCAGATCGCTCTAGCATTTCTCAAGAGTCAAATTCTTCTGGGTTTCAAACGGAAAAGATACTTAGCTTTGTATAGATGATATGCAATGTATCATTATGCTAATCACACCGTTGATGGCCCACATAACTGTTCATATACAGGCAGTGCATGCATGTAAATTTTCAAATACAGCCACGTATCTTTCCCGCCAACTTGTCACTTGTACAGGACATTTGAGCCAAGCAAAAGGTGGGCCCCTTTGTGGGTGTCATCTCGGGAGAAAATCAAGCTGGTCTACTTATCAAGCATGCCTTGCCATTGGAGTCTGTGGTCCATCTAATGAGTGGAGTGGATTGATTTCTCTGCAGGTGATATTTATTGTGTGACTGCTTATTTACACGATTTGGAAGTCTTACACATGTGACACGTTGACAGGAATGTCAAAAGTCATATGGTTCCACCGAATTTATTAGATTTTAAAAAAGGGATTACAACTACCAGACCAAAAAGGCTCAAACCCCATTGTATACAACTAAGGCTGGAATGACGGTACTACTAGTGGATTTCAAGAAAACTTTTTACTCCACCAGAATCCACTCTTAAGAACTAAAAACTGAATTTATGTTGGGGTCCCTCCTCATGTGGAGGTGGGGCACATGTTTGGGCTCAAGTAATCTATTTTGCCATCGTGAGGGTATTTAACTCTTTTGGCCACACAAACTAAAATGAGAGAAAATGAGGGATTTTTTTTTCCCGAAACTTCTATTAATATTAGAGTTTCTAATATTATAATCTTTACATTATAATATTATGTAAAGGAAGAATTGGAGCTTTCTAATATTATAATCTTTACATTCGGTTCCTGAGAGATAATATAGAATGTTACTTTCTTCTATTCTCTTCTCCAAGAGTAGTAAGAGTATTTTTTCTTACATTGCTACTTATAATTCATTTTTGGGTTATGCATTTGGATATCTAAGGGAAGTTGATTTCTAAATGATTGTACTTTTATTATTTTTATTATAATAGATTTGTGTTGGACTAAGTCTTAACCGTTTTTCCTTTTACATGTAGAAAATTATGTCTCTTACCTTTACATGCTTGATGATTTTCTTACATATGTTGAAAACTGATTCTCATCCACCAACTATTTTAAATGGTTAATCACATTAATTTGCACATAGGAAGAAAAGGTGTGTGGTTTTCCAACAACTTAGACACATAGAATCTCAACCGTGTAAGTTAAGCAAAGCAAGTCATGCCAACATTCAAGTGCTTCTCTAACGGACCCGCTTTAGATTGTAAGTTATTTATCTAAGATAAGCTACTTAAAGTATGTTTGGGAAACAATATGCTTATTAACCCAAAAGTAGAAAAGCATATTTGTTTCCAACATCATTCCTCAAGTCTGTTTGGTCCCTGTACTTCCACCATCCATCATTTGGGGCCAACCTTTGGTGTGGATTGTTCATTGTGTGGGCCCCTCCTTTGATGTGGGCAGTATATCATGTGAGGCCCACCTCGGATGTAGGTCCATTTGCACCGTTCTTTATGTAGAGCCCACCTTTGATGTTGGTCATCCATCAAGTAGGCCCACCATCAATATCCACCTGCCCATCATGTGGAGCCACCTTTAATGTGAATCGTCCCAAATGTGGGGCCCACCTCTAATGTGAGCCATCCATCATGCAAGGCCTGCCTTGGATATGGGTCACTCATCATTAGGGCCGACTAATTGTTGGCATCAATGACCATTGTTTCCTGAGGTGTGGTCCATTTGAAATTGGATTCTATTTCATTTTTGAGATGGACCAACAAGGATGGACGGTGTGAATTTCATGTGCACAGCATGTGGCCCCACTCCCCAGTGGGCCACTCAAAATTAGTCGGAAAAACAGATCAATGGCATGAGTACAACACATTACACTAGGGCCCAAGGAGGTTTCAACGGTGTCATCATTATCACTGTTGCTTCCTGATGTGGGTTCCACTTGAGGTTTAAATCTGCCTAACATGCTAGCCTCACTCACATCAAACTAGATGGACGGAGCAGATCAAATATATCGCACGGGCCTAGCAAGCTGGATGGTCAACGTGGGCTAAGGCGGTTGCCATGAAAATCAACACTTTTAGGGCTTTGGACAAGCACCTCTTGTTTTAGTCGGTGGTGGAAAAGTAAAAAGCAAAATAAAAATGCTGAAATACTTTAAATGATTTTCAACAAATAAGTAATGATCATTATTTATTAACCGAAATTAACTTATCTCAAATAAGTTACTTAACTGCTACCATCAACAAGAAAAGCAACTTATCTGGTGGTATCCAAACTGGACCCTAAGTGTAAATCATATCACGCTCATATTTACAATTACATGGTGTTTAAGAACACTTTCAAAACTTGTTAGACTATTCAGCACTCGTATTTACAATTAGATGGTAATCATTTTTTAAATTCTCTACTATTCTTTACACACTACATATATTAATTCCCATATATAAATAGTGTAAAAATAATTAATTTTATAGCAATTCTTCCTTCGATTGCCTTCTTTATTGCAATCAAAGGGCCTATTTACAGCGGTATAAAATATCACAAATTTACATATGGAAGAAGAACATTAATTACGGTTGAAGCCGGTAATCCACTTGTGATACCTTAAAACCAGGGACCTCCACCGCATCAAAAGAGTTTTCCATCAGATGGGCCCTACTAACTGGAGCTGGTGGGCCCGAAAATCAAATGGTACGTGTAGACCGTCAAGTAGCATGTCCTCTGCGGAAAGAATGTTCACATGTAGGGAACAACAACTAGCATCTTCTTGGAAGGCCAGCCTTCCATCCTTACACCACAAGCAATTGATCTCACCGTAAACTCCACTAAAGAGTGGCCCACCGCAAATCACTAAAGGGGGAATCCCGAAAGCATTATTAAAATAACGAAAGTAGATGTCAACAAAGAATCATGTTTTAATTACTATGGTTCTCACCCAAAGATTGGTTATTTTACTGCTTTAAGTCCCGCTGACCCCAAGCTAGAGCTGAGGACGAGCCAAGCCAGCTTGGTTAGGTCGCTCGACTCGGCTTGAACCAGCTCGATTTGGCTCAATTCGAAGGCTTAGATTTGAACCAAGTTGAGCCATTTTTCCAAGCTCGAATTGATTTTCAAGCCGAGCTTGAGTTAACCCAAGCTTGATTCGGTTCAACTTGAATTTTGGCTCAGCTCGGCTTAGCTCAGCTCGGCTCGACTTGGCCGACTCACTTGTAAAAAACTAATAAAGGTATATTTTTTAGCCCATATCCAAAGTGAGCAAAGAAATGAGAGATGAAACTCCATGTAAAAGTATGTGGGAGTATCAATGGGCTTTGGACTGCCTTTGAGCTCAATATTAAACCGTTTTAAGCCCAACTTTTGGGCTGGGCCTAGCAGGCTCGAATTCAGCCAGAATTAGGGCTCAAGCTCGGCCGAACTAGCGCAAACATGTCAGTCCAGCTTGAAGGCTGAGCTGAGCCAAACACGCGCTAGGGCTGGTCATTCAGTGAGCCTAGCTCGAACAGGGCTCACCTCAGCTCATGCTAACCTCCGCCCCAAGCCCTTCGATCATACACAGAAAAGATACAGTGCTCTCAGAGGAGTGCAAGTTATATTGATCCTAGCTGCATCTGGATACTTGGACAATCCAAACAATCAATCTGGACTGTTCATCAGGTCCATCCCACATTCATGGGCTTCCATCCAAATTAAAGTTCTCAAAATCTCATTATTTGAACCATCCGATTAATCTCCTATAAAATGGAAGGTAGAGATCGTTTAGGTAAACTAGGCCCAATCAACCATTCGACTAATCTATTTCTCAAGTTCCGTCATGGATCGCTAATGGTTCTAAATCATGATTTTCATAAGGAAATATTAATCATCCCATCCAACTTACAGATGAATTCGATCGTCTGATCGGTTTGATTTTGCATAGCCACCCATAAGATGTGTGGTAGACCTGATTCAAAAGGATTGATTGATTAGACTGTTCAAGTGTCCCGATGCAAAAAGAAGCTTGGTAACCTGAGTGCTCTGAGCAACTTGAAGTTTCCATGCTGCACAACTTTTCCCGCCGGGCTTGGATTCGGTATTGACCACTTCAGTACGGACGTTGGTGCTGGTCTGGAAAAGCTATGTGGGGCCACCATAATGCATAATGTGTGTGTATATATGCCGTCTGTTGTGGGTGAAGAGCCGACCTGAAAAGTAAAGATTGTACCGACCTGGAAAGGTCGAGCCGACCGCTTCAGACTCTGAATACAGGTCGGGTCAATCCGACCCGATAAAAGTTGGTCGGTTTGATCCGATATGATAAAGATCATCTCAGCAAAAGTTCTAGGGGCTGACCTCGAACGAGCTGAATTGCAAACCCGTGATCCTAGGTCCACGCCGTGATGTCAGGAGGAAGGATCGCCAGTCCCAGTGAATAGGGATCGAGATCCTCGTTTGCTACCGGAAAATCCCAAGATCTCGGAAGCCCAGCTGGCAACCCGCGAGAATCACATCTCCCCAAAAGGAAAATAACTTTACAACTTAAGTCTATAAATGAACATGTTCTCTTCATTGTCAAGGTATGACACTAAAACTGATCTAAATGGAGATATTCTATCTTTTCAAGATCCAACTGACTTAGGCATCGGAGGGCTAACGGCTAAACCTCAGCCACCCCTTTTATCTTTCTTGCATGTTTCGCAGGATCTGGGAAATCTTCAATCCAGACCACTCCCCGGGAGAAGATCAATTCCATCCAACCGTCCAGATTGGAGGACCTCTCATCTCGTCTGTTGACCATCTTTTTAGCATCAACACCGTCCATCCATTTTTTCAGCTCATTTTAGGGCATGACCTAAACAATGATGCATATCCCAATCTTAAGTGGACTAGACAATAGGGCTTGAATGCCTCCACTTAAAAACTCCCTAGGGGCTGCTGGATCAAAATGAATTTTTTTTTTCTTTTTTTTTCCCCTTTATCTCCGTTTGTGTGATCTAATCAACAAGTCGGATGGCAAATAAATATTACAGTGGGTTCTAAGAAGTTTTTAACGGTAGACATTCAATCACCACTGTTTCTTGCTAGGTATTCCACTTAAGATTTGCATCTGTCTTATTTTTTTGGCTCATGCTCTAAAATAAGGTGGGAAAATGGATAGACAGCATCAATAAAACACATATATCATGATGGGAACCACGTATCACTGATGCACGGAGGACGTGGTAGGTCGATCACCATCTCCCTAACCGATGGTTCTCGAATCCACGAGAAGAAATAAAAGATAAAAAGAGGAAATAAATTCCAAATAATTGATTTATTGATGATTGAATGAATAATAACGAAATTACAATGCATATAAAGAGGAAACTAAACCCTAGGTAAGTATCAGAATCCAACGCCAACTTAAACTCCTAGAAAACGCTACTTACTATAAATAGTAAACTTACTATTTATAGAAGTCGTTCAATCTTAATAGAACTCTTGGTTTTCGGCCAAAAATAGAAAGTTTTCAAACGGCCTCAACCACGTTGTTCTACTAAATATTCTAAGCCCTTTTCATGTTGGGCACTAACTCTAAAACCATACGGACGCAAAGTTATGATCGAATTAAAACTTACTATAAATAGTAAAATTGAAAATAAACTAGCCTAATGACCGTCGATACGGTCGATTCTCGCGATTCCGGCTTGGGCAATGGTTGGCTAAAGTAGCTCGAGCTACCCCAAATTGATATATTATACGTCCCGTAACTCATTCCGGTTTGTGAGATACGACCGATTTACGGTCCTGACGGTCCGGATCACTTTCGACCCTGACTGGTCTTCTTTTGCTCCATCTAAGCCATGAAATAATCAGCGACCCTGTTCTACATCAATCACCAACAAGGTCACTACGGAATCCGAGTACATATGTAGGACATCCTAGCAGCAAATTGTGGAAGCGCACAAAGGTCAAATGGCGCGAAAATCAGCTGATCTCATCAGGTGGGCCATCCATTGATCTTGATGGTGGTGCCCACCTGATGAGTGGATTGGCTCGACTCTTGCAATACTTCACTGCCATTTTAAAAATGACACATTGAAGTAGCTGACTCAATCATATGGATGAAGCATAACCCATTAATCACACTTAGAGGATGATAGCAACTTTCCGACTTCGCCCTTTCTACTTGGATCCCATTTTAATCGTAACCATCCATTGATAATGGTAAATCAGATGGTTAGGATTGTTTGATCAACATGATCCATCCACAATGTGCCCCATAATTTGGATGTTCTAGATTAATTTTTCTATATTTATGGCCTCCAAGAATGGAATCGATTTTATACAGACATTATTCACATACAACTCATGACAGCCCATTTTGCTAAGAAAAACAAAGGTTGTATGAGGAATTTGGGTTTATATGCACTAATAAAAGAAGGGCTTTCTTGTGTGGAGTACACATCAAAGCAGTGGTGCTGAACACCTTTGCATCTCGATAATAAAAATAGAGTTTTGCTTAGCGTACACGCACTACGTACGGCCACATTGCCGATCGGCAATCGCATAGAAAATCCACGCCATTCATCAGATGGGCTCCATCGTTTAGATGACAGGGCAAAAAATAGTAGGGTTAGCTCATTCAGTGGGCCTATGGGTGTGCATTGAATCTGGGCCATTGGCAACTTTTTCAAAGCAGCCCACTATGATAGTTTACTTGTGTGGCATCTTGATGAGTTGTCTGGCCTGGTACTTCATGCCAGATCATCTATATGGTGGGGGACGCGGTTTGGGTGGATCCCCGGATCCACTGAGGTGGGTGGATCCCCAACTGTGGAGCCACTATGATGTATGTACCTTCCAACTACACCGTCCATGCATTTTGAAAGATCATTTTAGGGTATTATACTAAAAATGAAGCAGATCCAAATCTTAGGTGGACCCCAATAGTGATTGAATCCCCACCATTAAAAACTTCTTGAGGGGCCACTGGAATGTTTATTTTACATTCAACCTGTTGAAAAGGTCACAAAGACCTGGATGAAGATACCAGACATATATCAGCTTGACCCAAAACTTTTGTGACCCAAGAGAAGCTTTTAATGGTTGAGTACCATTGTATTATGGTCCACCTGAGATTTGGATCTACTTCATTTTTTGAATCATGCTCTAGAATGAGTTTTCAAAATGAATGCACGGCGTGGATGTAATAAACACATCACACAGTGGACGGCACGGTCAGGGATCCACCCACCTCGGTGATCCGGGGGATCCAGCGAAGCCGCGCCCCATGGTGGGGCTCATAATTTAGAAAAAAAATTGGAAAAAAAAAAATCGCCTCAACTTGAATCGTCCGAGTTGACTCGACTGACCAGGACTCGATCAAAACTCGGAAAAGGAAAAACTCTGAAGAAAACTTGATAAAACTCTACTCAAGTTCGGCACAACTTGACATTATTTATACCAGAAGAAGCTCAAAAAACTCATAGGAGTTTCCGAGAAACTCGTCCGATTTTTCGAGTTGACTCAGCTCGACTGGGTTCCGATTCGAGTCGAGTTTCCGTATGTTAAACCATGGTGGGCCCCACATAATGCACAGCTTGGAAATTCCACACATATACAAGGTTGGCACGTGTGGTCAGGGGCTTGAATGTGGGCTCAGCAAAGGTCTATAAATATAAGAAAAATCAACAACTTCAGGTGTGACCATACCTTACTACATAAAAACCTCAAACAGCCTTCTCATACACTCGCGTCCTTAGCTGTTCTCTCTTCATGTTCTCTGCTTCACTTCCTCTGTTTTTCTAGTTTCTCAGAGCTCTTTTCCTTGGAATCCATTTCCATAACCGAATCAAGGAGTCATGGCTAAGGAAGGAGACTTAAAGGTATTTTAACTTCTCTCAATTTCCATTGCTTTGGGTTCAGATTGATTGAAGCTCACCAAGTTCACATAACACCTGATTTTATCGATGTCGAAGAGCAGCTCAGCAGTTTGGATGGTTTTTTAACTCATAAGCAGCTTGAATCGAACCAAACCAAAGTCTAGAAAGAACTCTGGTTCCGGTCGAACAGGTCGGACTGGGTAGTCTGGTCTGTTTCTTGAGCCGTCGTATTTTTCTCTTGGCTTACTTCATGGGTCTAAGACAGAGTTTTGTTGACTTTTTCCCAGAGAGTTGAGTTGAAGGTCTCAGTCAACTGCTGTGACGGTTGCAAGAGGAAGGTGAAGAAAACCTTGCAAAGCATTAGTGGTAAACAAAATTTTCTTTTCTTTCTTTCTTTCTTTCTATTTTTTAATTCTCATTTCATAAGTGTTACCAATGTTACCTAATTAATGGGTTTTCAATTTTGACAAGTGGGGCATATGTTTCAATAATCTGGACCATTGGTCGCTTCCGGTGTCCTTGATAAGACAATCGTAGCCTTTCGAATTGGGGCCTATAGATAGATGGTTAGGAAGACAATACAACAATGGTCCACACTCAATGTTGGTCACTAGGAACCTCTTATCATGGATAATTTTGGGGTATGCCATCCATAGTGGGACGCAATGGACCGACGGTCTGGATTACTTAACCATGGCCTACTTGTTGGAACCGAAAAATGACTCGGGTCGCCTTATGATTCTTCTTATGTCCATTCATTTCCCATGAGGACAACCTTGTGAATCCAGATAGATGTTTTTCTTCTTCTAATTATGCGTATTTGCAGGGGTTTTAAAGACACAAATGGACGTGTCTTTATCTAATTCTCGGTATTTGCAGGGGTTTTAGAGACCCAAATCGATGGGTCGCAGCCGAAGGTTACTGTCATTGGCAAGGTGGATTCTCAAGTTCTCATCAAGAGGCTGGGGAGAGTAGGGAAGTATGCAGAAATATGGCCTAATGAGAATCAAAAGCCTACCAAAGATGAAAAGAAAGCAGGAAGCAATGGCAAGGAAGAAATTGTCACCACAAGTGCGAAAGACAAGGACAACAAGGTGGACGATGGAAAGAAATCCAGTGGCGAGAAATGCAAATGCTCAACACCTTGCAATGCAGACAAGAGCAAAGGAAGCGAGAGTGGAAACAACAATGGAGGAGACAAGAAAGGAGTAGAAAAGGATCCAAAAAAGGCCGAGGAGAGCCATACTAACAACGGTGCACCGCCGGAGGCCACGAAGAAGGTATATCCTCCTCCTCAGGAAGGCATGATGCATGAAGCCGGCAACATTGGGTCTTACGCACCGTATTATTATCCGTTCGAGCCTTCTACGGTCCCATTTCCATATTATACCATAAATGCCTACACAACCCCTCTGCCATACCCTGTTCAAGACCGATACTATCTTGAAGTGCCAGTGTCCCGCCTAATGGTGCAGCCACCGGGGCCACGGCTCACTGAGTATTTCAACGACGAGAACACTGCCGGATGCTCTGTAATGTGAAAAGTCCCATTCCATCTCCATGGTACTTTGAATTGTAGTTTTAATGTAGAATTCAGTAGAGAAGTAGTCCCCATCATGGGTTTTTTCTTGGTATCAAGTGCAGTAGTTTCTATGGGAGGAATTGGCTGATTTTTGTAGTCCCTTAAATGGGTTTTTCTTCCTTCTTTGTTAGGTGAATAGAGCTACCATTGTATGGAAATTCAGTGGATTTTGTACGAGGAGTGTGTACTTGGACCTATGCATCCAACCCTTTTTATACTTTCATTATCAGATTGATATAAATGCTATAAAGTTATTAGGGGCGGGTACAGGTACGTAGGATGCGGATGAAGTGAGCAAGGGAAGAAGAAAAAGGAAAAAGAGAGGGATTAGTGGAGAGAAAGGGTGTAGCTACATTCGTGGAGAGAAAAGAGTACACGGAATAATTTAAAATGCGAGCAATCCAACTCCATTGATTTAAATTTTTGTGTAATAGCCCACCTGAACCTTAGATATACTTCATTTCATTTCAATGAAAAATGAGCCAGGTGCAAGAAATATATGAATTAAATTTCATATAATCATTGTGGTGGGCTCAATGGAAACTCTATCACACCTCTCCCTATCAGGACTCCGTGTATACAGGTTATATGTGAAAGGAGTAAAGTGGGAGCGGGTTTCTCGCATAGATGGGATTTAAATGTCAAAAATGAAGTACATAAGCACACAATTTTAAAGTTTAAGCTCTCTAAAAGCTAATTGTGGGGGAAATTAAATTGTCCGAATCTAATATACATTTGAGATAAATAAGTGTACTACTGTAATACCAAAAGTAAAATAAGGGGATGCATGCATAAAAACATAGGGTGTTTGTCTAACTTTTGTTTAATTAGTTATTAATCATTCTCATATAGCTATAAAGTAGAGGAGAACAAAAGCATCTTTTGATGTTTGGACAACCTCAGAAATGCGTCTGAGAGAGATCATTGGGCACCTGAACCCTCTATAGTGCGCGACTTCTGTGGGACCCACCGTGTTGTGTGTGTGACATCCACTCTGTCCATCAGGTGTTACCCTTAATGTTAGGCCCTAGGGTCAAAATTCAGCTCCATCCACGAATAAGGTGGGCCACGCCACAGAAAACAATGGGGATAGGAACGCACACCAAGGAAACATTTAGGATGCTTTGTGGTGACAGCTGTAGAGTAATGAGTCATCCAACCCATTCATCGGGTGTGCCTCACTAGGATCAAAGGACTACACCAAAAAACAACCTGACCCAAAACTCAGGTGGGCCACACCAAATGAATTTAGGGATTCCTGCCGTGATTTTACATTGTTTTCCTTGGTGTGGCCCACCTGAGTTTTGGACTGCGCTATTTGTATGGCGAACACGAGGTTCACCTGATGCTCAGAATGGATGCCTTACAAACAAAACGGTGGGGTCCATGGATCTGTGTACTGTGGCCGTTGGCTACAACACCTGTGGTAGAGAATTGAGTCCTAGTCACTGGCCACCAGAGCTTTGAATCAACCACTAGGATTGACTTTTCACGTTGAAGGAAACCACCTAGCATTGCCTATGTTTGCTTTACCATAAATTAGCGAATGTATCTTTAATGCTTTGTGATGTTTGAGATGGACCGTTCAAATAAAGTAACGGGCCGCGCAGAAGAGCTATTTTAACGGACCACAATCGTCTACAACACCTGTTTTACGCAGCACCCCAAAATACCCAAGCTCTGTGGGGCCCTCCAGTTGTATATGTAAAACTCACCTGTAGATAAGGTTCTATCCTCCATTCTAGGCCGAAGGGGGGGAAATCCTCCATATCCACAACTCAGGTGGGCCATACCACAAGGAACAGTAGGGTTGGGATGCCAACGATAGGTTTGTGTGTGGGTCACCATGATGTCAATCTTTCATCAAACCCGTTAATCAGGTGTAATTCACCATGATGCAATGAACATGCAAACATCAGGCTGATCCAAAACTCAGCATGCCACACAGCCTGAGCTTAAGTTTTTACGTGTGATTTAACATTGTTCCTGTTGGAGGGTTGGGTTTTTTTTTTTTTTTTTTTTTTTTAATATTGCAGGGTTCAAATAAGGGGTTCTCACCGGATAGATGGAGTGGATTTACATGGACAACATGGTGAGACCCACAAAGCTTGAGTGTTTTACAAAGCTTCCGTACTATTTATTTAAAGCGCAAAGTGGGTTCAGGTTAGACAAATCAAAATAGCAGTCCTGGAAATAAGTAAAGAGCAACTCATTGGAGGGCTGAGATTGCACAAATTTCATATAAAAGTGCCCATCTAAAGAAAAGAAAAAAAAAAAAAATTGAACTTCCCTTCCCCATCTCCTACTTTTACATTTCCTAACTTCTTTTACTTAAAGGTACAAAAAAGTGGAGAAGAAGGTCACTGTCTTCATCAAGTGATTAAAACTTTGAATTTATAAGGTAGTTTTCTGAATCCACAAATGAAAAAGAGATAAAATTCAAATTTTTTTTTTATTAAAATAATATATAATTGATATGATTCTCAATTACACCAAAGAAAAAAAAAACCCTTAATTTGTAATTACCAAAAATAGTGAAATTCTAATTTTAATAGAAGGTATCCAAAATAGTAAAACTCCTCTAAAACTATTTTGCCAAAAATAGAAAGTATTTAAACTTTACTGGAGAAATCGTAGCATGATTATAAGTAATTAGTAAAAAAGATGAAAATCTAAAACTCTAAAATTAAAGAAATACTACAAAAATCAAAATTACTAAAAAAAGATAAATTTTCCTAAAATTTCATTTTTAAATTGGAAGCACGCATATTCTTATGAAATGAACTATGCGGCTAACTTTATGAGTCGATTGACCTTGGATGGCTTGTTCATTACAATAAAGATTGATAGGTTGTGCATCCCGTAAGTTATAGCCAACTTAAGGTACACCCTTCAAACAATTATTTTTCCTTATTCAGATTAAATTTCTTTAAACTAGATGCACCTAGGGCTCAATTCCATTATCCTTATATAGAATTAGGCTTGAATTTGACAAATTACTTTTATTTCTATTTGGCTTTCTTCTGGTTCAGAGATATTAGGAATGTATTTATGCCACAATTGGACATTTTTACTAGTTTTAATAAATTTTACTACTTCAGTAAAGTGTTTTATTTTGAGTGAAATTAGAAATCTATAACTTAGTAGGGAAATTAACTTAGTACACATCATTTTTTGTCATCTTTCATAATCAAGGGCTATTTTTTAAAATAAAACATTGATCTCTTCTATTCACTGACAATATCTTAACCTTCTTATTTTGCCTGTTGATTTTTAGCCGATGACCATTTTGATTCCAGCCATCTATTTGATAGTCACCAATTGGATGGATAAGAGAGTTCTATTAGCTTGATTTTCGGCTATGCTCTTTCCACAATAGGACCAACAATTTGGACAAGTCAGGATTGTCAAATTGATATAGTCACCCACCTGTGTCTTTTTTGACATATTTTACACATGTGACACGTTAACGGGAAACAAAAAGGATGACTTAATGATACAACAGCTTCATAGATTATTTTCACTCAAAACAAATGTTAACGATGCTTACCACTCAAAAGATATGTGAGCGCAGCACGAATGGAGCCTTAAACTACAAGTCAAACTGAGTGGACGGACCAAAGCAGAGGTGCAACTTGGGTCACGCGCAACTCGGACTGATCTAGACAATTCAATCTAGGTGTTTCTTTGGAGCTTGGGTCATCAACGGCCTGGATCAAGTTTCATTACCTAGATCCAGAAATTGAGGGTTGGGTAACATGAAAATGGCTTGAGCTTGGGATGAAAATGGGGTCTGGTAAGTTCAACCCAAACCGAGTTGCACCCCTCTTGACTGATGAGAAGGTTTGAGGAGAAGAAAAGTACATCGAGGGGATCTGATGAATGTCTTTGTTTCTGCACTCACATGTGAGCCCTGAATCGTGGAGATTGAGATTGTTACAACTGGGTACTTGAATTGTGTACGGTGAGTTGTGTTGGATGTGTACCGATTGATAGTATTGAATGAAGTACTGCTTATAATCTATTAGTTGACTGACACAATGGGCCTCACAAATCCTATCTGAATTAAACTTCATTCGGAGATTGTAATTAGTAAAGAGTGGATGCTACCTGGATATCTTCACCGTCCAATTCCAATAGTTCATAAATGTGGGTCACATCCGGGATCAGTGATCTGAACCGTTTAGATAAAGGTGACCCCAATGGGGCAAACACAAAACATTCCCCAAAGATTGAAACCATCTGTCAGCCCATAATGGATCCATAGATGGTCTGGATCGATCCTGGTGGGGCCAACAGTACCATTTCCCTTGTGTGTGTGTGGGGCCAACAGTACCATTTCCCTTGTGTGTGTGTGTGTGTGTGTGTGTGTGTGTGTGTGATGGATCAAATATTTGGTGGGGCCCACAGTACCATTTCCCTTGTATTGTGTGTGATGGATCTCTCACACATGATCAGAAAATCCAAAGAGAGTAAACTGATTTCCTTTCAGCAAAGGCTTTAAAGTCTCAACACAACAATTCAGCTCATCAGATTTCAGCATGTGGACTCAAAAACCATCAATCAAATCAGATTGAAAACAATTCAGCTCATCAGATTTCTGCATAAAGACTCAACAACCATCGATCAGATCAGATCAGATCAGATCAGATTATGAAGTAGACACTTTCTACTCTCAAGTAAAATAGAGGGGGTTATGGCAAACACCCTGAAATAAATGGGAAGTTACGCGGGACAGGAGAAAAAAACACGGCAATGAATCACATCAAGAGCCCCTTATTCGAATCGAACGCTACAAAAATGTTGATACAGACACCTCCCAACGATTTAGAGCAACATGGAATGTGGATTCTCGATATAGCCTTTAAACGCCTTTAAATACTCTGCACCAATAGCACCTAAAAATACAATAACATGCCAACAAGGAAGGTGTTAAACATATGCACAACAATCTCAAATCGGTATACTCCACCTCAAAAAATTGGCTATGGTATTCTTTATGGGGTACATACCATCAATTACACGGTGATCGCAGCTTAATGTGGCGGACATGAAGGAACCAAACTCAAATTGATCAGGGCCCACACCAGGGATCACCCTCTTTTCAGCTGCTCCAAGAGTCCAAATAATAAAAGGTCAACAAAAGACATAGCAGATGTGCATGTTAGAGAGAGGACTATGTATTAGGCAATGCAATAATACACATGTAAGTAATGCGAGATGGATGATCATAAGCATTTGACTGGAATTTTGAAGGAGAAGAGGGAGGGAGGGAGGGAGGGAGGGAGGGAGGGGGGTTGGACATCTAAGAGCAAGACCTCAATCTGAGCAATTAGGATTGTTTGACAAGCTGGTTTATTAAACAACACAGCCTGTCCAGGGTAGAGTGCACCAAATGAGCAATCTAGAGTTTGTACATGTGCCTCTCCTAACCCAGGCAATCACACAGACAGCACGTCTGACAAGCTCCATCTTCATGGGCCGTAGCCCAAAAGTCCCAAAAGTCACACAAGATGTATGTCCTCAATCACTTATTAGGATTGTCTGACAGGTCAGACCTTTAAGCAACAAATCCAGTCCACAATGGAGCACACCAGATGAGCAGTCTGGATCACCGTAGAAATATCTAATCAGTAAAATTATAGTGCAATGACACATCCTGAAACTCACCAGATCCAATGGCCAGAATGGCAGCTTGAGGAGGATTGATAATGGCACAGAACTGCCTTATTCCGAAGGGGCCTCCCAAATTTGACACAGTAAATGTGCCTCCCTGCAGAATGAATTCAATTAATGATACTAGGATTCAGGTTTCCAGAGTCATCCCCCAACTTGACTGAAATCCAAGCAAGTTGGGAAGAGTCGCCAACTCAAAATAAATAAATAAAATAGAGAGTCTAGGGTGCACTCATGTCAGTTGTTTAAGGTTAGACCCAAAAGTACCCACCTCATAATCTTCAGGTTTTAGGCTGTTATCTTTGGCTTTTTGAGCCAAATGCCTAACCTCTTCAGCAATTTTAGATAGCCCTTTCTTATCTGCATCCTGCAAATGCATCCGATCTCATGTCTTAGACTCTTAAATACTAATACATAAAATTGATCCCTCAAAAGGCATGGAATCTGAGACTCTTTTAAGTCATTCCCATTACCCTGATTACGGGGACGAACAGTCCATTTTCTGTTTGTACAGCTACATTGATATTCACATTGTGGAACCTGCATTAGTAAGGACAAAATGTTGTACAAAATAAGGTAAAAATGCATCATATGTTATGTTTGAGGAGATATAAAAACATACAAATGCTCGACTAAGCATTTGCTCAACTCAACAAAATGTACATGCGGCCCCACCTTTTGGTGGTCCAAAACATTATATGACAGGCACCATGGTGGATGGGAGATGCCCCAAGAATATATCCCATTTGATGATCTCGCCTGATTGGGGTCATGTTAATGTGAAGCATTGGTAGCAAGCATCCATTTTCATGGATGGCTAGGATCATCTCATAGGAAAGACATTAGGGTGAGAACCATCCCATGATCATCGCACCAAATCAACAGCTTAGGCTACTCAAAAGTAGGCCCCACTCGTACGACTGCAGTTCAAACAGAAAAAGCAGCTATTTCTTTGGAGCAAACATTATATAACATCTGTATTTTAATACTCACTGTCGGATGTAGTCGTTTGTCCAAGAACTGTTGCACTGAGGAACTTTGCAAAGAGCCAAAGCAGCAGCCTGTGATTATAGTTCCATTGAAGTTAATCTATCATGAACATTCTCAAAAAATGTACTTCTGAATTCTAAATCCTTAAAAAAAAATAACCGAATTTCTTAAGTTCTGACAGAAAGTTCAATCTGTTGATAGATAGTAGGTACAAAAGCATCTGCTGAAATCGGGTAATGAAACTGGCCCACTCAAATAAAGTAGTAACAGTACAAAGCAAAAGCCAACTTCTCCAAGGAATGCTACTTGCAGCCATCTAAAATGCCAAACACATCACCCCACATGCTCCAAAATGGAAGACATGGATGAGATCAAGGCCGTTCATTAGGTCAGCCCCATGATGAATGTTCTATCCAAAGATCAGGCCAACCGACTCTTCAGGAGGGCCACATGTGCACGATAATAGATGATTAACAGAGCATAACCGATCATCCATATTCATCTGTGCCCAACCGATGAGTGTACCTTCGTGGTTTTTTGGGCAAGGGCACATTAACCATGGGTCCACCTAACAGACCCAAGATGTTGGAGAAACATGCCACAATGGCACTAGCATTTGGTATTTGCATATGATGGATGCTTGTTAAGTATTTTCTTCTCGTCAACTTTTTTAATGAGAATATAACAAGAGCAAAATAATAGTAGTACAGATGAGTGAGTGAGATGGCAAACCTTTATTACAAGATCATTGACAGAAATCCGTTTCCCACCAGAGGCTTCTTGTAGGGAATTTAGTTGGCTCCGTAAACTGGAGAATACAAAATAAAATGCAAGAATAGATGTCAACGCAATGAGAATATATTGATGGTTTATCAATTAATAAAAGAAAATTGGAGAAAATCAATACTCACTCCATTAGTTTGTCGACACAGCTGTCTACCGTTAAATAGTAATGAGGAATAGTTTGTTTCGATAGCAGCAATCGTGAAGCTGTGACCTATCAAGATGGATGGCTATTTTCAGATTATTACAAACCGACATTTCAGCATGATATAGATAAACTAGAGATAGGAAATACACCAGTGATGTCTTGGAAATAATTACTTTTCTTATCTGAGAAACCGGAATATCTGAATAATCTAATGTTTGGGTTGTTGTTCCTTTGGATGCTGGCGTGGGGGCGCCCTTCGCCCTAGAAGCTGCATTAATTAGAAAAGCAAAATAAACCAATCAGATTATGTACCACCAACAGAATCAAGTTATGAAAGTTGATAAATGTAAATTATTGAATTGATCCATTACACAGCTGCTTTAAATTTTTAACATTATCCAACTATCAGAAGCATAGCTAACACATACAAAGAAGCATTCACCTCAATGGAAAAGAATGTTAGATTCTAGATGTATGCAAAAGAAGCGCAAGAAAAAAAAAAAAAATACCCAGGTAATCTTCAATATCGGCCTTGACAATGCGCCCATCGGGACCAGTACCTTTAATGCTTGAAAGAGGTACCTTACATAAATAAATTTGGCAAGTATCATCCTCATGCATTCAGAAATTGGTGCAAAAATATCCGGTAAGAAACATGACTTCTGTTCGTACTGCATCAAATGTCTTACATTGTGGTCTTGTGCCAATTTTCTTGCAAGAGGGCTCATGAAAATGCGATCTTCTGCTTGAGGACTTTCATCTGGCTTTGGAGCCTTTGGTGCAGAACTAACAGGCTGAGACTCCTCTTTTTTGGGTGGGGTAGAAGTTGATGTCTCTTTAGCTCCAGCATCACCCGATGCCGAAGGTTTGTAATCCTTGAATTTCGCAATATCCTCCTCTTCTTCCACAGTTACAGCAATCACCTAAAACGGAAATGATGTAAAGAGTCCGCTAAAAGAATTGCAGGTGATCCATTTCCATGTAAGAATCCGGTAGGAGTGTTTTGTAAATCAACTAGATCCAAAAGGAAGATGAACTGAGTTGGAGACTCAGTCAAGCCTTTATTGAATCTTGAATTCCAAGCCTAGACAAATTTTTAAACATATAATATTGCTGAGTTTTGGTGAGACCAATCTTGCTGAGTTCTGTTGAGTTTGGCAAGCCGAGCCAACCAAGTCTTTACCAAAAAGGGTTTTTGTGAAGTCCAAGACTCCTAATGAAATATGAGCAAGCGGAGTTGACTCAGCCAAGCCAAGTTCTTACTAGCTATTGAAACGTGCCATGAATATTTCTCATTATGAGAAATATACGACTCAGGGCAGATGGAGGTCTTTTGGTATTTGTCATAATAATATTCTCAACCAAGAACCAACTAGGGCTGCAGCTTGGGTTCAGGTTAAACCCAACTTACCCAACCCGAGTTTGGCTTGGGTTGGGTTGTCAGGGTCCTCTGGTGGGGTTGGGGTTGGAAAACTCCAACCCGATTTGAAATCGGGTTGGATTCGGGTTGAGCAATTTAAGGTTGGGTTGGGTCATATTCGCCAATAGTGACATATATTTGAATCGGGTTGGATTGGGTCGGGTGGGTTGGTTAGGGTTAGGGTGGAGCATAAAGGAATTTGGGTTGGGTTCCAGTGGGAACCTTGGATTAGAATTTGGGTTGGGTCGGGTTGGGTTTGGGTTGGGTCCTCTTGAGGTAGGAGGGCTCAGGTTGACTGTCAATGTGGCCCAACCCGCTTAGTTGCAGCCCTAGAATCAACAAAGAAGACAATAACTAAATATAACTGCAGCGAATTTCTTATAGAAAAGATAAATGAATACCTCACCAACTTTTATCTCTTTGGCACCATCACCATGTATTATCTTAGCAAGATAGCCTTCCTCCATGCATTCCATCTCCACAGTTGCTTTATCCTAAGGAGAAACAAATAGCTATCTTTCAGACCTGCATAAGGAGTTAACCAGATTTTTGCCGAACACTAGATTTTGAGAAAGATTCTCGCAGAAAGGGTCCTACAGTTTCAACTTCGCATAGCACATCACCGGGAGAAATTTTGTCTCCCTCTTTCTTCAACCACCGTGCAATGTTTCCCTGAAAGACCCACATCATAAAGATAAGCATCATTCAATGAAATAGTAAATAAAATATAATTTTGGAGGATGCAACCCGAATGTCTGTGTCTGGATGGGAAATGCACATACCTCCATCATTGTCGGAGAGAGAGATGGCATTCCAATGTCTTGGTGTGCAGGAAGACCTGAACCACATGTTGCAAACAATTGTCAGTAACATGGCTCATTTTAGAATTGGCCCAGCTGAGTTTTAAAGATTGGTTGAGTTCAGTATTATCTGTAAAAAGTTGGGTGAATTTGCATTGACTGAACTGAGCTTTCAAAATATTGGTCGAATTGATGGTAAACGTGTTTTGAATATCTGTAGCATATCAGCTGATAAGCCTGTATCATGTCAGTATTGGGCCAGTACAATACATGATAAGGGGTAGTATCGGCCCGATCTAAAAATTAAAAGAAGAAATTGCACCCTATCAACCCACATCGGCCAATACAACCCATGTTGATACCAATATTTGGTATATGTATCGGTCAGACCGATACGCGTATATAACTCTTCACGGGCTCCTCAAAATTCTCCTTTTTCTTTCTTTTCTCAAGTTTATTCTTCCACCTGATTGTTGTAGAGCCATTTCCAACCAGATCCCTTTAGGAATCGAAAATCAAAACATGTTATTTTGGATGAAATAGAGGAATCAAAGTGCTGGATACAATTTTGGGAAAATTGAAAAGAGATAAAAATCTTTATTTTTTCAATAAATGCAGCTATAAGGGTGTTGAATCGAGCTCATAACCCCAAATCGACCATTTCTTGTTTGATTTGAATTCGATTTGAAGTTTTTTCATATTTTTTATTTTTTCAATTTTCATACATTTTTTTTTCAGAGATTGACCTTAATTATTTTAATTTTTCTTTAAATCCTTTTACAAATAAAAATGAAATACATTCCAAATTTATATCTATAGATATTCAAAAATCAAGGTGCCCCATGTGGGCCCTGCATGATGGACGGTTCACACCCAAGGTGGGCCCCACATGATGGACGGTGGACATCAAAGGTGGGCTCACATGATGGATGACCCACAACAAAGGTTAGCCCACATAATGGACGGCCCACATCAAAGGTGGTATGATGGATGGTGGATCAAAGGTGGGCCCCACATGATGGATGACCCACATTGACGGTGGGCCCCGCCTTTGGTTGCCCATCCCTCTTAATTGGATGATTTTAGCCATCCAATCCATGGCAAGAAAAACAAACGGTCCACATTAATTATGATAGAGGTCAATCATAGATTTGGATTGTCCATGAAGTGAAGTCCACGGTTGCCATTTTTTTAGATGAAAGGTCAAGGAAAAAGAGAGGAGATATGATCTTGCAAGAGTAATTTATGTTAATAATGTATTATGTTATTTCTCAACAATAACATACAAACAACTGTATAAAATAAACAGCGTATCCAAACAGCATTTGCTTATAAAATTAGATTTGTGGGAGTTTTCAAATTTTGCTTTACATTTTTAAACAAACTCTTCCCCGCTCCTGCACCTTGAGCAACTTTGCTGCACACTTCACACAACTACAGTTATCCATCTATTTTCCACCTCTAGTAGACACATTGTTTGTTTCCATTAACTGCTCAAGAGCCAGAATTAGTCCTGTTTTACCTACTCTAGTAGGTAGTAACACTGCTGTTGTTAAGATTGCAGCAAATTCAGGCTATTCCACCTTCTTTAAACGACTATACAAATTTATGATGTGGATTACCATTTTGTACCAAACTACATACAGCTTAATTAATGTAAGAGCAGCAGCTTAATTTGCTTATGGAGTCCTTAGTTAGTCCTCAACATGGATTCTCGATATATATAGACGCTAGTCAACCAAACCACCTCAGTTTAAGGTGGGGTAACAACTTGGGTTTGCTCAACTCGGACTCAACTGACCTAACCCAGTTGGGTTGGGTTGTCAGGATCCTTGGATTGGGTTAGGATTGGGAGACTCCAACATGATTCGAAATTGGGTTGGGTTCCAGTGGAGCAAATTCTGATCGGGTTAGGTCAGACTGGGAATAATTACATGTATTTGGATCGGGTTTGGGAGGGGTTGGGTCAGTTTAGGGCTCAGTATAGAAGAATTCGGGTTGGGTTCAGGTTGGAATTCGTATCAGCTCAGTTTGCAGGTTCGATCCTCTTGAGGTCAGCTCAGGCTCAGGTTGAACCTCAACCCTAGTTTAACTATTTTTTTTGAAAGATAACTTTATTGAAGGGCGGCAAAGCTACCAAAAAAGAAACAAACAGGCTAGAAAAAAAAATAATAATAATAATACAAAGAAGACCCCTTCACGGAGCCCAGTCTCTAAACAAGCCCAACACTTTGGAGAAGACCACTGTCGAAGAAGAGGCAGTGTTTCTAAAAACTCCGTTATTCCTCTCCGCCCATAACGCCCCTGCAAGCAGAATGCACCGCCATTTACGCCTTCCCAGCACACCTCCATCCTCAGCGTGCCAAGATCTGAAAAGTTGGTCGAGGGAGAAAGGCATCACCCAGGAAAACCCTAGTTTAACTGTTACTTGTATAAGAACCCAAGGAGAGTTCTAAATTTCTAATCCATTTTACCTTTCAGTTTATCTACTTCCAATCATGGTATGCCAAAACGGTTACGTACCGGTAACTATTGTAACTGTTATATGTTATGGGGCCAAAACGGCTGTAATGGCCGTGGCCCGTAACGGTCCTGTAGCGGCCCGAAACAATTTTTTTCTCAAAAAGAGAAAGGACCGTGATGGCCATTATGGGGCCCTAACATAACAGTCATAGTAGTGACCATTACGGCATACCTTGCTCACAATAGTGAGTTTTCAGGTGATTAACCTTTACAATATCTTTTAATATGAATTGTTTTGTTGAAATAACATGCGAGTCTGCACTCCTAATTAGAGTCTTCATTTAAAATTCCTTTACCCTTGGAAGTTAGAATAAAATCGTGTTTTACTATAATTTCTGCATGCATTGATTCTTGATGAGAAAACAGCATCAACATGACAACCAAATATGATGTCAAATTGATGAGGACACAAGACCTTTTCATGTGAACCAACGAAGAAAGCGCCCACCACAAGCATCTTCTTTGTGGCTAGGCGACTATTGAGGAGCATAGAAGACCCTACACGCGGATTTAACACATAGAAGGCCCCCACATTGGGAGGACATGTGTATAGGAGGAACAAGACCCGCTGGACAGAATTCATTGTCTTCGGGCGCCCGACTGAGCGCCCGAACTTTTGCACAGTTTATTTTCTTTTTCCCTTTTTTACTTAAACTTTGAAGGTAATTTAGTTTTTTACTTGTTTTAGTGTTTTTTTAAGAGGGTTAAGCCCTAAACTCGAATTTTTAACTTTGATTATTGATTAATGAAAAGCCTCTTGGTGCTTCTCTCCTTCTCCCTCTCTCTCATGGTGATGTTTCTTCTTCCTTGATCCCTCTTTCTTCTACTTGCTTCTTATGCCTCTCTAATCCTTCTTCCAGATAATTCTATCTTCTCTATAATCTATTCGTCTCGATTACCACAATCCCCAAAATCTGATTTTGTGCCTAAACCCTAAAGTTTCAGATTTTCAAATCCCTAATCCAAAATCCCTTGATTTCCTGGATTAGAGATTCCTCTTGATTGATTGGGTCATAGCCATGCAAGGTTGGGAGGTCCTATCCCTCACCGGATCCAACCCTAGTTATACTTGAACTCAAACTTCGTGGTTGTGACAATTGGCCCGATCCATTGCAAGCTCCTTGTGGATTTTTCTTAGTTCATGATGAGTGATTCTGAATTTTTGATTATTTATTCCTTTTATTTTCCATTGTTTAATTATGTTCATGAGCATGCATCATAATTAGGCCTGTCCTACGACACAAATGGAGCACACTAATCATCGTAAGCTCATCCATAGTTTAAAAACCCGAAACTCAACTCAACTCAACGTTCATATGGGATGGGTCAACTCAAAGACTCAACCTGACTCAACTTGATATTCAATAATTATTATTTATTACTATTTGATTTTTTTTAAAGGATAAATTATAACTATCTGTAATTATAAAAATACTTAAAATAATAATATAAATATTAGAAAATAAGAAATCTAATAACAGTGTACTGTACCCTAGTTGTAGAGACTAGAGAGTGCCACTACCTCTGACAAGGGTTGACTTCGATCATTGCTCCTTGTGCATTTTCATTTTTATTAAATGCCACTCTCACATGCTGAGTGACTTGGCTTGAGTCACCGTATGTCACGTCGAGTTGACCAAGTTTGTGAATCAACTCAATAAGTATTATCGAGTCCTGGCTGAGTCAGTCTCAAGACTGAGTTTCCTAAGGACTTGGCTGGAACTCTTGCAGAGTCAAGTTGACTTCGCCGAGTTTCAAGTCAAGTCAGCAAGTTTTAAAAGTACAAGCTCAACTCCAACTATTTATAGGGTAACAGTAAAAAGATAAATGACAAAATAAACTTACAGTTATTAGATAAAGTACGTAAGAAAATACTATTCGAATACATATCGCTAAACTAGCCAAACTAGCCTTATCTAAGTGCTCAACTAGCACTTCTAAGCAGCACCAGGCCAAAGTTAACGAATTTCTCAAATACAATGAAAAGAGATGAAACAATTTGATCTAATCAATAATCAGCAGTTTTATCTTGATGTCACACCTAATATCTTAAGAGGTGTAAAAAGAAAACTATTCCCCACTCCTTCAGAACATGTTCTTAGTGCCATGGAATAGTCCGCAACATTCCTCCTCTGAATGTGTTTCTCAGAGCCATGCAGCAGTAAACAACAATTTCTAAAATATTCATGTGCAAATCTAAATATTAGTGTAACCAAGAAGATATCAGCACTAGCATGCCTTCCTTGAATGAAAATAACAAAACAAAAAGGGACCTTTAGTGCAAAATTCCTCACTAATTCAGATTTTACCAAATAATGCCTCCCGATTAGGAATCCCCAAGCAGTGCTTTTTGAGGTGTGAAACTACCAAACTGCCTCATTTATTTTTATTTTTTAAAAAGTGGTGAAGTTGAGAATTGCAGGGCCCAATAGGCATGTGTATGACGTCCAGCCCGTCCAATAGATGCACCACATCATGGAGATTAGATGAATAAATAATTTTGGTGGATCCAATCAGTAGGTGGGCCACACCATAATACACACACACACACACACACACACACACACACACACACACACACACACAAAACATCCCGGTTCACAAGTAACCCATCAGATGATTTGATCGACGATATTTTTGGTATGGGTGATCATGACGCTCAGGTGCATATGTTGGGTTGGATGTAATACACATACTACAAGGGTCCCACAATTCTCAACTTTATAACTTTTTAAAGGGGACAAAAAAATGAAGACATTTCAGAATCAGAAATAAGAGAGCAAATGAGAGAAATGAAAATTACCAGAATCAGAAGAAAAACCTCTTCTAGCAGATGCCTGTAGACTGAGGAAGAAAATGGTAGTCTGTTATTTATGGCCACTAACTATAAAAAGGATACTCATACAATCATAGAGAGGACATTGACAAACAACAAACCATGAAGATGCCCTGTTTAACCCCATGCCAGCCATTGTGATGCCCATTTTTGTTACTGGTCTTGAAAAAGTGCCCTTGAACTCCCCTCGTGATATCTGGAAAGTTGATGCATAGGAGTTATAATCATGTACATCCCAATAAACATAATTGAAAAGAGGCAACTCAATTTCAAATAGGTTGGTTGGACTTGAGAAAATGAGAAGGTAAAGGCAAGCATGACAAGTAGCCCATCACCTTGAAGAGGCCAAAATCTTTTGCTTGCGAACGGTAACTGAAGCTCTTGATTGTACTCAAAGATCTGCCAACAGGGAAGTTGAATACACCCTCACTCTTACCAGGCATGGGACCATGGCAGTGAGTGCTTACAAGACCTATGAAATAACCAGAGCTGCTTAATGCAATAGAAACAGTAAAGTTGAGAACACTTCAAACTGATAGAGCACAATTGGACAACTTCTCATAATGCATTTGCAAATTTGATATTCTGTAAAACTTGACATTTTTTCTTTCATTGATAAAACAGACTCTGCAATGGCAATAGTAATTAGAATGTCAATCTTCAAGTTGAACTTGAACATCGATTAGAATTATAAAAGAGGTGCGCTCATTGGTCCCGATACCATCATAAGCTTATGGTGGTACCAGGCAGATGTGGGGCCCACATGGTGTGGGTATCACATCCAACCTGTCCATCTGATGTCTCCCCTCTCCAGTTACCTCCAGGGCCTAAAAATCAGCTCAATCCAAAACACTAGTGGGCTATAGAACAGGGAACAAGGTGGGAAGGGGAGCCACCCTTGATTTTAACTGGGCCCCAGCTGTGTTGCAGAAGAGCCTATTTTGGTCCTGACCCTTCATCCAAGGTAGGCAGCAGGTCTAGATGGCCTTGACTCCATGTACACAATACAGTGGACCCCCCCAAACACATAAATCAAGGGTGGGCATTCCCTCGCAACTTGTACCCTGTGAGATGGCACATCTGAATTTCAATTTGTACTGAACTTTGGGGCCTGAGGGCAACGTGAGGCAACGCATCTGATGGACCATCATGGATGGGTTGGATGTCGTACATACGTCATGCGGTACCCACTTCTGCCCAATAACACTGTAGCTTACGGTGGTACCAATACCACTGGAGCGTAACCATTATTAAAAAAAAAATTAAAAAAAAAAAGGGGGGGGGGGAGAGTTCTGTTCTAACAAGTTTTTAACACATCCCCTATCAACCTATCATACCAACTTTACCATCTCTTTTGCCAGTTTTTTTAGCAGATGCTCTCTTTGTAAAAAGGAAGTCCAACAACTTTATACAATCCCTTCCTGTTCTAAGTCTTACTTTGTAGAGAACTTCTACAATTTTATTGCAGCTTTAACTGTCATTGAAGCTTGTACCAGACTTAGGTGCTCTAGCCACATTGATTCACTATATCTATTTCTCTACATCAATTTCGTGTTCAGTTCACTTCTATATGCACAAACTCAAAACCTTTCTAAAGTTGTCCGTTAAATGAATTTATACATTGCTATTATGTTGTCTATTAGTCCCACATTAGTTGCTGATAGAAAGTTACGCAAGTTTCTATCTGCACATATGAGCTAGGGTCCTCTTGTTTATTCCTGGAGTTATGATGCAGCATCTTGTGTACTTAGAAGCTTTACGGTGTTATAGCTTTTTTCTCTCAATACAAAACATTTCAGTCCATTCTAGTCCTATATCCTGCTCAATTTCATTCATGGGGTCTCCTTTATGGTTTTTGTGATGTACACTCTGCATCACCATGGCATACATTAATGGGTTATGATGACACAACTCCAACTGCAAGGAAAGTAAAAAAAGAATGTAGATGTCAAGAAATCTAGCAAACTACTCACCATCTCCTTTATCGCCACAAGCACCAGCATCTTTGGAAAAGCAACGGAACAAAATGACTGGCTCGTGCCGCAGAATGTTCTGAGCATTCCGTAACTGGAAATGCAAATTTGGAAGAAATCAAACTATAAACGTAAGAAAGAAAAAGTGAATTGTTGCCGAAGCAACCAAGGAGAAATGAAATATATGAAGTTTGAAGACAATAGCATGGAAAGAAGTAATTTATGTACACAAGGAACCTGTAAAGTGAGATGCATTGAGAAGGAAGTGCATTTAGGTCAGTGATCCGAATATCTTTATATGGTGGACGCATGCTTGCTGGGAGATATCATAAATGATAAAACGCTCCTCCATCAAATGGCCCTTACTGTCCATTTTCATGGACAGGATCATTTGACAAGGAGAAATTAAAATATGGCCCATTCCATGATGGGACGACCGCATCAACAACTTTGATACCTAAAAACAGGCCCACCTGTACCATTATTGGTTTGTACAAAAAAGCATTCTAGATCATCATATCATCATCGTCCAAGGCATCCCAAGTTCCCAACTAATTGGGATTAGGTCGAATATTATTCCACCATTCCACTCTATCGAGGACCATAGCCTTACTAAATGATGGTCATCAAGTCCTTTTGGCCCTTCAAAGCCCAATTCTGGATCATCACAAACTCCAGCTTGTTTCTCAAAAAAAGGGGGGGGGGGGGGGGGGGGGGAGCATATGCTCCTCCAAAAACATAGCACTAGAGATGTGTACATGAAAGGAAACTCAGATCCCATGAAAAGATGAGGTCCATTGACCATTAGCTAAGATGTCATCCTCAAACTCTAAAAAGACATTACAGAAGATCTGTAAAGACTCTTCAATTGCATCTGCAAAACTCCAAGGATGCTTTCCATCCTTGAACTCTCAAAAGACATTACAAAAGATCTCTAAAGACTCTTCAATTGCATCTGCAAAACTCCGAGGATGCTTTGCCCCCTTCAAGGTGTTCTGTATCCGTTACGACTTACGATACGGTTGTAAAGGCCGATACGTATAGGTAACGGCCGTGATCGTTATGCGATACGGAGGTGAAACGGGGCAGTTGGTTTTTTTGGACCGTATCAACCATTACAGGGGCCGTAACCACCATTACCCCCGTAAAGATCGAAAAATGACCACTTCTTTTTTCTTTGTAAATCATTTTTTCCCTCATTTTTTCATTTTTCTCATCCCAAAAACTTTCTAACATCATTCTATAGCATATTTCAACCACTTGTACTCTAGTTGTTAGGATTAAAATAGTAGATTGAAGCGATTTGGGCAAATAGAAGCTTCGAGGGCCATTTTTTTTCAAAAATAAAAAAAAGTGGTATATCAACTTCTTTTTTTTCCGATTTCTAATTCTAATGCTTGATTGTGATGTGTAAACATTAGAGACACATAACCATGTTCATAAATTCACCAGACAATCCACAAAAACACTCTCACCAAAGAGTGAACCGTTACACTACCATAAACATATTCGAAACAAAAAATGAATACATATTTGGAATATTTACATTATTATAGATTTTCTAGATATTTTTCTAGAATTTTTTGAGCAAATTTTTTTTCGAACCGTTACGGGGTCTTAATGGTCGTTAAGCCCCCGTATCGGCCATTATGACTGATACTTGTATCGGTAACGGTGGTGACCATTATAGCCACCGTAACCGATACAGAGTACCTTGGTCTCCTTGCATTGAGGTAATCCCACTCCACCAATAGAGAGCTTAAGAAGCAAGAAAGAAAAATCCTACATATTGAAGGAGCACATGAACTTGACCACCCTTTGCGTCCACAATACCCTACAAAGCCGAAAAAGACAACAACACTTCACCTGTGCTGGTAACATCTTATCATATCTCAACCTACTCCAAATTCCCCAATTTTGATGTCCTAATATCGATGAATCTAACAAACGCAATCTGATGACATTAACATTAACATGGCATACCCAGATCAACTGATGGTTTGCTAACAGTCGTTACGCCCCTTATCGGCCATTATGACTGATACTTGTATCGGTAACGGTGGTGACCGTTATGGCCACCGTAACCGATACGGAATACCTTGGTCCCCTTGCATTGAGGTAATCCCGCTCCACCCATAGAGAGCTTGAGAAGCAAGAAAGAAAAATCCCACATATTGAAGGAGCACATGAACTTGACCACCCTTTGTGTCCACAATACCCTACAAAGCTGAAAAAGACAACAACACTTCACCTGTGCTGGTAACGTCTCTTATCATATCTCAACCTACACCGGTCCAAATTCCCCAATTTTGATGTCCTAGTATTGATGACTCTAACAAACGCAATCTTATGACCTAAGAGTTGATGACATTAACATTAACATAGCATACCCAAATCAACTGATGGCTTGCAAAAACTACAATAGTAGAACGTATCTGCTCAAAGTTATAAAGACAAATAATAATAATAAAGAAAGAAAGGAAACTTAGTGGCATCAAAACTTTATTAAATGCCCTAAACTCGTGAATTCAATTGGGGCTCTGGATTGAACAACTAGAGTAGCTGTTTTCAAACAAACAGTAGGAGTAACAGATTCAAACAAAATGGAGGCTAGAATGTCTTTGGTAATATTGAGGAACTTGTAGAGAACTCTTGGTGGAAAGCAATTCAAACAAAGCCATGTCACAGCTTCCAAAAAAAGCTGCACCTGTGGAGAATAGCACATGCAAAGACAGGATGTGAAATACTTCTTTGCAGTTAAGAGGTTTTTCTCAATTCCACATTAGGCTAACAAGGCAGACAAAACTCTGGCTAAGGAGGGTTATGGAACAGTTCTTTGTAATGGGAAAGCATTTCTTTTTTTGCTTCTTTTTTTTTTTCTTTCTTTAAACAAATTATCCATGATAAAGAATAAACACATAAGAAACGGACAAAAAGTTTTAAGAATTAAATACCTTTCTCGAGTAGCTGATCATATGAGAAGTATACGTCATATTCTAATCTGTTTGATGATCTCACCTCAGCACTTCTCCAGCCCAAACTGTCCATGACAAAAAGCATGAAATGGCATGATAAATTATAATAATCCCATTCAATAAAAGTTGAAATGGCTCCATAATGATGCCTCTTGAGACATCTTGTTTCAGAATTATATATCATTCTAATAATCCATAGAAATACTTGTGTGCAAGATTGTTTTTTAATGAATTTTTCTGCACAATGGAGAACAGAATCAATGGAATTGGAGAAGGAACTGTTCATAAAGGTGACACAACCTTTTTTTTTTTTTTTTTTTGAAAGATAAGATGAAACAACTATTCCATAATAGTATTTGTCTACTTCTTCTTCCTTTAGCTTTGTGTGATAGGCAAATTTCTTCTATTTATATGATAGAGACGGTCATGATATGTTACATCTTTCAAAGATGAGTATTTCTATTTTTAGAAACAAAAACGGCATTCCTGGTCTTTCCAAAAAATAAAAGCCTTCCTCATTTACATAAAATTCTAGTGAGTAATTACACAAATATCATCTCTTTATCTCTATTTCCCTTGTGTCTCTCGTTCCCTTGTCTTTTTTTGTCCCTCTTTCCCTTGTTTTTCTTCTTTCTTAATAAAATATGTGGTTACACAAATATCATGTTTATAAAGCAGATATATCCATTTGTCTAAAGGCCATGGCTTTCCACCTATTTTACCATTTATAGTTTCTTATCCTAAAGGGCCAAGAAAAATGAGAAATCAAAAGCTTAGAGCTTCAACGTACAAAAATCAAAAGCAATTCGTCCATCCCAAATAATTATAGCAGCACTCAAATACCGACAAATGTTCCAAAGCATAAGCTGCATAACACAATCAAATTAACCTCTTAAAAGACAATTGAAGAAGTAAAGGGCCCGTTGGACGCACCATCAAAAGGGGCATTTGATGCCTACATGATGTTTTGAGCCAAACCCCTTCTATTGTAGTGCGTTCAGGTGCACTTCTGCAAACCCCTGTTGATCTTCCATAGACCAAAATAGGCGTTAAATAGCCCACTTACCAAAAACCAATCACATTGATTAATGGAAAATTGACTGACAAAGTCAATACAAACTTGCTCTTGCAAGAAAACCCCTTTGGTGGAAGTTGCGTCCAAACGGGCCCTAAGAAAAAGATTAGATAACATATGATTAAGTTGACTGGGAGTTCTTAGACCATTCAAGATATCATGCGCTTTGGCATCGTTTTGAGAAGGTAATGAAGTCCAAAAACCAACGATATGATTCTTGGCCTTAGTTATGGTACCCCTAAAGATTTCTTCAAATTAGGCAGGCAATGAGACCCTTTCCAGCTTGGTTGGTAGGTCAAGAGGTATTTGCAGAGAAAAAGTTTCATGGCAGACCCAACAACTCCTCATATCACACATATCCAACATCCAGATGGCATTCTACCATCATTGGGTCCATCAGAGATCTCAGTGGTTCATCTAAAAGCATGATGAGTTGCAACAAGACAGCATTGGGACAGAATTAATACAATCATTGGAACTAGAATTGAGACTAATGCTCTTGAGGCCTTTGCAAATAACATTGGTCATAGAACAGGCTCCTTTTTCATCAACCTACCTTGGACTTCTGCTTCTTCTTCTTTTTAGGACAAACAACAGAAGTATATATTAATTTAACTTAAGGGAATGGAATTCCAAACGCATAGAGCAACCAGGTTAATTCCTTCTTTTGGGTGCGTCTGGTTGCACTAAATATCATGATATTTCTTTATTCATCAGCCTAATTTGGCGCAATTTTCATGAAATTTGATGCAACCAAACGCACACTTCACTGGAACATCAGCTACATAATTAAACTCTCTGCTCACACAACTCAAGTAAAACGAAACGTTCAATGTAGAGTTAAGAGAACTAACTTTGACACTTGAGGTTCAAAATTCCAGCTCAGTCAAAATTGCATTGCTGAAACCCACATGACTCAGACAAGCCCTGGGTTGACTCAACCGGTAGGAACAAGTTCCGAGAGGGATGGTCCAATTTGGGTCAGGCCCCCTACTACTTTTCTGAATCAGAATCAGGCCATCCAATCGTCCCATCTTCCAGGTAGACTTGATATTGGGTGACATTTTAAACCGCGTCCCTGTTATTGGGAGATTTGAAAGAAGCGCGATTCTTCACGAAAGAGCAATTTCTTTTCTTTCGGCGAAAGAATCACATTACTTAAAACAGGTTTATCATGTCTGTATTTTTCATTGTTTCGCAAGCGAAGATGATAATTTGAAACGATAGTAATTTAATGTAAGATAAACCATTTTTCCGATTTTCTGAAAACTAAGCTCTATTTCATGTTTGGAACCCAACTCCTCCCAGCAAGATTTTACAAATAAAAACCCAGAACAAAGGTGTGTTTGGGTGCACCAGATTTCATCAGATGTTATGAAATTTTGAACTGATTGATCATGAAATATTGATCATGAAATATCATAACATTGGGTGAAACCAAACGCAACTTAAATTACAAAATATCAATGGTTATACCTGCTGTCTTGCGCGTGAGGAGAGTCAGATTGAGAGAGGGAAAGACAGGCAGAAGAGGGATCGGGAGACAGAGCTGGTTGGAAGAGAGAGAAGATGGTCAGATGGTCAGATGGGAGAGGGTTTTCTTTCCGACGGCGCGAGCGTAACTCGCGGAGGTAGATGGAGAGCATGACTTTCGTTCCTGGAGCGCCACGTGGGGCAGGATTGACTGGACGTGTGTTTCCTGCAACGCCTGTTTGAGAGAGTTCCTATGGGCCCACTGCAATGTTCGTGTTAAATCCACTCCGTCAATCAGTTTAGCCATGTCATTTTAAGGAGATTCCCCAAAAAAAAAAATATATTGAGATAGATCCAAGACACACGTGGGCCACACCACAATTGAACGGCCACCATTGAAACCTTCTTAGGGCAGGCAACTTGTGGTCTCCCTTCATCCCGGTGGGAATCACCTTACCAACGGGTTGGATGGCATATAAACTTCACGGCGGCCCCATGAAGGTTTCAATGGTGGATGCCCAATGACCTGTTTGTCGTGGTGTGGCCCACTTGGATATTTCTCATTTTTCGGCTCTCCCTAACATGAGATGGAGTGAAATTTTCAGGATAGTTGGGATAGCCCCACTGAGCTTTGGGTTGCAAGTACACCCTGCAACGCTTACCTAAATGGGCCCGCTTTCAATGACGTGGATGAAAAAAAAAAAAAAAACTCCATTTGGATGAGATCCACACCATCCATCAGGTGTGCCACCTTGCTTCTGGACCAGGGCGCAAAAATCAGGCCCATTGAAAACTCAAGCGGGCAATTGAAACGGGTCGCCATCATTAAACTCATCTAATAGCGAGTGGGGTCCACCGTGGAATATGCATGCTGTTTAGTCTATTCACCTGATGCGACTGGGATGGAATGAAGATGGCCTAAAAATCAGCCTAAGGTCGAATTTAGATATTCTAGACGTTATTCTACACTGTCTTCAATAGTGTGAACACCGTTGACCCAATAAAAAGTTCATATTGAAATATTTCAACGTTTCGATCATTTAGCTCTTTTTTATTTCCCTACGTGGCACTTCCTTAACCATTGTTTATGGGCTATTTTAATATTTTGGAGCGCTATTATCAGTTTAGTTGTATATCTCATTAGATCAACGGCTTGGATTGCTAAAATTGACCCCGGATCCAGCAGTGGTAACAGATCCTGTAATATGTAGTAGCAGACCATTGTACTGATGATAAACACGCAGCCCAGGTGAAGTGGGAAAGTGGGTCATTCAGGGCCCACACGCATGCTATCATGACCCATGAGCTCCAAGCCCAAGCCAACAAGCTAAGGAATTGGACAATGTCTGATTGGGCCTACTCACTAAATACCCAGCCCGACTGTTAAATGAATGTGGTAGGACAGATTAGCTATTCTGCTGGCTAAAGCCCAGAGCCTGACCCCATTTGAGGTGGGTTTGTGCGATCGGGCATGGGTTAGAAAATGCAGCCTGTTTAAGTAAATGGGTTGAGTTCGGTCTACGCTTACCCAATCCAACCATAGCCACACTTTTTTGTTTTTGGGTTAGTACACACAGTTCCACTGTTAGTACACACACCCACACTGTTAGGCACACTTGTATATTAGCCACCCCCACTTTTGGAATCAATACCAGGACCTCAATGTTTCAGTGTTGAAATGAGGTAATTTTCACTCAGTCTACCACTGTCCCAAAGGTGTGGGTGTCGGTGCCCACACTACTATATATATACCTATGTTCATATCTATGTCAGGTTTGAAGTGAACACTCATGCTGTACACATTAGAGTGTTGGTGTACCCATTTATAGTTGGGATTTGAAGGGAAAAATTTATGTGTGCAAATCAAACCAATGTGTTTATTATAGATTCACACCTTATGGACTATAAATTAGAGATGTATGCTTGTCATTATTGGACACAAACTTTTTAGTGTGACTTTACTAAGATGATCCATCCATAGTGCACCCTGACGCACATACATGCAACAGAATCATTTTGTATGAAATGTGGCCAAAATATCTTGCTTGTCCACTCATAACTTGAATGAATTTTATGTACTAAAAATTGCACATAGTAATTGATGATGAATGCAAATAGTTGCACAATCTATGTTAATATTATGATGTTGTACTGGCACTGTCCTAGCTACTTGATGGCTCTATGTGCGCCCCACAATGATGTATTTGCCTTATCTATGCCTTCTATCCATTTTGGATCATTATTTTAGAGCATGATCCCAAACTTGAAGCCTATACATTGAGATCTTAGGTGGACCACAACAAAACTGTAGAAATTGAACGCTCGCCATTGAAAATTTCTTAGGGCCCACTGTAGGTCCCCCCCCCCCCCCCCCCCCCCCCCCCCCCCCCCCCCAAATGAAAACACAAATATAGGTTAATCCAAAACTTTTGTGGCGCTAAAGAAGTTTTTAACGGAGGGTGTTTAATCACCACTGCTCCTGTGGTGTGGTCCACCTGAGATTTTGATCAACCTCCTTTTGGGGCTCATGCCCTAAAATTATCTAGAAAAATGGATGGACGGTGTGGATAAAACACATAAATCATGGTGGGTGTTCACAGACTCAGTAGGCAAACTGTGCATGGTCGTCTTGTGGCCAGCGAATACCTGATGGGATAGCATGTATGTATATGTGCATGCATTTAATGTGCAACTAATTCGGTTTGGGTGGGGTTCAGGTATGGTCCGTATGGACCAGAAAATAGGGAGTGGGAATGCGTCCTTCCTCAGTATGGCCGCCAGGCTGTGGAGGGGCACACCGTGATGGATCTGTTTATCTAATCCGTCTATTTCCTTATAAGATCTGGCTAACCACATGAGACCAAGAATGAGCAGGTCCAACGGTCAGGTAGACCAAACCAAATTATGAACTCGGGTTGCAGTAAATACACTAAGCATTAAATGCAAGAGTCATTTCTGGTGTGGCCGGTCTGATTGTTGGACATACTCATTCTTAGTCTCATATGGTCGACCTTAGTCTTAGAACAGAATGGACAGAGTGGATAAACAGATACATCATGGTGGGCCCCTCTACAGCTCAATATGGATACTTTCTGAGGAAGGACGCAATCCGACTCCAGAAAATACTACCCATGCCTAGCTCCATTATTGGTTAGTATGCCAAACCTGATCCATACCCACATCCGTCTAGCTCCACCCATACTTAGCCATGCGGGGCCTATTAGGACACCCATACTTAGCCCGGTCGAGCCAAACTCGGGGACCCATTAGGCACACCAGACCCATAGACACCCCTAATCATAAGGGAGCAGATTAGGGTCTTTACTCATTGCTTAGTTGACGCAGGGAGGACGTGGTAGGTCGATCACCGTCTTCCTAACCTAGTGTTTCTCGAATCCACGAGAAGAAATAAAAATAAAAAGAGGAAATTAATTCCAATAATTGTTTTTTTTTTATAATTGAATGAATTATTAAAAAACATAATTACTTTGCTTTAAATAATAAACTAAATCCTAAATTCGTACTTAACTCTAACTTGCAAAGGAAAAAAAGAATTCTAATACAATTAGGAAATAAATAGAAAAATCTGCGCAAACTGTATAACGCCCGTCGGGCGCTGTCTTCCTTCTACTGATACGAGCAATCTACATGTCCGATTGCCACAAAACTTTGTGCTTTTACTAACATCGACGTACTCTTCAAGATGGTCGGCTCAGATTCTCTATACCAGTAGTAATGGGCCACCTGGACCATCTCCAGTTTCAGTGGGCGGAATTCGGAACTTTCTGGACAATTCGTACCATTTTGGACGCCACGATCAATCCGTAACTCGGATCGACGTGAAACTTGTTGGGTTTTCTCGGCATCGAGCAGCTCTACAAAATGGATGGAATGGATCATCATAAATGATTAAGATGGGCCTTACAAGTTGGTCCGAAGTCCAAAAACGGGAATAACAATTTCCTGTTTGAGTTGAAACTCCAAAATATGAAATTCCTTAGTTTTCTCTTGTTTTTCTTCCTGTCCATCTCCCGCAGGAAGGTGCGTGATCCACGCCCTCGATCATGGGGTTCTTCCCCTACATCATTCTTCCCTACTTGAAAAAAACTCGTCCTCGAGTTTCGCTTTAGCTTAGGGCCATGATTTGCTTTTAACTTTGGAAGTCGATGCTTGCGGGCCCTATCCTGGAATGCAGCAAAAATTTTCTCCGACTTCTTCTCCACGCCAACATGAATAATTGCAATCTTCTCTGGCACATCAAAAGTTGACTTTTTCTGAGAAAGGACAATTTCCTTCACAATAAACAATTTATCAGGAAGTTCGGCAACTCTGATCACCTTAATTTCCTGCATTGCTGGCGTGACACTTTCTGAGATGCTCATGGATTCCATCAAAACTGACTCCATAATGTCAGAAATAACTTTAGACTCTCCTTCCCTATCCTTTAAGACTGAAGTATTGATTTCCTCTACCCCTCAAAATTTTGAACATCCTCTGAGATGGTGGTGGGTTGTACTTCAACGACCTGATTCGAAGTTATATTACCTCGAAAAGCTCTTTCAACATAATCCCCACGATCGTTCCCACACGCAGGCCGTTGTACGACGATGTCTTCGACCTCTTTATCGTTGAGTTTTGAATCATCTGGGGTAGCCCTGCAATAGGCCACCTGGGGTGCTCTACGGAACATGGGGTTATTCCGTACAGCAAGCACAGGTGGTTGTTGACTGTTGCCTTGGGCTTGGGGCAGATTTAATGCCGCTGCAATGCGGTTGAGGGTTGCCTGTATACCTTGCAGGATCAACCGATTTTCCTGTTGTGCTTCATCGAAAGCTGCCGCCGTGACATAATCCCTTGGAGCACCGTCCTTAGGATGAAGATCCAACCCTTTATTAGAGGCCATCATCCTGAGGAAGAAACCTCGCTCTGATACCAATGACGCAGGGAGGACGTGGTAGGTCGATCACCGTCTTCCTAACCTAGTGTTTCTCGAATCCACGAGAAGAAATAAAAATAAAAAGAGGAAATTAATTCCAAATAATTGTTTTTTTTTATAATTGAATGAATTATTTAAAAACATAATTACTTTGCTTTAAATAATAAACTAAATCCTAAATTCGTACTTAACTCTAACTTGCAAAGGAAAAAAAGAATTCTAATACAATTAGGAAATAAATAGAAAAATCTGCGCAAACTGTATAACGCCCGTCGGGCGCTGTCTTCCTTCTACTGATACGAGCAATCCACATGTCCGATTGCCACAAAACTTTGTGCTTTTACTAACATCGACGTACTCTTCAAGATGGTCGGCTCAGATTCTCTATACCAGTAGTAATGGGCCACCTAGACCATCTCCAGTTTCAGTGGGCGGAATTCGGAACTTTCTGGACAGTTCATACCATTTTGGACGCCACGATCAATCCGTAACTCGGATCGACGTGAAACTTGTTGGGTTTTCTCGGCATCGAGCAGCTCTACAAAATGGATGGAATGGATCATCATAAATGATCAAGATGGGCCCTACAAGTTGGTCCGAAGTACAAAAACGGGAATAACAATTTCCTGTTTGAGTTGAAACTCCAAAATATGAAATTCTTTAGTTTTCTCTTGTTTTTCTTCCTGTCCATCTCCCGCAGGAAGGTGCGTGATCCACGCCCTCGATCATGGGGTTCTTCCCCTACATCATTAGTGGTGGATTCACAAGAGTTTCAACACTAACCTCTCATGGTTTCGAGTACCCATTGTGGTGTCTGTGGGTGCGAGGGTGTGTGGGTAAATAAATAATAATAATAATATTAAGGAAGCAGATTAGGTGATACTGAGGTGGACCACACCAAAGGAAACAGTGGTGACTGGATGTCCATCATTAAAAACTTCATAGGGCCCACATTAATGCCCACCACCTTTCCATCCAACCAGTTCATAAGGTCAACCAGACCTGGATGAAGGGAAAAAATAAAAATCAGCTTAATCCAAAACTTTTGTGGCTGACAAAAAGCTTTTAATGGTCATTCACCACTTTTTACAGTGGTGGAGTCCACCTTAGATTTGGATCTGCTTAAATGCAAACTCGATCAAGGTGGGCTCCACACGGTAAGGGTAACACCCACTATCCGCTCCCTATTCATAAACCCAACCACGGTCACGGTGAATTGGGTTAGGCTGTAAAGCCCCACGGCCCACGGGGTGAGTCCGGCTTGGGCTAGTGAATTTTCAGTGGGTCGGGCCGCGACGCAGGGTAATGTGTGGGTCGGTTCCGGTCGGTTGGTCTTGGCTGACCGGACACGGCTCATGTCCAGAGAGAGATCGCGGCTTCAGCTTTCTTTTTTATTTCTTCGAAACTCACACACCGAATACATGTATATAAGAGATTCATGCAACAAAGACTCGCTAATTATCATAAAAGGAAAAAAGAAAAATCCATTGTTTACGGCGTGAAGCATCCAAGCACGAAATCAATGGAAGCTTCTGGAGATTTCGCAGATGGAGAAGGAGAAGCAACGACGCTAGGATTCTCTTCGGTGGTCCTCCTTCCAAAATCGTCTGAAACCACAGCTTCTGGCCTTCTCTCTGTCTGCAGCTGCTGCTTCTTCATCTTCTTCTTCATCTCCTGTCGTCTGATAACGTAGTCCTCGGGAATAAATACATCCATATCTCGCGGGGCTTTTCTTCTGTCTTCTGAGAGAAGAGAAGAGAAGAGCGGAGAGAAATGAAAGAGAGATGGCAGTTAAATAAAGGGTGGTGGCGTCATCGACTTGATCGGCAAGGCTCGTAAAGCTCCACGCCAGTCTTCTGTTTTTTCTTACTCTTTTTGCATTACGAAATTGCCCTTCGCTTTCTAGATATTTTACCAACAGCCCTGTCGAATTACGTTGTAGAAGTGCCATGGAAACCCTGGAGAAGCTAGTGCAACATCCGAGCTCTGTGGAACTCACCTTGATGTATGTGTGACATCCGCTCCATCTATTGTTTTCGAAATCTCATTTTCACCGTAGATCATAAAATTCATATAGACCCAAAATTAATCTAGGCCATAACGCAGGAACAATATAAAATCATGTCTAAAACATCTAAATTTGCTGTGTGGCTCACATAAGGTTTTTTTTTTTTGTCAGGATTCTTTTGGGAATAGTACTTCATCATGCTGGATCTCCAATGAACGGCTTTGATGGAATACAAATAACAGGATGGCCACAGGAATGTTTATATGGTGGATGTCTCCATTCCCACCTTTTCCTTAGGTGTGGCCCACCTGAGATTTGGATCGTTATTATATTTTCCATTAGGTTTTATCATAAGGTTTAGGAACTGATGGACGGGGTGGATTTGACATAGAAATCATGGTGGGCCCATAGATCTCGGGTGTTCCACCCTCTTCCTACACCAGTGTGGGATTCCCTTCCAAGTTCCATGACCTCAAACGTGAGATCACGAGGTGTTGGAAGCGGATTAGCTGGTGCACCGCACACCGGCGAGATCCCTGGTGTATTTACGTCACCAATTTCTGTGGGCCCCACCATGAGGTTTTTGGTATATCCAAACCTCACTTCCATTTGGCGACATCCTTATAAGGGTTTAACCCAAAAATAAGACAGATCAAATGATCAAGTGGACCACACTTCAAAATGCAGTAGGAGATTGAACATCTACCATTGAAACCTTCTTGTTGGTCACAGAAGTTTTGTATCAATCTGATATTTGTTTTTACCCTCTTCATCCAGGTCTTTGTGACCTTCTGAACAGTTTGGATGGCAAATCAACATCATGTTGAGCCCTAGGAATGTTTTAACGGTGAAAATCATTGTCCCTACTGCCTTTTGTGGTGTGGTCCACTTGAGATTTGGATATATCTCATTTTTTGGATATGCCATAAAATGATCTCGTAAACTGGATGAACGGTGTAGATATGTTAAATACATCATTGTGGGGCCCACGTAATCTTGATTTTCTTTTAAGCGTTGGTAGGAACACGGAGCTCGAGGACTGACTTAGTTGTCTGCAGGCGACACACGTACTCACACCAGCAAATTAGCTGGTGTAGGGTGCACCAGCCAATCCGCTTCCGTGTTATATAAGCCACTTTCCACCTTCCGCTCTAGACGGTGGATCAGGACCGTTTATCTCTTGTGCTCTCTCTTAGATAGCCCATAGTTCGTAGAACAAGGCAATAATACTATAATCCAAGCCATCCTTTTTTTCTCTCACCATCCTCCCTTGAATTGCCACATGTAACCTCTCTCTCTCTCTCTCTCTCTCTCCCGCCGATGTATATCATATTGCAGAATATCCAATCCCTGCAAAAGGTGGACATACGACGTTGATCACCTGGTCAGAAAATCAGGCCGATCCACTCATCCAACGGGACAGAGCATCAAAATCACCAGACAGTCGATGGTATGACTCATTGTACCACTAGTACAATGAGTAGATCAACCTAATTTTAGTACCGGTGATCATCAAGGTATGCCCCACCTTTTTGCACGGATCAGATATTCAACGCATATGACACGTTGACGGGAATGAAATGGTTTACGCGAAAGTTTCACAAGGACCCGTTGGTTACATGTTCGTCTATACAATCAAGTAATCAACGGGTAGGCCCACCGTCAGTTTGTATCGTATGTCGAAGTTTTGGACATCCGTTGCTGAGGGTTACAGGATAAGCGGTCACAGATAAGCCCCAACGTGGAAGGAATGTTTGTCCCAATGCCATAGATGATATGGTAGGGCTAGGGCTGCATACAATCAATTTAGGATCTATTTATCTAATGGAATTCGATCGAACAAATCGAATTGGATTGTTCTCCAAAATTAATTCAATTCAATTTTTCTTTTAGAAGATGATTCAATTTTAAATTTTGGCTTTTTTCGATTGAATCGGATCGAAAATCAAATCATTTTATATCAAATTGAATTGATTGATCCAATCATTATATGTATATATATATATAGATAAAGAGAGAGAAAAAAAAAAAAATTCATATGTACTTGGACTTACATTTACCTCTTGCTATGGCCCATTAAATTTTGATTAGCCCAAGAACTTAACTTTAGAGTTTTCATAAGGTGACACATCACCTAAAAGGTCCGAATTTTGAGACCACTTTACGTGTTTAAAGTTTGCACGAACCCGTGCAAACAAGTATGCCACTTAGTTGGGATCTTACAAATAGCGACCGAGCGACGCAAGTGAAACATTATCCATGGTAGAGCTGCAATTTCAAAATTTTAAGATTATAGTTGAATTAATCGAATGGATGTGTAGCCCTAGGTAGTGCTGGTAGTAGAGGTATACGGTAGAGCCAACTCTTTAACTGGACGAGTCACTGGGTAATCAATCGTGTCTGTCCATCTGGTTGCCTCTACTACGGAAGGACAGATTTTTTTTTTTACCATAAGTATCTGACAGTTCTATCCATCTGAAAGCTATCCCTCAAAGCAACGGTGAGAGATGAAAACAGCTACCAGCCCACCGTTGATGAGGAAAATCCGAGAAGAGAAATATATGATCTGGGGGCGAGTATATATACGGTTCACGGTATGTTGGGACTGATCCAGACCATTAGTATGTTGGGACTCACATGGATGGACCCAACCAAGTGACCCTTCGCTGTATTTATGTTCTCGTTCTTCTATTTCGATACACGATTGAAAGGCCACAATTGTCCAATCCACGGTGGATTTCAGCTGACCAATGGCTTGGATCGCTCAAACATGGGACCAAGTGGTACAAACTGAAGACCCAAGTATACTTCACATACCATCTATGAAAAATGAAAAACGATATTCGTGCGAGCGTCGAGGGTTATTATGGTAATTAGGGTGTTCATGGGAATGTGTGAAGATTGCTTGCGTTTAAGTTAGTGAAATGGGAGAGATAGGGACATTCGGCAAAGGGCCAACAGCGTCACAGTCAATGGGATATTAAACTTGAGAACTGATCACCTACATGTGGATGTATGCTAAATTCCCATACGGCCTCATTCTTGCAGCGAGTCTCCCATTTTTTTAGGAAATCCGTACCATGAAATAGTAGACCCCACCATTAAGATCACTGAAAAGGAAATCATCCTGGTCCGCTTATCAGGAAGGCCGTACCACAGGATCTATGAACGACTGATGGTATGAATCAACGTATTGTAATGGCCCAGATGATGAGTGTATCTGCATATATTTCGATATGGGGGTGATCTTAATAGTATTTGATATCGTTTTAATGGTGCGGATTTGTTAAAATAATGTTGTGTTGGTGGAAAAGATGTAGCTCCATGGTACGTTAGCATACACCCAGATGTAGGTGATGATTTCTCATTAAATTAATCAATGCCACGTATTATATCTGTCGAAAGTGAAAAACGCATTCGTTTTCATTGCGTGTTGGTTTCAGCCCCGATTCGGTTTGCTGATGATATAGATGGGGAGCATACTCCATCCCATCCATCTAACAACCAGGTGGGCCATAGTTTCTGAAACAGATGTAGTGTTAGAAAAGAAAAAGAAGAACAAAAAAAACTCTTCCAAAATTTGCTAATAGGTCGAATTGTTTCTAAGATCGGGGCCCACCTCCCGAGTGGACCAGCTTTAGTTGTAGGCGAGAACATTTGCATGGTTGAACCCTGATCGATCTATGGCTAGGATATAACACACGCTTGACACGTACACGGCTGGTGGAATGCAGATCTTGCACCTACCTTGTACACGTGATGGGCCCTACTTTAAGCCTATATATGCTCTTCTTACGTGGCTTTAGTTTAAGTGTTGAATCAACGCCATGGTTTTTTGTGACTCGGTGACTCGTCAGATCAGGGAAATCACTGAGGTCAGTGGATCCACGCAGTCCATCAGAGCCATATCTCAGGTGGACCAAACCACAGGAAACAGTGGAAACTGAACAGCTACAAATAAAAACTACTTTGGAGCTAGGGAAGTTTTACCATGGAGGTCAGTGGATCCACCGTCCACGCGGTCCATCCGTTTTTCTATCTTATTTCAGGGCATGCACCCAAAAATAAAGCAGTGGAGATTGAACGGCCACCGATAAAAACTTCTTGGGAGCTAGAGTAGTTATCGATCGGGGTGATATTTATGTTTTCCCTTCATCCAGATGTGTGTAACCTTATCAAAGGATGCGATGGCAAATAAACATTAAGGTGTCCCCTAAGAAGTGTTTCATGGTGGGCACTCAATTACCACTTTTTCCAGTGGTGAGGTCCACCTGAGATTTGGATCTACTTCATTTTTTGGCTCATGTCCTAAAATGAGATGACAAAATGGATGGCCAGCATGGATGTAAAACACATACATCACTGTGGGCCTCGCAATCATGGATCCACCGACCTCTGTGTTCCATGGATCCACAAATCCTAGCGTTAGATATACATGAGTAGATTTTATATACAAACTACTGCGTATATTTGTGTGTATCCGTAGATATCTTCTATTGATTTTGGCTGGGGGAAATCTGGTCCCACAGATGCAGGTATTATTTTTTTAGAGGCAATGACTCGAGCTCTTAACAGTTCAAGCCTAGGTCAGGTCAGGGCTAAATCGGTCAGACTTGCCTGAGTTAGGGGACTTGTGGCACAACCTCATACCTGTCCCAACTGAGTCCGAGTGAACTCAGATGAATCGGCAATCCATGTTTAACACTGGACGGTGATTTCAACTCTCTAAAACAACCCTTCAACAATCTATAGTCTTTGTTAGTTGAGTATCCTCTTTAACTTGCTAACCAAAGCACCCAGAATTTCAGAACGCCCAACTGAGGACTTTGATAATAGATTGACTTGGCAGTGATTTCTAACAAACATGTAGACCATGAGTGCAGTCGATGGCTTATCAACGTTGGCTGCACATGCAAGCTGCATGGAACCATTTGGCTTAAACAAGTGCTGCATTTGGATGCACAAATGAACCAAATTGTCAATGTTTCATGACAGAATCATACTATAGGTATCAATATCATACAATGCTCAGGTCAAAAGGGTTGTGGCTTACCTTTTCAGGTTCAGGCCTTCAGTTTACGAAAGTGCCACACATGGTTATTTTACCCAAACGGTTGACATGATGAGGCAGAAAAGAAGAACAAGTCACCGAAAAATGTAGTTACAGGGATGTGCCCTTCCAAGAGATGGCCCATGGATTGAACTATCTGATCAACCACTGAGTTCTTGATTCTTTTGAGTCAATTTCACAGCTAAGCTTGAATTGAATCCATGGCCTTATGGTTGGAACCTTTGGTTTTGACCACTCAGGCTCAAAGATCAACCTACCTGGTAACTTACGATGTTATCAAAACTTGCAAAGCACTCAGATCATAGCTTGGAAGATGAAGTAACAAAATTTTCAGCCACTGAATGTTCTTGAGAGAACAGTCGATGCAAATGTACCAACCAACAGCTCCTCTATTGATGGTTATCTTCTCTGTCTAGGAAGGGGAAGGCTTTTACAGTTTGCTATCTAGCATGATGGCTGCTAGTTAGTTTGATTTGGGCGGGTTCTTTTTTCTCTTTGTCAATCAGAAAGCGGCAAAGCGCCAAATGACTACTTGTGGAAGAGTGGTGAAGAAGCAGTTTTAAAAGAGACTCATTTGATACACTGCCGGTGAGATGGTTGATACTTAGCTCCTTGAAATTGCACACATGGCATGCCTTAGTTTAACATGGTCAATAAGTTGGTTTCCAAACTTCAGCTTATCTCCAGTTCCTAATCTTTGATTAGAAAGCATTTGTTTGTTGAATCTGAACTAGTGACTGTTTTCATTCAGTCGGCTAAGAAATCAAATCGATCCCTATTTATGATCCATCTGAATCAAATTCTATGATTTGTATACTTTCTTAGCCTGCATATCAAACCACACAATGTTTTCTCATTCCAAAGGACATGAGAACTCAGCTAGAAGGATAGCTTAGTCCACCAGATGGTCAGCTGCACATATGGCTAATTAAATTATCTAAATATCCTTTCTTTTAACTATTCCTGCAGTGTCTATCAAATCAACAGTCCTGATCAACAGAATTTGCCATGTGTACAAAAAAAAATTGTTCTGAGTAATTACTCGCATCAGCAAATGAAGCTGACCCAAACTGCAATCTTTAAGAGGAATGGATGAAAAAGGGCAGTCTATGGATTCAAATGTGCCAAGAGATCATTGTTTAAGCAAACATGAAATCTCTGTTCATTGGTACAGTTTGGCTCCCAATAAATATCAGAAAGCCCTAACAGTGAGCATAGACTTACAGTTTAATCGAATTGCATTAATTCAGTTTATATCAAGTAGTAGTGATGTTTCTAGTATTCATGATGATGAAGTAGCATTCGGACAACATCCCATTCAAGCTCAACTTGGAAGTAGCATAACTGCAAGGAAGGAAACCGCAATAGGAGCCCACTATCTACACCCACCATTAGAGTCGCACGCATTCTCCCTACTTTCATTATCACACCATGGCACAAAGTTGTAAGAATGAATGCCAGTATCAATCTGGGTGGATTTAGATCATAGTTTGGAAACTTGAAAACTCAACTGAAGAGAATGCTCAATTAACTCAGTCTCAAACATCATAAACACCGATACCCAGTAATATTTAATATTTAGAATCATAAATATTGTAGCCTCGTGGGTCAAGCTTTGTCAAGTTTCTCCAAGTTTTGAGTCAACCAAGTCAACTATCTTGATTGAGTCGCGAACAAATTGATAGGGACTCCCAAGTGCAATTTCTTCACTCCCACTTATTTGAACTGATAATCGTAATTCGATTCAATAGCACCCAAATGTAACCACAACTTCTTTACTTGCTATAATGCAAGTTTTCCTTCAGAAAGCGATTGCGAATTCAACGAACATCAGACAAAACAGATGTCTGGAGTCTTAACTTCACCCACCAACCAATCAGAGCTCTTATATCATGAAATTGAAGTACTATACAATCAATTTACATCAGATGTTTTGGTAAGTTGTGAAAAATCATCAGATGCAAACAAACAAGCTCACTAAGCAAAGCAATAGAACTAAGTTCAGATAAAAAATAGAGAAAGTGAAATGCATGCATCTACCTACAATGATGTCGATGCTGTTGACATCCGCTGCTTATTTCCGAGAATGATTACAATGACAGTCACATCATCATGATACTTTCTCCTCCTCCCAGCAGGTATTCTCATCAGCTCTTCCGTACTAAAACCTAGAAGAGCACCATGGGGTCAGATCATGCAACAAAACAAACTAGCATGCATGCAATCACTATGCAGCAGCATGAACCCATCCTGATTCCCAAGAGAAGTGCTACAACCACTATCTCATGTGAAATTGAGTCTTCTCACAATGCAAGTGCCAATGTAGCACATGTGAGGTCCAGGCCATTCATCAGAGAGGAACAATAGCGAACGTGTGCTGGCCCAAAAAATCAGGCTGCCAACTCATCAGTTAGTCTCGGGGAAGCATGCACATTGAATGGGGACCCCAGTCGTTTTCTCTGACTGTTCGTTTTTCTTATACAAGCGTGCCCACCTGATGAGCGGTCTAGCCTGATGTTTGGGCTGGGGCATTTTGACAGATGAGCTCACCAAATGAATGGCCCAGATCTTGCATAATTGCCACATCGCATCTCGGGAGTAGGTTCCAGTGGATACTAGCAACCAGCCATATGATGGATTGATTCTCAAATTGCTAGAAAATTTATGTGGTTGAAATCGATCATGAGGAAAATTGTACGAAAAATGTGATTCATGCTATTTCCTGCAACATACCTGCACTTTCAGCCGCTCTCATCACAAGCTGCTCAACTAAATGCTTTGCAGGATCGGCAAATGGGTTATCTCGGATAAACAGATGAACGAGCTCCACAACTTCATCATTGCTAAAGAAATCGAATAATCCATCACTCCCAAGAACAGCAAACAAGTCATTCTCTGATATTCTGTGACTAGTGGTGAATGGATTAGTGTAGACATATGGTGGACTGCACAAATTGCGAACTCGAAGAATGCCCATCAGTGCATCATTCATTTTGCTCTGCACAGACAAAAATTAAAAGAAGTCTATCAGATGGGTGGGAACTCCCACGACCCATGCAATGTGCAGTAACGAAAATGATTTCCTGTTATATGATCCTCGTTCCAAGAAAAATAATTGTACACCATGTTTACAGATTTTACAAGTGGGGCCAATGAGTCAGTGATAAAAACCGTTTGTCTGATGTGTTTGACCTTGAGTGGACCATGACCCAAAGATCTACCAGATTGGAAGATCCAAGCCTTTGGCCTTTCTTTGTTGAATGTGGATCTATGTATTTTGTTTCTAAACCACTACATCAGGACACCAGCCAAAGGATTAGGATTGTCCCGTTGAGGAGATTCGTGGTACATACCCCAGCTACCATGGTGACCATCTCCTCAACAGTATGCATCATTGGACCATGCACCCCACTTGTGCAAACTAAGGATCCAAGGCTGCAAATAATATACATGTCCTTTGGTCAAGGATCATATACTTTCTGATATTACCTTTTTCAGGTAACCAACTCCAAATGCACGGGTTAGTTTCAGCTTTCCTTTCACTCTGCCGCTGAAAATGACTGAAGGATCATCAGGATGATCAGCCAAAACTTGCCTGCGCTCTATCTCATTATCAACAGTATGAGTTTCTGTGAGTTGGATGGCTTTCAATAAACCATTTTCACAAGAATTACAAGTCGCCAGTACAGCTCGGCTATCACCCAAATTTAGAATGTACAGGTCCTTCCCATGAAGAAGCACAACAAGGACACAAGATCCAACAGAGACTAAATCAGGTCGATCTTCCATTTCCTGTTCGACCATACACATGAAATCACTCTCAGCTTGGGCAAGGGCACGGCAAAGACAATCAATCGCTCCAAGACGGAAAGATTCACATGAGAAATCCCCATCCAAATAATGGGGAAGCATGGTTGATTTGCTTTCAGAGTCTGAAGTCTCAAATTCATTGGATAAACCACTTTTGACAGTGTTGCCTTTTAATGAACCTTCAAGAGAACTTTTAGATGAACTGGCTTGCTGCTTGGTACGCCACTCCAACAAATGCAGGTAAAACCCGATGTTTTCATACAGGGTTCCTGCCAGAAAGTCAGCTGCATCCCGCCCATTAAATCCATCATATATTCCACAAAACAGCCATCCATTTTCTTCAGAACATACAGCTTGGACTCGGTCTTCCCCTGCAGCTCCACCAGCCATTTGGACATCCACAGCATTGAGAAAGCTTGAAGATTCAATCCTTGTAGGAGCGCTCATGGGTTTCAATAAGATTCGACCACTTTCGAGCAAGTCATTTTCTGTTGATATGCTGCCGCCCAAGGTAGACATGCTGCTGTGTGAAGACGATGACACAAGATCTAGCCTAGAAAGAGAGGGAGAAGATGACATCCTTCTAAATGACCTTGGAGAATCGAGACCGGGCAGGATTTCTTCTCCAAGGAGACCTTTACAAATGTTGGTGTTTGCCAAAGTAGCATTAGCACTAAGGGCAGCACCGGACAGACAAGAAAATGAACTGCTCCTCGACCTGATGTTGGGGTTTTGAATCGGAATCCCCATTGGAAAGTCAAACTCATGGGGTACCTCAAAAGAGCTGTTCTGGTTCATATTGCACTTATAGCCAAAACTGACACTAAGCTCGCCAGAAGGCTCAGTGATTTCTTCAGATACTTGCATCACTTCTGGAAGGGTGGTAGATCTTTTGACTATGCACTAATCAATTTCTTCAGGGATGTTCGTTCTTCAACAGAAAGTGTAGGTCCCACATAGGTGCAAAAGACAGAGTTTCAACCATTTAGAGACATGCAGAAGCTGAGCCTGTAAAAGTTCAGATACTATGATGGTTATTGATACTTCATAATATAAAGAAACTCTTCAACTTTTTTTGAGCTTCTATGCCTAATCAATAGTTCATTTGCAACTAAATATACGAGGGAATATATATATATATATATATATATATATATATATATATATAGACACACACACACACACACACGACATTTTACGCCGAACACGGTGCATGAGAAACAATAACTATTCACTTGCTGAAGGAATTTTTTTCTTCCTTCTCAAAAGCTATTCATGTCTCAGAATTCAAGATTATGTTAGAATTCACTAATAGTATGAGTGTACGACCAGCCCTTCCCCATGGGAGTCATGGAAAGGTAAGCAATACCCAAAAAGAATTTGATAGGGATTGTCTGGCATCAAGTTCTCATAGATAACAGATCTATTAGTGCAGCTGTAACTTGCTAGCATTCTAACAGCCACTACCAGTCTCTTCTGTTCATGTTTCTGTCTATGGTGCACTTAATAAGACTTTGTGGTTGTTGCTCATTTCATGTTACATATGCTTATTCCTCCTAAAGCAGGCAGAAGCAGTTAGCACAAGCCCAAATTGGCAGTTAGAAGGATCCCGCAACTAAGGTTAGAGCAGAAGTTCCTTGTTCACGTCAAAGATGCACCCAAACCCCAAATTGGTAGATAGTCTCTGAATTGTCCAGCATAAGCTTTGCTAGGCCCACAAGAGTGTGCAATAAAGCTCATACACTCCCACACATGTGGCAGCATGGCACAATGAGATTGAGATCCAATCCACCCATCAGAATGGCACCACTATATTATCAGGTTGATACACTGGTCAGGTGGGGAACAGTTACCAAAACAAATGAATGGCTTTGAAAAACTTGGCTGAAGTTTTCTCACCCATCCACCTGTTTCCAATATCTGGGCCCACATGCTGAGTGTATCAGATTTAGTTTTGGGGAAAACATGTAAAATTTTGGACCAACCTGATGGATGGATTGGATGTCACACCTATGTGCCATGCTGACACGTGTGGCATGTACATCCATTCAAATAGTCTCAGTTTCTGTAGCTGAGTGGTCATTGGGCACCAAGGAACCACACTTACAAGGGACTAAAGCACAAGCACAAGTAACTACCGGAGCCAATTGACTCAAGATCACCATTTGCTATTGAAAGTTGATTTTAAATCTTCAATAGGGAAAACAGTCAATGATGCCCTCTGGAGATGTTGGAACACATCAAACACAATATGTGCCAACTGGAGCACAGCTAGCCATCTAAGATGCTGCAAATACTAGAAAGCAACATACACAAACATATCGTCCATTCCAAATGTCTGACATGATTCTCCATGCTGAATCCTGATGACCCAAGTCTTAACCAAGTTCAACCTCAATACAATACTCTCTATACGCTCCATTTCAGAAGGTCTCCTGTCTCTACTCTCCAAGTTTCGCAAAAGATCTCAGGATTTTAGTTTATGCTAATCAGAATTGGGCAAAATTCTCAGATTCCATTGCAATAAAGAGCACAAAAAAGCAGTTTATTACTACTAGAGCACGAAGGAAGGTGGTAGAGAACACAATCTCCATCCATAAGGATTCCTCATCCATTAGAGTAACCGCAATTAGAATTCTATCAATAAATTATGAGCACAGGAAGCGTCCCTGTGGCTGCTACAGCCTAAAATTGTTATGTTTTCTTGGCAACTGAAGCCAATACCTTGAGCTGGCAAGAAGGGATCAACTAACTTAACTTGCCTTTTGAGTAGGTGTTGATCAGAGCCATTTCACATTAGAAACTTAACTCAGACATTTCCAATTAGCAAGATTAATTTGAGATTTATGTCATCATTAAGACTGCATGTTTCTATGAGCAATCTAGGAAAAGAGGAGCCACAAACAGAAATTGGAGAAACCAACACGGAGGCACCTTTGACTGAGACAGAGCAAATAGAGCTCATCTTGATCAAGTTTAACAAACTACAGGATTAGCCAGATGGATACGTGTGCTTATCGTGATCATTTTGTTCCAATATTGCATCACTAGAATCATTCCAGTTTGTAATGTGCCTTCTCCATATAAAGTTTCTGAACAATACCTCAAAATATTCAATTTTTTATTTAGAATCGTGATAGATTCATCAAGTTGGCCAACTGATTTTTATCTGATCCTTCCATAAAAAGATTCAGTACCCGAAAGGCATGTCCTACAATCCTCTTGCACTTCTAAAATTGAAATAAAACCATAGTTCAAAGGGCAAAAAACATCACAGGGAGACAAATCCAGTCATATCAAGGTTCAGATACATTGTTTCACCATAGAAGTTACTACAACTGGATATTATTGTCAGGATTGATATTTTAATATGAAGGAAATTGAGGCATGGTTACAAAAATCTTCATGATTACCGTGAAGAAAATTGTCGACATGTTGACTAAATTAAAACCATGAGGAGCAATGGACGGCTGCCATGAAAAGGGCGGTCTTCTCCTTAACAAATGAGCCCATGAGCAAGATGCAGGTAGGGCAGTTTGAAAACTTTGTTGGTTAGACACACTATTCTGCCATCACATGTTAAGAAGACAATCCATCAGATGAAAGAAAGCATGAAAGTCATTACCTGCCAAGAAGACAATCTATACAAAATAAAGGAAGCATAAAGAAGGAACAAAAAGAAGTCGAATCAAAACTTCTTAAAGCATCCATTAAATGGGAAGAATACCACTGTTTCCATTCTTCAAACGGCATATCTCATCTGCTTATGGAGAAACTCCATTTTCCTCATCTCTTTGCATATTCTCTCCTACAAAACCAATGAATAGCATATTTTCTATGAATCCACTGGGGTACCACCAGCTTAACTCAGCGCTACTGATTAGCTATCTTGAAATTCTCAAGTATCGAGCAACTCATAAGTTCCGATTTATGGAAAAAAAACTCAACTTCAGACTCTTAACTTAATTCGCTGTATACCTGATTGCAGTTATAATACCCGGGAAAAGATCTCAGCCACTAAATACAAACTAAGAAGATCTTATTGACTGATCGACACAACAACATGAAGCAAATTGCGAAAAGGAAATAGAACATGTAGATGCTAAAAACCATAGAGATATATGTCGGAAATGCAATTGGGAGATGGTCCTAATCTCCAACATTTCTGCTGGTTTTTTCAGTTTGCATGAATTGGGCCAACGGTTTACCAATCCAGGCCATTGCGAAGATGGGTCCCACCATGAATGTGCAATGACTCCAAAATTCTCCGTTTGATCAATTTCCAGCAAAGTGACAGTTCGGAAAAACGAGACAACCGAAATCCACATTCGACAGAAAAAAAGAAAAAAAAAAAGAGGCAAAGATTACTAGTTAGGATGTTCCAATCCAGGATGTTCTTGGACATCATCTATTCACCGATAGGACCATCAGATCGATGTTCTAGCAATCGGTAAGAAATTACAAAATCGCAGTATATACAGATAAAAGCAAAAGCTCTGATTTGCAGGAACACTCCACAATCGCTAATCGTGATTAAGGAGCAAAACCAAGCGTTAATCACTGAATAATCGTAATTAGACTCATAATAAAAACTGCAAGATAAGAGAAAATAAGAAAAAGGCGCAGAGAAAAAACAAAGATTTCCAACTCTACCACAACGACGAGCCAATACAGTAAGTCTTTCTCTAAAAATCACAGAAGCTGAAAGTTAGATTTACTTACAGAAATCGACCATAGGGGGATTTGAAGGTAAGTTAGGGTTTGTGGAATCGGAGTTTTTTAATGGCGTTTTGAGATCGAGAGCCGGTTTTTTTTGGGGTTGGGAGGAAAAAAAAACAGTTGACCACTTCAAAGCGAGAGAGAGAGTTGAAATAGCGATGCGAGTGAGAAAAGATCGGCGATTTATGAGGCGACTCGAAGCGCTTCTGGCGCTATGGAAAACGCCAAGGAGAGCAGGTCTTCCACACGAACGCCGGTCCCGCAACGGAAGGTCGTGACGACACGTGGCGTGTGGGGATTGGCCTGCTGCCACGCGAGGAGCTGGCACTGGCACGTAGGAATGCCCTCCCCTGTTGTTACACGACGCCGCGAGTCCCGTACGTCGCGATATTCTCTTCGTTTAAAAAAAAGGGGGTGTGTTTTGCTACAGAGAAGCCGCATGCGCTGCAAGTGGGAGATATAGATGAGCTGTACCAATCTACGCAGCACATGGAGAAATCCACGCCGTTGAAATAGTGGGACCCACTTTAGATTCGTTTTTCCATAGAAAATCAGATTTGATTAGACAATCAAATTTGGATGGTATGCATTGAAGCACGTGTATTGATGACGCTTTTCCCCGTTTTTAACAAGCGTACGGCCCAACACAAGGTCAGGGAATATAGTTCATGGCTTTTAAGTTGTGGTGTCTCTACCCCTGTGGACCTGGCATGTAATTTCCTCGATCCAGACCATTCAATTTGTACGGTCCACTGCAGATGGAGCACAACCAAAATAATCATATGATTCGAGCGTTCCTAACCATCCATTTTGGTACCCATCAAATGGATGGTCAAACATAAGAATATCAGTAGTCCAAATTCAAAGGCTGTGATTTCTGCTTTTCTATGCTCCATCCACAATGACTCACTATTTGGACGGTCCAAATTGCTACAGCAGGCTGTCATTGTCAGTGGCTTCAAATGTCACTTCAAATGACGTAATCAGATCTACAGCTCGTGGCTTCCATTTAAGCTTGCCATGGGCCCCAGTTAAAAGTGATGGGCCCTGGTTCGTTGCATGCGCTCCCTATTACAATAGTCATTGTGGGGACTCTTTACAAATATCCTGTGGTAAAGATAAACACTCCATCTGGCAACTCTGATATGGGCTTTTCTACAACAGAAGCCCTTAGACCCATTAAGCCCATGGGCTTAAAAATTACTTAGGCATGCAATTAATTCACATTAAACTGTCCAAATCATGGGTTCCAGATTAGATTTATCATGAACCAAAAATTACGCTTATTTCATTATCTGACTACCAAATTGGTGGCATTTATTTGGATGGTTAGAAATGAAAAATATCCAACGGTCTGATTTCAAGAAATAAGTGTCCATAAATCACAGGTCAGGATTGTTCGCCCAAATCAGATTTTTGGACCGTAGGTTACTGATTCCATAATGTAGTCGGTTCGTTTGAATTAATACATGCCACATGTACCATTTCTAAATGGACGCGGTTTGGCTAGTGACCCCAACATCAGCTAATCAGCCAGTTAGCTGATGTCTAAGCGCCGTGGGCCCCACCATGATGTATCTATTTTATCTATGCCGTCTATGCATTTTTCTCATATCATTTTAGGGTTGATACCCAACAATAAGTAGATCCAAATATCAGGTGGACTACACCAAAAGAAACAGTGGGGGTTGAACGCTTACCCTTGAAAACTTTTGGGGGGCCACAGAAGTTTTGGATCAAGCTGATACTTATGTTTTAACTTCATCCGGGTTTGTGTGATCTCATCAACAGGTTGGATGGAAAATAAAAATTACAGTGGTCCCTAGGTAGTTTTTAATGGTGGATTCCTGTGATGTGCTCCACCTTAGATTTAGATATGTCTCATTTTTTGGTTCATGCCCTAACATAAGATGGAAAAATGAGTGGACGGAGTAGATAAAACAGATACATCGTTTTTGGTCCCACAGAGCTTTGACATCAGCTAGCTGGCTGGTGTTGGGTCACTAGCCAAACCGCGTCAAGCATCGTACACCGCCGGAGTATACAATAACTCCCTGGGAGAAAAAGAACAGTTTTAGTGGGAGATGATACAGTAGAGCCCTCTCCTCACTCATGGAAATGTGTTGCATCAATCGGGACCATCCATCAAGTGGACCCTATCATAGATGACCTATGTGCAACAAATCACACCTATTGAAGAATCCTATCCATTTATAACACTAATGTAAGTGTGCAAGTAAAGGGGCGCGGATCAGCTAGTCCCACTGGGACTAGCACTAGTCCCACTTGGACTAGCACAAGGGGTGGTTTCAAATCTCTGTGGGCCCCACAATGATGTATGTGTTTTATCCACGCCGTCCATCCATTTTTTGGTCTTATTTTAAGACACGAGTCCAAAAACAAGACAGATCCAAATCTCAGGTGAACCACACCATTTGAAAACAGTGGGGATTGAACGTCCACCGTTGAAACCTTTTTCGGGCCCACGAAGTTTGTTATCAATATGATATTTTTTTTCCCCTTCATCTATGTCTATGTGACCTTATCAAGAGGTTGGATGGCAAATAAACATTACAGTGGGCCCTAGGAAGATTTTAATGGTGGATGTTCAATCCCCACTGTTTTCCTGTGGCGTGGTCCACCTAAGATTTGGATCTATCTCATTTTTGGGCTCATGCCTTAAAATAAGACCAAAAATGGATGGACGGCATGGATAAAACACATACATCATGGTGGGGCCCACAGAGATTTGAAACCACCCCTTATGCTAGTCCCAGTGGGACTAGCTGATCCGCGACCCACGTAAAGGCCTGGTAGCTCAGGCTGGAGTAATGGCGGTACAAAGAACTTGGATAACCAGCCATTAATAGCCCCAGCTAATATCCATCTGTTGTTGATTTATGATATGACTGAGACTCCACCATCATTTATTTGATAAAACCTAGATTATAGTTTGAATATATCAATTGCCTTTTCTCTAGAGATGTGGGTCATCTTTCATTCATCTAAACTGTTTATATGGTGGGCCTCGCCTAGGTAGAGGATATTTAGAAAGTAGATACTCTTACATTGGATATTTGAACCTTTTGAATATCAATGGTCTTCTCAACCTTTCAATATTTCGAAGGGTTGAGTAATTCAATTTAATAGTTTGGATGAGGGAATATCCCTTCCTAGTAGGATTTAAAATTGATTTTGAATTTTATATTTAAAGTGAAATTTTAAAAAATAATTTTCAATGAAAAATTATTAGGAGGGAAACTTGTGCGGACCCACTTACTAGTTACTAGTGATTGTCTGCAAGTGGGCCTTGGCCCCATATCCAACAAACCCATCATATAAATAAATGGTTTTTATTTATATTAGTCAGGCAACGCTCCCACTTTTTTAGCTGGGCAATGCACTCACAATGTTAGTCACACCATGCACCCACCCACTAATGAGGTTAGTATCTCTCCTTAGCACTTGAACTTGAGACCTGCTGTTGAAACACCTAGGTGTCTTCTAGCTGGGCTACCAGTCAAGACACATATAAATGGTTTGGTAACTGAAACAGCAGCTAGAGATCCATGCACCCTAATGCAATTCCAAGGGGGTGTATTGTCCCATGATATATATTAATATGTCATTCTCTGAGAAGTTGAACTTTTAGACCAAATAGTTTATTAATTGACACTAATTAGAGCAGAGCAACAATTATGCCTCCATAATATATTCTCCTATAAAGGGCCATTGTTATGGTATGATTTCCATGTAGAGTTTCACCCCACACGACATGTGTTCACTAATTATCATGGAGCAAGTGGCCTGTAAAAAAGATAAAAGTGCCATGCATTAAGATACTATGAATACAGATACAGAACATACTGTCATTTAGATCAGCACTGATGTGAGAGATTATTAATTTTATGGACGCCCACTCTGAATTATTTGCATACACCCATTTTCCATTTTATGAATCCAAATAGCACACATATGTACCATTTTGATTACTAAATTAAAAAAATTGGCCCTTGCAACATCGAATCGGCAGTCTTATTTTATAAATCTATCCAGGGCGCAATACATCTTACTACTTAGAAGCTCGAAAGAACAGATTATTTGAAAATTGGATTACAATAAGCTGTTTTATATTTTTTAGACAATTTGTATTTTGTGAAACATAAGATAGGTGCCCTTAACCGATCACGAAGAGTCAAGGGATGAAAAGTAATATTCCTTCTTTTAAGCTATGGTTGTTCTGATGCTGGCAACGGCCACAGATTTTTTTTCGTACTTAGTACTGACACCTTCACGGGCTGCATGTGCTGTGTATTTGGAGCGTAAAGCTGGTAGGCCACACCTCTTCTTTTTTTTTTTCCATCTTTTTGTCACATGAGAGTGGAAGATACGTTTTTCTTGAGCCATTCCCTATGTTGGAAGGATATGCTGGTACATATGCATGCACACACCCAAAGTGGAATCATACGTATACCTCAATCTAAACATTCGACATTGATGATCTGTCTACCTCAATCTAAATCCTTGATATCGTGTGCCTATCAAATGATCCAAAGTTCCTATTGTCTGATTTGTAGCCATTGATTGAACGGTTAAGATAAAAGGAAGTTTTTATTTATTAATTTATTATTTTTTTTTTTTTTGTACACATGCACCCACACTCAAACACCCATGCACTCACACCACCTTAGCTTTTTTAATGCTATAATTGGTATTTGAACCCATGACTTTAGCTAAAACTCTTGTGAGTCTACCCGTGAGGCATGAGTAAGGACCCAAAAATAGGAAGTCATATGATACGCATTTGTTTGGAAATTTTACAATAGGTTTAGTTATGTGGGCTCTATTGTTATGTGTGTTGGACATCCACATCATCAATTAGATGCACTCTTACATGGTGGGCCATGGGACTAAAATCAGGCCAATTAATGACCTTAGGTGGGCCACACTATAAGAAATAGTTGAGAGTGTATCCCCATGCATTAAAACCTTCCTAATTGTTTATAGGGCTTAGGGAGATGTGCTAGACATCCAATGCATCCATTGTGTGTATCCTATTTGGATGAGGGGTCATGCCAAATTTCAAGCCATTCCAAAACTTAGGTGGCCCACCATGTGCTTTTAAATGTTTTAGGCATGGTTTCACGCGTTTTAGATCATGCAGCCCAAATGGCATCCCATAATCTAAAGGACCTAGCAAATGCACGGTGTGAATGTCCAACACACTTCACAGTGGGCCTAACAGATATAGACATCATGGGAAGGTCCCATGAGGCTGGCCTAATAGAACCTTTTTTCATGCACACACCTGCATGTGTGTGTTGTTGGGTGCGTTTCACACAAACCTTCGGATCTTGCCCCCCAATACACTAGAATTATGGACTACGGTAATGCAATAATCAAGAATAAACATCAACCACACGAACACAAGGAGTTTTTACGTGGAAAACCCTCAAAAGAGGTAAAAACCATGGGACCTAGTCCAGATCAACAATCCACTATCTCAGGGAACTGTTACAACCTGATCACAAACACACACCGCTTGGATCAAACTTCTTCACCCACGCAGGGATGGATAAACTGCAAGAGAATAGTAAAGGAGAAACGATCTCACCGATCCCGAGGACGTAGAAGCGCTGAGATAACCGTTGCGCAGAAGAACCCTTCTTCAAGCAACTTCTCCCTTCTACAAGCTTCCTCTTTCTCTCTCTTCTCTTTCTCTCTTCCTCTTTTTCTCTCTTTCTCACCTTGGACGTGTTAGCCACACAATGGGATGCCCTAATCCCGTTTTGGAGTGCTTAAGTACCAAACGGAACAATTAGAGCCAGATTAGAAAACTGCGTACAAGCAGTCCGCGCCGGGTCGGGCGCCCGGTCACCGGACCGTTGGGCGCCCGGCTAATCCAAAAAACCTCCAGCGAGAAAAACCAAGAGAAAATTGAATTTCGGGCGCCCGGACCAAACATGGTCGGGCACTCGGCCGGGTCATGGGGCGCCCGGTCACCAAAACCATGGGGCGCCCGGAAATGGATAAAAGTGTCCAGCAGCCTTGCTGTCTATTTCTGGGATTTCGGTCGCCCGGCCACAATGAGGCCCGGGCGCCCGGCCACTCCCAGTCCACCCTCTCTCTCCTTTGTCACGTGAGGAGGAAAACTCCATCATGTGTTTCTTTGTTTGTGTGTGCAAGGGTGTGTGGGTGTGGATGCGGATGCGGATGCGCATTCAATTTGATTGACCATTGGAATAGCATTGAAGTAATTGTTGGTTTGTCACTTATCTAAAGGAAGGCTCGTGATTTATGCGGTGTGATTAGAGTTACATTTGAACCCTGCACAATTTTGAATAGCACACATATTAACTCCACAACTCTGCTTAGTAAAATAAACTTACAAAAGAAGTAGAAAAAAAAATTTGTAATCGTTACATTTTATATTATCAACCTATCATTTTTATAGTGATTTCGGGTTGAGAAAACTGATGTAACAAAATCATCCTTGTGGTCAAATGAAAGCCATGCCACAATACAATTACAAGTGTAAGTAATCATTAACCATTTTCAGCCATTTTAGCATTGCAATTAGAAAACCAAGCAGACTTAAACAAAAACAGCCAGCTGTGAAGATATTACAAGCCAATGTTCACTACTTCTAAGATAGATGGTTCCCGATCAGTCTAATCTATGTGGGGCCCACGATTTGGCCCATTCAATTGAGGTAGACATCTGCATGTGCATGGATCGTCCTGCTCTCTGGATTGGTACTTGTGCTTTTGGAGGACAACTATTGGTGGACTTCCTTGTAGCGAACAACGACTAGAACCACCCCATTTTTCCTTCCCATCCACTAGTCAGTAGTGGGATGCTATCGACAAGTCAAAGCAGGCCATTTGATGGTGTGATGTTGAGGTTCTAATCTTCTAACCTTCTATATTATTTATCTTCTATGATGAAATGAGCCCATATTTCAAAAGCAAAAGGAGAGGTTGGCCTTTTTTTTTTTTTTGTTTACCTTTGTTTGGACGACCATTGTTCACCTTTGTTTATTCGATTATTTTATAAGTTCACTCGTTCCATTGCGTTGGACCTGCCCACTACAAGTTGGATGTTGTCAGCGGGCCAGGGCTGAGGTCTGTCCATGCCTAGCCCACATAGTAAATCCTAGGCCAGAGCCCGACCCATGATGATAATGTTGGAGTAGCCTTCAAACTGTGTACGGTTTGGGTGCTTAGACCGGTCGGGTGATAATGTTGGAGTAGTCTTCAAACTTTGTATGGTTTGGGTGCTCAGACCGGTCGTTCGACCGGTTTGATAGTTTGGCCCAGATGTACAGCGAGGCTGCTGGACAAATTTCATGTGCCCTAGATCGGTCAGGGCGACCGGTCGGTAGTGTGGCTGGACGCGACGAATCTGAAAGTTTTCTATTGCAAATCGGTCTCTTACGCGGTTTTGCGCAAGAGGTTTTTAATTTCGGTTTTATGCCTATTTAAGGGGTGTAATGCTGGATTAAGAGTTCTGCCATTGGGGCTATATTTCCTAGATGGATGGAGAGGGTTCTAGGGTAAGAGAAAGAGTTTAGGAAAAGCTTGGGATTCTCTGGGATGAAAAAAATGATTGTGTTTGTATGTTTCATGTGAGAATAAGTTTTGGATAGCTTGGAGATTTCTCTTGTGGGCGTTTTGTTTCTTCATTCTCTGTAATCTTCTGTTAATCATAGTGGATCGTTTTGTGCCGTGGTTTTTTACCCGTTGAGAGGTTTTCCCATGTAAAATCGGATTGTCTCTTGTGGTTGAATGCTTGTGTGGTGTGATTTCATAGTGTTTCTCATTTGACCTTGCATTACTCTGCGCATTCGGCTTCCGCTTCCACTGTCGGTTTTCCCAACAGATAATCCATGGCTTGAGCCCGAGTCTGGTCCGAGCCCAGCCATGATCATTATCTAGAGCCTGAGCCCAAGACTAGGCTGAGCTTGATGCTAGCCACCAAGTTCTTTTGCCAGATCTGGGCTGTTCATTAGGCATGCCCGATCAAGCATGATATAGACCAAAATTCCTTTCGAAACCTATAGAGGCCAGTCCGGGCTAAGCCTTGTTAGTAAGAAGGCTTAAATTACAGGCCTCAGATCGGCTCTCAGGCCTAGTATTCCATCACAAGCCCAACCTAAAGGGGTGCCAGGCCCAAAGTCAGATGGGCTGCCTAGCCCATTGACGACAGTAAGATACAAGCAGTGGCTACATCTCCCATCTCATCTATTCGGAGGAATTTCACTTGGTTGTGAAATTTGCGAAGGAACCTGAAATCGAGAGGTTTGGGTCGAATGCGATTGGAAATCGAATCAAGTCAAACCTTGGAAATGCACATAAATCCACAAAGAGATTTTTTGGACAGGCCTGATTAGATGTTTGCCAGTGTTTTTAGTTAAGAGATGACAAGTCCTCTTCTTCATCTTCAGTCATGCTTGGGCAATGTATTGAACCAGGAGACAAAAGGGAGGGTCAAGTGACTTATCTCCATTTAAACAATTGTAGCAGCTTTGGGCCATTTTGCCCTCGCATTTTCTCTTCACACCATTGGTTGAGCGAGGGTAATTTTTCCATAAAAATGAGGCTGCTTGGCAAGGAATGGTTGACATTTCACAGCATAATGAACCACTTAATTAAATTCAACCCACTTTCTTGACTTTTCATCGTCTCTACAGGTAGTTCGCATGATCAGAAAATTGTGCGTTCCAGCGTTCACCATGTTATACATGTAAACTCCACTCCACCTAGAGCTGTCCAGGAGCCGAATCGAGCTAAGCTTGGCCCTGTTTGAGCTAGGCTCGTTCAATGACCACCCTGGCTCGCGTTCGGCTTGACTCGACCTTCGAGCTGGACTTAGATGTTCGAGCTGGCTTGACTGAGCTTTCGAGCCTAGTTCGAGTCCAATTTGAGCTGAGTTCGAGCCTAGAAAAGACAAGATTTTAATTAGGCCTAGCCTAAAAGCCCAACCTAAAACCTTTTTAAAATCGGGCCCAAAGGCAGCCTAAAGCCCATTGACACCCCCACTTACTTTTATAGAGAGTTTCACCTCTCATTTTTTTGCTCACTGTAACGCCCCGGATTTTCACTAACTTGGAAATTGGAAGTCCTTGGGCATTACCTTCGGTGTGTCGGTTATAGGGCATACCTGCACGTGTGTTCACATGTATTGGGGACTAAAATGAATGTTTTTACCAAAGAAATGATGGAATTAGTTTAGGAGTTAGAAGATCACATGGTTCGGAAGAGTTTTCCGACAATTGGGTTGACTCGGGTATGTCGCTGTCTGTAGAGACTAAGTAAAGAACCCTGAATTATTAATCCACTCGTAGATCGACGTGACCATCATGAATATTTTACCGAACCTTGGTGTTTTAGCCTATTTGAGGTATTTCAGATTTTTTGAACGGTTTAGATTTGGCAAAAACCCTCTCTTTTAAAAGGCGTTATGTTTTGGAAATGCCAAAAAGTTACGATTTATACTTGGAAGGGAAAATCAAAATCTTTATTATTAGGATTTCAATTTTCTAGTATTTTTTATTGAATCCAAATGGGGGGTACTTCCTTATTTACATAAATAACTTAAAGTAAATGGAAACATAAATTAAAATATGACATTTACTTAAACGTTATTTTGTAAATAAGGCTGACAAGTAGCCTGGACTGTGTGGGAACTCACTGTGCAGTGTGGGAATCCTGAAATTTCAGAGAAAACAGCCAAGGGACGACCGGCCGACCGGATCTGCAACCGGCCGACCGGTTGTGCTACTGCCCATTTTGGAAGAAAAACGGATGGACAGTGGGATCCGGCCGACCGGATCTGCGACCGGCCGACCGGTCGCGGCTGGACGGCTTTAAAAAGGGGGTTTCACACCCCATTTGATCCATCTCTCTTTCATTTCTCTCCTCCACTCTCTTCTCCCCTAAACTCCTAAGCTCTCCTAGCTCTCTTTCTCCCTTCTCAAACCTCCTTTCTTCCTCAAATCCTCCTCCAACCTTAGAAATCTCGGATTTCTAAGATCTCTTCGGCCTCCACCTCCGTTCTCGCGTTTCTCCGGCCAAAATCCGGTGGCTTTGGGTCGGATCCACCTCCCTATGCTAGGTAAGGTGTTCCTCTACCTCTTCTTCTATCTCTTCTTTCCATTTTCTTCCTTTTTATGTCATTCAGGCTAGAAACCCATTTGTTTCTATCGAAACCCTAACCCTAGGGTTTGTCCGTACTAGGACTTAGACCTTTATTGGTCGTTGGGAGTGGCGCATGCTATTGCGGGAGCCGCAACCAAGCTCGACCCCGTTGGGATTCCGACGGTGCACCGAATTTGGGCCCTGATTCGTTGAAACGATTTGGGATTTTTCCAAATCCGAGATATCAAAACCCTAAAACCTAATTAAATACTTAATTAGATTAAACCTTAATTGATTAACACTAGATTTGTGATTCATTGTAGGTAATTGAGGTATTCCCCAATTTTCAGGCGTTCGGACCGTATTTGGATCGCTCCGGCCTCATCCGAATCGAGTAATTTCGATTCCAAGGTGAAGATCTACCCTCAAGCTTATTCTCGACAAATCTTAATTAATGATTGGTTGAATTTATACGTTAATTATTGATGTGTGCATAACATGTTCGATGAATGCATCTATGGTTGTTTGATTGATAACATGCTCGATGAAATGCCTGAATGATGTAAATTTACAATATTGTAATATATTTATGATGGTGGATGTATGTGGCGCCCTGTGTCATCCGGGCTATGTCATCCGGGTCATTTGGATCGGTCGGGCTAGTCGGTTGGGCCAGGTGCTTAGATATGTTTATGATTAGGTATTTAATAACCTAAATTACTATTATAATAAGGTATCAGTTGCTTTGGATTTAGCTCTGAAAAGCCGTGGATATAGTGTACTGCCTGCTACTAGGTTGGCAGTCACGGACTTATTCGATCGACTAGGTGGGACACGGTCGACTGATAGTGGCCATTGTTGGTTTATCGTCGTCCTCTTGGGTCCACCGAATAAGCCCCGTTCAGAGTTAATCATTATTATGTTTGACTGTTGAATCACATCCTATGGAATCTAGAATACCATCGTTCCCACTGTGAATAGTCCACTTAAAACCATATTGCGACTCGATCCACCAAGTCTCATGAGCCAGGCATGGTGGTATGGGACACCGTGTGTGAGCTGTCAGCCTACGCTGGGGTGGTGCCTCCCCGTAGTGACCAGTGAGCATTGACAGGGGTGACCGATTGTTGATCGAATGGCCCTTGTGAAAAATGTGATCTTGGCCGATGTTTGCGTGCCTGTGCACCATTCGAACGACCCGGGCGTGCATTGGGATAATTCCGAGTGAAACGCCCGCACCTCTGAATAAATTAATCGTATTTGATATTTGGGATATGAGACCTTCCGTTTGATTTGGTCGTGGCTGACGAGTCACGGTCGAACCAGGCTTTCATGGTAGGATAACTCAACTTTGGATCGAGGGGTTACTGGCGATGATTGGTTACGCATCACAGGGAGCCAGATAGTCCCGATTAGACTTTACGATACGATGTGGTATTCTGGCTTCACCAATTTGCTAGATGAATTGGACTAATAAATACTTTAATTAATCATGCATACATGACATTGCATTTGAGGGGGACTCGTGTAGCCTGGTTGCTTGATGTGGCGTCAGCGCTACCTTGAGCACCTCATGTCATTTCTCTGTGTCATCCGGGCTGTGTACTCAGTCACGACTTACGACCTGCTAGACAGGTGGACTGTGGATTCTGATACCAGTTAGTCGGGCCAGTGCTTGCCTGAGACATGCATTGTGTGCGGAATCATGACATCCCTGCATTTAATCAACTAGCCTAGGATGATGTATGATTTGCATGTGGACATTACCTTAACTTGTTGATTTGACAACATGCTTAAGAATAATATACTTATATAAACCTGTTTATAATTTAAATATCCCGAGTCTAACCTTGGGGTTATTTCTTCACTATGTTGGCGTTTTGACGCCTTCTATTTGATATATGCAGATGTCTCAAGAATAGGACCAGTTGGTGGCGCGCACGGGCGCCTTAGTAGTCTTCTAGCTTCGTCCCTCTTGGTAGTTATAATTGTCCTTCCTATTACATCTATTGTGATTCGTATAATTCTCATATGGGCTTACACTGTGATTGAATTGTTCATCTAGGGTGTTAGCCCTATATGTTTAGATTTAGTTGCCTCCGCTTTGCTTATGATCCGCTAATTGAAATGCGTTACTCTGATTATTTGTGAATGGAATGAATATAAATCTGATTGAGAACACACGTGGGTGCATGTTCCACGTGTGACATTCCTAAAATAGCATTTTATTTAGTTAACACTCGGGAACTCGGGATCAGAGTCTTCGTACTCAGTTGCCGAAATTTCGGGTTGTTACACTCACTTCCACTGTGGGACTAAAAAATATACTTTTCCAATTGAGTTAGCTGAGTCAAGCTTCTATCAAGCCGAACTTCGAGCCGAGCCGAATTGAGCTTGGGTTAGCTCAAGCTTGGCTTGAAAATATTTCGAGCTTGGAAAAATAGCTCGGTTTGGTTCGAACCCAGCCTTCGAATCAAGCCGAATCGAACTGGTTCAAGCCGAGTCGAGCAAGCTAACCAAGCTAGCTTGGCTCATGTACAGCTCTAACTCCAACTATCAAGTGAGTAACACTATTTGAACCATACATACAAAAAGTCACACACACACACACCACACACACACACACACACACACACATACATATATATATATATATATATATATATATATATATATATATATATATATATATATATAAAGAAGTTGAAAAAGCTCACACGGACAGTAACAATTGGAACAACCTAAAGTTGCACCACCTGAGTCTTTTATCAAGTTGATTTTTGTATTTTCTCCACATCTGTCTTGGTGTGTTAGATCTGCAGATTAATGGGTTTTATAAAAGATACATTACATCGTGGCCCAAGCACAAACCTATGGTTGGCATCTTGGTCCAACTGTTTCATGTGGTGTGGCCCATTCAAGCGGTTGCTCTAATTGACTTTTTTTTTTTTTTTTTTTTTTACCCCAAGGTCTAGGTTGAGCATAGAATTCAATGAGCTAGTACAAGAGAAAATAAAAGACAAAAAAAGAAATAATCCTGAAATATTGTTGAATAATTGATTGAATAAAACAGAATTACAATGCATATAAATATGAAACTAAACCCTAGGTAAAGTATCAGGCTTCTACTCACACTCAAACTCTTAGAAAACCTGACTTAATATAAATACTAAACTTACTATTTATCATGGTTTTCGGGCCAAAATAGAAAGTTTTCAAATGGCCTAATCATTTGTTGTACTAATTATTCTAAACTCTTTTTATGTTGTGCACTAACTCTAAAACTTTACTGATCAAAGGTTATGATAGAAATAAAAATTACTATAAATAGTAAAATTGAAAATAAACTAGCGTAATGACTGTCGATCTAGTCAAATGTCGTGATTCCAGCATGGGCAACCCGGCGTTGCAGGAGTGGGTGGCTAAAGTAGTTCGAACTATCCCAAAATCATATATTATATGTCCAGAAACTCATTCTGAATTGCGAAATATGACCGTTCTACGATTTTAATGGTCCGGATCACTTCCGACCTTGACCGGTCTTCTTTTAGTCCATTTGGATGACTGCTCTACATCATTTTATTATGACGTGCATAAAACACCCAATTTTGTAAAGTCCACCATATCGTACATATCTAAGCTCCACCCCATTTATTGAATTTTATACCAAATGTTAGGTATAAGGCATAAATTCAGTTAGATTGGCGGCTCAAATGGCTACACCACAAGAAACAACAGGGATGGATTATTACCACAGGTTTGTGTGTAGGGCCAACATGCATGGGACCTGTTAATCGTGTTTAACTCACTAAGGTGAAAAGTGTATACAAAAATTAGCATTCAAAGTTCAGCCAGGCCCTGTGTGAATTGTGGAGTTCTGGAAGCAAGTTTACACCGTTCCCATTGGTGTGGCTGATAATATGGCTCATATGAATTTTTGGTCTGGCTTATATTTGTATGTACAGTCTAAATAATGGTTCTCACCTAATTAATGAAGTGGTGTGTGTGTGTGTCTGTGCACGTGGAAAATGTACTATGAGGTTGAGTTGTGTGGCCCGACCATGATCTATGTTGAACATCCACCCAATCAATCAGATATGCCCTTCCATGGTGCGCCACGGACCTAAAACTCAGGCTAATACATGAATTAGGTGGGCCCGGCCAAACCACATGTAACAGTTGAGAGTAGATACCCACACATTGAAACCTTCATGATTGTTTATAGGTCCCACTAAGATGTGATTCAGACATCCAACCCATCCATCACACGTGTCCCACTTGAAAGGGTCACACCAAGTTTCAGTCGTATCCAAAACTGAAATGGCCCGCCCAAGTGCTTTTAGATGTTTTAGGCATGATTTAACACCATTTTAGATGGTAGGACCCATTGGGACCTCCGGATACAGCTGACTTTTAGGATACCCCGTACCCTAGAGAGGACCCACCAAATGCTGGATGTCTATGTCCGACCTAGATCACAATGTGGCCTACAGAGCTCAACCTCATAGTGTGTGTGTCTATATATATATATTATACAATCCAATACAATTTTAGCCCCATACGGCATGAATGACGTTGTTTCTCAAGATCATACAAAGCAATCCAATTTATTAATCACTAGCACTCTTCGAGATTTTGATAACCTCTGGTTATTTTTGCAAAAAATAAAAAATTCGATGATAAGACGATAACAATATTGTATTAACATAACATTTCGAGATTTTAAAAAGAAAATCTTATTATTTTTAATTTTTCTTGCAAAAGTATGGTTATCTTAAAATTATTAAAATGTTGAATAAATTATTTATATACTTATATGTGATTATTTAAATTATTATGTAATAATAATTTTTTAATGTGTATTTTTTAGCAAGACATTTCCCATAGTTTCTTGAGAAAAGCCTTGAAATTTGAAAATCTCCTGAGAAATTCCCGAGAACGAGATTTGTCACTTGTGAATGACATGCAGTGAGATGGAAATGCAGACCAAACTCATGTCCAGCAGCCTGATTTTGGGCCAGGGTATGGTTGAGCCCACCTAATGAATGGCTGGGACCTAGCACATGTGCGCCATGTTGTCACGTATGTAAAGCCCTAGAAGAAGTTCGTGTCAGGTGCCCTTATTTTACCGTTCGTAACCACCTAATGAATGGCTTGGATTAGTGTTAGTGTGTGTCAGATAATCCTTGTCATCACTTTTCTTCACTTTCCCATGGTGAATCGTGACCGTCAAACCTATTCATTACTTTGAATATTGCCACTGATCAGATGTACAATATCATTTAATCCATGCGTGCTTTGAATATTTTGTATTCTGCAGTAGGGGAAACTAGATGGACCGTCCCAATGATAAGTTAATTGACCTGCCTTGTGGGCCTTGGAGAGATGTTTATACCGCAGACCAAATGCCTTTTCAAGCTTGGTTAAAAGACTGAAGGACTCGGGTCATCTAGTTCGGCCCTGAGTCGACCTAAGTCCATGTCCATGCTCAGCCCAGCCCATGAACCAAGGAACCAAAGGGCTTAAGTACCTACACCTACTCAGCCCACCAAAGTTAAATGGTTCAGGTCCTGCTTCTCAGTGTTACATTTTTCTTCTCCGTCCATCTGGTGGGCTGTACTATAGATGGTCCAGAGTAGAGACACACCAGGCCCACTATAATTAACACCTTAGTTTGTAGAATTTGAACAATAAAAGCAGGCTCAGCAGTCCAGAGTAAAAATCAAAACAGTTAAGAAGAGGACTCCATCATGACCCAAATCCAATCTAATAAGGCCATATCTTGGCGGCTAGGATCATCCAATCAAGGTGATCATTGGGTCCTTCTACGTGGTAATCCAACCTGCTTATCTTGGAGCTCGTATTGCATTAAAGGCCTCTTTGGATACCACCAAATAAGTTGCTTTTCTTGCTAGTGGCAGCAATTAAGTAACTTATTCGAGATTAGTTAACTGATTATCATGACTTATTTGCTGAAAATCAGTGAAGTATTTCATTATTATTATTATTATTATTATTATTATTATTATTTGCTTTTTAACTTTTCCTCCACCAACTAAAAAGAGAGGTGCGCATACTCGTACCTAAATCAAAACCATCCAAATGATGGGACCCACTTTATATGGGGAGTATAACCAAAACTAGATTAGCGGATGGCCCCAACCTCCAATTAATTGATATCTACTTGTTGAATTCAGACTGTTGGATAGACATCATCTTGACCATCCTTTGATGGCCGTAGTTAGGTAGATGTAATAGCTTGCTTACCATAACTTCTAGTTGAATACCCATCAAATAAGGGCCCATAATTTGATTGCTCTGAATTGAGGTACACGCATACCACTTGATTTGTCCTAGTATGCACGCGTGTCCCCAAAATAATGACAAGGCCAAACCTTTGTACAGTCGTCCATTCAATGGCTAATGAATTACCTTTCTTTTGTGAGTGGGTGATTTGATACTTTGACTACATATGATTATTCTATTCGTCCGTAAACTTCTAACATAATCGACGTATGTTGAGGTTGGTTGATTTTACTACTCTAGAGGATGGCTAGGACCACACCGGGTTAACTTAGAATCTAGATGAACTCGAACAGGTCTCTATAGCACACCGGAGTGTATCGAAAAATAACGCCCCCCGAACGTCCCCGCGTCGAAGCCACATAGGAACCTAGGTAGCTCCACCTATTTAGGGGTTGACACTCTCGGTAGCACTACATACACGGAATTTAGGTAAGGCAGGTAAACGAAAGTGTTGGGTAAAATACCTAGTTTACCTCGTATAGGTTTAGAGTACACTTTTTGTGGTATCCTTTGTCACCACTAACTGGTAATGTTTGAAACACCTGGTGTTTTCAAAACCTAATTCGACTATAAACACACCATGGAATTAGGTACGGAGACACTGGAATAGCTGTCCAACCTACCGTTTATTTACAAGACCACCGGGGTTCTTCAAAGATTAACCACCCATAAGTTTCACTACCAAAGATTTGGATTTCTCATTTTTGGGATCGTGACTTAAAATGAGCCTGTCAAAACGGATGGTACGGCCTGGATGTAAGGCACATACATCATGGTGGGCCCCACATTCGGGGATATTCTACCGCCTACTGCAAGTGTTATAAATAAATAAGCCGCCACCGCCGCCGCGAACCGGTGTTCTACCTTGACATTGTGCGCCCCATACGGTGTTGTAAATAACTGGCGTCATCCGTACTCCCGACGAACCGTTGTTCTTCCCGCCATCCGTTTCATTTTCCGAGTTCTCACATTCCCATTCTACCCTTCTCTCCCAAATACCATGCTTTCATCATGCCATGCCTGCGCTCTCGAGTCTCTCCCTCAACATCCATTCCACAGACGAAGGTTCGAATCGCAACAAACCCTCTCTCTCCTGCAGAAATCCCGCACCCTCAAACAACTACAGCAAATCCACGCCCACATCCTCAAAACCAATCTCGCCCACAACCAAATACTCATAACGAAACTCCTCTCCCTCTATTCCTCCCACAAAAACCTCGACTCCGCCACTCTCCTTTTTAACCACATCCAAACCCCCCTCACCTTCACTTGCAACATCATGATCCGCATCCACACGCGAAACGGCGCTCCCCACGATGCGCTCCTCGTCTACCGCCTCATGCTTTTCCGCCGCGTCCCGCCTGATAAATTCACCTTCCCTTTCGTCATCAAAGCCTGCTCGAGTCTCAATTCCCATGCCGCCGTCGAGAGCGGGATATCAGTACACGCCCACGCTAGTCAAGGCTGGGTTTTCGACGGACCTGTTTGTGCAAAACACCCTCATGGATCTGTACCTTAAACATGGGGTTATGGATTGCGGTCGTAAGGTGTTTGATAAAATGCGTGTTAGGAATGTGGTCTCATGGACGACAGTGGTCTCGGGGCTTGTTGCGTGCGGGGAGTTAGAGGCTGCTCGTGATGTATTTGAGAAAATGCCGGTTAGGAATGTGGTGTCCTGGACGGCGATGATTGATGGTTATGTTAGACACAGGCGGCCTCAAGAAGCGTTAGAGCTTTTCCACCTAATGCAGGTGGAAAACGTCTGGCCGAATGAGTTTACGTTGGTGAGCTTGTTGTTGGCTTGCACCGAGTTGGGGAGCTTGAAGTTGGGTAGTTGGATTCATGAGTTTGCGAACAAGAATGGGTTCGAGTTGGGTGTTTATCTTGGCACAGGCGCTTATAGATATGTATAGTAAGTGTGGTAGTATACAGGAATGCTATGAAAGTGTTCGATAAAATGCCTAGGAGGAGCGTGGCAACATGGAATTCGATGATCACAGGGTTGGGTGTGCATGGGCGGGGAAATGAAGTCGTTGCTCTATTCAGCGAGATGGAGAAGAGGAAAGTTAGGCCGGATGAGGTGACCTTCATAGGCGTTCTGTGTGCATGCGTTAATGCTTGTATGGTGGATGAGGGTTTTGAGATCTTTGAAAACATGAGCAAACTTTATGGCATTGTTCCTACTATTGAGCATTACAGGTGCATGGTTGGGCTTTTGGGTCGCGCAGGCATGTTAGATGAAGCGCATGAGCTTTTGAAGAACATGCCAGTGGAGGCTGATGTCAATGCATGGAGGGCATTGCTAAGAGCTTGTGAGGTACATGGTAATATCAAGCTCCAGGAAGGCACATACAAACTCATTGCTGAGCTTGAACCCTTGATAGGAAGCGTTGGCCATGGTTTGGGTCCGCGGCAACAGCAATGTGTTGAGTGGGAAGCGGGATGATGCGATGATAATTGATGGTTTTGATGAGAGGCCGAGTCTTATCATGGACAGATCGCGACTTTTATACAGGTAAATATTCATATAAATCCAACGAAAGCGGCACAACAAATGTTCCTTTTGGATGAACTAATGATGGGGACTGGTTTTCTCCAAACTTTCCTGTAAGAATTAGAACAGATGGAAGGCGGGGAGCCTCTTTCTTGTTTTACTATAATGCATTCTCATGGGAACATGCATGTATTCTTTATCTCATTCCTAATAAAGCTTTCAAGGCAAGTTCTTAATCGCTGTGATGGATGGGTGTAATCTGGTGATTTGTTTCTATAAACCAATTGTTATGGACAGTTAAAAGTAGCACAAAGGAAGAACATGAGAAAGAAAGCTACTTAATGGTGATTATATATGACCCTAATCCAATATGCATCACACATTTAAATGAGATCTTGGACGTCCATCTAGTATGCCCCATTATTAGTAATTTGTAATGGAAACCAAGAAGTGTGCCAAGTAGGAGTGAGATGGTATGATAGGCTAAGGGATAATAATAAAAAAAAAAATGTGTCTCGCCTGCTAGCCCAGCTGGTAGACGCCTACGCATTTCAATAGCAGGTCTTGGTTCGAATGCTAAGGAGACACACTAACCCCACTAGTGGGTGGGTTTACATGGATTTAATACTAACATTGTTCAACAACGAACATTGTTCAACAACAATGTTCACGCAGCGACTGGATGTTTCTGTGCGCTCCACCATGATGTATGTGTTTTTATCCACGCCATCCATCCATTTCTCCAGCTAATTTTAGGCCACGAGCCAATACCACATGAAATAATGGTAATTGAATGCCCACCATTAAAAACATCCTAGGGCCTACTATAATGTTGATTGGCCATCCAACTAGTTGATTACGCGATACAGATTTGATGAAAGGAAAAACAAAAAATATCAGCTTGATCCAAAACTTTTGTGGCCCCAAGAAATTTTCAATAGTGGACGTTCAATCACTGTCGTTTACTACCTCATTTTTTAGGTTATGCTTGAAAATGAGTTGTCAAAATGGATAGACCTTGTGATAAAACACATCCATCATTGTGAGACCCACAAAGAACCGTCTGGTAGTGATGTCCCTAGCTGTAGTGTTAGTATGCAATTTGCCTCCATAGTAGACATACCTGGCCATAATTCATGGCACCTGTATGCTGTAGTAAGCAGGTTGGGCTTGGGCTGACCCTAACATAACCAAACTCATTTCCGCTCGTACTTTCTGAGTGTGGTTCATTGTCTAAATACTTGAGCCATGCTAGATCAGCCTTCTACCCAAAAATCTAAGACCAGATCTGGTTAGTGTTTAGCTCAGTCATTCCTGTAGGCTTTTATTTACACCTATGCACGGGGAGTAGATTAGGTGTTACACAAGTAACACCTTAGTGGGTGTTACCCTTACAGTGGGCCCACCTTGATGATGTGTTGTATATCCATGCCGTCTTTCTGTTTTCCAACCCATCTTACGACATTTTCAAAAAAATTAAGCAGATTCAAATCTTATATGGACCACACCTCAGGAAACAGCGGTGATTGAACACCCACCATTAAAAACTTCCCAAGGCCCACCATAAGCAGATCCATAATGTTTATTTGCCATCCAACTGGTTGATAAGGTCAAAATGACCTGGATGAAGAGAAAATACAACGATCAGCTTGATCCAGAACTTTTGTGGCCTACAAAAAGTTTTTTACTGGTCATTCACCACTTTTTCTAGTGGTGTGGTCCACCAAAGATCTGGATCTACGTAGTTTTGTGATAACGTCCTAAATGAGCTGAAAAAACGGATGGGTGGTGTGAATATACAACACAGTCATCAAGGTTGGCCCACACGGTAAGGGTAACACCTAATCTGCTCCCTAAGGTCATTGTTTGTAGGGCTTCAAGATTCATGCTCAAGCTCATGCTATGGCCTTTTGAAATTAGTGGGCCCACCTCTGTTGGCCCACCTGAAGTTTGGAGTTAACTCAATTTTATGTAGAGTGTATATTTTGATGGGCTTATTACGATGAAATATTATACATGTATGTTATTTTTAAGTATTGTAGATGATTTTTTTAATCAAATTACTTTAGAATACATGCTACCAAACATAAATTTTAGATTGGAAGCCAAATACATTGATTCTAATATATTTGGAATTTGGAATCTAATGTATTTCAAATACAAGCAACTAATGAACTGTTAATAAATCTGAAAGAGAGAAGGGGTTGCCGACTTGGGTGGGTCACACCATGGTGTTTATGCGAAATCCACTTTGATCATCTAGTGTGTCACCCCATGTTACTCTTAGAGACCAAAATTCAGCCCCATCTACATTCTAAGAGAACCACACGATTGGAAACAGTGTACATGATGCCCAAAAAGTTTCCCTTCGGTTGGAGTGGATCTTATATCATCATCACAGTGGTCCCTATAAATTATCAAGGGTGGATGTCTCTCTCCTGACTATTTCCCTTGGTGTGGCCTACGTGAATCACAGATCAGTTTGGTTTTTTGGGCATGGGGCCTTATATAGGATTACACATCTAATGGTGGGAGTGAATCTCAGGTATACATTAAGGTGGGCCTCCTAAAAAATAAAGGGTTACATTAGGAGGAGAGTTATTTTAGGTAAATCTCACCCATCACGAGTTGGAGGAGATATTTCACAGCTTTTATAGAAGGGAGTGGGTGGCTTAATGGGTGGGATCCACCTTGGTGTTGATGTTGAATCTACTCCTTGCATCAGGTTTGTCACAACATTTTAGATTTATAGCCCTAAAATCAGCAAGTAGGCCACAGGTTCAAAACAGTACAGAGGGCAAGGCTTACCCTTTGAATTATTTTCATTGGTGTGGCCCACCTGAATTAAGGATATGCCTCGAGTTTTGGGACCATGCCTAAGTTGTCACGTGGTATCTAATGGTTAGAGTGAATTTTATATAATGGATCACAAATAAACACTACAGTTGAACCTGGGAAGTTTTTAATGGTGCGATCACTCTTTCATGTGGTGTGTTCCACATGAGATTTGGATCTGCTTCAGTTTTTCAGCCATGCGCTAAAATTATCTGGAAAAACGGATGAACAGCGTGGACATACAACAAATACATTAGGTGGGCGCCGTGGTGAAGACCTAACGGAACTTGGTCAGGTCCAGACCTGACTGAATCAGTGTCCGTTATTCGATAATCTGGCCACGCTTGATATGCAGGCACATATAGGTTCTACTAAATTATGATATACGCTATTTCAAAGCCACATACCAAAATCAAATAGTTTAAACAATCCGAAAAAGGAATGCTGAAAATTCAAATAAGCTTATTATTATTATTATTGGCTAAAATACATATAAAGGTTAATTTTTCTTTTTTACAGTTCAATTTAGCTATACACCACTTGTGCCATTTATTTTTAAGTAATTTCTAAGTGACCAACTCAGTTTATGCACACCATACCAGCTTTTAAGTTTGAACAATGATTTTTTTTTTTTTTTGGGTTATTACATGCGCCATTCTGTACTCTTTTTATCCATATATATCTTATAGTGAGATATCTAGGAATGTTACAGTCAATTCCATGTAACTTAAAGGACTCATGTAACTTAAAGGACTAAATTACTGATACGTTGGATTACTTATACAAACTGAAAACTCACATATACACCAATGAAAACTCAACTTAAGAGTTACTGTGTGGATTCCCAGCTACTTATACAAAATAAAAAACCCAAGAACTTTCTCTCTCAAAAGCCAGGAATCCACACAGTAACTCTTAAGTTGAGCATTTTATTGGCCTTCACCTCCTTCAAGGTGAGTGTCTCATTACTATGTAAAACAATCTAAAAACCATTGCCGAACCTGTTTGTTAGATGGTAGCGGAGGTTGATTTCAATGTAAAGCTCAGCTAGCATCGGTAATGGCAATCAGTTCAATTTATTCTTCCTTTACACCAATGAGAATTATTTCAGCAGGAACTATAAAAATAATGTTCACATCATCATCGGCAGCATCAGCTCCAATGTCATCCCAAGGATTCTCGGCGAGTTCATTGTGCATGCTGTCATAATTACCTGGTTCTTTATCAAGAGGTGGCATTTTTCTGTAACAATAAAAAAGAGAATAAGTGAGTTACAAAACACAGTTGATAGATGGTCCAAATTCTGAAAAGAGTCACTTAAAAGCTTCTAAGCAATGAAAGGGAAAGAAAGTCTACAAATGATTTATCCAAGTTTGTACAAATGTTTCCTATCAACATTGTTGCCAAGCTTGCATGAGAGGCAATAACCGCTCCAATTACCTAGCTTGTATAGTTAAGAAAATCCTATGAAAAAACAAAATTTCCAAGCTCACAATTTACTAAGCATGTTTTCCCATACAATTGACCCAATTCCCTTAGACCCATTTTACTATTATTGTAACCACGATTTGAAGATGAGTAGAACTTTATTATTATAAGCCTATGGTGTAGAGTTATATGTCTATTTATTCCATTGGTGAATCTCAACACTATTAAGTTTTGGATTGTCCTAAAAGTGCGTTGTTGATAATGTGGTGTAGATTGATGGTAAGGTGAATTAAAATGTATTGGAACGTGATTGAAGACAATCCTGCCCGCAAAAAGATTCCACACGTGGATCCTACTACTGTTTGTGTGAAAAATATATCACGGCAGTGGTCCTATTAGACTGTAGGGAAGCCCATATATCTAAATTGATACCCCATTTGCACAACAAAATTGGAATTTGAGCCTCACTGTCTATAGGGGTTTTATATACAAAACCATTTGAAGAGTTTGGGGTATTTGTCCAAAGTGTACAACCTTAATGGTGATACAGTTTAATGGTATTATTTATTAAACACAAAAACCAAATAGGGTTTGTTGGAGTTAACTTAGGGAGTCCTAATGTTGGACCAATAAGCTACAATTCTTGGCCTCTTTAACTTGAAAGTATGATTATGTACCTAAAGGGGTCATTTAGCACTCCATGAAATCTTGGGTTTTGGGCAGTTGGAAATTAAAATTCAGGATTTATAAAAGTGGAGTCATTTGACACCCTTGAAAGTACTGGATTTTAATTCTAGGATGGGTTCAAATTCTGGATTTTGCCACTTCTCAATTTTTATATGTTACCCTAGGTTTTAATCTCTCCAACTGCCCTAATTGCTCTCCAAATACGGCATGTAAATTCTTTAGCCTCAACAAAGTAGCCTATGAATTGATTTCATTCAATTTTAGGGGCGCTGGCTAGCAATAGTAATGGATGGGTCAGCCCAGGGAGTCAACCAACCCCACCTTTTAAAAAGCCCAACTCTTATAAAATTTATCGGGTGCCAGGTTGGTTAGAGTTAAAAAAAATCGTGGCCCACTTGAGCATGTAGGTCAGACTTGGTTTGACGGAAGCCGGCTTGATCTCCCCCCCCCCACACACACACATAAATGCTCACACTTAACTAGTTGTACGTCCAACTAATTGGCATGTGGGGGCCACCATGGTGTTTGTAAGATATTTCTTTTGTACAGAAATATTGTTTCACTATAAAAATAGAATGCACCAAAAATCAGGATGACCGAACCATGAAAATGTGATGGTCCATATGAATGTGGAGTTTATAGGTGTTGTTTTATGGTTTCATATAGTGTACCCTACCTAATAATTGGATCAACTTGATTTTTAGGTCATCTCATTTTCGTGATGGGGATAATCTTAATGGACAAACAAGATATTATACAAACACCATGGTGGGCCCCAAACGCCAACTAGTTGGACGTACAACTAGTTGCACATGAGCATTACTCTCTCTCTCTCTCTCTCTCTCTCTCTCTCTCTATATATATATATATATATATATAGGGAAATGGTACTATAAGGTCGACCTCATGGGAACTTCCCATGAGGTTGAGTTGTGTGGGCTCCACTGTGATGTGTGTCGAACATCTGCCCCATTTGTCAAATGTATCATTTCATGGTGGGCCATGGTCTTAAAAATTAGGTCAATCCATAGCTTAGGTGGGCCACACCACTTACAACAGTTGAGAGGGGCTACCCACCCATTAAAACCTTCATGATCGTTTATTGGGGCCACCGAGATGTGGTTCAAAAATCCAGCCCATCCATTGTGTGTGTCCCACTTGGATGAGGGATTAGAACAAGTTTCAGCTGCATCCAAAACTCAGGTGGGCCCCACTAAGTGATTTTAGATGTTTTAGGCATGTCTTCACATGGTTTTGGATGCTATGGCCCACCTAAGCTCTGTATACAGATGATTTTTGGGATATTCCCAAACCTAAAGGGTACCCATCAAATACACGGTTTTGATGTTCCACACACATCACAGTGGGGCCCACACAGCTTGACCTCGTGGGAAGTTCTCATGAGGTCGACCGCATAGTACCATTTCCCATATATAGTGAGACAATCTGTCCGTAGGGATGAAATATCATATAAACACCATAGTGGCCCCCACATGCCAACTAGTTGGAGGTACAACTAGATGCCTGTGAGCATGTATATATATATATATATATATATATATATATATATGAAGTTTATAGGTGTTGTTTCATGGTTTCCTATGGTGTACCCCACCTAATAGTTGGATTAACCTGATTTTTGTGTCATCTCATTTCCGTGATGGGATAATCTTAATGGACGGGCAAGAAGATATTGTACAAACACCACTCATACACACACACACACACGCATGTGTGTGGGAGCTTCCTATGAGGTCGAGCTCTGTGGGCCCCCACTGTGATTTATATCAAGACATCCATGTTGTGCATTTGGCGGTCACGGGATGTCCCAAAAATTAGTCATATCCAAACTCAAGTGAGCCGTACCATAGGAAGCGATGTGAAATTGTGCCAAAAACATTTCAAACCACTTGGTGGAGCCCACTTAAGATTTTGATAAGGCTGAAACTTCATGTGAGCCCTCATCCAAGTAGGTCACACAATGGATGGGCTGGATGTCTGACCCACATTTCTGTGAGCCCTATAACCGATCATGAAGATTTCATACATATATATATATATATATATTAAATAAAGATGATATAAATAACTAGATCACCATGTTTGGACACACCATTTGAATCAACGAAAAACCGTTCGCTAATTCGACATAAGGTATGGCCCACATGATGAACTTAATTTTCATTAAAAGTGATATCCATGGTGGGAATCACTCTTTCATGGAACAGATTGTAGCATCGTGGCGCAAAATAAATGGTTGGCACCATGTTACCATACTTCCCGCCGTACCGTAGTAACCTGAGTCGACTCGCCCGAAGGGAAGCCGATTGCGTACTCCTGCCTCCGCCGGACGGAATCGGTCCAGGCAGGTTCTGTGGGACCCACCGTGATGTATGGGTTTTATCCACGCCGTTTATCCATTTTTCCCTAACATGTTCGATGGAAAATAAACATCATATGAACCCTAGGCAAGTTTCAACGGTGGGCATCATTATCACCGTTGCATCTTGTGGTGTGGTCCAGCTGATCCTTGGATCCCCCTCCTTTTTTGGCTTGTATAATAAAATAATCTGGAAAACTGGATGAACAGCATAGATAAATTTCATATATCACAGTGGACCCCACAGAATCGGTCCATGCGGTGCAGAGGCCATCCGTTTCCGATTGAAAAGAACTTCATTTACACTGTAACAGAATAGGTGTTACCCGATAACTCCATAGCTTACCGTGTGGGACCATATTGGTTAATATGTTGTATATCAATGCCGTCCTTCCATTTTTCCATATCATTTTAGCATGTGATCCGAAAACTTAAGCAGATCCAAATCTCAGGTGGACCTCACCACACCACTGAAAACAGTGGTGAATGAACATTAAAAACCATATCTGGGCCAACAAAGTTTTCGATCAAGTCAACGTTGTATTTTCACTCCATCCAAGTCTGTTTGGCCTTATCAAGGGATTGGATGGCAAATAAACATTACTGTGGACCCTTGAAGGTTTTAATGGTGGGAGTTCAATCACCACTATCTCCTATGGTGTGGTCCACTTGAGATTTGGATCTGCTTAATTTTTGGGACCAGGTCCTAAAATAGGCTGGAGAAACGATGGACTGGATATACGACAAAATCATCAAGGTGGGCCCCACGATAAGGGTAACAACTACTCATGTGTTATTAAGGTAACACTGTGAAAGCAGTAAATAATGCTCATGTGTTTTTTCCCTTCATTTTGGACTTATTGGCTGACTTGTATTAATGATATAATTGACTTGGAGTCGTCACTAACTGATCAGTACAAAATCATGCAATTGGTTAAACCCTATAGAACCTATGAGAGTAGGAGAAGCTAAAGATTCTTTTTCTTTAAAATGACTTTTGATTTGCGATCTAGGATTTTGAGTAAGGGATCACAGTTATAGAGAAGGAAGATGTTAGGCACCTTATCAGCTCGTATGAATGTACGGTCTCTACCTCATGTGGTTTGCTAATATTAAGGAATTTGATGTTGAAATGCAAAGTATTAAAAATATGACTAGTCAAACTCAAAATTCTAATATGGTAAGATCCAGAATTTCGATAAGCCGCATAGCATACGTCCAAAGAGTGTTTAAAAAAGCAAGAAAGTTAAGAGGTGACATGATGGTGTTAGGATAATATGTGTGAGTACTAGGCGACTATGAGTTTCTGATGTGACAGGATCCAGAATTCTGGCAAGTCACAAAGCATACGCCCAATGAAAGCCTAGAAAAGCAGGGGGTTGAGAAGGAAAGCGATGATGTGATTTATGAAGTATGAATGCAAGTGATGATGACTCGATCCTTAGTTTGCAGCTTGAAGCTGCTTGGAACTTGTAGCCCTTGGTGAGCTTAAGCTCAAAAGGGTTAACCTTAGTGGTCTAAAAGGCTAGGAGAGGGATGAAGAAGGCTGAGGAAAGATGAGAGCTTAAAAGCTCAAGCACACTGTGTGTGTGTGTGAGAGAGAGAGAGAGAGAGAGTGAGAGAGAGTTTTTTTGGTATGTGAAAATGAGTAGAGGAGGGTTTAAATGGATTATATGGGCTAGATTAGATGGTTTGGATAAGTGCCTTTGATGGTTTAGGTGGTTTTGATTAGTAGTTTTGAATAAGTGGTTTTAGATTGGTGGTGTGGGAAGATGGCTAGAGAGGGTTTGATGGTTGGATGGGCTAGAGGGCCGGGGTTTAGTTAGGATCGATTGAATGGCCTAAGCTAGGATGGTTGGTTAGGTTGGGTGGCTAAGTTGTGCTAGGTTGAGCTAGGTTGGGTGGTTAGGTTAAGATATGTTGGGCTAGGTTGGGATAGGTTGAGTAGCTAAGCTAAAGGCTTAAGGAGAAGAACAGTTTGGGTGAGCTCTCTCCTCTCTCCCTTTCTTTGGTATGTAGAGAATAAGGGGGAATACCCCCTTTTATAGTTGGAGGGATGGCAATATGTAATTAAAAGTTAGGTAAGGGTTAAAAATAACAAATGGAAGATTTTTATTTGCTAAGAAGGGCTACATGACATCTCCTCATTTGTTTTGGGAGTGATAGATGGAGTAATTAAGAAGAAATCTAAGGCCATTTTAGGAGAAAGTTAACTTTTGGATGTGTTCTCCCTTAGATAAACCTACCGTTGATGTATCTCTTGGATTTGGCTTGAATTTGACTTAAATTTGGCTTAAATTTGGTTTAGGGTTTCACTTTTGGGATTTGACTTGGCTTGGTTTGGACTTGGCTTAAGAATGGCTCGGGAATGGTTAAGGCTTGGGAAGTAACTTAAGGTTTAGGTAATGACTCTTAAGGATCACCCATACCTTATTAGGTTACTAGCCTAGGTAGGAGTGTCTACAAATGTCTCTATTTGGCACAGGTTGTGTGCAACTAACTGCAAAAGTGAGTGGACACCCCACCCCTCTGGTCAGAAAAGTTTGTGGCTACGACCCGTCGCATGTAATAATACCATTGTCAGCTTACTATCTGGAAAAGATATGACTAACACATATCATAAGGGTTTAATGAAAACCTTGTGATTATCCGTGCACTTTCTGTGGCATTATGGGAAACTAATCACAACCCCTTCGCATCATATTGATAATAGCATCGGGAGGAAAATCTGAAAAATAGTGCCCCAGCTCTTAGCAGCCTTATGTCGATCTCCCTACTTTTAGATTTGTGATGACCTTTGCTACATGATTACCCTAGAAGTACTTGTCTCATTTGATCGTTAAAGTGGTTAGCTGCTTTGCGCTTTCTACGGCCTTATAGAGAACTCACTACGCTTACTTGGACTTAATCAAATTCTGCAAGTATTCCAAACTAGGTATGTGCGGGTAGCCTTTTTTCATGCAATCTTCTGATTTTGATACATCGGTTACAACTGATCTTTTTCACTCTTTTAAATAGTTACTTTGACCAAGGTTGGACCATGCTCATCATCACTTACATTGCATTTCATCATTGTAAGGCCGTCTTAATATTTGAAAAATTCAAGCTGACTGTACTTATCTCGCAGATGGATTTGACAGTTAAAAAAAGGGATTGTTGCTACTTGCTTTTCAAAAGCTCTCAAATGCACGCACTCACTTCTCTCTCTCTCTCTCTCTCTCTCTCTCCATGAACCGCTGGCCACTGGGCCCATAGCCATAACTGCCAAATAGATGGAGAGATTGAAGGAGGTAAGAGATGTGGATTTTTTTTTTTTTAATGAAATCCTTAGATGGGAGAGGACCAAGGGTAATGGGTTTTGATTGTAGACTTAGATAATCAATCAATTGTCCTCCTTGATTTTAAGTTTGATTAAAGATAGTTTTATGCCTTCTCTTACCATAACTATTGTAATTTGTCGTCTGATGTGCAAAGCTATGTAGGTTTAATTAAATAGGCCAAGATTTGACTGTCAAATGTATGAGTACCATCATCTTGAGCATACGAGTTTTGCTTCAACATTTCAAAATCAGTGAGTCTACCTTTGTGGTCCACATGAGGCTCCAAATTACCTTATTTTTGGCCAATGTATACATTGCAATGAGTTTACTACAATTATTATGTAAAATGTCTCATCTTTGCACCAATTTGGGGTATTAAAGCTTATTTACTTAATCAAATTAGATTCCTGTGCATATATTAAAAAATTCCAATTGCATACCAAATTCTAGTTGTCAACCACAATTTTTAGATTCTAGTGGATTCCCAATATATCAATTTCATGATATTATAATTGTGATTTGGATTCCGATACATACAAAATACAAGCTACCAAATGCGCTCTAATTTGAATTTGAATCCAGTCCTAGCTTAGGTGTCTACCATGAGCCAAAAGGGCTAATTGGATTAAATGATTATTCCATGGTGAACCATACCGGTGATTACATGTAATCCAACTTTATTTTTTATTTTTATTTTTATTTTCAGAAAGGAGGGATCACACCACCTGTGAAACTTTATAAATTGGAAAAAAATTATGTACAAACATATACTTCAGGTGGGCTCCACAAAAAAAATGCGGAGCCTCACCTATCATATCCCCAACATTCAACCCTCTCTCTCTCTCTCTCTAAAAAAAGAAAAGAAAAAAAATAAAAAAAAATGAAGAAACTGCCCAAAGCCTATACTCCACGACCCCATATAGAAAAATCATGCCGCAGCCCCTGCAGTGACAACCCGCTATTGAGCAAGCCCAAGAGATTTCACCTTCCTAATAGCTCCCACCCGGCATTAATCATCGAGGGTAGCAAGGCCCCTAATGGGGCTCGGGAGATCCGAGTGACTAAGGTATCGTTTATTAGGCCATCCGCCACTTCCCATCCTCAACCGCAGCTCCATTGCCTTCTCTAAGGGTGTGTGAAATTAACATTAGGGTTGATGAAAAGCCATTTGAGCTGAATAGTTCTTACACTATACATGTAATCCAACTTCCCCTACCAACAGCTCCAATGCGTGACATGTGGACATCCAGGCCTTTCATCTTACGTAGGACGAACATGAAGAGGCACACCTTATGGACAAACTGGATGTTACACGCAAGTACATGGTGGCACTACATCTCTGTATTGTAACCGTTGTGTAATATAGCGCAGGGGATTCCAATTTTAGGAAACGCTTGGGCCTAGGTCCCTGGACTCGTCTAGTTCAGGCCTACAAGTTCGACCCCACTGAGTAGATGGGCCAGGCTCTGCTCAAGTCACTGGTACTTTGGTTCTAGTCAAGCTGAGCTAGACCCACCGTAATCTCTTCTCTACTAAATAGAAGGCCAGCAGCTCTGGACATTCTTGCTGTCACAAATAATCTTCATGACATTGGTTAATAAAAGGGTAAGATCATCACAAAAATGTATCCGGTTAGCAAAGAACGGTTGAGATTTTACTACACAATGGACGACTGGACTTCACTTCTTTTATGCTGAATTTTTAATATCTAGTACTTCGTCTGTGAGGTGAGAATGATTATTTGGATAGTAGATAAAAATATTTGACTACTAAGTTCACGCAGTGTGGCCCACCTGAGTTTTTCATTGAGCTGATATTTGAATCTTATCTTCATCTGGACGAAGGCCTGATTTAACAGGTTTGATGAAAGATACATATCACGGAGTCACACAAAAACATACGGTGGATATCCCATTTCCATTGTTCCGTGTGGTGTGGCGCATCTTAGTCGTGACTCTACCTTTCTTTTTCTTTTTTTTTTTAAAACCTAACAGTGAGCTTTTAACCTGATGGACGGAGTGGATTTTAAATCTGAAGCATGATGGGCCCACAGACTCGAGTGTTTCACTGATGTGTCAAACACACGTTGTAGAGGACACCGGTTCTGTACCCCTCACCTTTTCTCTTCCTCTGAATCTCTTTTCTCTACCCCTCAGACTTATGGGAGGGGACGAGCTTCACTAATTACTAATCTCTAAAAATTAAAAAAAAAAAAAAAATAGCGAATTTTATGTTTGAGTTTGGACAGTACTTATCATGATCTGAATCCAGCCCAGCCCAGCCGGGATGGCAAACCATAGTTTGGAGATCGAGTGGTTGCTCACGTCTCATTATGTATGGACCATGACCCAAAAATTTCCTTACAGGAAAGCTGGCTTACAAACAAACAGTCAACAACACAACTACAATGATTCAGGTAGAAAATGTAGCATAAAATCTTAAAAACTGAGTGTTTGAGATGTGTTCCATCCAAACTCTGAGGTATAAATTAAGTTTGTCTCCTTCCTTTTTAATTATTTGATTTTTTTTAACTATAAATTTTCTGTTTAAAAGTGAACACACATCTGTTATTTATTTCAAGAGTATCACTATGAAAATTTACTGAAAAGGACAATCCTAAAACCTTTTTGACATGTCACCTACAAGTAAACGGTTAAAATGCAGCAGTGGAGATTTCATCTCCCGATCTAAACGTATGTTCTCCCATTTCTAGAGGGGGCTAAAATATAAAAGGTCTCAGAGGGGATCAGGTGTTACAGTGGGATTTACCCTGACCGTCGGGCCCACTTTGATGTATGTGTTTTATAGCCATGTTGTTTATCAGTTTTTCCATTTAAATTTCCATAATTCTCTCGTCTCTTGTTCTCCATTTCAGACATTTTTTTATTCAGTTTGAGACTTAACAAGAAATACAGTAAGTGATTTGGTTTAAACTCTTTCATCCTTGAGACCAGAATATCCTTAATTTTTTTTAAATGACAGCTTTACCACTTCGTAAAAGATTTCGGTAGAAACTTTGAAATGATTGGGATTGAGAGCAGTTGGCAAAGTGTCTCGCCTGCTAGTCTAGCTGGAAGACGCCTAGGCATTTTAACAGCAGGTCTCAGGTGTGCCAATGAGACACACTAACCCCATTGGTGGGTGTGTGCATCATGTGACTAACCATGTGGGTGCGTTGCGCAGCTAACAGGGTGGGTGCATTGCATGACTAACCAAAAAAAAAAAAAAAACCATGAGCATATATATTCCTAAGGCCAGGCCCAATCCAACCAGACCTACTCTAAAAGTAAACTGTATAAGAGGCTTTAAACACGATCTCTTGTCCCTTTTAGGCCACTCTACCCCTAATCACATGCACATGCACATGCACATCCGTTGAACACTACAGATTTATTCATACTATCATCATCTAAGCCTTATCACATTAATTGGGTCATTTACACAAATCCAGTTCCACCCGGTAGAAATCATATATGTGGCAGATCAAGTCCCGAGAGGTCAACCCAAGCCTGACCTGTATGCTCTAGTGGATCACATTTCTGACTATAACCAACCCAAAACCTGCTAGATTATACCTAAGCCCGCCTTTTAAGCATGTGAGCTGACCATCTATTGCTAGCTAGTGCCTCTAAAATTAAATGAAATCAATTGGGAGATATCTAAGAAATTACTTGCTGGATTTGGGGAGCAATCCACTTATTCTTGAAGGACACAAAAAGACAAGGAAAGAAAAATCTATCTTATATGTATCATCTCAGCTAATTTCTTTACTCAGCTTATCCCTTTTGACCAAAAACTCTTGTTAATATGCATTTTGATTTTCTAAATAAAATAATAAAAGACATAAGATATACTTTTAATCTTATTGTGCTTTTCCTTTCCCAATGAAAAATTTTGAGCCGTCAAAAGGTACAAGACAAGAAAAAGATGATCGGTGATGTGCATGGTTGATTGGGATGTATAAGAAGATAATTAAGAAACTAATTGTGCCACACACCTCACCTTTCTTGGCACTTATGTTTAACATAAACTTCTGAATATTACTAAAAAAGATTACCATGCAGTTTTGGTGATCCAACCACCACATGGGGCAAATAAAATGTAGCACACATCCATTTCCAGGTTTTTTCTAATAATGCTCAAAAGATGCCATCTCTTGATAATGATGATCCAAACATCCACCATGCATTAGGAATACTCCAAACATTGACAATGATGCTTTAAAATTGTCAATAATGATGAACTTACTTAAACATTATAAAAAACGGGAAACTTGCTCCAAACATTTCCAGCAACAATGAACTTGCTCCAAAAATTATATACATTGCATGTGTTAACTGAAGTAAACTGACTAATTTGGTTAACCAACTGTTGCTTAATTCACATCTTAGAGTCATGATTAAAGAATGTTATTATTATTATTTTTTTTTGTTACACACTCTGCTATCAAAGCATTTATACAAAGGGACGTTTGGGAGATAGGATTCAATGGAGTTGGTGTGAAACACCACTTATGTATGGATTTGGTAGGGTGCATTTGGGGTGAATTGGAATCCAATTTTGTGTGCATATAGGAGAATGCATTTGGTGTGAATTGAAATCCAATTCACACAAAATACACCAAAGCTGTGTTTTGAAATCTTAACTAGCAAGAATGTTTCCAATTATATTTTGTATGTAATCCTGCAATGGTGGAAAAAAAAAAAAAAAAAAAAAAAAAAGAACCCTACCTCCCCCAAAAGCTATCAAGTGCACACACTTACCTTTCTCCCCTTTCTCCACCTCTTGTTTCTATTCCTTGTGTCTTTTCCTTTCTAGCACAACAACAACCAAGCAAAGGCAGCAGCCACAGCTGTAACCGCCAAGAGTGACCTAGCTGCATGGGCCCACAGCTATGACTGCCAAATAGATGGGGAGATTGATGGGATAAGAGATGGGTTTTTTTTTTTTTTTTTAATAATGAAATTCTAGGATAGGAGAAAATAAAAGGTGATGATGGGTTTTGATCGTGGACTTAGCTAATTAATCAGTTGTCCTAATTGGTTTTGAGCTTGATTGAAGATAGTTTTGTGCCTTCTCCTTGACCATGACTATTATAACTTGTTGCCTACATAGAGAAGCTCATGGACAGCAAAATGTTGATGTACAAAGCTACCCACATTTAATCAAGTGACCCCAAATTTCAACCGTAGAATGTATAAGTTTCATCATCTTGAACATATATAAGAGTTTTGCTTCGACATTCCAAAATCAGTAAGCTCACCTTTGTGGCTTACATGAGGCTCGAAATTACCATTGTTTTAGCGATATATATTATGTAAAATGACATGGAATTACACCAATTTGGGGTATTATAGCTGATGTACTAATCAAAATCAGATTCCTATGAATATATTATAAAATTCAAATGCATTTCAAAATTGAGCTGTCAAACACAATTTTTGAATTTTAGCGATTCCAATTATAGATTGCCACACAATTGAAGATTTCAATACATACTAAATACAAGCTACCAAACGAGCTCTAATTCCAATTGAATCCAAAATTGTAGGTTGTCTATCATGATCCGAAAGGGCTAATTCGATTAAATGATCAAATGATAGTGTAATTCCCCCATCCACCCCCATGAGCATGCAGTACCTGTATGTGACATGTGAAGACCGAGGCATTTCACCTGATGTATGCCAGGCCCTCATATAAGCCTCGAGGCGTTCATATAAGGAAGATTTATAATGCATTGACAACTAATGACTTACTAGAAAAATTTAAAAGTAATAAAAAAATGCCCAAGGGTTAAAAATGCAAATAAGAAGATTTGACTTACTGATTTTGCTAGCTAGCTACTTAAATAGGAGGCTTGGGCCTCCTTATTAATAGGCCAACTATGGGGCTTGGGCTTAATGGGCTTTGATTTGGTCTATGGATCGTGGGCCCAGTTTAACTTGCATTAGTTTATCATTCCTTATTATTAAAATTCTTAGCAAGGTCGTCGAGGCTTGAAAGAATAGAATGCAACTTCATAATGCAAGCAGGGTTGTCTATAGGCCACCAATGGACATGACTTGATTTTCATGGCCCTGCGTCCAAATATTTGGACCTATTTAGAAATCTAGTTGAGTTTGGGTCACCATTTTGGACCCAGTTAAAAAATCAGGTCCATCATGTTGGACGCTGTTAAAAGCAGGTCTGGTCAGGTCAAGTTAATGTTGTTAGTAATATTATAATATTAAATATTATGATAGTGAATCTAGCAACGGAATGAGATTTGATAAGCCACCTGCAGCATGTAAGAGAGCTCATTTATATACCATGCATGTGTCGAAAAGAAAATGCGTGTGCCATATAATCCATTCATAGGGTTGCTACATGAAAAAAGTGACGGTTTGGGACCGTAGTCGAAAAAACAGTCATAATATCATCCATCAGAAATGAAATTCCACGGTCCCCAACGGTCAGCCAATATTCATCGGTCCTAAAGAGTTGAAGACTTTTCAACAGTTTATACCGATCAAATAGTGTAGGAAATCGACCCTTGGAGACCGTTGACTGTTTACACAAATCGACGGTTAAAAACAGTTGAAGATTTTTCGACAGTCTAAATTTGCTGTTTTAATTGGAATTTTCAACTGCCGTGAACCGTCGAAAATAATTCAACAGTCTAATTCCACCATTCTCGGTGAAAATTATAAGAATTTTCGATTGCTAATAATTGCTAAAAATAATTCGGTGATCCAAATCTGCCGTTCTGAGTGAAAATTATAAGAATTTTTTACGGTCCTGAACAATCAAGAAATTAAAACGTAATGAATCGTCGAATTTCTGGTTGCATAGTAAAAAAAAATAACATGCATTTTGTGGGGGCTGTGCCCTAATACATCCTTTAAAACTGTAATATAAAATTCATAAATAATTTACAAAACCACAACATTCACTAACACAATACAATTACAATCCTCCATAACCACAATACATAACCAACACAATCCTCCATAACCAACACAATACAACCACAATCCTCCACACCACAATACGTAACCAACACAATACAACCACAAACTTCCGCAACTACAATCCTCCACAACCACAAGTGCCAACAATCTACAACCACAATCCTTCAAAATACTAATATAATCCTGTAAACCTATAATATACAATTCATAAGTAATTTATAAAACCACAACATATAATACCAACACAATACAACCATAATCCTGTAAGCTTAACATCATGTAAACCTGTAATATACAATGTATAAATAATTCACAAAATCACAACATATAATACCAACAAAATCCTCCACAACCACAACCACAATACCTAATACCAATGCAATACAATTAGAATCCTCCAAAATACAAACACAATCCTCTACAACCACACTTTCTTTTGTTTGTGTTTTTTTTTTTATTTTATTTTATTTTAATTTTTAAGAAAAGAAAAGAAAAGAAAAGTGCGAGCACATAAAAAAACAAGGTGTATATATCATATACGGTAGATAATAAGCACAAATTTCCTTATGCATTCTTTCGAAGTTCATTAGATCTCTCTACTAAGTTGATTAAAGACTCTAATGACTTGTAGGAATCATCCATTCACCATATATGAACAAGAAATTGAAAAATCTTACAAAAAAAATAAAAATAAATAAATAACATTGATTGCAATCATCCATTACCATATATGAACAAGAAATTGAAAAATCCGACAAAATAAATAAATAAATAAATAACATTGATGCAATCAGAGACTTTCTCAAAACTTTGAACAATATGAAAATCATTAGAAATCCAACCAATGGAATAAACTCGAAAGTTAAAGCTTCTACAAAATTCAGATGCACCCAATTCATTGAAACTCATCACCATGTTTAATGAAAGACCGTTTCAACATAGAAAGGAAACAATAAGAACTGTTAAGTGTTTCTCCGGATGAGTAGAATGACGTGACTTTTGGGCCAACTCATCTCTTTGTTGGGCCGCATGATGATAGATAGCTTAGATGCCACATAGATTTCATGTTCATTGTTCAGTTCAGTTCGTGTTCAGTATTTCATTTTTAGGTCCGTGAGGTGTTTAATGAATTCAATTCACTGAATTCACTTCACCATTACCCCCATTTAATTTGTGGCATTGATTTTCTAAGTTTTTATAGTCAATTTGTCATTTTCCAAATCTGATTTGTTAAGTTCATAAACTGCACTAGATCTAATTACATGTTTTGCGTTCAACTCATCTCGAGTCTAGCCTTTGACCCTTATGAATTGAAGCCATGTGAACTCAAATAAGCCAGAAAGTCGTGGCCAATTTCAGAACTGACTGACATGACGAACTTTGGAGTTCTTAGCATGGGCTATCTGCCAATTCGATTCGCTCAATCTAGCACAAAAGGTTAACCGTTTGTAGGGACCTATGCAAGGGAAATTTGCCAATCTAGGGCAAGTGGTCCCACTTGCCCATTTAGACCCAATTAAGAGTTTAGATCAATCAATCGGGACTGTTTAGGTCTCCCAATAGAATGCGGATTCGTCCCACTGCTGCCCGTCTCCAGCTAGGAATGGGCAGGGGCTGTGAGTGGCCACTGTGACATATAGGTTTAATTCAAGCTGTCCATCCATTTTTTGGTATCATTTCAGAATATAGGTCAAAAAAATGAGGCATATTCAAGACATAGGTGGAACACACAATGGGAAGTAAACTCTTACCATTGAAAGCTTCTTGCAGGCCACAGAAGTTTTGGATCAAGCTGATATTTGTGTTTTTTCTTCATCCAGGTATATGAATAAGTTGGATTGCAAATAAACATCACGGTGGGCCCTAGGAAAGTTTCAATGGTGAGTATCATTATCACCGCATCTTCCTATGGCGTGGTCCACTTTAGCCTTGGATCTCCTAAAATGACATGGAAAAATGGATGGACGGTGTGGATTAAACTCATGCTTCATGGTGGCCACAATTGGCGTTCCTCCCAATGCTAGCTGGTACCATTGAAAGTTGTAATATTGTTCTGAGAGCAGTGCATTTTCCTTTTCAAGTACGGATCCTCTGTTGGCAGCAAATCGTGTTTGCTACCTTTTCATTAGTCGCAGTGTGATAAACTTGCACTGAGGATGTGACATGGTCGCAGACTCAGGGAATCCCTGCTTTGCATAAAGAAGAATCCTAAATAAGTAGGATAGAGAGAGAGAGAATTCTAACACAATAAGAATCCTGGGGCTTTAGTTAGCTTTGTACTTGGATCACGAAGGTTTGGTAAGCACAAAACCATCTTATGGAATTGTGCTGAACTACCAAGTTAAAACAAAACCTTCCCATATTTGCAACGTGCATCCACCATTAAAAAAATGTATTGCCATTTTATATACATATCCCTATAATGTGTTTGTGTGATAGTATTTTATACATACAATATAATTAGGCCTGCACATGGGTCGGGTTAGGGTCGGCTTGGGCCTAATCTTGGACTGAACCTAAACATATTTTAAAGGTTCAGGTTTCGGTCTGAGTTGTGACCGGGTTGGGTTGACCCAACCCTAACCCTACCGTACTTGCAAAAGGGTGAACCCTAACCCTACCCGACCCTATATGTTGAATTAGGTCGCGTCGGGTTAGGACTAAGTTCTGCTTATTCTCACAAATATTCCAATTGTCGATGTTCAATCCTCACAATTTCTGACCACTAGGGTCTTGAAATCAGCTCGTTTTTTGTCTCATGATCTAAAATGATCTCACAAAATAGATACACGGGGTGGATTCTAAAAACCATCACAGTGTGACTGATGAACGGCCTAAATTTTAGACACGTTAAGAGGTTTTTCACATGAGATAAAGTTAATCCAGTATGTACTTAAAAACTAGGATGAGATAAGCTTTCTACTTGGAAATTACCATCCAAAGTTTCAATTTCCGAGGCGGTTCGGGTCGAGCAAAACAAGTCGGGTCGGTCGGGTTTGGCATGTACCCTAAATCGTACCTAAATTTAAAACGGTCCAGCCGCATTCACCCGAAACCAGACCATTTGCTATGCCGGGTTGGGACGGATCGGGTTTCTGTCGGGTTGGATCGGGTGGGTCGGGCGGGTTAACCTGGCATATGTGCAGCCCTACATACAATACACATTTCATAATCATCATGCACTTTTTTTTTTTTTTTTTTTTTTCTGAGTTAGTACACACATCCCACTGTTAGTATACAGACCAACACTGTTAATCAACCTCCCATGTTAGTCACCCCCACATTGGGATTCGATACCTTGACCTTAGTGTTGAGACGAGGTTATCTTCACTCAGTCTACCATTATCCCAAAGGTGTGGGTGTTCATAATGCACCCTTCATACATGCATACATGTTTTATATGTATTGGCATATAATTCACGTTTAAACAAAAAACTTAAATAACTAATTGATGGTTGAAAATCTAATTACAATGGACAGTAAAAATGAAAACTTAGTAACTCCAAACAGAAGCAACAAATGTCCATAAATCAGAGATCAAGAGTCTGTGCTGTGAAAAGCCAATCTCAACCCTTTATTCTTTGTTAATCACATATTAGGCTATGGATCCTTACATACCATAGGGAACATTCTGAAAGGATAAACACAGCCAGTTTCACCTGCAAAACTGTAAATTACTTTGAATGTTTTAGTCTGAGGATTGTAGGAAGCCACCCTCCCCGGAGGTAGATTCAGGTACAGACACTGCAAATCGTCGTTGAAGGTCTTGGGCCAAAGCACTATTAGCCATCTCTTTCTCCAGTCATTGAATCCAGCAAAGATTTCAGGATACTCCTTAATCAATGTCGCGAGCTCCACATCATGTCTCAGTTCCCACTTAGAGGATTGATTGTCTTCCTTGTGGTGCCATATTTGGAACCCGTTTTTATTGTGGGGGCAGCAGATTAGATGCCCTCTCACCTCCCACAAGTTTACATTGTGTCTCGACAACTTTGGCAATTCAATGAAGCTACATAAGTCAGTGTTGTTATGGTAGACAAGCGTGTAATTGAGCACACCCAATGTAGAGCTCCCTTCAAGAAAAGGGACTTTGAGCGGGAGATGAGGTGGCGCCAGATTCTAGGTGAAGGCAGTGAAACTACAGCTTTGCAGTCACTCCATTCGCCCGTGTCAGAAGAAAACTTCTCGAAAGTGGCACGGCCGAATGCATTGAATATGCGTATCACTTTAAAGTGGCATTCATCGTAAGCAGCCAATGAAAACACCTCGGCATTCGGGAACTGCGAATTAGAGTAATCTAGAGTCGAGATCCCCCAGTTACGAGGCTCGGCGATATCCACCCATTGCTTTGTGATCAGATTCCAAACAGACAACAATGTCCGGCTGTTTCCAATCTTTTTGCTGCAAAGAAGCATGCCATTGCATGAAACGATAAGTAGCCAGGGCTTGCTTGGTTGGATGACCATATCATTGGCAATAGCTGCATCTCCATTCTCATCTATTCGGAGGAGTCCCATGAGAGGGGATTAAGGGAGTTCTAGGGCAAGAGAAGAAGTTTGGGGAAAGCTTGAGGTTCTCTAAGATGAGTAAAAGGGCGGTGCTTGTCCGTCTCATGTGAGAATAAGCTTTGGGTAGCTTGGGATTTCTCTTGTGGGCTTGTGATTTGGGTTTTGTTTCTTTTATCTCTTGTAATTTCTGATATCATAGTGGATTGGTGTCACTCTATGCCGTGATTTTTTACTCGTGAGGGGGTTTTTTCACGTTAAATTCGGATTGCCTTCTTGTGTGTTTGATTGTTGCTTGTATGATTGTCATAGTGGTTTGCTCGTTTGATTCGTTTTCGCTGCTGGTTTTCCCAACAAGTGTTATCGGAGCAATCGTTAAGAGGTGGATCGAAATCTGAGAAGAGGTATCGATGACGTCTTCGAGCACAAGATTTGACACAAAGAAGTATTCCATGAAAGAAAAATATGAAAAACGATCGGCATCTATGAAAGAAATAAAGTGGAAGAAGGTAGATTGGTATGCCAATATTTCAATCAGGTTCATCGGTTGCAATCGGGTTTGATCGGGAGTATGTTTCATAGCAAAGCTAGGGATCGACAATAGGATTTACAGTTGCTCATATGTGGCAAGTACCCAAGGGCCACATGAGAAGAGTGGTAAAGGTGGGTAAATGTGCAAGGATGAAGTCAATGGAGGCATGAGAAGTGGTGGAGCTATGATGACGACAGAGTAGAGATTGAAGATGGTGCATGGCAAGATGTTATATGAAGAAAATTGGAGTTGTGGTGGAGATTATTGGAATCAGATGCCTCAGATCTTCTGCAACAAGGGCCTGCGACTGGTCGGCTTATTTCCTATTTGAGCCAGTCTCTTGCGTGGTTTTATGCAAGAAGTTTCTAATTTTGATTTTATGCCTATAAAAGGGGTGTAATGCAGGATTAAAAGTTTTGCCATTAGGGTTAGATTTTCTAGAGAGGATTGAGAGAGATCTAGGTCAAAGAAAAAGCTTGAGGTTCTTTGGGATGAGAAAAAGGACGGTGCTTGTCCGTCTCATATGAGAATAAGTTTTGGGTAGCTTGGGATTTCTTTTGTGGGCTTGTGATCCGGGTTTTGTTTATTTTATCTCTTGTAACTTTTGATATTATTTGACGTGGTTTTCTTTATCTGTTAGGGGGTTTTTCCACGTTAAATTCAGATTGCCTTCTCGGGTATGTTTGATTGTTGCTTATGTGATTGCTATGGTGGTCTGCTCATTTGATTCGCTTCTGTTGCCGGTTTTCTCAATAGAGGGCATTCTCATTTCATGTATAATAAAGATATCAATGGACCCACTATATTTTGTATATGACATCCACTTTGTCCATCAAGCGAGCCATTTCCTATTGTGCAATGAGGTAAAAAATCTCATCTCCGTATGATAAAGATATCAGGTAACCGACGACACATGGCACAATAAGAAGAGACGTTGAAGCTAGTGGGTCCCAATGTAAGGGCCGCATGGGTGAGGGTGGTGTGCGCGAGCTGTGTGGACCCTGACTGTGGGGCCCACCTTGATGTATGTGACTACATCCACGTTGTTCATCTGTATTGAAAACTCATTTTAGGCATCATCCAAACTATTGAAACAGTAGTAATCGAACATTAAAAAATTATTGTGCGCCAGAAAAGCTCTAGATCAAGATGATATTTGTAAGTCTTGGTTACCTTATCAATCGGCTAGGTGTCAACTAAGCATTCCGGTGGACTCCATGGAGTTTTTAATTGTTGGGATTCAATCACAACTGTTTCGTGTGGTGTGGTATACCTAAGATTTGGGCATGCTTCTTTTTTTGGGCTCATGCCCTAAAATGAGCTTTCAAAATGGTTAGACGAAGTGGATTTAAGGCACATATATTACTGTGCGCTCCCCCAGTCAGGTCCCACCCACCTAAGTCGATCCGGGGTCTCACCTAATCGGCTCCCGAGGTTGGTGCCACACGTGATCAGATCTCTTCCCTGGAGATGTTATGGCGTGAGTCCAAAAATAGGTCCGGGAAAAGTGGGATGGACCACCTGCATTGAATCGCCGGGATTTTAGGAACAGTAATCCTACCTATTGTCTTCGGTATCGGGATCGGAATCCTCCGGTATTTTATGAGCCAAACAATTTCAAATTTCACACGAAATCTCTAATTTCATGCCTTGTGGCACACCTAAGTTTTGAATAAGACTTATTATTTTTTTAATCTTCCCGACATCTTGTGATTCACACAACGAATGATGAATGGGTTTGAGAAGGACACAAACGGGCAGTCTGCGTACAAACCTATGATTGGCATCCCATCCCTATATTCCCTGTGATTTTGCCTACCTGATTAACGGATATTGATGAAGGATGCACACCATCCACGCCTAGTGGTGGATCTGGTGTCCTACCTGATGTAAGGAGTGGATGTGACAGGAAAACGTGGTCTACCTTGCCTAGTGGTGGATCTGGTGTCCTGCCTGATATAGGAGTGGATGTGACAGGAAAACGTGGTCTACCTTGCATAGTGGTGGATCTGGTGTCCACATGCATGAACTAAATCGGCCCACTCATCAAATGGGCCATACAGGCAGTTAGTACAAACTTTTGGCCTACACATGGCCCACCAGATAGATTCTGCTTCAAAAAAAAAAAAAAAAAAAAAAAACAATATTGAAGAGGGAGGATATTACACCTTCCATGCCGATCGGCAGATTACAGAAGCTGTACATAAAAGGACCAAAGATAAGATGTCGGGCATTCAATTCAAGTCGGCCCAGCAACTCAGGACACTTTGAAGTTTTTATTAACTAGCCAATTGATAATCAGACATTAGAGTTTAACGGCCCCTGAAAAGCCAATCTCAACCCTTTATTCTTCATTTAAGACTAAATCTCAGGTATTATTAGCATATCAATCATCACGCACCAGAGGGAATATTTCAAAAGGGTAGAGGTTTTTCCCTGGAAAACTGAAAATCACTTTGAGTGTTCGAGTCTCAAGATTGTAGGAAGCCACCCTTCCTGGAGGTAGACTCAGATACAGGCACTGTGAATCATCCTTGAAGGCCCAAGGCCGTGGCACTATTAGCCATCTCTTTCTCCATTCATTGAATCCAGCAAAAATTTCGGGATACTGCTGGCTCAACATTGCAAAGTCAACATCTTGCTTCAGTTTCCACTCAGAGGATTGATCATCTTCCTTGCGGTCCCATATCTGGAACCCGTTCTTAACGTAGAGGCAACAGATTAGGCGCCCTCTCGCCTCCCACAATTTTCCATAGCGCATCGGCGATGGCAATTTGATGAAGCTGCAGAGGTCACTGTCGATATGGTAAACAAGCATGTAATTGTGACACACCAAATGCAGAGCTCCCTTTAAGAAAAGGGACTTTGAGGGGGAGATGAGAGCGCACAATATGATAGGTGAAGGCGCTGAAACCACAGCTTTGCATTCACTCCATTTGCCTGTGTCGGAGGAGAACATCTCCAAGGTAGTACGGCCGAATGCACATATGAAGCGTATCACTTTAAAGCGGCACCCGTCGTAAGCAGCCAATGCGAACAACTCAGTTTTCGGGAACTTGAGATCAGAATAATCAGGAATCTTGAACCCCCAATCACGAGGCTCAGTGATATCTACCCATTGCTTTGTGATCGGCTTCCAAATAGACAACACCGTCCGGCTGTGTGTGATCTTTTTGCTGCAAAGAAGCATGTCGCTGCATGAATCAACTGATTAGCCAGGGCTTGTTTGGGATGAAGCTAAGATCGTCTTCAATAGCTGCATCTCTATTCTCATCTATTCGGAGGAGTTTCAATTCATGACGAAATCTGCATAGCAATCTAAAGTCGGGTGGCTTGGGTCGTATGTCGTAAGCAGCCAATGCGAACAACTCAGTCTTCGAGAACTTGAGATCAGAAAAATCCGGAATCTTGAACCCCCAATCACGAGGCTCAGTGATATCTACCCATTGCTTTGTGATCGGCTTCCAAATAGACAACACCGTCCGGCTGTGTGTGATCTTTTTGCTGCAAAGAAGCATGTCGCTGCATGAATCAACGATTAGCCAGGGCTTGTTTGGGATGAAGCTAAGATCGTCTTCAATAGCTGCATCTCCATTCTCATCTATTCGGAGGAGTTTCAATTCATGATGAAATTTGCATAGCAATCTAAAGTCGGGTGGCTTGGGTCGTATGCGATCGTAAATCAAAGCGGGCCAAACCTTAGAAACACACATCAATCTGGCAAGAGATTTCGGGCCTGAGAGGATGTTTGCCAGAATGTCTTCACATGAGAAAGGGCAAGTCCTCGCCTTCTTCTTCATATTCTTGACAAGGAATTAGATGAGGAAGGGTCATTTTCTTTGTCAAGAGTATGGGATAGATGATATGCACTATTAAAATGAAAGGAGAATCATAAATATGTAGCATTTAACTGAAAGAAGAATCCTAATATAATCACAAGCCCATTTTGAGTTAGCTTCTGTTAGCTTTGCACTCGCAAGAATGTCTGTTAAAGCCTAAATTTCTTATGTAATTGCGCTGAACTTCAAGTTAAAAAAACAAAACCAACTCATAAAGCAAAAAGAAGGGATTTTATACATATTGCCATAGAGTTCACATTTTATATGTATTGGCATCTTAGTGTTTGAAACACATAACAAGCATTTTATAACTATAATGCACACGTGTATACACTTCTTGTATGTGTTGACATATAATACATGTTTTTTTAATAAATAAATAAATAAAAACTCAATGTGCATTTTATATGTATCCAAGTACAATATGCCGACAAAATCAGAATTTTGGGCACTATTGTTGATGCAAAGAAGTTCCCTTAGCCCACATGTGTGTACGAGGCACACAATCCCTTTTTTTTTTTTTTTAATCTACAGGCCACAGCATATGCTAGCATGCAAGTTCGGTGCAATATTTACAACTCTTCCAATTTTGCACTTCTTCTTCTTCTTCTTTTGGTTTCACTCTTTGCACCTACTAGAAAGTTTTTCCAATGTATCTATCCCATGCAAACATATGGAAAGATGTATGTGCACATATTTGTGTAGGTACACTAAAGGCCTGTTTGGATTTGTGAAAAGGGTGGGAAAGGAAATTATATTTCCTGAAAAACCTTATTTCCAAGAAAGTGTGGTAAAGGAAATATTATTTCTAATGTTTGTTTATCAGCAACATTTTCTAAAATAAATTTGAAGTCTTTTTCAAATCATACGTTTGGAAAAATAAAATTCTTTTGAGAAATTCGTCTGGATATAAGTACAACGTTGAGGTAGATTATATACATCAAGGTGGGCCTCATGGTAAGGGCAGCATCATCTTTGGTCGACACCTATTTCAATATGATAGGGCAACACCTCATGGAGGCAGATTAGCAACTGACAGCCTTAGTAATCTCGATATTGAAGTGACGTCACCAAATTTTGTGGACCCACCATGATGTATGTGTTGTATCCACACCGTCAATCCATCTGAAGAGATCATTTTAGGGCATGATCCAAAGAACGAGAGAGATCCAAAGCTCAAATCGACCCCACCACAAGAAATAGTGGGATTGAACGCCTACCATTAAAAACTTCTTAGGGCCACACAAATTTTCCATGAAGACGATATTTATATTTTTGCTTCATCCATGTCTGTCCTAACTTATGAATAGGCTAGATCTCATAAACAATCATGGTGGTACCTAGGAAGGTTTCAAGGGGGTGTCACTGTCCCACTGTTTTCTGTGGTGGGGTCGACTTGAGCTTTGGATCTGCCTCATTCTTTGTTTCATGTACTAAAATGATCACTCCAAATGGATGGATAGTGTGGATACAATACATACATTCTGATGGGGCCACAGAACTCGGTGACCTCACTTCAATAGAAAAAGAAAGAAAAAAAAAAAAGAACTTTAATGTTGCTGTCAGTAGCTAATTCGCGTCCCATGACATAGCTAGAGACGAACGATTCTGTCAGGGGTTTGTGGGGCCAACTGTGATGTATATTTTTTATCCTTAACGTCCATCTATTTTGATAGATCATTTCATGGCATGAATATGAAAAGAAGGGAGATTGAAGGCTCAAGTGGACCACACTACAGGAAGCAATGAGGATTAAACTATTATTCCTTATAGGAAGTTTTTAACAGTGGGCGTTCAATTACTATTATTTCTTATAGTATGGTCCACCTGAGACTTTGGATTTACTTATTTACTCCAAATGATCCAAGAAAATGGATGGATGGCATGGATATTAATACATACATAAAAGCAAGGTGTCCCGTATCGGTTTCGGTGGGCGTAACGGTGCCCACCGTTTCCGATACGGATACGGGCCGTATCGGCCGATACGCCCCCCGTAACGGTCAACTTTTTTTTTTTTGCCAAAAAATTTTAAAAAAAATATGGATTAAATCCAGAAAATTCCAAACATCCCAAATATGCATTCATTTATAATTTTGAACATGTTTATGGTGGTGAAGCGGTCTACTCTTTGGTGAAAAAGCTGTATCGGGCTGTCTGGTGAATTTATGAAGCTAATAACCTGGAATTAACTGCAGAACTTATAAATTCAAATTTCTAACTGTCTAATACCAATAATATGTATATTAGAATAAATGTAACATCAAAGTATTTCAATTTTCACATGTACTATTATTTTTTTATAATTTACTTTATATTATTTACAATTTATTTACATACCTCAGGAGTGAGGAGTGAGGACTTGCAAAAAATAATGTATTAAGACTTCTCTTATCTTGAATCTATGACCGACTCTTGTCCTGCCAATTGAACATTCTAAAGTAGAAAAAAAAATTAGTAATACCTGATATACTCCCCTGCAAGCATGTTGATTAAAGATTACTTGACTGGTTGTCACTTGTCAGGGGAGTTATTTTAAACACAAGTTCAACAATGTAAAGTGTGTGTTTTTTTGGTGAATGTATGACCATGTGGGTAATGGAAAAGACTCACCAAATCGGAACTCACCACCAAAATGAAAACCTGCTTTGTTGTGGTTGCTCAACCTCCACGTCGTCGTCGTCATCATCATCGGGTTGTTGCGGTCTTGTTGTTGCATATCCATAATATTCAGTGCCAGAGGGAAAGATCAGGTCAACGAAACCTGATGATGACTGATCCTGACTAGGCAAAGATTCTGACCCTGAGTGAGGATATCTACTAGTGCCCGTCGAATAGCCGTGCCCATACTGGTACTCGTATTCAGGGCCAGGCTGTTGAGATTGAGATGAATAACTTGGATTTGGTTCATATGGTATATGTGGAACAGCGTCAGGAGGACTACTCCAACATGAAAGTGGCGGAACAGGTTCCCTATAATCCCATTGGTTGTAAGAATACCCATAATTCCTCGGATCATAGCCATACGCATGCTGATGTTCCAGATCTGTCGGTGTAGATTGCGGTGCAGGAGCAGGACCTGCAGGTGCACTACTGGAGCCAGGCTCTTGCTGGCTGTATCGTGACTCAGTACACTCATAAGTTCGACCCCCTCGGCCCCGCCTGCTTCGTCGAAGTTCATCAGCCTCGCGATCCGTAGACGGCTGTATGGTATCAGTAGCCCTGGTGGGTTGAGCAATGCCAGAAGTGGGAGGACCAGCATTAGGTGCATCATCATCATCATCATCATCATCATCATCATCTGTTTCAGTATCGCTAGAGCTCGCACTCTTCTGCTGAGTTTGCATGAAATCCGCCCCCCTTTCTGGGTCCAACACAAATGCACGACTCTCTTGCTGTGCCCTGCGTATTTCTGGGTCTTCAACTTCTATTTCTTCACTATCATCTTCTATTTCTTTTTCCCTTACTTCCAACCAAGGTAGAAGTGGGTCATCCTCATCATAAATATTTTCCAAGTTTATTGGACAATAATCCCCATCACCGGCATTACTGATATGCCTCCTTGAATGCATGCGCATTCTTAGCCTCATGTTGTAATGCATAAAGACAAGTCTATCTAACGTCCTAGTCTGAATTCTATTTCTATTCTTCGTATGAATAAGTGCAAAACAACTCCAATTTCTTTCGCAACTAGAGGAAGACGTTGTTTGGCTCAAAATCCTTACTGCAATTTTTTGGAGAGCCGGTGTAGTCTCTCCGAAATTTATCCACCAGTCGGCGGGGTGCAACTTAAGTACTGCATGTTGTGCAAGAGTATCTCCAAAGCTACCCTAGCGAGTTCCAAATATATCCAATTCATTCAAAGCCTTTATTTGTACATCTAAGTCAGGCTCTAATCTCTTTATCACGTTCTTTAATCCAATACGAATCTCATCATCCATAACAAATGATTGGGCATATCTATACCTAGGATTTAGGTAATAACCTGCTGCATGAATATCGTGGTGGAGCTGCTTTGTCCATCTTTTATCGATCAAATTCCAGTAAGCTCGCCAGCTTGAACAATCACGTTGAATTGCCAACTTCGCTTTATCCATGGCGTCGTAGAGGAAGCCCATCGTAGGTGCTTCATCGGTTTCAACAAGACGAAGTACCCTCATCAGTGGTTCCATCACCTTTAAAATTTTCTTAACCCTCTTCCAATATTTGTTGTCTCTTATGGTGTTTACAACATCAACCGGCGTCCCTGATGTCTTCTTCCCATATTTTGTGTTGAGCCATTGTTGGGAAGCAAACATTTCACTCAACTCTCCCCTATGCTGATACAAACTCTCTAAAGCTATAAAGTTTGTTGCAAATCTAGTCGCCGCTGGCCTAAGCAACTCTCGTCCCTTCGTGAACTTCCTCATTATTGCAACTAGGTGATTATGGTTGTAAATAAATGTTGTCACTTCTTTTGCTTTTTCAACCATTTCTTTGACATTCTTTCTCTTTCCAATATCTTCCAATATAAGATCAATACAATGTGCAGCACACGGTGACCAAAATATATGTGTTCTCTTTAGCATCAACAAATTTCCTGCAGACTTATATGTTGCTTCATTATCTGTCACAATCTGCACCACATTCTCCTCCCCAATCTCATCCACTACTTTATCCATCAAGCTAAAAATATATTCAGCATTTTTTATTTCATCCGAGGCATCAATTGACTTGTGGTACACTGTTCCCAAGTGGCAATACACCATGAAGTTGATCATGCTGCGTCTTGTTGGGCCAGTCCAACCATCATACATGATCGTGCATCCTCTGGCCTGCCATATGGATTTAAAGGTATTTAAGTATGCCTTTGTATCTGCATACTCTGCGTCTGTCCATTTTCCCCTAATCTCCTTGGCTATGGGAGCTTTAATTCCTTCACCTGCTTCTGCTGCTGCATCAATTACCACTTGCCAATATGGAGAGTTTGCCGCATTAAGGGGGTATGTTGGCATGTATAAATAACTTTGCTGCTGCCCTACCCAGTTTCTCAACAGAAGTTCTACTCCACATTTGTTTTATCTTCTTTTGTTTACTAGATTCTTTCCTAAAGAGGATCGGATCAACAGAGGGTCTCCTAGGCACATCTTCTTCTTCCACATCTACATCTATAGGATGACGAGCTACATGTGAAGATGTGCCCCGCCGGCTGCTAAACATACGCCTTAATCCACCAAACATACTCCCTCCAACCCCAGCTGTACTTCCCGTTGGGGCTGCAGTTGTACTCCCCTGGCCACTCCCACTCCCACTCGCACTTGAACCAAACGTGCGTCGACGTTCTTCCTCTTCACGAGCATAGCGCACGCTTTCTCTCCTAGCTATAGTCATTTCTCGATTAGAATCTTCCTTAGAATCAATGATGTCTTCGCCACGAACGCCCATATATTCTGGACCAAACACCTCTTGTCGGGCCGCATCAAGGATATCATCTTTCTTTTTCTGCACAGCAGCTCGTTTCCCCTTTGACTCTTCTAAATTGGCTTGCATCAGTATCATTATCTCTTTAGGAACTTTGGTGCATCCTGCAACTTGACCCTTTCGATGTGCCAAATGTTGTTTAAGTCGCGTAATTCCACCATTTATTACTCTATCACAATAGTTGCATTTTATTTGGTGCCTTCCACCACCTACCCTCTGACAATGTTCCCATCCAATATCCTCATTTGCAGTTCCACTTCCAGTTCCAGTCCTAGACATTTTTTAATTAGAGATGGCTTATGTGATGTGGCTATGTCACTTAGATACTGAGTCTAAGAGTGAAATACTTAGATTTTAAAATTTATAAATGTAATTGTAAATCTTAAATACAGATAATGAAATCAAGTACTAACTACTAAATTCAAATACTAAAGTAACTAAACCCTATGGGCTACAGCCTACAAAGTACAACTACGAAGCTCCAAAGTCCAAAACAGGCAAAACCTGTCGAAAAAATAAAAATATAAACATACATTAGTCATTACTCATTAATCTGTAAATATGATTCTCCATGTTTTTGAAAAAAAATGATTTTCTCTAATTTTTAAAATTATTCCGAAATTTAAACAAATACAAAAAAAATAACAAACCATATGCATAATCTGTAAAATGCACATGATTATGTTCTATTATAAGTAACACATGTTATCCAACCTTTAAACTAGAATTTTTTTTTGAAAATATTAATTTTCCCTAATTTTTAAAAATATTCTGAAATTAAAAAAATACAAAAAAATTAGCAAACCATGTGCATAATCTGTAAAATGCACACGATTATGTTCTATTATAAGTAACACATGTCATCCAACCTTTAAATCAGAATTTTTTTTTGAAAATATTAATTTTCTCTAATTTTTAAAATTATTCCGAAATTAAAAAAATACAAAAAAAATAGCAAACCATGTGCATAATCTGTAAAATGCACATGATTATGTTCTATTATAAGTGACACATGTCATCCAACCTTTACATCAGAATTTTTTTTTGAAAATATTAATTTTCTCTAATTTTTAAAATTATTCCGAAATTAAAAAAATACAAAAAAAATAGCAAACCATGTGCATAATCTGTAAAATGCACACCATTATGTTCTATTATAAGTAACACATGTCATCCAACCTTTAAATCAGAATTTTTTTTTTTTAAATATTAATTTTCCCTAATTTTTAAAATTATTCCGAAATTATAAAAATACAAAAAAAATAGCAAACCATGTGCATAATCTGTAAAATGCACATGATTATGTTCTATTATAAGTGACACATGTCATCCAACCTTTACATCAGAATTTTTTTTTGAAAATATTAATTTTCCCTAATTTTTAAAATTATTCCGAAATTAAAAAAATACAAAAAAAATAGCAAACCATGTGCATAATCTGTAAAGTGCACATGATTATGTTCTATTATAAGTAACACATATTATCCAACCTTTAAACCAGAATTTTTTTTGAAAAAAATGATTTTTCCTAATTTTTAAATTTATTCCGAAATTATTCCGAAATTAAAAAAAATACAAAAAAAATAGCAAATCATGTGCATAATCTGTAAAATGCACATGATTGTGTCCTACTATAAGTAACACATGTTATCCAACCATTAAACCAGAAAAAGAAAAAAAAAACATGATTTTTACTAATTTTTAATATTAATCCGAAAATAGACCGAAATTAAAAAAAATATAAAAATCAGTTGCATAATCTTGAAATACACATTTTAACATTTTACAATGGCTACAACATCATATCAAGGTGGAAAAAAAGTGATTAGAGGAAGAAAAATGTAGAAATACCTATTTTCGGATTTCTTCGAAAAATGGCCCACGGAGCTTCGATTCATCCAAATCGTAGAAATTGGTCGTTTTAATTCTCCAAAATAGACTAATTGTGGTTGTTTTTAGCAAAAGAACAGATTAGAAAAGAAATGGGGGAAGAAAAGTGGGAAGAAAATGCAAAACAGCAAGTATTTATAAAAAAAAAAAAAAAATGACCGTTTTTTGACCGTTACGGGGGCCGTACCGGCCGTTTTGGGCCGTACCGGCCGTTACGGCCCCGTAACGGACCGGTACGGTCAAAATTCCTGGGGTCCCCGATTTGGACCCCGTATCGTGTAACGGTACCGGGCGTTTCCGGTACGTATCGGCCGGTACGGTTACGTATCGGCCGGTACGGCACACCTTGCATAAAAGTGGGCTCATGGGAGGTGCTGCACAGTTTTGGGTGCGGCTATGCGCTTCAATCCATTCTGGAAAGAAAACGTAGGAAAGGAAACCTTATTTCTCAAGGGCCTCAGAGGGAAAATTTTCGGAAAGAAATTGGAGAAATTTTCTAGTGTCAGAAAACTGATTTCTCACTATTTCCTACCGATTTGGCTTTCCAAACAGTATGAAAGGGAGTTTCTCATTAAACCCGCTTTTCTTTCGTTGAATCCAAACAAGGCCTAAAGGGATTTTCTTTTATTTTTGAGGAACCACGAAAAAAAAAAATCTTTTGCAGGATTCATCTTTGGCGTAGAGAAGTGAAATGAGGGACCAGGTCACAAGGGATGGCTATCCTCATATCCTCATTCCTGGTGACTACTACTGTTAAGATCAAGAGTACATTTAGCTTTATAACAAATATTTTTTAGGATTTCAATTACATTTCCTTCTTCATTTCTCCTTCACTAAATGTGTGATAGCAAGTATATACTTGTTATGGGAGGGATGCATCCAGAGTTTGTGAGCATATTATACACCCAATGTTTTGTGGTTCCTTTCTTTTTAGATTTTTGCTCATTAAGTCTCTTCTATGGAAAATAGATTGTTTTCCTGCTTGATTGTGTTAGCATTATTGATTTTCTCTTCGAAAGCCTTTCGAACCTCTCATTTATTGGCCTTGGGTGTCTTGAGGCCCCTAGCATAGTTTCATTGAACCTTTCCACTCTTCACTGTAAGCAAGCCTAAAACCACTTTATGCATACATATATACATAAATCTACAAGAGCTTGTGACCATATTAAACACTGCATCTACCAGAGCTTGTGATCATATTACAGAACCTACATTTTGAGGTTCCTTTCTTTTAGTTTTTTCCCTCCTTAATTCTCTTTTGTGAAAAATAGGTTGTTTTCCTGTTTGATTTTGTGCAAACATATTAATTTGCTCTTTGAAAGCCTTTCAGACCTCTGGCTTATCAGTGTTAAGAGTCCTAGGACCTTCTGTCAAGGCACTAGCATAGTTTGAGTAAACCTTTTCACTCTTCACTCTAGATAAGCCTAAAACCATTTTATCCATAAACACACACACACACACACACACACACCCATCTAGCAGACTTTGTGACAATATTACACATCCTATGTTTTGTGCTTTCTTTCTTTTAGATTTTTCCTTATTAGATCCACTCTATGGCTAATAAATTGTTTTCATGTTCGATTTTGTGAAAGTATATTAATTTACACTTCAAAAACCTTTCAGATCTCTCACCCATTGGGAATCTTGGGCCATTCCCACAAGGCACTAGCTTAGTTTGATTGAGCCTTTCCACTCTTTGCTCTAAGGTAAGCCTTAAACAACTTTATAAATACATAAATGTTGGCCCTCACTAATTCGCGTAGTGTACACCAACTTGTGCGCGCGCATGCGTGCGCATCATTCTAGTTTGTTAGGGTAGATTAGGAATCTTCTAGTTTGTTAAGTTGTGTATTTGCTAAGATCTCCTACAAAGATCTCCCCAAGATCACCCATCTCTATATATATTCCAAGCATTGTCAATGAAATAAACAACTTCCAGTTTACACAATATAGTTTGTTGTGGTTTAACATGGTATTAGAGCCAAGGTGTGCCATAATAGTAATAGTAGGCGTAACAGTGGGGTCTGTCCCCACTGTTACTCTTATGCGTAATGATTTTTTTTTTTTTTTTTTTTTTGGGGGGGGGGGTTGTGTGTGTGTGTGTGATATGCCCCTGTAAAGGTTTTAAAAAAAATTCCAAATATGTATTCTTTTGTGGTTTTGAACATGCTTATGATGGTCTAACAGTCTACTCTTTGGTGCGAATGATGTTTTAGCCTGTCTAATGATTGTATTAACTTAATAGGCTTAGATTGATCCAAAATTAGCCTAAAGTTTATGCAAGTTATGGGACTATCTCACTTACCCCAAGCATTTGACATCATTCTCCTAAGGGTGCGTTTGGTAAACTGAATAAAAAAGTTCTGCAATTAATTCAAGTACTAGATCCATTGTGTACTAAATTTTATGTACTAATAAGTGTTGTATTATGGATTCCTAATTCGATATAATTCAGTTAATATATCGGAATCAGCATCACCAAAGTACAGGTGAGTGATCCCAGCATGTTTTCTCTCCATTGAGATTAAAATAGATTTGTTTGTTAATTGTTTAATTTGTTGATGTATTGTTTTGAAGTTATTTGATTTAGCTAATGTTAATGTATGTTGATATACATTCACATGTTAATCTGTTAATATATGTTCACGAATGCTTGATTTATTATGGTCTTGTCCACTGATTTCCTGCGTGTATACATAAAAAAATAAATTGTAATTTGTAAATTTCTAAGGAACGAAGAAATCTAACATCGTTCATGCATAGTCAATCCTGAAGGACCTTCCTGAAAGAAATGTTGATCTTGGTAGAATCATTATCGGATGAGGACCATGCCCATGCCCACCAAACTGGTGGAAGCCTACCCAAGCAGCGGATGTGTGCAATGCCTAAGCCCGCCAAACTAGTGGAAGCCTGCCTAAGCGGCGGATGTCGGTAATGCCCAAGCCTACCAAACTAGTGGAAGCCTGCCCAAGCGGCGGATGTGGGTTGACAATCATCCAACTCAAGCAAGTGGACGCACATCCCACTTGATGCATTCATACGTCTTATGCATTTACACAACCCTGATGGTTATCATGTGCAATTTATATTATCGTGCTATTTTAATTTCAGTGTGCACGAACCATGTTGGGTTTTCTCACTAGGCCTGACCAACCTACATTTTATTGATGGAAAAGCTGTAAAGATGTAATGGAGGCCGACGAGTTAGCCCAAGGACAGAAAGGTGCGGCCAAGCCAGTGAACGATCCACGAGACATGTGGCCTTACTTGACTGAGGAGGAACTCGATGCATTGGATTGATTGGCAATTTTTCTATTCCATTACTTAGGATTCATAATTGTTTATTTTTATGTATCTTTGTTTAATTATTGTGTTGGTGGAATGAATTGTGCTGGACTAGACATGAGTGTACAACTCATCGAATTGATGATTAATAGTTTCATTTCAATAACAACCCCAAATAGGAGGGAGTTGGGTGTCCCTGAATTGTTATTTTTAAATGCAATGGTAGTGAATGAAAGTTTGTTGAATTGATGTGTGCAAACGTTGCCTAATGGAACTTAGAATTAATATAATTAATGTCCCTAAACAAACCGCACTTTTGGTTGGTTTGAGTACACTTAGGGTGGGTTTGGATTGTCGGTTTGGATTGTATTGTATGGTATTAAACACATATCGAGGAGAAGACGTCATTTGTATTACACTTGGCTTTCCGCCGTCCAACTGAAGATGTCAAATCCACCATATTGCGTCAGTTTTCTAGCACTTCAGTCGATTCGGCAGATCTAATTGATATACTTTGGAAGGAAAGTTCGTGCGCTAGGAACTTAGGTAAATGAACCTGGTCCATCCATTTTGTAAACTCGTTGTAGGACATGAAACAAAGAATAAGCCAGATCCAAGACTAAAGAGGGCCAGCCGAGAGGGAAAACTGGGGAAAGAATTGTGTACCATTGAAACGTTCCTGGGCTCCACCCCCTTAATGCTTATATGCCATCCAAACTGTTTATACGATCACCCTCTTTGGGATTAACAAAAAACATAAAAAAAAGAAATATTTGATATGAAAGATTTGTGGCCACATGAATGTTTCGATGGTGGTTGTTAAATCTTCCACTGTTTCCTCTCGTGCGGCCCATTTTTTTTTAGATCCAGCTCAATTTTGGTCGCATGTCCCAGAATGAACTTTCAAAAGGGATGGACGGAGTGGATTTCTCACCCACAAAATCCGCATCAGATTTGGCGGAATTTGCATGAGTGCAGTTTTGGTGGATCCCTAACTGTGGGCCCATTGTAATGTATATGCCTTAAAACCATACCTTCTATCTGTTTTGAAAGATCATTTTAGAGCATGATCACAAAAATGAAGCAAATACAAATTTTAGGCGGACCATAACTACTTTTTCTTATATTATGGTCCACTGGAGATTTAGATCTGCTTCATTTTTTGGATCATGCACTACAACGAGTTTTCAAAACAGATGGACGACATGGATATAAGGCAAATACATCACAATGGGCCCCACGTTTGGGGATACCACCCATCTTGCTGGATCTTGAGATCCACAAAAACATGATCATATTCAAAGCTCAAGTGGACCACACCATAGGAAACAATGGTGATTGAATGCCTACCATAAAAAAAACTTTCAAAGGTCTACTGTAATCAGATCCCTAATGTTTATTTGAATCTTCTTAATTTTTTAAATAATGGCCCAAACATAGATGAAAAAGTCCATCGACAGCGTAGATATACAACACATTCATCAATGGGAGCCTTACATGGTAAGGATAAGGTATTACTTGCATACCATCTAATCCGTCTCCCAAATACATGATTCACTTCTTCAGGAGAGAACTGCAGTCATACTTGGTTAATCCAAACAAGTCTTGTATATTACTTCATTACCAAATATACCGTACAAAACACATGATGTGACACACAATTTCACTCACAACAATAAAATTCCAGCCAAATCTAGAATCCAAACACGCCCTTATTGTTCAAGTTGTGATAAAGAACTCCGGTCTGGTATGCGAGCCCAGTACCCGAATTTTGGATAGTGACAAAACTCATCTCTCTTGTGTTAATACTAGAGGTGGGCAACGATCCGGGCCGAGCCGAGTTAGCCCTAGTTTGGTTTGGTTTGTTTTTGTACCACCGCAGTTTGTGGATCAGTTTGGTGTGGGTTTCGGGCCGACCCATGCAGCCCGAGTTTGGTTTGCTCCAGAAAAATTTGGTTCGAGCCAGGATCAGCTTGGTTGAAATTTCGAACCGGGCCGAGCCGAGTTCAAACAAACAGTTGCTCTTTTTTTCTTTATTCATTTAAATAGAAAAGAATTTAAAAAGTTAGAAAAAAAAGTACAAACATATCTTACTATATGATGTTTAACATCCTCCAAAAGAGTGTAACTTCAAAATAGACATGTAAGAGTATTTTCCGAACAAAAGTACACAAGCATAATCTTATAAGTGCAAGGAAACTGTGTGTAGTCATGTAAATGTATTACGTATTATCCATGTCATCATGTATATGTATTATCCATGTTATCCATATGTTTTACATATCATTTTAGGACATGATCCCAAAATGGAATCATATCCAAAGCTCAAGTGGATCACACCACAGGAAAGTGTGCTTATAATCTACGAGCCGAATCAAACCGAGCTCAATCAAATCGAGCTTCGAGTCAAGCCGAGCCGGAACTGCCCTAGTTTGAGTTTGGTTTGTTTTTTCAAACGAGCTTGACTCGGAGGCTTGGTTTGGTTTGAACTTCCATTCGAACCAATACAAGCCAAGCTTTTTCGAACCAATCCGAGCCGAGCTTTCGAGCTGGCTTGGTTTGTGCCCACCCCTAGTTAATACCAATAAGAGAATAAGACGGACCCAACATGTCATAATAGGTCTAAAGGACAATGCCCCAATCAACCATTAGTGAGCCTAGAACATAATGTACAAAGCCAACTGAGGTTGCAGAGATGTGGACCAGCTATAGCTACGTGGATCATGAAATGTGAACCACATGCATGAAATCTCTTCTAAATGAAACAGGCATGTGGTGGTCCAAGGAACCACACGTTATCACAGATGGTGTTGAAACATCAATCAGGCCCACACGTCACATGGGCCAACCAACAACAGTAGTAACCAGAACCATGGATGGATGGAGTGAATCATTAGCAAAGTGGGCCACAACAGCAAAAACCGACCTGCAAAGGCAAAGATTTCAACATGCATGCAGTAGCGATCTTAGACAATAGGCCATTACTTTTGGACGATCAGCAGGCCACCACATCAATGATCAATGCGGGCCACTGCATGTAGATCTAGAGAACGTTGGTGGCTGGAAATGTAGATGGCAGCGAGATGGCAGTCGGGGATGGTTCTAGGTGGTCGGATCATATGCAGGAGATGGTAACAGGATCGGGAATTGCAAGGAGCGGGATTCACGGAGATGGATTTGACAGATAGAGATGGTGGATTTGGGGTGAATATCGGAGAGAAAGATGATGGCTATCGGCGACATAGAAGATAAAGCAGATCTGGTCATGGATAAAGATTGGGCTGCCGGATCTGAAGATATATTCGGATCGGTGAGAACGGGTGGCATAAAAAATAACAAAACTAACAGGTCGTCGTGATGCTTGCTGGTGGCGAGAAGAAATGGTAGCAGAGGATGAAATTTCAATGCCGGCAGAGGTAGCGGGGCATTGCGGAGGAAGAGTTTCCAATGGCGGATGCATCAGCCGAAGAAATGGTGGGGAAGATCGACTAGGGGTCGTCCCTAGTGGTGGGTTTTGAACAGGGAAGAGATGGGGCTTGGGTTTTCGATTGGGGATGACAATGACAAGGTTCGACAATGCTGGTGATGGTGAAGGCGATGCCGGGTGGACAACGGGCTGCAATTTGGGAGGTTATAGTGGTTGTAGCTGGCGGGCAGGGGTTGCCGGATAGGGGTGGTGGGTTGTAGGGTGAGGTGTTGTCGGCGATCATGGTGCAGTAGGGCTGGTGATGGTGGTGTCAGGTTGTAGATGGGTTTGCGATCGAGTGATAGCTGTGGACAGTCGGTAATGGCAGAAGGGTTTGGTTGGCTTTGAGGATTTGGGAAAAGATGGTGTCGGATGAGACAGGTTTCAAATGCCGCTGTGATGGCTGCGACGGACAGTGCCGCAGAATAGGGGTGTCCGATTCTTGGTGACGGTGAAGATGGGGGAATGTATTAATTTCTATGAGAATGACATGAATATACAGAGGAGATAGGAGATCCGTAACACCAGGTCCATAGCTCAAGTGGTAGACTGAGGGAAGATAACATGATCTGAGTCTTACTAACAGGGGTGGGTGGGTGTACTAACAATGGGGTATGCTAACTAACCAAAAAAAAAAAAAAAAAAGAGAGATCCGTAGAAATCTTAATAGATACCAATCTAAACAAATATGGTAATATCCCTAATCTAATTAGATATGCTAATTTACTCTAAATATACTGTAACACAGTATGCAGAAAAATCACACAAACCCACCCACTTCTTCGTTTTCTTTGAGAAAATGGCTAATACATGAATTGTTTGAATGTTAAACATATATGCCATGATGCATTGGACGGACGAAATTGGATCAAATTCCATATAAGTACTTCGTGGATTGGATCACATTCCACCATATACAGTAAATAGCAATTGAAAAGGAGTAAAATCATAATTATCAAAAGAAAAAAAATCAGTAACATACTTTCGAATCTGAGCAAGGTTCGGCCGCTGTCATGAGTAAGGGTTTGAGCACTCCAAGGGGATCTCGAGAGTTTATTTGGGGCAGAATATAAGAAGGGAGAAGAATGAGATGATGACATTCAACTGGATATAAATGGACTATTTATAGGGCACCCAGACTTCTCCGTTACGTGTACCCATACGAAGCCCGGCGGATTAGGTACTACAGCACCAGGACGTAGCTAGAGACGGACGGTCCTGTGACTTTGAGGGGATCAGTGGGGCCCACCGTTATGTATAAGTCTTATCCACGCCATCCATCCATTTTGATGGTTCCTTTTAACTCATGAGCCATAAAAGAGGTAGAGTGAATGCTCAAGTGGAGAGCGATTGGGATTGAATTCCCGCGGTTGAGTTCTTCTACTACCCACTGTCAAGAAGTTTTCAACCGTAAGCTTTCGATCCCCAGTGCCGCTGTGGTGTGGTCCACTTGAGCCTTCAACCTGCCTCCTTTCTAGTTTCATGGCTCAAATTAATATGTCAAAATGGATGGACAGAGTGGATAAAACATATACGTTACAGTGGCCCCACAGATCCATGACAGTAACACCCTTCCCTTGGGGGCCGACTATGAGGCACACCGTAATGTATACACCTTAAATCCACGCAGTCCATCCGTTTTGAAAGCTAAGCTTAGGGCTTGATCTAAAAAATAAGCAGCATTCTTAGGTGGATCACACCATAAGGAAATAATGTTGATCGAATACCCATCATTAAAACTTTTTATGGCACTGGAATGATTATTTTCCGACCAACCTGTTGATAAGGTCAAAAAGACCTAGATGAGGGGAACACACACAGCTCTTGTTGTCCACAATAAGTTTTTAATAGTCATCGTAGGACACTTGAGATTTAGATCTGCTTCAATTTTTGGATCATGCCCTAAAATGAGCCATCAAAATGGATGGATGGCATGAATGTAAGGCACATACATCAGGATGGCTCCACAATCAGTAATCCGCCGAAGCCGCACCCCATTTGTTGTTGTCTAAGCGATAATCGCGAGAAAGCATTCTCATCTCCGTATAATAAAGATATCAGTGGACCCACTATATTTTTTGCGTGACATCCACTCCGTCCATCAAGCGAGCCATTTTCCATCGTGCAAGGGGTAAAAAATCTCACAGATCAATAACTCAGGTAACCCACGACACATGGCACAATAAGAAGAGGACGTTCAAGCTGGTGGGTCCCACTGTAAGGGCCGCATGGGTGAGGCTGGTGGGCGCGAGGTGCGTGGACCTTGACTGTGGGCCGATGTATGTGACTACATTCACGTTGTCCATCTGTATTGAAAACTCATTTTAGGCATGATCCAGAAAAAAATGAAGCGTATCTAAGTCAGTCTCAGATGATCATGGTTGAGGAAATAGTAGTAATTGAACATTAAAATTTTATTGTGAGCCACAAAAGCTTTGGATCAAGATGATATTTGTGTGATCTCTTCATATAAGTATTGGTTACCTTATCTACAGGTTGGGTGGCAACTAAGCATTCCGGTGTACTTTTTAATTGTTGGGATTCAATCACAACTGTTTCGTGTGGTGTAGTCCACCTAAGATTTGGGCATGTTTCGTTTTTGGGCTCATGCCTTAAAATGAGCTTTCAAAATGGTTAGACGATGTGGATTTAAGGCACATATATTACTGTGCGCCCCATAGTCAGGTCCCACCCACCTAAGTCAATCCGGGGTCTCACTTAATCGGCTCCCGAAGTTGGTGCCGCACATGATCCGATGTTATGGCATGAGTCCAAAAATAGGTCCGGAAAAAGTGGGATGGATCACCTACATTGAATAGCCGGGATTTTAGGAACAGGAATCCCTCCTATTATCTTCCTTATAGGGATCGGAATCGTCCGGTATTTTACAAAATTGTATGAGCCAAACAATTTCAAATTTCGCACGAAATCTCTAATTTCATGCCTTGTGGCACACCTAAGTTTTGAATAAGACTGATTATTTTTTTAATCTTCCTTACATCATGTGATTCACACACAATGAATGATGAATGGGTTTGGGAAGGACACACACGGGCTATGATTGGCATCCCATCCCCATATTCCCTGTGATTTTGCCTACCTGATCAACGGATATTGATGAAGGATGCACACCATGCATGCCTAGTGGTGGATCTGGTGTCCTACCTGATGTAAGGAATGGATGTGACAGGAAAACGTGGTCTACCTTGCCTAGTGGTGGATCTGGTGTCCTGCCTGATATAGGAGTGGATGTGACAGGAAAACGTGGTCTACCTTGCATAGTGGTGGATCTGGTGTCCACATGCATGAACTAAATCGGCCCACTCATCAAATGGGCCATACAGGCAGTTAGTACAAACTTTTGGCCTACACATGGCCCACCAGATAGATTCTGCTTCAAAAAAAAAAAAGAAACAATATTGAAGAGGGAGGATATTACACCTTCCATGCCGATCGGCAGATTACAGAAGCTGTACATAAAAGGACCAAAGATAAGATGTCGGGCATTCAATTCAAGTCGGCCCAGCAACTCAGGACACTTTGAAGTTTTTATTAACTAGCCAATTGATAATCAGACATTAGAGTTTAACGGCCCCTGAAAAGCCAATCTCAACCCTTTATTCTTCATTTAAGACTAAATCTCACATATTATCAGCATATCAATCATCATCACGCACCAGAGGGAATATTTCAAAAGGGTAGAGGTTTTTCCCTGGAAAACTGAAAATCACTTTGAGTGTTCGAGTCTCAAGATTGTAGGAAGCCACCCTTCCCGGAGGTAGACTAAGATACAGGCACTGTGAATCATCGTTGAAGGCCCAAGGCCAAGGCACTATTAGCCATATCTTTCTCCATTCATTGAATCCAGCAAAAATTTCGGGATACTGCTGGCTCAACATTGCAAAGTCAACATCTTGCTTCAGTTCCCACTCAGAGGATTGATCATCTTCCTTGCGGTCCCATATCTGGAACCCGTTCTTAACGTCGTTCTTAACGTAGACGCAACAGATTAGGCGCCCTCTCGCCTCCCACAATTTTCCATAGAGCATCGGCGATGGCAATTTGATGAAGCTGCAGAGGTCAGTGTCGATATGGTAAACAAGTATGTAATTGCGACACACCAAATGCAGAGCTCCCTTTAAGAAAAGGGACTTTGAGGGGGAGATGAGAGCGCACAATATCCTAGGTGAAGGCGCTGAAACCACAGCTTTGCATTCACTCCATTTGCCTGTGTCGGAGGAGAACATCTCCAAGGTAGTACGGCCGAATGCATATATGAAGTGTATCACTTTAAAGCGGCACCCGTCGTAAGCAGCCAATGCGAACAACTCAGTTTTCGGGAACTTGAGATCAGAATAATCCGGAATCTGGAACCCCCAATCACGAGGCTCAGTGATATCTACCCATTGCTTTGTGATCGGCTTCCAAATAGACAACACCGTCCGGCTGTGTGTGATCTTTTTGCTGCAAAGAAGCATGTCGCTGCATGAATCAACGATTAGCCAGGGCTTGTTTGGGATGAAGCTAAGATCGTCTTCAATAGCTGCATCTCGATTCTCATCTATTCGGAGGAGTTTCAATTCATGACGAAATCTGCATAGCAATCTAAAGTCAGGTGGCTTGGGTCGTATGTCGTAAGCAGCCAATGCGAACAACTCAGTTTTCGAGAACTTGAGATCAGAAAAATACGGAATCTTGAACCCCCAATCACGAGGCTCAGTGATATCTACCCATTGCTTTGTGATCGGCTTCCAAATAGACAACACCGTCTGGCTGTTTGTGATCTTTTTGCTGCAAAGAAGCATGTCGCTGCATGAATCAACGATTAGCCAGGGCTTGTTTGGGATGAAGCTAAGATCGTCTTCAATAGCTGCATCTCCATTCTCATCTATTCTGAGGAGTTTCACTTCATGACGAAATCTGCATAGCAACCTAAAGTCGGGTGGCTTGGGTCGTATGCGATCGTAAATCAAAGCGGGCCAAACCTTAGAAACACACATCAATCTGGCAAGAGATTTCGGGCCTGAGAGGATGTTTGCCAGAATGTCTTCACATGAGAAAGGGCAAGTCCTCGCCTTCTTCTTCATATTCTTGAAGAAGAATTAGATGAGGAAGGGTCATTTTCTTTGTCAAGAGTATGGGATAGATGATATGCACTATTAAAATGAAAGGAGAATCGTAAATATGTAGCATTTAACTGAAAGAAGAATCCTAATATAATCACAAGCCCATTTTGAGTTAGCTTCTGTTAGCTTTGCACTCGCAAGAATGTCTGTTAAAGCCTAAATTTCTTATGTAATTGCGCTGAACTTCAAGTTAAAAAAACAAAACCAACTCATAAAGCAAAAAGAAGAAGAAGGGATTTTATACATATTGCCATAGAATACACATTTTATATGTATTGGCATCTTAGTGTTTGAAACACATAACAAACATTTTATAATTATAATGCACACGTGTATACACTTCTTGTATGTGTTGACATATAATACATGTTTTTTTAATAAATAAATAAAAAAAAACTCAATGTGCATTTTATATGTATCGAAGTACAATATGCCGACAAAATCAGAATTTTGGCCACTATTGTCGATGCAAAGAAGTTCCCTTAGCCCACATGTGTCGGAAAGAAATTGGAGAAATTTTCTAGTGTCGGAAAACTGCTTTCTCACTATTTCCTACCGATTTGGCTTTCCAAACAGTATGAAAGGGAGTTTCTCATTCCAAACAAGGCCTAAAGGGATTTTCTTTTATTTTTGAGGAACCACGAAAAAAAAAAATCTTTTGCAGGATTCATCTTTGGCGTAGAGAAGTGAATCGAGGGACCAGGTCACAAGGGGTGGCTATCCTCATATCCTCATTCCAAGTGACTACTACTGTTAAGATCAAGAGTACATTTAGCTTTATAAAAAATATTTTTTAGGATTTCAATTACATTTCCTTCTTCATTTCTCCTTCACTAAATGTGTGATAACAAGTATATACTTGTTATGGGAGGGATGCATCCAGAGTTTGTGAGCATATTATACACCCAATGTTTTGTGGTTCCTTTCTTTTTAGATTTTTGCTTATTAAGTCTCTTCAATGGAAAATAGATTGTTTTCCTGCTTGATTGTGTTAGCATTATTGATTTTCTCTTCGAAAGCCTTTCGAACCTCTCATTTATTGGCCTTGGGTGTCTTGAGGCCCCTAGCATAGTTTCATTGAACCTTTCCACTCTTCACTGTAAGCAAGCCTAAAACCACTTTATGCATACATATATACATAAATCTACAAGAGCTTGTGACCATATTAAACACTGCATCTACCAGAGCTTGTGATCATATTACAGAACCTACATTTTGAGGTTCCTTTCTTTTAGTTTTTTCCCTCCTTAATTCTCTTTTGTGAAAAATAGGTTGTTTTCCTGTTTGACTTTGTGCAAACATATTAATTTGCTCTTTGAAAGCCTTTCAGACCTCTGCCTTATCAGTGTTAAGAGTCCTAGGATCTTCTGTCAAGGCACTAGCATAGTTCGAGTAAACCTTTTCACTCTTCACTCTAGATAAGCCTAAAACCATTTTATCCATAAACACACACACACACACACACACACACCCATCTAGCAGACTTTGTGACAATATTACACATCCTATGTTTTGTGCTTTCTTTCTTTTAGATTTTTCCTTATTAGATCCACTCTATGGCTAATAAATTGTTTTCATGTTCGATTTTGTGAAAGTATATTAATTTACACTTCAAAAACCTTTCAGATCTCTCACCCATTGGGAATCTTGGGCCATTCCCACAAGGCACTAGCTTAGTTTGATTGAGCATTTCCACTCTTTGCTCTAAGGAAAGCCTTAAACAACTTTATAAATACATAAATGTTGGCCCTCACTAATTCGCGTAGTGTACACCAACTTGTGCGTGCGCATGCGTGCGCATCATTCTAGTTTGTTAGGGTAGATTAGGAATCTTCTAGTTTGTTAAGTTGTGTATTTGCTAAGATCTCCTACAAAGATCTCCCCAAGATCACCTATCTCTATATATATTCCAAGCATTGTCAATGAAATAAACAACTTCCAGTTTACACAATATAGTTTGTCGTGGTTTAACATGGTATTAGAGCCAAGGTGTGCCATAATAGTAACAGTAGGCGTAACGGTGGGGTTTGTCCCCACTGTTACTCTTATGCGTAATGATTTTTTTTTTTTTTTTGTGGGGGGGGGGGGGGGGGGGGTGTTTGTGTGTGTGTGTGTGTGTGTGATATGCCCCTGTAAAGGTTTAAAAGAAATTCCAAATATGTATTCTTTTGTGGTTTTGAACAAGCTTATGATGGTCTAACAGTCTACTCTTTGGTGCGAATGATGTTTTAGCCTGTCTAATGATTGTATTAACTTAATAGGCTTAGATTGATCCAAAATTAGCCTAAAGTTTATGCAAGTTATGGGACTATCTCACTTACCCCAAGCATTTGACATCATTCTCCTAAGGGTGCGTTTGGTAAACTGAATAAAAAAATTCTGAAATTAATTCAAGTACTAGATCCATTGTGTACTAAATTTTATGTACTAATAAGTGTTGTATTATGTATTCCTAATTCGATATAATTCGGTTAATATATCGGAATCAGCATCACCAAAGTACAGGTGAGTGATCCCAGCGTGTTTTCTCTCCATTGAGATTAAAATAGATTTGTTTGTTAATTGTTTAATTTGTTGATGTATTGTTTTGAAGTTATTTGATTTAGCTAATGTTAATGTATGTTGATATACATTCACATGTTAATATGTTAATATATGTTCACGAATGCTTAATTTATTATGGTCTTGTCCACTGATTTCCTGCGTGTATACATAAAAAAATAATGTGTAATTTGTAAATTTCTAAAGAACGAAGAAATCTAACATCGTTCATGCATAGTCAATCCTGAAGGACCTTCCTGGAAGAAATGTTGATCTTGGAAGAATCATTATCGGATGAGGACCATGCCCATGCCCACCAAACTGGTGGAAGCCTACCCAAGCAGCGGATGTGTGCAATGCTAAGCCCGCCAAACTAGTGGAAGCCTGCCTAAGCGGCGGATGTCGGTAATGCCCAAGCCTACCAAACTAGTGGAAGCCTGCCCAAGCGACGGATGTGGGTTGATAATCATCCAACTTAAGCAAGTGAACGCACATCCCACTTGATGCATTCATACGTCTTATGCATTTACACAACCTTGATGGTTATCATGTGCAATTTATATTATCGTGCTATTTTAATTTTAGTCTGCACGAACCATGTTGGGTTTTCTCACTAGGCCTGACCAGCCTACATTTTATTGATGGAAAAGCTGTAAAGATGTAATGGAGGCCGACGAGTTAGCCCAAGGAGAGGAAGGTGCGGCCAAGCCAGTGAACGATCCATGAGACATGTGGCCTTACTTGACTGAGGAGGAACTCGATGCATTGGATTGATTAGCAATTTTTCTATTCCATTACTTAGGATTCATAATTGTTTATTTTTATGTATCTTTGTTTAATTATTGTGTTGGTGGAATGAATTGTGCTGGACTAGACATGAGTGTACAACTCATTGAATTGATGATTAATAGTTTCATTTCAATAACAACCCCAAATAGGAGGGGGATGGGTGTGCCTGAATTGTTATTTTTAAATGCAATGGTAGTGAATGAAAGTTTGTTGAATTGAAGTGTGCAAACGTTGCCTAATGGAACTTAGAATAAATATAATTAATGTCCCTAAACAAACCGCACTTTTGGTTGGTTTGAGTACACTTAGGGTGGGTTTGGATTGTCGGTTTGGATTGTATTGTATGGTATTAAACACATATCGAGCAGAAGATGTCATTTGTATTACACTCAGCTTTCCGCCGTCCAACTGAAGATGTCAAATCCACCGTATTGCGTCAGTTTTCTAGCACTTCAATCGATTCGGCAGATCTAATTGATATACTTTGGAAGGAAAGTTTGTGCGCTAGGAACTTAGGTAAATGAACCTGGTCCATCCATTTTGTAAACTCGTTGTAGGACATGAAACAAAGAATAAGCCAGATCCAAGACTAAAGTGGGCCACCCGAGAGGGAAAACTGGGGAAAGAAATGTGTACCATTGAAACGTTCCTGGGCTCCACCCCCTTAATGCTTATATGCCATCCAAACCGTTTATACGATCACCCTCTTTGGGATTAACAAAAAACATAAAAAAAGAAATATTTGATATGAAAGATTTGTGGCCACATGAATGTTTCGATGGTGGTTGATAAATCTTCCACTGTTTCCTCTCATGCGGCCCATTTTTTTTAAAATCCAGCTCAATTTTGGTCACATGTCCCAGAATGAACTTTCAAAAGGGATGGACAGAGTGGATTTCTCACCCACAAAATCCTCATCAGATTTGGCGGAATTTGCATGGGTGCAGTTTTGGTGGATCCCTAACTGTGGGCCCATTGTAATGTATATGCCTTACAGCCATACCGTCTATCTATTTTGAAAGATCATTTTAGAGCATGATCACAAAAATGAAGCAAATACAAATTTTAGGTGGACCATAACTACTTTTTCTTATATTATGGTCCACCCGAGATTTTGATCTACTTCATTTTTTGGATCATGCACTAAAATGAGTTTTCAAAACAGATGGACGACATGGATATAAGTCAAATACATCACAATGGGCCCCACGTTTAGGGATACGACCCATCTTGCTGGATCTTGAGATCGACAAAAACATGATCATATTCAAAGCTCAAGTGGACCTCACCATAGGAAACAATGGTGATTGAATGCCTACCATAAAAAAAACTTTCAAAGGTCTACTGTAATCAGATCCCTAATGTTTATTTGAATCTTCTTAATTTTAGCCTGTCTAATGATTGTATTAACTTAATAGGCTTAGATTGATCCAAAATTAGCCTAAAGTTTATGCAAGTTATGGGACTATCTCACTTACCCCAAGCATTTGACATCATTCTCCTAAGGGTGCGTTTGGTAAACTGAATAAAAAAATTCTGAAATTAATTCAAGTACTAGATCCATTGTGTACTAAATTTTATGTACTAATAAGTGTTGTATTATGGATTCCTAATTCGATATAATTCGGTTAATATATCGGAATCAGCATCACCAAAGTACAGGTGAGTGATCCCAGCGTGTTTTCTCTCCATTGAGATTAAAATAGATTTGTTTGTTAATTGTTTAATTTGTTGATGTATTGTTTTGAAGTTATTTGATTTAGCTAATGTTAATGTATGTTGATATACATTCACATGTTAATCTGTTAATATATGTTCACGAATGCTTAATTTATTATGGTCTTGTCCACTGATTTCCTGCGTGTATACATAAAAAAATAATGTGTAATTTGTAAATTTCTAAAGAACGAAGAAATCTAACATCGTTCATGCATAGTCAATCCTGAAGGACCTTCCTGGAAGAAATGTTGATCTTGGAAGAATCATTATCGGATGAGGACCATGCCCATGCCCACCAAACTGGTGGAAGCCTACCCAAGCAGCGGATGTGTGCAATGCTAAGCCCGCCAAACTAGTGGAAGCCTGCCTAAGCGGCGGATGTCGGTAATGCCCAAGCCTACCAAACTAGTGGAAGCCTGCCCAAGCGACGGATGTGGGTTGATAATCATCCAACTTAAGCAAGTGAACGCACATCCCACTTGATGCATTCATACGTCTTATGCATTTACACAACCTTGATGGTTATCATGTGCAATTTATATTATCGTGCTATTTTAATTTTAGTCTGCACGAACCATGTTGGGTTTTCTCACTAGGCCTGACCAGCCTACATTTTATTGATGGAAAAGCTGTAAAGATGTAATGGAGGCCGACGAGTTAGCCCAAGGAGAGGAAGGTGCGGCCAAGCCAGTGAACGATCCATGAGACATGTGGCCTTACTTGACTGAGGAGGAACTCGATGCATTGGATTGATTAGCAATTTTTCTATTCCATTACTTAGGATTCATAATTGTTTATTTTTATGTATCTTTGTTTAATTATTGTGTTGGTGGAATGAATTGTGCTGGACTAGACATGAGTGTACAACTCATTGAATTGATGATTAATAGTTTCATTTCAATAACAACCCCAAATAGGAGGGGGATGGGTGTGCCTGAATTGTTATTTTTAAATGCAATGGTAGTGAATGAAAGTTTGTTGAATTGATGTGTGCAAACGTTGCCTAATGGAACTTAGAATAAATATAATTAATGTCCCTAAACAAACCACACTTTTGGTTGGTTTGAGTACACTTAGGGTGGGTTTGGATTGTCGGTTTGGATTGTATTGTATGGTATTAAACACATATCGAGCAGAAGATGTCATTTGTATTACACTCAGCTTTCCGCCGTCCAACTGAAGATGTCAAATCCACCGTATTGCGTCAGTTTTCTAGCACTTCAATCGATTCGGCAGATCTAATTGATATACTTTGGAAGGAAAGTTTGTGCGCTAGGAACTTAGGTAAATGAACCTGGTCCATCCATTTTGTAAACTCGTTGTAGGACATGAAACAAAGAATAAGCCAGATCCAAGACTAAAGTGGGCCACCCTAGAGGGAAAACTGGGGAAAGAAATGTGTACCATTGAAACGTTCCTGGGCTCCACCCCCTTAATGCTTATATGCCATCCAAACCGTTTATACGATCACCCTCTTTGGGATTAACAAAAAACATAAAAAAAGAAATATTTGATATGAAAGATTTGTGGCCACATGAATGTTTCGATGGTGGTTGATAAATCTTCCACTGTTTCCTCTCATGCGGCCCATTTTTTTTAAAATCCAGCTCAATTTTGGTCACATGTCCCAGAATGAACTTTCAAAAGGGATGGACAGAGTGGATTTCTCACCCACAAAATCCTCATCAGATTTGGCGGAATTTGCATGGGTGCAGTTTTGGTGGATCCCTAACTGTGGGCCCATTGTAATGTATATGCCTTACAGCCATACCGTCTATCTATTTTGAAAGATCATTTTAGAGCATGATCACAAAAATGAAGCAAATACAAATTTTAGGTGGACCATAACTACTTTTTCTTATATTATGGTCCACCCGAGATTTTGATCTACTTCATTTTTTGGATCATGCACTAAAATGAGTTTTCAAAACAGATGGACGACATGGATATAAGTCAAATACATCACAATGGGCCCCACGTTTAGGGATACGACCCATCTTGCTGGATCTTGAGATCGACAAAAACATGATCATATTCAAAGCTCAAGTGGACCTCACCATAGGAAACAATGGTGATTGAATGCCTACCATAAAAAAAACTTTCAAAGGTCTACTGTAATCAGATTCCTAATGTTTATTTGAATCTTCTTAATTTTTTAAATAATGGCCTAAACATAGATGAAAAAGTCGATGGGGCCTTACATGGTAAGGATAAGGTATTACTTGCATACCATCAATGGGGGCCTTACATGGTAAGGATAAGGTATTACTTGCATACCATCTAATCCGCTCTCCCAAATACATGATTCACTTCTTCACGAGAGAACTGCAGTCATACTGGTTAATCCAAACAGGTCTTGTACATTACTTCATTACCAAATAAAGCCGTACAAAACACATGATGTGACACACAATTTCACTCACAATAATACAATTCCAGCCAAATCTGGAATCCAAACACGCCCTTATTGATCAAGTTGTGATAAAGAATTCCAGGTCTGGTATGCGAGCTCAGTACCCGAATTTTGGATAGTGACAAAACTCATCTCTCCTCTCGTGTTAATACCAATACGAGAATAAGACGGACCCAACATGTCATAATAGGTCTAAAGAACAATGCCCCAATCAACCATTAGTGAGCCTAGAACATAATGCACAAAGCCAACTGAGGTTGCAGAGATGTGGGCCAGCTATAGCTACGTGGATCATGAAATGTGAACCACATGCATGAAATCTCTTCTAAATGAAACAGGCATGTGGTGGTCCAAGGAACCACACGTTCTCACAGATGGTGTTGAAACATGGGTCAACCAACAACAGTAGTAAACGGAACCATGGATGGATGGATGGAGTGAATCATTAGCAAAGTGGGCCACCACGGGAAAAACTGACCTGCAAAGGCAAAGATTTCAACATGCATGCAGTCAGCGATCTTAGACAATAGGCCATTACTTTTGGACGATCAGCAGGCCACCACATCAATGATCAATGCGAGCCACTGCATGTAGATCTAGAGAACGTTGGTGGCTGGAAATGTAGATGGCAGCCAGATTTAATGGCAGCGAGATGGCAGTCGGTGATGGTTCTAGGTGGTTGGATCATATGCAGGAGATGGTAACAGGATCGGGAATTGCAAGGAGCGGGATTCACGGAGATGGATTTGACAGATAGAGATGGTGGATTTGGGGTGAATATCGGAGAGAAAGATGATGGCTATCAGCGACATAGAAGATAAAGCAGATCTGGTCATAGATAAAGATTGGGCTGCCGGATCTGAAGATATATTCGGATCGGAGAGAACGGGTGGCATAAAAAAATAACAAAACTAACAGGTCGTCGTGATGCTTGCTGGTGGCGGGAAGAAATGGTAGCAGCGGATGAAATTTCAATGCCGGCAGAGGTAGCGGGGCATTGCGGAGGAAGAGTTTCCAATGGCGGATGCATCGGCCGAAGAGGTGATGGGGAAGATCGACTAGGGGTCGTCCCTAGTGGTGGGTTTTGAACAGGGAAGAGAAGGGGCTTGGGTTTTCCATTGGGGATGACAATGACAAGGTTCGACAATGCCGGTGATGGTGAAGGCGATGCCGGGTGGACAAGGGGATGCAATTTGGGAGGTTTCATTGGTTGTAGCTGGCGGGCAGGGGTTGCCGGATAGGGGTGGTGGGTTGTAGGGTGAGGTGTTGTCGGCGATCATGGTGCAGTAGGGCTGGTGATGGTGGTGTCAGGTTGTAGATGGGTTTGCGATCGAGTGATAGCTGTGGACAGTCGGTAATGGCAGAAGGGTTTGGTTGGCTTTGAGGATTTGGGAAAAGATGGTGTCGGATGAGACAGGTTTCAAATGCCGCTGTGATGGCTGCGACGGACCGTGCCGCAGAATAGGGGTGTCCGATTCTTGGTGACGGTGAAGATGGGGGAATGTATTAATTTCTATGAGAATGACATGAATATACAGAGCAGATAGGAAATCCGTAACACCCAGGTCCATAGCTCAAGTGGTAGACTGAGTGAAGATAACGTGATCTGAGTCTGACTAACAGGGGTGGGTGGGTGTACTAACAATGGGGTATGCTAACTAACCAAAAAAAAAAAGAGAGAGAGAGATCCGTAGAAATCTTAACAGATACCAATCTAAACAAATACGGTAATATCCCTAATCTAATTAGATATGCTAATTTACTCTAAATATACTGTAACACAGTATGCAGAAAAATCACACAAATCCACCCACTTTTTCGTTTTCTTTGAGAAAATGGCTAATACATGAATTGTTTGAATGTTAAACATATATGCCATGATCCATCGGACGGACGAAATTGGATCACATTCCATATAAGTACTTCGTGGATTGGATCACATTCCACCATATACAGTAAATAGCAATTGAAAAGGAGTAAAAACATAATTATCAAAAGAAAAAAAATCAGTAACATACTTTCGAATCTGAGCAAGGTTCGGCTGCTGTCATGACGATAAGGGTTTGAGCACTCCAAGGGGATCTCGACAGTTTATTTCGGGACAGAATTTAAGAAGGGAGAAGAATGAGATGATGACATTCTACCGTAGATAGACGGACTATTTATAGGGCACCCAGACTTCTCACTTACGTGTACCCATACGAAGCCCCGCGGATTAGGTACTACCGCATTAGGACGTAGCTAGAGGCGGACGGTCCTGTGACTGTGAGGGGATCAGTGGGGCCCACCGTTATGTATAAGTCTTATCCACGCCATCCATCCATTTTGATGGTTCCTTTTAAGTCATGAGCGATAAAAGAGGCAAATTCCTTTTTAAGTCATGAGCCATAAAAGAGGTAGATTGAATGCTCAAGTGGAGAGCAATTGGGATTGAATTCCCGCGGTTGAATTCTTCTACTACCCACTGTCAAGAAGTTTTCAACCGTAATCTTTCAATCCCCAGTGCCCCTGTGGTGTGGTCCACTTGAGCCTTCAATTTGCCTCTTTTCTAGGTTCATGGCCCAAATTGACATGTCAAAATGGATGGACAGAGTGGATAAAACATATACGTTACAGTGGGCCCCACAGATCCCATGACGGTAACACCCTTCTCTTGGAGGCCGACTGTGAGGCACACCGTAATGTATGTACCTTAAATCCATGCAGTCCATCCGTTTTGAAAGCTCGGTTTAGGGCTTGATCTAAAAATGAAGCAGGTCGCATTCTTAGGTGGATCACACCATAGGAGATAGTGTTGATCGAATACCCACCATTAAAACTTTTTGGGGCACTGGAATGATTATTTTCCATCCAACCTATTGATAAGGTAAAAATGACCTAGATGAGGGGAACACACAAATATCAGCTTGATTCAAAACTCTTGTTGTCCACACTAAGTTTTTAATACTCATTGTAGGACACTTGAGATTTAGATCTGCTTCAATTTTTGGATCATGCCCTAAAATGAGCCATCAAAATGGATGGACAGCGTGAATGTAAGACACATGATGGCCCCACAATCAGTAATCCGCCGAAGCCGCACCCCCTATGTCGTGTGTAAGCAATAATCGCGAGAAAACATTCTCATCTCCGTATAATAAAGATATCAGTGGACCCACTATATTTTTTGTGTGACATCCACTCCGTCCATCAAGCGAGCCATTTTCTATCGTGCAAGGGGTAAAAAATCTCACAGATCAACAACTCAAGAAACCCACTACACATGGCACAATAAGAAGAGGACGTTCAAGCTGGTGGGTCCCACTGTAAGGGCCGCATGGGTGAGGCTGGTGGGCGCGAGGTGCGTGGACCTTGACTGTGGGCCGATGTATGTGACTACATTCACGTTGTCCATCTTTTTTAAAAACTCATTTTAGGCATAATCCAAAAAAAATGAAGCGTATCCAAGTCAGTCTCAGATGATCATGGTTGAGGAAATAGTAGTGATCCAACATTAAAATTTTATTGTGAGCAACAAAAACTTTAGATCAAGATGATATATGTGTGATCTCTTCATAAAAGTATTGGTTACCTTATCTACAGGTTGGGTGGCAACTAAGCATTCCGGTGTACTTTTTAATTGTTGGGATTCAATCACAACTGTTTCGTGTGGTGTAGTCCACCTAAGATTTGGGCATGCTCCGTTTTGGGCCCATGCCCTAAAATGAGCTTTTAAAATGGTTAGAGGATGTTGATTTAAGGCACATATATTACTGTGCGCCCCATAGTCAGGTCCCACCCACCTAAGTCGGGGTCTCACTTAATCGGCTCCCGAAGTTGGTGCCGCGCGTGATCCGATGTTATGGCATGAGTCCAAAAATAGGTCCGAAAAAAGTGGGATGGATCACCTACATTGAATAGCCGGGATTTTAGGAACGGGAATCCCTCCTATAATCTTTCTTATAGGGATCGGAATCGTCCGGTATTTTGTGCGGTGTTGAAGGCGCAGAAAGTTCCAGCGCCGTTGCTTCTCATTAGTCCACGTCATTTTCGAAGACTCCATCTATCAAGATACGCCGGATATTTATCTCCCACATACATTGCTAACTACACAACTTACTTTTAACGTGTGGAACTTTTTCTGAGTCCCACCATGATTGTTTTGTTAAATCTATACCGTCCATTAATTTTTCCAGATAAATCTAGAGCAGGATCCCAAAAACGAGGTGCATCCAAACATCAAGTGAATCACACCACATAAAGCAGTGGAGATTGAACAAACTTCCGTTGAAACTTTTCTAGGGCCAACATGGAGGCTTATCTTCCTTCTGACCTGTTCATAAGATCACACATGCCTAGATGAAGTTAAAATAAAATTTTCAGCTTGATAAGAGCATCCTGTGGCCCCAATAAGTTTTCAATGGGAGCATCAATTCCTAATGTCCTCAATGATGTGGTCCACTTTAACTTTGAATCTACATTGGTTCTGGGTTCATAGCCTATAATGACCTAAAAAAATGAATTGACAGCGTGGATCTAACAAATACATCATCGTGGAGCCCACGTAAATTTCAAACCTCCTGTGCTGGCAAGAGAGCGGATTAGGTGAGACCGGGCATTAGCCAAGGGGCGCGACTTAGGTGAGACCCCGGAACCAGCGAAGTGGGTGGGAACCTGACGTGTCTCACCCTGGTTCGTCAAGTTGGGCAGGGCACATGTGAGAGAGCCAGCACGTGAGAGACAGCATTGTCAAACGGCCGTTTTCACTGTCCCTACGTATGCCGTCAGCGTCTCTTCCTCTCCCTCCTACCGAAGCGGATTGCATACGGACTCAATACGCTTAGCAGTAAAGTATGTGGGGTCCACCATGATTTATGTATTTTATCTAATCCGATCATCCACTTTAACAGATAATTTTATGGCTGGAGATAGAAAATGAAGCATATAAAATTCTCAAGTGGACCACACCACAGGAAAAAGTGTGAATTGAACGTGTACCATTGAAAAATTAAAAATTCTTAAGGGCTATGGAAGCTTTGGATCAAGCTGATATATTTTTTTTTCCCTTCATCATGTCTGCGTGATCTTGTGAACAGATTGGATGACAAATAAACATCATTACGGCCCTTTAAAGGTTTCAACGGTGGGAATTATTATACCCACTGTTTCCTGTGATATGGTCCACCTGAAATTTGGATATGCTTGAATTTTGGTTTCAACTCCTTATATGAGCTGGAAAAACAGATGGACGGTGTAGATAAACCACATGCATTTACAGTGGGCCCAGTTAATCTGGAAAAAAAAAACAACTGGGTTGGGTGCTCCCACTGCCATTATTGGAGAGAGAGAGAGAGAGAGAGAGAGAGAGAGAGAGAGGACAAGATGGATGCGGATTAGCTACTGACACGTTGAGTTGAGTAGCTATCCAACTACTGAAGTGACGTCACCAACTTCTGTGGGGCCCACCATGATGTATGTGTTGTATCCACACCGTCCATTCATTTGGAGAGATCATTTTAGGGCATGAGCTAAAGAATGAGACAGATCCAAAGCTCAAGTGGACCCCACTAAAGAAAACTGTGGGGACAGTGACACGACCGTTGAAACCTTCCTAGGGCCCACCATGATGTTTATTTGAGATCCAACCTGTTCAAAAGTTCACATAGACATTGAAGAAGGGAAAACACAAATATCAGCTTGATCGAAAACTTCTGTGTCCCCGAGAAGATTTTAATGGTAGGAGATCAAGCCCCACTGTTTTCTTTGGTGGGGTCCACTTGAGCGTTGGATCTAACTAATTCTTTATCTTATATCCTAAAATAAACTCTCCAAATGTATGGATGGTGTGGATACAACACATACATCATGGTGGGGCCCACAGAAGTTGGTGACGTCACTTCAGTAGCTAGATCCTACTCAACCTGTAAGTAGCTAATCCGCGTCCGGACAGGACCTCTCCACTCTCATGAGAGGTAAGGGGGAGAGCGAGAGGAAGAGGCGGCCAACGAGCGGAGAGAGAAATAAGAGGGAGAGGCGGAGCCAGGCAACGGCCCGTTAGCTGATGCCGTCCCTCACGTGTGGCTCTCTCACACGCGCCCGCCCAAGTGGACAAATCCTGATGCGCCACGTCAGGGTCCCACCCACTTCGCTGGTTCCTGGGTCTCACCTAAGTCGCGCCCTCAGCCAAGACGGTGCAACCCTTACCGTGGGGCCCACCTTGATTTGTTTATTCTATATCCACTCCGTCCATCTGAATTTTCAGATCATTTTAGACCATTCTACCAAAATTTAAGAATATCCAATTATAGGTGGACCATACTTTAGGAAAAAGTGGCGATTGAATACTCTACTATTAAAAACTTCTTACAGATCAACTTAATGTTTCTATGGTTTTTATTTGACATCCAATCTGTTGATAAGTTCACATGAGCCTGGATGAAGTGGAAAAACATATATCAGTTTGATACAAAACTTTTGTGGCCCGTTATTGGTAAGTCACCAGTGTTTCCTATGGCATAGGTAATGGTAAGCCACCACTGTTTCATTTTTTGAGTAATTCTTTAAAATGATTTGAAAAAATGGAAGGACGGGGTGGATATGGAATACACATGTCAAGGTGGGCACCACTTTAAAGGCCACACGGTCTTGGGTGAGGCCGGGGTCTCACCTAATATGCTCACGTGGTGCACCACATTCCTTTGAGAGAGAGAAGAAAACAAGAGGTATTTCCATGTGAAACTTCAGCAGGCCCTATTATGATGTATTTATCAAATCCACACCGTCCAACCATTTTTTAATACCATTTAATGGAACTAGACAAAAAATGAGGCAGAACTAAGCTCAACCGGGCCACACTATAGAAACGGTATGAATTGAACGCCTACTGTTAAAAACTTCTTGGCGCTATAGGAGGCTCTGATCAAACTTATATTTGTATTTTTCCCTTCATGAAGGTATGTGTAACATTATTAAGAAGTTAGATAACAAAAAAATGTAAAGGCAGACCCTAGGAAGGTGTCTACGGTTTCCATTCAATCTTGGCTACTTTCTTTGACGTGTTTTAGTTGAGCTTTGGATATACCTCGGTTTCGGGCTCATACTCTAGAATCATCTGTAAAAATTGATAGACGGTGTGGATATGAAACATAAATTATTGTGGGACCCAAAGAATTCCCACACGTTAAAAGTAATGTTGTGTAGGTATCTCGTTAGCCCAAGTCCTCTGGGATGACGTGGACCAATGAGAAGCAATGGCGCTGGAATTTCTTATGCCTTCAGCACAGATGATCCCCACTCTTTACAAAATTGTATGCGCCAAACAATTTCAAATTTCACACGAAATCTCTAATTTCATGCCTTGTGGCACACCTAAGTTTTGAATAACATCATGTGACTATGAATGATGAATGGGTGTAGCCTGCGTACAAACTTATGGTTGGCATCCCATCCTCATATTCCCTGTGATTTTGCCTACCTGATCAATGGATATTGATGAAGGATGCACACCATGCAGCACACGTGCATTTTGCCTAGTGGTGGATCTGGTGTCCTACCTAATATAGGAGTGGTTGTGACAGGAAAACGTGGTGAGCCGACAGGGCTTGGGTGCATAAAACAAGAGTGCCAGAGGCCCACAGGTGGGTGGGACCCTAACTGTGAGTCTATGAGGCTCACAGAAATGTATGTGCCTTAAATCCACATCGTCCAATCATTTTCAAAGCTCATTTTGTGACATGATAAAGAAGTGAAGCAATATCCAAATCTCAGGTGGACCACACTACAGGAAACAGTTGTGATTGAATTCCCACTATTCAACCCGTTGATAGGATCACAAAGACCTACACGACGAAACCACACAAATACCATCTTAATCCAATGCTTTTGTGACCCCCAAGAAGCATTTAATTGTCAATTACTACTCTTTCCTTTACTATAGTCAATCTGGGATTTGGATTTTTTTTTTTTTTTATCATGGTTTCCTACCGTGTGGTCCACTTGAGATTTGCATTTGCCTCATTTTTGGTCTCATGGCTTAAAATGAGTTGTATTGTTCTATCCACGCCTACAAATGGATGGACGGCGTGGATAGAACAAATACATCATGGTGGGACCCACATAGTTTTGACACCAACTTACTGGTTGGTGTTCGGGTCAACAGTCTATTACCTAATCAAATCCTGTTAGAATGGGGAAAGCTCGATAGTTACAGGGGCAGTGCCCAATCTAAGCCCTCACCAGATCATCTCTGGTAAACTTTGATGTTCTTTCATAATGTGATGAATGATATGCGACATTTAGAAATTACACTTAAATCGTAAAAGTCAATTTAGATGCGCCAGGACCAAAAATTATTCCTAGTTGATTGACTGGTGTGCGTCTATTGGAAGGTTAAAAATGAAAAATAACACTTTCAAAACCACGATGGATTTAAGGCTTATTCACGTGTACAAATTTCTAAGTGCCTGCACGCAAGGACTGTTAAAGCCTATAGCCGTTTCGTATGTAATTGAGCTGAACTTCAAGTTCAAAAAAAAAAAAAAAAAAACTACTCATAATTAGCATCGCCCATCCAACATTAAAGCAAAAAATATTGGCATTTTATACATTTTGCCATAGAATACACATTTTATATGTATTGAAATATTAGTGTTTGATGCACAAAAACAAACATTTTATAATAATAACACACATTAAATAAATATAAAAAAAAACAAAACGCACACACATACACACACACACACTCATGTATATGCTTCTTATATGTGTTGATATATAATACACATTAAAAAAAAAAAAAAAAAAACTCAATGCACTTCTCATATGTATCAATGTATAATATGCCGATGAAATCAGAAGTTTGGCCACTATTGTCCATGCAGAGAGGTTCCCTTAGCCCACATGCGTGTACAAGGCACACAATCCCTTTGTCAACTCCAGGCCAGAGCATATGCTAGCACGCAAGATGGGTGCAATATTTACATTTCTCTCCATTCTTCTTCTTCTTCTTCTTCTTCTTTAGTTTCACTCTCCACACTTACTAGAAGTTTTTTCAATGCATCTATCCTATGCAAACATATAAGAAGATGTATGCACACAAGTTCGTGTAGGTACGCTAAATAATTTTTTTTTTTTTTGTTTTGTAAGTCATGCAACATATCCACCCTGTTAGCTGCGCAACACACCCACACTATCAGTCACACGATGCACCCACCCACCGGTGGGGTTAGTGTGTCTCCTTGGCATTCGAACCTCAAGCCTATTGTCGAAACGCCAAGGTGTCTTTCAGCTGGGCTAGCAAGCGGACACTTTTGCTGGTCTCATCTTTGGCACAGAGAAGTGAATCGAGGGACCAGGTCATAAGGGGTGGCTATCCTCATATCCTCATTCCAGGTGACAACTGCTGTTAAAATCAAGATTACGTTTAGTTTTATAAAAAAATATTTTCAATTACATTTTTTTTTTTCATAAAAGTATTCTTGTTATGGGAGGGATGCCTCGACATTCAGAGTTTGTGAGCATATTATCCACCCAATGTTTTGTTTTTAGATTGCTCATTAAGTCTCTTCTACGGAAAATAGATTGTTTTCCTGTTTGATTCTGTGTTAATAAAATGATTTGCACTTTGAAAGCCTTTCGGACCTCTCATTTATTGGCTTTGGGTGTCTAGAGGCCTCACGCCACTCTTCACTTAAGTAAGCCTAAAACTACTTTATGCATACATAAATCCACAAGAGTTTGTGACCGTATTTGCTTCTACCAGAGCTTGTGACCATATTGAAGAACCTACATTTTGAGGTTCCTTCCTTCTAGGTTTTTCCCTCATTAATTCTCTTTTGTGGAAAATAGGTTTTCTTTCCTGTTTGATTTTGTGCTAATATATTAATTCTCTTTGAAAGCCTTTCATACCTCTGGCTTATCAGGGTTAGTGTCCTAGGACCTTCTGACAAGGCACTAGCATAGTTCTGAAAAATCAGAATTTTGAATAGGCCTGGCCTGAAATAATTCAAAATCTGGGCCGAGACCTACCCCAGGCCCGGCCCATTGACAGCCCTACTCCCAGTGTAGCTAGTAGCATTGAAAGTTAAAACGCTCTGAGAGCAGTGTAGCATTTTTCTTAAACAAAATTAAGAAGAATCCTAAATATGTAGGATTTAGAAAAAGAAAAAGAAAAAGAAAAAGAGAGAATCCTAACACAATCAGAAGCCCTGTGCTTTAACTAGTTTTGTACTTGGATCACGAAGCTTCGGTAAGCACAAAACCATCTTATGGAATTGTGCTGAACTACCAAGTTAAAACAAAACCTTCTCATAGTAACGACGTGCATCCACCATTAAAAAAAAATGTATTGCCATTTTATACATATTTCCCTATAATATGTGTTGATGTGATAGCATTTTATACGTACAATACACATTTTATAATCATCATAGATACTTCATACATGCATAGATGTTTTATATGTATTAGCATATAATACACGTTTAAACAAAAACTTAAATAACTAATTGATCGTTGAAAATCTAATTACAATGGACAGTAAAAATGAAAACTTAGTAACTCCAAACAGAAGCAACAAATGTCCATAAATCAGAGGTCAAGAGTCTGTGCTGTGAAAAGCCAATCTCAACCCTTTATTCTTTGTTTAATCACATATTAGGCTATGGATCCTTACATACCATAGGGAACATTCTGAAAGGGTAAACACAGCCAGATTCACCTGCAAAACTGTAAATTACTTTGAATGTTTTAGTCTGAAGATTGTAGGAAGCCACCCTCCCCGGAGGTAGATTCAGGTACAGACACTGCAAATCGTCGTTGAAGGTCTTGGGCCAAAGCACTATTAGCCATCTCTTTCTCCATTCATTGAATCCAGCAAAGATTTCAGGATACTCCTTAATCAATGTCGCTAGCTCGACATCATGTCTCAGTTCCCACTTAGAGGATTGATTGTCTTCCTTGTGGTCCCATATTTGGAACCCGTTTTTATCGTGGAGGCAGCAGATTAGACGCCCTCTCACCTCCCACAAGTTTACATTGTGTCTCGACAACTTTGGCAATTCAATGAAGCTACACAAGTCAGTGTTGATATGGTAAACGAGCATGTAATTGAGGCACGCCCAATGCAGAGCTCCCTTCAAGAAAAGGGACTTTGAGTGGGAGATGAGGTGGCGCAAGATTCTAGGTGAAGGCAGTGAAACTACAGCTTTGCAGTCACTCCATTCGCCCGTGTCAGAAGAAAACTTCTCGAAAGTGGCACGGCCGAATGCATTGAAGATGCGTATCACTTTAAAGTGGCATTCATCATAAGCAGCCAATGAAAACACCTCAGCATTCGGGAACTCCGAATTAGAGTAATCTGGAGTCGAGATTCCCCAATTACGAGGCTCGGCGATATCCACCCATTTTTTTGTGATCAGATTCCAAACAGACAACAATGTCCGGCTGTTTCCAATCTTTTTGCTGCAAAGAAGCATGCCATTGCATGAATCGACAAGTAGCCAGGGCTTGCTTGGTTGGATGACCAGATCATTGTCAATAGCTGCATTTCCATTCTCATCTATTCGGAGGAGTCTCAGTTCATGACCAAATCTGCATATCAATCTGAAATTGGGTGGTTTGGCTCGTATGTGATTGGAAATTAAAGTGAGCCAAGACTTAGAAACACACGTCAATCTGGCAAGAGATTTCCTAGGCAGGTGTGAGAGGATGTTTGCCAGAATGTCTTCATATAAGAAAGGGGAAGTCCTCGTCTTCTTCATATTCTTGATAGTGAATTAGAAGAGGGAAGGGTCATTTTCTTCATCAAGAGGTCCATGGGATAGACAATAAACAGAAGAGAATATGCGGTATTTAAATAAAAGGAGAAACGTAAATATGTAGAATATAATTAAAAGGAGAATACTAATACAATTACAAGTACCGGTGCTTTCATTATCTTTGTACTCGTCGTAAGATTGGTTAAAGCTTAAAGCCTTTTCTTATTTGATTGCATTGAACTTCAAGTTAAAAAAAAAAAAAAAAAAAAAAAAAACGTACTGGAATTTTCTAAATATTCCCACATAGTATGAACTTTATATGCATTGGCATTGGCATAATAGTGTTTGATACACATAATAGACATTCTATAATTATAATGTATGCTTTATCTTTGTATACAAGTCTTATTTGTATTAGCATATAATACGCGTTTAAAAGGGGGGTGGTAGTTGATCCATATGCATTTTATATGTATCGATGTATAATCTGCTGACGGAATTAGAAGTTGGGCCACTATTGTCCATGGAGGGAAGTTTACTAAGCCCACACGCATGTACAAGACACACCATCCTCCCTTTATCATCTACACACCACAGCATACGCTAGCTCGCAAGATCAGCGCAATATTCAAGCAATCCATTAGGCTGTTCTAACCTTTAAAAATGTTCTCGCGAAAAAATCTGGCTAGTCCACTTGTCAGGTGACCTGAATGCTTAAAACAGATGGATGGCCGGCTTTGGAATCTTCATCTGTTTTTTTATTTAAGCATAACTTGGTTTCATTACCCCAGACCAAAAAATTGATATGGGCTTGTTCACCAGGCAAATCATCATACTTGTTTGAGAATAAAAGGCTAGTAGAAAAAAATAATAATAATAAAAATCCAACGGTCCATTCAAGTGAGGAATGTACTACTCTGATTATTGGTATAGAGGACAATGATACTCCGAAAGAGTTGATAGATGATATGAAGGTACTTAAATACTTACAAATTGCATATGTTGCATGCAATTAATTATAAACTGTCCGCATTATGGGTACCAATTTAGATGTCTCATGAACAAAAACTAAGGTCACTTGATTATTTGATTATAAGATTATTGGACATTTATTGGAGGGTTAGAGTGAAAAAAAAATAAATAAATAAAAAAACCCTTTTAAAGATCAGGATTGTAAAACGTAAGAGCAGAATATTGGAACACAACTAGAGATTGAAGAGGTGAACATGGCCAACATGTGAGATATCCTAGCTATTCATCATGAACGTGGCAACTGGAACATTCCATGGCCTGAAATCAGGTTGGTCCACTCATTAAGTAGGCCATAGTTCTGGAAAAAAAAAAAGGACAATTAGAAGTGATGCAGTAGATTATTCACGGATTAATCAAAATAAGTCAAACATAATAACATGCCATTCTACCATGATTAAAAGAGTTCTAAATAGATAATAAAACTCAGATTTATATTAAATCACAATCCCACATAAGCATAAATCACATAAGCATGAAAATCTAAGGGCCAATGAGAGACTAGAACTCTCGCATTAGCATAGGTATGGTTCTAATTCAATGAGAAAATTTGCGCAATTCTAGGATTAGAAAATTAGGGATTTTGAAAGTTTTTGGGGCTAAGATTTTACCAAATCAAATAAGGGAGAAGCAGGGCAAACCATACACTCTTTGGGTTTGATCGATTAGGCCTAGGTTATGGTTGTAGGATGATGAGAAGTGAGACTAATGGAGTATGTTGAAGGGTAAGAAAGATTTTGGTTCTAAAGAGAAAAGATAAGAATGAAAATACCTTTTAGAGAAAAATAAGATAAAGATGAAGAGGATAACTAGGCTTCACACTTTTTAATTCACACAAAGTAGTCTCTTTTCATAAAAGAATCTCCAATCACATGAGAGAAAAGGCTTTTCCAACAAAAGAGTTTTTTCATTCTATAATAATGGGCTGGGGTAGGACCTCCCCCCTTATTTAGTATCAATAAATGTGTTTTCACAAAAATACCCCACAATAAAAACATACCTCACGTCCTATGATGCAATAAGTTGAAAATAACTCGTCCTAAACTATAAATAACCATAAAAAATATAAAATCAGCTAATCCTAATATTAATGATCAAGGCAACCAAGAATTACAATGATCTAACCGCTAGATCGAAGGATCCGCATGGTCCAATGGTCTGATCATCGTGTCCCCGCGATCCAACGATCAAAACTCCTCATAGAAGCAGCCCACATGTATCTTCCCAGTGTAGGATCTTCGAAGATGCACAATCGTACATATGGGGTCTTCAAGTCCTCAGTGCAACCCACCCGAGCCCATGTATAAGTCATCTAGCCAAAGTGAAGGCTATGCCGATCTCCTCCTCCTTTGGCATACTCTACATGGTCAGATGTCACCATCAACTCCCCCGACTGAGAAGATTTCGCCTTCAGCGAAATAAATCTACAATACTGCTCTAAAAGATCTGTGTTAAGTCACTGAAGATCCACCTTTGCGATCCATGTGCAATCTGAACCTGGTCGATGTTTCCAATTGACTAAATATTTGTCGAGTGGAAACCACCTGCTTGTCCAAAAATTCCTCTATCTCTTCTCTGCTCGTAGGTATGGATAGTAAAGGTGGTAGAGGCTAAGAAGAGGCGTCAGGTAAGGTCCATGGGTGATGGGACAAGTTGGGTGTGTCATCATTTGAGTCAGGAGAGGGGTCCTGGAAAGGTACAAGATCTTCCACGTTGAATGTAGCACGAATTCCCATACCAGGTGGAATATCTACTAAGTACGCATTGGGACCTAATTGTTTTAAAATCGTATATAATCTAGCACTGTGGGCTTGTAAGTTTTTGTAATTCTCCTATGGAAACCATTCAGGCCTTATCCCTATCATCACATTATTGCCTATTTGATATTCTTTGAACCTACGGCGAAAGTCGACAAATTTCTTATATTTTTCATTACTTAAATTAATTCATTTTCTAATCTTTATATGCAAGTTATGAATGTGGCGTGCAAATGCATTTGCATACTCCTATTGACCACTTCTGTTTGATTGTCAGTCTAAGGATGGTATTAGGCGTGTCAATGGGACAGGTTAGGGCTGGGCCAAGCTCTGTCCAAGCCCGGCCCGCCTCTCTCCACATATGCCCAAACCCCGCCCGGACCCATGACAGGCCACAATAGTCTAGCCCAAGCCCGGCCTAAGGTACGAATGCAGGGTCCAGCCCGAACCCGGCCCTAGCCCAAGCCCGACCTTTTACATAGAGATAAATTACCCTTTGTGAAAAAAATCATCAACACAGTATAAAATAAAAGAAGTTTTAAGAAGGAGATGAATTTTTAGAAAAAATTTGTATACAATTTAAATTTTGAAAGGAGGGTAGATATTTTAATTTAAATTTTAAATTAAAATATATATTCGGGTCAAGCCGGTTTGTCGGGCTTTTGAATAGCTAATCCAAGTCCGGCCCATTTGAAAAACGGGCTTATACTTTAGGCCTGAACCCGACCCGTGGGCCTAATACTCTAGTCCAAGCCCGGCCTAAGGAGGGCTAGGCCGGATAGCCCATCGGGCCAACCTGGTCCATTGTAATATTTTGCCCATCATGTGTCAAAGATCTTCCCAAAATAACTCATAAACCTAGCATCTCTGTCAGACATGATGGTTTTCGGCAAACCATGTAGACGAACCACCTCCGCAAAGAATAGCTTTGCGATGTTGGAGGCATTGGACATCTTTGAGCATGGTAAGAAATGGGTCATTTTAGAAAAATGGTCAACTACCATGAAAATGGAATCAGGCTTCTTGATTGTCTTGGGAAGCCCAAGCATGAAGTCCATACTGAGGTCTTGCCATGGAATGTGTGGCACTGGAAAAGGTTTAGTATATAAACTCGTGTGTTTGCTTTGCCTAACATAACAAGTCCAACATTGCCCTATAATTTTGGCTACATCTCACTTGAGACTTGGCCAATAAAATATGTCCTCTACAAGAGCAATAAATAGTTTTGTCACGACCAAAATGACCGGCTGCTCCACCTACGTGAAGCACCCAAATAAGGAAATCCCATCGGGATGTGCGAGGAATGAAGAGTCTGTCATTTTTTAATAAAAAGTTATCAATTAGGACAAACCCACTATCATTCCTCTTACCATCCAAAAGTGACGCATATACTTTCCTGAAGTTTGCGCATGTGAGATATTCATCCTTCAAACTCTTGAATCCAGTGACTTCAACGCTCATGGATTGAAGTAATGTCACTCTATGGCTAAGGGCATCGACAGGTTTGTTCTCGACGCCAGCCTTGTGTTTCAGAACGAGTACTCTTAAAGAAACTCAACCCGCTTGGCAGTTAAGATAACGTAAGGCCTCGTACTGGTCTGAGAATAAGACGAAGTATTGCAGTAGTAAATAATGTCGCCAATGACGTAAGGACTGTATTGCCGCGTAGAATTCCTTGTCATAAGTAGAGTACAGTTGCTTTGCTTCATTCAAGTTCTCGCTAAAGAAAGAAAGCAACAGGGTGTCCCTCCTAGCTAAGTACTCCACCTATACCTAACCCAGAGCCGTCACAAGCAACCTCAAAAACTTTAAAAAAGTCATGAAGGCGCGTGACATAAGCCCCTATCATCTTGCCCTTGATCTCCTTAAACGCTTTTGAAACGACGTTAGTCCATTTGAACTCCCCTTTATTCATACAATTTGTGATGGGCGCTATAATGGAACTAAAGCCTCTAATGAATTGCCTAGGGAAGGTAGCTAAGCCGTGAAAGCTACGCACCTCATGAATGCTCTGCGATTCTGGCCAATTCACAATAGCCTTGATTTTCTTGGGATCCTCAGACATGCCTTCTGATGAAACTATAAAATCTAAGAAAACTCTATCTAACATGAACGAACACTTCTTGAGGCTTGCATATAACTTCTCTTCCCTAAGGATCCCGCAAAGTACATGACCAAGAGCTTCCCTATAAAGGGCCTCAACACCTGGGTCATCACACACGTGAACGTACCCAGAGTATTAGTGAAACCAAAAGGCATGACTAACCACCTATAGAGTCCATCCTTCATTTTGAAGGCCGTTTTCCATTCATCCCTTGGGTAAATACGTATCTGGTGATACTCTTGAGGTTTATCTTTAAGAAAATGATGGCACCTACCATCATGTTTAACATATCATCAAGTCGCGGTATGAGAAACCGATAATTGACCGTGATTTTTTTGATGGCCCAACTGTCCACGCACATGCGCTAAGTGCCATCTTTCTTAGGCATGAGAAGCGCTGGCACAACACAGACTGAAACTCTCTTGAATGAAACCTTGCCTAAGGAGCTCATCTACTTGCTTCTTCAACTCCACATGCTCCACAGGGTTCACATTCAATAATGAGGAAGGATTGGTAGAGTCAACCCAGGAACACAATTAATAGCATGCCAAATGTCCCTCATGGGTGGAACCTCATCTGGTAAATCCCCATGAAAAACATCACTGAACTCCTCCAATACCGGACTCACCTCGAGTGGCAACTCTATATTAACCTCGGGTGTAGCCTCTCTAGCCACGAGGGCATACACCATTGAATTTGCCTTAGTCTCCCACTCAAACTCTTTGGCGTTTAATATGTGGAGAGACTTGGGCTGCGATTTCCTCACATCCTTCTGTCCACCCCTTTTAACATCACCTCTCTTAAATTCCGAGGTGCTCTTGGGCGGAAGAAGATTTAACTTTATCTTCTTGCCCTCATGCAAGAAGGAACAAACATTCAAGCAACCGAATATTGTTACATCACGATCAAAGAGCCAAGGCTTGCCCAAGATGATGTGGCCTACATCCATAGTCAAAACATCACACTACAATGAGTCTTTATAAGATGCGAATTGGATGGGAACAAGACAACACTTTGAGATTGGCATAAAGGAGGCATCAACCCATATAGGTCTATAGAGCTGAGGGTGAGGAGTGGGCTTCAGTTCCAAACAAGAGATAGTGTTATTGGAGACCACATTTGTACAACTAGTACTATCGACAATCACTTTGTAGTTTTTTCCAGCACACTTGGTGTGAGTATAAAAAATGGTATTCCAGCGCCAATCATCAATCCCCTTACATCTAACAACTGCAAATGGTACGGCCTCCTCTTCTTCTTCATTGATAACACCAATTACAAGGTAATCTTCTTCTTCACAGTCACCCTGGTCATCTTCATCTTTCTCATGCTCTCCAATCACAAGGGCTTTAGTTCGCTCTTTTGTGGGATACTCATAAGCAAAATGGCCATATCCTTGGCAGTTATACCACCACCTAGGTTCACCTTCTTGCGAATTGGTACTAGCGACTCCTTTACCCTTAAAATCATTTTGGTTACTTTGAGTGCCAACAAAGGGTTTGAGTTAACTCCCAAAGTTAGATTTAGCTCCCTGAGGAGTAGTCTTAACATTGGACTCACGAGAGTTAAACCGTCTCCTAAATTGTGGTTTTAAGTACTATTCAAGTTCTTGCACCAACTGATATGCATGCCCAGGGCGCCAACATCGTGAGAAAGCAACTCGCGTTGAATACTGGATCGGAGGCCCATCCTAAAACGAGAAAGAGTCACTAGTGGGTCCTCCTCAACGTTACATCACATCATGTATTCTTCAAATTTGGTTATGTAATCCGTCATGGGCATTGTTTCCTAGCGAAGGGATTGCCATTGATCCATTAATTTCTAGTAATATGAGAGAAGAAGATATTTTTCCTTCAATGCTTCCTTCATCTCAACCCAATTTATGATCAGGTCTTGTCCCGACCTTTCTAACTTGCGCTCGATATTAGTCCAAAACAATTTAGCCTGACCCACTTGGCAAACCTCACTTGACGGCGATCAGATATCTCATACCACTGAAAGTTGTGGTCCATGTCCACAAGCCAGTCAAGGAAAGCCTTAGGGTCCAGACGACCATCAAAGCTAGGGGCCTCAATCTTGACACTTTTGAAAATGCGCTCATCTGGATCGGAATGATCGTTATACTCTCCAAGGGGTGGTTGGGTATGCACCCGATTATAGCCTACACCTCACCCACGTCCTCTAACGTGAGCTTCCTTTACACCTCCCACCTGAGATTGGTCATCTTTCTCGTTGTTCGGGGTTTGCTTGAAGGAAAGTTTTCAACTGAACTGTACGATTGTTAATCGATGTCAGTTGGTTGTTGGCAAGGTATCCCAAAACGGTTACGTATCGGCCGTATCGGCCGATACGTAATGGAAACGGTCATGACCGTTACGCGTTACGGGGTTAAAACGGCCGTAACGGCCGTTACAGAAAAAACGGGCCGTAACGGCCCCGTAACGGCCCGTATCGGACCGATACGGCCCCGTATCGGCCCCGTAACGGTCCTAAAACAGATTTTTTAAAAAAAATAAAAAAGGGCTGTATCGGCCGATACGGGGTCCGTAACGGCCGTTACGGCCCGTATCGTAACGGTAACGGTGGTGGCCGTTACAGCCACCGTTACCGTTATGGGACACCTTGGTTGTTGGTGGTTCTGCTTTGAGCCTCAAAGGTCTCGAGTCGTCTAGCTATGTCATTAAGAGTTTCGAGAATCTAATCATGGCTCATAGTGGTAGGGTGAAGACCAAGACTTGATCCAGTACGTGTGGGCATAAACAAGGGACAAACTAAGGGGCCTAAGACTTAAGACTCTAAATACTATGTTATGACAAAGAAATAGATGCTTTAATACGTAAAGCTAGACTCTATATGCAATGAATGCACTAACAAGACCCTAGGTGTGATGAATGTGTTGACCCTATGCATACATATGCTAAAACCTAGTCTCTGATACCACAATTTAACGATTACCGATGTTGAGGCATAACGCCAAATTCGTAATACTTTTGTTGGAAAAGCCTTTTCTCTCATATGATTCGAGATTCCCTTGTGAAAAGAGACTATTTGATGTGAATCCAACGGTGTGAAGCCTACTTATCCTCTTCATCTGTATCTTATTCTTCACTAAATTTTCATTCTCATCTTTTCTATTTCTCCACTTTAGAACTAAAATCTTCCTTACCCTTCAACATACTCCACATAGTCTAACTTCCCATCATCTTACAATCATAACCTAGCCTTAATCAATCAAAACCAAAGAGTGTATGGTCTGCCCCTGTCCGTATAGACCGTACGGACAGCCGTACACCCTCTTCCCCCCTTCCTTCTTTGATTTGGTAAAACCCTAGCCCTAATAACCTTTAAAATTCCTAATTTTCTATCCTTAGAATTGCGCAAATCTACCCATTGAATTAGAACCATACCTATGCTAACATGAGAGTTTCAATCTCTCATTGAGCTTTAGATTTTCATACTTACGTGGTTTATGCATGTGTGGGATTGGGATTTAACATAAATTTGAATTTTATTCTATTTCAAACTCTTTTAATCATGGTAGAATGACATGTTACTAAATTTGACTTATTTTGATTAATCTGTTAATAATCTCCTTCATCCAAATGGTTAGATCACAAGTCCTACATCAAGAAGGTTTACTCGGAGTCTAACCTACAAATGTGCTCACATGACTGTCCATACCCGATTAATGGCCCATATACCTCGCTTGTGTGGCAATTTTGCATGTGGAAACAAATCTCTTTTCAATATCTCTTTGGGCGAGTCGACTCAGGGTACTACAACTTATTAGGTATAGCCCGAAGTATCGTAGCATGTGCCCAACCAGGTATTTCGCGCCAAGATGCTCCCCGTGTAGGCAATCTGTACCACGAAAGAGTTACTCCCACCATGACTATCACTTGTCATGAAAATTCCGCTCATCATGTGGGCCATAACTTATGTTGAATTAGACCAACATTAATGGCATGGATTTTCTATGGGGCGCGACTTGAGTGAGACCTCGGAACCAGCGATGTGGGTGGGATCCTGAACCTAGGGCCCACCTCGATGTATTCGTTGTATATCCATGCCATCCATCTGTTTCTTCAGATTATTTTAGGACGAAGTGCCAAAAATCAAGCACATGCAAATTTTAGGTGGACCACACCACAGGAAGCAGTGCTCATTGAACTGCTACCATTAAAAACTTCTTGGAGTCCTCCGTAATGTTTATTGACCATCCAATCTGTTGATTAGGTCACGTAGGCAGGGATGAAAGGAAAAAACAAATATCAGGTTGATAGAAAGCTTTTGTGGCCCATAAAAGGGTTTTAATGGTCATTAACCAGTTTTTCTTATGGTGTGGTCCACCCGAAATTTGCATCTGCTTTATTTTTTGTACCATGGCATAAAATAAGCAAAAAAAGAAGATGAACGGCATGGATATACAATTAATATATAGAGGTGGGCTCCTACGGTCAGGGTCCCACCCACATCGCTGGTTCCAGGGTCTCACCCAAGTCGCGCCCGTAGGTGGAATGTCGATGGGAAAGATCTGGTTGAATGAAAAGTAATGGTACTTGCGACGTACCAAGAAAAACATTAAAGATTCGCGCCATCCCCAGCTATCTATTTAAACAACCATCTCCTTTGCCCCTCTCTCTCTCTCTCTCTCTCTCTCTCTCTCTCTCTCATTTCAATTGCACCTCAAAGGAAGAGGATCCTAGATTCCGATTACATCTCGAGATTTCATTCATATGCATCTATAACTGAGATCGACATTTTCCTTTTCTAGTTTTATCTTCTCAACATATTTCAATTGAATTCGGAAAATCTCGAGCAGATATTTAAGATCTCAGCAAGATCTGAAGAGATTCATCGTCAGACAATCTTTTCATCAGTTTGAGGTACTTCTCATCTCTTCTCCACTCGATTGATTGGAATAGAATTTGAGAATTTTTGGATAGAGTGGCGAAGATTGTTCTTCTTGTAATTTCAACTTTGTTCATTTTTCAATGGAATTTACTGGTTTATGATTTACTGGTTTATGATTTTGTTTCTATTGTTTCCACATGGAGTTTCTATGTTTTTGTGCATATATTTCAGAACTTGGTTTGACAGTTCGTTTTGCAATTAAGTTCGAACACAACCCCGCTTTTTTCTTATTGATTCTTGGCAGAGTAGCCTCCTGTTTCTCATGCACCTGTTCTTGTTCAACTCATATCTTGTTTTCTTCTTGTTCTTCTTATCCTCTTTGATTTAATGAATTTTTTATTTTTTATTTATAAATATCCTCTTTAAGAGTGAATACCAATCATCTTTCCAAAATAAAAAAGAGTGAACACACATCTGTGATTCATTTCATAAACTAAAACCTTTTTGATGGGTTGCCTGCAAATAAATAGTTAAAATGTGGAAGCGGAAAGAATGGCCAAAGATTGGAAATCAGGCATCTCTAATCTGGAACATTTCACTGTATGTTCTCCATCTGCAGAGGGGCCAAAGATAAAAGCTCTTGGAGCGGTATACGTGTTACCCTGACCGTGGGGTCCACCTTGATGTATGTGTTTTATGTCCAAGCTGTCCATCAGCTTTCCAGTTATTTTAGGGCATGGTCCCAAAAATGAGAAAGATCCAAATCTCAAGTGGATCACACCATAGGAAGCAATGGTCATTGAAGTTTAAAGGCCCACCATTAAAAACTTCCTCAGGCTCACCATAATGTTTATTTGCCATCCAACCTGTTGATAAGGTCACACAGACCTAGATGAAGGGAAAAAAACAAATATCAGCTTGATCCAAAACCTTTGTGGCCCCTAAGAAGTTTTTGTGGGCATCCAATCCCTAATTTGCGGTCCACTTGAGATTTGGATCTGCCTCATTTTTGGAACTGTGCCAAAAAATGAGCTGGAAAAACTGAGGTACAGCGTGGATATACAACACATACATCAAGTAGGTCCATGGCCAGGGCAACACCCTTGATGACCAGATGACAACCCCACACAGAAACCTTCTAAGGGGGAGGATGCAGATTGCGTACCAAGTAACTTAAGTACGTTATAGCCTAGTGAGAAAACTCCATGGGGACCACTGTAATGTATGTCTTATCCATGCCGTCCATCCACTTTACCAGCTCATTTTCGGACATGAGCCCAAAATTGAAGCATGTCCAAAGCTCAGGCAGACCACACCACAGGAAACAGAGTGGGGACAATGACGTCCACAGTTGAAACCTTCCTAGGGCGCACAGTGATGTTAATTTGTCATCCAACCTGTTCATAAGGTCACATAGACATGATGAAGGGAAAACACAAATATTAGCTTGACCCAAAACTTTTGGGGACCCTAAGAAGTTTTCAATGGTAGGAATTTAATTCCCATTGTTACCTGTGGTGTGGTCCACTTGAGCCTTGAATATGCTTCAATTTGGGCTCATACCCTTAAATGAGCCGGAAAAATGGATGGACGGTGTGGATAAGACATATGCCACAGTGGGCCCCACAGACCTTACTGCATACGTTAGTACTAAGTTACTCAGTATGTAATCCCAGTCCCCTGGGGCCATCCAAGTTGTGGATGAGGCCGATATATGTATTTATCCTTCATCTAGGTGGTAGTCGCCTTATGAATGCATTGGACCCTGCAGATGTTGGGTATTTGAAGCGCTGCTAAAACAGGTGTTGTAGACAGTTCTAGTATAATCCTCAGGATTTAGGGACTTGACTCCTGCCTATTCTCTTCTATATAAGAACCAGAATCCTCCACTTTTCTACGAAGAGTGTGTGGGCCCACTATATAGTATATCTAGAAATTCAGATCAAATAAATAAGAAACTTGTATAAGTCAGAACAATGTCAAAATGCATATCAAACCTCTAATTTCATGCGGCGTACCCCACCTGTGTTTTGAATAGGCTGATTTTTTTTTTTTTTCAATCTTCCCTTCATTCTGGTGAGTCATGTGTGATGAAAGGGTATTGATGAAGGATACACACCATTCAGCCCGACATACAAAGTTATCGTTCTTATCCCACCCCCATTGTTCCTTGTGGTTTTGCCTACCGGAGTCGTGGATCTGGATTTTTATTTTTATTTTTTTAGTCCATGGCCTAGCATCTAGGAGTGCACCTGATGGATGGAGTGGATGGTAAGCTCACAGGGCTTGGGTGCATAAAACAGGAGTCCTGGAGTTGCTTTGTACATAATAGATCATCTCTCATTAACTTTGATGCTCTTGAAGAGTGCGATGGTTGATGTGGCACACTTAGAAATTGCACTTGAATTATAATCCAATTTAGATGCATCACGACATAAAAAATTACGCTTATTCAACCAATTGGTGGGCATTTATTGGACAATTAAAAATGGAGAATACAATATGGCCTTATTTCAAAAAACAAGGGTCCACAAATCAGATGTTAGGATTAGTTGACCAATTTTATTATGGGACAGTAAGTTAACCAGAGTAGGTTCTACAAATTTCACTTGGTTTATGCACAAGTACAATTTCTGAGTGCATGTATATCGGGCATCATGCGCTGCCAGAGTATCAAATAACCATACAACATAAAAACAAGACCAACTTTGTCACAGACTAGTTGCCAACTGACCGTACGCTTGAGCTGTGTGCAGGCCACAAAGGATGTATATAAGATGATGCGTAATTAATTAATTATCAACTAATTGAGTGGTTGCTCTCTTCACTGAAGAAGAGGCTCCTACGGGGTGTTGGCATATAGAGATTTGAAGGAGGAAAGAAGAATCTTATAATGTTCCCCGCTGCAATGGCCGGAAGGCTATTCCTCGTGGTGGACCATCATGTGAATGTCCAAAGGAAAGGTTCCTAAGTCTCTTAGATCCTCACACCCTACTCCTCAGGTTTTTCATGTGGTGGTGGCTGGAGAGGATGTTGGAGGGCTAAGGCTAGTGTTGAGATGCTAATGGCAGTATAGGGTGTCTAATGGTATGTAAAGAGAGGGTGGTAGGTATGTATGATGGTGGTGATGTCAAGGGATGGTTAAGAGAGAGGGTGGTAGTGAAATAGTGGTGGTATATAGGACGGATGGTGGGTTAGGGCTAAAGAGGTAGAGGAAGCTAAGTGAGAGAGGGAGGGCTTCTTTTTCCCTAGACCTTAATTTTTGTGTCTATATGGGCTCGTTTGGTAGCTTGTATTTGGTATTCATTGGAATCCAAATCATAGTTACCACGGAATCGATATAAATTGGAACCTCTGATTGTATTTGGCATCATGTAATTAGAATCCACTAGAACCCAAAAATTGTATTTGGCAACCTAGATTTGGAATGCATTGGAAGTTTGTGGTATATTTAGGGGAAAGTAAATTTGATTAAGTATATCAGCTTTAAAAGCCTAAATCAGAAGCAACCCAGTCTGAGAATAGCTTATGACTTATTGTTAGTCTAGGTGAATCTATCCCCCCCTGATAAAAGAAGTCATGAGGAGCAAACTAGTTTGAGAATTTCTACATACTGCTACAATAGATAAATAAGAGAATTTACTCAAACAGAAACGTCTTTCAACTGCATCTTATTCCATAGACCTAACCTTATTCATAATGAGTGCTTACAATCTTCATTAAAATCTATGGAATCTAAAAATAACTACTATAGAGAAATAAGAGAATTTAGTCAAAAGAGAAATAACATTCAATTGTCTTGTTTCATAGGCCTAAGCCTTATTTATAATAAGTGCTTACAATCTTCAATAAAATCTATGGAATCTAAAAATATAATTCCTAACTAGCCAAAATCTGTAAAAATAAAAGAAAGCACTTAAATAAGAAAGCAAATAAGAATTTTTAAAATAAGAATGCGCTTGAAAGCACTTAAAAAGAAAGTACTTAAATAAGAAAAATCTAAAATTACTTATTTCCTAATATATTTATATAAAGATATGGAAAAAAAATGAAATTAGAGATAGACTAAAAAGGGAAAGTGGGCCTTTTTCTTGTGCACACGTGCGAGTATGCACGTGTGGAATGTGGTACAAATGCATAAAAAACGAGAGTTGATGTTAACTCTATGATATGGCTAGAGGGTTGTTGAGTTTTACTCGGTCTTTTATCTTTTTTATCATTATTTTCGTGTAGCAGATGCATTATTTATTTAAAGAAAAAAAACAGCAAGAGACAACTGCACAGAACATATAAAACAGAGAGATACATAATAGTGTGTATGATGGTCCAAACTGTCCCTACACTGGAGAAAACCACTAAATAGATCGTATATCAAAAATCAATAATGATTGCACAATACTAACCATTCAAAATGCAGTATACGGGAGAATCAGAGAAATCCATTCACTTCTTCTTCTTCTTCTTTTAGAAGATGGCTAACATATTATAGTGCTTAGACTCTGGCCCATTTATGGAGCCTTATGATCAGTGAATTGTTTGGATGTAACATGTATATGCCACAATCCATCTGACGGATGAAAACTGTCTTCCACCCAGGTGGATTGGATCGCATTCCATATAAACAGTGAATAGCAATTGAAAAGGAGTAAGAACATATATGTATAAGTAGGAACATACTTGGGAGACGGGACAAGATTCGACCGCTATCAAGGCAGATAAGGTGTCCTCTATCGACATAATCCGAGCCAGATGATGCTGAAAACCGTCATCAGGTGCAAGTTCTGAGTAGCAGCACGATGATTTAGGGTGTTCGAGAAAGAGATGATTTTATTGTTGTTGCCCTAGAAAGAACTTTCGATTCGGCCTCCAAAGAGGAAAGAAGAGAGAATTTTACCGTTTTACATAAAAAGGGATTTTCATATCCGATCAGAGAGTTTCATATCGAAGGAAAAATAAATAAATAAATAAATAAAAATAAAGAGAAGAATGGAAAAGAGGAGAGAAGATGTTCCTCTGGTACGGTGGGTGATGGATTCTGCGCAGGTACTCTTAAATGGGAGCGGATTCGGTGCGAACGCGGATTGCGTATTGCGTAAATCCGTACGCTTAGCTTATTGATTAAACTCGGGTGCGGATTGCCTGTGAGCCCGGGCACAGACATATCTCTGTGCTCGGGGCTGTGTGGGGCCCATTTAGATCTCCGTGACAAATCCACTCCGTCCATCTGTTCTGAAAGATTACAATAGGACAGGTCTTAAAAATCAGCCACATCCAAAACTCATGTTGGCCATACCATACGAAACATTGGGGATTGAACGCCTGGCAGCAACAGAAGTTTTGTATCAGGTTGATATTTGTTCCTACAGTTTATCTGAGTGATGATAATTATATCAACGGTTTAGATGTCATATAAACATCATGGTTAGCTTCGGGAAGGTTTCAACGGTTTACGTTATTGTTCCCACTGTTTTGTTGGTGTGGCCCACCTGAGTTACGGATCTTATTGATTTGCACATTCCTGCCCTATTGTGGTCTTCCAAAACAGATGGACAGAATGGATTTTTCACGGACATCTCTGTAGACCCGACACAGCTCCGGGCACGTAGTCACAGGCAATCCGCTCCCTAGTAAACTCCTGATTTCTGTATTTTATCTGCTCCGCCCATCCATTTTGTCACACAATTTTATGATTTGGTCCTAAAATTGAGGCATATCCAAGATCAAGTAGACCACACCACAAGAAATATTGTAAACTGAGCATCTACCGCTGAAAAATTCTTGAGGCCACGTAAGTTTTGGATCTAACTGATGTCCTTGTCATCTTATGAAGAAGTTGGATGACAAATTAAGATGACTGTGTCCTAAGTAAGGTTTCAAGGGTATTATTTCCATGGTTTCCTGTGGCATGGCTTACTGCGTACTGAGTACGTGGATCCCATTTCATCCCAAATTACCTAGCTAGAGACGGACGGTCTTGACATGAGCTTTGTGGGGCCCATGTTGATGTATGTATTTTATCCATGACGCCCATCTATTTTAAAACATCATTTTATGGCATGATCCCAACAAGTGGACCAAACCACATAAACAGTGGGATCCCTGAAAAGAGATAGATCAAAGGCTCAAGTGGGCAACACCACATGAAAACCGTGAGAATTGAATGCCTACCATTGAAATCTTATAGGAGGCTGCAGAAGTTATGGATTCAATTAATATGTATTTTAATATACATAACGGTGGGCGCTAGGAAGGTTTCAATAATCAATGGTGGGCATCATCGTCACCCTTCTTGTGGTACACTCAAGCGTTCCATTTGCCTCCGTTTTGGGCGGCCTTTCGCATGCTTCTCCTGCGCTGAGAATCTAGGTGGGGCCCAAGTGATGTTTGTGAGAAATCTACACCGTCCTACCATTTTTTCAGATTATTTTAGGCGTTGCGACAAAAAATGAATGGGATCCATTACTCAAGTGAGCCGAAAACATGATGATTGTACTTCCACAGTTGAAATATTCGTGGGGCCACAAAAGTTTCGAATCAGGATAATATTTGTGTTTTCAGTTTATCTAAGTAGGAATGACATTATGAACGGTATGGATGGCATATAAACATCACTGTGGACCCTATAGAGGTAGGAATTCCCTACCTATCTTTTGCTTTAGTGTGGCCCACACGAGTATTGGATCCTGTTCATCTTTGGTCGCAACACCTAAATTGATCTGAAAAAATGGTTGGACAGCATAGATTTCTCACAAATGCCATGGTGGGCCCCACCTAGATTTTGAGCGCAGGAGATGCCTGCAAAAGGCTTTCGCAGGCAATCCGCTTCCGTTTTGGGCTTATCACCTGAAATGATCTGTCAAATAGGCAGGTGGATAAAACACATACATCACGGCAGATCCTACAAGGCCTCAGGTGAGTTGGCTTTGGCTCCTCCTATGAAGCTACTGATGGCCATTAAAAGTGAATGTGGCTAGGTACTTCATTCAGGAACTGTTGATTCTTTCATGGGCCAACATGGGATCAACGAGTTTTACTTAGGAACTAATATATGGTTAGATTTATTAGATCAACGATTGATCAAGTGATTTTTCTACTAAACTCAACACTCGAAATGTTTTAATTGATTTTTCAAAAGATTCAATTTTAAAATTTTTTGTTTTAACTATTAAAAGTACTTTGATCATATTTGATAATGATCTAAGAGTTTAGATTTTATGGTTCTCTAATTGTTAGCATGAAATATAGATTTTCAATGGATGGCCGCGACAGTGAGAGGATCACACCATGAGCACATGCATGAATAAGGCGAATTAACAGATTTCTTTCGCAATAGATTACACCCATGTTCATAGGGTGGTACTGCATCATGAAAAGTAGGGCTGTAAATAGTCGAGTTCGGGGCGGGTTTAGCCAAAACCAGACCCGCCCATTTACTAAACAGGTCTGGGTCCAAATTTTAGACCCGGGCCCTTTTACTAAATGGGCGGGTCCAGGTCAACCCATCAGATCCATTTATAAAGGAGTCCGGGTCTGGTAGAGAGAGATCCACCAAGACCCATTTATAAATGGGTCGGGTCTAATGGGTCCGGGTCTGGATCAAGTATGCAAGCATTTTACTAGGCTTAAAACCGGGTCTGGACGGGTTTGGGCTAGACGGGATCCATTGAAACATAAACCAAACCCGCCGCCCACTTACTAAATGGGTTCGGGTCAGGTCGGGTCGGGTCGGGCCTAATATAAAGAAAACCAGACCCAGACCCGTTTAGCAACTGGGTCTGTTCTTGGACCCAGAACCATATCATTTAACAAATCGGTCGGGTCTAAATGGGTCGGGTCCGGGTACCCCATAGGGTCCACTGACCCATTTACAGCCCTAATGAAAAGAGCAAATATCCTTTAATAGAAGGTAAGAGCTATGTTAGGCCATCAGTTTTCATGTTGTGAGATCACTTTGAGCATCTGAGTCTTAAGATCGTAGAAAGCAACCCATTCCCAGGGGCAGATTTAGGAACACACACTGCTAGTCATTGTCGAAAGCCTAGGGCCAAAGCAATATCAGACGTCCACATCAATAGTCATTAAATCCAACAAACATTTTGGGACGCCGCATCATCAACATCGCAAGTCCAACATCGTACTTATATTCCCACCTAGGAGAGGATCAATCATCTTCTTTCAATATGAAACTCCTTATGCTTTCTTGTGGCTAGCTCGGCGACTTTGACATTTTGGTTAAGCTACAATAGTTGGCCTAATGTGGCATGTAATCAAGGCAAGCCCAGGGCAGTGAAGATAGCTTCGTTTCAACACTCAGGTCTTGGTATTGATTCCCACAGTGGGGTAGGCTAACATTGTGATGTGACTAACAGGGGTGGGTGGGTGTACTAACAATGGGGGTGTGTGAACTAACCCAAATAAAAAGGGAAAAAAAAAAAAAGAAAAGAAAAAAAAGAAAAAGGGCATGCCCAGGGCTCAACTCCCTTTGAGAAAAGAGACTTCTCCGCAGAGGCAGCCAGCCAATGATCAGAAAACAAATTGAGCCAAACCTTAGAAATGTCCATCCATGGACAGTGTCATCATTCAAGGGCAAGTCCTCTTCTCCATCTTCTTCGGATATGGACTAGAAGAGATTGGCCAAGAGATCTATTGTGATATTAAGGCCAACGTTGTTTGGATGCTTGTAAAATCCCATTATTCAGAATTAAACTGGTTCTACGAACGTTGTTATGACTTAGAAAGTGCTGTTATAAATTTGAAAAATGACATTTAACTCATTATATTGCTTTAAAGAGGGTCCGTTCTAGATATTACATTTCTTTATTCTCTTATTTGATTATGTGATGACTTTTTTTTTTTTTTTTTTGAGTTTACCTAACTAATAATATTGTTAACTAAAACATTAAATAAAAGTTGTGATAGATCGGGTGGATAAATTAACTAACATGGAAACTGTTTGGAACATACAACAACAGCGAGCCCCACCATATCAACGGTCTAGATCAGCAGAGCTTGGTTGACATTTAGGCGGGCAATGTATACCTGGACCCATATCTGAGCCGCTTACAGCCTTAGTGAAACTAGGGCATGCACGTGCAACACTAAGTCGCACTCGTGTAATGAGAGCTAATGAATGCCACATGTACATTTTCTGAGTGCCTGTGTATCAAGCATTCCCGAGTATCAAATAAATCCCCTTAAAAAGACCTACAAAGGGTCATCCATCAACGTGCAAGCGTGACCCGGACTAATTTTTGCCCTGCTAGATTGATATGGCCTTGATCTTGGATGCATGCACTATGTCAACCAGTGCCGTGGTGCCAATATTCCCAGCCTAGGTTTTAGGCAGAACCTGACCAGCATTCAGTAGGGCTCTCAATGGGTCAGATTTGGATTGAATCCAGTTAGATCTAACTCAAGTCTGAAGATCTGTAGCCGAATTCAGATTGGATTCCGATCTAACTCAGATCCAAAAAGTGATATCTATATCCGATCAACTTATAAATAGTCAGATTCATTTTCGATCCAAAAATCCATATAGCCATCGGATTCAGGTTGTCTAAGTCCACCTCATCACAAATCTAAAAAATATATAATATAATATATTTAATTTAGTAGCAAAATGGTGCAAATCCCATTGTTTACTGTGGTATGGTCAACTTGCGATTGGGATGTCTCATTTTTGGGATATGGCCTTAAAATAATATAAAAAATTGGATGGCCGGTGTGGATATAACATATACATCAAGGTGGGTCCTACTCGTGAGACCCTCATTCACGCCCAAAAAGTCTGTTCCAACTTCTAAACTTTTTTTTTTTTTTTTAAATCTTTGGCTAAGTTAGGTCTAGGCATTGGTATCGGGTAGCTTTTGATGGCATATACACATCACAGTGGGATATGGAGCGGTTTCAATGGTAGACACAACTTCAATATTCCTTGTTGTATGGTTTACCTAAGATCTGAATCTTCTCCAGATTTAAGCCCATGGCCTTAAATGATCAGTCGGATGGATGGACTATGAATGTAACATATGCATCATGATAGACCCCACGAGTGGCCCCTAGGATCATTTTTCTATAAAAAAAAAGCATGCAACATTGGAGATCAGATGTCACTACTATATCCGGATTTGGATTTATTTTTGTGAACCCAAATCTGGTCCATTTAATTAATCTGGCCTATTTTAAGATCTAACTCCGCGTTATACGGCTTCAGAGTGAATTGGATGTCGATTCATTGAGAGCCCTAGCAATTGGGCATCCTTGAGCACCACAAGGTACTAGACGTGTGAACATATCCAGGCCTTTCATAAGGCAAGTTCCACCATGCATAAAGTAAATCGGTCCACTCATCAAGTGGGCCATACAGGCAGTTAGTAAAAACTTTTGGCCAACACTTGGCCCGCCAGATTAAAGGGACAGATCTCACTTTTGATAAGTGGGACAGAGGATATGGCCTTATCTTCTGTGTACGGGTACACAATTAGGAGATTCTGCTATAAAAAAAAAAAAAAGAAAGAAGAAGAAGAAGAAAGAAAGAAAGAAAGACAAAGAAACAATGAAGAGGGAGGATATTACACCTTCCATGCCGATCAGTTAAGATGTCGGGCATTCAATGCAAGTCGGGCCCGCCAACTCAATATTCTCACAAACCATGGCCCTACGGGCATAAACCAGGTCCATCAGGACACTTTCAAGTTCTTATCAACTAGCCAATTGATTTTGAAAATCTAATCAAATGGATGGTTAAAATGAAAAACTAACAAACAATGACTCCAAAATGTAAGAAATAAATGTCCGGTAATCATACGTCAGAGTTTAGTGGCCCCTGAAAAGCCAATCTCAACCCTTCATTCTTCATTTAACACTGAATCTCACATATTATTAGCATATCAATCATCACGTACCAGAGGAAATATTTCATAAGGGTAGAGGTTTTGGCCTGGAAAACTGAAAATCACTTTGAGGGTTCGAGTCTCAAGATTGTAGGAAGCCACCCTTCCTGGAGGTAGACTCAGGTACAGGCACTGTAGATCATCGTTGAAGGCCCAAGGCCAAAGCACTATTAGCCATCTCTTGCTCCATTCATTGAATCCAACAAAAATTTCGGGATACTGCTGCCTCAACATTGCAAACTCGACATCTTGCTTCAGTTCCCACTCAGAGGATTGATCATCTTCCTTGCGGTCCCATATCTGGAACCCGTACTTAACACAGAGGCAGCAGATTAGCCGCCCTCTCGCCTCCCACAATTTTCCAACGTCCATCGATGATGCTGGCAATTCAATGAAGCTACAGAGGTCAGTGTCGATATGGTAGACAAGAATGTAATTGCCGCACACCAAATGCAGAGCTCCCTTTAAGAAAAGTGACTTCGAGGGGTAGATGAGCGAACGCAATATGAATGGTGAAGGCGCCGAAACCACAGCTTTGCATTCACTCCATTTGCCCGTGTCGGAAGAGAACATCTCCAAGCTAACACGGCCGAATGCATATATGAAGCGTATCACTTTAAAGCGGCACTCGTCATAAGCAGCCAATGCGAACAACTCAGTTTTTGGGAATTTACGATCAGACAAATCGGGAATCATGAACCCCCAATCACGAGGCCCAGCGATATCTACCCATTGCTTTGTGATTGGCTTCCAAATAGACAACACGGTCCGGCTGTGTGTGATCATTTTGCTGCAAAGAAGCATGTCGCTGCATGAATCAACGATTAGCCAGGGCTTGTTTGGGATGAAGCTAAGATCATCGCCAATACCTGCATCTCCATTCTCATCTATTCGGAGGAGTTTCACTTCATGACGAAATCTGCATAGCAATCTAAAGTCGGGTGGCTTGGGTCGTATGCGATCGTAAATCAAAGCGGGCCAAACCTTAGAAACACACATCAATCTGGCAAGAGATTTCGGGCCTGAGAGGATGTTTGCCAGAATGTCTTCACATGAGAAAGGGCAAGTCCTCGCCTTCTTCATATTCTTGACAAGGAATTAGATGAGGAAGGGTCATTTTCTTTGTCAAGAGTATGGAATAGATGATATGCACTATTAAAATAAAAGGAGAACCATAAATATGTAGCATTTAACTGAAAGAAGAATCCTAATATAATCACAAGCCCATTTGAGTTAGCTTATGTTAGCTTTGCACTCGCACGAATGTCTGTTAATGCCTAAAGCCGTTTCTTATGTAATTGCGTTGAACTTCAACTTAAAAAAACAAAACCAACTCATTAAAGCCAAAAAGAAGAAGAAGGGGATTTTATACACATTGCCATAGAATACACATTTTACATGTATTGGCATATTAGTGTTTGATACACACAACAAACATTTTACAATTATAATGCATACATGTGTATACACTTCTTGTATGTGTTGACATACAATACATGTTTTTTTTTTTTTAATAAAAAAAAACTCAATGTGCATTTTATATGCATCGATGTACAATATGCCGACAAAATCAGAAGTTTGGCCACTATTGTCGATGCAGAGAAGTTCCCTTAGCCCACATGCGTGTACAAGGCAAACAATCCCCCTTTTTTTTAATTATCTACAGGCCACAGCATATGCTAGCATGCAAGTTCGGTGCAATATTTACAACTCTCCCAATTCTGCACTTCTTCTTCTTTTTGTTTCACTCTTGGCACCTACTAGAAGTTTTTCCAATGTATCCATCCTATGCAAACATATGGAAGATGTATGTGCACATATTTGTGTAGGTACACTAAAGGCCTGTCTGGATTTGTGAAAAGGGTGGGAAAGGAAGCTATATTTCCTAAGAAACCTTATTTCCAAGAAAGTGTGGTAAATGAAATGTTGTTTCTCATATTTGTTTATCAATAATATTTTCTAAAAAAAAAATTGAAGTCTTTTTCAAATAATACGTTTGGAAAAATAAAATTCTCTTGAGAAATTCGTCTAGATATAACTATAACATTGAGGTAGATTATATATATCAAGGTGGGCCTCATGGTAAGGCAGCATCATCTTTGGTCGGTCCCTCTTTCAATATGATAGGGCAACACCTCATGGACGCGGATTAACAACTGACAGCCTTAGTAATCACGATATTGAGGTGATGTCACCAAATTTTGTGGACCCACCATGATGTTTGTGTTGTATCCACACCATCAATCCATCTGGAGAGATCATTTTAGGGCATGATCCAAAGAATGAGACAGATCCAAAGCTCAAATCAACCCCACCAAAAGAAATAGTGGGATTGAACGCCTACCATTAAAAACTTTTCCTTTGAATTATACTCGAATCTTAGCATTTTACTTGAGATTCAAAACACACCAAAAAAACATATTTGAAATACCTTCGATTCCATTTACCTTTAAATCCAAGACTGCCAAACACAAACAGGCGTTATGGAAGAAGTTATTGGAAGGGAAGTTGATGTTAACTCTAACATATGGCTAGAGGGTTGTTGAGTTTTACTCAGGGCCCGTTTGGCACCATGGATTTGATGAGAAGTGATGAGAAGCCACTTGCTTTTCTCTGTTTGGTATGAGAAGTGGATTTCATAAGAATTCATGAGAATTCAAAAGGACACTTTAGCTCCTATTCAATTCCTGTAAAGGGATTAGATGAGAAATCCTCCCCAACGTGGGACCCAACATGATGTATATTTGCCATCAAACTTGTTGATAAGGTCACAGAGACCTGGATGAAGGGACCACACAAATATCGGTTTAATCCAAAAAAATTGTCCATCATAAAAGGTCACTCTCCACTTTTCTTGTTTTATGGTCCACCTAAGATGTGGATTTGCTTTATTTTTGAGATATTGGCATAAAATGATCTGTAAAAATGGATGGACGACATGGATTTAAAAATTGATGGATGGTGGGATCAAAATCCAAAGTATGGTTGGGCATATGGTGGGATTAAAATTCATACCGTCCATTCCCTCTTGTCTGACTTCTCTCCAAATCCAGGCTGCCATACAGAAAATCTGGAATTGATAAGAATTAAAATTGATGAGAATTCATATCATGGAATCCACTTCTCATCACTTCCTCTCAAATCCATGATGCCAAACAAGCCCTCAGTCTTTTATCTTTTATTATTATTATTATTATTATTATTATTATTATTATTGATGCATTATTTATTCAAAGAAAAAACAGCAAGAGACAACTGCACAAAACATATAAAACAGAGAAATACAACGGCGTGTGTATGATGATCCAAACAGTCCCTATACTGGGGAAACCACTAAATGGATCGTAGATCAAAATCAACAACGATTGCACAATACTAACCATTCAAAATACAATATACGAGATTATTCTTCTTCCTTTTTTTAACAGATGGTCAACATATTATTGTGCTTAGACCGTGGCCCATTATGGGGCCTTATGATGAATGAATTGTTTGGATGTAACATGCATATGCCACCATATATTGGACGGATGAAAACTGTGATCCACCCAGGTGGATTGGTTCACATTCCATATAAACAATAAATATCAATTATAAAATGGTAGGAATATAATAATAAAAAAAGAAAAGTAGTAACATACTTGCGAGACTAAAGAAGATTCAACCGATGTCACGTCAGATAAGGTGTCCTCTATCGACATAATCCGAGCCAGATGATGCTGAAACCTGGATTTTATCGTTTTGGATAGATATGGATCTCAAAATTACAGAGGATCACAGCGGGGAAGGGAAGAATGGGAAAAGACGAGGTATGATGATGATACTTTGCAGATGTTGAGGGATTATTCGCAGGCACTCTTAAATAGGGCGGATTAGATGCGGCCCCGGATTAGCTACTGACGGGTTGAGTAGCGAGACTCTCTAATGAAGTGACGTCACCATGTTTTGTGGGCCCCACCATGATGTATGTATTGTATCCACACCGTCTATCCATTTGGAGAGATCATTTTAAGTCATGAACCAAAGAATGAATAAGATCCAAATCTGTACTGGACCCCACCACAGAAAACAGTAGGGAGAGTGACGGCCACCGTTGAAACCTTCCTAGGGCCCACCATGATGTTTATTTGAGATCCAACCTGTTCATAAGTTAAAAAAGACATGAACAAAAGCAAAACACAAATATCAGCTTGATCGAAAACTTCTGTGGCCCCTAATTTTTTAATGGTAGGCGTTCAATATCCACTGTTTTCTGCGGTGGGTCCACTCCAGCTTTATATCTGACTCGTTCTTTGTATCATGCCTTAAAATGATCTCTCCAAATGAATGGACGGTGTGGATATAACACATACATCATGGTGGGGTCCAAAATACATGGTGACGTGACTTCAGTAGCGAGTAACGCTACTCAACCTGTCAGTAGATAATCAGCGTCCGGATTAGATGCGGCCCCGATTCACCAGGCCCTCGCTGTGGAGCCCACCTTGATATATGAATTCCATATCCATGCGGTCCATCAGTTTTTCCAGATCATTTTAAGGCTTAATCCAAAAAAAAAAAAAAAGATCCAAATCTCAGGTGGACCATACTTGGGAAACAGTGGTCATTGCACCGCCATTAGAAACGGGGGCGCGGCTTCGGTGATACCCGCATCCACGGAAGTGGGTTGATCCCTCTATGTGGCGCCCATCGTAATGCATGTGCATTACATCCACGCCGTCCATCCTCTTTTACAAGATCATTTTAGTGCACGATGCCAAAAATGAAGACGATTTATATCTCATTTGGACCACACAAAAGTAAACAATAGTTATTGACCATTAAAAACTTCTTGGTAGCCACAAAGTTTTAGATCAAGCTGATATCTGGCTTGTCCCTTTATCTAGGTCTTTTTGACTTTATCAATAGTTTGGATGGCTAATAAACATTCCGGTGACCCTCAAGAAGTTTTTAATTGTGGGTATTCAATCACAGCTGGTTCCTGTGGTGTGGCCCACCTGAGATTTGGAGATGCTTCATTTTTGGTACCGTGACCTAAATTGAGATGTTAAAATGGATGGACGGCGTAGATGTAAGAAATATACAACACGGTGGGCCTCACAGTCAGGGATCCGTCCACTTCAGATACACCAAAGCCGCTCCATTGGAAACTTTCTACGGGCCACCGTAATGTTTATTTGCCATCCAAAACCTTTGTGGAGCATTAATGGTCAATCACCACAGTTTCCTATGGTATGGTCGCCTGAGAATTGAAAGCTCGTGCCCTAAACTGATCTGGCCAAACGGATGAACGGTGTAGATATAGAATACATTAAACAATGTGGTCCCACGGTAAGTGGGACCCTGTCTTGGGTGATGCCGGCCACACCTAATCCACTCCCCTCCTAAATTCCCTTTAAACTGCTGATGTGCAGTAATGGAAGGTAGAGTTATTTCGTCCTCTGAAGCTTAATACAGGCACACGAAATTTATATACATTGCATATATTTGCATATATTAACTTGAAGTAAACGGACTCATTTTTAACCAACCAATCAATTTTTTTTTCGTTCACAATCTGATAGTTATGTGACGGCCTAATCTTAATTTTTTTTCGTTCACAGCACATCTTGACTGAGGACCATAATTTCAACAGTTAATTTAAAGTATTTGCATTCCTTGTATGCAGTTTTAAATTAAATCTAGAAGTGCCTGCGTATCATCCATCACACTCTGCCTACCGATTAACTCAGTACGGTCCACCATCGTTTATGTATTTTATCCACTCCATCTATCCATTTTACCAGATAATTTTAGGGCTTGGAGCAAAAAACAATGAAGCATATTCAAGGCGCATGTGAACCCCATCATAGGAAACAACGTGAATTGAAATTTCTTGGGTTACAAGTTTTGGATCAAGCCAATATTTGTGTTTCCATTAATCAATGTCTGTGTGATCTTATGAACAAGTTGGATGACAAATAAACATGACTGTGAACCCTAGCAAGGTTTCAACGGTGCTTAGAAGTGGTTCACTGGAGCTTTGGATATGCTTCAATTTTAGGCTTAACCCTAAAATGAGCTGAACAGATCGATGGCATGGATAGACCACTAAAAAGAAGGAAAAGAAACAGTCCTGGGTTGAGTGGGCGAGAAGCTGCTGAACGTGAAGAAGTGTTAAATTCGATGGTTCATAACTGTCCGCTAATATTTCGACGGTCCTTGACGGTCGAACCATTTCGACGGTCTAAGGAATCAAAATATGAAATTAAAACTAAAAGGGCAATTGGATGAGATTTGCAAAAGATAAGCATGTGGGCCATGTGGATGCCTTGCAGGAATTTCCCAAGGCATTGATTCTTCCAAACATTAGGACATTTTTGTTTTCCCATTGTCCGCCTTTCATGAGAAGCATCCTGTACGATGGCAAGGAAATTTTGATATTGCACCAACCACATTTAAGTCGAAGTGAAATAAGTTGTGTTCTAAAAAATTTAGGCTTGAAAGCTTTGTCATAAAACAAGGAATGCCTTTACAATAGAGTCACCACCAAGGTCTATTCACCAGGTTGAATGAATTTTTGTGCTGCTAAGACGATATCATGATGCCAGTCTGTATAATATATTGGACTTACAAAATCCAACGTAGGCCCCAAATTCATCAGAGTTTGGTTTATTATCATCTGGACTGCATAGTTACAGTGATTCATGCCATTTTAGTCTTATTTCACATGAGTCAAATAATATTCCAACAAGACTATGGTGATAGTTAGCCACCAATTTCAAGCTTTGTACTGACTCATATATTACTAATGGTGCTCTGAGAACACTGGAACATTTCCCCATTCTGTATAAACTTAAGAAGTTCAGTTTCTTTACTGGGTCTTTATGGGAGAAAATTTCAACATTATGAACAGAAATAATGCCTTGTTGACAATTTGTTATCATTTGCTCAAGTTTCATTTAGTTAATTTCACAATGAATTATGGGATCTTGCACATCAGTAAATGTGCAGTAAGTTTACTCACACAGGTTTCTTACATGTAGGGACCTTGACTTGGTGATCCAAACCATTAATCTGATGCTTGCAGAATGGATATAGATACTCTGTGGAATCTTCTAGATCGACGGCCTGTAAATAGACAACCTAGAAGAAAAATACTACGACTGTCCACACTTAACTGAAGATAATCCAGATAAATGGTGTGGATCTTCCAAACAGAGAGATTTTAGGGTATGTGACCCCATCCACAACAGGGCACATCTGATCAATGTTGTGGAATCTGGATGACCAGATCAAGGGCCCCACATGTAAGGGCTGCCTGTCAACAAATTGTATATTTGCCATGTAATTCTTTCCCCCTATAGATCCAATGGGCTGTTTAGAGTTTTTTTTTTTTTTTCAAAGAAAAGACAAATGCTTCAATACCAACGTAAAGCTGCAAGATGAATAGCCAGGAATACAGATACACACACTTCAACATCCACAAACAAGTTGAATGGTGACTTGTTCATCATAGGCTGCACTAGATGGACGGTCCAAGTTGATACTTCTCCCTGCTATGTGTTTAAGGGGTAGGTTGATGCCTTAATTGAGTGCTGTTTAGAGCTTTAATAAGCTCCCACATGCATACAAGTCAGCTAATGCATGTTTGGCAACTGAATCCCATGGTGCAGCCCAACTGATTGTGGAATCAACCTGATTTTTGGGTTCCAGTCCACGTTGGGCCACATCACGTCAACAAATTAGAACATTTGGACCATGGTCTGCATAAAAATAAAAAAAATATATAAATTGCTTGAAAAATGATGTTAATGATGTATGATGTTAAACAATTCATCCAACTGTTATACATGCCGAATTTCAATGAAAAACTATCAACAATGAACTGCTCCTTATCTTCAGCCCCAAGCTCGCCAATCCAGTTGGTAGTGTGTAACATGATCTGCAATGCTTGTCGAATGGTGTTGTAGCACATGTCAAGGTGCATGTAAAGCTCACGGAATGAGCCAACATGGCAAATGATAATCACCACAAATGTGCTTCTTTCTTTGAATCATCAACGATGAATTAGAATTACATTAGTTGTCCAACTAAGGAATATTTTAGGATACTATGTCCACAGGTTGGACCGTCTTTCAATTGGGTTTTGTAACTCAGGTAGAAATTTTAATGGACCACCTAAATTAATGAGCCATTAAATAAACTTCACTCATATAGTGATGCTTATTATTCCCCACAAAATTTCCATAAGAAAATTATTAGTTTAATTCAATGCTTTATAAAAAAAAATTCTGCTGCATGTTTATTTTCAATAGCTCTTTCCTATCTTTGAATTGCTAATTATCATTTAGGTTTAAATTTCTTATTGTTTCGGGCAAAGGATGTTGGTTCTTGATAATGGAATCCAAAACAATGATAATGATGAAGGTGATGCAATTGCTCCACGCCAGCGATATTCCAAACATTGGTAATGATGATATAAAATTTTCAATGATAATGAACTTGCTCCAATCATTGCCAACGACGTTGGACTTGCTCCAAAAAGTGTATACATTGCATGCATAAATTTTTTTGTCAATGATGCATCTATACCAGGAGTCATAATTTAAACAATTTAATTTGAAGTATTTGCAAGCCAATTATGCAATTTTAAAGTAAATCTCTAAGTGCCTACATATCATCCATCACACTGCTATCAAAGTATTTATACAAGGGTCGTTTGGGAGATAAGATTCAATGGAATTGGTGTGAAACACCACTTTTGTGTGTACTTGGGAGAGTGCATTTTGTGTGAATTGGATTCCAATTCACACCAAATACACTAAAACCGTGTTTTGAAGTCTCAGTCAGAAAGTATGTTTTCAATTATATTTTGTATGAAATCCTTCATCGGTATTTAAAAAAAAGAAAATATAAAAAACTGTTGCTGCCGGCTCCTTAAAAAACTCTCAAATGCACACTTATTTCTCTCTCCCTTCCTCTTCACTCTATCCCTTTTGTCTTTTTCTTTCCTCCACAGCATTAGGCCAGCCACAGCTGTTGCCGCCATGAGCAACTAGAGGCCACGGACCGCTGGCCGCATGGGCCCACGACCATAGCTACCAAATAGATGGGGAGATTGAAAGAGTAAGAGATGTGTTTTTAATGAAATTCTAGGATAGGAGCGAAGAAGAGTGATGGGTTTTGATTATGGACTTAGATAATCAATCAGTACTGTCCTGCTTGATTTTGAGCTTTGTTAAAAATTGTTTTATGCCTTCTCTTTGACCATAACTATAGTAATTTGTTGCCACACTCAGAAAAGCCCATGACAGCAATATGTTGATGCACAAAGCTATAAAGGTTTAATTAAGTGAGCCCAAATTTCGATTGCAGAATATGTAAGTTCCATCATCTTGATCATAAGAGTTTTGCTTTACTTAATTTCTAAAATTAATGAGCCCACCTTTGCATTATTACATTACTCATATATATATATATATATATATATATATATATATATATATATATATATATATATACTATGAGGTTGACCTCATGGGAACTTTCCATGAGGTCCAGCTGTGTGGGTCCCAATGTGATGTGTGTTGGACATCAACATCGTGAATTTGATAGGTCCCCTTTAGGTTATGGCATATCCCAAAAATCAGCCATATATGGAACTCAGGTGGGCCATGCCATCTAAAACCATGTGAAGACATGCCTGAAACATGTAAGAGCACTTGGTGGGGCCCACCTGAGTTTTGGATGTGGCTAAAATTTTCTTTGACCCCTCATCCAAGTGGAACACATACAATGGATGGGCTGGATTCGTGAACCACATCTCAGTGGGCCCAATAAATAATCATGAAGGTTTTAATGGGTGGGTTACCCCTATCAACTATTGTCTGTGGTGTGGCCCACCTAATTCATGGATTAACCTGATTTTTAAGCCCATGGGCCACCATGGAATGGTGCATCTGACTAATGGAGTAGATTTTGGAAACACATCGTGGTGTGGCCCACACAGCTTGACCTCATGGGAAGTCTCCATAAGGTCGACCTGATAGTACCATTTCCCAAATATATATATATATATATATATATATATATATATATATATAGGTTGTTCAAATCAAGAAGGGTTGTTCCCCATCTCATTGACAATTTATATGGGTTGTTAAAATCAAGAAGGGTTGATCCGAGGCTCAACCCATTTAAGTGCCACATCTCTAGCTCGAGCCCCACTTGTTACTCATTTAGCTGTGGCCAACCCGCCCCATTTACTAAATGGGCCAAGAATTATAGCCCATATATATATATATATATATATATATATATATATATATATATATATATATAGGGAAATGGTAATATGAGGTCGACCTCATGGGAAGTTCCCATGAGGTCGAGCTGTGTGGGGCCCACCGTGATGTGTATCGGACATCTACTCCATCAGTCAGATGCAACATTCCGTGGTGGGCCACAATATTAAAAATCAAGTCAATCCATAACTTAGGTGGGCCACACCAAATACAACAGCTGAGAGGGGTTAACCGCCCATTAAAACATTCATGATCGTTTATTGGGCCTACTGAGATGTGGTTCAAAAATCCAGCCCATCCATTGTGTGTGCCCCACTTGAATGAGGGATCAACCAAGTTTCAGCTGCATCCAAAACTCAAGTGGGCCACACCAGGTGCTTTTAGATGTTTCAGGCATGTATTAACATGGTTTTAGATGGTATGGCCCACTTGAGTTCCATGTATGGCTGATTTTTGGGATATCCCATGACCGAAAGGGGACCCATTAAGTGCACGGTGTTGATGTCCAATCCACATCACGGTGGGTCGCACACAGCTCGACCTCATGGGAACTTCCCATGAGGTCGACCTCATAGTACCATTTCCCATATATATATATATATATATATATATATATATATATATATATATATATATATGAGAGAGAGAAAGAGAGATATGGTCTCCTTGTGCCGCAACATGCTTTCCTATTGTCCAACTCACGGTCATCTTGGGAACCTAGATAGGGTGGGCCCTACAGTGATGCGTGCTAAAATCTACTCCGATCATTAGGTAAGTGATATCTATTTATCCGTAGGTTTGAAACAATAATTAGATTTATGATTTAGGTGGGCCACGCCAAGAGAAACAATGGGAGAGGGAATGTCTATCATTGGATTTTTACATGGTCCACCTTAATGTTTATGTGAAATCCACTCCAACCATTAGTTTTCTTAAGAAAATCCATACATGGGCAACAACAATTATACTCATACTTGATTTATGTGTGCCAAACCAAATGATACAGTTTGGATGGTGGGCGTCCCGCTGCCTTTTTCCCCTCCCCTCATGTGGCCCACTATAACTATCGATGTGTCTGATGTTTTATCTATTCAGTAAAATATTTGTTTCTAACCTTATGGGTGGAGCGGATTTCATATACACATCATGGTGGGCCAACTCCAGCTCATCCTACGACTGCCTTGGTTGTCACATTGTCCCGGGAGGGGGTTGATGCTGACAGTTGCCATAATGGGTGGGTGCTCGTGGGCCCCACAATGATGTAGCACAAAAATGAAGTGGATCCAATAAACAGGTGGACCACACCATAGGATAAGATTGATGATTGAACGCCCACCATTAAAAGCTTCTCATGGTCCACTATAATGCTTATTTTCCATCCAATGTGTTGATTAGGTTATAAAAACCTGGATGGAAAGAAAAGACTAATATGGGCTTGGTCCAAAGCTTTTGTGCCCAAAAAGTTTTTAATGGTGGGCCTTCAATCACTACTATTTCTTGTGGTGTGGTCCACTTGACATTTGGAGCTGCCTCATTTTTTTTTCACTCCTTAAAATTATTTGAAGAGATGGACTGACAGAATGGATAAAACGCATATATCATGGTGGAGGCCACATATCACTTCCAGCACCCACCACTAGCAACCAATGCAAGTCTAGCAGGATCAGCATCAGCTAACCGATTTGAGACGTGAAGGAGCTTGGCCAGCAAACCAAGATGGGGGAGCTTGGTTGACCCCTACTATCATATGCATATGAAATCCACTCCAACCACTAGGTGTGTTACTAGAATTTAGCTATAGGTCTCAAAACTCAGCTACCTCCATAATTTAAGTGGACCACATGAGAAGAAAATGTGCAAGGAATTCCCACAATTCAAATTGTTTTACTTAGTGTGGCCCATATAAATCACTTATGCAACTGATTTTTGATCCCTATGCATTAATTTTCATGGAGCAGCTAACGGTTGGAGTGGATTTCATAAACTCATTACAACAATGATGCCCGATCTAAGCTCCCAATATCACCAGGGAATTGGACCGCAAGAAAGTCTTTGCGGTACAGTGCGCAGGAGACCGGGTGTTCTACCTTATTTTTTTTACCTTATATATTTTACCTCATTTTACCTTATTTTACCTTATTTTTTTACCTTTAATCTGATGGATGGCAGACTCGATTGTTTCTCCAATGCGTCAAACAAATGCTGCAAAGGACACTGGTTCTCGCCACTATTTCTCTCTTTCTATCGTCCCCCTTTCCTCTTATCTTTCTATGTTTATTGAAACCCTTATGAACGGATTAGATGGTATATAAAAATGTCAAGGTGGGCATCCCCATCTCCCCTAGTCTCTTTCTTGTGGCCAACTCAAGCTTTCAATCGGCCTCACTTTTTTTGCTCAGATCTTAACATTAACTGGCGCAAGTGATGAAATTATTGGACAACTATCTACTCTTTAGTCTCTTCAACGGGCGCGGATTGCCTGCGAAAGCCTGCCTGCGCAAGGAATCTGAGTGGGCCCACCGTAAGGTTTGTGAGAAAACTACGCTGTCTAGCCATTTTGTGAGATCATTTTAGGTGTTGCGAACAAAATTGAACAGAATCCAAGACTTAAGTAGGCGAAAACATGACGATTGAACTCGATTGAACTTCCACAGTTGAAATATTCGCGGGGCCACATAAGTTTGGAATCAGGATAATATTTGTGTTTTCAGCTCATCTCAGTAGGAATGACATTATGACAGTATGGATGGCATATAAACATCACTGTGGACCCCATAGACGTTTCAACGGTAAGAATTTCCCTACACACCTTTTGCTTTAATGCGGCCCACTTGAGTTTTGGATCCCGTTCATTTTTTGTCGCAACGCCTAAAATGATCTCACAAAACGGTTCGATGGCGTAGATTTCTCATAAACCTTACGGTGGGCCCCACCCAGATTCCTTACGCAGGAGCAGGCAATCCGCACCCCTATTCAACCACACACGTCAGGCCTGTGTGGTCCCCGCTTTTCATTAGGCGGGCCACCATAAAATCCACCCGGGCCATCCTTTGCAAGCTCATTTTAGAACGTAAAACAAGAAAATAAATAAAAATGAGGGGATCCAAGGCTCAAGTGGGCCACACAAGAGGAAATAGTGGGAAAGAAATGTTTACTGTTGAAACCTTCCAGAGGCCCACCTTGATGTTCACCCAATTCCTTTCCGGATGAACTGAAAACACAAAACTTAGCCTGGTACAAAACTTCTGCGGCCCTACGAATGTTTCAACAGTGGTAGTTTAATCCCCACGGTTTCCTTTCATGTGGTCCGTTTATGGTTTGGATCGCCACATTCTTGGTCTCATGCCCTAAAATGAGGTAGAAAAAGGGATGAACAGAGTAAATTTCTCAAAAACATCAATGGTGGCCCTACCTAGCTTATGAGCACCGGAATTTTGCAATGCGTGTTGCACTTGAAACTATCTTCTCTTTACCAACCTCCGACTCTCTTACAGGTTACAATGAATCCATCACAAATGATGAGGAAAATAGATTTTGCACCTGCAGCCTCGGCCAGCAGAAGGGAAGTGGATTGTGTACTGAGTAAACTCTGTTGGGTACTAGAAAGCTCTATAGGGCCCACTGTGGATGTATCTATGTATCTATCTTAGCCATGCTGTACATCTGTTTTTCCGGATCATTTTAATGCATGAGCCCAAAATTGAAGCATATTCAAAGCTTAAGTGGACCACACCATGGGAAACAGTGGGGATAATGATGTTTGAAACCTTCCCAGTGTCGTTTCTTAAGGTCACAAAGATATGGATGAAGGGAAAACAAAAATATCAAGTTCATCTAAAACTTCTGTGGACTCTAAGGTCACAAAGATATAGATATGCTTCAATTTTGGGTTCATGCCCTAAAATGAACTGGAAAATGGATGGATGACATGGATAAGATATACATCACAGTAGGCATAGAGTTTACTCAGTATGCAATCAGCTTCCCAGCAGAAGACAGACCTGTTGGCATAATAGTCTCCAGGGCTTCATTATAGATGTGTGCACGCCTTGAAAAGCCAAGCTGCCCTACTTAGGGCCTGTTTTAGAAAACTTATTTCCAGCACTTATTGCTAAGAAAATAGGCTATTGAAAATAGCCTATTTTCATTCAAATTCAAAAAACTAAGTACTTAATTGATTCTACTTAATTCAGTTTCTCACTAAAAAAAAATTGATTCTTTTAAGCTTCCTACTCTTGGGTTAAATGGAATGCTGATTGGTTTTAAAATCTTTGCTCCTTTAGACCAAAATATCCTTAATTTTTTTTAAATGACAGCTTTAACCCTTTGTAAAAGACTTCCGTAGAACTTTCCAAGGGATATGATCCCAAGCAACCATCAAAGTTACGATGGTAAATGTATTGCATCAACCATACAATAAGCCGTCCGACCAGGGGCAACTATGAGTCCCACCGTATTATGTCTGTTTATCCAAGTCATCCATCCACCTTTTTCAGATCATTTTAAGGTATGAGCCCAAAAATAGGCAGATCCAAGGATCAAGTAGACCACGCGCATTAAATGCCAAAGTCAATTCTGGTGTGGTCCACTTGAGCGTTGAATCTGACTTATTTTTGGGCTCATACCTTAAGATTTTAAGAAAATGAATGGATGGAGTGGATAAACAAATGCATCATGGTGGCCCCACAGGAGGCCCTAGTCGGACGGCTTATTGTGTGGGGTTGGACGCAATCTACCATATTTTGGTTCCATGGACTACGCATAAAGAAGAGCATCTGATGGATAGAATGAATATCAGTTATCACATGTATAACATGGTGGGCTCCATGATGTTGTAATGTTCTACAAGTTCCCTAAAACAGTGGTTTCTGGGGTGCTGCATCACATGGATGGCTCTGATTTTAGACTCACATCATGTGCGATGGGTTTTCAAAAAGTGGTGCGCAGGTGAGCATCTTTATTATATATACTCACTAGCATAGTAGTTTTCTTGAAAACTTGTGAGCACTTTTTGAGAACCTCACACACACATACGAGATATGGGAGCTCGAACTCCCATGGTGAGAACCCTCAAGGTCACCTGACATAGAAAAGATAGAAAAACTAATATGAACCACAACATTGGTAACAATGTAAAATTGTCCCAAGAACCTCCAAGGTTATAAGTGGCTCGCCTGAGATTTGTTTCAGGGTGATATTTGGCATCTTACCTTCATCCTTGTTGAGTGACAAATTTTACATGTTTAACCCCATGTTCATTTTGCATTTACATGAATTATCTGGCTAAAATGATCTAATTACATGTTTTTTCATGTTTAATAGTGATTGAATGAATTATAATGAATTCGAGCTAAAAAGGTGATTTAAAGTCCAAGAGATGGTGATCTGAGCATGTGGATCAAAGAAGATCAAAAGAAGTTGTATGGTGTTGAATGATGCAGAAAATGTCCTGAAAAGACCAAATCCATGACTGCAGGGCTGGAAAACCAATATGCAGATATTGCAGAAATAGCCCTGAGGCTGTTAAATTGTGAATTTCGAGACGGCGCAAGTCTATAAAAGGAGAGCCGACTTCCACAAATGATATTCCCATTTTTCCTTTTCTTTTAGATTTATTTCCTAGGGGTTTCCAGAGAGAGAGGGAGATAGATTTTTTTGTTCTTGATTCTTTATTTCAATTCATGCAAGTTTATTAATATATTCATTTCTTTAGATTAATTCAAGTTCTTTTTTTTTATTATTTTAATTCTTCTCCTCTTTTCTTTATTCTTTTCTTGCCCTTTTTATTTTTAAACATGTGCTTCTAATTCTCTTCTAGTCAGAGCTAGAAGGGAAGCACATGGATTCAATAGATTATCCATCATGATGATTCCTTAATGATTTCATGATGGGATCTTAAAATTGATACATGTTATCATGTATTAGGAAAATCTTTGATCCATCATGTGAGAACGTATGGTAGATGCTTAGATCTAGCTAATACAGATTTCTTAGATGGGAGAGGCTTTTAATCTTCCACATTGTTTGATTTGTAATCTCATGGATCTCAAATCCTTACAATCCCTGGAGCCCAAAAGTATGTTTTAATGATGTAGAACTTGAGATTTCTAATCCTTGACAGCTTTCTACTTCTTTTTACATGCTTTAATTGTTAAATCTTCCGACTAGACAGACCATAGTGTTCTGATCTAGTTGAGTTATCATTATCAGTCATGATAGATGGTTTGTTAAATTCATGTGTGGAACTTCGATGCTTTGGTTTGATTTTTCCATATCAATCCAAATCCTTAATCTATTTGGGATAGATCATTTGATATCTATTTTCATTATCTGTTTAGTTGATCTGTAAGAAGCTTTCTCAGTAGACTGTCTTCGTAAGATCGACCCTGTACTCACAGGAATATTACAATTGAACCTCTGCACTTGGAGGAAATCAATCAATCCTAGCGATTTAAACTTGATGAACAGGTTTGATAGAAGATACATGTGCTTGTGGCCTATAAATAAACCTATGGTTGGCCTCTTATGAGAGACACAAGTTTCACGTAAAGGCTATTTATTACGAGTAACTCTATCTCATAGCTCTATGAGTGTGACATCCACTTCATCAATTAGTTTACCACCTCATGCTAAGATGTTAGCCCAATGATGAGGCAGGTTTAAAACTTAAGTGGGCCGCACCACACAAACAGTGGAAATATAAAAAACCCACCACTGAAAACCCTTCTCAGTACCGTTTGGTGGATTGAGATATAAATACCTATAAAGATGAGAAAGGCCATACATGCGGGCCATGCATGTACACCAGGCCATACAAGTCGACATACTCTCATCCTCAACTAAAAAAAAAAAAAAAAGTGCATATTCCTTTTGTTCTAATTCGATCTCACCATATTCTAAAATACTAAGATTTTTTATACAGGCAAGTGACGCCCATGGACCCTAAAATTTATTTGAAAGATGATCTTGACCGTTGATTGTTGTAATTAACTGAAAGAATCAACTATTTTAAAGCCTCCACGTGCATTGTATTTGTATTTTAGTAGTCTTTATAAAACTCCTACAGACAACCTAAGATGATCATAACAGGCACGAACCATGAGCATATTCCTAAGGCCCGGCCCAACCCAACCAAACCTGCTCTAAAAGCAAATTGTATAAGGAGGCCTCAAACACGACTGCTTGTCCTTTTTAGGTCACTCTACCCCTAAGTCACATGCACATCTATTGAACACTACACATTTATTCATATTTGTTGAAAACGAACGCCTCAAATCTCCATGGACAGAGGCCTCCGGCCAGTCGACCTACCGGTCGGAAAAGTTGCTGGACTGTTTTCTGGGCATTGTTGACCGGTCAGCAGGGGTTGTCGGCTGGTCGACGATGGACTCCGACTGGTCGACAGGTTTCCTTTTTATATTAGGTTTCTTGCACGATTTTGCACAAAGAGTTTCTAATCTCGGTTTTCTCCCATTTAATGAGTGTATTATGGGATGAGAGGTATTCTAGACGGGAAAGAGGATTGAGAGAGGTTCTAGGTGAGAGAAAGAGCTTGAGAATAAGGTTTTCTTCTTGGGAAAGCTTGGATTTCTCTTGTGGGTTGTGATCTTAGATTTTGGGTTCCATCTTTTGTAACTTCTGATATTATAATGGATTGGTGTCGCTTTGTGCCGTGGTTTTTTTACCCGTGAGGGGTTTTTCCATGTTAAATTTAGATTGTCTATGTGTGGTTGGTTATATGCATTGTGATTGTATTGTGTTGCTTGTTTTATTCTATTTGCTGCTATGTGTTCGGCTTTGCTTTTGCTGCCGACCCTTTTATCCCAAGAATATTATCATCATCTAAGCCTTATCACATTAATTGGGTCGTTTACACAAATCCGGTTCCACCTAGAGGAAATCACATATGTTGTGGATCAAGTCCAGAAAAGGTCAGCCCAAGCTTGACCTGTATACTCTAGTGGGTAGATTTGATCCAAAACCCGGCTTTTAAGAATGTAAGGTCAGTTCACCCGTGGGCTGACCCATGCAGTGCTAGCTAGTGACTCTAAAATTAAATGAAATCAATTGGGAGATATCTAAGAAATTAATTGCTGGATTGAGCAATCCACTTATTATTGAAGGACAAAAAAACAAGGAAAGAAAAATCTATCTTATAAGAAAAATCTCAGCTAATAATTTCTTTCCTTAAGAATTCATCATAAGAGGTGACATGGCATACAACCATACTTAGGGAATTGGAAAATAGCTTATCCATTTTGACCAAAAACTGTTGTTAATATGCATTTTGAATTTTTGAATAAAATAATAAAAGATATAAGATAGACTTTTAATCACATTGCGCATTTCCTTTTCCAATGAAAAATTTTGATACGCCAAAGTTACAAGACAAGAAAAAGTTGATCAGCAATATATATGGTTGAGTGGGATGTATAAGAAGATAATCAAGAGACTAATTGTGCGTCATATCCTTCAAAAGGCTTTGTACAGGGCCTCAACAGGCTAGCTGGACATAGTGCCCAACTGGTCTTGACTGGTCGGACAGAGGAGGCTGACCAGTCTTCATCGTCAACCTTGAGCTCCCCAATCTAATCAAGAGTGGTTAAAATGATATGAAATGCTTGTTGAATATGTCTTCGATATTTTAGCGCACGTCAAGGTGCATGTATAACTCATGGAATAAACCAATACGACAACGCAAATGATTCTTCCTTTAGATCATCAACAAAGGATTGGTCAAAGAGTACATGACCATGCTTAAGTTTGTCTTTGTTGGCAATGTTTAAAGTAAGTTTATTGCCATTGGTAATATTTGGAGCCAGTTCATTGTCATTGATAATGTTTTGACCATCATTGCCAATATTTAAAGCAGGTACATCATTATTGGCAATGTTTGGAAAAAAATCAACATCATTGACAATATTTGGAAGAAGTTCACCATTGTTGACAATGTTTGGACCAAGTTTATCGTCGTTGGCAATGTTTGGAGCAAGTTTACCAATATCAACAATGTTTGGAGCATCATTTCAAATGTTTGAATTAAGTTCAACACCCTTAGGATGATCTAGACAATTCTAAGGATATTGACCTTGCTCCAAAATTAAAAATAATACTTCAAATATTGTTAATAACAGTGAACTTGTTCCAAATATCGCCAAAGATGCTAAACTTCTCCAAACATTATCAACAATGATGAACTTGCTCCAAATATTGCCAATGGTAGTGAACCTACTCCAAACATTGCCCTGCTCCAAATATTAGCAATGATACTCCAAACATTGTCAATGATGATAAACTAACTCTAGACGACGATGAGCTTGCTCCCAACATTGCCAACAAAGATGAACTTAACCATGCTCTTGTATTCAGTGACCAATTCTTTGCTGATGAAAAAAAAAAAAAAACATTTGTGTTCCTATATTAGCTCATTACATGAGTTGTACAAGCACATTGACGCACGCTAAATAGATTGAACAAGCATTCCATATCATTTTAACCACTTTTGATTGGACTAGTAAACTCACACGCGGCTAAAGATGAAGATACAATTCGCGACTATATATGAGGTCAATTAATTAATGAGGGTTCTTCCATTGAAATTTGGCATGTATAATAGTTGGATGAATGCTTTAGCATTATACATCATTAACATCATTTCTTTTTAGATTGCAAGCCCTTCATTTTCTTTCCTTTTTTTAAAGTCTAAATCGTGAGATATTCTCACGTAGGCCTTGTTAGTACACCTTTTGTTGTCAATTGACGTGTTGGTTGGTCGCGTCGCGTCATATGAGCCCCGGTCGAAGAATTGAAGATCAAGATTGAAGATTACGCTTCGTCCATTGCTCAAGCTTATGCTACAACAAGATCTCAGGTAAGTTGCATATAGATCGACCATAGGAAACCCCAAAACATCAAAGAATGGCGTAAAAGACTCACATATCTTATCCTCATTCCTCTCGACCCTTGCACAAGTTGATCAGACTTGTGAACCATGGCTGGTGCGAAGCATATTGAAGATATGTCCATACATTGGACCCTATGCACCTCATCGCTTGAAGAGATCCGTTGTTGTGTTGAGAATCTTGGTCCTGCAAGCTCGCTATGACAAATCCATCCAGACAGCGGCCAGGCTTCTCAAACACTTCAGCATCCTTGCTGTGAAGAGGACATATGGACAGCCGACCGGACTTGACCGGTCAGCCAGGAGCTTCAAAAAGGACCAAGGCATGCTGGTTGTTAAATCAGCTGGACTGCCGACCGGTCATGACCGGTCGGCCAGAAACTCAAAATCATTCCAGCAGAATGCATATAGGAAGCCGACTGGTCATGACCGGTCGGCCTTCGCAATGCCTGAAGGTCCAGCAAGTAGGTCCGACCGGTCATGACCGGTCGGCCTTCACAAGAGATGGAGTCCAGCAACCATTGCCGACCGGTCATGTCCGGTCGGCCTTCACAAACCTGTGTACTCCAGCAGGGGGGTTCGACCGGTCATGACCGGTCGGCCTGATCCTTCACAGCACTCCAGCAAGGGGGTCCGACCAGTCATGACCGGTCGGCCAGTCCCTCATGTGGCCTATTCTTTTGAATGCTGACCGGTCCGTCCGGCCGGTCGAGTCCTTGCTCTGACAGGTCGGACATGACCGTTTTAGATCCGTTGGGGCCATCATTTGGAGCTCTATAAAGCCTTGTCTTGAGCTCTTTCTTGGCATACATTCAACACCCATCCAGAGCTGAGAGAGAGAGAGAGAGAGAGAGAGAGAGAGAGCATTTACTCTCATCCTTCCTCCTTCTTAACTCCCTTGAGTTCATCATTCAAACTTGGCCATTAATGGCTTGTCATTGAGTATTCCAAGCTCGGTTTGAAGTATGAACTCAAGACCTCCATTCATGGCTGACCTTCCTTTTGAATACCTTTATTAGGTCACTTAAAGCCATTGAATGCTTGAAGATTGGTAGTTCCCTCATTACCATTGCATTGAATAGGCAAGAGGAACTAGACCAACTCTCTCCCAACTACCCGGCATCAACATATCCTCATCATTTGCATCGGTAGCTGATCCTGGGAGCTCAAAGAGAAGCTGAAGCACGTGGAGCTGAAGCTACTCATCAAAGGCATCGCATCGAGGCTCAATCGTCTAGGTATGTCTAGTATTTGAGAGTCCATCTTTTAAATCTCTATTCCCTGGATTGGGAAACTCCGGCGGGAGGGTATGTGACCATCCTTGGATTAGGATTGGTGAGAGTTTGAGATCCAAACTCGTCAAGTCCCTGGATTGGGCCATCGGCGGATGGTATACGCGGTCCTAGATCAAAGGATGTCAAGGTTGATGGTTAACCTGATTTAAAACCAAGACTATAGTGAAATCCGGTGGTCTCATAGGTTGAGATCGTGAACCAGGAGTGGAGTAGGGAAACCGAACCACTATAAATCGCCTTGCATTTTGAGATTGAATGATTGCAATTTGTTGAATGGTTTAGTCAATCATGAATGCTAATTGTTTGATGAAATGCCTATGATAGTCCTTGCTTACAAACTGCTCATATAAATGTCTTGAATGCTATTGTGATTATCTTAGTTGATGAGATTGACTTGAATTGTTTCTAATTGTAATTAGAATTTAAAAAGTCATATTCACCCCCCCTCTAGGACATTAGGCATATCTCCAAGTATCTCTATAGGCGGTAAAACCTCAATTTCAGGCCTACCCACTCATGAACCTTTCATAACCCTAAAAGCTAAATATGCACCATATCCTGCAACTTTGCTACTATTTTTTTATTTTAAAGATTATTAGTATTTCCTACAAATTTCGCTCTTATAATTCTATAAACATTATTTTACTTCTACACTTGTTTAGAATTTTGCAATGAAACGGTCAGATTTTCTTTTTCTTCAGCCAATACCCGAAACCAACCCCAAAATTATCCTATGCACACCTCAACTGTACACCTTGAATACCTACAAAGATTATTCAAAACTGATATCCAATCTTTCTAGCCTCATCTCTGCCTAAATTGTTTCTTAACCTTTTTTTTTAATGTAATCACCTCTTGATTATATTATTAAACGACGACCTATTTTAACCCATTTAAAACCCAATATTGCCTCTAAAATCAGTTTTTAAATCGTCCTCCCTACCTATATGTTGGCATAGTTTGGCCTAAAGTCATCTCATGTCTTACACCTAAACCCTTAGCTAACCTAGGCACTTAAACAATTCAAGCGTCTCGAATAGATAATGTCTACAGGAAGTCAGACTTCCTGCAGTCTAGAGATGATAGGCGATAATCAGAATGATTTGTCAAAGATGTTTCAACAACATATGGAAATAATAGAGTGGATGGAGGGCCAATTTGATAATGAAATAGTGATGTGATTCAATCATAAAAAATGATGATCTGGGGAAAAATGATTCCTTTAATGAAATTTGGCCATTGGAAGCAAGAAATAATGTGCTGATCTCAATCTTATTAGATTGATCTAGGTACGTAGTGGATGACCATTAACAAAGCCTTGAAGTTCATAAATATGATCTCCAAATTAGCTTGGACAAATAATAACCATCACCAAGCATCCATAAATAAAATCACAATTCAAGAGGAAATCAAATGTTATGAGATAGAAATTTCAGCAATAATGAAATTGTCCTAAACTTGAAGAATATGAAAAAACAAGGCTTGGAGCCTCTAGAGGTATCAAAGTCTGCATGAATGAACATGGGGCCTTAAAATAGTCTTAACCCTCAAAAGGTCTTTTAAAAAAAGAGCCTCCAAGAGAAACACAACCAAAAGAATACCCTCCAAACATTCCTCCTACTTTCACTATCAAGGGGTCGTTTAGATGCCTATAAAATACTTCCTAATTTTTGCACCCTCTTCGAGTCCCCACTTCTAACTCCAGTGAAGCATGGTTCCATCCTTGAGGGAGGGGGCTTCCGTGGTGTAGTTAAGCAGTTGGTTAAATGAGTGTTGTAGTATAGGAGAGAACGACTATATCTTGTGGCCCCTATGGGATTCAACGGTGTAGACCAGCGTGCCTTAGCATGTCATGTTATTTGGTAAGGGCTAGTGACTTCTATCTGTAGATGGAAACAATGGTTGAGAAGATATGAGGGTCCAACTTTGGGATCTTCCCCTGGAGCTTTGGTCTGCAAAAGCAATGGTGGCGGTAGTCTCCTGCTTCAGTGAGATTCTAGCAGATGGAAAGAATGGTTAAGATTAGGTCGAGAAGATGTGTGGGGTTCAACTTTGGGATCTTCCCTTGGAGCTTTGGTCTGCCAAAGTAATGGTGGCAGTGGTCTCCTACTTTAGTGAAATTCTAGCCATCGACTAGACTACTGAGATATGGCAAGATCTCACGGCGGCTAGGGTGTGTGTCAAGATAAAGAAGTTTGATCCCATCCCGAATCCATTCCGGTGATAGTAGGAGAGGAGAGAATCCTTATTCATGTTACCAGGGAGGTGTTCTCATATTGGCCTTGTCTAATGATATGCGGCCCGATAAGGTTGCTACATTCGCATGGCTCTGGCCGGCAAAAACAAGAACCTAATGATTGATAATCTGCACAAAAGGGTGATGGTGCTCCCAAATGTTTGTCTCCTCTCTGCTTGAAGAATGAGGAATCAGTGGATCGTATCTTCATCCATTGTCCCTTTGCGAAGGGAGTTGATCTTGTCATGGCATGAAGGAGGAGTTGATCTTGAGATGGCATCCTTTTGATTTTCGGTAATCTATGGGTTATGCCGAAGCCTATGGAGGAGTTGATCTTGTCATGGCATGAAGGAGGTGATAGATCCAAAAACAATCTTTAGTTGCAGTTGGCCCTACTTGCAGTTTGTGGTCAATTGGTTGGAAGGAAATGGTAGATGCTTCGGAAATAGTAAGGAATCCTTCGCTTTCATGGTAAGGAATGTTTTCTTGTTTATCCAGGAGTGGATTTCCAACCATCAGGGCACTATATATGTGGTGTTAGCCTCCTTTTTTTATGGCTTAATTTGTTTGTTCTGATGTTGTTTTTTGTCTTTCTAACTTCTAATAAATTATCAATTCTAAAAGAAAATGTAGATACGCCTATGGAGTTTTATGTGATCGTCTAATACCAGTCAAATATAAAGATAATTTTTATAGGATATCTATAAGACCAACCATGCTCTATGGGACAAAATGTTAGGCAATTAAGGACCTACATGTTCATATGATGAGTGCAATTGAAATGATAATAATGAGATGGATGAGTGACAAGACAAGGAAAGATATATATAATTATAAGTAAATGCATTTGAGTGACCTTTGAAGTATCACCAAATAAGTAATAAGATGAGGAAAAGTAGACTTAGATGGTTTAGTCAAATGGAATGGAGACCAAGAATTGTGCGGTTAAGTGAGTTGGTGCAAGCTAAAGGCTCTAAAGAGGCAAAGGAAGGCTTAAAAGGACATCCGTGGAGGTAGTAAGAAAATTATTGATGACCTATGGTCTAACTAAAGTCATGGCCCTTAAGAGTAAAATTGTGGAACATGATTCATGTAGTTGGCCCCAATTAGTTAGCATAAGTCTTAGATGATGACGATGATGATGATGATGAACCCAAAGGGCCATGCGGAAGTCATCAACTCGATTGAGCAGTGCTCATCCAAGCTAAGGGCAATTGATGCAATCGTGCACCATCAAAACGTGCATGCTCCACACATGTATACAAGAAGAGGCCAAGCACACATGGCTTCTTTCGTCTTACTGTTTTAGAAGTGAGGCCGGATCTGCTACAAATCAGTGTAGGAAAACCTTATCCTATAAATTCATTTATCTTTGTCATGTTTTGTTTACATCCAAACCGTCAGTTACTCCCATCCGCCTGTATATTCATCCGACTCTAATATTTGTTGTAAATTGAAAGTCAGGTCGACCACATCATAGAAAAAAAAATCCTCACGACTCATCCAATTTCAAAAGGGTAGTTTACTCATTTTAGAAATTAGATAATATACTCATTTTAGAAATTATTATTACTACGTAATTAGGAAGTTGTATCGTTAGGATTTTGTTTCCTTGTAATCCTTACTCTATAAATAAGATAGGGGCCATACATTCAAAAAAAACTCCATCTTTATGATATTTGAAAGCAAGTTGTTGCTGATTGTTTTCTTTATGGGGGAAGTTGTCGGAAGGGGGAGTAGAGGTGAACTCTAGCATATGGCTAGAGGGCTGTTCAGTTTTACTCTAAGTCTTTTTTTATTATTATTATTATTTTAATGTTCATCTAGCAGATGTATTATTTATTCAAAGTAAAAGCAGCAAGAACAACTGCACATAACATTTTGAACGGATAAATACATCATATGACAACATATGTATAATGACCCAAATCATCCCTTCACTAGGGAAAATCATGGATAAAATATCATTACCATTCAAAATGCAGTATACAGGAAAATCACACAAATCAACTGACGTCTTATTCTTCTTTTTTCTGTGAGAAGATGGTTAATCTATTATTGTGCTTAGGGGTCGTTTGGATGCTTATCAATGGCCCAAGTTGTAAATAATTTATAGATAAATCATTTACACTGCATTTAGATGGCCACTTTTGCCTGTAAACCATTTACAGGCTGTAAATGATTTACAATATTTACCCCATCTCATTTACAGGCAAAAAGTTTGGATTTCATTTACAAGCTCTCCATTTACAATTTAATTAATGACTATAAATGGAAAGATTAGCTTTTTATTTACAGGGCTTCAACAATTTACAAGCTATCCAAACACAGACAATCATTTACTTGTAAATCATTTATAGCTTGAAGCTAAACAGGACAAGCTGTGAATGATTTACATTTGCAAATCATTTACAACTTAAACCATTTATAAGCTTCCAAATGACCCCTTAGACTATATGGCCCATTTATGGAGCCTTATGATGAATGGATACTATTCGGATGTAACAGACATATGCCATGATCCATTAGTCAGATGAAAACTCTCATCCATCAAGGTCGATTGGATCACATTCCATATAAACATAAAATAGCAATTGAAAAGGTGGAGGAACTTAATTATAAAAAAGAAAAGAGTAGGAACATACTTGCGAGAAGAACAAGTTTTGGCCGCTGTGGCAACAGATAAAGTGTCCTCTATCAACATGATTCAAGCCAAATGATGCTGAAAAATCATAACCATGTGTAAGATCTGAGCAGCAGTACAATGATTTTAGTGTATGTAGAGAGAGAACTTCATCGTTGTTGCCTTAGAAAGGGATTTTGATTTGGCTTCACACAGAGAATTTGACCATTTTCCTTAGAAAGGGGTTTCAGTTTCACACTTATGCTAGTAGATGTTGATAGATTATTTATACATACGGACTGGGAGCGAGTTGGGTGGTGACCCCATGATGTGTGTGGTATCCACACCGTCCATCCATTTTTATGGATCATTTTAGGGCATAAGCACAAAAAATAGGCAGATTGAAGGCTCAAGTGAATTAAACTATAGGAAGCATTGGTGACAATGACAACCAATGCCACCCACTGTTGAAACCTTCCTAAGGCCCACCGTGATGTTTATTTGCCACCCAACTTGTTCATAAGGTCAGACCTGGATGAAGGAGGGAAATATCAGCTTAATTCAAAACTTATGTGGCTCCCAAGAAGTTTGTGTGGTTCACTCGGGCATTTGAACAACTTTCTTTTTGGGATCATCACCCAAAGTGATCTGTCAAGATGGATTGATGGCATGGATAAAATACATCAGGGTGAGCCCCACAGAGCCCCTGACAGCACCATCGGTCTCTAGCTAGGTCCTGGTAGGGTAGTACCCAATTTGTGTTCCCAAAAATGATACAAATCTAAAGCTGAAGTGGACCACACCGTATAAAACAGTGGGGATTGAAGGCCCACGGTTGAAAACTTCCCAAGGGCTACAAAAATTTTGGATTAAGCTTATAATTGTGTTTTACCTTCATCCAGGCCTGTGTGATCTTGTGAACAGGTTGGATGGCAAATAAAAGATCACGATTGGCCCTAGGAAGTTTTGAACAGTGGGCGTTCAATCCCCACTGTTTTCTGTGGTGGGGTCCCCTTGAGCTTTGGGTCTGCATCATTTTTGGGCTCATGCCCTAAAATGAGCTGGTAAAACGAATGGACAGCATGGATAAAACACATGTTCCACAGTGGTCCCCATAGAGCTTGGGTCACATCAAATGTCCCTCTGGGTCAATCAGCTTCTGGACCAATGTATGTGTGTTATCTACGCCGGTCCATTCATTTTTTTCCAAATCATTTTAGGTCATGAGCTCAAAAATGAAGTAGATCAAAAGCTTGAGTGGACCACACTACAGGAAATAGTGGTGATTGAACACTCACCGTTAAAAACTTTTTGTGGGCACAAAAGTTTTCATCAAGCTGATATGTGTGTTCCCTTCATCCAGGTCAGGGTGACCTTATCAATGAGCTGGATGAAAAATAAACCTAATGGTGGCACTAGGAAGGTTTCAATGGTGGGTGTCATATCCCCAATATTTCCTATGGCGTGGTCCGCTTGAGCTTTGGGTCTGCTTCATTTTTGGGTCATGATAAAATGAGCTGCAAAAACCGATGGACGCTGTGGATATAAAACATATACATCACAATGAGCACCACAGCACGGGGTCACCACCCAATCCTGCTTGCCTCCTACATATGCACCAAAAAATTGCATTTGTACTTGCATGCATTAACTTGAAGTAAACCGACCAATTTGAGTAAGCCATCGTAGTTCAATTCACCAGCCTCAAGTCAGATTTTTGGAATAGGCCTAACCACTGATTAGTGGAAATTTGTTTGTTGAAGTAAGATCATTGGATGCTTTTTTCAATAACCAACCAATCAACGTCCACCAATCCAAAAGTGTTTCAACCAAGTACTGTAATTTTTTTTTTCTTTTTTCAAGTTCATGACACATCTAAATTGTTAGTCAATAATTTAAACATTTTAATTTGAAGTATTTGCATGCCAAGTATGCAATTTTAAAGTAAATCCCAATGTGCCCGCGTATCATCCATCACACTATGCTCTCAAAGTATTTCTCCAAAAGGACATTGAGAGAGGATTCAGTGGAATTGGGGTGAAACACCGCTTTTGTGTACATTTAGTTTGAGTGTGCACGTTTGATGTGAGTTGGAACAATTTTGTGTGCATTTGGTGTGATTTGGAAATTCATTTTGTGTGAATGTGAGAGAGTGTATTTGCACACCAAAATTATATGTTTTGAAATCTCAGCAAAGAAGCACGTTTCCAATTACATTTTAGTATGAAATCCTTGAACAGTAAAAAAGTTGTTGCTACCTGTTCCTTCAAAAGCTCTCAAAGGCTTGCACTCACCTCTCTCCTCTTCTTTTGTCCCTTCCGGCTATTTCCTTCATAGGCTAATATTTCTGTTTTCTCGTCATCCAGGTCTGTGCTGGATGACAAATAAATATTATGGTGGACGCTGGGAAGGTTTTGACAGTGGGCTTTAGTAACCCCACTATTTATTGTGGTGGTCTACTTTAGCCTTGGATTTTTTTTTTTTTATTATTATTATTATTTTTTTATGCCCCATACCATAAAATGAGCTTACAAAACAAAATAACTATGTGGATATAAGGGATAGAATATGGAGCTTAACATACATGTACTTAAAAATTGTATATAATGGCTAGAGAAGAAATGTTACAAATAACTATAAAAATAAAGTAATAAATATGCCAAATTATCGACAAATAGAGATGTGGGAGAGGGAAGAAGAGACATGACACTCTTTGTAGAAGAGATGGTCGGATATCTTCAACCTTAACCCTACTCTATGCAATCTAAACCATTGAGATGTCTTGTATTGATTGGATGTAGGATTTGGACGAGTTGGATGTTCTTGATGGGTGGTTTACTGGTTTGGATGACTTGGATGGTTTAGATTGATGATTTAGGCAATTTTGATGGTTTGGGTGGCCTAGGTGGCTTTGATAGTGGTAAAGAATGGAGAGATAGGCGAGAGAGGAAGTGGTATGTGGTAACCAAATTAAGGATGAGGCTTGAGAAGGGAATGCCTAGGCTAAGGCTAAGAAGTAAAGAAGAATGCATGGGAGGTAGCGAATGAGAGTGTTGTGGATGAGAGCTCCCTCCTCTTTTTTTTGTATTTGTAGAAAATAAAGGAGGTGAAGGGTATTTAAAGGTGAGAGGATGATAACTCGTATGCGAGTAGGTGGGAGGGTAGAGTAGGTGGGAGGGTAAATGTCAAATACTGTATTGTAATTGAGTGATCGTCGTTTGCAACTTCACCGCCATTCACCATAAACTTTGTCTTACATCCACACCGTCTATCAATTTTTCCAAATAGGTTAAGTGCATGGTTCCAAAAATAAGGTAAGTCCAAATCTCAAGTGTACCACACTAAAAGAAAGTTGTCAGGATTACACGAACTTTGGTTGAAACCTTCCTCGGGCCAAGCGTGAGGCTTTATCTAACATATAACCAGTTCATAAGTCCACCCATACTGGATGAAGGTACAACACAAATATCTGCTTGATCAGAGCCGTCTGGGCCCTAAGAAGTTTCAATGGTAGCATCAATTCCACTGTGTCCTATGGTGTGTTCCAGTTTAGCTTTGGATCTAACTTGATTTTAGGTTTATAACTTGGAAAGATCTGAAAATTTATATTGATGGTGTGGATCTAAGAAATAAGTTATCATGGGCCTCGTAAATTTTGCACCTAAAGAAATTCCGCTGAGCACCTACCATTGAAAACTTCTTGTTGCAATAGACAGCTCTGATCAAGCTGATTTTTGTGTTTTACCCGAATCAAGGTCTAAGTGACCTTATGAAGGGGTTAGATGGCAAATAAACCTCAAAGTGGACTGTAGGAAGGTTTCAACGTTAGTTGTTCAATCCATGCTTTCTGTTGTGTGGTCCACTTGAGCTTTGGATGTGCTTCATTTTTAATCTTATGCTTTAGAGTAATCTGAAAAAATTGATGGATGGTTCTGATCTAACAAATAAAATAGGATGAGTCCCAGGGAAATTCCACACTGTAAAAGTTGGTTATGTACCACGCAATCCACATGTGAGAGAGAAAATCAGCTGGTTTTTTAGCTGACGTCGATGACTCCATCTGCTACGCCGGATTTTTCTCTTCCACATACACATACATTGCTAACTAAACAACCGACTTTTAACGTGTGAAACTTTTTCTGGGTCCCTTCCATGATTTTACCTGTTCATAAGATCACACATGCCTAGATGAAGTTAAAATAAAAATATTTGCTAAGAGTATTATGTGGCCCCAAGAAGTTTTCAATGGTAACATTAATTCTTACTGTCCTCAATGATGCGGTCCACTTTAACTTTAAATCTGCATTGTGTTTGGGTTCATAGCCTATAATGATATGAAAAAATAAATTGACGGTGTGGATCTAATAAATACATAACCGTGAAGCCCACTTAAATTTCACACCTCCGGTGCTTGCTGTGTGTTGCAGGGGAGCGGATTAGGTGAGACCGGGCATCACCCAAGACGGTGCAACCCTTACGGTGGGGCCCACCTTGATTTGTTTATTCTACATCCACTCCGTACATCCGAATTTTCAGATCATTTTAGGGCATTCTGCTAAAATTTAAGAATATCCAATCATCAGGTAGACCATACTCTAGGAAAAAGTTGTGATTGAACGCCCTACTATTAAAAACTTCTTGGGAATCACCTTAATGTTTCTATAGTTTTTATTTGACATCCAATCTGTTGATAAGTTCACATAAGTCTGGATGAAGAGGAAAAACATATATCAGCTTGATACAAAACTTTTGTGGCCCGTTATTGGTAAGTCACCACTGTTTCCTATGGCATTGGTAATGGTAAGCCACACTGTTTCATTTTTTTGGATAATTCTTTAAATGATCTGGAAAAACGGATGAACGGAGTGGATATAGAATATACATGACAAGGTGGGCACCACTGTAAGGGCCGTACGGTCTTAGGTGAGGCCGGGGTCTCACCTAATATGCTCCCGTGGTGGTGCAGCACATTCTTGTGGGAGAAGAAAACGGAAAGCATTTATATGTGAAACTTCAGTGAGCCCTATTATAATGTATTTATAAGATCCACACCGTCCAGCCATTTTTTTCATACCATTTTATGGAACTAACAAAAAATGAGGCAGAACCAAGCTCAACCGAGCTACCTTACAGAAACAGTCTGAATTGAACGCATATTGTTGAAAACTTCTTGGGGCCATAGGAGGCTCTTATCAAACTTATATTTGTGTTTTTCCTTCACGAAGGTATGTGTAACATTATTAAAAGGCTAGATAGCAAATAAACGTAACAGTAGACACTAGGAAGGTGTCATCGGTTTCCATTCAATCTTGGCTACTTTCTTTGACGGGGTTTACTCGAGCTTTGGATATGACTCGATTTTAGGCTCATGCTCTAAAATCATCTTTAAAAATTGATGGACGGTGTGGATATGAAACATAAATCATTGTAGGACCCAAAGAAGTTACGTTAAAAATGATGTTCTGTAGCACGCGTTGTATTTGGGAGAGAGAAATCCGGCCGCGGATTTCCTGCGAAAGCCTTGCGTAGGAAGTTCTGGGAACCAAGGTGGGGCCACAGTCATGTTTTTGATGAATCCACCCATTCATCCATTCTGGGATGAACTGGAAACACAAATATTATCCTGATTCGAAACTCCTGTGGCTCACAAATATGTGGCTCCACAAATATTTCAACTGTGGACGTTTAATCCTCACGTTTTCGGCACACTTGAGTGTTGGATCCAGTTCGTTTTTGTTCTCAGGTCCTAAAATGAGCCCCCAAAACGGATGAACGAGGTGGATTCATAAAAAACATCACTGTGGGCCCCACCTTGGTTCAGCGCAGCCTTGCGAAGAAATTTCCTGCGCTGGGAACTAAGGTGGCCCACAGTGATGTTTTTTTTTATAAATCAACACCGTCCGTCCGTTTTGGGAGCTCATTTTAAGATAATAGAACAAAAATGAACCAGATACAAGACTCAAGTGGGCCGATAACGTGAGATTTGAACGTCCACAGTTGAAATATTTGTGGAGCAGGAGTTTCGAATCAGAATAATATTTATTTTTCCACTTCATCCCAGAAGTAGTGACGTTATGAACGGTATGGATTTCATATAAACATTACTGTGGACCCTAGGGAGGTTTCAACGGTAGTAATTTACCTACCCACCTTTTCCTTTAGTGAGGCCCACTTGAGTCTTGGATCTGGTTCATTTTAGTCTTCATGTCCTAAAATGAGCTCCCAAAACGGATGGACGGGGTGGATTTATCAAAAAAACATCACTGTGAGCCCCGCCGTGGTTCCCAGCGCAGGAAATTCCTGCGCAAGGCTTTCGCAGGAGATCCGCGTATCTCGTCAGCCAAAATCATCTGGGATGATGTGACCAATGAGACGTAATGGCGCTGGAATTTCTTGTGCCTTCAGCACAGACGATTCGCACTCAAGAAAGTTTGGTGCTATATGGCTGTAACGCAACTCGAGATTACCCAAGCTCTCTATGATAACTGCCCCTCAATCTAAGGATTTCATCCGGTTAGCCCTGCATCAGACAAGTTAAGCAATACTCATAACGTTAATTTCTGGATTCGACGATAACCGAAATATGACACAACTAATCGCGACTAAGTTACACTAACTGACCTAGATGAGCTGAGCTTAGCTTTGGATATGAATCTCAATCAAAGGCTGGAATGAAGGAGCTTACCCTACTAGCTACTACTCGAGGCTAGCGACGCCACTGAGATCTCCGCGAATTGAAAGGAGGTGAATCAAATAGCAACTTGGATGATCGGAGTGTTATAACCAGCAACACAGGGAGTCCAGATAATGGCCCTGCAGCCTTACCACAACATTGTTGAACCGCAGTTGCCTACCCCACCAACCACTCATGCCAATAGAGCCCGATTTTGGCCCAGGCTAGTACCCAACGCTGGCTGGGACCGAAGTAGCCCAACGACTGGGCTCGGTTGCTGGCTCACGACCTGATGGAATCAAGGCGGCCGAAGGGGAGGCTTCCTCACCGAAATCGGTGGTCGAACAGCCCCCACCTCTCTCTCTCTGTTTGAAGCTTGTAGGGGGCTGGAGGATTCCAGCAGCGGAGTGCTGCCAACACCTCAACGAATCTCTCTCTCTCTCTCACCCGGGCAGGAGAATGCCATGTCCAGAATTGGCAAGGGCTATTTTATAGCCGTTGGAAGCTTACTGGATAAGAACAGATGGCTAGGATTGAAGGGTTTGTTTACTACAGGTTATTGCACCTATAATCCGAGATTTTGAAATCTAAGACCCACACTGCTTGCATGGTTCGGATCAGAGACCATGGTTATGTCTACCAGGATGTGGACCATCGATCCAAGGTTCAGATCTGCAAGTAGGGCCCACAAATCATCATAATCACTAAAATATCGTTGGCTCACGATATATTCCGCCGCGGCAAAATATCAAACTTGATTGCGAATTTCTCGCAGGGCTTCCAATCCGCTGCATTAGGATTGTGATAGCCCTAGAATCGATGGCTAGGATGATCCTATAAAGTTTCTAGAAGATAAAAAACGGTTGGGATGGTGCCAACGCATGAAAAGGGAGATTCTTTCTGCCTTAGAAAATCAGTGTACGGGAGCCCCAAAAGAGGAAAGGGTTGGAGGGCTGAGATTGGTTCGCAATGGACGGTTGCGAGTAGAGGAGAGGTTTTGGATTGGATCGCCAGCGTGGAGGAAGGGAGGTGTTTCCTGTTTTGGCAAAAACCGCTGCACCTGGCTATGTTTGGGCTTGTGTTGTGTGCTCGCAAGAATTCATGGGCATGGGAGCGTAGCTATGGTTTGGTATCAGTTTACTTACAAATCCGATGGATGGTTTGGATTTCATCCCTGGTTATCATAGGTGGGTCACAGATCTAAGCTCCCCCAAATCCTATCCATTGCTGCCGCGAAAGGAGGAAAATATCCTTCCACTTCGGGAAGGAGTTGGGTCGCGTCGCGTCGACCAGCATGCTGCGGGTGCGCAAGCGCTCTGTGCACGCACCAGCGAGAGTGGGGTCCACATCAATGCCTGATAGAATCCACTCCATCCACCCGTTTCCAATGGTCCTAATTGAACACAATACCATATATCGGGAAGATCCATAGCTCAGGTGGGCCATAATATGTGAATTTGTCTTAATCTGGTGATTCTCGTGGTCCCAGCTATCGCATTGATTTCTAACTGAATTTCAACGGTCAAACAACTTAGGAAATAATGCAGGTGGTCAAAACTACATATTCCATAAAAATGTCACTATTAGAAAACTTTTAATGACATGTATGTTATTATTATTATTATTATTATTACCATCATCATCATTATTCTAAAGTGAAATCGTAGGGCCCTACCTCTAATCAAGGCTGTCCACAAGGTGGATTGGCCCTATGACCCATGTACTAAGTTCTTAAAGTACATTTTAACAATTACGTAGCCACTCCTCTTAAAACTCCTCATCAACCTACGATATTTGAAGATTTAGCGGTCAGATCACCTCATAAAATGAACTATTTAATGATTTAGGGGACCAGAATCTACGTAAATGAAAATCGATAGTTTATTTAGCGTCCACATCATCGAATCACGATGATTGAGGGATAGATTATCAAATTGGGAGTTGTAGACTTGATGAATGGGGGATCCATCGATCCAGGCCCCCCAATTTGAGATGGTTGGTTTAATTTGTCTATCCCTTCAAAGTCCTGCCAAAGTTAGGACCTAGTAGTCTAGTACCAAGCATAAGTTCTCCAACCTTAATTCATATATGTGCCTGTGGTTGTATATTCAATAGAAAAATTTATAATATCACCCAAGTAAATCTACCACTTGCATACTGGAAAATCAGGGTGTTACAATGGCATTTTCTTATTAACCCTTAGAATGGTAGAGAGCATAATTTAAAAGTTATCTAAGGCATTTTGGGAAGGGAAGTGACTTTTAAATGTTTCTCTCTTAGATAAGCTTTCCCTCTATATACTTTATGGATGCATTTTTCATTGAATAAGCATTCTTTTAATGCATTTTTGTGATGTGTTCTACCTTAGATAAGCCTCCCCTAGGAAAGCCTCTCTCTCTCACCTAACCTCCCTAGAGAAGCTTCAGCTGGGCCAGTTACCACATGGCATAGCTTCCACTCGCTGTGGATACTCCAGTGAGAGTGTTTATAGACAGTAGCCACAATTGTCGTCGCCATGAACAACTAAAGGCCGCAGACGACCAGTCGCATGGGCCCACAATCAATGCTGGAAAATACATGGGGAGATTGAATGGTTAAGAGATGTTTTTTTCTTTTTTTTAAATGAAATCCTAAATAGAAGAAGGTGAAGGGTGATGGGGTTTGATTGTGGACTTAAAAATCAATTAGTTATCATACTTGATTGTGGCTTGATTAAAGATAGTCTTATGCCTTCTCTTTGACCATAACTATTGTAATTTGTCGCCCCCACTCAGAGAAGCCCATGGACAACAATATGTTGACGTGCAAAGTTAGCCACATTTAATTAAGTAGGCCTAAATTTCAACCATAGGATATATAAGTTTCATCATCTTGAACATTTTCTTCAACATTCCAAAATCAGTGAGCCCACCTTGTGGCTCACATGAGGCTCCAAATTATCTCATTTTTTTTTTCCCAATGTATACATTTTACCGCTTATTGCAATCATTATCTAAAATATCACATACTTACACTAATTTGAATTATTAAAGTTGATTTACTTAATCAAAATCAAATTCTTATAAATATATTACAAAATTTCAAGGTATTCTCGATTCAAGTTGTCACACACCATTTTTTATTATTATTATTCTAGTGAATTTGAATTATAGACTATTACTCACAACTAAAGATTCCTATTTACATAGTTTTTATGGTAGTTATTATTTGAATTCCAATGCATGCCAAATACAAGCTACCAAATTAGCCCTAATTTGAATCGGATCCAAATTATATGTTCCAGTTAATTAGGTGTCTACCATGAGCCAAGAAAGGCTAATTAAATTAGATGATTATCCAAGGGTGGACTTTATTGATGATTGCAAGCAATTAGACTTCCCCACCCACCCCTAAGCAGCACCTATACGTGACATGTGAACATCCGGGCCTTCCACCTAATGCAGGACAAACATGAAGAGGCTCACCTAATAGACAAATAAGATGTCACACACAACATGGTGGGTACTACAGACCCTTTGTATTGTAACCTTTGTCTACACAACAATGCATCAAATTCCAATTTTAGGAAACACTTGGCCTAAGTTCTTAGATGATGTTGGGAAGGGTGTGAAGATGTCTTCCTCAAGTGATTAAAACCTTAAATCTACACAAAAAAAGAGATAAAAACTCAAATATTTTTATTGAATATTTGTCTAATGTTTATGATTTTTCAATTACACCACTAATAAAGTAAAAAATAAAACCCTAATTCGTAATTACCATAAATAGTAAAATTCTAATCCTAATAGAAGTTACCCAAAATAATATAACTCATCTAAAGCCTAGTTTTCTAAAAATAGAAAGAACAGACGTTACTTAGAAGAGTCTTCTAACATGATTACTAGTAATTTAAAAAATAGAATTCTAAAATTCTAAAAATAAAAAAATACAACAAAAATCAAAATTACTAAAAATAGTAAACATTTTCTAAAAATTTATTTTTGAGCTGGAAGTGTTTTCCTTGCAAAACAGATGGACACAACCCACCATGTGGGGCGGTTGACCCCAGATGGCCTGTTACAATAAAGGTTGATAGGTTATGCGTCCTATAACAGCATTTTTTCTCTATCTGAAATGAATTTCTTCAAATTGGATATGTCTGAGCCCAGTTACATAATGCCCTCCATATTCCTGAGCTTGAATCTGATAGACTACTTCCACATCTATTTGGTATTCGTTTAGTCTAGCCATAATGCATCTGTCATCCTACATCATTAGACTCGCAGGCCTACAAGTTTGACCCTTATGAGCAGATGGGCTAGGCTCGGCTCAAGTCATTTGTACATTGGTTTCAGTAAAGTTGAGCTGGGCCCACCATGATCTCTTTTTTACTAAATAGAACGCTAGCAGCTTTGGGCGTTCTCGCCCTCACAAATAGTCTTTATGGCATGGTTAAGTGTATCAGTTGGCAAGGAACGGCTGAAATTTTACTTCAAAATGGACAGCTTAGATTCAATATTCTTACTCCACTTCTCTCTCTCTCTCTCTCTCTCTCTCTCTGGGTTAGTGCACTCACCCCACTATCATTCACACTGCAATCTTAGCTACCCCCACTTGGGAATCGATACCAAGGCCTCAGTGTTGAAACTAAAGTGGGTTACCAACAGTGACTTCTCCCCTTCTCTCCTTCTAATTAAGCATGTAGTCACATGAAGAGGACACCGTGCAAGGCTTTGTGGGGTCTACTATGTTGAATTTTTCAAATCTACCGTTTATTGGCTGAGAACCATTAAATATTAGACCATAAAAACTCACATGGACCATACAAACAGGAACAATGTAAACTCAAAACTACTCAGTTCACACAGTGTGGCCCACTTGAGTTTTTTATCGGGCTGATATTTGTATCTTATTTTCTTCCGGATGATTTTAGACCCGACTAACAGGTTTGATGAAACATACATCACGCAGCGAGTCACACAAACACATACGGTGGACATCCCATTTCCATTGTTGCATGTGGTGTGGTGCACCTTAGTCCTGAGTCTACCTTATTTTTCACAGTTTTTAACCTGATGGACTGTGTGGATTTTAAATCTAAAACACATGATGGTCCCACAATGGTGCCTAATTTGATGGATGGATTGGATTGCATACGCCCATAATGGTGGGGCCCACAAGTTTACATACCTAGAAGACAGCATGTCCAGCAGGGCCGTGCTTACCATGATCTGAGTCAGGCCCAGTCAGATGACACGCCACGGTTAGGAGATCTAGACCGCTGGTCCCTCACATCTAGAGCTGTACACCGAGCCGAGTTGAGTTGAGCTTTGCCCTGCTCATTACTTGGCTTGAATTACCCAGCCCTGCTAGTTGCTCGACTCAACTCGGCCAAGTCGTTCAGCAGATTGAGTGAGTTCAAGCCGAGTCTAAGTTTTCGAGCCGAGTCCAAGTTAAGAGTCTTTCGAGCCAATCGTCGATTGGACAGCCAAGAAAAAAAAAATGGAATAGCCTAAGAGGGAGTTCAAATAAAATAATAAAAAAAAAAAAAAAAACCAAACAGGAAAAAAAAATGAAAAAAAAATGAGAGGAGAAATTAGGGATTCAAGTTGACAAAGCAACTGGGGGGGGGGGGGGCGAGTGTGTCGGTGGCAGGTCAGCATCTAAGGGCTGCTCGGGGGTGACCGACCATTGAGCTAAGAAAGAGAGGGAGATTAGGGATTCAAGCTGACAAAGCAGCTGGTGTGGGGGGGGGGGGGGGGGGGGGGGGGTGTCAGTGGCAGGTCAGCATTTAAGGGCTGGCATTTAAGGGCTGCTCCGGGGTGGCCGACCATTGAGCTAAGAAGAGAGGGAGATTAGGGATTCAAGCTGACAAAGCAGCTGGGGGGGGGGGGGGGGGGGGGGGGGGTCAGCATCTAAGGGCTGCTCGGGGGTGGACCAACCATTAAGCTAAGAAAGGAAGGGAGGGAGGGAGGGAGTGGGGCCAGCCATTGAGCTAAGAAAGAGAGGGGGGAGTGGGGTCGGCCAGTTGAGCCCCTAATTGACTAGAAATAAGATTAGGTTTTTCTTTTTGGTATTTATACTTCGAGTCAACGAGCTAAGTTGAGCTGAGTTCGAGCTTAGCCATACTCAGTGCTCGGCTCAAATGCATTAGAGCACCAAAAAAATGACTCGACTCAGCTCAAACTCACTTCCAATCTGAGCCGAGTTTCTCTAGCTTACTCGACTCAGTGTACAGCTATGATCACATCTCATTATGGAATGGACCATGACCAAAAAAGTTTCTTGACAGGACAACCTAACCTTTAGACTGTTGGCTTCCAAGTTAACGGTCAACAAGACGACTACAAAGATTCAAGTAGAAAAGGTTTCACAAAATCTTGAAAGCTGTGTTTGAGGATGTGGTCCATCTAATCTCTGAGGAACAGACCAATGATCTGGATTACTCAATAGTCATAATCCCAAATATAATGTACAATATAATATTCTCCATCCACAATGGGACGCACAAATTGGACGTCCCGAACTGGCCAACATGCATATAACAAGACGGGCGCCATTTAAGATATGCTCATCAAGACTGTTGCTCTAGTGGTCCTCCCTCCGTATTCAACGGCTCTGGCCAATCAGCAGTTACGAATTTGCTGATTGTGGACCAATACGACCTATCCACGTGGTGGCCCACTAGATCAACACTCCTAATCATCACATGTATTTGCAATACGTATGTGGAAGGCGATCTGAACGGTGGAATGCATCTATCGGAGCTCGGCAAACGAGGCATGCTGCGAACAACTAACTCTTTTGACTTTTCTTCATGAGGTTTGCCATACACAACACTGGCAAAGGAAATGATCCAAACCGTTTATATCATGGACCTAGACTTGGATGGGAGATATCAAAAACATAAAAATCTTTGTTTGGAATATTTCAACCTGTTGATCATTTGACCCTTTTCCTTTGATTGTTTCCTTAACAATTGAATAACCAATGGCCTGGATTAGTTCTGCATAAGAGGTTTCAGGGTAATCCACCATATGAACGGTCAATTTTCATAGAAAAGAATCCCAATCCAACTGCTAAATTTCCAAAATCCTACTGTAATGCCTTTGTTTGTATGCTAAAAAAAAAACAGGTATATCCAATCACTCAAGTGGGCCAAAGGATAGAAAACAGTTGACACAACCACCCAAGAATTTCACGTGGTGGCCCACTGATGGTTTTGGAGCGTTCATCTTGTTGGGTTTGTCCCACATCGACCAAGTTGGACGATGAAAGGAGCTTCATATATCCTGAGGTCACTCCACCTAATAGGTTAGCCTTTGGGTGTGACACAACACATCTTTCACCCTGGGGCAACACTTAATGTTTCATGCCATACATATGGTCTCCAATTTACAGGAGAGATAAACCATGTCCATTTGAAACAAATTGAAAGTTCCATCACAGCAAAACATGCTAGTAGAAGAGAAGACATAATTGGCAAATTCGCAACGTGCTTTAGTAGAAGACAGGACCGTAATTGGCAAATTCACAATGTGCTGGATTTATTTCTTGTCAGTAAGTCTCTCAGCTTCTCCATCCAAAACTTGCAGTTGGATACCGGACCAGTGCAGCGGAATGTTCACTGTGAGCCCCACCTGATGAACGAAAAGGATCTCACACAAGCATGGGTGTCATAGATTGTCTCATCAAGTAACCCTTCATTGGCATCTCCTTCACATTTTTCCTAAGCAAATAAAGAGAACACAACAAAACATCAAATACAACAACAAAAAGGACAGTCCTAATAATCTTTATTATAATACACAATGCTTTAAAGCTTGCCTAAATGACTAGAAAGTTAGCCAAATCTTGGATTGGCAAGTGAAAGAAAACACACACACACACACGTAAAATTTAAAAAAAAAAAAAAACCCATTAATGTTGTCTTTGGAAAGGGGGAGGACCCTGATTTCTTTGGGTTCGTCCCAAAGAATTCATCCAAAAAAGTAATCTATTTAGTTTCTCCAAAATGCCCTTGAAAACGGATTGCAAACAGGGTCCAAGCTGTATGAATCCATCTTGTAAGCTTTTTGTTGAGCTTTGGACAGGCTAGGTGAATCAGCAGTACTCAAGGTCTACAGCTTGCATTTCATCAGAAAGAGCAGTGTGTCTTATAGCCGATAGTTCCCTAAAGTGAAAGTGAAGTGGTAATTACTATTTGTAATTGGGTGCGATACAACAGGCAACTAAATGTAGCCTAGTACCAACACCATAAACTGAGTACCAATAAACTCCTGATTGTATGCTTCCAAGACCTTAATAGTATTGCTGACAGATTAAGAATAGTCTCCCAAAAATTAGCACAATACATTTTGGGAATTGTTCGAGGTTTAGATCTCGGTAAGTAGATGTGCTGCAACTAATATAGTGTTCTGAACCTGTCCATGGTTATACTTAGGGTTACAACTTCCGTTCTGGTCACACATGAAACTGACCAACCCAACCTGAGTAATATGTTGGGTTGGGTCAGGTTGTCAGGGTCCTTGAGTCTGATTAGGGTTGGAACACTCCAACCTGATTTAAAATTGAGTTGACTTTGAGTCTAGCAAATTCAAGTCGGGTTAGGTTAGACTGGGAATAATCACATGTATTTGGGTTGCGTTGGTTTGTGACAGGTGAGGGTGGGGTATAGAGGAGTTCGGGTTTGGCACCTTGAGTTGAAATTCAGGTTGGGTCCCCGTGAGGTCGGACCAGGTTTGGGTTTCTAAAAAATGATGGATGGGCTATGGTTGAATGGTCATAGTGTAAAGCCCACTGACCTCCTTGTATAGATGATAGTTAGGTTCTCTTGATTGCTAATACTTAGTTACTAAGTTACTTGGTAAGTTACTTAGTTACTAAGTTATTAGGTTGTTAAGTTACTTGGTTACTAAGTTACTTAATTGCTAAGTTACTTATATCGCAATATTATATCCCTCTATAAATAAACCCTTTTTGGGCATACTTCAATATAAAATATCAAAAAGTGAATTCTCAATATCCTTAATTTGTCTCTATTATCATGGTATCAGAGCCATACCGATCTCGGGTTCTTTTTCTTCTTCATTTTCGATAAACAATACCTCCAGATCTGGCAGCACCACAACCCCCTTCATCCAGATCCGGCACTTCCATCCACATTCGGTGAAACTCGTTCACTGTGTCTTTCGAAGTTGTTTCGGGCGACTGAACTTTCCCGTCGAGCGCCCGAAACCTCCTGTCTGCATATTTTTTTCTATATCTCTCTGTCGTTGTTATGGACAAAGACGATTTTCGGTCAAATACTCTCCAGTGTGTCTTCAATGGCTCCAACTATGGTTTGTGGGTCATCCACTTTCAGAGTTTCCTCACGGGCCAAGTTTTATGGGGAACATTAATGGAACCATTCCAATCCCCACCTCTACAAACGCCGAAAATCTAGTTGAATAGGAGATGAAAAATGGACGGATCATTACCTGGATTCTCGACTCAGTGGATAGGTCAATCGTTATTGGCCTTACTCCTCATCGCACTGCTAAGGCAATATGGGATCATCTTCAAATGATGCAATATTATACCATTTGGAGTAAGATCCTGTTCATCTCACTCAAAGCGATCGGAGCATTCAAGCATTCTATTCCGATATTGTTGCCATATGAACTGAAATGGCAATGATCGATTCAGAATTTTCTAACGATTTTGAAATTTATCAGATCATGCAAGCTCGCACACCTGAGGCGGACGACCTTGTACGGCAATCCTGAAGTCCATGACTTGTTCGACGATAGTACACATACCATTCTTTGCGTTGAGGGACGAGATGACCCACTTTGTTGCAATAACAACATGTGAGAGGAGTGGATCCACAAGTCCCAATGGAAGCGGAAGCAACAAGGACAAGATCATAGATCATAAAATCTTGAAGAAGACAAAGAGAGGACCTTAAGGTGTTGCTCCTCATTTAAGAAATCATTGATGACCATGTCGAGGGATGGTAGGGGGCTGCGGTTGAGAAGTGCAGCCCGACAGTGTTCGAACTCTAGTCGCAACTTCATAAGAAACTGTCGCACCCTGGTGCGAGCTTGCATGGCCTGATAAATTTCAAAATCATTAGGAAACTCTAGATCCGTCATTGCCATTACAATCCATATGGCAACAATCTCGAAATAAAATATCCGAATGCTCCGATCGCCTTGAGTGAGATGAACAAGATCTTGCTCCAAACGGTATAACCTTGCATCATTGCTTTGTTGATAAATTGTCTGAAGATGATCTCACATTGCCTTAGCAGTGCGATAAAGAGTAAGGCGAACAACAATTGATCAATCCACTAACTCGAGAATCCAGGTAATGATCCATTCATTTTTCATCTCTTACTTGGTGAGTTTTTCGGTGTCTGTAGAGGCAAGGACTGGAATGGTTCTATCAATGATTCCCCATAACCCCGGCCCTTAAGGAAACTCTAAAAGTGAATGGCCCACAAACTATAGTTGGAGCCATCAAAGACACAACAAGGAGCATTTGACCAAAAATCGTTTTTATCCAAAACAACGGTAGAACGATACAGAAAAAAAATATATATATAGACGGGGTTTCGGGCGCCCGGCGAGAAGGTTCAGTCGCCAGACGGAAGGTTCGATCGCCCAAAACAACTTTGAAAGACACAGTGAACGAGTTCCTCCTAATGTGTATGGAAGTGCCAGATCTGAATGAAGGGGGATGCGGTATCGCTGGATCTGGAGGTGTTGCTCACCGGAAATGAAGAAGAAAAAGAGCTCGAGATTGGTATAGTTCTAATACCATGATAATATAAACAAGTCAAGGATGTAGAGAATCCTCCTTCTGATATTCTATATTGATGTAGACCCAAAATAGATTTATTTATAAAGATATAAAATCTTACAATACAAGTAACTTAGCAATCAAGTAACTTAGCAACCAAATAACTTAGCAATCAAGGAAACCTAGCTATCAACTATACAGGAAAAAGATATGCAAGGAGAATCAATCAGCTGGGCCAATGGGCCCCACACTACGATCATTCAACAGTGGCCCATCCATCATGTCAATCAATCACACCCCCCCCCCCCCCCCCCCCCCCCCCCCCAAACAATCTGCTAACTAGGAAGGAATGACGGGGCAGAGGAGAGTGATTTTGTAAAAATGTTAACAATCTGATCTGAAGACTCTACATGAGGAAGAGAAATAAGGCCAGACAGATACTTCTTACGAATGAAGTGGTAGTCAACTTCAATGTGCTTTCTCTTCTCATGAAAGACAAGATTGGAGGCAATTTGAACTGCACTGATATTATCAACATGAAGGGGAGTAGGAGACTATAGGTGAATGCCCAGATCAGAGAGAAATCCATGTAGCCACACAATCTCACTACATACAGCAGACATAGCCCGATATTCAGTCTCAATGCTAGACTTCGAAACAGTAGTTTATTTCTTGCACTTCTGGAAATGAGGGAGGTGCCAAGAAACACGCAAAAGCCTAGTAGTAGATTGGCAAGTGAGAGCACAAACTGCCCAGTCGACATCAAAGTAAGCTTGTCCAATGTAGCCACATTGTACACTCAAGGCCGTGTTCGCTAGAGGAGGAGGCATCGGTAGTAACAACCACAGGAGTAGGAGCAGAAGAAGTGGCAGCAAGAACACTCCGTGTATTCATGAAAAGCAAGGCCCTTAACAATGCAAAGAGGTCAAACCTGACCCAACTTGCCCGAGTTGCACCCCTAGCTCTACTTAGCAGCATATCTACAATTAAATTTCAACAATAACAATGTAGAACCTATTTTTGTTTATTGGAACAAGCAAGAAAGTCTAATTTGCAGTTTGGTTTCACCAAATCATGAAATTTCTTGATTAATCAGTCTCATTAGGTGCAAAATTTCACGATATTTCATGAAATTTGGTGCAACCAAACACACTGTTATAGAGATTTGAACATTGAGAGCATCTCCATTTTGATGTGGCGACCAATAAACCTTTTACATTAGTGAAATATTCAAACATCCTCAAAAAGAGGAATTGAAATAAATGCTTCTTAATTCATTTCTGTGAGTAATAATAAATTATCCTCTTTAAGTTTGAGACTTTTCTTTCTATACAAACTAAAGACCAAACCTCAGCCCTTCAATATCATATCTTTGGCCTTGTGGAATATTGATTTGTACCCAAATGTGATCAAATAATTGTCCACTTTAAAATCCAGATATGGAGAAATTGATGCCTTCTATAGATTGTATTTCTGACTTTTCATGAGAAGTTGTGCCCATTTAATGCACAACTATAGAAAACAGCAAAATATTTCAAAATAGTTACCTAAATATCTGCAGCCCATTTAATGCACAACAACCTTGCACAAGGAATATTTTTTTTTTTAATTTGTATAATATGTATCTTTTGCAATAGGTGAGAATGCTGCTGAACTGATATAGGTAAAACTACTAAGTTATGCTAGCAATTTATTTTATTGGATAATATTGTAGAAGACATTCCAAGTAATTTCAAAATGGTATTTTTACTAGCATTTTTTTTTCTAGCCAACCCCAATTAATTTGAATAATGCTAGATAGTGATGATGATTTCTTCTTCCTTTTTTTTCTACAAAATAATGAAATTGCATGGGTCAAAATCCAGTGCCATTGCTTACTTGCTTGGGCAATTTTCTCATTATGCGTCCAATCAATTCTTGCACAATATGTTACATTATGTACCATTGTTTGAATAAGCAAATATCTTCTACTCCTAGTTTTTATATAAACGTAAAACAAACAATCACCAAAAAGGATCGAACCCTGGATCACTCACACACACCAAACTGTCTCCACCAGCTCTCTAATGAGTGAGAGACGAACCATAAGAAGTTGATAATGCTCAAAAATGCGATAAAGTGCAGGTTTCGTCTTCAGTTCCCAAAAGAAGGTTCAAGGATAAGGTAAACTGGGTCAAGGGTTGAATTAGTAGGCATCACAAGGAAACATAAATTTGGATCCAAATCAAAAGGTTCACATGGAGAGCAGACATGATAAGGATTTCTACCATCTAAGGTTGATCGTTTATGCAATGATTCCAAGCAACAAGTACCAGAGTAGGAAACATATGCATGAACTCTAATAGTGTCTGTTACTTGAGTCATACAGGACAATCCTTACGGATTGTACCATTTCAGCATCAGTTGTTAAAGACGAGTTCTCAAAAAAAAAAAAAAAAAATTGTCAAAGATGTGTCAAAAAGGTGATTGTAGGGCCCTGGCATTAGTGGCTGAGGGAGTTAATATCCTGTCTCCACAATTGGAATTTTCATTGATTAGTAAAAGGAGCATCATCTTCACCTCCTCTGCAGACACGGATTGCCTGCAGCAGGGGTCACAGTGGACTCCTGCAGCCCTAAGCTCTGTGGGCCCCACCAAGATGTATGTGTTCACCTACTCATTTTAGGGCATGATCCCAAACAGAGGCTGATAAAAAGATCAAATGCACCACACCACAAACAGTGGGGATTGAAGGCCCACCATTAAGAATGTCTTGGGGGCAACAAAAGTTTTGGATCAAGCTGATATTTGTGTTTTCCCTTCATCTATGTCATAGTCACCTTATGAACCAGTTGGATGGCATATAAACATCACAGTGGGTCGGAGGAAGATTTCAATGGTGGGCGTCTTTATCCCAAATGTTTCCTGCGGTGTGGTCCACTTGAGCTTCGCATCTGCCTCATCTTTAGGCGCATGCCCTAAAATGAGTTGGCAAAACTGGTGGACAGAGTGGATATTAAGTATAACACATATCATGGCAGGCCCACAAAGCTTAGGGCTGCAGGAATCCCCTGCAGCTGGGGGCTATGGGCAATCTGCGTCCCTTCTCCAGTGTAATTGTTCTACCTCATCCTCCAAGATAATAATTCTCAACCTAAAAATAATAGAAATTTTATCAGAGAGAGCAGTACATTGATTTAGCAAGTTCCTAGGGAATTAGATGATTAGTGAAACATTGAAAATCAAATGGCCATCTTTCTGGGCAGGAGAAGATCTCTTGAAGATTTTAGATCATATCCCTAACTACATCCTAAAGTTAACAAGTAGATTGAAAATGTCATTATCCAAATCATTATCAACCATAATATTGAAAGCAACAAAGAAAGTAAGGAGCATGAAAGCATAACATAAGCTGACAAAGAAGATCGAGGTGGGTAGAGAGCAAATTGCATCCTGCCAATTGTTCCAAGAAACATAGGAGGCAGATCCTATGCATAAGGATACTTTTCTTTTGCAACTCTGACAAAAATAGATCAGAAGATCAAGAAATGCATTCTCTCCACTGTTATAAAAAAAATTTACAATGCTGAATACATAGATGACGAATACAAAAACTAATAAAAGAAAAGAGTGCCATCCTGACATCCGTTCCACTGGACTCCACGATGGAAAAAAAGGGGAGCTGAGTATCTATATAAGACTGGATCAGATCATTCTTTGATAAGAAAATCATCCATCGACCTGACCTGCTAAATGTCAACTAAATGGACCCTACTTAAACACAAGTAAGCTAGATTTCGTGGATCAAGTCCCATTACATTGAAATACAAGAAAATAAAAATGAAAACACAAAAAAAGGTGATGGTTCACCCTTTTTCTGATTTTCCTGCAATAGCCCATCCAATTTGACGCAGCAAATCCCACTAAAATCTTCTGTTTTGATCCCCAAAATAGGCTCAGGCCTAGTTTAAAATGATTTTTTAAGCTTCCTTCATGCTTGAAATAAAAAATTAAAAGAAAAGAGGAAAAATGAAAAAAGAAAAAAGAAAAAAAAAATCGGCCTTTATGGTTATATTGGGTCTGACACAAGCATCGTATCAGGCTGAACGAATCTATGCAGCTGTATTAACCAAATACGATATGGATATTCCAAACCATGATCATACTAAACAGAAACAAAATCATCACCTAACCAATAGCTTTGATGATTTGCTATCAAATGACTCTCAATGAAACCATCTTTAATGTCGACAAATTCCCTACAGCTCGACGACAACAGTATCGGGACTAACATAAACAACAAACAATCTCAGCAAACAGTAGTACTGAAATCTTAACGTTTGCACGTATTAAATATAAATGAGCCGGAGATGAACTTACATGCAAGTGCCGAAATTTTGGGACATGCCAAAAAAATGAGTTGATCTTTGGGCAGCATTAGCATTTACTGAAATGTGCCATCAAAATTACCACATCAATCTCACCTGAAAAAGACGAGTAAATGGCATGGAGTAAGGTTCGTGCTTACATTCACACACACATAAACAAAAATGAAGCAAAAACTTGCTGCCAAATGAGTGTCTTAGTCATCAATCAGTAGAGCGATTAAAGACTGCTCATGCTGCTGTGTCCCACACACATTCCAAACACAATTATATATTGCCTTTGATAGCATGAATTGGTTATGGGATCCATCCAAAATATGTCATGAGGTTCATTTCTAGATGATTTAATGAAACAGCTGCATATTAAAGCCAGATGTTTCACATGTCCATAACCACTCTTCAATTGCTAAGTTCTTCCAAAACAACATTCATCCATATAATTAATTACACCCACGGCCACTCAAACCTTACAGTACAGATAAATCAAACCCAGGACTCAAGAGAAGAAAGAGGGGGAAAAAAAAAAAAAAAAAGAACCAACAAAGGTAGTAGAGGAAGATGCAGAGTCTCCTCCACATACTACTATATGAGATTTCCATCCCATTAGAAATACAGAGGACTCCTTTTTCTATAATACTTTTATTTTATTGCGCCTCAATGGATGACGATGAGTGTGAAGGCTGCGGAGCTGGCTGAGATGAATGGCCTTGAGAATTTACCCTGTGCAGCCTGCATTTGAAAGATCCAGCATGTGTTGTGGGAGCACAGACACACGACTTGGTCGCATGACTTCCAAAAGAAGCCTCGTTTGATGAACATGCCCTTCTTAGGTTGGGAAATGCAGCCTTTTTGTTTTGCTCATTGCATTCTGCACCAGCAGCAATGAAAGAAGAAGCCATTTGCAAAAGCTCTCAAGAGAAAACTCCAAAGTGGTATATGACAACCTGTAGAAGGTAAAATATTCATATGAGAGAACTAATAGAAAAAAATCTGGTACAAGTGGCATCATAAAACAGCCATAAACAATGTTTCTGTATCAGCCCGAAACAACCCAATTCAAGGCAACGCCCAAAACAACCCAATTCAGGGCAATAAAATCCTGTTCAGTGGTGACCAATATGGTACACTGAAACTGATTTTCAGTCCACGATTTTAATTGGGTGTTCATGTACTAATCTAGGAAAATGATGCAGCATCATTGCAGTTGCAGCTGTTGGACCAAAGAGATCATGGACGGAAATTTTTCGAAATCGATTTTTCTCCACTTCCTCTCAATCTCTTTAATCCAATGACTGTAACTACCATAATGACATGTACTGCATCATTTCCCCCTAATCTGTAGATCTGGTTTTTCTGTCTTGTGCATCTAAAGCTCTTTTGACCACCCAATAGTGAGTGATGCGTAGATTAGTTCTTGACTTCAGACAGTGCGAGCTTTGGGCTACAGCTCATCCAAGAGGTGGAAACTTTCACAACCATGGTTATGTGTATAGCCCCAACACGGATGGATGACACTGCAACATACTACCACATTGGCCAATCCCAGAGAGATGATAATTGGCCTGCAAAAGGATGCTTTGGAAGCAGAACAACCACAGACCCATATACAACAGGAGGAAGTACACTGGTGACATGTTTGCCATTTGATGGAGGAGATTTTGGTCAATCAGCCTGTCCAGGTGGGGCACACAATATTTGAAAATCTTAATAATTTAAGTCTTACGGAATATAATAGCTCAAACTATTGGATAAAAAAATAAAAAATAAAAATTGGTTGGAGCATTGTATCCGGCACTTGAATACAATGTTAAATAGCCATGCTTAAAAATAAAAAAACTTTGATACTCTGACAGTGGGTTGGATGATAACCAGGCACTAAGAAATTGCATAAGTGGCATACGAGTCAAATCAAGCTGTCCAAATTACAGGACCCAATTCAGAAGTACCATTAACCAAAAATTACGCTCATTTCATTATCTGGCTATCATATTGGTAGACGTTTATTGGATCATTAAATATGAAAAATAGCCACTGGCCCTACTTCACCAAACAAATGTCCACTTATCAAAGGTAAGGATTGCTCAACCAATCTGATTCAGGACCATGACTTGGAGACAGCAGGATCCACAATTTAATTGGTCTAGTTACTGTCCGGCACACATACAATTACTGAGTGCCTGTGTATCAAGCCTCATAATCTGCAAAGAGTATCAATTGCCTACCCTATGTATAATCATTAAGCACTCGGTATTTCGTTCGAAGTGGCTCACGCATGTATGAGATCTGAACCATTCATCTATTGGGCCCTTTGTGCATGGCCACTGCCCTGAAAATCATACTGAAGGGATGATCCTAGCCACAAATATGACTTTCACCCACTGAATGTCAAATCACAGGGCAGCTAGGATCATCCAACCATCCATTTGTAATCCTGAACATCCCTCCAATCAGCAGCTAGGTTCACCAACCTGAGTGATATCTAGGGCCCCAACCACGGGTTTGGTGCCAATAGATAAGTGGTGCAGATCTTCTGCACATCCAACGTTCCAGAGATTGAGATCTTGAACTGACTTGTATATAAGAGTGAAAAAAAAAAAGTGCATAGGTTGTCTATGTGACATGCACTGCGCATCGCACCGTATCATATCATGTGTTTAGGGTTCATGTGGCAGCTTGGATTCTGGGGCATTTGGAATTGGAATCCATTTCCAAGCCAAATTATTGTGTTGGGCAACATACAAATTGGGGGAGTAGGATTTGAAATCCTAAATAAAAGGCACTTTTCACTTTTCAATTCCTCCCTAAAAGCTAGTTTGCAAAACCCAAGGATTTTGATGCTCTCCGACAATCAAATTTTTCAAATTGGTTAACTAAGAGGAGCAGCACATGCCTTCTCCACACCTCCAAATCCAGGTTTCCAAACACCATTACTCAATTCCAACAGATTTAAAATCCTGGCACCCAAACACAACTGACAGGGCCTGTTTGCTGTTTTGGTTTCTCTAGTAAATACAGATGAAAAGGTAATAATGACTCATTTCTGGTGTTTGCAAGAGATGGAAATCAGTTGGCATTTTCGACCTCAAAAACCTGTCTGGAAAAGTAGTTGCGTCTGACTTTAATTTATGCCTTCTCCATCCGTTTAACCAGCGCATTTTCAGGGGTCATTTGGATAGGCTGTAAATGATTTACTAGTAAATGGGTACTTTTTGTGTTTGGATGCTCCCATTTGCTAGTAAATAATTTACTAGCAAATCCCCTCTCCCATTTACTAGCAAAATGGTGAGATTTCATTTACTAGTAAATGGAACAGATGGCAACAAATCTATTTTCAAATTTCTACTATGAAAGCAGATTCGCACCTGCTGTGAAATCACGTCCAACGGCTCTCTCTCCCTCTCCCTCTCTACAATCTCACTCCCTCCCTGCCTCCCTCTGGTGATCTTCCAAGTTTCAAACACCCTTCCGGCAGCGGCTCTCCACTAGACTGATGATCTCAACCACCACCAGCTCTTCCAAGCTTGAATTCGTAGGCCCACTTGTATGGCTCACATACTACTCGGTTTTTTTTTTAGGATTAACTCTAAGTTTTAGTGGCATGGGCTTGACCCAATGATCCACTTGAAAGGAAATTCCAACATGTAATTTGAATGTTATTTGCTAAATTGATTTTCAGGTGTGAATATACAATTACAGGATATAACCCATTTACAGGCTATCCAAACAATGTAAATAATCATTTGCAACTTACATCAAACAGAAGATAGTAAATCATTTACTAGCACTTAGGTCATTTACTAGTAAATGATTTACAAGCATCCAAACGACCCCTTAGGGTATGGGCTCGAAGCAGATCCAAAGCTCAAGTGGACCACACCACAAGAAACTGTGGCCCTAAAGACGACAAAGTTGAAAGTTGTTTCCTCCCAGGGCCCAAAATTATGTTTATTTGTCATCTAACCTGTTCATAAGGTCAGGTGGACATGAATAAAGGGAAAACACAAATATCAGCTTGATCCAGAACTTCTGGGCCACCAAGAAGTTTTCAACCCTATGCGTTCAATTTCCACTGTTTCCTGTGATGTGGTCCACTGAAGCTTTGGATTTGCCTCATTTTTTAGCTCAGACCATAAAATGAGCCGGCAAGAGGGGTGGACGGCATGGATAAGTCACATACATCATGGTGGGCCCACAGTTTTTGTGCATTTCCACCTCAGGTTTAGAGACGAATACATTCAAATGGCCAGCCTAATAGCCTACCTGTCAACATCATGATGCAGGAATTACAAATGATAATCATTATTATCCATTTACAGTGAATTACAGGGGAATTAAAAAACCAAACAGGCCCCAACCCAAGTAAAATCCAAATCCAAGCTTTCTAACAATCCCTTGGAGGAGCTATCAAGTCCTAACATGATATGCCAAAACGATTTAGTGGTCCAGATCTTTATCTGGTGGACCCCACCCAAAACCTTCCATCTTGAAAGATCCTTGCTTTCTAATTCGAGACCCTTGCTGTATTAGTGGTCCAGATCTTCCAAAATGGGAGACTATTGGGACATCCCCGTCCACGGTGGGGTCCACCAAACAACGGACCAAATCAATGAACTAGGACACCACATGTAAGACTGGATGATTCAGACAAGATTCACGCCGCATCAGGGGTCTCATCATTCCTCCTAGCTCGACACTTGTCGTCCCTGCTGTCCCACCACTAGATGATCCAGACCGTTGGTCCAGGTCCAACAGGTACCCATCACGTGACAAAAGGGCTCGCTGGTGAGAGATCTAACCGTCCACGCATAAAAATGCGGATTACAGATCATTGAGATCTCTAATGCTGAGGATTTTGGCACGTTGCCTATCTACGGTGTGAAATTCTAGATGAATGGTCCGGATCATGAAATGGCAGGACAGGAGGGACAAGCAGGGTCGCTTTCTTCTCTTTAGCAAGATCGAGATCCGGGAGACGTCAGTCCCACGGACATGCGACGAGCGCCGGGATCTGACACACAATCGTCGAATCTCATGTTTTCCGGCAAGAGACATCTGACGTGTCAATATCAGATCCCGGAAAATAAAGCGGATTCAATCGGAATATAAATTAAAATAATAAAACTCCAAAGGAGAGAGAGAGAGAGAGGGGGGGAGAGAGAGAGGGGGAGAGGAGCCTAACCTACGCACCCGGCGTTGAGTAGCTAAAGCGGCAAACTGCATTTCACAAGGCAACACTTGAATTTATAGAGAAAAAGGGACGCCGATGCCTCCTCAAGCGGGAAGGACGGGCAGGGGCAGCTCTGCCCGGGATTCCTCTTTTCTTCTCTTGTTTAGCAAAGGCCGGGGCCCACCTCCTCGACCGCCAGTAAATTCCGTTTAGACGGACCAGCCATTTTGAAGTTTCGACTTTAAAAAACCAAAGCAAATTCCCGAATCCTCGAAATTGCACATGCACTTTCCAGTAATGACAGATACATCCCGCTCCGTTTTCAACTTTCCGCGTATATGTTTGCCACTGCGATTCGCGAGAGGAGAAACGGGATGCGGTTTCTCCAAGCAACATTTCAATGTTAGTTTTACACCATTTTTGCTACTGATTTACAGCAGCCAGGCAATCCAGTTGTGGGTCCCATTATGGATGGATCATATCTCTAAAATCACTTGATTAAGAAATCCTAACCATCCCCTTGATGTCTATCGAATGGATGTTTTAAGGTAAAATAGTAAGTGGTCCAAATTCGTAGGAAGATCAGATGATTAATGTTTTATTTTCAGTGCAATTTATCATTTTCGATTCAAGGGTCACGGCAATTTTTTTAAATGGTGGAAAACTAACAGGGGATCAGGCGTCTATTTCGAGAGCGTGCCCTGGGCACGGAGATACACCTATGCACGGGGCTGTGTGGGTCCCACAGAGACGTCCGTGAAAACTCCACTCCGGCCGTCTGTATTCACGATAGGATTGGATTCTAAAATTCAGGCCGATCCAAAACTCAAGTGGGCCTCCACAAACGAAACAGTGGGAATAGAACCCTTCACCATTGAAAAATTCCTGGATATGACCATGATGTTTATATGCCATCCAAACCGTTCATATGGTTATTAACACCCAGCTAAACTGGAGTTACAAATATGATCCTGATAAATAACTTCTGTCACTTGCATGCGTTTAAGTCCCACTTTTTCATGTAATATGGCACCCAAATGTGCCCACACATGCTGTAGAGGAAAGGACGTACGAGATTTAAGCCGTTCACCAGCTGGGACCAGCTTTATTTGCCTCGTAGCTGGAAAACCAGTCCCATCCAGTCATGAGTCCGCAACACATGCATGTGCATCATTATTTAGTTTGACGGTTCATCTTTTAATAGGTATGGCCTACCTAATAGCCCAACTGATCTTGTTTTCTTCTGTTCACCTGCCTGCAGCCCCTTGAGGGAGCTCCTTTCAATCTCTCGTCGTAAATGCCAATGCCGTACAGTGCATGATGTGGGGGGTTTCTCAGGTGGACCCCACAATCTCTCTTACGTGGCCCAGAATTAGGCGGGTCGGATCTACTGGTGACCAATATCTTTTAGTGATTTACTTATTTTATCCACCCCGTCCATCCATCTTAAAAGATAATTTTAGGCCTGAAACAAAAAAATGAAGTACATAAAAATCTCAAGTGGACCACACCACAGGAAACGTGTGAACTGAAACATAACTTTTGGATCAATCTAATATTTGTGTTTTCCCTTCGTCCATGTTCTTATGATCTTATGAATTAGTTGGGTGACATATAAACATCACTGTGGGCCCTTTCAACGGTTGAAATCATTATTCTCACTGTTTCCTATGGCATGGTCCACTTGAGCTCTGGATATGCTTCAATTTTAGGCTCAACTGCTAAAATGATATGGAAAATCGGATGGACGGCATGGATAAACCACAGACATTCAAAGTGGGCCCAACATAGTTTACTAAGTACGATAAGAGCGAACTGAGTACGCAATCCGATTTCTATCCTCGTTGTTGCATGTGGTATGTCCCATCTGAATTGCAGATCTATTTTTCCTTTTACTCCTCAAGGGCCTATCATCAAAGATAGAACCTGATGCACCGAGTGGATCTTATATTTACAACGTGGTGGGCCCCACGGACTTGGGTGTTGTACGCACTGGGTACAACAGGTGTTGTAGTAGATTCCGGTCCTTTGACGTGTTGTACCAATAACTCTAGCTCCGTCTGTTAGGTTGGCACGTTAACATATAACATATTTAACGGCGAACCTTTCGGTGCTACTACGTTATGCACCTAACTAAATAAAATCTAAGGATGCAATGTTGTCCACCAGACTTACGTACTCAGGTTTTTGGTTTTGTCAATTTGGTACCATTTCGAAGTAATCTAGACCATTGATGTATTGGGACACAACATGGATGGACCATTTCCGAAAAATCTCCTTCGTAAGAGGGTTCTATCCATGTATCATGAACATAAATGGTCTAGAAGAGAAATACAGCAACGACCCACAGTAGGTCACAGCAGAAACTGTGGACTTCCAAACCCACACGTGAACAAGTACAAAATTTAAAAAAACCGAGTATATTATCCATGTCCTCGGGGGGAGGATTATGCAATTCTTCCAATATAAAACCTGTGTCAAAGCCATCCGGTGAAGGGCCCAGTCGATGATCGGTTCAGATCTGGTGCACGCTTTCCAGGTCTGTATATACCGAGTACATTTTACATTGTGCAATTCTTTTATATTGTATTGTTTTATTGCGTCTCACCATGTAATTCAATTCTAACAGGTGTAATCCAGACCATCTAGACCATTGTTTTGTTTCGTCTCACTAGGGATGGACCGTGCTAAAAATCACAGCCATTCATTTCGTGGCAAAAAGAAATAGACGGTTAAGAAGAGAGATAGAAAAATAGTTAGCATCAAAATGCCAAACATCCCAAGATCGGTGACCGAATCGTTTTGGAGCATGGCCATCCATCATGGATGAAACAAACCAATGGGCTGGATTCGTGAACTGTGGGCCCGAATAGTCTGAGCAGAAAACTCGAGTGCAGCTTAGTAGCGTGCAAACCTCGGGTCGAGTACCGTGTAACTCTCCGGCGAGTATCAGATCCAACCAAAAGAGGCTGGTGCTTCGATCGAGAACACGTGTACTGAATCTATTGATCTAGGCTGTTCTCCCTATCCGTATTCGACATGGAGGGTAAAATCGGGTTTTCAGTCCTGACCAGAGCGGGGCCCACAGTTTTAATCGAGAACATTGGTATGTTGTGTCTCTTCCTGGATGAACCATGTGCCACGGAAAAGGACAGAAATTCAGAATCCGTTCCACAGAGTAGCCACGTGTCAGACGCCCAGAACTCTGGAGTAGCAAATGCAACTAACGTGCGGTGAGATTGCTGCCAACGCATCATTATGGAAACCACTGTTTATAGTCAACATTCGCTAAATTATATTGGTTGAACAATCCTGTCCGTTGATTAGTGGATGCTTCTTTGCTAAAATGGGACCATTTGATATTTACCATTTTTAATCATCCAATAAATGTCCACCGATCTGTTGGTTAGATTGACGTAATTTTTTTTGCAGAAGACAGCTGTGAACTATAATTTGGACCGTTTAATTGACTTACTTGTGTATGCAATTTTCAAGTAATTCATAAATGCCTGCATATCATCCGTAAATGTCAGCCAGAGTATCGACTTTCTAGAAGTGGATCACACTGTCCACCGGCGATCGTAAGCGGCCGCGTACAACACAGATTGATGAAAACTTTGGCAGAGTGTGATGGATGATCCACAGGCGCTTAGAAATTGCTTATGTAGAATACATCTAATTTAAATTAAAATGTTCCCAGAAATCAGAGGCTAAGACAGTTCAACGAATGCGATTTTACAGTTCTAGCATAGTCGGTTCAAAATTAGGCAATATATGCTGCATATACCATTTCAAATAGCCTGTGTATCAACCGTCATGCGGAGCCGGAGTATCAAATCTCCTCAAACAGATTTCCTCGACTCGTCTTGTTGCTGTGGTTGGGGAATGCTAACGTGTTCTGGCCTCTCACATGTGGAAATGATGAACACGTGTTCGAGATCCAAGCCGCTTATCACACGATTGCCACTGTTTTTATTTCCGGTCTAAAAAACAACGATGTTCTGATCATCAGGTTGGCTGCACTTGGGTACAGAAATTATAACGTTGGATGGTTTCTATCAGGAGCACCTTATTTCAGCACCATTTTAAAAATGGTGGTAACTGTACACTTGGTATAATTTTAAGATATTTTAGACCGTCCAAATCACTTCAACAGGCGCGTATGGTAGATAACCCAAAAGCCACGCTAAGAATAAGATAGTAACTACATTGATTTTCCTTTAAAATATGTATCATTTAATAGTTTACTTTTAACCATCATTTGATATCCATTAGATGGATGGTTAGGATTGCTTGGTCACTATCAATTGAACATATATAATCGATCCACAATTTGGATGGTTCAGATATAGCTGCACATGAGTGCCATGTGCGAGGAGGATGAGTCAACATTATTTCTAAACTAGTGGAACTATCAAAGGATTCTAGCCGCCCATCCATAGCGACTAGTGCATGGAGTCTAGCCCTGGTGCGTCAAAGTTCTAGATCAGCGTAAAAGTCGAGACCTAGGGTTTTTTTTAGGTGCTGCATCATGTGAACGGCTCAGATTTTAGGCTCACATCACATGAGTTCTTCAAGGTTAATGCAACTTAAATTTTCAGTTAATGGTGCACATGACAATGGTTAAAGAAATGGTTTGTATTGAAAAGAAAATGCAAGGGTTGACATATCAGAACCTGGTTTTTTTTTTTTTTTTTTTTTTTTCAGATATCTCCACCCATTTGAAGTCCATCATATAAATGAATTGGATTATCCCAACTCGTTGATTATAATCAATCCATATAACGGCCTATCAGATAGCAGCATAGTTTATTACATTGCTTCTGTGGAAATTTTATCTTCTCATTGCTACTCCCTATCCAAGAAAAAGGAGAATGGTGCATTAAGGTGGTTGCCAGTGTTTAACTGATGCCATAACTTTCAACATGAAATCGGACAATATGAGAACAATGAATGGCTATATGTTATAATCAAAATGTTTGGAAAATCTTAGCCCTTTAATTAATTGCATAAAATTAATATTGATAGGAAAAATCAGCCATTGTTCCATTCAGATATAGAAAGTTCATTAACTAGATGTTATATGATATTTCAACCAAAGAAATTTTTGGCTTGAGACCGAATGGTGATGGAGACCACAGGATGCCTGGTTCATATCATCATAACCATGGGCTAGTGGGCTACGTAGCTTATGGGCATTGGATCCACTCTTTTCTTGCAAACGTCACCAGATAATTAAAGACCCCTCTGCTCCCTCTTTCCGTCTTAAGAAATGCAATACATCATTAGGCCTGGCAAAATTTCACATGACCCATTAACCCGCACGAAACCAGCACGAAAAAATCAGTGTTCAATCCAGCCTTATCATGTCAGGTAACTGACGGGTTGGCCCATTAAGACCCGCTAATATAATGGGTCGGGTCAATGTTTCACCCGTTTAACCCGTTAACATAATGGTCTAGATCACAAAATCATGGCCCACCTATGAACCTGATCACACTCCATCATATGCAATATTGCAATGTACAGGTGATTCCTCCTCGTCTCACGAGTGAATTCTATTGTTTCCGATGATAAAATGAGCCCACTAGGTGGACCTACTGCTGTATGGTGGGTCAGACTGTCAGTTGTCCTCATCAAAGGTGTGGCCATCTAATGAGCAGACTGGCCTAACGGGTTAAACGAGTCGAGTTACGAGTAACCCGTTAAATTAACGAATATGTTTGGGTTTCTATATTTCGACCCGTTAGTTAATGGGCCGGGTTTGGGTGAGCAAATTTTTGACACGACACGACACAAACACTGTTCAACATGACCCGTTGTCAGGCCTATACATCATACTCCTAAATAGTGAATGTCATTGGACTTGGGGCCAACACTACTAAGTATAATATCCATGTCACTCGCTAGGTAGGGTCCGCCGTGGATGCTTCGTTTGAGTAAAAATTTGGCCATTAGGTTTATGATTTCATTAGGGGTACCATCAAAATGTCCATTAAATTTGATTTAAATTTTTTTTTATTTTAAAAACATCATTGATACCATTAGATGGGAGTTTATTTTTGCTGCTCTTAAAGCTCTAAATTTTTTTATTATTATTTTGAAAAATAGCCCAATTGGACTAAATCATGCGTCATCGGGCCTTATTCTTCTTGATGGCTAATGGAAATGCATGATGTTACTTCTTTAGCACAAGTGGTTTAAGGCAAGAAAACCTCTTCTTCTCTAGCACAAGTGGTATAAGGCCATGAAACTTCTTTTTTTCATTTCTTTTTACTAGTTGTGGAAATATTTACTACTATCATTTGCAAACGCCAATTTAATGGATGATAATAAAATTTGCTTCACTTAAAAAATGAGAGAAATAATAGATTATTAAACTATAATGAGGAATTTTACGGAGTACTGAACTGTACATCAATGATGGAGATAGAATACATGATACACATAAATCAAATGATCGTACGTAAAAGCCATTATATATTATAGATCTTTCAACCTTTATATGTATTTAGGTTTTGTATGTGTTGCTAAGGGGACCAAGACCATAAAAATATAGAAGATGACGAGAAGAAGTTGAGCTTATCACAACTTATTTGTAACAATCATGCACATAATAAGGCTAAATAGTATGCTCTGATGGGGTGTTCATCATGAGGAGGGGTGAGAATGCAGCTCGGGGATTGTCGGGCGCTTGACCAGACAGGATCAAGCGACCGAAATTACCCGCAGTTGGTCTTTGGACAGTTTCAGACAGTTTCGAGCGATTGAGGGATTGGTGATTGGGTGACCGACAATGGAGGTTCGGGTGGCCGAAACTTGACAGTTTTCTCACTTTACTCTCTGGATAGTTTGGGCTACTATCGGACACCCGACGGTCGCGTGGACTGCATTATGCAGTTTCCTAATTTGGATCTAATTCTCTGAAAGTGTTATTTAAGCACATACAAATTGAGATTATGGTATGAGATTAGAGACTCTACACGCCCAAGGAGGGAGGGAGAGAGAGAGAGAGAGAGAGAGAGAGAGAGAGAGAGAGAAGGTGTATTGTTCGTGACGATTAATCCACGTAGCAGGTAGCGCTCCAAGCCTCTTCTACATCCTTGGATCAGTGAGATCTCTCTAGTTTCATTTTCTTTGGTTATAATCCGCCCTTTGGGGTGAAGAAAACAGATTCAAGCGTGTGACCAGATTCGAGAGTGTGTTACTTGTAATCATTGTGTAATTCTTGTTTACATAGCGAATTTGCATATCTGGATGAGGTCTTGTGGTTTTTACATCTGGGTGAGGATTTTTCACGTAAAAACTCTTTGTGTCATGGTGATTGATTGTGTTTTCCACATTATCATATCCCATAATTCAAGGTAGTTGGGGCGCGAGATCCTGAACTTTTGTGTATCTGCTCTAACATGCTCATCACATTAACCTAATAATATGATCTAGCCCGATGATCAAGTGAGGCCCACAAAATATAGGTCTTGCACTTATTTCCTATAACATACAAGTGTTAGTTAATTTCTCTTGAACATACTAGACTATATAATCAAACTAATTTTCTATTCCACAAGACCTACCAATGAGTGATTTGGATCATGCATGTTCTTTTATGCAGGGAAGGTAGGGGTAAGGCCATGAAAGAAAGTAAAGGGTACAAAAGGAAAATATAGAAGAGTTAATAGGTATAAAGCATTTCTGGGATTGCTGAAATCGAAAGTACAAGTAGGGGTAGGTGGGGCTTAATCTTTGTGGGAAGGGGCAATTGTTCCTTTTTGGTATTATTACCTGGTTGACTAGATACGACGACTATCCATCATTCACATGTATGGTATAGATTGGATGTTTGGGGACATGAAAAAAGTCATAGTTGTCATTTGGGTTGTAGATTGCTTTTTTTTTTTTTTTTGGGGTTAGTACACACACCCCATTGTTAGTAAACCTGCCCCCTGTTAGTCATACTGCAATGTTAGCCACCCTCACTATGGGAATCAATACCATGGCCTCAGTGTTGAAACGAGGCTATCTTCACTCGGTCTACCACTTGAGCTATGGATCTTGGTGTGGCTGCGGATTGCTTATCGCCAAGGCTATACAGATTCCTTCTACCCCAATTCTATTGGGGCCTCTTATCGTTTCACCGACTCATGATTTTAGTACATGACCCTAAAACATGAGGATTCAAAGTTAAAATAAATCTGATGCGGATTGCTCACTGAGTAACTTAGTACGCTAGTAAACCCTATGGGGCCCAATGTGATATTTGTCTCTTATTCATGTCATTTATCCTTTTTCTAGCTTATTTTAGGGCATGAGCCCAAAATTGAAGCATATCCAAAGCTCAAGTGGACCATACCACAAGAGCCAATGAGAATTGAACGCCTACTATTGAAAACTTTTAGGAGGACAAAAGTTTTGGATCAAATTGATATGTTTTTCCCTTCATCCATGTCTATGTTAGATGACAAATAAACATCACTATAGGCTCTAGTAAGGTTTCAACTGCAGACATCATTATCCCCACTCTTTACTGTGGTGGGGTCCACTTGAGCTTTGGACACGCTTCAATTTTGGTCTCATGCCCTACAATGAGTTGGTAAAATGGATGTCTCATGCCCTGCAATGAGTTGGTAAAATAGATGAACCGGGTGGGTAAGACACATACATCATGGTAGGCCCCGTGCTTAGTACCCATTCCACCTCTAAATAAATTATACCATTGGAAAAGTGGGTTTAAATAGTAACCATTGAAAGCTTCTTACGGACAACAAGGGTTTTAGATGAAGCTAATATTTGCCTATTCCCTTCACTCACATTAGAGTCACTTATGAATGGTGGGCATCTTTATCCATGTTTTATCCCACCATGTGGTCCACTTCAGGTTTGGACCGGCCTCATGCTTGAGCTCATGTCTTAAAATGAGCTATTGAAATGGATGGACAAAGTGAATAAATACACATAGTTTGCGCAATTCAATCAAACACGAGGCCATGCATTTGTGGAGGGCCTTTATTCGGTTAACATGTGCAGTTAGAAAGTGTGGATATGCTAGAGTTGTACTTGACTCAATATTTGATTAAACGATGGTGCCCTCATGTTGAGATGGATCAATTAAGATCGGATTCAAGGATCCAGCCGTGCTCTCAGCCATTGGTTGTAACAATAATAAGGCGATTTGCAGAAAGGTAGGGGTTAGCTATACCTGATGGATTCTTTTTGTCTCATATTTTAAAGACTTATTCTTTCACCAGTAATTGTAGCCAAAGTATATTTTTCAAATAATCTAAGTTGAATATGCTAAAATAGAAGGCTAAAAATAATGTCATTTTTTAATTTATTTTGGGGTTAGTACACACATCCCACTATTAGTACATGCACACACCCATAGTGCTAGTCACACTTCAATGTTAGTCATCCCACATTGGGAATTAATAGCAGGACCTCAATATTGAAATGAGGTTATCTTCACTCAGTCTACCACTATCCCAAATGTATGGGTGTAATGTCATTTTATGTATTTATTTATACATAAAGCTCATTATAATTGACAGAGTAACAAAATAAATTAGAGAAAAATAAAAAGAGATGCATACTTAAAATTGTCCATATAAATAGATGATTTAAGTGATTGGCCTGCATAATTTGACCAGAATGTTTGATCTTCCAAGTAAGAATTTGGTTAATGGGGATCCAACAACAGAAGGTTGTGGATGTTTATGCTATTCCTATGGTACTCCTATGGTACTGTAGTAGTGGCGCTGGACAATAACGATATAAGTTAAGATTATGCTAAAATATGTTAAGAAAAAAAGATAAAGATAAATGTAAAGAAGATAAATAGATTGTATTTAGCGTGGGCTTCGAGCACTTCATTGCGTTCTTTTTCTATAGTTTCTAGAAGCAACAAAACCCCCATTGAGTTTCTTTTTTTGTCCCGAGTCCTTTGTAGCCACGACTTTTCTATGTGGTCCTCTCACAAGAGATTTTCGTTGATCTAAAACTATTTTCATATCTCCTGCCAACGTGGCTTCAACGATTTCTATAAATCAGAAATCAATTTCAGGACTTTGTTGCATATCTGGTTTGATCAGTAATCGTTTTCAGGACTTTGTTACATATTCGGTTTGATCAGAAATCAGTTTTAGAGCTCCCTTATCGTGACCATGAATATTCGTGGAACTGGTGGAATCGGTTCCACCATATTTGAATCAGGTACCAATCCATTGGTTCCTATCCGCTTTAATATTGATTCAATTTTTGGATCTTCGTAATCACTGTAAAAGCTCCGAATATATCTGAAATTTTTTTTCCATTTTGAAAGGATTTTGAGAAATGACCTTACTATGTATATCTGGATCTGTTATAAGATCCTTGCATTAGTTGGTCTTTTAGAGCCGTATTGAATATATTTAGTCATATGCCACTCTATTTTTGTAAAGGCATGTGTATGCATCTTTGCCACTTCATATATTATAGAAAACTAAAGATAAGGGGAAAAAGATACCTTGAAGCATGAGTATGATTTTATTATTATTAAGTGACGACATATGATAGCATAGTGTGGCACAATGGGTGTAAACACCCGTCAGCTTGCCCACAACGCTTGGGGACGCAGAAATCTCCTTCAGCCCCCGCCTGCAGGCAACCCACGTCCAGCCATTTGTAGCCATGGCCAAGGCGGACAATCCTTCCAACGTCAGACCGCATAGTGCGCCCCACCACCCCAGCGTAAAAACGAAACGTCCGGCTTCGGCCTGTGACGGGTCATCAACTTTGATATTGACGTTGCATGACCGTCGATTCATCAACGACAAGCGATGGGTCACATGCCGAGGCTAGGACCTAAGGTGGGCCATCGCACTACTCCCAAAAAGTCGTGGCGACCCACACGTGGCGCACGGAGGTACGGCAATCTGGACCGTCTAAAATCGTTATCTTGCTGGAGGCAGCTTACCACTGGGGCCCAACTCCCTTAGTGGGGAATGTCGACATTTCGAGTGAGGTGGGAACAAGGCATGAGATAAGTGGGTCCCACTCTCCTTATCGAGAAGGAGAGTTATTTGATACTCAGGCTGCGTATGACTCTTGATACGCAGTCACTTAGAAATGGTACAGGTGGCGTACATTATCACAAACTAAACCATCTATATTGTGGAAGCCACTGTCGTTATGAGTCCCAAGTATAAAAATCAGGCTGTTTTAGCAAGTCCAACCTCTCATTCGTCGACATTTGTTTTTGATTTAATATTAACCATCCAATAAGTGTCCAGCAATCTAATGGTTGGATAACCAAATAAGAGTAATTTTTTTGTTCATGATACATCTAAAACACAGTATCTTTGAATTATTTATATTCCTGAGTAATTTCTAAGTGTCTGTGTATCATCCATCATAAGTTGCCGGAGTATCAAACAATTCCTCCATCGGGAGAAGTCGAGAGACAGATGATCACGTACCTTGTGACATCGCCACGTGTAATGATGAAAATAGGAGTCGTTTCAACGATAATTATATCAAACCAACCACGGACTTTTAACCGATGAAAATGAGATTAGGAGTGTGCGATACCGTTGATCTGATGGGCCTCATATTGGATGGCCCATGCACGTTCCCTGGGGTTTGTTCCACCTAAATTTTTAACAGGGACGATTCTTTAACACGAGGAGGACAGATGCATGGTCTGGATTCCATATACAGATCACCGGGTGGGCCCCACAGTGCTCGAATGCACCGATATTTTGACTCTCTGGATTGAATAGGAGCTGTTTCTGTATTTTCTTCTACGTTATTTTCTCCCTATAATCCCGGAGAAAACTTATGGTGGAGGAACGGGCCACGACATCAAATTGCCCACATGGGTTCGAACCGTGCTTTATTTGGGGCCATTCGTTATGTGAATGAGGAATCCAAACCGTCAATATGGTGTGCCACCTTATCTTCACCGTACATGGAAAGAATCATTCTAATCCAAATTTTAATTTGGACATGCCGCAGGTAGAAAGGTAAAATCACACTTGAAACCTATTCACATACATGGTGTGGCCAACCTAAGTTATTTGAATGGCCAGAGTTTTGGTGTGTCCCATCCTCCTGGTGGTTCGCACCAGATGAATGGTTTGAATGGTATATACAAAACATAGGCGTCACCCTCCCAATGCTCCCATTGTTCCCTTTGGTGTGTCTCACATGAGTCATTGACCAGGCTGGCTTTTGAAATATAAGCCTATAACATGGCCGGCACGCAAGATGCATGGTCCCGATTCCACATACACATCAAGGTGGGACCCACACTTGTTGAGAAACGGACGCCTCAATTCACGTTTTGCAAAGAGGCCACCGGCTGGTCGGTGGGAGTGGCCGACCGGCCGGCCACACAGAAGACTGAGGCAGCGTTGCTGCTGTGGCTGTTTTTGCCCATCCGACCGGTCGCGACCGGTCGGCAGTGTCCTAGTGCAATTCTGTTTCTTGTGTGGTTTGTACGCAAGAGATTTCTAAATCCGGTTTTTCTTCTTATTAAATGGGTATTACGAGTTTAGAGGTTTCAAAAAAGGTTGCAAAGGGGATTAAGGGAGCTTCTAGGTGAGAGAAAGAGCTTGAAGAAGAGGGTTTCTTCTTGGGTAAGCTTGGGATTTCTCTTGTGGGCTTGGGTTTTTTGGGATCTTGGGTTCCATCTCTTGTAATTTCTGAGTTTATAGTGGATTTGTGTCGCTTTGTGCCGTGGTTTTTTACCCGTGAGGGGTTTTTCCACATAAAAATTCGATTGTCTATGTGTGGGTGATTGCATACATTGTGATTGCATTGTGTGGCTTGTTTGATTGAATTTTCTGTTTGACTACTGCTTTGCTTCCGCTGCGGGCCCTCCTATACTAACAACTGGTATCAGAGAGATCGTTGGGGTGTAGCAGAAATTCGAATCTGAGACAAGAGCATGTCATCAGGCATGAGGTTCGACCTAGAGAAGTATTCAGGGAAAAATAACTTTGAGCTTTGGAAGGTAAAGATGAAAGGCCTTCTAGTTCAGCAAGGATTGCAAGATGTGCTCCTTGGAGAGCGACCAGAAGCTATGAAAGAAGAAGAGTAGAAGAAGATCGATGAAAATGCCAATGTCTCAATCCAGTCGAGCCTGGCAGATGAGGTCCTGTATAACTTCATGAAAGAGAAAACTGCGGCTAAAACATGGGCGAAGTTAGAGAATATCTATGTGAAGAAATCTCTTGAAAATCGCATATACTTGAAGCTTCAGTTGTACAATCTGAGGATGACGGAGGGGGCCGATGTTGAGAGCCACATCAGCAATTTCAATAGGCTTATTTGCAAGTTGATGGATGTAGATGAGCCGATGAAGGACGATGATCAAGCGTTTATCCTGTTGAATTCTCTTCCAGATTCATATGAGTCACTCAATGACTCTTTGTGCGCAGGTAGGGAGACTATTGGCATAGAAACAGTTATCTCAGCCCTTCAGGCGAGGGCGATGAGAAGGAAAAGCGGCGGCGTGGGTCCCTCTACTGATGAGGCACTAGTTATGAGTGGGAGGAATTCTGAGCGGGGTGGAGGATCTCCTTCATCAAGATCTAAATCAAAAGGCAAGTGGAGGCACAAGGTGAGATGCTGGAATTGTGGGGAAGAAGGACATGTGAAAATGGATTGTTCGAATCCTGAGAAAAAGCAAGAGAGATCTGGAGGTTCTTCTAGGGAATGAACCAATACCATAGAGGACGGTGGTGACGGTTGTGATGTATAGACTGTATCTGGCAGAAAGCCTCTTGGTGGAGAGTGGCTCTTGGATTCAGGGGCATCATGTTATGTATGTTCTGACTGAAGCTCATTCATGTCATACAAGGAGTATGATGGTGGATCGGTGTTTGTGGGCGATGGCTACGCTCGCAATGTGGTGGGGATTGGTTCAGTGCGCATTAGGATGTTCGATGGAGTCGAACGGATCCTTGAAAGTGTGAAGCATGTCCCTGAGATAAAGAGGAATGTGATATCTCTTAGTGCACTCGAGGCGAAAGGGTGGAGGTTCATCGGCTGCGATCGATATTGTAAAGTGATGAAGGGAGCGCGATCGATATTGTAAAGTGATGAAGGGAGCACGCGTGATGATCAAGGCACGGAGGTGCGATAATCTTTACAAGGTGATCGGGAGCACTGTTCATGGTGGAGCTGCGGGATTGGCAGTGGGATCCACGGTTGTTCAAGTGTGGCAAGAGAAAAATGACCACATGGGAAGAGCAACAAGGCGTGTGAAGATGCAAGAATAAAGTCGATGGGGCATGAGAAGCGACGGGTCTATAATGATGACGAAGTAGAGGTGGAGATTGTGCGTGGCCAAGAGGTGCATGGTGATTTGAATCATGGTGGAGTTTGTTGAGAAACGGACACCTCAATTCACATTTTGCGTAGAGCCCACCGGCCGGTCGGCCACACAGAAGACTGAGGCAGCGTTGCTGCTGTGGCTGTTTTTACCCATCCGACCGATCGGCCGACCGGCCGGTAGGGGTGTCCGACCGGTCGGTAGTATCCTAGTGCAACTCTGTTTCTTGCGCCTTTTGGCACGCAAGAGGTTTCTAAATCCGATTTTTCTTCCTATTAAAGAGGTATTACGAGTTTAGAGGTTTCAAAAAAGGTTGCAAAGGGGATTGAGGGAACTTCTAGGTGAGAGAAAGAGCTTGAAGAAGAGGGTTTCTTCTTGGGTAAGCTTGGGATTTCTCTTGTGGGCTTGGGTTTTTTGAGATCTTGGGTTCCATCTCTTGTAACTTTTGAGTTTATAATAGATTTGTGTCGCTTTGTGCCGCTTTGTGCCGTGGTTTTTTACCCGTGATGGGTTTTTCCACGTAAAAATTCGATTGTCTATGTGTGGGTGATTGCATGCATTGTGATTGCATTGTGTGGCCTGTTTGATTGAATTTTCTGTTTGACTACGGCTTTGCTTCCGCTGCGGGCCCTCCTATCCTAACAACACTTACATACGAGTGCCATTTTGCAGCGTGCAAAGGCAAGTAAAGCTCATGTGGGTCCCAGCGGATTAGGTACTTCCCCGCTTGTCCCAAGCTCGAGACAGGCTAGGGCTCTGAGGGCCACCGTGATGTATGGATTTTATCCACACTATCTATGCATTTTTCCATGTCATTTTACTACATAAGCCCAAAAATGAGGCAGATCTAAGGTTTAAGTGGACCACACCACAGGAAGCAGTGGTGCTAATGATTCTCATAGAAGAAACCTTCCCAGGGCCCACCGTGATGTTTATTTTCCATCCAATCTCTTCATAAGATTATAAAGACCTGGGTGAAGGGAAAACAAAAATATGAGCTTGATCCAAAACTTCTTATGGCACCTAAGTAGTTTTCAACTATCAGACTTTAATCTCTTGGTTCAATTGAGCTTCGATCTGCTACATTTTTGGGCTCATGACATGAAATGGCGTGAAAAAATGAATTAACGGTGTGGCTCTCGGTGTCCTATCCTGTCTCGAGCTCGGGACAGGCGGGGAAGTACCTAATCGGCGCCCCCATTTGTCTGTCCATTCAAAGCTAATCAGTTAGGTGAGCGAATGGAAGTTGTCCAACCTCTCCACCTAATTGGCGTTGTATAAGGTTGTTTCTTGGTCGATTAGTAATAAATAATTTTCTTAATTTATATGTTGAGAATTGATTGATACACGTGAAATGCTGGAGTGCTTTCAGAGCACTATATAACCCTATAAGTTATAATGCTCCTAGTTGCATCAGTTTGACTTGGACAGCTCCTTCAGTTGATCTGGACCGTCCACTGAATCTAAAACAGATTTTGTAATATAATACAAAAATCTTACTGATTGGATGATCTGATCCATCTTTGATTTGGCCTTATTTTCCACAACCATCCATTTTGGAAGTCACGGATGGGATTTGACTAACAAAATCGATTACTTAGAGTCATAAGCAATCCATGACACACCCTAGCAAATATATGGGATGAAATATTAATTGATCAGAGCTACTTATATAAATTATCTTGACTGCCAATATAAAGACCATTGATCAAACGGTTCACGTTTGTCAGATTGGCGTGATGTTTGCATGATAGACCATGAAATATATGGTGAACACAATGAACAGTCTAGATCAATGGCTGACTGCCTAAGTGTCCCAATAAAACTAGGACTATATCGTATAGTGCACTCGGAGCACTGAAGCATCTCTCTTGATATATAAACAAAGCTAAGCATCTTCAAATTAATAAGATGTTAGGCCATTTTAGCAAAATGTCCGCAAAGAGACTAGTATTGTTTGATCAAGCTTATTTTGGGCCGGCTGAGTGGTGGGTCCTGCAATTTCGTCGGTCTAATTGGAGAAAAAATGCCACATGTGCATGTTCCACCCCAACTAGACCTACAATCAAGCTAATTCCTGGCCAACACCCACACCTTTGGTACAGTGGTAAACTGGGTGAAGATAACCCCGTTTCAACACTGAAGGTCCTGGCATCGATTCCCAACGTGGGGGTGGGTGTGTCCTAACAGCAGGATGTGTGTACCCGAAGCTAATTCCTGGCCAACCCGATTAGGAAGATTCTTTTAAAATGGGTCATCCATGATGGGGCCCACGTTACTCTCTAATGGCGAATTCGACTTCATTTATATAATTGGTTACTGGGTAATTCAAATAAAGTTATAGAGCATTATTTTTGGGTTGTCAATTATAGTAAAGAAAACAGACTGACCAATTCAGTTCAATCTTTTTGGATAGCCTACATTTTTTATTGGGTCTATTGCACATGCCCCCTTGAAAATTTAGTTAGGATGTTATATCAATGGAAGACATTTCAGGATCACTGCTCATCGTGGCAAGTCGTAGTTCATCAGTTGAAATCTTTATGTAGTTGGTATTGTCAGTGAATCCGAACCATCCATTTTGCACCCCGGTTGAATTGTATGGCGCTGTTTTACTTCTTGTGTTACATCATCCCGGGCGGTACATAAGCTTGAATTTCCTGAGGAGAATGTTCAGTATATAAAATAAGGTAATATTGACAACATGATCTTAAGACCCAAATGAATTTTTTTATTTATTAATTTATTTATTTTTCACACACACCATATGGGCACTCGAACCCTTGACCTTCACCACACCTTATCTACCACTGAGCCACGTGTTGGAAACCCAACCCTGCAACTCACCCTAGTCAACTTGGACTTGGTAAGACATGATCCAGATCAATAACGAAATTCACCCCTACGTCATACACAGGCCGGGCTTGATTTCCCCATCCCTTGGCTGAACTTATTTTCCTAACCCCCATGGGAGAATGTATTACGGATGCATATTTGTTACTCTCGATATTTAAACACGGGACCTTCTGCTCTATACCATGTCAAATAACCACTTTCTCTAAAAGCTCGAGCAGTGAGAGTATAGCATATCAATTTATATCGAAGGGCTTTTGTTGGGATTAGGAGCCCCGCAGCGGAAGCAATCAAAGTAGGTGAGGAACACACCATAATGGCAATCAATAAGCAAATCATCACATACAAGAAGGCAATCCGATTTTTAGGTGGAAAAACCCCTTAAGGGTAAAAAACCACGGCACAAAGCGACACCAATCCACTATGAATCAGAAGTTACAAGAGATTACAGAAGAAAACCATGGATCACAGCCCACAAGAGAAATCCCAAGCTACCCGAAGCTAATTCTCACATGAGGAGGACAAACCCATCCATCTCCCCCAAACCAAAGAATTCCAAGCTTCCTCCCTAGCTCTTTCTCTCACCCTAGAACCCTCTTAATCCCTTGGCCCATTGGCAGCCACTGTCGGCCACCCTAATCTCGGACTACATCTCCTTAAATAGGAGAAAACCGGAATTAGAAACTCTTTGCGCAAAACCGCGTAAGAAACCAAGTCCAACAAGGAAACTACCCGACCAGTCGGGCCCCCCCACCGACCGATCGGATGGCCCAAGAAAGCTTCAGATATCCTGCTGTTTTCATCTCCAATGTGACCGACCGGTCGGTGGTCTTCATATAAGAAGGTTTGAGGTGTCCAAGCCCAACAAATTTAACATAAACCATGCTTCAGAATCAAAACCAAAAAGGTAACATCATCTTCAATACATAATAGCAATTGACTAAAATGAAATGATTGATTCTTAAGATGATTTTGATCCTAACATTAAATAAATTAATCTGTAAAATATAATTACATTAACTAAAGTGAGATGAGCTCGAGTCTAGGTGTCTACCAAACAGGCCCTTAGGGTTGGTGTGTTCTTTTGTACTTTGGGCCATTGATGATAAGGCCTACCAGATCAAGGTTCGAAGTATCATCTGAATCCAATATTGCCCATGAATGATGCGCTGACAGCACAATATGGGGTGACACATAACAGTATTAGTGGTGAAGAATACATTATTTATCATACTGAATTCAAACTTTGCAACAGATGGAGTGACGGGAACCACACGATTGCATGTGTGTTGGAGCTGAAATGACCCAATAATGGTTCATTATGCTGTCGGCTAGAGTGGAGCAATCAATAGGCTGTTAATCACACACGTCTTTCGCTCTCTCACTGGACAAACCCATCTTTTTCATAATATAGGTAAGAGGTTTTGGCATTTTCATTAGTTCATCAATCCATTTCAATGTACACTTCATCTCCATGCCATTTTAATTTAAATTTTTTAATCTTCATCAGCACACAATATTGAATTGCATTAGATGAAATTACATATTTGAAAATATCATGGTATTTTTTACCATCCAAACTTATGTTTGGGATTGAATTTTCCTTCTAGAAAAACACTAACTTACAGGATGTATGTTTGGTGGATGCTAGAATTGTAATCAACAAACTAGACTTTACAACTGATACCGGTCATCAATATTCATATGTAACTTGAGTGTCACATGTAAAGGGCATATTTGGATGGATAGCATGGATAAAACACCTGCATCAAAGTGGGCCCCTCATATTTACTGGATTTCAAATTTCACTAGATATTTTGTTGCAATTCTTGGTAGGATTGAAAGGTCAAATATTTGAATTAATCTAATTCTTCCCATCCATCTTAAACACAGGTTGAAATTTATACAAGACCAAATATAATTCCATACTACTTAATCCCACGTTCCTAGAATTTATAATAACTCAAGGAATTACACAATACCCTGTAACGATTGTACTGTTTCAGGCTTCATATTGTTACTAGTGGGCGGTTGCTCGCCAACCCTACTGCTGTTGTTATGTAAAAATCTCTCTGATGGAAAATTCTAAACCTTTAGATAGGTGGCCAATGAATAAATGGTTGAGAAAGAACAAATAGCAATGGTTCTCATTCCCATTCAACTGATAAGATTGCCTAATAGTCTAAAGCTAGGATCTACTAAATAGGGGCACCATTTATGCAAAATTGAAAACCCAAGCTTACCATACCATCTCTCTTTCATTCATTGCACAATATTTCGTCATGCTAAGAATTATTATTTTTATCAAACAGTGCCTCAGCTATTTGAAAATGCTACAAGCTACTCTAGAGGTGAAGTGACGAAAATAGCCTCATGTACTTCTGTACACTACTGCAAAAGAGAGAGAGTTTTATGGCAATTTTTTATACCAATTTACAGCTTTACCAATTACCATATTATGTGTATGCTACTACCTTAGGGGTGTTTTACTAAATTTGGAAACACTTTTGGGAAAGCTTGTTCTGTATGCTCGTGTGTGGCCTAACTGTGATGTAGGGCCCACATCCACTCCATACATAAGTGCGTGCCCCTTCATCTTCACCCACTACACCAAATATAAGGCCGGTCCAAAACACGTGGGTCACACAATAGGGAACCGTTGGATAGGGAAGCTCACTATTAAAATATGTGTGGTTTACCATGTTTTTCACACGATATCCAATCCATTCACAAAATGCGCCCTACAAGGATGAATGGACAACCTAAAAATTAGCCCATTGCAAAAAAGCAGGTGGGCCACACCACTAGATTTTAGAGGTTCAAGGCGTTACTTTTCGTGGTGTGGCCCACACGAGTTTTTGATTGGTCTGATTGGCGGGCTCCAAAGGAGAACATAAGGAGGCTCACATGATCAAGTAGATATGATTCGTCTTTTTGGCCCACCTTGATGGGACCATGTTCTATGCATCCCTGATGGAAGATCCTATCACCAATCTTAGGCCTTTCTTCAGATCAAGACCATTCATCCCATGGATGGTGCATGCACTCAAGATCTCCCCATGATCCTCGTGACAGAGCCCCATCCATATGTCTCATTTCTCTTCTAGAAAGTCTATCTGCAGGCTATAGATTTAATAGCTGCAACTATCTTATCTACCCATTTCTCTTTTTAATGTTTATTTTCAGGCCACGAAATTAAAGTAAAAAGTCTACAATCTAGGATATTTTTGGAGGATGGTCCACCCATGGTGGGCCCCACCAGCACAAACTGATTAAAAATATATAATAAAAAAAAAACATCTATATCTTCTAGTTGAGGATCATATCATTCATCTTATCTCTTTAATTTGCTCTTCTTTTGTTTTATAAGGTAGGTTTCTCAAAGGAGAGAGCGATTGCACATCATTATCGAAATTGCGTGTGGGCCTTGTTTTAGGTGCGTGTTTGGTCATTTTCCTCTCATATCTTAGGTGAGGGATTTTAGAATACATCCTGACCAATCGCCATAAGGTACATTGGGACTTCCACCGTTAGATTTGGGGTCATTTTTCAATGATCCAAATTGTTTATTTAATGGGCCTCACCCATCATATAAATGGTTTAGATTGATGAAAAATTACTCGATCCAACCGTTAATGTCTCCAGTTTCTTATTGCAATACGTGGAGTTGTATTCTAGCAAATCTCATCTTAGGTTTTCATTTATTTTAGCTTAGTTTTTAATATTTTTCTTTCATTTAATTCATATATGCATCGAGATAATACCAAAGTAGAAATAATCACATGTAGATCCTTTATGTGAACTTTCACATGCAGCAGTGTCTTTCCCATCAAAGTATCATTATTTGTAGCAAATCCGAGCCATACAAACGGTGGGTCACACCATTTATATTACGAGAAAATAAGCCCTATCCACTAATTACCTCATTAGGTGAGCCACAACTGTGTTTATTCATGCCATCAGCTGTCCATTGGTTTTGATGAATGGATCAGTATGATTTTCATTTCAGCAAATCTTCCATGTGTGGCCCACATTTCTTACCGATTGGATGTGCTACGAAAAGTGACAGGTTGGTGGGAAAGGTGGGGCTCCATGTGAACATTTCTCATATGATGGGACATCGATACATGGTGTAACTGTCGCGGGGAATGTGAACTTTTGCATTAACTAGGGTGTAAATGCTAGTATAGGGGTGTTAATTGATACTCTGGCTGTGTATGACGCTTGATACACAGGCACTTTGAAAGGGTACACGTAAGTTTATATTAAATCAAATTAAACTGAATAATTGGTAGACATCACTATCTTTTGAGTTACATTCCAAAACTCAAACTGATTTAATAATCCTAAGCTCGAATTTGTAAACACTTGTTTATTGATATAAGATATTTGGATTTTTTTCATTATTAACCGTCCACATAAATGGACATTGATCTATAGTCAGATAAATGAATAAATGCAATTTTGAGTCATGACACATCAAAGCAATGCATAATTTGGATGGTTTAATTTAAATTACTTGTATTACACGTACAATTTTTAAGTAACTTCTAAGTGCATGTGTATCATCCATCACACTCTGCCAGAGTAGCAATGTGTGTGATGGCTCTGTGGGCCCCACTGTAATGTGTTTTGGACATCCACACCATTAATTAGATGCACCCTTCCTTGGTGGGCTGTGGTCCTAAAATTCAGGTTAATTCATGTCTTAGGTGGCCTACATCATAGACAACAGTTGAAATGAATTCCCACCCTTTGAAACCTTTCCGGTTATTTATAGGGCCCACAAAGATATGTTTCAGACATCCAACCCATCCATTGTGTGTGTGTCATTTGGATGAAGGTTCACAAAAAATTTTAGGCCATTCCAAAACTCAAGTGGGCCCCACAACGTATTGAGGTCAACTTGGATAGAATATATATACATAGAGAGAGAGAGAGAGTAATGCTCACCTATAATCCCAAAGTTGGGGTGGCTAACATTGATATGTGACCAACAGGGGGCTGGAAACTAAGCCTGATTCAAAAATCTAGTTGCGAGGGGAATCAAGGAAGGAAATTCCCTCTCACTTTATTATTGCCCACTGAATAATTGGATTTAGCTAACTTTTGAACCTTGATGGTTTCATAAGATGCTTTATCCAATGGACCATTTAGATTTTGTGCTCATATCATGTAATAAAGTGATTAGGAGTTCTGGTGAGAACTCATTTTTGGTGAGTGAAAAATAGAAATAGGTTGAGAGGACAGTTATTTTGACTTCAATTTCAAGTTTCATGTTACCGACTAAAAAATCCATGTCATCTTTATCTATAAGTGAAGTCATGATGCTATCAATTATCCAAAAAAAAGAAAAAATTAAAAAAAGTTAAAAGAGAGAGAGAGAGAGAGAGAGAGAGAGAGAGAGAAGAAAAGAAAAGATAGACCATGTTTCATGATAATGATGATGATGATGGCCAGCTAGGCACGGATCAAAGTCAGGTGGTCCATGGACACGTGATGGCCACATCCCATTCCTTATTTTAATAATTTCCGTTTCCAAAAAGCAATTAATGAAAGCAAACAAGTAGACGAGAAACACGTCCAACGCTGCTAACCAACCATCAAGAGATGGGGGGGCACGTGCATGAGATCCACTGTGTCCATCTGAATACTGGGCCATTCATCATTAGCCCTGGTCTGGCCCCGACCTGAACACTGGGCCTAGATTCCTAACCCTTCAAATCTTCGTATAAATACCATTTAGGTTTTAGCTTTTACAAGTAGGGCTCAAAGTTCAACGATCCAAACCATTGATACTGTTGGACTCAGTTGTGGATGGTTCGGTTCATACACCAGATATCTCTCTGATGAAACAATCCCAACCCTTCAATTTGTGGCCAACAAACAAATGGTTAACAAAGAAAATACAACAACAGCTGGGGATTCAACAAAGAAAATGCTAAATATTTTATATCTAGCTAGTAGTGCATATACCGTCCAATGTGAGGCCCATCGTACCAACGGTTTAGATCACTATAAATTGGGCCCCACTTGTACAAACCAAAAACCTAGCCCCAGCATTAATTAATGTTTAATACTTACTCGAATTAGGCTCTTTAACCTTATCATTTGCTTATTTTAATCAATAATATCTCCTTTCTCTCGAAAAAAAGAAAAAAATTTGTAATAAAATCATATCATGAAAGAATGACTTTTGAGTGACTACTCAGGCAGGCTTACATCTATAAAATTGCATCGGGATTCCCGCCGATCTTGTATGATAATGTTAGTTAGGAAGAAATAATTCATCTTTATAATATCACTTCTATGCTCTATGATTGCTTATTGAAAACCTAACAAAATTCATCTATGCTTTGGACATGTGGGAGATTCCCTCTTGCATATGATTTTTAAAGCTTTGCTAAGCCCAGGCGCTTGTATGATGCATATCATCTACGTGCCACCCCATGTGTCAGATCTGAGCCGTCCATCATTTGGGTCTGACCATGCAAACATTCTCGCCCAAAAATCAAACGGGCCGATGTTAGAAGCAGGATTACTGGTTAGGAAACTTTGGCCGATTTCTCTCCGGCCGTAGATTTTTCCTTAAAATAGTAGCCTATGCGTTATAATAGCGGAATTAGCTATTCTTGGGCCGTAGAATCTACATGATGGGATTCCTCTGATGGTTGGATTTGGATCTGGTACTTTTTCCATGGTGGGACGTGGTCGCGTATAAATAGTATGGCTTGTACACGCGCGGGCTTAGCAAGATGCATGCTAGGTGGATTCGGGAACATCCCTGGCATTTGTTCTATATCTACGCCGTCAATCCGTTTTTCCAGCTTATTTTAGGGTATAATCCCAAAAATTAATAAGATCTAAATCGCAGGTGGGCCACACTACAGGAAACAGCGGTGATTAAACGTCCACCATTAAAAGCTTCTTTGGTGGTCACATAAGTTTTAGATGAAGATTAAATTTAGGTTTTCCCTTCATCTAGGTCTGCGTGACCTTTCCGACAGGTTGGATGGAAAATAAACATTACTGTAAGCCTTAGGATGTTTTTAATGGTGAGCGTTTAATCACCACCATTTCACGTGCTATGGTCCACTTGAGATTTGAATCTGCTTCAGTTTTTGGATCATTCTATTAAATAAGCTTAAAAAACGGATGGACGGCGTAGATATAAACCACATACATCATGATGGTGGGCCCCACAATCATCGATCCACTTAAGTCCGAAGACCCACTAAAACTGCATCCATTAGCGTTCCATTTATCGTGTCGGGTCACTAATGAGTTGACCCATTAAAACTCATTAGCATAACAGGTTAGGTCAGTGTTTCACCCGTGAGGCCATTTAACTCGTTAACATAATAGTCTAGCTCACGAAACCATGGCCCACCTATGAACCTCGGCACTCCATCACATGCAATATTACAATGTACATGTGATTCTTCCTTATCTCACTAGTGAATCCTATTATTTTCAGTGATAGAATGGGCCCATTAAGTGGACCACAGCTATATGTTGAGTCAGACTATTAGCTGTCCTCGTCAACGATGTGGCCATCTGATGTGGGCCTAACTGGTTAAACGGGTTAGGTTATGGGTAACCCATTAAATTAACGAATGGGTTTAAGTTTCTAGATTTCAACTGGTTATTCGACGGGCCAATTTTAGGTGAGCAAATTTTTGACATGACATGATACAAACACGACACCACATGAGCACGACCCGTTGCCAGGCCTATATGGACCTCTCGTCTCTGTTGCATGATTGTGGCCACTAACTTGAGTCGTCCCGAAGATTAGAAATGATCAGTTAGGAAAATGTCCAGCCAATTGAATAAAGGTTAATTAGCAAAAATCATCTAATCGGATGGCGAGGATCGTTTGAATAGTCTTTCCGTGATCGTGTACAACAGATGAAGAGTTCGGATCTTATGCATGTCTGCGATGCATGTGGATATGGAATGCTTGGTATGTAAGTTAGAGATCTTATCCTTCAGCATTGGATACTTTCTGAAATGAGAAACGCCAAAGCAATTCACATGATAGAGATTGGACGGTTGAATTCCATCACACGTGCCATGTGGTACACTGTTTGAAATCCAGGCCATACATCAAGTGGACCCTTATGTGAAGATCCCTAGCTCCAAAGTTCAGGAGAGTCCACTCACTCAGCAGGTGGTTCACATGTGTACGTGGTCTATGTACGGTTACTGATTTTCTCTCTAACGTTGAGTCTGGCCTGCGTAATGATTGGCCCACCTGATGAATGGTCTGGATATTTCACACATGTGCACCTTCGCACGTGTTTTATAATTCCCCTCTTTCATCTCTTCTGCTCGAATTGCTCTCGCATTCCTCTTCCAAGTAACTAATACAACACTAGACCTTTCTAATGTTTCTAATTAGTACAAATCTCCCAACCTTTGAAATTTGAAATGGAAAGCGATTGATGGGATTTGATTTCATGTGGACCACTCCTTAGCTGGATGATTCATAACATGATCTTTATTAGAGAGATTTGATTTTTGATATTTCGAATTTTGATTAATTTCATTAAAACCATGTGATTATGTAATAATCTAGATTGTATCATAAGAGCTGTAAATCGTAAAAACATTATAAATATAAATGATACATGTAGTCATGTTTTGAAGTGAGATTTACCATAGTATATAAATTTTTATAATAGTACCACAGTTCTCTTGAATTCAATTATTGGTACGGAAAACTTGAAAACTTTCAATTCCTTTGTACCAGCGCCCTGATGTGCTAACTCAAGGGCAAGGTATGTCTCGTGTAGGAAGTTCCTACGCTGGGAAACCAAGCTGGGGCTCACAGTTATGTTTTTTGATAAATCCACCCCGTCCATCCGTTTTAGGAGCTCATTTTAGTACATGAAAACAAAAATGAACCGGATCCAAGACTCAAGTGGGTCTCACTAAATGAAAAGGTGGGTAGGTAAATTACTACCGTTGAAACCTCCCTGGGGTCCACAGTGATGTTTATATGACATCCATACCGTTCATAACGTCACTACTACTGGGATGAACAGGAAACACAAATATTATTCTGATTCGAAACTCTTGTGGCTCCACAAATATTTCAACTGTGGACGTTCAATCCTCACGTTTTCGGCCCACTTGAGTCTTGGATCCGGTTCATTTTTGTTCTCATGTTCTAAAATGAGCTCCCAAAACGGATGGACAGGGTGGATTTATCAAAAAAATCACTGTTAGCCCCACCTTGGTTCCCAGTGCAGAAACTTCCTGCGGAAGGCTTTAGCAGGAAATCCGCGCCCGTCTCCACCAATCTTATCTTTTATGCTGGTACAAAACATGTAGAGATTAATTTTCATTTTGACGTTCTTTTCATTTAAATCCAAAGATTGAATATTTCTGTTTTTGTAAGGAGCTTGAGCACCCTTAGATTTCATCAGCTCAAACCAAACGGACTAATCATGATTAACTTTGTTAAAACTATTCAACCATGTAAGAGCCCAAATTGGATTAGAAGAATTTTCAATTCTAACTGTCAAATAACCACGTGATCTAAAAGTTCAAACCATTAGAGGCATGTCAATGTATATTAGGGGACTTCAAAACTAAAAATAACAGGGATAAAAGTAACAGATGCCTCCAGTTTTTAAACTGAGATTTACCATCCTCAGTAAGGCTTTATTGGGTCCCGTTGCATGGCTCAGAGATGGATGCTCTACATTTCAACACATAAGTCCTATGTTCGAGTGCCCATGTAGGGTGCGAGCATGTGTGGATGTGTAAAAAAATTAAAAAGTTAAAGTTTCATCAATCTTCATAGTGATTGGACTTTTGAGCACGGCTATTAACCAGTTGGCTTAGAGTTGTGTCATAGAACCCCTCTATCTATGCTCATCAAGTTTTAGTCTTGCCAATCTGGCCCATTCCTTCAGGGTTCACATTCTCTATTGGTCCATGTCAAAGTTAGGCGTTTACATAGTTGGGCCCACCCAATGGATGCCTAATTAAAACATGAATGGTGTGTAAACAAGCTCCCCCTACAAAACTCGTGGCTCATGAAACATCATTTCATTGTCCCAACGATTAATATGTATAACACAATTATTAAAATTATCAAGACCTAATTGGGTGTTACCCCCACCCAATTTTATTGATTCAACATGGTGGACCCAACTCAAATCTTACTAGGATGAGCTCTGTGTGTGTGTCTGCGTGGTGGGATACTTTTTAGGCTCATGGGTTGAGCTTGGGTTTGGACTTAGATATAAAAGTCCGAAATAATTTTAGCCCAAGCATAGGCTCGCCTGGCACAGCCTGCAGCCATATATCTTTAATATATATAATTTATATACATATATTAGTATATTAGTGATAGGTTTACCAGCAAGCTCATGCAAACTGTTCAATTAAGATGAACTGTGAGATAGATGCATAAAACTTGCTAGAAGTGCTTTTCTAAAGCTTTTGAAATGAGATTTTGTCCTTTTAGGTTATTTATGTACTAATACACATGACACAAATGGCATAAAATGCATGACTCGTTTGAATCAGAATTTTGCAATTATTTTTACATTTTGATTAGAGTGAAATAACTTGAAATCTCAGATTATTATTTTGTGTGCCCATTTTATACATTTTGGCATGGAAAGGGGTCATGCATTGTCACATAAATTGCCATATGGGCAAGGCATGGTGGTGCTTTGGTTTCTTTTTTGGGCTTGGTTGGGCTTGGGCTAGGCTAGAGGATTTTGGTAAGGAAATTAGCAGCATGAAGCCCGGCCCTACCCATTAACAGCCTTAAGTCAACAAAAACAATATGAGCATGATCCATATGCAACATAGAGAAGTCCACATATGAACTGTCCAATGCAATCCGTGAGTTTTTGCACCTACCTATTAAATCCACGTGAGTCCCATGACATAGCTTGGATCACAGTCCATTTTTCTATGCTGATCTAAAACAGTGACTCTTTTGATTAGAGAGGGAGAAAGATCCCAGCCATCAGAACGCTTGGCCCGTACGTGTAGGGTGGAGGTAACGTGACGGTCCATCCAAGTGCGTATGTGAAAAATTCTTATAGTACAAAATGCTTTTCCTAAGTGACAAGGAAATCCAAGCAGTGGGAGGACCAACTTCAACCATATCCACCACTTACCTAAACCAATCAATTTTTTATTTTTTTTAATCCCATACCAAATAATATCATAACCAATTTGAAATGTACCCATCACTATAGCAATGTGATCACAACATCATGGCCGTAAGTGCTCTTTGTGGGATAGAATTACCCAAATGACTGTTAAAAAAATGATAAAATCGAGAATTGTAGGCCCCACATGTTATGTATATGACATTCAACCCGTCCAACAACTGCAATCCACCATGATAGTCAGATGAACCAAAAATCTTGACAATCCAATCATGTGGTGTCCAAACTATATATATAAAATAATAAAAAAAACAATTTAAATGACCCAAAATATTCCAATTTATGCGTAGCCCATCTGATGATTTAATCAGCCATATTTTCATGGTAGAGGGCATATGTTTGACGGGTTAGATATCATACACTTGTCATGTGGGCCCACAATTCTCTACTTTCATACAAAGAAAATAATCGAGGGCATTTTTGGTAGAAACCCAGGGGCATTAGATGAAATGACAACTCATAGAATTTTATGGTAAAAATGCCTGGGAGCGGATTAGGTACTACCCGAGCCTATCACACATTTGTATTGGTGAAGGGCACGCTGTCAGAGGAGACCTGCAACGTCAGCAAGACAGACACAGTCATCTCAGGCCTCCTCTCCCCCAGTGCACACCCCACGTACTAGCCTGTCCTGAGCTCGGGACAGGCTCGGGTAGTACCTAATCAGCTCCCAAAATGCCTTATATTATCTGTTTTCAGTTTGTACTGTGGAACCGGAGGTGGCAGTCAATTGGGTTCAGGTTGGACAATTTGGCTTGTTTAAGAACATAGGTCGAGCTTGGGTTGAACCATGCCCAACCTAGCCAACTCACATGACTAAGCAATGGGTGGGCCGGACCACAAGACCCAAACCTGCCCAAACCTGAAACAATTTAATAGACAACAAATATAGGCACATATGTTTGTTTTTGGGCTGGACTTTTTGGACCGGTCAATTGAACCTGACTCATTGCCACCCATAGGTGGGACCCTTACTTCCAGTGATCAAAATGGTGGTTCTGATGCGACCCATGATGGGTGGACCATGAAAAATCTCCCATACCTAAGGGTGCAAATGGGTCAGCTCGACCTGATGGGTCACTGGAAATGACTGGACAATTAGGAGGCCTGAGTCCAAATTTCAGACACACGGGCAGGTTTGTGACCAAAAGTTCACCCCAAATTACTAAATAGGTTGGTCTGGTTCTCTCGAAATGATCCAACTTGGATCAAGTTTTTAAATGGGTCTGGTTCAGGTCATACTAAAATAGAACCGACCTACACCTGATCTAGACCCAAATCAAGACTCAAGAAAAGTAGTTAATTTTGTGTGTATTTTGTTTTCTTTTGGGGTAGACTTTAGTATGACTTTCCCACTTATTTTAAAAGATCGTCCACCATCCACAACATGTGACAATTCGTACTGTGCAAATTGTGTGTTTCATTGTCCATTGAGAATATAACAAAAATCACACTAGTTGAACTACCCTAACCATTTGATCTTACCTGTTGAATACCTATCATTGGCTATTTTATTCATTACCATAAAAAAATGATAGCCACACTAATTGAATGATATAGAGCATTATTTGTGTGAAAACTTTTAATAATTTCTATCCTCCATCCAGACCTAACCCAAACCCAACCTATTCAATTAAGGGTCAGTAATTTTTTACTTCAAACATGATCCAGTCGCTACCTGATTTTGCGTCTGGTCATAAATTCCAACCTGATTATTAAATCTGTATGGTCCAGGCTCCCCTCGACCGGACTGGACCCGACCTGACCCAACCTATTTGCACCCTTACTCATAATGGAAATCTTAGCTACCAATATTGCACTATCTTCTTAAGTTAAATGTGAAATGTTGTTGTACTTTATTTTTAACAGTTTATTTGCATTTTCCAATTTTAAAAGTTACAAAAAATGGTTCTAATTCAATTACTTGAGTGGTTAATTAGTGGACAGTTGATATAAAAAGTAGTCAATGGTTCGGATTCAGCAAAACATTGTCTGTGAATCAGGGACTAGGATTCTCTACCCAATTTGATTTTTATATGATTACCTATCTAGTCTCAGGGTAGGCCCATCTATCAATTAGGCTAACTTTTAAGGCCAAGGACTATATTGTACACCTGATCTTGCTCTATATTGCCGCCGACAGATCACCAGCCCTTCATCAGCCTGCCACGGATCTGATGTTGAAACATTACTGGGGTGTGGGCTGGTCTGGAGGGTCCGGCCCACTTGTACGGGCCATACTAAGATGGAGGCCAAAAACAGCTAATCCAATCATCGAGTCTGTCACGCCCACCCAAAAGCCTCCAAATTTATGTGGTCGGCCTAGTGATGGTTGGATCAACCTGATTTCTGTGGGTCTCCCCCATTTTCATGGTGGAGCAACCAGCTCGAATGGATCGGATGACATGCACGCATTATGATAGGTTCACGGGGAGTAATTTGCAATAATTCAAATAAGTGGGGAGGTGTTTGCAATTATCAGAAACCAAAGGGGAGGTGTTTACAATTACCGTCAAATGCCAAGATGAATGCAACTCTATGTGAGTATAAAACATGCCACCCACCCTCTTTGAATTATCACTGAAAACAATATATAGTGGGTCCCGCAAAATTCCATGCATTACTTGCCAACCATCTAGACCATATATTTCAACAGTGCCCCACCATCTCTCCACCCTCAAAAAGAGACTAAAGAAAGAAGAGAAAATCATGGCATGTCCCATCTCTTTCTTTCTCTTCCTCTCCTTGTCAGGTTTCCTTAGGGCTGGGAATGCTTTGTCAATCTCTCCATGTGAAGTTGAATTGCTTCAATTCGCCTTGAATTTGGAGTACTTGGAAGCTGAATTCTTCTTGTTTGGGGCTCTTGGCTATGGCTTGGATATGGTTGCACCTGATCTAGCCAGGGGAGGTTCTCCTCCTATTGGGAGCCAAAAGGCCAATTTGGACTTCTTTGTGAGGGACATCATCATCCAATTTGCTTATCTGGAGGTGGACCACTTAAGGTCCGTTTGATCAACGGTTTGGTTCTATTCATTTCGATCAATATTTTCTTTTACGGTTCATATTCCAAATTGGGTTCATCCATCTAGTAATTGAATGGACCTGATTGAAGGCATTTACATGTCTCTTGGAGAGTGATAGGGTGCTGGGCCTACTCTAGTCATTGAATGCAACTTCAATCCGAACCCCCAAATAGTGGGACCCGCTGTAGATGGATTTGAGCCTGAAGGTATACCTACCTAACTGATAGGTGGACACCTAATGTGAAAGAAAGAAAGAAAAAAATGTAGAAAACAGTTTTAATTGGACAAACAAATGTGTGCTAATTAGAGATGAGGATATTTAATCCAATATGATTTCTGGGATATGAACTACTTGCAGTGGGTCCCACTAGTTGCACAGTTGGAATTTCACCCACATACCATCTTACGGTAACAACCCAACACATATCATTCATCTTTTGCCTTCTATCTTGTTAATGTCAGAGAGAAACGAAACTAGGCCTTGTCAATGGCCAGGCTGACCTGTCGGGCAATCAGGCCTGGCCAACTCTACGGCAGGCTTCAGTGGGAATACTAGATTTAGGGCCAGGCCAGGGCCTATAATTTAAGCCCGGGCTCGACCTTCGTCTTTAGCCGGGACAAAATATGGCATGGTCCGGAAATTCAACTGCATTTTTGTCATATATCATGTATGATGGGGCATCCTTAATGAACATCCCAGATGTTACATAATAGTGGATGCTCAGTTTTGGCTTGGGCTAGACTAGCCTGGGCCAGGCTCAGGACAATGCTTTACTTCACGGGCTGGGCGTGTACCGACCCCCTCGACAGCCCTGTACAAATGAGTGAGTCTGAAACAAGATGCTCTCCCAACAAGTTGCCTTCTTAATTAATGCAATAAAAAGTATTATAAGTATATACAACTACTTTATATTTACAAATGTTAAAGTCCCTCGATACACATTGATGTGCAATCCTCTAACCGTTCGAGTTTTTAGATCAAGTGGTTGTTTGACGTGGTATCAATGTGAAAGGTTTGTTAGTCCCTTCATATGCATTGATATCATTGATATGCCATCCTTTAACAGCTCAAGCTTATTGATCTCAAGTGGTGATTTAACATGGTATCAGAGTCATTTAACCATCCTTAAACAACTCCTTTGAGTTTGCTTTTCTTGACGTGGTATTTGGACATTTGCCAGGGAGATTCAGCAGATGGTGGGCGGGTTTCCGAGGCCTTTGATGGACCTGAGCTCGACCAACTTCGCCAAGATAATGGAAAATGCGATGGGGTCTCCACTCTACCCACCGTTCGATCCTTACCTCAACGATGTCAACTTCCTTCTTGCTTCCTATCTCATCCCTTACGTTGGACTCACTGCCTACGTTGGCACAATGCCCTACCTTAACTCCACCTCTATCAAACGAGTAAGATCAGCTCTTTTGGTTTTCACAACCCATTTTCTACCGTACACACGCATTTTTTTCATGATTTGGTACTCCAAACCGTTGATATGATTTGACCACATTTTAATGGCCGATGGGCCAAAATTCTCAATCTCCCAGATGGGAAGAGCTTAACGGTTCGATCGATGGCCTTTGAATAGATAGTTAAAAAAAGAAACTGCAATTACTGCTCTTGTTCAGCTGAAGAAAGACCATAGATTCAGTGGCAAGGATCTTCCTATCGGGGGGAGAGTTGAGTGCATGTGCAATCCGTAGTGCAGCCCATAATATCAACGATTTGGATCACCTAATCATGGGACCCACTTGAACAATCTGAAATCTCGGGTATGCTGTATATATATAAGTTCTTCGACTGAGCAGTGCACCATATTGACATGGCCTTCCATGAACATATGATGAGGACGGATCCACCCAAAGTTGTGTAGGTTAGCTTAACTACACAATGCTTGTGGCCCACTATGATGTGTGTATGACATCCGATATGTACATCATGTGTGCCCCTCATGTTCTCTCAGGGCCCGTTTGGATTGTAAGTTACTTATCAGATAAGTAACTTATCTTGGTTTCTACTTAATTAACAAATAAGTATGTTTGGTTAACAACATGCTTATCAACAAAAAAGAAGACAATCATGTTTGTTTCCACCATCATTCCTCAAGTCTGTTTGGTCCCGGCACATCCACCATCCATCATTTAGGCCAACCTTTGGTGTAGATTGTTCATCGTGTGGTACCGCCTTTGATGTAGGCAGTACATCATGTGGGGCCCACCTTGGATGTGGGCCATTTGCACCATTCTTTATGTAGGGCCCACCTTTGATGTTGGTCATCCATAAGTGGGCCCACCATCAATATCCACTACCCATCATGTGGAGCCACCTTTAATGTGGATCATCCCAAATGTGGGGCCCACCTCTAATGTGGGCCGTCCATCATGCAGGGCCCGGCTTGGATATGGGCCACTCATCATTAGGGCCGACCAATGGTGAGCGTCAATGACCACTGCTTCCTGAGGTGCGGTCTAGTTGAGATTGGATTCTGTTTCATTTTTGGGATGGACCAACAAGGGTGGACGGTGTGGATTTCATGTACATAGCATGTGGCCCCACTACCCAGTGAGCCACTTCAAAACTAGTTGGAAAAGTAGATGAATGGCATGAGTAAAACACATCACGCTGGCCAGGGAGGTTTCAAGGTGTCATCATTATCACTGTTGCTTCCTGATGTGGGGTCCACCTGAGGTTTAGATCTACCTCACATGCTAGCCCCACTCACATCCAAACTAGATGGACGGCACAGATCAAATATATTGCAGTGGGCCCAGCAAGCTGGATGGTCAACATGGCTGGGTGGTTGCCACGGAAATCAGCTACCACCCAATGGATGCTAATGTTTCAAATCCCAACCATCCATTTGATAAATGCTGATGTGATCCATGGCATTATCTGATAAGCATAAAATGGGATATGCCCCATCCTGTGTGACCCACTCTCTGAACGTCTCGGATCCGTCTATCATCATTTGCACATTTGAGTTTTGATACTCTGACAGATACCATCATGCACAGCATTTTTTCTGTTAGTCTCTTATTACAAAAGGAAATGGGATTTTTCAGCTGGTGGCCGGTCTCTTGGCAGTGAAGTCCGGCCAAGATGCTGTAATCCGTTCGCTTCTCTACAGACATGCACTCCAGCCGATCTACCCCTACACTTCCAACGTCGCAGAGCTAACCGGCCAGCTTTCCGCTCTTAGGAACCGGCTAGGCAGGTCCGGCAACAAAGATCAAGGGCTCCTCATCACGCCCCGTGGATGGAACGGTGGATGGAGCTCCGGCAACATCATCTACAACACCAATAACTCGATTCCGTACTGGAGATTTCCACGTGAGACGCTGAGGATCATGTATGGCACGGGCCATGAAGACCGGCCCGGCGGGTTCTTCCCTATCGGCGCCAATGGCACGGTGACTCAAATCTACCTGGCCAATGCCACTTCAGCATGCCCTAGGCTGTCAAAAAATGGCAACCATTGATGAAGAGTCCATTGTGGGCCCATTTTCATATGTGGGCCCATTGCATTGGCCATTGGAGAAGTGAAGATCTTAAGAAAATCAAATGTAATTAAAAGATTGGAATTCTCAAAAAGAAACTCTCTTTTTTTTTTTATATATATATAACATTTATGGTCCATAAATTAGGTTACTCCCGACACATTCTTGAACAAATCCAACCCTCATTACTCCTTCAATCTAAGCTTCCCAACAAAAACCTATGTTTATTAACTTAAATTCCATTAATCAAGATTATCCGGCCTGCCCTACTTCATAACCACTTATGATCTAAGCACTGTGCAAATAAGACCTGGCGATCCGACCGTTGGCACCATTGGGGAAGAAACCGCCAGGAATGCGAGCTGTGCCTTTACCATACATGACCCTCAGTATTTCTTGCGGGGACCTGTGGAAGGCTACCGAGTATCTATCCCCCGCCAGCATTCTGCCTGGTGGTTTTCCTTCTGCGCCCCTTACTGGTGGGATGATGATGCCTTCATCTTTCACTCCCTTCCCACCCAGTCGGTTCCTCAGATCGGATATGCAGTTGGTGAATTCAGCGACCGTGATTCCATATGGCTCCACTTTCATCATTGCACACTGGTAGAGCATTGATCGGATGATGGCGTCCTGGACAGCTTGAACTCCAAGAAGACCCCCAGATAGCTGCACAAAATCATGAGATTAATGTACCTCAAGCGTCATGAACACCCATGTTCAACCCAGAATTTAACTGGGTGAGTCGATACCGAGTTAATCTCTGACTCGGCATATTCAATGTGGAAAACTGGTTTTCGAGTAGAGCTCCAGCCTTTGATCATTGGCCATTCTTGTTGTGATAAAAAATGTTATATGTAATAAATAAGTTGATTTGTTTACAACTCAGCCGAGTCCACTCGGTTCAGCAAAGTTTATTCCTTCTACATAATTGGGATTTTTTCTGTTGATCAAAAGCACATCGTTAGGTTCGGTGCAGCTTGATCGAGGCCATGGCCTGTAGAAGCCCCCAGGAAGAACTCAGCTTCTAAGTAGTCTAGATTCAGAGAGAATTCGAGTAGGTCCGCGTCGGATTCACGGATAGGGAAGTTGGCTTCTGGGAATCGGATTCGGGAGTCTTGTGAGAGATCAGAGAGGGAAGGGAGAGGTTTGGAGAAGAGAAGGAGAAGAGAGGTAGAGAGTACAAGTGAAAGTAGATGCAGTCATGGCTTCTTTTCTTCTTCTTTGGTTTTGGATTTCGGGTGGCGTCTTTTTATAGGACAAGGAGGGTGACACGTGGCGTGAAGGAAATGGCTTTGGGTTCGCCACGTGGACAATTCAAGTCGTTAGATGGTGGAGAAGCGGATTGCCTGCTGACCCTGCCAGGATATCCCTCGTGGCAGGCACTGTGGGGCCCAGCGTGATGTATGTGCCTTATCCATGCCGCCCATCTGTTTTTCCAGCTCATTTTAGAACATAAGCCTAAAAACAAGCAGATCCGAAGTTCAAGTGATCCACAACACAGGAAACGTGGTGATTGAACGGTCACGATTAAAAACATTTTGGGTGCCACAAAAGTTTTGGATCAATTTGTTTTTTTCCCTTCATACAGGTCTGTGTGGACCTTATCAACGGGTTGGATGACAAGTAAACATTACAGTGGACCCTGGGACGGTTTGAACGGTGAATGTCATTATCCCCACTGTTCCTTTGGTGTGGACCACTGATCAGATACCTAAGATCATTTTTTTAAAGTATATTTTATAAGCACTCTATCTATAGGGAGGTCCACTAGATGTGAGGTCCAGATCCACCATTTAAAATTCCACGTGGATGGTTGTAGGGTCTTTCTCTCGTACCATTCTCCACGGCGGGGAGGTTGAAAAGTCAACGGATGTTGCTCCTTTCCATTGGTGAGAAGAGGAGAGTCGGGCCAGCGAAGTTTTGATTTCCCTGGATTTTTTGTTTTGACTGTTGCGTAAAGTCAACTGACAGACTCTAGAGTCCAGAGAGCTGTGAGTGGACACGCGCCTACGAATACGTACAGAGATGGTGAAACGGCAACCAGCAGTCGTTCAATATTAGTGTGGGCCCAACTGATGAGTGGAACCTTCTGGTTTTTGGTTTGGGAGAGCCTCTTGATCAACGTCCCAGATCTCACAATCATGGTGGTGCACTCGTGATTGAACGGGAGTATCTACAACACGAGCTCAATCACTGTGGGTCCACCGTAATCCATTCCGTCCATCATGTGGTAACCATTACTTGGACTATATTAAAAACTCATATGATCCACACCATGGGAATAAACATGATAAAAAGATAACTCTAAATAAACTAGACAATCATTCATCATCTGTTGGGGTTGGACCTAAACACTGTACCTGAATTTTAAGCTTGAACCTAGCCGCACGGCCAAGCCTGCCATTAAAGAGGTCCAAACTGCCCCAACCCATTATGAAAATTGGGAATAATAATAATTAGTAAATAAATTTAAAATAAAAATGGAATCGAATGAGTGAAATAAGGACTTATATGATTCGATGAGTGATGAAAATCAAGAATACTGGACAATCAACCTATAGGATAACCTTGAATGTTGTCTCGTCACATGATCAGTGTACTTGATGTACGGAGACCCAAACCACTTCTGTATGTCTAACCTGAAGACAGAACTGAACAAATCAAAAGAAACAGATGTTGCAGAAATTCATATTTCAGAGAGAACCGAATGCATATGAAAAACGAATAAAAAAAGTCATTTCATAAACTTCAATGCTTGCCATAAATGGGTACAGAAGCACCTCTGCCAATAGACATAGTTGTTGAGTTTTCAAAGAAGGTAATTGTTGGTTTGAAATTTCAAAAGTGACAGTCACAAACATTGCATTGCAAAATAGCAACAAACCATTTAGGCTTTAAGCAAGTATACTCGCAAGCAGCAAGCATCCACCACTCTACACCACACAGCACTACGCCATGCCATGTCCACTGACTTGACCCGGTGCGCATGTGTGGTTCATGGCATAGATTGAGGCTGAGGACATAGGTTAGGGGCTGAGGGTTGTGGTTCATAAAGAGTGCTAACAGGTATGCTATCAAAGTGATTAAAACATTTTAACACTTTCTCAATGTAATGAAACTAAGATAAAATAAAGTCATTATATTTTCTAATCACTTTTATTCCAAGAATCACATTAGTCTCACCTATATCTTTTATATCAAAATGCAATAATAAAAAATTCTTAGTTGAGTTAATCAACTTAAGACTAGTTACAAAAATGAGCATATCATCTACCTACAAACAAATACTAACTTCTTCCATTACCTTTGAATTTACTATATACATTTGTCTGCGTCATTTATTTTGTATCTATTGAATTTCAAAGCATTAACGAATTTCTCATGCCATTGTTTAGGAGCCTGTTTTAAACCATATAGAGATTTGATCAATCTACATACTTTATTTTCTTTGTCTTCAATTTTATAACCCTCAGGTTGATTATAGTTTGAATGAAGTTCTAATTCTAGTTTTTATTTGATCTATTAATAACTCCGGGCTCATTGGATGCTTAGATGTTCTAAATCTAGTTTCTTACTTGTTTTGCATTTGTTTAGACCTATAAAGTTCATTGATCTACCATAGACTACGGGCATGATAATGCTTTGAATTCTTTGAGCTCTTAAAAATGATTCTTAATATTGGAATTGTTTCAAATCAAAGTTCTTATCTTTTATGAGTCTCAGAAGGATATTTTGCTTATTGATATTGGTTTAATCGGAGTTCAAATCATAGTTCTAATCAAGTCTAATGACAGGATTTGAGGAAGATTATGATTATGATTTTAACTAATTATTTTGTTAAAGGATTAACCTGTACAATTGAGTACGCCCAATGCCTAAGCTTTATTGAGGGAACTGTATCAATGAATAACATATCTATCCTAGATGTGTTATTATGATTTAACCACTTCATATTCCGGTTGGATAAGATGAAACTCTAATTTCAGTTGAATAGCTGATTGAATCGATTGAATTGGACATTGTTGATAACTAGAAATAGATTATTGATGGTATAGTGTTTAGTTTATTAATTTTCTCTTTTATAATTGATTCATCTATCCCCATTTAAAATTTGATTAGTTTAGTTATATATCCTAGATAACCTTTGAGTGTCTGAACCTATATTTCTCCCCGTAGATCGACCTCGGTCTCACCGAGATTATTATTACATCGCAACCCTGCACTTGGGATTGATGAACATTTAGTGCATACATGCACTAGGTCCCATTACTTGAACATTTTTCGATTTTGCTTAGTGTCACGCCCCACCGACCACTACACCGATATTGTTCGCTTTGGAGGCCTGACCGACTGTGCATCAAAAGTCCACTTATTAAAACAGGTCGTAATCGAGTACACCAACCCGAAATTCACACCTCATGGTTTTTGTTTTAGGGTTTGCCCCCAAAAGGCCTCGTTATAGTTGAAGGTGAAACCACACTTATAGCCTAGATCTTTAGGAAGCCATCTTCTAATGTGGGACTAAAGCCAAGGCCCGACCTATTGTGTCAAGCTTGATAGACAGCTCTCACATAACCTGGATAACCAGGGCATTAGAATCCCCCACCTGATAGACTAGAGCCACCCTTAGCTCTGTTATCATTTTTTATCACACCCCACCTACCACTGCACCGATATTGTTCACTTTGGTAGCCCAATCGACTGTGCATCGAGAGTTCACCTGTTAAAGCAGGTCGTAACCGAGTACACCAATCCGAATGACACACCTTACAGTTTTGGTTTTGGGGTTCGCCCCCAAAAGGCTTCGTTGCAAGTTGAAGGTGAAACCACACTTATAGCCTAAATCTTTAGGCAACCATCTTCCAATGTGGGACTAAAGCTAAGGCCCGACCTACTGTGTCAAGCTTGACAGATGACTCTCACACAACCAGGATAACCAGGGCGTTAGACTTAGTCTAATCATGATTTTCAAGTCGTTGCTTCGTTTTATAGCGTTATTAACACTTCGGAGCTTGACGCATGTACTTAGGAACTTGGCGCATGCACCTACACGTGGGCCTTAATGTATATCTTTATGAAATTGGTTGTAACTTCTTCGTTATAACTCTGATTGAGGTGATCTTATACTCATTGGAAAGATATTTCGATGCTCTACGTAATGGACTTATAATGATCACATTTAGACATCATCTATATCTTCAAAAGTGGGCCCAAATTTCTCAATGACATCGACAATGTGCGATCTTTAGTAAATGGCTTGCTTCTCCTTCATTATAACTCAGAATGGGATGATCTTAGGCTTGTTGAAATCGTAAATTGATAAGATTTCTAATGATTTATCATTTTTCTTGAACGGACATTGCTTAGCCAGTCATCTTCTGACTCAAAGTGAAGACTTTACTGATATCCATTGTTACACTTTTTCAGAATATATATATCTTGATACTGATACACTGGCAATAAATGATATTTTGCTGAATTTTGTGATAATAAAAAAATACCTCATATTCTTGCCAATTATAAGAGATAGAAAAATCATATAGAGTGAGATAAAATCAGTATAATTGTCTTTGTTATATAAATAGTAAAATGTGCAATTAGATGGGCAAATTCATGAATAAGTTGAATAGATGCAATTTTTAAGTTAAGAAGGCGCAAGAATCACTGAGTAATAAATCCCTAAACGAATCACATGTATATCATTTTTTTAGACCCCAACACACTGTAGTTTGTTATTTTTTTATCTACTTCATTTTCTTAGTTTCAATAACCCTACTTTTACTAGGCACCCCCCACACTTTAAGATATTTATAACTAGTTGGGTGTTTCTTCCAAAGTGTATATGGTGTTTTACCTATTACTTCATAAGGTATTCTACTTAGAATGTGACAAGTAAAAAAAATGATTTCTCCTCACATATTTTAGGGTAAACTAAAATAGCATTCATCGTTTCTTTCAAAATTTTATTTTCCCGCTCTGTTATATCATTTAGTTCAGGTGTACAAGGGTAGTAGTTTCATGTATAATGTCATTCTTTTTACATAATTCCAAACTATAAGAATTCATATTCATTTCTCATATCTTATCTGAGTCTCTTGATTTTCTTATTTAATTAGTTTCAACTTCTAGCTTATACTTGATAAAGAATTCCCGAGCTTGATCTTTACCTCTTCGTAGATATACCCTAGCATACCTCAAAAAGTCATCTATGAAGGTACTGTAGTATTTCACTACAATAAAAAAAAAAAATGATATAAAAACCTTGGTTTAACGACGGACATAGTCCATCGGTAATTTTAATGACGAATTTCAGACATCGCTATAATTGAAACAATCCGTCACTAAATGGTGGAAGGTTTTGCTCGACGGGTTTTTTAAAGACGGAATTTGACGACGGACCAAATTCATTAATGATACTACATTAACAACAGATTTAATCTGTCATAAATTTGACTTCGAATAGAATTCGTCGCTAATTAAAAAATTTCTACGGATAATGGGTCCATCGTAACATTGCATCCCAAGTGGACTTCGGTAATAATCGACGAACTTTCCTGTGTTTAGTGACGGATATGGTCCATTGCAAATCCTCAATTCCGAACTATTTTAGTACAATTTTAGTGAAAAAAATCATTTGAAAACGAAAATTGAAAGTTATAAAATTTTGATTTAAAAAAAAAAAGTTCAGAAGTTTAAAACAAAATTAACAATGTTTAAGAAAATTTTAGATTTAGAAAAAACAGAGATTTTGGGAAAAAAAAAATTGGGATTTAAAAAAGAAAATCAAAATTTTGAAAGAAATTGATATTCTTAAAAAAATGGGCTTTCTGAAAAATTTTTGCAAAGTTGGAATAAAATTTATAAGTTTGAAAAAAATTTACAATGTTAAAAAAAAATCGTGATTTTGTATTTTGAAAAAAATTGAGAAGTTAGATAAAAACAAAATGAGATTTTGAAAAAAGAATTAATAATTTGAAAATGAAATTTGAGAAGTGTAAAAAAAATTCTGATTTGGAAAAAAATAAGTTTAGTTAAAAAAATTAACAGTGTTTAAGAAAAATTGAGTTTTAAAATAAAGTTTTTGAAAAAAAAAGATATTTAAAATGAAATTCAAGATTTTGAAAAATAATATTGCCATTTTAAAAACAATAAGAAGTTCGAATAAATTTGAAAAAAAAATTGAAAGGAAATTGAGATTTTGTATTTTGAAAAAAAATTGTGAAGTTTGAGGGAAAAAAAAAAGAGATTTTGAAAACAATAGACATTTTTAATAAAATTGTTAAGATTGAAAAAAATATATTTTGAAAAAAGAAATGAAGTTTGAAGAAAATGAGATTGAGAATTGAAATTTTAAAAAAAAATTGATAAGTTTATTGTATTTTAATGTAAGTGATTTTTAGTAGAATTTCTGTTTAAAAAAATTAGTTTCGAAAAAAAAATTGATATTTTGAAAATGAAAATTAAGAAGTTTAAAAAAATGTGATTTTGATAAAAAAAAAAAGTTAAAAGGTTTAGAAAAAAATTAACAATGTTTGAAAAATTGAGAATTAAAAAAATTGAGATTTTGAAAATATTGGGTTTTAAAAAAGATTGAAATTTTGAAAGAAATTCACATTCTAAAAAAAATATCATCTTGAAAAAATTTGAGAAGTTTGAGTAAGATTTATAATTTTGAAAAAAAAATTGCGATTTGTAGACAGAAATGAAGATTTTGTATTTTGAAAAAAATTGAAAACTTTGATTAAAAATAAAAAAAGACAGAGATTTTGCATATTGAAAGAGATATAAGTAGTTTGATGAAAAAATGAGAATTCGAATAAAATTAACATTTTGAAAAAAACATTGAGAATGTTAAAAAGATTTGACATTTTGAAAAAAAAAATGGATAAGTTAAAAAAATATTAACAATATTTGAGAAAAATTGAGATTTAAGAATTCAAGATTTTGGAAAAAAAAATTAGAGATTTAAAAGAAATTGAGATTCTGAAAATAATTAGGTATTTGAAATAAAATGAGAAGTTCAAATAAAATTTATAAGTTTAAAAAATATAGTTATATTTTAAAAAAGAAATTGAGATTTTATATTTTGAAAAAAAAAATTGAGAAATTTGGTTAAAAAAAAAAACATTGAGATTTTGAAGAAAATATGGAGAAGTATGAAAAAAATGGTCATTCAATCACTACTGTGTTTCCGTGGTGTGGTCCACTGGAGATTTAGATTTGCCTCATTTTTTGGATCAAACCCTAAAATGATAGGTAAAAATGAATGGATGGTGTTGATAAAATTCATACATCATGGTAGGGCCCATAGGTCACGGCCAGTGTCACTAGATAAAACTCAAACAAAAATATTTGTTCACCATTTTGGTTTTATATATTGGTTATTACCCCTACTGTGGGCCCACCTTGATGATGTGTTTCATATCCAGACCGTACAAAAAATTGTAAATATCCAAATCTAAGGTGGACCACACCACAAGAAACAGTTGTAAGTGAGTGCCTCACCATTAAAAAATCCAAATGGCCCTTCGTAAGTTTTGAGTAATGTTTATTTTCAATCCAACCTGTTGATAATGTCAAGAAGATCTAGATGAAGGGAAATTAGAATGATCAGATTGATCTAAGACTTTTCTGGCCTGCAAAGGGGTTTTAATGGTTATTTATCACTTTTTTCTTTTCTTATGGCCCACTTATGATTTGGATGTGCATACGTTTTGGGATCAATACCTAAAATCAATTTTTAAAACATATGGACGGTTTGGATATAAGAAAATAGACCAAGGTGGGCCCTACACGAATAAGGTAACACCCACTAATAAGTTACCTAAGTAACACCTAATCCTTTGTAGAGTCTTCCTTACCTTCTTAAGTGAGCACCCGTGCACACCTTCTTAAGTGGAAAGCACACGTGTTATAGAAAAAAAAAAAAAAATCCAAATGGTCCATGTGATGCAGAACTCCAAGAAATCCATAGGCCCAAGTTTCAGCCTGATCCAAAACTCTTGTGGGCCATAAGAAAGACAGATCCAAATCAAGGGGAATAAAAAAAATTCTGTTTCCAAGGACCACCAGAGTTTTAGATCAAGATGAAACTTGGGTCTGGGAGGTTTCATGAGGGGCCTCATCACATGGACGGTTCAGATTTCATTGGCTGTTTTGAAGAATCATTTATGGTATGACCTAAACCATCCAATCTGTAGCATTAAAAAATGGACGGACAAGATCATTGATGAAGAGTTTATTCTAGGCTGTCCAGATTAAGCGATGGGATGCTAACGAGCCCAAATGCAATTGGTTGCATGAAAAGGTTCCCATACACATAGCCACCAACATTTCTCCTTTTATTATTCTTGTGAGATGTTGCCACACCTAATCCGACTCTAGATACACCCACCCTTTTCCCTCCATTTACAGAGCTATTTGGTAATTTTCCAATTTCCCCTGAATTGCAAAATAAATGAGCAATCATTATTACTCCAAGGTATTTGTTTAAAGTTTGCTCATTTATTATTCCAAGGTATTTGTTTAAAGTGGAATTATAACTTGTAAATCAATAGTCAAATACACTTATAAAAGAAGTAGATAAAGTAAATTATATTCTCTATATTTTCACATTATAAAACTACCATTTTTATGGTAGTTTGTAGGTGAAACAAATAATATTGGAAAATCATCAAGTCAAATGTAAGAGCTTGTTTAGGAGCTTGGATTGCAAATACCTTGATTCTAAATTGAAGTAATTCATATATATATATATATATATATATATATATATATATATATATATATATGGGAAATGGTACTATGAGGTCGACCTCATGGGAACTTCCCATGAGGTCGAGCTGTGTGGGCCCCACCTTGATGTGTGTCGAACATCAACACCGTGCATTTAATGGGTCCTCTTTAGGTTATGGGATACCCCAAAAATCAACTATATAGGGAACTCAGGTGGGCCATACTATCTAAAACCATGTGAAGACATGCCTAAAATATCTAAAATCACTTGGTGGGGCCCACCTGAGCTTTGGATGTGCCTGAAACCTGGTGTGAACCCTCATAGAAGTGGAACACACATAATGGATGGGCTAGATTTGTGAACCACATCTCGGTGGGCCCAATCAACAATCATGAAGGTTTTAATGGGCAGATAACTCCTCCCAACTGTTGTTTGTGGTGTGGCCCGTCTAAGTCATGAATTGATCTGATTCTTTATCCTATGGCCCACCATTGAATGGTGCATCTATCTGATGGAGTAGATTTCCGACACACATCAAGGTGGGACCCACACAGCTCGACCTCATGGGAAGGTCCCAGTGAGGTTGACCTCATAGTACCATTTCCTATATATATATATATATATATATATATATATATATATATATATATATATATATATATATATATATATATATAATGCATTGAAATTAGGTACTATACTACAAGAGTTTGAATTTGCTCACCACTTTAATAGCCCTAAAAACCTTCTAGGGCCATAAAAGTTTAAGGTGTTGGATCAATTTAGTATTTATTTTTTTTCTTTCATCGGGTCTTTGTGACCTTGTTAACATGACCACGGTTTCTTGTGGTGTGATCCACCTAAAATTTGTATTTGTTTCATTTTTTGGGGCCTTGATGTAGAATTTAATCTTTCTTTAATTTGATTTTGTGCATGATACACAATTGAAATTATTTTATTTGTTAAATAACGGATGCTAAATATTTGATGGTGCGCACACCTATAAGATAAAAATTCTACATGTGTGGCCTACTTATTTGACGGGACATTAATATTTTTCCTGAGTCAAAATAGTTTTTTTTATTCAAAGTCATCAATTTAAAAGCATGTTGTGGATGAGACCCTATAGATGGATGGCCCAGTATCTCACTAGTGTGAGATGTCATGATCCACCAATCAAAGAGTTATGATTATTTTATAAACAAGAGTATGACACATGGTGTATTTATGTTTGAGAGAATGTATATAGATAGAACATAGGCTTACCAAATTTTATAGCATGGTAATAATATGTTTCTTCTTATATTCTACAAAAAATAGAAATTGAGGCAATATAGGACAAATATGACAAATTATCAATGTTCAGATATTTGTGAATTGTTTTTACTAAACAAGTTTTTGTGAAAAAAAAATGCTTATTTTCGAATATTAAAACTTTTTCCTGACAAATTACCAAATAGATCTTTCAATATTTATAAATACTTAAATTTAGCACTTAAAGTTTTCAAAACTTAAATTAATTTTCAGACATTATTTTTCAGTTTACCAAACACCACTTAAAGGACATTTTCCCACGCTGAATCTAAATTGTTTTTCTTACTCCTTTTTCTAGTGCAAATTGGGGTCCCCAATCAGATTGTTGTTATTGAGTCAATGTAAATTTCGATATGGACATTCTACAGTAGGGCTCATGTTCAAATCTAATGCATGCGTGTCATTTATGAAAGCGGGAATATACCACACTGACCATCTTACCAGAATGGAGTAGCTAGCTTATCTTTGGTAACTTACAATCCAAACGCCCCCTTACTGGAATGGAGTGATCGTTGCACCTGAAGGGCTGAGAACTTTCAGTTTAGCTGTCCCTCCACATGAAGGACTTTAGTAAATATGGCCACAACTCAGGGCTATTGTAGTAAAAATCCCCACGAAGGGACGCTTGTAAATCATGTCTCTTATTTTTTTTCCATTGAGGTCAAGATAGATATTAGTTCTCTATAGCGGTCGCTTTCTCCCACGTTGGCAAAGTGGCTTAACGTGCATGACCCACTCATTGCATGCATCACCACTTTTTATCCTTTCTCCTAATGCTGGAGATGATTCAACACTTTGGTGGGCCACCCTATTAAATTATACAGTCTTGGAATAATGTAATTTTGGTAAATGTTGCATCCTGATGAATTGATTGGATAGCATAGAAACACCACGATGGTGGGCCATTACCAAGACTAGTGGTGGGCGTCGCTTTCTAAAGTTTTCCTAGTGTGTGGCCTACCTGAGTTCTGGATGGTCATGATTTTTCGGTCACAAGGTTAGCATGAGACAGTGTACGTGATGGACGGAGTGGATCTCATTAAACTCCCACCCACGTGGCTCCCGGTGCGCGAGGTAGTCTAGCGCGGTTGTACACAAGTGGAGGCGTTTGAACTATGAAATGTGAAGCGAATTCGAGCGCGTGTAGTTTTCTTGAAGTAGCCTACTTCCTGTAACACTTCCAAACCATGTATAAAGTCCTAGCTCCTTATCAAACGAGCCCTGTTGTTTAGATAGGCTGTCTTAAAAATTAACCCGATCTGATAATCATATGAGTTTTTTCTGTACAAAAAATGAGAGAGTTAAGATAAATTGACCAATGGACGATTGGATCATCGTATTCTTGAGATGTGGTGCACATACACGGTCGGAATGAACGATGGACGGCTAGGATCTCTCATGCCACGTTGCTTCTTTTAGAGGCGAACCCCAGAAAAGTTCACACGCTCGAATGAATGTCCACGATGGCGCATGTGTGTGAGAGAAAAGCTGGCAGGTAATGAGTTGTACACCTGCATTAAGTGAATGTCCACTCAGTTCAAATATAACTAACATCAAACCGTCCTAGTCGTGGGCCCCACTTTACTTAAGTCGCACTGAATTGATATTCTCACGTTGACATGTAGCAGACAGATAACATAAGAAGTAGTTAGTGGTCCTAATTCAAAAGATAAATGTCCATTAATCGAAGGTCATGGCTATCAATTTGAATATGGGATAGTGACCTATCTATATTGGATCCCACGATCTCAACGGTATGATTTGAGTTTCATGCATCCACAGGTTCAATATCTGAGTGCAGGCGTAGGAACTAACGCACACTTCCGGAGTATCAAGTAACCCCTCAAAATCTCTTTATCAGATGCCTACTTTTTAGGGGATTCTCTTCGCGTCTTATGCTATTATATTATGAGTATCGACAGATGCAAGGTGTCTCCAAACGAGGGAAATCTAATCAAACCCAAAAATATCTCCACATCCACGAACGAAGGGATACTAAGGAAAAATAAAATAGAAATTGTATGTGTCTATCATGTAACTCAAATTGAACCGTTCAAATCGTTTTAATAAGTTTAGGTGGGCAATAGCCCTAAAATCAAATTAATTGAAGAAATTCCATCCATAGATAACTGTTTATTGAATATGGAATCTAGAGTGTTTTTCATTTTAACCGTTCATCAGGTGTCCACTAATGGGCCATTTAGGACAGATTTTCAGTCCTTTTTTTTTTTTTTTTTTTTTTTTTATCTCTCACAATTTGGTGGGTTTGATTCAAGTTAGATTAATGGGACTTGCGCAATTTCTGATTGCGTGCCTATGAATCATCATGCTTTGTGAGAGCATCTGAAGATTTCTTGGATTAAACGAGGTTAGCTGGCTATGCTAAAGTAATACCAGTAGATGAGGCTGGGAAACACGAGTTGGGTGAGTGTTTCACGTGGATTTATTGGTGTGAGCCCCGTTTGACTTAGGTCTAGTACTCACTCGACCGAACCCTTCCCAACGGGAGGACTACATGAATATCCATACCATCCATCCATTTTATCAGTTCATTTCAAGGTATCATCCAAAAAATGAAGTAGATTCAAATCTCAGGTGGACATACTATAGGAAATAGTGGTGATTTGAAAACCCTACCACTAAAAACTTCTTAGGGCCTCCCTGTAATGCTTATTTGCCATCCAAGTTGATAAGGTCGCATAAACCTAGATAAAAGGGAAAAAAAAAAAAAAAAAATAAATATCAGCTTGATCCAAAACTTTTGTGGCCCATGAAAACTTTTTAACGGTCAACCACCAGGGTGGTGTGATCCACCTAACCTTTGGATTTCCTTAATATTTGGGCGCACAACTTAAAATTAGCTGGGAAAACGGATAAACAGTGTTAGTCGACAGCACATACATCAAAGCGGACCCCACAATCATCACCAAGCTGAGATCAATGTTACATCGATCCGACAAAATCGGCTCTACTTTAAAGCATGCTTTGTGTGGCCCTGGATCAAGAGTAGGTGAGGTCGGGTAAACACCGAATTTAGAGAGGCCTTGACGAGGGTTCCCATTTATCCAACCCCTGTGTGACATAGGTTGAGTACCTACGTCATCAAACCACTTTCAAACATGCTTTGCCTATCTCATTTTTACAGCACCATGTGGTGTAATTAAATCTCACCACATGAGGCCCATTTTTACAGCACCATGTGGTGTAATTAAACCTCGCTGAACTTTTTCGGTTCTCCACCAAATGCAGTTTGGTGGCCCCATCTCTGAGGGCATCATATGGCCCAGTCAAATCTGTCATATAAATGCATCACCCCAATCAAATCTGCCACATAATTCCCTCACCTAACTCAGTGTTTCACAGCCTCATTGCCGGATTCCCATCATAATCTCCACAAGAGTAGCATGTGTAGTAGAAGCCTAGGGCGGTCCTAGCCTTGCTGGTCTCGGGCCACGAACAGGCAGATCTGTGGAGGGCCCTACCGTGATGTATCTGTTTATCTGTATCGTTCATCCAAGATCATTTTGAAGTATGAGTTAAAATGAGACAGATTCAACGCTCAAGTTGACTAAATATTAAAGTTCGATTGAATTTAATGCAAAAGCCATATGAAGTGGGGCCAACTCGAGCATTGGATCTGTCTAAAATAATATGAATAAAGGGATAGACAGCATAAATAAATAGATACACCGTGATGGCACCTCGTGATCTGCTCGTTCGTGGCTAGAGACAGGCAGGGGTAGGACGTTGATTTTGTGGCCCCATCATCGGGGTCTAAAATCAGGCTGTTGAGTATATGGCGTGCACCTAAAAAAGGAACGGTTCAAAGGTCTGAACAACAGCTCACCAAACCAGTCCAACGGCCTGTCCAATTGAATTCATCCGTGATCATGACCCTTGCCCCAAAATGGTGAGGTCCACTTGCAGTTCGGACACACACAACATACACGCGCGCGCGCACAAAAAATAGTCCAGAGAGTAACTACAGCACTGCTCTCTTTTATTATATTCTCTTCCCATTTATTAAAAGTCATATCTTCAGAATCGTAGAAGTCACGAAATGGCAATGCATCGGAAGCTATGCGTTTGTATCCATTTGTATTGTCCACGCATTCTAATCCGGACCGTCCAAAATCATGAGGCCGATGATTAATCCGGAACGTCCAAATTGTGGGCCCATATCAGGTGGACAATATATAAAAACAGCATGGATTGAATGATCCAAAGCATCTGATAGTTGGTATCAATGAATGGTTAAAAAGAGCCGGTCAACTGTCTAAATTCATTAGGCCAATGTTTATTAATGGAATGGATCATGGATAGGCTGCCCAGTCAATGCTGCTTTGTGGGACCATTTGAAAGGCTGGGATTGACCTTCAGACATTCCACGTGCATGGCATTGGCACAGATCCATTGACGTTTCTAAACTGCCCGAAGTCTTGTTAATTGAGTTGAACCGGGTTCGGGTTTTCCTAATTCATTTCATTTTGCTAGTAATGCAGCGGTCCTTGCAAAAAGTTTTATTCGTCCCTCAATGTTCACATGAAATGCAGTGATCGGGACCGTTGATCAGATGGGCTACAAGATAACAATTGCAATTATTGGACAATCCTGACCATCAAATCGTTATAAGTTTTAATTATTTAATGTGGACGGCTGATATAATGCTTCCTTTTGGTACATGGCTTATCAAGGCGATGGCCCATGCCAATCACCACATGTTTGACGTCTGCACGATGAGGAGGGTAGTGGGCCAACACTCACAAATGCAGAAATCCACATTGACGGGAAATGGTTCAAAAGAGACGTGGCTAGAATGATGCTAGACATGGCGTTCAAAGGCATGTGCAACGGTCAAACATTCTGACCGCAAAATGAAGGAAAATATGGATAGTGCTGGTCCAATGAACATAAATCTTAAAACGTAAGCCGGCTATGTTAGAAACCACTGGAAGAACGGGCGTGATCGATACATCACTCTTCCACGTGTACCAAAGAAAGATGGCTTTAACAAGTCCTCAGCCTATCCACCCAACAAAACTGGGGCATTTTTAAGAGTGCGTGAATTACAGGATAACGACCCAGCTGATTCAATTATTGCAAGTGGATGTTATGGCTCCGAACGCCAACCATTTCCTCATCCGGTTCATGGATGTCAATGGGCCGCCCTGGCTCGGCCCTGTAAGACCAAGGCTTTAATTTTGGCCCCAGAAGAGTTGCACGCTGGATCATTTTACGTCCGTTAGGACCGGTCGAACGACCGGTCTTGGGCCATCCATGATCGGTCGGCGACCGGTCATATATTAGCATTTCTCTCAATTTTTTGCTGGATGTTTTTTGATCGTTCATGACCTGGTCGGCCACCCTAGGTAACTGGTCGATGATGCACGCAGACTGCGTTACACAATTTTCTATTCCAACTCAATCTCATGTGATGTACTATATTTGGACTTCTAATTTGAAATTAGGAAATCATAATAGGTGAGAGAGTGAGAGAGAGAGAGAGAGAGAAGAAGTTTGTAGAGAAGAGATTTTCTGCCAAGTCGCATACAGTATCTTAGTTCTTGTATGTCATCAGATTTGGTGAGATATCTCAATTTCTAGTTCTTTTTTTTTTTTTTTATTATCCACCTTAGAGGTGAAAGAAGATTGGATCAAATCGGCTTGTGCTTGTGATCGCTGTGTAAACATACTTTTATATAGTGGATTATTGATCTAAACGAGGTCCTATGGTTTTTACCTCTGCTGAGGGTTTTCTATGTAAAAATCTCTTGTGTTTGTGTGGTTGATGATTTGATTTTGTTTATTGCATTATTATATCACATAATTCACGTAGTTGAGTTGTGAGATCCTGAAGTTTAGTGCAACGCTCCCAACAAAAATGGTATTAGAACATTTACTTTGAGTAAACGGACAGTGGGATCAATGTAAATTATGGAAGGTGACTCATCAAGGATGATCAACCTAAATGGGTCTAACTGGACTCTATAAAAGGTTAAGATGAAGAACCTATTATATTTTAAAGACTTGTATATGCCGATTACAGGTGAAAGTGTGAAACTGATAGGGACATCTACTGATGAGTGGAAGGCATTGGGTCTTAAGGTGGTGGGGTTTATTTGACAGTGGTTGGATAATACGGTATTCCTCCACGTGTTCATTGAGACGTTAGCTACTAGCTTATGGAAAAAAAAATCGGAAGAGTTGTATGAGAGGAAGATAGCCAAATTCGGAAAAGAAGTTGAATACTGGAATTGTGGTAAGAAGGGCTATTACCGGAACGAATGCCGCAGCCACAGTCGTAGTGAAAAGAAGGATAAGAAAGGAAAAAGGAAGGAGAAGAAAGACCATGAATAAGAAAGCAAAATAGATGAAATACTTGCAAAAGAACCAACCTATGATATGGTGAAACTGCCTAAGGACAAGAAGGCACCAGCAACAAGTGGGTGTTGAGTAGAAGAATTCACAGACGAGGTACAAGATCAGACTTGTGGATGAAAGGGTTTGGTAAAAAAAAATGAATCAACTTTGATAAGATATTCTCACGTATGGAGAAGATGACGTCCATTCAGATGTTGCTTGGGTTGGTTACAAGCATGGATATGGAGATAGCAATTAGACGTTAAAACTGTCTTTCTCCATAGTGACCTGGAATAAGAGATCCATATGCACCAATCAGAGGGGTTCCAGGTTAAGGATAAGGAGCATGTGGTGTGTAGGCTTAGGAAGAGCTTGTATAGGTTGGAGCTTGAAATTGAGGTGGGTGTTTAGATTGGGCGGGGTTGGGTCATGCTTTTACCAATGATGAATTGTTCACCCTAGCTTGTTGGATCAATCCAGTAATGAATAATTTGAAGACATTCATTTGGGTCCCATTTAACTTTAATGTATGGTTTAAATGTTTTTGTAAATCGGGGATTATGTTTTTATCATCAAAGTCATTTATAAGATTGGGCTTGCTTCCTTGTTAAATGAGACAGTAGAGATAATCCAGTGTGTGCAAGTGATCTAGGGTTTAATTCCTACCAGTGTTACCATTTCAAAAGAAATGATAAAGCTTCTTACATTGTGTAATAAGTCCATTAAAAAATATACTTTGGCAAAAAAATAAGAAGTTTCAAGCCTTGGGTGGGTCACAAATGCAAGGATCACAAGCAAGTGACTCATCGACGTTTTTTAACTGTTCATTTAAATGTTTAATGTTTGGATGGTTCAGATCACGCTATTGATGTGATTTTGGTGTTGCAGCTAGTAATTACATTATTTTAGGGTATCGTTCACATGCCATGTGTCCAATGGATTAGTAGTTTAAAAACACCTTTGTTAACTCTCTAGCCCCTAAAAAGGAGTAAAAAAAGCCATTTTCTTTATATTACATTGGAATCTCAGCATTTTGTTGAGATTTCGTATAACACCAAAAAAGTGGATTTGAAACACCCTTGAGTTCATCTACCTCTAAGCCGAAAGCTGCCAAACACAAAAAAGCCTCTATATAGATTTGAAATACACTCATTTACCATCAAATCCAAGGTGCCAAACGGAGTGTTATACAATAAAGGCTAGGTTTAAGACCATTTAAGCCTAGTTAAGGGTAGGGCTTGAAGGACTAGCGTGAGTTAGGGTACCATCCCCAAGTTCATTATGGACGGACATAACAAAAAACACTGCTTGACCCAGCATGTAAGCTTGGACTTATTTTAAGTTGATAACCTATTTAGACAACACATTACATATAGGGCTCATTTGATTAGAGGTAAGTGAAAGTAAATTATGGTTAAAGTATAATGATGATTTTTACCACCCTTTTCATAGAGATGGAATTCCACATGGAAAGGGATGCAAATTTCAACCTCTTTTCAAAGCAAAACTTTATGGGCCATACCATGATGTATGTGTAATATCTACATTGCTCATTCATCATTTCAAATCATTTTAAGACATGAGCCAAAAAATAAGACTGATCTAGAGATTAAGTGGACCACATCACATGTAACAATGGTTCAATGATAGACTTAATTATTCTTATTCTGGGTCACTTGAGCTTTGGATCCGCCTCATTTCTAGACTCATGCCCTAAAATGATTTAGAAAAATAAATAGATGACATGGATATAACACATATATCATGATAGGGCTTATAGAATTTTAGTACACAATCCTCTATACAATGTGAGAATTTTTTAGGATAAAGTGCCTTTCTAAACCAATACGAAAGTAAGTAATCATTACTTACATTCAACGCATTTCATTTCAAAAAAATATAGAAAAAAGTAACTACAATAGAAAAGGTCAAGGAATTTATAATAATTACACATGTAATATGTGTTGGAGTAGAATATTTTTATTCAAGCATAAAAATTAGTATATTTTTCTTATTTATTTAATATTTTAGTAAAGTAAAAGTACCATCAATACACTCTTTGGAAGAAATTTCACTCAAATTATTAGAGATGAAACCGGCTCATACGCGGACTGTTTTAGTTTTACTTAAACCATCCATTTGTAGCTTATAATTCAACTACGCGTGAAATTTTCTGGGACATTGTCCCACCACAGTGGGCCACAATAGATCAATGGCTTGGATCACCAAACCATAAACCCACGCGACTACTAATGTCCTGCTTCCTCCGTAATTTCCCCAACCTCGACTCCAACGTAATAGAAAAATGGACGACAAATGAAATTCCACCACAGTCCATCCGAATGATGTCATCAAATTGGAAACATCGAAATCATGGAGAAAAAAAACTCCTGAAATCCCATCATCTCTGCATAGTCTCCTCTCTCTCTCTCTCTCTCTCTTCCTTTGACCCTGCAAGCCTCAAGACTCTAAAATAAATAAAACCCCACATCCACTCGGTATGACCCGATACCCGAAACGTAGCCGAAAAATTCGGTAGATAGGGATTCGTCCAGCACATGTATGACTCTCTCTCTCTCTCACCCCAACTCTCTAAAAGATCTCCATAAATAAACAACAGAAAAAAGAATATTTTTTAAATTAAAAAAAAATATTTAAAGAAATAAAATAAAAGCATAGTAGAAATTGAGATGGCTCTGTCCTACGTCTTTCAAAATCATCTCTCCAACCCTCTCTTTCTCTTGCCAACCCCTTCTCCTATAAAACCCTCACATTCGCCTCCTCCTCTCTTCTGCCTTCGATCTCTCTCTTCGGATCTGAGAAAGCAATTAGGGAATATGGCTACGGCCGCGTCTTCTTCGCCGTCATCTTCTCCACGGAAGAGCTTGGTGACGCTGAATCGTCTCCGCCACGTAGAGTCCATGGCGAAGCTGCCGTCGGGGGCCGGCAAGATCCCGCGCTTGAACGCTGTGATTCTCGGGGAATCTCTGGCGTCGGAAGAGGACGATATGGTCTTTCCCAGCAAGGAATTCTCTTCTGAGGCTCATGTCCCGTCTCCGGAGAAGGTGATCTTCTTCTTCCAATGAATGTTCGTGGAATTCGTTCCGTTTTTTTTTTTTTTTTTTTTATTATTTGTGTTTTATCAGTGGAGGAGGCGGTTTCGATTTTGAACTTTACAAAAGGCAATCCTTCAAACAAAAACTTTACAGAAGGCATGGCATTTTTTTTTTAATCATGATTTTGTAATTTTGTGCAAGTTTGCGGCTTCCTTCTTTTTATTTTTTTATTTTTTAAATGTTTGATCTTTGGAAGTTGGTATTTCTGAATTTATTGTGATTTGGAAATGTGTTTTTACCATTCAGTAAGGGTGCGTTTGGTTGCCCCAAGTATCATGAAATTTCATGGTGAATCAGTCTAATTTGATGCAAAATTTCATGACATTTGGTGCAACCATACGCTCACTGTGAAAGAAGTTCTTGTTTTTTAATTGATTGAGAAGATGGTTTGGTGTTTTTTTTCCTTCAGAAAATGAAATTTTATTGAAGTCTTTTCTTTTCTTCTTTCTTTGGATTCTAATAATTGTGTTTTGATGGCTGTGAAGGTGATATGTTCTGACATTCGCAACAGTGGAGACTTGTTTTTCTGTTATAAATTATGCTATTGTTTCGGTGTCAGAGGATGCAATTCTGTAGCTGATATTTGCTCCTGTTAGGATTCATCTTCCCGATTTCACTTTTTTTATTGTGCAGATGTTAATTTTATTTCAAAATTTCAGTAAAATCTACAATTTCTTTTTTGTGGGCAAGATTTCGGTTACAATTTTGATTCCTTTTGACTTTTTTTTTTTTTTTTTTTTAATTGCTATGGTTTTTCCTCTATTTTAATTGTTTTGGTTCTTTGATCAGTATCTGGAGATGTATAAAAGGTCTATTGAGGACCCTGCTCGTTTCTGGTCAGAGATTGCATCCCAGTTTTACTGGAAACAGAAGTGGGGTGAAAAGGTCGTTACTGGAGAATTTGGATGTTAGGAAGGGGGATATAAGCATTGAGGTGAGATCTTTTCTTATACAAGCCTGCTAAGGATACATTCCCATGTGTATGCAAGATGCTGGCCGTTCATTCATCGGGTGGGTTATTACATCACGTATATGCCATGGCTTGAAAATTAGGATGAACTGCTTATTGTGTTAGCCAAACCATTTATTGGATTTTGGTTAATTCAATTTATCCATCCATTTCTTCATTCACGTGCGCGATGAGCAGACAGGCCTGATTTTCGAGCTTCGGCACGTACATGGTGGGGTACACCCATTGTTAGCAGAGCAGCATACAACAAAAAATGGCTCAGAAAATGTTCATTTTTAATTTGATCTCAATCGTTAAAATATGGTAAAAAGTATGGAAATGCCAAAATTTTGAAGAATGAAAAGTTAGGGTTTAATACAGTGTGGCCTCAGAGAAAAACAGAGTGAAAAAATAAAAAAACTATGTACATGCATATATGTGACTATATATTAAGATTAAAATGGAAAACTTTACTTCAAATAATTAGAATTGCTATATGTCCGTACAATAATGTACATAGATAGTTGAATGGTATTCTTTGCCTTTCTCAAATCCTTCCTTTTCAAGTAATCTGACCGTATATCAGTCCGGCTCTACTAAAAATTTCACATTCCCCTCAGTTTTATCAATGGGTAGCGACCACCAATTTGTATTTTTTAAATTGTACTCAAAAGTCTTTTCAATAAAACGTTTATTTATTTATTGAAACAACGTGTTTAATTCGGTTTGCCCAAAAAAGTGATTTTTTGGCCTATCTTCCAAAATATATGGAGTTTTAAACATTTAATCAAATTATAGAATTTTTTTTTTTCAAAAAATATGGAGTTTTGCTAACTAAGGGTCTACCTGATGAACTGCCCAGATTCTAAGCACAAATTGGGGAGGTTGTGAGTAGAATCTGGTTTGTCTTTCTCTATATTTAGTTCGTGTAATTGAGCTTAGTCAGTTTGAAGTGATTTTTGAAAAAAGAGATCAAATTGTATTATGGATGTCACTGGGCAGTGGTTCAAAGGTGGTGTCACGAACATATGCTACAATGCATTGGACAGAAATATTGAAGCCGGTAATGGTGGAAAAATTGCATTTTATTGGGAAGGGAATGAGCTAGGTGATGATGGGCAGTTAACGTACAATGAGGTGCTTGAGAAGGTTTGCCAGGTATATTAGAGAATCCATTTTATTGTGATTTTCAGTACGTCCAGTATCTGGAATATGATCAGCTGTTGAAGCATTTGTGAAAAATTGAGTGTATGTTTATCCTATAAACAGCTCTCCAATTACTTGAAAGACATTGGCGTTGGAAAGGGAGATGCAGTCGTGATTTATTTACCCATGCTGATGGAATTGCCAATTGCAATGCTGGCCTGTGCCCGCATTGGCGCTGTTCACTCGGTAATGTGCATACACTGACTCCCTTCTCCCCATTTCTTTGCAATCGGTTCTGGTTCCAGTTCTTAAATGAAAATCACTAGCAGCCGTTCTGTTTTTTCAGGTTGTGTTTGCCGGATTCTCTGCAGAATCTCTTGCCCAAAGAATTTTGGATTGCAAACCAAAGGCTGTCATAACATGCAATGCTGTTCGACGAGGTTCCAAAGTCATCAATCTGAAAGATATTGTTGATGCCGCATTGGTCGAATCAACCAAAAATGGGGTCTCTGTAGGTATGTGAGTTAAAATCCTCAGTTCTTTTGGTGCATAATCTCCTACTTTATTTATTTATTTATTTCTTCATATATCTGCTGCATTTGAATGAGTCGAGTTGAGATTTCTGTAAACGGACAAAAGTTGCGTATGCTAAAGGTGTTATTGGGATTTTTCTTAGTAGTCAACATTAGCAAGATGAAGAAATCTTAAATAATTTTTGGTCATTTTTGGATACGTGGAAACTAAGGCAAAGGAAGGGAGAAAAAGAAAAAGTAATAATGATTCAATGATGATTTCCATGAGAACTATTGAAACATGGGTTCCAATTTTGAGCTCTTGTTTCGGTAGCAAGTGGGAATCTTATATTTCTCTTACGATACTCAGTTTCTTGTGCAGAGAATCCAAATTATGGGAAAATGTAGTGATTTCTTGATGGAATTCACCCTTTTCTTTGCTATGCAAACAACACAAATAGTCACATCAAAGGAAAATCTTTTTTCTTTTCTGTTGTTTGGCACGGAATCCATGGTTTCCAAACATGCCCTGAGGCTTGACAGGTAGTCCAAAATTTTTTCAGTTTGAGAAACAAATTGGCGCATGTTATGAAGTGTAAGTAGTGTTTGACATGTGAAGCATCTTATTGTTCCTACTATGTTTCTTAATTCTATGAGTCTCTGCTGCTCTTATGCAGGTGTTGCTCCTTTAGAAAATATTTTGATTCTCAGGTTTTGAGTAGATATTTTGTTTTCTGTGCTTGGTAATTAATTTATTCATCAATATGTTTTATTTATTAGAGTGGAATGGTGGAAAAGGATTCATGTAGCTGACTCCAATTAGTTGGGATATGGCTTAGATGATGATGATGATGATGATGATGAAATGTTTTCTTTGTTGTATTTTTTACTAAAAATCATTTATTCGTAAATATAATAATTAGTAGAGTTGATATGGTTTGATGTTAATTTCAAACTTCTTCGTAACATCTTCATCTGTGTAAAATTAAAATGTATGTTCTCAGTTTGTGCTTTGGAGCATTGTACTCAATACGTGAGAATGAAAAAAGTTGTAACTTTTTCCTTTATGTTTTCTTCAGTATCTTTTCCTAGCTGTTACTCAACGACAAACATACATCTTAGGTTACGTGTTTTATGTTTATCATTATCTTTTCATTGAGCAGGTGTATGTTTAACTTATGAAAATGAGTCAGCCATGAAGAGGGAAGCAACAAAATGGCAGGACGGGAGAGATATCTGGTGGCAGGTCAATAGATTGATTCCCTCTTAGTTTGGTGACATCTCTTAAAGCTGAAACATAACACTCATGTTTTTAATTTGGATAATGATTTCAACAATATTGGTGAAGTGCATAAGCAATAACTTGGTAGTCTTGAAACAAAGAGCAAAATTAATGCATACATATCTACTAAAGGACTGGCCTGACCCGATTGCCAGTAATTTTTATTTATTTATTTATTCTTCTTCTTCTTCTTATTATTATTTTTTGAGAATTAAGCAGTATAAGTATTATGTTTGTTTCGCTTGAACCTGTTTTGCATGCATGATTTAGGGAACAAGTTGCTACAGGCAGTATAATCATTTCATATTTAATGCTCAAGAATTGTGTTCCAGGATACTGTCCCACAATATCCAACGACGTGTGAACTGGAGTGGGTTGATGCAGAAGATCCGCTTTTTCTCTTGTATACCAGTGGGAGCACTGGAAAGCCGAAGGTGATCTCCTTGAAGTTCTCTTAATTGTAGTCAATTTGGTGTTTTTTGTGTGCCTGCATGCATTTCATGTTTGATTTTGCATGTCTATATGCAGGGTGTTCTGCATACAACAGGGGGTTATATGGTATACACTGCTACAACATTTAAGTATGCATTCGACTACAAGCCATCAGATATCTACTGGTATGCTGGCAAAACTTGGTGGTTTTTAAGTGCCATATGAAACTTGTCTTTGAATCTGCAAGTGTAATTATACCCACTCCTGTGTAGTGCTCATGTCTCTTGTTCTGCCTCCAGGTGCACTGCTGATTGTGGTTGGATCACTGGACACAGCTATGTTACATATGGTCCTCTGCTAAATGGAGCTACGGTTGTGGTTTTTGAAGGGGTAACCAATTCGGACTTGCCATTGTAGAATATGTTTGTGCATCTAGGATGTGAAACTGATCATGAATCAGATATTGTATAATTTACTTATGTATCTTTCTGAAGACAATTTATTTTCTTGTAGGTTTTTTTTTTTTTTTGGGTGGAATGACGTGTTCATTGATACCTAATAATGTGTGCCCAAAATAGTTTGGGGAGTGCTGATTACTGGCGATTGCCAGTGTTGTTAGAATCCTACAATTTATGATTTGAGTCAAATCTTAAGCAAAACAATTTGAATCCCACCTTGAATCCCTTTTTATATGAATCATATGATTCTATGATTTGAATCCTATGATTTACAATTCAAATCCCAATTTACGATTCAAATTATACTTACTCGTTTCTATTTTAAGCTTTTCATGGCTTTCACATTATGTTTTTAAATTGGTGGTGGCTTTGAGAATCGTTTCGAAGAGGTTAATTATTTTATAATGTTCTTTACAAGAGATTACATGATAGATATTCATTTTTATGTTAAATCATTTTGTATTTTCTTATGATTTCTTACTTCGTAATTGGTCGAAACACCAAATTGATATAGTATTCAATAATGGTACTGATGGCTGCAATGGACAACCTTATGGCCATTACGATGTGGACCATGATGGCCGTTACATCCTTTTAATGGCCGTGTAACGGTCAAATTCTTTTTAAAGGAAAAAATGTATCGGCCCTATATTGGCCTGAGTTAACTTTTTCAATTTGGGTGTTATGGCCCCGTATCGCATAATGGTCACCATTGTTACCATTACATAAAAGCCATTACGGTTGTTGCATGACTGTTTTTTAATGCCATGTTTAGAAGTCATCTAGAATGGTTTTTTTTTTTATAGGTGGTTGCAATCAGTGTTCGAAATATCGGTATTGTGTTATGTATCGCACCCTTGGGATACAGATACGTATTGGTTATCACACGGGATATATCGTTTGTATCGAGTAATTTATCGCACTTTTTGAGAAATATGGGGAAACATAAGGAAAATGGTTGAATATTTCAACGAAACTTCATGGATTGTTAAAAAAGACCTTAATATACACTTTTAAATCATAACATCTCAAAAAAGAAGTGCACATAATAGGTTTCCTTTGTGTAAGGTCATAAGTTATGCGCTGTTTGACTGAACTAATGCAACTATATTCAAATCAAATGCATAACATTTAGAGTGTATGTGATGAGCATTTCATCGAACACCTAAATACTTCGAAATTAGTCTCAATTAACAATTGGTTGAAGAAAAATTTTGAAAAAAAAAATTAATAATTTTTAATAAAAAATGTCATTTTCCAAAAATTGACAAGGACTTAAAGTTTGCCCTTATACATGCGTTTCGTATTGCATAAGTGGGATACAAGATATATCGTGGGGTATATCGGCCGATATCGTCGATATTTAAAACATTGCTTGGACGTGGGCAGAAATGGTGAAACTGGATCTCCATATGTGTGCAATCAGCTAAATTCTCGATCTTGGTAAACGACTCCCCAAAATTGATGATCATTTCATCAAACACCTAAATACTTTGAAATTAGTCTCAATTAACAATTGGTTGAAGGCAAATTTAAAAAAAAATATTTTAATAATTTTTAATAAAATAAATTTTATTTTCCAAAAATTGACAAGGACTTAACATTGCCCTTATCCATATTTGATTTCATGTTTGGAGTGCAACATTGCAAGCAATTTAGGAGAAATTGGGGAAATTTCAAAATTTTCCCAAATTAGACCACCTACACCCAAATTTTGAAATTAGAGTATATGTGATGATCATATCAACAAATACTCCTACATACTTCAAAATTAGTCTCAATCGACAGTTGGTTGAACAAAAAATTTGAAAAAAATGGAGAACATAAAGAGCCAATGGTATCGAAATCAAGACTCCAACTCCATGATTTTTCATGCAAAAGATGAAAAACAAATGGATTTTTAACCATTTGACACCAATTTAACATAATTTCAACAAAAAAAAGGGATCAGAAATTGAAAACGCTCACCGAATTGAGCACGTGGGATATATCGGTACTACCTGTGCGTTTCGTATCGCATAGGTGGGATACAAAATATATCGTGGGATATATTGGCCGATATCGTCGATATTTAAAACATTGGTTGCAGTCACTCTGACCTATATGTATTGTGGTAATGATGGTTAGAAATCAAATATCTTTTCTCTCTAGTCTATAGGATCAAATGTCGCTTTTCCAACGCGATTTTATGCTTTAGAAAGGTAAAAAGATTATAAAATTTTAAGGAATTTCTGTATGTTTTTAAGCTAAATTTCTTGAACAACAAAAAATAAAGGAAATGTGAAAATCCTCTAACATTATAATGATATGGTTGTATTACTTGGTGCGTATTGATGAGAAATGGATGATTGATGAGTTTTTCATTTTTTCTGATTTATTTATATTTTGGAGATTTTTTTTTTTTTTTTTTACTTTTTAAGAAAATAATAAAAATCTTATGACTTATGATACAATTTGCAATTCGATACGATTCAAACCGTATTACGATTTGCGATACAATAACGATTTTGACAAGCATTGGTGATCGTTTTCATTCGGGATCTCTGTTAATCATTTTGAATTATCTTTTTAGCACCAAACTTGAAGGCTTATAGATTTCAGAATATATCCGAGATGTCTTTTTAGAAATGAACTGTAGAACATTCAACATTAGAAATCTTTCAAAAAATAAAATAAAATTCAACATTAGAAAGGTTTTCCATACGCTTATGATTAAAACTACATGAACTTCTATATTTGAATAAAATATTATGACCGGTATGATGATTTTTTGTGATCATTTGTGTTCTTTAAAGTTATTTATGGCTTGCTATAATATAATGATGGCTATATTTTCTTGGTTTTGTTACCCAGTAAATCCAACTGCACTTTCATGTGGAGATTCAGTTCCACATCTTTTCACTAGATGTTTTGTATATCATCTGCAGGCTCCAAACTATCCAGATTCTGGACGTTGTTGGGACATTGTTGACAAGTACAAAGTGTCAATATTCTACACGGCGCCAACACTTGTGCGGTCCCTCATGCGGGATGGTGCTGAGGCAAGCAATTTCTCCATTATTACATGCAATTCCCTAGCTTTTTACAGCTTCTAATGTAATTGATTGTGTGTATTATATCTAAGGTATTCAATAATGGTAACAATGGCCATAATGGTCACAAAAAAAAAAAGAAAAAAAAAAAGTATCAGCCCCTGTATGGATTGTGAACTAGATCAGTAATGTACTGTAAAAACACTATCATTACGATTTTACAACGTTTGTTTAAACATGTAATTTGCCATGTAATTCAACGGTCAAATGCAGATGTAGTAGGAGATAGGTAATTACAATTTTATATTCTATTGCAGTGGAAATCTCCTATCCAAACACGGGAATTAGAGTAATTTTCCTGTTGATTTAACATTTCAGTAATATAAAAGTATCATCGTTACAATTTTACCATGCCTATCCAAACACGGCAGTTGTTGGTCAAATTACCTGTTTTCCAGGAGTCCGGTATTGTAATTTGTAAGTGTTGCACTTTTACAATACATTACTGATGTAATTCACAATCCAAACAGGCCTTAAAGGGCCATTATGGGCCACTTTTTTGTAACACAATGGTTCTCACCGTTGTTTTTACGCAATGGCTGTTACATAACCATTTTTAATACCTTGATTATATCCGAGGACAAGAATATATGATCTTGCATGGCTAAGTTCAACTGTTATGTTTTACCCCACCTCCAGTCAACTCATTCTCTCCCAAGCAGTAAATGGAGCAAGATCAACCAATATGGATGTTGGATTAATTTTTAATGCATATCAAATATTATTTGTATATCTTTGACATGTAACAAATTGCATGCACATGGTATATAATAAAGCATGCATGCAATAATAGAGAACATAGCAGGCTACACATGACATAGTGTGAGAAGACATGTCAATATGCCTTATGAGTACAATCCTTTACCTGTATGATTGCTCAAGGTGTTCTGAAACCCAAATTGATAATGGGCTACTTTATTATTGTTAGAGTGTACAGTCTTCATTGTATGTGCATTGTGAGTGTAGAGGACACATATTCGATGGTCATGTGGTGCACCATATTCTTGAAGATAATGGTGTATCTTATAGACTTCATTAGCATTTATTTTGAGCTTATCTCTTGTAGCAAATTGCCTTCATAGATAAAGGATTCTAGAGGAGAAGAAGATATGTTCTCTCCTCTTCTTTTCTCTATCTACAATTATTATTTTTAAATGTTGGTAAATCATTTATAGGGGATCCTATTTCTAGCCAAATCAACAGAGTGGGCAATTTGCATTTTGTTTCTGGAAGAAAAACTAGATAAAAGGAGATGAAGATAAAACTGGGAAAGTTTTGTTTATGAAAATAATACTAGACTTTCTGATAATAGTTAGCCATAAAATAGAAATAAATTTCACAAGATACAGATCTGGCCTGGTTGATGTCAACCAGACTATGCCACTTGCAAGAGAGTCCAGATTCTGCTCTAGCCAATATGGTAAAAGAATGTTCATGTTTTGGATCTAATTCATGCACCCGTAAAGCTGCATATTTAGGCTCGCATAGCATCATTCCTTTGATGCTTCTCATTCAGCTTCTCAGGTTGGAATCTTGTTGCTCAACCATTGTCTTCATCTTATAGTTCTGGAGTATGTTTAACATACTGATTGCTGCATGTCTTTTCAAGCAGTATGTTACTCGCTACTCTCGCAAATCATTACGAGTTCTCGGAAGTGTAGGAGAGCCTATAAATCCAACTGCATGGAGGTTTGCATCTTCTCTACATGTTAGCTCATGTTCACATTGGGTCCTTATGTCTGAAAAGATGTCAAGATTCTTCCTTTCTTGTGTAGGTGGTTCTTCAATGTTGTTGGTGATTCACGGTGCCCCATATCTGATACATGGTGGCAGACTGAGACTGGTGGTTTCTTGGTAGTATTTTGTTGTTCTATCTGTGTTATGTTGTTTTGTTCCAACCATCAAGGGACACATTTTGAAGCAAATTATAAAATCTTTTCACTGTTTTCCTTGTTAGTTTGATTGTGGCAGTTCATAGTTCTCCCTTGTTGCCATTCAGATTACTTCTTTACCTGCTTTTCCTGTTATTTTGATTGTGGTATTCGTGGTTCTCACTTGTTGCCATTCAGATTACTCCTTTACCTGGTGCGTGGCCACAGAAGCCTGGTTCTGCCACTTTCCCCTTCTTTGGGGTTCAGGTATGTATTTAGGAAACTAACATGTTGATGCACTTTTCTCTTTGGGAGTTTGGAAAGTATACTTTCCAAGAAAATTACATTTTTATTGGGAGTTCACTTTTTGGTGGAAAACATTTTTCAAGAATGTGTTTTCATAGGAAAGGTCCTTGAAAATTTTCTTAACCCTCCCTTTTCTTTTGTTTTCTCTCCAAATGCTTCACTGGAAAATAACTTTCAAAGAAAATATCACTCTCTCCTATCGATTTTCAAGCTCCCAAACGTCATATTAGCTGCTTTTCATTCTTGTTTGTTTGGAATGATGTTGCAGCCTGTCATTGTAGATGAGAAAGGAAAGGAGATTGAAGGTGAATGCAACGGATATCTTTGTGTGAAGAACTCATGGCCTGGGGCCTTCCGAACTCTATATGGTGATCATGAAAGATATGAAACTACATACTTTAAGCCATTCCCTGGTTATTATTTCTCTGGTGATGGCTGCAGCAGGTAACTTCTCCAATTTTCTTTCTTTCTTTTTTCTTAAACCCATGACTTCCTCATTAGCTCAATGCTGTTGCGGCATATTTGATGAAGATGAATTATATGATCCTTGATCTGAGATAATGCCCTTGGGTCCTCAGTTGAACAAGCGGCACCCATGATTGGGTGATCTAGACTGTTGACCTGAAGGGCCCAAAGTGGGTGGTCGATAATTGTAAAAATCTCTGTGATGGTGCAGTCCTAACCCTTTGATTTGTTGCCTGAAAATAGATGATTGAGAAAAGAAATAGAGTAATGGTCCACATTCAACTATAGAATGGCAATGAATGAATCAATAAGATAGATATGTCAGTCTAGGAGATCTTTGGAACATGGTCCATCCAATGTGGGGCCCATCAGATCAATGTTCCTTTTGAGGATCACATAATGCTATTTTGTATGGCCAACTATTTGCGTGGCCAACTATTTGTGCATGTCACTTCACATGTGTTGACAATGTGCTCAGCGGTTTGTCTGGCAGCTTTGTCTCCATATCTCTGCTTGCTCGCCCTTTTGTAACCCATGTGTAATAGATGGGCTGAGGGAATTCTGGGTGGAACTGAGCTCGCATATGCGTGGTGTCAGTGTGAGCCTCTGCCATGGCCAGTTCCAAGAGCTTTGGTAAAATAGGAAGGTGGATGTTCGGTGGGCAGCCAATCATAAAACTTTTGCCAATTTTCTAAAAGGCCAACCCCAATTTGAAATGGCTAAGATGATGATGATGGAAATTCCTCTTAGCTGAAAAGCAAGTTTCCTCGAGATGGCCCTTATAGCAAAATGGCCTGGTTTCACTAGTTTATTCTTTTTCGACGTTTCAGGGACAAGGACGGCTATCATTGGCTCACTGGAAGAGTTGATGATGTGATCAATGTCAGGTACCTGTTTCTGAAATTCTCTATTTAAGTTTCAGATTACCTATGAGATATTTTGTGATCGCAATTTCTAAATATGGAGGTGTTCATGCATTTCATGAGAATGTTATGATATATTCTCCTTCTTCTTCTTCTTCTTTCTTTCTTTCTTTCTTTCTTTTTCCTTTCTTCTTTCGGGACAAATGTTTGCAGTGGGCACCGTATCGGCACGGCAGAAGTAGAATCCGCTCTTGTCTCACATCCCCAATGTGCAGAAGCTGCCGTAGTTGGTGTTGAGCACGAGGTACCTCTCTGTGTGCCTGTGTGCATGTGCATCTCTCTCTGTTTGTGTGTGTGTGCGTGCACGCGCACACATGCCCTCGCCTGTGCATGTGAACTTGTTTTTGTGTTCTTGCTTGTGTGCATAAGCATGCATTCGTGCAGTGTGCATATCACAAATAACTCATATTACCCTTTTGGCATTTTGGTTGCTCCAGGTCAAAGGACAGGGTATTTATGCTTTTGTCACGTTGGTGGAGGGCGTCCCTTACAGTGAAGAACTTCGAAAAAGTCTTATATTAACAGTTCGTAAGCAGGTCTGCCGCTTAATATGCTAATGAGTATTTTGAACATATAGTGCATGCATGCTCTAATGAAAAAGGCATAAACCACACATGCATTTATGTAGATATGCATTTGTTCTTTGATGATTTTGATCACTTCTTATTAAGTAATCTGATTACTCTGCGTAGAAACATGAAATTTAATAACATCAATGAATGAAGCTTTTGAAATGAACAATAGGATATGGGTAAGTACATGATATATATGGCCCGTTAACACAGACATGTATGATGATCTGGATTGTTCATCAGGTAGGCCCCACAACAGATGGGCACAGCCCAAAAATTGTATTGATTGAAGAATTATCCTAACATCCAAACAGTGGGTGACTATATGTGAATCTTTGCTCATTTCTTTTTTCTAAGCCTCTATTTGCAAGCCACCTGTCGATGACCAGGATTGTCTAGTTGATTTGAGCTTTTATTTATGGGTCCTCTACAGTGGTGCCTACAGGATTGCTTATCGAGATAATTTTATGTGACTGCGTGTATGTCACCATGGATCAAAGGCTTGGGGACTTGGACCAACTTGTTTGGTCCTAAGTTCAAGTTGTGACGCGTCCGTGTCATGCTGAGTTGTGTTCAATGCTGACTCGTGGTACTGAACCGGATGGGACTTGACTGAATCTGAGTCAACCTGGATGAGATGTTGATCCATGATGCCACCTTTACTGTGGATAATAATTTTTGAGCTGTATTCCATCTACAGTGTGGTCTACTGGATTAATGATCAATCTAGATCATCTTATATGACAACACGTGCCACATGTACAGAAAAAGAATAGCACACTAGGCAGAGGTATCCCATCATAAGGTACTAGCACTGAGAGTTTATACACTATTATTCAGGTTTTCAGTTTGTGCAAGTTGGGCAATGATCCAGTCATCTGAACCATTGATATTAAGGGCGCCACTTTGAAGTTTGAACACCCATGCATCAAAAGTCTCCGAGATGGAGAAGTCTTAAACTTTCAATTGGTGGGCGGACAAAGATGGTTAAGAAGAAAAAATACATCCATGGTTTGCATTGTTGGGATCTTCCAATCTGGAAATTATTTGGTTTTAAATAGCAGTTTTAGAGTGCAGCTCACCTGGAGACCAAAACTGATACAACTCGCCCTGGAACTTTCCGTTTCGATTGCTTGGTCCCTATTTCGGTCTGTTGATTTGTCTTGGTTCTAGCCGAAACTTCTATTTTGTGGTCCATTGTACCAGTGGTTCCCTTGTACCAACTGAAAGCTTAGATTTACTGTGCAATCTTTTGGCACAAACGTTTTATGATATCTCAACCATATTAATGGTTCCTGGAAGCATGAGAACATATAGAAAAAAAGAAAAAGAAAAAGGAAAAGATTGTGCATGCCCAGTGTGCACCAAGTTTGGTAGCACACCACCATCCCATTACAGGAATCTTAACATGCATTTCAAATCGGGCTTTTGAAGATTCAGAATTTGAAATGCTCGTTAGATTCCATCCAATTGCTCCTTTAGGTGTTGGGTTGTACTTGTGCACTGATGTTGAGCCTAGAGCTGTTTTGAGTCCTATTGTGTCACACTGACAGACCTCGTGCATATTGGAGATTCATTGCGTTATTTCATGACGATATATAATTCTCCAATCGGTTGATTTTGTCATCTGCCAACAATAATACGCCATACATCCTTCTGTCCACAGAATAAATGTGTGTAATTTGATGCAAGTATAAATGCATTTTTTATTATTTGATGTCAGATTGGAGCATTTGCGGCCCCCGACAAGATACATTGGGCCCCAGGCCTCCCAAAGACAAGAAGTGGGAAGATCATGAGAAGGATACTCAGGAAGATCGCTTCTAGGCAGTTAGACGAGCTTGGAGACACGAGCACACTTGCCGATCCTGGTGTGGTGGATCAGCTCATTGAATTGAATGATTGCTAACATGCGCAGCCCCAACCTGGACTTGGAATGCCCATTGCTTCAGAAAGTTCCTCTATTTAGGCGAGTAGAATCTCGTGCACAAACGATCAAACTGAATTACATCAAGCATTTTTGTTCCGACCCCATGTCTACATCTTTTTATAAAAGAACTGCCTGTATTTGATCTTCTGTCAGGAATATTACCCCATTGTTCGCCGTCAGGATCTTACTATGATTCTTCTCTGAGATATTGTTTTCAAAGTCATCTTTAAGGACATTGGAAAGTTGGGTTATTCAAATAAATGCAAATTGGGGTAGATGATGTTTAGATTTCTTTAATACAAAGGCTTGTGGCCAGTCATTATGAGGTTGATTTTTTCTTGGATATAATGTGGATAATGTATTCTAGTCTTAGTTATAATTCTTACCTTTCTGCAATTTCTTTTGCTTGATCAGGGTGTGTTTGGTTGCACCAAATATCATGAAATTTCTTGATATGTTGGACCAAATTAAACTGATTAATCATGAAATATCATGATATACGATGTGACCAAACACAGCCTAGAGTACAAGGATTTGTTGATTGTTTTTAATTTCCAAGCCAGCGTGGGCACTGCTTGTTTAATTGCAAGAAAAGAACCCAAACGCCAATGGTACAAATGCCGTTTGCCTTGGTAGATGGAGAAATTGGATTCTCCTCAACTGCTCTCATCTTTATTGGAGGAGAGATGCTCTGGCTTCTCGTGACTCTCCTAGCACTTCCCCTTTGATGCACGTGTGTGAGAGCTGGGCTTTTCATTAGTTGATTAGTCCAGTCCATCAGGTGGGGCCACATGTGAAACTAAATGTTTGATGAAAGTGACCCATGGTCCTAGTTTGATGTAACCCACCTCATTGATTATATGGGCCTCATAATCTGTTGGCTTGATGGATGGCCTGGATCTCATGTGTGACCCATTGGCATGTTTCGGTCCTACTCCTGTGAATGGTTCTAAAACTTGGCGACTCAACTCGAGTCTAGCTGGCGAGTGTGACTCAGTCGGACTTGAGAGTCTTGTCTGGACAGCTCGGTCAACTCAACATGACTTGGCTAAATGGACTGAGTTACTCGCCTGCAAGTATCACTGAAAGACTCAATATGTCTTGGCTTAACTGGACTGAGCCACTCGCCTGCAAGTACCTCAGAGAAAGAGAGGGCTGGACAACTCAGTTGACTCAATGGGACTCAGTTTAACTTGACTCGTCGAGTCAGCTACACAACTCAGTTGACTCAATAGGACTTAGCTTAACTCGACTCATTGAGTCAGCTAGACAACTCAGTCGACTCAATACAACTAGACCGATGCACTCACATGCAAGGATCGCCTGTCTCTCTGAGAGCGCTCGTTGGAACGGATTGTCTAGGTGCCCCAGTGCAAAGTCCAGACTAGATTTTCATGGAGTAAAATCGTACTGATTGGGTGATCCAATCTATCTTTGCTCTGATCAGATGATCCAGTCTATCTTTGACATGGCCTTATTTTCTATAGTCCATGTTAAGGCCATTGATCAAATGGGTTTTTTTATTTATTTATTTTGCATGGTTGCCTGCGAATTGTGCGTTCGACCTAATGAACGGTATAGATCAATGGATTGGATTGTCTGGATGTCTGAATGCAACTAGAATCACTGGAGCACTTCTCCATACATTCTTTTACTTTTTTTCATTTAATAAGAATATAAGCCTTACACCTTACTCTATACCCTTGAGCATCTAGATGAGGAATTACATGGTCTTCTCATTAGCAAACCCACGGTTCGCAGACAAATAGGATTTTCTACATGTGGGGCCCATGGTTCAGCCATTCAAACTGTTTATATGATGGCCCTCCTTGGAGATAAGCAATGCACGTCAAAACTCTTGAGATTGGATGATCATAACCCTTTGATTTTGGCTCATTATCCATTGAATCTGGGCCTTTTCTGTACCTGAGTGGATCATTGTGCCTAAAAAAATGCAGGTGGATTTATTCACAAGGTGGGACCACAATGCAGAAAACAATGGATTAGCTCAATGTACACGTGTAGCACATATGATGAGTGGATCAGCCTGATTATTTTAACCCAAACTATCTACAACGTTGGGCCAATCTTTTCAACGGACGAGATGCTGTCGAGTCTTGGCCGTAAGCAGTCAATGGATGGTAACTTTGTGGTCCACTGGGATTGATCTTGACCTTTCCTGTCAATGAGAAAATAAAAGTGCAGATAACCCACTTTCAAAAGAAAAGAACAACAACGCAACAACAGTGACTAAAAGAAGAAAAGAACAACAACAGTAGCAATAACGAGAAGAAGAAAAGAACAATGACAACCAAAACGAGTACCACTTCATAAAGAAAAGAACAACGACAGCAACAATGACTACAATAAGAAGAACTGAACAGGGACTTGAGAATTCTCACTACAAAGGTGATTGAAAGATAGAAACAATGGAAAACAAGAACTGGGTTAAGATAGAAACAATGGAAAAGAAGAACTGGGTTGTCGATGTTAGGGAGCAGGTCGAACATCTGAGTATCCGCGACGAAGAGGAGATATGGAAGAAGCATTCCATTTACAGGATACCGACCTGGTGCGCCGATCTTAACAGCAAGGCCTACAAGCCTCAGGTGGTCTCTTTCGGGCCCTACCATCACGGCGAGGCCCACCTGAAACCAATGGAGGAGCACAAGCGTAGGGCTCTCGTTCACTTCCTCAAGAGGACGAAGAAGCCCATTGACGATTACATGGCTGCGTTGAAGCAAGTCTTGCAGCAGCTGATCGACTCTTACGAGAAGCTCGATGAGGAATGGAGGGATAGTGAGAAGTTCATGAAGCTGATGATCTTGGATGGGTGTTTCATACTCGAGATCTTGCGTACGGTCGATGGGAGCGCTAACAACTATACTTTCAGCGACCCCATTTTCAGCAACCATGGAAAGCTCTATAACATACCTTTTATCAGGAGAGATATGATGATGATTGAAAACCAGATTCCTCTACTGGTGCTGGAGAAGTTGTTAGCTGTTGAAAAAGGAAAAGACAATGTGAGACTTCTCTTTTTTGTTTTTTAATTTAATTTAATTTTTTTTTGCATGGTCAGATGATCCTGATCATCTGTTTGGTGGGTCCCACATTGATAGAAGACCATACCAAAAGGAATACTAGCTAGTAGTCTGATTGACCTTCAAAATGATGATCAGAAATCTAATGAGCGGCCCAAAGTCGATGTTTGACAGGGCATGCTTGGATGGCTAGACTTGTTATGTTGGTTTGGTTTTTGTACATGTGGGGCTCTGGTTCAATTATCCTAACCGTTGGTCTGATCAACCCGACCATCTATTTGGTGGGCCTCACATTGATGGAAGACCATACTAGAAGTGATTCCAGTATTCTGATGATCAGGGTCCAAGAAGTTGCCCAAAGTCCACTGTTTTATTGGATGGCTAGAATTGTTAGGTTGGTTTTATTTTTTTGTACAATTAAGGCCCATGGTTAAATCATCCAAACCGTTGATCTGATAAGCCTCACTATGGAAGCTCTTCCCGCCAAAAATCCCCATGATCGAAAGATCTATGGGTCTCACCGTGGATAGTCCGTGCACCAAAATTCTCCCAGACTGGAAGATCCTAGCTGTATAAAATTAGGCCTTCTTTGAGTTTCAATCTGAACCGTTGCGTGACTTGCTGACATCCTATCGAAGGGTTTAGATTTAACTAATTTGCCAATTTGGGGTGCTTTTGGCGGACGGGATAGCGGCACTGTGGCCCATTTCGTCAACTGTGTGGATCATTAATGCATCGTGGGCCCCACATTACCCTCAATTGCGCAAAACGAAAATCCAAGCGGTAGTTTACAACCTTTAATACCTGACGAACCAGAACGACAACAAATCATCCTATACGATGCATGCATCCATGTGGGCCTCACTGTAATCGACCGAGTGATGTACCTCACTCGCGAGCCTGGATTGGGTATATACTACTCCCACCACCACCAGTACCTGGCCAGAGACGGAAGGTCATGTCAGGGGCTCCGTGGGGCCCACCGTGATGTATATGTTTTATCCACGCCGTCCATCAATTTTGGATCAGTTTAGGGCATGAGCCCAAAAAAAGGATGCAGATTGAAGGCTCAAGTGGATCACACCACATGAAGCAGTGGGGATTGAAATCCCACCGTTGAAAACTTCTTGGGGCCCACAGAAGTTTTGAATCAAGCTGATATTTTTGTTTTCCCTTCATACAGGTCTATTGTACCTTATGAACAGGTTGGATGGCAAATAACCATCACGGTGGGCCCTAAAAAGTTTTCAACGGTGAAAGTTCAATCCCACTTCTTCCTGTGGTGTTGCCCCACCTGAGCTTTCTATCTGATTCCTTTTTGGTTCATGCCTTAAAAATGATCTGTCAAATAGATGGATGGCGTGGATAAAACACACACATCACGGTGGACCCCACCAAGCCCCTGACATGAGTCCCGGTGAGGGTAGTAACCAATCCGCACCCCTCACTAGCGGATTTAATAATAATAATAATAAATAAATAAATAAAAACCTCCTAATGCATACATCTTCTGTCTGTTGAACTGCAGAACGAAGAGTTCATACACCAGCTGATAATGAAGTTCTGCATCTCCAACGCAAAACCCACGAAGATGAGCCTGGGCCTCCATATATTACACGTTGTCAGGAAGAACATGATTCAAATACCACATCCCCTGCCCAGTAGGTCCACCCCACCCATCCCTTCCCTCCCAACCTTTCCTTCCCACCCAAGCACCGGCGAGCTCATCCACTCCGCCTGGGAGCTTTATGATGCCGGCATTCGGTTCAAGACGAGCAAAACCCAGAGCCTCAAAGACATCAAGTTCCGCAATGGAATCCTCAGACTCCCCGTCATAGTTGTCGACGACATCACTGGAACCACATTCCTCAACCTAATGGCTTTCGAGCGGCTTCACGTCGGGGCTGGGAATGAAGTAACGTCCTACGTCTGTTTCATGGACAACCTCATTGATTCAGAGAAAGATGTAAGCCTCCTCCACTCCAAAGGCATCATCCAGAATGCTATAGGGAGTGATAAAGCTGCGGCGAAGCTCTTCAATGAGCTTTCTAAGGACGCCACGCTCGAACCAGACGGTAACCTGGATGATGTCCAACGGAAGGTGAACGACTACTGTAAGAAGCATTGGAATGCATGGCGGGCCAACCTCATACACACCTACTTCAGGAGCCCATGGGCTGCTCTCTCCCTCATCGCTGCCGTTTTCCTTGTGGGCCTTACTGTGCTCCAGACTCTCTACTCCATCCTTCAATACTATTAGATTGTAAATCTGTAATTTGCAATCATGGATTTGTTAATTAGATGATGTAAACCTAATTTTAAATTAGGAATCTTCTGAATATAGTTTGTATTTCCTCTTGGTTCTTCAATAAAATATAAAGAGGAATTTTTCCCTTAACACATATCATAATCATGCTAAAAATGCATGACCCAGTTGTCTGTATGTTTTTTTTTTTCATGGCCTTCGCAGTTCTTTGTTGGGAAAACTAGCAGCGGAAGCGAATCAAACGAGCAAACCACCATGACAATCATATAAGCAACAATCAAACACACACAAGAAGACAATCCGATCAAATTTAACGTGAAAAAACCCGTTCATAGGTAAAAAAACCATGGCACAAAGCGAACAATCCACTATGATATCAAAAGTTACAAGAGATTGAAGAAACAAAACCCGGATCCTAGCCTCACACGAGAAATCTTAAGTTACCTAAAGCTTATTCTCACATGAGACGGATAAGCACTGTCCTTTTCCTTATCCTCGAAAACTCCTTCTAGGAAACTTGGCCCCAATGGCAAAACTCCTAATCTCGTATTACACCCCTTGTATAGGCATAAAATCGAAATTAGAAACCTCTTGCTTAAAACCGCGCAAGAGACCGACTTAAATAGGAAATAGGCCGACCGGTCGCTACAACTGGTCGTGGGCCCCTACCGACTGGTTGTCTGACCAGTCGTCAATGCACGAAATCGCCAGAGAGTTCGCTGTCCTGATCTCCATCACGACTGACCGTTCGGTTGCCAACAACGACCGGTCAGTGGCCCCTTGTTGTAGAAGATTGTTGAGGCGTCTGATTCCAACATTCTTCAATTCTCAAGGCCGCTGCTCATCCAGATCGTGATAGATAGGTATCTCTCCTTCGATTTCAGGTTCTTGGTTGATGTAAAGAAGGCCACAGATGCAATCTTAGCACAGCTGGACCAAAAGAAGCCTGAACGAAAGCAGAACAAGTCCGTTAGAACCAGACCCAGTCTAGGACATGATGTAACTTGGTCACAGTCCCAGGCATTTTCGGTTGGAAGAGATTTATTCTAGATATGGAGAAATTGTCATTCGAAATGTTGACCATAAAACAACTGTAACTTTTGATCTAGGCATCGTCACGAAACGCACATCCTATCGATCTTTATATAATAGTGCTTTGAGGGTCAACAAATTGAGATTTTAGAATTTTTTACTAATTTCCATTTTCATCGTATCTTCATATTCTCCTAGTTTTAGGATTTTCATCTTTTTTAGAAGGTGCTTGTAATAATGCAAGAAATGCTCTAGTAAAGTCTTATTGGATGTTTCTATTTTTTACAAAATTATCATTTTGGAAGATTTTATTATTTCACTAATTTCTAATCTAATTAAGGTTTTAGGTCTTTTATATAAGTGATGTAATGGAGCAATCTAAGATTTTTTATGCAATAAAAATACATGACTTCTTTCTCTCTCTCTCTCTCTCTCTCTCTCTCTATTACTTCTTGTGTATTCAAGGTCTTAATTACTCGATAGGTATATTTATTACTCGAGGTGTTGTATATTTGACTTAGAAAAACTACTAACTAGTTATTCGAATTTCCACAGTCAATCAAATCTTACAGAAACCTTAAGTCAGATAATTAGAGGATTTTCTACCTTAAAATGACTCCTGATATATGACTAGGAATTCTGAATAAGGGACCACACTGTCAAAAGGGAAGGTACAGTCTCTGTTTCATAGGACTTAATGAAATACAATTTGGTTTGATTGCGGTGGGATGAGTTCAGCTCCACTGAAAGAAAAAACTTCGCAAATGTTGCTATTGATTTCATTTCATAGATAGCGAACCCTCGTGATCGAATGTTGCTCTTATTGCTGAGGTCTTTGGAATTTTGTTTTCAGGCTTTTGTTTGGGACAATTTCGAAGGATTTCTGGGGAACCAAGTCTTCTGTACCTGCCTTCACCAGCTCAGTTTCACGCATGTTATTTTGCAGGAAGAATCCTGCAAAGCAGTTATAAAGGAATTTCTTCAGTCCATTATTAGCTTCTTCTGGATTCTTCCCGTCAAACAATAGGACAGTTGAGTTTACAATGTTGGCTCAGCAAGAATTAGAAAGATTTCTCTCCAAAAAGTTCCCTCACTTGGTGCAGACCTTTCATATTCTTTTTTTCTTTTTCTTTTTTAATGATAGGTAATTAGGAGAGAAGGACTGAGCCTATGGCAAGAACTGCTACCATCATTAATTACCCTTGCTAACAGTGGTCCTATGGAGGCATGCTTCATCTCATTCTCTTCCTACCTTTTTTGTTTTAACCTAAACTTCCATTATGGGTGGTAACATTAAGACCTACTATGATTAGAGGCTGAGTTGGTTGTGATGATGCTAAGATGGCTTCCTGAAGATATTACAGTTCGTGATGAAGACTTGGAAGGTTTAATGTACCTCAATTTGTTTGCTTGTCCTATTGGATCGACGAGGAAGTATCGATTCCACAAGGTTCAGCAAATTACGATTGCTAAGGCTCCCCATTCCTTAAACGTGGGCCATGGTTCAGTGATCTGTGATCCTAGCCCTTCGGTCTTTGGCTTTAGTTTCATTGAATGAAGACCTTTGCTACATATTTTCTCAACCATTTATTTCTATGACACCATTCAGATTGTTAAGGTATTTAAATCAGGAAGTTCTTTTCGTCATCTCCCATCCATGGCAGGGTTCATCAGATCACTGGTGTTGATCACCAAACAGTGGGCCTTACGTGTAGGAATCAGGAGCCTTAATTAGCAAACTCTACATTTGCGGAGGCTTAGAATCGTATAATTCATTCCACAATGAATTATCTGTTGCTTGAGTTTTCTAAATGCTTTGAGGATTATTAGAAGTACCCACATTTTCTGCATATTTTTTGGTTGCTTGTGTTGCCATTTTTCTGATTCGATGTATGCTACAGGAGATTGACGCAGGTTATTATTGTGGGGCTCACACAATCTTTACCAGAAGTTTTGCCTTTATTGTACCATGTAAGTTCCCCCCTTTTCTACGTGACTTAGAAAACTTTTTTCCAATCTATCTGGCTTAATTTTTATCTATGCAGTTACTTGATAAACACTTCGGAGAGTGAAGCAGGAAGGCAACAAATTGATATTGCGAAACAGCAGCATGCAACCACAGTAATGGCTGCTCTAAATGTTGTAAATTCATATGCTGAATATGCTCCTGTATTTGGTCTTGCAAAATATGGTCTGATTCATGGGTACGTTTCAGCAATTGCTTAATCGTGAAGTTTGATGTTCTACCTCATAGTGATTTACCTTTCTTCTTAACAGCTGTGGATTCTTGCTTTCTTCTGTTGAGTTGGCTTCATGCTTGTGGATTCTTCAAACTTGTCTCTCCAAGGTATGCAGAAAGAATTTTATTTTAGGATCCATAGATAGTATGAATGAGTAAGAATCACCAATATCTGATGAAAAACTTTCTAATATTAGAAAGAAAAGCTTTCTAATATTTTTCATCTCATTCTAGTATAACTATGTAGGTAAGACACATTTCAAAAAAAGAAAAAAAAAACTGTAGGTAAGACGAATATGTTTTTGATTTCAAAGAAAGTTGTGAACTTCTAGAAGTGTAGCAGGGGGTATAATTAGAATTGTAAAACGTATACTGCTTGGCATTTCTTGGAGATTATCTTTTCTTTTTCTTTTTCTTAATTTTTTTCCCTTTATGAATGGAGAATTTTATGGATTAAAAAAAAGTGAAAGAAGAATAGAGCTACAAGCCTACAATGCAGGCCAACAAGGCCAAAAAAGGAGGCAAAAATAACTAGAAATACAGTGGACAAATAGCAGACAAAGCCTTCAAAACCTGGACAATCAATACTCTGGCCACATTTGATTGATGCTTTAGAAACCTCCTCCTCGATCCTACCACTGAAACTTGTCTCCAACAAATTGTCTCTAATAAGAGAAACAGGCATAACAAACAAAGACTCGTCGAAATAGCTCCAAATTGGAGATAAATTGAAACATATTCTTAAAGAATGGGAAATGTAGTTGAAAACGCTAGTGAAGCATGTTACACAGTGTTCTACGAATTGTAAGTGGGTGTCCTTTTTTCTTAAAATACATGCTTCCCATTTAAACAGAAACTTTTTTTCAATATTTTAGGAAAAGGGCTAGATTCTGGTTTTATTTACCATGCGGTGTAAAATGGTGGTGATTCAAGCATGTGCATTTGGGCGTACATCCAAATCAATCCAGCATGTGGGCATTATTGTTGTAGCGTAGCCCAAAAATAAACTGATCATACTTGGACCGTTGAATTTGGGCCGCTCACCATTTCTTCAGTTGTGTTTTTCATGCCACCATCGGGATGGTTAAACTGTTCAATCAATGTCTTGACAATCGTTGTTGATGTGTTTAAATAACTTTAATAGATCATTGCTTTTATAAAATATATTTTTAATGAGTTTAATGACTTATTCCTTAATAAATTGTATCTTAATTGAGGAACAAGGAAAGTAAATTGTCAAAATTGATTTTATAATCACTATTTTCATCTAAACCCTGACTTTTATTTTTTGTCCGTGCAAAATTCATTGAATGGAATAGGGAATTGTTTAGTTTATCCTAAAAATGATTCATATCACCATTGTGAATCTTTTGTGATTTGGGATATGATTTGATTCAAACAAACGATTCAAAACATAATTTGCACAATTTACTTTTGTTTGTGTAGAACATGGTTAAGATGAAGCTGTGTTTATGGTACTACACCTATATCTCATGAGGTTAGAACTTAGCAGGGGTAGTGGATGGACCTTTGGCTCAAGGATTTGCTAAGGGATGCATTGAACTTAAGTTTGATGGCAACATAGATGTTTGTGGTTATACTGGAGAGAAATATCCAATGCCTCTGGTTGTTTCTGGTGTGTTAAGTGTACGTTTCCATGTGCCTAGACTTCGACAGTTCGGTGTTTCTCTTATTCCAGCTTTTATTTGATGTTTGACTCTCTGCATGGCACTTGGACGGCAATTAGTCTTAAGAGTATGCTCTGGAGACTTGTACTATGTATATCATTAAAAAAAGGTCTTTTGCAAATTTTTTTATGAGGTTTGCTAAGCTTATACTTGTCTATAGCCTGCTCATCTAAAAGCCAGTACCCGTGCCATTATGGCATATACGTGAGGGATCTGAAATTTACATGGTGTGAACCACACTATCCCGTTCATTAATCAAGCCATTTCACTCCTAAAGTGGGCTACAGTTCACCAAGCATGGACATAGAAAAGAGCCATTAAGACCATCCATTTGTTTTGTACACTCTTTCCTACCTGCTGTGTCAACCAGCTTCATTTTTCGGCCAAATGATCTAAACAACGTGATCTCATGGAAAGCTCAGACCTTGTCATGGTTTTAATAAATATCAATTATGATATGGCTGTCTTGTAATTGAATTGGCCGCCCCCCCTTTTTTTCCCGAGGGTAAACCAGTCCATTAAGAATGCTTCTGTTCACTGCATTCATGGTTCATGGTTACCCAAGATGGACTTGGAAAACATGCTTCTGTTCACAGCATTCATGGTTCACTGCTTGCAGTTGGAGAACTTTTGAGGTTGTTTGGGGGCCTCAAATTATGTTCTTGTTTCTGATTTGCATGTTCTTTGTTGTGATAGTTTCTGTTTCTCTAGCTTTCACTAGCCATACACCAATCATCTTTAGGGCCCATTGTGAATAGAGCATTGACCCCAATATCACACCAGGTAATCTTAGCCGTCCAGTTTTCCCTTTGAATTAGGAACATTGGCTGATTATCTTTAGCCATTCATTTGATGGCCACCATTTGTACAGGTAGGAGCCCCATCAGTATTAAGAGTAAAGGTATTCTACATCCTTCAGACCCCCAATTTGAATGATTTCAATGGCTGTATGTGCATGTCACATGTGTGATAGATGCAGATAGTGGTGAAACCAAATCTTAGTTAAATTGTGCCATCCAGAAATGTAGAAGACATAATTCAGTATGTGCCATCCAGTTAAATTGTGAAACCAAATCTGTGTAGAAGACATAATTCATTGATTGTAATCAACCTATGTAAATAGACTATTACTCTATTAGATAGAGCTTGATTTTAATCAACCCATTTGACCAAGAATGAAAAAATAGCAGCAACAAAATCTCTGGAATGAAAAAACTTCAGTTTGCTGATAAACAAGAACTCCACAACATAGTTAAAAGAAATTCAGCCACAAAAGAACTTTTCGCATGATTTATTTACTCTGTTTGTGCCATAGGTATTCCACCAAAGAATATAAATGATACTAACAACCTAATTTAGAATGTGTTTCAAATCAGATAGGCCATTCCACAAAAGAACTTTCTGCTTGATTTATTTACTCTGTTGGTGCATGTCCTACATGCAGTAGTACACAACAACACAATCGTCTGGATTGTCAAATCATGGTCCCCTTGGAAGTCTCAACTGAATAATAATGTTGTTGTTGTTAGCAATTGGCAAATTATACAAAGACGAGTCATCCTCAACCTCTTCAATTCGATCGGTAGTCTTTGTGTTTCGGCGGAATGTGCAATGGGCAAAGCCTTAGGTAGCTTCAATATTTATTGACTTTTTTTTTTATTTTTTTTAATTCTTGCCTTCTAAAAAATAAAAATCAGTTTTACTGATGAATGGCTTTACTGTCAAATTATCCAGCATGTACTTCTTGACATGCCTGGTCTTGCATTCTTCACGACATATGTGCTCTTCGTCCTGTTTTGGGCGGAGATATATTATCAAGTCAGGATTTGATTTATGGTCAGTTCATTTCTGGTGGTTTGGGTTGTTTTGTACTTAAACAATAATTATGTGGCATCTTTCTCACACAGAAAATAATTATGGCATTTTATAAACATTAATGAACTGAAGTTAATCTTTTAGCAATATATTTTAAATAAAGAAAATTAACATAGTACTTCTTTTAGATTGGAAGCTCCACCTAGAAGTGATTATCCAACCAGTTCTAAACCTAGGTAAAGGAGAAGGGCTGATTTCAATTGGACAGCCATTGTAGAACTCTTTCTTACCAATCATAAGAATTCCTATTATGAAAGCCAAACCCAAATAGCAGGGACAAGGTTTATGATATGATGGTGATGGTGATAATGACATTTCAATTCAGGATTAACAATAACAGAACTACAATGACAAACACACATGTATAATTAATAATTGGAAACAGAAATGCTTGCCAAAATGATTGGAAAAAAAAATCCTATATATGTCTATTTTAAGAATGAGATAAAACGGCTAAAATAAAACAAGGACCTCTACATTCTTGTACTGGTTACCATACAGATAATCATGTTTTTGAATGAATTGTATGTATTGAAACACTTAATTCCAAAGGCAACAAGAGTCATTTCCTTGAACTTTGTTCTTTTCCTAGTTTCTTTTATTTTGATAGTTCTCTTGAACTCTCGTAGAAATTCTAAAATTCTTTTGATGTGAATTATCCACCACGATCCGTCCTTAGAACCTTCAAGAATTGGCCGCTTTGTTTTTTTGCAAATGCTTTGAATTGAAGAAAAATTGCAAAAGCCTATATATTTTGTTCAAGAAAATATATCCACACAATCCTGCTATAATCATTAACAAAGAGTAGAAAATATCTCTTCTTGTTAAGAGATAGTGTTTGTGTAGGGCCACAAATATCAGCATGTACAAGTTCAAAAGGAGCTTTTCTCTCCAAGATGAACTTGTAAAAGGAAGCAAGTGAATTTTTTCATGATGCAACCTTCACAAACTTTATCTTCTTTGCTAATAATAAAAGGTAGACTAATAACCATATTCTTCTATTTCAGCAATTTTAGGCCTCTGAAATTTAAATGGCCATATCTCAAATGTCATAGCCAAGTTTTATCAACATCTTCATATTTTAATGCAAAATTTCTTTTTAGTGGCATGTTAAGAGCGAAAACCTTGTTTGATGTTATTTTCACTTTTGCAACAAATTGCTTATTCTTCTTATCCAAGATCACACATTCATCTTTATCAAAATTGACTAAATATCCTTTTTGAATCAATTGTCCAACACTTAGCAAATTTTGAGCCAAGCTAGGAACATAAAGAACATGGATAAGTTTAGAATTACCTCCCTTTGTTTGTACGACTATGACTCCCTTTCCTTCAATATTTTGAAGCTTTCTATCTCCAAGCTTTACTTGCGAATACACTCTTTCATTCAAATCAACAGAAAAAAAAACACTGATTTCCTATCATATGGTTACTGCAACCACTATCTAAATACCAAATATCATTAATTCTTCTTGAGTATTCAAACAGGACTAAAATAAAATTTCTGATTTTTCTGTCTTTTCAGAAAAAATTTGCTTCATTCGTTGTTTTGTACCAACAATCTTATCTATGTGGCTCGATTTTTTGATATGTTGCATTTGTTGTATCAATAATCCTTATTAACATGATTAGGCTTTTTGCAAATAGAGCATTGATAATCGTTTTGCTTGTTAACTCTTGGATTTCTTTGGTTGTTGAAATCATTAAAGTTTGTCCTCCCGCGACCTCTTTCGGATTGCCATCTTTGATTTGGATGTACTTTTTGACTTCTCTTGTCTACTTCCATCTTCTTTTTTTTTCTGATATATTTATTTTGGACTGAAAAGCTTGCTCTAGCACTTTGTTCCACAAACCCACTCGTCCTTTTTTCATGTGCTTGAAGAGAACTCATCAGCTCATGTAAACTTAACTTAGATAAATCTTTAGATTCTTTTATGGCAGCTACTAAATGATCAAATTTGATGGGGAGAGTTCTTAAAATCTTTTCCACAATTTTCTTATCTTGGATTGAATTTTTATAACTTCTAATTTGATTGATAGTGCCGGAAACACGAGAGAAGTAAGTTTAAATTGACCTACCTTCCTTCATCTTCAACCTATCAAAATCTTTCCAAAGATATTCAAGTTTGATAATGATCGCTGTTTCTGGTCTTTGAAATTCTTTCTTCAATATCTCCCATGTTTCTTTCGAAGTTGATGCAGGTAAGAGTCTGGGAAAGATGCTTTTTTTCACTCCTTGTTAGATGAAAAGTAGAGCTTTGGCATCCTTCCTTTTGTTCTCCTTGAATGCTTGTTGTCTTACATCCGTCCATCTTACTAATGTTGCTACATTTTCTGGTACTTCATAGCCATCTTCCACCAATTCCCACAAGTCCTGCGAGATTAAGAAAGTCTTCATTTGAATGCTCCAATAGTTGTAGCTTTCTCTTTTGAATATGGGCACCATATTTTGTGAATAGTTGAAGGTGGTGTTGCTGGAACTTGTTGCCATAGATGTATCTTAAACTTGGCTCTAATACCAAATTTGTTGGGGAAGAGGAAGAAGAAGGTACAAAGAGAGAGGAAAATTGTTGCTAGAATGTATTTCTTTAACTTGAAAATGGTAGTACAAGACCTGTGAGCTTTTGAGCTTGATTGCCATCTATGGACCCTTGTTCTATTTATAGACCAATGGAGAGGATTCTACATACGTGGGAAATACAAACTTACATAAACGATTTAGGAGCTCTAGAAGACTCTACACCTTCCTATGCACTTAATATCCTGGTATTCCAGAAAGACTAAAGGTTACAAGAAATATAAATAAGCTAACACTTTTCTAGACATTACATTAATGCCCTTGGAAGTCTAAAAGACACATTCTAGAAATTTTAGATATTTCATATAATATTTTTACTTTCTACTTTTTATTTTTCAAATTATCTTCTAACAGCATTTGCTAGAAATAGCTCCAAGCATGTACCATATGTTCCTAGGGGAGGCAGCCTGGGAATTTGAAATTGCCTAAGCAATCACCCAAGAGTTGGATTCAACTGTTTTGTTCGTTAAGCCCATATCCCCACAAATATTCAACCCTTCAAGGATGGCCTGCGTTTCAGCTACCATTTTAGAAACTCTGCCATAAGAGTAGTGGAACACAAAGATGAGATTACCCCAGTGGTCCCTGCATATACCTCCACCTCCCCCTGCTCTTGGATTCCCTCTCGCAGAATTGTCTTGCACTGCCTTGTATGAGGCTTTAGCAGGTTGATACGGGCCATATTATTCATGAACATAATCAGGACATTTGGGCAACATGCGTTGGTCTTGGATGATACCTTAACCCTAGGTCTGAACTGATAACGTTTTCTATGATTTTATCATCGTCTCTTTCACGCCAATAAGACCGCATGATATATGGATGCCATGAACTTTGCTTTGATGAAAGCACATTTGCTATGGTTTCATTAGGACCATGAATTCCCTGCTTTTCAATATGAATCCCATTATAATGGTCCATGCATGTATACCATTTCCGCATTCTCATTTGGGGCAGTTTTTCCAGCTATGATCCTTAAATACATCCCACCATCCACATCCTGCAAGGCAAGATTCGCAAATTAGAAGTATTACAAAAAAACACTGACACACAGCTGAACTGAATTCATGTACACATGCATGTTGAGGGGTTCTATTATTTTGTAGGAAAGTAGAGTTTCCATCAAGTCTCGTAATTTTGAAGGTTACATTGTTCAGATAGCTGAATTGAATGTTAGACGGTTGGGTGGAGCATAGGGCCATTAAATCCTATTTGTAATGGTTAGATGAAGCATGTGGTAACCATATTATCATCTTCAATGATCAGATCTAGCATAAGAGAAGTTAGATCCACTTTGAGATTGTTGGATTTGGAGATGTTCGGTTTAGACAGCCAATGACTAGATTGTATTTAATGGTCAGATCGAGCACTACGGAAGCTGGGTCCACTTTTAATGATTGGATGATGCATGACACAACCACGTTGTTGTATTTAACAGTTGGATCAAGCATTAGAGCAATCATCCCACTTTGAGATGTATCTAGGGAGGTTTAATCCCACTTCGAGATGCATCTGGAGGTCGGATCCAATATTTGAGTAGTAAGATTTGACCTAAGATTTTTTTTAATGGTTGAAAGCATGTGAGTGGTTAAATTTGATGGAGCATCTCTTTGGCCAAATCAATGGTCGATTTGATCATGTGAGTAGTTGATAGTTGGTCAAGCATATGAACAATTATACCTGATTTAGGATGTATTAGATGGTTGGATGGAGCATTTAAGTGCCAAGATCGGTCTTAAATTTCTTAGATGGTCAGATTGAGCATCTAAGCATGGTTGGATCAAGCATATGATCTTTCAAATCTGATCTAAGATGTATCTAACAATTGCATTGTGCATACAAGCGGTGAGATTCAATCTGAGATTTATCTGATGGTCAATAAGATATGATATAAAGATGTATTTGATTACCTGCCAAATCAGAGCTAAACGTATTTAATGTCTGGATTGGGCATTTGAGTAGTTAGAACCAGTTTGAGATGTATTTAACAATCGAGCATTTAAGCGGTTCATTTGAGAATTGAGATGTATTTAACAGTTGCATCCAACAGTTGAGCGGGCAAATGTTGATGATCTTTGCTAATCAAATAATATATATTTTTTTCTTTCACTTGAAGAGATCCTTCAGATTGAGGGTGTGTTTGGATGCCATGTTGAATCGAACTACAATTATTAGTTTAATTAAGTTGAGACAACCTTGTAATTTCTTTAGCCCTCCTGCTGAGTGCATGTGCTCTGAATTTCCATTGCATTATGAGTGTTGAGGTTGGTTTAAGCCCTACATGCTTGCCAAAATGCCTAATTGCAAAGATCTTATCAGTTCATGAGATGGGTTCAACCCTCTGTTAGTAGGCCATGGATTGTGTGATTAGATGGCTGGATTATGACCCACATGACAGACTGAATCAGGGAACCAAAGCACTGGAAATCTGGCAGCCCATTTGAATCAAAACGGAGTATGAAGATGAGCGTTGTGGCCTGCAGATCCAATGGCAATGATGGTAGCTGGCGAACATGGCCTCAAACAAGCATGCAAGGCCCTGGCTCCTCTCTTCTTCTTCCTTTCATTTCTTCTTCTCTCATGAATACTAGGAATCATGGATTTTTTTTAATTTCTAATTTTTAATTTTTAATTTTTATTTTTATTGTCTTGATGAATATGAATATTCAGAATTCAATTTGCCTTTTCTTCCAAACACAGCCTGAATTTCAGCACAAGCTCATCTGTAAGTCTCCTGACTTCTATTAGCTCAGGAAAAGGATCTATATGCATGCAATACAAACACTCCAATGATAGCACACGTTATCAAATCATTCTGATACACTACCAGGAAGCTGCTACAAAAATGATTTCTATAGTAAGGAAGGATCAATCGTCAATGGCCTGGCCCATCAGCTATGATTTCTGTAGTAAGGAAGGACTGTGTATACAGTCTGAAGTGCTGCGATGTCCAAAAGGAACATGGCCGCAACGATGGAGATAATTGCCCAAGGGTTGTGAACGTAGTAGTGCCTGAGGTTAGCCATCCACTTGTTCCGTCTCTTCGTGCAGTAGAGGTTCACATTCTGGTGCAGCACCCTCAGTCTACATTCGGGGTCGAGTGTAATGTCATTCGTTATGTTATTGAAGAGCTTTGCAACCGCATCATCGCTCCCTAGTGCATTGTTGATGATCCCTTTTGACCGTAGGAGGTGTACGTCTTTAGCCGTGTCGATGATGTTGTCCATGAAAAAGACGTAGGATGTCACTGCAGGTTCCACACCATTGTGGAGCCGCTTGAAGGCCATCAGATTGAGGAATGTGTGCTCAGTGGCATCGTCGATGGTTATGCCAGGGAGTTTTAGGGTGCCACATTTTTCAAAGTCAATATCCTTGAGGCTGCTGGTATCGCTCTTCCTGAAGTGAATTCCACCCTCACGAAGCTCCATTGCAGACCTCATGATCTTGCTGGGGATTTTGTGAGGTTGGTGAGGACATATTTTACATGGGCCTAGCATGCTTTTCCGGTACACATCCAACACATGGAGGCCCAGGGTACCCATTTCCTCTGCAGCCTCCGAGTTGGCCATGCAGAACTTCAATATGAGGCTGTTTAAGTACTGTTCATCCTGCATAGGCTTGAAGAACTGTTCATCCTGCACAGGGTTGATTTATTCAGAAAATATTACCAGCGAGAGAGAGAGAGAGAGAGAGAGAGAGAGAGAGAGAGAGAGGTTACCTCAGTTGTTCCTTTTACAATAGGCACCTCAGTTGTTCTCTTTACAACAGCTTCTAACTTCAGTAAAACCAATAGAGGAATCTGGTTTTCAATCATCAGCATGTCCCTCCTCATATAAGGCATAATACAGAACATTCCTTGCTTGCTGAAGATGGGGTCGTTTTTAGCGTAGTCTTCAGGGATCTCCTCTGTCGAATGTAAGATCTCGAGCAAGAAACATCCATCTAGGATCATCATCTGCATGAATCTCTCTTGATCTCTCCACTTCTCATCAAGCTTATCATAAGAGTCCATAAGTTATAGCATCACTCCCTCTAGCGGTTTTACGAACTCTTGTAAGGGTTTATTTGTCCTCTTGAGAAAGTGAAGCAGAGCTCTTTTCTTGTGTTCCTCCATGGGTGTCAAGTGCTTGTCATTGTGATGGTAGGGACCAAAGGCGACTGTCAGTGGCTTGTAGGCGTTCTCATTGAGGGCCTTAACATGCTCAGGTACTCTGTAAATCGAACGTCTCTTCCAAATCTCAGCCTACTGTGAATGACACATTTGCCTGCGTTCCTCCTCAATTTCGATTACCCAGTTCATTGGTGTTGCTTCTCTCTCCATCTCCTTTGCTAGGAACCAAAGAAACAGAGATGAGCCTATATTGGTGAGTGTGGCCAACAGGTACAGCAAATATTATCAATGTTTGAGGTAAGTAGTAACCAAAAGGTAAAAACATCATGCGTGTTGCCAACTGGGAACACATCACAATGTGTAAAAACATCTCCCTGCAGTAAATTGGTGTCGTGTGGGGAAACCCCTATGCATTTAGAGATGCTGTTCTGCACACAGATATCAAGAGTTGTGCTCTTGATTGAAACATGAATATGACTGAAATGTGTAAATGAAACATTACCGAGTTTAAGAGTGTTGTTGCGTCACCAAAGCTGCTTAAAGATCCGAACGTTTGGAAAATCCTTGAATTGAAGACATTAGTGATCTTAGGAGATTGCCAACTTCTTGATACATCTTACAAAATTGAACCCTCATTTGTTTACATGTATCTAACATAGCTCTCCTTTTTTTTTTCTTTTTTCTTTTTTCTTTTTTTTAATGCCAATGTATAGTAGAAAATTGGAAAGAAACATTAGGCATCTGAATTTAGGATATCAAGTAAGAATTATCCAATGGAAAGGGATTATAAATTCATAAAAGCTAATTCCTCATTTTCCTTTATAGAAAACTAAAGGTTTGCAGTTTAGTGGAGCTGGAGATGTGATTCCTTTGGCGATATTGGTTGGAGATTTTGTATGGTGACTTGTGGGTGTTGTTTGAATCAGATGCCTTGGGAAGAGTGTGATAAGGAGAAACGCCCATTTTAAATTAAAACAGGAATGGTTCTTTTTAAGTTTGATCTCTAACTTGGGGAGGAGGAGATCCTTTTATTTGGAAAGAGGACAGCAAGTTTGAAAGGGAGGAATATGACCCTAATTTGTGGCATATGTACTAATGTATGGTGATCCAGACCAATCATTAGGTGGGGCCAAAGATGAATCAAGGTCCTTGGATTTATAACAATCTTCTAACTTCATCATTTTCCCTTTTGATATTTTCAAGTGGCAAAGCAACAATGTGATAGGAAAAGAAAAGAAAAGAAAAGAAACATTGGGTATATGGGCTTTTTTTTGCTTAAGGAGAAGTTAACTAATAGAAAAGAATTTACAAAGTAATCCATCTTTGATTGTAAGTCAGAATAAAAAACCCACTTCCATGTATAAAAATTCACTACCCTTCATTCTGGTTTTGGCATATTGAATAGTGATTTGTTTTTGCTGCCTTCATTAGAAGGTTGTTCTTGAGATTGTTTTTAAAAAAAAAGGAGAAAGGGGGTTCTAGGGGCTTCATCTTTCCAGCCCATTCTTAGCAAAATCAGTTTTAAAATCCATGATTAATTGTAGGTACCATTGTGGATAGGCCATAATTCAAAAATTACAATACATGGATGGTTCTAATTGTTCAATGTGCGGAGACAGGTCCATCCATTCTCTGGGCACTGTTTTGGGTGGTCCATGGTAGAAAAATCACACCAGAAGGGTATTCCTTTCAATGGTCCATGTTCATCTGTTCTTGTCAATGGCCAATTTCATCCATTAACAATCACTGCGTTGATGTCTCACTAATACTCTTTCCGCTCCATCTATCCCATGATCCTCGATTAAAGGTCATGCCCATTCTCACGGATTGATGATCTGAATCAGGTTGACAAAGTTATAGCTCGTTGAATGTTTACAGAAAAATGGGAGCCCAATCACATTTTTGGGCCTGGCTCAAAGACTCGGGTGCTCTCCTGATCCGGCTCAGGCTCAAGCTTTGGTTAGTGTGGGCCTGCAAATGTGCTTGGGCTTGAAATGGGCGTGAATCTAACTATTTGACTTTGTAGCTTTTCGGCTTGATATCCAACTCAATATATTGAATTATGCTATGGGCCTAGCAGGAGCATAAATTTGAAAAAAAAAAACGATTAAGATGAGCCTGAGTTAGTGGGCCTCAACTTCTTCTAATGGGCCCAAACATGGCTATCAATGGATGATAGAGAGAAGGAACTGGAATTGGGAAAGAATGTGGGCTTGCTTGGGACGAGTTGGGCTGAAGGTACACCGAAAACCGTTGCTCTCTCAGAGCACCAAAAACAATCAAAACTAAAATGTTTTTACCAGGGATTGACGACTCATCCGAGTTGAGTTGGACTCTGTCAAGTCCGATACGGTTCGGTATCACAACTCAGTAATGAGAATAGGTACGACTTGGCTCGACTTGGACGAGTCACTCCCGCTTGGCGTGAGAACTCAGGAATAATCGAGTCATTCAACTCGGTCTAATGCACCGAGTCATAAAACATTGGTTTTTACGCCCCCTCTTACTTTCAAATAGATATATAGACTTGTTTTGTAAATCCTCCGCACACACCACATACCAAGCCAAGACAACGTCCGAAATGAAAAAAAGGGGGGGATGCTTCGGGCAACTCCAATGGTGAGAGGAAACTGGCAATTAGGGGTTATTGCCTGCAAACTGTTTGACAGATTGCCGGAGTGGAGCAGAAGAAGGCCAACAGGCAGAGATAGATCCCGCCCTGATACAATTAAGAAAAAGAAGAAAAAAGAAAAAATAAAATCTAAACATGGTTGATTGGATAAGCCACTGAAACAGAGCGGAGCGGAGAGTGTCATGAGACTCTTGATCACAGTAGGCATTTAGCTCCTCCGGACCTTTGATTTTCTCTGATTTTGGGATGATTTTCAAGGATGTAAGTGATCCCCTTATATGATAGTCACTCCAATCAAGAGCATCAATTTTGTCTAGTCTCCTATACGTGTAGGTGAGAGACGAAAACTCTTCATTTATAAGGGAGGAAATCACACTCAAAGAATCCATGTCAATCTAAAATGCCCTACACATTAATGATGAATAGGGAAAGCACACCACTCCCTATCTGTCTTCCAATGTCATCATTCCATTCGTCACAGCTGTCTGTCTTGTTCAAGGTGCCATCTTCAGTTTTGCTGATATCTAGTAATCTTTATGACTAGTGAAAGATTCAATCAACACTAATAATAAGAAAATGTTCCAATGTTTGCATACATGAAAAATTGATTAAAGAAATAGAGTGCAACCCACATTCAATTCTATAATCGTTGAAGCGGAGCCATAATGGCTTCAGCACACACCCTAACAATGTTCCACACACTCCCAAAGTAAGTATCATAGACCTGTGCTCTCCACTGGTTCCAGGGCTTTTGGGAATAGGAATTCACTGCCTGGAGGACCTCAATGAGATGACAACCTGGGTTGAACGTCTTCTCCGTTGACAGCTCGTTAAAGAGTTGTGCAGCTGCCGCCTTATCGCTCCCGAGTGCATTAATGATGATACCTTGTTTGGGGAGGAGGCGGGCATCCTGAGTGTCTTCAATTAGATTCTGCATGAAGCAGACGTAGATGTCACCTCATTACCTGTGAGCTCATGAAGCTGCTCCAAGGCCATTGTGTTGAGGAGCATGACTTTGGTGGCATTGTTGATGATGATGACAGTGGGGAGGGAAAAGATCCCATCCGGGGCGAATTTAATTGCTTTGAGGTTTGCTTCTTTTCATTTCCTAAACAGGATCCCAGCCTTACGGAGCTCTGTAGCTGTAGGAACCAAATCAAGTCTTCCGTCCGGATGGACCCAGTAGAATTTTTCGTCCGAGGGAAGTTGAGGACACAGGTCTATGATGATGCTTTTCCTGAATGCGTCTAATATGTGGAGGCTGGGGCCCATGTGTGGAATTGATGCATTCCCATTGTAGAACTTCAATATAAGACAGTTTAAGAACTCAAGATTCTGCCACTATTGGACAAGAAGAAAGCATGTAATGATCTCTCAAAACACAAATGCACATTTCTAATAATCCTAATCAATAAGACTGGATGGCTTAGAGATACTTATGAGCTTTTCTCATTCACCATCCATTTGATACTCATTGGATCTGGGTCATATTTCAACTACCCAAACTGTTTATAATATGATGGGAATCACTGCTGAGGAAGGATGAACAAAAAAAAAAAAAAAAAAAAGTTCTTTAATTGGATTATTTCAATTATTTAATTCATCTTTCTTACAGGCCGGCCCTGGCTCATGCCATTGCCACCCTGGCCTGGCATTAAAAGGCCATTGGGCTACGTAGCCAATGATAACCACATTCCACACATTTCTACGTCCTACTTCTTTGCCTCTAATTCATCTTTAATTATTTATAAGCTTAATGTACAAATCAACGTGGGACTCCCACCGTGACCCGATACGTTTGTCACGTGCATCCCATTCCATTCTCCTTGGTCTCAAAACTCAGGAGGGCCACACCATGTAAAATCATGCCTAAAACCTCTAAATCACTTGTTATGGCCACTTTGAGTTTTGGAATGGCCTGATCTTTTGGGTATCCATTCATCCTGGTTGGCTGTATCATGTGGATGGATTAGAACGAGTATATATATAAAACACAATGGCCCAACATACAATCTTGAAGGTTTTTAATGGTGTGAGCCCCTATCCCAACTGTTCCTGTAGTGTGGCCCACCTGAGTTTTGGATCAGCCTGATTTTTGCACACCAAAAGAGAACATTGGAGGGATGCAAAGGATTGACAGATTAGATGTGGTTGAAACATCAGGGTGGACCCATATGTCGATTAAGCTCAACACACAGATGTTTGTATTGGATCCAGCCTCTTTATTTTATTTTTATTTTTATCTCTATCCAACTTTCTCCACCCCCACTATTCTTAAAATGACATGCATCTCTTTTGTGAGAACCAGAAATGATATTTCTTGTGTAGAAACATTTCCCACCGGGGAATCCAAATGCAAATTTTCCGGTTGGTAAGGGCGCATTTGGTTGCACCGCCTATCATGAAATTTCACGATTAACCAGTCTAAATTGGTGCAAAACTTCATGATATTTCATGAAATTTGTAGCAACCAAACACACCCTGCACCATCAGGGAAATATACCATTAGATTGGCATCAAACTCGATTAGATTAGTTTATGCATTGATTTTGAACCGATCAGGCCACGTTTTTCAAAATTTAGCCGTAGTCGAACAGACACCTCAAAACGAGTTCATCTCATTTTAGCCATAGTAATTATGTATTAGAGATCTTGATCTATACTCAGCTTAGTTAACAGTAATCATGTAGTAGAGATTAACAAGATCTGTAATAGGTAATTATAACTAAAATAGCATTAACTCATTTTAGGCGTCTACCAAACTGGGCCTTGGGATTTTTCTCAGCCTCCGTCCATTGTGAGCCCCTCATGCATTGAGATTACCCTGCAAGCCCAATTACAGTGGGATCTAGTTTTCGGAGCCCATTGGCACACATGACATGAGCTCGCGGAAGAAATCCTCACCTCAGTACTGGTCCCCCTTTCAATGGCTGCCAACTTCTCTAGAGCCAGAAGAGGAAGTTGGTTTTCAATCATCAACATGTCCATCTGTATAATAGGCTTTTTGTAGCGCATCCCATGTGAACCAAAGATGGGGTCATTGCTCGCATAATCCCCCTAGGGACCGATCACTGGTGCGCAGGATATCAAGCAAGAAACATCCATCGAAAATCATCAACTCCAAGAATCTCTCCTTATCTTGCCATTCCTTGTCGAGTTTGGTCATAGCAATTCATAAGCTGTTCTACCACTTCCTCCAATGCATTCTTGTAGTCTTCAACCTGTCGATCTATTTGTTCTTTTGAGGAAATGGAGCGCTCTTGTATTGTGTTCCTCTGCCGGCTTCAAGTGATTGTCATTGTGATGGTAAGGACCAAAAGAGACCATCTTCGGTTTGTAGGCCTCACAGTTGAGAGTGGCAATATATTGTGGTACTTTGTAAATTGAGTGCTTCTTCCAAATCTCCGCCTCATCTCGTGTATGCATTCTCTCAACTTACCCATTAATGTCGGCAACCCAATTGTTCTCTCCTTCTCTTCCTCCCTGTTCAACTGCCATCTCTGACAATAGAATCCACAGCAACAACGATGATAAATCAAGGTCCTCCAATTTATAAATTCCGTCTTCTCCCTTCTGATTCTTTTAAGATACCAAGTGCTGGGAAAAGGAAAAGAAGCAGTAGGAATATGGGCGTTTGCCAATCCTTAAGGAGTTAGTTACTTGAAAAGAATCATGTTCTGCGTTGTAATGAGCCAGGATTTGGGCCGAGCCAGGCTCTGGCACGACATTACTTGAAACCCAAGACCTGAGCCTAACCCAAGACCATATAGGCTCAAGCCCAATGTATTTGGTGGGTCCAGGCCGAACCAAATTGATAAAATCACTATTTACCAATTCAATGTTCCTAATCCATCCATTGGTTGAGTGGGCCATACATATTGCTTAGAAATAGATGAATGAAACTGTCTTCATTTATGCCAGATGGGTTGCCTAACCAGAGGTTGGATTGGCATATTTGAAGGATGTAATGCATGTACATATAAAGTCTGGCTGGGCTGGGCTGAATTTATTCAGGCCCAAGCCTGACCTGAAAATTGATAAGGCAATGTGTGTGAGGGCCTAGACTGGCCCAAAGCCGGGTTAGGCTAATTGGGTTGGGCAGGCTACCTGGCCCATTGCCACCATTCAATTACATAATAATGGAATGAATAAACATTTTATTCTTACAATATAAAACCCATTTTTTGTAGGTCAAAATTCTACAAAAAATATTAAATTCTTCACCACGGTGCTGGGAAGCGATTTTCCTGCTCTCAGGTATGGTTGATCAAGTTGTTTTTCTTGCCAATGTGGTCAAAACCATATCGAATGGTAAATGGTAAGATTTTTTTTACAAATTTCTTAAAAATTTGAAAAAAATATGAAAAATATAACTAAATTAGAATTTTCTTTTTTTAAAATTCATCAATCATCCTTTTTGCCATCAATGTGCTGTAACAGCCCGCATTAACAAGCAAGATATTGTCCGCTTTGCCCGAGGGCTCACGGCTTTAGTTTTGGGGTTTCCCTCAAAATGCATCTTGTTGGTTAAGGAAGAGCCACACTTATAGCCAGGACTCTGGACGTACATCCAATATCCAATGTGGGACTAACCTTACCTAGGCCCTACCAATTGGAGCGCTATTTTCGAAGCTCGACCGATCCCACATTAAGGACTCGGATGACAACCCACGCTCGGACCACAGCCAGGCTGCACTGGGATGTTAGAATCCCCACCCTCAGGGCAGAGCCGCCATCGACTCTGATACTAACTGTAACAACCTGCCTTAACCAGCAAGATATTGTTCGCTTTGCCCGAGGGCTCACAGCTTTGGTCTCAGGGGTTTCTCGCACAAGGCCTCTTCTTGATTAAGGAAGAGCCACACATAGCCAGGACTCTGGGCACTCATTCATCCAATGTGGGACTAACCTTACCCAGGCCCTACCAACTGGAGCGCTATTTTCGAAGCCCGACCAATCCCACATCAAGGACTTGGATGACAATCTACACTCGGACCACAGCTAGGCTGCATTGGGATGTTAGATGTGCACTAAATAATACTATATCATTATAACATTAAAGGATTCTTATTTCTTTATTTTTTGTCTTTCAAGAATTTTTTCTTAAAAAACCTTGTCCATCGATAATTTATTTTTTTCTTACCTTTTTTGAATTTAGAACTATAATGGAAAAGCAACCTTTGATACTATAGATCAATAGATGGATGAAAAAGATATTTTGATTTTTAAACATCATTTCATAATACATATGGCGTAAGTCACATATCAATTTGGTGTTTCAACCATTGAAGAGTTGGTTTTTCAACTACTTTAGAAGTAAGAAATCACAGAAAAAAAAGCTATATGATTTAACGTTGAAGGGAATATATATAATTTAATCTCTTATAAAGAAAAAAAAACGAATAAAATAATTTACATTTTCCAAATGATTTAATGCCGAAGACAATACATATAATTTAATCTCTTTTAAAGGACAAAGAAAATATTTTAGCTTTTCTAAACGATTCTAAAAGCCCTCACCAATTAAAAAAACATAAAATAAAAGCTAAGCAAAGCTTCACATAGAAGAGAGCAAGTATAATTTGAATCATAAATCAATAAGATATACATGCTAGAGAGAGGAACTAGGTAACCTTGATTAAGAGTCCATCCTTTCAACTATCGTTGTTTCATGGGCATTGATGCTATACCCCCCTATACTTAGTAGGTTTGTGGGAGGGCTCAAGGCATTTCACCTATATTTAATCTCCACCAATTTCAGGTTCATCTGTTTTACTTTAATTACCTTGTTAGATCTAAAGAAGTCCTAATATTCTTATTATATGTAGATGCAGCCTTCGGGAACTGTGTTCGTTATTTTCAATTTTATTCTTGGAGAACTGTATGATCCTAAATCCTATTCCAATGTTTGCCAGTGCAGCATGTTTGGGGCAAGCTCCAAGCTGGTCATCAGGTGGGCGTCACTATATGTCTTATGGACTGAAAATAATTGTCTGGTCACTAAGTGGGCTCACATGTGTATTGAATTTGGACTGTTGATCAATTCTTTTAATCATCCACTTTGTTCATAAACTGATGGCCGCTTGACAAATGGACCTGGTTGATTTTCAAGTCAATGTATATGATTGTGGACCCCACGCAATGTTACCTAGACTTGTGCCGACTGTCAACGTGCTTTAAAGTATATGGCGCAACAAACGAAGGGTTGTTGCTGCCGAGGAATTTGAAGATATACAGAACCGTATTGGGTTAGAGAGGTCCAGGAGCCAGCTGAGGCGCTCAAACTGGGTCCAGAAAGGCAACTTGGAAATCAGTCCCGACGGCCAGGCATTTCCCACTGAGTTTGAAATGGAGCACAAAGGCTTCACTCACAGGGAGAAGATGATGTAGGGGAAGAACCCCATGATCGAGGGCGTGGATCACGCACCTTCCTGCGGGAGATGGACAGGAAGAAAAACAAGAGAAAACTAAGGAATTTCATATTTTGGAGTTTCAACTCAAACAGGAAATTGTTATTCCCATTTTTGAACTTCGGCCCAACTTGTGGGGCCCATATTGATCATTTATGATGATCCATTCCGTCCATTTTGTAGAGCTGCTCGATGCCGAGAAAACTCAACAAGTTTCACGTCGATCCGAGTTACGGATTGATCGTGGCGTCCAAAATGGTACGAACTGTCCAGAAAGTTCCAAATTCTACCCACTGAAACTGGAGATGGTCCAGGTGGCGCACTACTACTGATATGGAGAATCTAAGCCGACCATCTTAAAGAGTACGTCGACCATCTTAAAGAGTACGTCGACCATCTTAAAGAGTACGTCGATACCAATGACGCAGGGAGGACGTGGTAGGTCGATCACCGTCTCCCTAACCGATAGTTCTCGAATCCACGAGAAGAAATAAAAGATAAAAAGAGGAAATAAATTCCAAATAATTAATTTATTGATAATTGAATGAATAATCAAATAAACATAATTAACTTGCTTTAAATAATAAATTAAATACTAAATTCGTACTTAATACTAACTTGCAAAGGAAGAAAAGAATCCTAATACAATTAGAAAAGAAATAGAAAAATCTGCACAATTGTATAACGCCTATAGGGTGTCGTCTTCCTTCCGCTGATACGAGCAATCCACACATCTGATTGCCACAAAACTTTGTGGTTTTACTGATATCGACGTACTCTTTAAGATGGTCGGCTTAGATTCTCCATATCAGTAGTAGTGCGCCACCTGGACCATCTCCAGTTTCAGTGGGTAGAATTTGGAACTTTCTGGACAGTTCGTACCATTTTGGACGCCACGATCAATCCGTAACTCGGATCGACGTGAAACTTGTTGAGTTTTCTCGGCATCGAGCAGCTCTACAAAATGGACGGAATGGATCATCATAAATGATCAATATGGGCCCCACAAGTTGGGCCGAAGTTCAAAAACGGGAATAACAATTTCCTGTTTGAGTTGAAACTCCAAAATATGAAATTCCTTAGTTTTCTCTTGTTTTTCTTCCTGTCCATCTCCCGCAGGAAGGTGCGTGATCCACGCCCTCGATCATGGGGTTCTTCCCCTACATCAGAAGATAAGCCATTGAAATGGGGGCAGTAATGAGACATGTCTATTCCTTGTTGGAAATGGTGGTGGATATCATTGTTAGAAACGGGGAAGGAGGATGATTGAAACTGCATTAGATGCCCAAATGGTATTGGAAGGGATTAGAGGGGCCTGGTGTGTTGTTTGTAGACCAATGTGTTTCTTTTGTAGCTGGAAAGGAGACACTGTACATTTTGGTATGCTTTGGTTTGTATGTGTTAATTTGGGGTGTAGTTGGTGTTTGTATGGAACTTAGGATATGCAGAAATCAAGGCCCATTTGGATCTTGATATTGGGAGTGTTGTTGTTGAGATATGTTTATCGCTTGTTCTTAGTTCTGATACAAAAAATCATAGAAATGAGAATTTCATCTAGTGAGAAGTGGATCATATGTGGGCAATTTGAGATTCATTTATTTTTGGAGTTCTATGATACTCAGGTTGTATGTGACGCTTGATATGCTGGCACTAAGAAATTGTAAGCGTGGCATATATTAACTCAAATAAAATTGACTAGATTGGAAAGCCCACTGTCTCTAAATCACAATCCTAAGATCAGATTGGTTGAAAAATCTGAACCTCTGATTCGTGGACAGTTGTCTGTGTAAAGAGGACCATATGTGCCTGTGTATCATCCATCACGCTGTCAGAATATCGAAATTTTCTCTTATTTTTTATAGATTTGGAAACAGCTCTGACAGGGCGACACATTGTGGATAGCATAGTGGGCCATACCATTATGTGAAATCATGCCTAAAACATCTAAAAGCTCTTCGTACGGCCCACCTGAGTTTTGGATAAAGCTGAAACTTGGTGTGACCCCTCATCCAAATGGTTACAATTAATGGGTTGGATGTGTGAAACACATCTCAGTGGGCCTTATAAAACCTTGGACGGGCATCCACTCTCAACTTTTGTCTGTGGTGTGGCCCGTCTAAGTCATGGATTGGCCTGATTTTTAGGCCCATGGCCCATCATGGAAGGATGAATCTGGCTGATGGGGTGGATGTCTGATCCAAATCCGGTGGGGTGTATATATATCTAAAACTCTGGTGAGCCGTAGTAAAGAGAGGCAAATCACCCACCAAAGTTTTGGATCTGGTTAAAAGTCGTGTCCTAAGAGTTTATTGGAGGCCTGCATCACGTGGACGGTTCAGATGTTGGGATCCTCATATCACGTGAGAGAACTCGTTGGGAACCGGTTCATTGGTACTATGTCCATGCCTTCTTTGGGCGCGGGTTGCCCATTTGGATGTTGAAGGAATTTTGCTATTGGTAAAAAAGAAAATGCAGTGACTGGTCTAGTGACTCGGTTGAGACATATCGAGTTGTCCGAGCTTTAGAGCTGACTCAACAAGTCAGGTTGATTCATGACTGGGTCACACTGGCCAACGAGTTTCTATGAGATTCAGCTGGAAATTCATCTGAGTCAGGTTGATTGGTTGAGTTTTGAGTTGACCCATCGAGTTTTAGTACTATGATGTAGGATACCTGTATACCTATTGAATTCTGAGCTCTCTTTTCCCCTCCAACTCATGATCACACACCTGTAGGACGTCTGAGCTGTGGAAAATGTGGGACCCATCATGAAGTTCACCGAGCACAAAAATCGGATTGATCCACTCATCATGTGGGCCATGGATGAACGGAGGCCGTTTGACTGCTGACCAGCTGGTTTCAAAGCTCTGTGGGCCCCACCATATTGTATGTGTTTTATCCACGCTGTCCATACATTTTTACAGATCAATCTAGGGAATGACCCAAAAAATCATATAGATACAAATCTCAATTGGACCACACCACAGGAAACAGTGGGGATTGAATGGCTCCCGTTGAAAACTTCTTGGGGACCACAGAAGTTTTAGATCAAGCTGATATTTGTGTTTTCCCTTCATCCAGGGTTATGTGACTTTATGAACATGTTAGATGGCAAATAAACATTGCGGTGGGCCCCAATAAGTTTTCAACGGAAAGCGTTCAATCCCTAGTGTTTCCTAGGTGTGGTCCGCTTGAGCTTTGGATCTGTCTCATTTTTTATCTCATGCCCTAAAATGATATGGAAAAATGGATGGAAGGCGTGGATAAAACAAAAACATCATGGTGGGGCCCACAGAGCTTTGACACTAGATATCCGGCTGGTGGTGGAGACACCAGCCAAACCGCGTCCCTGACTTTCAGGTCTTCATGATGTGTGTCCTATGAATGCGTAATGCAAGTTCAAAAGGCTTCCCAGGATTGTAATCTCTTCCACTTGTGTTTGTTGCTACTGGCCCTGATGGTCTTTGACGGACCAAGCTTCAAGACTACGGCTCTGATCATCGTAGCCGTATCCCAACTATTGAGATTAGATTTGCGGCCATGATTGCTCAGCAGAGGTCTAGGGTCATTGACTCAGGGTGGCTTTTTGTACGGTAGACCATCAATGGTAGGGCCCACCAGATGAACTCACGATAATGCAACCATGTAAGGGTTATTACTCAGTAACAAACTATCATGCAATGCACCCAAAAAGTGAACGTAACGATGTGACTTGCCTGTAACCCGGGGTTAAAGAATCCAATGTAAACCCAAGCTCTGTGAGGCCCACCGTGATGGACGTGTTATGTCCACTCCATCTATCCGATTCTTCATCTCATCTTAGATCATGAGCCCAAACATGAGGAAGAGTCAAAATTCAATTGGGCCACGACACAAGAAACAGTGGTGAGTGAATTCCCACCCATGAAACCTTCTCGAGGGGCACCGTGATTGGTCCATTAAAGAAAGATTTCAACATCAAACAAGGAATGGATTCTCACAAAAGAGGTGAGGGAGACGATGGTCGATCCCTTCCCTTCATTCTCATGGACTTCATTATCAAGACCAACCTACCAACTGAGAGTCGAAATGGTGGGTTGGCCCAGCCCAGCCGGTGCAGCCGGACCTTGTAGGACCCTGGCTCTGGTCCCCTAAACTTGTCCTGAAAGCTGGCAGGCCGAGCTTGAAATCTAGGTCCGGTGTTTGGGCCAGGCCCAGCATAGGTCAATGGTGGATGACCCGGCAAAACCTGTTGCCAGGTCCAAAATTAGGTGGGCCTCCATTCTATAAAAGGAATTGACCATTTAAAGATCTTTGTAATTCCTACCAACATACATGTATGGATTAAGGACACTCGTTCGAGTCTGGGACATGTTCATATAATAAGATTTATGATGTGGAATTTCTTTTTTTTTATGAGATTTTTGTTTTTAGATTTAGTTGTTTCAAACCTTTGGTCATTTAACTTTTTTATGTAATGGTTAAGGTCACTTGCGTGGCCCATTGCCATCCCTATTACCGATTCAAATGGACCCTTGCAAACAATGTCTGGTTGTCCCATGTATTTTAAGACTCACTTTGATATGGGTCGATCCACATATGCTCATATATATGGATGCACACAAGCTGAGCTAGCTTAAAGGGCTTGCTCAATATAACTTATTTAAGCTTGGCTTGGCTTAGCTTGTAAAGTAGTTAGATCAAGTACAAGCTTGATTTTGAAAGCTCATTCGAAAACGAGTCAAGCATATATATATATATATATATATATATATATATATATATATATATATATATATATATATATATATATATATATATATATAATTTTTAAAATATAATAAAACCCTACCCATTCTCTTTTTTATTTCACTTTCAATCTCCCCCCCCCCCCCCGCTCTCCCTATCTCTCTCTCTGTTCCGTCTTCCTCACCGGCACCGCACGACCCGCATCACACTCAAGCAGTGAACGCCTAACTCAGACCATACACTCAGTCCGCTCACATGGGCCGGCACACACCCATCCCGAGTTTCATTCTTTCTAAACAGGTAGGTTTTTGTGAATTTTTTTTTCTTCTTCTTATTTTGAGTTTATTTTGTGTAAAATATGGAATACCCTAAAATGAGGCTAGTTTTAGGAATTTTGGGGGTCGGATTGACGTTAGATTAGGTGACTCGGGTTGGGACAGTTGGTTGGGTCGAGTCAGGTTGGGTTGGGTTGGGTCAGTGGGTTGGATTGGGTTGGGTTAGTGGGTTGGGCTAAGTCAGGTCAATGGGTCGGACATGGTTGGGTCAATTGATTGAGTCGAGTCAGGTGTGGGTAGGGTTGGGTTGGGTTGTAGCTATACACTTATATATATATATATATATATATATATATATATATATATATATATATATATATAAACTAATCTGGGCTTGGCTTGAGTAAAACTCGCTCGGCTTAACAGCAAATTAAGCTAGAATGGTTGTTTTGAGCTCAATGCTCAAGACAAGCAGGCCAAGCTCAAGCTCAGAGGACCACTGATCAACCCAAGCTCTACCAGGGCTAAGCTCGGCTCGTGTGTAGCTGTACTCACACACGATCAGATAGAGAGACGAATCTTGAAGTTTCCACATCAGGCATCGGATTCTATCAGCTTTATCATCATGTGGAGAGCACATACTATCAAAATGACAGGATTCTCGGTCCAAGGATTTACTTGGGTTTTCAGTTCTGGCAATTGAAGCCCGCAATTCGCAATCTGAAGCATTGATTTGCTGCATCCCACCGCAGATGGACTGTGCGCCAAAAATATGCCGGACTGAAAGATCCTAGCCACTAATCTTGGGACATTTTTTTCTAAAGGTTAGAACTTTCTTACCGAAGAGATTTTTGGGAGGTTTGGGGCGTAATGAACCAGTGGTCTAGATTAAAAGATGGCGGGCCCTACTTATTAGTGGAGAATCCTATGATTCCTCTTCAGGTGAGCCCTATATAAGCCCATGAAAGAGTGTGGTTTGGTACATCAGTTGCATGGCCAGCAAGTATACTTAGGGAGCAAGCTTCCGGCCTCCCTCAAAGCACCCAGTACTCCTGAGCTCCGACAGACGACTGGGTGCTCGGAGGGAGGCAGAGAGCTTACTCCTCATCTCCACCGTCCATTAAGGCGTGTAGTGTAAGATGTTCCATTGGTGTGTGGCCTTACATCGATCATAAAGCTGCAAAAGGATCAATTGACATGCTTGATCATGATAAGCGGACTGGATGAGCTACTTAACGGTTGTATTATAATTCTATGGAGGTGTGTAGTTCTTACCACCAATGAGAATATGGTGGCCCAAAATCACTGTGATCGGTTCATTCCTGCCGTTCGATCAAGAGATTGCTATCTGTTTGTCTGTCCATCCATCAGTCTCTGTCTATACATTGATCTAATCTATCTCTTGCTTTCCAGCGTTCCTCGTTGCTTTGATGCCTTGTGCCAATGTTATCATCTGGTGAGTAGAAAGAATTTAAAACCATATATTCATCATGTATGTGCATGTGTGGTCACTTGATGATCATATGGGCTTGACGTTTTAGATATGGCATGATTCCTAATGAGTAGCAGTGGGTGCACATGAATGGTTGCATACAGCACCGTGTGTGGGGCCCGCTACGATGTTTGTGTGACATCTATTCCGTCCATCAGTTCCGTCAGCTCATGTAATTAGGACATGTCTGAAAATGAGGCAGATCCAAAACTCAAGTGGGGCATGCAATTGACTGCCTATCTTTGAAACCTTGGTCGGTCCACAGAAGTTTTCAATGAGGCTAATAGTTGTTTTCGGTTCATCCCTATGGGAAAAACTTATGAACGGTTTGGATGGTTTATAAACATCATGGTGGGCCCCAGGTTGGTTTGAACCATGGGCATTTCCACCCCTGTTTTCTGTCGTGTGGCCCACTTGAGTTTTGGATCTGCCTCTTTGGGCTTGGGCCTGTGCTTTGATATCCCTAGTCTGACAGCTAACTGGCTTGGGGCTGGATCTTTAGATAGTAGGTCAGGCTTGAGTTTTAGCTCATTGACAGCCCTTGGATAAGACTCGAGTAGTACTCGACACAACTTGGTGGCCAGCCCTGCCAACGTCGTGATTCACCCAGTCTTTACTCGACTTTAACCATTGATAACGGTTATTTCTTGAGCCCACCATTGATGGGTGCCTGGTTTGCAACAACCGTACAAATTTATTAATCCTAGCTGCCCAATCCAGACCATTATTTGTTGGGCCACACATATGAAAAGCCCCAAATTCCAGATTGTTTGATCTAGCCCTATGATGGATGCATTGATCTGTGGGGCCCACGTCGTAACGTTTACCCACAGAAGAAAACTTCGTTGAACTATATATCCTGTAATACCTACCATCAACCTTAGTGCATTCTTTTGTTTCTTTAACTGCTTCTCCTTTGTTTGTAACAAATAGTATTGGCCAAGGAGAGGAGAGAACTTCATTTCACTTAGGGTCCGTTTGGTTGCATCAATTATGAAATTTCATGGTATTGGTCCAACCAAACATACCCTTAGAGAGAGAGAGAGATCTCAAAGAACCACAGAACAATGTGTAAACCACCAAACTCAGGCAGCGAAAGAGAAGGTACTGAAAGAACGGTTGAAGATTTGTCCCACAAGCTTAGAACCGGCCGGAAATTGAGTCCATGGAATCGACAATCTAGCAAACATAATGTATCAAGAGTAGAATTCGGCTCACGAAAAATTCCTTAAGATACATGTATTATTCAAGTTCTACGTTATTTGGAACTTACATAAAATCATGATTTGTGAAATCGATTTCCGTCCATAGTACTAATATGAGATGTTGTATTTTTTTTTTTGGAAGATCATGATCAGTAATTTTTTTTATTACTTTCAAAGAGACAAAAGCTCAAGGATCACAAGAGTAAAGCAAAAGGAAGGCCCGCATTTCCAGCTAGGGAGACAAAGAAAAGTCTATCCACAGCTAGAGAAATAAAGGAGAAATGCTCACACCCGGGGACCAAGGAGCAAAATGAGCCCACAACACTGGCCAGGGAAAAGGACCCACATCTGATGATATGAGGGCTAGCGATATGGGGTACCCGCAAACCTAACAATAAGGTCATGATTTCTCTTACAGCTGAGGAAATGGCATCAAAATCTTGTAAATTGAGATAAAATTGTTGCCTATATATGTGATACCAAACCTAACTTAAAAAGACAAGACATCAAAATTACATAAATTGAAATCTATGTTGGAGGACCACATTGGAATGGTTGGTAAAAGTATGAATGGGAAGCCATCATAGCCATTCAACGAATTTGGAATATCATAATGGTCTAGATTGAATGGTGAAGATGTAGGCTTTATATAACTAGGGCTCCCTATAGGATCCAGGTGGATGTGCATGTAGGTTTGTTGGGAAAGGATATAGAAACTTTCAAATCTCGAAGTCCCCAACAAACTGAATTATGAAATATAAATGTGAAAATATAAATAAATAATCACCACACACAATACACAAGATTTTTTACATGAAAAACCTTATATGAATAGAAGTAAAAACCACGAGTCCTTGTCCAACCAACAAATCCACTATGTAAGATGAGTTACACAACGATCACAAGTTTCACACGCTCAAATCTAATAAACTTTACCGCTAGGGCGGATTACAATAAAAGAGAATAAAAAACAAAGAAATTTCACCAATGAGATGAACTTGAAGAGGATTTACACACAATCATGTCATGGATAAACGTCACGAACCTGACTTTCTCTCTCTCTCTCTCTCTCTATTAATCTCTTCTTCTTTTTCTTTCTCTCTTCTGCTCTGGTGTGTGTAGGATCTCTATTCTTATCCTAATTCACATTAAAATGTGCTTATATAGCATTTACACTCGGAATTAGAAATAAAATAGAAAACTGCGTAAAGCAGTAGCGTGGTTGTCGATCGCCCGACAATAGCCAAAATTGTCCAAAGAGGAACTGAGAAAATACTCGGAGTTTCAGTCATCTGAACTCCCAACTGTCGGTTGCCCGATACTGTCTAAAACAGTCCAATGAGCAATTGTAATAATTCGGTGAGTTGTAGGTGCCCAACCCAATATGTTCGGTCACCCAACAACCCTTGAACCGTAGTTCTCTCCTCACATCCTAAGGAGGAACACCCCATCAAGGTCATCATGGGTTAATAAAAAATTTAGATTCAAATCACCGGAGACTGATAGAAAGATGATGATGCATAGCTCTTTTGATGAACACGGCCATGATTGAGAGATATTTATATCCTCCATAGTCTCTTGCGTCAACTTTACCCTGGGGCTTTTCTCCAAGGATGCGGTCCAATCCACGATTTAGATTGGCCACACCATACGGATCGATGTAAAATCATGCCCAAAATTTCTAAATTCACATGGTATGGCTCACATGAGCCTGGAATGTCCTGATTTTCATGGGGGCATCCTTCATCCTCGTGTGGCATGTTAAATGAGTAAGTTGGATGGTTTATACATACCATGGTGGAACTTACATACAGTGTGGCTCAGGTTGGCCACACCATATGGAACAGCATAAAATCATGCCCAAAACCTTTAAATTCACATGGTGTGGCACACATTAGTCTTGGAATGTTCTGATTTTCATGGGGTCATAATGTAGAGAAGATTGTTAATGATTACATCACAAGGTTGGACAAAAGAAAGGATCAAAATGAGCTAAATACCAGAAAGAATCGCTAGTCGACAGCTTAGGTCGATTGGCCGATGACCTTGGTCGGCCGATCGAGCCCCGCTGACAACCAGCCTAATTTTGGCCGGAAACCAATCCAACTCTCTGGACAAATTTTTTTGTCAAAATTGGTTGGCCGAAATACATCAAATTTTAGCCAAACCCGCTGGACAGTTTTAGTAGTTTTTAACCGACACCCAAATCTTGACTAGTCGACAACTCGGGTCGACCGGCTGACAAGTTCCGCAGATTTATATAGAAGTTTCTGTTTTTAACTAATTTGTTTTCATTTCTTCTTAAGATTCTTTACTTACACACTTAAGGGTTTTTTAGGGATTATTTAGTGTATTTAAACTCGAATAATTTCATGATTGTTGGTTCACCTTTGATTATTATTCAATAAAATTTCAGTTTTCTTCCATGTCGTGGATTCAAAAGTTATTCATGATTGTTGGTTCACCTTTGATTATTATTCAATAAAATTTCAGTTTTCTTCCGTGTCGTGGATTCAAAAACTTTTTCCTCGTGGATTCAAGGAAGTCCAATGAGGATTTTCCAGAGGCTCTGTGAATTCCAAGTAGTACTTATTCAATAAGGAAGATGGTGATAGACCTTACCACCTATAAGCCTGCGTGAGGGCATCCCTTATCCTAGTGTGGCATGTTAGCTGAGTAGGCTGGATGCCATATACATACCATGGTGGATCCCACATACAATATTGATGATTTTAATCATGGTACTCCCCATTTCAACTGTTCCCCTGATTGGCCTGATTTTTTGGGCCTTATTCCAAATAGAGGTTGGTGAACCTAATGGATGGGATGGATCTATAAAAGTGACATACTTGAGATCCTTTATTAGGTTCACATGGGCATACACATGTTTTGTTTTGTAAGATCCAAGAACACATAGGCATTGCTCCTCACCGAGACTCACTCTAAGTTAGGGTTGTAAGTGGACTAGGTTGGCCCATCGGGCTTTCAGGCCTCGCTTGCTTCTATCTTGGCTGATCAGGCTGGGCTCTGGCTTCATAGTGGGTCTATCCTAGAAGACTTGTGTTCCAACCTTCGCACCTAGAAGGCAATTGTATCCGTCACTTTTCTTTAATTCATAATAAATATTGGACCGTTAATAATTTCCATTTTATACAACTTGATTTAAAGGAGACCTATCATATGGCTAATGCATGTCATCCCATTTTTTTGAATTTTGAAATATTCCCATTCATATTTAAATTCTACTTAATCTATCATCTCCCCTACGGCTATTTATAAACGAGTTCTGGCCATTTCAGCTTCATGATACAACAAAGCTAGTCATATTGTAGGACTATAAAGAAGGTTTAAAACATCAATGAAATCGATGCATATTGCCCAATACATACGGGTATCATCTGGGTCCTTACTCATGGCTTAGCGGTAGACTCATAAGAGTTTCAACATTAAGGCCATGGGTTCGAGTACCCATTGGGGTGTGCGTGGGTGCGATCGAGGGCATGTGTGCATAAAAAAGTAGCATATATAAATAAATAAAAAATAATGGTATCATCCATAATATTTATGGTTGGACCGACCTGAAATAGTCTGATACAGGGCGATAGAGGACAATATGAAAAGTCATCTTAAATGGGTAGTCGGATTAGGTGTTACCTTGACTGTGTGGGGGCCCAGTTTGATGGATGTCTTGTATATATATCCACGCCGTCCATCTGTTTTTCCAGCTCAATTTAGGACGTGATTAGAAAACTTAAGCAGATCCAAATCTCAGGTGGACCACACTACAAGAAATAGTGGTGAATGACCATTAAAAACTTTTTGTGTGCCACAAAAGTTTTGGATCAAGCTGTTCTTTGTATTTTCTCTTCATTCAGGTCTTCTTGACCTTATCAACATGTTGGGTGCCAAATAAACATTACAGAAACATTACGGGTGGCCCTAGGAAGTTTTTAATTGTAGGGCATTCAATCACCACTGTTTCCTGTGGTGTGGTCCATCTGAGATTTTGATTTGCTTAATTTTTGGGACCACATACTCAAATGGGCTGCAAATATGTATGGATATACAGTACATCATCAAGGTGGGCACCATAGTAAAGGTAACACCTACCTAATCCGCTCGACTTAAAATGACATATGATGCATGGAGAGGGTGTAAATTTCGTTTCATACACGATGGGATGATTGTTGAATGCCCCTAGCAATGGGCATTCTTTTATAGAAGCCTCCTTACTTGTTCTAAGGCCGGCAATGGGTTGGGTTAGCCCATGGGCCAACCAACTGATGTAGAGGGGTAGTAAGAGATACTTTTATAGCGAGGATGGATCAGAAGAAGGAGCCCAAGATTAAAAAGAATCATCAGTTTACATCATAGTACGACTATTCGACCAGTCAAACTAGATCAAACACCTGTCGAAAGTGATCCGGAGTTCAATCTAACTTCTGGACACATTTTGACTCTTTCGACCAATTGAGCTCCTCCGAAATTACACGGAGAGTTGGTTGAACTCTCTAAACAATTTGAGCCAAATTTGACCGGTCAACACTCAACTTTGACTAGTCGACGGGTCGAGTTGACAGGTCAAAATTTCCATAGATTTGCCTGATTTTTGCAAATTTCTTTCCATTTTCATTTAGGACTCTTCCAATTTGTAATTAGGGTTTAATTGTTAGTATTTAAGCATGGTTAAGACGTTTGTTTATGTAATCTTTCATCTTATTAATCAAATTTTGACTTTTATCATTTTTCATCTAATGGATTCGAGATTTTTCCTCATGGATTTGAGGAAGCCTTATTGAAGAGTCTAGGGAGCTTTGTGGATTTAAGATAATTATCCTATAAAGAAGACAATGATCGACCTCATCACATCCCTCTTTGCATCACCACCCCAACCTCATTAAAATATGGGCTGAATGCTCAAGTTTTTACTCAAGCTTGAGTAAAAAAAATATTGCAGGCATTTCCAAGTCAATTTACTAATTAGATATCATCTCTACTTATATATAACATGAGTGGACATGGTTAAATTTTTATATACAATTAGATTTTTGAATTTGATGTAGGACAAGTTAAAAGATGAATAAAAAAAAGCATCTGATCACCCAAAATTAGATCAAAGGGATCCTAGTTAAGCAAAAATGGCCTAAATGCGCATTATAATTTCCAACTCCTATAACTTTGCAAACAGTTATTGGATTCACATATAATTTGTCATTGAGAAGCTAGTGATGAACCGTATGACATGACAATCGAAAAGATTAATTGGCCCCAATAGATTTTTCAAAAGGAATGAAAAAGTCATCTTCTAAGTCAAAAATCATATTTTCATTCATAAGTTATTATTTTTAGTAAGTTTCATTTTTATTTTTTATTTTTAGGGTTGAAGAGTCTTGTTGTAGTCCAAAGTTTTTGTTTCAGTCATGTAAAAGTCACCGATAAGAGAGGAAATTCAATTTTTCTTATTGATTTTCCTTGTCGGAGAATTACATATATATATATATATATATATATATATATATATATATATATATATATATATATATATATATATATACTTTTAAAATAGGTGTTGTTGTTTGATTTTAGACGACGGTCAAGATCAATTGATCTCCTTTGTTAAATGAAGTGTTGCCTATGATGGCTTGGAGTGAACGGGCTGGATCTGGACTGGAAGTCCACTGGATCTTGCAAGCTACAAGGAAGAAGCTAAGGGGGTTGTTCGGAATTCGGCTTTAGCCCTCCAATGCTTAAATTAGGTCAAGGAATTGGAAGAGAACATGCAAAGTTTTTAGGAGATTGTTTGTACATGTGCCTGTAGGAGGGTTCCCTATTTATAGGGCACTCGGAGAGGTTACAAAGAGTTATGCACGCAATGGGTGTTATGCCCGCAATGGGCGGCGTGATTCTCGAGGATATGGATCACGTCCGTAATTGCTGAAAACGTGCCCATTTTATTCGGGCTCGTCCCTGAACTATCGCGTGCCATTATGGCGGTCGTGGGCTAGGTTGGCCTAGGTGCAGAACTCATTGGCCGAGTTCTCTGACTTGAGAAATATTTTGGAGTTGGAGTCGTTGGTTGTGGTTGAGGTTGAAGACTGGGCTGAGACCCTAATAGTCCTTAGTTCTAGGACTGAGCATATCGTTGGTCGGTCGTTCATGAGCTAAGGACTTATCCTTGGGGTTGTGGGCTAGTGGACTTCATTGCGCTTAGCCCAGCTCGAAATATCCCCACGACAACAAGAGTAGTTGTATACAACTATGAGAGAGAGAAAGAATCTTAGATAAAGATAGACACGCACATGGAGTCTAAGTGAAACTCTTTAACACTAGGCCTACAAGATCGGGCTGCCCAGCCCATCGCTACCCATAATATCAGTGACAATCGGAATGGGTCAGGTTTCATCTGCCTAACCGGGCCTGGCCCATTGATTTTTCAAAACCCAAGAAATGGACCTGGGCCAGCACAATGTAAAAATAAATTGACTTGGACATCGGCTAAGGCAAAGCGTCACCAGCAAAAGTTGTCAACTTAGGCCCAGCCCAGTCACTAATTAGTTCTAAAGTAGGCCCGTTTCTAAATCGGGTCTAGAATTTGGGTCCAATACCAACCGTGGCCCACCACTGTATGCCATTCATAAAAATAGATTTAAGAATCAAACAAAAAATCATTCTCAGTAAAACTAATCACTTTTGTGATAGTGAAGGAGACACTAAATTAAGATGCCTGTCCTTTATTCTCCAATGACGTAAAGATTGATTCCACACTAACAAAAGGATGATCGTCAACCAATACGGCCCACCCAATTACGGGCTGGCCCACCGATTCGTTTAAATGATGAGACCTCCCAGAATTTAGAAAGTAGTCGACAATGGGGCACCGGATTCTGTCGGCTTTATGACGTAGAGTGCACTCAGATCCTCTCTATATAAGCCCATGGAAGTCTGTAGTTTTATCTAGCAGTTGGGTGCACTTCCAGCCTCCCTTGTTGGAGCCTTTTGAATGTGGAAGCTGGCTGTAAGGTTGAAACTGGGCCCCACTGGACCAGGTCCAGATCTTGTCCAGCAGATGCTCCTCAAGGCTCATGGGTTAGTTCCAGCCTGAGCCAGAGTCGATCCCGGCCACCCACTTCTGTTCAAGATCTGGGCCGTTCATTGGGTGTGCCCCCATCATGTATGATATTAACAAAAATGCCCTTTTCAGCTAGGCTCGGGCGAGATGATGGGCTCTCATGCACAGCCCAAGGAGGCCTGACATGAAAGCTCGACGGGCCATCGACCGAGCACTGACAGCCCTAAATGTAGTATTTGGGCTTGAATCTGCTTGAAGGCCTGACAACTAGCCCATGCTTAACTAAAATAGATGGGCCTAAGAGCCTGGCCCAGTTACAACCTTGGAGGTGTTGGGAGGACAGTGGTAATTTGTGGGTATATTGATTGGGCAAGCTTCCGATCTCCCTCGATGGGCTCCGAATGCCTTAGGCTAATGTCTGTATGGACTTTCGGAGCCGTCAAGGGAGGTCAAGAGCTTACTCCTCATGATTCTTGGTGGGCCTGGAATTGAGTGGGCCAGACTTGGTTTAGGCATGGATTTTGAACTGGTTGGGACCGCCCTATTCAAAGTTTGGATTTTTCAGGGCCCGGCATTGCCCATTGTCAGCCTTGAATCTCGGTCTCTATGGTCTACACAGAGAGTATCCGAGTGGTTAGTTGTGGTAAGCCATATGCTTTGCACTAACATGGTAGGTGGCATGATGAGTTGGTCAACCTCATATTTTGGGCCATATCATATCCATGGTTGGAGCCAACTGATGGACAGCTTTGTTAGGATTATACTTTCAGTCTAATGTTTGTGTTATAATCCATCTCCGATGTCACATTCTTTGGACGGTTTGTATTCGAGGTACATTGTACAGGCCATGCGAGCCTCATCAGCATCGAATCCCTCCATCATGTAAGTCTCACCATATATATATATATATAAGATCTCCTCAAAGTTAACTAGAGATATCTCTACTTCTTCTATTGAATTCTTGAAGAGTCAAAAGTGTTTGGTCCAGGCACAAGTCACATGAACCCCACCTAAAACAAGGGGGGTAGACACTGTAACTTTTCATTTTAAAGCAATAAAAATATGTCTTTCGTTCTCCAAATTTTACATCCTGAAATTTGTGAGGGTCCCATTATTTTGATGTCCTGATCTAAGAATCAGGTCCATCCATTAATCAGATGTGCCACAGTTTAGCATGGCTGGAAAAACAGAAAAGATTTTTTAAGCCGCCCAAACAACATTTTTCATTTAAAAGTTTTTGGTAGATGACCATATGATGGAATGCTTGTATATTGCATCAATCTGCTACATTTGGCACATGTGGCCCTGCAGACTGCTTGTATATATATTACACCAATCTGCTTGTATAAGAACGGAACAGGGACTTGAATTCTCACTACATATGTGATTGAAAGATAGAAACAATGGAAAACAGGAACTGGGTTGTCGATGTTAGGGAGCAGGTCGAACGTCTGAGTCTCTCCAACGAAGAGGAGAACTGGAAGAAGCATGCCATTTACAGGATACCGACATGGTGCGCCGATCTTAACAGCAAGGCCTACAAGCCTCAGGTGGTCTCTTTAGGGCCCTACCACCACGGAGAGGCCCACCTGAAACCGATGGAGGAGCACAAGCATAGGGCCCTCGTTCACTTCGTTGGCGAAAGTGGTGCAGCAGCTGATGGAATCTTACGAGCAGCTAGACGAGGAATGGAGGGATCGATAGTGAGAAGTTCCTGCAGCTGATGATCTTGGACGGGTGTCTCATGCTCGAGATCTTGCGCATGGCTGATGGGAGCTCCGACAACTATGCACACCCGATTTTCAGCTACCATGGCAAGCTCTATAAGATACCTTTTATCAAGAGAGATATGCTGATGATTGAAAACCAGATTCCTCTACTGGAGCTGGAGAAGTTGGTAGCTGTTGAAAATGGAGAAGACAATGTGAGACTTCTTTTTCGTTTTCTATTTTATTTTATTTTTTTCATTGGTCAGATGATCCTGATCATCTGTTTGGTGGGTCCTACATTGATGGAAGACCATACCAAAAGTGATTCTAGTAGTTTGATTGGCCTTCAAAATGATGAACGGTCCAAAGTCCATGTTTGACAGGCATACTGGATGGCTATGATGTTGGTTTGGTTTTTGTATATGTGGGGGCTCTGGTTCAGTTATCCGAACCGTTTATCTGAAACTTTTTTCATGGTCGGATGAACCCGACCATCCGTTTGGTGGGGCCTCACATTGATGGAAGACCATACCAGAAGTGATTCTCATAGTCTGATTGGCCTTCAAAGGATGATGAGTCCAAGAAGTGGCCGAAAGTCCATGTTTGATTGGATGGCTAGAATTGTTAGGTTGGTTTGATTTTTTTTTTTTTTTTTTTTTTTGGTACGAGTAAGGCAAACCGTTGATCTGATAAGCCTCACTATGGAAGCCCTTCGAGCCAAAAATCCTCATGATCGGAAGATCTATGGGCCTCACTGTGTATGGCCCGTGCACCAAAATTCTCCCAGACTGGAAGATTCTAGCTGTATAAAATTCGGACTTCTTCGAGTTTCAATGTGAACCGTTGCGTCATTTGCTGGCATCCTATCGAAGGGTTTGGATTTAACTAATTTGCCAATTTGTGGTGCTTTTGGCGGACGGGATGGCGGCATTGTAGCCCATATCGTCAACAGTGTGGATCATTGTACCGTGGGTCCCACATTACCCTCAATTGCGCAAAACGAAAATCCAAACGATAGTTCACACAAATTAATATCTGACGTATCAGAACGACAACAAATCATCCTACCATGCGTCCATGTGGGCTTCACTGTAATCGACTGAGTGATGTACCTCACTCGCGGGCCTGGATTGGGTACTACTTCCACCAGGACCTAGCTAGCTAGAGACGGACGGGGTCCTGTCAGGGGCTCCGTACGTGGGGCCCACCGTGATATATATATGTTTTATCCACGCCGTAGGAAGTTTTCAACGGTGGGAGTTCAATCCCCACCGCTTCCTGTGGTGTTGTCCACCTGATCAGCCTTACATCTGACTCTCTTTTGTGCTCATGCCCTAACATGATCTATCAAAATAGATGAATAGACTGAGTAAAACATATACATCACAGTGGACCCCACCAAGCAAAGCCCCTTACATGACTGTCCGTCCCTAGCTGGGTAGGCCTGGAAAAATTCCACACGACCCACCAACCCGCATGAACCCACGAAAAAACTAGTGTTTGGGTCCAGCCTTATCTTGTCAGGTCACTAACGGGTTGGCCCGTTAAGACCCATTAACATAATGGGTGGGTTCAATGTTTCACTTACGAAACCTAATTAACACATTAGTGAGGGAATTTTGGTAATTATCTTTAGTGTGGTGAGAAAACCCTAAACTAAGCTAAGACAGCTCGCGAGACTCTCTCTCTCTCTCTCTCTCTCTCTCTCTCTCACTCAGGGAGTTTTCTCCATCTTTCTGCCCATGACCCCACACAACACACCTTAATATTTTTGTCGAATTGAGCCTCTTCTCCATCTCTCTACCCATGGTGGCACAACCCATTTATTTAACGGGTTAAACGGGTCAAGTTTGGGTGAGTAGATTTCTCACACAACATGAACACACCACGACATGAACCCGGTTCAACACGACCCATTGCCAGGCCTATAGCTGGGTCCCAGTGGGGGTAGTACCCAATCCACGCCCCTCACTTACCCCTCCTTCAATGAATATACTTAGGCAACTCTGATACCACTTTGGTGCAGCTTGATGTGATCGCAATGGACTGCAACTAAAGATCTAATATCACTTTGATGAATTTTTTTTGAATGGAAGTAGACTTAATGATGGATTATCAGACAAATTATAAAAATAATTTGTTCACCCGAAGTGCCAAAAACGTCCCTAGTTACAGACCCATCAAAACTGAAAATTTTCTTAACCTACAAGTTGCCGATGAACTGGACGTGCAAGTTGTGATGAACCGGGAATCACTTGATTGGCTTGAGCTGGATCGAGTCACTTACAACCAAAGAGGATTCACTCAATTCTCTCTTCTACAGGAAATTTACAAAAAAATAATATGTATATTTTTTTAAAACTCAAAGATTGAATTTCTTTCTCTTTGCAAACGAGTCATTATATAGACCCATTACCACCACCTTTCAAAAATACATTAATATTAATAATTATGGGTTCTCAATGCTTGGAACGACTTTCCAGGACAAAATAAAATAAGTTATGAAATTATGCAAGAAACCTTTCCAGGACATACTTAAACTTCAAGTTCGTCTATTTTCTATGCATGCAACATGGTCGAAAGCCATGCATCATAAAAGCCCTTACACACAGTTCGGCTGGATTTCATGGCCTGAATACCAAGGCTTGGGGCTGGTAGATGGGCTGGGCTTTCCCCTTAAACTGGGCTTGTATATATGATACAGAGGAATTTTTAAGACATACAACAATCCCAGAGGCTAAATACATATGCGTGAGCCAATTGCTGTCGAGGCTAGATATATATGCGTGTACGTATATCTTGTTCATTGTTCTTCATGGCCACCCCTGTTCTTCGGCTCTCAAGCCTGCAGCCCTTCCATTTCATGGTAGATGGTAACTCTCCTTCGATTTCAGGTTCTTGCCTCTTTCATGTTCGCCGTGGTCATTGTCTTCTTGTTTAGGAGTGTGGTTTCTACAGTTCCATGCAGATGTTGGTGATGATTTTTATCATCAGATTGTAATATGATGTGCGCTTTTGATTAATTGGTTTCCTCCTCTGGTTTTCTGCTGCTTTTTTTTATTTCTTTCGATTTTATCTTTTATATTTGCTGTTGTTAAAATGCCTGGTATTTGATGCTGTATCCATGGTTAAAAGACTAGTTGAATCAGACTGACTCATCAAGCTTCCATCTGAGTCGCAACTCGCCCAAGTCAGGGGTTGAATCAGCCGACTCGTCCGAGTATATTCAGACTCAAATTTGACCCGTTCGAGTATCACAAGGCAGTCAGCTTATGCCTGTTAGTTACTTATCCTGGGCCCAACTGATGGGCTTCCTTGCCCCATTCAAATCTTGAATAAAGTGGGCCCGATAGGTCACTTTCGGGCCAACCCAGCCATCCGTTGAGCTAATTGCAGCCAGAGTCTCCAGCCAGTTCGGATGTGAGCTGAACCACCTTCGGCTGGATATATCTGACCCACTATGCGAGAACTCATCCCATGAGCGTTGAAATGTTGGGCTGGATTTACGGGCCTATGGAGATCAGGTCCAGAATAATTTTCTATTGGGACTGACATTGAGTGCAGGATGGAACGATGGGATGGATTTGGTTAAGCATTGAGGCTAGCAAGCCAATCTGATGAGGTAAGTACAGCTCGAGTCCATGGCAAAATGCTCAAGATAAGGGCCAGAAGATTTAGTTATTGGGCCTATAAGTTTGCCCAGGCCCAATCTCTCAAAATATCAGATTAAGAAGGCTGGATTTGGGCCAAGTCTGGCCAACCCAGCCCAACGGAACATATTGGGCAAGGGTGAAGGGAACCCAAGTGGATGAATAATCACAAGTCACACCATAAATGCCTCCCGTGAGAGAATATATTACGGGTGGCATATTTATTACTTTCGGGATTTGAACACATCGCTTTGATACCATGCCAAACAATCACTTTCTCTAAAAGCTCAAACTGTTAGAGGATGGCGTGTCAATGTACATCAAGTGACTTCAACATTGATCATCTGTCACGGATATTACTCGGTTGTGTTGGGGTTAGGAGCCCCGCAGCGGAAGCAATCAAAGCAGGCGAGGAACACACCACAATGGCAATCACCAAGCAAATCATCACACACAAGAAGGCAAACCGATTTTTACGTGGAAAAAGCCCTCACGGGTAAAAAACCACGGCACAAAGCGACACCAATCCACTATGAATCAGAAGTTACAAGAGATTACAGAAGAAATACCCTGGATCACAGCCCACAAGAGAAATCCCAAGCCACCCGAAGCTAATTCTCACATGAGGAGGACAAACCCATCCCTTTCCCTCAACCCAGAGAACTCCAAGCTTCCTCCATAGCTCTTTCTCTCCCCTAGAACCCTCTCAATCCCTCGGCTCATTGGCGGCCCTTAGCGGCAACCCTAATCTCGGATTACATCTCCTTAAATAGGAGAAAACCGGAATTAGAAACTCCTTGCGCAAAACCGCGCAAGAAACCAAGTCCAAGAAGGAAACTGCGTACAAGCAATTCGCGCAGGGTCGGGCGCCCGGTCACCAGACCGTCGGGCGCCCGGCCAATAAAAAAAAAGTCCAGCGGGAAAAAACTGAATTTCGGGCGCCCGGACCAACATGGTCGGGCGCCCGGTCGGGTCATGGGGCGCCCGGTCACCAAAAACCGTGGGGCGCCCGGCTGTCTTCATCTCCAACGCGACCGACCGGCCGGCCGGTGGTCTTCATGCTTGAATATTTGAGGCGTCCAATCCCAACAAACTCCACCACGACTCAAATCTTCATGCAACACCTCGACACGCACCATCTTCATCTCTACTTCGTCATCATCGTAGCTCCACCACTTCTCATGCCTCATCGACTTCAAATTTGCACCTTCATCACCCGCTCGCTCATGTGGCCCTTGAGCATGCCACACACAAGCAATCGTGGATCCCCCTGCCAATCCCACAGCTCCACCATGAATAGTGCTCCCGATCAAGCCCGATCGCAGTCGACAAACCTGATTGAGATATTGGCGTACCGATCCATCTTCTTCAACTCTACTTCTTCCATAGATACCGATCGTTTTCCATGTTTTTCTTTCACGGAATCCTCCTCCACAACGAATCTCATGCCAGAAGATGTCATTGATGTCTCGCCTCAGATTCTCTCTGCCTCCTTCCCAACTTTTATTTCTGATACCACTTGTTTGGGTTAGGAGCCCCGCAGCGGAAGCAATCAAAGCAGGCGAGGAACACACCACAACCAAGCAAATCATCACACACAAGAAGGCAAACCGATTTTTACGTGGAAAAACCCCTCACGGGTAAAAAACCACGGCACAAGGCGACACCAATCCACTATGAATCAGAAGTTACAAGAGATTACAGAAGAAATACCCTGGATCACAGCCCACATGAGAAATCCCAAGCCACCCGAAGCTAATTCTCACATGAGGAGGACAAACTCATCCCTTTCCCTCAACCCAGAGAACTCCAAGCTTCCTCCATAGCTCTTTCTCTCCCCTAGAACCCTCTCAATCCCTCGGCTCATTGGCGGCCCTTAACGGCAACCCTAATCTCGGATTACATATCCTTAAATAGGAGAAAACCGGAATTAGAAACTCCTTGCGCAAAACCGCGCAAGAAACCAAGTCCAAGAAGGAAACTGCGTACAAGCAGTTCGCGCAGGGTCGGGCGCCCGGTCACCAGACCGTCGGGCGCTCGGCCAACCAAAAAAAAAGTCCAGCGGGAAAAAACTGAATTTCGGGCGCCCGGACCAACATGGTTGGGCGCCCGACCGGGTCATGGGGCGCCCGGTCACCAAAAACCGTGGGGCGCCCGGCTGTCTTCATCTCCAACGTGACCGACCGGCCGGCCGGCTGATCGGTGGTCTTCATGCTTGAATATTTGAGGCGTACAATCCCAACAGGTTGTTTGTGTCAGGATCTTACCACGATTCTTCTCTTGAGTCATTGTTTTCAAAATCATCTTTAAGGACATTGGCAAGTTGGGTTATTCAATTAAATGCGAATTGGGATAGATGTTTGGATTTCTTCAATACAGAGGCTTGTGGCCAGTCAATTAGGTTGATTGTTTCTTAGATATAATGGGGATACTGCATTTTAGTTTCAGCTTTGGTTCCCTACCTTTCTTTAATTTCTTTTACTTGAATAGGGTATGTTTGGTTGCACCCAATATCACAGAATTTTATAATATGTTGCCCCAAATTAGACTGATTAATCATGAAATATCATGATATTTGGTGCAACCAAACATAGTCTATAATACAAGAATATTTGGTGCTGGTTTTTAATTTCTAAAGCCTGGATTCACTGCTTGTTTAATTGCAAGAAAAGCATCCAATCCTCAATAGTCCAAAGACATTGGATTCTCCTCACCTTGTCCCATCTTTATTGGAAGAGAGATACGATGGCTTCTCGGGAACTCTCCTAGCACGTGACATTGATGCACGTGTGTCAGAGCTGGTCTTTTCATCAGTTGGTTAGCCTATTCATCAGTTGGGGCTGCATGTTAAACTAAATGTCTAATGAAAGTAGTGACCCATGGTCCATGTTCGTTGTTAGGGCTGCAAATGGTCGGGTTCGGGGCGGGTTTAGCGAAGACCAGACCCGTCCATTTACTAAACGGGTTTGGGTCCAAATTTTAGACCCAAACCCTTTTACTAAATGGGCGGGTCTGAGTCAGGTCCGAGTCAACCCATCAGACCCATTTATAAATGGGTCCGGGTCTGGTAGAGGGAGATCCACCCAGATCCATTTATAAATGGGTCGGGTCTAATGGGTCCGGATCTGGATCATGTATGCAAGCATTTTACAAGGCTTAAAACAGGGTCTGAACGGGTCCCTTGAAACATAGACCAAACCCGCCCACTTACTAAATGGGTTCGGGTCGTGTTGCCTACCCGTTGATTGTACCAGCCTCATAATCTGTCAGCTTGATGGACGGCTTGGATCTCATTTGCGTGACCCATTGGCGTGTTCCGGTCCTGCGGTGCATGGTTCTAAAACTTGATGACATGATTTGAAACTTGGCCGAGTCAACTCAAGTTTATTTCAAGCTGAAACCCTCTTGGCCGAGCCACCTCGAGTTGACAAGTTTTTGTGCACGAGTGTGACTCAGAGACTACTCAAGTCGGCTCGACAACTTGGTCAACTCAATATGACTCAGTTTACTGGACCGAGTCACTGCCCTGCAAGTTTATCCAAGGGAGGGATAGGTTGACTCAGTACAGCTTAACTTGACTCATCCAGTCAGCTGGATAACTCAGGGATGGAGGGTTGATTTGACTCAATAAAGATTAACACGACTCATCAAGTCAGCTGGATAGCTCAGTGGACTCAGAGATGGAGAGAGGGATGGTGGGATGAATTGACTCTATTGGCTTAATTCGACTCATGAGGGATAGAGGGAAAGATGAGTTGACTCAATAGACTCATCGAGTCAGCTGGATAAGTCAGTTGATATCTCTGAGAGCGGTCGATGGATTGGACTGTCTAGGTGCCTCTCATGGATTAAAATCGTGCAGATCAGAGGATCCAATTTATCTTTGCTTTGGCCTTATTTTCTATAGTCCATGTCAAGGCCATTGATCAAATGGTTAATTTTTTTTTTTTTTTTTTACCTAATGAACAATGTAGATCAATGGTTTGGACTTTCTAGGTGACCCAATGTAACTAGGACCATTGGATCATTTTTCCATTATTTATACATTCTTTTACTTTCTCCTTTAATAAGAATATAAGCATTGCACCTTTCTCTTTACCCTTGAGAATCTGGAGGGGGAATTATATGGTCCTGTTCATCAGCAATCCTACAGTCTGCAGACACATTGGATTTTCTACATGTGGGGCACATGGTTCAGTCATCCAAACTGTTGAAATGATGGCACTCCTTTTGGATAAGTGAAGCACATCAAATCTCCTTAGATTCGACGATCAAAACCCTTTGATATTTAGCCTATTATACACTGGATGTGGGCCATTTCCAGACCTGAGTGGATCATTGTGCATAAAAAAGCAGGCTGATCTATTTATCAGGTGGGTCCACAATGCAGAAATTAATGGATTGGCTCAATGCATACATAGCACGACTTATGAGTGGATAAGCCTGATTCTTTTAACACAAATTTCTTCAGGGCTGTTTGTTTCACCAATTAGTGCATTGATTACAAATTAATTTGCCCGTCAACATCTGCATTTGATCCCAAGTTGGGTTTATTATCAGTAAAACAGTAATGATAGCATTTTTACATTGCTTTGGGTACTGTTTGCTTTTTAAAATGCAAAGTAAATTAATGAGCCATTAGTATCATTGCCAAGTACTTGTTTAAAGTGAACTATAGAATCAAATACACTTATAAAGTAAGAAGGTAAAGTAAATTGTAATACCATCACAGTTTCACATCGTAAGAGCATTGTCTTTTTAGTGATTTTTAATGAAATAAATAGTGGAGCAAAATTAGAGCTATACACGAGCTGAGTTAGCTCACTCGACTCGACTCGGAAAAACTCGACTTGACTTGATCTGAAATTGGGTTCAAGCTGAGTTGACCTGATTTTTTGAGCTCGAAATTTTTTTAAGCCAATTCTAATATGGATTGAGCTCTACTTGACTTGGCTCGAAACTCAACTCAAGATATAAATATATAAGCCATAAGACCTACACTGTAACTCAGCTTGTAGGCTTGAATTTGAACTCAGTTCGAGCTGGCCTAAGCTCTTGATTGAGCCGAGCCAGGTTGAGTTCAAGCTAGGGTAGCTTGGCTGGCCAAGCCGAGCTTGGCCAAGCTCGACTCAGTTGGGCTTGTGTACAACTCTAAGCAAAATCATGATTACAATTACAAGAGTAAATAATTATATACATTTACGGACATTTATGTTGGGAAATCGATCAGCAAAAGCATCGGAGAGATTTAAACAATCACCACACAACACACACACAATCGAATTTTACATGGAAAACCTTTTCGAGAAAAAATCACAGCACAAAGCGACACTTGTACTATGAATAAGAAAATTGTAGAGATACTCTACCCACGAGCAAAGCCTAAAAGATGAACAAAGAATCCTCAAACCTTACAATCCTCTCTCCAAAATCTAATCTCGAATTAGGATACATTGAGAGTCTTAGGAATACTTCTAAACAAGTTTAGGAGCTGTTTATGTAGACTCCTCCACGAACATAGAAACAAGTTACACAAAATTGCATAACCATGAATAACACCGCCATGCTTGCCGACCGGTTGCAGCCCATGGCCGATCGGTCGGACGTAGCACAAATTTGTCCAGAGAGTTCTACTGAAAATCAACCTGTTCAACCTAAAAAATCAACTGCTCGGGTGAGCTAGACCTGACAAAATTCAACCCAACTCACTAACCCAACCCGACCTGATTTTTTCCAGTTTAAGGTTGGAAATTTGACCCGAGTTTAATTTTTGGGTTGACCCGACGCAACTCGAATTTTTATGGGTCGAGTTTGGGTTAAAGGTGACCCGACCCAAATCATATAAGGGTTAAGTAGACTATTATATATTAATTTATTTTATTAGTTAAATAATAAATTCTTTTTTTTTCTCACACACCTTGCTATGAACAGTCCACATATCTGTCAAATTAATAAATATGTGCACATCAATTATCACATTTTATGACATGTAGAACTAAAATATCATAAGATTTTTTATTATTTCTGGTGCTCTTTTATTGGAGAACTAAAATGGTAGCTAATGGTCCATAAAATAAATTAATAAAATTTTCTTAATGGTTATATTTATTTGATTGTTGATAGGAATTTATTGGACGGCTAAAATGAAAGGATTAAATGGTTCCATTTCAATAATTGTGTCCACAATTTAACTATTGTGGTGGTTAAATTGTAATGACGGTACATTAATTTACTTTACATCATTGGTGGAACTGGCAAAACAAACGAGGCCTAGTTCACTTCCTCAAATATCATGGTAGTAAGCATTGGTATTAGAGCTGGATGCGAACTGAGTTTAACTGTTTGGCTCGACTCGGATCGACTCGGTAAAACCCTGTTCGAACAGAAAGTCTTATTGTTCGAACTTTGTTCGAACACACATGGTGTGTTCGAAAAAAAATTCAATTCAATTTCAAACACAGTCCTGTTCGACTCGACTCGAACTCGAACTCGACTCGAATATTGATCGACTCAACTCGACTCGTTCGTTCGACTTGATATATGTATATATATATATATATATATGTATATGATGTAGGAGAAGAACCCCATGATCGAGGGCGTGGATCACGCACCTTCTTGCGGGAGATAGACAGGAAGAAAAACAAGAGAAAACTAAGGAATTTCATATTTTAGAGTTTCAACCCAAACAGGAAATTGTTATTCCGTTTTTAGATTTCGGCCTAACTCGTGGGGCCCATCTTGATTATTTATAATGATCCGTTTCGTCCATTTTGTAGAGCTGCTCGACGCCGAGAAAACGCAACAAGTTTCACGTCGATCCGAGTTACGGTTTGATCGTGGGGTCCAAAATGGTACGAACTGTCCAAAAAGTTCCGAATTCCGCCCACTGAAACTGGAGATGGTCCAGGTGGCTCACTACTACTGATATGGAGAATCTAAGCCGACCATCTTGAAGAGTACATCGATATCAGTAAAACTCCAAAGTTTCGTGGCAATCAGATATGTGGATTGCTCGTATCAGCGGAAGGAAGACGGTCTGGCGTTATACAATTGCGCAGTTTTTTCTATTTCTTTTCTAATTGTATTAGGATTCTTTTTCTTCCTTTGCAAGTTAGTATTAAATACGAATTTAGGATTTAGTTTATTATTTAAAGCAAGTTAATTATGTTTATTTGATTATTCATTCAATTATCAATAAATCAATTATTTGAAATTTATTTCCTCTTTTTATCTTTTATTTCTTCTCGTGGATTCGAGAACTATCGGTTAGGGAGACGGTGATCGACCTACCACGTCCTCCCTGCGTCATTGGTATCAGAGAGAGGTTTCTTCCTCAGGACGATGACTTCTAATGAAGGGTTGGATCCTCATCCTAAGGACGGTGCTCCAAGGGATTATCTAACAGCGACAGCTTTCGAGGCAGCATTTGAAGCAGCACAACGGGAGAACCGGTTGATCCTGCAAGGTATACAGGCAACCCTCAACCGTATTGTAGCGACATTAAATCTGCCCCAAGCCCAAGGCAACAGTCAACAACCACCTGTGTTCGCTGTACGGAATAACCCCATGTTCTGTAGAGCACCCCAGGTGGCCTATCACAGGGCAACCCCAGATGATTCAAAACCTAGCGATAAAGAGGTCGAAGACATCATCGTACGACGGCCTACGTGTGGGAATGATCGTGGGGAGTATATTGAAAGAGATTTTCGAAGTAATGCAACTTCGGATCAGATCATTGAATTACAACCCACCACCATATCAGAGGATATTCAAAATTCTGAGGAGGTGGAGGAAATCAATACCCCAATCTTAAAGGATAGGGAAGGAGAGTCTAAAATTATTCCAGACATTATGGAGTCAGTTTTGACAGAATCCATCAGTATCCCAGAAAGTGTCACGCCAGCAATGCAGGAAATCGAGGTGATTGTAGTTGCCGAACTTCCTGATGAATTGTTCATTGTGAAGGAAATTGTCCTTTCTCAGAAGAAGCCAACTTTTGATGTAACAGAGAATATTGCAATTATTCATGTTGGCGTGGAGAAGAAGTCGGAAATTTTTTTTGCTGCGTTCCAGGATAAGGCCCGCAAGCATCGACTTCCAAAGTTAAAAGCAAATCATGGCCCTAACCTAAAGCGAAACTCGAGGACGAGTTTTTTTCAAGTGGGGAAGAATGATGTAGGAGAAGAACCCCATGATCGAGGGCGTGGATCACGCACCTTCTTGCGGGAGATAGACAGGAAGAAAAACAAGAGAAAACTAAGGAATTTCATATTTTAGAGTTTCAACCCAAACAGGAAATTGTTATTCCGTTTTTAGATTTCGGCCTAACTCGTGGGGCCCATCTTGATTATTTATAATGATCCGTTTCGTCCATTTTGTAGAGCTGCTCGACGCCGAGAAAACGCAACAAGTTTCACGTCGATCCGAGTTACGGTTTGATCGTGGGGTCCAAAATGGTACGAACTGTCCAAAAAGTTCCGAATTCCGCCCACTGAAACTGGAGATGGTCCAGGTGGCTCACTACTACTGATATGGAGAATCTAAGCCGACCATCTTGAAGAGTACATCGATATCAGTAAAACTCCAAAGTTTCGTGGCAATCAGATATGTGGATTGCTCGTATCAGCGGAAGGAAGACGGTCTGGCGTTATACAATTGCGCAGTTTTTTCTATTTCTTTTCTAATTGTATTAGGATTCTTTTTCTTCCTTTGCAAGTTAGTATTAAATACGAATTTAGGATTTAGTTTATTATTTAAAGCAAGTTAATTATGTTTATTTGATTATTCATTCAATTATCAATAAATCAATTATTTGAAATTTATTTCCTCTTTTTATCTTTTATTTCTTCTCGTGGATTCGAGAACTATCGGTTAGGGAGACGGTGATCGACCTACCACGTCCTCCCTGCGTCAGTATATATGTATATATATATATATATATGTATATATATATATATATGTATATATATATTTATAGAGAGAGAGAGAGAGAGAGAGAGAGAGAGAGAGAGAGAGAGAGAGAGAGGTGGATGACAAATAAATGTGACTGTGAGCCCAGGAAGGTTTTAATGGTGGACATCATTCTCCTCACTGTTTCCTATGGTGTGGTCCATTTGAGTTTTGTATTTGCCTCATTTCTTATTTAATGCCTTAAAATAAGCTGTACAAATGGATGAACGGAGTGGATAAAACAAATACATCATGGTGGGAAACATATAACGAAAAAATCGATATTTATTATTCAGTAGTAGAAAAAAAATTTAAAGCAAAAAAAGCAAAATTGTTTGAACTTGTTCGAACTCATAAAAATTGTTCGAAATCCATATGTTCGAACATGTTCGAACATGATTGAGCTAGACCAAATTGAGTTCAAATAGAGTCATCATGTTCGAATGTTTGTTCGAACATTGTTCGAACACACCCACTCAAGCAACCGAACAATCCAATCTAGTCCATGTTCGACTCGAATCGAATTGTTGTCCACCTCTAATTGGTATGAACTTTCTGGTCGGCTGGGATTGATGAGTACTTCACTCTCAATGAGAAAATAAAGTGTGAATACCCACGTTCTAAAGAGGAGAACCACGCAACAGCATAGACTTCAAGAAGAAAAGAACAACAACAACAACAGCAATACCGAGAAGAAGAAGAAAAGAACAATAACAACCACAATGTGGACCACTTCCCGAAGAAAAGAACCAAAACAACAACCACAACAACTACGATAAGAAGAACAGAACAGGGACTTGAATTCTCACTGCAAATGTGAATGAAAGTTAGAAACAATGGAAAACAAGAACTGGGTCGTTGATGTTAGGGAGCAGGTGGAACGTATGAGTCTCTCTTACGAAGAAGAGATCTGGAAGAAGCATTCCATTTACAGGATACCGACGTGGTGCTCAGATCTCAACCGCAAGGCCTACAAGCCTCAGGTGGTCTCTTTCGGGCCCTACCATCATGGTGAGGCCCACCTGAAACCGATGGAGGAGCACAAGCATAGGGCCCTTGTTCACTTCCTCAAAAGAACGAACAAGCCCATCGACCTTTACATGGATGCGCTAGGGAAAGTGGTGCAGCAGCTGATGGGCTCTTACGAGCAGCTAGACGAGGAATGGAGGGATAGTGAGAAGTTCCTGCAGCTGATGATCTTGGACGGGTGTTTCATTCTCGAGATCTTGTGCATGTCCAGTGGGATCTCCGATAACTATGCTTTCAGCGACCCCATTTTCAGCGACCATGGCAAGCTCTATAACATGCCTTTTATCAGGAGAGATATGCTGATGATTGAAAACCAGATTCCTCTACTGGTGCTGGAGAAGTTGGTAGCCGTTGAAAAAGAAGAAGACAATGTAAGACTTCTTTTTTTTCTATTTATTTATTTATTTTATTTTTTTTTATAATTATTTCCATAGTCAGATGATCCTGATCATCTATTTGGTGGGTCCCAGAATAATGGAAGACCATACAAAAAGTGATTCTAGTAGTCTGATTTGCCTTCAAAATGATGATAAGAAGTCTATTAAATGGTCCAAAGTCCATGTTTGACAGGGCAAATTGGATGACTAGACTTGTCATGTTTGTTTGGTTTTCGTATGAGTCGGGCCCTGGTTCAATTATCCGAACCGTTGATCCGAATCTTTTTTCATGGTCTGATGTTACTGACCATCTGTTTGGTGGGCCCCACATTGATGTAAGACCATACCAGAAGTAATTCTAGTAGTCTGTTTAGCCTTCAAAGGACGATCAAAGTCCAAGAAGTGGCCAAAAGTCCAAGTTTGACCGTGCAAATTGGATGGCTAGAATTGTTAGGTTGGTTTTATTTTTTTTGTAGAAGCAGGGCCCATGGTTAAATATCTTTGGGTCTCACCGTGATGGCCCACACACCAAAATTCTCCCAGACTGAAAGATCCTAGCTGTATAAAATTCGGCCTTGTTCGAATTTCAATCTGAACCGATGCGTGATTTGCTGACATCCTATCGAAGGGTTTGGATTTAACTAATTTGCCAATTTGGGAATGCTTTTGGCGGACGGGCTAGAGGCACTGCGACCCATACCGTCAACTCTCTGGATCATTGCACCGTGGGCCCCACATTACCCTCGATTGTGCAAAACGAAAATCCAAAAGGTAGTTTACAACCTTAATTTAATACCTGACCTACCAGAACGACAACAAATCATTCTACCATGCATCCATGTGGACCCTTAAAAAAAAAAAAAAACACCTCCTAATACATCTTTTGTTTGTTGAACTCCATGCAGAATGAAGAGTTCATACACAAGCTGATACTGAACTTCTGCACCTCTAAAGCAAATGCCAGGAAGATGGGCCTGGGCCTCCATGTATTAGACGTGGTCAGGGAGAGCATGCTTCAGATCCCACATCCCCGACCCAGTTCGTCTACAGCCCCCCTCCCTTCCCTCCCATCATTTCCGACCCACCCAAGCACAGGCGAGATCATCCGATCAGCCTGGGAGCTCTATGAGGCCGGGATTCGGTTCAAGAAAAGCAAAACCCAGAGCCTCAAAGCCATCAAGTTCCGCGACGGAATCCTCAGGCTCCCTGTCATAGTCGTCGACGACAATACCGGATCCACGTTCCTCAACCTAATGGCCTTCGAGCGACTTCATGTGGGGGCTGGGAATGATGTAACATCATATGTCTGTTTCATGGACAACCTCATTGACTCAGGGAAAGATGTGAGCCTCCTCCACTCCAATGGTATCATCCAGAATGCTTTAGGGAGCGATAAAGCTGCCGCAGAGCTCTTCAATTCGCTGTCCAAGGATGCCACACTCGAACCAGACAGTAACCTGGATGATGTGCAACGGAAGGTGAATGACTACTGCAAGAAGCAATGGAACAAATGGCGGGCCAACCTCATACACACCTACTTCAGGAGCCCATGGGCTGTTATCTCCCTCATCGCTGCTGTTTTCCTTCTGGGTCTCACCGTGGCCCAGACCGTCTACACTATCCTTACATACCATAATAACAGAGGCTAAGTATGCATGAGCCATATGTGTGTTTTTTGTTCTGTTTTTTCTTGGTAGCTTTCGTTTGTTCTTTGGCTCTCATGGTCATGGCCCATCCTTTTCGTGATGGATGGTCTCTCTCCTTCGATTTCAGGTTCTTGTTGGTTCTTTCATGTCTGTCATGGTCATTGTCTTCTTGTTAAGGAGTGTGTGGCTTTTACAGTTCCATGCTCACCTGAGTCCGGGGTGAATCAGCCCGACTCATCTGCGTCGATTGAAACTCGGTTGGACTATATCGGGTATCAGAATTAATGTAGTAAGTTTTTAACAATAGAGTTCTGTTAATTAGTTATCCTGGGCCCAACTGATAGGCTTCCTTGATCGATCCAAATCTCAAATAGAGTGGGCCAAATGGGTCACTTTCAAGCCAGCCCAGCTATCCATTGAGCTAAGTCCCGCCGGAGTCTGCAGCCGGCTAGAATGTGAACTGAACGTTCTTG